>CM050446.2:46627500-49257500 GCA_027563935.2 Costus lasius
TACTCGGCCTTAGTGGCTTGTGAGCATTTGAACTTGATTTGTGCTTGGCCTTGGTGGCTTGTGAGCATTTGAATTTGATTTGTGTTCGGCTTTGATGGCTTATGAGCATTTGATTTGATATGTACTCTACCTCGACGGCTTATGAGTATTAGATTTTATATGTGCTCGGTCTTAAAAGCTTATGAGCATTTGAATTTGATTTATACTTGGCCTCAATTGTTTATAAGCATTTGAATTTGATTTATACTCGGCCTTGATGGCTTATGAGCATTTGATTTTGATTTGTGCTTAGCCTTGATAGCTTATGAGCTTTAGAATTAATTTGTGCTCGACCTTGATAGCTTGTGAGCATAAAATATCCGGCCTCATCGGCTTATTAGATATTTTAATTTTGGGAAATATCTGACCTTAATAGCTTAGTGGATATTTTGATTTTGAAAATATCCGGCCTTAATGGCGTTTTGGATATTCTTATTTTAGATAATATCCGACCTCAGCGGCTTGGTGGATATTTTAATTTTTTATGAAATATCTGGCCTTGATGGCTTAATGGTTATTTTGATTTTTGTAAAATATTCGGTCTTGAAAGCTTAGTGGACAATTTAATTTTTAAAAATATCCGACCTTAACAGCTAAGTGGATATTTTGATTTTTGTGAAATATCTTATCTTGATGGCTTAATGAATATTTTAAGAAGACTTCAGCCTTAACAAGACATCGTATTGAAAAACTATGCCTTAACGGAGTGTGGATTATATTAGTGGCTATTTTGATTTTGAGCAGCTAACAAAAGTGACGAGTGATTGCATTTGGAAGAGAGGGCGGCGGGAAAAATGTCAAAAGCGGTGGCCCCGCATCATATGGTGGTCACGAATTTGACATTTTTCCCGGCTGGCGGGCGTAATGCTCCGGCTACCACAATTTTAAGTGGT
This sequence comes from Costus lasius, assembly GCA_027563935.2. Lineage (NCBI taxonomy): Eukaryota > Viridiplantae > Streptophyta > Magnoliopsida > Zingiberales > Costaceae > Costus > Costus lasius. The sequence goes on from CM050446.2 coordinate 46,628,433, forward strand.
GGCATGAAAATACCAAATCTAGCTATTACAATTCGATGAATTTCAAACGTGGAATTTTCATCCTCCTTGTTTTATACACTCAATTTTTTTTTATCATCACTTGTTTCTTTGTGTAGATGATTCCCAGACTCAATTTTGTGTGAAGATCAAAATTTCTCCCTCTCTGCCAAATAACGAATTGCAGATTAGGTAAAATCTTTATTTTCTTATATTTTCATTTGTTCTTCAATTTCCTACTTCACTTATTGTTTTTTTTTTTTTTACTGCTGCTGCTTTTCCATAACGCTTGTTTACAGCGCCGTTTAAAAGAACATAAAAACTCTATTTTTCTTGTAAGTTCATAATCTTTGCTTTAAGAGAAATCTCCTTACAGATTTTTCTTTGATTATTTTTTTTATGTTCTTTTGCTGCAGCGCCAATAAACTCAAATTCCACATATATTTGAAAAGAATATGGATATATGAATATGAGATAAAGATACTTGCATAAGTTAATATAACATAAATAGGAGATAAAAATCCTTTCATAGATACCAGCATAAGAGGTTTAGGATAAAAATCCTAGCATGATTTTTAGGATAAAAATCCTAATATAGTTTTTAGGATAAATCCTGGAAGTGTTTTTAGGATAAAAATCCAGTCATACTTTAGGATAAAAACCCTGAAATGTTTTAGAATAAAAATCATGTCATGCTTTAGGATAAAAATTCTGAAGTATTTTAAGGGCATGTTTGGCCCCACTATTAATAATTTTATAACTGTGCTAAACTGTGTTGTACTGTACTGTGCTGCACTATTAAAATTTATAAGATATTTGGTTAATAACTTTTTAACTGCTGTCAAATTTTAAAATAATAAATAAATATATTATTTTAAATTATTTAAAATAATATTATATTTTATTTTATTTTAATGTAAAAATTTTAAATTATTTAAAATAATAATACCTAAAATTTTAAATAAAATTAAATAAATTACTTTTTTAGAGAAGTAGAAACTGTAAAAGTATCAAATTGTAGCTTTCATAACTTCTGCTTTTTACTGCTTTTTTCTATTTTTATTTTTCATTATCAAATAATTTTTCTAATTCTTAAAAACTAAGATAAAAATCTTAACAACGCTCCACTTTTTGTGTTTCTGCCGAGACCTCTTCTTTCTTTTCGTATCTTGCCGAAAGCTTTCTATTTTTTTGTTGCTGTGAGCTTCTTCCAGTCATATCCTTCTATCTACGCCTTTTCCTTATTCCCCAGCCTCTCTCCCTTATTTTTTTGTCACCCACACATCTCCACCGCCTTCCTTTTATTACTGCCGAAGACTTTCTTCCTTTATTTGTATTGGCCTCCTTCTCAATTTCTCTTAATTTTATTACCTCGGCAAGATTATTACCTCTCTCTCTTGCCGAGACCCATCTCTCCCTTTTCCTTTTTTTTTATGCTTCTTCTGCCGAATTCCCTTTCAGCCTCCCCATTTTTTTTTGTCTCCCCCCCTATTTTGAGAATCTCTCCTCTGCCCTCTTTATTAATTCCTTTCATCCAGCTCTTTTTGGAGCGCATGATTACAAAATTTAATCATCCGGATTGTTTTCCATTTTTCCTCCCGAGATCTCCGATTGTGATTGATTTACTTTAATTCTAATTTTCTATTCTTTTATTTTACTGCTTCTTTTCTTTTTCTTTTTCGTTATCATGCGTAATTAAAGGGTCCAGATTTGGACTCCTCAATTTGCATCCTTGCTATAACCCTTTTTTTTTTTTTTTTTGCTTTCGTGATCTGTGGCTGTATTGTGCTACTTTTTATTGAACTTTTCTTAGTTGTTGTGTGTTTCCTTTAATTATATATTTTTCTTACCTTTAAAGGGCTGGCATCTTTTGCTTCATGAAATGCTTGTGCATATCAAATTTTTACTTTTTTTTTTCTTTGCATTCCGTCTTTGATAAAATTTGTTATATGAAAGCTCACACGCCACTTAATTTTGTATGTTTTTCAATTTTTACTCCAAGGTCAAAATTAATTTTGACTATCATTTTTTTTGCACACCTCTAATTTTTTCATGGTCAAAGTCAATTTTGACTTTATTGTTTGAGTAAAAATTTATGCTTCAACAAATACTCCCCACAATGGATTTTGTATAAGCGACGAACGCATGCAATTTCTCTTCAATAATTATGAATCCCTTAGCTTGAACTTTGAGCTTGAAGTTGTCTTGAATACTTGGGCATGATATATTACTTTTCAAAAAGCCTATGTTTCTCAAGAGCTTTTAAAGCTTCCATGATAAGATAGCATGAACTTGTAAGATTTGATGTCTCTTGTTCATATACTTCAATAATTTTTTAGAGGAGCTATCCAATATGTGGATGATAATCTAAGATGCATGTAGAGGTTACTAATGTTTAGCACCCGGGTTACACTATCTTGTGAGTTAGCATTGTACAGAAGAGGAGTGCTTAGAGTTGCCTTCCTTTGATCTTCTTTATTGCACTTGTCATTTGAGTTCCCCTCCTAATTATCCAATTTAAGAGGTTCGAGATTTTGAACATCAAGCAATATCTAGTCTTTATACCTTGATATGCATCCAACCTTTATGGCTTAGGAACACTTGGAGTTTTGACATATATTTGGCCTTAATGTCGTCTTGGATATTTGGTTTGGAAAATATCTGGTCATAGCAGCACAATGTTATATTAAGGAGTTATGCCCCGATGATAAATATCGACGTACGCACCTCCCAAATAATATTTTATTGTAATGCATTAAAGCATTCATTAGATATTGAATTTGGAAGATTATCCGGCCTTGACGACGTGTTGGATATTTTTATATGGGAAAAATAAATATCCGGTCTTGCGGCGTATTGGATATTTTGATTTGAAAAATATCTGGCCTTGCGCCGTGTTGGGTATTTATTTTTTTTAAAAAAAATTCTGCCTCAATGGCTTAGGAATATTTGAATATTTGGATTTTAAATTTTATAAATATTCTACCTCAATGGCTTGTGAATATTTGAATTTGAATTTTATAAATATTCTGCCTCAATAGCTTGCGAATATTTAGGTTTTGAATTTTTCAAATATTCTGCCTCAACGGCTTCTGAATATTTGGATTTCGAACTTTGCAAATATTCTGCCTCAATGGTTTGTGAATATTTGGATTTTGAATTTAGCAAATATTCTACCTCAACGGCTAGTAAATATTTGAATTTGAATTTTGTAAATATTCTGCCTCAATGGCTTGTGAATATTTGGATTTTGAATTTAGCAAATATTCTACCTCAATGGCTTTTGAATATTTGAATTTGAATTTTGCAAATATTCTACCTCAATAGCTTGTGAATATTTAAATTTTGAATTTATCAAATATTATGCCTCAATGGCTTGTGAATATTTGAATTTAAATTTTGCAAATATTCTGCCTCAACGGCTTGTGAATATTTGAATTTGAATTTTGCAAATATTCTGCCTCAATGGCTTGTGAATATTTGAATTTGAATTTAGTAAATATTCTGCCTCAATGGCTTGTGAATATTTAAATTTCAATCTTAGCATTTAGTTATTTCTTTGCACACAAATGTGGTATTGAGGATCTACGGCTCGATAACAAGTATCGGCTTACGCATCTCCCAAACAATACTACACTATGATGCACATAAACTCTACATTTTGAATTTGTCAAATATCTGTAGTAGTTTCCCTTGAGGAGCAGTAAGTCTCCAAAATTTGAGTAGAATGCTTATCTTGGACCTTACATAAATGATACCACATGAACTTTGAGAAGAGATGGTCTCCCTCCTTTTGGTAAAAATTTCTTCACGAGCCCTTTGTTACTAAGAAGCTTGCATTTGATTTATACTTGATCCATCAAATCTCTTGCTGACATGATGAGGTAGTGCCAAGGGTGACTAGGCGCAAAGCTTTAGCCTTGTGGCACTAAACATTTTATAAGATAATATTCAAAGCAAATAGTGAAAACATAGCCCAAGCCAAAATGCCCCCTTTTTTTGAGACTGCATGCTTCATCATCTCTTCTCTTTGTTGAAAGGATAATATAAGTCCTTGACCATCAATAATTTTTGCATGATACATTTAAGATCCATTCATTCGAGAAGCTTTCAATTTTTGGCAAATTGAGAGCTTTAAACGACCTTGATGTCCTTTGATCTTACAATCAATTGATTAGAATCAATTTTGACGGAGCCATTGAGGCACAAGAGATCATGGAAGACAAGTCAGCAGACTCCCTAGGGCCTGAGGAAGCCACCCTGAAAATTTCAGATCAATTGGAGTTCGGATTAGAGTTCACACCTAGGGGTGTGCACGAAGTCATGCCTGTGTTCAGCTTGATGAAGGAGTTCATGGTCATGCGTGACTGCACGGCCGTGTCTGTGAAGCTCTCGGGAAAAATCAGAACTCCCAACGTGGAAGAAGTCACAGCCGTGACTCTACACACGGTCTCACCCGTGAAGCGCTCGGCCCAGATCACACAGGACTTCACGTCCGTGCGCGGACGCTTGGACCCGCCCATGATGACCTCGGTGAAAACCAGTACTTTGGACACGGAATATTTCACAATCGTGCCTGGGCGCACGGCCACGCCCGTGAATTGTAGGCCATTTAAATTCCTAATTCTAAATCTCATTGCCAAGATTTAGGATCAAGGAAAAAGAAAGGAGATTTGCATGTCTTTAAAACTGTAATTGTTGCTAGCTACTTCGAATAGTTTGTTTACTAATAGATTATGATTTTGAGCCACTTACCCTAGGAAGATCCAACCCCTTAGATCAGCTTTGCATCACGATCCTTCATGGGGAAGTCATTGATCCTATTCTTCTACTTGTTTTTTTACCTTAATTTCTCACCTTGAAAACTATTGAGAGTTTTGGATTGTAAATGATGTGTTTGCTAACGTAAACTTGTTTTTAGGATAGGGGCATTATCCATTGAGAGTATTTTTGATGACTTAAATACTTTGATATTATTTCAACTATTTGATTTCAATTGAGATTAGTTTGATTATAATTGTGATTGATTTGCTTATGATATTCTGGCCAAATATCTATATGCATTAAGTGCTACAAGATGGACTAAAATGTAAATTACTAACAAGAAAAACTACAGGTAAATAAAATTTTAACAATAATAAACACAATGGAAAAATTGACTCCTTCGAGGATCTATGTGAGATTAGACCCAAAGGGTATGATAGGATTTTTACCCTTGAAGCATATTTGACATTGATGACTAACAAGGTGTAGGCACATAAGTGTCTACCCTTTACCAAGATCCACACAGTGAACCTTTGAAGATTACCTCTGCTGGCCTCAAGAGAAATGATCAAGCCTTGGTCTTATTTATAATTCACAATCACACGAAGAGGGAGAGGGGGTAGCAACAAGAGAAAGGCAAGAGGGAGAGAGCTAGGTGCAAGCAAAATAGAAGGCTTAATATTGTGTATTTGTGCCTTGAGCCCCTGCCTATATATTTAATACTAGCAGAGCACCTCTCCTCATATGACATGATAGACCACTCCTTCATAATCATTTTGCACCAGAGTCGGCATAAATAATTTGAGAGATGAGGGCTTCCATTGTGAGCGACATTGAGAGTCACCCCTACCTTCCATGCACCTTGGATCAAGCACCCTTGCTAGGTGTTATGGGCAATTTCTTTTATTAATAATAAATTGAACTACAACTGGCAGATCCCCTCGCAGAGATCTTAGCCCTACACTAGAGTGGCCCGCGACTGGTTAGGATCACGTTGCGGAAGCTGGCCCAACACTCTACAAGTCCTCACACTCACGAGTGCGAAGGGTTCAGTGTAAATACCGCCCCTCGGACACGAATATAAATCTCACACTTGTGCAATAACGCATTGGAGACTCTCTGACCACTATGCACTCACAAAAAGTCCACAACCCACGCTCCTTTCTCTACACAGTTGAGATAGGCACCGGCGCGGCCTCACGCAATCACAAGGAGATGGTGGTGAACACCTTCAAGGGTGCCAACCCACCCATCTTGGAATGCAACAAGTGACGTGCACGAACACCTTCGAGGGTGCCGACATGTTTAAGCAAGCACCTACAAGTAAGCACAACCCGCACTACACATATGTGGGAAAAATAGCACAAAGAACCATCCGGACGAAATGCCACACGAAATCCGGATAGTGGGTAAAATCCCAATCCACTAATACACAGGAAAATCGTCCTACTACTACTACACATGATAGATCTGGGGAGGGTTTACCCTTGTAGCATGCCACCACTCCACGAGCCGAGCCCATCGAGATCCTCCGGAAAGCTGAGTTGGAAAGTCCAGTCGGAGACGAAGTGAGACGCGTGGACGAACACGGGCGACAAAGCACCACACTCCTCCCCTTTCCTCTGCTGCTTGTGTATGAAGGCAGGGGTGGCTCATTGCTGAAATAGGGGAAGCGTCCCTTTCCTCGTCTGTCACCGTCCGACCACCAGAGTCACGCCGGAGGGTCGGGATCTGGTCACTGATGATCGGAGAACTCGCCGTCGGGGTATTGTCACTAGAGAAGCGGCCACCGGTGAGTATTTGAACCCAATGGAAGCGTTAGCTGCGTAGAACCAGAGATCAAAAATTCTAATCGCTCTCCCGCGTCTGGCTGCCGGCGTCGGAGGAGAAAGCCTCCTCCTTACCTCAAGGCACTGGAGAGTTGATCTGAGAGCCCTTGCTGACGAGTCCGTGGCCGGAGCCTCGTCACTGACAAAGAAGAAGCAGACTCTATTTTCAAATTTAGGTTTCACTGTTGCCAGACCTCTGCCCGAGCTTGGAATCACACGATTGGGCAGCCTCTCGTCGACCAGGACGAAAATCTAGCCTCGCCGCCATACAAGCCGTGATCTTCTGTTGGTGTATATGCCCTAGGACCTAGTTTTGGTCCATCTTTGTACTACTTGACTCTGATATTCATATATCTTTTTGGCATTGTCGTTATCATTGTTTGTCTACACCTGCGATTGTGTACTTACATGATAATGTCCCTGGAGACAGATTGGATCTGTGCTCGAACTATAATCCCCAGTCGATGTACCTTAGTGGATATGGGACAGCTATGGTACTTGTGAGACTGGTATGTGGGCTGGTTAGGACGCAGACACATGGGTATATCATTGGAGGATATACTGGATAGACTCGCTGTGAGGCTATGACTTGGTGTCATGAGTTATCCTCACAAGTGACAGAAGATGCATTGATCCCTTGACTTGAGGTCATTGATCATTCTATATGGTTAGGGACTTGCTTTGATACAACCTAACACCTTGCCGTAGTTGGGAGGTCATAACGGTTGTCATTGAGCACGTCATGACCCATATGAGAAGGTCAATGGACAGACATAGGATTTGCCCCTTCCTTAGGGAAGTATGATATCCATGGAGCTCCTCTATGGTTCTATGACTGAGAGTGTATGGCCATACCCAGGTAAGAAGCTGTTTTAGTCATAGCCATGTGATTGGATGAAAACAAGTGGTGACACACTTGTCCAATCGGATATCAGTTCGGCAAAGAGACTGTAATGCATCTGTACCTAGTTGCGATGATGGGGATATCGATGTCGATATCCATTCCAATGACCTGGTTAGCAGCGATGCACTGCTAGGTGCCACTCACTGCTTGTGATGACCTTTGGTCAGCACTACCAGTGTCAGAGGAACCTACAGGGTCGCACACCTTGATACTTGAGTTCTCGTATTGATCGGGAAGCCTTATGATCGAGTTATTGGATAACTCGGATCTAATTAGGAGATTTCATCAGCGCCAATGGGCCTGATGAGATGGAAGAATATTATTGGAGCCAAACTTCATTTTTGGCAGGTTGACCCGTATTTGACCATGGTTGGTCACATTTGGATTAGGGTTGCATTGGATTGGATCCAAGTGCTTAATCAACCCATGTAATGGAGTTTGGGCTAGCTCATTATGCAATGAGGCCCAATAATAAGTTGTCATGAAGAGAAGAAGGGCTAGAAGGGTATAATGGGGATAAATCTTCTCCCCTAGGCGCCTATGGGCATAATGGGGAGAAGTGGCACAATTTGCTTCATAAGGAAGCAATTGGCGCCTCCCCCCTTTATCCCTTATGGTATGAATGCCTATATGGCATTGCTTGGGGCGCAAGGCAAGGCCTTGGCGCACAAAGAAAGGCATGGGCACAAAAGGAATGGTTGAATGAGAATTATGGAAATATCTTGGAGACTTTCCTTGTCTCAAACCTTCTCATCCAAGCCGCCCACTTGTCTTGATCCTAGCCTTTCATAAACCGCCTCTTGCCCTATAAAAGAGCACCTAGCCGACCCCTCTTATGAGGGATTAATCCTAAAAGGCGTGAACACAAGAAGAGGGGCGAGTGCTAGGAGCAAGGGCGCATCTTCCTTCTTTCATAGCCGCAAGCTTCTCCCTCCTTTCCTCTTGGCGCAAGGAGCTTTGGTGCTTGGCGGCTTGGCATGTTTCCTTCTTCTCTTGGCGCATCCTTTCTCTTGGTGGCGCAAGTGAAGTGGAACATCTCCCTAAGGCTTTGATCTTCTTCCCGAGGCTAGCACCGGGTGTGGAAGAAGAAAACTCAAGAGATCCATGTGTGTGAGACTGCAGAGGGCGCACACTTGGGCGCCTACATCGGCATCACTCCAAATCGCTCTTAAGGTATTTCTTAACTCATTGTGTCGACTCTCTTGCTTGCGATCTTCACTGGGTTTTTTGGGACCGGCCTGTTTCGGGGATATTGCTTCCGCTGTGCAATGTATGTTGTAATCTCTATTTCTGAAAATTGTAAAATATCCCCGGGGTTTCCCAACAGTGGTATCAGAGGGACTTGCAAGACTCGAAGGATGTTTTATGCTTTTCTTTCATGCTCACATACCATATCTATATTTTCGTAAATAGCATGATACATGGCAAACGATTTTTCTAAAAGTAGAAAAATTAGGGTTTCTTGTTTCTATCATCCTCTCAATCTCTTTTGGATTTTTGGACTATTTTTCTTGTCTGATTTAAAGATCAAAGGCGCACGTAATTTTGTCAAGTAGGACGGGCATTGTGTCTTCGGACTAGCTAAGTCTCTTGATCTGACAAAATTGCCAGCCGAAAGGATCTCTGAAATCGTCATGAAAAATAAATCGCAATTAACCAAAAGATTTGTGAGAAGAAGATGAGAAAAAGAGACTAGTTTTATGAAAAAGTAAAATTTCAGATTTTATGTTTTTCATGAGCATGTAGAATTGCATGAGTAAATACCTTGATTGTGCATAATGTTGTGATCATGAGTCAAGCCCCTTTTGCATGCCTGTGATGTATCCTTGTGCGGCCTGCGTACCATCTTTTTCATTATTTTTGTAAAAAATTAACATGAAGATTAAGGGCTAGGCGCATCCTTCTTGGACCTTGATGCTCGCATCTTGCTTGATGGCACAAGCATGCAAGGTGGCGCATGCAAGTTGGTGCTTGGTTGCTTGGTGGCGCAAGAAAGCTTGGCCAAACCTCTTTTGGTTTAAGAGCTAGCCATCTTGGCCCCTTGCATAGTGGCGCACCTTCCTTGGAGGAAGACCATGGCATTGGCTGAACCTATGGGGAACTTTTAAAGTGTACCTCTAGAGTTTGAGAGCTAAACCATGATAGAAGGACCTTGGAGCCAACCTTGAAGTTCAAGCTAGAGGTCGGCTAGGCTAGGTCTAGTTTTTTGGGGCTTGAGTTCTAGGACAAGAGTTGAACCTCTTTCATGGCATGGGTTGGTTCAATGTCTTGAATAGGATATGATCACATCATTCTTTACTGCTTTTATTATTATCTGCAGAAGCATGCCTGTGATGTTTTATCATTATGTTATCACCATAGGATTGCATGTCTGTAATGATAGACATAAGATAAAACTGAGATGATGAGACCTTAAACAAAACCCTCAATTAAAATATCAAGTCTAGTAGCCTTCTAACGCGTAGCCCTCACTAAGCTATCGATCAGTGGAGTTGTGAATTGTTTCCCACCCTCGTGGGACACACCCACTTATCTTTAGAAAGTGCGTGGTGGCAATGGTTTCCCCAGTCCAGTTTTAACCTGGGCGTGCCTTCGCAAGGAAACTCGTTGGCCCTGGGCATAACGGATAGGAATGGACTTGACTAGAAGTTCACATGTGCTGGGCACATGGTGAAAGTCTAGAGGCATCGTTGAGAGGTAAGGGTTTCATGTTGTATCCAGCCCTCGCTGGACATGAAATGTCCAGACTGTCTCAACAAGGGGAGTTGCTTGGAGCAATCGGCCGGTGCGCCCACCTTAGGAAACATGGGTCACTTTGTGCATCTCATCCCACCCTCGTGGGACGCGAAGCCTCATGTGAAATAAGGATCCCATCTCACTAGGAAGTCTTAAACTTCCCGATTGACTTTGTGGGTTGTCAATTTGAATTTAAAATAGTGGGAGCAGTAATCATTTAAAACAAGTCCAGTTTAAATGATTAGGAGTAGTACTAATCTGCTGTTTCTTGGTTGTTGTAGAACAATGGCTGTGAACAATGGCAGATGGTCACTGCGATCTACCCTGGAAAGGGATAAGTTGGTTAGATCCAACTTAAAGGATTGGTATATGAACTTGAGAATTGTGCTCAAGCTCGAGAGGAAGCTATATGTCCTTGAGAAGCCAATTCCTGAGCCACTTCCATGCTTGGCCTCAGCGGCTGAGAAAGATGCTTATGATAAGCATCAAGCTGATACTTTGGAGGTTGCCCAATTATTGCTAACCAACATGTCGCCCGAACTTAGAGGGCAATATGAATCTAAGAGTGCCTCTGAAATTATTTCTAATCTAAGGCAGCTCTTTGATGCATTGGTTGAGCTCAACCCTCCTAAAGTAGACATTCAGTATGTTGAGCCCAAAGGCTTAACTAAGACATTGAAGACAAAGATGGAAAGAGTCAGGAATAATAAGTGCTACTCATGTGGAGGACCACCTCACATGATAAAGGACATAGTACGACTTCAGAATGAGAAGAAGAGAGGCAAGGCTTCGTCTTCATGCTCAGGTATCTATGTTACAGAAGTCAATCTTTCTACTTCTATGTCATGGGTATTGGATACCGCATGTGGAGCTCATATTTGTACAAATATGCAGGGGCTCAAGAAAAGTAGATCGGTGCGGCGTCGAGAGATTGACCTATGCATTGGAAACGGGGCACAGGTTGCTGCTGTTGCTGTAGGCGTTTTGAGTCTCTCCTTGCCTTCTGGACTTCAATTAGAACTAGATAATTGCTTTTGTGTACCATCACTTACTAAGAACATTGTATCCATTCCTTGCTTAGCAAAGAAAGGATTTAAATTTGAAATAAATAAGAACTCTTGTTCTTTTTCATTTGCAAATATGTTCTATGGGAAGGGTACTTTGTGCAATGGTCTATATATCTTGGATATGGAAAGTTCTATTTGTAACATAAGCAATAAAAGGACCAAACTGAGTGGTTCAGTTGGTGCTTTCCTATGGCACTGTCGATTAGCCCATATAAACAAGAATCGCATCCAACAACTCCATGCAAATAGATTATTAGATTCAAGTTCCTTGGAGGAATTTGATACTTGTGAACCTTGTTTATTAGCGAAAATGACAAAGGCGCCCTTCACCAAGATTGGTGAGAGGGCAGAAGGTTTATTAGATCTCATACATACTGATGTGTGTGGGCCCTTCAATAAACAAGTCAGAGGAGGGTACAACTACTTCATTACCTTCACTGATGACTTCAGTAGGTATGGCCATGTCTACTTAATGAGACATAAATCTGAGTCCTTTGAGAAATTCAAGGAGTTCAAGAATGAAGTAGAGAACCAGCTTGGAAGATCCATTAAAGCTCTTCGATCAGATCGAGGTGGAGAGTACCTGAGCGGTGAGTTCTTTGACTATCTGAGAGAGTGTGGGATCATATCCTAACTCACTCCTCCTGGAACACCTCAATGGAATGGTGTGTCTGAAAGGAGAAATCGAAGTTTATTGGGTATGGTTCGATCTATGATGAGTCATGCAACTCTACCTTCATCATTCTGGGGGCATGCACTAGAAACAGCTTCTCTGATACTGAATAATGTTCCATCTAAGAGTGTCTCCAAAATACCATACGAGATGTGGAGTGGGAGACGCCCTAATCTCACTTTTATCAAGATCTGGGGATGTGAGGCTTATGTCAAACGTCAGGATTCTAGCAAACTAGAACCTAGATCTGATAAATGTGTGTTTGTGGGGTATCCTAAGGAAACTAAAGGATACTACTTCTATGTCCCAACCGAGAACAAACTTTTTGTTGCTCGGGGTGCTGTCTTTCTAGAGAAAGAATTTCTTATGAAAGAAGTTAGTGGGAGGAAGTTTGACTTGGATGAGGACCAAGTGCAACCACAAGACAAAGAGATGGAATCTGAGCCACCTGCACCGGTTGCTGTACAACCTGAGGCTCAGACACAGGTCCCACGTAGGTTTGGGAGGATTCGTCGTACACCTGAGAGGTATGGGTCGCTGCCGACCCAACACGACGAGATCTTCATCATTAAGAATGAACCCAGAACCTATGATGAGGCGGTCAGTAGACCGGACTCCGAGAGATGGCTTGACGCCATGCGATCCGAGATGGATTCCATGTCGGCTAACCAAATCTGGGATTTGGTTGAGCTGCCTGATGGGGTAAAACCCATAGGGTGTAGATGGGTCTTCAAGAGGAAGACAGACATGGATGGCAATATAGTTACCTATAAGGGTAGACTAGTGGCTAAAGGATTTAAATAAGTCCACGGGGTGGACTATGATGAAACCTTCTCGCCAGTTGCCATGATCAAATCCATTCGGATTCTGCTTGCTATAGCTGCATATCATGACTATGAGATATGGCAGATGGACATGGAAACAACGTTCCTTAATGGGAAGCTGACTTAGGATGTGTATATGGCACAACCTGATGGCTTCATCCATCCTACAGATGCTAGTAAGGTCTGCAGGCTAAAGAAATCCATTTATGGATTAAAGCAAGCATCTCAAAGTTGGAATCTTCAGTTTGATGAAGCTGTGAGAGATTATGGCTTTATCAAAAGTGAAGATGACGCCTGTGTATACAGAAAATTCAGTGGGAGCTTGGTGACTTTTCTGGTCATGTATGTCGATGACATACTGCTCATCGGAAACGACATCCCTAGTCTTCAAGCTATGAAGACATGGTTAGGGAAGTGTTTCGAGATGAAGGACTTAGGGGAGGCCGCCTACATTCTGGGCGTGAGGATCTACTGGGATAGATCCAAGAGGCTCTTGGCCCTTAGTCAGAGTACCCACATTGATAAGGTCCTGGAGAGGTTCAACTTGGAGCAATCCAAGAAAGGATACCTTCCAGTGAGAGATGGCCTTACTCTCTCAAAAAGCCAGTGTCCTACAACACAGGCTGAGAGGGATAACATGAGTCGAATTCCCTATGCTTCGGCAGTGGGATCAATCATGTATGTAATGCTGTGTACTAAACCAGATGTGGCTTATGCTGTAAGCATAACCAGCCGATACCAATCCAATCCAGGTTTGCAGCACTGGGTGGTTGTAAAGAATATCCTTGAGTATCCTGAAAAGGACTAAGGATTTATTCTATATGGTCTACGGGGGACAGGAAAAGCTCAGTGTGCAGGGCTTCACTTATGAGTCATTCCAGTCTGATCCTGACGACTTTAGATCGCAGACCAGCTATTTGTTTAAGATGGTTGGAGGTGCTGTATGCTGGAAGAGCTTCAAGCAATCCACCATAGCTAATTCTACAACCGAAGCTGAGTATGTGGTTGCTTCTGAGACAGCCAATGAAGCCGTTTGGATCAGGAAGTTCTTTTCTGAACTTCAGGTGGTTCCAAGTGCAATGGATCCCATTGAGCTCTACTATGACAACAATGGGAACTGCACATACTAAGGAACCACGGTCTCATCAAAGGTCCAAACACATGCTCAGGAGATTTCACCTGATCAGAGAGATCATTGACAGAGGTGATGTCAAGATTAGCAGAATTGACACAGAGAAGCAATCTAGCAGACCCACTGACCAAGGCTTTGGCGCAGCAGAAGCAGGATGGTCGTACTAGAGATATGGGGTTAAGGTTGCTCAACCTCTAGGTCTTAGTGCAAGTGGGAGATTGTTGGTGTATATGCCCTACGACCTAGTTTTGGTCCATCTTTGTACTACTTGACTCTGATATTCATATATCTTTCTGGCATTGTCGTTATCATTGTTTGTCTACACCTGCGATTGTGTACTTACATGATAATGTCCCTAGAGACAGATTGGATCTGTGCTCGAACTATAATCCCCAGTCGATGTACCTTAGTGGATATGGGACAGCTATGGTACTTGTGAGACTGGTATGTGGGCTGGTTAGGACGCAGACACATGGGTATATCATTGGAGGATATACTGGATAGACCCGCTGTGAGGCTATGACTTGGTGTCATGAGTTATCCTCACAAGTGACAGGAGATGCATTGATCCCTTGACTTGAGGTCATTGATCATTCTATATGGTTAGGGACTTGCTTTGATACAATCTAACACCTTGCCGTAGTTGGGAGGTCATAACGGTTGTCATTAAGCACGTCACGACCCATATGAGAAGGTCAATGGACAGACATAGGATTTGCCCCTTCCTTAGGGAAGTATGATATCCATGGAGCTCCTCTATGGTTCTATGACTGAGAGTGTATGGCCATACCCAGGTAAGAAGCTATTTTAGTCATAGCCATGTGATTGGATGAAAACAAGTGGTGACACACTTGTCCAATCGGATATCAGTTCGGCAAAGAGACTGTAATGCATCTGTACCTAGTTGCGATGATGGGGATGTCGATGTCGATATCCATTCCAATGACCTGGTTAGCAGCGATGCACTACTAGGTGCCACTCACTGCTTGTGATGACCTTTGGTCAGCACTGCCAGTGTCAGAGGAACCTACAGGGTCGCACACCTTGATACTTGAGTTCTCGTATTGATCGGGAAGCCTTATGATCGAGTTATTGGATAACTCGGATCTAATTGGGAGATTTCATCAGCGCCAATGGGCTTGATGAGATGGAAGAATATTATTGGAGCCAAACTTCATTTTTGGCAGGTTGACCCGTATTTGACTATGGTTGGTCACATTTGGATTAGGGTTGCATTGGATTGGATCCAAGTGCTTAATCAACCCATGTAATGGAGTTTGGGCTAGCTCATTATCCAATGAGGCCCAATAATAAGTTGTCATGAAGACAAGAAGGGCTAGAAGGGTATAATGGGGACAAATCTTCTCCCCTAGGCGCCTATGGGCATAATGGGGAGAAGTGGCACAATTTGCTTCATAAGGAAGCAATTGGCGCCTCCCCCCTTTATCCCTTATGGTATGAATGCCTATATGGCATTGCTTGGGGCGCAAGGCAAGGCCTTGGCGCACAAAGAAAGGCATGGGCACAAAAGGAATGGTTGAATGAGAATTATGGAAATATCTTGGAGACTTTCCTTGTCTCAAACCTTCTCATCCTAGCCGCCCACTTGTCTTGATCCTAGCCTTTCATAAACCGCCTCTTGCCCTATAAAAGAGCACCTAGCCGACCCCTCTTATGAGGGATTAATCCTAAAAGGCGTGAACACAAGAAGAGGGGCGAGTGCTAGGAGCAAGGGCGCATCTTCCTTCTTCCATAGCCGCAAGCTTCTCCCTCCTTTCCTCTTGGCGTAAGGAGCTTTGGTGCTTGGCGGCTTGGCTTGTTTCCTTCTTCTCTTGGCGCATCCTTTCTCTTGGTGGCGCAAGTGAAGTGGAACATCTCCCTAAGGCTTTGATCTTCTTCCTGAGGCTAGCACCGGGCGTGGAAGAAGAGAACTCAAGAGATCCGTGTGTGTGAGACTGCAGAGGGCGCACACTTGGGCGCCTACATCGGCATCACTCCAAATTGCCCTTAAGGTATTTCTTAACTCATCGTGTCGACTCTCTTGCTTGCGATCTTCACTGGGTTTTTTGGGACAGGCCTGTTTCGGGGATATTGCTTCCGCTGTGCAATGTATGTTGTAATCTCTATTTCTGAAATTTGTAAAATATCCCCGGGGTTTCCCAACATCTTCGACGATGAATCGTCGGAAATCTCGCTTCCACCGGGGCAAACACCAATCGTCACCCTGGGCCCGTCCATGCTAGATTCGATGTGGATTCCACGCCCATTCGCTGCTGCCAACGTGGCCTCACCATCCCGGACTGCCGGTGAACTTTCCATATCCGGCTTGCTCCAAATCAACGGTGGCAGCGAGCGCTTCTCAGCGCCGAATGAAGAACAGGGGAGATTTCCCCCATTCGCGCATACGCACTCGTGAACCAGTTGAACTGGGTTTGGTTCAACCTGAACCATTGGTTCGGCTGGTTTAGGGCCGGTTCGGGGCTGATTAGAGTTTAGAATCGCCCCACGGTCGACCCTCTTCATCGTGCTCGCTCGCAAGCTCATGTGAGAGGGTCTGGGGTCCATGGGTCGAGCTGGAAACCCACATCCACGTGTGAACCTACACTCTGTGGTTCGAATCAACCCTCGCCCTATAGACTTGTGTCAACCTCAGTGACACTATCGCACACCCGAATTGTCCAACATGTCTGATGACGAAGGGTCTCGTCATCAATCGAACTCGGTGTGCTTTGGGATTTGTGCTAAATCTCGGGACCCCCACCCAAGTTCGTCGTTGCCCTCGACGACAGGCTGTCCATGTAGATCTTCAACTCCTCAAACGGCCACAAATCAGAAACTTTTTCCCACTTAGCTTCTTCTACGGGTGTTCCTTCCCATTGCACAAGAAATTTCATCCGCCTATTCCTCCTATTATGTCCAAGTGTTTTGTGATCTAAAATCTTTTCTATTCTTTTGTCAAATTCTGCCCGAACACTTGGAGGAGCCCGATGTGAAAGTCCCCTAACAAGGGGGAGCGAAACCCTAATAGGCGCATATGGAGGTTTACATGCAGCGGAAGGGGTTTCTAGGGATCGAATGCATGATATATGATCAACTTTAAAATCAAGCGCAATAGAATGGTAGCGACTCATACCATGGCCATCGCTTAGATGGTGTCTAGGAAGAAGAGAGAACGATGGGGTTCTCCTCCAAAGCGCCACACACAAGATGATCGATGGCTTGCTCCTTGGACGCTCCTTGTGCTAGCAAGGTTCTCCAAGTGACCTTGTCGTGTGAGAAGGGATGAAGAAGATGAGATCCACACTTGGCGATTCTTCCTTGTCGTCAAAACCTCTTCCATGAGAGTGCCTCCAAAAAACACACGAGAAGAGAGGGGCGACAACCATAGGCGTGAAGAGGTGAGGCGTGGTCACGTATGTGATCATGCTTTCTAAAAATAGAAAGCCACTCCTCAACATGCGATCAAGGGTTTTTCCCAATCGCATATTTCTCTTAACTTGAACCGTGCGCTCACATGATGAGCTGGTTCAATGTTGGTTTGGTTCAAAGACCAATTAACCCAAGCCATTAGTCCAGATCACATTAAACCCTAAGGTTCTTGATCTGACCGTTGATCTCTTGATGCTCCTGATCTCACCGATCTAGCATCCATTCTCTCAATCGAAGCTTACCGATCTCAAGCCCTAATCAATCAAACATGATCAGACCAGATCTCACTCACAATCAGAGATTAAATCCCTTTAAACTGAACCTAAACAATTCAGTCCACACGATCTGACTTAAGTAAGCCATATCATCAAATTGTGCGACCCTAAGGGTTTCCTTTAAATGTCGGTAACGATAACTTACGTCATCACGATCAGTGAGGGGTATCTAGCAACACATCACTGTCTCCCGATATAAAAGAAAGAGTCTTCCAAGACTACACCCAAACCACAGCACAAGTGTGAATCAACTCACTAGGCATACATGATTCCTATGCCACTGGATGTTCTTATTGGACAAGCGTGTCAAGCCTGTAGCTCCAATATGATGAGCATGATCAGATCAGATGAACATAGTCACCTGGGTATGGCCATACACTTTCTCAATCATCTCATCCAGGGGGGGCCCCATTAGAACATCACACTCCAATGAAGGAGACGGCCATCCTTTATCTATCACTAGTGCCCTAACATGACTCAAGCTCACCATCCAAGATAGTCTATAACCATTATGTTTCAAATGATATTGAACTACCTCAAAACAATGACAATTATCATTTAGAAACACAAGTGATCTCAAGTCAGAGGAAATGTGCCACTTGTTGCAATCAAGGATTATTCACATTGTGACAAACAATTGAATATCCTAGTAGGGTCTGTCCAGTACATCCAATGTACCCATGAGTCTACATCTTATTTCATGCTCGAAGCATCCTATAAGATTAGAACACACATTAGTCTCAAGCATATCAAGGCTGTCTCATGTTCACCAAGATATCTCGACTAAGGACACATAGCATGTCAGCCAAGCTGAACAGCTTTGAGACATTATTCAGAAGCACATGTATTGCAGCAGACAATGTAACAAACTGAATAACAATCATTGCCTTTATAAACACAAGGGTTTATACATGATACTGTTACAATCCCAAGGCTTCAAACATTAGCCTTAAGGGCATACCCCAACAATCTCCCACTTGCACTTAATCTAATGGTTGAGAAATCTCAAACCCATATTATTACAGTGCTTCTCATGCTTCTGCTGCGCCAGAGGCTTTGTAAGCGGGTCTGCCAGATTGTCATCTGTATGAACCTTGCAGACTTTGATCTCGCCACGATCAATGATCTCCCGGATCAAGTGAAACCGTCTCTGTATGTGCTTGGACTTCTGGTGCGACCGTGGTTCCTTTGCTTGTGCGATTGTTCCAGTGTTATCACAGAAGATAACCAAAGGATCTGCACTCGAAGGAACAACACCAAGTTCCTGAATGAACTTACGAATCCATACTGCCTCCTTAGATGCTTCTGAGGCTGCAACATACTCGGCTTCTGTTGTGGAATCAGCAACGATAGACTGTTTGAAACTTTTCCACACCACTGCTCCTCCATTCAAGCTAAAAACATAGCCTGATTGCGATCGGAAATCATCCTGGTCAGATTGGAATGAAGCGTCAGTATATCCTTCAATACTGAGTTCTTCCTGACCTCCATATATCAAGAACATATCTTTGGTCCTCCGCAGATATTTTAAGATATTCTTGACTGCAATCCAGTGTGCCTGACCTGGATTACTTTGGAACCGACTGGTCACGCTTAACCCGTAAGCGACGTCTAGGCGAGTACACAACATCGCATACATAATGGACCCAATAGCCGAAGCATAAGGCGTATTGTCCATTTCATCTTTCTCAGTCTGTGTTTGAGGACACTGACTCTTTGAAAGATTCAGACCATGTCTGACTGGAAGATATCCTCTTTTAGAATTCTCTAAATGAAATCTCTCCAGGACTTTATCGATGTAAGTACTCTGGCACAGCCCGAGAAGCCTCTTAGATCTATCCCTGTAGATCTTCACACCTAACACATAGGCTGCTTCTCCTAAATCTTTCATCTGGAAACATTTTCTTAGCCATGCTTTAACAGCATGCATTTCAGGAATATCGTTTCCAATGATTAAGATATCATCGACGTAGAGGACTAGGAAAGTAATCACGCTCCCACTAAACCTCTTATATACACACGGGTCATCCTCGTTCTTGATGAAACCAAATTCACTGATTGATTCATCAAAACGAATATTCCAGCTTCTTGATGCTTGTTTAAGTCCATAAATGGACTTCTTTAACTTGCATATTTTATGACGATCTGATGGATTTGTGAAACCTTCAGGTTGTGTCATATACACATGCTCCTGCAAATTTCCATTAAGGAAAGCAGTCTTCACATCCATTTGCCAGATCTCATAATCATAATATGCAGCTATCGCGAGAAGAATCCGAATAGACTTAAACATAGCTACAGGAGAGAAAGTTTCATCATAATCTATCCCGTAGATTTGTTTGAAACCTTTCACTACTAGCCTGCCTTTATAGGTAACCACGTTACCATCCATGTCAATCTTCTTCTTGAAGATCCATTTGCAGCCTATAGGGATAACTCCCGGAGGCGGATCAACCAAATCCCAAACTTGGTTATCTGACATGGAGTCCATCTCGGCTCGCATAGCTTCAAACCATCTAGCTGAGTCCGGTCCACTGACCGCATCCGCATAAGTGAGGGGTTCATCATTATCAATGATGTAGACTCCGTCATAGCGCTCAGGCTGTCGACGGATCCTTCCCGATCTTCGTGGTTCCCGTGATATCTGAGCCTCAGGTTGTTCAGTAACCTGTTCTACCTGCTCAGGCTCATCCAACTGTGCTTGACTACTTTGTCCTTCCTCTGGATTCTCATCCAGCTTTATTTCTCTCCCACTGGCTTCTTGCAGAAGAAACTCCTTCTCAAGAAAAATGGCCGTCCGAGCAACAAACACCTTGTTCTCTTTGGGATCGTAGAAATAATAACCCTTAGTTTCCTTAGGGTAACCGACAAAGATACATTTCTCAGATCTGCTCTCTAGTTTCCCAGAGGCGAGCTTTTTGACATAAGCCTTGCAACCCCAGATCCTGATAAATGTCAAGCTCGGCTGTTTCCCATACCATAACTCATATGGGGTCTTTGAAACTGCCTTGGATGGCACTCGGTTTAGTACCTTTGCAGCTGTTTCCAGTGCAAATCCCCAAAAGGAGTAAGGTAGAGTAGCCTGACTCATCATAGAACGAACCATATCAAGTAAGGTTCTGTTCCTCCTTTCGGACACACCATTCCATTGCGGTGTTCCTGGCGGAGTGAGCTGTGAGATAATCCCACACTCCTTTAGATAGTCAGTAAACGCATGACTCAAGTATTCTCCACCTCGATCAGAACGAAGTGCCTTGATATTTCGGCCTAGCTGATTCTGTACTTCATTCTTGAACTCTTTGAACTTGTCAAAAGATTCACTTTTATGTCTCATTAAATAGACATACCCATATCTACTGAAATCATCAGTAAAGGTAATGAAGTATTGATAGCCACCCCTGGCATGTTTACTAAATGGCCCACACACATCACTGTGTATAAGGTCAAGTAAACCTGAAGCCCTTTGACCTTTATTAGAAAAAGGAGACTTCGTCATTTTGCCTATTAAACAAGCTTTGCATGTATCAATCTCTTCATAGGAGAATGATCCCAGCAGTCCATGTTCATGCAACCGCTTAATGTGCTTCTTGTTAATATGGCCTAAACGACTATGCCATAGCAAGGTGCTGTCATCAGCATACTTGGCTTTCTTATTATCAGTATTTTGTATAGAACATTCCATGTCCAACATGAATAACCCATTGTTAATTGACCCAGTAGCATAAACAATATTATCTAAAGATAAAACACACTTTGAAATATTGCATTCAAAGGAAAACCCTTTCCTGACAAGAGCAGGAATAGAGATAATATTTTTGGTAATGCTAGGAACAAAATAACAATTGTTCAGTTCTAATACAAGTCCAGATGGTAATGAGATGTAATATTCTCCTACAGCAACAGCAGCAACCCGTGCTCCATTTCCAACCCGTAGGTCCACCTCATGCTGTCCCACCTGTCTTCTTCTCTTGAGTTCCTGTACATTTGAACAAATGTGAACTCCACATGCAGTGTCCAACACCCATGTTATTACAGAAGAAGAAAACATGACATCAGTCACATAAATACCTGAGCCAGAAGCGATGCTTCCCTTCTTGTCTCCTTGGAGCGCTTTACAGTCCTTTTTCCAGTGACCCAGCTGGCCACAGTGGAAACATCTGTATTCCTTCGACCGCTTAACCTTCTGTTTCAGAGCCTTGTTGTAGTTCTTGACTGGGGCTTTGCCCTTCTTCCCCTTCTTCTTGTTCCTTGAAGGAAACATCAAGACAGAGGTTGAAGGCTTTCCCTTTAGAGTCTCCTCTGTAGTCAAGAGCATATTCAGCAATTCTGCCGGAGTACAATCGATTTTGTTCATATTAAAGTTAATAATGAACGCATCGAAAGAAGGCGGTAGAGACTGCATAATAATGTCTACAGCAAGCTCCTGATTGATGGTGTGTCCCAGTTTCTCTAGAGCCTCCTTGTGCCCAATCATCTTGAGCAAGTGAGCTCCCACTGGACTCCCTTCAGCCAGTTTGCTCTGAAAGAACAGCTTAGTCAAATTGTAGCGCTCAGTCCTTGCCTGTGCAGCATACAGCATCTTGAGGTTTGCTATCATTTCTATAGCAGACATATCCTCATGCTGACGCTGCAGCGGTGGCGTCATAGACGCTAGCATCAGGCAAGCGACATCAATGCTATCATTGACATGCTTTTCATAGGCTTCCCGAACCGCCCTTGCGGCGTTCGGAGCGGGTTGAGGCGGTATCGCCGTCTCGAGGACATACAGTTTCCTCTCTGCCTTAAGAACAATCTTAAGGTGTCCGTACCAGTCTGAGAAGTTTGGCCCAGCAAACTTCTCCCTTTCCAGTAGGGATCGCACATTGAAGTTCATGGTGTTCGTTGCTGCAGGAATCTACAACAATGCAAGAACAGCAAGGTCAGTATCAATGTATAGAATCAATCCAGGACTTAAGAAAGATTCTTTTCTCACTATTTTATCTGACTGAAAAATCCATAAAAACAGTCCGAAAGAGTAACACTCTTTTAGTGAGATGGGATCCAGATTTCATACTTGGTCTCCGCGTCCCGCTCAGGCGAGATAAGATGCACAGAGAGTACAAGCACTAATTTCTGGTAGGCAGTCCCTGCCAATCGCCAACCCGTGCGATTCCCCTTCATCTGGGCAATCCAGCAGACTGTGCCAACTGAGTTGGTACAACATAGTCGCTGATCCCACAGATGGCTGCCTCCATGTGCTACCATATGCGCCACATATGTAGCCTACATGGTCAAGCTGACCTGACCTACTCCCTGGACCACCACGTGCTATGCTGAGCAATGAGAAGCGATAAATCCCTTCTCTGTAACACGCAGGTGTAATCACACACCGTCTGAAGATAGATGGGCGTGCCCACTGAGTGGGTACAACACGGCCCCAACGATAGTCAGAACAGTGAGGTTTCGCGTCAGAAGGCTTTACGTGCTTGATATTTAACGTTGGATTTTAACGGTCTTTTATCTTCTCAACTATCATGCAATTCCTATGGTATAGCAGAAGATAAATAAATCATGCAATTCTAATTATATAAACAAAAAATAGAAAGCATGCTGATCTTATGTGGTAAAAGCCCATTAAGCCTAAGTAAGACCTTAACCTAACTTAAGTCTTCACTTGCTTTTCTTCATGGGGCTTTTGCTTCTCATCTGGCCCAACCTAGGGCCCAAGCGCCAACTGCAGCTCAGGTGCGCCCACCAGGGAAAATGCACCTGTCCTAGGGTCGAACCCTAGACCTCCCGTCTGGTCAAGCCACTGCTGCATGCGCCTCTGCCAAGTGTGCTCTGTGCTCTTGTCTGATTAAAATACAATTTAATCTATCTAGACAAGATTGACTCACAAGTCAATTACAGTTTATAAATTAAATAAAAATGTGATGCGCAGATCACAATAAAAATTAATTTACAAATTTTAACCAGGCACGCAGGCCCCAGCACAGTACACATTAATTAGGCGTCCCACATAAGATTAAATAAACAAGCATATGCTTACAATCAACATGTGATCCATTCATGAAAATAAAATTTTCGAAAAACCCATTGGCTTCAATTTTATTTTCCTTATGTGCCCTACTACCTTACAACGGTCCATTAATAGGGATCCACTCATCAGACCTAGTCAGATCCACTGCCCTTGCATGCACCAAGTCCTAACTGACTTGAGTCGACCCAGTGGTCAACTATGCATGCGCTAGGGCTGAACAACCTACATGAGTTTTGGCAAGCGGGTGTGACCCCGGGCCTAACTCATGCGTGTTCACTGGTTGTCTCAACCAGACCTCGCTACACGCCTTTGATGCAGTCGACCTATAGCCACCTTATGCTTGCGCATAGGTGCCATCTGGTTGACCCATCTAGGCTGTCAGATGGTCTGATCAGACTAGTTGGATCTGAACTAGAGATGACTTCAACCCTACTAACCCGTCTAAGGACTTATAGCAAGCGCCACTTAGATCTAAGGTGAGTCGCGCAAGTAAAGAAGTTTTTGAGAAAAACTAAATGGATGCGCCAACTAGATACATGCGCTAATGATAAAAATCATACATCATGTAGTTTTCGCATGAAGGTTAGATCTAAGGTGTTGTGCAAACATGGATCACTAGCAATCATACAAACATGCATATAAACTTGCTCTGATACCAATTGAAAGTCCCCTAACAAGGGGGAGCGAAACCCTAATAGGCGCATATGGAGGTTTACATGCAGCGGAAGGGGTTTCTAGGGATCGAATGCATGATATATGATCAACTTTAAAATCAAGCGCAATAGAATGGTAGCGACTCATACCATGGCCATCGCTTAGATGGTGTCTAGGAAGAAGAGAGAACGATGGGGTTCTCCTCCAAAGCGCCACACACAAGATGATCGATGGCTTGCTCCTTGGACGCTCCTTGTGCTAGCAAGGTTCTCCAAGTGACCTTGTCGTGTGAGAAGGGATGAAGAAGATGAGATCCACACTTGGCGATTCTTCCTTGTCGTCAAAACCTCTTCCACGAGAGTGCCTCCAAAAAACACACGAGAAGAGAGGGGCGACAACCATAGGCGTGAAGAGGTGAGGCATGGTCATGTATGTGATCATGCTTTCTAAAAATAGAAAGCCACTCCTCAACATGCGATCAAGGGTTTTTCCCAATCGCATATTTCTCTTAACTTGAACCGTGCGCTCACATGATGAGCTGGTTCAATGTTGGTTTGGTTCAAAGACCAATTAACCCAAGCCATTAGTCCAGATCACATTAAACCCTAAGGTTCTTGATCTGACCGTTGATCTCTTGATGCTCCTGATCTCACCGATCTAGCATCCATTCTCTCAATCGAAGCTTACCGATCTCAAGCCCTAATCAATCAAACATGATCAGACCAGATCTCACTCACAATCAGAGATTAAATCCCTTTAAACTGAACCTAAACAATTCAGTCCACACGATCTGACTTAAGTAAGCCATATCATCAAATTGTGCGACCCTAAGGGTTTCCTTTAAATGTCGGTAACGATAACTTACGTCATCACGATCAGTGAGGGGTATCTAGCAACACATCACTGTCTCCCGATATAAAAGAAAGAGTCTTCCAAGACTACACCCAAACCACAGCACAAGTGTGAATCAACTCACTAGGCATACATGATTCCTATGCCACTGGATGTTCTTATTGGACAAGCGTGTCAAGCCTGTAGCTCCAATATGATGAGCATGATCAGATCAGATGAACATAGTCACCTGGGTATGGCTATACACTTTCTCAATCATCTCATCCAGGGGGGGCCCCATTAGAACATCACACTCCAATGAAGGAGACGGCCATCCTTTATCTATCACTAGTGCCCTAACATGACTCAAGCTCACCATCCAAGATAGTCTATAACCATTATGTTTCAAATGATATTGAACTACCTCAAAACAATGACAATTATCATTTAGAAACACAAGTGATCTCAAGTCAGAGGAAATGTGCCACTTGTTGCAATCAAGGATTATTCACATTGTGACAAGCAATTGAATATCCTAGTAGGGTCTGTCCAGTACATCCAATGTACCCATGAGTCTACATCTTATTTCATGCTCGAAGCATCCTATAAGATTAGAACACACATTAGTCTCAAGCATATCAAGGCTGTCTCATGTTCACCAAGATATCTCGACTAAGGACACATAGCATGTCAGCCAAGCTGAACAGCTTTGAGACATTATTCAGAAGCACATGTATTGCAGCAGACAATGTAACAAACTGAATAACAACCATTGCCTTTATAAACACAAGGGTTTATACATGATACTGTTACAATCCCAAGGCTTCAAACATTAGCCTTAAGGGCATACCCCAACACGATGCCCCTAAGAGTGACTAGGATCGGTCTCGTCGATATGAAACTTTTTCAAAAAGCTTACGTGAAAGGTTGGATGAAGCTTTAATCTGTCGGGAAGCTTCAGCCTGTAGGCTATAGCACCAACCCGTCTCAAGACCTCGAAAGGTCCCTCATATCTCCGAATAAGACTGTGATACGCAGTCTTGGCTGAGATCTTTCTCCACATTTGAGGTGTCAACTTTAAAAGCACAAGATCCCCAACTTCGAACTGTTCATCGCGTCTACTCTAGTAGGCATAATGCTGCATCCTCCTTGCAATGTGCTCAAGGCTATCATGAGCCTCCTGGAGCACCTCGGCATGATCTCTCGCAACCTGATAGGCCACTGGGCACTCACCATCGGTGTGCTGCACAACGTCAGTGGGGGTGAGAGGTCGTCATCCTAACACCAACTCAAATGATGTCTTGCCGGTAGCTGATGACTGCTACAAGTTGCAAGCAAACTACGCCGTGTCGAGGAGAAACACCTAGTTGTGCTGGCTTGCCGACACAAAGTGATGAAGGTATTCTTCAAGTAGAGCATTAATCCTCTCCGTCTGGCCATCGGTTTGAGAATGGTTCGCTGTAGAATACTTGAGCTCGGAACTAAGAGTCTTGAACAATGATGTCCAGAAGTTACCAGTGAACCTAGCATCTCTGTCAGAAACAATATCCAGGGGAAACCCAAAAAGCTTCACCACATGCTTGAAGAATAGGTCAGCCATGTCCTTGGCTGAGCAAGGCTCAGGTGCTGCGATGAACATAGAGTACTTAGAAAACCTGTCCACAACAACAAAGATAGAAGCCTTCCCTTCGACCTTTGGTAAACTAGTGATGAAATCTATGGAAACTAAAGTCCATGGTTGTTCCAGAATAGGAAGAGGCTACAACAATCCAGCTTCGCGCCTCCTATCGACTTTATCGTGCTGGCAGATCAAGCAGGTGCGGACATAATGATTGACATCAGCTCACATGAAGAGCCAATAACAAGATCGGGATAAGAGAATCACCATCCTGCTCTATCCCAGATGTCCACTCCATCCTGTGTCATGAAGCTCTCTCAACAACTCGCGTTGAAGTCCGCTAGTCGCTGGAACAAGTGGCCGACCGCCCTTGGCTATGAGAAGGTCGTTGCCCTGAAGATAGTAACGACGAACCTTGCTTTCTCACACATCGGCGATCAACTGCTGATACTTGGCATCGAGAATAGCAGCTTGTCGAATGCGATCGAGGAGATCACCCTCAATCCTCGATATAGAAGCAAGCACCATAGTGCACATCTTGCTGAGAGCATCTAGAACCACATTGGAGTGCCCCGGTCTGTGATCCCATCTCGCTTGTTTCGGTGAAAGCTTGTTCTGCGTAGCGAAGTATATATTGGCAACATTATCTGTCTTCACTACGAAAGCGCTACCGAGAAGATAGATGCACTAAACTCGAAGGCAATGAATCACGGCGACCATCTCCTTCTCGTTAGCTAAGTAACGCTGCTCCACTGGACTCAACTTCTTGCTCTCAAATGCCACCGGGTGCCCCTCCTGTAAGAGTACTCCACCGATCGCTCTGTCAGAGGCATTGGTATGAACCTCAAAGGGCTGACTGAAGTCCGACATGCGAAGAATCGGCTCAGTGGCTATCCTGCGCTTTAACTCTGCAAACGCAGTCTAATGTCGTTCTTGCCATAGTCAAGGAGTCTCCTACCTTATAAGGTCAGAAAGAGGAGTTGCGACCTTGGAGTAATCCTGGATGAATTTCCTGTAGAAATTCGTCACTCCCAGGAAAGATCGAAGCTCAGTAGGCTAGGTAGTGCGGACCACTCGACGATGGCACACACCTTCTAAGGATCCATCTAGACAGTGCCATGGCCTACCACATGGCCCAAAAATTGGATATTAGAAGCAGCAAAAGAGCATTTCTCCCTCTTTATATATAGTTGGTGTTCCCTTAGTCTCTGGAACACCAATCTCAGATGCTGTAAATACTCCTCCATTGTGGTCGAGTACACCACAATATCAACCAAGTAGATGACAACAAAATTGTCTAGTAACTGTGTCAGAACATTGTTCATCAGGTGGGAGAAGGTAGTTGGTGCATTGGTTAAGCCGAATGACATTACCAAGAACTCGAAGGCACTGTACCGAGTGACATAGGTTGTCTTCGCCTCATCTCCCTCAGCTATGCGGACCTACCAATAGTCTGATCTCAAATCAAGCTTGGTTAAGATAGCAGCACCCCCCAGTCTATCAATGAGGTCCTAGATATGTGGAATAGGGTACCTATTCCGGATCGTGATCTTATTTCAGTCATGGTAGTTGATCAAACTGTTGGGAAACCCCGGGGACATTTTACAATTTTTCAGAGTCATAGACATACATACATACATTGCACAGTGGAAGAATGTCCCCGAAACAGGCCGGTCCCAAAAACCCAGTGAAGATCGCAAGCAAGAGAGTCGATACGATGAGTTAAGAAATACCTTAAGAGCAATTTGGAGTGATGCCGATGTAGGCGCCCAAGTGTGCGCCCTCTGCAGTCTCACACACACGGATCTCTTGAGTTCTCTTCTTCCACGCCCGGTGCTAGCCTCGGGAAGAAGATCAAAGCCTTAGGGAGATGCTCCACTTCACTTGCGCCACCAAGAGGAAAAGATGCGCCAAGAGAAGAAGGAAACAAGCCAAGCCGCCAAGCACCAAAGCTCCTTGCGCCAAGAGGAAAGGAGGGAGAAGCTTGCGGCTATGGAAGAAGGAAGATGCGCCCTTGCTCCTAGCACTCGCCCCTCTTCTTGTGTTCACGCCTTCAAGGATTAATCACTCATAAGAGGGGTCGGCTAGGTGCTCTTTTATAGGGCAAGAGGTGGTTTATGAAAGGCTAGGATCAAGACAAGTGGGCGGCTAGGATGAGAAGGTTTGAGGCAAGGAAAGTCTCCAAGACATTTTCATAATTCTCATTCAACCATTCCTTTTGTGCCCATGCCATTCTTTGTGCGCCAAGGCCTTGCCTTGCGCCCCAAGCAATGCCATATAGGCATTCATACCATAAGGGATAAAGGGGGGAGGCACCAATTGCTTCCTTATGAAGCAAATTGTGCCACTTCTCCCCATTATGCCCATAGGCGCCTAGGGGAGAAGACTTGTCCCCATTATACCCTTCTAGCCCTTCTTCTCTTCATGACAACTTATTATTGGGCCTCATTGGATAATGAGCTAGCCCAAACTCCATTACATGGGTTGATTAAGCACTTGGATCCAATCCAATGCAACCCTAATCCAAATGTGACCAATCATGGTCAAATACTGGTCAACCTGCCAAAAATGAAGTTTGGCTCCAATAATATTCTTCCATCTCATCAGGCCCATTGGCGCTGATGAAATCTCCCAATTAGATCTGAGTTATCCAATAACTCGATCATAAGGCTTCCCGATCAATACGAGAACTCAAGTATCAAGGTGTGCGACCCTGTAGGTTCCTCTGACGCTGGTAGTGCTGACCAAAGGTCATCACAAGCAGTGAGTGGCACCTAGCAGTGCATCGCTGCTACCCAGGTCATTGGAATGGATATCGACATTGATATCCCCATCATCGCAACTAGGTACAGATGCATTACAGTCTCTTTGCCGAACTGATATCCGATTGGACAAGTGTGTCACCACTTGTTTTCATCCAATCACATGGCTATGACTAAAACAAGTTCTTACCTGGGTATGGCCATACACTCTCAGTCATAGAACCATAGAGGAGCTCCATGGATATCATACTTCCCTAAGGAAGGGGCAAATCCTTTGTCTATCCATTGACCTTCTCATATGGATCGTGACATGCTCAATGACAACCGTTATGACCTCCCAACTACGGCAAGGTGTTAGGTTGTATCAAAGCAAGTCCCTAACCATATAGAATGATCAATGACCTCAAGTCAAGGGATCAATGCATCTCCTGTCACTTATGAGGATAACTCATGACACCAAGTCATAGCCTCATAGCGGGTTTATCCAATATATCCTCCAATGATATACCCATGTGTCTGCATCCTAAACCAGCCCACATACCAGTCTCACAAGTACCATAGCTGTCCCATATCCACTAATGTACATCGACTGGGGACTATAGTTTGAGCACAGATCCAATCTGTCTCCAGAGACATTATTATGTTAGTACATATGCGCAGATGTAAACAAACATAGATAATGACAATGCCAGAATGATATATAAATATCAAAGTCAAGTAGTACATAAGTTGACCAAAACTAGGTCGTAGGGCATATACACCAACAATCTCCCACTTGCACTAAGACCTAGAAGTTGAGGAATCTCAACCCCATATATCTAGCGTGACCATCATGCTTCTGCTGCGCCAAAGCCTTGGTCAATGGGTCTGCCAGATTGTTCTCTGTGTCTACTCTACTAATCTTGACATCACCTCTGTCAATGATCGCTCTGATCAAGTGAAATCTTCTGAGTATGTGTTTGGATCTTTGATGAGACCGTGGTTCCTTAGCTTGTGCAATTGCTCCATTGTTGTCACAGTAGAGTTCAATGGGATCCATTGCACTAGGTACCACCTGAAGATCACATAAGAACTTCCTTATCCAAACGGCTTCCTTGGCTGCCTCAGAAGCAGCCACATACTCAGCCTCGGTTGTAGAATCTGCTATGGTGGATTGCTTGAAGCTCTTCCAACATACAGCGCCTCCATTTATCTTGAACACATAGCCGGCCTGCGATCTAAAGTCATCAGGGTCAGACTGGAACGATGCATCAGTATAGCCCTGCATACTGAGCTCTTCCTATCCCCCATAGACCAAGAACAGATCCTTAGTTCTTCTCAGATACTTTAGGATGTTCTTTACAGTCACCCAGTGCTGCAGACCTGGATTGGATTGGTATCGGCTGGTTATGCTCACAGCATATGCCACATCTGGTCTAGTACACAACATTGCATACATGATCGATCCTACTGCCGAAGCATAAGGAATTCGACTCATGTCATCCCTCTCAGCCTGTGTTGTAGGACACTGGCTCTTTGAGAGAGTAAGGCCATGTCTTACTGGAAGGTATCCTTTCTTCGATTGCTCCATGTTGAACCTCTCCAGTACCTTATCAATGT
The DNA here is from genome assembly GCA_027563935.2 of Costus lasius. Lineage (NCBI taxonomy): Eukaryota > Viridiplantae > Streptophyta > Magnoliopsida > Zingiberales > Costaceae > Costus > Costus lasius. The sequence continues at coordinate 46,659,546 of CM050446.2, forward strand.
AGGTACTCTGACTAAGGGCCAGAAGCCTCTTGGATCTATCCCGGTAGATCCTTACGCCTAGAATATAGGCGGTCTCCCCTAAGTCTTTCATCTCGAAACACTTCCCCAACCATGTCTTCACAGCTTGAAGACTAGGGATGTCGTTTCCGATGAGCAGTATGTCATCAACATACAAGACCAGAAAAATCACCAAGCTCCCACTGAATTTTCTGTATACACAGGCGTCATCTTCGCTTTTGATAAAGCCATAATCTCTCACGGCTTCATCAAATCGAAGATTCCAACTTCGAGATGCTTGCTTTAATCCATAAATGGATCGCTTCAGCCTGCAGACCTTATTAGCCTCTGCAGGATGGATGAAGCCATCAGGTTGTGACATATACACATCCTCAGTCAGCTTCCCGTTAAGGAACGCTGTCTTCACATCCATCTGCCATATCTCATAGTCATGATATGCAGCTATAGCAAGCAGAATCCGAATGGATTTGATCATGGCAACTGGCGAGAAGGTTTCATCATAGTCCACCCCGTGGACTTGTTTAAATCCTTTAGCCACTAGTCTACCCTTATAGGTAACTATATTGCCATCCATGTCTGTCTTCCTCTTGAAGACCCATTTACACCCTATGGGTTTTACCCCATCAGGCAGCTCAACCAAATCCCAGACTTGGTTAGCTGACATGGAATCCTTCTCGGATCGCATGGCGTCAAGCCATCTCTCGGAGTCTGGTCCACTGACCGCCTCATCATAGGTTCTGGGTTCATCCTCAATGATGAAGATCCCATCGTGTTGGGTCGGTAGCGACCCATACCTTTCAGGTGCATGACGAATTCTCCCAGACCTACGCGGGACCTGTGTCTGAGCCTCAGGTTGGCTAGCAACCGGTGCAGGTGGCTCAGATTCCATCTCTTTGTCTTGTGCTTGCACTTGGACCTCATCCAAGTCAAACTTCCTCCCACTAACTTCTTTCATAAGAAATTCTTTCTCTAGAAAGACAGCACCCCGAGCAACAAAAACTTTATTCTCGGTTGGGACATAGAAGTAGTATCCTTTAGTTTCCTTAGGATACCCCACAAACACACATTTATCAGTTCTAGGTTCTAGCTTGCTAGAATCCTGACGTTTGACATAAGCCTCACATCCCCAGATCTTGATAAAAGTGAGATTAGGGCGTCTCCCACTCCACATCTCGTATGGTATTTTGGAGACACTCTTAGATGGAACATTATTCAGTATCAGAGAAGCTGTTTCTAGTGCATTCCCCCAGAATGATGGAGGTAGAGTTGCATGACTCATCATAGATCGAACCATATCCAATAAAGTTCGATATCTCCTTTCAGACACACCATTCCATTGAGGTGTTCCAGGAGGAGTGAGTTGGGATATGATCTCACACTCTCTCAGATAGTCAAAGAATCACCGCTCAGGTACTCTCCGCCTCGATCTGATCGAAGAGCTTTAATGGATCTTCCAAGCTGGTTCTCTACTTCATTCTTGAACTCCTTGAATTTCTCAAAGGACTCAGATTTATGTCTCATTAAGTAGACATAGCCATACCTACTGAAGTCATCAGTGAAGGTAAAGAAGTAGTTGTACCCTCCTTTGGCTTGTTTATTGAAGGGCCCACACACATCAGTATGTATGAGATCTAATAAACCTTCTGCCCTCTCACCAATCTTGGTGAAGGGCGCCTTTGTCATTTTCCCTAATAAACAAGGTTCACAAGTATCAAATTCCTCCAAGGAACTTGAATCTAAAAATCCATTTGCATGGAGTTGTTGGATGCGATTCTTGTTTATATGGGCTAATCGACAGTGCCATAGGAAAGCACCAACTGAATCACTCAGTTTGGTCCTTTTATTACTTATGTTACAAATAGAACTTTCCATATCCAAGATATATAGACCATTGCACAAAGTACCCTTCCCATATAACATATTTGCAAATGAAAAAGAACAAGAGTTCTTATTTATTTCAAATTTAAATCCTTTCCTTGCTAAGCAAGGAATGGATACAATGTTCTTAGTAAGTGAAGGTACACAAAAGCAATTATCTAGTTCTAATTGAAGTCCAGAAGGCAAGGAGAGAGTCAAAACGCCTACAGCAACAGCAGCAACCTGTGCCCCGTTTCCAACGCGTAGGTCAATCTCTCCAGGCCGCACCGATCTACTTTTCTTGAGCCCTTGCATATTTGTACAAATATGAGCTCCACATGCGGTATCCAATACCCATTGTTGGTGTATATGCCCTGAAGACTAATGTATGGACATGGTCAGGCATTATTTGAATGTACTTTGATAGAACTATTACTCTTTATATAGGCATGGTCGTTATTATGCAGACTTCTCTACCTGCGTTGATGTATTGAGTTGCATAAATAATGTCCCAGGAGTTTGGATTGGATCCATTCTCATAAGCTATCCCCAGACAAGGTACCTTAGCAGATATGGGACAGCTTTGGTACATGTGAGACTGGTGTATGGGCTGGTTAGGTGAGGGGCATAGTAACGCAGACATACAGGTGCATTGGATGCACTGGAGTGATCCACCGTGAGGATTGACTTGTCTAGTTAACAAGTCAATCTCACATGCAAGAGGTTTGCATTGATCCTTAGACTTGAGGTATTCATGTCTAGATTTGATGATGGATATGCTTTGATACAGTCTTACGTCTCTCCGTAATTGGGAGACAAAAACGACTGACATTGGGCATGTCATAAGTCATGTAGAGACATGGATGACCAATAGTAGGATTTGCCCCTTCCTTATTGGAAGCATGATATCCACTCGGGGCGCCCCACCTTATTGGTGCATGACAGGAATGTGTGGCCACACTTGTTAAGTCATGACCAATGCATTGGATTGATAAACTAGAGACTAATCCAATGGCAGGATATCAGTTTAGGCAAAGGGATCTATAATGCAATGGGAATCCTCGTTGCTTGTTAGGAGTTGTTGCCATAATGACTTAAGTCCTATGACATGGGTAGTAGTGATGTGTTGCTAGATACCCCTCACTACTTATGATGTTTACATCATTGCCATCGTCATATGGATCCTACGGGGTCACACGCAATAAACTCTTGACGTTGCTTTAATCAGAAGCCTTATGATCAAGTTATTGGATAACATGGATCAATTTGGAAGATTTCATCAGCGCCAATGGGCCTGATGAGTTGGAAGAAAGTTATTGGAGCCAAACTTCATTTTTGGCAGATTGACCCGAAATTGACCTTAATTGGTCACATTTGGATTAGGGTTGCATTGGATTGGATCCAATGGCTTAATCAACCCATGCCATGAAGTTTGGTCTAGCTCATTATCCAATGAGGCCCAATTATAAGTTATCATGAAGAGGGAATTGGCTTAAAAGGGTATAATGGGGAGAAACCCAACCCCATTGGCGCCTAGGGGCATAATGGTGTGTGGGTGGCATAAATTGCTTCCTTTGGAAGGAAGTGGCGCCTCCCCCTTCATCCTTTGATGGTATCTTGCCTCTATGGTAAGTGTGGGGGCTGATATGGCTTGAGGACTCTTTTGGAAAGAGCTTGGGCGCATATGAGAAGTAGGAAGATGTTTATGGTAAAGTCTTGGAGACTTTCCTTATCTCATGAACCCTACATGCACCCAAACCCTTACCCTAGCCGAATACCTCCTGCATGTTGCGCCTAGCCCTTCTCCTTGGATGGATAGAATGCCTCTAAGGCATGTCTTGGGCTGATATCGCTAATGGGCAAATAAGGATAGGTTGAATGAGGTTTATGGCAAAGTCTTGGAGACTTTCCTTACCACAAACCCCTCTCATCCTAGCCGCCCACTTGGCATGATCTTGGCCCTCCCTAAACCGCCTCTTGGCTTATAAAAGGGACCCTAGCTGCCCCCTCTCAATGGTTTGAATGCTTGGAGACGTGAACACACATAGAGGGGCAAGAGCAAGGGCAAAGGGCGACAACATCATGATGGCGCAACCCTACTTCCTACTAGTGGCCGCAAGTCTTCTCCATCCTCTCCTCTTGGCGTGACTTGGAGAAGTACTTGGTGACGCCACTTCCTCTTACTCTTCCTAAGGGCCGAAACTCTTCTTCTCCCTCTTCTCTTGGAGTGAAGAGGATAAGGAATTGGCGGCATCTTCCTTGCACTTGGCGCATGATCCTTGGAGGTGGCGCAAGAGAAGTGAAGGAACCCTAAGGCTTGATTCTCTTCCTGAGGCTAGCACCAAGCGTGGAAGGGAGCAACGATCAAGGAGTCGAAGCGTGGATACTTGTAGAGGGCGAACACTTGGGCGCCTTCAACATGGCTTCGACAACTAGACAAGCAAAAGAGGTACATCTCTAACACATCCTTGTGTCTTCTCTCTCGCATGGATCCTTGGGACCGGAATATGTTTCGGGTGTAATGATTCTTCCGCTGCGTCCTGGGACTGCAAAATTTTAAATTACACCCGGTATTCCCTAACACCCATGACATAGAAGTAGAAAAATTGACTTCTGTAACATAGATACCTGAGCTAGAAGTTAAGGCCAAGCCTTTCTTCTCCTCGTTCTGAAGTCGTACTATGTCCTTTATCATGTGAGGTGGTCCTCCACATGAATAGCATTTGTTCCTGACTCTTTCCATCTTTATCTTCAATGTCTTAGTTAAGCCTTTGGGCTCAACATACTGAATGTCTACTTTAGGAGGGTTGAGCTCAACCAATGCATCGAAGAGCTGCCTTAGATTAAAAATAATTTCAGAGGCACTCTTGGATTCATATTGCCCTCTTAGCTCAGGCGACATGTTGGTTAGCATCAATTGTGCAACCTCCAAAGTGTCAGCTTGATGTTTATCATAAGCATCCTTTTCAGACGTTGATGCCAAGCATGGAAGTGGCTCAAGAATTAGCTTCTCAAGGACATAAAGCTTCCTCTCGAGCTTGAGCACAATTCTCAAGTTCATATACCAATCCTTTAAGTTGGATCCAACCAACTTATCCCTTTCCAGGGTAGATCGCAGTGACCATCTGCCATTGTTCACAGCCATTGTTCTACAATAACCAAGAAATAGCAGATTAGTACTACTTCGAATCATTTAAACTGGACTTGTTTTAAATGATTACTGCTCCCACTATTTTAAATTCGAATTGACAACCCACAAAGTCAATCGGAAAGTTTAAGACTTCCTAGTGAGATGGGATCCTTATTTCACATGAGGCTTCGCGTCCCACGAGGGTGGGATGAGATGCACAAAGTAACCCATGTTTCCTAAGGTGGGCGCGCCGGCCGGTTGCTCCAAGCAACTCCCCTTGTTGAGACAGTCTGGGCATTTCATGTCCAGCGAGGGCTGGATACAACATGAAACCCTTACCTCTCAACGATGCCTCTAGAGTTTCATCATGTGCCCAACACATATGAAAATCTAGTCAAGTCCATTCCTAACCGGTATGCCCAGGGCCAACGAATTTCCTTGCGAAGGCACGCCCAGGTTAAAACTGGACTGGGGAAACCATTGTCACCACACACTTTCTAAAGATAAGTGGGTGTGTCCCACGAGGGTGGGAACCATTTCACAACTCCACTGATCGATAGCTTAGTGAGGGCTACGCGTTAGAAGGCTACTAGACTTGATATTTTATTATGAGGGTTTTTAAGGTCTCATCAGTTTTATCTTCTGTCTAACTACAAGCATGCAATCCTATAGTGATAACATAATGATAAAACATCACAGGCATGCTTTTAGCAGATAAGGAAGGCAGTAAAAGATGATGTGATCAAAGCCCTTTCAAGACATTGAACCAACCCATGCCAAAAGGAGGTTCAACTCTTGACATAGGACTCAAGCCCTTAAGAAAGACTTATCCTAGCCGCCCTCTATCTTGGTCTTCAAGGTTGGCTCCAAGGTCCTTCTCACATGGTTTAGCTCTCAAACCTTAAGGGTAGACCCCAAGGGTTCGGCCAATGCCATGGTCTTCCTCCAATGAGGATGCGCCATAATGCAAGAAGCCAAGTTAGCTAGCTCTCAAACCCAAGGGTTCGGCCATGCCTAACTTGCGCCACTAAGCAGGCTTGTGCCTCTTTCTTTGATGCTTGTTGCACCACCATCCAAGGTATGCATGCGCCAAGTTCCAAGTACATGTGCCACCCTAATCTTCTTCTTAGTTAAAAGCAAAAAGAAAAGCGGCACGTAGGCCTCACGAGGATACATCACAGGCATGCAAAGGGGGGGGGGGGGCTTGACTAATGATCACAACATCATGCACAATCAATGTATTTACTCATGCAATTCTACATGCTCATGAAAAACATAAAATCTGAAATTTTACTTTTTCATAAAACTAGTCTCTTTTTCTCATCTTCTTCTCACAAATCTTTTGGTCAATTGCGATTTATTTTTCATGATGATTTCAGAGATCCTTTCAGCTGGCAATTTTGTCAGATCAAGAGACTTGGCCAGTCCGAAGACACAATGCCCGTCCAACTTGACAAAATTACGTGCGCCTTTAATCTTTAAATCAAACAAGAAAAATAGTCCAAAAATCCAAAAGAGATTGAGAGGATGATAGAAACAAGAAACCCTAATTTTTCCTACTTAGAAAAATCGTTTGCCATGCATCATGCTATTTACGAAAATAGAGATATGGCATGTGAGCATGAAAGAAAAGCACAAAACATCGTTCGAGTCTTGCAAGTCGCTCTGATACCACTGTTGGGAAACCCCAGGGACATTTTACAATTTTTTCAGAGTCATAGACATACATACATACATTGCACAGCGGAAGAATGTCCCCGGAACAGGCCGGTCCCAAAAACCCAGTGAAGATCGCAAGCAAGAGAGTCGACACGATGAGTTAAGAAATACCTTAAGAGCGATTTGGAGTGATGCCGATGTAGGCGCCCAAGTGTGCGCCCTCTGCAGTCTCACACACACGGATCTCTTGAGTTCTCTTCTTCCACGCCCGGTGCTAGCCTCGGGAAGAAGATCAAAGCCTTAGTGAGATGCTCCACTTCACTTGCGCCACCAAGAGGAAAAGATGCACCAAGAGAAGAAGGAAACAAGCCAAGCCGCCAAGCACCGAAGCTCCTTGCGCCAAGAGGAAAGGAGGGAGAAGCTTGCGGCTATGGAAGAAGGAAGATGCGCCCTTGCTCCTAGCACTCGCCCCTCTTCTTGTGTTCACGCCTTCAAGGATTAATCACTCATAAGAGGGGTCGGCTAGGTGCTCTTTTATAGGGCAAGAGGTGGTTTATGAAAGGCTAGGATCAAGACAAGTGGGCGGCTAGGATGAGAAGGTTTGAGGCAAGGAAAGTCTCCAAGACATTTCCATAATTCTCATTCAACCATTCCTTTTGTGCCCATGCCTTTCTTTGTGCGCCAAGGCCTTGCCTTGCACCCCAAGCAATGCCATATAGGCATTCATACCATAAGGGATAAAGGGGGGAGGCGCCAATTGCTTCCTTATGAAGCAAATTATGCCACTTCTCCCCATTATGCCCATAGGCGCCTAGGGGAGAAGACTTGTCCCCATTATACCCTTCTAGCCCTTCTTCTCTTCATGACAACTTATTATTGGGCCTCATTGGATAATGAGCTAGCCCAAACTCCATTACATGGGTTGATTAAGCACTTGGATCCAATCCAATGCAACCCTAATCCAAATGTGACCAATCATGGTCAAATACTGGTCAACCTGCCAAAAATGAAGTTTGGCTCCAATAATATTCTTCCATCACATCAGGCCCATTGGCTCTGATGAAATCTCCCAATTAGATTCGAGTTATCCAATAACTCGATCATAAGGCTTCCCGATCAATACGAGAACTCAAGTATCAAGGTGTGCGACCCTGTAGGTTCCTCTAACGCTGGCAGTGCTGACCAAAGGTCATCACAAGCAGTGAGTGGCACCTAGTAGTGCATCGCTGCTACCCAGGTCATTGGAATGGATATCGACATCGACATCCGCATCATCGCAACTAGGTACAGATGCATTACAGTCTCTTTGCCGAACTGATATCCGATTGGACAAGTGTGTCACCACTTATTTTCATCCAATCACATGGCTATGACTAAAACAGGTTCTTACCTAGGTATGGCCATACACTCTCAGTCATAGAACCATAGAGGAGCTCCATGGATATCATACTTCCCTAAGGAAGGGGCAAATCCTTTGTCTATCCATTGACCTTCTCATATGGATCGTGACATGCTCAATGACAACCGTTATGACCTCCCAACTACGGCAAGGTGTTAGGTTGTATCAAAGCAAGTCTCTAACCATATAGAATGATCAATGACCTCAAGTCAAGGGATCAATGCATCTCCTGTCACTTATGAGGATAACTCATGACACCAAGTCATAGCCTCATAGCGGGTCTATCCAGTATATCCTCCAATGATATACCCATGTGTCTGCGTCCTAAACCAGCCCATATACCAGTCTCACAAGTACCATAGCTGTCCCATATCCACTAAGGTACATCGACTGGGGACTATAGTTTGAGCACAGATCCAATCTGTCTCCAGGGACATTATCATGTTAGTAGATATGCGCAGATGTAAACAAACATAGATAATGATAATGCCAGAATGATATATAAATATCAAAGTCAAGTAGTACATAAGTTGACCAAAACTAGGTCCTAGGGCATATACACCAACAGAAACGAAAATTCATAGTATATTTTGTATCATTTGATTGGTCTTTTTGTGTCATATTCATGCTCTTTTGCTTGTTTTTAAGCCTTATTTATCAAATATTACAGAATCTACACTATTTCTTATTTTTCATCATTTTTAGGTAAAAAGTGCAATATTTTGATGGATTTTGAAAGATCTGAGTGCACCCATGGATTCCAGATGTCGATACGAAGCTACCCATCAATTTTCAAGCAAATCAGAGACAGTGAAAAAATTACACCACTGCCATAATTATTTTTACGGATGTAATTTTCTGCCCAGATTACACCACCGCCGTGACAATTTTTACAGGCAGTAATTTCCTACCAAGAATACATAGAAGCAAATTACGGCACTGTCGTAATATTTTTTACGAGCTATAATTTAATGGGAATTTTCCACAAAGCAAAATATGGTAGTGCCATAATGAAAATTACGGGTGTAATTATAAGCTTAAATGAGTCTTCCGCAGCCGCCTCTATTTCCAAAATTTTTGAAGTTAATTTCGGGAGATCCAGGGCACCAATTCAAAAACCGTAAAAAGAGGATTGTTCTATAAGAGGAGGAGAAGATTTGAGGACAAGAAGGATCCAATTTCATCACCAATCGAGGGAGAAATTGTAAAGGGCGTCCCTAGGGCTCGGCCTCACGCCGAGAGGCGTAGAGGCCACATGAGGCCATGAAATTTACAGGAAAGCTTCGCCCAAGGGAGGAGAGGATACACCTAAAATTTCAGATCAAAAGGAGTTCGATCGAGGGAGAAATCAAAGAAAGAAATTTTGGGCGAATAGTGTTTTGTGATTTTACTGTAGTAGATGTTACTGTAGCAGTACTGTTCATTCGAAATAAAAATCATGGTGCTGGGTAAATTTTTACACCCCCATGAAATCAGTAACTTTTCTATTCTTCCTCTGTCAAATTCTAATTTTTTAATGAATTTCTGTTGTATTTTTAACTCTATGGTAGTGTAACTTTCTTTTGGGACAGAGGATGTAATCCCCTTAGTTTCATAATGACTAGATGATCCTTGATTCGTTAGGGAATTTTTATTATGATAATTCTACTTATGTGATGATTGCCTTTAATTCTTTCTAGTTTCATATTATCAGCATGTATTGGAGTTTTTGCAATATGGACTGAAAAGTGACTTGCGAGAACTTGGAACCCTAGAATCGTGATTTAGGAACTAATCGTAAGAAATTAGGTTTGTTTTTGTTTTTAGATTTTAGAAGTTTATTGACTTGTTGATAATTTGACCTAGGAGGCATTAATGAGTTAAATATGAAGATATTGCAAGAAATTAAGTATCGGATCGTTGGAGAACCTTAAGTAGAACCTGTGAAACTAAAGTATGAAAGTATTTAGTTTTCACTTGAGATGATTGACATAGAGATTAGATGCATGAAAGTGATCTTTGATTTCTTTGTCAATGGTTTACTTATCTTTAACATTGAATAAATCTTGTGCGAAAGTGAGGATTTGTTCTTTGTAAATTGTCTGCGCGAAGGCGAGATGATTTCTTTATTAAGTAAATTATATATTTATCATAATAAGAGTGGACTGACGATGCGCTTATTTCTTTCTAGTCATAGAAATTAAGGTGGATGAAACCCTAGTCCCAGCTTTTCCTCTGACTCTTCGTATACTTTCCGATCGTTCACTTACGTCGTATTCGATTGCTTAGCTAGTGAGAAAACAACTATTCGGTACTTAACACGTAGGTCTCTGTGGTTCGATATCTTAATTATTACTTCAAGTATCCATGCACTTGCGGACACAACAGTAGTCAACACAGAAGCGAAGACTACCGTCCTTTTTCTTCTGAAAAAGCATGGGAGCACCAAACGGAGACTTGGAGGGTTAGATGAACCCAGCTGCCAAGAGCTCATCCAACTGCTTCCTCAGCTCAACGAGCTCTGCAGGAGGCATGCGATATGGGAGTCAGAAAGAAGGAGCTGCCCTAGGAACCAACTCAATGTGGTGATCAATCGCACGTCTGATAGGTAACTCCTTTGGTAGCTCAGACGGAAGAAGATCCTGGAACTCCTTAAGTAAATTCTTCACTTCCGCTGGTACATTGTCTGGACCTTGTACATGGGCTATCACCCATGTAGCCAGGAAGGTCCGCTCGCCCGAACGTAAGCCTGTCTCAAGAGTAGCAGCCGATATGGATGTACTCTGAGCCTTCCTCGGTCGTACTGACTTATTCGACCCAGCCAACTATAGGCATCAAACAAAGTAGAGGTATCTCTCATCTGTCACCTGGACACCCCCAATGTGAGGCATAATAGAAGCCTTCATCTTTAGCAATAGCTCCAAGCCGACGATAATATCACAATTGTCCATTTGAACTACGTGTACATAGTTCTTACCCTTCCACTCCCCGAAGACAAGAGGAACATCATAGGATATTCCTGCGATCTGCCGCTCCTCAGCGTTGATCGTCTTGAAGCAGTCTTGAGCAGGGGACGTGTTCAACCCTAACCGTGTCACCATGCTGTGAGCCACAAAGATATGAGATGCACTAGTATCGACAATGGCATGAACTCGATGTGATTTCACCCTCATCTCTACCTACATCAACTTGGTATTCATTGTGGTGGAAGTGGCAATGACATTGATCACCAAAAATTCACAGTGATCAGAGGATCCTCAGATTGGGCAACCTCTCTCTGAACAATAGCTACAAGTGTATCTCCCCAAGGACAGTCATGCATACGATGAGGACTTCGGCAAAGGAAACACTTAAGCTGCTGCTTGGGGGCGCCCCTAGGAGAAGAACTGGCTGGTGTGACTTTCTTCTAGCCAGTTCCTGAAGAGCAAGCTCCTCCTTTGACATTCTTCTTATGCACACCCTTGGGCCCTGGAGCTGGACGTTTCCCCTTATTCCTTTGAGGGGAACGTGACTTAGATGGATCTGAGGAGATAGGGGCAGATTGTTTCCTATCCCCCAAATCCACTAAAGAGTCAGCCACGGCCATAGCCTCCTTGAGAGTCAGTGGGCTATGTCTCCTAACTTCCAACTGTGCCCAAGTCTGCATCCTCTCTAAGAAGAAGTACAAGCGATCCTCTTCATCCATTTGTGGTATTTCGAGCATGGCGGTAGAGTAAGCCCAACATACTCATGAACTGTCCCCATGTGTATGATCTTGTGCATAGCATCTCTAGCAATTTTGGAAGTGTGTGTCGGCAGGAACTAATTTCTCAGTTCAACTTTCAACTTATTGATGACACCAAAATTCATAGTATATTTTGTGTCATATCATGTGTCTTTTTGTGTCATAATTATGCTCTTTTACTTGTTTTTAAGCCTTAATTGTCAAATATTGCAGAATCTACACCACTTCTTGGTTTTTAATCAATTTCATGTAAAAAGGCATATTTTTCACCGGTTTTCAAGCAATGCAAATGCATGAATGAGTTCTAACCATGAAGAGGAGTCTCCCCATCAAATTTCAAGTCAAAAGGATGCTCCTGGTAAAAATACGGCACTGCCGTGTAAATCTACACGGTACCATATTTCACCGCTTTCAACCAGACGAAAATACGACACTGCTGTATTTTGCCCCAGAACTTTCACAGTACCGTATTTTATGCTGATTTCATCCAGAAGACCTAAGAAAGAATACGGCACTGCCGTGTAGAAGTACACGGTACCGTAATTTTTGGCGATCCAGAACATAAAGTTTCAGCAGAAATACGGCACTACCGTATTTCACTCCGATTTCATCACGGTACCGTATTTTTCATCGATTTTGGCCAGAGAGGTTTTGGCACAAATATGGCACTACCGTGGGAAAATACACAGTGCCGTGTTTTCTGCCCGGATTTAACAGAAAGAAATATGGCACTGCCGTAATCCGAATACGGTACCATATTTTTAAACCAGATTCGTGACTTTTTCGGGCTGATTCTTGCGTGGGCCATAACTTTTGATCCAGAAGTCAAAATTGAGATCCGAAAGATGTTCCGGACTCATATTTAAAAGGAGAAGATTCACGAAGTGTAAGAGGGAAATTTTATCACCAATTGAGATAGCAATCATCAGAGAGGCGGTTAGGGTTTGTCCTCATGCCGAGAGACGTAGAGGATATCTTAGACCGTGATTTTTACACCGAAGCTTCGTCTAGAGTAGGAGAGCACGCCCCAGAAGTTTCAAAGCGTTTAGAGTCCAATCGAGGGGGAAATCATCAAAATAGTGGTGACAGCACTATTCACAAGCGAAATTACGGGTTGTATTTCAATTACAACCCTGTTTTGTAACTTTTCTTCCCCTTTTTCAGTTTATAATCCTCTGAAATTATGGTTTGTTGTAATCCTTTCACCATGAAAGCTTAGATCTTCTTTTGGGACATGGGGTGTAATCCCCTTAGTTTGTTAATGACTAGAAAACATTGATTTTTGTCAAGTTTAATTTTAATATGATAATTTTACTTTTGTGATTGATTGTTCTTTAATTCTCTTTAGTTTTATAAATATCAGCTTGTTTTAGAGTTTTGCAAAATAGACCGAGAGGTTGATCGTTTGAAATTCGGAACCCTAGGAATCGTTGAGTTTGGAACTATCGTGAGAGATTAGGTAGTTTTTCGAATTCTGGGTTTTAGTGATTTTATTGCCATGTTGAGTTTCTGATACTTTGGATTGAGTTAATGTGTTAGACTTGATTTGATCTTGCACGAGAGTGAGGATCGAGTCGTCGTAAAACCATAAGTAAAACCTGTGTTGAGTTTCAGGATGCACGAGAGTGATCCTTGAGATTCCACTTGAGATGCTTGACTTAGAATTCGGATGCACGAGAGTGATCCTTGAGTTGTTTGTTCAATGATTCACTTATCTTTAGCATTGAGAATGGATCTTGCATGAGAGTAAGGATCGGTTATCTGCATGATTGTCTGCACGAGAGTGAGATGCAGGAATCCCCTTCAAGAGGGAGCGAGAAAAACCCTAAGGTGAGTACCCCTTTCAAGAGGGGGGCGCATTCAAAACTTTGATAGCGGAAGCATAGACTTTTAGGGTTTCATAAGATCGCAAATGGTATAGCTATATGATCAACTTAATTGAACTTAAGATCAAGTTATGATCTTACCATTGCCATGGATGGATGGCGGCTTGGAAGAAGAAAGATCGAAAGGGATCTTCTCCTTAGAAGACACACACCAAGTGATGAAGGCTTCCAACTTGCGCAACTTTTGTGCTAGCAAAATGCCAAGTTGTCCTTCTCGAGTGGTAGGGATGATAAGATGATGCTTGGGCCGAGAGTTCTTGTTTTTGTCCTCCCTTTCTCCTCGTCGTGAGTGCAAGCCAAAAATCTCACGCGCTCATCCAAACCGAAAGGGAGAGAGAGCTCATCAAATGAAAGAAACGGTTACCATTTAATGTGTAACCCCCTTCATTAATGCCCCTTAATTCCTTGCGTTCACCTTAAGTGAACCAACCGAAAACTTCTCTTAAATTGAACCATGCGTTCACCCTAGTGAACCGGTTCAATTAGGTTTGGTTCAAAGACCAATTAACCCAAGCCACTTGGTCTAAATCATATTAACCCCTAAGGTTTCAGATCTAACCGTTCATCTCTCGATGCTCCTGATCTCACCGATCTAGCATCTGCTCTCTCGATCGAAGCTTACCGATCTCAAGCCCTAATCAATCAAACATGATCAGGCTAGATCTCACTTACAATCAGAGTTTAAATCCCTTTAAACTGAACTCAAATAATTCAGTCCACACGATCTGACTTAAAGAAAGCCATATCACCAAATTGTGTGACCCTGAGGGTTTCCTTTAAATGTCGGTAACGATAACTTACGTTATCACGATCAGTGAGGGGTATCTAGCAACACATCACTGTCTCCCGATATAAAGGAAAGAGTCTTCCAAGACTACACCCAAACCATAGCACAAGTGTGAATCCACTTCACAAGGCATACATATATCCTTTGCCACTGGATGTTCTTATTGGACAAGCGGGTCAAGCTTGTAACTCCAATACGATGAGCATGACTAGATCAGATGAACATAGTCATCTGGGTATGGCCATACACTATCTCAATCATCTCATATAGGGGGGCCCTTTAGAACACCACACTCCTTGAACAAGGAGACGGCAATCCTTTATCTATCACTAGTGTCCTAACCTGACTCATGCTCATTATCCAAGATAGTCTATAATCATTATCTTTCAAATGATATTGAACTACCTCAAAATAATGACATTCATCATTTAGAAACACAAGTGATCTCAAGTCAAAGGACATGTGCCACTTGTTGCTTACAAGGATCATTCACATTGTGACAAGCAATTGAATATCCTAGTAGGGTCTGTCCAGTACATCCAATGCACCCATGAGTCTTCATCTTATTCCATGCTCGAAGCATCCTATAAGATTAGCACACATATTAGTCTCAATCATATCAAGGCTGTCTCATGTTCACCAAGATATCTCGACTAAGGACTTATAGCCTGTCAGCCTAGCTGAACAGCTTTGAGACATTATTCAGAAGTACTCTCATTACAGCAGACAAGGTAACAAACTGAATAATAACCATGCCTTTATAAACTTAAGAGTTTATTACATGATACTTATACAATCCCAAGGCCTCAAACATTAGCCTTAAGGGCATACCCCAACATGAGACAATACCTTTATGAAGTGAATTAGGTCTTTATCATAATAGAATTAAACTGACAATCTTTATTTCCTTCTAGTCATTAGAATTAAGGTGGATGAAACCCTAGTCCCAGTTTCTCTCTGATTATCTTTTTCGTGTGTTCTCCATCATTGCTTTTCATCATATTCGGTTTGCTTAGCTAGTGAGAATACAACTATTTGGTACTTAACAATAAGGTCTCTATGGTTCGATATCTATTTTATTACTTCGAGTATCCGTGCACTTGCGGACTACAACAAGTTTTTGGCGCCGTTGCCGGGGACCTTAGTTTTGTTAATATCAAAATAGTTGTTAGTATTGCTAGACTAAGTTTTATTTATTTTAGATTTAACTTTGTTTTTTGTTTTTGCAGGTTTTGGATTTTCACAGTTGTGACAGAACTGTGAATTCTTAAATTTGTGAATTGCTTGTGTTTTATTCTTTTTAAATTTTTTAGATATTCTGAAAAAAAAATAGTTCTTATTGATTGGTGTTGGATTATCTCTCTGTTTTTGATAAATTTGAAAATATGTCTTTTTATCACAACTCCTGGGCAACTGAAAGAGGTAAGGTGTACATGCCACAAAATGATTCACGATGCACTCTTGCAGATATATCAAAATTACACTCCTATTTTGTTATATGTAATATTTGTAAATCATCTAATCATTATACTTCTGATTGCAAATTTTTAATTCCTCCAAATTCTAATTCTTCACGGTATCAAGATGATCATTATGAATCTAGTTAGGAAAATTAAACTCCTTTTTATGGTGATTGCTCAAACAATAATTATGAACCATGCTTTGAGAAAACTAAAAAATCTAGTTTAGAGTGCATGTTTGAGAAATTCATGAGTTCACAATTGAAACAAAATGATGAAATGAATGAGAATATGAAACAAATCAGTTCTAGGCTTGAAGATTTATGTGCTGATACTGAAATGTTAGAAAACCAATTAGCACAACAAAATTGTCTATTTGAGTTTGATTTGAAAACTGAGAAAGTTGATTTAGAAAATTCCCCCTCTGATTATGATTGTTTTGAGATTGAGCCTTATGTTAACATTAATGAATCTCACTTTGATTTAGTTGATTGTAAAATTGATTCATGCGATAATTTATTTGTTGAAAAGTTTGAGAAAATTGATTTTGAAAAACCCTCTTTTGATGAAATTGATTCTTTTGATGTTGTATCATTTATGGTTAAATCTGATGAGCATAATGAAGGTTCAAAAATTATAGACATTGATGAACCCCACTGTGATTTTGGTGATATTTTTGAAATTAATGATAAATCTCTTGTGGTTAACTCTAATTCTATTAATTCTTTTTCATATGATTTTGATTTTGACTCTTCTGATGATGAATTATTTGTGGGGAAGCATGAGGAAATTAATTTTGAAGAGTCTCATCTTGATTTTGTTGATAATTTTGATATTGAAAAATTGTTTGATAATGAACATGAGGAAATTGAAA
The DNA here is from genome assembly GCA_027563935.2 of Costus lasius. Classification (NCBI taxonomy): domain Eukaryota; kingdom Viridiplantae; phylum Streptophyta; class Magnoliopsida; order Zingiberales; family Costaceae; genus Costus; species Costus lasius. Next base: position 46,676,319 of record CM050446.2, read on the forward strand.
AAGATTTGAAAAATACAAACACTGATGAATCTCACTATGATGTTTTGCCCATATCTTTTGTTGAATCTTTTGATTTATTTGAAAATTCATGCTTTATTGAGGAATCTAATGAAAGACATAAAACTTATTTTGATGATCCAATGCTTGATTCTTTTGATCTAAGTCCTTTTGTTATTGCTATTGAAAATATTATTTTGAAAAAAGGACTAATGATTTTGGTTTTTGACAAACATAGGAAGATCATAAAGATTACTTTGAGTGGATTTAAAAATTTTGATTTTAAATTCTGCATATTTAAGAAAGCCACTTTGATTGTGATTTATTTCAAATTTTGGATATCAGGATTAGTGGCTAAACTTTTGGGAAGAAGGAAATGCAGAAAATTATATGCTTTATATTTTGGAACTGATTCACCTGCTTCACCATAAGATTTGATTTTTGGTCAAGCTATGGACCTAAAATTAGCGCTTCTTGGGAGGCAACCCAAGCCCTCTTACTTAGTTTAATTTTTTTTTATTTTTAGAATTTTTTTTTCTTTTCTTTTTGCAGGGAAAAATAAAATTTTGAAAAAAAAAAAAAATGGCACAGCCGTAGTCTGCTTTTAGGCTGCACTGCATTCCTTGGACACCTGTGGCTTCTTCTCCAGATTTGCAGCACCTCTAAGCACCACTACATCTGCCTCTAACATCACTGTCTCCAGCCGTTGACACTGGATCATACCACCAGCAAATTATTATTTCTTTTGCTACCTCTTATTCCAGATTTTATTTATTTTTGCAGCAGTTCTTTATTATTGACTCTGATTTTTTTATGCAGTACTATCTTTTGCACTGGCCGACGATCTCACCTCTAGGATTGTAGTCTCCAGTAGGCCACTAGAGATTACTCACTTTACTGTCGGCATCACCATCATCGTTAGCAGCTCTTCAGCTAGCATCTATTTCACCCTCTGCATCTCAGCTGCATCAGCTCTTTTCACTAGCACTCTTCTGGACCATCGATGATATCTCTTATTATTCTTTGAGAAAATTATTTTTATTATTATTATTTTTAGAGACTATTTTTTTGAACTGAGCCTTATGTACCTTAAATTTTGCAGATAAAATTTTCAAAAGGCACATCTTTGAACCTAGCAGCATCTGCCCCGACACTAATTTTGATCTGAGCCTTATGTATTTTTGGTCAGAACTTTCTATATAGTTTTGTTAGTATTGTTTACACTCTCTTGTATTCATGATTATTTCATATGATTGCATCTTTGATTTATTATCACTTTACACCCTTTGCATTGTTTGAGCCTTATGTGATTATATGGACCAATCATGTCACACTTTTGACTATTATTCTATGAGTTTCATGCTTCACACCTTTTGCATTGATTTTGACATATTTTTAGGTTTAAAAATTTTTATGACTTGAATCCATGAGATAAGAGATGTGTAGATTAAACATTGATTATGAAAGTTCATGCTAATGCCTGTGAATGAAAATATTCCTATATGCTGAATTTATTTCTTTAATATATATCTACTTGTTGAAATTTTTCACTGATTGATGCATAGGGTTTTGGGTAGGTATGTTGTTTAATGAATGCGATCTAAGAGTGAAGCATCTTTCTTGAATAAAATGAGCATATGAGTATAATTTTTGAATTAATGTCAATTGATTTGCCTAGTTAATGTTTGATTTATCTTACTATTTATTGGGAAGAGAGAATCCAGGATCCACAAAAATAGTGAGAGACTCCCCTACTTGGCACTGTGTAAAATTGATAGTGGTACCTAAGAGATGGGTTGAAGTCTATAAAAAAATAAAAAAATGAAGAAAAATAATAACAATGACTCCTCTACTTGGCACTGTGTAAAATTGACAGTGGTACCTAAGACAAGAGTTGAAGTCCAAAATAAAAAGTATGTATCTATGTGGTGTTGGTGTATATGCCCTAGGACCTAGTTTTGGTCAACTTATGTACTACTTGACACTGATATTTATATATCATTCTGGCATTGTCATTATCATTGTTTGACTACACCTGCGATTGTGTACTTACATGATAATGTCCCTGGAGACAGATTGGATCTGTGCTCGAATTATAATCCCCAGTCGATGTACCTTAGTGGATATGGGACAGCTATGGTACTTGAGAGAATGGTATGTGGGCTGGTTAGGCACGTGGTGCTAACGCAGACACATGGGTATATCATTGGGGATATACTGGATAGACCCACTATGAGGCTATGACTTGGTGTCATGAGTTATCCTCATAAGTGACAGGAGATGCATTGATCCCTTGACTTGAGGTCATTGATCATTCTATATGGTTAGGGACTTGCTTTGATACAACCTAACACCTTGCCGTAGTTGGGAGGTCATAACGGTTGTTATTGAGCATGTCACGACCCATATGAGAAGATCAATGGACAGACATAGGATTTGCCCCTTCCCTAAGGAAGTATGATATCCATGGAGCTCCTTTATGGTTCTATGACTGAGAGTGTATGGCCATACCCAGGTGAGAACCTGTTTTAGTCATAGCCATGTGATTGGATGAAAACAAGTGGTGACACACTTGTCCAATCGGATATCAGTACGGCAAAGAGACTGTAATGCATCTGTACCTAGTTGCGATGATGGGGATGTCGATGTCGATATCCATTCCAACGACCTGGGTAGCAGCGATGCACTGCTAGGTGCCACTCACTGCTTGTGATGACCTTTGGTCAGCACTGCCAGCGTCAGAGGAACCTACAGGGTCGCACACCTTAATACTTGAGTTCTCGTATTGATCGGGAAGCCTTATGATCGAGTTATTGGATAACTCGGATCTAATTGGGAGATTTCATCAGCGCAAATGGGCCTGATGAGATGGAAGAATGTTATTGGAGCCAAACTTCATTTTTGGCAGGTTGACCCGTATTTGACCATGGTTGGTCACATTTGGATTAGGGTTGCATTGGATTGGATCCAAGTGCTTAATCAACCTATGCAATGATGTTTGGGCTAGCTCATTATCCATGAGGCCCAATAACAAGTTCTCATGAAGAGATGAGAGGCTAAAAGGGTATAATGGGGAGAAACATGAACCATTAGGCGCCTAGGGGCATAATGGGGTCATGTTGGCGCCTTTGCTTCATTATGGAAGTAAAGGGCGCCTTCCCCTCTCTTCCTAGGATGGAATGCATGCCTCTATGGCATTGCTTGAGGAACAAGGCAAGGCCTTGGCGCACAAGGAAAGGCATGGGAACAAAAGGTAAGGTTGAATGAGAATTATGGAAATGTCTTGGAGACTTTCCTTATCTCAAACCTCCTCATCCTAGCCCTACACTTGTCATGGTCCTAGCCATTACCCTAACCGCCTCTTGCCCTATAAATATGACCCTAGTCACCCCCTCTTGTGTGTAATTAATCCTTGAAGGCGTGAACACAAGGAGAGGGGCGAGTGCTTGGAGCAAGGGCGCATCTTCCATAACCGCAACCCTCTTCCTCCTTTCCTCTTGGCGCAAGGAGATCTAGGGCTTGGCGGCTTGGGCGGTTTTCCCTCTTCACTTGGCGCATCTTTTCTCTGAGTGGCGCAAGAGAAGTAAAACATCTCCCTAAGGCTTGGATCTTCTTCCCGAGGCTAGCACCGGGCGTGGAAGAAGAGAACTCAAGAGATCCGTGTGTGCGAGACTGCAGAGGGCGCACACTTGGACGCCTACATCAGCATCGCTCCATATTGCTCTTAAGGTATTTCCTAACTCATCGTGTCGACTCCCTTGCTTGCGATCTTCACTGGGTTTTTGGGACTGGCCTGTTCCGGGGACATTCTTCCGCTGCGAAAAATGTATGTCCATAACTCTGAAAAATTGTAAAATGTCCCCGGGGTTTCCCAATATGTGGGTATTTGCAGAAATAAAAAAATAATAATAATAAAAAAGGAGGGGCAAGAAAAGAGAGGTTCTGTGTGGAAAAAGATCTTAGAGAATTTATTCCTGTAAACAAAGGTATGATAGATTCAAACTGAAACAAAGGTGAAATCATGAGACTGAGATTCTTTTCATTATGCGAGTTGCGAAGTTTTATTTGATCAAAGTTGTAGATCTTAAAGATTAAATTCAGAGGACGATTTATTTATCTAAAATTTTGGGCAAAAAGTTGGTGGAATATTTCATGAGTGATTATATTTAGAAATTTATTTTTCATAAAAGAGCATATTTTCCATACTTAGCATTGTTCTTATTTATTTGCTTGAGGACAAGCAAAGTTTGAGCCTTATGTGTTTGATGACACCAAAATTCATAGTATATTTTGTGTTATATCATGTGTCTTTTTGTGTCATAATTATGCTTTTTTGCTTGTTTTTAAGTCTTAATTATCAAATATTGCAGAATCTACACCACTTCTTGGTTTTTAATCAATTTTAGGTAAAAAGGCATATTTTTCACTGGTTTTCAAGCAATGCAAATGCATGAATGAGTTCTAACCATGAAGAGGAGTCTCCCCATCAAATTTCAAGTCAAAAGGATGCTCCTAGCAAAAATACGGCACTGCCGTGTAAATCTACACGGTACCGTTTTTCATCGCTTTCAACCAGACGAAAATATGGCACTACCGTATTTTGCCCTAGAACTTTCACGGTACCGTATTTTGTGCTGATTTCATCCAGAAGACCAAAGCAAGAATACGACACTGTACCGTAATTTTTGGCGGTCCAGAACAGAAAGTTTCAGCAGAAATACGGCACTATCGTATTTCATTCCGATTTCGTCACGACATCGTATTTTTCATCGATTTTGACCAGAGAGGTTTTGGCACAAATATTGCACTGCCGTGGGAAAATACACGGTGCCGTGTTTTCTGCCCGGATTTCACAGAAAGAAATACGGCACTGCTGTAATCCGAATATGGTACCGTATTTTTAAACCAGATTCGCGACTTTTTTAGGCTAATTTTTGCGTGTCCATAACGTTTGATCTAGAAGTCCAAATTGAGATCCGAAAGATTTTCCAGACTCATCTTTAAAAGGAGAAGATGCACGAAGTGGAAGGGGGAAATTTTATCACCAATTGATTGAGCAATCGTCAGAGAGGTGGTTAGGGTTTGTCCTCATGCCGAGAGGTGTAGAGAACATCTTAGACCATGAGTTTTACACCGAAGCTTCGTCTGAAGTAGGAGAGCACGCCCTAGAAGTTTCAGAGTGTTTGGAGTCCAATCGAGGGAGAAATCATCAAAATAGTGGTGACAACACTGTTCATAAGCGAAATTACGGGTTGTATTTCAATTACAACCCTGTTTTGTAACTTTTCTTCCCCTTTTTTGCTTTATAATCCTCTGAAATTATGGTTTGTTGTAATCCTTTCACCATGAAAGCTTAGATCTTCTTTTGGGACATGGGGTGTAATCCCCTTAGTTTATTAATGACTAGAAAACATTGATTTTTGTCAAGTTTAATTTTAATATGATAATTTTACTTTTGTGATTGATTGTTCTTTAATTCTCTTTAGTTTTATAAATATCAGCATGTTTTAGAGTTTTGCGAAATAGACCGAGAGGTTGATTGTTTGAAATTCGGAACCCTAGGAATCATTGAGTTTGGAACTATCGTGAGAGATTAGGTAGTTTTTTCGAATTCTGATCTTTACTGATTTTATTGCCATGTTGAGTTTCTGATACTTTGGATTGAGTTAATGTGTTAGACTTGATTTGATCTTGCACGAGAGTGAGGATTGAGTCGTCGGAAAACCATAAGTAAAACCTATGTTGAGTTTCAGGATGCACGAGAGTGATCCTTGAGATTCCACTTGAGATGCTTGACTTAGAATTCGGATGCACGAGAGTGATCCTTGAGTTCTTTGTTCAATGATTCACTTATCTTTAGCATTAAGAATAGATCTTGCAGGAGAGTGAGGATCGGTTATCTGCATGATTGTCTGCACGAGAGTGAGACAATACCTTTATGAAGTGAATTAGGTCTTTATCATAATAGAATTAAACTGACAACCTTTATTTCCTTCTAGTCATTAGAATTAAGGTGGATGAAACCTAAGTCCCAGTTTCTCTCTGATTATCTTTTTCGTGTGTTCTCCATCATTGCTTTTCATCATATTCGGTTTGCTTAGCTTGTGAGAATACAACTATTTGGTACTTAACAATAAGGTCTCTGTGGTTCGATATCTATTTTATTACTTCGAGTATCCGTGCACTTGCGGACTACAACACTTATCCAATGAGATGTCACGTGGCACCTCTTCTCCCGAAGGGGTCACTAAGGTACGCCACTAGAGCTTGGCGTCACTTGTCAGATAGGCCGAACACAACTACGCTCTCTCAAAATCAGGCACTTGAGTAGTCCGGAAATACTAATCCATATCCCAAAGGAAGTTCTCAAGTTCCTTTGCACTACGTACCCCACTAAAAGTAGAGGGCTCATGGACATGCATTCCAGTGGTCTATGGCCGGGTATCCCGAGAGCCTGCGGCTGATGTAGAACCACGTGTAGAAACCTACCCCTTCAAACCAGTCACCTCCAATGCAAGTCCAGCAAGGACACTAGAGAGACGTGCCAACTCAGAATCCAAGCGGGTCCCAACAAACTCCACCGCCGACCGAAGTGCCTCGAGACGCTCCATAATCGTAGTGTCTCCATCAAAGTTCCCTATTGTAGTCTCCAAGCGGGAGATGTGCTCTGCGTTTGTAACCATTGTGATTGTGAGAAGAAACTCTGAAGTTCTAATAGTGGAATGAGATCTGATGGTCTGATCTCTGGGTGCACTGAAAAGAGCTAAGCAGTGCTCGGTAACACATAAGGCTCAAACTTTGCTTGTCCTCAAAGAAAAATCAAAAACTGATCATAGGCATAGACTTTGTCATGAAAAATAAATTTCTAAAATACAATCACTAATGAAAAATTTCCACTAATTGATTCATAAAATTTTAAATAAACATATCATCCTTTGAATTCAATTCTCAAGCTCCACAACTTTATCAAATAAAACTTTGCAACTTGTACAAAAAATAGAATTTCAATCTCATGAATTCACCTAATTATCAATTTAAATCTATCATACTTTTTTTTATAGGAATAGAGTATCCAAAATCTTTTTCCACTCAAATTTTTCTTTTCTTCTCTTTTTTTTTCTTTTTGGATGACATGTACCTACATAGATACACACTTTTTTATTTAGAATTTTGCATATATGAATGTTTGAAGAACATTATATGAATTATTTAACATTGTTTATGATGTTTTAACTAGTTAAATATTGTTGTTGTTGTATTTGTACTGTGTGGAATTTCGCCTCAATGAACTAGTAATATCGTAGAAAAATCCAAGATATTGTAAAAATCAGACAGCAAATACTGTAGAAAAATCCTAAATATCATAGAAATCATTTTGAATATAGTAGAAATATGATAGAATATTGTAGAAAAATCCAATATATCATAGAAATCATCGTGAATACCATAGAAAAATCATGCATATCATAGAAATCTAATAGAATATTATAGTAGAATCTTGGATATCATATAAATCTAATAGAATATTATAGTAGAATCCTAGATATCATAGAAATCATCATCACAATCGTAGAAAAAATCTTGAATAGCATAGAAATCATCTTGAATGGCATAGAAAAAATCTTGAATATCATAGAAATCATCCTGAATACCATAGAAAAATCCCGAATATCGTAGAAATCTAATAAAATATCATAGAAAAATCCTAGATATCAAAGAAAAAAAATCCTATAATTATAAAAACAACCTTAAAACCAATATATTTATAAATTCTTTTCCAAAAATAATTATAGCACATTGTACACAACTTATAGGACATTGCTGCAAATAATTACTTCACTTTAATAGAATGTACATATTTTCATCTATTTATAGTCAGGAAATGATTAAAATTTACTATATTCACTCTCCAAAAGTTCTTTAAAGAGTTCTAAACTCGTAATGGCCGTAAGCCTTGCATATCAGATTCGAGGGTTTTTCTCCCTTTTTCCCTTTCCCTTTGCTTGATTTGTAGACTATCAATTGTGATCCACCCTCCCCTTTTCCCTTGTTGCCTGAGTTATCCCTTCTTGTATCAGTTGCTGATCTCAACAACTCATTTTCCTATAGACGCTTTGCTATTTCCCTTTCATAATTAGCTTTCTGCAAATGTACATAGGCTCTTAGTTCTTGGTTTTCGTTAACAAGAATACTAATTTTCTTCATATTCAACTCCATTTAGAGTGTAGAAGGTACAATACGCTTCTCATTTTCAGCACTAAGCTGAGCTATAATTTGACTTAGCTTCTAAATATCCTTTTGATTGTTTCCTTCTATATTTTCCTACAAATAATAATAATAATAATATATATTTTGGAAGATGAAAAACCTAATATAGTAGTGGCGATGACAACACATCGGAATACTAACTTGTTCACTACTATTTACACCTAATGACAACACATTCAATGCAAGTCAGGTGCATTTGACATGAATTTTTACAATATGAACCCAAATTTTTACGATATGAAATAATTCTGAAAAAAAAAAAAAAAAAACCTACATGATCCTTAACATAAATATTATATTCAATAATGAGGCTCTCAACCTCCCCTAACATAATTTTTCAGTGCTTTACATAAATTTCTACAATATGAACCCAAATTTTTACAATATGAAATTATTCTCAAAAAATATAAAAAACTTGCATGATCCTTGACATAAATATTAGATTCAATAATGAGGTTGAGAGCCACCCCTAACCTAGTTGTTAAGTACATTTACATGAATTTCTATGATATGAAATAATTTTGAAAAAATGTGAAAAAAATTGCATGATCCTTAACCTAATGATGCACGTCTATTTCCTCTCCCACTTTTTAGGTTGCTTCCTTTTGTAGCTCGTTCTAGGCTTTTCACGTGTAATTAATTAGATTGATTGCTTCGTTTTGTAGTACAATTTATCTACTTTGACCACAATTTTCAACCATATATCCCAGATTATGGTTATTGTCCCTATTTTCTTCAATTTTATACTTGGTTCTCTTCCAAACATTTTCTGCCGATTAATAGAGTTTTTTTACTGAAAAGGATGCGGCTTTGAGCAACATAAATTTATTTGACAATGATTGAATAGATCACGTCTGTCTTCCACAATTCTCCCCCTCACTTGGCTTATTTAGTAGATGACATAATCGAGAGCAGTTCACAAGTATTCGGAATTAATTAGTTTAACCAATTTATTCACTTCTTTGGGGCAAGCCTGCTCTTGATCTTCTCCACCTCCTTGGTGCCGACCTGAAACGCCGTGGTCAGCACGTGGTCCGGCACCGGTGGGTTTGCCGCGAAGAGCGCGGCGGCGACCGCCTGGGTGCCCGGGAGCTGGCTGTTGAAAGCCGAGATGACGGCGGCCGGCGTGTCGCCGTTGTTCTTCTGGAAGTGGACCAGGCCGCGGGGGAACGCGAACACGTCTCCCTGGCCGATGGTCTTGGCGACGAGCTTGTTAGCAGTCGTGACGAAGCCGACGTCGAGGACGCCTACGAGAACGAAGATAACCTCGGTGGCGCGCGGGTGCGTGTGGGGCGGGTTGAGGCCGCCGGGGGCGTAGTCGATGCGGGAGAGGGAGACGCCGAGGGTGTTGAGGCCCGGGAGCTTCTCCACGTTGGCGGCGGTGACGAGCGAGCCCATGGTATTGTTGGTGGCGCCGGGGGCCGCCAGCCCGCCGAAGAAGAAGTCGGCCGCCGTTACCTCGGCCGAGGGCTTGCAAGCAAAGCCGTTCACTTTGGTGTCTGCGCGTATGAAAGCAATCGATCGTGCTGGATTAGCACCATGAACATTTCCATGTTTCAAGATCAAATTGCATGTGCAAGAAGAAGAAGTAATCAAGTATTTGCCGATAGACGAAAATTGAGGAACCTGCGCTGAGATCTGCGACGCAAATGTCCTGGAGAGGGTCAGGGTCGGCGGCGGAGCAGAGAAGGGGAAAGAGGAGGGAGAAGAAGACGAAGAGAGGAGGAGACGCAGTCATGGTGCTTGGCTGGCGATTTTGCCTCGAGGAGTGGCAAATTTAGGATAAAATTAAGGTGCCTGATGGTTGCGGGTATTTAAAGCGAGAGAGTGGGAGGAAGGAGTGGAGATTAGAGTTGGGGGTTGGAGCAACTTGAACACAAGAGTAAAGGAAGGTGTGATGTGATGTAGCGCACATGGCACGGTATAATCTTTTAATGTTAAGCCAAGAAAAATATGCATATGGGTTGAAAAAATGAGTACATAGTTTTGTACTCTCTAAATTAAGTGTGGAGTATTAGTTGGGACAAAGGTGTTTGTCTCCAAAATTTGAATTATTCAGTTACATTTAAAGTATTAAATATATTTTATATATTTTTTAAAAAAGTAGAATGTATTAGAATCCTTCAATAGAGTTTGAGTTTAAAATAAAATAAAAAATGAAAATTCAATCTCGTACCATTTCTATTTTAGGAGAATTGTAAGATATACACATAATTCCATTTAATAGGTGTAATATCAAACTCTTTGCTTGCAAGAGTGAGATGGGGAACCAACCTTGCTACTTGTGATCTAATGTCACCATATTAATCAAGCGACTTGCAACCTGTTTTTTTGCTAGCAACCTAACATTAATAGAGTTCAATACAATTTATTAAACATCAAAACGAACTATTATTATTTTTTAATAAAGTCACATTCTTGTACTTTAAGGATGTGACATGTACAAGTGCACTATTTGAATTCAACCTACTTTTTTTCTTATTTCTTCAATAGTGATGTGAATTAAAACATCTTTTCTCAGACAAGTGCTAGTCACGTGTCTACCTACTCTCAAATTGCTTTCTTAAACATAAAATTAATAGTGACACAATAACAAACATAAAGCAAAGCAAGTAAATTATTTTTAAAAACAATTATGATCAAATATTAAAGATGTTTAGATGCAATTTGTTTCCAAACTGTTTGTTTATATAAATACTTCACCTCCATTAATATCTTTTTTTTTTGACAAATTTTATCTATTGAGTATAAACTCTTACGCCTATTTACTAGGAGGGAAAACATAGTGAAAAGGATGGAGAACAAACTTTTTCATCATTACTAGGAAGGATAAAAAAGGATGGGATGAAAAAGATGAAGAAAAATTATCCGATTTTCCTTCATTTTCCAATCCGTCCGAATCAAGTGGAAACATATCTGGCTCAATACTTTCTCATCATTGCACATCTCCTTTACGCTTGCCTCACCTGTGTCTCCTCCTGTGACCTCAACCTCAACGTCACCCCATCCCATTCCCCTCTCTTTCCTCTCTCCTCTCTGCCAGCCTATCTCACCTTCCTTCCTCTCCACTTGTGTTTTTGGTGACCTTGACCTTGCCCTTGCCCTTGACCTCGACCTTGATCTCGACCTTGCCTCGACTCGCGACCGCTCGTCCACTCTCGCTAGCTCACGGCTGCTCAGCCGCTTTTTCGCTCTCATTGTCTTCCCCCTCTCTCCTCTCTATTTGATCACGTGAAAAATCATGTGACTCAAATTTATCATTCTTTATTATTTTTTTCTTTCTCTTTTATTTTTCGGAGGAAGATGAAACCACCTTGCTAAATCAAAGGTGGTAACAACTGGCTGGTGGAGGCAGCAAAGATGCAGCCAGAAACGGCAAGAAGAAATCAGAGTTGAAGAGTGCCAGCCGGCGCTAACTGCTAATGCTGATCGGCGGAAGATGCCAACCGCTGAAAGAAATAGAGGCTGCCAACTAGAAGGAAGCTATTGGCGATGTCGAGTTGTTGCTGCCGACTGGTTGGTAACAACTAAAGCTGGTGAAGAAGAAGTTGCCTATGGGAGAAAGATCTAGGGACGAAGCTGGATGTAGCTGGGAGAATAGAGGCGAGATCTAAGAGATCAGTCTCTCTCTCTCTATCTTAGAACTTTAGAAGAGCAATAGACATCAATCATTAGCAAGGCAGATCCAGTCATCGCCGAGGCTGTAAATTTTAGAAACAGGGATGCTGCCGTCTACAAAAATCAGAGACGTAGATCTGGAGTTTTTCGCCTCTGAGGCTATTCTTCCTGCATGAGAAATCTCGAGAAACTCCGAACACCTATTCATCGGGAAAAAAAGCTCCGGCCAGAGGGCTAGAGGTGAAGAGTCAACTAGCACTGGTAAATCTGGCGAGGCATCGCGTCGATGTTGGCAGAAGGTAGCTTCGTGCATTGAGAGAATCACAGGGTCGTGACAGCTAGGGCGTGCATAGTGCCCAGCCGTTCGCCCCATATATTTTTTTTTATTAAAATCATAGCCCCATGAAACTTTTAGTTCATTTTGTCATGGGGGTGTGATAATTAAAATTTTTTTCACTTTGAGTACTGGGTTGCCTCCCAAGAAGCCCTAATTTTAAGTCACTAGCTTGACCGTCCTATACTCTGATTAGATCGTGGTTTGTTCAAGTTGCAAATCCATCCTTCCTTCGTTCTTTTCTTCTTTGTAATAATTTTTAAGTCTTTGACCATTGACCTTAAATTCCCCTGAACTTTCACTCCATATCTCCACGACCCCATAGGGGTTGGTTTTTTGTACTTGAAATGGTCCAGACCATTGAGACTTGAATTTACTGGGAAAAAGTTTTAATTGCAAATTAAATAATACTACGAAGTCACCTGGTTGAAATTCCTTCCAATGTGTCGATCGTGCCTTCTCTTTATCCTCTCTTTATAAATCCTTGCGTTTTCATAAGTAGAGAGTCTAATATCGTCAAGTTCGCTTAATTGTAATATATGCTTTTCTCCCGCATTCTTCAAATCGTAATTCAGTGCCTTGATCACCCAGAATGCTTTGTGCTCGAGCTCTACAAGTAGATGACATAATTTACCATAAATTAATTGAAATGGAGACATACGTATCAATGTTTTGTAAACAATTCTATACGCCTAGAGTGCATCGTCATGTCTGAAAGCCCAATCCGTTCTTGTACGTGACACAATTTTCTCCAGAATCCCTTTAATTTCTCTATTTAATATGTCAACTTGTACACTCATTTGGGGGTGATAAGGGGTTGTGACTTTGTGGTTAACTCCATACTTTCTAAGTAAGGCAGAAAAACAGTATTCTATAAAGTGTGAGCCTCCATCGCTAATCACCACTCTTGGCAATCCATACCATGGAAAAATAATTTTCTTGAACAGTTTCACCACTACTCTAGAATCGTTAGTAGGAAAGGCAAGGGCTTCGACCCACATAGAAACATAATCCACTACTATAAGAATAAATTTGTTACCTTCGGACAGTGGGAACGTTCCCATGGAATCTATTCCCCATACGCCAAAAATCTCTATCTCAAGTATACTAGTGAGTGGCATCTCATTCCTTCTGTTTATATTTCTTGTCTTTTGACATCTATCACAAGACAATATAAAATTTCTAGCATCTTAAAAATTGAGGGCCAATAAAATCCGGATTGTAAAATTTTAAAAGTAGTTTTCTGAGTACTAACGTGCCCTCCATAAGACGATGCATGACACTGAAAAATGGTATCCATTATTTCTTCTTCCGGAACATGTCTTCTAAAAATTCTGTCTGCTGTTGTGTCTGCAAGTGCACGGATACTCGAAGTAATAATTAAGATATCGAACCACAGATACCTCGTTTGTTAAATACCAAAGAATTGATTTCTTATTAGCTAGGCAATCGAATATAATAAAAGCGAATGATCGAAAAGTTTACTAAATATCAAAGGGAAAGACTTGGGACTAGGGGTTCAATCGTCTTAATTTCAATGACTAGACATAATTAAACACTCATCCGTTTATTTCTGTTATGATAAAGATGTAATTTGCTTTAATAAGAAATCATCTCGCTCTCGCGCAGATGATTTGCATAGAATAATTCTCACTCTCGTGCAGACTTATTCTATGATTATAGAAAAGCAAACCTTGACATAGAGATTTAAGAATCACTCTCGTGCATTCAACCCCTATATCAAAATCTCAAGCGTAACTAAGTATTTTCATACCCTAGTTCCATAGGTCTTACTTAAGGGTTTCTGACAATCAAATATCTATCTCTAGCATATTTTCATATCTAAAACAGTAATATTTTCTAGATCAATCAATCAACAAGTCAATAACTTTTAAAACCAAGAGATAAGAACACAACTAATTTCTTACGATGAGTTCCTAAACCTCAATTTTAGGGTTCCAAGCTAAGCAAATCACCTTTGGGTCCATATCACAAAGCTCTAACACATGCCAATGATTGCAACAAGAAAAGATTAAAAACGTAAATCACATAAGTAAAATTATCATATCAAAAACATCCTGATGAAATAAAGATCATCCAGTTATTAAGAAATTAAGAGGTCTACACCCCCTTGTCCCAAAGAGGTTTTAGCTAGCATGATCGAAGGATTACAATAAAACATTGTTCAGAAGATCAGAAACTGAAAGAGTAGAGATAAGGTTACTAAACAGGGTTGTAATAGAAATTACAGACCATAATTATTCTGGATTTGCGAAGAACAGTGGCAGCGCCCTTGTTTTCATTGATTTCTCCCATGATCGGTCTCCTTTCACTCTGAAACTTTTCATGTGTCCTTTCCTCCTTCAGGCGAAGCTTCCTCATGAATTTCACGATCGATGGTTGCTTGTAGGCTTCCCGGCGATGAACCCTAGGGCAATCACGATTTTCTTGAATTCTCCTCCTCTTCTCCCTGGTCATTCCCCCTTTTTTCGGATCTTGAAATGGTGGTCTAAAACTCGAGAAATCATCTTCCCAAGTAATCCGCAGAAGAATCAGGCAAGACACAAAAAACTGGGTTTTAATTACGGCACCGTGAAGATCATTATGGCAGTACCGTAATTGTTTCAGAAGTCTCTGTAAGGAAATGATTCTAAATTACGGTGCTGTAAAATATAGCACGACAGTGCCGTAATCTCCTCAAAAGTCTCTGTATGAAAATGACTTGATTTTACGGCACCATAAAAAGCATTACAGCAGTGCCGTAATCTTTACTAGAACACAAAATCTTCAAAGAATACAGTAGCAGAATATGGTGCCGTATTTGCAGATTACGTCCGTAATATTCTTTACGGCACTACCGTAATTTTGCTATGAAGTCCAATTCGGCTTGAAATTCGATGTGTAGTAACCTCTTGATGATTAGAATTCGTCCATGATTTGAAATTTTTTGAAAACTCATGAAAATAATGCCCTTCTACCTGAAATTGATGAAAAACCAAGAAAGGTGTAGATTCTGAAACATTGGATAAATATAGACATAAAAATAAGCAAATGAGCATGATTATGACCCAAAAGTATAATGGAACTAGCAAGAGATGTGCTATGAAATTTAGAGTTATCAAAATACATAAGACTCAAACGTTGCTTGTCCTCAAGCAAATAAAGAAATCAATACCGATTATGGAAAATAAACTCTCATATGACGAATAAATTTCTAAAATACACTTATTCATGGAAAATCTTATCGAAATTACATAAAATTTCAAACAAATATATCATCCTCTGAACTTAATCCTTAGGATCTAATACTCAATTTAATAAAACTTTGCAATGTGCATAATAAATAGAATCTCAATCTCATGATTTTTTCCTTTGTTTCAGTTCGAAACTATCATACCTTTGTCTACAGGAATAGGATTTCCAAAATCTTTTTCCAATCAAATCTCTTTCTCATGGCATGTACCCACATAGATACATACTTTTATTCGGACTTCAACTCTTATCTTTGGTACCACTGCCAATTTAATTTATAGACTACAACCCATGTCTTCGGTACCTCTGCCAATGTTACGTAGTGCCAAATAGGGGAGTCATTTTCTCTCTTTGGACCTTGGATTCTTTCTTCCCAACAAATAGTAAGATAAACTAAACATCAACTAGGCCAATCAATTGACATCAATTCATAAATTATGCTCATATGCTCATTTTATTCAAGAGAGTCATTTCACCTTCAGATTGCATTCATTAAACAATATATTTACCCTAAACCACATGCACTGATCAATGAGAAAAATCCAACAAATAAATTATATCAAAGAAACAAATCCAGCATATTAGGTGTATTTCCTATTCTCATATATTGTTATGCATGGTAATTTATCATCAAGAAAAATTTTGGCATGATAATTGCAGTAGTTCCAAGGATACAACTACACATCACGCAACATCACAACTATCTGCAACAAACCAGGGAAAATACCTTATCACAAAACTCAAATTAAACAACTCAAACTATCATACAATACCAGCACATGGTGCTTAAAATCACAAAACATCATTCATGCAGATAAGCCGAGATATACAACCATATCGAATCGGTAATGATAGCAAATATCAAATTATCTTAGTACAACCAAATCGAATGAATTTAGCATTTTAAACACAAAAGTAGGGGATCGTCACTGTGCGGACACAGGAGTTTTGACAAAGTCATCCTTCCCTACAAGGGCATGTAAATCATTAAAAATTCCAAATAATGCAGGTAATGGTAATGAAAAGGGAAGGATACTCTCAAAGTTTTTATTCAATCCCTATTAGAGTTTGTCTCTTCTGCATCTCTCTTAGCTGGGGCAGCATCCATGGGATCACCCTGAGATCCTCCTTCTTCATCTTCATCATTTCTACGCCTAAGATGAAGATTATCTTTGATCTCCTTGACATCTTCATTTAATTGCACCACATAATCAAATATCCTCCCCGTGATCGTAGTCAATTAGTTTACATCAGTAGAAAGAGCCTGAAAGCCAGGATCTTGATAAATCTGCCATCCACTCTAATCAAGGGCAGCTTCGCGTGAAGAAGATCCTGTGGCTCTGTGCGGTGAAGGACCAGCAGCTCTAGGAGGTGAAGAATCAATCCCCATACCAAAAGGGTCGTCTCCCCAAGCAGGAGGTGGTGGTGGCACAGAATCCACATGTGAAGGAGTGCCATAAGAAGCGGCACTCGAAGATAACTTCCAATTCTCTTGATTTTGAACAGTGGTTCTCCTAGGGTTAGGCAAAGGCAAGGTAGGAAGACCAGGCTGTAAAATAAGACAATATGTGTCTCCATCCTTAACAATCATTTTCATAGCAATGTAGGATTCAATGTCAACCCTGGCATTGCCTCTGGCCACTTCTATCCCATAGGTCTCAACCCCCAAGTGAAGTGCTATAGGAGTAAGGAACCCTCCTATCACTATAGTGCCCTTCTTTGCTCTAGCAACCTTGTCCAAATGTTTGATAAAAAAGAAAGCTACATCTACAAAATACCCATGAAGCATGCACCAAAGGAAAAATAGCTAAGAATGACGGACCATACCGTCTTCGGACATACCGTCACTATCCCCTCGTCCGAAGACGGTATGAGCTAGGACTCGGTGTACGTACTTGATGTAAGGGTTATAAATGCTAGTTGCTCTTGGAGAAGATGGTGAAAATCTGCTTTCTGAGGTGATTTGATGCCAAAAGACATTTTCAATGAATCCAATCAGTGGCTCAGTACGCCCTTATCTGGAAAATGAAAGATACGTCGAATATCTCCAAGTGTAAGCTTCCTTTCCTCATTGGCCATCCGGAATCTAATCTCCCCTGTAGCTAGGCGATCAGTGTACTCATCCTAGTCCATCTCTACGCTGCAAAGAACTTCCAGTACTAGAGGTAGATAAGTTTGAGGAGTCATGTCAAAAAATTTCTTCATTGCAATCTGATCAAACATCCATAGGACATCGTCGTTGAGTCCCAAAATCTCTAATGCCGCATATTAGCATATTTAGTCTTCACAATGCGCTTGGTAAGCAGATGATTATACCTCTGCTCTTGAATTTCATTTCTAAAGATTATTCCATATGGGTTCGATGGTGGAGCTGGGGCTGAGGATTCAGCTAGGGCTTTCCCCTTTCTCTGAGAAATAACTCTCTTCATTGGTGTCATGAGAAATGGAAGCAAGATTTCAAGCACTTAAAGAAAAACTAGAATGAACAGTATCGTTACCAAATGGGGCGAACAGGGCTTCAAGCAGGTTCTGAATCAAGCTCCCAAAGCTAGATTTTTGAACTACAATCGAACTTCCAAACACTCAAGGGAAGATATTCCACCTTTTCTGAAGCTTCTTGAAGCAGAATTCGGCTGGATCGAAGCTCCGATGAAGAAAATCGAAGCAGGGGCGGAAACTGGCGGAAGAACAACAACTGGGCTCGATCGAGCTCAAAAATATCAAAATCTTAGGGGAAAATCGGTTGGAAAATGTTTAGGAAAGGTCGCCGAAGGATTTGGAAGCAAGGAATTGAAGAAAACTAGAGATCGGTGCGATCTCAAGGCAAAAACCCTAAAAACACGGCACCGAAACCCTAAATATGGTACTAGGATTTGCATGGGTCCGTAAGATTACGGTACCGTAAAGTTAATATGACACTGCCGTAATCTGCTCAAAAATCTCAAAAGTTTCTATAAGAAAATAACCCGAATATACGGTACCGTAAAAAGCATTACGGTACTACCATAATCTCCATAACTCTTAGAAACTTTATGATAAAAAATCACTCGAAAATATAGTACCATGAAAAGAATTACGGTGGTGTCATAAAATAGGTGAAACAATTTGGATGAAAACGGACCAAAATTACGGGCGATGAAATTCATTACGGTAGCACTGTAAAAGGATTATGGTACCATAAAAATCATTACGGCAGTACCGTAATTTGTCCAAAAATTCAGAGATTGCCGTTTATCACAAAAAATCAACCTAAACTTACCTACAAAGAAAAAAAAAGAAAAAGTTAGTACTAAAGAAAAAAAATAAAACAAAAACAAAAACAAAAACAAGAAAAAGTGCTTGGGTTGCCTCCCAAGAAGCGCTAATTTAGTAGTCATTAGCTTGACTGTTCTGTACTCGGATTTGGTCGTGGTTCATCAAGTAAAAATTTTTCTCCTTCTTCAATCTGCTCCTCATGGAAGTAATGTTTCAATCTCTGACCATTAACCTTAAACACCTGATGTAGGACGGAAGCACGTGAAAATGCAACTAAAAAATTTCAATTATTTATTTTTGTATTCTTTTTTAGAAAAACATCATATTCATGAAAGCATCCAGAAAATAGCTATCAGGATTCTAGGGTAACTCTAATCATTTACAAAAAGTAGCTATATGTTGCAGGAAAATCCATAAATCAAAAATTCATGCTGACAAAACCAACATGTAGTACAAAAATAGTTCTTTTGAGTCATATAAAAATTAGTGCATTAAGAACTGTCAAGCAATTGGAACAACTGCAATACAACGGCTAATCAGATCAAACAGTAACGACGTGTGGAGATGTATTATTCTTCAAAAGTTGAGGTGTCTTATAAAATGTTCTGTCGTGCCAAAGATCAGAGGTTGTAGTTCAACTAAGCACGCGAAATTCCTGCAAGAAAGACACTAATCAGATTAGTTTTAGAAGCAAGTGCATAAGTTATTCAGTTATCAAAAGATGGTGCGTCTCGCCGGTTGAACTGTTTGATTTTCATTTGTCCCAACTCATCTGCATGATGGAGGAAGATCTGGTCTTGCTATTAGCCTCAAGGATCAGATGTAGAGGCTTATTCGAGCGTATTGAAACCTTGCGACAATAAGCTTAGTCAGATATGTTTTATGAGCAAACAGGAGATAAGCAGCAGGAAACAGAGTAAATGAAGTAGGCAAGCGCGACTGGCGCCGATCAACGACGGTAGGGCATGGAACGCTCGAGGGCCGCGTTGGAGACAAATGAAGGATGAGATGGCGTTGACGACGGTGGAGCACCGACTGGTGGTGGTGGACGGAATCGAGCTATGCAGCATAGACGCTACCCTGTTTCAATCGCAACAGGGAGTCACGAGTGGGTCAGGGCGGTTGGCGTTTGTGGTCGCCGTTCGTCGGGTGGTGGATGAACGGAAAACCTGCTTCAACTGGAGGTTCTTGTCGTAGAGGAGAAGACATGGCTAGAGTTTGGGGTCGATTGGCGGCCTGTCGGAGGAGCACGATGTGGAAGTGCGGAACTAGGTCGCGAGCAGGGCGGAAGCAGGGGATCGAAGTCGGTGTTTCGATTCTGGCGATCGGAGCAAGGGATGGGCGGATGCCGGCCGCTGAAGGTTCTTCATGTGATGGAAGAGTGGTGGCTAAAGTCTTGGGAGGATCCAACGGCTGGATCACCGGCGGGAAGCACAAGAAATTTTGAAAATCTGGGGAATTGTCGTGACTTGGAGATTTTGGTTTCGGGAGTAAGAAGGATTAGAGAAGAAGAGGGGAGGAAGGGCTCGGCCCTAGAAGAAGAAGAGGAAGGAAAGCATCCGACAGAAGAGGAAGAATACTATAACTACTTCATTCGATTCAAATTCAATTCAACGTGTTACAAGGATGCGTGAAACAGATACATATAGTGAGAAGATAGAGACGTTGCTGCCGAACGTTGCCCTTTCCATCTTGAGCAGTAGAGACCCGTTGAAGATTTGCTTTGTGGTGTGCATTGAAGATTAAGATGAAGGTGGAGACGTTGAGGCTTCCTTATTTGCTGCGATGAGCATGCGCTTGGCTGGCCGTTGACGAAATATGCAATTGGCTGGCTGGGAATATGCCTTGTTTCCATTAGCAGGTTGCTGGAGATTTGATGCTCGCGCTGGCACCAATTTGCTGAGGATGTCTTCTATTGTACGTTAGTTGAAGTAGTCCATTTTCAATTATTGAGCTAGCTTTAGAAGTGAGCTTGCTAGCTTATTTATGAACTTCCAGGTCTTTAACTAGGGTACTCGTATACTCCACTTGTACCTTCGTGGCTTGTGATTGTTGCCTCCATCAGTTCTCCCCGGGTGAAAAAAATTCTTCCCCGAAGAATTGTTCTTGCGTACTTGGAGAAGTTCTGGAAGGGCAAGTGTCAATGTCCATAATCCAAGCTGCAAGTGAGGGATACCTGCATAAATTTCCCTTTCTTGGCCATACACATTAGTAAGTTTGTGATAGGAAATCCTTGGATTTAAGAAAGAACAGGGAATGATGAAATCAATATACTCAATTTCAATAAGAGCATAGTGCAAAGCATGTTTGAGTTTATTATGTGTTCTTGATCCTAATGGTGGCTTAAGGGTGTGGGTAGAAGGACCTAAAAGACAAGATTCACAGATCATAGGGTCCTGAGAGAAATTTTCTAAGCTTATGGGTGTTCCTAAGGGTTGACATTTAGGGTTCAGGTCAAGCTCAAAAGGCTCTAATTTAGGTTCAAAATATGGTTCAAGCAGACTTATGGGTTTGGATTCAGTTTTAGGTTCTCTAATAGTAGTGCAATTTTGGGTTTGGGAACCTGTGGGTATGGGCCCTAGAATTGAAGGTAATTGTGATGGTTCTATTTCACTCTTAAGTTGAGACAAGTCTACAACAGTCTTTATGGGCAACTTAGGGGTAGTATGACTCTCAGACAAATCAACTATGTGTTCTTTAGCTCGAATGCTAGACTCAAGTTCAGGACCTGTGGGTTTGGGCCCTAAAATCGAATGTAGAAGTATGGGTTCCACCTGAGGGTTTGGTTCAACATGGTTTGCCTCTTGAGTTTCACATGTGTTATCTAGGCTTGTTTTAGTTCCTATGGTAGGCTCTAAGGTTTGTATAGTCTCTTGAGAGTTTGAGGGAGTAGGTACCTTAGGGGTTTTAGGTTTGGACCTCTTGATCTTAATCTTTGGGTTTTGGCACCTTAAGACATATGAATCATCTTGCCTTTGGTAATACCCATTGACATCATATAACCAAGGTTCTCCTAGGTGGACATGGTATGTACCTTCTAGGGGTAAGACATAACACCAAACTTCTAGTAGAAGGGTACCTAACAAAATAGGAACTAGGCACATATGGTTCACTAAGGTTTTGGTTCCATTATCCCTACTAATGGTGTAAGGGTTTGGGTTAGGCTCTGTGGCAAGGCTAAATCTATCAATGGCAATAGGAGTTATGAAGTTGAAGCCTATGGACTCATCTATGGCTACCTTACACATCTTATTTTTCATTTTGATGTAGGTATGGAAAAAATCATTCCTAAGGGTTACCCTATATGTTGGGAGTCTCTCTAGGTATTGGCTGTGGTTTTCCTCTTGAGTTTCACATGTCACATCTGGACTTGTTTTAGTCTCTAATGTAGACTCTGAGGTTTGAGCAAGTTTTTGTTGGAGTGGTTGGCTTTGTGTTCTAGGTTGGTCAAGTCCTTTCCTATATGTTGCCTTAATATGTTGTTCTACCATACTAGCTATTTGAAAAGCATCTTCTATTGTGTGTATGGGGTAGTAGGTGAGACCTCTCTTAATCTCAAAGCTAAGACCATCTATAAACCGGTTACGCACAACCCAAGGATGTTCTCTAGCTCTACTCCTATGGTTGAGGGTCTTAAACTTTAGAATGTATTCAGCTACAGTCATGTTCTCTTGTGTAAGAAATCTTTCAGGAAGAGAGGAAGGATCAAATTTTTCCCTGAGTTTATGAAGCATGTCATCCCATCTCTCAATGGGTAGCATATTGTCTCTTTCCAAGGTTTGTTCAACAGTGGTCCAGTAATATCTAGTAGATTCTTGTAAAAGTAACTTGGTGAACCTAACTTTGCAATGTTCAGGCATGGTAGTAGAATAAAAAAAATGCTCAAGTTTTGTTGACCAATCATTAAAATCCTTAGGGTTAAGAGAACCACTAAAGATAGGGGGTTGGAGTCTAGTGGCCATGAGATGTTTTGAAAACACAATATAACCTTTTGAAAAATAGATCTCCTTAAGATTTCAAAAATGATTTCAGCTAGTATGAAAAGATATATCTGAGAATAAACAAACTAGCATACAAAACAATAATCAACTAAACATAAAAGCACATAGAACTTTTTTTTTTCTAGCAAATAAATTAACAAACATGCAAAAGCAACTAAACGTTAGAGCATATAGTTTTTTTTTTTATGTAAACAAACTTCAACAAGCAAATAACTTAAAATATGCAAACAAAATATCAAGTAAGAATTAAATGTGAAAGCATGTAATTTTTTTTTTATTTAAATGCAAACAAACTATTAAGAACAACTAAGCATGAAAGCACAACTTGAGAATGATTTTTTTTTAATGCAATGAGCAAAGCAAAGATCGTGTGGGCAGACAAGAGTTGCCCACAAACCTGCTCTGATACCAAACTGATGTAGGATGGAGACACGTGTTCTGAAGTCCCGGATTCACACCCTGCATTTTAATTTATTTGCAGAAAATAAAATACATAATTAAACAAATCATTCCCTTATTTAGAGCCATCCATTTCATATTTGATATGGAGAGATCAAGTCCCAAAGTTGTGAGCCATTGGTTTCACTTGGATTAGATCTGAACCGTACGCGCAAAGCTGAAAGAGGTGAGATTGACAACCCATCCCCTGTTCGCTCGTGTCGGAGATGAAGGGAACTCACCGCTGACCAACGCTCGTGTCCGGTGATTGATTGGCAAAACTGCTTTGAGTGGAGACTCGACACGTCCAGGTTGTGTGATGGCTGGATTATGGCGTCATATGGTGGCGGATCAACGAAGGATGGAGACGAACAGATAAGTTCAGGCGGAAACAGGGGTCACCGGAGAATCTAATGATGCGGAGCGCCAAGCCAATAATGATTTAGAAGATTTTATTTATTTCAAAAAAAAATAATATTATGTAAATCCAAGGGAATTAATAACCTTATGGATATTTTTTTTTTCCTTTATTAGCTTTGTGGTTTTGGTAATTAATTAGGTAAAATTGGAAACAATTTACCTAATTGATTATAAATATGTAGTAATCGATTGTAATGGATAGAGAATAGAATTTGGAAAAAGAATGATGTGAGTCGTGTATTGGCGCTGTGCGCCTTCTTCTTCCTCCCCCTCTGAGGTGCTTGCGTCACCTATCTTCCCTTCTTCTCCTCTTTCCTTATTCTCTTCTCTCCGGCGATGTGCGCCCTCCTGCTCTATCCTCTCTATCTCCTCTATTCTCTCTTTCCCGTTCTTCCCTATTCTCTACTTCATCCCTCTATGCAAGTCTTCCAACATTCTGCTACGACTGTGGATGAAACTCAACCTCGCTGGCTGCTTGGTTCTCTTCAGAACCCGCGGTCCACACCTTTCCGGCGATGATCCAGCCGGCCGATCGTCACCGAACTCTAGCAAGGCATCCTACTCTCAAAGAGTAATCACTTGGCACAATGATCGGACCATCTGACAGTTAGATCATTGGATTCACGGGATCTCGCGAGGAGTCGCCTGGTTCTTTTCAGAACTCGCGACTCCACCGATTGTCTACACCTTCCGGCGATGATCCAACCGGCCGATCATCACCAAACTTCAGTAAAGCGTCCTGCTCTCAAAGGCGAATCACTAGGTGCAATGATCCGACCATCGGATGGGTAGATCATTGGATTCAAAGGATTGTACGAGGAGTCGCCTGGTTCTTTTTAGAACCCACGACTCCACCGACTTCCTTGCTCCGTGGATCACATCCGGCAGATGGATCGCACTCAAACTCAGGCAGAAGATCCTCCTCCATCTTGCGCACCTACAGACAAAAGCATCGGACTTTTCGACGGCAGGATCGCCGGAATCAGAAGATTCTCCGGTGAACCCTGTTTCCGCCTGAACTTATCTGTTCGTCTCCATCCTTCGTTGATCCACCACCATATGACGCCATAATCTAGCCATCACACAACCTGGACGTGTCAAGTCTCCACTCAAAGTAGTTTTGCCAATCAATCACTGGACGACGAGCATTGGTCGGTGGCGAGTTCCCTTCGTCTCCGACGCGAGCGAACAGGGGATGGGTTGTCAATCTTGCCTCTTTCAGCTTTGCGTGTACGGTTCAAATCTGATCCAAGTGAAACCAACGGCTCACAACTTTGGGAATTGATCTCTCCATATCAAATATGAAATGGATGGCTCTAAATAAGGGAATGATTTGTTTAATTATGTATTTTATTTTCTGCAAATAAATTAAAATGTAGGGTGTGAGTCCGGAACTTCAGAACACGTGTCTCCGTCCTACATCAACACCCCCGTTTTGTCACTCCGTATGTCTACAGTTCCGTATGTATAGACCTTCTTAACCTGAAAAGGTCCGGACCATCGAGATTTAAGTTTACCGGAAAAAAGTCTCAACCTAGAATTAAACAAAAGAACAAATTCCCCTGGTTGGAATTCCTTTCTAAGTATATGTCGATCATGCCATCCTTTAGTCCTCTCTGTATAGATTCTTGCGTTTTTGTAAGCGGAGAGTCTAATTTCATCAAGCTCGTTCAATTGTAACTTCCGTTTTTCACCCGCGTTCTTCAAGTCGAAATTCAGTGTTTTGATTGCCCAGAATGCCTTATGCTCGAGCTCTACAAGAAGGTGACATAATTTTTCATAAATCAATTGAAAAGGAGACATACCTATCGGTGTTTTGAAAGCAGTCTGGTATGCCCAAAGCGCATCATCAAGCTTGGAAGCCTAGTCTTTCCTTGTTCTTGACACTATTTTCTCTAATATTCCTTTGATCTCTCTATTTGATATTTCAACTTATCCACCTGTTTGGGGATGGTAAGGTGTTGCAACTCTATGATTTACCCCATATTTTCAAAGCAAAGCTGAAAATTTGTGCTCAATAAAGTGAGAGCCTCCATCACTGATTACTATTCATGGTGTCCCGAATCGTGAAAATATAATCTTCTTGAACATCTTTACCACAACACTGGAATTATTAGTAGGTGAAGCATTGGCTTTTATCCATTTGGAAACATAATCTACCGCCACAAGTATATATTTGTTACCTCTCGATGATGGAAAAGGTCCTATAAAATCAATCCCCCAAGCATCAAATATTTAAACTTCAAGTACAGTGGACAATGGCATCTCATTCCTCTTGTTGATGTTCCCCGTCTTTTGACAACTATCACAAGTTATTATAAAATTTCTAGCATCCTTAAAGATTGAGGGCCAATAAAATCCAGATTGTAATACTTTAAAAACAGTCTTCTCCGTACTAGCGTGCCCTCCATAGGTTGATCCATGACACTGAAATAATATATCTTTGATTTCCTCTTTGGGGATACATCTTCTAAATATTCCATCTGCACATCTTCTAAATACATAAGGCTCATCCCAAAAATAGTGTTTTACCTCAGCTAATAATTTCTTCTTTCCTTGATAGCTCAAATCAAGAGGAAAAATATTAGCAACAAGATAATTCACTATATCAGCATACCATGGAGCCTTGATCTGTTCAATACTCAAGAGTTTCTTTTCAGGGAAGGAATCATTGATGGAATCACCTTTATCAGCTTCTACAGTTTTCCTTGAAAGATGATCTACAACTAAATTTTCTTATCCCTTTTTGTCTTTGATTTCCAAATCAAACTCTTTCAAAAGTAATACCCATCTAAGAAGTCACGATTTACTTTCCTTCTTTTGCATCAAATATTTTACTGCCGCATGATCAGTATACACCACAACCTTAGAGTTGATCAAATATGACCTAAATTTATCAAAAGCAAAAACTATGGCCAAAAGTTCTTTTTCTGTGGTGGTGTAGTTCCTTTGTGCATCATCCAAAGTCTTGCTAGCATAGTAAATAACATAAGGTTTTTTCTCTTTTCTCTGCCCTAGCACCGCTCCAACTGCAAAGTCACTAGTGTCACACATGAGCTCAAAGGGTAAACTCCAGCCCGGGGGCTGCATGATAGGTGCTGAAATCAGAGCTTCCTTCAGTCTCTGAAAAGCAGACAAGCAATTTTTATCAAAGTAGAATTTAGCATCCTTGCAAAGTAAATCTATAAGTGGTTTAGCAAGCTTAGAGAAATCTTTGATGAAACACTGGTAAAATCCTACATGTCCTAGAAAACTTCTAATCTCTTTGACTGTAGTGGGCGGCTCAAGCTTCTCAATCACCTCAATTTTGGCTTTGTCAACTTCTATTCCTCTTTCTGAAATTAGGTGCTCAAGAACCATTCCTTGCTTAACCATGAAAATGACATTTTTCCTAGTTAAGCACAAGATTAGTATCTTCTCACCTCTGCAAGACTCGAGATAAATTAGTCAAACAATCATCAAAAGAAAAGCTATAGAACGAAAAATCATCCATGAAATCTTCAATAAATTCAGAAAATATAGCCATCATATACCTTTGAAAAGTAGCGGGTGCATTACACAATCCAAAGGGCATTCTCCCATATGCAAAAGTACCATACAGACAAGTAAAGGTGGTCTTATCTTGGTCATCAGGATGAATGAGAATTTGAAAGAATCCCAAATAACCATCAAGTAAACAGAAATAAGAATGCTTTGCAAGTCTCCCAACCATCTGATCAATAAAAGGTAAGGGGAAGTGGTCTTTCCTAGTAGCCGCATTCAATTTTCTATAGTCAATGCACATACACCAACTAGTTACTGTTCTAACAGGAATCAACTCATTATCTTTGTTTTTCATTACAGTGACTCCCCCTTTTTTAGGAACACAATGTACAGGGCTTAGCCATTTACTATCAGAGATAGGATAGATAATACCTGCATCGAGTAGTTTCAGTACCTCCTTCTTCACTACATCCTTCATGGATGGGTTACGTCTCATCTGAAAATCCACATGTGGCTTGTGCTCCTCTTCCATCAGAATCTTGTGCATATAAAAAGAGGGATTTATTCCTTTCAAATCATCAATAGTATATCCAATTACCTTCCTATGAATTCTCAACTCCTGTAGAAGCAAACTAGTCTCTCATTGTTAAGCTGTGCATCAACAATGACAGGGTAAGTAGAATTAGGTCCAAGAAATTCATAACGAAGATTATCAGGTAAAGTCTTAAGTTGTAGTATTGGGACCTTCTCTTTGTCACTCTTATTATCATCACAAACAGTTATATCATGAAATTCAACATTAGAATCCAAATTGCTATCTAAATCAAAATTAAATTCACAAGGTTCATCAAAGAAATCACTGAGGTCATAGACAGTATCATCTACAGAGTGTACACTATAGCAAAAAATGGTGTATGAAGGTTTCTTCATAGAATCATTCAGATCAAACTCAATTTTGTTATCACCAATATTTAGAGTGAGTTACTGTTCTTCATATCAATGAGTGCCCCTGCAGTAGCTAAGAACGGTCAACCAAGTATGATTGGAATCTTAGCATCCTCCTCCATCTCTAAGACTACAAAATCTGTTGGAACAAAATACTTACCAACCTGGATTGGAACATCCTCAAGAATCCCAACCGGATACTTAACTGAACAGTCAGCGAGCTGTAAAGATATTGAAGTTGGTTTGGGAGCCCCTATGTTTAGTTTCCTGCAAACAGATAAAGGCATTAGGCTCACACTAGCTCTCAAATCACATAAGGCTCGGTCAAAAGCCATACTCCCAATCAAACAAGGAATAGAAAAACTACCTGAATCCTTTAGTTTCGGTGGCAACTTATTTTGAATGATGGCAATACACTCTTCAGTTAATGACACAGTGTCATAGTCTTCTATCTTTCTCTTATTAGACAAATTTTCTTTCAAAAATTTAGCATATATGGGCATCTAAGATAAAGCATCAGTGAATGGAATATTAATGTAAAGCTTTTTCAAAACATCAAGAAACTTTCCAAATTGCTTATCTAAGTTTGCTTGAACTAACCTTTGAGAAAAGAGTATAGGAGGCCTATATGGGGCTGGTGAACTAGGTTTAGAATCATCAATATGACATGGCTCTGTTGGTGTATATGCCCTTGGACCCGTTGTTGGTCCATCTTGTACTACTTGATATTGATATTTAATATATCATTCTAGCATTGTCGTTATTATGCTATGTTTACATCTGTGATTATGTACATGGATAATAATGTCCCTGGAGACAGATTGTATCTATGCTCAAACGGTGTGTCCCTAATCGAGTACCTGAGTGGATAAGGGACAGCTCTGGTACATGTGAGACAGGTATATGGGCTGGTTACGCACGGGGTGCTAACGCAGACATATGGGTATATCAGTGGTGGATATACTGGTCCGACCCGCTGTGAGGCTTTAACTTGGTGTCATGAGTTAAGCTCACATGTGACAGGAGATGCATTGATCCCTTGACTTGAAGTCATTGACTCTTCTATATGGTTAGGGGCATACTTTGATACAACCTAACACTTCGCCATAGCAGGGAGGTCATAACGGTTGTCATTGGGTATGTCACGACCCATATGAGAAGATCAATGGACAGACATAGGATTTGCCCCTTCCTATGGGAAGCTTGATATCCATGGGGCCCCCCTATGGTTGCATGATTGAAAGTGTATAGCCATACCCAGGTGAAAGCCTGATTTAGTCATGACCATGAGATTGGGTGAAAATAAAGTGGTGACACACTTTGTCCAATCGGATATCAGTTCGACAAAGAGACTGTAATGCATCGGTACCTTGTTGCGATAATGGGGATGTCGATGTTGATATCCATTCCGATGACTTGGGTAGCAGCGATGCACTGCTAGGTGCCAATCATTGCTTGTGATGACTCGGTTCATCACTGCCAACGTCTGAGGAACCTACAGGGTCGCACAACTTGAAACTCAGGTTCTCGTATTGATCAGGTAGCCTATTGATTGAGTTATTGGATAACTCAGATCTGTTTGGGAGAATCCATCAGCACCACTATGCTAGATGAGATGAAAGGACTCATTTGGAGCTAACTTATTTTTGGGCCTAGTAGGGCAAATGGGCCCAATGGGCCATTTGGGCCTAATGGGCCCAATAAACCAAGTTGGGCTAATAGGCCAAATGGGCTCAATAAGCCATTTGGGCCAATGGGCCAAATGGAATGGCGCAACCTACTTGGAGTGAGCTTGGCGCATTTCCTTGAGGTGGACAAATCCAAGTTGGACATCTTCTTAAGGTGAGAAGCTTGGAGCTTCTCACTTGGAGTGGGTGAATGTACTTGGGTGCATGGCACTTGGGGTGGGCGAAATGGGTTTTACCTCTTGAAGAGGTGTCCCTCTTCACTAGTGAAGAGGTGCACCTATTCATGGGTATATAAACCCCCTTCCTCCCTCCTCGTCGCAACTTCTTGAACTCTTGAACTCTTGCACCCTTGTCCCCCTTGTCGCCAATCCTGGAAAGAGGGAGAGGGATGTTTGCCCATTGCCTCTCCTCTTCCCTTTAGTGAGTTCGGAACTTTGGATGTTCCTTGGCGCCCTTCTCTCCAAAGTTGGACTTTGGCTTCGGTTGATTCCAGTTCGGATCTTGGTGGAGTGCTTCAAGAGTTGGATTCCGGCGAAGCTCCACCTCCTCTCCTTGGCATCTCCTCTGGAGTTGGCGCAAGTGATTGAGGAAGTCTCCCAAAGGCGTGGATCTTCTTCCCGAGGCTAGCACCGGGCGTGGAAGAAGAGGATTCGAGGTTCGGCTGTGTGCGAGACTGCAGAGGGCGAACATTTGGGCGCTTGCATCACATCCTCCTCTTCGCTGCAAGGTATCATCTCCTACTCACCGTGTCGATTCCCTCGCATGACTCGATCTTCTGGGTTTTTGGGACTGGCCTGTTTCACGGATTGCTTCCGCTGTGCATGTCTATAAAAATCTTAAAATCCCTAGGGTTTCCCAACAGTGGTATCAGAGCCATCTTGCGAACTCGAACGGTGTTTTTTGCTTTTATTGTATGCTCACATGCCATCTGAATTTTTTCGAAAAATTGCATATGCGCATGGAATTTTCTAAGTAAGAAAAATTGTAAGTTTTTCGTTCCTAACATCTATTCGATCTCTTTGGATTTTTGCTTTCTTCACATGGTGGGTTGGACCCATATGTGAGAGAATTAATTTCTCCACACGCATGTAGGGTAGTCCTACTGTGTGGGACTTGTCGAAGATTAAGGGCACATGTTTGTCCTAATCTTGGCAGGTTAAGGATTGCAAGGGTAGACGGCAAGCCTGCTTGGAGCATGCATGCGTCACTTGTAGACTCCTGAGAGAAATAAAAAATCCTAGATTTGCGAACGGACGTTGAGGTTGAAAGACATATTTTCTAAGAAACTAAAACTGAAGTTTTATGTTTTCATGAGCATATAGAAAAGCATGAGATGATTGTGCATCGTGTTGTGGTCATAGTCAAGCCCCTTGTATGCCTGTGATGTATTTATGTGAGGCCTGCGTGCCGCTTTTTTTCTTTTTGTTTTGTAAACGCACAAAGAAGATTAGGGGTGCATCCCTCATGGAGCTTACATCTTGGCGGATCAACCATGATGGCGCATCTTACTTGGTGGCGCAAGTAAGGGCTTGGCCGTACCTAGGGTTCGAGAGCTATCCCTCTTGGCACAAGCATGATGGCGCATCATGCGTGGAGGGGCCACCAAGGTTTTGGCCGAACCCTAGGGTTTGTGTGCTATGCCTTGGTGTGGAGGACCTTGAAGCCGCACTTAAAGATAAAGCTTAGTGGCGGCTAGGTTAGGTCTGGTTGGGGCTTGTCACCTATGTCAAGTATTGAACATCCTTTGGCATGTGATGGTTCAATGCATTGATTAGGCTATGACCACATCGCTTGTTTACTGTTTTTGATATCTACTAATGCATGCCTGGATGTGTTTCATCTTATTGTTATCACTATAGGATTGCATGCCTGTAATGTTAGACAAAAGATAAAACTAAGAGGATGAGACCTCAAAAACCCTCAAAACAATATCAAGTATGTAGCCTTCTGACGCGTAGCCCTCGTCAAGCTATCGATCAGTGGTGTTGTGAACTGTTTCCCACCCTCGTGGGACACACCCACTTATCTTTAGACGGCGTGTGGTGGCAATGGTTTCCCTAGTCCAATTAAAACTCTGGGCATGCCTTCGCAAGGAAATTGTTGGCCCTGGGCATAACGGTCAGGATAGACTTGACTAGTTTTTCATATGTGGTGGCCACATGATGGAACTCTAGAGGCAGCCTCGATAGGTTAAGGTTTTGTGTTGTTCCAGCCCTAGCTGGGCATAAAATGCTTGAACTGTCTTGAGAAGGGGAATTGTCTGGGTGCAATCGGCCAGCGTGCCCACCTTAAGAACCATGGGTCACTTTGTGCATCTCATCCCACCCTCGTGGGACGCGAAGCCTCATGTGGAATAAGGATCCCATCTCACTAGGAAATCTTGGATTTCCCAATTGAGTTTGTGGGTTATCAATTCGATTAAAATAGTGAGAGCCATAATCATTTAATGCAAGTCTAGATTAAATGATTCGAAGTAGTACTAATCTGCTTTCTTGGTTGTTGTATATCAATGGCTACGAACAATAGCAGATGGTCACTGCGATCTATCCTGGAAAAGGACAAGTTGGTTGGATCCAACTTGATAGACTGGTATCAAAACTTGAGGATTGTCCTTAAGCTCGAGAGGAAGCTCTATGTCCTTGAGCAGCCTATTCTAGAGCCACTTCCATGCCCGGCCTCAGCGGCTGAGAAGGATGCTTTTAATAAGGATCAGGCTGATACTTTGGAGGTTGCTAATTTGATGCTAACCAACATGTCGCCTGAATTTAGAGGGCAATATGAATCTAAGAGTGCTTTTGAGATTATTTATAATCTAAGGCAGCTCTTCAATGAATTGGTTGAGCTCAACCCTCCCAAAGTAGTCATTCAGTGTGGTGAACCGAATGGTTTAACCAAGGAACTGAAACTAAAGATGGAAAGGATCAGGAATAACAGGTGCTGCTATTCATGTGGAGGACCACCTCACATGTTGAAGGACATGGTGCGACTTCAGAACGAGGAGAAGAGAAGCAGGGCTTCGTCTTTTGGCTCGGGTATTTATATTACCGAAGTGAACCTTTCTACTTCTATGTCATGGGTATTGGATACCGTATGCGGAGCTCATATTTGTACAAATATGCAGGGGCTCAAGAAAAGTAGAGCGGTGCGGCCTGGAGAGATTGACCTACGTGTTGGAAACGGAGCACAGGTTGCTGCTGTTGCTGTAGGACTTTTGATGCTCTCCCTGCCTTCTGGACTTCAACTAAAGTTAATTAATTGCTAATATGTACCTTCTCTTACCAAAAACATTGTATCTATCCCTTGCTTTGCAAGGAAAGGATTTAAATTTGAAATAATAAAAAGGACTCTTGTTCTTTTTCATTTGCAAATGTGTTTTATGGGAAGGGTACCTTGTGCAATGGATTATATGTTTTGGACATGGATAACTCTATATGTAACATAAATCATAAAAGGATCAAACTGAGTGGTTCAGTTGGTGCGTACCTTTGGCATTGTCGATTAGCCCATATAAACAAGAATCGCATTCAAACAACTCCATGCAAATGGATTGTTATGTTCAAGCTCCTTGGAGGAATTTGATACTTGCGAGCCTTGTTTATTAGGGAAAATGATAAAAGCACCCTTCACTAAGATTGGTGAGAGGGCAGGAGGTTTATTGGATCTCATACATAGTGATGTGTGTGGGCCATTCAGTAAACTAGCTAGAGGAGAGTACAACTACTTCATCACATTTACTGATGACTTCAGTAGATACGGTTATGTCTATTTGATGAGACATAAGTGAAAGTCCCCTGACTAAGGGGGAAAAACCCTAAACTGGCGCAAACAGAAACATGGGCAGCGGATACTAGGGTTTCAAAGAATCGGTGCATGAAGTATGATTAACTTTGATATAACTTGTAAACAAGAATGAATGCAATTCATACCATGGCCATTTCTAGATGGCGCCTTGGAAGCAAAGATCAAATGAGATCTTCTCCAAATCGTCACACACAAGATGAGAATGCGCTTCTTCTTGTCGTCCCTTGTGCTAGCAAGGATCGTCCAAGTATCACAATCGTATGAAGGGAAGAGAAAAAACTTGCTTAGCGATTTCCTCCTTCTTTTCGTCAAAACTCTTCTTCACGAGAGAGCAAGCCACACGAGAAGAGGCAAGAGGCGAGAGTGATGAGCGACCATAGAGCCAACGTGAGATGTGGTCACGTAAGAGACATGCTATCTAAAAATAGCAAACACGTCTCAACGTTCACAAGTCGCAAATCTCTCCTCTTATTTTGAACCACTCGCTCATCCATGAGCCGGTTCATCTTGGTCTGGTTCAAAGACCAAATAAGCCAAGCGGCATGGTCTAGATCAAATTAAACCCTAAGGCTCCAGATCTAACCGTCGATCTCTTGATGCTTCTGATCCCACCGATCTAGCATCTATTCTCTCGATCGAAGCTTACCGATCTCAAGCTCTAATCAATCATACATGATCAGACTAGATCTCACTTACAATCAGAGATTAAATCCCTTTAAACTGATCTCAAACAATTCAGTCCACACGATCTGACTTAAGTAAGCCATATCATCAAATTGTGCGACCCTGAGGGTTTCCTTTAAATGTCGGTAACGATAACCCACGTTATCACGATCAGTGAGGGGTATCTAGCAACACATCACTGTCTCCCGGTATAAAGAAAAGAGTCTTCCAAGACTACACCCAAACCACAGCACAAGTGTGTATCCAATTCACAAGGCATGCATACTTCCTTTGCCACTGGATGTTCTTATTGGACAAGCGTGTCAAGCTTGTAGCTCCAATATGATGAGCATGATTAGATCAGATGAACACTGTCACCTGGGTATGGCCATACACTTTCTCAATCATCTCATCCAGGGGGCCCCTTTAGAACATCACACTCCTTAAACAAGGAGACGGCAATCCTATGTCTATCACTAGTGCCCTAACATGACTCAAGCTCATTATCCAAGATAGTCTATAATCATTATTTCTCAAATGATATTGAACTACCTCAAAACAATGACAATCATCATTTAGAAAACACAAGTGATCTCAAGTCAGAGGAAATGTGCCACTTGTTGCACTCAAGGATTATTCACATTGTGACAAGCAACTGAATATCCTAGTAGGGTCTGTCCAGTACATCCAATGTACCCATGAGTCTACATCTTATTCCATGCTCGAAGCATCCTATAAGATTAGAACACATATTAGTCTTAATCATATCAAGGCTGTCTCATGTTCACCAAGATATCTCGACTAAGGACTTTACTGCATGTCAGCCTAGCTGAACAGCTTTGAGACATTATTCAGAAGTATACTTATTGCAGCAGACAAGGTAACAACCTGAATAACAACCATGCCTTTATAAACACAAGAGTTTATTACATGATACTGTTACAATCCCAAGGCCTCAAACATTAGGCTTAAGGGCATACCCCAACAATAAGTCTGAATCCTTTGAGAAATTTAAGGAGTTCAGACATGAAGTAGAGAACCAGCTTGGTAGATCTATTAAGGCTCTTCGATCAGATCGTGGTGGAGAGTACCTGAGCGGTGAGTTCTTTGACTATCTTAGAGAGTGTGGGATTCTATCCCAACTCACTCCTCCTGGAACACCTCAATGGAATGGTGTGTCTGAAAGGAGAAATCGAACCTTGTTGGACATGGTTCGATCTATGATGAGTCATGCAAGTCTGCCACCCTCGCTTTGGGGACATGCACTAAAAGCAGCTTCTCTCATACTGAATAATGTTCCATCTAAAAGTGTCTCCAAGATTCCGTACGAGGTATGGAGTGGGAGACGACCGAATCTCTCTTTTATCAGAATCTGGGGATGTGAGGCTTATGTCAAACGTCAGGATTCTAGCAAGCTAGAACCCAGATCTGATAAATGCGTGTTTGTGGGGTATCCTAAGGAAACTAAAGGATATTACTTCTATATTCCCAGTGAGAACAAAGTTTTTGTTGCTCGAGGTACTGTCTTTCTAGAGAAAGAATTTCTCATGAAAGAAGTCAGTGGGAGAAAGCTTGACTTGGACGAGGTCCAAGTGCAACCACAAGACATAGAGATGGAACCTTAGCCACCTGCACCGGTTGCTGGGCAACTAGAGGCTCAGACATAGGCCCTGCGTAGGTCTGGGAGGATTCGTCGTGCACCTGAGAGGTATGGGTCGCTGCCGACCCAACACGACGGGATCTTCATCATTGAGGATGAACCCAGGGCCTATGATGAGGCAGTCGCTGGACCAGACTTCGAGAAATGGCTTGAGGCCATGAGATCCGAGATGGATTCCATGTCGGCTAACCAAGTCTGGGATTTGGTTGAGCTACCTGATGGGGTAAAACCTATAGGGTGTAAATGGGTCTTCAAGAGGAAGACTGACATGGATGACAACATAGTTACCTATAAGGGTAGACTTGTGGCTAAAGGATTCAGACAAGTTCACGGGGTGGACTATGATGAAACCTTCTCGCCAGTTGCCAGGTTCAAATCCATTCGAATCCTGCTTGCTATAGCTACATATCACGATTATGAGATATGACAGATGGATGTAAAGACAGCGTTCCTTAACGGGAAGCTGACAGAGGATGTGTTTATGACACAACCTGATGGTTTCATCCATCCTGCAGAGGCCAATAAGGTCTGCAGGCTAAAAAGATCCATTTATGGATTAAAGCAAGCCTCTCGAAGTTGGAATCTTAGATTTGATGAGGCAGTAAGAGATTACGGCTTTGTCAAGAGCGAAGAAAACGCCTGTGTATACAGAAAATTCAGTGGGAGCTTGGTGACATTTTTGGTCTTGTATGTCGACGACATACTACTCATCGGAAACGACATCCCTAGTCTTCAAGTTGTGAAGACATGGTTGGGGAAGTGTTTCGAGATGAAAGACTTAGGGGAGGCCACCTATATCCTAGGTGTGAGGATCTACTAGGATAGATCCAAGAAGCTCCTGGCCCTTAGTCAGAGTACTTACATTGATAAGGTCCTGGAGAGGTTCAGCTTAGAGCAATCTAAGAAAGGATACCTTCTAGTGAGACATGACCTTGTTCTCTCCAAGAGCCAGTGTACCGTCACACAGGCTGAGAGGGACGACATGAGTCGAGTGCCCTATGCTTGGGCAGTAGGTTCGATCATGTACGCGATGTTGTGTACTAGACCAGACGTGGCTTATGCTATGAGCATAACCAGCCGATACCAATCCAATCCAGGTCTGCAGCACTGGGTGGCTGTAAAGAACATTCTATGTTTCTGAGAAGAATTAAGGAGTGGTTTGTGGTCTATGGGGGACAGGAAGAGCTCAGTGTTCAGGGCTACACTGAGGCATCGTTCTAGTCAGACCTTGATGACCTAAGATCGCAGACAGGCTATGTGTTCAAATTGAGTGGAGGTGCTATGAGCTGAGATAGCTCTAAGCAGTCCATTGTAGCTGATTCTACGACCGAGGCTGAGTATGTCATTGATTCTGAGGCAGCCAAAGAAGACGTTTGGATAAGAAAGTTCATTTTTGAACTTCAGGTGGTTCCAACTGCTGTGGATCCGATTGAGCTCTATTATGACAACAATAAAGTGATGGCACAGGCAAAGGAATCACGGTCTCATCAAAAATCCAAACACATACTCAGGAGATTTCAACAGATCTTGGAGATCATTGACAGAGGTGATGTCAAGATTAGTAGAGTTGACACAAACAATAATCTGGTAGACCCACTGACCAAGGCTTTGGCGCAGCAGAAGCGTGATGGTCATACGAGGGACATGGGGTTGAGATTTCTCAACAACTAAGTCTAAGTGCAAGTGGGAGATTGTTGGTGTATATGCCCTTGGACCCGTTGTTGGTCCATCTTGTACTACTTGATATTGATATTTAATATATCATTCTGGCATTGTCGTTATTATGCTATGTTTACATCTGTAATTATGTACATGGATAATAATGTCCCTGGAGATAGATTGTATCTGTGCTCAAACGGTGTGTCCCCAGTCGAGTACCTGAGTGGATAAGGGACAGCTCTAGTACATGTGAGACTGGTATATGGGCTGGTTACGCACGGGGTGCTAACGCAGGCATATGGGTATATCAGTGGTGGATATACTGGACCGACCTACTGTGAGGCTTTAACTTGGTGTCATGAGTTAAGCTCACATGTGACATGAGATGCATTGATCCCTTAACTTGAGGTCATTGACTCTTCTATATGGTTAGGGGCATACTTTGATACAACCTAATGCCTCGCCATAGCAGGGAGGTCATAACGGTTGTCATTGGGTATGTCACGACCCATATGAGAAGATCAATGGACAGACATAGGATTTGCCCCTTCCTACGGGAAGCTTGATATCCACCGGGCCCCCCTATGGTTGCATGACTGAAAGTGTATGGCCATACCCAGGTGAAAGCCTGATTTAGTCATGACCATGAGATTGGGTGAAAATAAAGTGGTGACACACTTTGTCCAATCGGATATCAGTTCGGCAAAGAGACTGTAATGCATCGGTACCTTATTGCGATGATGGGGATGTCGATGTTGATATCCATTCCGATGACTTGTGTAGCAGCGATGCACTGCTAGGTGCCAATCACTGCTTGTGATGACTCGGTTCATCACTGCCAATGTCTGAGGAACATACAAGGTCACACAACTTGAAACTCGGGTTCTCGTATTGATCGGGTAGCCTATTGATTGAGTTATTGGATAACTCAGATCTGTTTGGGAGAATCCATCAGCACCACTATGCTAGATGAGATAAAAGGAATCATTTGGAGCTAACTTGTTTTTGGGCCTAGTAGGCCAAATGGGCCCAATAAACCAAGTTGGGCTAATAGGCCAAATGGGCTCAATAAGCCATTTGGGCCAATGGGCCAAATGGAATGGCGCAAGCTACTTGGAGTGAGCTTGGCGCATTTCCTTGAGGTGGACAAATCCAAGTTGGACATCTTCTTAAGGTGAGAAGCTTGGAGCTTCTCACTTGGAGTGAGTGAATGTACTTGGGCACATGGCACTTGGAGTGGGCGAAATGGGTTTTACCTCTTGAAGAGGTGTGTCTATTCATGAAGAGAAGAGGTGTGCCTCTTCACTAGTGAAGAGGTGCACCTATTCATGGGTATATAAACCCCCTTCCTCCCTCCTCGTCGCAACTTCTTGATCTCTTGAACTCTTGCACCCTTGTCCCCCTTGTCGCCACTCCTGGAAAGAGGGAGAGGGATGTTCGCCCATTGCCTCTCCTCTTCCCTTTAGTGAGTGAGTTCGGAACTTTGGAAGTTCCTTGGCGCCCTCCTCTCCAAAGTTGGACTTTGGCTTCGGTTGATTCCGGTTTGGATCTTGGTGGAGTGCTTCAAGAGTTGGACTCCGATGAAGCTCCACCTCCTCTCCTTGGCATCTCCTCTGGAGTTGGCGCAAGTGATTGAGGAAGTCTCCCAAAGGCGTGGATCTTCTTCCCAAGGCTAGCACCGGGCGTGGAAGAAGAGGATTCGAGGTTCGGCTGTGTGCGAGACTGTAGAGGGCGAACATTTGGGCGTCTACATCACATCCTCCTCTTCGCTGCAAGGTATCATCTCCTACTCACCGTGTCGATTCCCTCGCATGACTCGATCTTCTCAGTTTTTGGGACTGGCCTATTTCGGGGATTGCTTCCACTGTGCATGTCTGTAAAAATCTTAAAATCCCCGGGGTTTCCCAACAGGCTCTTCCTCTTTTGGTTCCTCACCCTGAAGAGGTGATGGACTAGCATGAGACTGCACATGAGCACATTGTGTTTCTAAGCTCGGTTCACTGCCATGTCCTATGTTGGGCTCTTCCTCATCATTATCAAATTTACCCCTTGGTTCATCCAACTATTTTCCACTCCTGGTAGTGATAGCATTACAATGCTCCCTAGGGTTTGGTTCAAGTTTAGCAGGCAATTTCCCTAGGGGTCTATAAGAAGTGCTAGCCTGTTGTGCTATTTTATTTTCTAGCATTTTGGTGTGAGCATTCATGTTATCCATCCTAGAGTTCATACTATCCATCCTAGAATTGATTTGTTTGAGAGTTTCATTTACATCTTCATTTTGTTTCATCTGGGTGCTCATAAATTTCTCAAACATCACCTCTAAACTAGACTTAGGTGGATTAGGATTGGAATTCCTAGATTGAAACTGTGGTCTAGAATCTAATTGTGTACCTTGATTACTCTTCCATGATAGGTTTGGGTGATTTCTCCATCCAGGGTTATAAGTATTAGAATAAGCGTCATTATTTCTACTTTGATTGTACCCCCCCCCCCTACTACATTAACTTGTTCAGAACCCTGATCAGCAATCACCTTACACTCCTCAGTATAATGCCCATGATTACCACAAATATCACATATAGCAGAAGATAGAACTACAGCAGAATGCATTTGAAAAGAATCAAATCTATTGCTCAAAGAATCTACCTTTTTAGCTAAGGCACACTAGTTATCATTTTCATTCTTACCATGTGGTGGACGATATATCACCCTCTCTCATCGGCCCATTGATTGTAATTCAAAGCCATCTCCTCAAGTAGAGTGAAAGCATCTTTAATAGTCTTGCTCATAAGGGCTCCTCCTATAGTAGCATCAACAGTTAGATAGGTATTATAAAGTAAACCATTATAAAAAGTATGTATTAAAACCCATTTTTCAAGCCCATGGTGAGGACACTTCCGTATTAACTCGTTGAAATGCTCCCATGCCTCACTCAAAGATTTGCAATCTCACTGTGCAAAGCTAGTGATCTGGTTCCTTAAGTGGATCGTCTTGCTGGGTGGGAAATACTTTGTCAAGAAAGCATTAGAGAGTTGTTCCCATGTAGTGAATGATCCAGTAAGTTGAGTTTGAAGCCAGGAACGAGCACGATCCCTGAGTGAAAAAGGAAACAATTTGAGTTTCAATGCATCATTAGAAACACCATTGATTTTAATAATATCACATAATTCAGGAAACAAAGCAAGATGTTGATTAGGATCTTCGAGTGGGGATCCTCCAAATTGATTCTACTGAATTATGGATAGAAATGCAGGCTTAATTTCAGGGTCTAAGGGAATTAGAGGACCCGATCTAAGATTCTTGCACATGCAAAAGTAAGAAGATCAAATAAACTCAAAATATGCAGAAAAGTATAGAAAACAGAATTAATCTCAACTTCTGAAGATTCCTAAAAGAGAAGCATAAAATAAAACAAAACCTACTATAGTAATACTTTCAATTTCTTTAATATTAACAAAAACCAAGGTCCCCAGCAACAGCGCCAAAAACTTGTTGTGTCCACAAGTGCACGGATACTCGAAGTAATAATTAAGATATCGAACCATGGAGACCTCGTTTGTTAAATACCAAAGAATTGATTTCATATTAGCTAGGCAATCGAATATAATAAAAGCGAACGATCGAAAAGTTTACTAAATATCAGAGGGAAAGACTTGGGACTAGGGGTTCAACCGTCTTAATTTCAATGACTAAACATAATTACACTCATCAGTTTATTTCTGTTATGATAGAGATGTAATTTGCTTTAATAAGAAATCATCTCGCTCTTGCGCAGATGATTTGCATAGAATAATTCTCACTCTCGTGCAAACTTATTCTATGATTGTGGAAAAGCAAACCTTGACATAGAGATTTAAGAATCACTCTCGTGCATTCAACCCCTATATCAAAATCTCAAGCGTAACTAAGTATTTTCATACCTGTTGTATCCCAAGTTGTTTGGCGTGTACCTAGGACTAATCCCCGGCAACGGCGCCAAAAACTTGTTGTACTCCACAAGTGCACGGATACTCGAAGTAATAAAGAAAAGTATCGATCCCACAGAGACCTTATTGTTAAATACCAAATAGTTGTGTTTTTACTAGCTAAGCAATCGATTATGATGCAAATCAAAGATGGAAAACACACGTAATTAGATAATCAGAGAGAAATATTGGGACTAGGGTTTTATTCACTTTAATTTTCAAGACTAGATATATAAGGATGTTCATCAATCAAATTCTAATTTGATAAAGACTTAATTTACTTCATAAGGGGATTATCTCACTTTCGTGCAGACAACCATGCAGAGACAAATCCTCGCTTTCGCGCAAGATTTATCCCAAGCTGATGATAAGTAAATCATCAATCAAGAACTCAAGATCACTTTCGTGCATCCGAATTCTAGGTTGATTGTCTCGAGCGAAATCTCGAGGATCACTTTCGTGCATCCGAGACTCAACACAAGTTATACCTATGGTTCTCCAACATTCCGATCCTCACTTTCGTGCAAGATCTCCACGTTTGACACACTAGATTAATCCTAGGTTCATAATCATCATCAAGGCAATTAGTCATCTAAAATAAAGAAATAAGAACTTAACCTAATTTCTTACGGTGAGTTCCTATTAATCAATTTTAGGGTTCCAATTCTCAAGCATGTCACCTTTCGGTCCTTAATGCAAGAACTCTATTCATGATGATAAAAAGTAAACTAAGGAGAAACTTACAATAATAATCACATAGGTAAAATTATCAAAGAAGAATAATCATGATGAAAGCAAAAGATTATCTAGTATTTAAGAAAATCAAAGGGAATTACTCCCCCATGTCCCAAAGATATGTCTAAGCTTGCATGGAGAAGAAAATACAATAATCCATAATTCCAGGAGATTGAAAATAAACTAGAAAATAGGTTTTAGAAAAATACACCACGGCTGTAATACAAATTACAGTCGTATTTCTCAAGGAAACTCGCTGTGAACAGTGCCCGAGAGCTTCTTTCGTTGATTCCTCCTCCGATTGAACTCCTTTTCCACTGAAACTTCTGGGATGTTTTCTTCTCCTCCAGGCGAAGCTTCTGTGTGAAAATCACAGCCTGAGGTGCCCTCTACACCTCTCAACACGAGGCCAAACCCTAACCGCCTCTCTGGCGATTGCTCCCTCGATTCTGGATCAAAATTCTCCCTTTCTATGCGTGTTTCTTGACCTCTTAAATACGAGTCCGCAGCAATTTTCTGATCTCAATTTGGAGCTCTGGATCAAAAGTTATGGTCCGCGCAAGAATCGGACCCGCAAAACTCGCGAATTTGACTTGAAAATACGGCCGTGTTATATTTTACGGCAGTGCCGTATTTTCGCTCGCGTGTTATGTTCTTATGTTATCTCAAAAATACGGCCTGTAAACTGGTTTATGGCACTGCCATAAAATTGGCTGAACTCTCTAGTCGAAAACGTCTGGAAAATATGGCCCATGTAATTCCTTACGGCAGTGCTGTAAAATCAACAAAGGTCTCTGTTCTGAAAACGCTAAAAAATACAGCACGTAAAATGGTTTACGGCAGTGCCGTATTTTTGGCAAAATCTACTGTTTGGGCTCTCTCCAAATTACTGCAGTGTTCTTGATTTTACGGTAGCGTATGAAAATACGGTACCGTAAAATAGAATATGGCACTACCGTATTTTTCT
Source organism: Costus lasius (assembly GCA_027563935.2). Lineage (NCBI taxonomy): Eukaryota > Viridiplantae > Streptophyta > Magnoliopsida > Zingiberales > Costaceae > Costus > Costus lasius. Next base: position 46,719,468 of record CM050446.2, read on the forward strand.
AAGTTGCTCTGTTTTGTGTGGAATTTTTCGGGTGATCTTCTCTTGACGACGGTAACTCTTTCATTTCTTTGATTTTGCTTGAAAATGCCTCAAAATAGTGCCTATTTACCTAAAAAACATGAAAAACCAAAATAGAAGTAGACTTTGCAATATTTGACGTATTCAACATAAAAACTAGTAAAAGATCCTCAATTTAGCATGAAAAGATATCTAAAATGATACAAAATATACTATATATTTTGGTGTCATCAATATACATAAGGCTCAAACTTTGCTTGTCCTCAAGCAAAAATCAAAAATTGATTAAAAGATAAACCTTTTCAAGCTCAATAAATTTCTAAAATACAATCATCAATGAAAAATTCCATCGATTGTTTCACAAAACTTCAAGTAAACATATCATCCTTAGAACTCAACCCTCTAGATCCACAATTCAATCAAATAAAACTTTGCAACTTGTATAATAAATAGAATTTTCAATCTCAAGACTTCACCCAATTTCAGTTCAATCTATCTTGCTTTTGTTTACAAGAATTAGGTTTCCAAGATCTTTTTCCACACATATATATATTTTTTTCTTTTTCATGCATTTTGTTTTGCCATGTATTTTGTTGTTTTTGCATGGACGGCATGTACCCACATAGATACATGCTTTTTATTTTGACTTTAACTCTTTTCTTAGGTACCACTGTCAATTTTACACAGTGCCAAGTAGAGCAGTCTTATTCTTTTCCACTCTCATTATTTTTTTATAGACTTCAACCCATGTCTTAGGTACCACTATCAATTTTACATAGTGCCAAGTAGGGGAGTCTCTCACTATTTTTGTGGATCTTAGATTCTTATTTCCCAACAATTAGCAAAAATAGACTAACATCTACTAGGTTGATCAATTGATCTTAATTCCCAAATCATACTCATATACTCATTTTATTCAAAAGAATAGGTTCACCTTAGATCTTATTCCTTAGATAATACATCTACCCAAAATTTCATGCATCAACCAATGTCAAATTTCAGAGATAGGTATGCATTAAAGAAATAAATCTAACATGATAGGGTTTTTCTCTAATCATGAATTTGAATCCATTCATTATCAATCAATCAAGTCATCAACAATATAAAACAAGAATATACTCATCATCATCACAAAATTCAAAAAAAATATCATCGTAAACACTAAATATGTCATCATGTATACTGCAACCATATCGAAGATAGCTTATCAGAATATCGAAATATCATAATACAACCTCATCGAAAAAGCATATGAAACAGAATAGTAGTGTCGATGGTTATAGAGGTGTAGAAGCATCAAACTCAACAATCATCAGATGTAAAGTGATATATCCGTATAATCACATAAGGCTCAAACAATGCAAAGGATGTAAAGTGATAGATCTAAGAGAAGAAAAGTGTAGATAATCATATCAAATCAAATAATCATAGGAAAGTGTTGGGGTCCCCTTCGAGGGGGAGCGAGAAACCCTAAGGTGAGTACCCCTTTCAAGAGGGGGGCGCAAGTGACCTTTCTTTATTTTAGCAGCGGAATTAGGGTTTCACATTTGATCGCATGCTATACATTCATATGATCAACTTAAACATCAAGTGAAAGATGCGTTACCATGGCCATGAGAAGGAGGCGGCTTGGAAGCAAAGACCAAGAGAGATCTTCTCCACAAGTGACGCACACAAGAAGAGAGATGGCTTCTTCTTGTTGATCTTTGTGCTAGCAAAGATCTTCAAGTGTCCTTGCCGAATGGAAGGGATGGGAGACGAGATCTTGCTTGGGCGAGAGCTCCACACGTTCGTCCACCTCTTCTCCACACGCAAATTGCAAGAAGCCAAGCGAAGTGAAGTCAAGTGGTGAACGGCTTGGCGTTAGGCGTTTTGAAGAAGAGGCCTTGATGACTTACCATAAATGGAAGCATGCACTCATAAACGACCAAAACGCCTTCACCCTTTCGAACCATGCGTTCACATAAGTGAACCGGTTCTCTTTGGTTCAATTGCATTTGGTTCAACAAACCAAATCAAATAAGCCCAAGCCCCCTTTGGTCTAGATCATATCAAACCCTAAGGTTCAAGATCTAACCGTTCATCTCCTGATGCTCCTGATCTCACCGATCTAGCATCACCTCTCTCGATCGAAGCTTACCGATCTCAAGCCCTAATCAATCAAACATGATCAGACCAGATCTCACTTACAATCAGAGATTAAATCCCTTTAAACTGAACCCAAACAATTCAGTCCACACGATCTGACTCAAGTAAGCCATATCATCAAATTGTGCGACCCTGAGGGTTTCCTTTAAATGTCGGTAACGATAACTTTCGTTATCACGATCAGTGAGGGGTATCTAGCAACACATCACTGTCTCCCGATATAAAGGAAAGAGTCTTCCAAGACTACTCCCAAAACACAGCACAAGGGTGAATGCACTTCACTAGGCATACATGTTTCCTTTGCCACTGGATGTTCTTATTGGACAAGCGTGTCAAGCCTGTGACTCCAATATGATGAGCATGATTAGATCAGATGAACATAGTCACCTGGGTATGGCCATACACTTTCTCAATCATCTCATTCAGGGGGGCCCCTTTAGAACACCACACTCCTTGAACAAGGAGACGGCAATCCTTTATCTATCACTAGTGTCCTAACCTGACTCATGATCATTATCCAAGATAGTCTATAATCATTATGTTTCAAATGATATTGAACTACCTCAAAACAATGACAATCATCATCTAGAAACACAAGTGATCTCAAGTCAGAGGACATGTTCCACTTGATGCAAACAAGGATTATTCACATTGTGACAAGCAATTGAATATCCTAGTAGGGTCTGTCCAGTACATCCAATGTACCCATGAGTCTACATCTTATTCCATGCTCGAAGCATCCTATAAGATTAGAACACATATTAGTCTCAATCATACCAAGGCTGTCTCATGTTCACCAAGATATCTCGACTAAGGACATATGCATGTCAGCCTAGCTGAACAGCTTTGAGACATTATTCAGAAGCACAGTTATTGCAGCAGACAATGTAACAAACTGAATAATAACCATTGCCTTTATAAACACAAGAGTTTATTACATGATACTTTTACAATCCCAAGGCCTCAAACATTAGCCTTAAGGGCATACCCTAACAATCTCCCACTTGCACTTAATCTAATGGTTGAGAAATCTCAAACCCATATTATTACAGTGCTTCTCATGCTTCTGCTGCGCCAGAGGCTTGGTAAGCGGGTCAGCCAGATTGTCGTCTGTATGAACCTTGCATATTTTGATCTCGCCACGATCAATGATCTCCCGGATCAAGTGAAACCGTCTCTGTATGTGCTTGGACTTCTGGTGCGACCGTGGTTCCTTTGCTTGTGCAATGGCTCCAGTGTTATCACAGAAGATAACCAAAGGATCTGCACTCGAAGGAACAACACCAAGTTCTCTCACGAACTTACGAATCCACACTGCCTCCTTGGATGCTTCCGAGGCTGCAACATACTCGGCTTCTATTGTGGAATCAGCAACAGTAGACTGTTTGAAACTCTTCCACACCACTGCTCCACCATTCAAGCTAAAAACATAGCCTGATTGCGATCGGAAATCATCCTGGTCCGACTGGAACGAAGCGTCAGTATATCCTTCTATACTGAGTTCTTCCTGACCACCATATATCAAGAACATATCTTTGGTCCTCCGCAGATATTTTAAAATGTTCTTGACTGCAATCCAGTGCGCCATACCTGGATTACTTTGGAATCGACTGGTCACGCTTAACCCGTAAGCGACGTCTGGGCGAGTACACAACATCGCATACATAATGGACCCAATAGCCGAAGCATAAGGCGTATTGTCCATTTCATCTTTCTCAGTCTGTGTTTGTGGACACTGACTCTTCGAAAGATTCAGACCATGTCTGACTGGAAGATATCCTCGTTTAGAATTCTCTAAATGAAATCTCTCCAGGACTTTATCGATGTAAGTACTCTGGCACAGCCCGAGAAGCCTCTTAGATCTATCCCTGTAGATCTTCACACCTAATACATAGGCTGCTTCTCCTAGATCTTTCATCTGGAAACATTTCCTTAGCCATGCTTTAACAGCATGCATTTCAGGAATATCATTTCCAATGATTAAGATATCATCGACGTAGAGGACTAGGAAAGTAATCACGCTCCCACTAAACCTCTTATATACACACGGGTCATCCTCGTTCTTGATGAAACCAAACTCAGAGATTGATTCATCAAAACGAATATTCCAGCTTCTAGATGCTTGTTTTAAGTCCATAAATGGACTTCTTTAACTTGCATATTTTATGACGATCTGATGGATTAGTGAAACCTTCAGGTTGTGTCATATACACATCCTCATCCAGATTTCCATTAAGGAAAGCGGTCTTCACATCCATCTGCCAGATCTCATAATCGTAATATGCTGCTATCGCGAAAAGAATCCGAATAGACTTAAACATGGCCACAGGTGAGAAAGTTTCATCATAATCTATCCCGTAGATTTGTTTGAAACCTTTCGCAACAAGCCTGCCTTTATAGGTAACCACGTTACCATCCATGTCAATCTTCTTCTTGAAGATCCATTTACAGCCTATAGGGATAACTCCCGGAGGCGGATCAACCAAATCCCAGACTTGGTTATCTGACATGGAGTCCATCTCGGCTCGCATAGCTTCAAGCCATCTAGCTGACTCCGGTCCACTGACCGCATCCGCATAAGTCAGGGGTTCATCATTATCAATTATGTAGACTCCGTCATAGCGCTCAGGCTGTCGACGGATCCTTCCCGATCTTCGCGGTTCCCGTGATATCTGAGCCTCAGGTTGTTCAGTAACCTGTTCTACCGGCTCAGGCTCATCCAACTGTGCTTGACTACTTTGTCCTTCCTCTGGATCCTCATCCAGCTTTATTTCTCTCCCACTGGCTTCTTGCAGAAGAAACTCCTTCTCAAGAAAAATGGCCGTCCGAGCAACAAATACCTTGTTCTCTTTGGGATCGTAGAAATAATAACCCTTAGTTTCCTTAGGGTAACCGACAAAGATACATTTCTCAGATCTGCTCTCCAGTTTCCCAGAGGCGAGCTTTTTGACATAAGCCTCGCAACCCCAGATCCTGATAAATGTCAAGCTCGGCTGTTTCCCATACCATAACTCGTATGGAGTCTTTGAAACTGCCTTGGATGGCACTCGGTTTAGTACCTTTGCAGCTGTTTCCAGTGCAAATCCCCAAAAGGAGTATGGAAGAGTAGCCTGACTCATCATAGAACGAACCATATCAAGTAACGTTCTATTTCTCCTCTCGGACACACCATTCCATTGCGGTGTTCCTGGTGGAGTGAGCTGTGAGATAATCCCACACTCCTTCAGATAGTCAGTAAACGCATGACTCAAGTATTCTCCACCTCGATCAGAACGAAGTGCCTTGATATTTCGGCCTAGCTGATTCTGTACTTCATTCTTGAACTCTTTGAACTTGTCTAAAGATTCACTTTTATGTCTCATTAAATAGACATACCCATATCTACTGAAATCATCAGTAAAGGTAATGAAGTACTGATAGCCACCTCTGGCATGTTTACTAAATGGCCCACACACATCACTGTGTATAAGGTCAAGTAAACCTGAAGCCCTTTGACCTTTGTGAGGAAAAGGAGACTTCGTCATTTTACCCATTAAACAAGCTTTGCATGTATCAATCTCCTCATAGGAGAATGATCCCAGCAGTCCATGATCATGCAACCGCTTAATGCGCTTCTTGTTAATATGGCCTAAACGACTATGCCATAGCAAGGTGCTGTCATCAGCATACTTGGCTTTCTTATTATCAATGTTTTGTATAGAATATTCCATGTCCAACATGAATAACCCATTGTTAATTGAACGAGTAGCATAAACAATATTATCAAGAGTAATATAACACTTTGAAATCTTGCATTCAAAGGAAAACCCTTTCCTGACAAGAGCAGGAATAGAGATAATATTTTTGGTAATACTGGGTACAAAATAACAATTGTTTAATTCTAATACAATGCCAGATGGTAATGAGATGTAATAATCCCCTACAGCAACAGCAGCAACCCGTGCCCCGTTTCCAACTCGTAGGTCCACCTCATGCTGTCCCACCTGCCTTCTTCTCTTGAGTTCTTGCACATTTGAACAAATGTGAACTCCACATGCAGTGTCCAACGCCCATGAAATGGAAGAAGAAGATGACATGACCTCAGTCACATATATACCTGAGCCAGAAGCAATGCTTCCCCTCTTATCTCCTTGGAGCGCTTTACAGTCCTTTTTCCAGTGACCCAGCTGGCCACAGTGGAAACACCTGTTGTCCTTTGACCGCTTTACCTTCTGTTTCAGAGCCTTGCTGTAACTCTTGACAGGGGCTTTGCCCTTCTTCCCCTTCTTCTTGTTCCTGGAAGGAACCATTAAGACAGAGGTTGAAGGCTTTCCCTTCAGAGTCTCCTCAGTAGTCAAGAGCATATTCAGCAGCTCTGCCGGAGTACAATCGATTTTGTTCATATTAAAGTTAATAATGAACGCATCGAAAGAGGGCGGGAGAGACTGCAGAATAATGTCTACAGCAAGCTCCTGGTTGATGGTATGCCCCAGTTTCTCCAGAGCCTCCTTGTGCCCAATCATCTTGAGCACGTGAGCTCTCACTGGGCTCCCTTCAGCCAGTTTGCTCTGAAAGAAAAGCTTTGTCAGATTATAGCGTTCTGTCCTGGCCTGTGCAGCATACAGCATCTTGAGGTTCGCTATAATCTCTATAGCCGACATATCCTCATGCTGACGCTGCAGCGGTGGCGTCATAGACGCTAGCATCAGGCAAGCGACATCAATGCTATCATTGACATGCTTTTCATAGGCATCACGAACCGCCCTTACGGCGTTCGCAGCGGGTTGAGGCGGCACAGCCGTCTCGAGGACATATAGTTTCCTCTCTGCCTTAAGAACGATCTTAAGGTGTCCGAACCAGTCTGAGAAGTTTGGCCCAGCAAACTTCTCCCTTTCCAGTAGGGATCGCACATTGAAGCTCATGGTGTTCGTTGCTGCAGGAATCTACAACAATGCAAGAACAGCAAGGTCAGTATCAATGTTAAGAATCAATCAGGACTTAAGAATGATTCTTTTTTTTTCTCACTATTTTATCTGGCTGAAAAATTCAGCAAAACAGCCCGAAAGAGTAGAACTCTTTTAGTGAGATGGGATCCAGATTTCATACTTGGTCTCCGCGTCCCGCTCAGGCGAGATAAGATGCACAGAGATGACAAGCACTAATTTCTGGTAGGCTGTCCCAGCCAATAGCCAACCCGTGCGATTCCCCTTCACCTGGGCAATCCAGCAGACTGTGCCAACTGAGTTGGTACAACACAGTCTCTGATCCCTCAGATGGCTGCCTGCATGCGCTACCATATGCGCCACATATGTAGCCTACATGGTCAAGCTGACCCGACCTACTCCCTGGACCACCACGTGCTATGCTGAGCAATGAGAAGCGATAAATCCCTTCTCTGTAACACGCAGGTGTAATCCCGCACCGTCTGAAGATAGATGGACGTGCCCACTGAGTGGGTACAACACGGCTCCAACGATAGTCAGAACAGTGAGGTTTCGCGTCAGAAGGCATTACGTGCTTGATATTTTAGCGTTTGGATTTTAACGGTCTTTTATCTTCTTACTATCAGGCAAATCCTATGGCTATAGCAGAAGATAAATAACTCATGCAATTCTAATTATTAAACAATAAAAGAAAGCATGGATCTTATGTGGTAAAAGCCCATAGCCTAAGTAAGACCTTAATTAACTTAAGTCTTCACTTGCTTTTCTTGGGTCTTTTGCATCTCATCTGGTCCAACCCAGGGACCTAGCGCTCAATGCTGTAACATCCCATTATCTTAACCCCAAACAAATGGCACAAATCATGAAAGAAACAGGATGTTTCATATAAGATCGATTCATATGCTAGGTAAAACCGAGTTCAAGAAAACACGATCTGAAAATTTCGAAATTCCATACATATAAATATCCACAAAACACAAATCTCATAAATCACATAAGGGTACCTGCCACCACGCAATCCTTGCACTAGACATATGCAAGGCAACAGTTATATCAAATCCGATGGCATAAATACAATTCGATTCGAAATTCAAAGCAAAGCCACAAAGTCGATTTTATAAACTCATACCAAACACCGAAACCAGGCTGAGGCCCGCGGTGACACAAAAATCAAACCCATTTAACTGCCACAATCTGGCAACACAAATTTCACATAGTTAACGTGGTTCACACAAATTCACATAGTTCACATCATTCATATAGTTCGTATAACTCATATAGTTCAGCCACAACCGGCCTCATATTTAAGCACAAAAGTTCTTAAATATAATCACAGCAAACCAGCATAATGTCCACGCCAATGCTAACTCAAGAAATGCGCCCCTGCTCTATGCCTGAAAATAGTGAGGGGTGAGCTACACAGCCCAGTGAGTGGATAGTCTAAATCGACCATCCATAACATACATTCAAAAATATAGGCAGATTATTTTAAAAATCTTTAACAGAACATTATGTCAATATACAACAAGATTAAATACAGAAGTCATATAAACAGCCAGATGTACACACCAACATATAACAAACTCAGGTTCTAAACAAACTCAGGTTCTAGAGTTATACTCTAAACCAACTAAACACACCAATACTTAGTTAACCTAGTTGTCCAGCATATTCAGTAGTGACCAATATGGTCTAACCCGGCTTTGGCCTAAGCACTGGGAGCGGCAAAATCTCGTGCAACACATAAACATGGACAGTGAGTAGAATCAAGAGGTGGCCCCCGCCAGGTCACGACGTGGCACTTTGCTCTAAAACACCCCATAAACACATCGATGGATTGTGTGTAGATTCAAGAGGTGGCCCCCGCCGGGTCACGACGTAGCACTTTGCTCTACGACACCCCATATCACAAAAAGAGAGTGATGACATCAAGAGGTGGCCCCTGTCCGACCAAGACATGGCACTTTGCGTCAAAACCCGTTCTCCCAAAAGGTTCCTACTGGACAACAGACACATCTTATATCATATATCACAAAGGTGGACTCCTAAGTGTCAACTAGACTCTAGGATAGTCATCACAATAATCACATCGGGCAGGCTGAACAACAACCCCCATCACAATAATCATAACAGGCAGGCTGAACATCAACCCCCTTCACATATCACAATACAGGGCTGAAAATTCAAACCCTTAACATATCACATATTGACCATCCCCTTGAGTACACAGCTGCACTTAGCCTTAGTCCTAACCAACACATGATCACAACAGATAATATTCGAAAATCCCATATCAACATAATTTTCGAAATTCACATAACCACATAATATTCACATATTCAAAGATCACTTAACATTCCAAAAATCATAAATCACATAATATTTAAAAATCACATAACATAGTGTAATCCTTAAGTTTCAGGCTGGTCAGTTCAGTGTAACCTTGTTATGTTATCACCCAATGTTCTCAAACATGAATACATGGTCTTAGATAAATAAACATGAGTTTTACAATATTATAAGCATTTATCAAGTATCCATAAAATCAATATAAAATTTAAACATAAACTTAAAGCATGTATTCATCAAATTGCTTTACAATTCACACATGTAACCCACGGTTAACATAACATATTATCTACTAAATTTTAAACCTTAGTTAACATGAATTTCATACTCAAGATCAATGATTTAATGCTTCCTAAACTCCATATAATAAATACCCTAATTTCGGTTTTTCATGGAGGCATACCCTAAATTCGGTTTTCATGAAAATACTCTAAACTAGATTTTCATGAAGAACAAGGGATACCTTAAATTCGGTTTTCAAGATAAATATATCTTTGCAACTTTCGGTTTATAACAAGATGAAGTCTTGAGTTTTCGGTTTTAGCATGATAAAAATTCCAACAAGCAAATGTATCATCTAACACATCATCTAACACTAACAAATAGATAGAAATCAAATAGACACCCCACTCACCTCTTAACCGTGAACACTAAGGTGAAAAACTCTCCAAAAATTTCGTCTAAGGCTTGAAGTTTCACCAAGAATCGCCGCCAATGGAAGGAAACACCTCCAACACCAAAGACTCCGGCCAAGAGAGAAGGAAGATGAAGAAGAAGATCGCCCAAGGCTTCAAGAATCGCCAACTCTTCAAGCCGTCGCCCAAAGTTTTCCTCCAAGCCAAACAAAACGCAAAAACCTCTACCCTAGCCGAAAATTACCACTTAAACTTTGGGTTTTTAAATTTTAAACCCATTAACCAATTAATTCCAAAAGGGTTTAATCCATTTAACTAAAAATTTCGAATTTTAAAACCCAATTAGCGCCAACCCAATAACCCATGGTTAACTAATTAATTTAACCATTAACTAACCATTCACTTAAAGAAAATCCAATAAGGATTTAATTGACATCCAATAAGGATTAACGTCCAATAACTCCAATTAATTAACAATTAATTAACTTAAATTAACAAGCAATAAACTCTAATTAATTAACTGAAAATTGGTATCCAATAAGCTAGTTAATTAATTAACATTAACATCCAAAAATCTCTAATTTAATTAACTATAATTCAACAACCAAAATCTCTAATTAATTTATCATAAATTAACAATCAATACACAGGAATAATAACACAGTCAATAATTTTATTTAAATCAAAATAATGCTTACCAGGACTTAAGATCCTTGGATCTTACATCCCTCCCTCCTTATAAAGCTTTAGTCCTCTAAAGCTCAGCATCCATATCATCAAAGAGATAAGCATAAAATTTCCTCATATCAGCTTCAGTCTCCCAAGTCGCCTCCTCAACCGACTGATTTCCCCAGATAACCTTTACCAAAGGTATAGTCTTGTTCCTCAGAACTTTATCCTTTCTATCCACAATCCGGAGAGGTCTTTCCTCAAAAGTCAAATCACTCTGAATCTGAAGAGGTTCCAATTCCAATACATGAGATGGATCAGGATGATATTTCCTCAAAACAGAAACATGGAACACATTATGCACATGATCCATAACAGGAGGTAAAGCTAACCGGTAAGCCACTGGACCAATTCTCTCAATAATGTCAAAAGGTCCTACAAACCTAGGGCTCAACTTGCCCTTTCTGCCAAACCTCATAACACCCTTAGTAGGTGACACCTTTAAGAAAACATGATCCCCTACCATAAACTCCAGGGAACGACGACGGTCATCAGCATAACTCTTCTGTCTGTCCCGAGAAATTTTCAATTTATCCTGAATCTCTCTGACCTTATCAGTAGTCTCCTGTACTGCATCAGATCTCAAAATCATTCTATCACCAGTTTCCTCCCAACACAAGGGAGTCCTACACCTTCTTCCATACAAAGCCTCATAAGGAGCCATCTGAATACTGGAGTGGAAACTATTATTATAAGTGAACTCTATCAAAGATAGATCCCGATTCCACTCAGAACTCCAATCAACCACATAAGCTCTCAACAAATCTTCTAGAGTCTGTATAGTACGCTCCGTCTGGCCATCAGACTGAGGATGGTATGCTGTACTAAAACTCAACTTAGTACCCAAACCCTCCTGTAAACTCTTCCAAAACCTGGACAGAAATCGAGAGTCCCTATCAGACACAATATCAATAGGCACTCCATGCAGTCTGACTATCTCATCAATATACAATCTAGCCAGTCTCTCTAAAGGATAAGTCATCTTGATCGGAAGGAAATGGGCTGATTTAGTGAGTCTATCAACAATCACCCAAATGGCATCATGACCCAATCTGGTTCTGGGCAAACCACATACAAAATCCATACTGATGCATTCCCACTTCCACTCAGGAATAGGAAGGGGCTGCAACAAACCACCAGGCTTCTGGTGTTCAGCCTTTACAGTCTGACAGGTTAAACACCTAGAGACAAAATCAGATACTTCTTTCTTCATGCCCGGCCACCAAAAATTTTTCTTGAGGTCCTGATACATCTTAGTCACACCAGGATGTAGAGAATATTTGGAGTTATGGCTGTCCTCCAATATTTCTTTCCTCAAGCTCGGTTCCTCAGGGACACATACCCTTCCACGAAACCGAAGAATACCATCATCAGACAGGCTAAAATCCTGAACTGCTCCATCAACCAGACTATCCCTGATCTGAACTAATTTTGGATCCACAGACTGCTGATCTCTGATCTTCTGCAACAAAGCAGACTGTACTCTGAGAAAAGCCACATAACCCGACTGAACTCTAGGAGAAACACTGATCCTGAGATCTCTGAACTCCTGCAGTAACTGCCACTCACTAACCCGTAAAGCAGCTACTGAAGTAACTGGATGTCTGCTCAGTGCATCCGCCACTACATTGGCCTTTCCAGCCTGATACTGAATGGAGAAGTCATAGTCTTTGATCAACTCCATCCATCTTCTCTGTCTCATGTTCAACTCCTTCTGAGTGAAGATATACTTGAGACTCTGGTGATCAGTGAACAGATCGAACTCCTGACCCAGTAAATAGTGGCGCCATATCTTCAAAGCAAAGACTACGGCCGCCAACTCTAAATCATGAGTAGGGTAGTTCAACTCATACTCCTTTAGTTGTCTCGAAGCATAGGCTACTACAGAACCCTTCTGCATCAAAACACAACCCAACCCTTTGCCTGAAGCATCCGTATAAACAGTAAACCTTTCCCCATCACTAGGAATAATGAGGATCGGTGTACTAGTCAACCTCCTCTTCAGCTCTTGAAAGCTCTCTTCACACTTGTCATCCCAATTAAACTTGGCCTCCTTTCTGGTCAATTTAGTTAAAGGACCCGCCAGCTTGGAGAATCCCTCAACAAATCTCCGGTAGTAACCTGCTAAACCCAAGAAACTTCTGATCTCAGTAGCACTAGTCGGTCTTCCCCAATTGAGAATGGCTTGCACTTTAACCGGATCTACAGACACCCCCTGACCAGAAATCACATGTCCCAAGAAGCTGATTTTCTCTAGCCAGAACTCACACTTACTAGCCTTGGCAAATAATCGGTTCTTCCTCAGAACCTCCAGCACTCTGTGCAAGTCACTGACATGATCTGAAGTAGTCCGTGAGTATACCAAAATATCGTCTATAAAGACTACCACACAAGAGTCAAGCAATTCATGGAATACCCTGTTCATCAAATCCATGAAGACAGCAGGTGCATTCGTCAGTCCAAAAGGCATAACTAAAAATTCAAAATGCCCATACCTGGTCCTGAAAGCAGTCTTAAATATATCCTCATCCTTGACTCTAAGCTGGTAATACCCTGATCTCAGATCAATCTTAGAGAACACTGTCGCTCCCTGTAATTGATCAAATAGATCATCAATTCTGGGAAGAGGATACTTATTCTTGATAGTCACTTGGTTCAATTGCCTGTAGTCTATACACATCCTCAGGGTTCCATCTTTCTTCTTTACAAACAGCACTGGCGCTCCCCAGGGAGAAGCACTAGGCCGAATGTACCCTTTCTCTAGCAATTCCTCCAGTTGTTTCTTAAGCTCGGCCAACTCTGAAGTAGCCATACGGTAAGGAGCTCTGGAGATAGGTGCCGTTCCTGGCGCCAACTCAATGCCAAACTCCACTTCTCGAATTGGTGGTAAACCTAAAAATTCCTCAGAGAACACGTCAGGAAATTCTTTCACCACCGCCATCTGAGTCAAATCAGAAGTAGAATCATCCTGCACCTTAACATGCGCAAGATAACCCTTGCACCCACTAGCAAGTAACTTCCTGGCCTGCAGGAAAGATATTACATGCGGTCCTTGGTCCGACACTAGACCTCGCACAAAAATCCGGTTCCCATCTAACAAATTTAAAGTGATTACTTTCTCAAAGCAATCCACAGTAGCATGATGTGAGGATAACCAATCCATACCTAGGATGACATCATAGTCTTGCATGTCTAGGAGGATTAAATCCACTAGAAACTCATAACCCTCTACATGCACCACACAATCAGCACACACAGTGTCTGTAGATAATGACTTTCCTAAGGGAGTACTCACAGACACAACATAATTCATCACCTTAGGTAACACAGGTAAACATGCAGCAAACTTAACAGATACAAAAGACAAATTTGCACCAGGATCAAATAAAATGCGAGCTAACTGATCAAATACAAATAAGGTACCTTCCACAACGGATCGGGAAGCTCGTGTATCCTTCTCAGCCACAGCATAAACTCTAGTCTGGACTGTAGGCTTATCTGCACCTCTAGGCTGTATCTCAGGCTCTTTGCAGTCCCTGACCATGTGCCCCGGTTTCTTACACCTGAAGCACACGCCATTCTTCTTATAACAGTCTTTCACTAAATGTCCCTTGAGCCCACAATAATTGCAAGTCCAGTTCTCATTGTTACTGATCTTTGCCTCCCTGGCATCCCTGAACTGCTGCGGTGCATCCCTGGACTGCTGCGGTGCCTTGTAAGAGTAAGGCTTATACCTGCTCTTCTTGTAGTCCTTATGTTTAGGGTACTTCTTACCCTTGCCGCCACTGCCATACTGAGGAACCGCCGCCTCAGCTGCAGGAACCACTGTCACGGCAACATGAGAACTCCTCTCAGCTATGTATCTCTCAATGGTGCGTGCTCGCCCAACAGTCTCAACATAGGTCTCCAAGTGCTGAGCACCAACCTGCTCTCTAATGTCCCATCTGAGACCTCTGAGAAACTTGGTAGCTCTCCTCTTTTCAGTGTTTATCAGATGAGGAGCAGACTTTCCCAATTTCGTGAACTGTAATTCATACTGGTCCACAGTCATATCACCCTGCTCCAGGTGAATGAATTCCACCTCTCGGTCCTCCACCAAACTATCTGGGAAGTACTTCTCGTTAAATCGAGACAAGAAGTAAGGCCAATCTACAGTCTCATGTCTTTCTTCGGCAAGTCTCACTACGCCCTTCCACCACTCATCTGCGTCCCCACGCATCATATAGGTGGTCAGACATAACTTATCCTCATCTGAGCAGCGCATGACTTGGAAAATCTTTTCCAAGCACAACTGCCAGTTTTCGGCAGTACTGGATTCTGAGCCCCCATAAAAAGAACTAGGACCCAGTTTCTGGAATTCACTCACAAGTGAAGCATAGCGCCTGTGAGCGCCCTCCTGAGAGTCATCCCCCACCGCCCGAGTAGTAGTCTGGGGTCTCTCTTGAGTCAACTGCTGCAAGAGCTGTTGTTGTGCCTCTTGATGCTGAGTCTGTTGTTGCTGCAGCATCTGAGCTTGCCTCTCTATCATGGCACCTTGTTGCTGTACCATGCCAGTCAGAGCCTCAATAGTTCTCGTGAGATTCGGGGTCTGCTCGCCCTCCTCACTAGCATTTCCTCTGGTTCGCACCATCTTAAATGCCTACACACACATATCATAGTCAGGAAAACAATCATAAACCTAACAGGTGTCTAGCAATACACAAACATGTTTTCCCCCAAACTAAGTTTTAGCTAGCCAACTCCTCTGATACCATTCTGTAACATCCCATTATCTTAACCCCAAACAAATGGCACAAATCATGAAAGAAACAGGATGTTTCATATAAGATCGATTCATATGCTAGGTAAAACCGAGTTCAAGAAAACACGATCTGAAAATTTCAAAATTCCATACATATAAATATCCACAAAACACAAATCTCATAAATCACATAAGGGTACCTGCCACCACGCAATCCTTGCACTAGACATATGCAAGGCAACAGTTATATCAAATCCGATGGCATAAATACAATTTGATTCGAAATTCAAAGCAAAGCCACAAAGTCAATTTTATAAACTCATACCAAACACCGAAACCAGGCTGAGGCCCGCGGTGACACAAAAATCAAACCCATTTAACTGCCACAATCTGGCAACACAAATTTCACATAGTTCACGTGGTTCACACAAATTCACATAGTTCACATCATTCATATAGTTCTTATAACTCATATAGTTCAGCCACAACCGGCCTCATATTTAAGCACAAAAGTTCTTAAATATAATCATAGCAAACCAGCATAATGTCCACGCCAATGCTAACTCAAGAAATGCGCCCCTGCTCTATGCCTGAAAATAGTGAGGGGTGAGCTACACAGCCCAGTGAGTGGATAGTCTAAATCGACCATCCATAACATACATTCAAAAATATAGGCAGATTATTTTAAAAATCTTTAACAGAACATTATGTCAATATACAACAAGATTAAATACAGAAGTCATATAAACAGCCAGATGTACACACCAACATATAACAAACTCAGGTTCTAAACAAACTCAGGTTCTAGAGTTATACTCTAAACCAACTAAACACACCAATACTTAGTTAACCTAGTTGTCCAGCATATTCAGTAGTGACCAATATGGTCTAACCCGGCTTTGGCCTAAGCACTGGGAGCGGCAAAATCTCGTGCAACACATAAACATGGACAGTGAGTAGAATCAAGAGGTGGCCCCCGCCAGGTCACGACGTGGCACTTTGCTCTAAAACACCCCATAAACACATCGATGGATTGTGTGTAGATTCAAGAGGTGGCCCCCGCCGGGTCACGACGTGGCACTTTGCTCTACGACACCCCATATCACAAAAAGAGAGTGATGACATCAAGAGGTGGCCCCTGTCCGACCAAGACATGGCACTTTGCGTCAAAACCCGTTCTCCCAAAAGGTTCCTACTGGACAACAGACACATCTTATATCATATATCACAAAGGTGGACTCCTAAGTGTCAACTAGACTCTAGGATAGTCATCACAATAATCACATCGGGCAGGCTGAACAACAACCCCCATCACAATAATCATAACAGGCAGGCTGAACATCAACCCCCTTCACATATCACAATACAGGGCTGAAAATTCAAACCCTTAACATATCACATATTGACCATCCCCTTGAGTACACAGCTGCACTTAGCCTTAGTCCTAACCAACACATGATCACAACAGATAATATTCGAAAATCCCATATCAACATAATTTTCAAAATTCACATAACCACATAATATTCACATATTCAAAGATCACTTAACATTCCAAAAATCATAAATCACATAATATTTAAAAATCACATAACATAGTGTAATCCTTAAGTTTCAGGCTGGTCAGTTCAGTGTAACCTTGTTATGTTATCACCCAATGTTCTCAAACATGAATACATGGTCTTAGATAAATAAACATGAGTTTTACAATATTATAAGCATTTATCAAGTATCCATAAAATCAATATAAAATTTAAACATAAACTTAAAGCATGTATTCATCAAATTGCTTTACAATTCACACATGTAACCCACGGTTAACATAACATATTATCTACTAAATTTTAAACCTTAGTTAACATGAATTTCATACTCAAGATCAATGATTTAATGCTTCCTAAACTCCATATAATAAATACCCTAATTTCGGTTTTTCATGGAGGCATACCCTAAATTCGGTTTTCATGAAAATACTCTAAACTAGATTTTCATGAAGAACAAGGGATACCTTAAATTCGGTTTTCAAGATAAATATATCTTTGCAACTTTCGGTTTATAACAAGATGAAGTCTTGAGTTTTCGGTTTTAGCATGATAAAAATTCCAACAAGCAAATGTATCATCTAACACATCATCTAACACTAACAAATAGATAGAAATCAAATAGACACCCCACTCACCTCTTAACCGTGAACACTAAGGTGAAAAACTCTCCAAAAATTTCGTCTAAGGCTTGAAGTTTCACCAAGAATCGCCGCCAATGGAAGGAAACACCTCCAACACCAAAGACTCCGGCCAAGAGAGAAGGAAGATGAAGAAGAAGATCGCCCAAGGCTTCAAGAATCGCCAACTCTTCAAGCCGTCGCCCAAAGTTTTCCTCCAAGCCAAACAAAACGCAAAAACCTCTACCCTAGCCGAAAATTACCACTTAAACTTTGGGTTTTTAAATTTTAAACCCATTAACCAATTAATTCCAAAAGGGTTTAATCCATTTAACTAAAAATTTCGAATTTTAAAACCCAATTAGCGCCAACCCAATAACCCATGGTTAACTAATTAATTTAACCATTAACTAACCATTCACTTAAAGAAAATCCAATAAGGATTTAATTGACATCCAATAAGGATTAACGTCCAATAACTCCAATTAATTAACAATTAATTAACTTAAATTAACAAGCAATAAACTCTAATTAATTAACTGAAAATTGGTATCCAATAAGCTAGTTAATTAATTAACATTAACATCCAAAAATCTCTAATTTAATTAACTATAATTCAACAACCAAAATCTCTAATTAATTTATCATAAATTAACAATCAATACACAGGAATAATAACACAGTCAATAATTTTATTTAAATCAAAATAATGCTTACCAGGACTTAAGATCCTTGGATCTTACATCCCTCCCTCCTTATAAAGCTTTAGTCCTCTAAAGCTCAGCATCCATATCATCAAAGAGATAAGCATAAAATTTCCTCATATCAGCTTCAGTCTCCCAAGTCGCCTCCTCAACCGACTGATTTCCCCAGATAACCTTTACCAAAGGTATAGTCTTGTTCCTCAGAACTTTATCCTTTCTATCCACAATCCGGAGAGGTCTTTCCTCAAAAGTCAAATCACTCTGAATCTGAAGAGGTTCCAATTCCAATACATGAGATGGATCAGGATGATATTTCCTCAAAACAGAAACATGGAACACATTATGCACATGATCCATAACAGGAGGTAAAGCTAACCGGTAAGCCACTGGACCAATTCTCTCAATAATGTCAAAAGGTCCTACAAACCTAGGGCTCAACTTGCCCTTTCTGCCAAACCTCATAACACCCTTAGTAGGTGACACCTTTAAGAAAACATGATCCCCTACCATAAACTCCAGGGAACGACGACGGTCATCAGCATAACTCTTCTGTCTGTCCCGAGAAATTTTCAATTTATCCTGAATCTCTCTGACCTTATCAGTAGTCTCCTGTACTGCATCAGATCTCAAAATCATTCTATCACCAGTTTCCTCCCAACACAAGGGAGTCCTACACCTTCTTCCATACAAAGCCTCATAAGGAGCCATCTGAATACTGGAGTGGAAACTATTATTATAAGTGAACTCTATCAAAGATAGATCCCGATTCCACTCAGAACTCCAATCAACCACATAAGCTCTCAACAAATCTTCTAGAGTCTGTATAGTACGCTCCGTCTGGCCATCAGACTGAGGATGGTATGCTGTACTAAAACTCAACTTAGTACCCAAACCCTCCTGTAAACTCTTCCAAAACCTGGACAGAAATCGAGAGTCCCTATCAGACACAATATCAATAGGCACTCCATGCAGTCTGACTATCTCATCAATATACAATCTAGCCAGTCTCTCTAAAGGATAAGTCATCTTGATCGGAAGGAAATGGGCTGATTTAGTGAGTCTATCAACAATCACCCAAATGGCATCATGACCCAATCTGGTTCTGGGCAAACCACATACAAAATCCATACTGATGCATTCCCACTTCCACTCAGGAATAGGAAGGGGCTGCAACAAACCACCAGGCTTCTGGTGTTCAGCCTTTACAGTCTGACAGGTTAAACACCTAGAGACAAAATCAGATACTTCTTTCTTCATGCCCGGCCACCAAAAATTTTTCTTGAGGTCCTGATACATCTTAGTCACACCAGGATGTAGAGAATATTTGGAGTTATGGCTGTCCTCCAATATTTCTTTCCTCAAGCTCGGTTCCTCAGGGACACATACCCTTCCACGAAACCGAAGAATACCATCATCAGACAGGCTAAAATCCTGAACTGCTCCATCAACCAGACTATCCCTGATCTGAACTAATTTTGGATCCACAGACTGCTGATCTCTGATCTTCTGCAACAAAGCAGACTGTACTCTGAGAAAAGCCACATAACCCGACTGAACTCTAGGAGAAACACTGATCCTGAGATCTCTGAACTCCTGCAGTAACTGCCACTCACTAACCCGTAAAGCAGCTACTGAAGTAACTGGATGTCTGCTCAGTGCATCCGCCACTACATTGGCCTTTCCAGCCTGATACTGAATGGAGAAGTCATAGTCTTTGATCAACTCCATCCATCTTCTCTGTCTCATGTTCAACTCCTTCTGAGTGAAGATATACTTGAGACTCTGGTGATCAGTGAACAGATCGAACTCCTGACCCAGTAAATAGTGGCGCCATATCTTCAAAGCAAAGACTACGGCCGCCAACTCTAAATCATGAGTAGGGTAGTTCAACTCATACTCCTTTAGTTGTCTCGAAGCATAGGCTACTACAGAACCCTTCTGCATCAAAACACAACCCAACCCTTTGCCTGAAGCATCCGTATAAACAGTAAACCTTTCCCCATCACTAGGAATAATGAGGATCGGTGTACTAGTCAACCTCCTCTTCAGCTCTTGAAAGCTCTCTTCACACTTGTCATCCCAATTAAACTTGGCCTCCTTTCTGGTCAATTTAGTTAAAGGACCCGCCAGCTTGGAGAATCCCTCAACAAATCTCCGGTAGTAACCTGCTAAACCCAAGAAACTTCTGATCTCAGTAGCACTAGTCGGTCTTCCCCAATTGAGAATGGCTTGCACTTTAACCGGATCTACAGACACCCCCTGACCAGAAATCACATGTCCCAAGAAGCTGATTTTCTCTAGCCAGAACTCACACTTACTAGCCTTGGCAAATAATCGGTTCTTCCTCAGAACCTCCAGCACTCTGTGCAAGTCACTGACATGATCTGAAGTAGTCCGTGAGTATACCAAAATATCGTCTATAAAGACTACCACACAAGAGTCAAGCAATTCATGGAATACCCTGTTCATCAAATCCATGAAGACAGCAGGTGCATTCGTCAGTCCAAAAGGCATAACTAAAAATTCAAAATGCCCATACCTGGTCCTGAAAGCAGTCTTAAATATATCCTCATCCTTGACTCTAAGCTGGTAATACCCTGATCTCAGATCAATCTTAGAGAACACTGTCGCTCCCTGTAATTGATCAAATAGATCATCAATTCTGGGAAGAGGATACTTATTCTTGATAGTCACTTGGTTCAATTGCCTGTAGTCTATACACATCCTCAGGGTTCCATCTTTCTTCTTTACAAACAGCACTGGCGCTCCCCAGGGAGAAGCACTAGGCCGAATGTACCCTTTCTCTAGCAATTCCTCCAGTTGTTTCTTAAGCTCGGCCAACTCTGAAGTAGCCATACGGTAAGGAGCTCTGGAGATAGGTGCCGTTCCTGGCGCCAACTCAATGCCAAACTCCACTTCTCGAATTGGTGGTAGTAAGTGCATATAGATCTAAATGTTTGCGCGCAAGTAGATATAAGTTTTGATGAAATACCATTCAACATACTTAACATGCGCCAAAAAGAACATGCATAAACATGAACATCACACATGCGCCAAACACCTAAAACCTAGCATGTGGTTGCGCATGTGAAATAGATCTATACTAACAAGGATCACAAAACAAACAAAGCAATCATATGAACATATATTAACCGCTCTGATACCAATTGTTGGGGTCCCCTTCGAGGGGGAGCGAGAAACCCTAAGGTGAGTACCCCTTTCAAGAGGGGGGCGCAAGTGACCTTTCTTTATTTTAGCAGCGGAATTAGGGTTTCACATTTGATCGCATGCTATACATTCATATGATCAACTTAAACATCAAGTGAAAGATGCGTTACCATGGCCATGAGAAGGAGGCGGCTTGGAAGCAAAGACCAAGAGAGATCTTCTCCACAAGTGACGCACACAAGAAGAGAGATGGCTTCTTCTTGTTGATCTTTGTGCTAGCAAAGATCTTCAAGTGTCCTTGCCGAATGGAAGGGATGGGAGACGAGATCTTGCTTGGGCGAGAGCTCCACACGTTCGTCCACCTCTTCTCCACACGCAAATTGCAAGAAGCCAAGCGAAGTGAAGTCAAGTGGTGAACGGCTTGGCGTTAGGCGTTTTGAAGAAGAGGCCTTGATGACTTACCATAAATGGAAGCATGCACTCATAAACGACCAAAACGCCTTCACCCTTTCGAACCATGCGTTCACATAAGTGAACCGGTTCTCTTTTGGTTCAATTGCATTTGGTTCAACAAACCAAATCAAATAAGCCCAAGCCCCCTTTGGTCTAGATCATATCAAACCCTAAGGTTCAAGATCTAACCGTTCATCTCCTGATGCTCCTGATCTCACCGATCTAGCATCACCTCTCTCGATCGAAGCTTACCGATCTCAAGCCCTAATCAATCAAACATGATCAGACCAGATCTCACTTACAATCAGAGATTAAATCCCTTTAAACTGAACCCAAACAATTCAGTCCACACGATCTGACTCAAGTAAGCCATATCATCAAATTGTGCGACCCTGAGGGTTTCCTTCAAATGTCGGTAATGATAACTTTCGTTATCACGATCAGTGAGGGGTATCTAGCAACACATCACTGTCTCCCGATATAAAGGAAAGAGTCTTCCAAGACTACTCCCAAAACACAGCACAAGGGTGAATGCACTTCACTAGGCATACATGTTTCCTTTGCCACTGGATGTTCTTATTGGACAAGCGTGTCAAGCCTGTGACTCCAATATGATGAGCATGATTAGATCAGATGAACATAGCCACCTGGGTATGGCCATACACTTTCTCAATCATCTCATTCAGGGGGGCCCCTTTAGAACACCACACTCCTTGAACAAGGAGACGGCAATCCTTTATCTATCACTAGTGTCCTAACCTGACTCATGATCATTATCCAAGATAGTCTATAATCATTATGTTTCAAATGATATTGAACTACCTCAAAACAATGACAATCATCATCTAGAAACACAAGTGATCTCAAGTCAGAGGACATGTTCCACTTGATGCAAACAAGGATTATTCACATTGTGACAAGCAATTGAATATCCTAGTAGGGTCTGTCCAGTACATCCAATGTACCCATGAGTCTACATCTTATTCCATGCTCGAAGCATCCTATAAGATTAGAACACATATTAGTCTCAATCATACCAAGGCTGTCTCATGTTCACCAAGATATCTCGACTAAGGACATATGCATGTCAGCCTAGCTGAACAGCTTTGAGACATTATTCAGAAGCACAGTTATTGCAGCAGACAATGTAACAAACTGAATAATAACCATTGCCTTTATAAACACAAGAGTTTATTACATGATACTTTTACAATCCCAAGGCCTCAAACATTAGCCTTAAGGGCATACCCTAACAGAAAGTGCAAAGAATACTCACAAAACTATATAGCAAGCTCTAACTGAAAATACATAAGGCTCAGATCAAAAATAGTGTCGGGGTAGATGCTGCTAGGTACAAGGATGTGCCTTTTGAAAATTTTACCTGCACAATTTAAGATACATAAGGCTCAGTCTAAAAATAGTCTCTAAAAATAATAATGATAAAAATAATTTTCTCAAGGGAGAATCAGAGATGTCGTCGGAGGTCTGAAGAGGATGCTGGTGGAAAAAGCTGATGCAGCTAAGAAGCAGAGGTGGAACAGAGGCTGGCTGAAAAGCTACTAGCAGTGATGGTGGTGCCGATAGTAGAGTGAGTAATCTCTAGTGGCCTGCTAGGGAATACAGTCCTGGAGGTGTGATCGTCGGTCGGTGGGTGTGAGAGATAGCACTGCATAGAAAAAAAAAGTCACTAATGAAGAGTCTGCTGCATAAATAAAATAAATGGAATAAGAGGCAGCAAAAGAAGTAAGAATCTACAGATGGTGTAATCTAGTGTCGACGGCTGGATACAGTGATGTCAGATGTAGATGCAGTGGTGGCTAGAGGTGGAAGACAGTTGCTCTTGATGATTTCTGAATCTGGAGGCAAAATAAGCAATAACTGGTAGAAAGCAAACTGTGCAGTTTTTGAATTTATTATGAAAAGTAGCCATACCCTATAATAAAATTTAATGATCCAAATAGAAAATGGACAGAACCAAGTTGTAGAATAGGATATGTTCTTTTTGAAAGTCCCTAAAAGGGGGGCGAAAACCCTAATAGGCGCATATCAGAGTTTTCACAAGCGGAAGCTAGGGTTTCTAAGATCGGTTTGCATGTCATATAATCAACTTATTAATACTTGTATAGATCAAATTAAGATCATACCATAGCCATGATTGAATGGCGACTTGGAAGCAGAGAACGAAGTAGCTCTCCTCCAAAGCGTGCGCACACAAGATGATTGATCGCCTACTCCTTGTCGATCCTTGTGCTAGCAAGGCTCCAAGGTGTCCTTTTGTGTGGAGGAGAAGAGATGAATTGCTTTTTCTTTTTCTGGCCGAAAGCTCTTCTTGGCATGAAGATCACCCAAAACGAGAGCAAGAAGATTCAAGTCGGCGAGAGAGAGAGGAGACTTCTCACGTTCGAAAACGTTGGGAGTTTTCAACAAGGAAAACGTCTTTCTAAAAATAGAAAGCACTAACTCCACATTCAATCCCACGTTACCATCGAACTTCATCTCTCAATCGAACCATACGTTCACATAAGTGAACCGGTTCAATTTAATTCGGTTCAATTACATTTGGTTCAAAGACCAAATCAAACCAGCATTGGTTCAGATCTTGACAAACCAAATGGCTCAAGATCTAACCATTCATCTCTTGATGCTCCTAATCTTATCGATCAAGCATCAATTCTCTCGATCGAAGCTTACCGATCTCAAGCCCTAATCAATCAAACATGATCAGACCAGATCTCACTTACAATCAGAGTTTAAACTCCTTTAAACTGAACCAAAACAATTCAGTCCACACGATCTGACATAAGTAAGCCATATCATCAAATTGTGCGACCCTAAGGGTTTCCTTTAAATGTCGGTAACAATAACTTACGTTATCACGAACAGAGAGGGGTATCTAGCAACACATCACTGTCTCCCGATATAAAGGAAAGAGTCTTCCAAGACTACACCCAAAACATAGCACAAGTGTGAATCCAATTCACTAGGCGTACATGTTTCCTTTGCCACTGGATGTTCTTATTGGACAAGCGTGTCAAGCCTGTAACTCCAATATGATGAGAGTGGTTAGATCAGATGAACATAGTCATCTGGGTATGGCCATACACTTTCTCAACCATCTCATCCAGGGGGCCCCTTTAGAACATCACACTCCAATCAAGGAGAAGGCAATCCTATATCTATCACTAGCGCCCTAACATGACTCATGTTCATTATCCAAGATAGTCTATAACCATTATGTTTCAAATGATATTGAACTACCTCAAGACAATGCCAATCATCATTTAGAAACACAAGTGATCTCAAGTCAGAGGAAATATGCCACTTGTTTGCATATAAGGATTATTCACATTGTGACAAGCAATTGAACATCCTAAGTAGGGTCTGTCCAGTACATACAATGTACCCATGAGTCTATATCTTATTCCATGCTCGAAGCATCCTATAAGATTAGAACACATATTAGTCTCAATCATATCAAGGCTGTCTCATGTTCACCAAGATATCTCGACTAAGGACAACACTGCATGTCAGCCAAGCTGAACAGCATTGAGACATTATTCAGAAGTATACATATGGCAGCAGATAATGCAACAACCTGAATAACAACCATTGCCTTTATAAACATTGAGTTTATACATGATACTGATATAATCCCAAGGCCTCAAACATTAGCCTTAAGGGCATACCCCAACAATCTCCCACTTGCACTTAATCTAATGGTTGAGAAATCTCAAACCCATATTATTACAGTGCTTCTCATGCTTCTGCTGCGCCAGAGGGTTTGTAAGCGGGTCAGCTAGATTGTCATATGTATGAACCTTACAGATCTTGATCTCTCCTCGATCAATGATCTCCCGGATCAAGTGAAACCTTCTCTGTATGTGCTTGGACTTCTGGTGCGACCGTGGTTCCTTTGCTTGTGCTATTGCTCTAGTGTTATCACAGAAGATAACCAAAGGATCTGCACTCGAAGGAATAACACCAAGTTCCTGAACGAACTTACGAATCCATACTGCCTCCTTGGATGCTTCCGAGGCTGCAACATACTCGGCTTCTGTTGTGGAATCAGCAACAATTGATTGTTTGAAACTTTTCCACACCACTGCTCCTCCATTCAAGCTAAAAACATAGCCTGATTGCGATCGGAAATCATCCTGGTCAGATTGGAACGAAGCGTCAGTATATCCTTCAATACTGAGTTCTTCCTGACCTCCATAAATCAAGAACATATCTTTGGTCCTCCGAAGATATTTTAAAATGTTCTTGACCGCAATCCAGTGTGCCTTACCTGGATTACTTTGGAATCGACTGGTCACGCTTAACCCGTAAGCGACGTCTGGACGAGTACACAACATCGCATACATAATGGACCCAATAGCCGAAGCATAAGGCGTATTGTCCATTTCATCTTTCTCAGTCTGTGTTTGTGGACACTGACTCTTTGAAAGATTCAGACCATGTCTGACTGGAAGATATCCTCTTTTAGAATTTTCTAAATGGAATCTCTCCAGGACTTTATCGATGTAAGTACTCTGGCACAGCCCGAGAAGCCTCTTAGATCTATCTCTGTAGATCTTCACACCTAATACATAGGCTGCTTCTCCTAAATCTTTCATCTGGAAACATTTTCTTAACCATGCTTTGACGGCATGAAGTTCAGGAATATCGTTTCCAATGATCAAGATATCATCGACGTAGAGGACTAGAAAAGTAATCACGCTCCCACTAAACCTCTTATATACACACGGGTCATCTTCATTTTTGATGAAACCAAACTCACAGATTGATTCATCAAAACGAATATTCCAGCTTCTCGATGCTTGTTTAAGTCCATAAATGGACTTCTTTAATTTGCATATTTTATGACGATCTGATGGATTGATGAAACCTTCAGGTTGTGTCATATACACATCCTCTTCTAGTTTTCCATTAAGGAAAGCGGTTTTCACATCCATTTGCCAGATCTCATAATCATAATATGCAGCTATCGCGAGAATAATCCGAATAGACTTGAACATGGCTACAGGAGAGAAAGTTTCATCATAATCTATCCCGTAGATTTGTTTGAAACCTTTCGCAACTAGCCTGCCTTTATAGGTAACCACGTTACCATCCATGTCAATCTTCTTCTTGAAGATCCACTTACAGCCTATAGGGATTACTCCCGGAGGCGGATCAACCAAATCCCAGACTTGGTTATCTGACATGGAGTCCATCTCGGCTCGCATAGCTTCAAGCCATCTCGCTGATTCCGGTCCACTGACCGCATCCGCATAAGTGAGGGGTTCATCATCAATGATGTAGACTCCGTCATAGCGCTCAGGCTGTCGACGGATCCTTCCCGATCTTCGCGGTTCCCGTGATATCTGAGCCTCAGGTTGCTCAGTAACCTGTTCTATTGGCTCAGGCTCATCCAACTGAGTTTGACTACTTTTTCCTTCTTCTGGATTTTCATCCAGCTTTATTTCTCTCCCACTGGTCTCTTGCAGAAGAAATTCCTTCTCAAGAAAAATAGCCGTTCGAGCAACAAATACTTTGTTCTCTTTGGGATCGTAGAAATAATAACCCTTAGTTTCTTTAGGGTAACCGACAAAGATACATTTATCAGATTTGCTCTCCAGTTTCCCAGAGGCGAGCTTTTTGACATAAGCCTCGCAACCCCAGATTTTAATAAATGTCAAGCTCGGCTGTTTCCCATACCATAACTCATATGGCGTCTTTGAAACGGCCTTGGATGGCACTCGGTTTAGTACCTTTGCAGCTGTTTCCAGTGCAAATCCCCAAAAGGAGTAAGGTAGAGTAGCCTGACTCATCATTGAACGAACCATATCCAGTAAGGTTCTATTTCTCCTCTCGGACACACCATTCCATTGCGGTGTTCCTAGCGGAGTGAGCTGTGAGATAATCCCACACTCCTTCAGATAGTCAGTAAACTCTCGACTCAAGTATTCTCCACCTCGATCTGAGCGAAGTGCCTTGATATTTCGGCCTAGCTGATTTTGTACTTCATTTTTGAACTCTTTGAACTTGTCAAAAGATTTACTTTTATGTCTCATCAGATAGACATAACCATATCTACTGAAATCATCAGTAAAGGTAATGAAGTATGAATAGCCACCTCTGGCATGTTTACTAAATGGCCCACATACATCACTGTGAATGCGGTCAAGTAAACCTGAAGCCCTTTGACCTTTGTTAGAAAAAGGAGTCTTCGTCATTTTGCCCATTAAACAAGCTTTGCATGTATCAAGCTCCTCATAGGAGAATGATCCCAGCAGTCCATGGTCATGCAACCGCTTAATGCGCTTCTTGTTAATGTGGCCTAAACGACTATGCCATAGCAAGGTGCTGTCATCAGCATACTTGGCTTTCTTATTATCAATTTGTTGTACAGAACATTCCATGTCCAACATGAATAACCCATTGTTAATTGACCTAGTAGCATAAACAATATTATCAAAAGAAATATAACACT
The DNA here is from genome assembly GCA_027563935.2 of Costus lasius. Taxonomy (NCBI): domain Eukaryota; kingdom Viridiplantae; phylum Streptophyta; class Magnoliopsida; order Zingiberales; family Costaceae; genus Costus; species Costus lasius. The sequence goes on from CM050446.2 coordinate 46,747,971, forward strand.
TTGAAGTTTTGCATTCAAAGGAAAACCCTTTCCTGACAAGAACAGGAATAGAGATAATATTCTTAGTTATGCTTGGTACAAAATAACAATTGTCTAGTTGTAATACAAGACCAGATGGTAAAGAGATGTGATATTCTCCTACAGCAACAGCAGCAACCCGTGCCCTGTTTCCTACTCGTAGGTCCACCTCATGCTGTCCCACCTGTCTTCTTCTCTTGAGTTCCTGCACATTTGAACAAATGTGAACTCCACATGCAGTGTCCAACACCCATGAAATAGAAGAAGATACCATGACTTCAGTCACGAAAATACCTGAGCCAGAAGTGAAAGGCTTGCTTCCCTTCTTGTCTCCTTGGAGCGCTTTACAGTCCTTCTTCCAGTGACCCAGCTGGCCACAATGGAAACATCTGTATTCCTTCGACCGCTTGATCTTTTGTTTCAGAGCCTTGTTGTAGCTCTTGACAGGGGCTTTGCCCTTCTTCCCCTTCTTCTTGTTCCTGGAAGGAATCATCAAGACAGAGGATGAAGGCTTTCCCTTTTCAAGAGTCTGCTCTGTAGTATAGAGCATGTTCAGTAACTCTGCCGGGGTACAGTCGATCTTGTTCATATTAAAATTAATGATGAACGGATCGAAAGAGGCCGGGAGAGACTGCAGGATAATGTCTACAACAAGCTCCTGATTGATGGTGTGTCCCAGTTTCTCTAGAGCCTCTTTGTACCCAATCATCTTGAGTACGTGAGCTCCCACTGGACTCCCTTCAGTCAGTTTGCTCTGAAAGAAAAGTTTAGTCAAGTTATAGCGTTCAGTCCTTGCCTGTGCAGCATACAGCATCTTGAGATTTGCTATAATTTCAATAGCAGATAAATCTTCATGCTGACGCTGAAGCTCTGGCGTCATAGACGCAAGCATAAGGCAAGCGACATCAATGCTATCATTGACATGCTTCTCATAAGCTTCCCGAACCGCCCTTGCGGCGTTCGCAGCGGGTTGAGGCGGTATTGCCGTCTCGAGGACATACAGCTTCCTCTCAGCCTTAAGAACAATCTTAAGGTGTCCGTACCAGTCTGAGAAGTTTGGCCCAGCAAACTTCTCCCTTTCTAGTAAGGATCGCACATTGAACGCTGTGGTGTTCGTTGCTGCAGTAATCTACAACATTGCAAGAACAGCAAGGTCAGTATCAATGTTAGAATCAATCCAGGACTTAAGAATGATTCTTTTCTCACTATTTTATCTGACTGAAAAATCCAGTAAAACAGTCCGAAAGAGTAAAACTCTTTTAGTGAGATGGGATCCAGATTTCATACTTGGTCTCCGCGTCCCGCTCAGGCGAGATAAGATGCATAGAGAGTACAAGCACTAATCTCTGGTAGGCAATCCCTGCCAATCGCCAACCCGTGCGATTCCCCTTCATCTGGGCAATCCAGCAGACTGTGCCAACTGAGTTGGTACAACACAGTCTCTGATCCCACAGATGGCTGCCTCCATATGGCTACCATATGCTCAATATGTAGCCTACATGGTCAAGCTGACCTGACCTACTCCCTGGACCACAACGTGCTATGCTGAGCAACGAGAAGGGATAAATCCCTTCTCTGTAACACGCAGGTGTAATCACACACCGTCTGAAGATAGATGGGCGTGCCCACTGAGTGGGTACAACACGGCCCCAACGATAGTCAGAACAGTGAGGTTTCGCGTCAGAAGGCTTACGTGCTTGATATTCATCGTTGGATTTTAACGGTCCTTTTATCTTCTTAACTATCATGCAAATCCTATGGTGATAGCAGAAGAATGAATCATGCAGATATTAAATTTACTTAAACAGTAAATAGAAAGCATGATGATCTTATGTGGTAAACGCCCATTAAGCCTAAGTAAGACCTTAGTTTGACCTAAGTCTTCACTTGAGCTCTTCATGGGTCTTTCACATCTCCTCTGGCCCAGCCCGGGCCCAAGCCCTCTGCAGCCCAAATGCGCCCATCAGGTAGCATGCGCCTGTCCTAGAGTCGAACTCTAGACCTCCCAGTGGTGAAGCCACTTGCTGCATGCGCCTCTGCCATGAGTGCTCTGTGCTCATGTCTGATCAAAATACATTTTAATCTATCTAGACATGATTGACACGCAGGTCAATTACACTTTATAAATTAATTAAAATGTGATGCGCAGATCACAATAAATAATTTACAATATTCATCCAGGCACGCAGGCCCCAGCACAGCACACATTAAATTTGGGCAGCCCACATAAGATGAAATAGACATTCAATCATGTTATACAAACATAATGTGCTCCAATCAAGGAAATAAAATTTTCGAAAATCCCATTGGCATGAATTTTATTTCCTTATGTGCCCTACTACCTTACAACGGTCCATTAATAGGGATCCACTCATCAGACCCAGTCAGACCCACTGCCCTTGCATGCACCAAGTCATAACCGACTTGTGTCGACCTCATGGTCAACAATGCATGCCATAAGGGCTGAACGTCCCTCATGAGTTCTGGCAAGCGGGTGTGACCCCGGGCCTTAATCATGAGCGTTCATTGGTTGTCTCAATCAGACATCGCTACACGCCTTTCTGCAGTCGACCTATAGCCACCTCATGCTTGCGCATAGGTGCCATCTGGTCGACCCATCTAGGCTGTCAGATGGTCTGATCAGACAGTTGGGTCTATACTGGACGATGACTTCAACCCTAATAACCCGTCTAAGTTTTTCAAGTAGGCGCTTAGATCTAAATGGATGCGCACAAGTAAAAGAGTTTTGATCAAAAACTACAACATGCGCCAACAATATACATGCGCCAATGTAAAGCATACATCTATTTTCGCATGATCAACTATCATGTGGTTTCGCATGTAATTTAGATCTATTCATAAGCACAAACAAGGATCACAAAAACAAGCAATCATATGATCATACAGAAACCTATCGCTCTGATACCAATTGAAAGTCCCTAAAAGGGGGGGGCGAAAACCCTAATAGGCGCATATCAGAGTTTTCACAAGCGGAAGCTAGGGTTTCTAAGATCGGTTTGCATGTCATATAATCAACTTATTAATACTTGTATAGATCAAATTAAGATCATACCATAGCCATGATTGAATGGCGACTTGGAAGCAGAGAACGAAGTAGCTCTCCTCCAAAGCGTGCGCACACAAGATGATTGATCGCCTACTCCTTGTCGATCCTTGTGCTAGCAAGGCTCCAAGGTGTCCTTTTGTGTGGAGGAGAAGAGATGAATTGCTTTTTCTTTTTCTGGCCGAAAGCTCTTCTTGGCGTGAAGATCACCCAAAACGAGAGCAAGAAGATTCAAGTCGGCGAGAGAGAGAGGAGACTTCTCACGTTCGAAAACGTTGGGAGTTTTCAACAAGGAAAACGTCTTTCTAAAAATAGAAAGCACTAACTCCACATTCAATCCCACGTTACCATCGAACTTCATCTCTCAATCGAACCATACGTTCACATAGGTGAACCGGTTCAATTTAATTCGGTTCAATTACATTTGGTTCAAAGACCAAATCAAACCAGCATTGGTTCAGATCTTGACAAACCAAATGGCTCAAGATCTAACCATTCATCTCTTGATGCTCCTGATCTTATCGATCAAGCATCAATTCTCTCGATCGAAGCTTACCGATCTCAAGCCCTAATCAATCAAACATGATCAGACCAGATCTCACTTACAATCAAAGTTTAAACTCCTTTAAACTGAACCAAAACAATTCAGTCCACACGATCTGACATAAGTAAGCCATATCATCAAATTGTGCGACCCTAAGGGTTTCCTTTAAATGTCGGTAACGATAACTTACGTTATCACGAACAGAGAGGGGTATCTAGCAACACATCACTGTCTCCCGATATAAAGGAAAGAGTCTTCCAAGACTACACCCAAAACATAGCACAAGTGTGAATCCAATTCACTAGGCGTACATGTTTCCTTTGCCACTGGATGTTCTTATTGGACAAGCGTGTCAAGCCTGTAACTCCAATATGATGAGAGTGGTTAGATCAGATGAACATAGTCATCTGGGTATGGCCATACACTTTCTCAACCATCTCATCCAGGGGGCCCCTTTAGAACATCACACTCCAATCAAGGAGAAGGCAATCCTATATCTATCACTAGCGCCCTAACATGACTCATGTTCATTATCCAAGATAGTCTATAACCATTATGTTTCAAATGATATTGAACTACCTCAAGACAATGCCAATCATCATTTAGAAACACAAGTGATCTCAAGTTAGAGGAAATATGCCACTTGTTTGCATATAAGGATTATTCACATTGTGACAAGCAATTGAACATCCTAAGTAGGGTCTGTCCAGTACATACAATGTACCCATGAGTCTACATCTTATTCCATGCTCGAAGCATCCTATAAGATTAGAACACATATTAGTCTCAATCATATCAAGGCTGTCTCATGTTCACCAAGATATCTCGACTAAGGACAATACTGCATGTCAGCCAAGCTGAACAGCATTGAGACATTATTCAGAAGTATACATATGGCAGCAGATAATGCAACAACCTGAATAACAACCATTGCCTTTATAAACATTGAGTTTATACATGATACTGATATAATCCCAAGGCCTCAAACACTTTTCAGACGTATGAAAATTAAAGGATCAAAATCTATCAGGAATTTAGGGTATCAACAGAAAGAAGGCTACTCAGATTACAAAACTGCACAAAAGTTAATCAAATTCGAAAAGTTGCTATGTGTCCTAGAATGATTGGAAAATATTTTCATGAAAATAACTATTCCACGAGATAGAACGACACATGAACTTCATATTCCAAGTGAAAAATCTGGGTTTCAACTTATTTAAGCATCATAAAAAGTTGTAGCAAAAGTGTAAATCAGATTAGTCAAAAGAAAACTGCTGCAGAAATTAATCATAATCAAAAAGTTGCTATGTGTTTTAGAATGATCCATGAACTTTAAAATTCAAAAAAAAAATATCTAGATGATAGACAAAGATGAGTACTTCGATGTTGTGCTAAAGATCAAAATTTTTCTCAACCCAGTTCCTTAAAATCGCAGCGAGAAAACACCTACTCAATAAGCAGAAAGCAGCTTTCAAATACAGTACCATGAAATGCTTTACGGCAGTGCCGTAATTTACAAAGAACTCTCGGGGAAGAAATCGCTCAAAATTACGGCACATCACAAATGTTACGGCAGTGCCATAAAATACCAAAAAAAACTCTCGGGTGGAAATCGGACCAAAAATACAGTGCCGTAAAATGGATTATGGTAGTGCCGTATTTTGCGCAAAAATTGTTTTCACCTACAAAAAGAGAAGAAAAATTAGTTCTAAAAATAAACTAAAATAAAAGAAACTAAACTAAGGTAAAAGTGCTTGGGTTGCCTCCCAAGAAGGGCTAATTTTAGATCCATAGCTTGACCAAAACTCAAACATCATGGTGAAGTAGGTGAATCAGTTCCAAAGTAAATAGCATGTATTTTCCTCCTTTTCCTTTGTTTAAAAAGTTTAGCCACTAATCCAAAAATCTAGAATTTCATGTAAATCGTAATCAAAGTGGCTTTCTCAAATATGTAGAAATCAAAATCAATGTATTCAATAATCTTCCTATGTTTGTCAAAGAGTAAAATCATTACTCTTTTCTTCAAATTTATGTCTTCGGCAATAGGACTATGATCACAAGATATGAGTATTGGATCATCAAAATAAGTTTTATGTTTTTCATTAGATTCCACAATAAAGCACAAATTTTCAAATATATCAGGAGATTTAACAAAAGATATGGTCAAAACATCAGAATGAGATCCATCAGTGTTTGTAACATTCAAATTTTTATCAATTTCCTCATGCACTTCATCAAACAATTTATCAATTTCAAAATCATCATTAAAGTCAAGATGAGACTCTTCAAAATTAATTTCCTCATGCTTCCCCACAAATAATTCATCATCAGAAGAGTCAAAATCAGAATCATATGAAAAAGAATTAATAGAATCAGAGTTAACCACAAGAGATTTATCATTAATTTCAAAAATATCACCAAAATCATATTGAGGTACATGAATATCACAATTTTCAAATTCATCAGATTTAACCATAAATGATATATCATCAAAAGCATCAATTTCATCAAAAGAAGGTTTTTCATATTCAACTTCCTCAAACTTTTCCATAATTAAATTGTTAGATAAATCAATTTCACAATCATCAAAATTAGAGTGAGATTCATGAATATTCACATAAGGCACAATCTCAAAACAATCATAATCGGTGGGGGAATTTTCTAAATCAAGTTTTTCAGTTTCCAAATCAAACTCAAATAAACAATCTTGTTGTGCTCTCTAGGTTTCCAAAATATTAGAATTAGCAGTTAAAGTTTCTACATGAGAAACAAGTTGACTAATCATCCCCTTAAGATTTTCAATTTCCTTCTATTTGTTATGATCTTCAATTTCTCAAGCATCGACTCTAAGCTAGAATTTCTAATGTCCTCAAAGCATGGTTTAGAAACATGATCAGAGCAATCATCATAAAAAGATCTAAAATCATGTTGATCATCTTGATACCATGATGAATTGTGATTTGCATGATATCTAAATTGACATTCATAAGTATAATGATAATTGGATATACAAATATTGCATCTAATAGAAGGAATAGAGTGTAATTTCAATATGTCCGCAAGAGTGTATTGTGAATAATCTTCATGCTTACCTTGTGGCATGTATACCTTACTTCTTTGAGATGCCCATGAATTGTGATGAAAAGACATAATTTCAAATCTATCAAAAATAGAGAGATAATCCAACACCAATCAATCAGGTTGATTTTTTTTATTTTTATTTTATTTTTTTTAGAATATATAAAAAAATAGAAATCACTAATAAAATCATAGATTTTAGAAATCAAAGCTCTGTCACAGTTTGTGAAGATCCAAAACCTGTAAAAACAAAAAACAGAGTTAAATCTAAAATAAATAAAACCTAGTCTAGCAATACTAACAACTATTTTGATATCAACAAAACTAAGGTCCCCGGCAACGGCGCCAAAAACTTGATATATCCCAAGTTGTTTGGCGTGTACCTAGGACTAATCCCCGGCAACGGCGCCAAAAACTTGTTGTATCCCAAGTTGTTTGGTGTGTACCTAGGACTAATCCCCGGCAACGGCGCTAAAAACTTATTGTACTCCGCAGGTGCACGGATACTCGAAGTAATAAAGAAAAGTATCAATCCCACAGAGACCTTATTGATAAATACCAAATAGTTATGTTTTAACTAGCTAAGCAATCGATTATGATGCAAATCAATGATGGAAAACACACGTAATTAGATAATCAGAGAGAAATATTGGGACTAGGGTTTTATTCACTTTAATTTTCATGACTAGATCTATAAGGATGTTCATCAATCAAATTCTAATTTGATAAAGACTTAATTTACTTCATAAGGGGATTATCTCACTTTCGTGCAAACAACCATGCAGAGACAAATCCTCGCTTTCGCGCAAGATTTATCCCAAGTTAATGATAAGTAAATCATCAATCAAAGAACTCAAGATCACTTTCGTGCATCTGAATTCTAGGTTGATTGTCTCGAGCGGAATCTCGAGGATCACTTTCGTGCATCCAAGACTCAACACAAGTTATACCTATGGTTCTCCAACATTCCCATCCTCACTTTCGTGCAAGATCTCCACGTTTGACACACTAGATTAATCCTAGGTTCATAATCATCATCAAGGCAATTAGTCATCTAAAATAAATAAATAAGAACTTAACCTAATTTCTTACGGTGAGTTCCTATTAATCAATTTTAGGGTTCCAGTTCTCAAGCATGCCACCTTTCGGTCCTTTATGCAAGAACTCTATTCATGATGATAAAAAGTAAACTAAGGAGAAACTTAGAACAATAATCACATAGGTAAAATTATCAAAGAAGAATAATCATGATGAAAGCAAAAGATTATCTAGTATTTAAGAAAATCAAAGGGAATTACTCCCCCATGTCCCAAAGATATGTCTAAGCTTGCATGGAGAAGAAAATACAATAATCCATAATTCTAGAAGATCAAAAATAAACTAGAAAAGAGGTTTTAGAAAAATACACCACGGCTGTAATACCAATTACAGCCATATTTTGCAAGGAAACTCGCTGTGAATAGTGCCCGAGAGCTTGTTTTGTTGATTCCTCCTCCGATTGAACTCCTTTTCCTCTGAAACTTTTGGGATATTGTCTACTCCTCTAGGCAAAGCTTCTACATGAAAATGTCGGCCTAAGGTGCCCTCTACGCCTCTTGATGTGAGGCCAAATCCTAACCGCCTCTCTGGCGATTGCTCCCTCAATTCTGGATCAAAATTCTCCCTTTCAGTACATGTGTCTTATCCTCTTAAAGGCGAGTCCGCAGCAACTTTCGGATCTCAATTTGGAGCTCTGGATCAAAAGTTATGGTCCGCGCAATAATCAGACTTGCAAAACTCGCGAATTTGACTTGAAAATACGACCGTGTTATATTTTACCTTAGTGCCGTATTTTTGCTCGCGTGTATTGTTCTGATGTTGTCTCAAAAATACAGCCCATAAACTAGTTTATAGCACTGCCATAAAATCGGCTGAACTTTTGGGTCGAAAACGTCTAGAAAATACGGCCCGTGTAATTCCTTACGGCTATGCCGTAAAATCAGCAAAGGTCTCTGTTCTGAAAACGCTCAAAAATATGGTCTGTAAAATGGTTTAAAGCAGTGTCGTACTTTTGGCAAAATCTACTGTTCGGGTTCTCTCCAAATTACGGCAGTGTTCTTGATTTTACGGTAGCGTATGAAAATACGGTACCGTAAAATAGAATACGGCACTACCGTATTTTTCTGAGTTGCTCCGTTTTGCGTGGAATTTTTCAGGTGATGTTATGTTGACGACGGTAACTCTTTCATGTCTTTGATTTTGCTTGAAAATGCCTCAAAATAGTGCCTTTTTACCTGAAAAATATGAAAAACCAAAATAGAAGTAGACTTTGCAATATTTGACGTATTCAACATAAAAACTAGTAAAAGATCCTCAATTTAGCATGAAAAGATATATAAAATGATACAAAATATACTATATATTTTGGTGTCATCAATACCCTAGTTCCACAGGTCTTACTTAAGGGTTTCTAACAATCAAATATCTATCTCTAGCATATTTTCATATCTAAAACAGTAATATTTTCTAGATCAATCAATCAACAAGTCAATAACTTTTAAAACCAAGAGACAATAACACAACTAATCTCTTACGATGAGTTCCTAAACCTCAATTTTAGGGTTCCAAGCTTTGCAAATCACCTTTCGGTCCATATCACAAAGCTCTAACACATGCCAATGATTGCAACAAGAAAAGATTAAAGAGGTAAATCACATAAGTAAATTTATCATATCAAAAACATCCTGATGAAATAAAGATCATCCAGTCATTAAGAAATTAAGAGGTCTACACCCCCTTGTCCCAAAGAGGTTTAAGCTAGCATGATCAAAGGATTACAATAAAACATTGTTCAGAAGGATCAAAAACTGAAAGAGTAGAGATAAGGTTACTAAACAAGGCTGTAATAGAAATTACAGCCCATAATTATCCTGGATTTGTGATGAACAGTGGCAGCGCCCTTGTTTTCATTGATTTCTCCCTCGATCGGTCTCCTTTCACTTTGAAACTTTTCGTGTGTCCTCTCTCCTTTAGGTGAAGCTTCCTCTTGAATTTCACTATCGATGGTTGTTGTAGGCTTCCCAGCGATGAACCCTAGGGCGATCACAGTTTTCTTGAATTCTCCTCTGATGATTGATAAAATTTTGGGCCTTTCATTTCGAAGATCTCCTCCTCTTCTCCCTGGTCATTCCCCATTTTTTGGATCTATAAATGGTGGTCTAAAACTCGAGAAATCATCTTCGCAAGTAATCCGTGGAAGAATCAGACAAGACGCGAAAATCTGGGTCTTAATTATGGCACTGTGAAAATCATTACGGTAGTACTGTAATTGTTTCAGAAGTCTCTGTAAGGAAATGATTCAAAATTATGGTACTGTAAAATGTAGCACGGAGTGCCGTAATCTCCTCAAAAGTCTCTGTATGAAAATGACTTGATTTTACGGCACCATAAAAAGCATTACGGCTGTGCCGTAATTTTTGCTAGAACACAAAATCTTTGAAGAATACGGTAGCAGAATATGGTGCCATCTTTGCAGATTACTGCTGTAATATTCTTTACGGCACTATCGTAATTTTGCTGTGAAGTCCAATTCGGCTTGAAATTCGATGTGCAGTCACCTCTTGATGATTAGAATTTGTCCATGCATTGAAATTGCTTGAAAACTCATGAAAATAATGTCTTTTTACCTGAAATTGATCAAAAACCAAGAAAGGTGTAGATTCCGAAATATTTGATAAATATAGGCATAAAAATAAGCAAATGAGCATGATTATGACCCAAAAGTACAATGGAACTAGCAAGAAATGTGCTATGAAATTTAGAGTCATCATCTGCGCATCTTCAAAACACATAAGGCTCATCCCAAAAATAGTGCTTTACTTCGGCTAAGAATTTCTTCTTTCCTTGATAATTCAAATCAAGAGGAAATACATTTGCTACTAATAATTCACTATATCAGCGCACCATAGAGCCTTGATATGTTCAATGGCTAAGAGTTGATCATCTGGAAAGGATTCATTAATCGAATCACCCTTTTCTATATCTGTTTTTATTCTAGAAAGGCGATCGACAACAAAATTTTTAGCTCCTTTCTTATCCTTAATTTCGATATCAAACTCTTACAAAAGTAAAATCCATCAGAGAAGACGCAGTTTACTATCTTTCTTCTACATCAAATATTTCATCGCAGCATGATCTATATACACCACAACTTTATAACTAATTAAATATGATCGAAATTTATCAAAAGCAAAAACGATAGCTAAAAAATCTTTTAAAGTGGTGGTGTAATTTCTATGTGCTTCATCCAAGGTTCGGCTAGCATAATAGATGGCGTAGGGTTTCTTCTCTTTCCTCTGGCCAAGTACCGCCCCTCTGCATAATCGCTAGCGTCATATATAAGCTCAAAAGGAAGGCTCCAATCTAGTGGTTGTATGATGGGTGTAGATATGAGAGCCTTCTGTTAGTGTTTATGCCTTGTAGACCAATATATGAACATGGTCTGACATTATTTGAATGTACTTTGATAGAATTGATATAATTGATAAAGGCATATGATGACACCAAAATTCATAGTATATTTTGTGTCATTTCATTAGTATTTTTGTATCATATTTATGCTTCTTTGCTTATTTTTATGCCCTTTTTATCAAATAATGCAGAACCTACTTTTATTTTGGTTTTTAATGATTTTCAGGTAAAAAGACACAATTTTAAAGCATTTTCAAGCAAATTCAGATACATAGAAGAATTCCCATTATCTAGAAAAGATTTCATGTAAATTTCCAGAAAGATTGAAGCTTCAAACTAAATTACGGCAGGGCCGTAATTATATTACGGTACCGTAATTTCAGAGCACTACCATAATTTCAGAGCCCTACCGTATTTTGGGGTGATTTTCATACAGAAAGTTTTCCAGAAATTACGGCACCGCCGTAATGAAAATCACGGGCCGTATTTTGAGTCAATTTTCCACCCGAAAGATTTCCAGAAATTACGGCACTGCCGTAATGGATTTCACAGTACTGTAATTACAACATATTTCTGTACCGAGAACTCCTGCTGATATTACAGCACTGCCGTAACAGAAACCACGGCCGTAATTCTATCCCTAGACACGACTTCCACGGTCAAATTGAAGTCCAATTTTTGTGCGATTGATTGGGGACGATCCAGGCCTTTAAATTCAAAGCTATAAGAAGGAAAAAGAGAGCCTCGGAGGAGGAGAACACGTTGAGGGTGAAAGCCCTAATTTTAATCCACCATCAGGAGAGAAATCAAGAGAGGCGTCCCAAGGGTTCGCTCTCACGCCGAGAGGCATAGAGGCCACCTCAGGTTACAATTTTTACAAGGAAGCTTCACCTGGAGGAGGAGACAATACCCTAGAAGTTTCAGAGCGAAAGGAGATCAATCGGAGGAGGAATCAACAAAAGAGTGGGCGCCGACACTATTCATTGCATTTTCTAGAGGAAAATTACGGCTGTAAAGTTGAACTACCCTTTTCCTTTTCGATTTTCATCCTTTCAAATTTTGGTTTATTGTAACTCCTTTTCCATGTTTGCTTAGACATCTTCTGGGACATGGGGGTGAAATCCCTTTTATTTCTAATGACTAGATAATTTTATTTCGTCAGAATAGTTTTATTATGATAATTCTACTTATGTGGCGATTGCCTTTAATTCTCCGAAGTTTTCATATTATCATGCATGTTTTAGAGTTTTCGCAATATGGACTGAAAGGTGATTTGCTTAAGAACTTGGAACCCTAAAATTGAATAATAGGAACTCATCGTAAGAAATTAGGTTAGTTCTTATTTCTTGATTTTAGAAGAATAATTGCCATGTTGATAATTTGAATTTAGGATTGAGTTATTGTGTTAAACGAGGAGGTATTGCAAGAAATTGAGTACCGGAGCATTGGAGAACCTTAAGTAGAACCTGTGTTGAGACTCGGATGCACGAAAGTGATCCTTGAGTTTCCACTTGAGATGATCAACTTAGAATTCGGATGCACGAGAGTGATCCTTGAGTTATTTGATTGATGATTTACTTATTTTCAGCATGGGATAGATCTTGCACGAAAGCGAGGATCGGTCCCTTGTATGATTGTCTGCACAAAAGTGAGATAATCCCTTTATGAAGTAAATTATATCTTTATCATGATAAAATTAGACTGACGACCTTTAATTCATATCTAGTCATTGAAATTATGGTGGATGAAACTCTAGTCCCAGTTTATCTTTCTAATTTCATGTTCTTTCTATCATTTACTTCCAGTATAATCGATTGCTTAGCTAGTGAGAATACAATTATTTGGTACTTAACAATAAGGTCTCTGTGGTTCGATATCTTTTATTACTTCGGAGTATTCGTGTACTTGCGGACCACAACAGCATAGTCGTTATTATGCAGATTGCTTTACCTGCGTTGATGTATTGAATGGCATAAATAATGTCCCATGAGTTTGGTTGGATCCATTCTCATAGTAATCCCCAGTCGAGGTACCTCAGCAGACAAGGGACAGCTTTGGTACATGTGAGACAGGTGTATGGGCTGGTTAAGTGCGAGGCACAGAAACGCAGACATACAGGTGCTTCAGCATTAGTTGCACTGGAGTGATCCACTATGAGAGTTGACTTGTCTAGTAAATAGGTCAATCTCACATGCAAGAAGTTTGCATTGATCCTTAGACTTGAGGTATTCATGTCCAGATATGATGATGGATGTGTTTTGATACTGATGCAGGACGAAAATCCCAGCGCAAGGATCTTACTTAGGTAAGTAGCTCTAATGTAACAGGGAAGTAGGGGTTTCAATGGTAACAGAAATAAGCGGACAGTTTAAACGAAGCGGGATGGAGGGAAGGCACCTGAGGCCCCCTTGAGGAAGGGAGCCGGACCCCTTTAGAACCTGATCAGCAAGCTTGAGTCGTGCTCCAGCAAGAGAACCGGCTATCTTCACAAGTTCCTGTGAAATCTCAGCAAGCAAATGGATTGTGGGAATGAGGGAATGCGACCGTGGGAATGAGGGTCCGGCACACCCTCAAGACACCAAGGTGGAGGGGCCAAAGGCTCACCCTCAAGCACACACAAGGGGCCAAAGGCTCACCCTCAAGAACACAAGGGGCCAAAGGCTCTCCCTCAAAGCATGCAGCGCATAGCTAACACAGAGTTTGTTTTTTTAAAAATCAAAATAGCATTAACTTCTCCAATGTGTCAAAATACATGGCTTTAAAACCAAACCCCAACGTTCACATTTGGCATTCGACATAGTTAGCCTGATCTGGTAATATCCAACGGTAAGCTGGCGTTTTCTTCTTGCATGACATGCTTCTTGTATGAGTAACCTTGCTGTGTTACTACCCATTGGTGGCTAGCCGAAGGTTGATTGAATCAGGCTGATGTTGACTAATACTCATGGCTTGATAGTATTGATTTTTGTGACCAGATTGGACTTGTTGATGGCTGGCCGAAGTATGTATAAGGTTGGTGCTGACTTTCTACTTGAAGATGTTGACTCCTTGTAGCTTGGATTGACTTGGTAATTGCTGGCCGAAATTATCTCTTGGCTGGTATTGATTTTGTTGGAAGTGGCTGTAGTTGGAGTGTGAGAATGACTTGAGAATTGGGGAGCTTGGTGCCACGTATGTGCTAGTACAGGTGATGTTTACCTAAGCTACAACACCGTACTACATCAACTACAAGTAAAACAAGGACTTGAAAATAAATCCTAGGCTAAGATCCTACCTACAACATACAACATTTAAGTGCTGAAATTGCAACATAACTTAATGCAGAATTTAAACAAGTCCAAAATATCAAAATGTAAACAAGTTTTCAAAACACAATTTTGTCCCAAAAGATGCCCCTGCATCAGCTTTCTCGGGGGCAAAAGAATTCTTCTCCTGAAGAATTAAAATTTAAGTGCCAATGTCGTAGGTCCGGTGGCCATCCCAAAGTATAGTAGTCATCCTGTGTATGTCGTCCGGGGGTGGGTAGCTCCTCCTCATCCTTATGCTTCAGCTTTGGTGGCCATCCCCTTGTGTGCATGCGGTTATCATCCTTGTTTACCTTTTCATTCCTGCAAGTAAGAAGGGGATCTTTGAAAGCAATTGGGCTCTGAAGTGTAGCAACAATATGTGATTTGTAGATATGATATGCAAAAGTGGCAGCTTTGAATGAAACTAGAAATACTTCCTTATTTTTCGTTCAAGCATATGTGTTGGGACAATTAACTACAGTTCCTCTCAATTGTCCTATCACTGCATTTGGAAACCATGATAGATATGCATATGGAATCTTAGGTAGTAAGCTGTTTTTTTGTAAAGCATGATTAGGAATAATTAAGTCAATATCAGCTTCATGAAAAATTTTATCATGCAACATTTTGTTTACAGCAAGGGAAGATTCAATGTGGAGCATATGTTCAGTCATGATTTTACCAAAAAGAGAATGATCTTTAAAAACATCCTGATAATGGCCTAAGTTTCTAGAAAAGTCATGGAACTGTTCATCAGATGCAGCCTCTTGAAATAAAGGCGGTTCAGAAATTACTTTCATGGTTTTCTCATAAGTCTCCCCTTTAATTGTAGGAGTGGACTGATGTGTTTCCAATGATGGAGTTTGTTCCGGTTTAGGTGTTGCATCCAAGAGTGAGGGTGGCACAGGAGGCTCTAAAGGGAGCTGATGACAAGCATCACTAATAATTGGTACTACCTCAGTTTGCTCATGGTGGTCTTCCATCTCTTGTGGCCCTATGTCATCTTCACTAGTATAATCAGGGGAGTATATTTCCTATTCTATTTCTTTACCAATGTCCTGGGAAGGCATGGTCAATGCTTGCTTAGGAGAGTCCTTAGGAGTCGGGGAGTAGGTATCATCTTTTGGTGATGGATCATTAGCTTGAGCCTTAGGTAAAGTCCTAACATGTTTAGCTTGTCTCTTTCTAGCTAATTTGATCTCATACTCGATGGTTAGAGCTTGTTGGTAGGATTCCTCTACGGTCTTAATAGGATAAAGCAAGATAGCATCTCTATATCTTTCCTAAGTCCCCTCTCAAACCAGTCAAGGGTCATCCAAGGGTCTTCAACTATATCACATCTAAAAAGTAAGTCTTCAAGTTTTTCCATGTACCCAGCTACGGAATCATCTCCTTGAGTCAAAGTAGACAATTGGTCATTTATGTTTTGTTTGTAGTGTTGGGTTACATAGCGGTCTCTTAATCACCAACTCATACCTTCCCATTTTGGAATTCTAATTCCATGATCCTCTAACTGAGATCTCACAACAATCCAATATGTTTTAGCTCGGCCATGTAAGAGAGACTGGACATGATAGATTTTACCATCTTCAGGTATAGCATTTATCTCAAAATATTGTTCAACTAATTTTAGCCAATCTAGAAACTGATGGGAGTCTAAGCTTCCTCCAAAGTAAGGTGGACTTCTAAAGTATTTGCCATTGGTTTCTCTAGTTGAAGGAGTAACCATATGATGTGTGCCTGGACTTTCATAACCTTGATCCCATTGGTATTGGGCATGTGGTCTCGGTTGTTCCCATTCATGAGCTTGACTCCTATAATGGACTGGTTTGATTGGCTCATATTCTCCTAGGGGCATGATGATACGGTTGTGCATAGTGGTGCTCATATGGTTCATAGTATGGTTCAGCATCCTGCCATGCCATAATGGTTTTGGAAGTTTCAGTAATGAAGTGCAGGTGTGAAGTGTAACAGGAAATCATACATATTCAGCATAAATGTACTATTTTCAGATTTATAGTTCATAGCAGCCAAACAGTTCAGAGAGGACGAAATCAGTTTTGCAGCACAATAAACAGATGAGTATCAGCAAATAGCAATATGCAGCAGATTGAGAAAGTTGCAGACCAGCAAGGGATAATGTACAACAGATATCAGATTTAACCATAAATCAGAGAGCGAGATTCAATTTCAGCAAAAATCAGATTTTGCAATTAAACAATTTCAGCACAGATTTAGCAAAATTTGGTTTTAAATTCAGTACGAAATTCAAATGCAACAAGAACTCAGATTCATGTAATGTTCCGCAATGTGCAGCAATATGAAGGTGTGGCGGCAATGTTCAGCATAGGAATTCAATCTATAGCAGCAGTGAGTATGTATAGATGCAGTAGGTTCAGATTCAGCAATTTAAGTGGTTTTAAGGTAAACAATGCAAAGTTCAGCAGCTATAGTGTATGTAAATGCGCCTATAGGTTGCAGATGTCCAGATTTATGTGATGCGTTATCATGAATGTTGAGAGTAGGTTTATAAGCGATCCGCAGCAACATCAACAATTAAATTTGGTATTCAGCAAATTCAAATGGGAAATGCAGAATTTCAGGTGTAATGCAGAATTAGCATTTGCAAACCAACAGGAACTAAGGTGCATCAAAAATATCAGGTTGGGCGTATGTTCAGCAAACAGAGTTACAAAATTCAACAAGAGTGAATGTCAGAATTCAGCAGGGAAAAGAACTAACAAGTCAACAGGAACAAAATATACAGGAGCAGAAAAATCAATATTTAGAACACAACACTTAATTGCAGGATTGGGTCTACCAATAGATGTCAGCAAGTAGGAAATGAAGAGTGCCAGCAAACGGCAATTTATCAGATAGTAGTATACAGCAGTGATCAACAAGAGTGCAGCTAGCCCGGTAAGCTACAGTACCCAGCTAAGATTACCAACTTCAGTGTAAAATTCCTAGACAAGTGATGCTGGAGTTTTAGTGTATAACAGAGTGTCACTGCATATCTTGCACAGGAGAATGGTAAACAAAGTGCAGGTTTACAGAAAGCAGCAAAGCAAAGTTTCAATCACAAGGATAGGAGAATCAACAAATATTTAGAAATTTTCCAGTAGGCACGACTGTAAACAGATCGAAATTTCAAAATCCAGAGCAAGACTTTTAGCAAATAGTTGCAGTGTAGAACTTCCAGCAAAAAAATCCAGAAAACCACAGCTTGGTAGCAAATCGGATTTCAGGAAACTTAGCAAAGTTCAAGTGCCAACAGTACTCGAAACTAGTATTAGCAGAGTTGGTGTTGTTAACAATGTTCAACAGACTACTGTACAGGAATTTTGTCAATCACCTTCAGTGCAGATAGTCGTGTGCAGAAAATTGCGAGCAGAAGTTAGTAATAGATTCAGCAAATTGATTAAAGCTCTCTTCAATCAGGGTTGTATTTAGAAATACTTGCGCAGAAATTTCCAGCAAGAGGAAAGCCAGGATTTGTGAGCATATTTCAGTGCACCAGAAACAGATTTCAAAACGTCCAAGGTTCAGTAGCAAAAATTCAGCACATAAAGTTCTCACAACTCAGCAGTAACTCGACACACAAGGCAATGTCTTCAACAATCAAACCCAATAGGCGTCAAGCACAAATACAACAACAGGAAATCGAATGCAGACAGGGAACTTCAAAAACCAGAAGCGGGAGATTCAAATCACGACAGAACCAAACTACGAATCTCAGCATAAAGCAAACAAATGCACATCTATGAGCACCTAAGGAGCCCTCTGATACTAGATGCAGGACGAAAATCCCAACGCAAGGATCTTCCTTAGGTAAGTTGCTCTAATGTAATAGGGAAGTAGGGGTTTCAACGGTAACAGAAATAAGCGGACAGTTTAAACGAAGCCGGATGGAGGGAAGGCACCTGAGGCCCCCTTGAGGAAGGGGGGCGGACCCCTTTAGAACCTGATCAGCAAGCTTGAGTCATGGTCCCGCAAGAGAACCGGATATCTTCATAAGTTCCCGTGAAATCTCAACAAGAAAATGGATTGTGGGAATGAAGGAACGCGACCGTGGGAATGAGGGGCCGTCCGGCACACCCTCAGGACACCAAGGTGGAGGGGCCAAAGACTCACCCTCAAACACACACAAGGGGCCAAAGGCACACCCTCAAGAACACAAGGGGCCAAAGGCTCTCTCTCAAAGCATGCAGCGCATAGCTAACATAGAGTTTGTTTTTTCAAAATCAAAATGGCGTTAACTTCTCCAATGTGTCAAAATACATGGCTTTAAAACCAAACCCCAACGTTCACATTTGGCATTCGACATAGTTAGCTTGATCTGGTAATCTCCAACGGTAAGCTGGCGTTTTCTTCTTGCATGACACGCTTCTTGTTTGAGTAACCTTGCTGTGTTACTAGCCGTTGGTGGCTACCCGAAGGTTGATTGAATCAAGCTGATGTTGACTGGTACTCATGCCTTGATAGTATTGATTTGTGTGACCTGATTGGACTTGTTGATGGCTGGCCGAAGTATGTATAAGGTTGGTGTTGACTTTCTACTTGAAGATGTTGACTCCTTGTAGCTTGGATTGACTTGGTAATTGCTGGCCGAAATTGTCTCTTGGCTAGTATTGATTTTGTTGGAAGTGGCTATAGTTGGAGTGTGAGAATGCCTTGAGAATTGGGGAGCTTGGTGCCATGTATGTGCTAGTATAGGTGATGTTTACCTAAGCTACAACACCCTACTACATCAACTACAAGTAAAACAAGGACTTGAAAATAAATCCTAGGCTAAGATCCTACCTACAACATACAACATTTAAGTGCTGAAATTGCAACATAACTTAATGCAAAATTTAAACAAGTCCAAAATATCAAAATGTAAAGAATTTTTCAAAACACAATTTAGTCCCAAAAGATGCCCCTGCATCGGATACAGTCTTATATCTCTCCGTAATTGGGTGATCAAAATGGCTATCATTGGGCATATCATAAGTCATATAAAGATATGAATGACTAATAGTAGGATTTGCCCCTTCCTTAATTGGAAGCTTGATATCCATCTTGGGGCACCCCACCTCATTAGTGCATGATAGAAATGTATGGCCATACTGTTTGAGTCATGACTGATAAGTTGGATTTATAAATAAGAGACTAATCCAATAGCAGGATATCAGTTCAGGCAAAGTGATCTAGAATGCATGGGAATCCTCGTTGCTTGTTAGGAAGTTGTTGCCATATGACTTTAGTCCTATGACATGGGTAGTAGTGATGTTTTGCCAGATACCTCTAACTACTTATGATGTTTTATCATCATTGCCATCGTCATATGGATCCTACAGGGTCACATGCAATATACTCTTGACGTTGTATTTTGATCTAGATAACTTGGAATATATTTGAATTCATTCTGATTTTGAGTTCAAGACATATTCGTGGTTGAATCTGAGTCCAACTGGGATTCATGGGTTTATATATATCCTAGTCAAGTTTGTACTCTGTATAGGGGTTGAATTTGGACTTGGGTTTATAAACCATGTTGGATTCAAATCCTAATTTAATTAGGAATTGGAATCCTAATCCAACTAGGAGTTGGAATCCTAATTTAATTAGGAATTGAAATCTTAATCCAACTAGGAGTTGGAATCCTGATTTAATTAGGAATTGGAATCCAAATCCAACTAGGAGTTGGAATCCTAATTTAATTAGGAGTTGGAATCCTAATCCTATTAGGAGTCGCAAATCCTAATCCAACTAGGATTCAAATCCTAATGGGAATTGGATTTGGATGAGGCCCACATTGGTGGGCAAAAATCATAATCCAATAAGGATTTAAATCCAATACCAAATTAGAGATAAAATCCAAATCCAATTAGGAGTTGTGGATTAAGTCTAATTGTGGTAAATTGGAATCCTAATAGGAGTAGGATTCATGCTTGGCGCATGGCTTAATTCCATATATGGAATTTGCGCCAATTGCTTGTATGAATCCTAATAGAATTATGTTTTCATAATTAGAAACATACTTGGACGCGTGGGCTGGTATGATGGCATGTAAAGCTTGATTAATTCAAGTAAGATATGCGCCAATCTCATATGGAAAGTCCAAATACTATTTGAACTCATAATCCCCCACTTGATAAGGCAAGAAGGTAGATTATTTCTATGCTTCTGTAACATCCCACGTTCTTAACCCCAATCAAATGACACAATTAATGAACGATACAGGATGTTTCATATAAGATCGATTCATATGCTAGGTAAAACCGAGTTCAAGAAAACACGATCTGAAAATTTTCAAAGTCCGTACATATAAATATCCACAAAACACAAATCTCATAAATCACATAAGGGTACCTGCCACCACGCAATCCTTGCACTAGACATATGCAAGGCAATAGTTATATCAAAACCGATTCAAATTCATAAAATCCATAAAGGTACCTGCCACTAGGCAATACTTGCACTAGACATATGCAAGTTACAGGGTATATCAAAACCGATTGCACAGAATATACAACAAGCCGAAATTCAAAACAAAATCACAAAATCGATTTTATAAACCCATACCAAACACCGAAACCAGGCTGAAGCCCGCGGTGACACAAAAATCAAACTCATAAGACTGCCATAACCGGCAACACAATTCACATAGTCACACAATTCACATAGTCTGGTTCACATAATTCGGCCACAACCGGCCCCAGTCAATTGAACACAAAAGTTCTTTAACCAAACTAACAAATGTCCACGCCAATGCTAACTCAAGAACTGCGCCCCTGCTCTATGCCTGAAAATAGTGAGGGGTGAGCTACACCGCCCAGTGAGTGGATAGTCTAAATCGACCATCCATAACATACATTCAAAAATATAGGCAGATTATTTTAAAAATCTTTAACAGGACATTATGTCAACATATAACAAAATAAAGAAACATGAGTCATATAGACAGTCAGATGTACACACCAACATATAACAAACTCAGGTTCTAGATAAACTCAGGTTCTAGAGTTATACTCTAAACCAACTAACACACATATTCTATACCAACTAAACACACCAACACATATTTAACCTAGTTGTCCAGCATATTCAGTAGTGACCAATATGGTCTAACCCGGCTTGGCCAAAGCACTGGGAGCTGCAAATCACATGCAACACATAAACATGGACAGTGAGTAGAATCAAGAGGTGGCCCCCGCCAGGTCACGACGTGGCACTTTGCTCTATCACCCCATAAACACATCGATGGATTGTGTGTAGATTCAAGAGGTGACCCCCGCCGAGTCACGGCGTGGCACTTTGCTCCACACACCCAACATCATAAACCGAGTGATGACATCAAGAGGTGGCCCCTGTCTGATCAAGACATGGCACTTTGCGTCTTATATCACCCCAACACATAAAAGAGTAATGACATCAAGAGGTGGCCCCTGTCCGACCAAGACATGGCACTTTGCGTCAAAACCCGTTCTCCCAAAAGGTTCCTACTGGACAACAGACACATCTTATTTCATATTTCACATAGGTGAACATATTTCACAAAGGTGGACTCCTAAGTGTCAACTAGACTCTAGGATAGTCATCACAAAAATCATATCGGGCAGGCTGAACATCAACCCCCATCACAATAATCATAATAGGCAGGCTGAACATCAACCTCCTCACATATCACAATACAGGGCTGAAATTCAAACCCTTAACATAACACATAAGGACTATCCCCTTGAGTTCATAGTTACACCTAGCCTTAGTCCTAACCATCACATAATCACATAATTTTCCAAATTCACATAACCCATAATTTTCCAAATTCACATAATCACACATATTGTTCAAAATTCACAAGATCACACATATTGTTCAAAATTCACATGATCACACATATTGTTCAAAATTCACAAGATCACACATATTGTTCAAAATTCACA
This sequence comes from Costus lasius, assembly GCA_027563935.2. Taxonomy (NCBI): domain Eukaryota; kingdom Viridiplantae; phylum Streptophyta; class Magnoliopsida; order Zingiberales; family Costaceae; genus Costus; species Costus lasius. Next base: position 46,770,342 of record CM050446.2, read on the forward strand.
TGATCACACATATTGTTCAAAATTCACATGATCACACAGATTGTTCAAAATTCACATGATCACACATATTGTTCAAAATTCACATGATCACACATATTGTTCAAAATTATATAACATAACACATAATATTTTATATTCGAATATCACCGAATATAGTGTAGTCCTTAAATTTCATGCTGATTAGTTTAATCAAATTTTGCTATGTTATCACCCAAATTTTCTCAAACAAAATACATGACCATAAACATATAATATGGTACACACATAAAGAAATAACCAAGGTAGCGTTAACAGCATTTATAAAGCATCCATAAAATCAACATAAATTGTAAAACATGTATTCTTATAAATCACTTTACAAATTACCACAAATTACCACATGTAAACATGTTAACTACAACTATAAAAATTTCGGTTTAACTACAATTATAAAGGTTTCGGTTTTCATACATGCTATAAAAATCATTGAGCTAATGTTACCAAAATTCCCTATAAAATACCTAGTTAACAAGAATTTCATGCTCAAAATTCAATGATCTAAAGCTACCAAAAATCCCTATAAAAATACCTTAAATTTCATGCCACAATTTTCGGTTTTCATGAGATACATACCTTTTACAAAATTTCGGTTTTCATGAAAATACAAGAAGATCTTAAATTCGGTTTCATGAATAATAAGGATATATAAATATTCGGTTTCCATGACAATTATACCATTATAACTTTCGGTTATCACAAGAAGAAGTCTTGAATTTTCGGTTTTTAACATTGCAAATCTCTAATCAATCTCATGCATCAATAACACAACCCAATGGTTAGGAATCAATTAAGACAACCCACTCACCTTGAAACTTAGGTTAAAATCTCCCCAACAAAAATCGTCCAAAGCCTTTGAAGTCACCCAAAGGATCTCCAAGAAATCGCCAAGAAAGTTTCACCTCAAGGGAAATTCGCCAAGGGAAGAAGATGGAGAAAAATCGCCTCAAAACTCTTCAATAATCGCCACTTCTTCAAGCCGCCACCCTAATTTTTCTCAAGACTCCAAAAATCGCCAATAATCTCACCCTAGTCGATATTACCACTTAAACTTTGGGTTTTTAAATTTTAAACCCATTAACCAATTAATTCCAATAGGGTTTAACCCATATAATTCATAATTTCGAATTTTCAAACCCAATAACCCATAGTTAACCAATTAATTTAATTAACTTACAAATAACCAATCACTTAACCGAAATCCAATAAGGATTTAATTAATATCCAATAAGGATTTAATTAACCAATAAGGTCTAATTAATTAACCAATAAGGTCTAATTAATTAACCAACAAAAACTTACAATTTACAACCCATAAATCCTAATTAATTTATTATGAACAACCAATAATAATTCCTCATAAATTAACAGCCAATAATCAAATAAATAATCTCTAATTAATTTACAATAAATTAACAACCAAATAAACTCAAATCAAATAATTACAAATTAACAATCAATAAGCCAGTTAATTAGCATCCAATAATTTTATTTAAATCATAATAAAATATCACAGCTAATGATTTTATTTAAATCCAAGTAATGCTTACCAGGACTTAAGATCCTTGGATCTTACAGCTTCATGTTGCACCAATTCAAGAGGGATGGTGGCTGATGTCTTGCAGCAATTCCTTAGAGGAATTGCGCCAAGAGCAAACAAGGAAAGGGAAGAGGCAGTGGGGGTTCTATGGCTATAAAAGAAGGGGTATGCGCCCCTCTCTAGATACATACATTCAAGCCAAGAAGTAAAGCAACTTCAAGTTGTGCAAGAAGCCCCAGCAGCCCCTCTTCTTTAAGTGTTGTGCCACCATCTTCTCTTCTTCTCTTTGGCCCAAAGTCTCCAAACAAGGACTCTAGTTGGCGTGAAGAACAAGGAGGAAGAAGAAAGAAAATCCAAGAGGTGATCTTCTCTTCTCAAGGCTAGCACCAAGCATGGAAGGGAGCAACGTTGAGAACGTCGACGCATGGATAAAACTTTTTCATCAAAAACAAATTTCACAACCTTACAAAGCAAATGAGTAAGTAGTCTAGCAAGTTTAGAGAAATACTTTATGAACTACCAATAGAATCCTACATGTGCTAAAAAAACTCCTAATCTCCTTTATTGATGTGGGCGGCATTAATTTCTCAATAACTTTAGGCTATGTTCGGTAGGATGGAATCCACCGTGGAAAGGATGGATTGTTCAATGAATCTAGATGGAAAGCTATCTAGATTCATTGAACAATCCATCCTTTCCACGGTGGAGTCCATCCTACCGAACATAGCCTTAATCTTGGCTTTATCAACCTCTATTCCACTTTCTTAAGCTAAGTGTCCTAAAACTATTCCGTCCCTAACCATAAAGTGACATTTTTTTGATTTAAGCACTAGATTAGCTTCTTCACACCTCTGCAAAACTTTAGACAAATTAGCGAAGCAATCATCAAAAGAGGCACTATAAAGAGAGAAGTCATCTATAAAAACATCCATAAAATGTTCAATGAAATCCGAAAAAATAGCCATCTTACATGTCTGAAAAGTAGCAGGTGCATTACATAATCCAAAAGACATTCTTCTATAATGAAAAGTACTATATAGGCTACTATATAGGCATGTAAAAGTACTCTTATCTTGGTCATCAGGATGGATGAGAATATGGAAAAATCCAGAATACTTATCCAAAAAGCAAAAATGAGAATGATTAGCAAGTCTTTCAAACATTTGATCAATAAAAGGTAAGGAAAAATGATCTTTCCTAGTAGTTGCATTTAATTTTCTATAATCAATATACATGCGCCAACTAGTCACAGTCTGAACAGGAATTAATTCATCACCCTTACCTTTCATGACAGTCACACCCCTGTTCTTAGGAACGCATGGATAGGGCTTACCCATTTACTATCGGAGATGGGATAAATAATACCCGTATCAAGTAATTTCAACACTTCCTTTTTCACAGCTTCTTTCATAGAGGGGTTAAGCCGTATCTGAAAATCCACATGAGGTTTGTGATCTTCATGCATAAGTATCCCGTGCATGTAAAAAGAGGGGTTAATTCCATTTAAATCATTAATAGAATACCCAATTACCTTTCTGTTACCTTTCTGTGAATTTGCAATTCCCTTAGAAGCAAATTGGTCTCTTTCGCATTAAGCTGTGCATCAACAATAATAAGACAAGTAGAATTGGGTCCAAGAAATTCAAATCGAGGATTATTTAACAAGTTTTTAATTCAATTTTTGGAGTTTCCTCCACCTGACATTCTTCATTGTCAGCATGTGAAATACAATCCAGAAAAGTATCACTTTTAGAATCCGAGGGTTCATCAAATAAGTTATGCAAATCACTAACAACATCATCTATAGCATTAACACTACAGCAAGATCCAATATATGATGGTTTCTTCATAGATTCAACTAAATCAAACTCAATAATATTTTCACCAATATTTAAAGTGAGTTTACCATTCTTCATATCAATAATCGCACCTGTTGTAGCTAAGAATGGTCTACCAAGTATGTTGGGGATTTTAGAATCTTCCTTTATCTTCAATACCACAAAGTCTGCTGGAATAAAATACTTACCAACTTGAATTGGAACATCCTCTAAAATTCCAATAGGATACTTAACCGAGGATCAATGAGCTGTAAAGAAATAGAAGTTGGCTTTGGCTCTCCCATGTCAAGTTTCCTGCAAATAGATAAAGCCATTAGAGTCACATTAGCCCCAAGATCACATAAGGCTTGGTCAAAAGTCTCTCCAATTAAGCAAGGTATAGAGAAGCTACCTGGATCCTTCTATTTAGTGGCACTACACTCCTCAGTCAATGCCACGGTGCTGTAGGCCTATATTTTGCTTTTATTAAATAGAATCTCTTTCAAAAATTTTGCATAAGTAGGCATTTGAGATAAAACATCAGTGAAAGAAATATTTATGTAAAGTTTTTTCAAAACATCCAAAAATTTTCTAAATTGTTTATCTAATTTTACCTGAACAAGTCTTTGGGGAAAGAGTATAGGAGGCCTATATGGAGTAGGTCAGCTAGGTCTAGGAGCATCAGGCTGGCACGGCTCATCACCCTCCTATGATGGCTCGGCACACCCATGAGGTGGTGAGTTAGGATGGGGTCACATATGGGCTAGTGGTGTAGCTAAGGCTGGCTCACTACTAGGTTCAATGTTAAGCTCCTCCTCACAACTATCTTCAAGTCTACCCCTTGGTTAATCTAACTATTTTCCACTTCAAGTAGTTATGGCATTACAATGTTCTCTAAGGGTTCAACTCTGGTTTAGCAGGCAATTTTCCTAGGGCTCTGTAAGATGTGCTAGCTTGCTGCGCTATTTGATTCTCCAACATTTTGGTATGAGCATCAATGTTTTCCATCCTAGAAGTCATGGTATGCATCCTAGAGTTAATTTGCTTGAGGGTCTCATTCATATCTTCGTTTTGTTTCATTTGGATGCTCATGAATTTTTTAAACATTACCTCTAAGCTAGATTTAGGTGGTCGGTTAGAATTGGTATTCCTAGGTTGGAAATGGGATTGAGGTCAAGAATCTTCTTGTGCCCCCTAATTATTTTTTCATGACAAATTTGGGTGATTTCTCCATCTTGGGTTATATGTTTATATGTACTAGAGTAGGGGTCATTATTTCTGCTTTGATTGTACCCCCCCCCCCCCCCATAGCGTTAACCTGTTCAACACCCTATTCAACAATAACCTTGCATTCTTCAAAATAATGCCCTTTACCACAAATATCGCAAACAACAGATAATGAAGCCATAACAGTTTGCATATGAAAAGAATCCAATTTATTGGCCAAAGAGTCTACCTTTTCTGCTAGGGAACGCCATGCATCATTTTCATTCTTACCTTGTAGAGGACGATATAGCACTCTTCGTTTAGCGGTCCACTGGTTATGATTCAAAGACATCTCCTCGATTAAAGTGTAAGCGTCGTCAATGCTCTTATTCATAAGAGCTCCACCTACAGTAGCATGAATAGTGAGGCGAGTGCTGTAAAGAAGACCATTATAAAAGTTATGAATTAAAACCCATTTTTATAAGCCATGATAAGGGTACTTCCGCTGCAATTCATTAAAACACTTCCATGCCTCACTCAGTGACTCACCATCTCTTTGTGCAAAGCTAGTGATTTGGTTTCTTAGCTAAATTGTTTTGCTTGGTGGAAAATACTTAGATAAGAAAGCATGTGAAATCTGTTCCTATGTAGTAAACATTCCAGATGACTAGGATTGAAGCCAAGCACGTGCTCTGTCCCTGATAGAAACGGGAAACAATCGAAGTTTCAAAGCATCATTAGATACACCATTTATCTTAATGGTGTCACAATGTTCAAGAAAAGAGGAGGATGTTGGTTAGGATCCTTGAATGGAGATCCTCCAAACTGATTCTGCTGTATCATAGATAGCAAGGCCGATTTTATTTCAAAATTATTAGCCTCAATCGTCGGCCTGGCTATGCTAGAATGTATCCCTTGTGGATTTGGTGCTGCATAATCTCTAAGTGACCTTTTTCCTTCCTTGGTTGGTTCTTCTTCCTTTTTCTCTCCAAACCTAAGTTTCCTATGCAATCTAAAGGTTCTTTTCAATTTTAGGGTCTAAAGGAAATAGCTGCCCTGACCTAAGGGTCCTACGCATAAACAAATAGAAGAATTGTGTAAATTCAGATTTTTCAGAAAGAAACAAAAAGAATACTTAACATCAAAAATCACAGCCTGTGATAAATCATCACAAGGATTTGATGAAAAATATAGAAAAACAAAAAGTCTCATAATGTAGATTTTCCAATACCAATCAATTAGAAATAATATTTAGAATTTTTTGATGATATTTTCAGATTTTTTTTAGTATTAGAAAGCCTAGAAAATCCTAAAAACCAAAATAGTTCATACTTTCATAGCCCTATAAAATTTTTTACACAGATTCTCATTGCTCCTAAAATAAAATATGCAGATTTTTAAGAATTTTTAACATTTTTGACAGAATAGAAAAAACAATTAGAAAAACAGAAATAAAGCAAAAATAATGCAAATATTCAAAAATTGCAGAAATCACAGCCCTGTGATTTCTGCAAAAATAGAAAACAAGGTTAAAGAAAATAAATAATAAAAATGCTTAGACTAGTAATACTAACAACTATTCCGATATTAACAGAACTAAGGTCCCCGGCAACAGCACCAAAAACTTGATGTGTCCACAAATGCATGGATGCGTCGAAATAATAAAAGATATCGAACCCACAAAGACATACGTGTTAAGAACCAAATAATCGAGTTCTTACTAGCTAAGTGAACGATGTGCGATGGAATAAAATAAAAGTGAAATATTGAAAAATTTCATAGAAATTCAAAGAAAGAAAATTGGGACTAAGGTTTCATCCTTTTGAATTCCTATGACTTGATATAATAAAGTCTTTATTAGTTATTCAAATCATGATAAAGGAAAGTTTACTAAAGAGAAATTAACTCCTCTCGAACGTCCAAATTATATAGATCTAGCCTTCACTTTCATGACTTGTTGCTCAGTGTTGAATAAAAGTAAACCAGGAAAAAAGAATTAAATTCACTTTCATAAATTTAAATCTCAAAGTCAACTTCTCAAGTAAAATTAAATACTTTCGTACTTTAATTTTACAGATTTTACTTAAGGGGTTCTAACAATCAGAATCACCTTTCAGTCCATATTATCATATCGAAAAAGTAAAATAATTATATCAAAATATCAACATGTGAAATAAGCAGCAAAAATCAGGATTGTAGGTCATAACTATTTTCGTAGTTTAGGTTTCTAGATCTCAATTTAAGGGTTCTAGGTTCATAAATCACCTTTCGGTCCATATTACTAACCCTAAAACATTCAAGTATTCCAAAACTAAGAATTTCAAAGTACAAAAATCATAATGGCAAAATTATCTTTCAAGGAATAACTAATAAGTAAAAATCATCTAGTCATTACAGAATTAAATAAGGATTACTTGCTCAGTTCCAAAAAAGAAGTATTTTATGCTATCATGGAATTGAAAACACAACAATAATTCATTCTAAAATTATTTAGATTCAAAAGGTCAAAAATAGAAATTTTACCGATTTCACAGGGGTGTAACGGCTGCAGTTCAAACCGTCACTACCCTGTGATTCTGTTTCGAATAGTATCTGCACAGTGCACTACCGGCGATGCACATGGGCCACCCGGTTATCGTTCTCATTGGAATTAATTCATTGTTCTCATTTCTTACTAGTGTAATTTCCCCTTTATTTGGAACCACGTGAATCGGGCTAACCCATTCACTCTTAGAAATTGGATATACCACCACGTGCTATGCTGAGCAACGAGAAGCGATAAATCCCTTCCCTGTAACACGCAGGTGAAATCACACACCGTCTGAAGATAGATGGGCGTGCCCACTGAGTGGGTACAACACGGCCCCAACGATAGTCAGAACAGTGAGGTTTCGCGCCAGAAGGCATTACGTGCTTGATATTTTAGCGTTGGATTTTAACGGTCTTTTATCTTCTTACTATGAGGCAAAACCTATGGCTATAGCAGAAGATAAATAACTCATGCAATTCTAATTATTTAAACAATAAAAGAATGCAAGCTGATCTTATGTGGTAAAAGCCCATTAAGCCTAGGTAAGACCTTAATACACTTAAAGTCTTCACTTGCTTTTCTTCATGGGACTTTTGCTTCTCATCTGGTCCAGCCCAGGGCCCTAGCGCCCATTGCAGCTCAGGTGTGTTCACCAGGTGAATGCGCATGTCCTAGGGTCGAACCCTAGACCTCCCACCTGGTCAAGCCATTAGCTGCATGCGCCTCTGCCAAGTGTGCTCAGTGCTCTTGTCTGATTAAATTACATTTCAATCTATCTAGACAAGATTGACTCGCAGGTCAATTACATCTTATAAATTTAATACAATGTGATTCGCAGATCACAAATAAATATTAATTTATAATTAACCAGGCACGCAGGCCCCAGCACAGCACACATTAAAGGGCAACCCACATAAGATGAAATAAACAAGCATATGGCATCAATCAACATGTGATCCATTACAAAGAAAATAAAATTTTGAAAACCCATTGGCATCAATTTTACTTTTCTTATGTGCCCTACAACCTTACAACGGTCCATTGATAGGGATCCACTCATCATGTCTAGTTAGATCCATGCCCTTGCATGCACCAAGTCTTAACTGACTTGCGTTGACCTAATGGTCAACCATGCATGCGCCAAGGGCTGAACAACCAACATGAGTTCTGGCAAGCGGGTGTGACCCCGGGCCTAACTCATGTGTGTTCACTGGTTGTCTCAACCAGACCTCGCTACACGCCTGTGATGCAGTCGACCTATAGCCACCTCATGCTTGCGCAGAGGTGCCATCTGGTCGACCCATCTAGGCTGTCAGATGGTCTGATCAGACTATTTGGATCCAACCTAGAGGATGATTTCAACCCCATCAACCCGTCTAAGGGTTTACAGTAGGCGCTTAGATCTAAGTGAAGCGCGCAAGATGATATAATTTTTGACAAACAAAAACCTAACAAGCGCCAACACAATATAACATGCACATCACACATGCGCCAACATCTAATAGCATAGTATGTATTTTCGCATGTGATAAAGTAGATCTAAGCAACGCAAACAAGGATCACACAACATGAAGCAATCATATAGACATATAACAACCGCATGCTCTGATACCAATTGAAAAGACCCCTAAATCTAGGGGGCCGAAACCCTAAGGGTGGCGCAAAAGAAAGTTTTCGCATGGGAAGCTAGGGTTTCAACAATAATCGCATATATGTTTATATGATCAACCTCTTATAGTTAGGAATCATACCATAGCCATTTCGATTGGATGGCGTCAAGGAAGAAGAGATTCGAATGAAACTCCTCCAAAAGGTGCGCACACAAGGTGTTGCCGCCTACTCCTTGAGATCCTTGTGCTAGCAAGGTTCTTCAAGGGTCTTTGATCGAATCAAAGGGATGAGATGTCTTCTCCCACTCGGCCGAGACCTCTCCAAGACGTGAAGGAAGCTTTTCACCCGAGAGAGAGCGTCGAGAGCAAGAGTCAAAACGTATTGGCGTTCAAGAGAGGTGGCGCATGAAGACTTACTAAAAATAGCAAGCCATGAAGAGCATGCGCCCACTTCTTCATAACCGACAATAACGCTTCAAAGATTGAACCATGCGTTCATTCTCTTGAACCGGTTTAATCTAATTGACCCAACTCAATTTGGTTCAAAGACCAAATCAAAACAGCCCAAGCCATTTGGTCTAGATCATCTTAAACCCTAAGGCTCCTGATCTAACCGTTCATCTCGTGATGCTTTTGATCTCACCGATCTAGCATCAATTCTCTCGATCGAAGCTTACCGATCTCAAGCCCTAATCAATCAAACATGATCAGACCAGATCTCACTTACAATCAGAGTCTAAATCCCTTTAAACTGAACTTAATCAATTCAGTCCACACGATCTGACTTAAGTAAGCCATATCATCAAATTGTGCGACCCTGAGGGTTTCCTTTAAATGTCGGTAACGATAACTCACGTTATCACGATCAGTGAGGGGTATCTAGCAACACATCACTGTCTCCCGATATAAAGGAAAGAGTCTTCCAAGACTACACCCAAACCACAGCACAAGTGTGAATCCATTTCACAAGGCATACAAGTTTCCTTTGCCACTGGATGTTCTTATTGGACAAGCGTGTCAAGCCTGTAACTCCAATATGATGAGCATGATTAGATCAGATGAACATAGTCACCTGGGTATGGCCATACACTTTCTCAATCATCTCATCCAGGGGGGCCCCATAGAACATCATACTCCTTAAACAAAGAGACGGCAATCCTTTATCTATCACCAGTGCCCTAACCTGACTCATGATCATTATCCAAGATAGTCTATAACCATTATGTTTCAAATGATATTGAACTACCTCAAAACAATGACAATCATCATTTAGAAACACAAGTGATCTCAAGTCAGAGGAAGTATGCCACTTGTTGCATACAAGGATTATTCACATTATGACAAGCAATTGAATATCCTAGTAGGGTCTGTCCAGTACATCCAATGTACCCATGAGTCTACATCTTATTCCATGCTCGAAGCATCCTATAAGATTAGAACACACATTAGTCTTAACCATATCAAGGCTGTCTCATGTTCACCAAGATATCTCGACTAAGGACATATAGCATGTCAGCTTAGCTGAACAGCATTGAGACATTATTCAGAAGCACAGTTATTGCAGCAGACAATGTAAAAAACTGAATAATAACCATTGCCTTTATAAACATAAGAGTTTATACATGATACTGTTACAATCCCAAGGCCTCAAACATTAGCCTTAAGGGCATACCCCAACAATCTCCCACTTGCACTTAATCTAATGGTTGAGAAATCTCAAACCCATATTATTACAGTGCTTCTCATGCTTCTGCTGCGCCAGAGGCTTGGTAAGCGGGTCAGCCAGATTGTCATCTGTATGAACCTTGCAGATTTTGATCTCGCCTCGATCAATGATCTCCCGGATCAAGTGAAACCGTCTCTGTATGTGCTTGGACTTCTGGTGCGACCGTGGTTCCTTTGCTTGTGCTATTGCTCCAGTGTTATCACAGAAGATAACCAAAGGATCTGCACTCGAAGGAACAACACCAAGTTCCTGAATGAACTTATGAATCCAAACTGCCTCCTTAGATGCTTCCGAGGCTGCAACATTCTCAGCTTCTGTTGTGGAATCAGCAACAATAGACTGTTTGAAACTTTTCCACACCACTGCTCCTCCATTCAAGCTAAAAACATAGCCTGATTGCGATCGGAAATCATCCTGGTCAGATTGGAACGAAGCGTCAGTATATCCTTCAATACTGAGTTCTTCCTGACCTCCATATATCAAGAACATATCTTTGGTCCTCCGAAGATATTTCAAAATGTTCTTGACTGCAATCCAGTGTGCCTTACCTGGATTACTTTGGAATCGACTGGTCACGCTTAACCCGTAAGCGACGTCTGGGTGAGTACACAACATCGCATACATAATGGATCCAATAGCCGAAGCATAAGGCGTATTGTCCATTTCATCTTTCTCAGTCTGTGTTTGTGGACACTGACTCTTTGAAAGATTCAGACCATGTCTGACTGGAAGATATCCTCTTTTAGAATTCTCTAAATGGAATCTCTCCAGGACTTTATCGATGTAAGTACTCTGGCACAGCCCGAGAAGTCTCTTAGATCTATCCCTGTAGATCTTCACACCTAAAACATAGGCTGCTTCTCCTAAATCTTTCATCTGGAAACATTTCCTTAGCCATGCTTTAACAGCATGCATTTCAGGAATATCGTTTCCAATGATTAAGATATCATCGACGTAGAGGACTAGGAAAGTAATCACGCTCCCACTAAACCTCTTATATACACACGGGTCATCTTCGTTCTTGATGAACCCAAACTCAGAGATTGATTCATCAAAATGAATATTCCAGCTTCTTGATGCTTGTTTAAGTCCATAAATGGACTTCTTTAACTTGCATATTTTATGACGATCTGATGGATTAGTGAAACCTTCAGGTTGTGTCATATACACATCCTCATCCAGTTTTCCATTAAGGAAAGCCGTCTTCACATCCATCTGCCAGATCTCATAATCATAATATGCAGCTATCGCGAAAAGAATCCGAATAGACTTAAACATAGCTACAGGTGAGAAAGTTTCATCATAATCTATCCCGTAGATTTGTTTGAAACCTTTCGCAACTAGCCTGCCTTTATAGGTAACTACGTTACCATCCATGTCAATCTTCCTTTTGAAGATCCATTTACAGCCTATAGGGATTACTCCCGGAGGCGGATCAACCAAATCCCAGACTTGGTTATCTGACATGGAGTCCATCTCGGCTCGCATAGCTTCAAGCCATCTAGCTGACTCCGGTCCACTGACCGCATCCGCATAAGTGAGGGGTTCATCATTATCAATGATGTAGACTCCGTCATAGCGCTCAGGCTGACGACGGATCTTTCCCGATCTTCGCGGTTCCCGTGATATCTGAGCCTCAGGTTGTTCAATAACCTGATCAACTGGCTCAGGCTCATCCAACTGAGCTTGACTACTTTGTCCTTCCTCTGGATTCTCATCCAGCTTTATTTCTCTCCCACTGGCTTCTTGCAGAAGAAACTCCTTCTCAAGAAATATTGCCGTCCGAGCAACAAATACTTTATTCTCTTTGGGATCGTAGAAATAATAACCCTTAGTTTCCTTAGGGTAACCGACAAAGATGCATTTCTCAGATCTGCTCTCCAGTTTCCCAGAGGCGAGTTTTTTAACATAAGCCTCGCAACCCCAGATCTTAATAAATGTCAAGCTAGGCTGTTTCCCATACCATAACTCATATGGAGCCTTTGAAACTGCCTTGGATGGCACTCGGTTTAGTACCTTTGCAGCTGTTTCCAGTGCAAATCCCCAAAAGGAGTAAGGTAGAGTAGCCTGACTCATCATAGAACGAACCATATCAAGTAACGTTCTATTTCTCCTCTCGGACACACCATTCCATTGCGGTGTTCCTGGCGGAGTGAGCTGTGAGATAATCCCACACTCTTTTAGATAGTCAGTAAACGCATGACTCAAGTATTCTCCACCTCGATCAGAATGAAGTGCCTTGATATTTCGGCCTAGCTGATTTTGTACTTCATTTTTGAACTCTTTGAACTTGTCAAAAGATTCACTCTTATGTCTCATAAGATAGACATAACCATATCTACTGAAATCATCAGTAAAGGTAATGAAGTACTGATAGCCACCTCTGGCATGTTTACTAAATGGCGCACACACATCACTGTGTATAAGGTCAAGTAAACCTGAAGCCCTTTGACCTTTGTTAGGAAAAGGAGACTTCATCATTTTACCCATTAAACAAGCTTTGCATGTATCAATCTCCTCATAGGAGAATGATCCCAGCAGTCCATGATTATGCAACCGCTTAATGCGCTTCTTGTTAATATGGCCTAAACGACTATGCCATAGCAAGGTGCTGTCATCAGCATACTTGGCTTTCTTATTATCAATGTTTTGTATAGAATATTCCATGTCCAACATGAATAACCCATTGTTAATTGAACCAGTAGCATAAACAATATTATCAAGAGTAAGATAACACTTTGAAATCTTGCATTCAAAGGAAAACCCTTTCCTGACAAGAGCAGGAATAGAGATAATATTTTTGGTAATACTGGGTACAAAGTAACAATTGTTTAATTCTAATACAATGCCAGATGGTAATGAGATGTAATAATCCCCTACAGCAACAGCAGCAACCCGTGCCCCGTTTCCAACTCGTAGGTCCACCTCATGCTGTCCCACCTGTCTTCTTCTCTTGAGTTCCTGTACATTTGAACAAATGTGAACTCCACATGCAGTGTCCAACACCCATGAAATAGAAGAAGAGGATATCATGACTTCAGTCACAAATATACCTAAGCCAGAAGCGATGCTTCCCTTCTTGTCTCCTTGGAGCGCTTTACAGTCCTTTTTCCAGTGACCCAGCTGGCCACAGTGGAAACATCTGTATTCCTTTGACCGCTTAACCTTCTGTTTCAGAGCCTTGTTGTAGTTCTTGACTGGGGCTTTGCCCTTCTTCCCCTTCTTCTTGTTCCTGGAAGGAACCATTAAGACAGTGGTTGAAGGCTTTCCCTTCAGAGTTTCCTCAGTAGTCAAGAGCATATTCAGCAACTCTGCCGGAGTACAATCGATTTTGTTCATATTAAAGTTAATAATGAACGCATCGAAAGAAGGCGGAAGAGATTGCAGAATAATGTCTACAGCAAGCTCCTGATTGATGGTATGCCCCAGTTTCTCCAGAGCGTCCTTGTGCCCAATCATCTTGAGCACGTGAGCTCCCACTGGGCTCCCTTCAGCCAGTTTGCTCTGAAAGAAAAGCTTGGTCAAATTATAGCGTTCAGTCCTCGCCTGTGCAGCATACAACATCGTGAGGTTTGCTATAATTTCTATAGCAGACATATCCTCATGCTGACGCTGCAGCGGTGGCGTCATAGACGCTAGCATCAGGCAAGCGACATCAATGCTATCATTGACATGCTTTTCATAGGCTTCACGAACCGCCCTTGCGGCGTTCACAGCGGGTTGAGGCGGCACAGCCGTCTCGAGGACATACAGTTTCCTCTCTGCCTTAAGAACAATCTTAAGGTGTCCGTACCAGTCTGAGAAGTTTGGCCCAGCAAACTTCTCCCTTTCCAGTAGGGATCGCACATTGAAGCTCATGGTGTTCGTTGCTGCAGGAATCTACAACAATGCAAGAACAGCAAGGTCAGTATCAATGTTTAGAATCAATCCAGGACTTAAGAAAGATTCTTTTCTCACTATTTTATCTGACTGAAAAATCCATTAAAACAGTCCGAAAGAGTAACACTCTTTTAGTGAGATGGGATCCAGATTTTATACTTGGTCTCCGCGTCCCGCTCAGGCGAGATAAGATGCACAGAGAGTACAAGTAATAATCTCTGGTAGGCAGTCCCTGCCAATCACCAACCCGTGCGATTCCCCTTCATCTGGGCAATCCAGCAGACTGTGCCAACTGAGTTGGTACAACACAGTCTCTGATCCCACAGATGGCTGCCTCCATATGGCTAACATATGCCCCATATGTAGCCTACATGGTCAAGCTGACCTGACCTACTCCCTGGACCACCACGTGCTATGCTGAGCAACGAGAAGCGATAAATCCCTTCCCTGTAACACGCAGGTGAAATCACACACCGTCTGAAGATAGATGGGCGTGCCCACTGAGTGGGTACAACACGGCCCCAACGATAGTCAGAACAGTGAGGTTTCGCGCCAGAAGGCATTACGTGCTTGATATTTTAGCGTTGGATTTTAACGGTCTTTTATCTTCTTACTATGAGGCAAAACCTATGGCTATAGCAGAAGATAAATAACTCATGCAATTCTAATTATTTAAACAATAAAAGAATGCAAGCTGATCTTATGTGGTAAAAGCCCATTAAGCCTAGGTAAGACCTTAATACACTTAAAGTCTTCACTTGCTTTTCTTCATGGGACTTTTGCTTCTCATCTGGTCCAGCCCAGGGCCCTAGCGCCCATTGCAGCTCAGGTGCGTTCACCAGGTGAATGCGCATGTCCTAGGGTCGAACCCTAGACCTCCCACCTGGTCAAGCCATTAGCTGCATGCGCCTCTGCCAAGTGTGCTCAGTGCTCTTGTCTGATTAAATTACATTTCAATCTATCTAGACAAGATTGACTCGCAGGTCAATTACATCTTATAAATTTAATACAATGTGATTCGCAGATCACAAATAAATATTAATTTATAATTAACCAGGCACGCAGGCCCCAGCACAGCACACATTAAAGGGCAACCCACATAAGATGAAATAAACAAGCATATGGCATCAATCAACATGTGATCCATTACAAAGAAAATAAAATTTTGAAAACCCATTGGCATCAATTTTGTTGGGGTATGCCCTTAAGGCTAATGTTTGAGGCCTTTGGGATTGTAACAGTATCATGTAATAAACTCTTATGTTTATAAAGGCATGGTTATTATTCAGGTTGTTACCTTGTCTGCAGTAATAAGTGTACTACTGAATAATGTCTCAAAGCTGTTCAGCTAGGCTGACAGGCTATATGTCCTTAGTCGAGATATCTTGGTGAATATGAGACAGCCTTGATATGATTGAGACTAATATGTGTTCTAATCTTATAGGATGCTTCGAGCATGGAATAAGTGTAAGATCCAGAAATTTATTAGCAGGTAAGAAAAATAAAATGTTATTTATTTAGCATTTTTGGGAATTTCTTTCAATGAGAAAATGTCTTGATTTATGTATTTTCCTGCTATGTAAAAATATGTGTCGCGGAGAGGATTCGAACCTGCGACTTAAGGCATAGGTTGTGTGCTGCACGCCACTAGGCTAGTGGTGTCTTTCTTGTTAGAAAAGGGTAAGAGCCTTTGATAAGGGTAAAGTGGAGATTAACTTATACTAAAGGGTTATTGGATCTTCCACTTATGTTGGCTATTGGGTTTGGATTCGTTAGAGGCTTGGAAAAAATGAAAATTTGGGGGAAACCGTGTTCACCCTCATTTTCCTCTTCTCTCACGATTTCTCTAGGGTGAAGGGGCGGCTTGCCTTCTTCTCCTTCTCCTCTTCTTGTGGCCGGCGGCTATTGGTGGTGGAGACGTTTTCCGGCGACGCTTGAGGTGTTTCCGGCGGCGTGGGTGACGTGAGGGTGTTGGCTTGGAAGAACCAAAAACAAGGTGAGTGGATGTTCTCCTTCACCTAGTTCACAAAAATTGTATGTGTTGCTTGATTTAGAGAGGATTAAGGGATAGAATTATGATATGAACTCATGCTTGCAAAATTGTACATGTTTTCTTGCTTTTCTCCAAAATTCGAAACCCTAGGTTGCATGAGAATTAGGGCTTTTCGTTTTTAAGACTCCTAATCATAAATTAGACCTTGATTAAACATGTATGTAGCCTTAGAATTTCAATTGCATGAAGATTAGGGCTTGAAGGAGAATTTCGACCCTTCTTCATGAAGTTACGTCCAAATGCATGGGTAAAAATTGGGGAAAACTTGATATTCATGAAATTAGGTATATGAGGATTATACTGTATTTTTTTGGGAATTTTTAGAAATAAAAGTTTCTGTTGACTGAAATTGACCTAGGGGTAATTCGGTAAATTTCTTAGTTAAAATTGGGGAAAACTTGAAATTACGAATCTAGGGATCATGAGGGACGTAATGAATATTTTTACGAAATTTTTGGATAACTTTTCCTGCATGACTTAAACTTTGAACTAGGGGTATTTCTGTCTTTTGTTATCAGAACTAGTAGAAAACTTTGAATATATGATATTCTGCATTTATGTTAATTGTGAACGAAATTTGGTGAATTTTCTGTATTATTATGTATTTTTAATTGAATGGTGTATGTAGAAAGTAATGACATGAAATATTGATTGATAACTTTGGATGATAACTTAGAAAAGGTTGAACCATGCTTGCATGAAATCTAAGGACCTTTCCTGAACTTGATTAATGTGGAGTCTGAGATAATGTTCGTGTTGTATGATGGAGGATAAGAGTCCTAGACTTGAGTGGACTGAACCTAAGGGTCAACTAGAGCACTCAGTGAACAGTCATTCTGATTTGGGGTTGGGGAATCCACCCATCCTATTCTGACATGTTTCCGGTAATGGAGGGACTGTTCTAGAGTCTAGTGACCAGGTTAGAGGTTCAGGTTTCCGGTTTGTGTTAAGGGTATTTTGTCCAGGTGATAAATCTTTTGAGAGTTGGGTGTTTGAAGCAAAGTGCCACGTCTTGGTCAGACGGGGGCCACCTCTTGAATTCATTCACCTTCTGTTCTGTTCTTGTTTCCCAGTTGTGGGGGTTTTGTGTTCCCGGTAAGGGGGTGTGGTTGAGTGTCGTAGAGCAAAGTGCCACGTCGTGACCTGACGGGGGCCACCTCTTGAATCTAGGCCTCACCAATGTTTGTTGCGCAAGTTACTCTCAGTGCCTTGACGAAGGCCGGGTTGGACCCTCGGGGTCAGTTCTGAAATCACTGGACAATAGTTGCGTGAGTCTGAGTCTGTTGGCTGGTTAGGCTATTTCGTGAACTTGTGTTGGCTGCTTAGGCTATTTCGTGATCTTGTGTTGGCTGGTTAGGCTATTTCGTGATCTTGTGTTGGCCGGTTAGGCTATTTTGTAATCTTGTTGCCGGGGTTGGGTGTATTGTTTCTGATTATGATTGTGAGTTATAGTTATCGGTTTTATTATGTAACATACTTTGATATCTTTTGTTAAATGTTTTTGAAAAGATATCTGTATCTGTTTTTGATTGTGTATTAGTGGATGGTCGAACGAGACTATCTACTCACTGAGCTGTGTAGCTCATTCCACTATATTTTCAGATGCAGGGCAGGAGCCTACAGCCTAGCGGATGTGTTATGTTCTAACTTGATATTTTGGGGCCTGCGAGCCTGTGATATCTTGAGGGCCGGATGTGGCCAAACTTTTTTATGATTTTTGATTCATGGACATGTTAGCCGGATGTGGCTATTTCTTTCTGATTACTGTGATATCTGTTGCCGGGTTGGCATTTGGTTTTGATACGATTGCAAACCGAGGGCTTAAGCCTGTTTTCGGTGAATTCTGTTATGACTAGAATTATTTGATTACCGTGGTTTTATTAACTTGATGATGTGCTGTCGTTCAGAGAATTTTGTTTCGAATTGGCGTGTTTTAGTTTGTGGTCGGGATGTCGACCCATATTGTTATATTATGGAGCATGTACAGGAATTTTCTTAGTGTTTCTGGGGACATGCTGCCGAAATTTTTCGTATCGTTTTGTGTAAGCTATTATTCCCTAGCATCTGTCTTGTCGTTTGTGTGTGACATTCCCTATCTTCCGCGGTTTCTGTCTGTGATTGGGGTTTATTCTGAGGGGATGTTACAGAGTGGTATCAGAGGGATGAGCTAGCTAATAATAGCGGTTTCGAGAGTGGAAAACCTTGCTTGTGTATTGCTAGACAGCTAGGAAGCTTGTTTGAGAAACTGACTTGCTTGTAAATTTTGATTTGTGTGTATCGGGCCCGGGGGTTAGCTTGCCGGAGGACACCCATAGGCGCTATGCCTTGCTTGTGGGTGAATTTCAGCGGTTGGGCCGCTTATATGATGCGTGGTGACGCAGATGTGTGGTGGAAGAGTGAGCTGAGACTCGCGGTGGACAGATCTGAACCGGTGACGTGGCAATACTTCTTGTCCCGGTTCAATGAGAAATTCTTTCCCACTAGCATGGTTGAGGACAGGGAGGTGGAGTTCATCCATCTGGAACAAGGGGACATGACGGTGGATCAGTATGACTTGTTGTTCTCAAAGCTTGGGAAATATGCTCCACATTTGATAAATACTGAGGATAGGCGAGCTAAGAAATTTCTCAGGGGTCTCAGAAGGGATATCAGACAAAAGGTGGGACTACAGCACTTGGAGACTTATGCTGAGATGCTGGATCGTGCACGCACCGCAGAGAAGTACATCCTGGAGGAGCAGACTGAGACAGCCCTAGTTGTAGCCCCTACAGCTGTGACACCGGTTCCCCAGCAAACTGGGGGAGGCAATAGGAAATTCCATAAGGGGAAGGACCAGAAGAGAGACCGATATAGACCGTATCAGGGGAAGGGAACTCAGAGACCGCAGCAGACATCTCAGTCACAGCAGCAGAGTACTGATGGCCGGGTAGAGGACAGAGTCTGCTACCATTGTGGGGCCAAAGGTCACCTGAGGGCGGACTGCCACAAGAAGTCCGGGGCGTGCTTCAATTGCGGAAAAGTGGGGCACAGGATCAAGGATTGCAAGGCGCCTAGGTCACAGATCCGGGGTACCGATAGACCAGCTGTCCAGGCCAGAGTCTACGCTATAGCAGAGAAGGACACTCGAGCTTCCCGATCCGTCGTGGAAGGTACTTTACATGTTTTTGATCAGTTAGCTCGTATTTTGTTTGATCCGGGGTCCAATTTGTCCTTTGTGTCTGCTAATTTTGCTTCTAGACTACCTGTCTCACCTAGAATACTAGATTACACGGTTTCAGTATGTACGCCATTGGGGGATAGTTTATCCACTGACATAGTCTATCCTGACTGTGTTATTCACGTAGAGCAGTACGAGTTTCTAGTTGATTTGATACTACTAGGCATGCAGGATTATGATTTGATCCTAGGCATGGATTGGCTATCTTCTCACCACGCTACAGTGGATTGCTTTGAGAAGATTGTTACTCTGCATCTTCAGGATGGGAGTCATCTGCTGGTAAGAGGCCTGGTGTCTGATCAAGGGCCACATGTGATATCATTTGTGCATGCCAGCAAGTTGCTAGCTAGTGGGTGCAAAGGATACCTTGCACATGTTAAGGTGCAAGAAGACTCAAATCCAGACTTAGCTCAGATAGAGGTAGTCTGTGAGTTTCCTGATGTATTCTCAGATGAGTTTTCAGGTTTGCCTCCCCACAGGGATGTGGAGTTTGGTATTGAGCTGATGCCTGGTACAGCTCCAATATCAAAGGCTCCTTATCGTATGGCCACCTCAGAGTTAGCTGAGTTGAAGAAGCAGTTAGAGGAACTGCTTGAAAAAGGGCTATATCAGACCGAGTGCTTCACCCTGGGGAGCGCCAGTCTTGTTTGTAAAGAAGAAGGACGGAACACTGAGAATGTGCATAGATTACTGTCAACTGAATCAAGTGACTGTAAAGAATAAGTATCCCCTTCCGAGGATAGATGATCTGTTCGATCAGTTGCAGGGTGCCACTGTGTTCTCCAAGATCGATCTGAGGTCAGGATACCATCAGCTCAGGGTCAAGGATGAAGATATCCTGAAGACTGCTTTCAGGACCAGGTATGGGCACTACGAGTTTGTAGTTATGCCTTTTGGATTGACCAATGCACCTGCTGTTTTTATGGATCTGATGAACAGGGTGTTTCATGAGCTGTTAGACACTTGTGTGGTGGTGTTCATAGATGATATACTGGTATACTCCCGTACTTCTCAGGATCACGCTAGGGACTTGCGCAGGGTACTAGCAATTCTGAGGAAGCACCAGTTGTATGCTAAGGCCAGCAAGTGCGAGTTTTGGTTGGATCAGATCAGCTTTCTGGGGCATGTGATATCTGGTCAGGGCGTGTCTGTGGATCCAGTGAAGGTACAGGCTATCCTGAACTGGGGAAGACCAACTAGTGCCACAGAGATCCGGAGCTTTCTGGGATTAGCAGGATATTACAGGAGGTTTGTGGAGGGGTTCTCCAAGTTGGCGGGTCCCTTAACCAAGCTGACCAGGAAAGAGGCTAAGTTTATTTGGGACGAGAAGTGTGAGGAAAGCTTCCAGGAGCTAAAAAGGAGATTGACCAGTACACCCATCCTTATCATTCCTACTGATGGGGAGAGGTTTACTGTTTATACTGATGCCTCAGGCAAAGGACTTGGCTGCGTCCTGATGCAGAAAGGGGCCGTGGTAGCTTATGCTTCGCGGCAACTGAAGGAGTATGAGTTAAACTATCCCACACATGATTTGGAGTTGGCGGCAGTGGTTTTTGCACTGAAGATATGGCGCCACTATCTATTGGGACAGGAGTTTGACTTATTTACTGACCATCAGAGTCTCAAGTACATTTTCACTCAGAAGGATTTAAATATGAGGCAGAGAAGGTGGATGGAGCTAATAAAGGATTATGATTTCTCTATTCAGTATCAGGCCGGGAAAGCCAATGTGGTAGCTGATGCATTGAGCAGACACCCAGTTACTTCTGTAGCCGCACTGAGGGTCAGTGAGTGGCAGTTATTGCAGGAGTTCCGAGAGCTCAGGGTTGAGGTGTCTCCCAGAGTTCAGTCTGGGTATGTGGCTTTTCTCCGGGTTCAGTCTGCTTTACTGCAGAGGATCAGGGATCAGCAGCTGGTAGATCCGAGTCTAGTTCAGATCAGAGAGAGGATGGCTGCCGGGCCAGTGGAGGATTTCAGTGTATCTGGTGATAATATTCTGCGGTTCCGTGGAAGGGTGTGTGTCCCTGAGGAACCTAGTCTGAGGAGAGAGATCTTGGAGGAGGGTCATAACTCCAAGTATTCCTTGCATCCCGGAGTCACAAAAATGTATCAGGATTTAAAGAAAGATTTCTGGTGGCCGGGTATGAAGAAGGAGGTCGCGGTGTTCGTATCTCGGTGTTTGACCTGTCAGACTGTGAAGGCCGAACACCAGAGACCTGGGGGATTATTGCAGCCGCTCCCTATTTCGCAGTGGAAGTGGGAGTGCATTAGTATGGACTTTGTTTGTGGGTTGCCTCGGACCAGGAGAGGGCATGATGCAGTTTGGGTCATCGTTGACAGGCTCACGAAGGCTGCACACTTTTTACCTATTCGGATGACTTACCCACTCGATCGGCTGGCTAAGCTGTACATCGATGAGATAGTCAGATTACATGGAGTGCCTGTGGATATTGTATCAGACCGCGATTCCAGATTCCTTTCCAGATTCTGGAAGAGCTTGCATGAGGGTCTTGGCACATAGTTGAGTTTTAGTACCGCCTACCATCCGCAGTCAGATGGTCAGTCAGAGCGTACTATACAGACTTTGGAGGATTTGCTGAGGGCTTATGTAGTAGATTGGAGCTCTGAGTGGGACAGTGATTTAGCCTTGATAGAGTTCACCTACAATAACAGTTTTCACTCCAGTATTCAGATGGCTCCGTACGAGGCTCTGTATGGCAGGAAGTGCAGGTCTCCTTTGAGTTGGGAGGAATCGGGGGACCGGATGATTCTGAGATCAGAAGCTGTACAGGAGGCTACAGATAGAGTCAGAGTTATCCAGGAAAAACTGAAGGTTGCTCGGGACAGGCAGAAGAGTTATGCTGATGATCGCCGTCGTCCCTTAGAGTTTATGGTGGGGGATCATGTTTTTCTGAAGGTTTCACCAACCAAGGGTGTCATGCGGTTTGGCAAGAAAGGAAAGCTGAGCCCGAGGTTTGTTGGACCTTATGATATTGTAGAGAGGGTTGGTCCTGTAGCGTACAGACTAGCTCTGCCACCATCTTTGGAGCATCTTCATAACGTATTTCATGTGTCAGTTTTGAGGAAATACTGTGCAGATCCATCACATGTGCTTGATTCTGCTCCCCTGCAGATCCAGAGTGATCTGACTTTTGTAGAGAGACCACTGAGGATTGTGGATAGGAAAGACAAAGTCCTAAGGAACAAGACAATACCGCTTGTAAAAGTTATCTGGGGAAACCAGTCAGTTGAAGAAGCTACTTGGGAGACAGAGTCAGTTATGCGAAGAGAGTTCCCTCAGCTGTTTGATGATTTGGACGGTGAGCTTTAGAGGACTAAAGCTTTTTAAGGGGGGAGGAATGTAAGATCCAGAAATTTATTAGCAGGTAAGAAAAATAAAATGTTATTTATTTAGCATTTTTGGGAATTTCTTTCAATGAGAAAATGTCTTGATTTATGTATTTTCCTGCTATGTAAAAATATGTGTCGCGGAGAGGATTCGAACCTGCGACTTAAGGCATAGGTTGTGTGCTGCACGCCACTAGGCTAGTGGTGTCTTTCTTGTTAGAAAAGGGTAAGAGCCTTTGATAAGGGTAAAGTGGAGATTAACTTATACTAAAGGGTTATTGGATCTTCCACTTATGTTGGCTATTGGGTTTGGATTCGTTAGAGGCTTGGAAAAAATGAAAATTTGGGGGAAACCGTGTTCACCCTCATTTTCCTCTTCTCTCACGATTTCTCTAGGGTGAAGGGGCGGCTTGCCTTCTTCTCCTTCTCCTCTTCTTGTGGCCGGCGGCTATTGGTGGTGGAGACGTTTTCCGGCGACGCTTGAGGTGTTTCCGGCGGCGTGGGTGACGTGAGGGTGTTGGCTTGGAAGAACCAAAAACAAGGTGAGTGGATGTTCTCCTTCACCTAGTTCACAAAAATTGTATGTGTTGCTTGATTTAGAGAGGATTAAGGGATAGAATTATGATATGAACTCATGCTTGCAAAATTGTACATGTTTTCTTGCTTTTCTCCAAAATTCGAAACCCTAGGTTGCATGAGAATTAGGGCTTTTCGTTTTTAAGACTCCTAATCATAAATTAGACCTTGATTAAACATGTATGTAGCCTTAGAATTTCAATTGCATGAAGATTAGGGCTTGAAGGAGAATTTCGACCCTTCTTCATGAAGTTACGTCCAAATGCATGGGTAAAAATTGGGGAAAACTTGATATTCATGAAATTAGGTATATGAGGATTATACTGTATTTTTTTGGGAATTTTTAGAAATAAAAGTTTCTGTTGACTGAAATTGACCTAGGGGTAATTCGGTAAATTTCTTAGTTAAAATTGGGGAAAACTTGAAATTACGAATCTAGGGATCATGAGGGACGTAATGAATATTTTTACGAAATTTTTGGATAACTTTTCCTGCATGACTTAAACTTTGAACTAGGGGTATTTCTGTCTTTTGTTATCAGAACTAGTAGAAAACTTTGAATATATGATATTCTGCATTTATGTTAATTGTGAACGAAATTTGGTGAATTTTCTGTATTATTATGTATTTTTAATTGAATGGTGTATGTAGAAAGTAATGACATGAAATATTGATTGATAACTTTGGATGATAACTTAGAAAAGGTTGAACCATGCTTGCATGAAATCTAAGGACCTTTCCTGAACTTGATTAATGTGGAGTCTGAGATAATGTTCGTGTTGTATGATGGAGGATAAGAGTCCTAGACTTGAGTGGACTGAACCTAAGGGTCAACTAGAGCACTCAGTGAACAGTCATTCTGATTTGGGGTTGGGGAATCCACCCATCCTATTCTGACATGTTTCCGGTAATGGAGGGACTGTTCTAGAGTCTAGTGACCAGGTTAGAGGTTCAGGTTTCCGGTTTGTGTTAAGGGTATTTTGTCCAGGTGATAAATCTTTTGAGAGTTGGGTGTTTGAAGCAAAGTGCCACGTCTTGGTCAGACGGGGGCCACCTCTTGAATTCATTCACCTTCTGTTCTGTTCTTGTTTCCCAGTTGTGGGGGTTTTGTGTTCCCGGTAAGGGGGTGTGGTTGAGTGTCGTAGAGCAAAGTGCCACGTCGTGACCTGACGGGGGCCACCTCTTGAATCTAGGCCTCACCAATGTTTGTTGCGCAAGTTACTCTCAGTGCCTTGACGAAGGCCGGGTTGGACCCTCGGGGTCAGTTCTGAAATCACTGGACAATAGTTGCGTGAGTCTGAGTCTGTTGGCTGGTTAGGCTATTTCGTGAACTTGTGTTGGCTGCTTAGGCTATTTCGTGATCTTGTGTTGGCTGGTTAGGCTATTTCGTGATCTTGTGTTGGCCGGTTAGGCTATTTTGTAATCTTGTTGCCGGGGTTGGGTGTATTGTTTCTGATTATGATTGTGAGTTATAGTTATCGGTTTTATTATGTAACATACTTTGATATCTTTTGTTAAATGTTTTTGAAAAGATATCTGTATCTGTTTTTGATTGTGTATTAGTGGATGGTCGAACGAGACTATCTACTCACTGAGCTGTGTAGCTCATTCCACTATATTTTCAGATGCAGGGCAGGAGCCTACAGCCTAGCGGATGTGTTATGTTCTAACTTGATATTTTGGGGCCTGCGAGCCTGTGATATCTTGAGGGCCGGATGTGGCCAAACTTTTTTATGATTTTTGATTCATGGACATGTTAGCCGGATGTGGCTATTTCTTTCTGATTACTGTGATATCTGTTGCCGGGTTGGCATTTGGTTTTGATACGATTGCAAACCGAGGGCTTAAGCCTGTTTTCGGTGAATTCTGTTATGACTAGAATTATTTGATTACCGTGGTTTTATTAACTTGATGATGTGCTGTCGTTCAGAGAATTTTGTTTCGAATTGGCGTGTTTTAGTTTGTGGTCGGGATGTCGACCCATATTGTTATATTATGGAGCATGTACAGGAATTTTCTTAGTGTTTCTGGGGACATGCTGCCGAAATTTTTCGTATCGTTTTGTGTAAGCTATTATTCCCTAGCATCTGTCTTGTCGTTTGTGTGTGACATTCCCTATCTTCCGCGGTTTCTGTCTGTGATTGGGGTTTATTCTGAGGGGATGTTACAGAGTGGTATCAGAGGGATGAGCTAGCTAATAATAGCGGTTTCGAGAGTGGAAAACCTTGCTTGTGTATTGCTAGACAGCTAGGAAGCTTGTTTGAGAAACTGACTTGCTTGTAAATTTTGATTTGTGTGTATCGGGCCCGGGGGTTAGCTTGCCGGAGGACACCCATAGGCGCTATGCCTTGCTTGTGGGTGAATTTCAGCGGTTGGGCCGCTTATATGATGCGTGGTGACGCAGATGTGTGGTGGAAGAGTGAGCTGAGACTCGCGGTGGACAGATCTGAACCGGTGACGTGGCAATACTTCTTGTCCCGGTTCAATGAGAAATTCTTTCCCACTAGCATGGTTGAGGACAGGGAGGTGGAGTTCATCCATCTGGAACAAGGGGACATGACGGTGGATCAGTATGACTTGTTGTTCTCAAAGCTTGGGAAATATGCTCCACATTTGATAAATACTGAGGATAGGCGAGCTAAGAAATTTCTCAGGGGTCTCAGAAGGGATATCAGACAAAAGGTGGGACTACAGCACTTGGAGACTTATGCTGAGATGCTGGATCGTGCACGCACCGCAGAGAAGTACATCCTGGAGGAGCAGACTGAGACAGCCCTAGTTGTAGCCCCTACAGCTGTGACACCGGTTCCCCAGCAAACTGGGGGAGGCAATAGGAAATTCCATAAGGGGAAGGACCAGAAGAGAGACCGATATAGACCGTATCAGGGGAAGGGAACTCAGAGACCGCAGCAGACATCTCAGTCACAGCAGCAGAGTACTGATGGCCGGGTAGAGGACAGAGTCTGCTACCATTGTGGGGCCAAAGGTCACCTGAGGGCGGACTGCCACAAGAAGTCCGGGGCGTGCTTCAATTGCGGAAAAGTGGGGCACAGGATCAAGGATTGCAAGGCGCCTAGGTCACAGATCCGGGGTACCGATAGACCAGCTGTCCAGGCCAGAGTCTACGCTATAGCAGAGAAGGACACTCGAGCTTCCCGATCCGTCGTGGAAGGTACTTTACATGTTTTTGATCAGTTAGCTCGTATTTTGTTTGATCCGGGGTCCAATTTGTCCTTTGTGTCTGCTAATTTTGCTTCTAGACTACCTGTCTCACCTAGAATACTAGATTACACGGTTTCAGTATGTACGCCATTGGGGGATAGTTTATCCACTGACATAGTCTATCCTGACTGTGTTATTCACGTAGAGCAGTACGAGTTTCTAGTTGATTTGATACTACTAGGCATGCAGGATTATGATTTGATCCTAGGCATGGATTGGCTATCTTCTCACCACGCTACAGTGGATTGCTTTGAGAAGATTGTTACTCTGCATCTTCAGGATGGGAGTCATCTGCTGGTAAGAGGCCTGGTGTCTGATCAAGGGCCACATGTGATATCATTTGTGCATGCCAGCAAGTTGCTAGCTAGTGGGTGCAAAGGATACCTTGCACATGTTAAGGTGCAAGAAGACTCAAATCCAGACTTAGCTCAGATAGAGGTAGTCTGTGAGTTTCCTGATGTATTCTCAGATGAGTTTTCAGGTTTGCCTCCCCACAGGGATGTGGAGTTTGGTATTGAGCTGATGCCTGGTACAGCTCCAATATCAAAGGCTCCTTATCGTATGGCCACCTCAGAGTTAGCTGAGTTGAAGAAGCAGTTAGAGGAACTGCTTGAAAAAGGGCTATATCAGACCGAGTGCTTCACCCTGGGGAGCGCCAGTCTTGTTTGTAAAGAAGAAGGACGGAACACTGAGAATGTGCATAGATTACTGTCAACTGAATCAAGTGACTGTAAAGAATAAGTATCCCCTTCCGAGGATAGATGATCTGTTCGATCAGTTGCAGGGTGCCACTGTGTTCTCCAAGATCGATCTGAGGTCAGGATACCATCAGCTCAGGGTCAAGGATGAAGATATCCTGAAGACTGCTTTCAGGACCAGGTATGGGCACTACGAGTTTGTAGTTATGCCTTTTGGATTGACCAATGCACCTGCTGTTTTTATGGATCTGATGAACAGGGTGTTTCATGAGCTGTTAGACACTTGTGTGGTGGTGTTCATAGATGATATACTGGTATACTCCCGTACTTCTCAGGATCACGCTAGGGACTTGCGCAGGGTACTAGCAATTCTGAGGAAGCACCAGTTGTATGCTAAGGCCAGCAAGTGCGAGTTTTGGTTGGATCAGATCAGCTTTCTGGGGCATGTGATATCTGGTCAGGGCGTGTCTGTGGATCCAGTGAAGGTACAGGCTATCCTGAACTGGGGAAGACCAACTAGTGCCACAGAGATCCGGAGCTTTCTGGGATTAGCAGGATATTACAGGAGGTTTGTGGAGGGGTTCTCCAAGTTGGCGGGTCCCTTAACCAAGCTGACCAGGAAAGAGGCTAAGTTTATTTGGGACGAGAAGTGTGAGGAAAGCTTCCAGGAGCTAAAAAGGAGATTGACCAGTACACCCATCCTTATCATTCCTACTGATGGGGAGAGGTTTACTGTTTATACTGATGCCTCAGGCAAAGGACTTGGCTGCGTCCTGATGCAGAAAGGGGCCGTGGTAGCTTATGCTTCGCGGCAACTGAAGGAGTATGAGTTAAACTATCCCACACATGATTTGGAGTTGGCGGCAGTGGTTTTTGCACTGAAGATATGGCGCCACTATCTATTGGGACAGGAGTTTGACTTATTTACTGACCATCAGAGTCTCAAGTACATTTTCACTCAGAAGGATTTAAATATGAGGCAGAGAAGGTGGATGGAGCTAATAAAGGATTATGATTTCTCTATTCAGTATCAGGCCGGGAAAGCCAATGTGGTAGCTGATGCATTGAGCAGACACCCAGTTACTTCTGTAGCCGCACTGAGGGTCAGTGAGTGGCAGTTATTGCAGGAGTTCCGAGAGCTCAGGGTTGAGGTGTCTCCCAGAGTTCAGTCTGGGTATGTGGCTTTTCTCCGGGTTCAGTCTGCTTTACTGCAGAGGATCAGGGATCAGCAGCTGGTAGATCCGAGTCTAGTTCAGATCAGAGAGAGGATGGCTGCCGGGCCAGTGGAGGATTTCAGTGTATCTGGTGATAATATTCTGCGGTTCCGTGGAAGGGTGTGTGTCCCTGAGGAACCTAGTCTGAGGAGAGAGATCTTGGAGGAGGGTCATAACTCCAAGTATTCCTTGCATCCCGGAGTCACAAAAATGTATCAGGATTTAAAGAAAGATTTCTGGTGGCCGGGTATGAAGAAGGAGGTCGCGGTGTTCGTATCTCGGTGTTTGACCTGTCAGACTGTGAAGGCCGAACACCAGAGACCTGGGGGATTATTGCAGCCGCTCCCTATTTCGCAGTGGAAGTGGGAGTGCATTAGTATGGACTTTGTTTGTGGGTTGCCTCGGACCAGGAGAGGGCATGATGCAGTTTGGGTCATCGTTGACAGGCTCACGAAGGCTGCACACTTTTTACCTATTCGGATGACTTACCCACTCGATCGGCTGGCTAAGCTGTACATCGATGAGATAGTCAGATTACATGGAGTGCCTGTGGATATTGTATCAGACCGCGATTCCAGATTCCTTTCCAGATTCTGGAAGAGCTTGCATGAGGGTCTTGGCACATAGTTGAGTTTTAGTACCGCCTACCATCCGCAGTCAGATGGTCAGTCAGAGCGTACTATACAGACTTTGGAGGATTTGCTGAGGGCTTATGTAGTAGATTGGAGCTCTGAGTGGGACAGTGATTTAGCCTTGATAGAGTTCACCTACAATAACAGTTTTCACTCCAGTATTCAGATGGCTCCGTACGAGGCTCTGTATGGCAGGAAGTGCAGGTCTCCTTTGAGTTGGGAGGAATCGGGGGACCGGATGATTCTGAGATCAGAAGCTGTACAGGAGGCTACAGATAGAGTCAGAGTTATCCAGGAAAAACTGAAGGTTGCTCGGGACAGGCAGAAGAGTTATGCTGATGATCGCCGTCGTCCCTTAGAGTTTATGGTGGGGGATCATGTTTTTCTGAAGGTTTCACCAACCAAGGGTGTCATGCGGTTTGGCAAGAAAGGAAAGCTGAGCCCGAGGTTTGTTGGACCTTATGATATTGTAGAGAGGGTTGGTCCTGTAGCGTACAGACTAGCTCTGCCACCATCTTTGGAGCATCTTCATAACGTATTTCATGTGTCAGTTTTGAGGAAATACTGTGCAGATCCATCACATGTGCTTGATTCTGCTCCCCTGCAGATCCAGAGTGATCTGACTTTTGTAGAGAGACCACTGAGGATTGTGGATAGGAAAGACAAAGTCCTAAGGAACAAGACAATACCGCTTGTAAAAGTTATCTGGGGAAACCAGTCAGTTGAAGAAGCTACTTGGGAGACAGAGTCAGTTATGCGAAGAGAGTTCCCTCAGCTGTTTGATGATTTGGACGGTGAGCTTTAGAGGACTAAAGCTTTTTAAGGGGGGAGGAATGTAAGATCCAGAAATTTATTAGCAGGTAAGAAAAATAAAATGTTATTTATTTAGCATTTTTGGGAATTTCTTTCAATGAGAAAATGTCTTGATTTATGTATTTTCCTGCTATGTAAAAATATGTGTCGCGGAGAGGATTCGAACCTGCGACTTAAGGCATAGGTTGTGTGCTGCACGCCACTAGGCTAGTGGTGTCTTTCTTGTTAGAAAAGGGTAAGAGCCTTTGATAAGGGTAAAGTGGAGATTAACTTATACTAAAGGGTTATTGGATCTTCCACTTATGTTGGCTATTGGGTTTGGATTCGTTAGAGGCTTGGAAAAAATGAAAATTTGGGGGAAACCGTGTTCACCCTCATTTTCCTCTTCTCTCACGATTTCTCTAGGGTGAAGGGGCGGCTTGCCTTCTTCTCCTTCTCCTCTTCTTGTGGCCGGCGGCTATTGGTGGTGGAGACGTTTTCCGGCGACGCTTGAGGTGTTTCCGGCGGCGTGGGTGACGTGAGGGTGTTGGCTTGGAAGAACCAAAAACAAGGTGAGTGGATGTTCTCCTTCACCTAGTTCACAAAAATTGTATGTGTTGCTTGATTTAGAGAGGATTAAGGGATAGAATTATGATATGAACTCATGCTTGCAAAATTGTACATGTTTTCTTGCTTTTCTCCAAAATTCGAAACCCTAGGTTGCATGAGAATTAGGGCTTTTCGTTTTTAAGACTCCTAATCATAAATTAGACCTTGATTAAACATGTATGTAGCCTTAGAATTTCAATTGCATGAAGATTAGGGCTTGAAGGAGAATTTCGACCCTTCTTCATGAAGTTACGTCCAAATGCATGGGTAAAAATTGGGGAAAACTTGATATTCATGAAATTAGGTATATGAGGATTATACTGTATTTTTTTGGGAATTTTTAGAAATAAAAGTTTCTGTTGACTGAAATTGACCTAGGGGTAATTCGGTAAATTTCTTAGTTAAAATTGGGGAAAACTTGAAATTACGAATCTAGGGATCATGAGGGACGTAATGAATATTTTTACGAAATTTTTGGATAACTTTTCCTGCATGACTTAAACTTTGAACTAGGGGTATTTCTGTCTTTTGTTATCAGAACTAGTAGAAAACTTTGAATATATGATATTCTGCATTTATGTTAATTGTGAACGAAATTTGGTGAATTTTCTGTATTATTATGTATTTTTAATTGAATGGTGTATGTAGAAAGTAATGACATGAAATATTGATTGATAACTTTGGATGATAACTTAGAAAAGGTTGAACCATGCTTGCATGAAATCTAAGGACCTTTCCTGAACTTGATTAATGTGGAGTCTGAGATAATGTTCGTGTTGTATGATGGAGGATAAGAGTCCTAGACTTGAGTGGACTGAACCTAAGGGTCAACTAGAGCACTCAGTGAACAGTCATTCTGATTTGGGGTTGGGGAATCCACCCATCCTATTCTGACATGTTTCCGGTAATGGAGGGACTGTTCTAGAGTCTAGTGACCAGGTTAGAGGTTCAGGTTTCCGGTTTGTGTTAAGGGTATTTTGTCCAGGTGATAAATCTTTTGAGAGTTGGGTGTTTGAAGCAAAGTGCCACGTCTTGGTCAGACGGGGGCCACCTCTTGAATTCATTCACCTTCTGTTCTGTTCTTGTTTCCCAGTTGTGGGGGTTTTGTGTTCCCGGTAAGGGGGTGTGGTTGAGTGTCGTAGAGCAAAGTGCCACGTCGTGACCTGACGGGGGCCACCTCTTGAATCTAGGCCTCACCAATGTTTGTTGCGCAAGTTACTCTCAGTGCCTTGACGAAGGCCGGGTTGGACCCTCGGGGTCAGTTCTGAAATCACTGGACAATAGTTGCGTGAGTCTGAGTCTGTTGGCTGGTTAGGCTATTTCGTGAACTTGTGTTGGCTGCTTAGGCTATTTCGTGATCTTGTGTTGGCTGGTTAGGCTATTTCGTGATCTTGTGTTGGCCGGTTAGGCTATTTTGTAATCTTGTTGCCGGGGTTGGGTGTATTGTTTCTGATTATGATTGTGAGTTATAGTTATCGGTTTTATTATGTAACATACTTTGATATCTTTTGTTAAATGTTTTTGAAAAGATATCTGTATCTGTTTTTGATTGTGTATTAGTGGATGGTCGAACGAGACTATCTACTCACTGAGCTGTGTAGCTCATTCCACTATATTTTCAGATGCAGGGCAGGAGCCTACAGCCTAGCGGATGTGTTATGTTCTAACTTGATATTTTGGGGCCTGCGAGCCTGTGATATCTTGAGGGCCGGATGTGGCCAAACTTTTTTATGATTTTTGATTCATGGACATGTTAGCCGGATGTGGCTATTTCTTTCTGATTACTGTGATATCTGTTGCCGGGTTGGCATTTGGTTTTGATACGATTGCAAACCGAGGGCTTAAGCCTGTTTTCGGTGAATTCTGTTATGACTAGAATTATTTGATTACCGTGGTTTTATTAACTTGATGATGTGCTGTCGTTCAGAGAATTTTGTTTCGAATTGGCGTGTTTTAGTTTGTGGTCGGGATGTCGACCCATATTGTTATATTATGGAGCATGTACAGGAATTTTCTTAGTGTTTCTGGGGACATGCTGCCGAAATTTTTCGTATCGTTTTGTGTAAGCTATTATTCCCTAGCATCTGTCTTGTCGTTTGTGTGTGACATTCCCTATCTTCCGCGGTTTCTGTCTGTGATTGGGGTTTATTCTGAGGGGATGTTACAATAAGATGTAGACTCATGGGTACATTGGATGTACTGGACAGACCCTACTAGGATATTCATATTGCTTGTCACAATGTGAATAATCCTTGAATGCACTAAGTGGCACATGTCCTCTGACTTGAGATCACTTGAGTGACTAAATGATGATTGTCATTGTTTTGAGGTAGTTAAATATCATTTGAAACATAATGATCATAGACTATCTTGGATAATGATCATGAGTCAGGTTAGGGCACTAGTGATAGATATAGGATTGCCGTCTCCTTGTTCAAGGAGTGTGATGTTCTAAAGGGGCCCCCCTATATGAGATGATTGAGAAAGTGTATGGCCATACCCAGATGACTATGCTCGTCTGATCTAATCATACTCATAGTATTGGAGTTACAAGCTTGACCCGCTTGTCCAATAAGAACATCCAGTGGCAAAGGACACATGCATGCCTTGTGAAGTTGATTCACACTTGTGCTGTGGTTTGGGAGTAGTCTTGGAAGACTCTTTCCTTTATATCGGGAGACAGTGATGTGTTGCTAGATACCCCTCACTGATCGTGATAACGAAAGTTATTGTTACCGACATTTAAAGGAAACCCTCAGGGTCGCACAAATTGATGATATGACTTACTTAAGTCAGATCGTGTGGACTGAATTAGTTGGGTTCAGTTTAAAGGGATTTAAACTCTGATTGTAAGTGAGATCTAGTCTGATCATGTTTGATTGATTAGGGCTTGAGATCGGTAAGCTTCGATCGAGAGAAGAGATGCTAGATCGGTGAGATCAAGAGCATCAGGAGATGGACGGTTAGACCTTGAGCCATTAGGTTCATAGAAGGTCTAGACCATGTATTGGCTTGGCTTGGTTTGATTTTGGTCTATGAGCCAAATCGAATTGAACCAAAGAATGAACCGGTTCACTATGTGAACGCATGGTTCATGAAGGAAGGCGTTTTGGCGTTGGAACATGGCTTCATGACTTTCCATTTTGGGAAGTCATGTAACGCCATTTTTGATGTTATCGCCTAAACGCTTTTGCTCGCTTGTCATTGACGTTGCTTGCTTGCCATCTCGTGTGGAAGAAGGTGAACGACAAGGGAGAGCTCTCGGCCAAGGAAGCATCTCAACCTATCCCTTCCATTCGGCAAGGACTCTTGAAGATCTTTGCTAGCACAAAGATCAACAAGAAGAAGTCATCCCTCTTTTGTGTGCGTCACTTGTGGAGAAGATCTATCTTGCTCTTTGCTTCCAAGCCGCCTCCTTCCCATGGCCATGGTAACGAATCTTTCATTTGTTGTTTAAGTTGATCATATGAAAGTATAGCATGCGATCAAGTTTAAACCCTAATTCCGCTGCTAAAACAAAGAAGACCACTTGCGCTATCTATAGGGTTTCACTCCCCCTTGAAGGGGACCCCTCTAAAACCCTTCAATTGGTATCAGAGCTCGGATCTATACTTGTTCATATGATTGCTTGCGCATCTTATGAGTAGATCATCATGTTTGTTCCATGCATATGCTTATGAGTAGATCTAATGATGGTTGATCACATGCCGAAACCTACATGCTAGTTTAGAACTTAGATGTATGTTTCTTCATGATTTGCGCATGTTATATGTCTCTTCATGATTTGCGCATGTTGTTGTGTTGGCGCATGTTAAGTATGTTGAATGGTATTTCATCAAAACTTATACCTACTTGCGCGCAAACAATTAGATCTATATGCATCTACTATAAACCCTTAGACGGGTTGATGGGGTTGAAAGCATACTCTAGGTTAGATCCAATAGTCTGATCAGACCATCTGACAGCCTAGATGGGTTGACCAGATAGCACCTGTGCGAAAGCACGAGGTGGCTATAGGTTGACTGCATCACAGGCGTGTAGCGAGGTCTGGTTGAGACAGCAATGAACACACATGAGTTAGGCCCGGGGTCACACCCGCTTGCCAGATCTCATGAAGGTTGTTCAGCCCTTGGCGCATGCATGGTTGACCATCAGGTCAACTCGAGTCAGTTAGGACTTGGTGCATGCAAGGGCAAGGATCTAACTAGATTGATGAGTGGATCCCTATCAATGGACCGTTGTAAGGTTGTAGGGCACATAAGAGAATTAAAATTGATGCCAATGGGGTTTTCAAAATTTTATTTTCTATGTAATGGATCACATGATGATTGGTTGATGCCATGATGCCTGTTTATTTAATCTTATGTGGGTTGCCCTATTGTGTGCTGTGCTGGGGCCTGCGTGCCTGGTTAATTATAAATTAATCTTATTTTGTGATCTGCGAATCACATTGTTTTTAATTTATTGTATAATTGACCTGCGAGTCAAGCTTGTCTAGATAGATCAAAATGTATTCTGATTAGACAAGAGCACAAAAGCACACATCGCAGAGGCGCATTCAGCTGGTGGCGCACCTGAGGTGCTCTTGGCGCTAGGGCCCTGGGTTGGACCAGATGAGATGCAAAAGTCCCAAGAAGAGCAAGTGAAGACTTAAGTATCTTAAGGTCTTACTTAGGCTTTGGGCTTTTACCACATAAGATCAGCATGCTTTCTTTTTATTCGTTATATAATTAGAACTGCATGAGTTTATCTTCTGCTATAGCCATAGGATTTGCCTGATAGTAAGAAGATAAAAGGCCGTTAAAATCCAAACGCTAAAAATATCAAGCTCGTAAGCCTTCTGACGCGAAACCTCACTGTTCTGACTATCGTTGGAGCCGTGTTGTACCCACTCAGTGGGCACGTCCATCTATCTTCAGACGGTGCGGGATTTCACCTGCGTGTTACAGAGAAGGGATTTATCGCTTCTCGTTGCTCAGCATAGCACGTGGTGGTCCAGGGAGTAGGTCGGGTCAGCTTGACCATGTAGGCTACATATGTGGCGCATATGGTAGCGCATGGAGGCAGCCATCTGTGGGATCAGAGACTGTGTTGTACCAACTCAGTTGGCACAGTCTGCTGGATTGCCCAGTTGAAGGGGAATCGCACGGGTTGGCGATTGGCTGGGACAGCCTACCAGAAATTAGTGCCTGTCATCTCTGTGCATCTTATCTCGCCTGAGCGGGACACGGAGACCAAGTATGAAATCTGGATCCCATCTCACTAAAAGAGTGTTATTCTTTCGGACTGTTTACTGGATTTTTCAGTCAGACAAAATAGTGAGAAAAGAATCTTTCTTAAGTCCTGGATTGATTCTGAACATTGATACTGACCTTGCTGTTCTTACATTGTTGTAGATTCCTGCAGCAACGAACACCATGAGCTTCAATGTGCGATCCCTACTGGAAAGGGAGAAGTTTGCTGGGCCGAACTTCTCTGACTGGTTCGAACACCTTAAGATCGTTCTTAAGGCAGAGAGGAAACTGTATGTCCTCGAGACGGCAGTGCCGCCTCAGCCCGCTGCGAACGCCGCAAGGGCGGTTCGTGAAGCCTATGAAAAGCACGTCAATGATAGCATTGATGTCGCTTGCCTGATGCTAGCGTCTATGACGCCACCGCTGCAGCGTCAGCATGAGGATATGTCAGCTATAGAGATTATAGCGAACCTCAAGATGCTGTATGCTGCACAGGCAAGGACAGAACGCTATAATCTGACGAAGCTCTTCTTTCAGAGCAAACTGGCTGAAGGGAGCCCAGTGGGAGCTCACGTGCTCAAGATGGTTGGGCACAAGGAGGCTCTGGAGAAACTGGGGCATACCATTAACCAGGAGCTTGCTGTAGACATCATTCTGCAGTCTCTTCCGCCCTCTTTCGATGCGTTCATTATTAACTTTAATATGAACAAAATCGATTGTACTCCGGCAGAGCTGCTGAATATGCTCTTGACAACTGAGGAGACTCTGAAGGGAAAGCCTTCAACCTCTGTCTTAATGGTTCCTTACAGGAACAAGAAGAAGGGGAAGAAGGGCAAGGCCCCTGTCAAGAACTACAGCAAGGCTCTGAAGCAGAAGGTTAAGCGGTCTAAGGACAACAGGTGTTTCCACTGTGGCCAGCTGGGTCACTGGAAAAAGGACTGTAAAGCGCTCCAAGGAGATAAGAGGGGAAGCATCGCTTCTGGCTCAGGTATTTATGTGACTGAGGTCATGTTATCTTCTTCTTCTATTTCATGGGTGTTGGACACTGCATGTGGAGTTCACATTTGTTCAAATGTACAGGAACTCAAGAGAAGAAGGCAGGTGGGACAGCATGAGGTAGACCTACGCGTTGGAAACGGGGCACGGGTTGCTGCTGTTGCTGTAGGAGACTATTTCATCTCTTTACCATCTGGACTTGTATTGGAATTAAACAATTGTTATTTTGTACCGAGTATCACCAAAAATATTATCTCTATTCCTGCTCTTGTCAGGAAAGGATTTGCCTTTGAATGCAATATTTCAAAGTGTGTTTTATCTTATGATAATATTGTTTATGCTACTGGTTCAATTAACAATGGGTTATACATGTTGGACATGGAAAGTTCTATACATAACATTGATAATAAGAAAGCCAAGAATGCTGATGACAGCACCTTGCTATGGCATAGTCGTTTAGGCCATATAAACGAGAAACGCATTAAGCGATTGCATGATCATGGACTGCTGGGATCATTCTCCTATGAGGAGATTGATACATGCAAAGCTTGTTTAATGGGTAAAATGACGAAGTCACCTTTTCTTAATAAAGGTCAATGGGCTTCAGGTTTACTTGACCTCATACACAGTGATGTGTGTGGGCCATTTAGTAAACATGCTAGAGGTGGCTATCAGTACTTCATTACCTTTACTGATGATTTCAGTAGGTATGGTTATGTCTATCTGATGAGACATAAGAGTGAATCTTTTGACAAGTTCAAAGAGTTCAAGAATGAAGTACAAAATCAGCTAGGCCGAAATATCAAGGCACTTCGTTCTGATCGAGGTGGAGAATACTTGAGTCATACATTTACTGACTATCTGAAGGAGTGTGGGATTATCTCACAGCTCACTCCGCCAGGAACACCGCAATGGAATGGTGTGTCCGAGAGGAGAAATAGAACGTTACTTGATATGGTTCGTTCTATGATGAGTCAGGCTACTCTTCCATACTCCTTTTGGGGTTTTGCACTGGAAACAGCTGCAAAGGTACTAAACCGAGTGCCATCCAAGGCCGTTTCAAAGACGCCATATGAGTTATGGTATGGGAAACAGCCAAGCTTGACATTTATCAGAATCTGGGGTTGCGAGGCTTATGTCAAAAAGCTCGCCTCTGGGAAACTAGAGAGCAGATCTGAGAAATGTATCTTTGTCGGTTACCCTAAGGAAACTAAGGGTTATTATTTCTACGATCCCAAAGAGAACAAAGTATTTGTTGCTCGGACGGCCATCTTTCTTGAGAAGGAGTTTCTTCTGCAAGAGGCCAGTGGGAGAGAAATAAAGCTGGATGAGAATCCAGAGGAAGGACAAAGTAGTCAAGCACAGTTGGATGAGCCTGAGCTGGTAGATCAGGTTACTGAACAACCTGAGGCTCAAATATCACGGGAACCGCGAAGATCGGGAAGGATCCATCGACAGCCTGAGCGCTATGACGGAGTCTACATCATTGATAATGATGAACCCCTCACTTATGCGGAAGCGGTCAGTGGACCGGAGTCAGCTAGATGGCTTGATGCTATGCGAGCCGAGATGGACTCCATGTCAGATAACCAAGTCTGGGATTTGGTTGATCCGCCTCCGGGAGTAATCCCTATAGGCTGTAAATGGATCTTCAAGAAGAAGATTGACATGGATGGTAACGTGGTTACCTATAAAGGCAGGCTAGTTGCGAAAGGATTCAAACAAATCTACAGGATAGATTATGATGAAACTTTCTCACCTGTAGCCATGTTTAAGTCTATTCGGATTCTTTTCGCGATAGCGGCATATTACGATTATGAGATCTGGCAGATGGATGTGAAGACAGCTTTCCTTAATGGAAATCTGGATGAGGATGTGTATATGACACAACCTGAGGGTTTCACTAATCCATCAGATCGTCATAAAATATGCAAGCTAAAGAAGTCCATTTATGGACTGAAACAAGCATCAAGGAGCTGGAATATTCGTTTTGATGAATCAATCTCTGAGTTTGGTTTCATCAAGAACGAGGACGACCCGTGTGTATATAAGAGGTTTAGTGGGAGCGTGATTACTTTCCTAGTCCTCTACGTCGATGATATCTTAATCATTGGAAATGATATTCCTGAACTGCATGCTGTTAAAGCATGGTTAGGAAAATGTTTCCAGATGAAAGATTTAGGAGAAGCAGCCTATGTATTAGGTGTGAAGATCTACCGGGATAGATCTAAGAGGCTTCTCGGGCTGTGCCAGAGTACTTACATCGATAAAGTCCTGGAGAGATTCCATTTAGAGAATTCTAAAAGAGGATATCTTCCAGTCAGACATGGTCTGAATCATTCGAGGAGTCAGTGTCCGCAAACACAGACTGAGAAAGATGAAATGGACAATACGCCTTATGCTTCGGCTATTGGGTCCATTATGTATGCGATGTTGTGTACTCGCCCAGACGTCGCTTACGGGTTAAGCGTGACCAGTCGGTTCCAAAGTAATCCAGGTATGGCGCACTGGATTGCGATCAAGAACATTTTAAAATATCTGCGGAGGACCAAAGATATGTTCTTGATATATGGTGGTCAGGAAGAACTCAGTATAGAAGGATATACTGATGCTTCGTTCCAGTCGGACCAGGATGATTTCCGATCGCAATCAGGCTATGTTTTTAGCTTGAATGGTGGAGCAGTGGTGTGGAAAAGTTTCAAACAATCAACTGTTGCTGATTCCACAACAGAAGCCGAGTATGTTGCAGCCTCGGAAGCATCCAAGGAGGCAGTATGGATTCGTAAGTTCGTGAGAGAACTTAGTGTCGTTCCTTCGAGTGCAGATCCTTTGGTTATCTTCTGTGATAACACTGGAGCAATCGCACAAGCAAAGGAACCACGGTCGCACCAGAAGTCCAAGCACATACAGAGACGGTTTCACTTGATCCGGGAGATCATAGATCGTGGCGAGATCAAAATATGCAAGGTTCATACAGACGACAATCTGGCAGACCCGCTTACCAAGCCTCTGGCGCAGCAGAAGCATGAGAAGCACTGTAATAATATGGGTTTGAGATTTCTCAACCATTAGATTAAGTGCAAGTGGGAGATTGTTGGGGTATGCCCTTAAGGCTAATGTTTGAGGCCTTTGGGATTGTAACAGTATCATGTAATAAACTCTTATGTTTATAAAGGCATGGTTATTATTCAGGTTGTTACCTTGTCTGCAGTAATAAGTGTACTACTGAATAATGTCTCAAAGCTGTTCAGCTAGGCTGACAGGCTATATGTCCTTAGTCGAGATATCTTGGTGAATATGAGACAGCCTTGATATGATTGAGACTAATATGTGTTCTAATCTTATAGGATGCTTCGAGCATGGAATAAGATGTAGACTCATGGGTACATTGGATGTACTGGATAGACCCTACTAGGATATTCATATTGCTTGTCACAATGTGAATAATCCTTGAATGCACTAAGTGGCACATGTCCTCTGACTTGAGATCACTTGAGTGACTAAATGATGATTGTCATTGTTTTGAGGTAGTTAAATATCATTTGAAACATAATGATCATAGACTATCTTGGATAATGATCATGAGTCAGGTTAGGGCACTAGTGATAGATATAGGATTGCCGTCTCCTTGTTCAAGGAGTGTGATGTTCTAAAGGGGCCCCCCTATATGAGATGATTGAGAAAGTGTATGGCCATACCCAGATGACTATGCTCGTCTGATCTAATCATACTCATAGTATTGGAGTTACAAGCTTGACCCGCTTGTCCAATAAGAACATCCAGTGGCAAAGGACACATGCATGCCTTGTGAAGTTGATTCACACTTGTGCTGTGGTTTGGGAGTAGTCTTGGAAGACTCTTTCCTTTATATCGGGAGACAGTGATGTGTTGCTAGATACCCCTCACTGATCGTGATAACGAAAGTTATTGTTACCGACATTTAAAGGAAACCCTCAGGGTCGCACAAATTGATGATATGACTTACTTAAGTCAGATCGTGTGGACTGAATTAGTTGGGTTCAGTTTAAAGGGATTTAAACTCTGATTGTAAGTGAGATCTAGTCTGATCATGTTTGATTGATTAGGGCTTGAGATCGGTAAGCTTCGATCGAGAGAAGAGATGCTAGATCGGTGAGATCAAGAGCATCAGGAGATGGACGGTTAGACCTTGAGCCATTAGGTTCATAGAAGGTCTAGACCATGTATTGGCTTGGCTTGGTTTGATTTTGGTCTATGAGCCAAATCGAATTGAACCAAAGAATGAACCGGTTCACTATGTGAACGCATGGTTCATGAAGGAAGGCGTTTTGGCGTTGGAACATGGCTTCATGACTTTCCATTTTGGGAAGTCATGTAATGCCATTTTTGATGTTATCGCCTAAACGCTTTTGCTCGCTTGTCATTGACGTTGCTTGCTTGCCATCTCGTGTGGAAGAAGGTGAACGACAAGGGAGAGCTCTCGGCCAAGGAAGCATCTCAACCTATCCCTTCCATTCGGCAAGGACTCTTGAAGATCTTTGCTAGCACAAAGATCAACAAGAAGAAGTCATCCCTCTTTTGTGTGCGTCACTTGTGGAGAAGATCTATCTTGCTCTTTGCTTCCAAGCCGCCTCCTTCCCATGGCCATGGTAACGAATCTTTCATTTGTTGTTTAAGTTGATCATATGAAAGTATAGCATGCGATCAAGTTTAAACCCTAATTCCGCTGCTAAAACAAAGAAGACCACTTGCGCTATCTATAGGGTTTCGCTCCCCCTTGAAGGGGACCCCTCTAAAACCCTTCAAATTTTACTTTTCTTATGTGCCCTACAACCTTACAACGGTCCATTGATAGGGATCCACTCATCATGTCTAGTTAGATCCATGCCCTTGCATGCACCAAGTCTTAACTGACTTGCGTTGACCTAATGGTCAACCATGCATGCGCCAAGGGCTGAACAACCAACATGAGTTCTGGCAAGCGGGTGTGACCCCGGGCCTAACTCATGTGTGTTCACTGGTTGTCTCAACTAGACCTCGCTACACGCCTGTGATGCAGTCGACCTATAGCCACCTCATGCTTGCGCAGAGGTGCCATTTGGTCGACCCATCTAGGCTGTCAGATGGTCTGATCAGACTATTTGGATCCAACCTAGAGGATGATTTCAACCCCATCAACCCGTCTAAGGGTTTACAGTAGGCGCTTAGATCTAAGTGAAGCGCGCAAGATGATATAATTTTTGACAAACAAAAACCTAACAAGCGCCAACACAATATAACATGCACATCACACATGCGCCAACATCTAATAGCATAGTATGTATTTTCGCATGTGATAAAGTAGATCTAAGCAACGCAAACAAGGATCACACAACATGAAGCAATCATATAGACATATAACAACCGCATGCTCTGATACCAATTGAAAAGACCCCTAAATCTAGGGGGCCGAAACCCTAAGGGTGGCGCAAAAGAAAGTTTTCGCATGGGAAGCTAGGGTTTCAACAATAATCGCATATATGTTTATATGATCAACCTCTTATAGTTAGGAATCATACCATAGCCATTTCGATTGGATGGCGTCAAGGAAGAAGAGATTCGAATGAAACTCCTCCAAAAGGTGCGCACACAAGGTGATGCCGCCTACTCCTTGAGATCCTTGTGCTAGCAAGGTTCTTCAAGGGTCTTTGATCGAATCAAAGGGATGAGATGTCTTCTCCCACTCGGCCGAGACCTCTCCAAGATGTGAAGGAAGCTTTTCACCCGAGAGAGAGCGTCGAGAGCAAGAGTCAAAACGTATTGGCGTTCAAGAGAGGTGGCGCATGAAGACTTACTAAAAATAGCAAGCCATGAAGAGCATGCGCCCACTTCTTCATAACCGACAATAACGCTTCAAAGATTGAACCATGCGTTCATTCTCTTGAACCGGTTTAATCTAATTGACCCAACTCAATTTGGTTCAAAGACCAAATCAAAACAGCCCAAGCCATTTGGTCTAGATCATCTTAAACCCTAAGGCTCCTGATCTAACCGTTCATCTCGTGATGCTTTTGATCTCACCGATCTAGCATCAATTCTCTCGATCGAAGCTTACCGATCTCAAGCCTTAATCAATCAAACATGATCAGACCAGATCTCACTTACAATCAGAGTCTAAATCCCTTTAAACTGAACTTAATCAATTCAGTCCACACGATCTGACTTAAGTAAGCCATATCATCAAATTGTGCGACCCTGAGGGTTTCCTTTAAATGTCGGTAACGATAACTCACGTTATCACGATCAGTGAGGGGTATCTAGCAACACATCACTGTCTCCCGATATAAAGGAAAGAGTCTTCCAAGACTACACCCAAACCACAGCACAAGTGTGAATCCATTTCACAAGGCATACAAGTTTCCTTTGCCACTGGATGTTCTTATTGGACAAGCGTGTCAAGCCTGTAACTCCAATATGATGAGCATGATTAGATCAGATGAACATAGTCACCTGGGTATGGCCATACACTTTCTCAATCATCTCATCCAGGGGGGCCCCATAGAACATCATACTCCTTAAACAAAGAGACGGCAATCCTTTATCTATCACCAGTGCCCTAACCTGACTCATGATCATTATCCAAGATAGTCTATAACCATTATGTTTCAAATGATATTGAACTACCTCATAACAATGACAATCATCATTTAGAAAC
Source organism: Costus lasius (assembly GCA_027563935.2). Classification (NCBI taxonomy): domain Eukaryota; kingdom Viridiplantae; phylum Streptophyta; class Magnoliopsida; order Zingiberales; family Costaceae; genus Costus; species Costus lasius. Next base: position 46,813,950 of record CM050446.2, read on the forward strand.
ACAAGTGATCTCAAGTCAGAGGAAGTATGCCACTTGTTGCATACAAGGATTATTCACATTGTGACAAGCAATTGAATATCCAAGTAGGGTCTGTCCAGTACATCCAATGTACCCATGAGTCTACATCTTATTCCATGCTCGAAGCATCCTATAAGATTAGAACACACATTAGTCTTAACCATATCAAGGCTGTCTCATGTTCACCAAGATATCTCGACTAAGGACATATAGCATGTCAGCCTAGCTGAACAGCATTGAGACATTATTCAGAAGCACAGTTATTGCAGCAGACAATGTAACAAACTGAATAATAACCATTGCCTTTATAAACATAAGAGTTTATACATGATACTGTTACAATCCCAAGGCCTCAAACATTAGCCTTAAGGGCATACCCCAACAGGCGCATCCACATTAAAGAAAGAATCTGCAAAAGAAGGTCTTTTTAGAGAAGAAGAAAGATCGAATTCAATATTATTCTCATCGATATTTAGAGTCAATCTCCCTTTCTTCACATCTATCATAGCGCCTGCAGTAGCTAGAAATAACCTTCCCAAAATAATAAGCAATTTAATGTCTTCTTCCATCTCTAATATCACAAAATCCATAAGTATAAAAAATTGACCAACTCTAATTGGGACATCCTCCAAAATCCCCACAGGACGTCGGACAAATCGGTCAGCAAGCTGAAGTGAGATAGTGGTCAGCTTCATGTCTCCTATATTAAGCTTTTTGCAAATTGACAGAGGCATTAAGCTGATGCTTGCGCCCAAGTCACATAATGCTCCTTCGAAAGACATGTCACCAATCTGGCAAGGAATTAAGAAGCTCCTTGGATCTTTCAATTTTTTAGGTATTGATGTGTACTTTATTGTACTACTAACTGCAAGCATGACGGCTTTGTCGTAGTAGCACTTAAGTATCGATCCCACATGGACAGTGATCAAGTACCGAGTGATTACGAATCAATAGCTAGACAATCGGGTGAATGTTTTGGGTTTTTATAAAATAAATCAAAATACAACTAAATGGAAATGGAAGCTGAATCAAGCAATGGATACTTTTGAATAGAAAACAAGTTTTAGAGACATCGAAATCGAGTGCATCTCGTTGATGGATTTTAAACTCAAACAAGACAATTATCATAACAACACAATTTTAAAAGTATTCAAGGAAATATCAAATGGTACAAATTACCCTCTTTCGACGGCGTAATCCGGTATCAATCTAGATCGGTGTCCTACTTTCGTGGCTAACCGGACCTAGATTAATCCATTGGGTTCAGAGATGTTATAAAGTTCCTCACATAAATCCTGCCCTAATTCTTGACAGCTCAGAGCATGTTTGATAAGGTAGATCTAGCGTCGCAATTCACCTTTCAGTCCTTCTTGCGGCACCCAAGAAAAGTAATTGCGTGATCAAGATAATACTAGCAATAAAATAGTATAGATCGAATAATTCAAGATAAAATTACATTAGTTACGAGAAAACAAGTTCAAAAATAAGATCCAAATAACTCAAATACTCCCTTGTTTCGATAAAGAAGATTATGCTATCATAGCATCAATTCAGTACAAATCTCTAAAGGAATAGAAGAAACTAAATAGAAAATAGAAGAAAGAGGAAGCAAATGTTGGTGTATATGCCCTTAGGACCAGATGTTGGTATATTCTTTGTACTATTTGACATTGATATTTTATATATGTATCATTCTAGAATTGTCATTATTATGTTTTGTTTACATCTGTAATTGTGTACTTACATAATAATATCCATGGTGACAGATTATGTCTCTGCTCGAATTCTATCCCCAGTCAAGTACCTGAGTTGATATAGGGATAGCTCTGGAACATGTGAGAATGGTATATGGGCTGGTTAGGCACAAGGTGCTAACGCAGACATATGAGTATATAAGTGGAAGATATACTAGATCGACCTGTTGTGAGGCTCTAACTTAGTGTCATGAGTTAACCTCACAAGTAACAGGATATGCATTGATCCTTTAACTTGAGGTCATTGACTCTCCATATGGTTAGGGACATACTTTGATACAACCTAACACCTCACCATAGTTGGGAGGTCATAACGGTTGTCATTGAGCATGTCACGACCCATATGAGAAGATTAATGGACAGATATAGGATTTGCCCCTTCCTAAGGGAAGCTTGATATCCATGGGGCCCCCCTATGGTTCTATGACTGAAAGTGTATGGCCATACCCTAGGTGAAAACTTGATTTAGTCATGACCATGAGATTGGGTGAAAGCAAGTGGTGACACACTTGTCCGATCGGATATCAGTTTGGTAAAATGACTGTAATACATTTGTACCTTATTGCGATGATGGGGATGTCGATGTCGATATCCATTCCGAAGTCTTGGTAGCAGCGATGCACTGCTAGGTGACACTCTCTACTTGTGATGACCTAAGTTCATCACTGCCAACGTCAGAGGAACCTACAGGGCTCATTACCCAATGGGAATTTCTGATAAGTTGTCATGAAGAGTTAAATGGGCTTAAGGGAAAGAAACAAAGAGGTAGACGCATACTGAATCCTAGTTAGACAAGGATTGGCGCCTATGCCTTAATTAATTTATTTCATGTGATTAATCAAATTTGAATTTGAATTAATCATTTGAGATTTAAGTGGAGATAAAATAGGGGCTGATTATTTAAATTAATTTTAGTTCTAATTGGATTAGGAATTGATTAATTAAATTCCTAAAATCATGCTCTAATCTCCTAATCCTTCTCCTTTACTCAAATTGCATATAACTCCAATAAAAGAAACCCTAGCCCACGTCTCCACATACACACAATTCTCTTGGAGGCGTGGAGAACAAGGAGGGGTGCAAGATAGGAGCTCTTCTTCTATCAAGGCCACAAGCACTCTCCTCCACCTTCCATTGGCGCTAGTGAAGCAAGGCTTGGCCACACCCTTCTCATCTTCTTCCTCTTGGCACATCCTCTTCCTTGTGGGTGGCGCAAGAGATCTTGGAAGACTCTCCCTTGGCATGAATATTCTTCCCGAGGCTAGCACCGGGCGTGGAAGAAGAAAACTCAAGCATCGGTTGTGTGCGAGACTATAGAGGGCGAACACTTGGGCGCCTGCATCAGCATCTCTATCAATCGCTTTAAGGTATTATCACTTACTCACCGTGTCGATCCCCTCGCAAGCATCAATCTTTTGGGTTTTTGGGACTAGCCTGTTTCGGGGATTTGCTTCCGTTTTGTATCTCTGATGTATGTAAAAATTTTTTAAAATCCCCGGGGTTTCCCAACAGTGGTATTAGAGCGACTTGCGAGACTTGAACGGTGTTTATTGCTTTATTGAGTGCTCACATATCATATGTATTTTTCTTTAAAATTGCAAATGACTCACGATTTTTCTAAAAGTAAGAAAAATTATAGGTTTCATACTCCTATCCTCTATTCTATTTCTTTTGGATTATTATTCTGATTGATTTAAGATCATAGGCGCACATAGTTTTGTCAAGTAGGACGGGTATTGTGTCCTCTAGACTGGTCGGGTCTCTTCATCTGAAAAAATTGCTAGCCAATTTGGTTTATAAAATCGTCATGAAACTTAATCTCAAAAATAACCAAAAGATTTGTGATGAGGAAAAAAAATGTTTTGATGAAAAATTAAAATTCAGATTTTATGTTCATGAGCATATAGAATAGCATGAGATAGGTATCTTGCTTGTGCATTGTGTTGTGGTCATAGTCAAGCCCCTTGCATGCCTGTGATGTAGTTGTGTAAGGCCTGCGAGCCGCTCTTTCTTTTGTTTTGTAAATTTGAAGATTAAGGATAGTGGCGGCATTGGCGGATCCTGCTTGCTTGGAGCAACTTGAAGGTGGCGGCATCAAAGAGGGTTTGGCCGAACCTCATGGAGAACTTCTAGGTTTTCCTAGAGGTGCTTCTAGTGTTTGACAGCTATCCCTTGGATTGGAGGACCTTGAAGCCGAGCATGAACAAAGTTCTTAGTAGCGGCTAGGTTAGGTCTAGTCTTCGGGGCTTGTCACCTAGGTCAAGCATTGAATCCTATTGGCATGTATTAGTTCAATGTGTTGATTATGCTATAACCACATCACTTGTTTACTGCTTTCCATACCTGCTAAAGCATGCATGTATTGTTTTATCTTGTTGTTATCACCATAGGATTACATGCTTGTAATGTTAGACAAAAGATAAAACTAAGAGGATGAGACCTCAAAAACCCTCAAATAAATATCAAGTATGAAATAAGCCTTATAACTCGTAGCCCTTATCAAGCTATTGATTAGTGGTGTTGTGCACTGTTTCCCACCCTCGTGGGACACACCCACTTATCTTTAGAAGGTGTGTGGTGACAATGGTTTCTCCAGTCCAGTTTTAACCTGGACGTGCCTTCGCAAGGAAACTCGTTGGCCTTGGGCATAACGGTTAGGAATAGACTTGACTAGCTTTTCACATGTGGTGGCCACATGGTGGAACTCTAGAGGCATCATTAAGAGGTTAGGGTTTCATGCGGTATCCAGCCCTCGCTGCAAAAGAAATGCCTAGACTATCTCAATAAGGAGAATTGCCAAGTGCAATCGGTCGACGTGCCCACCTTAAGAAGCATGGGTTACTTTGTACATCTCATCCCACCCTCATGGGATGTGAAGCCTCATGTGAAATAAGGATCTTATCACACTAGGAAATCAAGGATTTCGTGATTGACTTTGTGGGTTGTCAATGCGATTAAAATAGTGGGAGCCACAATCATTTAATACAAGTCCAGATTAAATGATTCAAAGTAGTACTAATCTGCTTTTTCTTGATTGTTGTAAATATAATGGCAACAAACAATAGCAGATGGTCATTATGATCTATCTTAGAAAGGAACAAATTGGTTGAAACCAACTTATTGGACTGGCATCTCAACTTGAGCATTGTTCTTAAGCATGAGAAGAAGCTGTATGTCCTTGAGCAGCCTATTCCTGATTCCCTTCCATGCTCAGCCACAGCGCCTGAGACTGATGCTTTTCATAAGCATCAAAAAGGTGCATCTGAGATTATTAATCTGATGCTAACATGTCACCTGAATTGCGAAGGCGATATGAGGTGAAAAGTGCCTCTGAGATCATAAGTGATCTCAAGTAGCTTTTCGATGAAGCGGTTAGTACTCGTACCTCTAAGGCAATCCATCAATGCAACAGTAAGCCAAAGGGTTTGACTAAGTCATTGAAAATAAGGTTGATAAGGAAAGGTAGGTGCTATAATTGTGGAAGGCCAACCCACTTTAAAAGGGACTTAGTACAACTTTAGAATGAGGTGAAGAGAAGCAGGACTTCATCTTCTAGCTCAGGTATTTATGTTACTGAAGTCAACCTTTCTACTTCTACGTCATGGGTATTGGATACTGCATGCAGAGCTCATATTTGTACAAATATACAGAGGCTCAAGAAAAGTAGATCGGTGCGGCCTAGAGAAATTGACCTATGAGTTGGAAATGGAGCATAGGTTGTTGCTGTTGCTGTAGGAATTTTGACGCTCTCCCTACCTTCTAGACTTCAGTTAGAGTTAGATAATTGCTATTATGTATCTTCTCTTACCAAAAACATTGTATCCATTCCTTGTTTGGCAAGGAAAGGTTTTAAGTTTGAAATAAAAGAGAACACTTGTTCTTTTTCATTTGCAAACATACTTTATGGGAAGGGTACTTTATGCAATGGATTATATGTCTTGGACATGGATAACTCTATATATAACATAAATAATAAAAAGATCAAACTGAGTGTTTCAGTTGGTGCATACCTTTGGCATTGTAGATTAGCCCATATAAACAAAAATTGCATTCAACAACTCCATGCAAATGGATTGTTAGATTCAACCACCTTGGAGGAGTTTGATACATGTGTTGGGGTATGCCCTTAAGGCTAATGTTTGAGGCCTGTGGGAATGTATCTGTATCATGTAATAAACTGTTATGTTTATAAAGGCATGGTTGTTATTCAGTTAGTTACATTGTCTGCTGCAATATATGTTCTTCTGAATAATGTCTCAAAGCTGGTCAGCTAGGCTGACATGCTATAAGTCCTTAGTCGAGATATCTTGGTGAACATGAGACAGCCTTGATATGATTGAGACTAATATGTGTTCTAATCTTATAGGATGCTTCGAGCATGGAATAAGATGTAGACTCATGGGTACATGGGATGTACTGGACAGACCCTACTAGGATGTTCAATTGTTTGTCGCAATGTGAATATTCCTTGAGTATGACAAGTGGCACATTTCCTCTGACTTGAGATCACTTGTGTTTTCTAAATGATGATTGTCATTGTTTTGAGGTAGTTCAATATCATTTGAAATATAATGATTATAGACTATCTTGGATGGTGAGCTTGAGTCAGGTTAGGGCACTAGTGATAGACATAGGATTGCCGTCTCCTTGTTTAAGGAGTGTGATGTTCTAAAGGGGCCCCCTGGATGAGATGATTGAGAAAAGTGTATGGCCATACCCAGGTGACTATGTTCATCTGATCTAATCATGCTCATCATATTGGAGTTACAAGCTTGACACGCTTGTCCAATAAGAACGTCCAGTGGTAAAGGAAATATGCATGCCTTGTGATTTGATTCACACTTGTGCTATGGTTTGGGTGTAGTCTTGGAAGACTCTTTCCTTTATATCGGGAGACAGTGATGTGTTGCTAGATACCCCTCACTGATCGTGATAATGTGAGTTATCGTTACCGACATTTAAAGGAAACCCTCAGGGTCGCACAATTTGATGATATGGCTTACTTAAGTCAGATCGTATGGACTGAATTGTTCGGGTTCAGTTTAAAGGGATTTAATCTCTGATTGTAAGTGAGATCTGGTCTGATCATGTTTGATTGATTAGGGCTTGAGATCGGTAAGCTTCGATCGAGAGAATGAATGCTAGATCGGTCAGATCAGAAGCATTAAGAGATCAACGGTCAGATCAAGAACCTTGTGGTTTAATTATGATTTGGACTGGTTGCTTGGCTTGATTAGTTCTTAAACCGAACCAATGTGAACCGGCTCATGAAATGAGCGCATGGTTCAAGGCTTGGCGAGTTGTTCACTTGGCGTGAACATTGGAGCGAACGTGGTGGCTATTTTTAGTAACCATGATCTCCACTTGGAGATAACGCTCACGTTCGAATAGTGCTTACTACTCTCGCCTCTCAAGCGACCTCTCTTCCTTGACGCTTTTGTGTGTGGCGACGTCTTGAAGGTTGAGGAGGATTCGGCCAAGAAGTTGATCATTCCTTTCCATTCGATCAAGGACACTTTGTAGCCTTGCTAGCACAAGGAGCGACAAAGAGTTTGCCATCATCCTCTTGTGTGCGAGACTTTGGAGAAGTGGCATTTGCGATTTTTCTTCCAAGGCACCATCTAGAAATGGCTATGGTATGAATCGTTTTATTCATGCTGATTTTATAAGTTAATCATAATGCATGCACAGATCATTGAAACCCTTTTTCCGCTGCATCTATATCTCCATATGCGCCTATAGGGTTTTACCTCCCCTTATTGTAGGGGATCCTTCAACATGTGTGTTAGTGTTTATGTCCTAGGACCTCAGGATGGTCCATTGGTATATGTGTGTCACATCTAGTTGATAGATGAGTTATCCTAGCATTGTCGTTGTCATGCAAGTTTGTACATCTACACATGTGTACATTTGCATATACAATGTCCCTAAGAGATAGATTTTATCTAGTCTCTATGTTTATCCCTGGTCGAGAATCATGGCAGATATGGGACAGCTATGATTCGCTTGAGACTATTAAATGCGCTTGTTCAGCACGGGTTGCTAACGCAGGCATATGGGTATATCAAGGGAGATATACTAGATTGACCCGCTGTGAGGATTCATCTCGGTGTCACGAGATGAATATCACAGTGACAGAGTTGCGCTTGTCCTAGACTTGAGGGCATTGGAATCTCTATATAGTGATTGATGTACTTTGATGCAACCTAATGCTTTGCCGTAAAAGGGAAGTCATGACGATTGTCATTGGGTATGTCATAAGCCGTATGAGGGATTCAATGTGCCAACAGAGGATTTGCCCCTTCCTTACGAGGAAGCTTGATTGTCCATGGCGCCCCTATATGGATGACTGAAAGTGTATGGCCATACCCAGGTGAGAACCTGATTTAGTCATGCCCTATTATTGGGATTAACAAGTGTGACACACTTGCCCAATCTGGACATCAGTTGGCAAAAGGACAAAGCTGCACTTATACTTTGTCGCAGTTTTAGGGGATGTCGATGATGACACCATTATGATGACTTGGGTAGCAATGACGTACTGCTAGGTGCCACTCATTGCTTGTGATGATTTAGTCATCACTGCCAATGTTTGAAGAACCTACAGGATCGCACACCTTGACACTCGAGTTCTCATACTGATCGTTTAGCCTCTGATCGAATTATTGTGTGATTCGAATCTTTTTGGGGAACTGATGCATTGAGAATTTTATAGAGGAGATGATATTTTACTTTAGTTCTTGTTTGACCACTAGTTGACTCTAGTGGACCACATTTGACCTTTGTTGACCTATGTTGTCAAAATGAGTCAAACAAGGGTCTTGGTGCAAGTTTGGGCTTGGCACTATAGTCACATGACTAAAATAAAATTACTGATTAGCAAGAGAATTTTTCTCTTAGCTAATTAATAAGCTTGGGTGCAATTTATAATTAATTGCGTCTGTGGGGATTCGAACCCGTGACGCTTAATTGTGAGTGGGCACCTTTGCTCATTATCCCACATGGGAAAAATCTCCAGTGTGTGTCTGGCTCTGCTATTATAAATAGAGAGGCCCACCTGGGAGATTTTTGCACCAGACTCTTCTCTTATCTCTAGTTGTCGCCTCCCCTCTGCTCCTTGGCATGAGGGTCTAGGAGGTGACGACAATAAAAATTTTTCGGCATCAAAGGTTGGGACAAGTGGTAGTGATACCCACTCCTTGTCGCCAACACCCCTTCTTCTCCTTGGCATTGGCGCAAGTTGAGAAGATCAAGAGGCGTGGATCTCATCTCCCGAGGCTAGCACCCAGTGCGGAGATTGGAGAGAATTCGAGCAGTCCGTGTGTGCGCGATTTCAGAGGACGGGCCCTTGCCTGTCTTCATCATCGGCCGCTCCTAAAAGTTGCTTAATAAGGTACTGCTCTTCACATCCTTCGGTTTTCTCTTCTATTTTCTCTTCACATCCACTTACGGGGCCCGAAGGTGTCTTTTCTACATACGCCTACCCCATGTCATGAAAATTGTTTTCAAAAATTTTATGCCATGAATTTTCTGTTGAAAATTAAGTTCTTTTGATTTTCGCCTCTTAATCGTCTTCTAGTTTCGTTTTCTTCACATCTGGGATAGACCCTATGTGGAAGAATATACCCCTCCTTGCGCTCATGGGATAGACCCATGGCGCAAGACCCATAGGAGATTATGGGGCATGGACTGGGTGATTTTCCTAATCTCTATGGGGTAAGGATTGCAAGGGGCGGCTACCCTTTGTAGACTCTTGAGAGGGGCAAGACAAAATAGAAGGATGATATAGAGTCGCTGAAAATTTATTGAATGGGTTTTATGAAAAATTAAAAGTGATTACTTGTTGATTTTTCATAGCATGTAGAATCACATGAGTAGTTCTATTTGTGCATTTATGTTGTGATCAAAGTCAAGCCCTATTGCCATGCCTGTGATGTATCAATGTGAGGCCTCTGTGCCGTCTTTCAATTTTGCTTTTCAATTCTATATTGTAATTTAAAATTGAAGATTTTGAAGACATCATGGTGTTTCTCTCTCTCTCCCTTGCGCATCTCTCAAGGTGGTGCAACTCATGACCTAGCCAAACCCTAAGGTAGCTTCTAGGGTTAAACCTAAGGGCGCATCTAAGGGGATGGCGGTTAGGGTTAGGGTTGGCACACCTCACCTCCCAAGGTGGCGCATCCCCTTACCTGACCTAACCTTGAGTGACTTCTAGGGTTACCTAGTTGGTTCACTTAAGGGATGATGGATGGATAAGGTGATGGTGCAACCTAGTCAAGTAAGGGGGCTGACCTTCATCCTCTACCGAACCCTCATGGCTTCTAGATCTCCTAGTGGCGCATACATGGGTTCAAGGGCTGATTATGAAGGAAAAGAAACCTAAGGGGGCTGGTCTTATTCCTTAACCGAACCATGGTGCATCCTAGGTTTTCCTAGGTGGCACATAGAGGTTCATGGGTTGAGGAAGAGGATTGGCACTCCAAGCTTGCAAAGGGGCTGATCTTCTATCATTAGCCAAGAACATGAAGGTCTTTTGGAAGCTTCTTAAGTTCATAGGATGATGGAGGAAGGTCAAGCGCCAAAGAAGCTTGATGGCACATCCAAGCAAAGGGGGTGCACCTCTAGGTGGCGCACCTTGCAAGGAATGTTCATATCAAGCATTAAGGTGAGATACCTAGCATAGAGATGGCACATGGATGTTTGGCCGAACCCTTGGAGGAGCTTAGGGTTTGCGAGCTATCTTCCAGGAAGAGATATGAGTTTGCCGAATCCTAGGAGGAGCCTAGGATTTGCGAGCTAGCTCACGGAGAAGACTCGGGCTGGTCGAACCTAAAGGGGATATAGGGTTTTCCTAGATGGTGCCTTTAGGGTTCACGAGCTGACCCATGGAGCTGAAGACCTAGGTGGCGCACCTCGGGGCCTTGGAGCAGAGCCCTTAGGGCACTCAGGGATGAGCTAAGGACTTGTTGGCATGAGCCCATGGCTCATAGCCCTTGGTAGTGCTAGGTGGCTAGGACTAGGTATAGGGGCTTGTTACCCATGTTTTGGGCTTTGATCATATCATATTTACTATTTTTGTTCCAGCATGCCTTTATTGCTTTTTGGTTTTATTCCACCATAGGATTGCATGCCTGTATTGGTAGAATAAGATAAAAAGCCCGTGGTGCCGAGACCACAAAAATCCTCAATAAATCATATAAAGTCCCGTTACTTAGCCTTTTGACGTGTAACCCTCATCAAACCATCGATCAATGGTGTTGTGCATTGTTTCTCACCCCCGTGGGACACACTCATTTATCTTCAGGAGGCGTGTGGTGACAATGATTTCCCCAATATGGTTAAAACTCTAGACGTGCCTTCCGCAAGGAAATCATTGGCCCTGGGTATAACGGTCAGGTCAGACTTGACTAGACTTTTCATATGTGGTGGTTCACATGATGAAATTTCTAGAGGCACCCTTAAGAAGTTAAGACTTTGTGTTGTATCCAGCCTCCGTTGGACACAAAGTGCTTGAACTGTCTTAAGAAGGGGAATTGCCGAGTTGCAATTGGCCAAGAGCCTACCTCAAGAAGCATGCGTCGCCTTGTGCAGTACATTCCACCTCCGTGGGACGCAAGGCCGTGTATGAAACGAGGATCCCATCTCGCTATGGAAGTCGGGCGACTTCTTGATCGATTTTTGAGGATTATCGATTTGAATAAAATAGTGAGAAATAATCATTTATAAAAGGCCAGAATAAATGACTGAATTGTGATACTGATCTGCTCTTGTTTGTATTGTAGATGGCTTCTGCAAGCAATAACAACAGCGGACTATCATTCTGTTCCTTCCTTGAAAGGGAGAAGTTAACTGGAGTTAACTTCATGGACTGGTACCGGCACTTGAGGATAATCCTCAAGCAGGAGAAGAAGCTGTATGTCTTAGAGCAAGCGCTTCCTCCTCAGCCGTCATCCTCAGCCCGCACGGCTGAACGGGATGCTTTTCGCAAGCATCTGGATGACGCCCTGGATGTTGGCTGCCTTATGTTAGCCACGATGTCGTCTGAGTTGCAGATGCAGTATGAGGATCAGAATGCATTTCAGATCATCACACATGTAAAGCAACTGTTCAAGTCGCAGGCTAGAATAGAAAGGTTTGAGACATCCAAGGCTGCTTTTCAATGCAAGATGCTTGAAGGTGCTCTAGTGGGACCACATGTGCTCAAGTTGCTTGGGTACTTGTCGCATCTCACTAGACTAGGACACCCAATGGATCAGGATGTGGCTACGGACCGTATCCTGCAGTCGCTGCCTCCGAGTTATAGCTCTTTTATCATTAATGTTGGGGTATGCCCTTAAGGCTAATGTTTGAGGCCTTTGGGATTGTTTCAGTATCATGTATAAACTATGTTTATAAAGGCAATGGTTGTTATTCAGGTTGTTACATTATCTGCTGCTGTTATGTATACTTCTGAATAATGTCTCAATGGTGTTCAGCTTGGCTGACATTAACATTGTCCTTAGTCGAGATATCTTGGTGAACATGAGACAGCCTTGATATGATTGAGACTAAAATGTTTCTAATCTTATAGGGTGCTTCGAGCATGGAATAAGATGTAGACTCATAGGTGCATTGAATGTACTGGACAGACCCTACTTAGGATGTTCAATTGTTTGTCACAATGTGAATAATCCTTATATGCAAGCAAGTGGCATATTTCCTCTGACTTGAGATCACTTGTGGTTCTAAATGATGATTGGCATTGTCTTGAGGTAGTTCAATATCATTTGAAATATAATGGTTATAGATTATCTTGGATAATGGGCATGAGTCATGTTAGGGCATTAGTGATAGATATAGGATTGCCTCTCCTTGTTGGAGTGTGATGTTCTATTGGGGCCCCCTGGATGAGATGGTTGAGAAAGTGTATGGCCATACCCAGATGACTATGTTCATCTGATCTAACCACTCTCATCATGTTGGAGTTACAGGCTTGACACGCTTGTCCAACGAGAACATCCAGTGGCAAAGGAAACATGTATGTCAAGTGAATTGGATTCACACTTGTGCTATGGTTTGGGTGTAGTCTTGGAAGACTCTTTCCTTCATATCAGGAGACAGTGAAGTGTTGCTAGATACCCCTCTCTGATCGTGATAACGTAAGTTATCGTTACCGACGTTGAAGGAAACCTTTAGGGTCGCACAATTTGATGATATGGCTTACTTATGTCAGATCGTGTGAACTGAATTGTTCTAGTTTAGTTTAAAAGAGTTTAAACTCTGATTGGAAGTGAGATCTGGTCTGATCATGTTTGATTGATTAGGGCTTGAGATCGGTAAGCTTCGATCGGGAGAATTGATGCTTGATCGATGAGATCAAGAGCATCAAGAGATGTGTGGTTAGATCTTGAGCCATTTGGTTCATATGAGATCTAGACCATGGCTTGGTTTGATTTGGTCTTTGAACCAAATACAATTGAACCGAATGAAATAGAACCGGTTCACTATGTGAACGCTTGGTTCAAAGGGAGAAGGAAGGTTTCGATGGTTCACTTGGAGTGAACGCATGAGACATTGAGCACTTACTATATTTGGAAGTCGGTTTTCCAAATTGGAAAAACGCCTCCACGTTGTAACGCCGCTCACCCCATCTTCTCTTCTTGCTCCTCTCGTGGTGAAGCTTCTTCACGCCAAGGAGAAAATTCAGCCAGCGAGTAGAGAAACACATCTTCTCTTGCACGATCAGGGGACTCCTTGGATCTTTGCTAGCACAAAGAGCACAAGGGAGTAAGCCTTCAACGTCTTGTGTGCAACTTCTTTGGAGGAGAGCCGCTCGCCCTCTATCTTCTTCCAAGTCGCCATTCAAGCAATGGCCATGGTAACATCCCCTCTTGTTTCATAGTTGATTATATTATAAGCCATGCGATCTTCATGAAACCAAGTTTCCGCCCATGCGAAAAATTTTAGAAGAGCATGTGACTTAGGTTTCGACACTTTCAATTGGTATCAGAGCAGAGTTTTGGCTTGATGCATATAATCACTATCTTGATGTGATCCATGGTTGTTTTAAGTTTTTGATAGATCTATAAGAATCGCATGCTTTAGTTCTCATGCGAAAAATGACTACATGCTATGTGTTAGATTTGCATGTATTTTAGGTAGCTTGCGCATGTTATGTGTTTGTTTGCGCTTATCATAGTTTTTTCAATCAAAACATAACATCATGCGCGCCCCTCACATAGATCTATCGGCGCCTACTTTAAATCCTTAGACGGGTTAATAGGTTTGAAGTCGTCAGTCAAGTCTGGACCCAACAGCCTGATCAGACCATCTGACAGCCTAGATGGGTCGGCCAGATAGCACCTATGCGCAAGCATATAGGTGGCTATAGGTCGACTGCAGAAGGGCGTGTAGCGATGTCTGATTGAGGCGCCAAGTGAACGATCATGATTAAGGCCCGAGGTCACACCCGTTTGCCAGAAATCATGTGGGACGTTCAGCCCTTAAGGCATGCATAGTTGACCACATGGTCGACGCAAGTCAGTTATGACTGGGTGCATGCAAGGGCAGTGGGTCTGACTTGGTCTGATGAGTGGATACCTATTAATGGACCGTTGTAAGGTAGTAGGGCACATAAGGAAATAAAATTGATCCCATGGGGTTTTTTCAAAAATTTTATTTTCTGTTTGGATCACATGTTTGTATGTTATAACATGCATGGATGTTTATTTAATCTTATGTGGGTTGCCCCTTTTTGTGTGCTGTGCTGGGGCCTGCGTGCCTGGAATTAATTAAAAGTAAATTTTATTGTGATCTGCAAATCACATTTTAATTTATGATAATGTATATTTGACCTGCGCGTCAAATCATGTCTAGATAGATTAAAATGTATTTTAATCAGACATGAGCACAGAGCACACATGGCAGAGGCGCTTGCAGTAAGTGGCTTCACCAGGTGGGAGGTCTAGAGTTCGACTCTACCACAGGCGCATGCTACCTGATGGGCGCATTTGAGCTGCAGAGGGCGCTTGGGCCCGGTCTGGGCCAGATGAAGTGCAAGAGACCCATAAAGAGATCAAGTGAAGACTTGTGTAAAACTAGGGTTTTCTTAGGCTATTATGGGCGTTTACCACATAAGATCATTGTACTTTCTATTTACTGTTTAAGTAATATTAGCACCTGCATGATTTATCCTTCTGCTATCACCATAAGAATTACATGATAGTAAGAAGATAAAAGGACCATTAAAATCCAACGTTAAATATCAAGCACGAAAGCCTTCTGACGCGAAACCTCACTGTTCTGACTATCGTTGGGGCCGTGTTGTACCAACTCAGTGGGCACGCCCATCTATCTTCAGACGGTGTGAGATTACACCTCCGTGTTACAGAGAAGGGATTTATCGCTTCTCGTTGCTCAGCATAGCACGTGGTGGTCCAGGGAGTAGGTCGAGTCAGCTTGACCATGTGGGCTACATATTGAGCATATGTTAGCTATATGGAGGCAGCCATCTGTGGAATCAGAGACTGTGTTGTACCAACTCAGTTGGCACAGTCTACTGGATTGCCCAGATGAAGGGGAATCGCACGGGTTGGCGATTGGCATGGATAGCCTACCAGTGATTAGTGCTTGGACTCTCTGTGCATCTTATCTCGCCTGAGCGGGACGCGGAGACCAAGTATGAAATCTGGATCCCATCTCACTAAAAGAGTTTCACTCTTTCGGACTGTTTTATTGGATTTTTTCAGTCAGATAAAATAGTGAGAAAAGAATCACTCTTAAGTCCTGGATTGATTCTAACATGGATACTGACCTTGTTGTTCTTGCAATGTTGTAGATTTCTGCAGCAACGAACACCACAGGGCTCAATTTGCGATCCATACTGGAAAAGGAGAAGTTTGCTGGGCCAAACTTCTCAGACTGGTACAGACAGCTTAAGATTGTTCTTAAGGCTGAGAGGAAACTGTATGTCCTTGAGACGGCAATACCGGCTCAACCCGCTGCGAACGCCGCAAGGGCGGTTCGGGATGCTTATGAAAAGCATGTCAGTGATAGCACTGATGTTGCTTGCCTTATGCTTGCATCTATGACGCCAGAGTTACAGCGTCAGCATGAAGATTTATCTACTATTGAAATTATAGCAAATCTCAAGATGCTGTATGCTGCACAGGCAAGGACTGAACGCTATAACTTGCGAAACTTTTCTTTCAGAGCAAACTGACTGAAGGGAGTCCAGTGGGAGCTCATGTGCTCAAGATGATTGGGTACAAGGAGGCTCTAGAGAAACTGGGACACACCATCAATCAAGAACTTGTTGTAGACATTATCCTGCAGTCTCTCCCGGCTTCTTTCGATCTGTTCATTATTAACTTTAATATGAACAAGATCGACTGTACTCCGGCAGAGTTACTGAACATGCTCTGCATCACAGAGCAGACTCTTGAGAAGGGAAAGCCTTCATCCTCTGTCTTGATGGTTCCTTCAAGGAACAAGAAGAAGGGGAAGAAGGGCAAAGCCCCTATCAAGAGCTACAACAAGACTCTGAAACAAAAGATCAAGCGGTCAAAGGACAACAGGTGCTTCCATTGTGGCCAGCTGGGTCACTGGAAGAAGGACTGTAAAGCGCTCCAAGGAGACAAGAAGGGAAGCAAGCCTTTCACTTCTGGCTCAGGTATTTTTGTGACTGAAGTCATGGTAGCTTCTTCTATTTCATGGGTGTTGGACACTGCATGTGGAGTTCACATTTGTTCAAATGTACAGGAACTCAAGAGAAGAAGACAGGTGGGACAGCATGAGGTGGACCTACGAGTTGGAAACGGGGCACGGGTTGCTGCTGTTGCTGTAGGACAATATAACATCTCTTTACCATCTGGTTTTGTATTAGAACTTGACAATTGTTATTTTGTACCGAGCATAACTAAGAATATTATCTCTATTCCTGCTCTTGTCAGGAAAGGATTTTCTTTTGAATGCAAAACTTTAAAGTGTTGTATTTCATTTGATAATATTGTTTATGCTACTGGGTCGATTAACAATGGGTTATACATGTTGGACATGGAATGTTCTGTACAACAAATTGATAATAAGAAAGCCAAGTATGCTGATGATAGCACCTTGCTATGGCATAATTGTTTAGGCCATATTAACAAGAAGCGCATTAAGCGGTTGCATGACCATGGACTGCTGGGATCATTCTCCTATGAGGAGCTTGATACATGCAAAGCTTGTCTAATGGGTAAAATGACGAAGACTCCTTTTTCTAATAAAGGTCAAAGGGCTTCAGGTTTACTTGACCTTATTCACAGTGATGTGTGTGGGCCATTTAGTAAACATGCCAGAGGTGGCTATACATACTTCATAACTTTTACTGATGATTTCAGTAGATATGGTTATGTCTATCTTATGAGACATAAGAGTGAATCTTTTTACAAGTTCAAAGAATTCAAAAATGAAGTACAGAATCAGCTAGGCCGGAATATCAAGGCACTTCGATCCGATCAAGGTGGAGAATACTTGAGTCGAGAGTTTACTGACTATCTGAAGGAGTGTGGGATTATCTCACAGCTCACTCCGCCAGGAACACCGCAATGGAATGGTGTGTCCGAGAGGAGAAATAGAACCTTATTGGATATGGTTCGTTCGATGATGAGTCAGACTACTCTACCTTACTCCTTTTGGGGATTTGCACTGGAAACAGCTACAAAGGTGCTAAACCGAGTGCCATCCAAGGCCGTTTCAAAGACTCCATATGAGTTATGGTATGGGAAACAGCCAAGCTTGACATTTATCAAAATCTGGGGTTGCGAGGCTTATGTCAAAAAGCTCGCCTCTGGGAAACTGGAGAGCAGATCAGATAAATGTATCTTTGTCGGTTACCCTAAAGAAACTAAGGGTTATTATTTCTACGATCCCAAAGAGAACAAAATATTTGTTGCTCGAACGGCTATTTTTCTTGAGAAGGAATTTCTTCTACAAGAAGCCAGTGGGAGAGAAATAAAACTAGATGAAAGTCCAGAAGAGGGACAAAGTAGTCAAGCTCAGTTAGATGAGCCTGAGCGAATAGAACAGGTTGATGTTCAACCTGAGGCTCAGATATCACGGAAACCGAGTAGATCGGGAAGGATCCGTCGTCAGCCTGAACGCTATGATGGAGTCTACATCATTAATGATGAACCCCTCACCTATGCGGATGCGGTCAGTGGACCGGAATCAGCAAGATGGCTTGAAGCTATGCGAGCCGAGATGGACTCCATGTCGGATAACCAAGTCTGGGATTTGGTTGATCCGCCTCCGAGAGTAATCCCTATAGGCTCTAAGTGGATCTTCAAGAAGAAGATTGACATGGATGGTAACGTAGTTACCTATAAGGGCAGGCTAGTTGCGAAAGGTTTCAAACAAATCTATGGGATAGATTATGATGAAACTTTCTCTCCTGTAGCCATGTTTAAGTCCATTCGAATTATTCTCGCGATAGCAGCATATTATGATTATGAGATCTGGCAAATGGATGTGAAGACCGCTTTCCTTAATGGAAAACTAGAAGAGGATGTGTATATGACACAGCCTGAAGGTTTCATCAATCCATCAGATCGTCATAAGATATGCAAGTTAAAGAAGTCCATTTATGGACTAAAACAAGCATCTAGAAGCTGGAATATTCGCTTTGATGAATCAGTTTGTGGATTTGGTTTCATCAAAAATGAAGATGACCCGTGTGTATACAAGAGGTTTAGTGGGAGCGTGATTACTTTCCTGGTCCTCTACGTCGATGATATCTTGATCATTGGAAACGATATTCCTGAACTGCATGCGGTTAAAACATGGTTAAGAAAATGTTTCCAGATGAAAGATTTAGGAGAAGTAGCCTATGTATTAGCTGTGCAGATCTATAGAGATAGATCTAATAGGCTTCTTAGGTTATGCCAGAGTACTTACATCGATAAAGTCCTGGAGAGATTCCATTTAGAAAATTCTAAAAGAGGATATCTTCCAGTCAGACATGGTCTGAATCTTTCTAAGAGCCAGTGTCCTCAAACACAGTCTGAGAAAGATGAAATGGACAATACGCCTTATGCTTCGGCTATTGGATCCATTATGTATGCGATGTTGTGTACTCGCCCAGACGTCGCTTACGGGTTAAGCGTGACCAGTCGATTCCAAAGTAATCCAGGGAAGGCACACTGGATTGCAGTAAAGAACATTTTGAAATATCTTCGGAGGACCAAAGATATATTCTTGATTTATGGAGGTCAGGAAGAACTCAGTATTGAAGGATATACTGAAGCTTCGTTCCAATCTGACCAGGATGATTTCCGATCGCAATCAGGCTATGTTTTTAGCTTGAATGGAGGAGCAGTGGTGTGGAAGAGTTTCAAACAATCAATTGTTGCTGATTCCACAACAGAAGCCGAGTATGTTGCAGCCTCAGAAGCATCAAAGGAGGCAGTGTGGATTCGTAAGTTCGTTCAGGAACTTGGTGTTGTTCCTTCGAGTGCTGATCCAGTGGTTATCTTCTGTGATAACACTGGAGCAATAGCACAAGCAAAGGAACCACGGTCACACCAGAAGTCCAAGCACATACAGAGAAGGTTTCATTTGATCCGTGAGATCATAGATCGTGGAGAGATCAAGATCTCCAAGGTTCATACAGATGACAATCTAGCTGACCCGCTTACTAAGCCTCTGGCGCAGCAGAAGCATGAGAAGCACTGTAATAATATGGGTTTGAGATTTCTCAACCATTAGATTAAGTGCAAGTGGGAGATTGTTGGGGTATGCCATTAAGGCTAATGTTTGAGGCCTTTGGGATTGTTTCAGTATCATGTATAAACTATGTTTATAAAGGAAATGGTTGTTATTCAGGTTGTTACATTATCTGCTGCTGTTATGTATACTTCTGAATAATGTCTCAATGGTGTTCAGCTTGGCTGACATTAACATTGTCCTTAGTCGAGATATCTTGGTGAACATGAGACAGCCTTGATATGATTGAGACTAATATGTTTCTAATCTTATAGGGTGCTTCGAGCATGGAATAAGATGTAGACTCATAGGTGCATTGAATGTACTGGACAGACCCTACTTAGGATGTTCAATTGTTTGTCACAATGTGAATAATCCTTATATGCAAGCAAGTGGCATATTTCCTCTGACTTGAGATCACTTGTGGTTCTAAATGATGATTGGCATTGTCTTGAGGTAGTTCAATATCATTTGAAATATAATGGTTATAGATTATCTTGGATAATGGGCATGAGTCATGTTAGGGCATTAGTGATAGATATAGGATTGCCTCTCCTTGTTGGAGTGTGATGTTCTATTGGGGCCCCCTGGATGAGATAGTTGAGAAAGTGTATGGCCATACCCAGATGACTATGTTCATCTGATCTAACCACTCTCATCATGTTGGAGTTACAGGCTTGACACGCTTGTCCAACGAGAACATCCAGTGGCAAAGGAAACATGTATGTCAAGTGAATTGGATTCACACTTGTGCTATGGTTTGGGTGTAGTCTTGGAAGACTCTTTCCTTCATATCGGGAGACAGTGAAGTGTTGCTAGATACCCCTCTCTGATCGTGATAACGTAAGTTATCGTTACCGACGTTGAAGGAAACCCTTAGGGTCGCACAATTTGATGATATGGCTTACTTATGTCAGATCGTGTGGACTGAATTGTTCTAGTTCAGTTTAAAAGAGTTTAAACTCTGATTGGAAGTGAGATCTGGTCTGATCATGTTTGATTGATTAGGGCTTGAGATCGGTAAGCTTCGATCGGGAGAATTGATGCTTGATCGATGAGATCAAGAGCATCAAGAGATGTGTGGTTAGATCTTGAGCCATTTGGTTCATATGAGATCTAGACCATGGCTTGGTTTGATTTGGTCTTTGAACCAAATACAATTGAACCGAATGAAATAGAACCGGTTCACTATGTGAACGCTTGGTTCAAAGGGAGAAGGAAGGTTTCGATGGTTCACTTGGAGTGAACGCACGAGACATTGAGCACTTACTATATTTGGAAGTCAGTTTTCCAAATTGGAAAAACGCCTCCACGTTGTAACGCCGCTCACCCCATCTTCTCTTCTTGCTCCTCTCGTGGTGAAGCTTCTTCACGCCAAGGAGAAAATTCAGCCAGCGAGTAGAGAAACACATCTTCTCTTGCACGATCAGGGGACTCCTTGGATCTTTGCTAGCACAAAGAGCACAAGGGAGTAAGCCTTCAACGTCTTGTGTGCAACTTCTTTGGAGGAGAGCCGCTCGCCCTCTATCTTCTTCCAAGCCGCCATTCAAGCAATGGCCATGGTAACATCCCCTCTTGTTTCATAGTTGATTATATTATAAGCCATGCGATCTTCATGAAACCAAGTTTCCGCCCATGCGAAAAATTTTAGAAGAGCATGTGACTTAGGTTTCGACACTTTCAATTAACTTCAATATGAACAAAATAGCTTGTACTCACGAGGAGCTGCTAAAACTGCTGGAATCGACCGAGAAGGAAATGGTCAGGTCCAAACCCAAGTCCGTTCTTATAGTCTCCAAGGATAGTAAGAAGCGGAAAAGGGGTAAGGGCAAGTCCAAGGCCAAGGCACTGAAGAAAGGCAGGGTGAGGGAGAACAAGTGCTTCAACTGTGGCCAGGAGGGCCATTGGCACAAAGACTGCAAGCATCCTTAGAGAGAGATGAAGAGAAGTAACCCTTCATCTTCAGGCTCAGGTAATTTTATTACCAAATCCTATATTGTCTATTTCCGTACAAGGGTATTTTATACCGCATGGTGAGACTAATATTTGCAAAAATATGCAAGAGCTCCAGAGAAATAGGACATGGATGACAGTAAGAAGATCTTGCTGGAGCATTGATGCTACCGAGCTATTTTTTTTCTTTTGTCATTGGTAGGATTGTTTTATTTTTGCAAACATGTAATTGACATTGTATCTATTCCTTGGAGTAGAGTTTTTGGAAAAAAAGGAATTTGACCTTCTTTTAATTTGCAATTCTCTTGTCATTACATTGTGCAAAATAATGAGGTAATGAAAAAACTTGAATTTAATAAGTGGTTCAAATTGCATGCCAACCTTCTGACTCAGATATTTATCATAAACAAGTGATGCATCCACTGACTTCATGCACATGAATTCTTGGATTCGAACTCCTTCTAGGAGATTGACTATCTTAACCTCTTTTGAGATGTGATAGATGGGCAAAGACTTGTTTGCTGATAAATGTTTTTCACCAAGTGAGGTGAAGTGGAAATGTCAAAAGATAGGAATTCAAGAAATTACCAAAATATTTATGGAACCAGCATATCAAAATTCATAAGTCCAGGTTGGATGAAGAGTACTTGAGCCACAGGTGACTATCATAGTGAGTATGAGGTCTGCTCATAGCTCATAACTCCTAAAGAACACCATAGAAGGTGGTTTTAGTGGGAGGAATTGAAAGTCAACCATATCTCTACTGAGGTTATGCTAACAGTTTCTTCGACACTGAACTATTTCATCCTAAATGTATCTCTAGGTAAGGAGATGATATGACTAATTATCAGGATCTATAGATGTGAGACTTTAGGGGTCATACATATGAATCTAGTGACATAGAATCAAGATCTGATAAGTGTAAGTGGAGTATCCTAAATTGACTTAGGGATACTAATTTCCATAGACCCACAGGAGAATAAGTGATTGTTGCTCTTGATGCTGTTTTTCTTGGAAATGTATTTCCTTGAAAATGGCAAGTGGGAGGAAATTGTGACTTGGATCTAGTCCAAGGTCAGCCACCTAGCACAGATGGTCAAAGATGAAATTTGAGCCTCGTATATAGGTTGTGGGGCAACCTAGGTTCAGAAAGTATGGGAAAAAGGCTGAATCGATTCATGTGTGTTAGTGTTATGGGTAACTCCTAACTTGGACAAAAAAATTTCACCTTATAGTACCTAAGTTCAGTGGGAGCTTGATGACATCTTTGGTCTTGTATGTCGGGGACATACAGATCATCAAAGACGATATCCCGATCCTTCACTTGGTGAATAGATGATTGGGAAATGTCTTGTGATGAATGACTTAGTGGACCTTACCTATGGGGTAAGTGTGAAAGTTTTTGGATAAGTCCAAGAAACTCCAAGTGCTAAGTCAGATAACATACATCGATGATGGTATGTTATAGACGAGATATGGTTTATGCCGAGAGCATAACCAATTGATACTAGGTCCAATCTAGGTGCATGGCACTAGATAAGGAATGAAGAACACACTTAGGTTCTATATAGAACTAAGTGGTGGTTCTTGGTTAGTAATGACAAGAAAAGCTCAGTGTATTCACTTGGCAGCTTGTTCTAGTCAGACCAGTGGCAACCTAGTTGTTCCTGTAGTGGTGCTAAAAGCTTTGGGAGCTTCAGAGCAGACTACTTGAAAGCAGAGTATGCAAATGCTTTTGGGAAGCAGTAGGAATTCTTTGTTGAAGCTCTCAGGCGTACTCAGATGCTTATACCTTATCTTGGGGAAAGAGGTACTTGAGATACAGTAGATATGAACACTGATACAATCGTGATAGGTCCATAGACCGATGCTCAGGCGCAGCAGGAACGTGGCAGGTCATGCTTAGGATACGGTGTTGAGGTTGCTCAATGTAAGGTCCTAGTGCAAGTGGGAGATTGTTAGTGTTTATGCCCTAGGACCTCAGGATGGTCCATTGGGATATGTGTATCACATCTAGTTGATAGATGAGTTATCCTGGCATTATCGTTGTCATGCAAGTTTCTACATCTACGCATATGTACATTTGCATATACAATGTCCCTAAGAGATAGATTTTATCTGGTCTCTATGTTTATCCCTGGTCGAGAATCATAGTGGATATGGGACAGCTATGATTCGCTTGAGACTAGTATATGTGCTGGTTGAGCACGAGTTGCTAACGCAGGCATATGGGTATATCAAGGGAGATATACTGGATCGACTCGCCGTGAGGATTCATCTCGGTGTCACGAGATGAAAATCACAGTGATAGAGTTGCGCTTGTCCTAGACTTGAGGGCGTTGTTATCTCTATATAGTGATTAATGTACTTTGATGCAACCTAATGCTTCGCCGTAAAAGGGAAGTCATAACGATTGTCACTGAGTATGTCATAAGCCGTATGAGGGATTCAATGTGCTAATAGAGGATTTGCCCCTTCCTTACGGGGAAGCTTGATTGTCCATGGTGCCCCTATATGGATGACTGAAAGTGTATGGCTATACCCAGGTGAGAACCTGATTTAGTCATGTCATATTATTGGGATTAACAAGTGTGACACACTTGCCCAATCTGGACATCAGTTGGCAAAAGGACAAAGCTGCACTTGTACTTTGTCACAGTTTTAGGGGACGTCGATGATAACACCATTCTGATGACTTGGGTAGCAATGATGTACTGCTAGGTGCCACTCATTGCCAACATCTGAAGAACCTACAGGGTCGCATACCTTGACACTCGAGTTCTCATACTGATCGTTTAGCCACTGATCGCATCATTGTGTGATTTGGATATTTTTGGGGAACTGATGCATTGAGACTTTTATAGAGGATATGATATTTTATTTTAGTTCATTTTTGACCACTAGTTGACTCTAGTGGACCACATTTGACCTCTGTTGACCTATGTTATCAAAATGAGTCAAACAAGGGTCTTGGTGCAAGTTTGGGCTTGCAACTGTAGTCACATGCATAAAATAAAATTACTGATTGGTAAGAGAATTTTTCTCTTGGCTAATTAATAAGCTTGGGCACAATTTACAATTAATTGCGTCTGCGGGGATTCGAACCCGTGACGCTTAATTGTGAGTAGGCGCCTATGCTCATTATCCCACATGGGAAAAATCTCTAGTGTGCGTCTGGCTCTGCTATTATAAATAGAGAGGCCCACCTGGGAGATTTTTGTACCAGACTCTTCTCCTGTCTCTAGTTGTCGTGAGGGTCTAGGAGGTGACGACAATAAAAGTTTTTCGGCATCAAAGGTTGGGATAAGTGGTAGTGCTACCCACTCCTTGTCGCCAACACCCCTTCTTCTCCTTGGCATTGGCGCAAGTTGAGAAGATCAAGAGGCGTAGATCTCATCTCTCGAGGCTTGCACCCAGTGCGGAGATTGGAGAGGATTCGAGGAGTCCGTGTGTGCACGATTGCAGAGGATGGGTCCTTGCCCGTCTTCATCGTCGGCTGCTCCTAAAAGTTGCTTGATAAGGTATTGCTCTTCACATCCTTCGGTTTTCTCTCGTAAGTGAACCTGGGTTTCTGGAATTCTGTTTCGGATCTCCGCTTCCGCTGTGTTTAAGTTTTTTTTTAGGTCTGGGGATTCCCAACAATGTGTACCTTGTTTGTTAGGGAAAATGACAAAAGCGCCTTTTACCAAGATAGGTGAGAGGCAGGAGGTTTATTGGATCTCACACATAGTGATGTGTGTGGGACATTCAGTAAACAAGCCAGAGGAGGGTACAACTACTTCATCACATTTACTGATGACTTCAATAGATATGGTTATGTCTATTTGATGAGACATAAATTAGAATCCTTTGAGAAATTTAAGGAGTTCAGATATGAAGTAGAGAATCAGCTTGGTAGATCTATTAAAACTCTTCGATCAAATCAAGGTGGAGAGTACCTGAGTGGTGAGTTCTTTGACTATCTTAGAGAGTGTGGGATCCTATCCCAACTCACCTCTCATGGAACACCCCAATAGAATAGTGTGTCTGAGAGGAGCAATCGAACTTTGTTGGACATGGTTCGATCTATGATGAGTCATGCAGCTCTACCACCATTATTCTGGGAACATGAACTTGGTACAACTTCTCTCATACTGAATAACGTTCCATCTAAGAGTGTCTTCAAGATTCCATACGAGGTATGGAGTGGAAGACACCCGAATCTCTCTTTTATCAAAATTTGGGGATGTGAGGTCTATGTCAAACGTCAGGATTCTAGCAAGCTCGAACCTAGTTCTGATAAATGCATGTTTGTGGGGTATCCTATGGAAACTAAAGGATACTACTTCTATGTTCCCACCGAGAACAAAGTCTTTGTTGCTCGGGGTCCTATTTTTCTAGAGAAAGAATTTCTCATGAAAGAAGTTAGTGGGAGGAAGTTTGGCTTGGACGAGTTCCAAGTACAACCACAAGATTCAGAGATGGAACCTGAGCCACCTACTTCAGTTAATGTACCAAAGGCTTAGACATAGGCCCCACGTAGGCCTGGGAGGATTCGTCGTACACCTGAGAGGTATGGGTTGCTGCCGACTCAACACGATGGGATCTTCATCATAGAGGATGAACCCAGAACTTATGATGATGCGGTCACTGGACTGGACTCCGAGAAATGGCTTGAGGCCATGAGATACGAGATGAATTCCATGTCTGCAAACCTAGACTGGGATTTGGTTGAGCTGCCTGATGGGATAAAACCCATAGGGTGTAAATGGGTCTCCAAAAGGAAGGCAGACATGGATGGCAATATAGTTACCTATAGGGGTAGACTTGTGGCTAAAGGATTCAAACAAGCCCATGGGGTGGACTATGGTGAAACCTTCTCGCCAGTAGCCATGATTAAATCCATTCGAATCTTGCTTGCTATAGTGATGACACAAAAATTCATAGTATATTTTGTGTCATTTGATTGGTCTTTTTGTGTCATATTCATGCTCTTTTACTTATTTTTAGGCATTATTTGTCAAATATTGTGGAATCTATAGCTTTTCGTATTTTTGATCATTTTCAGGTAAAAAGGGCCTAATTTTGATGGAATTTGAAAGATATAAGCACACGAATAAATTCCAGACGTCGAGACGAAGCTGCCCGTCAATTTTCATGCAAATAGGAGATAGTCATAAAATTACACCCCTACCTTAATTATTTTTATGGGTGTAATTTTCTGCCCAGATTACACCACTGCCGTGACAATTTTTACAGGCCGTAATTTCCTGTAGATTCTACACAGAAGAAATTACAGCACAATTGTAATAATTTTTACAGGACGTAATTTTTTGCCGAAAAATACATAAAAGAAATTATGGCATTGCCGTAATATTTTTTATGGGCCGTAATTTCATAGAAAATTTCCACATAATAAATTACGGTAGTGCCTTAATACAAATTACGGCCGTAATTATAAGGAACGAGTCTTTCGTAGCCGCCTCTATTTTCGGAATTTTTGAAGCAAAATTGAGGAGATCCAGGGCACCAATTCAAAAACCATAAAAAGGGGAGTGTTCTATAAATCGAGAAGAAGATTTGAGGGCAAAAAGAATCTAATTTCATTAAGAATCGAGGGAGAAATCAACAAGGTCATCCCTAGGGCTCGGCCTCATGCCGAGAGGCATAGAGGCCACCTGAGGCGACGAAATTTGCAAGAAAGCTTCGCCCATAGGAGTAGAGGATACACCGAAAATTTTAGATTGAAAGTAGTTCGATCGAGGGAGAAATCAATGAAACAAGTTTTGGGTGGAAGAAATAATTCGCATTTACTGTAGCAGCGTTACTGCTCACGGTACTGTAGTAAACCAAAAATTTGCAAAATCACAGGCTATGAAATTTTTCACACCCCGGTGATTACAGTAAACCCTTGTTCTCTCTTTTTCTATATTTTTATTAATTTTTGTCATGTTCCTATAATGGTAGTGTAGTTCTTTCCTTGGGACATGGGGGGGTGTAATCCCCTTAATTTCATAATGACTAGATGATTCTTATTTCGTCATGATATTTTTGTTATAATAATTTAACTTAAGTGATGATTGTCTTTAATCTTTTCTAGTTTCAAATTGTCAAACATGTGTAAGAGTTTTGTGATAGGGACTGAAAAGTGATTTGCAAAACTTGGAACCCTAAAATTGAGATTTAGGAACTCATCGTAAGAAATTAGGTTTGTTTTTATTTCTAGATTTTAGAAGTTTATTGACTTGTTGATAATCTGATCTAGGAGACATTAATGAGTAAAACATGAAGATATTGTAAGAAATTAGGTATTGGATCGTTGGAAAACCTTAAGTAGAACCTGTGAAACTAAAGTATGAAAATATTTTGTTTTCACTTGAGATATTGATATAGAGATTGGATGCATGAAAGTGATCTTAAATCTCCTTATCAAGATTTACTTATCTTTAGCATGGAATAAATCCTGCGTGAAAGTGAGGATTGTTCTATGTTAATTGTTTGCGCGAAAGCAAGATAATTTGTTTATGAAGTAAATTACATCTTTATCATAATAAGAATAAACTGACGAACACTTAATTATATCTAGTCATTGAAATTAAGGTGGATGAAACCCTAGTCCCAATTTTCCTCTCTGATTATCTATACGCTTTCCGATCGTTCGCTTACGTCATGCTCGATTGCTTAGCTAGTGAGAAAACAATTATTTAGTACTTAACACGTAAGTCCCTGTGGGTTCGATATCTTTTATTACTTCAAGTATCCGTGCACTTGCGGATACAACAAGTTTTTGGCGCCATTGCCGGAAACCTTAGTTTTGTTAATATCAAAATAGTTGTTAGTATTGCTAGACAAAGTTTTATTTGTTTTAGATTTAACTTTGTTTTCAGTTTTTGCAGGTTTTGAATTTTCTCAAGTTGTGACAGAACTGTGATTTCTGAAATTTTTGAATTTGCTTGTGTTTTATATTTTCTATTTTTTTATAATATGAGAATTTTTTTTTAAAAAAAATTGATTGATTGATCTTGGATAATCTTTTTGTTTCTATTCTAAAAATTTTGAGTTTACATGATTCTTCTATTTGTTTATACTCAGGACTCTTAGATCTTGATAGATTTTATTTCCTATGAACTCTGAGATCACAAATTTTTTTTAGTTGTGTAGAAAAGGTTTGGTTTGAAGATATGTCTTTTAATCATGACTCATAGGCAACTGAAAGAGGTGAGGTATACATGTCACAAGGTAAGTATGAAAATGATTCATTGTGCACTCTTGCAGATAAGTTAGATTATTTGTCTTATAAATTAGACTCTTATATGCACCCTGTTAGGACATCTTATTCTCCTATTAGATGTGATATTTGTGGATGTTTTGATCATTACACTTATGATTGCCAATTTTTAATTCCTCCAAATCCCAATTTATCATGGTACGAATATGATCAATATTATTCTAGATGGTAAAGTCAAACTTTTTTTCATGTGGATTGCTTAAACAATAATTCAGAACCATACTTTGAGGATACTGAAGAATCTATGCTAAAGTCCATGCTTGAAAAATTTATGGCTAGTCAAAACCAAATAATGACAAATCAAATTAAGGAAATTGGGAATCTTAAGGGAATAGTTAGTCAACTTATTTCTCAAGTAGGATCTTTATTAGAACACAATAAAATTTTATAAACCCAGATAGCACAACAAGGTTGTTTATTTGAATTTGATTTGGAAACTGAGGAAATTGATTTAGAAAAGTCCCCCTTTGATTTTGGAATTGATTCTTTTGTGAACATTAATGAATCTCACTCTGATTTTGATAATTTTGAAATTGATTTATTTGATAAATTGTTTATGGAAAGGTTTGAGGAAATTGATTTTGAAAAATCCACTTTTGACTCTAGTAATAGTTATGAAATTGATTCTTTTGATGATATATTATTTGTGGTTAAATCTAATGAAGGATATGAGGGAACTGATTTAGAAAAGTCTCACTCTGATTTTGTTGCTAATTTTGAAATTGATAAATTATTTGATGATGGACAAGAGGGACTGGAAAATGATTTGAAAATTATGAATACTGATGAATCTCACTATGAAGTTTTGCCTATATCTACTATTCACCCTTTTGATTCATTGTTTGAAATATCTACAGGGAAACTAGATGATTTATGCATTATTGAGGAATCTAATGTGAGACAGAAAGACTATTTTAATGATCGAATACTTGAATCTTTTGATCGAAGTCCTATTGCAATTGAAGATATAAATTTGAAGAAAGGACTAATGATTTTGCTTACTGACAAATATAAGAAGATCATAAAATACCCTTTGAGTGGAATTGAAAATATTGATATTGATTTCTGCATATTTGAGAAAGCCAGGGTGATCGTATTTTATATGAAATTTTGGATGTTTGGATTAGTGGCTAAACTTTTAGGACAACGAAAATGCAGAAAGTTGTATGCTATTTACTATGGTACTAATCCACCTACTTCGCCATGATATTTGGGTTTCGGTCAACCTAGTAAGCTAAAAATTAGCACTTCTTGGGAGGCAACCCAAGCACTCTTACTTTAGTTTTTCTATTTTATTTAATAATTTTTTCTTACTAATTTTTCTTTTTCTTCTTTGTAGGTGAATCTAAAATTTTTTTAGGACGAAACCAGTGATTTTTGAAGTTTATGCAAAAATTACAGCAGTGTCGTAATTATTATTATGGGCCATAATTTTGCATTGTTTATGACCAAAATGTTTTACGGCACTGCCGTAATTATTTTTACACCAGTAATTCTAAAAAAAATATCTACATTCTGTTTCCTACACTTGACTTCTGCTTATCTGATTAGGTATGTTCTCACAGTGATTTTAAGAAACTGGAGTGGTAAAATTTTTAATCTTTGGCACAATAAGGAACTACTCATCTTTCTCTATTATTTGAATATTTTTATTAAATTTTAAAGTCCATGGATAATCCTATGACATATAACATCTTTTGATAATTAATTAACTTCTGTAGTAGTTTTATTTACTAATCTGATTAGCATTTTTGCTGCAAGTGTTTAAGGTGCTTTAATGACTTGAAACCCTGATCTTTCACATGAAATAGGGAGAACATGTTTCGTTCTATATCGTGGATTAGTTGTTTTCATCAAAATATTTTTTGAACATTTTAGAAAGCATGACAACTTTTGAAGTCTAATTAATTTTTGTGCAGTTTTTTAATTTAGTAATCTAATTAGCCTTCTTGCTGTTAACACCGTAAATGCCTGACAGATACTGATACTTTATTTTTCATACGCCGGAAAAGAACAATGTTTGCTCTACCATTTGGCTTTGTCTATTTTCTTTGTGGATCATTAGATCTTATTCTTGAGCATAGCAACTTTTCGTAAATAAATCAATGGTTGCTCTATTTGCTTTCAACCTTCTACTACTTCTTTTGCCTCCAAATCTAGAAATCTTCAAGAAGAATTGTCTTCCAGCCATCCTTCAGCACCAGCATCTGAGTCGGCAGCTCCTCTGATATGCCGCCACTGCATTAGTTTCCAGTAGCTTCTATCTCCGGATCCACCACTGAAAATAGCCTCCGCATCTCCATTCCTGCAACATCATCTTTCAGCATCTAAGAGTATCACGAAGCCATCTTTGGCCAAGCTTCTTCAAGTCGGGAACTTCTTCTTCAACTGCTTTTGATTCCGCCAAATACCGCTGCCATCTCTGTTCCAAGTGGAAACCTGCTCCAGCTCACCAAACCTCTCCGCCCTCTACCTTCGTTGTGTTCCTTGGCGTAGGATCCATTTCAGCCCGACGATGATTCACCCTCTGATATGTTGCCCAGCTTCTTCTATCATTTTTCGGATTTGCCAATGCCAGCGCCGTCTGCATCTTCACCTCCAGCTCTCTAGCCAGAAATTTTCACGTCGTCGGGCATCTTGTTTCTCCTATTCCAGCCGCTCTGTTTCATCATCGTCGCGTGCAGCATCTCCAAATTTTCTAGCTTCCGTCTTCAGGTAACCAGTAGCCGATGGAACCTCTTCCAGCTCCTATCTTAAGCAAAGCTTCCATTAGCATGAAGTCTTTAGCCTCTGTCTGCATCTTCATCCAGCAACACTGCCGTGTAGCACTCACCGCTAGCAGCATTTCATCTTCTTCAATCAGCCGCTGCCATGAACTTAAACCGGCGACATCTCCACCATTGGCGACTGCTGATGACACCGAAATTTATAGAAAATTTCATGCCATTTCATTAGTATTTTTGTGTCATATTCATAGACTTTGATTATTTTTATGCCTTTTTTATCAATATTTGCGGAATCTATACTCTTTTCTATTTTTGATGATTTTCAGGTAAAAAGGCTTGTTTTTCAGTCGATTTCGAACAATCCAAATGCATAATTGAATTCACAACATAAAGAACATATCACACAGCAAATTTCAGAAGAATTAGAGCTTCAGAGCAAATTACGGCAACCCCATTATGAGTTTTACACTACCGTAATTTGACTGCACTCGCAGAACAAAATTACGGCATTACCATAATAATCTTTACGGTGCCATAATTTGGGATTTTTCCAGGCAGAGAAGTTCATGTAATTACGGCACCACCGTAAATATCTTTACGGTGCCGTATTTCGACGCATTTTCGGGCAGAGATTGGATGAACATTATGGCACTGCCTTAAACATAATTATGGTACTGTAATTCGGGTCGATTTTCCACCCGAAGACATTGTTCACATTATGGCACTACCGTAATGAAAGGGGGTCCCCACAAGGGGGGGCGAAACCCTAATAGGAGGCGCAACAAAAACTCTAGCGGAATCTAGGGTTTCTAAAAGGATCGCATAGCATGTAATATATTCAACTTTCAATGAGAAGCGATTCTTAGCATTGCCATCGCTTAGATGGTGTCTTGGAAGGAAAGGCGCAAATGCTCCTTCTCCTAAGGTGACGCACACAATTGATGTCGCCTACTCTTCCTTGGTGCTCCTTGTGCTAGCAAGGCTCCAATATTGTCTTGCCGAATGGAAAGGGGAGAGATCACCTTGCTTGGCCGAATATTTCCTCTTGTCGTCTACACTTCTCCACACGAGAATGCAAGCGCCGAATACTCAAGTTGGCGACAAAGGCGTGAAGAGGCAAGTTTCATGAGGCGTGGTCACGTAAGTGATCATGCTTTCTAAAAATAGAAAGCCTCACCTCCAAATGCGATCATGGGTTTACCCAATCGCAAACTCCTCTTAGATTGAACCATGCGCTCAACCAATGAGCTGGTTCAAATCGATTTGGTTCAATAACCAAACAAACCAAGCAATCAGTCCAGACCACAATAAACCCTAAGGCTCTTGATCTGACCGTCGATCTCTTGATGCTCCTGATCTCACCGATCCAGCATCCATTCTCTCAATCGAAGCTTACAGATCTCAAGCCCTAATCAATCAAACATGATCAGACCAGATCTCACTTACAATCAGAGATTAAATCCCTTTAAACTGAACCTGAATAATTCAGTCCACACGATCTGACTTAAGTAAGCCATATCATCAAATTGTGCGACCCTGAGGGTTTCCTTTAAATGTCGGTAACGATAACTCACGTTATCACGATCAGTGAGGGGTATCTAGCAACACATCACTGTCTCCTGATATAAAGGAAAGAGTCTTCCAAGACTACACCCAAACCACAGCACAAGTGTGAATCCAATTCACAAGGCATGCATCTTTCCTTTGCCACTGGATGTTCTTATTGGACAAGCGTGTCAAGCTTGTATCTCCAATATGATGAGCATGATTAGATCAGATGAACATAGTCACCTGGGTATGGCCATACTCTTTTCTCAATCATCTCATCCAGGGGGCCCCTTTAGAACATCACACTCCTTAAACAAGGAGACGGCAATCCTATGTCTATCACTAGTGCCCTAACCTGACTCAAGCTCACCATCCAAGATAGTCTATAATCATTATGTTTCAAATGATATTGAACTACCTCAAAACAATGACAATCATCATTTAGAAAACACAAGTGATCTCAAGTCAGAGGAAATGTGCCACTTGTCGCATTCAAGGATTATTCACATTGTGACAAGCAATTGAATAACCTAGTAGGGTCTGTCCAGTACATCCAATGTACCCATGAGTCTACATCTTATTCCATGCTCGAAGCATCCTATAAGATTAGAACACATATTAGTCTTAACCATATCAAGGCTGTCTCATGTTCACCAAGATATATCGACTAAGGACTTTACTGCATGTTAGCCTAGCTGAACAGTACTGAGACATTATTCAGAAGTACACTTATTGCAGCAGACAATGTAACAACCTGAATAACAACCATGCATTTATAAACATAAAAGTTTATACATAATACTGATACAATCCCAAGGCCTCAAACATTAGCCTTAAGGGCATACCCCAACAATCTCCCACTTGCACTTAATCTAATGGTTGAGAAATCTCAAACCCATATTATTACAGTGCTTCACATGCTTCTGCTGCGCCAGAGGCTTAGTAAGCGGGTCTGCTAGATTGTCATCTGTATGTACCTTGCAGACTTCGATCTCGCCACGATCAATGATCTCCCTGATCAAATGAAACCGTCTCTGTATGTGCTTGGACTTCTGGTGCGACCGTGGTTCCTTTGCCTGTGCTATTGCTCCAGTGTTATCACAGAAGATAACCAAAGGATCTGCACTCGAAGGAACAACACCAGGTTCCTGAACGAACTTACGAATCCACACTGCCTCCTTGGATGCTTCCGAGGCTACAACATACTCGGCTTCTGTTGTGGAATCAGCAACGATTGACTGTTTGAAACTCTTCCACACCACTGCTCCTCCATTCAAGCTAAATACATAGCCTGATTGCGATCGGAAATCATCCTGGTCAGACTGGAACGAAGCGTCAGTATATCCTTCAATACTGAGTTCTTCCTGACCACCATATATCAAGAACATATCTTTGGTCCTCCGAAGATATTTTAAAATGTTCTTGACTGCAATCCAGTGTGCCTGACCTGGATTACTTTGGAACCGATTGGTCACGCTTAACCCGTAAGCGACGTCTGGGCGAGTACACAACATCGCATACATAATGGATCCAATAGCCGAAGCATAAGGCGTATTGCCCATTTCATCTTTCTCAGTCTGTGTTTGTGGACACTGACTCTTCGAAAGATTCAGACCATGTCTGACTGGAAGATATCCTCGTTTAGAATTCTCTAAATGAAATCGCTCCAGGACTTTATCGATGTAAGTACTCTGGCACAGCCCGAGAAGCCTCTTAGATCTATCCCTGTAGATCTTCACACCTAATACATAGGCTGCTTCTCCTAGATCTTTCATCTGGAAACACTTTCTTAACCATGCCTTAACCGCATGCATTTCAGGAATGTCATTTCCAATGATCAAGATATCATCGACATAGAGGACTAGGAAAGTAATCACGCTCCCACTAAACCTCTTATATACACACGGGTCATCCTCGTTCTTGATGAAACCAAATTCAGTGACTGATTCATCAAAACGAATATTCCAGCTCCTAGATGCTTGTTTAAGTCCATAAATGGACTTCTTTAACTTGCATATTTTATGACGATCTGATGGATTAGTGAAACCTTCTGGTTGTGTCATATACACATCCTCATCCAGATTTCCATTCAGGAAAGCTGTTTTCACATCCATTTGCCAGATCTCATAATCATAATATGCTGCTATCGCGAAAAGAATCCGAATAGACTTAAACATGGCTACAGGTGAGAAAGTTTCATCATAATCTATCCCGTAGATTTGCTTGAAACCTTTCGCAACTAGCCTGCCTTTATAGGTAACCACATTACCATCCATGTCAATCTTCTTCTTGAAGATCCATTTACAGCCTATAGGGATAACTCCCGGAGGCGGATCAACCAAATCCCAGACTTGGTTATCTAACATGGAGTCCATCTCGGCGCGCATAGCTTCAAGCCATCTCGCTGACTCCGGTCCACTGACCGCATCCGCATAAGTGAGGGGTTCATCATTATCAATGATGTAGACTCCGTCATAGCGCTCAGGCTGTCGACGGATCCTTCCCGATCTTCGCGGTTCCCGTGATATCTGAGCCTCAGGTTGTTCAATAACCTGTTCTACCGGCTCAGGCTCATCCAACTGCGCTTGACTACTTTGTCCTACCTCTGGATTCTCATCCAGTTTTATTTCTCTCCCACTGGCCTCTTGCAGAAGAAACTCCTTCTCAAGAAATATGGCCGTTCGAGCAACAAACACCTTGTTCTCTTTGGGATCGAAGAAATAATAACCCTTAGTTTCCTTAGGGTAACCGACAAAGATACATTTCTCAGATCTGCTCTCCAGTTTCCCAGAGGCGAGCTTTTTGACATAAGCTTCGCAGCCCCAGATCCTGATAAATGTCAAGCTCGGCTGTTTCCCATACCATAACTCATATGGAGTCTTAGAAACTGCCTTGGATGGCACTCGGTTTAGTACCTTTGCAGCTGTCTCCAGTGCAAATCCCCAAAAGGAATATGGAAGAGTAGCCTGACTCATCATAGAACGAACCATATCAAGTAACGTTCTATTTCTCCTCTCGGACACACCATTCCATTGCGGTGTTCCTGGCGGAGTGAGCTGTGAGATAATCCCACACTCCTTCAGATAGTCAGTAAACGCATGACTCAAGTATTCTCCACCTCGATCAGAACGAAGTGCCTTGATATTTCGGCCTAGCTGATTCTGTACTTCATTCTTGAACTCTTTGAACTTGTCAAAAGATTCCCTTTTATGTCTCATCAGATAGACATACCCATATCTACTGAAATCATCAGTGAAGGTAATGAAGTACTGATAGCCACCTCTGGCATGTTTACTAAATGGCCCACACACATCACTGTGTATAAGGTCAAGTAAACCTAAAGCCCTTTGACCTTTGTTAGGAAAAGGTGGCTTCGTCATTTTATCCATTAAACAAGCCTTGCATGTATCAATCTCCTCATAGGAGAATGATCCCAGCAGTCCATGATCATGCAACCGCTTAATGCGCTTCTTGTTAATATGGCCTAAACGACTATGCCATAGCAAGGTGCTGTCATCAGCATACTTGGCTTTCTTAATATCAACATTTTGTATAGAACATTCCATGTCCAACATGAATAACCCATTGTTAATTGAACCAGTTGCATAAACAATATTATCAAAAGATAAAACACACTTTGAAATATTGCATTCAAAGGAAAATCCCTTCCTGACAAGAGCAGGAATGGAGATAATATTTTTAGTAATGCTGGGAACAAAGTAACAACTGTTTAGTTCTAATACAAGCCCAGATGGCAAAGAGATGAAATAGTCTCCTACAGCAACAGCAGCAACCCGTGCCCCGTTTCCAACTCGTAGGTCCACCTCATGCTGTCCCACCTGCCTTCTTCTCTTGAGTTCCTGTACATTTGAACAAATGTGAACTCCACATGCAGTGTCCAACACCCATGAAATAGAAGAAGAGGATATCATGACTTCCGTCACATAAATACCTGAGCCAGAAGCAAAGCTTCCCTTCTTATCTCCTTGGAGCGCTTTACAGTCCTTTTTCCAGTGACCCAGCTGGCCACAGTGGAAACATCTGTATTCCTTTGACCGCTTAACCTTTTGCTTCAGAGCCTTGCTGTAACTCTTGACAGGGGCCTTGCCCTTCTTCCCCTTCTTCTTGTTCCTAGAAGGAACCATTAGGACAGAGGTCGAAGGCTTTCCCTTCAGAGTCTCCTCAGTAGTTAAGAGCATATTCAGCAGCTCTGCCGGAGTACAGTCGATTTTGTTCATATTAAAATTAATAATGAACGCATCGAAAGAGGGCGGGAGAGACTGCAGAATAATGTCTACAGCAAGCTCCTGATTGATGGTATGCCCCAGTTTCTCTAGAGCCTCCTTGTGCCCAATCATCTTGAGCACGTGAGCTCCCACTGGGCTCCCTTCAGCCAGTTTGCTCTGAAAGAAAAGCTTGGTCAAATTATAGCGTTCAGTCCTCGCCTGTGCAGCATACAGCATCTTGAGGTTCGCTATAATCTCTATAGCCGACATATCCTCATGCTGACGCTGCAGCGGTGGCGTCATAGACGCTAGCATCAGGCAAGCGACATCAATGCTATCATTGACGTGCTTTTCATAGGCTTCCCGAACCGCCCTTGCGGCGTTCGGAGCGGGCTGAGGTGGTATTGCCGTCTCGAGGACATACAGTTTCCTCTCTGCCTTAAGAACAATCTTAAGGTGTCCGAACCAGTCTGAGAAGTTCGGCCCAGCAAACTTCTCCCTTTCCAGTAGGGATCGCACATTGAAGTTCATGGTGTTCGTTGCTGTAGGTATCTACAACAATGCAAGAACAGCAAGGTCAGTATCAATGTCAAGAATCAATCAGGACTTAAGAAGGATTCTTTTTCTCACTATTTTATCTGGCTGAAAAATCCAGCAAAACAACCCGAAAGAGTAGAACTCTTTTAGTGAGATGGGATCCAGATTTCATACTTGGTCTCCGCGTCCCGCTCAGGCGCGATAAGATGCACAGAGAGTACAAGCACTAATCTCTGGTAGGCTGTCCCAGCCAATCGCCAACCCGTGCGATTCCCCTTCATCTGGGCAATCCAGCCGACTGTGCCAACTGAGTTGGTACAACACAGTCTCTGACCCCACAGATGGCTGCCTCCATGTGCTACCATATGCGCCACATATGTAGCCTGCATGGCCAAGCTGACCCGACCTACTCCCTGGACCACCACGTGCTATGCTGAGCAACGAGAAGCGATAAATCCATTCTCTGTAACACGCAGGTGTAATCCCGCACCGTCTGAAGATAGATGGACGTGCCCACTGAGTGGGTACAACACGGCTCCAACGATAATCAGAACAGTGAGGTTTCGCGTCAGAAGGCATACGAGCTTGATATTTTAGCGTTGGATTTTAACGGTCTTTTATCTTCTTCACTATCATGCAATTCTTATGGTGATAGCAGAAGATAAATAAATCATGCTGTTCTACTTATTTAAACAATAAAAGAAAGCATGGATCTTATGTGGTAAAAGCCCATAGCCTAAGTAAGACCTTAATTAACTTAAGTCTTCACTTGCTTTTCATCATGGGTCTTTTAGCTCCTCATTTGGCCCAAACCAGGGCCCAAGCGCCATTTGCAGCTGAGGTGCGCCCACCAGGGAAAATGCGCCTGGTCCCAGAGTCGAACCCTGGACCTCCCTCCTGGTCAAGCCACTGCTGCATGCGCCTCTGCCAAGTGTGCTCTGTGCTCTTGTCTGATTAACTTACAAATTAATCTATCTAGACAAGATTGACACGCAGGTCAATTACACTTTATAAATTAAATACAATGTGATACGCATATCACAATAATTAATTTACAACTTTAATTTCGAGGCACGCAGGCCCCAGCACAGCACACAATTAACATGGGTAGCCCACATAAGAATAAATAAACATACATAGGCATCAATCAACATGTGATCCAATCATGAAAATTAAATTTCGAAAACCCCATAGGCATCAATTTTAATTTCCTTATTTGCCCTACAACCTTACAACGGTCCATTACTAGGGATCCACTCATCCAACCTAGTCAGATCCACTGCCCTTGCATGCACCAAGTCCTAACTGACTTGAGTCGACCAAAAGGTCAACCATGCATGCGCCAGGGCCGAACCACCCTCATGAGATCTGGCAAGCGGGTATGACCCCGGGCCTAACTCATGTGTGTTCACTAGTCGTCTCAATCAGACATCGCTACACGCCTGTCTGCAGTCGACCTATAGCCACCAGGTGCTAACGCACAGGTGCTATCTGGTCAACCCATCAAGGCTGTCAGATGGTCTGATCAGACTGTCTGGATCTAACCTAGGGG
Organism: Costus lasius; assembly: GCA_027563935.2. NCBI lineage: Eukaryota > Viridiplantae > Streptophyta > Magnoliopsida > Zingiberales > Costaceae > Costus > Costus lasius. The sequence continues at coordinate 46,853,252 of CM050446.2, forward strand.
ATGACTTCAACCCTAATAACCCGTCTAAGGGTTTAAAGCAGGGCCTTAGATCTATAATGAGTCGCGCATGTAATATAAGTTTTTGAGAAAACATACAATATGCGCCAACAAGAAACATGCGCCAAGGAGAAAAAACATCTCTATCAAGCATGTAAAATTCGCCAACCACAACTATCGCATGTAACTTATAGATCTATACATAGGATCATAAAGAAAGCAAACATATTATCATGCAATAACCTGACTCTGATACCAATTGAAAGGGGGTCCCCACAAGGGGGGCGAAACCCTAATAGGAGGCGCAACAAAAACTCTAGCGGAATCTAGGGTTTCTAAAAGGATCGCATAGCATGTAATATATTCAACTTTCAATGAGAAGCGATTCTTACCATTGCCATCGCTTAGATGGTGTCTTGGAAGGAAAGGCGCAAATGCTCCTTCTCCTAAGGTGACGCACACAATTGATGTCGCCTACTCTTCCTTGGTGCTCCTTGTGCTAGCAAGGCTCCAATATTGTCTTGCCGAATGGAAAGGGGAGAGATCACCTTACTTGGCCGAATATTTCCTCTTGTCGTCTACACTTCTCCACACGAGAATGCAAGCGCCGAATACTCAAGTTGGCGACAAAGGCGTGAAGAGGCAAGTTTCATGAGGCGTGGTCACGTAAGTGATCATGCTTTCTAAAAATAGAAAGCCTCACCTCCAAATGCGATCATGGATTTACCCAATCGCAAACTCCTCTTAGATTGAACCATGCGCTCAACCAATGAGCTGGTTCAAATTGATTTGGTTCAATAACCAAACAAACCAAGCAATCAGTCCAGACCACAATAAACCCTAAGGCTCTTGATCTGACCGTCGATCTCTTGATGCTCCTGATCTCACCGATCCAGCATCCATTCTCTCAATCGAAGCTTACCGATCTCAAGCCCTAATCAATCAAACATGATCAGACCAGATCTCACTTACAATCAGAGATTAAATCCCTTTAAACTGAACCTGAATAATTCAGTCCACACGATCTGACTTAAGTAAGCCATATCATCAAATTGTGCGAGCCTGAGGGTTTCCTTTAAATGTCGGTAACGATAACTCACGTTATCACGATCAGTGAGGGGTATCTAGCAACACATCACTGTCTCTTGATATAAAGGAAAGAGTCTTCCAAGACTACACCCAAACCACAGCACAAGTGTGAATCCAATTCACAAGGCATGCATCTTTCCTTTGCCACTGGATGTTCTTATTGGACAAGCGTGTCAAGCTTGTATCTCCAATATGATGAGCATGATTAGATCAGATGAACATAGTCACCTGGGTATGGCCATACTCTTTTCTCAATCATCTCATCCAGGGGGCCCCTTTAGAACATCACACTCCTTAAACAAGGAGACGGCAATCCTATGTCTATCACTAGTGCCCTAACCTGACTCAAGCTCACCATCCAAGATAGTCTATAATCATTATGTTTCAAATGATATTGAACTACCTCAAAACAATGACAATCATCATTTAGAAAACACAAGTGATCTCAAGTCAGAGGAAATGTGCCACTTGTCGCATTCAAGGATTATTCACATTGTGACAAGCAATTGAATAACCTAGTAGGGTCTGTCCAGTACATCCAATGTACCCATGAGTCTACATCTTATTCCATGCTCGAAGCATCCTATAAGATTAGAACACATATTAGTCTTAACCATATCAAGGCTGTCTCATGTTCACCAAGATATATCGACTAAGGACTTTACTGCATGTCAGCCTAGCTGAACAGTACTGAGACATTATTCAGAAGTACACTTATTGCAGCAGACAATGTAACAACCTGAATAACAACCATGCCTTTATAAACATAAAAGTTTATACATAATACTGATACAATCCCAAGGCCTCAAACATTAGCCTTAAGGGCATACCCCAACACGTAAATCTCTTCACGGTACCGTAATTCTAGAAGATTTTGACCCGAGAGCTCGCTGTCCAGATTACGGCACTGCCATAAACTTCATTACGGCCGTAATTGCAAAGTTGCTCGCGATTTTCCCTGTCAACTCCGAAACCGATTCTTGCGGAGAATATTGTGATCGATCCAGGCCATTAAACACCTTGCTGTAAGAAGCAATAGGGGAGCTTTTGCCGAGACGAAGACAAAGAGACCGAAAGCCCTAATTTTCGTTGACCACACAGAGAGAAATCGAGTTTCATGCGTCTGCCCTAGGGGTCACCGCCGGGAAGTGTACAGGCTATCTCTGGCTGTGAAACTTGAGTGGAAACTATGCATAGAGGAGGAGAAGGTGTCCCAGAAGTTTCAGCATGAAAGGAGACCAAACGGAGGAGAAATCAAGAGAAACTTTTTTACGATTACGCCGCTATTCGCCCCAAATTACGGCCATAAACTTCTTTACAGCCATACCATAATTTCTCTTTCTTCTCCCTTTCGATTTCCTTCAACATGGATTATTGTAATCTTCCCTCTATGAAAGCTTAAACTTATTTTGGGACATGGGGGAGTAAGTCAATTGATTTTTAATGACTAGATGACTATTTTTCATTATTTCGTCACGTTTAATCTTAGCATGATGATTTTACTCGTGTGATAATTGATCTTAGACTCTTCTTACATCCATGTTATTATTCATGTTTTAGGGTTTTCGCAATAGACTGAAAGGTAATTTGCTTGAGAACTAGGAACCCTAGAATTGCATGTTATGAACTTTCTTAGATTAGTTCTTACTTGTTTGATTCTAGTGTATTAATTGCCATGATAATGATATGAATCTAAAGATCGAGTCTAAGTTATTAGACGTGGAGATCTTGTGCTAAAGCAAAGATCGGAACTTTAGAGAACCATGAGTAAAACTAGTGTCGGGACTCGGATGCACGAAAGTGATCCTTGAAACTCCACTAGAGATTATCAACCTAGAATTCGGATGTACGAAAGTGATCTTTGAATTCTTTGATTAATGATTTATTTACCCACAGCGTTGGGACGAATCTTGCGCAAAAGCGAAGATTAGTCCCTGCATGATTGTATGCACGAAAGTGAGATAATCCTTTTATTCAGTAAATTATATCTTTATCATGATAAAATTAAACTGACGATATCTCTGTTCATGTCTAGTCATAGAAATTAAAGTGAATGAAACCCTAGTCTTATCTTCTCTCTCTGATATTTTCGTTCTAGTTTTCAATTACCCGTTTTTGCTATTTCGATTGCCTAAATAGTAAGAAATCAACTATTCGGTACTCAACAACATAGGTCTCTGTGGGTGTGGGTTCGATATCTATTTTATTACTTCGTGTATCTGTGCACTTGTGGAGATAACAACATGCCTGGTGACACAACAAGTTTTTGGAGCCGTGTCAAGGAGTGACAACGTCCCTGTGCGCCAAACAAGGTTTTGGCCGCGACATCAAAAATAAGTTATGTTTACCTACTTGTTGGGATATAACAACTAACTCAAGGCAACTCAGTCTTCACCTATGCCACTAGCACTCTGATTTCATCTAGCTAGCACTTTCTACTTCTAGCTACCATCAGCCTCTGTTCTAGTCTCTACATTGCAAGCTGCCTGCAGCCTCTTCTCCAGATTCACAGCGCCTCAGATTACGAATTTGTGGGGTCAAAAAGTGTTACATTAAAATGTAATGTGACCATTATTAAATTCACCTTAAATTAATAAGGCTTTTTGTTTAATGGGATCCGGGTTCCAATGAGCGCAAGTGCTCATTGTTAATTACCCCTAAAATTAGGGAACCTTTGATTAAGAGATCTATACTATGAAATGAAATACAAGATTAAATAATTTTATTGATGAATATTATGAAAATACATGACTTGTCATGAAAGCAAAGAGTGTTTGTCAAATATTTTAGTCTCGCGACGGCTTATTAGGTCTTTGAACTTGGGAATATCCGACCTTGGCAACACGATGTCATATTGAGAAGATACGTCCCGATAATAAACATCGACGTACGCACCTCCCAAACAATAATCCATCGTGATGCATTAAGGCATGTTGGATATTTGGATTTGGAAAATCATCCGGCCTTGCGGCTTGTTGGATGTTTTGACTTGGACAATTATCCGGCCTTGCGGCGTGTTGGGTAGTTTGAATTTGGAAGATCATCCGGCCTTGACGACATGTTGGATGTTTGATTTGGGAAAATCATCCGGCCTCATGGCTTGTTGGATAATTTGATTTTGGGAAATCATCTAGTCTTGCAACTTGTTGGATATTTAAATTTGGGGAAATTATCTAGCCTTGCGGCTTGTTGGATATTTAAATTTGGGGAAATTATCCGGCCTTGCGGCTTGTTGGATAATTTAATTTGGAAATATCCGGTCTTACGACTTGTTGGATATTTAATTTGGAAATATCCGGTCTTGCGACTTCTTGGATATTTAAATTTGAAAATATCCGGTCTTGCGACTTGTTGAATATTTTGATTTGAAAAATTACCCGATCTTTGTGGCGTGTTGGATAATTTAATTTGGAGGAAAATCACCCGGCCTTGTGGCGTGTTGGATAATTTAATTTGGGGGAAAATCACCCGGCCTTACGGCGTGTTGGATGATTTGAATTTAGAGAAATTATCCGGTCTCACGACTTGTTGGATAATTTGATTTGGGAAAATTATCCGGTCTTACGACTTGTTGGATAATTTAATTTGGAGAATTACCCGGCCTCGCGGCTTGTTGGATAATTTGATTTTTTTGGAAAGTGAATACTTTGACCTTAACGAACGTAACGTCGTATTGCGGAGTTACGCCCTGACCGGTAAACGTCGACGTACGCACCTCCCAAACAATACTTCATCGCGATACGTTAGGGCTTTTAGTATTATGCTTGATGAGGATCCAATTGAGAATGTTTTGAGAATTTTCATTTAGACATGATTTTGAGTTGAGGCAGTGACTCGGGTCGAGTTCGAGTCGTTAATCGAGTGGCGGAATCAAAGATAGATTTTTTTTGCATTCTTTGTTAAATTTTAAACAAACACAACCTATTAAATTTGGGTGATTGGCAAGATGACAGCATCATTTTATTTTCATGTTACACATGTTTTTTATTCTTTTTTTTTTCTTCTTTATTTCATTTTAAAAAATTATTGTTACTATTTTTTTTTTCCTTTTTGGTTTAGTAAAGTCATTCTTCCGTATACGATACTTTACATCTGGCGCGATGCTTGCGAGGAGAAATAATGGGGCTGTGGAGCGGATGACATTGCGCTGCTCCATTTCCGGTGATACTGAGCTTCCGTCGGCGTCGATGATTGTGGAGGAGTCAAGGAATCGCTGAAGGCCTGATTTTCCAACGAGAGGATGTGTTTCTGGCGGTGATACTTGCGGCGGCCAAATCCTTAGAAGGCGGCGGCAAATTGATTTCGCAGGAGAGTAATTGGTAAGGGGAGCAGCTTGGTGACGTTATTGAGCAGCTGGAATCTGGGTCTCTGGATAAGGAGGATCTTCCGAAAGTTTACAGGAAGATGGCTGCAATTCGCGTGGAGTTGAATTAGAGGTCGATCAGGTGGCTGAGAGCATAAGAGAGCATGCTTCGAGCGGAGGCAGAGGCGATTGCTGCGGCATATCCCAGGCAACGGAGATGGCTGCGATTCCTGAGGGGTGGATCTCTGGTGTCGTTCGTAGAAGAGGCAGCGTCGCGGGCTTTAGCAGCGACAGATTCAGCGACTGGAGGCAGATCGACAGGCTTTTGCAGCAATAGTTTCAGCGACTGGTCTGTTTCGACTGGATCCGAACCCTTTAACGTGATGAAATCAGAATTAAGGTCTAAGTTTAAGCCCAAATGATCAGGGCACAGGCGGCTATGATCTCATGTACAAACTGGAGATTGGCTTAGCTCAAGGTAAAGCAGCTTTTCTCTCATTTTATTTTATTGCCGAGAGATCAGTGTCTCCTGCTCTTCTATATTTTGTTGCCGTGACATTTTTCCAGCACACTCAACCTTGTTGCAGTGGGTTTCTTCATCATCACAAAACTGATTTTTGTGCACTTCAACTTTCTAGGTCAGTCTTCTCCCTTAGCTGATGGCAATGAAATGCCCAGGAGATTGTTTCGGCGACGATATAATGGCTCAAACTGTGATTATGATCAATGGCAATGCTTCAGCCACGACTAAGGTTGAAAGCTGGCAGTATCATTTTTTTTTTTTGAGGTATATCTCTTCTTCCCTCAAGCAGCAGATTGATTTCAACTTGACTTGCTTTCCATCAAGATTCTCTCTTATAGCAGTGCGTTTCAATGTGACAGGGACTTTGCCAGGCAACTAGCAATCTTTTTTTTGCTTTATTATGATGAACCAATTCTATATCTCTTGTATATTCTTTGAGATTTCTTGCCATTTTCTTGCAGTAACATGAGCAACAGGGAAACGCCTAAATTTTGTGTTTGCGCAAGTATTTCCTCATGGTAGCACATTGGTGATAAGAAGAAGGCAGCGAGGACTTTGTCAGGTAACAAATTTCTTCATTCCTTCATCTTTTGCTCTCCCCCTTTTTATTGCAACGATTGCAACCTCTCAGCGTTGCTTCTTTATTTTGATGTGAAAGGATTTTGCCGCTTCCTCCTTTGTTTCTTCCCTTCTTTCTACCGATACTTTCCTCTTTTATTCACTCATCTTCTATCTTCTCGCACCTCTTTTTTTGTTGCTTTCTTTTTTTGCTTGGCACTCGCTCCTCTTCTCTTTTATTCTTCATTCACTCGCATCATTTTTTTTTTTAGCATTTCCCAGTTTCTCTCATATCATTCTCTTCTTCTTCTTCCTCACTTCTTTTTCATTCACGCATATTTTTTTTACTCTCATTTTGTTCTCACACATCACTCTTTGGGGGGTTTAACATGATGCAATTAACCATCATGTGTTCCTACTCCTACAACGATAAAGTAAATAGCAGAATAATAAAATCCTAATTACTTTGTGGGGTTTCACATGATGCAATTAACCATCATGGTTTCCTACTGCAAAAAATAAATAGCGAAATAATAAAATCCTAATTACTTGACGGGGTTTCACATGATGCAATTAATCATCATGATTTCCTTACTGCAGAAAGTAAATACTCCCTTTTTACCTTTAGATCAAGTAGCAGTAGTAGCGTTTTGTTTCCTTCGAGTCTCGGCGCCATCTTCCCTTTGTTTCCCTTTTTCCTATGAAAATCTACCCCTCCTTATATAATCTTCCAGCCAATTCAGGGATATTTTTAATCAGCTACAGCGCCTTTATTGCTGGCTCTTCTTTCATTCAATTTTTTGCTAATGCTGTGTGCGCCTTTTATTTCTTTCTTTATCAGTCACAATTCCTTTTATTTAATTTCCTTTTTCTTATTCTCAGCCAACGCCTATCCCTTGATTTCTTCCACTGCCTCTCTTGAACGTTGTGCGCATATTGCTGAAGACTTTCCATATCCCCAAAATAATTACAGCCTTCCTTCCATTTTTGTGTAGCCGAGTTTTCCAGCTTTCTTTATTGCTCTTTATTTTTCTTTCTTGGCTGCCGCTCCTTTTTTCATTTGATTTTTTTTTTGGTCAACTGCTGCCTTATTTCTTTCCTTATTGATTCTCTTAATTCTCTGCCTTTGTTTTGCTTTGCCTTTGTTGGCTTCGATTTTATTTTCACCGGCTTTTATTTTAACCAAGTCAGCCATTATTTCTTTTTACTGATTATTCTTCTTTTTGTTTATTTCAGCATTACCGCTAAAGCTACCTTTTATTCTTGTGCTGCCAACGCTTCCTCATAATTGCGTTGCCTTATTAATCCAAGATGAATTTGATTTCTCTCTTTTTTTTTTATTTTGTTTTGATTAGCTGCCATAAATACTATCCATGCAATCTCTTTTTTAGTGGCCAGTTTTTTTTCTTCCAAAATTGATTTTGCCGAGTCTTCCTTTGCTCTTAATTTCTTGCGTAGCTTTGTTACTGAGTCAGGATTCTTCTTTTGTTTTCTTTCCAGGCATGCTGTATTCGTATCACACATTTCCCTTCACCTAGCTAAATTGCATTAATGTTGAAGCCTAATGCATTTCCTAAGTGGATTCCATGAGAAGCTGCTGCCCTTTTACTCACATAATTAGAACTAGTTGGGCAGCATCTCATTTTATTATTGGCATTTACTCATGGTTGAGTGCTGAGATGTACATATTAAATTATGTCGCATGCTTGTTCACATGTTTCATTGCTTGTGTAAAATAATTCCACAACTAGGGAGTAGATCATGATAAAATAGCAAAGGCAAAGGAGCACTAATCTTTCATGATTTTACTTATGGTCAAAATAAATTTTGACTTTATCTTCGGTTATGAAATTTCATGGTTCAACAATGATTTATTTACCCACAGCGTTGAGACGAATCTTGCGCGAAAGCGAAGATTAGTCCCTGCATGATTGTCTGCACGAAAGTGAGATAATCCTTTTATTCAGTAAATTATATCTTTATCATGGTAAAATTAAACTGACGATATCTCTATTCATGTCTAGTCATAGAAATTAATGTGAATGAAACCCTAGTCCCTGCTTCTCTCTCTGATATTTTCGTTCTAGTTTTCGATTACCCGTTTTTGTTATTTCGATTGCCTAAATAGTAAGAAATCAACTATTCAGTACTCAACAACATAGGTCTCCGTGGGTGTGGGTTCGATATCTATTTTATTACTTCGTGTATCCGTGCACTTGCGGAGATAACAACATGCCTGGTGACACAACAAGTTTTTGGAGCCGTGTCAGGGAGTGACAACGTCCCTGTGCGCCAAAGAAGGTTTTGGCCGCGACATCAAAAATAAGTTCTGTTTACCTACTTGTTGGGATACAACAACTGACTCAAGGCAACTCAGTCTTCACCTATGCCGCTAGCACTCTGATTTCATCCAGCTAGCACTTTCTACTTCTAGCTACCATCAGCCTCTGTTCTAGTGTCTACATTGCAAGCTGCTTGCAGCTTCTTCTCCAGATTCACAGCGCCTCAGATTACCAGCCACTGCCGCTTCTTCAAGTGCTCATCATTTTCAGATCTCCTAGCCGACAATCTACTACATCACCGTCCACTAGGAAAATTTGCCGGAGCACCATCAGCAGCCTCTTACTTCTTCTCCTGCCTTTGTTTCCATTGATTTTATATATTTAATTTCAGCATAGAATCTTCATTTAGTGGCTCTGATTTTTTCCAATCGTGTAGTGTCATCCAATGCCGCCCGCTAGCCGACGATTTTGCCTCCAGGACTATAGTCTCCAGCATGCCACTAGAGACTACTCATCATCACTCTACTGTCGGCACCATCATTTTTATTGCTAGCAGCTCCTCTGCCGGCATCTATTCCACATTAGCTCTTCCACCGGCACCCTTCTAGACCATCAACCATATCTCTGATTTCTATTATTTTTAGTTAAGTTAAAAGACTATTTTTGGGCTGAGCCTTATGTATTTAAAATTTCGCAGGTAAAATTTCAGAACGTGCATCTTTGGACCCAGCCGCACCTGCCCCGATGCTACACCCCGAACATCGATTGAGCTTGCTATATAGTTTTGTGAGTATGGTTTGTTCTCTCTTGTATTCATCACTATTTCATATGGTTGCATATTTGATTTTATCATGGTTGTATTACTTTATGGTTTTCTCCAAAAAAGTTATTTATGGATATATGGATTCATTGTTTTGTTCTGATGTGACTATGTAAGTCTGCACATTTTTCAAATTGATTTTATGGATATGACAAGATTGATGATTGTAAAACTTTTAATTTGATGATATGTTTTTCCTAGATTGGTGGATTTTTCTATGATGATGAATGTTATTGCATGTCAATGCCTGTGAATGGAGATATACCTATTATGCTAAATTTATTTCTTCAATATATATCTATTTGTTGAAATCATTCATTGATTGATGTATAAGGTTTTGGGTAGGTATGTTGTTTGATGAATGCAATCTAAGAGTGAAACATCTTTCTTAAATAAAATGAGCATATGAGTGTAATTTTTGAATTAATACCAATTGATTAACCTAGTTGATGTTTAGTTTATCTTACTATTTGTTGGGAAGAAAGAATCCAAGATCCAAAAAGAGAGAGAGAGAGACTCCCCTACTTGGCACTATGTAAAATTAGCAGTGGTACTGAAGATATGGGTTGAAGTCTATAAAAAAAAATAGAGAGAGAGAGAGAGAAAGAAAATGTCTCCTCTACTTGGCACTACGTAAAATTGGTAGTGGTATTGAAGATAAGAGTTGAAGTCCAAATAAAAAGTGTGCATCTATGTGGGTACATGCCATCAAAAAAAAAAGAAAGATTTTGAGTGGAAAAAGAATCGGGATATCCTATTCCTATAAACAAAGGTATGATAGATTTAAACAAAAACTTGGGTGAATTCATGAGACTGAGATTTTGTTTATTATGCGAGTTGCGAAATTTTATTTGATCAAAGTTGTTAATCTTAAAGATTAAATTCGGAGGATAGTGTATTTATCTGAAATTTTGTGTAACAATTGGGGGAATATTTCATGAGTTATTATATTTTAGAAATTTATTTTTGATAAAAGAGCACATTTTCCATACTTAGCATTGTTCTTTATTATATTCATTTCCTTGAGGACAAGCAAAGTTTGAGCCTTATGTATATGATGACATGAAAATTCATAGTATATTTTGTGTCATTTGATTGGTCTTTTTGTGTCATATTCATACTCTTTTACTTATTTTTCAGCTTTATTTGTGAAATATTGTGGAACCTATACCTTTTCTCGTGTTTGATCTTTTTCAGGTAAAAATGGCCTAATTTTGATGGATTTTGAAAGATCTGAGCGCACGAATGAATTCCAGACGTCGAGACGAAGCTGCTCGTCAATTTTCATGCAAATAGGAGATAGTCGTAAAATTACACCCTACTATAATTATTTTTACAGGTGTAATTTTCTACCAAGATTACACTACTGCCGTGACAATTTTTATGGGCCGTAATTTCCTAGAGATTCTACACAGAAGAAATTACGGCACTACCATAATAATTTTTACAGGCCGTAATTTCTGCCCAGAAACACACAGAAGAAATTATGGCACTGCCGTAATTTTTTTATGGACCGTAATTTCATAGGAAATTTCCACATAATAAATTACAATAGTGCCATAATACAAATTACGGCCGTAATTATAAAGAACGAGTCTTTCGCAACCGCCTCTATTTTTGGAATTTTCGAAGCCAAATTGAAGAGATCCAGGGCACCTATTGAGGAGAAGATTTGAGGATAAGGAGAATCGAAAGAGAAATCAACAAGGGCGTCCCTAGGGCTCGGCCTCATGCCGAGAGGCATAGAGGCCATCTTAGGCGGCGAAATTTACAGGAAAGCTTCGCCCATAGGAGGAGGGGATACACCGATAATTTCAGATCAAAAGGAGTTCGATCGAGGGAGAAATCAACGAAACAAGTTTTGGGCAGAAGAAGCAATTTGCATTTACTATAGCAGTGTTACTAGTCACGGTACTGTAGTAGTACTGTAGCAACTCGAAAATTTGCAAAATCACGGGCTGTGAAATTTTTCACAGCCCGGTGATTACAGTAAACCCTGGTGATTCTTATTACGTCATGATATTTTTGTTATGATAATTCTACTTAAGTGATCATTGTCTTTAATCTTTTCTAGTTTCAAATTGTTAAACATGTTTTAGAGTTTTGTGATAGGGACTGAAAAGTGATTTGCAAAACTTTGAACCCTAAAATTGAGATTTAGGAACTCATCGTAAGAAATTAGGTTTGTTCTTATTTCTAGATTTTAGAAGTTTATTGACTTGTTGATAATCTGATCTAGGAGACATTAATGAGTAAAACATGAAGATATTGTAAGAAATTAGGTATTGAATCATTGGAAAAGCTTAAGTAGAACCTGTGAAACTAAAGTATGAAAATATTTACTTTTCACTTGAGATATTGATATAGAGATTGGATGCATGAAAATTATCTTAAATCACCTTATCAAGATTTACTTATCTTTAGCATGGAATAAATCCTGGGCGAAAGTGAGGATTGCTCTTTGTAAATTGTCTACACGAAAGCGAGATAATTTCTTTATGAAGTAAATTACATCTTTATCATAATAAGAATAAACTAACGAACACTTAATTATATCTGGTCATTGAAATTAAGGTGGATGACACCCTAGTCCCAGTTTTCCTCTCTGATTATCTGTACGCTTTCCGATCGTTCGCTTACATCGTGCTTGATTGCTTAGCTACTGAGAAAACAACTATTCGGTACTTAACACGGAGGCCTTGTGAGTTCGATATCTTTTAATACTTTAAGTATCCGTGCACTTGCCGACACAATATATTGCTACATATCATGATTATGAGCTATGACATATGGATGTTAAGATTACATTCCTTAACGGGAAGCTGACAGAGGATGTCCATATGACACAACCTGATGACTTCATCCATCTTGCAGAGGCCAACATGGTATGTAGGCTAAAAAGATCCATTTATGAATTAAAGCAAGCATCTCAAAGTTGGAATCTTCGGTTTGATTAAGCTGTCAGAGATTATGGCTTTATCAAAAGTGAAGATAATGCCTGTGTATATAGAAAATTCAGTGGGAGCTTGGTGACTTTTCTGGTCTTGTATGTCGATGATATACTACTCATCAGAAATGACATCCCCAGTCTTCAGTATGTAAAGACATGGTTGGGGAAGTGTTTCGAGATGAAGGACTTAGGGGAGGCCGCCTATATTCTAGGCAAAAGGATCTACAGAGATAGATCCAAGAAGCTTTTGGCCCTTAGTCAAAGTACATATATTGATAAGGTCTTGGAGAGGTTCAACTTGGCGCAATCCAAGAAAGGATACCTTCTAGTGAGACATGACATAATTCTCTCAAAATGCCAGTGTCCCACCACACAAGCTGAAAGGGATAACATGGATTGTGTACCCTATGCTTCGACAGTAAGATCGATCATGTATGCATTATTGTGTATTTGACTAGATGTGCTTATGCTGTAAGCATAACTAGCCGATATCAATCCAATCCAGGTCTGCTGCACTGGGTGGCTATAAAGAACATCCTTAAGTATCTGAGAAGAACTAAGGATTTGTTCTTGGTCTATGGAGGATAGGAAGAGCTCAGTGTTCAGGGCTACATTGATGCATCATTCTAGTCAGATCCTAATGACTTCAGATCGCAGGTAGGCTATGTGTTCAAGTTAAATGGAGGTGCTATATGCTGGAAAAGCTTCAAGCAATCCACCATATTTGATTCTACAACCGAAGCTGAGTATGTTGCTGCTTCTGAGGCAGCCAAAGAAGTCATTTGGATCAGGAAGTTTATTTTTGAGTTTCAGGTGGTTCCAACTATTGTGGATCCGATTGAGCTCTTTTGTGATAACAATGGAGCGATTGCACAGGCAAAGGATAGCGATTGAGCTGTACTGTACTACTAACTACAAGCGTGACGGCTTTGTCATAGTAGCACTTAAGTGTTGATCCCACAGGGATAGTGATCAAGTACCGAGTGATTACGAATCAATAACTAGATAATCGGGTGAATGTTTTGGGTTTTCATAAAATAAATCAAAATGCAACTAAATGCAAATTCTAGCCGAATCAAGCAATGAATAGTTTTGAATAGAAAACAAGGTTTAGAGACATCAAAACTTCGAGCATATCACGTTGATGGATCTTAAACTCAAACAAGACAATTATCATAACAGCGCAATTTTAAAAGTATTCAAAGAAATATCAAATGGTACAGATTACCCTCTTTCGACGGCATAATCTAGTATCAATCTAGATCGGCATCCTAATTTTGTGGTTAACCGGACCTAGATTGATCCATTGGGTTCAAATAAATTATAAAGTTCCTCACACAAATCCTGCCCTAATTCTTGACAGCTTAGAGCATGTTCGATAAGGCAGATCTAGCATCACAATTCACCTTTCGTTCCTTCTTGCGGTGCCCAAGAAAAGTAATTGCGTGATCAAGACAATACTAGCAATGAAACAACGCAGATCGAATAAATACAAGATAAAATTACATTAGCTATGAGAAAACAAGTTCAAAAATAAGATCGACATAACTCAAATATACCATTGTTTCGATAAAGAAGATTATGCTATCATAGCATTGATTAAGTACAAATCTCTAAAGGAATAGAAGGAACTAAAGAGAACATCGAAGAAAGAGGAAGCAAACTCTTTTGCAAAAGTGCTGCAACATTCCTTCAAGTCTTCTAGAATGATATGCACCATTCCTTCCTCCTCCCTTGTTGTCGCCAAGCCTTCTCCCTTTGCAAAACTCACTAGCCCCCCTTGAGCCCCAACTGGATGCTGCATTGCAATAGGTTTTTCACCCATTATATTGAATCAAACCCAACTTCTAAACACCTACATTGATATCTCTTTTTATTATCTACGTTTGACACTAAAAACGTCCAAAATGGAGCAATAATGAGGGAGTTATGGCCGTTTTAAATTTGGGTTGCGCGGAGATTATAGGTGTAATGATGATTACGGGCCTGCCTAAAATGCTGACAATGATGCTCTTTAATTCCTGAAATACTCAGAAAATTATGGGCCACTGAATGTTCATCATTTTGGCACCAAGAATGTCCAAAATGGAGGAAGAGTTATGACCATTTTAATGCTACCCAGTAATGCACATTACAGGCAAGGTGAAATTACGGCTATACCCGTAATGTCTTATGTCGAAGTTTTTTTTCTTCCGAAAGGCTTCTATTCAGAAAATTAAGGGCATGTCTTCAGAATATGATTATCCTTGCATAAAAATAGGCTCCTTGGGAAGTCAAACTAGGAATTACGGCAATAATGCAAATTATGGCCTCGGCTATAATTCTAAAAATTTATCCTGTTTGAAGCTAAACTTCTTGTCAAAGATCTTGATTCACTCGGGGACGTAAATATACTTCCGAATAGCTCTAAAAGCGAGTGAGATGGCCTGTATTCATCAAACATGACAAATAGTGAAGCTTTTGAGGAAAGTCAATAAAATAAACCAAAAAGGGATGTAAACACGTGATAATATGTCTCGATTCACTAGTAAATATTAGTCTAAAAGGCTATAAAAATACAAGACATCAGGTATCTTGTTCTGGATTATCGCGCTACATTCCTCTGTAAGTGCCACAGTATACACTTCAATTTTGCGCTTGTTGGAAATGATGTCTTTTAGAAACTTTGTATATGTAGGCATCTGCGACAAGGCATAAGTAAAGGGAATGTTAATGTATAAATTTTTCAATACCTCTAGGAATTTGCCAAATTGCTGTATATTAACATTCCATTCACTGATGCTTTATCTCAAATGCCTACATATGCTCAATTCTTGAAAGCGATTTTGTCCAATAAAATAAAAAAAAGAGGATTATGGTATTGTGGCATTAACTGAGGAATGCAGTGCTATTATTCAAAACAAGTTACCACCAAAATTAAAAGATCCAAGTAGTTTCTCTATACCTTATTCAATTGGGAGTGTGGCTTTTGACCAAGCCTTATGTGATCTTGGTGCTCGTGTAAGCCTAATGCCTTTATCTATTTGCAGGAAATTGGACATGGGAGAGGTTAAACCAACTTCAATATCTTTATAGCTCGCTGATTCATCGGTAAAGTATCCAGTTGGTATTTTAGAAAATGTTGCAGTCCAAATAGGTAAGTATTTTATACCAGCAGAGTTTGTAGTTCTTCAGATGGAGGAAAGTTATAAGAATCCAATTATCCTTGGTAGACCCTTTTTAGCCATAACAGGAGCAATCATAGATGTTAGAAAAGGAAAACTCACATTTGATATTTGTGAAAATATAATTGAGTTTGATTTAATAGATTCATTGAAAAAAGCATCATATTCAGGATCATATTGTTATATTGATGTAATAGATGATGTTGTTAGTGATATGCATAATTTATTTAATGAGCCCTCTAATATTGAGACAGACACTTTTTCTGAGTGTGTGAGTAGAGGATTTTAGGAGAATGCTTATTCAAAAACTGAAAAGATAAAGAAGAAGAGAAAGATTGAAACTGCTTAAGAAAGGAAAAAGGTTCTTGAGTAAAGTTGGACACTATTTCTTGAATGAGCCTTATGTATTCATAAGTGATGAACAAAATAAAGAGAAATCAGAGTGGCGACTGAGGGCACCTCCACGAGCAAATCCGAGTATAGAACGGTCAAGCTAATGACCACTAAATTAGCCTTTCTTGGGAGGCAACCCAAGCACTTTTTCTTTTGATTTTGTTTTTATTTTTGTTTTCATTTTTTCTATAGGACTAACTTTTTTCTTTTTCTCTTTGTAGGTAAGTTTCGATTGATTTATTTAGTGATAAACGACAATCTCTAAATTTTTGGACAAATTACGGTACTGCCGTAACGATTTTTATGGTACCGTAATTCTCTTATGGTACTACCGTAATGAATTTCATCGCCCGTAATTTTGGTCCGTTTTCATCCAGAAGGTTTTGCCTATTTTACGACACCACCGTAATGCTTTTCACAATCTGTATTTTCGAGTCATTTTCGACCAGTAAAGTTTCTAAGAGTTATGAAGATTACGGTAGTGCCGTAATTATTTTACGGTACCATATATTCGGGTCATTTTCTTACAAAAACTTTTGGGATTTTTGAGCAAATTATGGCAGTGCCGTATTTATTTTACGGTACTGTAATCTTTCGGACCCACGCGAATCCTGGAACCATATTTAGGGTTTTGGCGCTGTGTTTTTAGGTTTTTTGCCTTGAGATCGTGTCGACCTCTGGTTTTCTTCGATTTCTTGCTTCCTAATCCTTCGGCGATCCTTCCTAAACATTTCCCGACCGATTCTCCCCTGAGATTTTGAGATTTTTTGAGCTCGATCGAGCTCAGCCGCTGTTCTTCTGCCAATTTTTGCCCCTCTTCGATTTTCTTCAACAGAGCTTCGATTTTCTTCAACAGAGCTTCGATTCAGCTGGTTCAGGTTCTAGGGAGTTTCAAAGGAGTTAGGGGATCTTTCCCTGAAGGATTGAAGGCTCGATCGCAGCTCAAAAATCTAGATTTGGGAGCTTGATTCAGAAATTGCTTGAAACCCTATTCGCCCCATTTGGTAACGACACTGTTCATTCCAGTTTTACATTAAGCTTTGAAATCTTGCTTCTATTTCTAATGGCACCAATGAAGAGAGTTGTTTCTAAGAGAAAAGGGAAAGCACCAGCTGAATCTTTCGCCCCAGCTCCACCATCGAACCCATATGGGATAATCTTTAGAGATGAAGTTCAAGAACAGAGATATAATCATCTGCTTACTAGGCACATTGTGAAGACTAAATATGCTGATATGCGAGCATTAGAGATTTTGGGTCTCAAGGATGATGTCCTATGGATGTTCAATCAGATTACAACGAAGAAATCCTTTAAGATGTCTCCTCAGACCTATCTACCTTTAGCACTGGCGGTTCTCAATAGCCTAGAGATGGACTGGGATGAGTACACTGATCACTCAGCTACACGGGAGATTAGATTGCATATGGCCAATGAAGAAAGGAAGCTTACACGTAGAGATATTCGACGTATCTTTCATCTTCCAGATGAAGGGCGTACAGAGCCACCGATTGGATTCATATAAAACATCTTCTAAAACCAAATCACCGCAGAAACCAGATTCTCTCCTTCCTCAGCAGGAGCAACCAGCATCTCCAACCCATGTATCAAATATGCCCACCGAGTTCTAGCTCATACCATTTTCGGGCGAGGGGACAGTGACGGTATGGTTCGTCATTCTGAATTATTCTTCCTTTGGTGCATGCTTCACGGGTATTTTGTGGATATTGCTTTCTTTTTCATAAAACATTTGGACAAGGTAGCTAGAGCTAAGAAGGGCACGATAGTGATAGGAGGATTCCTTACTCCTATAGCACTTTGTTTGGGGATTGAGCCCTATGGTATTGAGGTTGCCAGGGGCAATGCCAGGATTGACATTGAATCCTGCATTGCCATGAAAATGATTGTTAGGGATGGAGATACATATTGTTTGATTCTACAGCCTGGGCTTCCTACTTTGCCTTTGCCAAACCCACGGAGAACCACAGTGCAAAACTAAGAAAACTGGAAGCTATCCCCAAGTGCTGCTGCTTATGCCACCCCTGCACCTGTGGATTCTGTAGCACCACCACCGGCTGCCTGGGGTGATGACCCATTTTGGATGGGTATAGATTCTTCACCCTCCAGAGCTGCCGATCCACCACCACACAGAGCTGTCGATTCACCACCGCACAGAGCTACCAGATCCTCCTCACTTCGTGCAGCCCCAGATCAGAGTTGATAGCAGAGCTATCAAGACCCTAGTTTATAGGCTCTTTCTGTCGATGTACACCGATTGACATCTACCGTGGGGAGGATATTTGATTATGTGGTGCATATACATGATGATGTTGAAGAAATCAAGGACTGCCTTCATCTCAAGCGCAGTGGTAATGGAGAAGGAGGATCTCAGGGTGACCCCATGGATGCCACCCCAGTTGAGGGAGATGACGAGGAGACAGACTCTGATGAGTAGAGCTTTGTGAGTATCCTTTTTCCTTATCTATTGCTTTACTTGTGCTTTATTGATTGATAATGATTTTATACTCTTGTAGGTAAGGATGACTCTGTAATACTTCTTGTGTCCGCCTACTACTGATCCTCGATTCTGAGTTATCACTGCTAATTTTTTTTCGAAATGGGTGCATTGAGATTTTTATAATACTTGATTTGATGGTAATTCAATGTGGTTGTATAACTCAAGTATATTTTGCGTGGATTGGTACAGCTTGATAGTTGAACTGTTTGATTTAGACTATGTAATGAAATATTTTTCTTAGTTGATTGCAAGCATTTGTGCTGATTGCATGATGTATAAGT
Source organism: Costus lasius (assembly GCA_027563935.2). NCBI lineage: Eukaryota > Viridiplantae > Streptophyta > Magnoliopsida > Zingiberales > Costaceae > Costus > Costus lasius. The sequence goes on from CM050446.2 coordinate 46,872,127, forward strand.
TAAATCCTTGAAATTACTGCAATGATCATGCCGAAATTTTTCTTGATGATAAGTTACCATGCATAACGATATTTGATAATTGGAAATAGACCTGATATGCTGAATTTATTTCTTTGATATAATTTATCTGTTGATTAATACATGAAGTTTTGGGTAAATATAATTGGAAATTTTTCATTGATTAATACATGAAGTTTTGGGTAAATATATTGTTTAATGAATGAAATTTGAAAGAGTAATAACTCCTTTAAATAAAATGAGCATATGTTGTATGATTTTTGGATTGATATCAATTGATTAAACCTAGTAGATCATTAAAGTCCATCTTGTCATTTGTTGGGAAGAAAGAATCCGAATCCAAAAAGAAAAGTGACTCCCCTATTTGACACTGCGAAAAATTGGCAATGGGACCTAAAGACATGGGTTGAAGTCTAAAAAGAACAACTCCTCTTCTTGTCATTGTATTTGCAATGGTACCGAAGATAAGAGTTAAAGTTTATTTAAAAAGTATGTATCTATGTGGGTGCATGCCATGAGAAAGATTCTTTGACTTTATCTCCGCTATCTCAAGAAGATTTCTTCCTATTAAAAGAGATATGAGTTCTATTATATTGGTTATGTGACCAATATATTCTAAATTTGTCACCAGAAGAAAGGTGGTATTCATTTTAGAAAAATATCAAAGATACATAAAAAGAAGAGAGAAAATTTGAGTGGAAAAAGATTTTGAGGTTCCTACTCCTATAAACAACGACATCATGGACTCAAAACTAAAACTAGGTGAACTCATGAGAATGAAAATCTATTTATGCACATTGCAAAATTTTAATTGATTTAGTCATGGATCTTAATGATTGAATTCGTAGGACGACATATTTATTTGAAATTTTAAGTTGTTATTTCATGTGAATTTTTCATAAGTAATTGTATCTTAGAAATTTATTCATCATCTGAAAGTTTATTTTCCATAATCAGTACTGATTTCTTTATTTGCTTGAGGACAAGCATAGTTTGAGCCTTATATATTTTGAAGACTCTAAATTTTATAGTAATTTTCATGCTTATTAACTAGTCTTTTGGAATCATAATTGTACTCTTTTGCTTATTTTTATGCCTTATTTATCCAATACTTTAGAATCTACACCTTTCTTGGTTTTTGAATAATTTCAAGTTAAAAAGACATCATTCTGATAGGTTTTTAAGCAATTTCAATACATATATGGATTCTAATCATCACGAGGAGTTTACACATCAAATTTTAAGTCAAACTGAATTTTCTAGCAAAATTACAGTAGTGTCGTAATGAATTTTACGGCCGTAATATGCAAATATGGCACTACCGTAATGATTTTCACGGCCGCTTCCTGCATAAACTTTTTGAAAAATTATGGCACTACTGTAATGTATTTTACGGTGCCGTAATATCGGGCAAATTTCATACAGAGATTTTCATAAATAATCGAGAAGATTACAGCACTACCGTAATGAATTTTACGGTGTCGTAATTGCAGGCTGTTTCCCTATAGTAACTTCTGAAGTAATTACGGCAGTACCGTAATGTTCTTCATGGAATTGTAATTTAAACCCACATTTCCGCGACTTGCCCGATTCTTCCGCGGATTTCTTGCGAAGACGATTTCTTGAGTTTTAGATCACCAATTCAAGATCCGAAAAAAGGGGAATGACCAGACAAAAGGGGAGGAGATTTTCTAAGCAAAATGACCAATTTTTATCAACTCAACACGGAGAATTTGAGAGTGCCACCGTCGCTTTGGGTTTGTCGATTCCTAGCATACAAACCACCACCGGCCAAGAAATTTGAAAGCCAGCTTCGCCTGAAGGAGGACAACGTGCACCAGAAGTTTGAGAATGAAAGGAGATCGATCGAAGGAGGAATCAAAGAATTCATGGGCACCGCCACTATTCATTGAGTTTGAGAGCTAATTACGGGTTGTAATTTCCATTACAGTCTTGTTTAGTAAAATTTCTCTTTTTCTTTCTATTTCTGATCAATCTAAACAATGTTTTACTATAATCCTTCAATCATACTAGCTTAAACCTTCTTTTGGGACAAAAGGTGTATTCCCCTTAATTTCTTAATGACTAGATGATCTTTATTTCATCAGGATATTTTTGGTATGGTAATTTTACTTAAGGGATTAATGTCTTTAATCTTTTCTAGTTTCAATCATTAACATGTGTTAGAGTTTTGTGATATGGACTGAAAAGTGATTTGCAAAACTTGGAACACTAAAATTGAGATTTAAGAACTTATCGTAAGAAATTAGGTTTGTTCTTATTTCCAGATTTTTGTAGTTTAATTCTTATTAATGTTTTGATCTAGGAAATATTATTGAGTTAGACATGAAAATATGCTACAGATAGATATTGGATTGTTTGAAAACCTTAAGTAAAACTTGTGAAACTAATGTATGAGAATACTCAGTTTTGCTTGAGATTTTGATATTGAGATAGAATGCACGAGAGTGATTTTTAATCTCTCTCTTAAAGTTTACTTATTTTGAACATTGAATAAATCCTGCATGAGAGTGAGGGTTGTTCTTTGTAATTTGACTGCGCGAGAGCAAGTTAATTTCTTTATTATGTAAGCTACATCTTTACCATAACAAGAATAAATTGATGAACACTTAATAATTTCTAGTCATAGATATTAAGGTGGATGAACCCCTTGTCCCAATTATTTCTCTCTGATTTTTCATATACCGTTTGATCGATTACTTTCATCATACTCGATTTGTTTAGCTAGTGAGAAATCAATTCGTTGGTATTTAATAGCAAGGTCTCCATTGTTCGATAACTTTTTATTACTTCGAGTATCCGTGCACTTGCGGACACAACATTGACCTGTCTAAATCCTTTAGCCATAAGTCTACCCTTATAGGCAACTATGTTACCATCTATGTCAGTCTTCCTTTTGGTGACCCACTTACACTTTATGGGTTTTACCCCATCAGGCAGCAGAACTAAATCCCAGACTTGGTTAGCCGACATGGAATCCATCTCGGATCTCATGGCCTCAAGCCATTTCTTGGAGTCCGGTCTAGCGATTACCTCGTCATAGATCCAGGGCTTATCCTCAATGATGAAGATCCCGTCGTGTTGAGTCGGCAGCGACCCATACCTCTTAGGTGCATGACAAATCCTCCCAGACCTACATGGGACCTATGCCTAAGCCTCCAGTATGACAACCAGTGTAGGTGGCTTAGGTTCCATATCTGTGTCGTATGGTTGTACTTGGACCTCGTACAAGTCAAACTTCCTCCCACTAACTTCTTCATGAGAAATTCCTTCTCTAGAAAGACAGCACCTCAAGCAACAAAAACTTTGTTCTCGGTGGGAATGTAGAAGTAGTATTCTTTAGTTTCCTTAGGATACCCTACAAACACATATTTATCAGATCTAGGTTCTACCTTGCTAGAATCCTGACATTTGACATAAGCCTCATGTCCCCTAGATTTTGATAAATGAGAGATTCGGGCGTCTCCTACTCCATGCCTCGCATGGAATCATGGAGACACTCTTATATGGAATATTATTCAGTATGATAGAAGTTGTTTCAAGTGCATGAACTCAGAATGAGAGTGGTAGAGTTGCATGACTCATTATAGATCGAACCATGTCCAACAATGCTCGATTTCTCCTCTCAGACACACCATTCCATCGAGGTGTTCTAGGAGGAATAAGTTGGGATAAGATCCCACATTCTCTAAGATAGTCAAAGAACTCACCGCTTAGGTACTCTCCTCCACGATCTCACTGAAGAGTTTTGATAGGTCTACCAAGCTAGTTCTCTACTTTATGTCTGAACTCCTTGAATTTCTAAAAGGATTCTGACTTATGTCTTATCAAATAGACATAACCATATCTACTGAAGTCATCAGTAAATGTGATGAAGTAGTTGTACCCTGATAGCCCGAAAGGGAACACAACAAATCTGGCACGCGTGTACTTTGGACTAATCCTTGGTAACAACACCAAAAACTTGTTGTTAAACCGCAAGTGCACGGGTATACGAAGTAATAAAAAAGTATCGAATCCACAGGGACCTACGTTGTCGAATACTAAATAGTTGATTTCTTATTAACTAGGCAAAACGAGATCGTGAGAATAACAATCGGTAACTAAAAGCGGGATTATCAGAGAGAAAAGCTCGGACTAGGGTTTCGTTCACTTAAACTTTTATGACTAGACATGAATAAGGATTTCGTTGATTCAATTTCATCATGAAGAAGATATTATCAAAGGATGAACTCAAGGATCACTTTTGTGCATCCGAGCTCTAGAATCTCTAGTGGAGTCTCAAGGATCACTTTCGTGCATCTGAGTCTCGCAACTTGTTTTGCTCAAGGACCTCCAAAGTTCCGATCTTTGTTTTTGCACAAGATCTCCACGTTTGACAAATAGACTCGATCTATGGATTCATGTTATAATCATGGCAATTATTTTACTAGAAAAGATCAAGATGGATCTAACCTAAGGAAGAGATCCTAACATGCAATTCTAGGGTTCTAAATTCTCAAGCAATTACCTTTCAGTCTCAAGCGAAAATTCTAAGAACATAATTAATAATATGAACATAAAGAGAGTCTAAGCACAATTATCACATGACCAAAATCATCTTGCTGAAATCAATCTCAACGAAATATTGAAAAAGAAGTTATCTAATCATTAAAAGTCAAGCGAACTACTCCCCCATGTCCCAAGAGTAGTTTAAGCTAGCATGGCGAAGGAAATACAATATTCCATAATTTCAGAAAATCAAAAATCAACAAAAGGAAGAGTTTTTAGAAATACAGCACGGCTGTGATGTATTTCACAGCCGTATTTTACAAAAGAAGGTGTGAACAATGGTGGCGATCCTTCTTCCCCTGATTTCTCCTCCAATTTGTCTCTTTTCGATCTAAAACTTCCGGTACGTTGTCTCCTTCACCAGGCGATGCTTCGGTAGAAAAATCGCGGCCAGAGGTCGTCTGAATCGAGCGCTGTGGCGAAACCCTCAACGGCGGCATGGATCGCGATTTCTCCCTCCACGGTCAATCAAATTTGGGGCCTTTTGTCTCTCTGTAATCATCTCGTGAAAAGCTCTCTTTTTGCTTCTTACGGCATCGAATATAAACTTCTGGATCGTCCGCAATCATCTCCGCAAGGATTAGGCGTGGACATTGAACTGGGAATCGCGTTCAAACACCGGAATACGGCAGTGTAATATCTTACGACACTGCCATAAAATCCATCGATTATTCTGTTCTGAAATTGCTGGAACAATACGGCAGCGTAATTTGGTTTACGGCAGTGCCGTAAAATCGGCTGAACTCTCTGGTCGAATTCGTCTAGCAAATACGGCCCGTAAACTGGTTTACGGCAGTGCCGTAATTTTAGGGCAACTTTCTGTTCTGAAGACGTTTGGAAAATACGGCCCATAAACTGGTTTACGGTAGTGCCGTAATTTCAGCGAAGGTCTCTGTTCCGAAAGCGCCCCAAAATACAGCCGTGTAACTTCTTACGGTGGTGCCGTAATTTCACGAAAGCCTTCTGTTCGGTAAATCACCAAAATACAGTCGTGATATCGATAATACGGTAGCCGTGTAAAATACGGTATCGTAAAATCCTTTACGATACTACCGTATTTTGGGTTCTTTGCCTCGATTTGCATGAAAATTCTTGGGTGACTTCTTCTTCATAATGAGAACTCTTCCATGTATTTGATTTTTGCTTGAAAATGCCTAAAATAGTGCCTTTTTGCTTGAAAAACATGAAAAACCAAAATAGAAGTAGACTTTGCAATATTTAATGGATTCAGCATAAAAACAAGTAAAAAGATCCTCAATTTAGCATGAAAAGGTATCTAAAATGATACAAAATATACTACATATTTTGGTGTCATTAAACACATAAGGCTCAAACCTTGCTTGTCCTCAAGCAAAAATCAAAATTTGAAATCAAAATTTGATTAAAAGAATAACCTTTTCATGCTCAATAAATTTCTAAAATACAACTTGTCAATGAAAAATTCTATTAATTGATTTACAAAATTTCAAGTAAACATATCATTCTCAGAACTCAATTTTCTAGATTCACAACTCAATCAAATAAAACTTCGCAACTTGTACAATAGATAGAATTTTCAATCTCATGATTTCACCAGTATCAATTTAAATCTATCATGCTTTTGTTTACAGGAATTAGGTCTCCAAGATCTTTTTCCACACGTAATTTTTTTTTTCTTTTTTTTTTCATTGTCTTTGCATAGAAGGCATGTATCCACATAGACACATACTTTTTATTTTTGACTTCAACTCTTTCTTCGGTACCACTGTCAATTTTACACAGTGCCAAGTAGAGGAGTCTTATTCTTTTCACCACTCATTATTTTTCATGCATAGACTTCAACCCATGTCTTAGGTACCTCTATCAATTTTACATAGTGCCAAGTAGGGGAGTCTCTCACTATTTTTTTATGGATCTCGGATTCTTATTTCCCAACAAATAGCAAAAATAGACTAAACCTCAACTAGGTTGATCAATTGATCTAAATTCACAAATCATACTAATATACTCATTTTATTCAAAAGAGAAGTTTCACTTTTAAATTTCATTCTTCAAATAATATATCTCCCCAAAATTTTATGTATCAATCAATGTCATATCTCAATAGACAAATATGTATTGAAGAAATAAATTTGACATGATGGAGTTATGTTTTCAATCATGAATTTGAGATCATCAATCATTCAGGTCATCAACAGTATAAATTAAGAGTGAACTCATCATCACCATCAATTATCACAATATCATATCAACAAAAATATATCATCATGTATATCATATCAAACATCAGAATATCAAAATATCATACAACCCCATCGAATCAGTAAAGATCAATATCATCATCATCATACAACCATATCGAAATAAGAATAATAGGCATGTTAAACAGAATGCAGTGGCGGCAGTCATGGAAGCACCATCCTTCCCTTCATCATATAAAACAACAGTGAGATAAAGAAAATCATAGTACAGCAAAAAGGTAAGGGAAGATAATACTCACAAAGCCTCTACTCATCATCGTCAGATCGCGTAGCCTCCGAGTCTCTCGCAGCAGTCTCCTCAGGATCAAAGTATGGGGTTCCTCCCTGATCACCATGATAGCCATAGTCTCTGTGATCAGCATAACCAAAACGGTCATAGAGGAAGTTACCCGTGTCTTCCATATGGTTGCATAGCCTCTCCATATCTCTGTGGATGTATCCCAGAGTCTCATCCATTTTATCCAAGCGGCGTTCCTGACTGAACATCTGTGCTGTGAGTGCCTGGAAGCCAGGATCATGGTGGCTAGCATTTCTGTCCCTAGGTGTGTGTGAGGAGGTACCAGCTGGCTATGAAAAGTCCTGAGGGGGTGACTCCATCCCATAAGGATCACTCCTACTACCCCCGGTGGGTGGTGGTGGAACTGTATCAGGTGATGGAATAAAGGCTCCCTCAGTTTCATTAAGACATAGCTTCCAATTGGCCCTTTCTCTAACTGTGGTCTTCTCAATGTAGGGCAATGGTAGAGAAGAGATGTTTGGTCCTTGATGTAGGGCAATGGTAGAGAAGAGATGTTTGGTCCAAGGACCAAACAGAAAGTGTCTCCCTCTTTAACTATCATCTTCATCGCTATGCAAGACTCAATGTCGAGTCTTGCATTCCCTCTTGCCGTGTCAGCTCCATAGGGCTCCATCCCAATGTATTTGGCTATAGGAGTAACCAAACCTCGTATCACTACCAATCCTCTGCTAGCTCTAGCCACCTTATCCATATGCTTGATTATAAAGTAAGCCACATCCACTGCAAATCCATTGAGCATGCCCCATAGAAAATAAAGCTCGTGTTGACGGACCATGCCGTCACTATCTCCTCTCCCAAATACTGTGTGTGCTAGAACCCTTTGTGCATATCTGATGCATGGGTTTACTATCTTTGAGGCTCTGGCAGACACAACATAAAAGTGGCTCTCATTAGTGATTTGGTTCCAGAATATATTCTCCATAAATCCAAGGGGTATGTTAGTGTAACCCCTAGTGCTCAATCCAAAGATGTCCCTGATTTCCTGCAGTGTAAGCTCTCTCTCTTCATTCGCCAATCTGAAAGTAATTTTTCCATCAGCAAGGCCATGGGAATACTCTTGCAGCTCTATAACTAGACTGCTCAAAAACTCCAAGGCAAGTGGTAAGTAGGTATGAGGAGTCATCTGGAAGAACTCCTTGGCCTTAATTCTATCAAACATCCATAGCAAATCTTCATGAAATCCCAAAGCCTCTAGGGTTCTTCTGTCAGCATATTTTGTGTTGATGATCTTTCTTTCCAAAATTTTGTTGTTCCTAGCCTCTTGCATCTCATTTCTGAAAAGGATCCCGTGAGGGTTCTGGGGTTGTGATGGTTCAGCAGGGGCTTTCCCCTTCCCCCTTGGTGCAATCAATTTTTTTCTTGGTGCCATGGACTCAAGCTGCAAACTTATCATTCAAAGCATACAAATAATGATATAGCAGTGTAAATGGCATCCTATGTGTCATCAACCAAAAACAGGGTGAAAAAATAGAGTAAAATCATGCATGTAATCTCAATTTAAACATGTTATGGCAAGTAAATACTACACTCTGAAATCATCAGAAACATCTATCAAGTAAGTTGGAAACAAAAATTCCATTTAACTTTCATGCTCTAACTCAAGGCGTCGGTGAACAGTAACTTAGAATCGTGCACGTTGCATTTCAGCTCAGATAGTTACATAAATTTTTTTAAATTCTTCTCAAACAGCACAGGATCGATAGCTTATCCTCTAACGAGTGTATAGAAACAAAAATCACTTGAAACGGTTAAGAATCGAGCGAGAACGAGCGAAAGGGGCGAAAGTTCGTCAATACTCGCTAAAATGATGAAATCAGAAAAATGGGTACCTAATCGACGGTGAAATCTGGTCAGGAAGGATCGCCGGCGTCTACTGATGGTCGGAGACGGTCGGAGATCCAAAATCGGCGTAAGAATGAGTGAGGTCGAGGGTAAAAACCCTAAAAACGGTTCGGTCATAACCATAAATACGGCACAGGGTTTGCGTACAGGAAGCAAAATACGGCAATGTAAAATATTACGACACTGCCGTAAAATCGTTACAGCTCTCGGGTTGAAACAGAAAAGGAAATACGGTATCGTAATTTTCATTATGGTACTGCCATAAAATTTCAAAAGCGTTCTGTTCAAAACAATTCCCAAATACGGTACCATAAAACAGTTTACGGTACCGCCGTTAAATTTAAGCAGCAATTTTTTTTTGAAGGAAAATCGAAAAACAAAATTTTAGAAAAATACGGCACGTAAACTACCTTATGGTAGTGCTGTAAAAACGAAAGAACTCTTGGGTTGATTTTGGATCAGAAATACAGTACCATGAAATCCTTTACGGCCGTACTGTAATTTCGTCGCAGCTTTCTGGTCGGAAGTAGACTGAAATACGATACCGTAAAATCCTTTACGGTACTGCCGTATTTTGCTCCAAATCATGAAAAACCTATAAATAATAAAATAAAAATTAGTCCTAAGCAAAAATCAAGGTAAATAAAACTAAAATAAGGATTAGAAAGCTTGGGTTGCCTCCCAAGAAGCGCTAATTTAAAGGTCATTAGCTTGACCCTTTAACACTCGGGTTTGATCATGAATTTCTAGATCTCAACTCTGATTTTACAACATAAGGCTCGATCTTGAAATAGTATCCAAATCTACTCAGAATTCTTTCTATTTTCTCAATCATCCTAGAGCCTTCTCTTCTTCTCTTCCTCTTTGGCTTTTTCTTCTTCTGCAATTTCTCATCAATACCCTCAAAAAGATTGTTAGATTCATTATTTGGGGTTTCATCAAACAAACTTGAAACATCATAAATTTCATCAGTAAATATTTCAATACTACAACAAGATCCTGAGTATGAAAGTTTGTTTGTTGAATCATTAAGACTAAATTCGATCTTGTTATCACATATATCAAAGGTAATTTTTCCTGATTCCACATCAATTTTTGCTTTAGCTGTGGCCAATAGTGGTCTACCCAGAATGATAGGATTTCTACAATTTTTCTCCTTGTCCAATATTACAAAATCTGCAGGTATGAGAAACTCACCTATCTTTATTGGAATATTCTCTAACATACCTACAGGATACTTCACTGATGAGTCTGCGAGCTGCAAAGATATTGATGTAGGCTTTAGCTCTCCCAAATTCAGTTTCATGTAAGTAGAAAGAGGCATTAAACTTACACTCGCAACTAAGTCATATAAGGCTCGGTCAAAAGATAGGGTGCCAATTGAATAGGGTACAGAAAAGCTACCTGGATCCTTCAATTTATGTGGCAATTTATTCTGTATGACCGCACTACAATCTTCTGTTAGTGTAACCATGCAAGTACCATAATCATCCAATTTTCTTTTACTAGACAATATCTCTTTTAAAAACTTGGCATAAGATGACATTTCAATAATAGCTTCAAGAATTGGAACATTAATATAAAGCTTTTTTAAAACTTCAAGAAACTTGCCAAACTTTTTGTCTAGTTTATATTGAACTAACCTTTGAGGAAAAGGTATAGGTGTTTGGTAAGGATTAGGTAAATCAGATTTAGGATTATCTTTCTCACATGATTCCTCCCCTTTTGGTTCATCACCCTTTTGAGGTGATAAACAAATTTAGGGTTTCTCATGTGAAGAAGATTCTCCTATCTCCAATTCCCTTTTATTATCATTAAGCTTTTCTTCAGTGTTTTCAAACCTCCCTCTAGGTTCTCCCAGTTGTTTCCCACTTCTAGTCATGATGGCATTACAGTGATCCCTAGGGTTTATCTCAGATTTTGCAGGCAATTTCCTAGGGGCTCTGTAAGGAACACTAGCATGCTGTGCAATTTGGTTTTCAAGAATTTTGTTGTGGGCTTCTACTCTATCCAGTCTAGAGTTGATTTGATGAAAATTTTCCTTAAATTCCTCATTTTGCTTGTTTTGATTTGACATGTATTCTTTTATATCAGACATGAACTGATTTTGGTTGGCCAAAAGTTTTTCAAGTATGGATCCCTCTTTAGAATTTTGATTTATGTTTTGGTTTAGATTTTGCTTCTGGAATCCTTTGTTTTTATTGTTCCCCCCTACATTGTTATTGTTTTTCCATAAAAGGTTGGGGTGATTTCTCCATCCAGGATTGTATGTATTAGAATAGGGATCATTAGGTCTACTTTGGTTGTAATTCCCTATGGCGTTCACATGCTCAATACCCTAATCGTCAATTCTACAATATTCAGCAGTATGACCATCATTACCACAGTTTTCACAAGTGATAGCAGAAATAGAAGTAGTTTGCATGGAATTTAACTGACTACACAAAAATTTTACCTTCTCTTCCAAGGAGCATATTTCATCACTTCCACTCTTTCCTTGAGAAGGCTTGTACAGACTCCCCTTTCGGTAGTCCATTGATTATGGTTTTCTGCCATCTCCTCTAGCAGTCTGAAGGCTTCATCTGGTGTTTTGCTTATAAGAGCTCCTCCTGCAGCGGCATCCACAATCATTTTAGTCTGATCAGATAATGTAATATAAAAAGTTTGCAGTAAAGTTTGAAGTTCTAATCCATGGTGAGGACACTTCCGCTGCAGTTCATTAAATCTCTCCCAGGCTTCACTGAGCGACTCCCCACTTCTTTGTTGGAAGTTTGTAATTTGGTTCCTCAATTCAAGTGTTTTCCTTGGGGGAAAGTATTTGTTCAAGAAGGAATTTGATAGTTGGTTCCAAGTGGTGAAGGTACCGGCTGGGTGTGAATTAAGCCATGTCTTTGCCCGGTCTCTATGAGAAAAAGGAAAAAGTCTTAGTCTAAGTGCATCGTTAGAAACACCATTCATCTTAATAGTATCGCATAAGTCGAGAAATAAGGCCAAGTGTTGGTTGGGATCCTCTAGTGGAGATCCTCCAAACTGATCTTGTTGAAACATTGCAATGAGTTGAGGTTTAATCTCAAAATTGTTGGCCTCAATTGCTGGCCTAGCAATACTAGAACGAATTTCATGATGATTAGGGGCTGCATAGTCCCTAAGTGTTCTCTGATGGTTCTGATTGTCTCCCATCTCTAAAATCTCTTCTTGTAACTCTGGTTGGGATTGTTCTTGCAGTTCTTCTTGTGATGATTCTTCTAACCTCAACTTTCTGCGCGCTCTTAATGTCTTATTGATTTCAGGATCCAATGGTACAAGTGGTCCTGACCTAAAGCTCCTGCGCATGCAATGTAAACAGATCAAGTGATTTCAAGAAACAGAAAAAAAACAGTAATAAATAAAAATAGTAAATAAAAACCTAATCTAGCAATAATCTCAACGTCTTTAATATCGACAAAACTAAGGTCCCCGGCAACGGTGCCAAAAACTTGATAGCCCGAAAGGGAACACAACAAATCTAGCACGCGTGTACTTTGGACTAATCCTTGGTAACGGCACCAAAAACTTGTTGTTAAACCGCAAGTGCACGGGTATACGAAGTAATAAAAAGGTATCGAATCCACCGGGACCTACGTTGTCGAATACTAAATAGTTGATTTCTTACTAACTAGGCAAAACGAGATCGTGAGAATAGCAATCGGTAACTAAAAGCGGGATTATCAGAGAGAAAAGCTGGGACTAGGGTTTCATTCACTTAAACTTTTATGACTAGACATGAATAAGGATTTTGTTGATTCAATTTCATCATGAAGAAGATATTATCAAAGGATGAACTCAAGGATCACTTTCGTGCATCCGAGCTCTAGAATCTCTAGTGGAGTCTCATGGATCACTTTCGTGCATCCGAGTCTCGCAATTAGTTTTGCTCAAGGACCTCCAACATTCCAATCTTTGCTTTCGCACAAGATCTCCACGTTTGACAAATAGACTCAATCTATGGATTCATGTTATAATCATGGCAATTATTTTACTAGAAAAGATCAAGATGGATCTAACCTAAGGAAGGGATCCTAACATGCAATTATAGGGTTCCAAATTCTCAAGCAATTACCTTTCAGTCTAAAGCGAAAATTCTAAGAACATAATTAATAATATGAACATAAAGAGAGTCTAAGCACAATTATCACATGAGCAAAATCATCATGCTGAAATCAAACTCAACGAAATATTGAAAAAGAAGTTATCTAATCATTAAAAGTCAAGTGAACTACTCCCCCATGTCCCAAGAGTAGTTTAAGCTAGCATGGTGAAGGAAATACAATATTCCATAATTTCATAAAATCAAAAATCAACAAAAGGAAGAGTTTTTAGAAAATTCGGCACGGCTGTGAAGTATTTCACAACCGTATTTTACAAAAGAAGGCGTGAACAATGGTGGCGATCCTTCTTCCCCTGATTTCTCCTCCAATTTATCTCTTTTCAATCTGAAACTTCCGGTACGTTGTCTCCTTCACCAGGCGATGCTTCGGTAGAAAAATCGCGGCCGGAGGTCGTCTGAATCGAGCGCGGCGGCGAAACCCTCCACGGCGGCGTGGATCGCGATTTCTCCGTCCACGGTCAATCAAAATTGGGGCCTTTTGTCTCTCTGTAATCCTCTCGTGAAAAGCTCTCTTTTTGCTTCTTACGGCATCGAATATAAACTTCTGGATCGTCCGCAATCATCTCCGCAAGGATCGGGCATGGACATTGACCTGGGAATCGCGTTCAAACACCGGATTACGACTGTGTTATATCTTACGACACTGCCATAAAATCCATCGATTATTCTGTTCTGAAATTGTTGGAACAATACGGTAGCGTAATTTTGTTTACGGCAGTGCCGTAAAATCAGCTGAACTCTCTGGTCGAATTCGTCTGACAAATACGGCCCGTAAACTGGTTTATGGCAGTGCCATAATTTCAGGGCAACTTTCTGTTCTGAAGACGTCTGGAAAATACGGCCCGCAAACTGGTTTACGGCAGTGCCGTAATTTCAGTGAAGGTCTCTGTTCCGAAAGCGCCCCAAAATACGGCCGTGTAACTTCTTACGGTGGTGCCGTAATTTCATGAAAGCCTTCTGTTCGGTAAATCACTAAAATACGGCCGTGATCTCGATAATACAGTAGCCGTGTAAAATACGGTACCGTAAAATCCTTTACGGCACTACCGTATTTTGGGTTCTTTGCCTCAATTTGCATGAAAATTCTTGGGTGACTTCTTCTTGATGATGAGAACTCTTCCATGTATTTGATTTTTTGCTTGAAAACGCCTAAAATAGTGCCTTTTTGCCTGAAAAACATGAAAAACCAAAATAGAAGTAGACTTTGCAATATTTAATGGATTCAGCATAAAAACAAGTAAAAAGATCCTCAATTTAGCATGAAAAGGTATCTAAAATGATACAAAATATACTACATATTTTGGTGTCATCGTACCCTCCTCTGGCCTGTTTATTGAATGGCCCACACACATCGCCATGTATGAGATCCAATAAACCTCCTGCCCTCTCACCAGTCTTGGTGAAGAGCGTTTTTGCCATCTTCCCTAATAAACAAGGTTCACAAGTATAAAACTCATCCAAGGCGGTTGAATTTAACAATCCATTTCCATGGAGTTGTTGAATGCGATTCTTGTTTATATGGGCTAATCGACAATGCCAAAGGAATGTACCAACTGAACCACTCAGTTTGATTCTCTTATTATTTATGTTACATATAGAGTTATCCATATCCATGACATATAAGCCATTGCATAAAGTACCCTTCCCGTAAAACACATTTGCAAATGAAAAAGAATAAGAGTTCCCCTTTATTTCAAATTTAAATCCTTTCTTTGCCAAGTAAGGAATGGATACAATGTTTTTGGTAAGAGAAGGTACATAATAGCAATTATCTAACTCAAATTCAAGTCTAGAAGGCAAGAAGAGCGTCAAAATTCCTATAGCAATAGTAGCAACCTATACCCTGTTTCCAACTCATAAGTCAATCTCTCTAGGCACCGATCTACTTTTCCTGAGTCCCTGCTCATTAGTACAAATATGAGCTCCGCATGCAGTATCCAATACCTATGACATAGAAGTAGAAAGGTTGACTTCGGTAATATAAATACCTGAGCTTGAAGAAAAGGCCTTGCCTTTCTTCTCCTCATTCTGAAGTTGTTTACAGTCCCTCCTCTAGTGACCCTGCTCACCACAGTGGAAGCACCTTTGTTCCTCTGACTTATTGGCCTTTTTCTTTAGTGCCTTGGTAGGACCTTTGGCACTGCCCTTAGCACGTGTCTTCCCCTTCTTCTTAATCATCTTGGTCATAGGGACTAAAGGAACAGAATTGGGTTTGGTCTTGCCCATCTCATGCTCGGTTGTTTAGAGAATATTCAATAGTTCCTCCCGAGTGCACTTAATCCATTTCATGTTAAAATTTATAATAAATGGACTGAAGCTAGAGGGCAGGGACTGCAAAATAAGATCCACAACTAGCTCGTTATCTATAGTGTGTCCCAGTCTTTTGAGATGATCCACATACCCAATCATCTTGAGTACATGGGGTCCCACTGGTGCACCCTCACATAACTTACACCGAAAGAATGCTTTGGCAGTGTCATATTGATGACACAAAAATTTATAGAAAATTTCATGCCATTTCATTAGTATTTTTGTATTATATTCATAGACTTAGCTTATTTTTATGCCTTTTTTTATCAATATTTGCGGAATCTACACTCTTTTCTATTTTTGATGATTTTCAGGTAAAAAAGCTTATTTTTCAGTTGATTTCGAGCAATCCAGATGCATAATTGAATTCACAACATCAAGAAGAGATCGCACAGCAAATTTCAGAAGAATTGGAGCTTCAGAGCAAATTACGGCACCCCCATTATGGTTTTTACGGTACCGTAATTTGATTGCACTCGCAGAGCAAAATTACGGCACTACCGTAATAATCTTTACGGTGCCGTAATTTGGGATTTTTCCTAGCAGAGAAGTTCATGTAATTACAGCACCACCGTAAATATCTTTACGGTGCCGTATTTCGACGCGTTTTCGGGCAGAGATTGGATGAAGATTATGGCATTGTTGTAAACTCAATTACGGTACCGTAATTTGGGTCGATTTTCCACCCGAAGACATTGTTCACATTACGGCACTATCATAAAGCACTTCACAGTACCGTAATTCTAGAAGATTTTCACCCGAGAGCTCGCTGTCCAGATTATGGCACTGCCGTAAACTGCATTATGGTCGTAATTACTAAGTTGCTCGCGATTTTCCTGGTCAACTCCGAAACCGATTCTTGCGGAAAAGATTGTCATCAATCCAGGCCATTAAACACCTTGCTGTAAGAAGCAATAGGGGGGCTTTGGCGGAGACGAATACAAGGAGTCCGAAAGCCCTAATTTTTGTCGACCACACAGAGAGAAATCGAGTTTCACGCATCCGCCCTTAGGTTCACCGCCGGGAAGTGTACAGGCTATCTCCTATCGTGAAACTTGAGTGGAAGCTACGCATAGAGGAGGAGAAGGTGTCCCAGAAGTTTCAGCATGGAAGGAAACCAGACGGTGGAGAAATCACCAGAAAACTGAGCACCGCCATTGTTCGCCCCAAATTACAGCCGTAAACTTCTTTACGGCCATACCGTAATTTCTCTTTTTTTCTCCCTTTCGATTTCCTTCAACATGGATTATTGTAATCTTCCCTCTATGATAGCTTAAACTTATTTTGGGACATGAGGGAGTAATTCACTTGATTTTTAATGACTAGATAACTATTTTTCCATTATTTCGTCACGTTTAATCTTAGCATGATGATTTTACTCATGTGGTAATTGTTCTTAGACTCTTTTTAGATCCATATTATTATGCATGTTTTAGAGTTTTCATAATAGACTGAAAAGTAATTTGCTTGAGAACTTGGAACCCTATAATTGCATGTTAGGAACCCTCTTAGGTTAGTTCTTATCTGTTTGATTCTAGTAGATTAATTGCCATGATAATGATATGAATCTAAAGTGAATGAAATCCTAGTCCCAACTTTTCTCTCTGATATTTCTGTTTTAGTTTTCGATTGCCCATTTTCACCATTTCGATTGCCTGGATAGTAAGAAATCAATTATTTGGTACTCAACAATATAGGTCTCTGTGGGTTCGATATCTATTTTATTACTTCAAGTATCCGTGCATTTGCGGACACTACAAGTCTAGGGACAGCAAGTTTTTGGAGCCGTGTCAGGGAGTGATAAAAGCCCTGTTCGCCAACACTTAGGTTTTGGCCGCGATACCTGAAACAAGTCTACCTGCTTGTATTCATAAGTGTGTCATTTCGGATCACAATACATATCTCTCAATTCTAGCCTGAGCCTCGAACATTTGTTTCAAATGAGTTATCATCTGAAAAGCATTCTGCTCCTCATATTGCACCTAAAGTTCAGGTCCCAAAGTGGCTAGCATGAGATATGCTACTTCCAAAGAGTCATCCTGATGCTTTCAAAAAGCATCCCTGTCTACCACTCAGGCATTAGGCATAGGAGTCGCAGGAAGAGGCTGCTCAAGGACATACAGCTTCTTCTCGAGCTTGAGGGCTCAAGTTTCGATGCCCATCCATAAAGTTGGTACTAACCAACTTATCCTTCTCTAGAAGGGATCATAGTGTTAATTCGCTATTGTTCTTTGCCATTAGATTTACAACAATCAAGAAAAAGCAAATTAGTACTACTTCAAATCATTTAAACTGGACTTCTTTTAAATGATTATGTCACCCCACTATTTTAATCGAATTGACAACCCACAAAGCCAATCGAGAAATCTGGGATTTTTTAGTGAGATGGGATCCTTATTCCACATGAGGCTTCGCGTCCCACGAGGGTGAGATGAGAAGCACGAAGTGACCCATGCTTCTTCAGGTGGGTGTTGGTGTTTATGCCCTAAGACCTAGTTTTGGTCTGCCTTTGTACTACTTGATATTAATATTTCTTACATTTCATTCTCACATTGTCATTATTATGCTTAGTTTACATCTGCGATTATGTTCCTACATGATAATGTCCCTAGAGACAGATTGCATCTGTGCTCAAACTCTTGTCCCCAGTCGATGTACCTTAGTGGATATGGGACAACTATTGTACTTGTGAGACTGGTACATGGGTAGGTAAGGCACGAGGTGCTAACGCAGACATATGGCTATATCAGTGGTAGACTAGACCGACCCGCTGTGAGGCAACGACTTGGTGTCTTGAGTTATCCTCACAAGTGACAGGAGATGCATTGATCCCTTGACTTGAGGTCATTAACTCCTCTATATGGTTAGGAACATCATTTGTTACAACCTAACACCTCACCATAGTTGGGAGGTCATAACGGTTGTCATTGAGCATGTAACGACCCATATGAGAAGGCCAATGTACAGACAGGGGATTTGCCCCTTATTGAGGGAAGCTTGATATCTATGGGGCCCTACCTATTGTTCTATGACTGAAAGTGTATGGCCATACCCAGGTGAGAACCTGATTTAGTCATGACCATGAGATTGGGTTAAAACAAGTGGTGACACACTTGTCCAATCGGATGCTTGTTTGGCAAAGAGACCGTAAAGCATTTGTACTTAGTTGCGATTATGAGGATGTTGATGTCGATATCCATTCCGATGACTTAGGTAGCAGTGATGCACTGCTAGGTGCCAGTCACTGCTTGTGATGACCTTAGGGTATCACTGCCAACGTCAAAGGAACCTACAAGGTTCCACACTTTGATACTCGAGTTCTCGTATTAATTGGGAAGCCTTATGAGTGAGTTATTGGATAACTCGGATCTATTTGGGAGATTTCATCAGCGCCAATGGGCCTAATGAGACGGAAGAGAGTTATTAGAGCGAAATTTTATTTTTGGCATGTTGACCCGAATTTGACCATGGTTGGTCACATTTGAGTTAGGGTTGTATTGGATTGGATCCAATGGTTTAATGAACTTGTGCAATAAAGTTTAGGCTAGCTCATTACCCAATTAGGCCTAATAATAAGTTGTCATGAAGAGATAATGGGCTAGAAGGGTATAATGGGTATAAATCTCCCCCTATTGGTGCCTATCGGCATAATGGGGAGGAGTTGGTGCAATTTGCTTCATAAGGAAGCAATTGGTGCCTTGCCCTTATACCTTGGATGGTAACCTTGCTTCAATGGCAAGGATAAGGGCGCATATGGCTGAACTGGCTTGAATGGAAAGAGCCAAGCGCATATGGATGACAGGGAGAGTTTATGGTAAAGTCTTGGGGACTTTTCTTAACTCTAACGCTAATTGTCAAAACCCCTTTATCCTAGCCGCCCCCTCCCTTCATGTGTTGCACCAATACCTCCTATCTTGCCACACCTCATGCTTCTATATATCTTATGATATGCAATATCAAGAAATATCTATGCAATTGGCGTGAGCAACAAAATAGTGGCAAGAGCAAAGGTGATTGGTGCAAGTCTTCCTCCATAGCCACAAGCAACCTTCCTCCCTTCTCCCCTTGGTGCAAGGATTGAAGAGCTTGGCGGCATCTCCCTCTTTGTCCTTTCTTCTTGGCGCAACTTGTCTAGAAGGTGGCACAAGTGATCAAAGGAGGAGTCTAAGGTTTGGATCTTGTTCTCGAGGCTAGCACTGGGTGTGGAAGAAGAGAGCTCGAGGCATCCGTGTGTGTGAGACTGCAGAGGGTGAACGCTTGGGCGCCTACCTCGACATTTGTCTCTTCTTGCTCAAGGTACTTTCTATCTCATCATGTTGACCCCCTTGCAAGACGATCTTCACTGGGTTTTTGGGATCGGCCTATTTCAGGTACATTTTTTCGCTATGCAATTGTATCCTTTGATAAAAAATTCATAAAATATCTTCGGGGTTTCCCAACAGTGGTATCAGAGGGACTTGCGAGCTTCGAATGATGTTTTTATGCTTTTCTCTATGCTCACATGCCATATAGTAATTTTCGCATATTACATGAATGTGGTGAATGTTTTTCTTAAAATAAGAAAATTGTAAGTTTCTTATTCCTATCCTCTATTCAATTTCTTTTCGAATTTTGGATTATTTTTCTGATTGATTTAAAATCATAGGCGCACGTGGTTTTGTCAAGTAGGACGGGCATTCTGTCCTCTAGACTGTCCATGTCTCTTGATCTGACAAAATTGCCAGCCGATTTGATCTATGAAATTGTCTTGAAGCTTAATCTCAAATAATCAAAAGATTTGTAATAAGAAAATGAGGAAGAGAAACTTGTTTTATGAGATACTAAAAGTTTAGATTTTATGTTTTTCATGAGCATAGAGAATTGCATGAATAAGTACATTGTTTGTGCATGATGTTGTGATCATTTGTCAAGCCCCTTTGCTTGCCTGTGTTGTATCCTTATGCGGCCTGCGTGCCACTCTCTTTTTCTTTTTGTTTTGTAATAATAAGATGAAGATTAGGGGGCGCTTGTACTTGGAACTTTGGCGCATGCATGCTTGGTTGTACACCTTGCATGGTGGCGCATGAAATTCCTTACATGGGGGGTGCAAGATGGGCTTGGCCAAGCCCTTGGGCTAGAGAGGTATCCCTCTTATGGCTTGGAAGGTGGCGCACCTTGCTTGGAAGAAGGCCCATGGCATTGGCTGAACCATGGGGTGTGCTTCTAGGGTTTCCCTCGAGGTACCTCTAGGGTTTGAGAGCTAAACCATGGTGTGGTGGACCTTGAAGCCAACCTTGAAGATCAAGCTAGAGGTCGGCTAGTCTAGGTCTAGTTTTAGGGGCTTGTGTCCTAGGTCAAGGGTTGAACCCCTTTTTGGCATGGGTTGGTTCAATGTCTTGAATGGGCTATGATCACGTCATCCCTTTACTGCTTTTCTTATCTACTAAAGCATGTCTGTGATGTTTTATCTTCATGTTATCACTATAAGATTGCATGCCTGTAATGTCAGACATAAGATAAAATTAAGAGGATGAGACCTCAAAAACCCTCAATCAAAAATATCACGTCTAGTAGCCTTCTAACTTGTAGCCCTCATCAAGCTATCGATCAGTGGTGTTGTGTACTTTTTCCCACCCTCGTGGGATACACCCACTTATCTTTAGAAGGTATGTGGTGACAATGGTTTCCCTAGTCCAGTTTTAACCTGGACATGCCTTTGTAAGGAAACTCGTTGGCCCTGTGCATAACAGTTAGGAATGGACTTGACTAGGTTTTCGCATATACTGGGCACATGATGAAACTCTAGAGGCGCCGATGAGAGGTTAGGGTTTCATGCTGTATCCAGCCCTCACTGGACATGAAATGTCTAGATTTTCTCAATAAGGGGAGTTGCCAAGTGCAATCGGCCGGCGAGCCTACCTTATGAAGCATGAGTTACTTTGTGCATCTCATCCCACCCTCGTAGGATGTGAAGCCTCATGTGGAATGAGGATCTCATCTCACTAGGAAATCTCAGATTTCCCGATTGACTTTGTGGGTTGTCAATTCGATTAAAATAGTGGGAGCCATAATCATTTAAAACATGTCTAGTTTAAATGATTTGAAGTAGTACTAATCTGCTATTTCTTAGTTGTAGTATAATGGCAACGAACAATAGCATATGGTCACTGCGATGTATCCTTGAGAAGGACAAGTTGGTTGGATCCAACTTGATGGCTTGGTATATGAACTTGAGAATCATGCTCAAGCACAAGAGGAAGCTTTATGTCCTTGAGCAATCTATTCCTGACCCACTTCCATGCTCAGCCTCAGCGGCTGAGAAGGATGCTTATGATAAGCATCAGACTGGTACTTTGGAGGTTGCTGATTTGATACTAACCAACATGTCGCTCGAGTTTCGAGGGCAATATGAATTAAATAGTGCCTCTGAGATTATTTATAATCTAAAACAAGTCTTTGATGAATTGGTTAGGCTGAATCCTCCTAAAGTTGACATTCAGTGTGTTAAGCCAAAAGGTTTAACTGATGAACTGAAATTGAAGATGGAAAGGATCAGGAATAACAGGTACTATTCATGTGGAGGGACACTTGACATGCTAAAGGACATGGTGTGACTTCAGAATGAGAAGAAGAGAGGCAAGGCTTCGTCTTCATGCTCAGGTATTTATGTTACCGAAGTTAACCTTTCTATTTCTATGTTATGGGTATTGGATACTGCATGTGGAGCTCATATTTGTACAAATATGCAGAGGCTCAAGAAAAGTAGATCGATCCAGCCTCGAGAGATTGACCTACGGGTTAGAAACGGGGCACAGGTTGCTGCTGTTGCTGTAGGAATTTTGATTCTCTCTTTGCCTCCTATACTTCAGTTAGAGTTAGATCATTGCTACTATGTACCTTCACTTACTAAAAACATTGCATCAATTCCTTGCTTTGTAAAGAAAGGATTTAAATTTGAAATAAAGGAGAACTTTTGTTCTTTTTCATTTATAAATATGTTTTATGGGAAGGGTATTTTATGCAATGATTTATATGTCTTGGACATGGATAACTCTATTTGTAACATAAATAATAGGAGGATCAAGTTGAATGGTTCAGTTGGTGCTTTCCTCTGGCATTGTCGATTAGCCCATATAAATAAGAATCGCATTTAATAACTCCATGCAAATGGGTTGTTAGATTCAAGTTCCATGGAGAAATTTGATACATGTGAACCTTTTTTATTATGGAATATGACAAAGGCGACCTTCACCAAGATTGGTGAGAGGGCAGAAAGTTTATTGGATCTTATACACAATGATATGTGTGGGCTATTCAATAAACAACCCAGAGGACGGTACAACTACTTCATCACATTTACTGATGATTTCAGTAGATATGGTTATGTCTATCTGATGAGACATAAGTCTGAATCCTTTGAGAAATTTAAGGAATTCAGACATGAAGTAGAGAACCAGCTTGGTAGATCCATCAAAACTCTTTGATCAGATTGTGGTAGAGAGTACCTGAGTAGTGTGTTCTTTAACTGTCTTAGACTCATCTTATCCCAACTCACTCCTCATAGAACACCTCAATGGAATGATGTGTTTGAGAGGAAAAATCGAACCTTGTTGGACATGGTTTGGTCTATGATGAGTCATGCAACTCTTCCTCCCTCATTCTGGGGTTTTGCACATGATACAGCTTCTCTTATACTGAATGATGTTTCATCTAAGAGTGTCTCTAAAATACCATACGAGGTATGGGGTGGGAGACGCCCTAACCTCTCTTTTATTAGGATCTGGGATGTGAGGCTTATGTCAAACGTCAGGATTCTAGCAAGCTAGAACCTAGATCTGATAAATGTATGTTTGTTGGGTATCCTAAGGAAACTAAATGATACTACTTCTATGTCCCTACTCAGAACAAAGTCTTTGTTGCTCGGGGAGCTATTTTTCTAGAGAAAGAACTTCTTATAAAAGAAGTTAGTGGGAGGAAGTTTGACTTGGATGAGGTCCAAGTGCAACCACAAGACACTAAGATGGAACCTAAGCCGCCTGCATCAGTTGCTGGGTAGCCTAAGGCTCAGAAACAACTCCCACATCGGTATGGGAGGATTCATCGTACACCTGAGAGGTATGGGTCACTGCCGACCCAATATGATGGGATCTTCATCATTGAGGATGAACCCAGGGCTTATGATGAGGCGGTGACTAGACCGAACTCCGAGAGATGGCTTGAGGCCATGCAATCCAAGATAGATTCCATGTTAGCTAACCAAGTTTGGGATTTGGTTGAGCTGCCTGATGGGGTAAAACCCATAGGCTGTAAATGGGTCTTCAAGAGGAATACTGATATGGATGGCAACATAGTTACCTTTAAGGATAGACTTATGGCTAAAGGATTCAAGCAAGTCCACGGGGTGTACTATGATGAAACCTTTTTGCCAGTTGTCATGATCAAGTCCATTCGGATACTGCTTACTATAGCTGTATATCATGATATGGTAGATGGATGTTAAGACAGTGTTGCTTAACGGGAAGCTGATAGAGGATGTGTATATGACACAACCTGATAGCTTCATCCATCCTACATATACTAATAAGGTATACAGGCTAAAGAAATGCATCTATAGATTAAAGCAAGTATCTCGAAGTTGGAATCTTCGGTTTGATGAAGCTGTAAGAGATTATTGATGTATACTTTACTATACTACTAACCACAAGCGTGACGGCTTTGTCGTAGTAGTACTTAAGATGTCGATCCCACAGGGATATTGATCAAATACCCAGTGATTGCAAATCAATATCTAGACGATCGGGTAAATATTTTTAGGTTTTCTGAAAATAAATAAAAATACAATTAAATACAAATGCTAGCCGAATCAAGCAAGTGAAAGTATTAGACAGAAAACAAGGTTTAGAGACATCGAAACTTCGAGTGCATCTCGTTGATGGATCTTAAACTCAAACAAGATAAAATCATAACAACGCAATTTTAAAAGTGTTCAAGGAAATATCTAATGGTACAGATTACCCTCTTTCGACGGCGTAATCCGGTATCAATCTAGATCAGCATCCTACATTCGTGGCTAACCGGACATAGATTGATCCATTCGGTTCAGAGATATTATAAAGTTCCTCACACAATTCTGGCCCTAATTCTTGACCTCTTAGAGCATGCTCGATAAGGCAGATCTAGTGTGGCAATTCACCTTTCGGTCCTTCTTGCGGCGCCCATGAAAAGTAATTGCGTGATCAAGGCAAAACTAGCAGTAAAACAACAGAAATCAAATAAACACAAAATAAAATTACATTAGCTATAAGAAAACAAGTTTGAAAACAAAGATCCAAACAACTCAAATGCACTCTTGTTCCGATAGAGAAGATTATGCTATCATAGCATTGATTCAGTACAAATCCCTAAAGGAATAGAAGAAACTAAAGAGAAGATAGAAAAAAGAGGAAGCAAACTCTTCTGCAGAAGCATTGCGACATTCTTTCATGTATTCTAGAATGATGTACCTGTTGGGGTATGCCCTTAAGGCTAATGTTTGAGGTCTTGGGATTCTTTCAGTATCATGTATAAACTCTTATGTTTATAAAGGCAATGGTTGTTATTCAGTTTGTTACATTGTCTGCTGCAATAATTGTACTTCTGAATAATGTCTCAATGCTATTCAGCTAGGCTGACATGCTTTATGTCCTTAGTCGAGATATCTTGGTGAACATGAGACAGCCCTGATATGATTGAGACTAATATGTATTCTAATCTTATAGGATGCTTCAAGCATGGAATAAGATGTAGGCTCATGGGTACATTGGATGTACTGGACAGACCCTACTAGGATATTCAATTGCTTGTCACAATGTGAATAATCCTTGATTGCAACAAGTGGCACATGTCCTTTGACTTGAGATCACTTATGTTTCTAAATGATGATTGTCATTGTTTTGAGGTAGTTCAATATCATTTGAAACATAATGGTTATAGACTATCTTGGATAATGATCATGAGTCAGGTTAGGGCACTAGTGATAGATAAAGGATTGCCGTCTCCTTAATTGGAGTGTGATGTTCTAATGGGGCCCCCCTGGATGAGATGATTGAGAAAGTGTATGGCCATACCCAGGTGACTATGTTCATCTGATCTAATCATGCTCATCATATTGGAGCTACAGGCTTGACACGCTTGTCCAATAAGAACATCCAGTGGCAAAGGAAATATGTATGCCTAGTGAGTTGATTCACACTTGTGCTGTGGTTTGGGTGTAGTCTTGGAAGACTCTTTCCTCTATATCGGGAGACAGTGATGTGTTGCTAGATACCCCTCACTGATCGTGATAACGTAAGTTATCGTTACCGACATTTGAAGGAAACCCTCAGGGTCGCACAATTTGATGATATGGCTTACTTAAGTCAGATCGTGTGGACTGAATTGTTTTGGTTCAGTTTAAAGGGATTTAAACTCTGATTGCAAGTGAGATCTGGTCTGATCATGTTTGATTGATTAGGGCTTGAGATCGGTAAGCTTTGATCGAGAGAGTTGATGCTAGATCGATGAGATCAAGAGCATCAAGAGATGAACGGTCAGATCCTGAACCTTAGGGTTTAAGGTGATCTGGACAAAGGCTTGGTTTGATTAAATTATTGAGCCAAATTGGGTTGAACCGAATGGCTTGAACCGGTTCACATGGGTGAACGCATGGTTCAAAGTCTTCATGGCGCTTTGGGCGGTTTGCCTTGAGTGAGCGCACGGTTCATGAATGCATGAACGCATGAAGTGAAGGTTTACTATTTTTGGAAGAGGCGTTTTCCAAAATAGATACCACACCTCACGTTCGACGCACTCATGCTATTCTCGCCCCTTTTTGCCTCTTCCTCTCGATGGCTTCTCGTGTGGTGAAGAAGGTTGTCGCCAAGGAGAAGAAGAAGATCGCCAAGCAAGATCTCTCATTCCTTCCATTCGACAAGCACCCTTGGAGAACCTTGCTAGCACAAGGATCAACAAGGAGTAGGCTACATCACCTTGTGTGCGCACCGTGTGGAGGAGAAGCACTCGATTCTCTTCTTCCTAGACGCCATTCGAACTAATGGCTATGGTATGATTCAATCTACAGATTCAAGTTGATCATATATGATGCATACGATTCTTGATGCCCTATTTTCCGCCCATGCACAAAGTTTTTCATATGCGCATGTTTAGGGTTTCGCCCCCCTCTTGAAAGGGGTCCTTCAAATTGGTATCAGAGCGCCAAGTTTATGCATGATCTTATATGATTGCTTTGTGTTTTTGTGATCCATGCTTTGTATTTATGCTTAGATCTAAAACTATCATCATGCTCATGCGAAATATACATGTTGTATGTTTATTCTTATGTTGCGCATGTATGAAGTTTGTGTGGCGCTTGTTATAGTTTTGCCAAAACTTATTTTGCGCGCCCTATTAGATCTAATGCGCCTGCTATAAACCCTTAGACGGGTTAGTAGGGTTGAAGTCATCCTCTAGGTATGATCCAAACAGTCTGATCAGATTATCTGACAGCCTAGATGGGTCGACCAGATGGCACCTGTGCGCAAGCACGAGGTGGCTATAGGTCGACTGCAGACAGGCGTGTAGCGATGTCTGGTTGAGACAACCAGTGAACGCACATGAGTTAGGCCCGGGGTCACACCCGCTTGCCAGAACTCATGAGGTCGTTCAGCCCTTGGCACATGCATGGTTGACCATTTGGTCAATTCAAGTCAGTTACGACTTGGTGCATGCAAGGGCAGTGGATCTGACTAGACATGATGAGTGGATCCCTATTGATGGACCGTTGTAAGGTTGTAGGCCTCATAAGAAAATTAAAATTGATGCCAATGGGTTTTTGAAAATTTTTATTCTTATAGGATCACATAATGATTGCATTCCATGATGAGTGTTTATTTCATCTTATGTGGGTTGCCCTTTTAATGTGTGCTGTGCTGGGGCCTGCGAGCCTGGATAAATTGTAAATTAATTTTATTGTGATCTGCGTATCACATTTATTTAATTTATAAAGTGTAATTGACCTGCGAGTCAATCTTGTCTAGATAGATTATTTTGTAATTTAATCAGACAAGAGCACAGAGCACACATGGCATTGGCGCATGCAGCAGTGGCTTGACCAGGTGGGAGGTCTAGGGTTCGACCCTAGGACAGGCGCATTTACCTGGTGGGCGCACCTGAGCTGCAAAGGGCGCTAGGGCCCTGGGTTGGGCCAGATGAGATGCAAAAGACCCATGGAGAGCTCAAGTGAAGACTTAAGTTAAATTAAGGTCTTACTTAGGGTTAATGGGCTTTTTCCACATAAGATCAGCATGCTTTCTATTTTTTGTTTCAATAATTAGAATTGCATGATTTATTTATCTTCTGCTATCACCATAGGAATTGGATGATAGTTAAGAAGATAAAAGACCGTTAAAATCTAACGCGAAATATCAAGCTCGATAGCCTTCTGACGCGAAACCTCACTGTTCTGACTATCGTTGGAGCCGTGTTGTACCCACTCAGTGGGCACGTCCATCTATCTTCAGACGGTATGTGATTACACCTGCGTGTTACAGGGAAGGGATTTATCGCTTCTCGTTGCTCAGCATAGCACGTGGTGGTCCAGGGAGTAGGTCAGGTCAGCTTGACCATGTAGACTACATATGTGGCGCATATGGTAGCACATGGAGGCAGCCATCTGTGGGATCAGAGACTGTGTTGTACCAACTCAGTTGGCACAGTTTGCTGGATTGCCCAGATGAAGGGGAATCACACGGGTTGGCGATTGGTAGGGACTGCCTACCAGAAATTAGTGCTTGTACTCTCTGTGCATCTTATCTCGCCTGAGCGGGATGCGGAGACCAAGTATGAAATCTGGATCCCATCTCACTAAAAGAGTGTTACTCTTTCGGACTGTTTTGCTGGATTTTTCAGTCAGATAAAATAGTGAGAAAAGAATCAGTCTTAAGTCCTGAATTGATTTTTAACATTGATACTGACCTTGCTGTTCTTGCATTGTTGTAGATTCCTGCAGCAACGAACACCATGAGCTTCAATGTGCGATCCCTACTGGAAAGGGAGAAGTTTGCCGGGCCAAACTTCTCAGACTGGTACGGACACCTTAAGATTGTTCTTAAGGCTGAGAGGAAACTGTATGTCCTCGAGACGGCTACACCGCCTCAACCCGCTCCGAACGCCGCAAGGGCGGTTCGGGAAGCCTATGAAAAGCATGTCAATGATAGCATTGATGTTGCTTGCCTGATGCTAGCGTCTATGACGCCACAGCTGCAGCGTCAGCATGAGGATATGTCTGCTATAGAAATGATAGCAAACCTCAAGATGCTATATGCTGCACAGGCGAGGACTGAACGCTATAATTTGACCAAGCTTTTCTTTCAGAGCAAACTGGCTGAAGGGAGTCCAGTGGGAGCTCATGTGCTCAAGATGATTGGGCACAAAGAGGCTCTAGAGAAACTGGGGCATACCATCAATCAAGAGCTTGCTGTAGACATTATTCTGCAGTCTCTCTCGGCCTCTTTCGATCCGTTCATTATTAACTTTAATATGAACAAGATCGACTGTACCCCGGCAGAGTTGCTGAATATGCTCTTGACTACTGAGGAGACTCTCAAGGGAAAGCCTTCAACCTCTGTCTTGATGTTTCCTTCCAGGAACAAGAAGAAGGGGAAGAAGGGCAAAGCCCCAGTCAAGAACTACAACAAGGCTCTGAAACAAAAGGTTAAGCGGTCGAAGGAATACAGGTGTTTCCACTGTGGCCAGCTGGGTCACTGGAAAAAGGACTATAAAGCGCTCCAGGGAGACAAGAGGGGAAGCATTGCTTCTGGCTCAGGTATTTTCGTGACTGAAGTCATGATATCTTCTTCTTCTATTTCATGGGTGTTGGACACTGCATGTGGAGTTCACATTTGTTCAAATGTACAGGAACTCAAGAGAAGAAGACAGGTGGGACAGCATGAGGTGGACCTACGAGTTGGAAACGGGGCACGGGTTGCTGCTGTTGCTGTAGGAGGATATTACATCTCATTACCATCTGGACTTGTATTAGAACTAAACAATTGTTACTTTGTTCCCAGCATTACTAAAAATATTATCTCTATTCCTGCTCTTGTCAGGAAAGGATTTTCCTTTGAATGTAACATTTCAAAGTGTGTTCTTTCTTTAGATAATATTGTTTATGCTACTGGATCAATTAACAATGGGTTATTCATGTTGGACATGGAATGTTCTATACATAATATTGATAATAAGAAAGCCAAGTATGCTGATGATAGCACCTTGCTATGGCATAGTCGTTTAGGCCATATTAACAAGAAGCGCATTAAGCGGTTGCATGATTATGGACTGCTGGGATCATTCTCCTATGAGGAGATTGATACATGCAAAGCTTGTTTGATGGGCAAAATGACGAAGTCACCTTTTCCTAACAAAGGTCAAAGGGCTTCAGGTTTACTTGACCTTATACACAGTGATGTGTGTGGGCCATTTAGTAAACATGCCAGAGGTGGCTATCAATACTTCATTACCTTTACTGATGATTTCAGTAGGTATGGTTATGTCTATCTTATGAGACATAAAAGTGAATCTTTTGACAAGTTCAAAGAGTTCAAGAATGAAGTACAAAATCAGCTAGGCCGAAATATCAAGGCACTTCGTTCTGATCGAGGTGGAGAATACCTAAGTCGAGAGTTTACTGACTATCTCAAGGAGTGTGGGATTATCCCACAGCTCACTCCACCAGGAACACCGCAATGGAATGGTGTGTCCGAGAGGAGGAACAGAACCTTACTGGATATGGTTCGTTCTATGATGAGTCAGGCTACTCTACCTTACTCCTTTTGGGGATTTGCACTGGAAACAGCTGCAAAGGTACTAAACCGAGTGCCATCCAAGGCAGTTTCAAAGACCCCATATGAGTTATGGTATGGCAAACAGCCGAGCTTGACATATATAAAGATCTGGGGTTGCGAGGCTTATGTCAAAAAGCTCGCCTCTGGGAAACTAGAGAGCAGATCTGAGAAATGCATCTTTGTCGGTTACCCTAAAGAAATTAAGGGTTATTATTTCTACGATCCAAAAGAGAACAAGGTTTTTGTTGCTCGGACGGCTATTTTTCTTGACAAGGAGTTTCTTCTGCAAGAAGCCAGTGGGAGAGAAATAAAGCTGGATGAGAATCCAGAGGAAGGGCAAAGTAGTCAAGCACAATTGGATGAGCCTGAGCCAGTAGAACAGGTTATTGAACAACCTGAGGCTCAGATATCACGGGAACCGCGAAGATCGGGAAGGATCCGTCGACAGCCTGAGCGCTATGACGGAGTCTACATCATTGATCATGATGAACCCCTAACTTATGCGGATGCGGTCAGTGGACCAGACTCAGCGAGATGGCTTGAAGCTATGCGAGCCGAGATGGACTCCATGTCAGATAACCAGGTCTGGGATTTGGTTGATCCGCCTCCGGGAGTAATCCCTATAGGCTGTAAATGGATCTTCAAGAAGAAGATTGACATGGATGGTAACGTGGTTACCTATAAAGGCAAGCTAGTTGCGAAAGGTTTCAAACAAATCTACGGGATATGTCACATCCCGTTATCTTAATCCCAAACAAGCAACACAAGTCATAGAGGAACAGGATGTTATCACACAGGATCGATACACACGCTAAGTAAAACCAAGTTCAGGAAAAGTCGATCTGAAAATTTTCGAGAATCCACACATTGAATCTCCACGAAACACAATTTCAAAAATGTACCTGCCACCACGCAATCCTTGCACTAGACATATGCAAGGCAACAGTATATCAAAGCCATATAAAATCCGTAAAATCCATAAATCACATAAGGGTACCTGCCACCAGGCAATACTTGCACTAGACATATGCAAGTTCACATTTATATCAAATCTGATCGCAAATACAATTCGACTCGAAATTCGAAGCAAAACCACAATATCGATTTTATAATTTCATAAAACTAACGTCAATGATATCAAACACCGAAACCAGGCCCAAGCCCGCGGTGACACAAAATCAAAATCTCAAAACTGCCACAACCGGCGACACGAATTCACAAGGTTTGGCCATAACCGGCCCCAGTTAACTAAGCACAAAAGTCTTGTACATTAAACCAGCATAGTGTAGGGAAAATCACAATATCCATTTCAAACACTAACTCAGGCAGTGGGCTCCTGCTCTACACCTGTAAACAGTAAGGGGTGAGCTACACAGCCCAGTGAGTGGATAGTCTTAATCGACCATCCAAAATATACACTTAAAGATACATGCAGATTATTTTAAAAACCTTTAACAGAACCTCATGCTAACATATAACAAAAGCAAAGAAAGGAAATCATATAAACAATCAGATGAGCACTGCTAAGGCATCACACAAATGACACCACAGAGTAACCAAGGATCTAGAGCCATACTCTAAACCAACTAAACACACCAACCACTTAGTTGTCCAGCATAAATCAAGAGTGACCACTAGGGTCCAACTCGGCTCTGGCCTAAGCACTGGGAGAAGCCTGCAAATCACATGCAACACAAACATGGACGGTGTGTAGACTCAAGAGGTGATCCCCATCCGGTCAAGATGTGATACCTTGATCTACACCACCCCATAACACAAGAATCTAAAAGTCTAAGAGTGATGAAATCAATGGGTGGCCCCTGTCCGACCAAGACATGGCACTTTGCATCAATCACTCGTTCTCCCAAAGGGTTCTTTACTGAACAACCACTAGACACACCTTATATCTTATTTCACAAAAGTGGACTCCTAAGTGTCAACCAGACTCTAGGATAGTCACTTCCACCACAATATCACAACAGGCAGGGCTGAAACATCAACCCCTCACATATCACAAACACAGGGCTGAAATCTCCAACCCCTAATCTATCACATATAGACTATCCCCTTGAGTACACAGTTACACTTAGCCTTAGTCCTATCCGTCCCATAACGGGTACACAGACCACAACACATAAAATACATAAAATTCGAAACCACATAACCACATAATGTAGTGTAGAGTCCTTAGGTTTCATGCTGATTGGTTCAGTATAACTTTGCTAAGTTATCACCCAAGTTTCTCAATCAAGAATACATGGCCATAGATATATAAACATGCTGCTCATAGAGAAACGATCATGGATCCTATAACACTATTAGCATTTATCAGGGCATCCATAAAATCAACACAGGATTAAAATTTGTATTCTTACAATCTACTTTACATAATACCACATGTAACCCACAGTTTCTACAATTACTAGCAAATTATCCACTTAAAATTTAAACCCTAGTTAATAAGAATTTCATGCTCAAGAATCACTGATTTAAAGCTACCTAAATTCCATATAAAAATATCTTAAATTTCATGTTGCAAGATTTCGGTTTTCATGATAGATACACCTTGAGTTTCGGTTTTTAGCATGGTGAAATTTTCAAGCAATCAAACTTATCATCTAGCACAACCAAATGGATATAATTCGAATAAGACACCCCACTCACCTCTTATCTTGAACCGTGAACACCAAGGAGAAATTCTCTCCACAAAACTCGTCTAAGGGTCTTAAAGTTCCCCCAACGCCCTTAGGTAGACGCCACCAAAGGAAGAGAAAACGCCACCAAGCACCAAGGAACGCCGGCCAAGGGAAAAAGGAAGAAGAAGAATTTCGTCTAAGCCTCCAAGGAATCGCCAAGGTTCGTCCAAGCCTTCAAACCGCCACCCCTAGGTTTTTTTTCTTTTCTTTTTTTTTTCTTTTCGCCCCAAGTACCCAAACCTAAATTTCGAATTTCTAATTAAGGTAAAGGGTTTATGAATTACTCCACTAATTCAAATTTTAAACCCAATATCATTTAATTTAAGTGCAAACCCAATAACCTCATAGCTAATTATTCCCTTAAGTGAAAATCCAATAAGGATTAAATTAACATCCAATAAGCTCTAGTTAATTAGTTACAAGAGTCAAAATCCGAAAATCCAATAAGGATTAAATTAATATTCACTAACCCATTGCCACTAATTTATAACTAACCCCTTAAGGTTTTTAGGGATAAAATTCTCCCCCACCCTAGGGTTGACGAAATCAAAACATAGAAAAAATATCACAGCCAAAGATTTAAATCAAGAATAGTACTTACAAGGAATTAAGATTCTTGGATCTTACATCCCTCCCTCCTTATAAAGCTTTAGTCCTCTAAAGCTCAACATTCATATCATCAAAAAGATAAGTATACAACCTCCTCATATCAGCTTCAGTCTCCCAGGTCGCCTTCTCAACCGAATGGTTTCCCCAGATAACCTTTACCAAAGGTATAGACTTGTTCCTCAGAACTTTATCCTTTCTATCCACAATCCGGGGAGGTCTTTCCTCAAAGGTCAAATCACTCTGAATCTGAAGAGGTTCTAACTCCAATATATGAGATGGATCAGGATGATATTTCCTCAAAGTAGAAACATGGAATACATTATGCAAATGTTCCAAAGCAGGAGGTAAAGCTAACCTGTAAGCCACTGGACCAACTCTCTCAATAATGTCAAAAGGTCCCACAAACCTCGGGCTCAGCTTTCCTTTCTTGCCAAACCGCATAACACCCTTAGTCGGTGACACCTTTAAGAAAACATGATCCCCTACCATAAACTCTAGGGGACGACAACGGTCATCAGCATAACTCTTCTGTCTGTCCCGAGAAATCTTCAGTTTATCCTGAATCTCTTTGACCTTATCAGTAGTCTCCTGTACTGCATCAGATCTCAAAATCAATCTATCACCGGTTTCCTCCCAACACAAGGGAGTCCTACACCTTCTCCCATACAAAGCCTCATAAGGAGCCATCTGAATACTGGAGTGGAAGCTATTATTATAGGTGAACTCTATCAAAGGTAGATCCCGGTCCCACTCAGAACTCCAATCAACCACATAAGCTCTCAACAGGTCTTCTAGAGTCTGGATAGTACGCTCCGTCTGACCATCAGACTGAGGATGGTATGCTGTACTAAAATTCAACTTAGTACCCAAACTCTCCTGTAAGCTCTTCCAAAACCTGGACAGAAACCGAGAGTCCCTATCAGACACAATATCAACAGGCACTCCATGCAGTCTGACTATCTCATCAATGTACAACCTAGCCAGTCTCTCTAAAGGATAAGTCATCTTGATCGGGAGAAAGTGGGCTGATTTAGTGAGTCTATCAACAATCACCCAAATAGCATCATGACCCAATCTGGTTCTGGGCAAACCACACACAAAGTCCATACTGATACATTCCCACTTCCACTCAGGAATAGGAAGGGGCTGCAACAAACCACCAGGCTTCTGGTGTTCAGCCTTTACAGTCTGACAGGTTAAACA
The DNA here is from genome assembly GCA_027563935.2 of Costus lasius. Classification (NCBI taxonomy): domain Eukaryota; kingdom Viridiplantae; phylum Streptophyta; class Magnoliopsida; order Zingiberales; family Costaceae; genus Costus; species Costus lasius. The sequence goes on from CM050446.2 coordinate 46,906,899, forward strand.
CCTAGAGACAAAATCGATTACCTCTTTCCTCATACCCGGCCACCAAAACTCTTCTTGAGGTCCTGATACATCTTAGTCACACCAGGGTGTAGAGAATATTTGGAGTTATGGCTATCCTCCAGTATTTCTTTCCTCAAGCTCGGTTCCTCAGGGACACACACCCTTCCACGGAACCGAAGAACACCATCATCAGACAAGCTAAAATCTTGAACTGTACCCGCAACCAAACTATCCCTGATCTGAGCTAATCTCGGATCCACAGACTGCTGATCTCTGATCTTCTGTAACAAAACAGACTGTACTCTGAGGAAAGCCACATAACCCGACTGAACTCTAGGAGAAACACTGATCCTGAGATCTCTGAACTCCTGCAGTAACTGCCACTCACTGCCCGTAGTGCCGCTACTGAAGTAACTGGATGTCTGCTCAGTGCATCAGCCACTACATTGGCCTTTCCAGCCTGATACTGAATAGCGAAGTCATAGTCTTTGATCAACTCCATCCATCTTCTCTGTCTCATGTTTAACTCCTTCTGAGTGAAGATGTACTTGAGACTCTGGTGGTCAGTGAACAGATCAAACTCCTGACCCAACAAATAGTGGCGCCATATTTTCAGAGCAAAGACTACGGCCGCCAACTCTAAGTCATGAGTAGGGTAGTTTAACTCATACTCCTTCAGTTGTCTCGAAGCATAGGCTACCACATTACCCTTCTGCATCAAGACACAACCCAACCCCTTGCCTGAAGCATCCGTATAGACGGTAAACCTTTCCCCATCACTAGGAATAATGAGGATCGGTGTACTAGTCAACCTTCACTTCAGCTCCTGAAAGCTCTCCTCACACTTGTCATCCCAATTAAACTTGGCCTCCTTTCTGGTCAATTTAGTTAAAGGACCCGCCAGCTTGGAGAATCCCTCAACAAACCTCCGGTAGTAACCTGCTAGACCCAGGAAACTTCTGATCTCAGTAGCACTAGTCGGTCTTCCCCAATTAAGGATGGCTTGCACCTTAACTGGATCCACAGACACTCCCTGACCAGAAATCACATGCCCAAGGAAGCTGATCTTTTCTAGCCAAAACTCACACTTACTGGCCTTGGCATATAATCGGTTTTTCCTTAGGATCTCCAGCACTCTGCGCAAGTCACTGACATGATCCGAAGTAGTCCGAGAGTACACCAAGATATCATCTATGAAGACTACCACACAAGAATCAAGTAATTCATGAAATACCCTGTTCATCAAATCCATGAAGACAGCAGGTGCATTCGTCAGTCCAAAAGGCATAACTAGAAATTCAAAATGTCCATACCTGGTCCTGAAAGCAGTCTTAAATATATCCTCATCCTTGACCCTAAGCTGGTAATACCCTGATCTCAGATCTATCTTAGAGAACACCGTAGCCCCCTGTAATTGATCAAATAGATCATCAATTCTGGGGAGAGGATACCTATTCTTGATAGTCACTTGGTTCAGTTGCCTGTAGTCTATACACATCCTCAGGGTTCCATCCTTCTTCTTTACGAACAGCACTGGTGCTTCCCAGGGAGAAGCACTAGGCCGGATGTAACCTTTCTCCAGCAATTCCTCCAGTTGCTTCTTAAGCTCGGCCAACTCTGAGGTAGCCATGCGGTAAGGAGCTCTGGAGATAGGTGCAGTACCTGGCACCAACTCAATGCCAAACTCTACCTCTCATATTGGTGGCAAGCCTGAAAATTCCTTAGAGAACACATCAGGAAACTCTTGCACCACCGCCATCTGAGTCAAATCAGGAGTAGAATCATCCTGCACCTTAACATGTGCAATATAACCCTTACACCCACTAGCAAGTAACTTTCTGGCCTGCAGGAAAGATATCACATGTGGTCCTTGGTCTGACACCAGACCTCTCACAAAAAGCCGATTCCCATCTAGTAGATTCAAGGTGATTACTTTCTCAAAGCAGTCCACAGTGGCATGATGCGAGGATAACCAATCCATACCTAGGATGACATCATAGTCTTGCATGTCTAAAAGGATTAGATCTACAAGAAACTCATAACCCTCTACATGCACTACACAATCAGCACAAACAGTGTCTGTAGATGATGATTTTCCTAAGGGAGTACTTACAGACACAACATAATCCAGCACCTTAGGTAATACAGGTAAACATGCAGCAAATCTAACAGATACAAAAGATAAATTTGCACCAGGGTCAAATAAGATGCGAGCTAACTGATCGAATACAAATAAAGTACCTTCCACTACAGATCGGGAAGTCCGTGTATCCTTCTCAGCCACTCCATAAACTCGGGTCTGGACTGTAGGCTTATCCGTGCCTCTCTGCCGCATCTCAGGCTCCTTGCAGTCCTTGATCATGTGTCCAGGTTTCTTACACCTGAAGCACACACCATTCTTCTTAAAACAGTCTCTCATCAGATGTCCCTTGAGCCCACAATAATGACAATTCCGATCCTCTGTGTTACCGTTCTTTACATCCCTGGACTACTGCGGTGCATCCCTGGACTGCTGCGGTGCCTTGTGAGAGTAAGGCTTATACCTGCCCTTCTTGTAGTCCTTATGCTTAGGGTACTTCTTACCCTTGCCGCCATCACCATACTGAGGAGCTGCCGCCTCAGCTGCAGGAATCACAGTCATGGTAGTACTAGAACTCCTCTCAGATATGTATCTCTCGATGGTGCGTGCTCGCCCAACAGTCTCAATATAAGTCTCCAAGTGCTGAGCACCAACCTGTTCTCGAATGTCCCATTTGAGACCTCTGAGAAACTTGGTAGCCCTCCTCTTTTCAGTGTTTATCAGGTGAGGGGCATACTTTCCCAACTTAGTGAATTGCAACTCATACTGGTCCACAGTCATATCACCCTGCTCCAGGTGAATAAATTCCACCTCCCGGGCCTCCACTAAGCTATCGGGGAAGTACTTCTCGTTAAATCGAGACAAGAAGTAGGGCCAATTTACTGTTTCATGTCTTTCCGCAGCTAGCCTCACCACGCCCTTCCACCACTCATCTGCGTCACCACGCATCATATAGGTGGTCAGACACAGCTTGTCCTCATCGGAGCAACGCATGACTTGAAAAATCTTTTCCAAGCATAACTGCCAGTTCTCTGCAGTACTTGATTCTGGGCCCCCATAAAAAGAGCTAGGACCTAGTTTCTGGAATTCACTCACAAGCGAGGCATAGCGCCTGTGAGCGTCTTCCTGATAGTCATTCCCCACCACCCGAGTAGTAGTCTGGGATCTCTCCTGAGTCAATTGCTACAAGAGCTACTGTTGTGCTTCTTGATGCTGAGTCTGTTGCTGCTGCAGCATCTGAGCTTGCCTCTCTATCATGGCACCCTGTTGCCGTACCATGCCTGTCAGAGCCTCAATGGTTCTCGTGAGATCTGAGGTCTGCTCACCCTCGCCGCTAGCATTTCCTCTGGATCCCACCATCTTAAATTCCTACACACACATACCATAGTAAGGAAAGCAAACATAAACCTATCAGGTGTCTAGCAATACACAAACATGTTTTCCCCCGAACTAAGTTTTAGCTAGCCAACTCCTCTGATACCATTCTGTCACATCCCGTTATCTTAATCCCAAACAAGCAACACAAGTCATAGAGGAACAAGATGTTATCACACAGGATCGATACACACGCTAAGTAAAACCAAGTTCAGGAAAAGTCGATCTGAAAATTTTCGAGAATCCACACATTGAATCTCCACGAAACACAATTTCAAAAATGTACCTGCCACCACGCAATCCTTGCACTAGACATATGCAAGGCAACAGTATATCAAAGCCATATAAAATCCGTAAAATCCATAAATCACATAAGGGTACTTGCCACCAGGCAATACTTGCACTAGACATATGCAAGTTCACATTTATATCAAATCTGATCGCAAATACAATTCGACTCGAAATTCGAAGCAAAACCACAATATCGATTTTATAATTTCATAAAACTAACGTCAATGATATCAAACACCGAAACCAGGCCCAAGCCCGCGGTGACACAAAATCAAAATCTCAAAACTGCCACAACCGGCGACACGAATTCACAAGGTTTGGCCATAACCGGCCCCAGTTAACTAAGCACAAAAGTCTTGTACATTAAACCAGCATAGTGTAGGGAAAATCACAATATCCATTTCAAACACTAACTCAGGCAGTGGGCTCCTGCTCTACACCTGTAAACAGTAAGGGGTGAGCTACACAGCCCAGTGAGTGGATAGTCTTAATCGACCATCTAAAATATACACTTAAAGATACATGCAGATTATTTTAAAAACCTTTAACAGAACCTCATGCTAACATATAACAAAAGCAAAGAAAGGAAATCATATAAACAATCAGATGAGCACTGCTAAGGCATCACACAAATGACACCACAGAGTAACCAAGGATCTAGAGCCATACTCTAAACCAACTAAACACACCAACCACTTAGTTGTCCAGCATAAATCAAGAGTGACCACTAGGGTCCAACCCGGCTCTGGCCTAAGCACTGGGAGAAGCCTGCAAATCACATGCAACACAAACATGGACGGTGTGTAGACTCAAGAGGTGATCCCCATCCGGTCAAGATGTGATACCTTGATCTACACCACCCCATAACACAAGAATCTAAAAGTCTAAGAGTGATGAAATCAATGGGTGGCCCCTGTCCGACCAAGACATGGCACTTTGCATCAATCACTCGTTCTCCCAAAGGGTTCTTTACTGAACAACCACTAGACACACCTTATATCTTATTTCACAAAAGTGGACTCCTAAGTGTCAACCAGACTCTAGGATAGTCATTTCCACCACAATATCACAACAGGCAGGGCTGAAACATCAACCCCTCACATATCACAAACACAGGGCTGAAATCTCCAACCCCTAATCTATCACATATAGACTATCCCCTTGAGTACACAGTTACACTTAGCCTTAGTCCTATCCGTCCCATAACGGGTACACAGACCACAACACATAAAATACATAAAATTCAAAACCACATAACCACATAATGTAGTGTAGAGTCCTTAGGTTTCATGCTGATCGGTTTAGTATAACCTTGCTAAGTTATCACCCAAGTTTCTCAATCAAGAATACATGGCCATAGATATATAAACATGCTACTCATAGAGAAACGATCATGGATCCTATAACACTATTAGCATTTATCAGGGCATCCATAAAATCAACACAGGATTAAAATTTGTATTCTTACAATCTACTTTACATAATACCACATGTAACCCACGGTTTCTACAATTACTAGCAAATTATCCACTTAAAATTTAAACCCTAGTTAATAAGAATTTCATGCTCAAGAATCACTGATTTAAAGCTACCTAAATTCCATATAAAAATATCTTAAATTTCATGTTGCAAGATTTCGGTTTTCATGATAGATACACCTTGAGTTTCGGTTTTTAGCATGGTGAAATTTTCAAGCAATCAAACTTATCATCTAGCACAACCAAATGGATATAATTCGAATAAGACACCCCACTCACCTCTTATCTTGAACCGTGAACACCAAGGAGAAATTCTCTCCACAAAACTCGTCTAAGGGTCTTAAAGTTCCCCCAACGCCCTTAGGTAGACGCCACCAAAGGAAGAGAAAACGCCACCAAGCACCAAGGAACGCCGGCCAAGGGAAAAAGGAAGAAGAAGAATTTCGTCTAAGCCTCCAAGGAATCGCCAAGGTTCGTCCAAGCCTTCAAACCGCCGCCCCTAGGTTTTTTTTCTTTTCTTTTTTTTTTCTTTTTGCCCCAAGTACCCAAACCTAAATTTCGAATTTCTAATTAAGGTAAAGGGTTTATGAATTACTCCACTAATTCAAATTTTAAACCCAATATCATTTAATTTAAGTGCAAACCCAATAACCCCATAGCTAATTATTCCCTTAAGTGAAAATCCAATAAGGATTAAATTAACATCCAATAAGCTCTAGTTAATTAGTTACAAGAGTCAAAATCCGAAAATCCAATAAGGATTAAATTAATATTCACTAACCCATTGCCACTAATTTATAACTAACCCCTTAAGGTTTTTAGGGATAAAATTCTCCCCCACCCTAGGGTTGACGAAATCAAAACATAGAAAAAATATCACAGCCAAAGATTTAAATCAAGAATAGTACTTACAAGGAATTAAGATTCTTGGATCTTACAGGATATATTATGATGAAACTTTCTCTCCTGTAGCTATGTTCAAGTCTATTCGGATTCTTTTCGCGGTAGCAGCATATTATGATTATGAGATCTGGCAAATGGATGTGAAGACGGCTTTCCTTAACGGAAAACTGGATGAGGATGTGCATATGACACAACCTGAAGGCTTCACTAATCCATCGGATCGTCATAAAATATGCAAGTTAAAGAAGTCCATTTATGGACTTAAGCAAGCATCTAGAAGCTGGAATATTCGTTTTGAGGAATCAATATGTGAATTTGGTTTCATCAAGAATGAAGACGACCCGTGTGTATATAAGAGGTTTAGTGGGAGCGTGATTACTTTCCTAGTCCTCTACGTCGATGATATCTTAATCATTGGAAACGATATTCCTGAACTGCATGCTATTAAGGCATGGTTAAGGAAATGTTTTCAGATGAAAGTGTTGGGTCCCCTTCAAGGGGGAGCGCAAGGGGGTGAAACCCTAAAGGTGGTGCATGTCATTCTTTTGCAGCGGAAGTAGGGTTTCATGAAGATCAGATGCTATACATTCATATGATCAACTTTTAAGAAGCATGAAGATCGAAAGATAATCATACCGAAGCCATGTGTTGGATGGCGTCAAGGAAGAAGAGACTCGAATGAAACTCCTCCAAAAGGTGCGCACACAAGGTGATGCCGCCTACTCCTTGAGATCCTTGTGCTAGCAAGGTGCTTCAAGGGTCTTTGATCGATTCAAGAGGATGAGATGTTTTCTCCACTTGGCCGAGAGCTCTCCAAGTCGTGAAGAAAAAAATTTCCACACGAGAGAAGGGCGTCGAGAGGAATGGATGAAGCGTTGAGGCGTTGAGAAGAGGTGGCGCATTATGGCTTTCCAAAAATAGCAAGCCATGAAGCCATGCGCCCACTTCTTCAAAAACCGACCAAAACGTTTCTTAGCATTGAACCATGCGTTCATTGCCTTGAACCGGTTCAATCTAATTGACCCAACCCAATTTGGTTCAAATACCAAATTAAAACAGCCCAAGCCATGGTCTAGATTCCTCTGAACCAAATGGTTCAAGATCTAACCGTTCATCTCTGGATGCTTCCGATCTCACCGATCTAGCATCAAAACTCTCGATTGAAGCTTACCGATCTCAAGCCCTAATCAATCAAACATGATCAGACCAGATCTCACTTACAATCAGAGTTTAAACCCCTTTAAACTGAACTCAAACAATTCAGTCCACACGATCTGACTTAAGTAAGCCATATCATCAAATTGTGCGACCCTAAGGGTTTCCTTTGAACGTCGGTAACGATAACTTACGTTATCACGATCAGTGAGGGGTATCTAGCAACACATCACTGTCTCCCGATATAAAGGAAAGAGTCTTCCACGACTACACCCAAAACACAGCACAAGTGTGAATCCAATTCACAAGGCATACATATTTCCTTTGCCACTGGATGTTCTTTATTGGACAAGCGTGTCAAGCCTGTAGCTCCAATATGATGAGCATGATTAGATCAGATGAACATAGTCATCTGGGTATGGCCATACTCTTTTCTCAATCATCCCATCCAGGGGGCCCCTTTAGAACATCACACTCCTTAAACAAGGAGACGGCAATCCTTTATCTATCACAAGTGCCCTAACCTGACTCAAGATCATTGTCCAAGATAGTCTATAATCATTATGTTTCAAATGATATTGAACTACCTCAAAACAATGACAATCATCATTTAGAAACACAAGTGATCTCAAGTCAAAGGACATGTGCCACTTCATGCAAACAAGGATTATTCACATTGTGACAAGCAATTGAATATCCTAGTAGGGTCTGTCCAGTACATCCAATGTACCCATGAGTCTACATCTTATTCCATGCTCGAAGCATCCTATAAGATTAGAACACATATTAGTCTCAAGCATATCAATGCTGTCTCTAGTTCACCAAGATATCTCGACTAAGGACTTTATAGCGTGTCAGCCTAGCTGAACAGCTTTGAGACATTATTCAGTAGTACACTTATTACAGCAGACAAGGTAACAACCTGAATAATAACCATGCCTTTATAAACACAAGAGTTTACTACATGATACTGTTATAATCCCAAGGCCTCAAACATTAGCCTTAAGGGCATACCCCAACAGAAAGATCTAGGAGAAGCAACCTATGTATTAGGTGTGAAGATCTACAGGGATAGATCTAAGAGGCTTCTCGGGCTATGCCAGAGTACTTACATCGATAAAGTCCTGGAGAGATTTCATTTAGAAAATTCTAAAAGAGGATATCTTCCAGTCAGACATGGTCTGAATCTTTCGAAGAGTCAGTGTCCACAAACACAGACTGAGAAAGATGAAATGGACAATACGCCTTATGCTTCGGCTATTGGGTCCATTATGTATGCGATGTTGTGTACTCGCCCAGACATCGCTTACGGGTTAAGCGTGACCAGTCGATTCCAAAGTAATCCAGGTCAGGCGCACTGGATTGCAGTCAAGAACATTTTAAAATATCTGCGGAGGACCAAAGATATGTTCTTGATATATGGAGGTCAGGAAGAACTCAGTATTGAAGGATATACTGATGCTTCGTTCCAATCTGACCAGGATGATTTCCGATCGCAATCAGGCTATGTTTTTAGCTTGAATGGTGGAGCAGTGGTGTGGAAAAGTTTCAAACAGTCAATTGTTGCTGATTCCACAATAGAAGCCGAGTATGTTGCAGCCTCGGAAGCATCCAAGGAGGCAGTGTGGATTCGTAAGTTCGTTCAGGAACTTGGTGTTGTTCCTTCGAGTGCAGATCCATTGGTTATCTTTTGTGATAACACTGGAGCAATAGCACAAGCAAAGGAACCACGGTCGCACCAGAAGTCCAAGCACATACAGAGACGGTTTCACTTGATCCGGGAGATCATTGATCGAGGCGAGATCAAAGTCTGCAAGGTTCATACAGATGACAATCTGGCAGACCCGCTTACTGATGGAACCCTTTCAGGAGGGGAGCGCAAAACCTATTGTGAGAAGAACCCCTTTCATGAGGGGGGCGCAAGTCATATGTTTCTTTCTCATAGCAGCGGAATTAGGGTTTCCACATAAGATCGCATTCTATACTTTCATATAATCAACTTGAATAACAAGTGAGAGATTCGTTACCATGGCCATGGGAAGGTGCGGCTTGGAAGAAGAAAGATCGAAGGGATCTTCTCCAAAGAAATCACACACAAGGGATGAAAGCTTCCTCCTTGCGCAACTCTTGTGCTAGCAAGATTGCCAAGCTTTTCCAACCGTGTGTAGGAGATTAGATGAAAAGGGCTTCCTTCTTTTCGAGAGCTCTTCTTCCTTGGCGCAAGAACGATGCCTTCCACACAAGCAAGCCGTTCCAAAACCACGTCCAAGAAGCAAAACCGAAAATCATTAGAGAGACATCAAGCCATGAACGCATATGCGTTATGCTTTTGGAACTTTCCAAAATTGGCAACGATTAAGAGTTGGCGTTCACGTTTCCATGAACCAAACGCAACCTCTTCTCCCTCTTGAACCAAGCGCTCAACCCATGAGCCGGTTCAATATCCTTGGTTCAATAGCGAAACCAAATCAGCCCATAAATTAAGTCTAGATCAAATTAGACCCCAAGGTCCTAGATCTGACCATTCATCATCTGACGCTTCTGATCGCATCGATCTAGCATCATCTCTCTCGATCGAAGCTTACCGATCTAAAGCTCTAATCAATCAAACATGATCAGACCAGATCTCACTTACAATCAGAGATTAAATCTCTTTAAACTGAACCAAAACAATTCAGTCCACACGATCTGACTTAAGGAAGCCATATCACCAAATTGTGCGACCCTGAGGGTTTCCTTTAAATGTCGGTAACGATAACTTACGTTATCACGATCAGTGAGGGGTATCTAGCAACACATCACTGTCTCCCGATATAAAGGAAAGAGTCTTCCAAGACTACTCCCAAACCATAGCACAAGTGTGACTCAATTCACAAGGCATACATGTGTCCTTTGCCACTGGATGTTCTTATTGGACAAGCGGGTCAAGCTTGTAACTCCAATACGATGAGCATGATTAGATCAGATGCACATAGTCATCTGGGTATGGCCATACACTATCTCAATCATCTCATATAGGGGGGCCCTTAGAACACTACACTCCTTAAACAAGGAGACGGCAATCCTATGTCTATCACTAGTGCCCTAACCTGATTCAAGCTCACCATCCAAGATAGTCTATAATCATTATGTTTCAAATGATATTGAACTACCTCAAGACAATGACAATCATCATTCAGAAACACAAGTGATCTCAAGTCAGAGGACATGTGCCACTTGCTGCTTACAAGGATCATTCACATTGTGACAAGCAATGGAATATCCCAGTAGGGTCTGTCCAGTACATCCAATGTACCCATGAGTCTACGTCTTATTCCATGCTCGAAGCATCCTATAAGATTAGCACTCATATTAGTCTCAATCATATCAAGGCTGTCTCATGTTCACCAAGATATCTCGACTAAGGACATATAGCCTGTCAGCCTAGCTGAACAGCTTTGAGACAGTATTCAGAAGTACACTTATTACAGCAGACAAGGTAACAACCTGAATAATAACCATGCCTTTATAAACTTAAGAGTTTATTACATGATACTAATACAATCCCAAGGCCTCAAACATTAGCCTTAAGGGCATACCCCAACAATCTCCCACTTGCACTTAATCTAATGGTTGAGAAATCTCAAACCCATATTATTACAGTGCTTCACATGCTTCTGCTGCGCCAGAGGCTTGGTAAGTGGGTCTGCCAGATTGTCATCTGTATGAACCTTGCATATTTTGATCTCGCCTCGATCAATGATCTCCCGGATCAAGTGAAACCGTCTCTGTATGTGCTTGGACTTCTGGTGCGACCGCGGTTCCTTTGCTTGTGCGATGGCTCCAGTGTTATCACAGAAGATAACCAAAGGATCTGCACTCGAAGGAACGACACCAAGTTCTCTCACGAACTTACGAATCCACACTGCCTCCTTAGATGCTTCCGAGGCTGCAACATACTCGGCTTCTGTTGTGGAATCAGCAACAGTTGACTGTTTGAAACTCTTCCACACCACTGCTCCACCATTCAAGCTAAAAACATAGCCTGATTGCGATCGGAAATCATCCTGGTCCGACTGGAACGAAGCGTCAGTATATCCCTCTATACTGAGTTCTTCCTGACCACCATATATCAAGAACATATCTTTGGTCCTCCGCAGATATTTTAAAATGTTCTTGACCGCAATCCAGTGCGCCAAACCTGGATTACTTTGGAATCGACTGGTCACGCTTAACCCGTAAGCGACGTCTGGGCGAGTACACAACATCGCATACATAATGGACCCAATAGCCGAAGCATAAGGCGTATTGTCCATTTCATCTTTCTCAGTCTGTGTTTGTGGACACTGACTCTTCGAAAGATTCAGACCATGTCTGACTGGAAGATATCCACGTTTAGAATTCTCTAAATGGAATCTCTCCAGGATCTTATCGATGTAAGTACTCTGGCACAGCCCGAGAAGCCTTTTAGATCTATCCCTGTAGATCTTCACACCTAGTACATAGGCTGCTTCTCCTAAATCTTTCATCTGGAAACATTTTCCTAACCATGCCTTAACAGCATGCAATTCAGGAATATCATTTCCAATGATTAAGATATCATCGACGTAGAGGATTAGGAATGTAATTACGCTCCCACTAAACCTCTTATATACACACGGGTCATCTTCGTTCTTGATGAAACCAAACTCAGAGATTGATTCATCAAAACGAATATTCCAGCTTCTTGATGCTTGTTTAAGTCCATATATGGACTTCTTTAACTTGCATATTTTATGACGATCTGCTGGATTGTTGAAACCTTCCGGTTGTGTCATATACACATCCTCATCCAGATTTCCATTAAGGAAAGCTGTTTTCACATCCATCTGCCAGATCTCATAATCGTAATATGCAGCTATCGCGAAAAGAATCCGAATAGACTTAAACATGGCTACAGGAGAGAAAGTTTCATCATAATCTATCCCGTAGATTTGTTTGAAACCTTTCGCAACTAGCCTGCCTTTATAGGTAACCACGTTACCATCCATGTCAATCTTCTTCTTGAAGATCCATTTACAGCCTATAGGGATTACTCCCGGAGGCGGATCAACCAAATCCCAGACTTGGTTATCTGACATGGAGTCCATCTCGGCTCGCATAGCATCAAGCCATCTAGCTGACTCCGGTCCACTGACCGCATCCGCATAAGTTAGGGGTTCATCATTATCAATGATGTAGACTCCGTCATAGCGCTCAGGCTGTCGACGGATCCTACCCGATCTTCGCGGTTCCCGTGATATCTGAGCCTCAGGTTGTTCAGTAACCTGATCTACTGGCTCAGGCACATCCAACTCTGCCTGACTACTTTGTCCTTCCTCTGGAATCTCATCCAGCTTTATTTCTCTCCCACTGGCCTCTTGCAGAAGAAACTCCTTCTCAAGAAATATGGCCGTCCGAGCAACAAATATCTTGTTCTCTTTGGGATCGTAGAAATAATAACCCTTAGTTTCCTTAGGGTAACCGACAAAGATACATTTATCAGATCTGCTCTCTAGTTTCCCAGAGGCGAGCTTTTTGACATAAGCCTCGCAACCCCAGATCCTGATAAACGTCAAGCTAGGCTGTTTCCCGTACCATAACTCATATGGCGTCTTTGAAACTGCCTTGGATGGCACTCGGTTTAGTACCTTTGCAGCTGTTTCCAGTGCAAAACCCCAAAAGGAGTATGGAAGAGTAGCCTGACTCATCATAGAACGAACCATATCAAGTAACGTTCTATTTCTCCTCTCGGACACACCATTCCATTGCGGTGTTCCTGGCGGAGTGAGCTGTGAGATAATCCCACACTCTTTCAGATAGTCAGTAAATGCATGACTTAGGTATTCACCACCTCGATCAGAACGAAGTGCCTTGATATTTCTGCCTAACTGATTTTGTACTTCATTTTTGAACTCTTTGAACTTGTCAAAAGATTCACTTTTATGTCTCATCAAATAGACATACCCATACCTACTGAAATCATCAGTAAAGGTAATGAAGTACTGATAGCCACCTCTGGCATGTTTACTAAATGGCCCACACACATCACTGTGTATAAGGTCAAGTAAACCTGAAGTCCTCTGACCTTTGTGAGGAAAAGGAGACTTCGTCATTTTACCCATCAAACAAGCTTTGCATGTATCAATCTCCTCATAGGAGAATGATCCCAGCAGTCCATGTTCATGCAACCGCTTAATGCGCTTCTCGTTTATATGGCCTAAACGACTATGCCATAGCAAGGTGCTGTCATCAGCATACTTGGCTTTCTTATTATCAATGTTTTGTATAGAATATTCCATGTCCAACATGAATAACCCATTGTTAATTGAACCAGTGGCATACACAATATTATCATAAGTCAAAATACACTTTGAAATCTTGCATTCAAAGGCAAATCCTTTCCTGACAAGAGCAGGAATAGAGATAATATTCTTGGTAATACTGGGTACAAAATAACAATTGTTTAATTCTAATACAATGCCAGATGGTAAAGTAATGAAATAGTCTCCTACAGCAACCGCAGCAACCCGTGCCCCGTTTCCAACGCGTAGGTCTACCTCATGCTGTCCCACCTGCCTTCTTCTCTTGAGTTCCTGCACATTTGAACAAATGTGAACTCCACATGCAGTGTCCAACACCCATGATATAGAAGAAGATGAAACCATGACTTCCGTCACGTATATACCTGAGCCAGAAGCGATGCTTCCCCTCTTATCTCCTTGGAGCGCTTTACAGTCCTTTTTCCAGTGACCCAGCTGGCCACAGTGGAAACACCTGTTGTCCTTCGACCGCTTCACCTTCTGTTTCAGGGCCTTGCTGTAATTCTTGACAGGGGCCTTGCCCTTCTTCCCCTTCTTCTTGTTCCTAAAAGGAACCATTAAGACAGAGGTTGAAGGCTTGCCCTTCAGAGTTTCCTCAGTAGTCAAGAGCATATTCAGCAGCTCTGCCGGCGTACAATCGATTTTGTTCATATTAAAGTTAATGATGAACGCATCGAAAGAAGGCGGAAGAGACTGCAGAATAATATCTACAGCAAGCTCCTGGTTGACGGTATGCCCCAGTTTCTCCAGAGCCTCCTTGTGCCCAATCATCTTGAGCACGTGAGCTCCCACTGGGCTCCCCTCAGCCAGTTTGCTCTGAAAGAAGAGCTTTGTCAGATTATAGCGTTCTGTCCTCGCCTGTGCAGCATACAGCATCTTGAGGTTCGCTATAATTTCTATAGCCGACATATCCTCATGCTGACGCTACAGCGGTGGCGTCATAGACGCTAGCATCAGGCAAGCGACATCAATGCTATCATTGACGTGCTTTTCATAGGCATCCCGAACCGCCCTTGCGGCGTTCGGAGCGGGCTGCGGCGGTATCGCCGTCTCGAGGACATACAGTTTCCTCTCTGCCTTAAGAACGATCTTAAGGTGTCCGAACCAGTCAGAGAAGTTCGGCCCAGCAAACTTCTCCCTTTCCAGTAGGGATCGCACATTGAAGCTCATGGTGTTCGTTGCTGCAGGAATCTACAACAAGCAAGAACAGCAAGGTTAGTATCAATGTTTCAGAATCAATCCAGGACTTAAGAAAGATTCTTTTCTCACTATTTTGTCTGACTGAAAAATCCAGTAAACAGTCCGAAAGAGTAACACTCTTTTAGTGAGATGGGATCCAGATTTCATACTTGGTCTCCGCGTCCCGCTCAGGCGAGATAAGATGCACAGAGATGACAAGCACTAGTTTCTGGTAGGCTCTCCCAGCCAATCGCCAACCCGTGCGATTCCCCTTCATCTTGGCAATCCAGCAGACTGTGCCAACTGTGTTGGTACAACACAGTCTCTGATCCCAGAGATGGCTGCCTCCATGTGCTACCATATGCGCCACATATGTAGTCTACATGGTCAAGCTGACCTGACCTACTCCCTGGACCACCACGTGCTATGCTGAGCAACGAGAGGGGATAAATCCCAACTCTGTAACACGCAGGTGAAATCCAGCACCGTCTGAAGATAGATGGACGTGCCCACTGAGTGGGTTCAACACGGCTCCAACGATAGTCAGAAAGGTGAGGTTTCGCGTCAGAAGGCTTACGAGCTTGATATGTTAGCGTTGGATTTTAACGGTCTTTTATCTTCTTACTATCAGGCATGTCCTATGGCTATAGCAGAAGATAAACATAAATATGCAATTCTAATTATTAGCAATAAGTAGAAAGCATGATCTTATGTGGTAAAAGCCCATGAACCCTAGTAAGACCTTAATATTACTTAAGTCTTCACTTGAGCTTCATTGCATCTCATCTGGTCCAACCCAGTGCCCTAGCGCCAAGAGCACCACAGGTGCACCACCAGGTGAATGCCCCTCTTGGATGTGTGCCTTTGTTCTTGTCTAATCAAAGTACATTTGATCTATCTAGACAAGATTGACTCGCAGGTCAACAACATATTATAAATTAAGTACAATGTGATTCGCAGATCACAAATTAATTTACAATTTTTTTTAAGTCCAGGCACGCAGGCCCCAGCACAGCACACAATTGGGCAACCCACATAAGACTAAATAGACAAGCATATGGTTCAATCAACATGTGATCCAATCATCTTGAAATTAAAAGTTTTTGAAAACCCCATGGCATCAATTTTAATTTCCTTATGAGCCCTACAACCTTACAATGGTGCATTGATGGGGATCCACTCATCCATCTAGTTAGATCCTTTGCCCTTGCATGCACCGAGTCCTAACTGACCCGAGTTGACCTAATGGTCAACCATGCATGCGCCAAGGGCTGAACTACCCCCATGAGTTTTGGCAAGCGGGTGTGACCCCGGGCCTAACTCAAGTGTGTTCAGTAGTGTCTCAACCAGACCTCGCTACACGCCCTAGATGCAGTCAACCTATAGCCACCTTGTGCTTGCGCATAGGTGCTATCAGGTTAACCCATCTGAGCTGTCAGATGGTCTGATCAGACTAATGGATCTAACCTAGAGGTGACTTCAGCCCCATCAACCCATCTAAGGGTTTATAGTAGATGCATATAGATCTAAATGTTTGCGCGCAAGTAGGTATAAGATTTGATGAAATATCATTCAACCATTCAACATACTTATCAAGCGCCAACACAACAACATGCGCAACTCATGAAGAAACATACATCTTGCGCAACTCATGAAGAAACATACATCTAAGTTCTAAACTAGCATGTAGGTTTCGGCATGTGAGCAATCACGTTTAGATCTATTCACCAACATATTCATGGATCAAACATGATGATCTACTCATTAGAACCGCAAGCAATCATATGAAAAAGTATAGATTGGCCTCTGATACCAATTGATGGAACCCTTTCAGGAGGGGAGCGCAAAACCTATTGTGAGAAGAACCCCTTTCATGAGGGGGGCGCAAGTCATATGTTTCTTTCTCATAGCAGCGGAATTAGGGTTTCCACATAAGATCGCATTCTATACTTTCATATAATCAACTTGAATAACAAGTGAGAGATTCGTTACCATGGCCATGGGAAGGTGCGGCTTGGAAGAAGAAAGATCGAAGGGATCTTCTCCAAAGAAATCACACACAAGGGATGAAAGCTTCCTCCTTGCGCAACTCTTGTGCTAGCAAGATTGCCAAGCTTTTCCAACCGTGTGTAGGAGATTAGATGAAAAGGGCTTCCTTCTTTTCGAGAGCTCTTCTTCCTTGGCGCAAGAACGATGCCTTCCACACGAGCAAGCCGTTCCAAAACCACGTCCAAGAAACAAAACCGAAAAGCATTAGAGAGACATCAAGCCATGAACGCATATGCGTTATGCTTTTGGAACTTTCCAAAATTGGCAACGATTAAGAGTTGGCGTTCATGTTTCCATGAACCAAACGCAACCTCTTCTCCCTCTTGAACCAAGCGCTCAACCCATGAGCCGGTTCAATATCCTTGGTTCAATAGCGAAACCAAATCAGCCCATAAATTAAGTCTAGATCAAATTAGACCCCAAGGTCCTAGATCTGACCATTCATCATCTGACGCTTCTGATCGCATCGATCTAGCATCATCTCTCTCGATCGAAGCTTACCGATCTAAAGCTCTAATCAATCAAACATGATCAGACCAGATCTCACTTACAATCAGAGATTAAATCTCTTTAAACTGAACCAAAACAATTCAGTCCACACGATCTGACTTAAGGAAGCCATATCACCAAATTGTGCGACCCTGAGGGTTTCCTTTAAATGTCGGTAACGATAACTTACGTTATCACGATCAGTGAGGGGTATCTAGCAACACATCACTGTCTCCCGATATAAAGGAAAGAGTCTTCCAAGACTACTCCCAAACCATAGCACAAGTGTGACTCAATTCACAAGGCATACATGTGTCCTTTGCCACTGGATGTTCTTATTGGACAAGCGGGTCAAGCTTGTAACTCCAATACGATGAGCATGATTAGATCAGATGCACATAGTCATCTGGGTATGGCCATACACTATCTCAATCATCTCATATAGGGGGGCCCTTAGAACACTACACTCCTTAAACAAGGAGACGGCAATCCTATGTCTATCACTAGTGCCCTAACCTGATTCAAGCTCACCATCCAAGATAGTCTATAATCATTATGTTTCAAATGATATTGAACTACCTCAAGACAATGACAATCATCATTCAGAAACACAAGTGATCTCAAGTCAGAGGACATGTGCCACTTGCTGCTTACAAGGATCATTCACATTGTGACAAGCAATGGAATATCCCAGTAGGGTCTGTCCAGTACATCCAATGTACCCATGAGTCTACGTCTTATTCCATGCTCGAAGCATCCTATAAGATTAGCACTCATATTAGTCTCAATCATATCAAGGCTGTCTCATGTTCACCAAGATATCTCGACTAAGGACATATAGCCTGTCAGCCTAGCTGAACAGCTTTGAGACAGTATTCAGAAGTACACTTATTACAGCAGACAAGGTAACAACCTGAATAATAACCATGCCTTTATAAACTTAAGAGTTTATTACATGATACTAATACAATCCCAAGGCCTCAAACATTAGCCTTAAGGGCATACCCCAACACTTACCAAGCCTCTGGCGCAGCAGAAGCATGAGAAGCACTATAATAATATGGGTTTGAGATTTCTCAACCATTAGATTAAGTGCAAGTGGGAGATTGTTGGGGTATGCCCTTAAGGCTAATGTTTGAGGTGTTGGGATTCTTTCAGTATCATGTATAAACTCTTATGTTTATAAAGGCAATGGTTGTTATTCAGTTTGTTACATTGTCTGCTGCAATAATTGTACTTCTGAATAATGTCTCAATGCTGTTCAGCTAGGCTGATATGCTTTATGTCCTTAGTCGAGATATCTTGGTGAACATGAGACAGCCCTGATATGATTGAGACTAATATGTATTCTAATCTTATAGGATGCTTCGAGCATGGAATAAGATGTAGACTCATGGGTACATTGGATGTACTGGACAGACCATACTAGGATATTCAATTGCTTGTCACAATGTGAATAATCCTTGATTGCAACAAGTGGCACATGTCCTTTGACTTGAGATCACTTGTGTTTCTAAATGATGATTGTCATTGTTTTGAGGTAGTTCAATATCATTTGAAACATAATGGTTATAGACTATCTTGGATAATGATCATGAGTCAGGTTAGGGCACTCGTGATAGATAAAGGATTGCCGTCTCCTTAATTGGAGTGTGATGTTCTAATGGGGCCCCCCTGGATGAGATGATTGAGAAAGTGTATGGCCATACCCAGGTGACTATGTTCATCTGATCTAATCATGCTCATCATATTGGAGCTACAGGCTTGACATGCTTGTCCAATAAGAACATCCAGTGGTAAAGGAAATATGTATGCCTAGTGAGTTGATTCACACTTGTGCTGTGGTTTGGGTGTAGTCTTGGAAGACTCTTTCCTCTATATCGGGAGACAGTGATGTGTTGCTAGATACCCCTCACTGATCGTGATAACGTAAGTTATCGTTACCGACATTTGAAGGAAACCCTCAGTGTCGCACAATTTGATGATATGGCTTACTTAAGTCAGATCGTGTGGACTGAATTGTTTTGGTTCAGTTTAAAGGGATTTAAACTCTGATTGTAAGTGAGATCTGGTCTGATCATGTTTGATTGATTAGGGCTTGAGATCGGTAAGCTTTGATCGAGAGAGTTGATGCTAGATCGATGAGATCAAGAGCATCAAGAGATGAACGGTCAGATCCTGAACCTTAGGGTTTAAGGTGATCTGGACAAAGGCTTGGTTTGATTAAATTATTGAGCCAAATTGGGTTGAACCGAATGGCTTGAACCGGTTCACATGGGTGAACGCATGGTTCAAAGTCTTCATGGCGCTTTGGGCGGTTTGCCTTGAGTGAGCGCACGGTTCATGAATGCATGAACGCATGAAGTGAAGGTTTACTATTTTTGGAAGAGGCGTTTTCCAAAATCGATACCACACCTCACGTTCGACGCACTCATGCTATTCTCGCCACTTTTTGCCTCTTCCTCTCGACGGCTTCTCGTGTGGTGAAGAAGGTTGTCGCCAAGGAGAAGAAGAAGATCGCCAAGCAAGATCTCTCATTCCTTCCATTCGACAAGCACCCTTGGAGAACCTTGCTAGCACAAGGATCAACAAGGAGTAGGCTACATCACCTTGTGTGCGCACCGTGTGGAGGAGAAGCACTCGATTCTCTTCTTCCTAGACGCCATTCGAACTAATGGCTATGGTATGATTCAATCTACAGATTCAAGTTGATCATATATGATGCATACGATTCTTGATGCCCTATTTTCCGCCCATGCACAAAGTTTTTCATATGCGCATGTTTAGGGTTTCGCCCCCCTCTTGAAAGGGGTCCTTCAGTACCAGTCCTTCCTCCTCCCTTATTGTCGCCAAGAACTTCCCTTTGCAAAACTCACTAGCCTCTCTTGAGCCCCAACTAGGCGCTGCTTTATTCAATAAATTTGGCCCATTTAATCATTTCTAAAGTGCCCTTTGATATGCCAGCATTATAGCCCTTTTAATTATCTACGCTTTGACACCAAAAACGTCCAAAACGGAGCAATAATGAGAAAGTTATGGCTTTTCTAAGTTTAGGCTGCGCAAGGACGATTATGGGTGTAATGAAGATTACGGGCATGGCTGTAATGTCTACATTGATGCTATTCAACTCTTGAAACATTCATACACTTAAGGGTCATTAAAAGCTCATCGTAATGACACCAAAAAAGCCCAAATCTGAGTTGTAACGGAAAAGTTATGACCGAATTAATGCAGCCCTTCAACGCACTTAATGCTCTTAACACTATTACGGGGGTAATGAGACTATGGGCATGCCTGTAATTTCTGTAACGAATTCCGTTTCATCTGAAATTTTACGTGTGAATTGACCCTTGACTTGAGTTGAATTCCGGCTATAGTATGATGTCACAGGTCACCAATGTGAAGATTACGGGAAAGGAGAAATTACGGCTATACCCGTAACGTCTTCTATCAAAGTTTTCGCCTTCCGAAAGGCTTCTTTTGAGAAAATTAAGGGCACTTATTGTGATCCAAAAGGACACACTTTTAAATACAAGTAGGTAGACTAATTTAAGGAGTCACAGCCAAAACTTGTTTGGCGCACAGGGATCTGTCACCCCCTGATACGGCTCCAAAAACTTGTTGTCCCTAAACTTGTAGTGTCCGCAAGTGCATGGATACTTGAAGTAATAAAGAAAATATCGATCCCATAGAGACCTACGTGTTAAGTAGCAAATAGTTGTATTCTTACTAGCTAAGCAAACCAAGTATGATGCGAATAAACAATAAACACACGGGAAAATAATCAGAGAGATAAACTGGGACTAGGGTTTCATCCACCTTAATTTCAATGATTAGATATAATAAAAGGTCATCAATCAAATCCTATCATGATAAAGACTTAATTTACTTCATAAAAGGATTATCTCACTTTCGTGCAGACAATCATACAGGGACCAATCATCGCTTTCGCGCAAGATTTATCCCAACGCTATAAATAAGTAAACCATCAATCAAATAACTCAGGATCACTTTCGTGCATCCGAGTTCTTTGTTGATCATCACAAGTGGAATCTCAAGGATCACTTTCGTGCATCCGAGTCTCAACACAGGATCTACCTAGGGTTTTCCAACAGACCGATCTTCACTTTCGTACAAGATCTATCAATGTTTAACACAATAACTCAACCCTAGATTCATATTATCAAGCATGACAATAAGACTACTAAAATCAAGAAATAAGATTCTAGGGTTCCAAGTTCTCAAGCAAATCACCTTTCAGTCTCATTGCGAAAACTCTTAAACATGCATGACAGTAAAATATAAGGAGAATTAAAGACAATTCATCACATAAGTAGAATTATCGCAACAAGGATTATCATGACGAAAATAATAGTTTATCTAATCATTAAAAATCAAGGGGATTACACCCCCATGTACCAAAGCATATTTAAGCATGCATGGAAGAAGAGGTACAATAATCCATGATGTAGGAAATCAAAATAGAGGTAGAGAACAAATTACGGTACGACCGTAAAGGTTTTTACGGCCGTAATCTACGACGAACAGCGGCGGCGCACGGTGTTTTATTGATTTCTCCTCCGACTGAACTCCTTTTCCTCTAAAACTTCTGGTGTGTCCTCCTCTCCTCTAGGCAAAGCTTCTGCATGAAAATCACTACCTGAGGTGCCTTCTACGCCTCTCGGCACGAGGCCAAACCCTATACGTCTCTCTGTTGATTGCTCCCTCGATAGTGAATAAACTTTGTGGATTCCACTTCGTGCATCGTCTCCTCTTAAAGACGAGTCCGTAACATCTTTCGGATCTTGATTTGGAGCTCTGGATCAAAAGTTATGGTCCGCGCAAGATTCAGACCCGTAAAAATCACGTTTTTGACTAGAAATTACGGCCATAAGAATCTTTACGGCAGTGCCGTAATGTTTGAAATTTCTCGGGTGAATTTTGGGCCCAAATTACGGTACCTTAAAGTTCTTTACGGCACTGCTGTAATTTTTATTATGGTACCTTAAAGTTCTTTACACCCGGGGGTGTAATTTTTGAACTTGCTCCGATTTGCATGAAAATTGGCGGACGGCTTCGTTTCGACCTCCTGAATCCATTCGTGCGCTCAAATCCTTCAAAATCCATCAAAATATAGCACTTTTTACCTGAAATTCATGAAAAATAAGAAATTGTGTAGATTCCGTAATATTTGATAAATAAGCCTTAAAAACAAGCAAAAGAGCATAAATATGACACAAAAAGACACACGAAATGACACAAAATATACTATGAATTTTGGTGTCATCAAACACATAAGGCTCAAACCTTGCTTGTCCTCAAGCAAAAACCAAAAATTGATCATAGGCATAGACTTTCTCATGAGGAATAAATTTCTAAAATACAATCATCAATGAAAAATTCCATCAATTGTTTCACAAAACTTCAAATAAATATATCATTATTAGAATTCAACCCTCTAGATCCACAACTCAATCAAATAAAATTTTGCAACTTGTATAATAAATAGAATTTTCAATTTCATGATTTCACCCAGTTTTCAGTTCAAATCTATCATGCTTTTGTTTACAAGAATTAGGTTTCTAAGATCTTTTTCCACATAATTTTTCTCCTTTTTTTTATGTATTTTGTTTATTTTTGTAAAGATGGCATATACCCACATAGATAAATACTTTTTATTTTTGACTTCAATTCTTTTCTTCGGTACCACTGTCAATTTTACACAGTACCAAGTAGACGAGTTTTATTCTTTTTATCTCTCATTATTTTTCATGCATAGACTTCAACCCATGTCTTAGGTATCACTATCAATTTTACATAGTGCCAAGTAGGAGAGTCTCTCACTATTTTTATGGATCTTGGATTCTTATTTCCCAACAAATAGCAAAATAGACTAAACATCTACTAGGTTGATCAATCGATATCAACTCAGTAATTATACTCATATGCTCATTTTATTTAAAGGAGTAGTTTCACATTTAGATTTTATTCCTCAAATAACATGTCTACCCAAAATTTCATGCATCAACCAATGTCAAATTTCAAAAGATGGATATGTATTAGAGAAATAAATTCAACACAATAGGTCTAGTCCTAATCACATGCATGAACATATTCATCATGATGGAAAATTCACACATCTCTCATCACATGAATTTGAGTCATAAAAATTTTAAGCATCTCAGTATGTCAAAATCAATGCAAAAGGTGTGAAGCATTAAACTCAAAAAGTCAAAAGATGTAAAGTGATAGATCTGTGTAAGCACATAAGGCTCAAATAATGCAAAGGGTGTAAAGTGATGGATCTAAGAGAAGAAAAGTGTAGATAATCATATCAAATCGAATTATCACAAGAGAGTGTAAGCAATACTCACAAAACTGTATGGCAAGCTCTGACCGAAAATACATAAGGCTCAGACAAAAAATAGTGTCGGGGCAAATACTGCAAAGTCCAAAGGTATGCCTTTTGAAAATTTTACTTGCAAATTTAAGGTACATAAGGCTCAGTCTGAAAATAGTCTCAAAAAATAATAATGATAAAAAATAATTCTCTCAAGGGAGAATCAGAGATGTCGCCGGAGGTCTAAAGAGGATGCCGGTGGAAGGAGTCGAGCAGGCAAGAAGTAGAGGGTGAACAGAGGCTAGCTGAAAAGCTGCTAGCAATGATGATGGTGCCGATAGTAGAGTGAGTAATCTCTAGTGGCCTCCTAGAGATCACAGTCCTGGATGTGAGATCGTCGGCTGGTGGGTGCCAGAAATAATTCTGCATAAAAAAAAATCAGAGTCAAAAATGAATAGTCTGCTGAATAAATAGTATCAATAGAAATAGAGGCAGTAGAAGAAGTAAGAATCTGCATATGGTATAATCCAGTGTCGACGGTTGGAAATAGTGGTGTCAGAGGCAGATGCAGTGGTGGCTAGAGGTGGAAGACAGTTGCTCTTGAAGATTTCTAGATCTGGAGGCAAAAGAAGTAATAAGAGCTAGAAAGCAAACCAAACAGTTTTTGATTTTTTTTAATGAAAAGTAGCCATACCCTAGAATAAAATTTAATGATCCAAATAGAAAATGGACAAAACTAGGTTGTAGAATAAGATATGTTCTTTTCAGATATATGAAAATCAAAGGATCAAAATCTGTCAGGAATTTAGGGTATCAACAGAAAGAAGGCTACTCAGATTACAAAACTGCAAAAACTGCACAAAAGTTAATCAGATTCAAAAAGTTGCCATGTGTCCTAAAATGATCAGAAAATATTTTCATGAAAACAATTAATCCACAAGATAGAATGACACACGAACTTCATATTCCATGTGAAAAATCAGGGTTTCAAGTCATTGAAACATCTTAAAAAGTTACAGCAAAAGTGCTAATCAGATTAGTCAAAAAAAACTACTGCAGAAATTTATCAGAATCGAAAAGTTGCTATGGGTTTTAGAATGATCCATGGACTTTAAAATTTAGCAAAAATATCCAGATGATAGACAAAGATGAGTACTTCAATGTTGTGCTGAAGATTAAAAATTTTCCCAACCCAGTTTCTTAAAATTAATGCAAGAAAACACCTAGTCAGATAAGCAAACTGCAGTTCAATAATTACGGGCGTAATGTTCTTTACGGTAGTGCCGTAATTGACACAAATTCTTGGGTCAGAAATATGCATGCATTACAGTACCGTAAACATGGTTACGGTACTGCTTTAAAATCAGTCACAGAAATTTTTTTTTTCAAAATTCAAAAAATTCAAAAAAAAAAAAATTAAAATTTAAAAAATTCAAAAATTAGGCACCGTAAACAAATTTATGGTACGGTCGTAAAACGACTTAACTCTCGGGAGGATTTTGTCAAAAAATACGGTACCGTAAAGAAATTCACGGCAGTACTATAACGGGTTAAAACTCTCTGGTTAAGAATAACTGGGATTACGGTATCGTAAAGAATATTACGGTAGTGCCATAATTTTGCGCCAAATCTCGATTCCTATAGAAAAAATTGTAAAAAGTAGTCCTAAAAGAAAATTAAAATAAAGGAAAGTAAGCTAAGTGATAATGCTTGGGTTGCCTCCCAAGAAGCGCTAATTTTATGGTCCATAGCTTAACCAAAACTCAAAAATGATGGTGAAACAGGTGAATCAGTACCAAAGTAAAGAGCAAATAATTTTCTGCATTTTCTTTGTCCAAAAATTTTAGCCAATAATCCAAATATCCAGAATTTCATCTAAATTACAATCAAAGTGGCTTCCTTAAATATGCAGAAATGAAAATCAAAATTTTCAATGATTTTCCTATATTTGTCAGAGAGCAAAATCATAAGTCCTTTCTTCATATTTATATTTTCAATTGCCATAGGACTTTCATCAAAATATTTAAGCATTGAATCATCAAAATAATTTTTATGTCTCAAATTTGGTTCTTCAATAAAGCATAAATTCTCAAATACATCATAAGAGTGAATATCAGATATGGGCAAAGTACCATCATGAGGTTCATCAATATTTGTAATATGCAAATCTTTTTCAAGTTATCATGCTCACTATCAAATAATTTATTAATTTCAAAATTATCATCCAAATCGAAGTGAGATTTGTCAAAATCAACTTCCTCATGCTTTTTCACAAATAATTCATCATTAGAATCAGAGTCAAATTCATCAAATTTCACAAAAGAATTAATTTGAGAATCAATTTCCTCATATCTATCAATAAATAGCTTATCATCAATTTCAAAATTTTCACCCAAATCAGATTTATCAGATTTAACCATAAATGATACAACATCAAAAGAATCAATTTTAAAACTATCACTATAATTGAGAGCAGATTTTTCAGAATCAATTTTTTTAAACTTTTCAACAAATAAATTATCAGATAAATCAGATTTACAGTCATCAAAATTAGTGTGAGATGCCATAATATCCACATAAGGCTCAATCTCAAAACAATCATAATCAGAGGGGGAATTTTCTAAATCAAGTTTGTCAGTATCAAACTCAAATAAACAAACTTGTTGTGCAATATGGGTTTCTAAAATTTCAGAATTAGCAGTTAAAGATTCTACCCGAGAAGCAAGTTGACTTATTATTCCCTTAAGATCCTCAATTTCATTATTTTGACTTGTCATAAATTGGTTTTGATTTGACATGAATTTTTCAAGCATAGTTTCTAACCTAGATTATTCAGTGTCCTCAAAATAAGGTTCAGAAACACGATTAGAGCAATTATCATAAAAAGAAGTTTGGTTTTCCCATCTAGAATACAATTGATCAGGTTCGTTCCATTATAAATTGGGATTTAAAAATTGGCAATCAGAGGAACAATGATCAAAATATCCACAAATATCACATCTAATAGAAGAATAAGATGTCATAGCCGGTTGCTTATAAGAGTCTAAAAGTTGATTTAACTTATCTTGAATAGTGCATGTTGAATCATCTTTGTATGGCATGTATTCCTCTCTCTATTTAGTTACCCAAGAGTTGTAATTAAAAGACATCTTCAAATCTATCAAGGACAGAAAGATAATCCAATACCAATCAAATAAAACTTTCTTTTTAGAATATCTAACAAAAATAGAAAATCTAAAACACAAGTAGATTCACAAATTTCAGAAATTCTCAGTTCTGTCGCAACTGTGAAAATCCAAAACCTGTAAAAAGAAAAAAAAAACAAAGTTAAATCTAAAACAAATA
The DNA here is from genome assembly GCA_027563935.2 of Costus lasius. NCBI lineage: Eukaryota > Viridiplantae > Streptophyta > Magnoliopsida > Zingiberales > Costaceae > Costus > Costus lasius. The sequence goes on from CM050446.2 coordinate 46,933,902, forward strand.
AAACCTAGTCTAGCAATACTAACAACTATTTTGATATTAACAAAACTAAGTTACCCGGCAACGGCGCCAAAAATTTGAGGTGATCCGAAAGGACACACTTTTAAATACAAGTAGGTAGACTAATTTAAGGAGTCGCAGACAAAACTTGTTTGGCACACAGAGATCTGTCACCCCCTGATACGGCTCCAAAAACTTGTTGTCCCTAAACTTGTAGTGTCCGCAAGTGCATGCATACTCGAAGTAATAAAGAAAATATTGATCCCATAGAGACCTACGTGTTAAGTACCAAATAGTTGAATTCTTACTAGCTAAGCAAACCGAGTTTGATGCGAATAAACAATAAACACACGGGAAAATAATTAGAGAGATAAACTGGGACTAGGGTTTCATCCACCTTAATTTCAATGATTAGATATAATAAAAGGTCGTCAATCAAATCCTATCATGATAAAGACTTAATTTACTTCATAAAAGGATTATCTCACTTTCGTGCAGACAATCATACAGAGACCAATCCTCGCTTTCACGCAATAAGACTACTAAAATCAAGAAATAAGTTTCTAGGGTTCCAAGTTCTCAAGCAAATCACCTTTCAGTCTCATTGCGAAAACTCTATAAACATGCATGACAGTAAAATCTAAGGAGAATTAACGACAATTCATCACATAAGTAGAATTATCGCAACAAGGATTATCATGACGAAAATAATAGTTTATCTAATCATTAAAAATCAAGGGGATTACTCCCCCATGTCCCAAAGTATGTTTAAGCGTGCATTGTGAAGGTTCCCCTATGGGGGCGAAACCCTAATATGCGCATGTAGAATATTTTGCATAGCGGAAGCTAGGGTTTCTTAAGGAATCGCATGCATGAATATATGATCAACTTCATGAACTTGTATAGATCAAACGAAAAACATACCAATGCCATTTCTTGGATGGCGACTTGGAAGCAAGAGGGCGATGTGGCTCTCCTCCAAAGCGTGCGCACACAAGATGTATGATCGCCTACTCCTTGTCGATCTTTGTGCTAGCAAAGTTCTCCAAGTCTCCTAACCGTGTGAAGGAGATGAGATGCTTTTCTTGGCTTTCGAACTCCCTCTCTTTGCGTGAAGAAGATCACCGAAAGAGAAGCGTCGTCAAGAGGAAGAGGCGAGTGAGCCAAGAGTAATGCCCTCGAACGTGAGGCGTTATGCCCAAACGTGGAAGCGTTACTCTATTTTGGAAAACCAACTTCCAAAAATAGCAAACCCCTTAACGCTCATGCGTTTACACAATTAAACCGATCGCCACTTTATCTTCCATTGAACCATGCGCTCACATGATGAGCCGGTTCAATTAGATTTGGTTCAAAGACCAAATTAAGCCAAGCATTGGTCTAGATCAAATTAAACCATTAGGTTCAAGATCTAACCATTCATCTCTTGATGCTCTTGATCTCACCGATCTAGCATCAATTCTCTCGATCGAAGCTTACCGATCTCAAGCCCTAATCAATCAAACATGATCAGACCAGATCTCACTTACAATCAGAGTTTAAACTCCTTTAAACTGAACCAGAACAATTCAGTCCACACGATCTGACTTAAGTAAGCCATATCATCAAATTGTGCGACCCTAAGGGTTTCCTTTAAATGTCGGTAACGATAACTCACGTTATCACGATCAGTGAGGGGTATCTAGCAACACATCACTGTCTCCCCATATAAAGGAAAGAGTCTTCCAAGACTACACCCAAACCATAGCACAAGTGTGAACCCAACTCACTAGGCATATGTGTTTCCTTTGCCACTGGACGTTCTTATTGGACAAGCGTGTCAAGCCTGTAATTCCAATATGATCAGAATGATTAGATCAGATGAACATAGTCATCTGGGTATGGCCATACACTTTCTCAATCATCTCATCCAGGGGGCCCCTATAGAACATCATACTCCAAACAAGGAGACGACAATCCTATATCTATCACTAGTGCCCTAACATGACTCATGCTCATTATCCAAGATAATCTATAACCATTATGTTTCAAATGATATCGAACTACCTCAAAACAATGCCAATCATCATTTAGAAACACAAGTGATCTCAAGTCAGAGGAAATATGCCACTTGTTTGCTTATAAGGATTATTCACATTGTGACAAGCAATTGAATATCCCAAGTAGGGTCTGTCCAGTACATCCAATGTACCCATGAGTCTACATCTTATTCCATGCTCGAAGCATCCTATAAGATTAGAACACATATTAGTCTTAATCATATCAAGGCTGTCTCATGTTCACCAAGATATCTCGACTAAGGACAAAACTGCATGTCAGCCAAGCTGAACAGCATTGAGACATTATTCAGAAGTATACATATTGCAGCAGATGATGTAACAACCTGAATAACAACCATTGCCTTTATAAACATAGAGTTTATATACATGATACTGATATAATCCCAAGGCTTCAAACATTAGCCTTAAGGGCATACCCCAACACATAGAAGAAGAGGTACAATAATCCATGGTGTAGGAAATCAAAACAGAGGTAGAGAACAAACTATGGTACGGCCGTAAAGGTTTTTACGGCCGTAATATGCGACGAACAGTGGCAGCGCACGGTGTTTTGTTTATTTCTCCTCCGATTGAACTCCTTTTTATCTGAAACTTCTGGTGTGCCCTCCTCTCCTCTAGGAGAAGCTTTTACCTGAAAATCACGGCCTGAAGTGTCCTCTACGCCTCTCGACGTGAGGACAAACCCTAGATGCCTCTCTGTTGATTGCTCCATCGATAGTGGATAAACATTGGGGCTTCCACTTCGTGCTTCTTCCGCTCTTAAATAAGAGTCCGTAACATCTTTCAGATCTTGATTTGGAGCTCTGGATTAAAAGTTATGGTCTGTGCAAGATTTAGACCCGTAAATATCGCGTTTTTAACTGGAAATTACGGCAGTAACAATCTTTACGGCAGTGCCGTAATGTCTGAAATTTCTTGGGTGAATTCTAGGTCCAAATTATGGTACCTTAAAGTTCTTTACGGCACTGTCATAATTTTCATTATGGTACCTTAAAGTTCTTTACACTCGGGGGTGTAATTTTTGAACTTGCTCTGATTTGCATGAAAATTGGCGGGCGGCTTCGTTTCGACCTCCTGAATCCATTCGTGCGCTCAAATTCTTCAAATTCCATCAAAATATAGTACTTTTTACCTGAAATTCATGAAAAATAAGAAATTATGTAGATTCCGTAATATTTGATAAATAAGGCTTTAAAACAAGCAAAAGAGCATAAATATGACATAAAAAGACACACGAAATGACACAAAATATACTATGAATTTTGGTGTCATCAGCACGCCTTCAGAATATGATTGTGGTTGAATGGGAACGCGCTTCTTGAGAATTAATACTGGAAATTATGGCCATAATGCAGATTATGACATTGGCCGTAATTCTGGAAATTAGCTCTGTTTGAAGCCAAACTTCTCGTCAAGGTTCTTGATTCACTCGGGGACATAAATATACCTCCAAATAGTTCCAGAAACGAGTGCATTATCCTGTATTTATCAAACATGACAAGAAAAGAAGCTTCTGAGGAAAATCAATGAAATAAGCTGGAAAGAGATATAAAAATACGAAAATAGGTCTCGATTCACTTGTAAAAATTAGTATAAAAGACTATAAAAATACGAGACATCAATTATGTCTTTATCAAAAGTGAAGATGACGCATGTGTGTACAGAAAATTCAGTGGAAGCTTGGTGACTTTTTTGGTCTTGTATGTCGATGACATACTACTCATCGGAAATGACATCCCTAGTCTTCAGTCTGTGAAAACATAGTTGGGGAAGTATTTCGAGATGAAAGACTTAGAGGAGGCCGCCTATATCCTAGGGGTGAGGATTTACCGGGATAGATCCAAGAGGCTCCTGGCCCTTTGTCAGAGTACCTACATTAATGATGTCCTAGAGAGGTTCAACTTGGAGTAATGCAAGAAAGGATACCTTCTAGTGAGACATGACCTTACTCTCTCAAAGAGGCAGTGTTCCACCACACAGGCTAAGAGGGATGACATGAGTCGAGTGCCCTATGCTATGGTAGTGGGATTGATCATGCATGCAATGTTATATACTAGACTAGATGTGGCTTATGCTATGAGCATAACCAGCCGATACCATTCCAATCCAGGTCTGCAGCACTGGGTGGCTGTAAAGAACATCCTGAAGTATCTAAGAAGACCTAAAGATTTGTTCTTAGACTATGGGGGGTAGGAAGAGCTCAGTGTTCAGGGCTACACTAATGTGTCATTCTAGTCCAACCCTGATGACTTCAGATCGCAGGCAGACTATGTGTTCAAGATGAATGGAGGTGCTATATGCTAGAATAGATTTAAGCAATCCACCATAGCTAATTCTGCAACCGAGGCTGAGTATGTTGCCGCTTCTAAGGGCAGCCAAAGAATCTATGTGGATAACAAAGTTCATATCTGATCTTCATGTGGTTCCAACTTCTATGGATCCCATTAAGCTCTATTGTGACAAAAATAGGGCTATTGCACAAGCAAAGAAACCACGGTCTCATTAGAGATCCAAACATGTACTTACGAGATTTCACCTAGTCAGTGAGATCATTGACAAAGATGATGTCAATATTAGTAGAGTTGACATAGAGAACAATCTAGCAGACCCACTGACCAAGGCTTTGTTTATATCTGCGATTATGTGCAAGCATGATAATGTCCCAGGAGACAGATTGGATATGTGCTCAAAATCTTGTCGTAAGTCAAGAACCTGAGTGGATATGGGACAGCTCTAGTACATGTGCGACCAGTATATGGGCTGGTTATGCACGAGGTGCTAACGATTGTCATTGAGCATGCAACGACGCATATGAGAGGGCCAATGTACAGACAAAGGATTTGCCCCTTCAAGAGGGAAGCTTGATATCTATGGGGCCCCACCTATGGTTCTATGACTGAAAGTGTATGGCCATACCCAAGTGAGAACCTGATTTAGTAATGACCATGAGATCAGGTTTAAACAAGTGGTGACACACTTGTCCAATCGGATATCATTTTGGCAAAGAGACTATAATGCATCAGTACCTAGTTGTGATGATGGGGATGTCGATGTCGACATCCATTCCAATGACTTGGGTAGCACCGATGCACTGCTAGGTGCCACTCACTACTTGTGACGACCTTAGGGCATCACTGCCAACATCCGAGGAACCTACAGGGTCGCACACCTTGATACTCGAGTTCTCGTAGTGATCGGGAATCTTTATGATCGTGTTATTAGATAACTCAGATCTATTTAAGAGATTTCATCAGCGCCAATGGACCTAATGAGATGGAAGAGAGTTATTATAGTCAAACTTCATTTTTGGCAGGTTGACCCAAATTTGACCATAGTTGGTAACATTTGAGTTAGGGTTGCATTGGAATGGATCCAATGGCTTAATCAACTTCTGCAATGAAGTTTGGGCTAGCTCATTACCCAATGAGGCGCAATAATAAGTTGTCATGAAGAGATAATGGGCTAGAAGGGTATAATGGGGATAAATCTCCCCCCATTGGCGCCTAGGGCCATAATGTAGAGGAGTTGGCACAATTTGCTTCATAAGGAAGCAATTGGCGCCTTACCCTTATACCTTGGATGCTAACATTGCGTCTATGGCAAGGATAAGGACGCATATTGCTGTATTGGCTTGAATGGAAAGAGCCAAGCGCATATGGATGATAGGGAGAGTTTATGGTAAAGTCTTGGGGACTTTCCTTAACTCTAACCCTAATTGTCAAAACCCCTTTACCCTTGCACTCCTTCTCTTCATGTGTTGCACCAATACCTCTTATGTTGCCACCCCTCATGCTTCTATATATCTTATGATATGCGATAGCAAGAAATATCTATGCAATTTGCATGAGCAACAAAATAGAGGCAAGAGCAAAGGTGATTGGCACAAGTCTTCCTCCATAGCCGCAAGCAACCTTCCTCCCTTCTCCCCTTGGCGCAAGGATTGAAGAGCTTGGCAGCATCTCCCTCTTTCTCCTTTCTTCTTGGTGCAACTTATCTAGAAGGCAGTGCAAGTGATCAAAGGAGGAGTCTAAGGCTTGGATCTTCTTTCCGAGACTAGCATCGGTGATGCAGCAACTAATAGGTGAGGGGGTCCTTAAACCGTACTCTAGGGTTTTACACAATGCGCGAAAAAACGGGAGAGGGTCGTGAGATGAGGGAAGAGAAAATGCGTCGAAAAAGTGCAGGGAATTCGGTAGAAAGCATGACGAAACAGCGACGAGTTCGATTAGGGCAACACGAATGCGAATGAAGAGAACGACACCCAACTAAAATAATGCAGCGCACTAACCTCATAGCAATTTTAGCAATTTCCTGCAACTCACTTAGCACGTTTAAGCGTAGCTCGCATTGGGGACTGCGGTTTCGCGAGGTTTAGCTCGCGCGTCTATGAAGCTGAAACAAACCAAGAACAAGAGATCCGACCACGCCTCCGATGGCGGATGGCTGGGGATGAAGGATCGAAGAAAACCACAGCGAAGGAATGCAATGAAAACGTAAAGAAACAGGAGAACCTGACCCACCGGAAAGGTGGGATTTACTTCTTATAAAGCAGGGAATACAAACTGGAAACACGTCGGGTCGAGATGCCAGTCGCCGACTCTTACAAACTCCAAAGGCGAAGCGACTTCACCTTCCACACAAGCTGGAAGCTCTCTTGCTCACTAGGAGATCTCTACCTCTAAGAGAACTACTCAACACACTAGCCCTACCTCCTCTTTAATAGAATAAGAGGGGTGGGAACAAACAAAATGCATAAGAGACAAGGAACTTTAACCACCTAACAACTATTGCAGGCCACTAAAGTGGTCAAGCTGCAGCTACAAGACAGAAGTTAACAAACTACTACCTAATATTCTTCGAAGCTAGTAGCACAATCCTGCGCCTTTGTAGGGGGGCGGCTTAGACGCGTTCGGAGGACATGGCGACAAAATAGCAGAATTTGGATGTGGCGGGCTGATTTACCACCGTGGTGGCTCGATCTTGGGCTGAGTTGCTGATGAGATTGAACGGCCCACTTGGGATTAGGCCTTCACGAGGCCAGTTTGTAGCGTCCTTGGGCCGGATTACTTCGGTGTGAGTGGAGAGGGGGCTAAGGACACCCAAGAAACGCTCTGGAGGCTTGCTTTGGCGTTGGGATCGCCGGATTGTTACCTTGTTGGGCTCCTTTGGATCATCATGAGGTGGAGCAACATCGTAGGGAGGGTGGTGCACGTCGAAATGGGGTTATCGGGGCTGCAACAAATCTTCAGGGGCAAACACGGCCTGGCCGTGATGGTGAGCACGGCCTGGCCGTGATGGTGAGCACGGCCATGTTCAGAAGCTGGGTCTTCGGTTGAGGAGAACACGGGTGCTGGCACGGGCGTGTCCAAGGCCGTGTCAGGCTTGGTATTGTTGGCTGAAGAGAACATGGCATGGTCGTGCCAAGGTGCACGGCTATGTTCATTAACTGTAGAATTGACCGAGGGAAGCATGGTCGGAGGCACGGGCGTGGCAGCGGGTTTGTCAAACTCGGTGTTGTTGGCCGAGGCAGACATAGCATGGCCGTGCCGAAGAGCACGGGCATGCTTAGCTCTAGGAATGTTGGCCAAGGAAGGCACAGCTGGCAGTACAGGTGTGGCAACGGGCGAGTCAGGGGGTCTGGGGAACTCTAATTGCGCTGTATCTTCCCCACTCTTTGGGGAGCCTTCCCAAGTGCCTTCCATATAGTTTGGGCCGTCCTTAAATATGTTCATGGGCCCGTTTGCTCCTGCATCTGCTTCTGCTGCGTGATCTAATGAGTTATCCTCCGGAGAACTAGGGGGCAGCGGGTCGTCAGGGTCAGATCCAAAGGGCTGTCAAAGGGGAGGAGGTCCGCCACATTGAAGACGGGGTGGATCCCCATGTCCCTGGGTAAGTCCAGCTCATAGGCGTTGGAGCCAATCCTGCGTACCACCGCGTAGGGTCCCATGTAACGCAGTTGAAGCTTAAAGTGTGTTTTGTTGGACAAACACTCGGGGTGGACGTGCACCCTTACCAGCTGATGACACCGAAATTCATCGTAATTTCTATGCCATTTTATTGGTGATTTGTGTCATATTCATAGACTTTGCTTATTTTTATGCCCTTTTTAATCAATATTTGCAGAATCTACACTCTTTTCTATTTTTAATGATTTTTAGGCAAAAAGGCATGTTTTTCTATCGATTTCGAGCAATCCAAGTGCATAATTGAATTCATAACATCAAAAGGAGATCACACGTCAAATTTCAGAAAATTTGGAGCTTCAGAGCAAATTACGGCACCCCCAACAAGACCTTTACGGTACCGTAATCTGGAATTTTTTTAGGTAGAAGATTTCGTATGATTACAGCACTACCATAAACATCACTACGGTGCCGTATTTTGGATTGTTTTTTATCAGAGAATCGATGGAGTTTACGGTACCGTAATTCGGGTCAATTTTCAACCCGAAAGATCGTTGACATTACGGCACTGCCATAAAACATGTTATGGTACCGTAATTTCGGAAGTTTTCAACCCGAGAGTTTGCTGTCTAGATTACGGCACCACTGTAAAATCCTTTACGGCCGTAATTACAACCTAGTTCGTGACTTTCCCGGTCAACTCCGAAGCCCAATTTTTGTGTAGATGATTGCGATCGATCCAGGCCACTAAATACGTTTCTGTAAGAAGCAAAGAGGGGGCCATCATCGAGACGAGGACAAGCAGACGAAAAGTCCCAATTTTCATCCACCAGAGAGGGAGAAATATAGTTTGACACGTCCACCTTAGGGTTCACCGCTGGGAAGCCTCCAGCACATCTCCAGCCGTGAAATTTGAGTGGAAGCTACGCATACAGGAGGAGAAGGTGTCCCAGAAGTTTCAGCATGATTGGAGATCCGACAGAGGAGAAATCAATACAAATCCGAGCGCCGTTGCTGTTGCGCCAAGATTACGGCCGTAAACTTCTTTACGGCCGTACCGTAATTTTTCCTTCTTCATTGTTTTCGATTTCCTTCAGCATGAATTATTGTAATCTTCCTTCCATGCAAGCTTAGACACTCTTTGGGACATGGGGGAGTAATTCACTTGAATTTTAATGACTAGATGACTATTTTTCCATTATTCTGTCACGTTTAATCTTAGCATGATAATTTTACTCATGTGGTGATTGATCTTAGACTCTTTTTAGATCCATATTATTTTGCATGTTTTAGAGTTTTCACAATAGACTGAAAAGTAATTTGCTTGAGAACTTGGAACCCTAGAATTGCATATTAGGAACCCTCTTAGGTTAGTTCTTATTCGTTTAATTCTAGTAGATTAGTTGCCATGATAATGATATGAATCTAAAGATTGAGCCTAAGTTATCGGACGTAGAGATCTTGTGCGAAAGCAAGGATCGGAACATTGGAGAACCATTAGTAAAACTAGTATGGAGACTCGGATGCACGAAAGTGATCCTTGAGATTCCACTAGTGATTATCAACCTAGAATTCGGATGTACGAAAGTGATCCTTGAGTTCTTCGTTTGATGATTTACTTATCTTTAGCTTGAGATAAATCTTTCGCGAGAGCAAGGATTGATCTCTGTATGGTTGTCTGCATGAAAGTGAGACAATCATTTTATTAAGGGACTATGCAGCCCCTAATCCACAAGAAATCCACTCAAGCATTGCTAGACCAGCAATTGAGGCTAATAACTTCGAGATTAAGCTTGCTTTTCTCTCGATGATTCAACAGAATCAGTTTGGAGGATCTCCACTGGAAGATCCAAAACAACACTTGGCTTTGTTTTTAGAATTATGTGACACTATAAAAATTAATGGAGTTTCCAATGATGCACTTAGACTAAGATTATTTTCTTTTTCTCTTAGGGACCGGGCAAGAATATGGCTTCAATCACAACCAACCGGTACCTTCACAACTTGGGATCAACTGTCAAATTCCTTCTTGATAAAATACTTCCCTCCAAGCAAGACAATTCAACTGAGGAATCAAATCACAAGTTTCCAACAAAAAGATGGAGAATCTTTTAGTGAGGCATGAGAGAGATTTAATGAATTTAGAGACTTTTTCAAGGCCAAGCCTTATGTTATTCGAAGAGATGCCCAACCAAAAGAAATATCAGAAGGGTGATTGAGAAGTTCACGATCAAATTCGAGTGCAAAAGGGTCAAGCTAATGACCTTTAAATTAATGCTTGTTGGGAGGCAACCCAAGCTTTCTAACTTTAGTTTTGCTTTCTTTTATTTACTTTGTTTTCATTTTCTTTGAGAACTAATTTTTATAATTTTTTCTGTAGGAATCAAGATTTGGCACGAAATTATGGCACTACGGTAATATCCTTTATGGTACCGTAATTCCGATTATTTTTGACCAGAGAGTTTTAACTCATTTTGTCACGTTTAATCTTAGCATGATGATTTTACTCATGTGATGATTGATCTTAGACACTTTTTAGATCCATATTATTGTGCATGTTTTAGAGTTTTCACAATAGACTGAAAAGTAATTTGCTTGAGAACTTGGAACCCTAGAATTGCATATTAGGAACCCTCTGAGGTTAGTTCTTATTCGTTTAATTCTAGTAGATTAGTTGCCATGATAATGATATGAATCTATAGATTGAGCCTAAGTTATCAAACGTGGAGATCTGGTACGAAAGCAAGGATCGAAATGTTGGAGAACCATGAGTAAAACTAGTATCGAGACTCGGATGCACGAAAGTGATGCTTGAGATTCCACTAGAGATTATCAACCTAGAATTCGGATGCACGAAAGTGATCCTTGAGTTATTCGTTTGATGATTTAGTTATCTTTAGCTTGGGATAAGTCTTGCGCGAGAGCGAGGATTGATCTCTGCATGGTTGTCTGCATGAAAGTGAGACAATCCTTTTATTAAAGTAAATTACATCTTTATCATGTTGACATTAAACTGACAAAATCATTATTCATGTCTAGTCATAGAAATTAGAGTGAATGAAACCCTAGTCCCAGCTTCTCTCTCTGATAATTCCGTTTCAGCGCTTTGGTCTTCGTTTGCTAGTTTGCATTCTTTCGATTGTCTAGATAGTGAAAAATCTATTCGGTACTCAGCAACATAGGTCCCTGTGGATTCGATACTTTCTTTATTACTTTGAGTATACGTACACTTGCGGACACAACATCAGCTCACCTACAGAAAAGTGATGTGGCCTACGATGCTCGTTGCCCTTCAGTGCATTGTGAGTGTTGCCCAAAAAGATACGACGCCGAACCTCATCATGCAAACTAGCGATATGCTGGGCGAATAAGTATGCATGCGGGGAGAGATGGGACTCCATGGGAAGGTCATGCAGGTCGATAGGTTTACGCGGCTGATGGCCCATTACAATCTGGAAGGGACTGAGACCCGTAGACCTATTAGAAGCACTATTGTACTCAAATTCAGCCATGGGTAAGATGGAATCTCGGGACCTCGGATGGTCACCGACGAGGCAACGGAGGAGATTGCCCAAACTATGATTAACAACTTCAGTTTGCCAATCAGTTTGAGGGTGATAGGCCGTGGAGAACTTTAGGGTGGTGTGCAGGAGTTCCCAAAGTGAGCGCCAGAAATGGCTCACAAAACGCGTGTCGCGATCGGATATGATCGTGTCGGGAAGACCACGGAGATGCACAATCTCCCGGACAAAAAGATGGGCGACGTGGGACGCATCCGCAGTGTGCGAACAAGGGATAAAGTGGGCCATCTACGAAAACTGATCTACTACCACGTAGATGGAATTGAAACGGGAGGCGGTCCGAGGCAACCCAAGGACAAAGTCTATGCTCAGGTCGCGCCACGTGCCGGTGGCCACTGGTAATGGGGTATAGAGACCCGTGTTTGGAGGGCGGGGTTTGGACAACTAACAAGTGCCGAAATGGTGCACGACACGCTCAACGTCTTTGCGAAGGGAAGGCCAGAACAGGCATTCCTCCGCCATCTCAAGGGTCCTGTCATGGCCATGATGGCCGATGACGCCACCCGCGTGAAGCTCGAGCAAAAGATGATCTTGAAGCAATGAACTGGGAATGCACAAATGATTCCCCAAGAATAGGTAACCCTCGCACAACTGGTAGGGGGAGTCGGGATCAGTGGACTCGGTCAAAGCAGCGTAGAAGGCACCAAAATCAGAGCAAGTGGCGTATTCCTCTTCGACATGGTCAAAGGTATTGACATGAGTGCGCATCACGCATAAGAGGGTCCGGAAACGACCAAAAACTTGCCCATGTATGGCCTGAGGACTTGACTCATCAAGTGAATAAACGTAGACGGGGCATTGGACAACCCGAATGGCATGACAAGCCATTCGTAAAGACCATCCTTGGTCTTGAACACGGCCTTCCACTCATCACCCTCGCGAATGCGGACCTGGTAATATCCGCTCCGGAGGTCGAGCTTGGAAAACCAAGATGCGCCAGAGATCAAATCCAACATGTCATCTATCCGAGGAATGGGAAACCGAAACTTGACAGTGATCCTATTGATGGCGCAGCTATCGACACACATGCGCCATGACCCGTCCTTTTTGGGCATGAGGAGTGCAGGAACGGCGCAAGGGCTGAGACTTTCATGGATGTACCCCTTAGTGAGGAGATCATCCACTTGACACTGTAATTTAGTGTGCTCCACGGGGTTAAGGCGATGATGGGGCAAGTTAGGGAGGGGTGCTCTCGGGATGAGGTCAATCGCGTGCTGAATTTCCCTTGCCGGGGGAAGGCCATGAGGCAAATCCTCGAGGCTGATATCACTAAACTCGGCAAGGAGGGTGGACACCTCAACAAGAGTCGCTAGATCAGGACAAGGGACAGGATCCTACACTTCGCGTACCATGAGCGCGTAGACGGTCTTGGCCGCATGAGCCTCGCGAACCAGTGCGGGGGTGCGCTTGAGGGAGACCATGGGGGAACGCGAAGGGGCAGGTGCCGAGGGTGTAATGAAGCCCTTAGAGGTGGATGCACGGAGCTCCTTAGGCGGAGCTGGGATCAGACAGATCTTCTGCTCATCGTGGTCGAACACATAAGTGTTCGACTGGCCATAGTGGACTACGTTTCTATCGTACAACCATGGGCGGCCATGGAGGATGTGGGTGAAGTCCATAGTCACAACGTCGCACAATACCTTCTCACGATAGTTCCCAAACGCGATGGGGACCTGACATTGGTGTGTGACTGGAAGGCTCGTGGTATCGACCCATGCGATAGAGTAAGGTCTCGGGTGGGGCTCAAGGGGAAGGCCGAAACGCGTGACCGCGGTCCGAGTGACCACGTTCAAGCTACTACCACCGTCAATGACGATCTTACACGAGTGCCCATTGCACTTAATGTAAGTAGTAAAAATGCCCGAGCGCCTCCAATCCTCGGTAGGCACGGGCTGCACAAGGTTGCAGCGGACGACAAGTGTGGACGGACCCGATTCTTAGCCACTAGTGTAGCACTCAGCCTCGACATTGTGCTCAGCGGGGGTTATGGTAGTGACGCGGGCCGGACCGGCATCGGCTCGGGCAGTTTTCTTGGGACACTCACGTGACAAGTGACCTGGTTGCAAACAGTTGTAGCAGGTGATACGGCCAGGGGTTCCGACTGCTGGAGCCTTGCCCTTCTCCTCCCAAGTGGGCCGAGAAGGCGAAGCCTCAAGGTGTGTGCTTTGCCTAGGGGGCTGATGGGTCGGGGGGTGCGGGTCGCAGGTCCGGACGAGGCTCTGGACACTCAAGTCGCGGGTGGGATTGCGGGGGACTGCCCGTATGGGGGCACCTATGGGGGCCAAAATCGCTGCGTCTTGCAGTAGCGCGAAGGTCTTGCTCGATGTCCCGAGCCCGATGGAAGGTTTGGTCAAAGGTCTCCAAGCCATATGTAGGCAAGGCTCGGCGGATGTCGGCATGGAGCCCATTCCTAAACTTGGACAATGACAACTCGGGTCCTCTTGTAGGTTGCAACGGAGTTGAAGCATCTCGAAGGTGAGACAATACTCCTCTACGGTGCTCAAGCCTTGGTGTAGGCTACTATACAGGTCAAGGAGACACTACCTATACGAAGCGGGAACATAGCGCTCACGGAGGCGATATCGCATCTCCACCCACTCGGTGATCGGGGGAAGAGCTTGCTGTGCATTTAGGCGCTCCACATTTTCCCAATGTAAACGTGCAGGCCCTTCAAGCAAGGTGCGCACATACCTAACATGGGAGTGCGGCGGAAGCCCTATATGGTCGAAGTGTGCATCAACGGACGCTACCCAGTCAAGAAACTATGTGGGGTCAAGACCACCCTTGAAAGCGCGGGGGTATGTTGAATATAATGATGGAAGTTGTCATCCGTCCAAGGACGCTCGACACGGGCTTGGGCAGGGGTACGGGGCACGGCCCAAGCGTGGCTGAAATGCCCATCGGGCTGAGGACCTTGTGCGGCCCAAACATCATTGTCATCAAGCGGGTCGTCATCGGGGATAGGATCCCTAAGGGCCTCGTACGGCCATGTGCGGCCCCATTCCTCGTCTTGGACACGCCGCCGGGTGGGCACAGCCAACGGAGGCAACTCTCTAGTGGGGGCTGGGTTTGCGTACACTGGAGGGTTCACCGATGTCGGACGCTCATGCTCCATGGGCCCGGGGGTGACTAACAAGGTGTTAGATTCCAGCCAAAATCTGTTGGACCTTAATCCCGAGGGTTCTTCCCGAGACTAGCATCGGTGATGCAGCAACTAATAGGTGAGGGGGTCCTTAAGCCGTACTCTAGGGTTTTACACAATGTGCGATAAAACGGGAGAGGGTCGTGAGACGAGGGAAGAGAAAACACGTCGGAAAAGTGCAGGGAATCCGGTAGAAAGCACGACGAAACAGCGATGAGTTCGATTAGGGCAACACGAATGCGAATGAAGAGAACAGCACCCAACCAAAATAATGTAGCGCACTAACCTCATAGCAATTTTAGCAATTTCCTGAACTCACTTAGCATGTTTAAGCGTAGCTCTCGTTGGGGACTGCGGTTTTGCAAGTTTTAGCTCGCGTGTCTATGAAGCTGAAATAAACCAAGAACAAGAGATCCGACCACGCCTCCGATGGCGGATGGCCGGGGGTGAAGGATCGAAGAAAACCACAGCGAAGGAATGCAATGAAAACGTAAAGAAACAGGTGAACCTGACCCACCGGAAAGGTGGGATTTACTTCTTATAATGCAGGGAATACAAGCTGGAAACACGTCGGGTCGAGACGCCAGTCGCCGACTCTTACAAACTCCGAAGGCGAAGTGACTTCACCTTCCACACAAGCTGGAAGCTCTCTTGCTCACCAGGAGATCTCTACCTCTAAGAGAACTACTCAACACACTAGCCCTACCTCCTCTTTTATAGAATAAGAGTGGTGGGAACAAACAAAATGCATAAGAGACAAGGAACTTTAACCACCTAACAACTATTGCAGGCCACTAAAGTGGTCAAGCTGCAGCTACAAGACAGAAGTTAACAAACTACTACCTAATATTCTTCGTAGCTCATAGCATGATCCTGCGCCTTCGTATGGGGGCGGCTTAGACGCGTTCAGAGCACATGGCGACAAAATAGTAGAATTTGGATGTCGCGGGCTGAGTTACCACTGTGGCGGCTCGATCTTGGGCTGAGTTGCTGATGAGATTGAACAGCCCACTTGGGATTGGGCCCTCACGAGGCCGGCTTGTAGCGTCCTTGGGCCGGATTACTTCATTGTGAGTCGGAGGGGGCTAAGGACACCCAAGAAATGCTCCGGAGGCTTGCTTTGGCGTTGGGATCGCCAGATTGTTACCTTGTTGGGCTCCTCTGGATCATCATGAGGTGGAGCAACATGGTAGGGAGGGTGGTGCACGTCGAAATGGGGTTGTCGGGGCTGCAACAAGTCTTCAGGGGTGAACATGGCCTAGCTGTGATGGTGAGCACGGCCGTGTTTGGAAGCTGGGTCTTCGGTCGAGGAGAACACAGGTGTTGGCACGGGCGTGTCCAAGGCCGTGTCGGGCTCGGTATTGTTGGCCGAAGAGAACACGGCATGGCCTTGCCGAGGAGCATGGCCGTGTTCGTTAACTGCAGAATCGGCCGAGGGAAGCACAGTCGGAGGCACGGGCATGGTAGCAGGTGTGTCGAACTCAGCGTTGTTGGACGAGGCGGACACGGCATGGCCGTGTCGAAGAGCACGGGTGTGCTTAGCTCCAGGAATGTTGGCCGAGGAAGGCACGGCTGGCGGCACGGCCGTGGCAACGGGCGTGTCGGCGTTCGCGCGGCTGGCTGATCGTGTCATGACTGTGTCGGGGTGCACAGCCTGGCCGTGTCGGGGTCTAGGGAACTCCGATCGCGCTATTGTGGGGTCAAAAAGTGTTACATTGGAAATGTAATATGACATTTATTAAATTCACCTTAAATTAATAAGGCTTATTGTTTAATGGGTTCTGGCTTCCAATGAGCGCAAGCGCTCATTGTTAATTACCCCTAAAATTAGGGAACCTTTGATTAAAAGATTTGTTCTATGAAATAAAATGTAAGACTAAGCAATTTTATTCATGAACATTTTGAAAATACATGACTTGTCATGATACATGAGTGATGAAAACAAAGAGTCTTTATCAATTTGGGCAATTTATATTCGTCAAATATTTAGTCTTGCGATGGGCTATTAGAGAATATTCGGCCTAGGCAACACAATGTCATATTGAGAAAGTATGCCTCGATGATAAACATCGACGTACGCACCTCCCAAACAATTTTCCATAGTAATGCATTAAGGCATGTTGGTATACATGCCACAAGGTAAGTATGAAAATAATTCATTGAGCGCACTCCAAGATACGTTTAACTCTTATATGCACTCTCTCTCTTCTAGTAGATGTGATATTTATGGATGTATTGATCATTATACTTCTAATTGCCAATTTTTAAATTCCAATTCACCATGGTATCAAGATGATCAATATGATTCTAGATCTTTTTATGAAGATTTCTCAAACTATACTTCTGAACCATATTTTGAGGATACTGAAAAATCTAGCTTAGAGATAATGTTTGAAAAGTTCATGAGTACCCAAGCAAAACAGAATAATGACTTGAATGAGAGTCTGAAACAGATCAATTCTAGTATGAATGAGACCCTCAAACAAATCAATTATAGGTTGGATGACATGGTTGCACACAATGAAATTTTAGAAACCCAATTAGCACAACAAGATTGTTTATTTACTTTTGATTTGGAATCTGAAGAAAATTGATTTAGAAAATTCCCCCTCTGATGATGATTGTTTTGAGATTGAGCCTTATGTGGACATTAATGCATCTCACTATGATTTTGATAATTTTGAAATTGATTCCATTGATAATGTATTTGTGAAAAAGTTTGAGGAAATTGAAATTGAAAAACCCTCTTTTGATGAAATTGATTCTTTTGATAATATATTGTTTATGGTTAATTCTGATGAAGGATATGAGGGGACTAATTTAAAAAAATCTTACTCTGATTTTGTTGATAATTTTGAAATCGATAAATTATTTGATGATGAACATGAGGAACTTGAAAATGATTTGAAAATTACAAACATTGATGAATCTCACCGTGATGATGTTTTGCCCATATCTAATGTTCACTCTTTTGATTTATTTGAAAAATTATGTTTTATTGAGGAATCTAATGAGAAACAGAAAAGTTATTTTGATGATCCAATGCTTATATCTTTTGATCAGAGTCATATGGCAATTGAAGATTTATATTCGAAGAAAGGACTTATAATTTTGCTTATTGACAAGCATAGGAAAATCATTGAAAATTTTGATTTTGAATTCTGCATATAAGGAAGCCACTTTGATTGTGATTTATATGCAATTTTGGATTTTTGGATTAGTGACTAAAATTTTTGGATAATGGAAATGTAGAAAATTGTTTGCTCTTTACTTTGGTACTGATTCACCTATTTCACCATCATTTTTGATTTTTAGTCAAGCTAATGACCTAAAAATTAGCGCTTCTTAGGAGGCAACCCAAGCATTATCACTTAGCTTAGTTTCTTTTATTTTAGTTTATTTTTAGAATTAATTTTTCTTTCCTTTTTGCGAGAAAATAAAATTTTGTGCAAAATACGGCACAGTCGTAATCCTCTTTACAGTGTCGTAATTCTACAGTTTTCTTTCTCGAGAGTTTTTAGATTTTATGGCACTACCGTATTCTTGTTCATGGTACCATATTTTTGCAGATTTTTGACCCGAAGGTTTTATTGCTTTTACGGTACTACCGTAATAATTTTTACGGTACAGTATTTTCGCTGAATTTTTACCCGAGAATTTCCGTGGTTTTCATCAAAATTATGGTAGTGCCGTAATGGTTTTTACAGGCATAATTTTTGAATTTTGAATTTTTGAAAAAAAAATATCTGTGACTAATTTTACGGCAGTACCGTAACCATTTTTACGGAACCGTATTTTCTGTATAATCTGACCTGAGAATTTGTGTACATTACGGCACTACTGTAAAGGATTTGATGCCCATAATTTTTGAACAGTTTACTGCTTATCTGAGTAGGTGTTTTCTCGCTGCGATTTTAAGAAACTGGGTTGGGAAAATTTCTGATTTTTGACACAACATGGAAGTACTCATCTTTGTCTATCATTTGGATATTTTTTCCGAATTTAAAGTCCATGGATCGTTCTAAAACACCTAGCATCTTTTCGATTCTGATTAATTTATGCAATAGTTTTCTTCTGACTAATCTGATTAGCACTTTTGCTGCGTGTTTTTAAGGTGCTTCAGTGACTTGAAACCGTGATTTTTCACTTGAAATTGGAAGAACATGTTACATTCTATCTTGTGGATTAATTGTTTTCATGAAAATATTTTCTGATCATTCTAGGAAATATAGCAACTTTTCGAATATGATTAACTTTTGTGTAGTTTTTGCAGTTTTGTAATCTTATTAGCCTTCTTTCTACTGGTGCCCTAAATTCCTAATAGACTTTGATCCTTTGATTTTTCATACGTCTGAAAAGAACATATCCTATTCTATTACTTGGTTTTGTCCATTTTCTATTTGGATCATTAAATTTTATTTTTGGGTATGACTACTTTTCATAAAAAATTCAGAAACTGCTTTCTTTGTTTTCTACTTATGTTGTTTCTTTTGGCTCCAGATTCAGAAATCCTCAAGAGCAATTGTCTTCCACCTCTAGCCACCACTGCATCTGCATCTGACATCACTATTTCCAGACGTTGACACTGGATTATACCATCTGCAGATTCTTACTACCGCTGCTCTCTCTTATTCTATTGATTTTATTTATGCAGCCGACTCTTCATTTGTGACTGATTTTTTTTTATCTATGCAGCATTATTTCTAGCACTCTCTGGCCGACGACTTCGCCACCACGACTGTAGTCCCCAGCAGGCCACAGGAGACTACTCATCATCACTCTACTATCGGCACCAGTACCATCATTGCTAGCAGCTCTTCAGCTGGCAACTGTTCCACCTCTAGTTCTCGCCTGCATCAGCCCTTTCCACCGGCACCTTCTTTGGACCGCTGGCAACATCTCTGATTTTCCTTGGAGAGAATTATTATTATTTATCTTAGTAAGGGACTATTTTTAGAACTGAGCCTTATGTACTTAAAAATTATGTAGGAAAATTTTCAAAAGGCACATCTTTGGACATAATCGCATCTACCCCGATTCTATACACCAGATGATGATTGAGCTTGTTACATTGTTTTGTAAGTATTGTTTGCACTTTCTTGTAATTTGATCACTTGATTTGATATGATTATCTTCACTTTTCTTCTCTAAAAGTTTCTATCACTTTACACCATTTGCATTGTTTGAGCCTTATGTGATTATACGGATCTATCACTTTACATATTTTGACTATATAAGTTTGATGCTTCATGGCTTTGCATTGATATTGATAATTTTTGTTTGAAAATTTTTATGACTTGAATCAATGTGACGAGAGGTGTGTAGAATTTTCTATGATTATGCATGTCAATTCCTTGAATGGAGATATACCTATTATGTTGAATTTATTTCTTCAATATATATCTATTTATTGAAATTATTCATTGATTGATGCATAAGGTTTTGGGTAGGTATGTTGTTTGATGAATGCAATCTAAGAGTGAAGCATCTTTCTTGAATAAAATGAGCATATGAGTGTAATTTTTGAATTGATGTCAATTGATTAGCCTAGTTAATGTTTGGTTTATCTTACTATTTGTTGGGAAGAAAGAATCCAAGATCCACAAAAAGAGTGAGAGACTCCTCTACTTGGCATTGTGTAAAATTGACAGTGGTACCTAAGACATGGGTTGAAGTCTATATATAAAAAAAAGGAGAGAGAAAAAGAAAATGACTGCTCTACTTGGCACTGTGTAAAATTGATAGTGGTACCGAAGAAAAGAGTTGAAGTCCAAATAAAAAGTATGTATCTATGTAGGTACATGCCACCCAAAAAAAAGAATAAAAAAGAGGGGGGGGGGAATTTTGTGTGGAAAAAGATTTTGGATATCCAATTCCTGTAAACGAAAGTATGATAGATTTAAATTAAAAATTAGGTGAATTCATAAGACTAAAATTATTTTCATTATGCGAGTTACGAAGTTTTATTTGATCAAAGTTGTAGATCTTAAAGATTAATTTCAAAGGATGATGTATTTATCTGTAATTTTGTGCAAAAAGTTGGTGGAATATTTCATGAGTGATTATACTTTAAAAATTTATTTTTCATAAAAGAGCATATTTTCCATACTTAGCATTGTTCTTATTTATTTGCTTGAGGACAAGCAAACTTTGGGCCTTATGTGTTTGATGACACCAAAATTCATAGTATATTTTGTGTCATTTCATGTGTCTTTTTGTGTCATAATTATGCTCTTTTGCTTGTTTTTAAGCCTTAATTATCAAATATTGTAGAATCTACACCATTTCTTATTTTTGATCATTTTCAGGTTAAAAGTGCCATATTTTGATGGATTTTAGAAGATTTGAGCTCACCAATTGATTCCAGACGTCGAAACGAAGCTACCCACCAATTTTCATGAAATTCGGAGCCAATTTGCAAAAATATGGTACTACTGTATTTTTGGGAACAACTGTCACAGTACCGTATATTTGGAGGATTTTAAAAAGAAAGTTTTTAAGTTTTTGGTAAAAATACGGCACTACCATATGTTTATTACGGTACCGTATTTTTGGCCCAGTTTCCCGATTTTTCTGCCCAAATTTTGCGCGGACCATATCTTTTGATCCAGAAGTCCAAATTGATATCTGAAAGAAGTGGCAGACTCGTCATAATGAGGAGAAAATAAAGGGACCAAAAGCTCCAATTTTTATCCAGTGTTCAGAGAGGAATCGAAGGAGGCGTCTTTAGGGTTTAGCCTCACGCCGAGAGGCGTAGAGAGCACCTCAGGCTGTGAAATTTACACCGATGCTTCGTCTAGAGTAGGAGAGCACACACCAGAAGTTTTAGAGCATTTGGAGTTCGACCGAGGGAGAAATCAACAAAATAGCGGTGACAACACTATTCAAAGGCAATTACGGTGCCATAATTTCATTACAGCACCTGTTTTGAAACTTTCTTTCCCCTTTTCGATTTCTAATCCTCTGAAATTATAGTTTATTGTAATCCTTTCACCATGATAGCTTAATCCTCTTATGGGACATGGGGTGTAATCCCCTTAATTTTTTATATGACTAGACATTGATTATTTTTGTCAATTATAACTTTGTTATGATAATTTTACTTATGTGATGATTGTCTTTAATTCTCCTTAGTTTTATAAATATCTGCATGTTTTAGAATTTTGTGAAATAGACTGAGAGGTTGATTGTGAAATTCGGAACCCTAGAAATCATCGAGTTTGGAACTTATCGTAAGAGATTAGGTTTGTTCTTGAATTCTGATTTTTAGTGATTTTAATGCCTTGTTGGTTTTATGATTATTTAGATCGAGTTAATGTGTTAAACGTGAAGATCTTGTGCAAGAGTGAGGATCAGAACGTTGAGAACCATAAGTAGAACCTGTTTTGAGATTCGGATAAACGAGAGTGATCCTTGAGTTTCCACTTGAGATTTTTGACTTAGAATTCGGATGCACGAGAGTGATCCTTGAGTTCTTTGTTCAATGATTTACTTATTTTCAGCATTGGATAGATCTTGCACGAGAGCGATGATTGGTCCTTTGTATGATTGATTGCGCGAGAGCGAGTTGATCCTTTTATGAAGTAAATTACATCTTTATTATAATGAAATTTGATTGACAACCTTTATTTCTTTCTAGTCATTAGAATCAAGGTGGATGAACCCCTAGTCCTAGTTTTCTTCTCTGATATTTTCCCGTGCACTTTTCATTCGTTTGCTACATCATCTTCAGTTTGCTTAGCTAGTGGGAAAACGATTATTTGGTACTTAACACGTAGGTCTCTGTCGTTCGATATTTTTATTACTTCGAAGTATCCGTGCACTTGCGGACACAACAATGAACTCCTCACTAAAGGGTACATCCGTGAGAGCCTAATTCCTTGTGCTATCCCCGTTGTAGGTGGGCTGGTTCTTATATGCCGTACTCTAAGGTGGTGGAACTTATGATGCAGAAAATGTGAGAGGGGCGTTAGACGAGGGAAGAGAAATGCATCAGAGAGAAACCGTCGATGGAAATACACTGAAAAATCGAGCAGAATACTAATTGAGCAATACCGGCAGCACATGAAAAACCAAAGCTTGCACTTAAATAAACTACTAACCTCTCTAAAGCGGGCCAATCTTTCAGCAAGCGCAGCAACAAGCCTTCATAGTGGAGCGATAGGTCTAGCTTCAATCGTCCGTCCTGGGCACATCCACAAGCAAGCAACACCAAACGTTAGCACAATAATCGAAAAGGAAGAGGTAGCATCTACCTCGTAACTTTGATTCAAAAGACTAAGCGAGGAGGACCCTCAGAGTACAAGTCACTCAGGCGGCTCGGCTGCGTCTACAAGCACTCGATCCTCACTCGGAGCTACCACGACTTCGTTGGCTCCCACTCACTTGGAGGCTACAACTATGGCACAAACTGGTAAGCTGAAGAAGCAACTAGTCTCCCCTCTCTTTTATAGTGGAAGAGAAGGAGCTTACAAAACACATGATAAGAGCTCACACGAGAGGCATGACAAGCTCACACAAAAGGAATGACAAGCTCACACAAAAGATATGACACGAGTTCAAACAAACACATGACAAACGCACACAAAGCGCATGACAAGGGTAGTTGGATAGGCTAACCAACGCCTAACAACCTAAAAGTAAAAGTTGCTGGAATAAGAATCCGACAAACTAAAGTGTAAGCGATGATGTCAGTACATGATGTCAGCATATGATGTCAACACATGGACTGGGCTCACACCATCTCCGAGCAAGCTAGAATGAAGCAACAAAACTTGCTGATGGTGGGCTGATTCTGGATGGTGCTGGCTGACTCTCGGGCAGTGTTGAGCACCCTATTGTGGTAGTGGTCGTGCATCGGTGCTTCAGAAGGCCTCATTGTCAAGTTCATCAGTTGGAGAGGCATTGACATGGTTGATGACGGGTGACAACCCCCACAAAATGGTCAGGGGGTTGGAACGAACGTTGAGAGTGTCGAGCGGTGCGAAGAATAGGGCCTTCCTACACTTCTGGGGTGTTCACGGGCATGGCCCCTAGGGAGTCTGATGACATGTCTTCACGGGCTCCTTGGGCCTCTTGGGCCCCTTGGACTCCTTTGGCTACGTCACCCGCCTTACTCACACCCAAGAAGGATGGGTCATGGCGCATGTGCATTGACAGCCACGCTATTAACAGGATCATCATCATGTATAGGTTCCCCATACCTCGGCTTGATGACATGTTGGACTTAGTTTATGAGGCCTCCTGGTACTCCAAGCTCGACCTCCATAGCGGATACCACCAAGTCCGCATCCGTGAGGGCGATGAGTGGAAAACCGTATTGAAGACCAAGGATGGTCTCTACGAGTGGATTGTCATGCCATTCGGGTTATCCAATACCCCATCTACCTTCATGAGGCTGATGAGTCAGGTCCTCAAGCCCTATATGGGCAAGTTCTTGGTCGTCTATTTTGACGACATTCTGATTTTTAGTCGGACTCGAGATGAGCACTTAGAGCATCTTTGCTCTACATTCGACCTCCTGCATAAGGAGTGCCTCTTCCTTAACACGAAGAAATGCGCCTTCATGACCACCCATGTTCACTTCGTTGGGTACATTATGTTCTACCAGGGTCTTTTTGTTGACCCCTCTAAGGTTGAGGCCATATGGCATTGGCCTGAACCTCACACCGTGTATGAGGTCCATAGCTTTTTGAGCATCGCAGGCTTTTACCGCCGTTTCATTCAAGGTTTCAGTATGATTGCGACCCCGCTGACCCATCATCTATCCAAGGAAGACTTTGAGAGGACACGTGCCACTCATCGTGCGTTCAACGCCCTTAACACGCCATTATGACTGCCCCTATCATGCGGCTTTCGGACTTCTCGAAAGTCTTCAAGGTTTCATGCGATGCCTCTGGTACTGGGATCGGAGGTTCCCTTAGCCAAGAAGGTCACCCCGTTGCCTTCTTTAGTGAGAAACTAAATGCTGTCCGGCAGCATTATTCGACCTACGTCATGAAATTTTACGCTATAGTTTAGTCCATACGGTAGTGGAGGTGTTGATGTATATGCCCTGAAGACCAATGTATGGACATGGTCAGACATTGTTTGAATGTACTTTGATAGAACTATTACTCTTTATATAGGCATGGTCGTTATTATGTAGACTTCTCTACCTGCGTTGATGTATTGAGTTGCATATATAATGTCCCAGGAGTTTGGATTGGATCCATTCTCATAAGCTATCCCCAGACAAGGTACCTTAGTAGATATGGGACAGCTTTGGTACATGTGAGACTGGTGTATGGGCTGGTTAGGTGCGGGGCACAGTAACGCAGACATACAGGTGCATTGGATGCACTGGAGTGATCCACCGTGAGGATTGACTTGTCTAGTCAACAAGTTAATCTCACATGCAAGAGGTTTGCATTGATCCTTAGACTTGAGGTATTCATGTCTAGATTTGATGATGGATATGCTTTGATACAGTCTTACGTCTCTCCGTAATAGGGGGACCAAAGCGACTGTCATTGGGCATGTCATAAGTCATGTAGAGACATGGATTGAAGAGTCCCCTTCAAGGGGGAGCAAAACCCTAAAGTGATTAGCGCATACTATATTCATCTTGCGGAAGCTAGGGTTATAGGATCAACTCGCATGTTAAATGATCAACTCGAAAAGGGGCTAGTAAAGATTAATGAAAAACATTCATACCATCGCAATAGCCTAGATGTTGCCTTGGAAGCAAAGAGTCGATTGCCTCTTCTCCAAAGGGAATCGCACACAAGAGGATGATGGCAAACTCTTTGTCGCTCCTTGTGCTAGCAAGGGTCCAAAGTGTCTTTGATCGAATTGTGAGGGATGAAGACCTTGATCTCTCTTGGCCGAATCCTCCTCTAAACTCCAAGCGTCGCCGCACACCACAAGAGACTAGAGAGGAAGAGATGGATAGGCGAGAATAGAAAGCCCTATTCGAACGTGAGAGAGGTCTCCAAGTGGAGATCATGGTTACTAAAAATAGTCACCACTCTCGCTTCAATGTTCACGTCAAGTGAACAATTCGCCAAGCCTTGAACCATGCGCTCATTTCATGAGCCGGTTCACATTGGTTCGGTTTAAGAACCAATCAAGCCAATGATCTAGTCTAGATCTTAAATAAACCCTAAGGTTCCCGATCTAACCGTCGATCTCTTGGTGCT
Source organism: Costus lasius (assembly GCA_027563935.2). Classification (NCBI taxonomy): domain Eukaryota; kingdom Viridiplantae; phylum Streptophyta; class Magnoliopsida; order Zingiberales; family Costaceae; genus Costus; species Costus lasius. Next base: position 46,959,765 of record CM050446.2, read on the forward strand.
TCTGATCTGTCCGATCTAGCAACCATTCTCTCGATCGAAGCTTACCGATCTCAAGCCCTAATCAATCAAACATGATCAGACTAGATCTCACTCACAATCAGAGATTAAATCCCATTAAACTGAACCCAAACAATTCAGTCCACACGATCTGACTTAAGTAAGCCATATCATCAAATTGTGCGACCCTAAGGGTTTCCTTTAAATGTCGGTAACGATAACTGACGTCATCACGATCAGTGAGGGGTATCTAGCAACACATCACTGTCTCCCGATATAAAGGAAAGAGTCTTCCAAGACTACACCCAAACCATAGCACAAGTGTGAATCAAATCACAAAGCATACATATTTCCTTTGCCACTGGATGTTCTTATTGGACAAGCGTGTCAAGCTTGTAGCTCCAATATGATGAGCATGATTAGATCAGATGAACACTGTCACCTGGGTATGGCCATACTCTTTTCTCAATCATCTCATCCAGGGGGGCCCCTTTTAGAACATCACACTCCTTAAACAAGGAGACGGCAATCCTATGTCTATCACTAGTGCCCTAACCTGATTCAAGTTCACCATCCAAGATAATCTATAATCATTATGTTTCAAATGATATTGAACTATCTCAAAACAATGACAATCATCATTTAGAAAACACAAGTGATCTCAAGTCAGAGGAAATGTGCCACTTGTCATATTCAAGGAATATTCACATTGTGACAAACAATTGAACATCCTAGTAGGGTCTGTCCAGTACATCCAATGTACCCATGAGTCTACATCTTATTCCATGCTCGAAGCATCCTATAAGATTAGAACACATATTAGTCTTAACCATATCAAGGCTGTCTCATGTTCACCAAGATATATCGACTAAGGACATATAGCATGTCAGCCCAGCTGAACAGCTTTGAGACATTATTCAGAAGAACATATATTGCAGCAGACAATGTAAACAACTGAATAATAACCATGCCTTTATAAACATAACAGTTTATTACATGATACAGATACATTCCCACAGGCCTCAAACATTAGCCTTAAGGGCATACCCCAACAATCTCCCACTTGCACTTAATCTAATGGTTGAGAAATCTCAAACCCATATTATTACAGTGCTTCTCATGCTTCTGCTGCGCCAGAGGCTTGGTAAGCGGGTCTGCCAGATTGTCATCTGTATGAACCTTGCAGATTTTGATCTCGCCATGATCTATGATCTCCCTGATCAAATGAAACCGTCTCTGTATGTGCTTGGACTTCTGGTGCGACCGTGGTTCCTTTGCTTGTGCGATTGCTCCAGTGTTATCACAAAAGATAACCAAAGGATCTGCACTCGAAGGAACGACACCAAGTTCTCTCACGAACTTACGAATCCACACTGCCTCCTTGGATGCTTCCGAGGCTGCAACATACTCGGCTTCTGTTGTGGAATCAGCAACAGTTGACTGTTTGAAACTCTTCCACACCACTGCACCTCCATTCAAGCTAAAAACATAGCCTGATTGCGATCGGAAATCATCCTGGTCTGACTGGAACGAAGCGTCAGTATATCCCTCTATACTGAGTTCTTCCTGACCACCATATATCAAGAACATATCTTTGGTTCTCCGCAGATATTTTAAAATGTTCTTGACTGCAATCCAGTGCGCCACACCTGGATTACTTTGGAAACGACTGGTCACGCTTAACCCGTAAGCGACGTCTGGGCGAGTACACAACATCGCATACATAATGGATCCAATAGCCGAAGCATAAGGCGTATTGTCCATTTCATCTTTCTCAGTCTGTGTTTGTGGACACTGACTCTTCGAAAGACTCAGACCATGTCTGACTGGAAGATATCCTCGTTTAGAATTCTCTAAATGAAATCTTTCTAGGACTTTATCGATGTAAGTACTCTGGCACAGCCCGAGAAGCCTCTTAGATCTATCCCTGTAGATCTTCACACCTAACACATAGGCTGTTTCTCCTAGATCTTTCATTTGGAAACATTTCCTCAGCCATGCCTTCACAGCATGCATTTCAGGAATGTCATTTCCAATGATCAAGATATCATCGACGTAGAGGACTAGGAAAGTAATCACGCTCCCACTAAACCTCTTATATACACACGGGTCATCCTCGTTCTTGATGAAACTAAATTCACTGATTGATTCATCAAAACGAATATTCCAGCTTCTTGATGCTTGCTTGAGTCCATAAATGGACTTCTTTAACTTGCATATCTTATGACGATCTGCTGGATTAGTGAAACCCTCAGGTTGTGTCATGTACACATCCTCATCCAGATTTCCATTAAGGAAAGCTGTTTTCACATCCATCTGCCAGATCTCATAATCATAATATGCAGCTATCGCGAAAAGAATCCGAATAGACTTAAACATAGCTACAGGTGAGAAAGTTTCATCAGAATCTATCCCGTAGATTTGTTTGAAACCTTTCGCAACTAGCCTGCCTTTATAGGTAACCACGTTACCATCCATGTCAATCTTCTTCTTGAAGATCCACTTACAGCCTATAGGGATAACTCCCGGAGGCGGATCAACCAAATCCCAGACTTGGTTATCTGACATGGAGTCCATCTCGGCGGGCATAGCTTCAAGCCATCTCGCTGACTCCGGTCCATTGACCGCATCCGCATAAGTGAGGGGTTCATCATTATCAATGATGTAGACTCCGTCATAACGCTCAGGTTGTCGACGGATCCTTCCCGATCTTCGCGGTTCCCGTGATATCTGAGCCTCAGGTTGTTCAATAACCTGATCTACCGGCTCAGGCTCATCCAATTCTGCTTGAGCACTTTGTCCTACCTCTGGATTCTCATCCAGCTTTATTTCTCTCCCACTGGCCTCTTGCAGAAGAAACTCCTTCTCAAGAAATATGGCCGTCCGAGCAACAAAAACCTTGTTCTCTTTGGAGTCGTAGAAATAATAACCCTTAGTTTCCTTAGGGTAACCGACAAAGATACATTTGTCAGATCTGCTCTCTAGTTTCCCAGAGGCGAGCTTTTTAACATAAGCCTCGCAGCCCCAGATCCTGATAAATGTCAAGCTTGGCTGTTTCCCATACCATAACTCATATGGCGTCTTTGAAACTGCCTTGGATGGCACTCGGTTTAGTACCTTTGCAGCTGTTTCCAGCGCAAAACCCCAAAAGGAGTATGGAAGAGTAGCCTGACTCATCATAGAACGAACCATATCAAGTAACGTTCTATTTCTCCTTTCGGACACACCATTCCATTGCGGTGTTCCTGGCGGAGTGAGCTGTGAGATAATCCCACACTCCTTCAGATAGTCAGTAAACGCGTGACTTAGGTATTCACCACCTCGATCTGAGCGAAGTGCCTTGATATTTCGGCCTAGCTGATTCTGTACTTCATTTTTGAACTCTTTGAACTTGTCAAAAGATTCACTCTTATGTCTCATCAGATAGACATACCCATACCTACTGAAATCATCAGTAAAGGTAATGAAGTACTGATAGCCACCTCTGGCATGTTTACTAAATGGCCCACACACATCACTGTGTATAAGGTCAAGTAAACCTGAAGCCCTTTGACCTTTGTGAGGAAAAGGTGACTTCGTCATTTTACCCATTAAACAAGCCTTGCATGTATCAATCTCCTTGTAGGAGAATGATCCCAGCAGTCCATAATCATGCAACCGCTTAATGCGTTTCTCGTTTATATGGCCTAAACGACTATGCCATAGCAAGGTGCTGTCATCAGCATACTTGGCTTTCTTAATATCAATTTGCTGTATCGAACATTCCATGTCCAACATGTATAACCCATTGCTAATTGAACCAGTTGCATAAACAATATTATCAAAAGACAAAATACACTTTGAAATATTGCATTCAAAGGAAAATCCCTTCCTGACAAGAGCAGGAATGGAGATAATATTTTTAGTAATACTGGGAACAAAATAACAATTGTTTAGTTCCAATACAATTCCAGATGGTAAAGAAATGAAGTAGTCTCCTACAGCAACAGCAGCAACCCGTGCCCCGTTTCCAACGCGTAGGTCCACCTCATGCTGTCCCACCTGCCTTCTTCTCTTGAGTTCCTGTACATTTGAACAAATGTGAACTCCACATGCAGTGTCCAACACCCATGATATAGAAGAAGAAAACATGACCTCAGTCACGAATATACCTGAGCCAGAAGCGAAGCTTCCCCTCTTATCTCCTTGGAGCGCTTTACAGTCCTTTTTCCAGTGACCCAGCTGGCCACAGTGGAAACACCTGTATTCCTTGGACCGCTTCACCTTCTGCTTCAGAGCCTTGCTGTAGCTCTTGACGGGGGCTTTGCCCTTCTTCCCCTTCTTCTTGTTCCTTAAAGGAACCATTAAGACAGAGGTCGAAGGCTTTCCCTTCAGAGTCTCCTCAGTAGTGAGGAGCATATTCAGCAGCTGTGCCGGAGTACAATCGATTTTGTTCATATTAAAGTTAATAATGAACGCGTCGAATGAAGGCGGGAGAGACTGCAGAATAATATCCACAGCAAGCTCCTGGTTGATGGTATGCCCCAGTTTCTCTAGAGCCTCTTTGTGCCCAATCATCTTGAGCACGTGAGCTCCCACTGGGCTCCCTTCAGCCAGTTTGCTCTGAAAGAAGAGCTTCGTCAAATTATAGCGTTCAGTCCTCGCCTGTGCAGCATACAACATCTTGAGGTTTGCTATCATGTCTATAGCAGACATATCCTCATGCTGACGCTGCAGCGGTGGCGTCATAGACGCTAGCATCAGGCAAGCGACATCAATGCTATCATTGACGTGCTTTTCATAGGCTTCCCGAACCGCCCTTGCGGCGTTCGGAGCGGGCTGAGGCGGTATCGCCGTCTCGAGGACATACAGTTTCCTCTCTGCCTTAAGAACGATCTTAAGGTGTCCGAACCAGTCAGAGAAGTTCGGCCCAGCAAACTTCTCCCTTTCCAGTAGGGATCGCACATTGAAGTTCATGGTGTTCGTTGCTGCAGGTATCTACAACAATGCAAGAACAGCAAGGTCAGTATCAATGTAAAGAATCAATCAGGACTTAAGAAAGATTCTTTTTCTCACTATTTTATCTGGCTTGAAAAATCCAACAAAACAGCCCGAAAGAGTAGAACTCTTTTAGTGAGATGGGATCCAGATTTTGTACTTGGTCTCCGCGTCCCGCTCAGGCGAGATAAGATGCACAGAGAGTACAAGCACTAATCTCCGGTAGGCAGTCCCTGCCGATCGCCAACCCGTGCGATTCCCCTTCATCTGGGCAGTCCAGCAGACTGTGCCAACTGAGTTGGTACAACACAGTCTCTGACCCCACAGATGGCTGCCTCCATGTGCTACCATATGCGCCACATATGTAGCCTACATGGTCAAGCTGACCCGACCTACTCCCTGGACCACCATGTGCTATGCTGAGCAACGAGAAGGGATAAATCCCTACTCTGTAACACACAGGTGTAATCCCGCACCGTCTGAAGATAGATGGACGTGCCCACTGAGTGGGTACAACACGGCTCCAACGATAATCAGAACAGTGAGGTTTCGCGTCAGAAGGCTTACGAGCTTGATATTTAGCGTTGGATTTTCACGGTCTTTTTATCTTCTTCACTATCATACAATTCCTATGGTGATAGCAGAAGATAAATTAAAACATGCTGTTCTACTTATATAAGCAATAAAAGAAAGCATGGTTCTTATGTGGTAAAAGCCCATAGCCCTAGAAGACCTTAACCTAGTTTAAGTCTTCACTTGCTCTTCATGGGTCTTTTGCTGCTCATCTGGCCCATACCAGGGCCCAAGCACCAATTGCAGCTCTGGTGCGCCCACCAGGAAAATGCGCCAGGTCCTAGGGTCGAACCCTAGACCTCCCACCTGGTCAAGCCACTGCTGCATGCGCCTCTGCCAAGTGTGCTCTGTGCTCTTGTCTAATTAAATTACAAATTTAACTATCTAGACAAGATTGACACGCAGGTCAATAACATTTTATAAATTAAAGCAATGTGATGCGCAGATCACAATAATTAATTTACAACAATTTTAAATCCCAGGCACGCAGGCCCCAGCACAGCACACAATTAATATGGGCAGCCCACATAAGACTAAATAGACAAACATATGCATCCAATCAGCAATCATGTGATCCATCATAAAAATTAAAATTTTCGAAAAAACCCCATGGGATCAATTTTAATTTTTCCTTATTTGCCCCTACAACCTTACAACGGTCCATTACTAGGGATCCACTCATCCAACCTAGTCAGATCCACTGCCCTTGCATGCACCAAGTCATAACTGACTTGCGTCGACCAAAAGGTCAACCATGCATGCGCCAGGGCTGAACTACCACACTGAGGTCTGGCAAGCGGGTGTGACCCCGGGCCTAACTCAGGTGCGTTCATTAGTCGTCTCAAACAGACATCGCTACACGCCTGTCTGCAGTCGACCTTTAGCCACCTCTGGCTTGCGCCAAGGTGCTATGTGGTCGACCCATCCAGGCTGTCAGATGATCTGATCAAACCTTTTGGATCTAACTTAGGGGTGACTTCAACCCTAATAACCCGTCTAAGGGTTTAATGCAAGGCTTTAGATCTATAGTTAGTCGCGCAAGTATTCAAGTTTTTATAAAAACTAAGATGCGCCAACATACAACATACATGCGCAAATGAAACAAAAACAAGTTTCGGCATGATATAATTTAACATGTGAATTTACGCATGTTATAGATCTAAGCATACATCGGCATTCATGGATCACAAATCAAAGCAATCATTTAAACATGCGTTCAACTTGGCTCTGATACCAATTGAAGAGTCCCCTTCAAGGGGGAGCAAAACCCTAAAGTGATTAGCGCATACTATATTCATCTTGCGGAAGCTAGGGTTATAGGATCAACTCGCATGTTAAATGATCAACTCGAAAAGGGGCTAGTAAAGATTAATGAAAAACATTCATACCATCGCAATAGCCTAGATGTTGCGTTGGAAGCAAAGAGTCGATTGCCTCTTCTCCAAAGGGAATCGCACACAAGAGGATGATGGCAAACTCTTTGTCGCTCCTTGTGCTAGCAAGGGTCCAAAGTGTCTTTGATCGAATTGTGAGGGATGAAGACCTTGATCTCTCTTAGCCGAATCCTCCTCTAAACTCCAAGCGTCGCCGCACACCACAAGAGACTAGAGAGGAAGAGATGGATAGGCGAGAATAGAAAGCCCTATTCGAACGTGAGAGAGGTCTCCAAGTGGAGATCATGGTTACTAAAAATAGTCACCACTCTCGCTTCAATGTTCACGTCAAGTGAACAATTCGCCAAGCCTTGAACCATGCGCTCATTTCATGAGCCGGTTCACATTGGTTCGGTTTAAGAACCAATCAAGCCAATGATCTAGTCTAGATCTTAAATAAACCCTAAGGTTCCCGATCTAACCGTCGATCTCTTGGTGCTTCTGATCTGTCCGATCTAGCAACCATTCTCTCGATCGAAGCTTACCGATCTCAAGCCCTAATCAATCAAACATGATCAGACTAGATCTCACTCACAATCAGAGATTAAATCCCATTAAACTGAACCCAAACAATTCAGTCCACACGATCTGACTTAAGTAAGCCATATCATCAAATTGTGCGACCCTAAGGGTTTCCTTTAAATGTCGGTAACGATAACTGACGTCATCACGATCAGTGAGGGGTATCTAGCAACACATCACTGTCTCCCGATATAAAGGAAAGAGTCTTCCAAGACTACACCCAAACCATAGCACAAGTGTGAATCAAATCACAAAGCATACATATTTCCTTTGCCACTGGATGTTCTTATTGGACAAGCGTGTCAAGCTTGTAGCTCCAATATGATGAGCATGATTAGATCAGATGAACACTGTCACCTGGGTATGGCCATACTCTTTTCTCAATCATCTCATCCAGGGGGGCCCCTTTTAGAACATCACACTCCTTAAACAAGGAGACGGCAATCCTATGTCTATCACTAGTGCCCTAACCTGATTCAAGTTCACCATCCAAGATAATCTATAATCATTATGTTTCAAATGATATTGAACTATCTCAAAACAATGACAATCATCATTTAGAAAACACAAGTGATCTCAAGTCAGAGGAAATGTGCCACTTGTCATATTCAAGGAATATTCACATTGTGACAAACAATTGAACATCCTAGTAGGGTCTGTCCAGTACATCCAATGTACCCATGAGTCTACATCTTATTCCATGCTCGAAGCATCCTATAAGATTAGAACACATATTAGTCTTAACCATATCAAGGCTGTCTCATGTTCACCAAGATATATCGACTAAGGACATATAGCATGTCAGCCCAGCTGAACAGCTTTGAGACATTATTCAGAAGAACATATATTGCAGCAGACAATGTAAACAACTGAATAATAACCATGCCTTTATAAACATAACAGTTTATTACATGATACAGATACATTCCCACAGGCCTCAAACATTAGCCTTAAGGGCATACCCCAACATGGATGACCAATAGTAGGATTTGCCCCTTCCTTATTGGAAGCATGATATCCACTCGGGGCGCCCCACCTTATTGGTGCATGACAGGAAAGTGTGGCCACACTTATTGAGTCATGACCAATGCATTGGATAATAAACTTGAGACTAATCCAATGGCAGGATATCAGTTTAGGCAAAGGGATCTATAATGCAATGGGAATCCTCATTGCTTGTTAGGAGTTGTTGCCATAATGACTTAAGTCCAATGACATGGGTAGTAGTGATGTGTTGCTAGATACCCCTCACTACTTATGATGTTTACATCATTGCCATCGTCATATGGATCCTATGGGGTCACATGCAATAGACTCTTGACGTTGCTTTAATCAGAAGCCTTATGATCAAGTTATTGGATAACTTGGATCCATTTGGAAGATTTCATCAGCGCCAATGGGCCTGATGAGTTGGAAGAAAGTTATTGGAGCCAAACTTCATTTTTGGCAGGTTGACCCGAAATTGACCTTAATTGGTCACATTTGGATTAGGGTTGCATTGGATTAGATCCAATGGCTTAATCAACCCATGCCATGAAGTTTGGGCAAGCTCATTATCCAATGAGGCCCAATAATTAGTTGTCATGAAGAGGAATTGTCTTAAAAGGGTATAATGGGGAGAAATCTCACCCCATTGGCGCCTAGGGGCATAATGGGGAGAGGGAGGCGCCTTTGCTTCATTATGGAAGTAAAGGGCGCCTAGCCCCTCTTCCTTGGATGGAATACTTGCTTCTAAGGCAAGTCTTGGGGCTGGTATGGCTTGAGAACTTTTATGGGAAGTTCCTAGGCGCATAAGGATATAGGGAAGAGGTATATGGTAATGTCTTGGAGACTTACCTTACCTCAAACCCTAGTTTCTCCCAAGATACCTCCCTAGCCGAATTCCTCATGCATGTTGCGCCTAGCCACTTCTCCTTTGATGGTAAGAATGCATTTGAGGCATGTCTTGGGCTGATATAGTGCTTGGACATTTATGGATAGGTTGAATGAGGTTTATGGTAAAGTCTTGGAGACTTTCCTTGCCGCAAGACACCTCATCCTAGCCATACACTTGGCATGATCCTAGCCCTTGCCCAAACCACCTCTAGTCCTATTTATAGGACCCCTTGTCGCCCCCTCTAGAGTTTTGAATGCTTAGTGGCGTGAACACAGATAGAGAGGCGAGAGCAAGGGCAAAGGGCGACAACATCAAGGTGGCTCAACCCTTCTTCCTACTGGTGGCCGCAAGTCTTCTCCTTCCTCTCCTCTTGGCATGACTTGGAGAAGGACTTGGTGGCGCAACTTCCTCTTGATCTTCCTCAAGGCCGAAACTCTTCTTCTCCCTCTTCTCTTGGAGTGAAGAGGATAAAGAGTTGGCGGCATCTTCCTTGCACTTGGCGCATGATCCTTGGAGGTGGCGCAAGAGAAGTGAAGGAACCCTAAGGCTTGATTCTCTTCCCGAGGCTAGCACCAAGCGTGGAAGGGAGCAACGATCAAGGAGTCGACGCGTGGATACTTGTGGAGGGCGAACACTTGGGCACCTTCAACATGGCTTCGACATCTAGACAAGCAAAAGAGGTACATCTCTAACACATCCTTGTGTTTTCTCTCTCGCATGGATCCTTGGGAACGGAATATATTTCGGGTGTAATGATTCTTCCGCTGCGTCCTGGGACTGCAAAATTTTAAATTACACCCGGTATTCCCTAACAGTGGCATCAGAGCTACTTGCGAGAAACACAAGGTGTACGTTTGCTTGTGTGAAAAAAATTTTTGGAAAATTTTTCTTCTATCCATGCGCGTTTCACTTAGAAAGCGTTTTTCATCCAATCTTCTCTTCTCAACTTTATGGCCGAAATTTGATTATGTTCATGATTGATTTAAGACCAAAGGCACACGTAGGTTTTGTCATGTGTCTTCGGACTGGCCGGGTCTCTTGATCTGACAAAACTGCCAGCCGATAGGGTCTATGAAATCATCATGGAACTTGATCTGAATTTTGGCATAAATTTGGTTAAGAGAGCGCTTTGGATGATATTGGCGCATAAGGTGCTAAAATTTGACTTTTCCGGATTTTCAAATTTTATATGCGCCACTTGATTGGGTTGATATGGTCATAGCGAGTGCTCTCCTGTGTTGTGATGTGGAAGAATGTTTCCACTTGTGATGAATGCTTGTAAAATCTCTTTCCACCTGCGTGTGGTTCTCTCCCTATCTTGTTGTAAAGAATTTTTCATCTTATTTAGAATAGATGTAGAATTATATGATAGGTTAGGGCTTCATCTTGACAACAAGGAGCCTTCTTCAATCGGAGTCAGAAGTGGCGCCAGCTTTGGAAGCATGGTGATGGACTTGCGGCTGAAGGAAGGACACATGCTTTCGGCTTCTGGCATGGGCTGATCTGCTTTAAGGACTCGCAACCCTTGGATGCACGATAACATGTCACATGGCTCGTGACAAGTTATGTGTATGAAAAGGGCTATGACCATATCGACCAAAATAGCATGCCTGTGATGGTTTATTATTTTGTCCATAGCATGCCTGTGATGTTTTTCCTTTGCTGCCTGAACCATAGGAAAACTGCATGCTAGAAAAGAATAAAACAAACATGCAAAAACTCTCAATACAATATCAAGTCGATAGCCTTCTAACGCGTAGCCCTCATCAAACTATCGATCGGTGGTGTTGTGAACTGTTTCCCACCCTCGTGGGACACGCCCACTTATCTTTAGAAGGTGTGTGGTGACAATGATTTCCCCAGTCCAGTTTTAACCTGGGCGTGCCTTCGCAAGGAAATTCGTTGACCCTGGGCATAACGGTTAGGATCAGACTTGACTAGTTTTTCATATGACACTGACATGATGGATCACTAGAGGCAGCTGTTGAGAGAATAGGGTTCTGTGTTGTATCCAGCCCTCGCTGGACACAGGGCGCCTAGTCTGTCTTAACTAAGAGGAATTGTGCATGGCACAATTGGTTGGCATGCCTACCTAAGGAAGCATGAGACTCTCTGTGCATCCCAACTCACCCTCGTGAGTCGCGGAGACCTTATGTGAAATTAGGATCCTACTCACTTATTTCCATGTTGAGTTAGAGAGTTCTCAACTTGTTTTGGAAATAGTGGGAGCATAACATTTAATTTAAAGTCCTTGTTGAATGCTTTATCACTGTACTTATTTTACTTGTTTGCTTATTGTAGAAGACATCTCCTGATCTAAGGTTGAAACTTTATAAAAATAAGTTGGATGGGACAAACTGGACAAATTGGTTCAAGATTTTGTCCAAGATACTGGAACAAGAGAATCAGGTGCATCTTCTTGAAAGACCTCCATCCCAGCCCAGTGTGTATTTCACTAATGATTGGGAGTGGAATGTCTATCTTGAACATTGTGAAGATAACGAACAGTACACTGCTCTTGTCTTAGAGTGCATGACCCCAGAGGTCAAGGTTGAATGTGATGAGATGGGGATTTATGATCTTATCATACATCTCAAAGGTCTCTTCACACCATGCTCTATAGACAGTGATCAGGAGAGTTCTGTTGGATCTTCAGAATGTATGCCTGAATCTGAGAATGACCATGGTTCTGCATCTTCGAAGCTAATACTTCGAAAGACTGGGAATGCATGGGTATTTCGAAGAGGATTAATGGCCAGGACTAGCATGGCAAAGAAGAAGGGATGTAATCCATCCGCTTCAGGTATTGTGTTACCAAGGTCTTTTGTCTACTTCTTATTCATGGGTACTGGGTACCGTACGTGAGGCTCACATATGTTTTACATGTGCAGGAGCTCAAAAGAAGTAGGACGAACAGGCATGATGGGATCGACTCTCGGGTCAGGGACGGAGCATTGGATGCTGCTGTTGATATCATCTCACTGCCTTGAAGACTTCATATAGAACTTTGCTATTATGTATCAGCTTATGTATTAGAACATCATTCCTTTTGGAAAGGACTTCAGTTTGAAATAATAAATAATATTTTTCTTTAATCTGAGATGTTCTATTGAAGTGATACAGTTGACAATAGTTCTACATGTGACACAAGATCAGATCTAATGATTCAATAAACATCCTCTTATAGCATTGTCTCTTGAACCATAGAACAATGGCCACATCCAAAGGTCCATGGACTATTGGGATCATTATCCTTTCAGGATTATGATACATGTGAGCCTAGTTCAAAGAAACAATGTGACAGATGCTGCCTTCACCGTAAAGAATGGAAGGACTATTGACTTGTTGGATCTAATACACAAAAATGTAAGTGGACCCATGTAAACAAGCACTAAGAGGAGTTATATACTTCATTTAGGTGTGGGTATGCCTTACGTAACCCAAGAACTTTGGAAAAATCCAAGAAGTTCACAAATGAAGTATTGAGTCAAATTGAAGGATCTATTAAAGCACCTTGATTAGATCAAGATGATCAGTGGAGAATTTGATGACTGTCCTCAGAAGTGTGGAGTTATCTCACAGCTTTCTTAGTACACCACTGTGTGGTGAGTTTCAAAGAAAGATAAAGGAACACATTGGATGTGGTTCCATCTTTGAATAGTCGTGCAAATATACTACTATGATGCCATGCAAACAGATATACTACCACTCCATAAGAAAATGTCTAAATTAGCTTTTGAGTTGTGAACTGCAAATATCCAATTTCTTCAATAGAATTGGGAATGTAATGTGCAGTGATTCAAAAGTATGTGTTTGTGGTGCATTGTAGAGTGCTAATTCTATCCCAAGGAGAACAAAATATTTGTTGCTCAAACTGCTGTCTCTCTTGAGAAAGTATTTCTTTTGAAAGAAGCTAGTGGGAGTAGATTTGATTTGGATAAGGTCCAGAATCAACCACAATATAATTAGACACAGATGGAGAGTAAAATCTCACATACAGGTTGAAAGTCAACCTGAGGTTCAAATAACACAGGAACCACATAAGTCTGGATCGATTCGATATGCTGGGCATGACGAATTTTTTGTAAGACCCCTTTCTAGAGGGGGGGGGGCGAAACCCAATAAGTGGCGCAAATAAAATTTCATGCGGAATCAAGGGTTTCATAAGATCATTAGCAAGAACACATGATCAACTTCATAAAGATTGGATTCATACCATAGCCATTTCGCTTGGATGGCGATTTGGAAGAAGAGAGAGCGAGAGGATCTCCTCCAAAGGATGTGCACACTAGATGAAGAAGTCGCCTACTCCCTTGGTACTCCTTGTGCTAGCAAGGCTCCAAGAGGTCTCGATCCGTGAGGGAAGATGAGATGAGTTGCTTGGCGAATTCTCCTTGGCCGAATGCTTCTCTATCTCTCATTGACACAAGCCACACGAGAACAAGAGCGAAGAGGAGCGACGAGAGTAACGTTCACATTGAACGTGGGGCGTGGTTTCTAAAAATAGCAACCCATAAACTCGCCTTCAACTCTCATGCGATCAAGCGTTTACATCAAGTGAACCGATCGCATACGCCACTCTCTTTGAACCAAGCGTTCACCTAAGTGAACCGGTTCTAATAAGGTTGGTTCAAAGACCAAACCAAAATAGCCCAAGTCATGGTCTAGATCTAATTGGACCCAATGGTTCTAGATCTAACCGCTCATCTCTGATGCTGCTGATCTCACCGATCTAACATCCATTCTCTCGATCAAAGCTTACCGATCTCAAGCCCTAATCAATCAAACATAATCAGACCAGATCTCACTTACAATCAGAGATTAAATCCCTTTTAAACTGAACCCAAACAATTCAGTCCACACGATCTGACTTAAGTAAGCCATATCATCAAATTGTGCGACCCTGAGGGTTTCCTTTAAATGTCGGTAACGATAACTTACGTTATCACGATCAGTGAGGGGTATCTAGCAACACATCACTGTCTCCCGATATAAAGGAAAGAGTCTTCCAAGACTACACCCAAACCACAGCACAAGTGTGAATCTACTCACAAGGCATACAAGTTTCCTTTGCCACTGGATGTTCTTATTGGACAAGCTAGTCAAGCCTGTAACTCCAATATGATGAACATGATTAGATCAGATGATCATAGTCATCTAGGTATGGCCATACACTTTCTCAATCATCTCATCCAGGGGGGCCCCTTTAGAACATCACACTCCAATCAAGGAGACGACAATCCTATATCTATCACTAGTGCCCTAACCTGACTCATGATCATTATCCAAGATAGTCTATAACCATTATGTTTCAAATGATATTGAACTACCTCAAAACAATGACAATCATCATTTAGAAACACAAGTGATCTCAAGTCAGAGGAAATGTGCCACTTGTTGCATACAAGGATTATTCACATTGTGACAAGCAATTGAATATCCTAGTAGGGTCTGTCTAGTACAACCAATGTACCCATGAGTCTACATCTTATTCCATGCTCGAAGCATCCTATAAGATTAGAACACATATTAGTCTCAATCATATCAAGGCTGTCTCATGTTCACCAAGATATCTCGACTAAGGACATATAGCATGTCAGCCTAGCTGAACAGCATTGAGACATTATTCAGAAGTATACATATTGCAGCAGATGATGTAACAAACTGAATAACAACCATTGCCTTTATAAACTTAAGAGTTTATACATGATACTGATACAATCCCAAGGCCTCAAACATTAGCCTTAAGGGCATACCCCAACAATCTCCCACTTGCACTTAATCTAATGGTTGAGTAACCTCAAACCCATATTATTACAGTGCTTCTCATGCTTCTGCTGCGCCAGAGGCTTGGTAAGCGGGTCAGCCAGATTGTCATCTGTATGAACCTTGCAGACTTTGATCTCGCCACGATCAATGATCTCCCGGATCAAGTGAAACCGTCTCTGTATGTGCTTGGACTTCTGGTGCGACCGTGGTTCCTTTGCTTGTGCGATTGCTCCAGTGTTATCACAGAAGATAACCAAAGGATCTGCACTCGAAGGAACAACACCAAGTTCCTGAATGAACTTACGAATCCACACTGCCTCCTTAGATGCTTCTGAGTCTGCAACATACTCGGCTTCTATTGTGGAATCAGCAACGATGGACTCTTTGAAACTTTTCCACACCACAGCACCTCCATTCAAGCTAAACACATAGCCTGATTGCGATCGGAAATCATCCTGGTCAGATTGGAACGAAGCGTCAGTATATCCTTCAATACTGAGTTCTTCCTGACCACCATACACCAAGAACAGATCTTTGGTCCTCCGAAGATATTTTAAAATGTTCTTGACTGCAATCCAGTGCGCCTGACCTGGATTACTTTGGAACCGACTGGTCACGCTTAACCCGTAAGCGACGTCTGGGCGAGTACACAACATCGCATACATAATGGACCCAATAGCCGAAGCATAAGGCGTATTGTCCATTTCATCTTTCTCAGTCTGTGTTTGTGGACACTGACTCTTTGAAAGATTCAGACCATGTCTGACTGGAAGATATCCTCTTTTAGAATTCTCTAAATGGAATCTCTCCAGGACTTTATCGATGTAAGTACTCTGGCACAGCCCGAGAAGCCTTTTAGATCTATCTCTGTAGATCTTCACACCTAATACATAGGCTGCTTCTCCTAAATCTTTCATCTGGAAACATTTCCTTAACCATGCCTTAACAGCATGCAGTTCAGGAATATCATTTCCAATGATTAAGATATCATCGACGTAGAGGACCAGGAAAGTAATCACGCTCCCACTAAACCTCTTATATACACACGGGTCATCTTCATTCTTGATGAAACCAAACTCAGAGATTGATTCATCAAAACGAATATTCCAGCTTCTAGATGCTTGCTTAAGTCCATAAATGGACTTCTTTAACTTGCATATTTTATGACGATCTGATGGATTAGTGAAACCTTCAGGTTGTGTCATATACACATCCTCATCCAGTTTTCCATTAAGGAAAGCCGTTTTCACATCCATCTGCCAGATCTCATAATCATAATATGCAGCTATCACGAAAAGAATCCGAATCGACTTGAACATGGCTACAGGAGAGAAAGTTTCATCATAATCTATCACGTAGATTTGTTTGAAACCTTTTGCTACTAGCCTGCCTTTATAGGTAACCACGTTACCATCCATGTCAATCTTCTTCTTGAAGATCCATTTACAGCCTATAGGGATTACTCCCGGAGGCGGATCAACCAAATCCCAGACTTGGTTATCTGACATGGAGTCCATTTCGGCTTGCATAGCTTCAAGCCATCTAGCTGACTCCGGTCCACTGACCGCATCCGCATAAGTGAGGGGTTCATCATTGTCAATGATGTAGACTCCGTCATAGCGGTCAGGCTGTTGACGGATCCTTCCCGATCTTCGCGGTTCCCGTGATATCTGAGCCTCAGGTTGTTCAATAACCTGTTCTACCGGCTCAGGCTCATCCAACTGTGCTTGACTACTTTGTCCTTCCTCTGGATTCTCATCCAGCTTTATTTCTCTCCCACTGGCTTCTTGTAGAAGAAACTCCTTCTCAAGAAATATTGCCGTCCGAGCAACAAATACCTTGTTCTCTTAGGGATCGTAGAAATAATAACCCTTAGTTTCCTTAGGGTAACCGACAAAGATACATTTCTCAGATCTGCTCTCCAGTTTCCCAGAGGCGAGCTTTTTGACATAAGCCTCGCAACCCCAGATCCTGATAAATGTCAAGCTCGGCTGTTTCCCATACCATAATTCATATGGAGTCTTTGAAACTGCCTTGGATGGCACTCGGTTTAGTACCTTTGCAGCTGTTTCCAGTGCAAATCCCCAAAAGGAGTAAGGTAGAGTAGCCTGACTCATCATAGAACGAACCATATCAAGTAACGTTCTATTTCTCCTCTCGGACACACCATTCCATTGCGGTGTTCCTGGCGGAGTGAGCTGTGAGATAATCCCACACTCCTTCAGATAGTCAGTAAACGCATGACTCAAGTATTCTCCACCTCGATTAGAACGAAGTGCCTTGATATTTCGGCCTAGCTGATTCTGTACTTCATTTTTGAATTCTTTGAACTTGTCAAAAGATTCACTCTTATACCTCATCAGATAGACATAACCATATCTACTGAAATCATCAGTAAAGGTAATGAAGTACGAATAGCCACCTCTGGCATGTTTACTAAATGGCCCACACACATCACTGTGTATGAGGTCAAGTAAACCTGAAGCCCTTTGACCTTTGTTAGGAAAAGGAGACTTCGTCATTTTACCCATTAAGCAAGCTTTGCATGTATCAATCTCCTCATAGGAGAATGATCCCAGCAGTCCATTGTCATGCAACCGCTTAATGCGTTTCTTGTTAATATGGCCTAAACGACTATGCCATATCAAGGTGCTATGATCAGCATACTTGGCTTTCTTATTATCAATATTTTGTATAGAACATCCCATGTCCAACATGAATAACCCATTGTTAATTGAACCAGTAGCATAAACAATATTATCCAAAGAAATAATACACTTTGAAATATTGCATTCAAAGGAAAACCCTTTCCTGACAAGAGCAGGAATAGAGATAATATTCTTGGTAATGCTAGGAACAAAATAACAATTGTTTAATTCTAATACAAGTCCAGATGGTAATGAGATGTAATATTCCCCTACAGCAACAGTAGCAACCCGTGCCCCGTTTCCAACTCGTAGGTCCACCTCATGCTACCCCACCTGTCTTCTTCTCTTGAGTTCCTGTACATTTGAACAAATGTGAACTCCACATGCAGTGTCCAACACCCATGATATAGAAGAAGATGATATCATGACTTCAGTCACAAATATACCTGAGCCAGAAGCGATGCTTCCCTTCTTGTCTCCTTGGAGCGCTTTACAGTCCTTTTTCCAGTGACCTAGCTGGCCACAGTGGAAACATCTGTATTCCTTCGACCACTTAACCTTCTGTTTCAGAGCCTTATTGTAGTTCTTGACTGGGGCTTTGCCCTTCTTCCCCTTCTTCTTGTTCCTAGAAGGAACCATTAAGACAGAGGTTGAAGGCTTTCCCTTCAGAGTCTCCTCAGTAGTCAAGAGCATATTCAGCAACTCTGCCGGGGTACAATCGATTTTGTTCATATTAAAGTTAATAATGAACGCATCGAAAGAGGGCGGGAGAGACTGCAGAATAATGTCTACAGCAAGCTCCTGATTGATGGTATGCCCCAGTTTCTCTAGAGCCTCTTTGTGCCCAATCATCTTGAGCACGTGAGCTCCCACTGGGCTTGATGTGGGGAGGCGACATGACCCACGGAAATACAAATGGAGTTTAAGGTTACCCTAGCTAGGGCACCTAAATTTCCATCTCTTGCATTGCATGCATCTTTAAGTTAGATTTTCATTCCTTGCATTGCATGCATCCTTTAAGTTATTTCCATCTCTTGCATTGCATGCATCTTTAAGTTAGATTTTCATTCCTTGCATTGCATGCATCCTTTAAGTTAGATCTCCTAGCATAACTTGCATCATATGGTAGGTTAGATCCACCCAACAATTACACCATGTAGTTACATCCCTAGGATCCGCCACTTATGTATGGTAGGTTAGTGCATGAAATTGATGTAATAGTATAGGTCAACTCCATTTTGGGATGCAAGTCAAAATCAAGTCAAGATAACTCCAAGAGATGCCATGAGCCCATGAGCCCATCTCATGTGAGAACCAGCCCATCCAACTCAAAGGAGCAACACCACAAGTACCTCAACTTCCACCATCCTAGTTGGCAGCCATGTGGAGTTTGCCTTCATCTCCAACCAAGACAAGAAGCAGCCTGCACAAAGTCCTACTTCAGCCCATCATGCGCCAGCCACCAAAGTCAAGAGGCAGCTGCACAATGTCCCATCTCAGTCCACCATGCGCCAGCCACCAAGGTCAAGGAGCAGCTGAACTATGTCAGCCCTTGCAGCAACTTCAGTCCCTTCAAGTGCCAGCCGCCCATACCAAGCTGCAGCCTGCACAATACCAGCCTTTTGCAGCCTCTTCAGTCCATCATCACCTCAGCGTTTGAACCTGCCATCCTGAAGAAAACTTCAAGCTAAACCTCAAAGCAATCTGCCCATTTGAGGAAAGGAATCAGCCCATTGAGTTGTCTACATCCTACTGACTTTTGTGACTTGTCTTTGCGCTTAGAGAAGGGAGACAACCGTTGGAAGCCTCCTATATGTTGTAACCTCTTGTAAACCTCAAATAGAGTTGAATGAAGTTTCAAAATTTCTGAAGTTAGTCTTCAAAAGGTGTGTGTCACCTGCCCCTTCCCCACTTCCATTCATTGCCGAGAATTCCTTTCCACCCCCCCCCCTCTTGCTCTTCAATCTTCTTCCACCATTGCGCTTGTCCTGAAGATGGGAGCTCACGCCACTTCCTCCCCTCAGCCTTGACAAGTCCCCAGCCCAAGAGGAGGAGCTGGACACAGCCGAGACTCAAGATGGTGTCATTACTCCCATGCCGAGATCAAGTCACCACCTTAAGTTAGCTAAGTCTCTCTACTACCTTGGTTGATGTTTTCTTGAAGTTCCTGAGCAACCATCTACACTCACAACTGATTTTCTCAGGTGGCGCAAGGACAAGAAGGGTATACAACCTTCATCCCCTCCCTTTCCCCTCTTACTAGTTAGTCCCAAAATGTGTTAGCAAGGGAATTTGGAGGCTACCCTCCCCCTTGGGTGTGCTTGTGTTATTGGCCTCTTAATATTCTTTTAAACTCACCCACGCATGTGTGGGATGCTGTGATGTCTTGGTTGTAAGCTCATAGGGCCCTACTTCGTGAGATTCCACCATTGGACCGGTGAAGAACGGGAAGGTCACCCTTTCTATTCTCAAAGGGTGCAAGGTGAGTTCCTCCCTTAGAGTAGCTCTATTATTTATGGTAGAATCGCATGCTTAGGTCTATTTGATGTTGTAGAACCGCATGCTAAGCTTTGTCAATTTCATCTTATCTAGAAGTGCATGCTAGGATTCACTTGATAAGTAGTTTCGGTTTTCACTATTATATACCAAAACAAACTAATTTCAAACTACGTTAGCTTAAGGGGTTTATGAAGCTATACTTAATTATCAAAATGTTTTCGAAGCGCGTTGTTTGAATGTTGCATGTTTGGTGTCCCCATCATCTTGGTATCAAAGCTTAGGCTCTTAGAGTAGGATTTTATAAGACCAAAATTATTTTCCTACTACTAAGGCGATTTTTGGACCTAGGTGCTTGAAAGAATTTGACTAGCTATATTTATCACCTTAGGGTTTATTTTCAAAACCTTACTCATTTCGAAAATGACTACTAGATTCAATCCCCTAAGAGGCAATAGACAACCCATCAAGAGATGGGATGACATGATAAAAGAAATATATGACCCTACATCCCTCAATGAAAAATTGCTTACCCAAGAGAACATGAATGTGGCTGAATATATACTAAAGTTCAAAACCCTCTACCATAGTACTAGAGAAGCTCCTAGGGTTATGCTTAACCGGTTTAGAGATGGTCTTAGCTTTGAGATTAAGAGAGGTCTCACCTACTACCCCATATACACAATAGAAGATGCTTTTCAAATAGCTAGTGAGGTGGAGCAAAATCTTAAGAGATTTTATAAAAGGAAAATTGACCATCCAAGACCCAAAGCCCCTAAGGTAGTCAATCAAACCATGGAGCTCAATCAAGCCTTAGAACCAAAGCTACCCTCCCAAAGCCAATCTCAAATCAAGTCTAGGGAACCCATTGAAGACTTACCTCCATGTCAAATCATGTTGTCCATAAAACCCAAACAAGAACTCAACCAACTTAAGGAAAACTCTCTTGACATCCACATAGGTCATACTAAGTCCACACCTTTAAGAACAATCTCACCTAAGCCTATGGGAGAACTTGAACCCAATCATATTAGGCTGGACTTAGTGGAAACTATCCTACCCTTAGTGACCTATGAGACTAGTTTGCCTCACCCTTTAGGGCTCCCATGTTTAGATCAAGTGCTTGAACCATGTGAACCTACTCTTCATGACATAGGGAAAACTTTAGAGAACTCTTCAATAGGTTGTGAACACTTAGGTTCCAAGCCACTTGACCTTAGTGAAAGTTTAGATGAGCCTCTAGACACTTTAGAAATCCAACACCTTCAATTAGAGGACCATCACACTTTAGGCTTGACTCAACCTAAGTTTGAACCTTTCTCTATGGATGATCTGCCTAAGTACCTTACACAACCATATTTAGAGATTAAGGTAGACATACCATCTTGTCTAGGCCCTTCTTTGACCACTCCTGAGCCATCTAGCACTAAACTTTACAACTTAGGCCTAAACCCACCCCTAGAACCAAAACTTTTAGAAATAGAGGATCCTTCACCTTTCGATATCAACCAACATGAGTTAAGATCCCTTACTTTGCCTAAGATGGAACCCATGCTAGATCTTTTTATCATTGACCAAGATCCTAAGTCCCAAACATTAGGAGAACCTCAACTTCAAGGCCTAGAAGACTTGACCTTTGACCCAATGACCCATGAAGCATATCTCTTAGGTATTGCCACCCACACTCCTAAGCCACATTTAGGACCAATTGAACATGGGCTTATAACCCAAGACTCTAGGGATGACCCTACTCAAGTTGACCCCATAGGGACTGACCTATATCAACCTTCTCCGTATGACATGATAGAGCTCCCCCAGTTTAGCTTTGAAGATCTTACTCCAGATATGGGAGAGCCATTTCTTTTTTCCTTAGGAAGTCCAATCCTAGAGGCGCCCCTCACCCTTCTTGAGTTAGACATTAGCTCACCTGAATATGAAGTAGAATTTACTTTAGATCCTCTTGAGTTTCCCATGCTAGGATATGATTTAGAACCTAACTTGTCTGAGTTGGCAACATCACCCATCTCTCCTTTAGACCTTGAGTCTGGCCTTAGTACTCCAGGGTTAAAGAAAATTCAATTGAATAATGATTTGCTTTCCCTCCCAGAACTTGAACACTTTGATTTTGTTATACCTGAATCTTTTAGTAGGCCTGTATACCACAAACATACTAATGAATATGGCCGAGAAAGGACATTCTGTGTAGGAGACCCTGAATTTAAGGAGCATGAAGATTGGGATGAAGAGATTGATTGCTGTGATGCTGTTGACACTGATTTTTGGACCCCCATCACTTTTGATGTGGATGACTTCATATTGCATAAGCATCATTCCACCCCATACTATGACCCCACTTGTGAGCATATGATTGAGTCCATCCTTGAGGACCAAACCCATTTCACCCGTAATGAGGTAGCGTTACTCTACTTAGTTGGATATGACCATGGTGAAGAGGGTTGGCTCCCCGAGGAAGAACTCACCCTTACTACCTCAAAGCTCCTCATGGATAAGGACAATTCTTCGGAGAAGAATTTTTCTCACCCGGGGAGAGCTGATGTGGGGAGGCGACATGACCCACGGAAATACAAATGGAGTTTAAGGTTACCCTAGCTAGGGCACCTAAATTTCCATCTCTTGCATTGCATGCATCTTTAAGTTAGATTTTCATTCCTTGCATTGCATGCATCCTTTAAGTTATTTCCATCTCTTGCATTGCATGCATCTTTAAGTTAGATTTTCATTCCTTGCATTGCATGCATCCTTTAAGTTAGATCTCCTAGCATAACTTGCATCATATGGTAGGTTAGATCCACCCAACAATTACACCATGTAGTTACATCCCTAGGATCCGCCACTTATGTATGGTAGGTTAGTGCATGAAATTGATGTAATAGTATAGGTCAACTCCATTTTGGGATGCAAGTCAAAATCAAGTCAAGATAACTCCAAGAGATGCCATGAGCCCATGAGCCCATCTCATGTGAGAACCAGCCCATCCAACTCAAAGGAGCAACACCACAAGTACCTCAACTTCCACCATCCTAGTTGGCAGCCATGTGGAGTTTGCCTTCATCTCCAACCAAGACAAGAAGCAGCCTGCACAAAGTCCTACTTCAGCCCATCATGCGCCAGCCACCAAAGTCAAGAGGCAGCTGCACAATGTCCCATCTCAGTCCACCATGCGCCAGCCACCAAGGTCAAGGAGCAGCTGAACTATGTCAGCCCTTGCAGCAACTTCAGTCCCTTCAAGTGCCAGCCGCCCATACCAAGCTGCAGCCTGCACAATACCAGCCTTTTGCAGCCTCTTCAGTCCATCATCACCTCAGCATTTGAACCTGCCATCCTGAAGAAAACTTCAAGCTAAACCTCAAAGCAATCTGCCCATTTGAGGAAAGGAATCAGCCCATTGAGTTGTCTACATCCTGCTGACTTTTGTGACTTGTCTTTGCGCTTAGAGAAGGGAGACAACCATTGGAAGCCTCCTATATGTTGTAACCTCTTGTAAACCTCAAGTAGAGTTGAATGAAGTTTCAAAATTTCTGAAGTTAGTCTTCAAAAGGTGTGTGTCACCTGCCCCTTCCCCACTTCCATTCATTGCCGAGAGTTCCTTTCCACCCCCCCTCTTGCTCTTCAATCTTCTTCCACCATTGCGCTTGTCCTGAAGATGGGAGCTCACGCCACTTCCTCCCCTCAGCCTTGACAAGTCCCCAGCCCAAGAGGAGGAGCTGGACACAGCCGAGACTCAAGATGGTGTCATTACTCCC
The DNA here is from genome assembly GCA_027563935.2 of Costus lasius. NCBI lineage: Eukaryota > Viridiplantae > Streptophyta > Magnoliopsida > Zingiberales > Costaceae > Costus > Costus lasius. The sequence goes on from CM050446.2 coordinate 46,983,820, forward strand.
ATGCCGAGATCAAGTCACCACCTTAAGTTAGCTAAGTCTCTCTACTACCTTGGTTGATGTTTTCTTGAAGTTCCTGAGCAACCATCTACACTCACAACTGATTTTCTCAGGTGGCGCAAGGACAAGAAGGGTATACAACCTTCATCCCCTCCCTTTCCCCTCTTACTAGTTAGTCCCAAAATGTGTTAGCAAGGGAATTTGGAGGCTACCCTCCCCCTTGGGTGTGCTTGTGTTATTGGCCTCTTAATATTCTTTTAAACTCACCCACGCATGTGTGGGATGCTGTGATGTCTTGGTTGTAAGCTCATAGGGCCCTACTTCGTGAGATTCCACCATTGGACCGGTGAAGAACGGGAAGGTCACCCTTTCTATTCTCAAAGGGTGCAAGGTGAGTTCCTCCCTTAGAGTAGCTCTATTATTTATGGTAGAATCGCATGCTTAGGTCTATTTGATGTTGTAGAACCGCATGCTAAGCTTTGTCAATTTCATCTTATCTAGAAGTGCATGCTAGGATTCACTTGATAAGTAGTTTCGGTTTTCACTATTATATACCAAAACAAACTAATTTCAAACTACGTTAGCTTAAGGGGTTTATGAAGCTATACTTAATTATCAAAATGTTTTCGAAGCGCGTTGTTTGAATGTTGCATGTTTGGTGTCCCCATCAGGGCTCCCTTCAGCCAGTTTGCTCTGAAAGAAAAGCTTGGTCAAATTATAGCGCTCAGTCCTCGCCTGTGCAGCATACAACATTTTGAGGTTTGCTATAATTTCTATAGCAGACATATCCTCATGCTGTCGCTGCAGCGGTGGCGTCATAGACGCTAGCATCAGGCAAGCGACATCAATGCTATCATTGACATGCTTTTCATAGGCTTCACGAACCGCCCTTGCGGCGTTCGCTGCGGGTTGAGGCGGTATTGCCGTCTCGAGGACATACAGTTTCCTCTCTGCCTTAAGAACAATCTTAAGGTGTCCGTACCAGTCTGAGAAGTTTGGCCCAGCAAACTTCTCCCTTTCCAGTAGGGATCGCACATTGAAGCTCATGGTGTTCGTTGCTGCAGGAATCTACAACAATGCAAGAACAGCAAGGTCAGTATCAATGTTTAGAATCAATCCAGGACTTAAGAAAGATTCTTTTCTCACTATTTTATCTGACTGAAAAATCCATTAAAACAGTCCGAAAGAGTAACACTCTTTTAGTGAGATGGGATCCAGATTTTATACTTGGTCTCCGCGTCCCGCTCAGGCGAGATAAGATGCACAGAGAGTACAAGCACTAATCTCTGGTAGGCAGTCCCTGCCAATCGCCAACCCGTGCGATTCCCCTTCATCTGGGCAATCCAGCAGACTGTGCCAACTGAGTTGGTACAACACAGTCTCTGATCCCACAGATGGCTGCCTCCATATAGCTAACATATGCCCCATATGTAGCCTACATGGTCAAGCTGACCTGACCTACTCCCTGGACCACCACGTGCTATGCTGAGCAACGAGAAGCGATAAATCCCTTCTCTGTAACACGCAGGTGAAATCACACACCGTCTGAAGATAGATGGGCGTGCCCACTGAGTGGGTACAACACGGCCCCAACGATAGTCAGAACAGTGAGGTTTCGCGCCAGAAGGCATTGCGTGCTTGATATTTAGTGTTGGATTTTAACGGTCTTTTATCTTCTTACTATCAGGCAAATCCTATGGCTATAGCAGAAGATAAATAACTCATGCAATTCTAATTATTAAACAATAAAAGAAAGCATGGATCTTATGTGGTAAAAGCCCATTAAGCCTAAGTAAGACATTAACCTAAATTAAGTCTTGATGTAGGGGGGAAGCGTGGAGTAAAACTACTGATGTAAAATTCAGTTATTTATTTTTTTAATTTTCAAAAAAACAGCATATTCATGAAAGCAGCTAGAATTCTAGGAGTTCAGAAAATTATTATTTAGCAAATGTGGCAAATGTCATAGAGGGGGTTCCAATCATTCAATATTCAAACTAAATGAACTGAATTGTAAAACTAAATTATTTCTTTGCATGCGTATCAAAATGGAGAGTAGACTCCTACTCGAGCATATAGATTTAGTGCAACCAATATAGCTAGTCAGATCGGTAAGTTAAAACTGCACAGAAATATTTCAGATTGCAAATTTTGCAATGCTTGTTAGATTGAACCGTTGAACCCGGGCTCGCGTCAACTATCCCAAATGAAAGTACAAGATGTGTGCTTCATTATCTGACCAAAGTTCAAGATACTTGTTGCACCAATTGCTTAGAGCACCTGCATAAATAACACTATTCAGATTAGTTGTGAAAACGAATGCAGGAGTTAAATCATTCAGCAAACGTTGCTATGTCTTGTAGCATGTTCTGGTCCATCTGGATTCGTCGGAACTGATTGGAATGATAAAAGATGTCCTGGTCTTTCTATTGGCTCCAAGGATCAGAGCTAGAGGCTTGTCCGATCATGCCAAAAACCTGCGCCAATAAGGATAGTTAGATTATTATGAAAGAGCAAAACAAAAACAACAGCAAGAGGAGAGTCTGGAAACAGGCGAGGATGGTTTGCGCTATTCAATGGTGCCGGAGCTAGGGGTTCGTCTACGACTCTGATACAGTAGGTGGTGGTGGTGATGGCGGCGTCGGAGCACTGGCAGAGGCGGAGAGATGACTGTTCAGGCGGAATAGGGAAAACTACAAAGAGAGGCGGCTGTTCGAACAGAACAGGGGAAGTTGGCGAGTCTGGAGCAGGGCTGGTCGGCGATCGTCCGGTGGTGCACGCTCGCCGGACCTGTTACGACTGGGGGTCCATATGTTCATGGAGAAGAGTTGGCCGGAGTTAGGAGACAGGCGGTGGCTGGCCGGAGGAGAACCATGATGAGGAGCAGATCTGGGGCGGAATCTGGCGAAACAGGGGAAAACACGAGCGCCGAGCGGAGTTGGTCGGCGTTCGTCCGGTGGCTGACGATCGCCGGACCTGTTACGATGGGAGGTCCCTCTGACTATGGCGAAGAGGTGGCCGGAGTTTGGTGACGGGAGGTGGCTGGTCGGAGGAGCACGATGCGGAAGGGCAGAGCTAGGTCTTGGCAGGCCAGAAACAGGGGATGTCGTGCTGGAGAAGGATTTGTTGCCGGCCGGCCAGTGGTTGACCAAATCCAAAACTGCTACTACTGGAGGTTGGTATGGTTGTGATGACGACGTGGCCGGAGTTAAGGGGCGTGCGGTGGCCGGTCGGAGGCGGACGACTATGAAAGGCGGAAGTGGGGACGGAAGGCTGGCGAGAACAGGGGATTCGAACGGAAGTTCGATTCCGGTGATCGGAGAGTCGGATGGATGGATTCCGGTGGCTGTGGCTTCGTCTTGGGGAGGGGGAGTGGTGGCCGAAGTCTCGTGGAGATCCGGCCGGTGGATCGTCGGCGGTGAGCTTTCGAAGTTTCAAAATTGGGTGTGGTTGTCGTGTGCGGGTGTTTGCAGCGAAGTAGAGAGTTTGAGGGAGAAGAGGAGATTAGAGGGAAAGGAGAAGAAGACTTGGTGACACATGCACCTAGAGAAGGGGGGAGGAAGACATCCGATAGAGGAAGGAAACTATTTCCATCAATTCATTCAAAAATTCTGTCTTTACAAGGTTGAAGCTTTGATACATATAGGAGAAGGAGCGATGTTGCTAAGATGTTGTAGGCGACAGAGACGTTGAAGTTTCCATCTTCAGCAGGAAAGAGACGTTGGAGAAGTTTCCATTGTTGGCTGTGAGTGAGCATCGCAAGGTTCCAGCGTTGAAGAAGATGAGTGTTGTGCAAAGAGATTGGTATTTCCTTTGTTGGCTGCAAGCGTGGCACGGTTCCTACGTGAGATTGGCATTGAAGTTTTTCCTTCCGTCGATTGCTTGAGAGACGTTATTACACCTTCCTTTGTGAGGTGCCAAGGGAAGACGTTGGAGAGATGTGAACGTTGCAGCTTCCATCTTGAGCAGCAAGGGGGGAAACGTTGAAGATTTCCTTCGCTGCAGCTTCCATATTTGCAGCGTTGAGTGTTGACTGAAGATGACACTGGATGGCGTGTCACGAGAGCTTTAGCTGGCTGATGCATGATTTGTTTGGTTTGCCGTTGATGCAGGTCACGTTTTGGAATTGATTCGCGCAACTTATTGAGCTTGAATGTCTTGAGTTTATTGAGTGGTTGAAGTAGTCTTCTACTAATTATTGAGCTAGCTTTATAAGTGTGTTTGCTAGCTTATTCGCAAGACTCTGAGCCTTTGTCTATGGCAATCGTAAACTCCATTTGTACCTTCTTGGCCTGTGATCTCTGCCCCCATCATTTCTCCCCGGGTGAAAAAAATTCTTCCCCGAAGAATTGTTCTTGTGGCGATGGAGAAATTTTGGAGAGGCAAGAGCTAATTGTCCCTCCAGGATTTGAATCTTCAAATTGTTGTCAGCATCACAGCATATTGTCTTGTTGCTTTTTGTCCACGGTCCAAACTGCATATCAGGGGTACCTACATTGAATTCCCTTTCTCGGCCGTACTCATTAGTAAAATTGTCATCGAAAATCACAAGACTTTGAAAAGAACAAGGAATGATGAAATCAATATACTCAATTTCAATAAGAGCAGAGTGCAAAGCATGTTTGAGTTCATTGTGTTTTGTTGGTTCCAAAGGTGGCTTAAGGGTATGGGTAGAAGGACCTAACAGACAAAATTCAAGGATCATATGGTCCTGGAAGAGATTTTCTAAGTCTAGGGGTTGACCTAAAGGTTGAGGATTAGGGTCCAGGTCAAGCTCAAAAGGATCTAACTTAGGTTCCATGTGAGGTTCAAGAAGACCTATGGGTTTGGGTTCAACTGGATTTTTAGGCAAGTCATCTTTAGGTTTGCTAGAGGTAGTGCTAAGGTCAAGTTGAGAACCTGTGGGTGTGGGCCCTAAAATTGAGGGTAAAAGTTTTGGCCCTAAAATTGAGGGTGAAGGTACTGGTTCTACTGGAAGGTTTGGTTCTTCATGTCTTACTTCTTCAAGTTCACTAGTTTCATCAAGACATGAGTTAGGTTCTAAAGTAGGCTCCAAAGTTTGTTCAAGTTCTAAAGGGGTCTCTAAAGGTGACTTAGGGTTAGGTTGACTATCAGATAAGTCAACTAAAGGTTCCCTAGTATTGGATTTACACTCATCTAGGGGTATGTTTAGAATGGTTGTAGGTAGGTCAAGTTTCCTTTTAAGATTCTGCTCTACCTCAGTAGCTATTTTGAAAGCTTCTTCTAAAGTGTGTATGGGGTAGTAGGTGAGACCTTTCCAAATATCAAATCTAAGACCATTCATAAACCGATTAAGTATAACCCTATGAGTTTCTCTAATTCTACTCCTATAGCGGAGATCATTAAAGTTGAATATATATTCAGGCACTGTCATATTTTTTTGTGTGAGGCTAATAAATTGGTCACAAAAAGTTTTATGGAGAAATGGAGAATCATATTTTTCTTCTAGTTTATAAAGCATCTCATCCCATTTTTCAATAGGGGGGCGTCTAAACATTTCTAGGTTTCTTTCTACACTGGTCCAGTATAATTTAGCTGTGCCTTCTAGGAGACTTCGGGTGAACCTAACTTTGCAATGTTCAGGCATGGCAGTTGAATAAAAATAATGCTCAAGTTTTGTTATCCAATCACTAAAATCCTTAGGGTTAAGAGAACCACTAAAGGTAGGGGGTTGGAGTCTAGTGGCCTTGGGATGTTTTGAAAACACAATATAATCCTTTGAAAATAGAGCTCCCTAAGATGTCAAAAATGATTTCAGCTAGTACAAAAAATTTATCTCAGAATAAACAAACTAGCATGCAAACAATAAGCACATAATAATTTTCTTTTTTTTTATCAAATAGCAAAATATGCAAACTAAATGATATGAACAATGAAACATGAAAGCAATCAATTTTTTTTTTTAATCAATTTATCAATGAAACATGAAACTAGAATGCAAAACTAAATATAAAGAAACATGAAGGATTTTTTTTTTTTTTTTTTTTGTGCAGAGAGAGAAGCAAGGATCGTGTAGGCAGACAAGAGTTGCCAACGAACTTGCTCTGATACCAAACTGATGTAGGGGGGAAGCGTGGAATAAAACTACTGATGTAAAATTCAGTTATTTATTTTTTTAATTTTCAAAAAAATAGCATATTCATGAAAGCAGCTAGAATTCCAGGAGTTCAGAAAATTATTATTTAGCAAATGTGGCAAATGTCATAGAGGGGGTTCCAATCATTCAATATTCAAACTAAATGAACTGAATTGTAAAACTAAATTAGTTCTTTGCATGCGTATCAAAATGGAGAGTAGACTCCTACTCGAGCATATAGATTTAGTGCAACCAATATAGCTAGTCAGATCGGTAAGTTAAAACTGCACAGAAATATTTCAGATTGCAAATTTTGCAATGCTTGTTAGATTGAACCGTTGAACCCGGGCTCGCGTCAACTATCCCAAATGAAAGTACAAGATGTGTGCTTCATTATCTGACCAAAGTTCAAGATACTTGTTGCACCAATTGCTTAGAGCACCTGCATAAATAACACTATTCAGATTAGTTGTGAAAACGAATGCAGGAGTTAAATCATTCAGCAAACGTTGCTATGTCTTGTAGCATGTTCTGGTCCATCTGGATTCATCGGAACTGATTGGAATGATAAAAGATGTCCTGGTCTTTCTATTGGCTCCAAGGATCAGAGCTAGAGGCTTGTCCGATCATGCCAAAAACCTGCGCCAATAAGGATAGTTAGATTATTATGAAAGAGCAAAATAAAAACAACAGCAAGAGGAGAGTCTGGAAACAGGCGAGGATGGTTTGCGCTATTCAATGGTGCCGGAGCTAGGGGTTCATCTATGACTCTGATACAGTAGGTGGTGGTGGTGATGGCGGCGTCAGAGCACTGGCAGAGGCGGAGAGATGACTGTTCAGGCGGAACAGGGAAAACTACAAAGAGAGGCGGCTGTTCGAACAGAACAGGGGAAGTTGGCGAGTCTGGAGCAGGGCTGGTCGGCGATCGTCCGGTGGTGCACGCTCGCCGGACCTGTTACGACTGGGGGTCCATATGTTCATGGAGAAGAGTTGGCCGGAGTTAGGAGACAGGCGGTGGCTGGCCGGAGGAGAACCATGATGAGGAGCAGATCTGGGGCGGAATCTGGCGAAACAGGGGAAAACACGAGCGCCGAGCGGAGTTGGTCGGCGTTCGTCCGGTGGCTGACGATCGCCGGACCTGTTACGATGGGAGGTCCCTCTGACTATGGCGAAGAGGTGGCCGGAGTTTGGTGACGGGAGGTGGCTGGTCGGAGGAGCACGATGCGGAAGGGCAGAGCTAGGTCGCGGCAGGCCAGAAACAGGGGATGTCGTGCTGGAGAAGGATTTGTTGCCGGCCGGCCAATGGTTGACCAAATCCAAAACTGCTACTACTGGAGGTTGGTATGGTTGTGGTGACGACGTGGCCGGAGTTAAGGGGCGTGCGGTGGCCGGTCGGAGGCGGACGAAGATGAAAGGCGGAAGTGGGGACGGAAGGCTGGCGAGAACAGGGGATTCGAACGGAAGTTCGATTCCGGTGATCGGAGAGTCGGATGGATGGATTCCGGTGGCTGTGGCTTCGTCTTGGGGAGGGGGAGTGGTGGCCGAAGTCTCGTGGAGATCCGGCCGGTGGATCGTCGGCGGCGAGCTTTCGAAGTTTCGAAATTGGGTGTGGTTGTCGTGTGCGGGTGTTTGCAGCGAAGTAGAGAGTTTGAGGGAGAAGAGGAGATTAGAGGGAAAGGAGAAGAAGACTTGGTGACACATGCACCTAGAGAAGGGGGGAGGAAGACATCCGATAGAGGAAGGAAACTATTTCCATCAATTCATTCAAAAATTCTGTCTTTACAAGGTTGAAGCTTTGATACATATAGGAGAAGGAGCGATGTTGCTGAGATGTTGTAGGCGACAGAGACGTTGAAGTTTCCATCTTCAGCAGGAAAGAGACGTTGGAGAAGTTTCCATTGTTGGCTGTGAGTGAGCATCGCAAGGTTCCAGCGTTGAAGAAGATGAGTGTTGTGCAAAGAGATTGGTATTTCCTTTGTTGGCTGCAAGCGTGGCACGGTTCCTACGTGAGATTGGCATTGAAGTTTTTCCTTCCGTCGATTGCTTGAGAGACGTTATTACACCTTCCTTTGTGAGGTGCCAAGGGAAGACGTCGGAGAGATGTGAACGTTGCAGCTTCCATCTTGAGCAGCAAGGGGGGAAACGTTGAAGATTTCCTTCGCTGCAGCTTCCATATTTGCAGCGTTGAGTGTTGACTGAAGATGACACTGGCTGGCGTGTCACGAGAGCTTTAGCTGGCTGATGCATGATTTGTTTGGTTTGCTGTTGATGCAGGTCACATTTTGGAATTGATTCGCACAACTTATTGAGCTTGAATGTCTTGAGTTTATTGAGTGGTTGAAGTAGTCTTCTACTAATTATTGAGCTAGCTTTATAAGTGTGTTTGCTAGCTTATTCGCAAGACTCTGAGCCTTTGTCTATGGCAATCGTAAACTCCATTTGTACCTTCTTGGCCTGTGATCTCTGCCCCCATCAAGTCTTCACTTGCTTTCTTCATGGGGCTTTTTCTTCTCATCTGGCCCAACCCAGGGCCCAAGCGCCCACTGCAGCTCAAGGTGCGCCCACCAGGAAAATGCGCCTGTCCTAGGGTTGAACCCTAGACCTCCCACCTGGTCAAGCCACTGCTGCATGCGCCTCTGCCATGTGTGCTTTGTGCTCTTGTCTGATTAAATTACAAATTAATCTATCTAGACAAGATTGACACGCAGGTCAATTACACTTATAAATTAAACACAATGTGATTCGCAGATCACAAATAAATATTAATTTACAATTAACCAGGCTCGCAGGCCCCAGCACAGCACACATTAAAGGGCAACCCACATAAGATGAAATAAACAAGCACATGGCATCCAATCAAACATGTGATCCATTACTAAGAAAATAAAATTTTTGAAAAACCCATTGTCATCCATTTTAATTTTCTTATCTGCCCTACAACCTTACAACGGTCCATTGATAGGGATCCACTCATCATGTCTAGTTGGATCCACTGCCCTTGCATGCACCAAGTCCTAACTGACTTGAGTTGACCTAATGGTCAACCATGCATGCGCCAAGGGCTGAACAACCATCATGAGTTCTGGCAAGCGGGTGTGACCCCGGGCCTAACTCATGTGCGTTCAATGGTTGTCTCAACCAGACCTCGCTACACGCCTGTGATGCAATCGACCTATAGCCACCTCGTGCTTGCGCACAGGTGCCATCTGGTCGATCCATCTAGGCTGTCAGATGGTCTGATCAGACTCTTTGGATCTAACCTAGAGGATGACTTCAACCCCATCAACCCGTCTAAGGGTTTATAGTAGGCGCTTAGATCTAAGTGAGGCGCGCAAGGGATGAAGTTTTTAAGAAAAACTATACATTCAACATGCGCAACAACATAAGCATCATACATGCGCCACAAAGAATAAACATGCGACAATGCATGCATGTAAAATTTTTCGCATGATGATAACCCTAGATCTATTCACCTCAAACATGGATCACATATTAACATGAAGCAATCATATGATCAAGCAATAACATGCGCTTTGATACCAATTGTAAGACCCCTTTCTAGAGGGGGGGGGGGGCGAAACCCAATAAGTGGCGCAAATAAAATTTCATGCGGAATCAAGGGTTTCATAAGATCATTAGCAAGAACACATGATCAACTTCATAAAGATTGGATTCATACCATAGCCATTTCGCTTGGATGGCGATTTGGAAGAAGAGAGAGCGAGAGGATCTCCTCCAAAGGATGTGCACACTAGATGAAGAAGTCGCCTACTCCCTTGGTACTCCTTGTGCTAGCAAGGCTCCAAGAGGTCTCGATCCGTGAGGGAAGATGAGATGACTTGCTTGGCGAATTCTCCTTGGCCGAATGCTTCTCTATCTCTCGTTGACACAAGCCACACGAGAACAAGAGCGAAGAGGAGCGACGAGAGTAATGTTCACATTGAACGTGGGGCGTGGTTTCTAAAAATAGCAACCCATAAACTCGCCTTCAACTCTCATGCGATCAAGCATTTACATCAAGTGAACCGATCGCATACGCCACTCTCTTTGAACCAAGCGTTCACCTAAGTGAACCAGTTCTAATAAGGTTGGTTCAAAGACCAAACCAAAATTGCCCAAGTCATGGTCTAGATCTAATTGGACCCAATGGTTCCAGATCTAACCGCTCATCTCTGATGCTGCTGATCTCACCGATCTAACATCCATTCTCTCGATCAAAGCTTACTGATCTCAAGCCCTAATCAATCAAACATGATCAGACCAGATCTCACTTACAATCAGAGATTAAATCCCTTTTAAACTGAACCCAAACAATTCAGTCCACACGATCTGACTTAAGTAAGCCATATCATCAAATTGTGCGACCCTGAGGGTTTCCTTTAAATGTCGGTAACGATAACTTACGTTATCACGATCAGTGAGGGGTATCTAGCAACACATCACTGTCTCCCGATATAAAGGAAAGAGTCTTCCAAGACTACACCCAAACCACAGCACAAGTGTGAATCTACTCACAAGGCATACAAGTTTCCTTTGCCACTGGATGTTCTTATTGGACAAGCTAGTCAAGCCTGTAACTCCAATATGATGAACATGATTAGATCAGATGATCACAGTCATCTGGGTATGGCCATACACTTTCTCAATCATCTCATCCAGGGGGCCCCTTTAGAACATCACACTCCAATCAAGGAGACGGCAATCCTATATCTATCACTAGTGCCCTAACCTGACTCATGATCATTATCCAAGATAGTCTATAACCATTATGTTTCAAATGATATTGAACTACCTCAAAACAATGACAATCATCATTTAGAAACACAAGTGATCTCAAGTCAGAGGAAATGTGCCACTTGTTGCATACAAGGATTATTCACATTGTGACAAGCAATTGAATATCCTAGTAGGGTCTGTCCAGTACAACCAATGTACCCATGAGTCTACATCTTATTCCATGCTCGAAGCATCCTATAAGATTAGAACACATATTAGTCTCAATCATATCAAGGCTGTCTCATGTTCACCAAGATATCTCGACTAAGGACATATAGCATGTCAGCCTAGCTGAACAGCATTGAGACATTATTCAGAAGTATACATATTGCAGCAGATGATGTAACAAACTGAATAACAACCATTGCCTTTATAAACTTAAGAGTTTATACATGATATTGATACAATCCCAAGGCCTCAAACATTAGCCTTAAGGGCATACCCCAACATTTTTCATCAAGCATGAACCTAAGACTTATGAGGAAATGGAAGCGGTCGGTGGACCAAATTCCGAGAAATGGCTAAGGGCCATGAAAACCATAATGGACTCCATGTCTGCTAATCAAGTCTGGGACTTGGATAAGCTGCCAAAGGGGTAATTCCCACAGGCTATAAATAAATCTTCTAGGAAGATAGACATGGAAGGTAACATTGTTACCTTAAAAAGCAAGCTAGTGAACAATAATTTCAGGCAAATCCACTGGGTGGATAATGATGAAATTTTCACCAATAGCTGAGCTTTTAATCCATTAGGGATCGGCTTATTATAATTGCATGATCAGTTATGGTATGTTGTTATGAAAACTGCCTTTCTTGCATGGACATCTTTAAAGATATCTATAAGGAAATAGCCAGAAGGTTTTCATATCAAGGCCATAAAGATATGCATGGTGTTATGCAAGAATGTTTGAAATAGCCTGTGTTTACAAGAAGATCAGTGGGAGCACCTTAATAGTATTTCTTGTTCTAGATGATTGATGATATTCTCCTCACATGGAATGACATCTCAGCTCTTCACATGGTGAAGAAAAGGTTTGATATGTATTTCGAGAAGAATGATCTAGGGAATGATGCCAACATCCTAGGCATGAGGATCTATGGACAGAGATCCAAGAAAGTCATTGCCCTTTAGTCAATCTATGCTCATCCAAGAGTTTCTGGAGAGGTTTATATTGGATGATTCCAAATATTGATATCTTCCAGGAAGATATGGTCTCACTCTCTCAAGGATGTTGTATCCTGTGACACAGCTGGAGAGTAATAACATGGGTCTAAAATCCTGATATATGGTGTGTAGGATGGATCATGTTTTGAATAAAATACTCAAGACCATTTGTGGCAAATGCTTGGAGCATAGCCAGCAAGTTTCAATCAGATCTTAGTGTTTAACACTAGATAGCTGTGAAAGCAATCCTTATATATATACTTGGGAAGTATAAAGGATTGGAGTCTAGTCTATGATAGACAAGAAAGAATTTTGTGTACAGGGGTACACTGACACTTCGTTCCAGTCTAGTGACTATTGATCACAGCCAGGATTTGCGCTTTGCCTTGTTATGGTGTTATGTGCTGAAAGAGCATTATGCAAACCAAAGTGGCAAGATTCTACAAATAAGGCTGAGTACATTGCAGCTCCTTGTGGCAGCCAAGGAGGCAGCTTCATTCATTTGAACTTGATCTAGTTCATAGTGCTTGATGGTCCAGAATAGTTCTTACTGGGACCATAGCATAAGAGAAGGAACTTAATGCTCAAGTATGTACTGCTGCATATCATCTGATCTTAGAGATCATGGATAAGGATGATGATCAAATTTGTTAAAATAAACACAAATAGCAATCTGGAAAAACCCACTAACCTAGCCTCTAGCGCAGCGGAAGCTAAATGGGTCATACTAGAGACATTGGAACTGACTAAACATCAGTTGCCCTTGGTCTTAGTGCAAGTGGGAGATTGTTGGTGTATATGCCCTGAAGACCAATGTATGGACATGGTTAGGCATTGTTTGAATGTACTTTGATAGAACTATTACTCTTTATATAGGAATGGTTGTTATTATGCAGACTTCTCTACCTGCGTTGATGTATTGAGTTGCATATATAATGTCCCAGGAGTTTGGATTGGATCCATTCTCATAAGCTATCCCCAGACAAGGTACCTTAGTAGATATGGGACAGCTTTGGTACATGTGAGACTGGTGTATGGGCTGGTTAGGTGCGGGGCACAGTAACGCAGACATACAGGTGCATTGGATGCACTGGAGTGATCCACCGTGAGGATTGACTTGTCTAGTCAACAAGTTAATCTCACATGCAAGAGGTTTGCATTGATCCTTAGACTTGAGGTATTCATGTCTAGATTTGATGATGGATATGCTTTGATACAGTCTTACGTCTCTCCGTAATTGGGGGACCAAAGCGACTATCATTGGGCATGTCATAAGTCATGTAGAGACATGGATGACCAATAGTAGGATTTGCCCCTTCCTTATTGGAAGCATGATATCCACTCGGGGCGCCCCACCTTATTGGTGCATGACAGGAAAGTGTGGCCACACTTATTGAGTCATGGCCAATGCATTGGATAATAAACTTGAGACTAATCCAATGGCAGGATATCAGTTTAGGCAAAGGGATCTATAATGCAATGGGAATCCTCGTTGCTTGTTAGGAGTTGTTGCCATAATGACTTAAGTCCTATGACATGGGTAGTAGTGATATGTTGCTAGATACCCCTCACTACTTATGATGTTTACATCATTGCCATCGTCATATGGATCCTACGGGGTCACACGCAATAGACTCTTGACGTTGCTTTAATCAGAAGCCTTATGATCAAGTTATTGGATAACTTGGATCCATTTGGAAGATTTCATCAGTGCCAATGGGCCTGATGAGTTGGAAGAAAGTTATTGGAGCCAAACTTCATTTTTGGCAGGTTGACCCGAAATTGACCTTAATTGGTCACATTTGGATTAGGGTTGCATTGGATTAGATCCAATGGCTTAATCAACCCATGCCATGAAGTTTGGGCTAGCTCATTATCCAATGAGGCCCAATAATTAGTTGTCATGAAGAGGAATTGTCTTAAAAGGGTATAATGGGGAGAAATCTCACCCCATTGGTGCCTAGGGGCATAATGGGGTGAGGGAGGCGCCTTTGCTTCATTATGGAAGTAAAGGGCGCCTAGCCCCTCTTCCTTGGATGGAATACTTGCCTCTAAGGCAAGTCTTGGGGCTGATATGGCTTGAGAACTTTTATGGGAAGTTCCTAGGCGCATAAGGATATAGGGAAGAGGTATATGGTAATGTCTTGGAGACTTACCTTACCTCAAACCCTAGTTTCTCCCAATATACCACCCTAGCCGAATTCCTCATGCATGTTGCGCCTAGCCACTTCTCCTTTGATGGTAAGAATGCATTTGAGGCATGTCTTGGGCTGATATAGTGCTTGGACATTTATGGATAGGTTGAATGAGGTTTATGGTAAAGTCTTGGAGACTTTCCTTGCCTCAAGACACCTCATCCAAGTCATACACTTGGCATTATCCTAGCCCTTGCCCAAACCCCCTCTAGTCCTATTTATAGGACCCCTTGTCGCCCCCTCTAGAGTTTTGAATGCTTAGTGGCGTGAACACAGATAGAGAGGCGAGAGCAAGGGCAAAGGGCGACAACATCAAGGTGGTGCAACCCTTCTTCCTACTGGTGGCCGCAAGTCTTCTCTTTCCTCTCCTCTTGGCATGACTTGGAGAAGGACTTGGTGGCGCAACTTCCTCTTGATCTTCCTCAAGGCCGAAACTCTTCTTCTCCCTCTTCTCTTGGAGTGAAGAGGATAAAGAGTTGGCGGCATCTTCCTTGCACTTGGCGCATGATCCTTGGAGGTGGCACAAGAGAAGTGAAGGAACCCTAAGGTTTGATTCTCTTCCCGAGGCTAGCACCAAGCGTGGAAGGGAGCAACGATCAAGGAGTCGACGCGTGGATACTTGTGGAGGGCGAACACTTGGGCGCCTTCAACATGGCTTCGACATCTAGACAAGCAAAAGAGGTACATCTCTAACACATCCTTGTGTTTTCTCTCTCGCATGGATCCTTGGGAACGGAATATGTTTCGGGTGTAATGATTCTTCCGCTGCGTCCTGGGACTACAAAATTTTAAATTACACCCGGTATTCCCTAACAATGGTATCAGAGCTAATTAAGTTGATTTAATCATTTGTGGGCTAATTAATTAATTATTGAAATAATTAATTAGAGTCCTAATTGGATTAAGACTTGATTAATTATTAAAATAATTCAATTTCCTACTTCTTCTCCTAGCCGCCCACTTGGCATAATTGTAGCCATCCCTAAACCGCCCATAGTCTCTATAAAAGAGACCCTAGCCGCCCCTCTTAAGAGACAGACAACTCTTGAAGGCGTGAACCACAAGTGAGGGGCGACAACTTAAGGGCTAGTGGCGCATCTTCTTCCATCAAAGGCCGAGAGCACCTCTTCCTCCTTTCCTCTTGGCGCAAGGAGCATTAGTGTCTTGGCGGCTTGTCTTCATCTCCTTCTTCCTCCTTCGTCTTGGCGCTCCTTGCCTTGAAGGTGGCGCAAGTGGCGTAGAAGGAGCACAAGGCTTGGATCTTCTTCCCGAGGCTAGCACCGGGCATGGAAGAAGAGGACTCGAGGTGATCCGTGTGTGTGAGACTGCAGAGGGCGCACGCTTGGGCCCCTACTACGACATTAGCCTCTCCTTGCTCAAGGTATTTTCCATCTCATCGTGCCGACTCTCTCGCATGCGATCTTCATTGGCTTTTTGGGACCGGCCTGTTTCGGGGATATTATTCCATTGTGCATTGTATTTGTTTCTGAAAATTTGTAAAATATCCCCGGGGTTTCTCAACAGTGGTATCAGAGGGACTTGCGAGACTCGAACGATGTATTTTCATGCTTTTCCATGCTCACATGTCATATCTCAATTTTCGCAAATTGCATGATCACGTGGCAAACGATTTTTCTAAAGTAGGAAAAATTAGGGTTTCTTGTTTCTATCATCTTTTCAATCTCTTTTGGATTTTTTGGGTTATTTTTCTTGTATGATTTAAGGATCAAAGGCGCACATGGTTTTGTCAAGAAGGACGGGCATTGTGTCTTCGGACTGGCCGGGTCTCTTGATTTGACAAAATTACTAGCCGAGAGGATCTTTGAAATCATCATGAAAATTAATTGCGAATAACCAAGAGATTTGTGAAAAGAAGATGAGGAAAAGAGACTAGTTTTGTGAAAAACTAAAATTTCAGATTTTATGTTTTTCATGGGCATGTAGAACTACATGTGTAGATACCTTGCTTGTGCATAATGTTGTGATCATGAGTCAAACCCCTTTTGCATGCCTGTGATGTACTCTTGTGAGGCCTGCGTGCCGCTTTTCTTTTATTTTAAATAAGAAGAAGATTAAGGTGACGCACATCACTTGAAGCATTGGCGCTTGGAGCACTCTTGCTTGATGGCGCATGCATAGAAGCACAAGATGGCATGGCCGAACCCTAGGGTTTGAAAGCTAGCTATCTTGGCTCCTTGCATGGTGGCGCATCATCTATGGAGAAAGACCCATAGCGTTGGCCGAACCCATGAGGGACACCTCTAGGGTTTGAGAGCTAAACCATGGTGAGAAGGACCTTGGAGTCAACATTGAAGCTCAAGTTAGAGGTCGGTTAGGTTAGGTTTTGTCTTTGGGGCTTGAATCCTAGGTCAAGAGTTGAACCTCCTTTTGGCATGGGTTGGTTCAATGTCTTGAATAGGCTATGATCACATCATTCTTTTATTGTTTTCATACATATCTGCTAAAGCATGCCTGAGTTATTTTTATCATTATGTTATCACTATAGGATTGCATGCCTGTAATGCTAGACATAAGAAAAAACTAATGAGACCTCAAAAACCCTCACAAACAAATATCAAGTCTAGCAGCCTTCTAACGCATAGCCCTCACTAAGCTATAGATCAGTAGTGTTGTGAACTGTTTCCCACCCTCGTGGGACACACTCACTTATCTTTAGAAAGTGCATGGTGGCAATGGTTTCCCAGTCCAGTTTTAGCCTGGACGCGCCTTCGTAAGGAAACTCATTGGCCCTAGGCATAACGGTTAGGAATGGGCTTGACTAGAATTCCATATGTGTTGAGCACATGATGAAACTCTAGAGGCATCATTGAGAGGTTAGGGTTTCATGCTGTATCCAGCCCTCGCTGGACATGAAATGCCTAGAGTGTCTCAATAAGGGGAATTGCTTGAAGCAATCGGCCGGCGTGCCCACCTTAGGAAACATGGGTTACTTTGTGCATCTCATCCCACCCTCATGGGACACGAAGCCTCATGTGGAATAAGGATCCCATCAAACTAGGAAGTCTTAAACTTCCCGATTGACTTTGTGGGTTGTCAATTCGATTAAAATAGTGGGAGCCATAATCATTTAAAATAAGTCCAGTTTAAATGATTTGAAGTAGTACGAATCTACTGATTCTTGGTTGTTGTAGAACAATGGCAACGAACAATAGCGGTTGGTCACTGCGATCTATCCTTGAGAAGAACAAGTTGGTTGGATCCAACTTGATGGATTGGTATATGAACTTGAGAATTGTGCTCAAGCTCGAGAGGAAGCTCTATGTCCTTGAGCAGCCTATTCCTGACCCACTTCCGTGCTCGGCCCTAGCAGCTGAGAAGGATGCTTATGATAAGCATCAGGCTGACACTTTAGAGGTTGCCAACTTGATGCTAGCCAACATGTTGCCTGAATTTAGAGGGCAATGTGAATCTAAGAGTGTTGAGCCGAAAGGTTTGACGAAGGAATTGAAAGGTTTGACCAAGGAATATGAAAGTCCCTAAGGGGGGGGGCTGGCGAAACCCTAAATAGGCGCATATATAAATTTTCACAGCGGAAGCTAGGGCTTCTAGATCGATAGCATGTATGTCATATGATCAACTAAAACATGTATACATCGAAAAGGAGTCATACCATCGCCATTGCTTTGGATGGCGCCTTGGAAATAGAGATCGAAAGGGATCTCCTCCAAAAGATGCGCACACAAGATGTGATCGCCTACTCCTTGTTGATCTTTGTGCTAGCAAAGTTCTCCAAGAATCCTTGTCGAATGGAAGGGATGAGATGACTTGATTGCTTGGCCGAGACCTCTCCTTGTCGTCAACCCTCTTCACCACACAAGAATGTCGAGAGCCAGAGGCAAGAGGCGACAATAGGGCATGAAGAGAAGCGACGTGAGGCGTGGTCACGTTTAGCAACATGCTATCTAAAATTAGCAAAGCCTTAACGTGTGATGCGTTCACTTCAAGTGAACCATCACATTTTCCTCTCCCCTTGAACCATGCGCTCACTTGATGAGCCGGTTCAATTTGGTTTGGTTCAAAGACCAATTAACCCAAGCCATTGATCTAGATCACAATAAACCCTAAAGGTTCAAGATCTAACCGTTCATCTCTTGATGCTCCTGATCTCACCGATCTAGCATCAATTCTCTTGATCGAAGCTTACCGATCTCAAGCCCTAATCAATCAAACATGATCAGACCAGATCTCACTTACAATCAGAGTTTAAATCCCTTTAAACTGAACCC
Organism: Costus lasius; assembly: GCA_027563935.2. Taxonomy (NCBI): domain Eukaryota; kingdom Viridiplantae; phylum Streptophyta; class Magnoliopsida; order Zingiberales; family Costaceae; genus Costus; species Costus lasius. The sequence continues at coordinate 47,002,297 of CM050446.2, forward strand.
AAACAATTCAGTCCACACGATCTGACTTAAGTAAGCCATATCATCAAATTGTGCGACCCTAAGGGTTTCCTTTAAATGTCGGTAACGATAACTCACGTTATCACGATCAGTGAGGGGTATCTAGCAACACATCACTGTCTCCCGATATAAAGGAAAGAGTCTTCCAAGACTACACCCAAACCACAGCACAAGTGTGAACCCAAGTCACTTGACATATGTGTTTCCTTTGCCACTGGATGTTCTTATTGGACAAGCGTGTCAAGCCTGTAATTCCAATATGATGAGAATGATTAGATCAGATGAAACATAGTCATCTGGGTATGGCCATACACTTTCTCAATCATCTCATCCAGGGGGCCCCTTTAGAACATCACACTCCAAACAAGGAGACGGCAATCCTATATCTATTACTAGTGCCCTAACATGACTCATGTTCATTATCCAAGATAGTCTATAACCATTATGTTTCAATTGATATTGAACTACCTCAAAACAATGCCAATCATCATTTAGAAACACAAGTGATCTCAAGTCAGAGGAAATATGCCACTTGTTTGCATACAAGGATTATTCACATTGTGACAAGCAATTGAATATCCTAGTAGGGTCTGTCCAGTACATCCAATGTACCCATGAGTCTACATCTTATTCCATGCTCGAAGCATCCTATAAGATTAGAACACATATTAGTCTCAATCATATCAAGGCTGTCTCATGTTCACCAAGATATCTCGACTAAGGACTTTACTGCATGTCAGCCAAGCTGAACAGCATTGAGACATTATTCAGAAGTATACATATTGCAGCAAATACTGTAACAACCTGAATAACAACCATTGCCTTTATAAACATAAAGTTTATACATGATACTGAAATAATCCCAAGGCCTCAAACATTAGCCTTAAGGGCATACCCTAACAGAATAACAGTGTGTTGAGCCGAAAGGTTTGACCAAGGAATTGAAATTAAAAATGAAAAGGATCAGGAATAACAAATGCTACTCATGTGGAGGACCACCTCACATAATAAAGGACATGGTGCGACTTCAGAATGAGAAGAAGAGAGGCAAGGCTTTGTCTTCAAGCTCAGGTATTTATGTTACTGAAGTCAATCTTTCTACTTCTATGTCATGGGTATTGGATACCACATGTGGAGCTCATATTTGTACAAATATGCAGGGGCACAAGAAAAGTATATCGGTGCGGCCTGGAGAGATTGACCTATGGGTTGGAAACGGGGCACAAGTTGCTTCTGTTGCTGTAGAAGTTTTGACTCTCTCCCTGCCTTCTGGACTTCTGTTAGAGCTAGATGGTTGCTATTATGTACCTTCGCTTACTAAGAACATTCTATCCATTCCTTGCTTAGCAAAGAAGGGATTTAATTTTGAAATAAATAAGAACTCTTGTTCTTTTTCATTTGCAAATGTGTTATATGGGAAGGGTACTTTATGCAATGGTTTATATGTCTTGGACGTGGATAGCTCTATTTGTAACAAAAATAATAAAAGGACCAAACTGAGTAGTTCAGTTGGTGCTTTCCTATGGCATTGTCGATTAGCCCATATAAACAAGAATCACATTCAACAACTCCATGCAAATGAGTTGTTAGGTTCAAGTTCCTTGGAGGAATTTGATTCATGTGAGCCTTGTTTGTTAGGGAAAATGACAAAGGCGTCTTTCACCAAGACTGGTGAAAGGGCAGGAGGTTTGTTGGACCTCATACATAGCGATGTGTGTGGGCCATTCAATAAGTAAGCCAGAGGAGGCCACAACTACTTCATCACATTTACTGATGATTTCAGTAGATATGGTTATGTCTACCCAACAAGACATAAGCCTGAATCGTTTGAGAAATTCAAAGAGTTCAAACATTAAGTAGAGAACCAACTTGGTAGATCCATTAAGGCTCTTCGATTAGATCGTGGTGGAGAGTACCTAAGTGGTGAGTTTCTTGACTATCTGAGAGAGTGTGGGATTTTATCCCAACTCACTCCTCCTGTAACACCCCAATGGAATGGTGTGTCTGAAAGGAGAAATCAAATTTTGTTGGACATGGTTCGATGTATGATGTGTCATGCAACTCTACCTCCCTCATTCTGGTGACATGCGCTTAATACAGCTTCACTAATACTGAATAACATTCCATCTAAAAGTGTCTCCAAAATACCATATGAGGTTTGGAGTGGGAGACGCCCTAATTTATCTTTTCTCAAGATCTGGGGATGTGAGGCTTATGTCAAGCGTCAGGATTCTAGCAAGCTAGAACCTAGATCTGATAAATGTATATTTGGGGGGGTACCCTAAGGAAACTACGGGTTACTACTTCTATAATCTGATGACACCAAAATATGTAGTATATTTTGATTCATTTTGGATACCTTTTTCATGCTAAATTGAGGATCTTTTACTTGTTTTTATGTTAAATCCATCAAATATTGCAAAGTCTACTTCTATTTTGGTTTTTCATGTTTTTCAGGCAAAAAGGCACTATTTAAGGCGTTTTCAAGCGAAATCAAATACATAGAAGAGTTATCATCATCAAGAGGAGGTCACCCAATAAATTTCATGCAAAACAGAGCAATTCAGCAAATTACGGTAGTGCCGTAATCCATTTTACGGTATCGTAATTTCATACAGTACTGTAAAATCTGAGCCCTGCCGTATTTTGAAGAATTTCCAAACAGAAAGAATTTTGGATTTTACTGCACCTGCCGTATAGAATTACACTGCCGTATTCTTCAGCACTTTCAGAACAGAGACTTTACCCGATTTTACGGCACCACCGTAACGAACTACACGGTACCGTATTTTCCAGACGATTTCAAACAGAGAGTTCAGCCGATTTTACGGTACTGCTGTAAACCAATTTACGATACCGTATTTCCTAGACAACATCAGAACAGAAGACTCGATCGATTTTACGGCACTTGCCGTGAACTATTACACTGCCGTAATTCTTGTTTTGAACACGACACCCAGGCCAATTTCCACGCCCGATTCTTGCGGAGATGATTGCGGACGATTGAAGGCTACATATTCAACGCCGTAAGAATCAAAAAGGGAGCTTTGGACGGGAGGAACACACACACACCGAAAGCCCCAATTTTCAATGTTTGTCGAGAGAGAAATCGTCATCCACGCCGCTGCCTAGGGTATCGCCACCACGCTCGATCCAGACAATCTCCGGCCGTGATTTTCATACTGAAGCTTCATCTGAAGGAGGAGACGATGTACCAGAAGTTTCAGACAGAGAAGAGATCAATTGAAGGAGAAATCAAGGAAAGAAGGGGCGCCGACACTGTTCATCGCCTAAATTTGGAAATTACGGCTGTGAAATACTTCACAGCCGCGCTGTATTTTCTAAACTTCTCTTTTTTTTCTTTTTTTTTGATCTTATGAAACCATGGAATTCTGTAACTTCTTTACCATGATAGCTTAAACTACTCTTGGGACATGGGGGAGTAATTCATTTGATTTCTAATGACTAGATGACTATTTTTACTATTTCCTTGAGTTTAATATTACCATGATGATTTTGCTCATGTGATAATTGTGCTTAGACTCTCTATAAGTTCATGTTACTAATTATGTTCTTAGAATTTTCGCTTGAGACCAAAAGGTAATTGCTTGAGAATTTGGAGCCCTAGAATTGCATGTTAGGAACCCTTCCTTAGGTTTGATCCAACTTGATCTGATCTAGTAAAATTACTGCCATGATTATAACATGAATCTATAGATGAGTCTATTTGTCAAACGTAGAGATCTTGCACGAAAGGGAGGATCGGAACGTTGGAGATCTATGAGTAAAACTTGTGTCGAGGCTTGGATGCACGAAACTGATCCTTGAGTTTCCGCTAGAGATTGTCAACCTAGAATTCGGATGTACGAAAGTGATCCTTGAGTTCATAGATTGATAATTTGCTTATCTTCAGCGTTGGGACAAATCTTGCGCGAAAGCGAAGATAAATCCCTGCGTGATTGTTTGCACGAGAGTGAAACAATCTTTTATTAGGTAAATCGTATCATCATCATGATAAAATTAAACCGACGAAATCCTTATTCATATCTAGTCATAAGAGTTAAGTGAACGAAACCCTAGTCCCAGCTTTCTCTCTAATAGTTTTCTTTTGTGTGTTTGCGATATTTGCTTAACTTTCATTTGATTGCCTAGATAGCGAAAAATCAATTATTTAGTACTTGACAATGTAGGTCCCTGTGGATTCGATACTTTCTTTATTATTTCGTGTACCCGTGCACTTGCGGGATCACATCAAGTTTTTGGCGCCGTTACCGAGGATTAGTCCAAGGTACACGCGTGTCAAACTTGTAGTGTTGCCTTACAGTACAACAAGTTTTTGGCGCTGTTGCTGGGGACCTTAGTTTTTGTCAATATTAAAGGCGTTGAGATTATTGCTAGATTAGGTTTTTATTTACTATTTTTTTACTGCTTATTTTCTGTTTCTTGAAATCACTTGATCTATCTACTTTGCATGCGCAGGAGCCTTAGGTCAGGACCACTTGTACCATTGGATCCTGAAATCAATAAGACATTGAGAGTGCGCAGAGAGTTGAGATTAGAAGAGACATCACAAGAAGAATTGCAAGAGACACTCCAACTAGAGTTAGAAGAAGAAATATTAGAGATTGGAGACAATCAGAACAATCAGAGAATACTTAAGGACTATGCAGCCCCTAACCATCATGAAATTCGTTCTAGTATAGCTAGGCCAGCAATAGAGGCCAACAATTTTGAGATTAAGCTTGGTTTCATTGCAATGTTTCAACAAGATCAGTTTGGAGGATCTCCACTAGAGGATCCTAACCAACACTTGGCCTTATTTCTTGAATTATGCAATACTATTAAATTGAATGGTGTTTCTAGCGATGCATTGAGATTAAGACTTTTTCCTTTCTCTCTTAGGGACCGAGCAAAGACATGGCTTAATTCACACCCAGCCGGTACCTTCACCACTTGGAATCAACTGTCCAATTCCTTCTTGAACAAATACTTTCCCCCAAGCAAGACATTGCAGATGAGAAACCAAATTACAAGCTTTCAACAAAGAAGTGGGGAGTCGCTCAGTTAGGCCTGAGAGAGATTCAATGAACTGCAACGGAAGTGTCCTCACCATGGACTAGAACTTCAAACTTTACTACAAACTTTTTATATTACATTATCTGATCAGACTAAAATAATTGTGGATGCTGCTACAGGAGGAGCTCTTATGAGCAAAACAACAGATGATGCCTTCAGACTACTAGAGGAGATGGCATTGAACCACAATCAATGGACTACCGAGAGAGGAGTACTTTACAAGCCTTCTCAAGGTAAGGGTGAAAGTGAAGGATGGCGATCGTTAGAAGAAAAGGTAGACTTTTTGTGCAGTAAGTTAAATTCCATGCAAACTACTTCTATTTCTGCTATTACTTGTGAAAATTCTGGCAATGATGGTCATACTGCCGAATATTGTAGAATTATTGATCAGGGTAATGAGCATGTGAATGTCATAGGGAATTATAATCAAAGTAGACCTAATGATCCCTATTCTAGTACATACAACCCGGGATGGAGAAATCACCCTAACCTTTCATGGAAAAACAATAACAATGTAGGGGGGAACACTGAAAATAAAGGATTCCAAAGGCAAAATCCCAACCAAAATCTGAATCAAAACAATGATCAATTTTCTGAGATAAAATCCATGTTTGAAAAAATAATGACCAGTCAAAATTAGTTTGAGCTAAAACAAGATAGAAAAATTGAAGAGTTTATGTCTGATCAAAAACAAATCCTGTCAAATCAAAATAGACAAATTGAAGAGTTTAAGGAAAGTTTTCATCAAATTAACTCTAGACTGGATAGAGTAGAAGCCCACAACAAAATTTTTGAAAACCAAATTGCACAACATGCTAGTGTACCTTACAGACCCCCTGGGAAATTGAAGGTCCCCTAGACAAGGGGATGAAACCCTAATAGGCACATGTAAGGGATTTAAACAGCGGAAGAGGGTTTCTAGATCTATTGCATGCTTTACGATCAACGTTAAAATGATTACATACAAGAGAAGAAATCATACCGATGCCATTTCTAGATGGCGTCTTGGAAGCAAAGATTGAAATGGATCTTCTCCAGAGATGACGCACACAAGATGAGTCTTGGCTCCTCCTTGTCGCCCCTTGTGCTAGCAAGGATCGTCCAAGTATCCTGACCGAATGGAAGGGAAGAGATGAGAAATCCTATGCTTGGCGAGAGCTCCTCTTTTCGTCCACACCTTCACACGCAAGAGATGCAAGTGTCGAAAAGCCCAAAGAGGCGTCAAGAGAGCGTGAGCATTGAGAACATGAGAGTCATGGTCACGTTTAGAGACATGCTTTCTAAAAATAGAAAAATCTCAACGTTCATGCGACCACAACTTACCCCAATTGCAAAATGCCTCTTCATTTGAACCATGCGCTCATCCAATGAGCTGGTTCAATTCGGTTTGGTTCAAGAAACCAAACAACCCAAGCCATTAGTCCAGATTACAATAAACCCCTGAGGCTTAAGATCTGACCGTTGATCTCTCGATGCTCCTGATCTCACCGATCTAGCATCCATTCTCTCAATCGAAGCTTACCGATCTTAAGCCCTAATCAATTAAACATGATCAGACCAGATCTCACTCACAATCAGAGATTAAATCCCTTTAAACTGAACCTAAACAATTCAGTCCACACGATCTGACTTAAGTAAGCCATATCATCAAATTGTGCGACCCTAAGGGTTTCCTTTAAATGTCGGTAATGATAACTTACGTCATCACGATCAGCGAGGGGTATCTAGCAACACATCACTGTCTCCCGATATAAAGGAAAGAGTCTTCCAAGACTACACCCAAACCACAGCACAAGTGTGAATCAACTCACTAGGCATACATGTTTCCTTTGCCACTGGATGTTCTTATTGGACAAGCCTGTCAAGCTTGTAACTCCAATATGATGAGCATGATTAGATCAGATGAACATAGTCACCTGGGTATGGCCATACACTTTCTCAATCATCTCATCCAAGGGGGCCCTCTAGAACATCACACTCCAATGAAGGAGACGGCGATCCTTTATCTATCACTAGTGCCCTAACATGACTCAAGCTCACCATCCAAGATAGTCTATAACCATTATGTTTCAAATGATATTGAACTACCTCAAAACAATGACAATTATCATTTAGAAACACAAGTGATCTCAAGTCAGAGGAAATGTGCCACTTGTTGCAATCAAGGATTATTCACATTGTGACAAGCAATTGAATATCCTAGTAGGGTCTGTCCAGTACATCCAATGTACCCATGAGTCTACATCTTATTCCATGCTCGAAGCATCCTATAAGATTAGAATACATATTAGTCTCAATCATATCAAGGCTGTCTCATGTTCACTAAGATATCTCAACTAAGGACAAAAGTGCATGTCAGCCTAGCTGAACAGCATTGAGACATTATTCAGAAGTATATGTATTGCAGCAGATAATATATCAACCTGAATAACAACCATTGCCTTTATAAACATAAGAGTTTATACATGATACTGATACAATCCCAAGGCCTCAAACATTAGCCTTAAGGGCATACCCCAACAATCTCCCACTTGCACTTAATCTAATGGTTGAGGAATCTCAAACCCATATTATTACAGTGCTTCTCATGCTTCTGCTGCGCCAGAGGCTTGGTAAGCGGGTCTGCCAGATTGTCATCTGTATGAACCTTGCAGATTTTGATCTCGCCACGATCAATGATCTCCCGGATCAAGTGAAACCGTCTCTATATGTGCTTGGACTTCTGGTGCGACCGCGGTTCCTTTGCTTGTGCGATTGCTCCAGTGTTATCACAGAAGATAACCAAAGGATCTGCACTCGAAGGAACAACACCAAGTTCCTTAACGAACTTGCGAATCCATACTGCCTCCTTAGATGCTTCTGAGGCTGCAACATACTCGGCTTCTGTTGTGGAATCAGCAATGATGGACTGTTTGAAACTCTTCCACACCACTGCTCCTCCATTCAAGCTAAAAACATAGCCTGATTGCGATCGGAAATCATCCTGGTCAGATTGGAACGAAGCATCAGTATATCCTTCAATACTGAGTTCTTCCTAACCACCATATATCAAGAACATATCTTTGGTCCTCCGCAGATATTTCAAGATGTTCTTGACTGCAATCCAGTGCGCCTGACCTGGATTACTTTGGAATCGACTGGTCACGCTTAACCCGTAAGCGACGTCTGGGCGAGTACACAACATCGCATACATAATGGATCCAATAGCCGAAGCATAAGGCGTATTGTCCATTTCATCTTTCTCAGTCTGTGTTTGTGGACACTGACTCTTTGAAAGATTCAGACCATGTCTGACTGGAAGATATCCTCTTTTAGAATTCTCTAAATGAAATCTTTCCAGGACTTTATCGATGTAAGTACTCTGGCACAGCCCGAGAAGCCTCTTAGATCTATCCCTATAGATCTTCACACCTAATACATAGGCTGCTTCTCCTAAATCTTTCATCTGGAAACATTTTCTTAACCTTGCTTTGACAGCATGCAGTTCAGGAATATCGTTTCCAATGATTAAGATATCATCGACATAGAGGACTAGGAAAGTAATTACGCTCCCACTAAACCTCTTATATACACACGGGTCATCTTCATTCTTGATGAAACCAAATTCACTAATTGATTCATCAAAACGAATATTCCAGCTTCTTGATGCTTGTTTAAGTCCATAAATGGACTTATTTAATTTGCATACCTTATGACGATCAGATGGATTAGTGAAACCTTCAGGTTGTGTCATATACACATCCTCATCTAATTTTCCATTAAGGAAAGCAGTCTTCACATCCATCTGCCAGATCTCATAATAGTAATATGCTGCTATCGCGAAAAGAATTCGAATAGACTTAAACATAGCTACAGGTGAGAAAGTTTCATCATAATCTATCCCGTAGATTTGTTTGAAACCTTTCGCAACTAGCCTGCCTTTATAGGTAACCACGTTACCATCCATGTCAATCTTCTTCTTGAAGATCCATTTACAGCCTATAGGGATAACTCCCGGAGGCGGATCAACCAAATCCCAAACTTGGTTATCTGACATGGAGTCCATCTCGGCTCGCATAGCTTCAGGCCATCTAGCTGAGTCTGGTCCACTGACCGCATCCGCATAAGTGAGGGGTTCATCATTATCAATGATGTAGACTCCGTCATAGCGCTCAGGCTGTCGACGAATCCTTCCCGATCTTCGCGGTTCCCGTGATATCTGAGCCTCAGGTTGTTCAGTAACCTGTTCTACCGGCTCAGGCTCATCCAACTGTGCTTGACTACTTTGTCCTTCCTCTGGATTCTTATCCAGTTTTATTTCTCTCCCACTGGCTTCTTGCAGAAGAAACTCCTTCTCAAGAAAAATGGCTGTCCGAGCAACAAATACCTTGTTCTCTTTGGGATCGTAGAAATAATAACCCTTAGTTTCCTTAGGGTAACCGACAAAGATGCATTTGTCAGATCTGCTCTCTTGTTTCCCAGAGGCGAGCTTTTTGACATAAGCCTCGCAACCCCAGATCCTGATAAATGTCAAGCTCGGCTGTTTCCCATACCATAACTCATATGGGGTCTTTGAAACTGCCTTGGATGGCACTCGGTTTAGTACCTTTGCAGCTGTTTCCAGTGCAAATCCCCAAAAGGAGTATGGAAGAGTAGCCTGACTCATCATAGAACGAACCATATCAAGTAGCGTTCTATTTCTCCTCTCGGACACACCATTCCATTGCGGTGTTCCTGGCGGAGTGAGCTGTGAGATAATCCCACACTCCTTCAGATAGTCAGTAAACGCATGACTCAAGTATTCTCCACCTCGATCAGAACGAAGTGCCTTGATATTTCGGTCTAGCTGATTCTGTACTTCATTCTTGGACTCTTTGAACTTGTCAAAAGATTCACTTTTATGTCTCATTAAATAGACATACCCATATCTACTGAAATCATCAGTAAAGGTAATGAAGTACGAATAGCCACCTCTGGCATGTTTACTAAATGGCCCACACACATCACTGTGTATAAGGTCAAGTAAACCTGAAGCCCTTTGACCTTTATTAGGAAAAGGTGACTTCGTCATTTTGCCCATTAAACAAGCTTTGCATGTATCAATCTCCTCATAGGAGAATGATCCCAGCAGTCCATGTTCATGCAACCGCTTAATGCGTTTCTTGTTAATATGGCCTAAACGACTATGCCATAGCAAGGTGCTATCATCAGCATACTTGGCTTTCTTATTATCAATATTTTGAATAGAACATTCCATGTCCAACATGAATAACCCATTGTTAATTGAACCAGTAGCATAAACAATATTATCAAAAGATAAAACACACTTTGAAATATTGCATTCAAAGGAAAACCCTTTCCTAACAAGAGCAGGAATAGAGATAATATTCTTAGTTATACTCGGAACAAAATAACAATTGTCTAGTTCCAATACAAGTCCAGATGGTAATGAGATGTAATATTTGTTGGGGTATGCCCTTAAGGCTAATGTTTGAGGCCTATGGGAATGTATCAGTATCATGTAATAAACTGTTATGTTTATAAAGGCATGGTTGTTATTCAGTTAGTTACATTGTCTGCTGCAATATATGTTCTTCTGAATAATGTCTCAAAGCTGTTCAGCTGGGCTGACATGCAATTATGTCCTTAGTCGATATATCTTGGTGAACATGAGACAGCCTTGATATGGTCAAGACTAATATGTGTTCTAATCTTATAGGATGCTTCGAGCATGGAATAAGATGTAGACTCATGGGTACATTGGATGTACTGGACAGACCCTACTAGGATGTTCAATTGTTTGTCACAATGTGAATATTCCTTGAATATGACAAGTGGCACATTTCCTCTGACTTGAGATCACTTGTGTTATCTAAATGATGATTGCCATTGTTTTGAGGTAGTTCAATATCATTTGAAACATAATGATTATAGACTATCTTGGATGGTGAGCTTGAATCAGGTTAGGGCACTAGTGATAGACATAGGATTGCCGTCTCCTTGTTTAAGGAGTGTGATGTTCTAAAGGGGCCCCCTGGATGAGATGATTGAGAAAGTGTATGGCCATACCCAGGTGACTGTGTTCATCTGATCTAATCATGCACATCATATTGGAGTTACAAGCTTGACAGGCTTGTCCAATAAGAACATCCAGTGGCAAAGGAAATATGCATGCCTTGTGAATTGATTCACACTTGTGCTGTGGTTTGGGTGTAGTCTTGGAAGACTCTTTCCTTTATATCGGGAGACAGTGATGTGTTGCTAGATACCCCTCACTGATCGTGATAATGAGAATTATCGTTACCGACATTTAGAGGAAACCCTCAGGGTCGCACAATTTGATGATATGGCTTACTTAAGTCAGATCGTGTGGACTGAATTGTTCGGGTTCAGTTTAAAGGGATTTAATCTCTGATTGTAAGTGAGATCTGGTCTAATCATGTTTGATTGATTAGGGCTTGAGATCGGTAAGCTTTGATCGAGAGATTGGATGCTAGATCGGTCAGATCAGGAGCATCGAGAGATTGACGGTCAGATCAAGAACTTAAGTGTTTATTGTGGTCTGGACTGATTGCTTGGTTTATTTGGTTATTGAACCAAACTTAAGTGAACCGGCTCATGGATGAGCGCTTGGTTCAATTCAAAGAAGAGAGGAAAATGCGATTGGTTAAATGCATGAACACATGATCGCATGAAAGAGTGAGGTTGGCTATTTTTAGCAACCACGTCTCCATGTCTTGTGTGGAGCGCATATCGTGTGGCCTCCTCTCTATTCTCGTCGCCTCCTCTCGTGTTGATCATTATTCTTCACGCCTTGAAGAGTCGAGAAGAAAAACAAGCAAGCTCTCTCTCATTTCCCCATACGAAGGACTCCTTGAAGATTTGCTAGCACAAAGTCGCCAAGGAAGTAGTCGCCTTCTCATTGTGTGCGTCATCTAAGGAGAAGAGGCACTTGCGTCTTTGATTCTAAGACACCATCAAACCGATGGCAATGGTATGATTTTATCTCTTGTGCAATCGGGTTTTTTAAGTTGATAATAATACATGCATCAAAGGTCCTAGAAACCCTCTTTCCGTTGCTTTAAAAATTACATGCGCCTATCTAGGGTTTCGCCCCCCTTATTTAGGGGTTCTTTCAATTGGTATCAGAGCCATTGTTTGCATGTTTCTATGATTGCTTAAAACTTTGTGATCCATGTATAAGTATGCTTAGATCTATAACATGCGCATATTAGATGTTCCATGTGAAAAATATATCATGTTACATTCAGACTTTGGCGCATGTTCTTGGCGCTTGTTTTTGTATGTTTTTCTCAAAACTTATATCACATGCGCGTATAACCTTAGATCTAAGGCACCTACTGTAAACCCTTAGATGGGTTATTAGGGTTGAAATCTCAGTCTAGTCAAGATCCAACCAGTCTGATCAGACTATCTGACAGCCTGAATGGGTCGACCAGATAGCACCTTGGCGCAAGCCTGAGGTGGCTATAGGTCGACTGCAGACAGGTGTGTAGCGATGTCTGATTGAGACAACTAATGAACACACATGAGTTAGGCCCGGGGTCACACCCGCTTGCCAGACCTCATTGTGGTTGTTCAGCCCTGGCGCATGCATAGTTGACCTTATGGTCGACTCAAGTCAGTTAGGACTTGGTGCATGAAAGGGCAGTGGATCTGACTGGGTCTGATGAGTGGATCCCTAGTAATGGACCATTGTAAGGTAGTAGGGCGAATAAGGAAAATTAAAATTGATCCCAAGGGGTTTTCGAAATTTAATTTTTCATGAGTGGATCACATGTTGGTTGTAGCATATGCTTGTTTATTTCTTCTTATGTGGGCTGCCCGTTATTAATGTGTGCTGTGCTGGGGCCTGCGTGCCTGGGAGTTAATTGTAAATTAATTTTTATTTTTGTGATCTGCGAATCACAGTTTAATTAATTTATAATGTGAAATTGACCTGCGTGTCAATCTTGTCTAGATAGTTAAATTTGTAATTTAATTAGACAAGAGCACAGAGCACACTTGGCAGAGGCGCATGCAGCAGTTGCTGGACCAGGTGGGAGGTCTAGGGATCGACCCTAGGACCAGGCGCATTTACCTGGTGGGCGCACCTGAGCTGCAGATGGCGCTTGGGCCCTGGTTTGGGCCAGATGAGCAGCTAAAGACCCATGAAGAGCAAGTGAAGACTTAATTTAGGTTAAGGTCTCACTAGGGCTATGGGCTTTTACCACATAAGATTCATGCTTTCTTTTATTGTTTAAATATTAGAATTGCATGATTAGTTTATCTTCTGCTATCACCATAGGAATTGCATGATAGTGAAGAAGATAAAAGACCGTTAAAATCCAACGATCAAATATCAAGCTCGTAAGCCTTCTGACGCGAAACCTCACTGTTCTGATTATCGTTGGAGCCGTGTTGTACCCACTCAGTGGGCACGTCCATCTATCTTCAGACGGTGCGGGACTACACCTGTGTGTTACAGAGTAGGGATTTATCCCTTCTCGTTGCTCAGCATAGCACATGGTGGTCCAGGGAGTAGGTCGGGTCAGCTTGACCGTGTAGGCTACATATGTGGCGCATATGGTAGCACATGGAGGCAGCCATCTGTGGGGTCAGAGACTGTGTTGTACCAACTCAGTTGGCACAGTCTGCTGGATTGCCCAGATGAAGGGGAATCGCACGGGTTGGCGATTGGCTGGGACAGCCTACCAGAGATTAGTGCTTGTACTCTCTGTGCATCTTATCTCGCCTGAGCGGGACGCGGAGACCAAGTATGAAATCTGGATCCCATCTCACTAAAAGAGTTCTACTCTTTCGGGCTGTTTTGCTGGATTTTTCAGCCAGATAAAATAGTGAGAAAAAGAATCTTTCTTAAGTCCTGATTGATTCTTATACATTGATACTGACCTTGCTGTTCTTGCATTGTTGTAGATACCTGCAGCAACGAACACCATGAACTTCAATGTGCGATCCCTACTGGAAAGGGAGAAGTTTGCTGGGCCGAACTTCTCTGACTGGTTTGGACACCTTAAGATCGTTCTTAAGGCAGAGAGGAAACTGTATGTCCTCGAGACGGCGATACCGCCGCAGCCCGCTCCGAACGCCGCAAGGGCGGTTCGGGAAGCCTATGAAAAGCACGTCAATGATAGCATTGATGTCGCTTGCCTGATGCTAGCGTCTATGACGCCACCGCTGCAGCGTCAGCATGAGGATATGTCGGCTATAGAGATTATAGCGAACCTCAAGATGCTGTATGCTGCACAGGCGAGGACAGAGCGCTACAATTTGACGAAGCTCTTCTTTCAGAGCAAACTGGCTGAAGGGAGCCCAGTGGGATCTCACGTGCTCAAGATGATTGGGCACAAGGAGGCTCTAGAGAAACTGGGGCATACCATCAACCAGGAGCTTGCTGTGGACATTATTCTGCAGTCTCTCCCGCCTTCATTCGACGCGTTCATTATTAATTTTAATATGAACAAAATCGATTGTACTCCGGCAGAGCTGCTGAATATGCTCTTGACCCCTGAGGAGACTCTGAAGGGTAAGCCTTCGACCTCTGTCTTAATGGTTCCTTCCAGGAACAAGAAGAAGGGGAAGAAGGGCAAGGCCACTGTCAAGAGCTACAGCAAGGCTCTGAAGCAAAAGGTGAAGCGGTCCAAGGAATACAGGTGTTTCCACTGTGGCCAGCTGGGTCACTGGAAAAAGGACTGTAAAGCGCTCCAAGGAGATAAGAGGGGAAGCATCGCTTCTGGCTCAGGTATATTCGTGACTGAGGTCATGTTTTCTTCTTCTATATCATGGGTGTTGGACACTGCATGTGGAGTTCACATTTGTTCAAATGTACAGGAACTCAAGAGAAGAAGGCAGGTGGGACAGCATGAGGTGGACCTACGCGTTGGAAACGGAGCACGGGTTGCTACTGTTGCTGTAGGAGACTACTTCATTTCTTTACCATCTGGAATTGTATTGGAACTAAACAATTGTTACTTTGTTCCCAGTATTACTAAAAATATTATCTCCATTCCTGCTCTTGTCAGGAAGGGATTTTCCTTTGAATGCAATATTTCAAAGTGTGTTTTATCTTTAGATAATATTGTTTATGCAACTGGTTCAATTAGCAATGGGTTATTCATGTTGGACATGGAATGTTCGATACAGCAAATTGATATTAAGAAAGCCAAGTATGCTGATGATAGCACCTTGCTATGGCATAGTCGTTTAGGCCATATTAACGAGAAACGCATTAAGCGGTTGCATGATAATGGACTGCTGGGATCATTCTCCTATAAGGAGATTGATACATGCAAGGCTTGTTTGATGGGTAAAATGACGAAGTCACCTTTTTCTCATAAAGGTCAAAGGGCTTCAGGTTTACTTGACCTTATACACAGTGATGTGTGTGGGCCATTTAGTAAACATGCCAGAGGTGGCTATCAGTACTTCATTACCTTTACTGATGATTTCAGTAGGTATGGCTATGTCTATCTGATGAGACATAAGAGTGAATCTTTTGACAAGTTCAAAGAGTTCAAGAATGAAGTACAAAATCAGCTAGGCCGAAATATCAAGGCACTTCGCTCAGATCGAGGTGGTGAATACTTGAGTCATACGTTTACTGACTATCTGAAGGAGTGTGGGATTATCTCACAGCTCACTCCGCCAGGAACACCGCAATGGAATGGTGTGTCCGAGAGGAGAAATAGAACGTTACTTGATATGGTTCGTTCTATGATGAGTCAGGCTACTCTTCCATACTCCTTTTGGGGTTTTGCGCTGGAAACAGCTGCAAAGGTACTAAACCGAGTGCCATCCAAGGCAGTTTCTAAGACTCCATATGAGTTATGGTATGGGAAACAGCCGAGCTTGACATTTATCAGGATCTGGGGCTGCGAGGCTTATGTCAAAAAGCTCGCCTCTGGGAAACTAGAGAGCAGATCTGACAAATGTATCTTTGTCGGTTACCCTAAGGAAACTAAGGGTTATTATTTCTACGATCCCAAGGAGAACAAGGTTTTTTGTTGCTCGGACGGCCATATTTCTTGAGAAGGAGTTTCTTCTGCAAGAGGCTAGTGGGAGAGAAATAAAGCTGGATGAGAATCCAGAAGAAGGACAAAGTGACCAAGCAGAGTTGGATGAGCCTGAGCCGGTAGAACAGGTTATTGAACAACCTGAGGCTCAGATATCACGGGAACCGCGAAGATCGGGAAGGATCCGTCGATAGCCTGAGCGCTATGACGGAGTCTACATCATTGATCATGATGAACCCCTCACTTATGCGGATGCGGTCAGTGGACCGGAGTCAGCGAGATGGCTTGAAGCTATGCGCGCCGAGATGGACTCCATGTCAGATAACCAAGTTTGGGATTTGGTTGATCCGCCTCCGGGAGTTATCCCTATAGGCTGTAAATGGATCTTCAAGAAGAAGATTGACATGGATGGTAACGTAGTTACCTATAAAGGCAGGCTAGTTGCGAAAGGTTTCAAACAAATCTACGGGATAGATTATGATGAAACTTTCTCACCTGTAGCCATGTTTAAGTCTATTCGGATTCTTTTCGCGATAGCTGCATACTATGATTATGAGATCTGGCAGATGGATGTGAAAACAGCTTTCCTTAATGGAAATCTGGATGAGGATGTGTACATGACACAACCAGAAGGTTTCACTAATCCAGCAGATCGTCATAAGATATGCAAGTTAAAGAAGTCTATTTATGGACTTAAGCAAGCATCTAGAAGCTGGAATATTCGTTTTGATGAATCAGTCACCGAATTTGGTTTCATCAAGAACGAGGATGACCCGTGTGTATATAAGAGGTTTAGTGGGAGCGTAATTACTTTTCTAGTCCTCTACGTCGATGACATCTTGATCATTGGAAATGACATTCCTGAAATGCATGCTGTTAAAGCATGGCTGAGGAAATGTTTCCAGATGAAAGATTTAGGAGAAGCAGCCTATGTATTAGGTGTGAAGATCTACAGGGATAGATCTAAGAGGCTTCTCGGGCTATGCCAGAGTACTTACATCGATAAGGTCCTGGAGAGATTTCATTTAGAGAATTCTAAACGAGGATATCTTCCAGTCAGACATGGTCTGAATCTTTCGAAGAGTCAGTGTCCACAAACACAGACTGAGAAAGATGAAATGGACAATACGCCTTATGCTTCGGCTATTGGATCCATTATGTATGCGATGTTGTGTACTCGCCCAGACGTCGCTTACGGGTTAAGCGTGACCAGTCGTTTCCAAGGTAATCCAGGTATGGCGCACTGGATTGCAGTCAAGAATATTTTAAAATATCTGCGGAGGACCAAAGATATGTTCTTGATATATGGTGGTCAGGAAGAACTCAGTATTGAAGGATATACTGACGCTTCGTTCCAGTCTGACCAGGATGATTTCCGATCGCAATCAGGCTATGTTTTTAGCTTGAATGGAGGTGCAGTGGTGTGGAAGAGTTTCAAACAGTCAACTGTTGCTGATTCCACAACAGAAGCCGAGTATGTTGCAGCCTCGGAAGCATCCAAGGAGGCAGTGTGGATTCGTAAGTTCGTGAGAGAACTTGGTGTCGTTCCTTCGAGTGCAGATCCTTTGGTTATCTTCTGTGATAACACTGGAGCAATTGCACAAGCAAAGGATGTAGGAGTCCCCTTCAAGGGGGAGCGCAAGCTGATGAAACCCCTTTCGAGAGGGGGGCGCAAAACCCTAATACATGCACATAGAACACTTTTGCATGGGCGGAAATTAGGGCATCAAGAATCGGTTGCATGATATAAATATGATCAACTATGAAAAACCGATTGCAAATCAAGATGAATCATACCATCGCCATTCGTTGGATGATGGGTTGGAATCAAAGACCGAAAGGGATCTTCTCCCTAGTCGACGCACACACGATGAGGAATGGCTTCTCCTTGTCGTCTTTGTGCTAGCAAAGCTTCAAGGGTCCTTTGCGCGTGGAGGAGATGAGATCCTTTTGCTTGGCGAAGATGAACTTCCTCTTTTCTCGTCGAGCGCCTTTGTCACACGAGCACAAGAGAGAAATATCGTCCAAGGCAATGAATGGCGAGAGCGAACGTTGTCCTCAACGTGGAGGCGTTGCTATCCCGAAATAGCAACCCATTTCTCTCAACGGTTATGCGTTCACATGAAGTGAACCGTAACACCTTCACCCATTCGAATCATTGAACCAAGCGCTCACAAGATGAGCCGGTTCATATGACTTTGGTTCAAGACCAAATCAGCCCAAGCAATGGTCGATCTTATTGAACCTCAAGGCTCAAGATCACCGTTGATCTCAAGATGCTCCTGATCTCACCGATCTAGCATCAAATCTCTCGATCGAAGCTTACCGATCTCAAGCCCTAATCAATCAAACATGATCAGACCAGATCTCACTTACAATCAGAGTTTAAAACTCCTTTAAACTGAACCTAAACAATTCAGTCCACACGATCTGACTAAAGTAAGCCATATCATCAAATTGTGCGACCCTAAGGGTTTCCTTTAAATGTCGGTAACGATAACTTTCGTTATCACGATCAGTGAGGGGTATCTAGCAACACATCACTGTCTCCCGATAGAAAGGAAAGAGTCTTCCAAGACTTCACCCAAACCACAGCACAAGTGTGACTCTAACTCACAAGGCATGCATCTTTCCTTTGCCACTGGATGTTCTTATTGGACAAGCGTGTCAAGCTTGTAGCTCCAATATGATGAGCATGATTAGATCAGATGAACACAGTCACCTGGGTATGGCCATACTCTTTTCTCAATCATCTCATCCAGGGGGCCCCTTTAGAACATCACACTCCTTGAACAAGGAGACGGCAATCCTATGTCTATCACTAGTGCCCTAACCTGATTCAAGCTCACCATCCAAGATAATCTATAATCATTATGTTTCAAATGATATTGAACTATCTCAAAACAATGACAATCATCATTTAGAAACACAAGTGATCTCAAGTCAGAGGAAATGTGCCACTTGTTGCAATCAAGGAATATTCACATTGTGACAAGCAATTGAATATCCTAGTAGGGTCTGTCCAGTACATCCAATGTACCCATGAGTCTACATCTTATTCCATGCTCGAAGCATCCTATAAGATTAGAACACATATTAGTCATAACCATATCAAGGTTGTCTCATGTTCACCAAGATATATCGACTAAGGACATAACAGCATGTCAGCCCAGCTGAACAGCTTTGAGACATTATTCAGAAGAACATATATTGCTGCAGACAATGTAACAACCTGAATAATAACCATGCCTTTATAAACATAAAAGTTTATTACATGATACTGATACAATCCCAAGGCCTCAAACATTAGGCTAAGGGCATACCCCAACAATCTCCCACTTGCACTTAATCTAATGGTTGAGAAATCTCAAACCCATATTATTACAGTGCTTCTCATGCTTCTGCTGCGCCAGAGGCTTGGTAAGCGGGTCTGCCAGATTGTCATCTGTATGAACCTTGCAAATTTTGATCTCGCCACGATCTATGATCTCCCTGATCAAATGAAACCGTCTCTGTATGTGCTTGGACTTCTGGTGCGACCGTGGTTCCTTTGCTTGTGCGATTGCTCCAGTGTTATCACAGAAGATAACCAAAGGATCTGCACTCGAAGGAACAACACCAAGTTCTCTCACGAACTTACGAATCCACACTGCCTCCTTAGATGCTTCCGAGGCTGCAACATACTCGGCTTCTGTTGTGGAATCAGCAACAGTTGACTGTTTGAAACTCTTCCACACCACTGCTCCACCATTCAAGCTAAAAACATAGCCTGATTGCGATCGGAAATCATCCTGGTCCGACTGGAACGAAGCGTCAGTATATCCCTCTATACTGAGTTCTTCCTGACCACCATATATCAAGAACATATCTTTGGTCCTCCGCAGATATTTTAAGATGTTCTTGACTGCAATCCAGTGCGCCAAACCTGGATTACTTTGGAATCGACTGGTCACGCTTAACCCGTAAGCGACGTCTGGGCGAGTACACAACATCGCATACATAATGGATCCAATAGCCGAAGCATAAGGCGTATTGTCCATTTCATCTTTCTCAATCTGTGTTTGTGGACACTGACTCTTTGAAAGATTCAGACCATGTCTGACTGGAAGATATCCTCGTTTAGAATTCTCTAAATGAAATCTCTCCAGGACCTTTTCGATGTAAGTACTCTGGCACAGCCCGAGAAGCCTCTTAGATCTATCCCTGTAGATCTTCACACCTAACACATAGGCTGCTTCTCCTAGATCTTTCATCTGGAAACATTTCCTCAGCCATGCCTTCACAGCATGCATTTCAGGAATGTCATTTCCAATGATCAAGATATCATCGACGTAGAGGACTAGAAAAGTAATCACGCTCCCACTAAACCTCTTATATACACACGGGTCATCCTCGTTCTTGATGAAACCAAATTCAGTAACTGATTCATCAAAACGAATATTCCAGCTTCTTGATGCTTGCTTAAGTCCATAAATAGACTTCTTTAACTTGCATATCTTATGACGATCTGCTGGATTAGTGAAACCTTCTGGTTGTGTCATGTACACATCCTCATCCAGATTTCCATTCAGGAAAGCTGTTTTCACATCCATCTGCCAGATCTCATAATCATAGTATGCAGCTATCGCGAAAAGAATCCGAATAGACTTAAACATGGCTACAGGTGAGAAAGTTTCATCATAATCTATCCCGTAGATTTGTTTGAAACCTTTCGCAACTAGCCTGCCTTTATAGGTAACTACGTTACCATCCATGTCAATCTTCTTCTTGAAGATCCATTTACAGCCTATAGGGATAACTCCCGGAGGCGGATCAACCAAATCCCAAACTTGGTTATCTGACATGGAGTCCATCTCGGCGCGCATAGCTTCAAGCCATCTCGCTGACCCCGGTCCACTGACCGCATCCGCATAAGTGAGGGGTTCATCATTGTCAATGATATAGACTCCGTCATAACGCTCAGGTTGTCGACGGATCCTTCCCGATCTTCGCGGTTCCCGTGATATCTGAGCCTCAGGTTGTTCAATAACCTGTTCTAGCGGCTCAGGCTCATCCATCTTTGCTTGACTACTTTGTCCTTCCTCTGGATTCTCATCCAGCTTTATTTCTCTCCCACTGGCCTCTTGCAGAAGAAACTCCTTCTCAAGAAATATGGCCGTCCGAGCAACAAAAACCTTGTTCTCTTTGGGATCGTAGAAATAATAACCCTTAGTTTCCTTAGGGTAACCGACAAAGATACATTTGTCAGATCTGCTCTCTAGTTTCCCAGAGGCGAGCTTTTTGACATAAGCCTCGCAGCCCCAGATCCTGATAAATGTCAAGCTTGGCTGTTTCCCATACCATAACTCATATGGCGTCTTTGAAACTGCCTTGGATGGCACTCGGTTTAGTACCTTTGAAGCTGTTTCCAGTGCAAAACCCCAAAAGGAGTATGGAAGAGTAGCCTGACTCATCATAGAACGAACCATATCAAGTAGCGTTCTATTTCTCCTTCGGACACACCATTCCATTGCGGTGTTCCTGGTGGAGTGAGCTGTGAGATAATCCCACACTCCTTTAGATAGTTAGTAAACGTATGACTTAGGTATTCACCACCTCGATCTGAGCGAAGTGCCTTGATATTTCGGCCTAGCTGATTCTGTACTTCATTCTTGAACTCTTTGAACTTGTCAAAAGATTCACTCTTATGTCTCATTAGATAGACATACCCATACCTACTGAAATCATCAGTAAAGGTAATGAAGTACTGATAGCCACCTCTGGCATGTTTACCAAATGGCCCACACACATCACTGTGTATAAGGTCAAGTAAACCTGAAGCCCTTTGACCTTTGTGAAGAAAAGGTGACTTCGTCATTTTACCCATTAAACAAGCCTTGCATGTATCAATCTCCTTGTAGGAGAATGATCCCAGCAGTCCATGATCATGCAACCGCTTAATGCGTTTCTCGTTTATATGGCCTAAACGACTATGCCATAGCAAGGTGCTGTCATCAGCATACTTGGCTTTCTTATTATCAATGTTTTGTATCGAATGTTCCATGTCCAACATGAACAACCCATTGTTAATTGAACCAGTAGCATACACAATATTATCTAGAGAAAGTACACACTTTGAAATCTTGCATTCAAAGGAAAAACCCTTCCTGACAAGAGCAGGAATGGAGATAATATTCTTGGTAATACTGGGTACAAAATAACAATTGTTTAATTCTAATACAATGCCAGATGGTAAAGAAATGAAGTAGTCTCCTACAGCAACAGCAGCAACCCGTGCCCCGTTT
Organism: Costus lasius; assembly: GCA_027563935.2. NCBI lineage: Eukaryota > Viridiplantae > Streptophyta > Magnoliopsida > Zingiberales > Costaceae > Costus > Costus lasius. Next base: position 47,024,687 of record CM050446.2, read on the forward strand.
CCAACGCGTAGGTCTACCTCATGCTGTCCCACCTGTCTTCTTCTCCTGAGTTCCTGTACATTTGAACAAATGTGAACTCCACATGCAGTGTCCAACACCCATGAAATAGAAGAAGATAACATGACCTCAGTCACATATATACCTGAGCCAGAAGCGATGCTTCCCCTCTTATCTCCTTGGAGCGCTTTACAGTCCTTTTTCCAGTGACCCAGCTGGCCACAGTGGAAACACCTGTATTCCTTGGACCGCTTAACCTTTTGCTTCAGAGCCTTGTTGTAGTTCTTGACAGGGGCCTTGCCCTTCTTCCCCTTCTTCTTGTTCCTTGAAGGAACCATTAAGACAGAGGTCGAAGGCTTACCCTTCAGAGTTTCCTCAGTAGTCAAGAGCATATTCAGCAGCTCTGCCGGAGTACAATCGATTTTGTTCATATTAAAATTAATGATGAACGCATCGAAAGAGGGCGGAAGAGACTGCAGAATAATGTCTACAGCAAGCTCCTGGTTGATGGTATGCCCCAGTTTCTCTAGAGCCTCCTTGTGCCCAATCATCTTGAGCACGTGAGCTCCCACTGGGCTCCCTTCAGCCAGTTTGCTCTGAAAGAAGAGCTTAGTCAAATTATAGCGTTCAGTCCTCGCCTGTGCAGCATACAGCATCTTGAGGTTTGCTATAATCTGTATAGCTGACATATCCTCATGCTGACGCTGCAGCGGTGGCGTCATAGACGCTAGCATCAGGCAAGCGACATCAATGCTATCATTGACGTGCTTTTCATAGGCTTCCCGAACCGCCCTTGCGGCGTTCGGAGCGGGCTGCGGCGGTATCGCCGTCTCGAGGACATACAGTTTCCTCTCTGCCTTAAGAACGATCTTAAGGTGTCCAAACCAGTCAGAGAAGTTCGGCCCAGCAAACTTCTCCCTTTCCAGTAGGGATCGCACATTGAAGTTCATGGTGTTCGTTGCTGCAGGTATCTACAACAATGCAAGAACAGCAAGGTCAGTATCAATGTATAAGAATCAATCAGGACTTAAGAAAGATTCTTTTTCTCACTATTTTATCAGGCTTGAAAAATCCAGCAAAACAGCCCGAAAGAGTAGAACTCTTTTAGTGAGATGGGATCCAGATTTCACACTTGGTCTCCGCGTCCCGCTCAGGCGAGATAAGATGCACAGAGAGTACAAGCACTAATCTCTGGTAGGCAGTCCCTGCCAATCGCCAACCCGTGCGATTCCCCTTCATCTGGGCAATCCAGCAGACTGTGCCAACTGAGTTGGTACAACACAGTCTCTGACCCCACAGATGGCTGCCTCCATGTGCTACCATATGCGCCACATATGTAGCCTACACGGTCAAGCTGACCCGACCTACTTCCTGGACCACCATGTGCTATGCTGAGCAACGAGAAGGGATAAATCCCTACTCTGTAACACACAGGTGTAATCCCACACCGTCTGAAGATAGATGGACGTGCCTACTGAGTGGGTACAACACGGCTCCAACGATAATCAGAACAGTGAGGTTTCGCGTCAGAAGGCTTACGAGCTTGATATTTTAGCGTTGGATTTTAACGGTCTTTTATCTTCCTCACTATCATGCAATTCCTATGGTGATAGCAGAAGATAAATTAAAACATGCTGTTCTACTTATAATACAATAAAAGAAAGCATGGATCTTATGTGGTAAAAGCCCATAGCCTAAGTAAGACCTTAACCTAAATTAAGTCTTCACTTGCTTTTCATCATGGGGCTTTTGCTGCTCATCTGGCCCAAACCTGGGCACAAGCGCCATCTGCAGCACTGGTGCGCCCACCAGGAATTTGCGCCAGGTCCTAGGGTCGAACCCTAGACCTCCCACCTGGTCAAGCCACTGCTGCATGCGCCTCTACCAAGTGTGCTCTGTGCTCTTGTCTGATTAATTTACAAATTAATCTATCTAGACAAGTTTGACACGCAGGTCAACTACATTTTATAAATTAAGTACAAGGTGATTCGCAGATCACAATCAAAATAATTTACAAAATTATTACCAGGCACGCAGGCCCCAGCACAGCACACATTTAACACAGGCAGCCCACATAAGATTAAATAAACATACATATGCATCATCCATCATGTGATCCATTCATGAAATTAAATTTCGAAAAACCGCATAGGTCTGAATTTTAATTTCCTTATAGGCCCTACAACCTTACAACGGTCCATTACTAGGGATCCACTCATCCAACCTAGTCAGATCCATTGCCCTTGCATGCACCAAGTCCTAACTGACTTGAGTCGACCATAAGGTCAACCATGCATGCGCTAGGGCTGAACAACCACAATGAGGTCTGGCAAGCGGGTGTGACCCCGGGCCTAACTCATGTGCGTTCATCAGTTGTCTCAATCAGACATCGCTACACGCCTTTGATGCAGTCGACCTAGAGCCACCTTCAGCACAGGTGCTCTCTGGTCGACTCATCTAGGCTGTCAGATAGTCTGATCAGACCAGTTGGATCTAACTTAGAGGACGACTTCAACCCTAATAACCCGTCTAAGGGTTTACTGCAGGCGCCATTTAGATCTAATGGTAAGCGCGCAAGTCATTTTGTTTTAAGATAAACATCAAAACAACATATAGAAGCGCTACCTACATACATGCGCCAACGGCAATACATAACTAGTAAAGATGCGCATGTAGCCTAGATCTAATAACATGGTGCATACAAGGATCACAAATCACAGCAAACATATTTATCATGCATAAAAGCCTCCTCTGATACCAATTGTAGGAGTCCCCTTCAAGGGGGAGCGCAAGCTGATGAAACCCCTTTCGAGAGGGGGGCGCAAAACCCTAATACATGCACATAGAACACTTTTGCATGGGCGGAAATTAGGGCATCAAGAATCGGTTGCATGATATAAATATGATCAACTATGAAAAACCGATTGCAAATCAAGATGAATCATACCATCGCCATTCGTTGGATGATGGGTTGGAATCAAAGACCGAAAGGGATCTTCTCCCTAGTCGACGCACACACGATGAGGAATGGCTTCTCCTTGTCGTCTTTGTGCTAGCAAAGCTTCAAGGGTCCTTTGCGCGTGGAGGAGATGAGATCCTTTTGCTTGGCGAAGATGAACTTCCTCTTTTCTCGTCGAGCGCCTTTGTCACACGAGCACAAGAGAGAAATATCGTCCAAGGCAATGAATGGCGAGAGCGAACGTTGTCCTCAACGTGGAGGCGTTGCTATCCCGAAATAGCAACCCATTTCTCTCAACGGTTATGCGTTCACATGAAGTGAACCGTAACACCTTCACCCATTCGAATCATTGAACCAAGCGCTCACAAGATGAGCCGGTTCATATGACTTTGGTTCAAGACCAAATCAGCCCAAGCAATGGTCGATCTTATTGAACCTCAAGGCTCAAGATCACCGTTGATCTCAAGATGCTCCTGATCTCACCGATCTAGCATCAAATCTCTCGATCGAAGCTTACCGATCTCAAGCCCTAATCAATCAAACATGATCAGACCAGATCTCACTTACAATCAGAGTTTAAAACTCCTTTAAACTGAACCTAAACAATTCAGTCCACACGATCTGACTAAAGTAAGCCATATCATCAAATTGTGCGACCCTAAGGGTTTCCTTTAAATGTCGGTAACGATAACTTTCGTTATCACGATCAGTGAGGGGTATCTAGCAACACATCACTGTCTCCCGATAGAAAGGAAAGAGTCTTCCAAGACTTCACCCAAACCACAGCACAAGTGTGACTCTAACTCACAAGGCATGCATCTTTCCTTTGCCACTGGATGTTCTTATTGGACAAGCGTGTCAAGCTTGTAGCTCCAATATGATGAGCATGATTAGATCAGATGAACACAGTCACCTGGGTATGGCCATACTCTTTTCTCAATCATCTCATCCAGGGGGCCCCTTTAGAACATCACACTCCTTGAACAAGGAGACGGCAATCCTATGTCTATCACTAGTGCCCTAACCTGATTCAAGCTCACCATCCAAGATAATCTATAATCATTATGTTTCAAATGATATTGAACTATCTCAAAACAATGACAATCATCATTTAGAAACACAAGTGATCTCAAGTCAGAGGAAATGTGCCACTTGTTGCAATCAAGGAATATTCACATTGTGACAAGCAATTGAATATCCTAGTAGGGTCTGTCCAGTACATCCAATGTACCCATGAGTCTACATCTTATTCCATGCTCGAAGCATCCTATAAGATTAGAACACATATTAGTCATAACCATATCAAGGTTGTCTCATGTTCACCAAGATATATCGACTAAGGACATAACAGCATGTCAGCCCAGCTGAACAGCTTTGAGACATTATTCAGAAGAACATATATTGCTGCAGACAATGTAACAACCTGAATAATAACCATGCCTTTATAAACATAAAAGTTTATTACATTATACTGATACAATCCCAAGGCCTCAAACATTAGGCTAAGGGCATACCCCAACAATCTCCCACTTGCACTTAATCTAATGGTTGAGAAATCTCAAACCCATATTATTACAGTGCTTCTCATGCTTCTGCTGCGCCAGAGGCTTGGTAAGCGGGTCTGCCAGATTGTCATCTGTATGAACCTTGCAAATTTTGATCTCACCACGATCTATGATCTCCCTGATCAAATGAAACCGTCTCTGTATGTGCTTGGACTTCTGGTGCGACCGTGGTTCCTTTGCTTGTGCGATTGCTCCAGTGTTATCACAGAAGATAACCAAAGGATCTGCACTCGAAGGAACAACACCAAGTTCTCTCACGAACTTACGAATCCACACTGCCTCCTTAGATGCTTCCGAGGCTGCAACATACTCGGCTTCTGTTGTGGAATCAGCAACAGTTGACTGTTTGAAACTCTTCCACACCACTGCTCCACCATTCAAGCTAAAAACATAGCCTGATTGCGATCGGAAATCATCCTGGTCCGACTGGAACGAAGCGTCAGTATATCCCTCTATACTGAGTTCTTCCTGACCACCATATATCAAGAACATATCTTTGGTCCTCCGCAGATATTTTAAGATGTTCTTGACTGCAATCCAGTGCGCCAAACCTGGATTACTTTGGAATCGACTGGTCACGCTTAACCCGTAAGCGACGTCTGGGCGAGTACACAACATCGCATACATAATGGATCCAATAGCCGAAGCATAAGGCGTATTGTCCATTTCATCTTTCTCAATCTGTGTTTGTGGACACTGACTCTTTGAAAGATTCAGACCATGTCTGACTGGAAGATATCCTCGTTTAGAATTCTCTAAATGAAATCTCTCCAGGACCTTTTCGATGTAAGTACTCTGGCACAGCCCGAGAAGCCTCTTAGATCTATCCCTGTAGATCTTCACACCTAACACATAGGCTGCTTCTCCTAGATCTTTCATCTGGAAACATTTCCTCAGCCATGCCTTCACAGCATGCATTTCAGGAATGTCATTTCCAATGATCAAGATATCATCGACGTAGAGGACTAGAAAAGTAATCACGCTCCCACTAAACCTCTTATATACACACGGGTCATCCTCGTTCTTGATGAAACCAAATTCAGTAACTGATTCATCAAAACGAATATTCCAGCTTCTTGATGCTTGCTTAAGTCCATAAATAGACTTCTTTAACTTGCATATCTTATGACGATCTGCTGGATTAGTGAAACCTTCTGGTTGTGTCATGTACACATCCTCATCCAGATTTCCATTCAGGAAAGCTGTTTTCACATCCATCTGCCAGATCTCATAATCATAGTATGCAGCTATCGCGAAAAGAATCCGAATAGACTTAAACATGGCTACAGGTGAGAAAGTTTCATCATAATCTATCCCGTAGATTTGTTTGAAACCTTTCGCAACTAGCCTGCCTTTATAGGTAACTACGTTACCATCCATGTCAATCTTCTTCTTGAAGATCCATTTACAGCCTATAGGGATAACTCCCGGAGGCGGATCAACCAAATCCCAAACTTGGTTATCTGACATGGAGTCCATCTCGGCGCGCATAGCTTCAAGCCATCTCGCTGACCCCGGTCCACTGACCGCATCCGCATAAGTGAGGGGTTCATCATTGTCAATGATATAGACTCCGTCATAACGCTCAGGTTGTCGACGGATCCTTCCCGATCTTCGCGGTTCCCGTGATATCTGAGCCTCAGGTTGTTCAATAACCTGTTCTAGCGGCTCAGGCTCATCCATCTTTGCTTGACTACTTTGTCCTTCCTCTGGATTCTCATCCAGCTTTATTTCTCTCCCACTGGCCTCTTGCAGAAGAAACTCCTTCTCAAGAAATATGGCCGTCCGAGCAACAAAAACCTTGTTCTCTTTGGGATCGTAGAAATAATAACCCTTAGTTTCCTTAGGGTAACCGACAAAGATACATTTGTCAGATCTGCTCTCTAGTTTCCCAGAGGCGAGCTTTTTGACATAAGCCTCGCAGCCCCAGATCCTGATAAATGTCAAGCTTGGCTGTTTCCCATACCATAACTCATATGGCGTCTTTGAAACTGCCTTGGATGGCACTCGGTTTAGTACCTTTGCAGCTGTTTCCAGTGCAAAACCCCAAAAGGAGTATGGAAGAGTAGCCTGACTCATCATAGAACGAACCATATCAAGTAGCGTTCTATTTCTCCTTTCGGACACACCATTCCATTGCGGTGTTCCTGGTGGAGTGAGCTGTGAGATAATCCCACACTCCTTTAGATAGTTAGTAAACGTATGACTTAGGTATTCACCACCTCGATCTGAGCGAAGTGCCTTGATATTTCGGCCTAGCTGATTCTGTACTTCATTCTTGAACTCTTTGAACTTGTCAAAAGATTCACTCTTATGTCTCATTAGATAGACATACCCATACCTACTGAAATCATCAGTAAAGGTAATGAAGTACTGATAGCCACCTCTGGCATGTTTACCAAATGGCCCACATACATCACTGTGTATAAGGTCAAGTAAACCTGAAGCCCTTTGACCTTTGTGAAGAAAAGGTGACTTCGTCATTTTACCCATTAAACAAGCCTTGCATGTATCAATCTCCTTGTAGGAGAATGATCCCAGCAGTCCATGATCATGCAACCGCTTAATGCGTTTCTCGTTTATATGGCCTAAACGACTATGCCATAGCAAGGTGCTGTCATCAGCATACTTGGCTTTCTTATTATCAATGTTTTGTATCGAATGTTCCATGTCCAACATGAACAACCCATTGTTAATTGAACCAGTAGCATACACAATATTATCTAGAGAAAGTACACACTTTGAAATCTTGCATTCAAAGGAAAAACCCTTCCTGACAAGAGCAGGAATGGAGATAATATTCTTGGTAATACTGGGTACAAAATAACAATTGTTTAATTCTAATACAATGCCAGATGATAAAGAAATGAAGTAGTCTCCTACAGCAACAGCAGCAACCCGTGCCCCGTTTCCAACGCGTAGGTCTACCTCATGCTGTCCCACCTGTCTTCTTCTCCTGAGTTCCTGTACATTTGAACAAATGTGAACTCCACATGCAGTGTCCAACACCCATGAAATAGAAGAAGATAACATGACCTCAGTCACATATATACCTGAGCCAGAAGCGATGCTTCCCCTCTTATCTCCTTGGAGCGCTTTACAGTCCTTTTTCCAGTGACCCAGCTGGCCACAGTGGAAACACCTGTATTCCTTGGACCGCTTAACCTTTTGCTTCAGAGCCTTGTTGTAGTTCTTGACAGGGGCCTTGCCCTTCTTCCCCTTCTTCTTGTTCCTTGAAGGAACCATTAAGACAGAGGTCGAAGGCTTACCCTTCAGAGTTTCCTCAGTAGTCAAGAGCATATTCAGCAGCTCTGCCGGAGTACAATCGATTTTGTTCATATTAAAATTAATGATGAACGCATCGAAAGAGGGCGGAAGAGACTGCAGAATAATGTCTACAGCAAGCTCCTGGTTGATGGTATGCCCCAGTTTCTCTAGAGCCTCCTTGTGCCCAATCATCTTGAGCACGTGAGCTCCCACTGGGCTCCCTTCAGCCAGTTTGCTCTGAAAGAAGAGCTTAGTCAAATTATAGCGTTCAGTCCTCGCCTGTGCAGCATACAGCATCTTGAGGTTTGCTATAATCTGTATAGCTGACATATCCTCATGCTGACGCTGCAGCGGTGGCGTCATAGACGCTAGCATCAGGCAAGCGACATCAATGCTATCATTGACGTGCTTTTCATAGGCTTCCCGAACCGCCCTTGCGGCGTTCGGAGCGGGCTGCGGCGGTATCGCCGTCTCGAGGACATACAGTTTCCTCTCTGCCTTAAGAACGATCTTAAGGTGTCCAAACCAGTCAGAGAAGTTTGGCCCAGCAAACTTCTCCCTTTCCAGTAGGGATCGCACATTGAAGTTCATGGTGTTCGTTGCTGCAGGTATCTACAACAATGCAAGAACAGCAAGGTCAGTATCAATGTATAAGAATCAATCAGGACTTAAGAAAGATTCTTTTTCTCACTATTTTATCAGGCTTGAAAAATCCAGCAAAACAGCCCGAAAGAGTAGAACTCTTTTAGTGAGATGGGATCCAGATTTCACACTTGGTCTCCGCGTCCCGCTCAGGCGAGATAAGATGCACAGAGAGTACAAGCACTAATCTCTGGTAGGCAGTCCCTGCCAATCGCCAACCCGTGCGATTCCCCTTCATCTGGGCAATCCAGCAGACTGTGCCAACTGAGTTGGTACAACACAGTCTCTGACCCCACAGATGGCTGCCTCCATGTGCTACCATATGCGCCACATATGTAGCCTACACGGTCAAGCTGACCCGACCTACTTCCTGGACCACCATGTGCTATGCTGAGCAACGAGAAGGGATAAATCCCTACTCTGTAACACACAGGTGTAATCCCACACCGTCTGAAGATAGATGGACGTGCCCACTGAGTGGGTACAACACGGCTCCAACGATAATCAGAACAGTGAGGTTTCGCGTCAGAAGGCTTACGAGCTTGATATTTTAGCGTTGGATTTTAACGGTCTTTTATCTTCCTCACTATCATGCAATTCCTATGGTGATAGCAGAAGATAAATTAAAACATGCTGTTCTACTTATAATACAATAAAAGAAAGCATGGATCTTATGTGGTAAAAGCCCATAGCCTAAGTAAGACCTTAACCTAAATTAAGTCTTCACTTGCTTTTCATCATGGGGCTTTTGCTGCTCATCTGGCCCAAACCTGGGCCCAAGCGCCATCTGCAGCACTGGTGCGCCCACCAGGAATTTGCGCCAGGTCCTTGGGTCGAACCCTAGACCTCCCACCTGGTCAAGCCACTGCTGCATGCGCCTCTACCAAGTGTGCTCTGTGCTCTTGTCTGATTAATTTACAAATTAATCTATCTAGACAAGTTTGACACGCAGGTCAACTACATTTTATAAATTAAGTACAAGGTGATTCGCAGATCACAATCAAAATAATTTACAAAATTATTACCAGGCACGCAGGCCCCAGCACAGCACACATTTAACACAGGCAGCCCACATAAGATTAAATAAACATACATATGCATCATCCATCATGTGATCCATTCATGAAATTAAATTTCGAAAAACCGCATAGGTCTGAATTTTAATTTCCTTATAGGCCCTACAACCTTACAACGGTCCATTACTAGGGATCCACTCATCCAACCTAGTCAGATCCATTGCCCTTGCATGCACCAAGTCCTAACTGACTTGAGTCGACCATAAGGTCAACCATGCATGCGCTAGGGCTGAACAACCACAATGAGGTCTGGCAAGCGGGTGTGACCCCGGGCCTAACTCATGTGCGTTCATCAGTTGTCTCAATCAGACATCGCTACACGCCTTTGATGCAGTCGACCTAGAGCCACCTTCAGCACAGGTGCTCTCTGGTCGACTCATCTAGGCTGTCAGATAGTCTGATCAGACCAGTTGGATCTAACTTAGAGGACGACTTCAACCCTAATAACCCGTCTAAGGGTTTACTGCAGGCGCCATTTAGATCTAATGGTAAGCGCGCAAGTCATTTTGTTTTAAGATAAACATCAAAACAACATATAGAAGCGCTACCTACATACATGCGCCAACGGCAATACATAACTAGTAAAGATGCGCATGTAGCCTAGATATAATAACATGGTGCATACAAGGATCACAAATCACAGCAAACATATTTATCATGCATAAAAGCCTCCTCTGATACCAATTGTAGGAGTCCCCTTCAAGGGGGAGCGCAAGCTGATGAAACCCCTTTCGAGAGGGGGGCGCAAAACCCTAATACATGCACATAGAACACTTTTGCATGGGCGGAAATTAGGGCATCAAGAATCGGTTGCATGATATAAATATGATCAACTATGAAAAACCCGATTGCAAATCAAGATGAATCATACCATCGCCATTCGTTGGATGATGGGTTGGAATCAAAGACCGAAAGGGATCTTCTCCCTAGTCGACGCACACACGATGAGGAATGGCTTCTCCTTGTCGTCTTTGTGCTAGCAAAGCTTCAAGGGTCCTTTGCGCGTGGAGGAGATGAGATCCTTTTGCTTGGCGAAGATGAACTTCCTCTTTTCTCGTCGAGCGCCTTTGTCACACGAGCACAAGAGAGAAATATCGTCCAAGGCAATGAATGGCGAGAGCGAACGTTGTCCTCAACGTGGAGGCGTTGCTATCCCGAAATAGCAACCCATTTCTCTCAACGGTTATGCGTTCACATGAAGTGAACCGTAACACCTTCACCCATTCGAATCATTGAACCAAGCGCTCACAAGATGAGCCGGTTCATATGACTTTGGTTCAAGACCAAATCAGCCCAAGCAATGGTCGATCTTATTGAACCTCAAGGCTCAAGATCACCGTTGATCTCAAGATGCTCCTGATCTCACCGATCTAGCATCAAATCTCTCGATCGAAGCTTACCGATCTCAAGCCCTAATCAATCAAACATGATCAGACCAGATCTCACTTACAATCAGAGTTTAAAACTCCTTTAAACTGAACCTAAACAATTCAGTCCACACGATCTGACTAAAGTAAGCCATATCATCAAATTGTGCGACCCTAACGGTTTCCTTTAAATGTCGGTAATGATAACTTTCGTTATCACGATCAGTGAGGGGTATCTAGCAACACATCACTGTCTCCCGATAGAAAGGAAAGAGTCTTCCAAGACTTCACCCAAACCACAGCACAAGTGTGACTCTAACTCACAAGGCATGCATCTTTCCTTTGCCACTGGATGTTCTTATTGGACAAGCGTGTCAAGCTTGTAGCTCCAATATGATGAGCATGATTAGATCAGATGAACACAGTCACCTGGGTATGGCCATACTCTTTTCTCAATCATCTCATCCAGGGGGCCCCTTTAGAACATCACACTCCTTGAACAAGGAGACGGCAATCCTATGTCTATCACTAGTGCCCTAACCTGATTCAAGCTCACCATCCAAGATAATCTATAATCATTATGTTTCAAATGATATTGAACTATCTCAAAATAATGACAATCATCATTTAGAAACACAAGTGATCTCAAGTCAGAGGAAATGTGCCACTTGTTGCAATCAAGGAATATTCACATTGTGACAAGCAATTGAATATCCTAGTAGGATCTGTCCAGTACATCCAATGTACCCATGAGTCTATATCTTATTCCATGCTCGAAGCATCCTATAAGATTAGAACACATATTAGTCATAACCATATCAAGGTTGTCTCATGTTCACCAAGATATATCGACTAAGGACATAACAGCATGTCAGCCCAGCTGAACAGCTTTGAGACATTATTCAGAAGAACATATATTGCTGCAGACAATGTAACAACCTGAATAATAACCATGCCTTTATAAACATAAAAGTTTATTACATGATACTGATACAATCCCAAGGCCTCAAACATTAGGCTAAGGGCATACCCCAACAAAGGAACCACGGTCGCACCAGAAGTCCAAGCACATACAGAGACGGTTTCATTTGATCAGGGAGATCATAGATCGTGGCGAGATCAAAATCTGCAAGTTTCATACAGATGACAATCTGGCTGACCCGCTTACCAAGCCTCTGGCGCAGCAGAAGCATGAGAAGCACTGTAATAATATGGGTTTGAGATTTCTCAACCATTAGATTAAGTGCAAGTGGGAGATTGTTGGGGTATGCCCTTAAGGCTAATGTTTGAGGCCTATGGGAATGTATCAGTATCATGTAATAAACTGTTATGTTTATAAAGGCATGGTTGTTATTCAGTTAGTTACATTGTCTGCTGCAATATATGTTCTTCTGAATAATGTCTCAAAGCTGTTCAGCTGGGCTGACATGCAATTATGTCCTTAGTCGATATATCTTGGTGAACATGAGACAGCCTTGATATGGTCAAGACTAATATGTGTTCTAATCTTATAGGATGCTTCGAGCATGGAATAAGATGTAGACTCATGGGTACATTGGATGTACTGGACAGACCCTACTAGGATGTTCAATTGTTTGTCACAATGTGAATATTCCTTGAATATGACAAGTGGCACATTTCCTCTGACTTGAGATCACTTGTGTTATCTAAATGATGATTGCCATTGTTTTGAGGTAGTTCAATATGATTTGAAACATAATGATTATAGACTATCTTGGATGGTGAGCTTGAATCAGGTTAGGGCACTAGTGATAGACATAGGATTGCCGTCTCCTTGTTTAAGGAGTGTGATGTTCTAAAGGGGCCCCCTGGATGAGATGATTGAGAAAGTGTATGGCCATACCCAGGTGACTGTGTTCATCTGATCTAATCATGCACATCATATTGGAGTTACAAGCTTGACAGGCTTGTCCAATAAGAACATCCAGTGGCAAAGGAAATATGCATGCCTTGTGAATTGATTCACACTTGTGCTGTGGTTTGGGTGTAGTCTTGGAAGACTCTTTCCTTTATATCGGGAGACAGTGATGTGTTGCTAGATACCCCTCACTGATCGTGATAATGAGAATTATCGTTACCGACATTTAGAGGAAACCCTCAGGGTCGCACAATTTGATGATATGGCTTACTTAAGTCAGATCGTGTGGACTGAATTGTTCGGGTTCAGTTTAAAGGGATTTAATCTCTGATTGTAAGTGAGATCTGGTCTAATCATGTTTGATTGATTAGGGCTTGAGATCGGTAAGCTTTGATCGAGAGATTGGATGCTAGATCGGTCAGATCAGGAGCATCGAGAGATTGACGGTCAGATCAAGAACTTAAGTGTTTATTGTGGTCTGGACTGATTGCTTGGTTTATTTGGTTATTGAACCAAACTTAAGTGAACCGGCTCATGGATGAGCGCTTGGTTCAATTCAAAGAAGAGAGGAAAATGCGATTGGTTAAATGCATGAACACATGATCGCATGAAAGAGTGAGGTTGGCTATTTTTAGCAACCACGTCTCCATGTCTTGTGTGGAGCGCATATCGTGTGGCCTCCTCTCTATTCTCGTCGCCTCCTCTCGTGTTGATCATTATTCTTCACGCCTTGAAGAGTCGAGAAGAAAAACAAGCAAGCTCTCTCTCATTTCCCCATACGAAGGACTCCTTGAAGATTTGCTAGCACAAAGTCGCCAAGGAAGTAGTCGCCTTCTCATTGTGTGCGTCATCTAAGGAGAAGAGGCACTTGCGTCTTTGATTCTAAGACACCATCAAACCAATGGCAATGGTATGATTTTATCTCTTGTGCAATCGGGTTTTTTAAGTTGATAATAATACATGCATCAAAGGTCCTAGAAACCCTCTTTCCGTTGCTTTAAAAATTACATGCGCCTATCTAGGGTTTCGCCCCCCTTATTTAGGGGTTCTTTCAATATTCCCCTACAGCAACAGCAGCAACCCGTGCTCCGTTTCCAACTCGTAGGTCCACCTCATGCTGCCCCACCTGTCTTCTTCTCTTGAGTTCCTGTACATTTGAACAAATGTGAACTCCACATGCAGTGTCCAACACCCATGATATAGAAGAAGAAAACATGACCTCAGTCACATAAATACCTGAGCCAGAAGCGATGCTTCCCTTCTTGTCTCCTTGGAGCGCTTTACAGTCCTTTTTCCAGTGACCCAGCTGGCCACAGTGGAAACATCTGTATTCCTTCGACCGCTTAACCTTTTGTTTCAGCGCCTTGTTGTAGTTCTTGACTGGGGTTTTGCCCCTCTTCCCCTTCTTCTTGTTCCTGGAAGGAACCATTAAGACAGAGGATGAAGGCTTTCCCTTCAGAGTCTCCTCAGTAGTCAAGAGCATATTCAGCAACTCTGCCGGCGTACAGTCGATCTTGTTCATATTAAAGTTAATAATGAACGGATCGAAAGAAGGCGGGAGAGACTACAGAATAATGTCTACAGCAAGCTCCTGATTGATGGTATGTCCCAGTTTCTCTAGAGCCTCCTTGTGCCCAATCATCTTGAGCACATGAGCTCCTACTAGACTCCCTTCAGCCAGTTTGCTCTGAAAGAAAAGCTTGGTCAAATTGTAGCGTTCAGTCCTCGCCTGTGCAGCATATAGCATCTTGAGGTTTGCTATAATTTCTATAGCAGACATATCCTCATGCTGACGCTGCAGCGGTGGCGTCATAGACGCTAGCATCAGGCAAGCGACATCAATGCTATCATTGACATGCTTTTAATAGGCTTCCCGAACCGCCCTTGCGGCGTTCGGACCGGGTTGAGGCGGTATCGCCATCTCGAGGACATACAGTTTCCTCTCTGCCTTAAGAACAATCTTAAGGTGTCCGTACCAGTCTGAGAAGTTTGGCCCAGCAAACTTCTCCCTTTCTAGTAGGGATTGCACATTGAAGTTCATGGTGTTCGTTGCTGCAGGAATCTACAACAATGCAAGAACAGCAAGGTCAGTATCAATGTTAAGAATCAATCAGGACTTAAGAATGATTCTTTTTCTCACTATTTTATCTGACTGAAAAATCCAGCAAAACAGCCCGAAAGAGTAGAACTCTTTTAGTGAGACGGGATCCAGATTTCACACTTGGTCTCCGCGTCCCGCTCAGGCGAGATAAGATGCACAGAGAGTACAAGCACTAATTTCTGGTAGGCTGTCCCAGCCAATCGCCAACCCGTGCGATTCCCCTTCATCTGGGAAATCCAGCAGACTGTGCCAATTGAGTTGGTACAACACAGTCTCTGATCCCACAGATGGCTGCCTCCATGTGCTACCATATGCGCCACATATGTAGCCTACATGGTCAAGCTGACCTGACCTACTCCCTGGACCACCACGTGCTATGCTGAGCAACGAGAAGCGATAAATCCCTTCTCTGTAACACGCAGGTGTAATCCCGCACAGTCTGAAGATAGATGGACGTGCCCACTGAGTGGGTACAACACGACTCCAACGATAGTCAGAACAGTGAGGTTTCGCGTCAGAAGGCTTACGAGCTTGAAATTTTAACGTTGGATTTTAACGGTCTTTTATCTTCTCAACTATCATACAATTCCTATGGTGATAGCAGAAGATAAATAAATCATGCATTTCTAATTATATAATTGATAAAGAGAAAGCATGCTGATCTTATGTGGGAAAAGGCCATTAAGCCTAAGTAAGACCTTAACCTAACTTAAGTCTTCACTTGCTTTTCTTCATGGGGCTTTTGCTTCTTATCTGGCCCAACCTAGGGCCCAAGCGCCAATTGCAGCTCAGGTGCTGTAAGATCCAAGGATCTTAAGTCCTGGTAAGCATTATTTTGATTTAAATAAAATTATTGACTGTGTTATTATTTCTGTGTATTGATTGTTAATTTATGATAAATTAATTATAGATTTTGGTTGTTGAATTATAGTTAATTAAATTAGAGATTTTTGGATGTTAATGTTAATTAATTAACTAGCTTATTGGATACCAATTTTTAGTTAATTAATTAGAGTTTATTGCTTGTTAATTTAAGTTAATTAATTATTAATTAATTGGAGTTATTGGACGTTAATCCTTATTGGATGTCAATTAAATCCTTATTGGATTTTCATTAAGTGAATGGTTAGTTAATGGTTAAATTAATTAGTTAATCATGGGTTATTGGGTTGGCGCTAATTGGGTTTTAAAATTCGAAATTTTTAGTTAAATGGATTAAACCCTTTTGGAATTAATTGGTTAGCGGGTTAGAAATTAAAAACCGAAATTTTAAGTGGGTAATTCAAGTGAGTTGGCGATTTTTGGCTTGAGGAAACCTTGGGGCGGCTAGGGCAAAGAAGTTGGCGACTTCCTTGAAGGCTTTGGCGATTTCCTTGAAGGCTTGGACGAAAATTTTTCTTCCTCTTCCTTCTTCCTTTGGCCGGCATTCCTTGGTGTTTGGTGGCGTCTCTCAAAGCTTTAGACGAATTTTTGGAAAGGTTTTTACATATTGGTGATCACGGTTAAGAGGTGAGTGGAATGTCTTGTTTGACCTATGAATTTAGTTGTGTTTGTGACATGATACATTTGAGTTCTTGGAATTTCTACCATGTTAAAACCGAATTTAGGGGATGAAA
This sequence comes from Costus lasius, assembly GCA_027563935.2. Lineage (NCBI taxonomy): Eukaryota > Viridiplantae > Streptophyta > Magnoliopsida > Zingiberales > Costaceae > Costus > Costus lasius. The sequence goes on from CM050446.2 coordinate 47,041,156, forward strand.
ACCAAAATTGAGATGTTCTTTCATGTAAACCGAATTCTTGATAATTTTCATGATAATCCGAAATCTTGATATTATTTATGATAAATTATTCATGACAACCGAAATTTGGTGTTATTTATGAAAAACCGAAATTTACATGTTTACATGAGGATTATAAAGACAATTACATGTTATAATTTTATGTTGATGTTATGGAATTTAGGTAGTTTTAAATTAGTGAATTTTGAGCATGCCATTCTTGTTAACTAGAGTTTAAATTTTAAATAGATAACATGTTGTAAAACCGTGGGTTATATGTGTTGTAATGATTTTTGGATGTGTGTTAATTACAATCCATGACTGTTTATTTAGGTGTGTAGCATGTTATTTAATTTAGGTGTGTAGCCTGTTATTTAATTGTTTGAGAAATTTGGGTGATAACATAGCAAGGTTTGACTAAACTAATCAGCATGAAATCTAAGGACTACACTATATTATGTGATATTCGAATATGAAATATTATGTGTTATGTTATGTGATTTTCGAATAGTATGGGTTATGTGAATTTTGAACAATATGTGTTATGTGATGGATTATGTGAATTTTGAATATTATGTGTTATGTGTTGGTTAGGACTATGGCTAAGTGTAACCGTGTACTCATAGGATAGTCCTTATGTGATATGTTAAGGGTTTGAATTTCAGCCCTGTATTTGATATGTGAGGAGGTTGATGTTCAGCCTGCCTATTATGATTATTGTGATGGGGGTTGATGTTCAGCCTGCCCGATATGATTTTTGTGATGACTATCCTAGAGTCTAGTTGACACTTAGGAGTCCACCTTTATGAAATATGATATAAGATGTGTTTGTTGTCCAGTAGGAACCTTTTGGGAGAACGGGTTTTGACGCAAAGTGCCATGTCTTGGTCGGACAGGGGCCACCTCTTGATGTCATCACTCTCTTTTTGTGATATGGGGTGTCGTAGAGCAAAGTGCCACGTCGTGAACCGGCGGGGGCCACCTCTTGAATCTACACACAAGCCATCGATGTGTTTATGGGGTGTTTTAGAGCAAAGTGCCACGTCGTGACCTGGCGGGGGCCACCTCTTGATTCTACTCACTGTCCATGTTTATGTGTTGCACGAGATTTTGCCGCTCCCAGTGCTTAGGCCAAAGCCGGGTTAGACCATATTGGTCACTACTGAATATGCTGGACAACTAGGTTAACTAAGTATTGGTGTGTTTAGTTGGTTTAGAGTATAACTCTAGAACCTGAGTTTGTTTAGAACCTGAGTTTGTTATATGTTGGTGTGTACATCTGGCTGTTTATATGATTTCTGTATTTAATCTTGTTGTATATTGACATAATGTTTTGTTAAAGATTTTTAAAATAATCTGCCTATATTTTTGAATGTATGTTATGGATGGTCGATTTAGACTATCCACTCACTGGGCTGTGTAGCTCACCCCTCACTATTTTCAGGCATAGAGCAGGGGCGCATTTCTTGAGTTAGCATTGGCGTGGACATTATGCTAGTTTGCTGTGATTATATTTAAGAACTTTTGTGCTTAAATATGAGGCCGGTTGTGGCTGAACTATATGAGTTATACGAACTATATGAATGATGTGAACTATGTGAATTTGTGTGAACCACGTGAACTATGTGAAATTTGTGTTGCCAGATTGTGGCAGTTAAATGAGTTTGATTTTTGTGTCACCGCGGGCCTCAGCCTGGTTTCGGTGTTTGGTATGAGTTTATAAAATCGACTTTGTGGCTTTGCTTTGAATTTCGAATCGAATTGTATTTATGCCATCGGATTTGATATAACTGTTGCCTTGCATATGTCTAGTGCAAGGATTGCGTGGTGGCAGGTACCCTTATGTGATTTATGAGATTTGTGTTTTGTGGATATTTATGTATGGGTTTGTGGAAATTTTCAGATCGTGTTTTCTTGAACTCGGTTTTACCTAGCATATGAATCGATCTTATATGAAACATCCTGTATCATTCATGAATTGTGCCATTTGTTTGGGGTTAAGATAACGGGATGTTACAGAATGGTATCAGAGGGAGTTGGCTAGCTAAAACTTAGTTTGGGGGAAAACATGTTTGTGTATTGCTAGACACCTGTTAGGTTTATGATTGTTTTCCTGACTATGATATGTGTGTGTAGGCATTTAAGATGGTGCGAACCAGAGGAAATGCTAGTGATGAGGGCGAGCAGACCCCGAATCTCACGAGAACTATTGAGACTCTAACTGGCATGGTACAGCAACAAGGTGCCATGATAGAGAGGCAAGCTCAGATGCTGCAGCAGCAACAGACTCAGCATCAAGAGGCGCAACAGCAGCTCTTGCAGCAGCTGACTCAAGAGAGACCCCAGACTACTACTCGGGCGGTGGGGGATGACTCTTAGGAGGGCGCTCACAGGCGCTATGCTTCACTTGTGAGTGAATTCCAGAAACTGGGTCCTAGTTCTTTTTATGGGGGCTCAGAATCCAGTACTGCTGAGAATTGGCAGTTGTGCTTGGAAAAGATCTTCCAAGTCATGCGCTGCTCAGATGAGGATAAGTTATGTCTGACCACCTATATGATGCGTGCTGACGCAGATGAGTGGTGGAAGGGCGTGGTGAGACTTGCCGAAGAAAGACATGAGACTGTAGATTGGTCTTACTTCTTGTCTCGATTTAACGAGAAGTACTTCCCAGATAGTTTGGTGGAGGACCGAGAGGTGGCATTTATTCACCTAGAGCAGGGTGATATGACTGTGGACCAGTATGAATTACAGTTCACGAAATTGGGAAAGTATGCTCCTCATCTGATAAACACTGAAAAGAGGAGAGCTACTAAGTTTCTCAGAGGTCTCAGATGGGACATTAGAGAGCAGGTTGGTGCTCAGCATTTGGAGACCTATGTTGAGACTATTGGGCGAGCACGCACCATTGAGAGATACATAGCTGAGAGGAGTTCTCATGTTGCCGTGACAGTGGTTCCTGCAGCTGAGGCGGCGGCTCCTCAGTATGGCAGTGGCGGCAAGGGTAAGAAGTACCCTAAACATAAGGACTACAAGAAGAGCAGGTATAAGCCTTACTCTTACAAGGCACCGCAGCAGTCCAGGGATGCACCGCAGCAGTTCAGGGATGCCAGGGAGGCAAAGATCAGTAACAATGAGAACTGGACTTGCAATTATTGTGGGCTCAAGGGACATCTAGTGAAAGACTGTTATAAGAAGAATGGCGTGTGCTTCAGGTGTAAGAAACCGGGGCACATGGTCAGGGACTGCAAAGAGCCTGAGATACAGCCTAGAGGCGCAGAGAAGCCTACAGTCCAGACACGAGTTTATGCTGTGGCTGAGAAGGATACACGAGCTTCCCGATCCGTTGTGGAAGGTACCTTATTTGTATTTGATCAGTTAGCTCGCATTTTATTTGATCCTGGTGCAAATTTGTCTTTTGTATCTGTTAAGTTTGCTGCATGTTTACCTGTGTTACCTAAGGTGATGAATTATGTTGTGTCGGTGAGTACTCCCTTAGGAAAGTCATTATCTACAGACACTGTGTGTGCTGATTGTGTGGTGCATGTAGAGGGTTATGAGTTTCTAGTGGATTTAATCCTCCTAGACATGCAAGATTATGATGTCATCCTAGGTATGGATTGGTTATCCTCACATCATGCTACTGTGGATTGCTTTGAGAAAGTAATCACTTTAAATCTGCTAGATGGGAGTAGGATTTTTGTGAGAGGTCTAGTGTCAGACCAAGGACCGCATGTAATATCTTTCCTGCAGGCCAGGAAGTTACTTGCTAGTGGATGCAAGGGTTATCTTGCGCATGTTAAGGTGCAGGATGATTCTACTTCTGATTTGACTCAGATGGCGGTGGTGAAAGAATTTCCTGATGTGTTCTCTGAAGAATTTTCAGGCTTGCCACCAATTAGAGAAGTGGAGTTTGGCATTGAGTTGGCGCCAGGAACGGCACCTATCTCCAGAGCTCCTTATCGCATGGCTACCTCAGAGCTGGCTGAGCTTAAGAAATAACTGGAGGAATTGCTAGAGAAAGGGTATATCCGGCCTAGTGCTTCTCCCTGGGGAGCGCCAGTGCTATTTGTGAAGAAGAAAGATGGAACCCTGAGGATGTGTATAGACTACAGGCAATTGAACCAAGTGACTATCAAGAATAAGTATCCTCTTCCCAGAATTGATGATCTATTTGATCAATTACAGGGAGCGACAGTGTTCTCTAAGATTGATCTGAGATCAGGGTATTATCAGCTTAGGGTCAAGGATGAGGATATATTTCAGACTGCTTTCAGGACCAGGTATGGGCATTTTGAATTTTTAGTTATGCCTTTTGGACTGACGAATGCACCTGCTGTCTTCATGGATTTGATGAACAGGGTATTTCATGAATTGCTTGACTCTTGTGTGGTAGTCTTTATAGACGATATTTTGGTATACTCACGGACTACTTCAGATCATGTCAGTGACTTGCGCAGAGTGCTGGAGGTTCTGAGGAAGAACCGGTTATATGCCAAGGCTAGTAAGTGTGAGTTCTGGCTAGAGAAGATCAGTTTCCTTGGGCATGTGATTTCTGGTCAAGGGGTGTCGGTAGATCCAGTTAAAGTGCAAGCCATTCTCAATTGGGGAAGACCGACTAGTGCTACTGAGATCAGAAGTTTCCTGGGTTTAGCAGGTTACTACCGGAGATTTGTTGAGGGATTCTCCAAGCTGGCGGGTCCTTTAACTAAATTAACCAGAAAGGAGGCTAAGTTTATTTGGGATGATAAGTGTGAAGAGAGCTTTCAAGAGCTGAAAAGGAGGTTGACTAGTACACCAATCCTCATTATTCCTAGTGATGGGGAAAGGTTTACTGTTTATACGGATGCTTCAGGCAAAGGGTTGGGTTGTGTCTTGATGCAGAAGGGTTCTGTAGTAGCCTATGCTTCGAGACAACTGAAAGAGTATGAGTTGAACTACCCTACTCATGATTTAGAGTTGGCGGCCGTAGTCTTTGCTTTGAAGATATGGCGTCACTATTTGTTGGGTCAGGAGTTTGATCTGTTCACTGATCACCAGAGTCTCAAGTATATCTTCACTCAGAAGGAGTTGAACATGAGACAGAGAAGATGGATGGAGTTGATCAAAGACTATGACTTCTCTATTCAGTATCAGGCTGGAAAGGCCAATGTAGTGGCGGATGCACTGAGCAGACATCCAGTTACTTCAGTAGCTGCTTTACGAGTCAGTGAGTGGCGGTTACTGCAGGAGTTCAGCGATCTTAGGATCAGTGTTTCTCCTAGAGTTCAGTCGGGTTATGTGGCTCTTCTCAGAGTACAGTCTGCTTTGTTGCAGAAGATCAGAGATCAGCAGTCTGTGGATCCGAGATTAGTTCAGATCAGGGATAGTCTGGTTGATGGCGCAGTTCAGGATTTTAGCCTGTCTGATGATGGTATTCTTCGGTTTCGTGGAAGGGTATGTGTCCCTGAGGAACCGAGCTTGAGGAAAGAAATATTGGAGGACAGCCATAACTCCAAATATTCTCTACATCCTGGTGTGACTAAGATGTATCAGGACCTCAAGAAGAGTTTTTGGTGGCCGGGCATGAAGAAAGAGGTATATGATTTTGTCTCTAGGTGTTTAACCTGTCAGACTGTAAAGGCTGAACACCAGAAGCCTGGTGGTTTGTTGCAGCCCCTTCCTATTCCTGAGTGGAAGTGGGAATGCATCAGTATGGACTTTGTGTGTGGTTTGCCCAGAACCAGATTGGGTCATGATGCTATTTGGGTGATCGTTGATAGACTCACTAAATCAGCCCATTTTCTCCCGATCAAGATGACTTATCCTTTAGAGAGGTTGGCTAGATTGTATATTAATGAGATAGTCAGACTGCATGGAGTGCCTGTTGATATTGTGTCTGATAGGGACTCTCGGTTTTTGTCCAGATTTTGGAAGAGTTTACAGGAGGGTTTGGGTACTAAGTTGAGTTTTAGTACAGCATACCATCCTCAGTCTGATGGCCAGACGGAACGTACTATACAGACTCTAGAAGACTTGTTGAGAGCTTATGTGGTTGATTGGAGTTCTGAGTGGAATCGGGATCTATCTTTGATAGAGTTCACTTATAATAATAGCTTCCACTCCAGTATTCAGATGGCTCCTTATGAAGCTTTGTATGGGAGAAGGTGTAGGACTCCCCTGTGTTGGGAGGAAACTGGTGACAGAATGATTTTGAGATCTGATGCAGTACAGGAGACTACTGATAAGGTCAGCGAGATCCGGGATAAACTGAAGATTGCTCGGGACAGACAGAAGAGTTATGCTGATGACCGTCGTCGTCCCTTGGAGTTTATGGTAGGGGATCATGTGTTCTTGAAGGTGTCACCTATTAAGGGTGTAATGAGGTTTGGTAAAAAGGGCAAGTTGAGCCCTAGGTTTGTAGGCCCTTTTGACATTATTGAGAGAATTGGTCCAGTGGCTTACCGGTTAGCTTTACCTCCTGCTATGGATCATGTGCATAATGTATTCCATGTCTCTGCTTTGAGGAAATATCATCCTGATCCATCTCATGTGTTGGAGTTGGAACCTCTTCAGATTCAGAGTGACTTGACATTTGAGGAAAGACCTCTTCGGATTGTGGATAGGAAGGATAAAGTTCTGAGGAACAAGACTATACCTTTGGTAAAGGTTGTCTGGGGAAATCAGTCAGTTGAGGAGGCGACTTGGGAGACTGAAGCTGATATGAGGAAATTTTATGCTTATCTCTTTGATGATATGGATGCTGAGCTTTAGAGGACTAAAGCTTTATAAGGAGGGAGGGATGTAAGATCCAAGGATCTTAAGTCCTGGTAAGCATTATTTTGATTTAAATAAAATTATTGACTGTGTTATTATTTCTGTGTATTGATTGTTAATTTATGATAAATTAATTAGAGATTTTGGTTGTTGAATTATAGTTAATTAAATTAGAGATTTTTGGATGTTAATGTTAATTAATTAACTAGCTTATTGGATACCAATTTTCAGTTAATTAATTAGAGTTTATTGCTTGTTAATTTAAGTAAATTAATTGTTAATTAATTGGAGTTATTGGACGTTAATCCTTATTGGATGTCAATTAAATCCTTATTGGATTTTCATTAAGTGAATGGTTAGTTAATGGTTAAATTAATTAGTTAATCATGGGTTATTGGGTTGGCGCTAATTGGGTTTTAAAATTCGAAATTTTTAGTTAAATGGATTAAACCCTTTTGGAATTAATTGGTTAGCGGGTTAGAAATTAAAAACCGAAATTTTAAGTGGGTAATTCAAGTGAGTTGGCGATTTTTGGCTTGAGGAAACCTTGGGGCGGCTAGGGCAAAGAAGTTGGCGACTTCCTTGAAGGCTTTGGCGATTTCCTTGAAGGCTTGGACGAAAATTTTTCTTCCTCTTCCTTCTTCCTTTGGCCGGCATTCCTTGGTGTTTGGTGGCGTCTCTCAAAGCTTTAGACGAATTTTTGGAAAGGTTTTTACATATTGGTGATCACGGTTAAGAGGTGAGTGGAATGTCTTGTTTGACCTATGAATTTAGTTGTGTTTGTGACATGATACATTTGAGTTCTTGGAATTTCTACCATGTTAAAACCGAATTTAGGGGATGAAAACCAAAATTGAGATGTTCTTTCATGTAAACCGAATTCTTGATAATTTTCATGATAATCCGAAATCTTGATATTATTTATGATAAATTATTCATGACAACCGAAATTTGGTGTTATTTATGAAAAACCGAAATTTACATGTTTACATGAGGATTATAAAGACAATTACATGTTATAATTTTATGTTGATGTTATGGAATTTAGGTAGTTTTAAATTAGTGAATTTTGAGCATGACATTCTTGTTAACTAGAGTTTAAATTTTAAATAGATAACATGTTGTAAAACCGTGGGTTATATGTGTTGTAATGATTTTTGGATGTGTGTTAATTACAATCCATGACTGTTTATTTAGGTGTGTAGTATGTTATTTAATTTAGGTGTGTAGCCTGTTATTTAATTGTTTGAGAAATTTGGGTGATAACATAGCAAGGTTTGACTAAACTAATCAGCATGAAATCTAAGGACTACACTATATTATGTGATATTCGAATATGAAATATTATGTGTTATGTTATGTGATTTTCGAATAGTATGGGTTATGTGAATTTTGAACAATATGTGTTATGTGATGGATTATGTGAATTTTGAATATTATGTGTTATGTGTTGGTTAGGACTATGGCTAAGTGTAACCGTGTACTCATAGGATAGTCCTTATGTGATATGTTAAGGGTTTGAATTTCAGCCCTGTATTTGATATATGAGGAGGTTGATGTTCAGCCTGCCTATTATGATTATTGTGATGGGGGTTGATGTTCAGCCTGCCCGATATGATTTTTGTGATGACTATCCTAGAGTCTAGTTGACACTTAGGAGTCCACCTTTATGAAATATGATATAAGATGTGTTTGTTGTCCAGTAGGAACCTTTTGGGAGAACGGGTTTTGACGCAAAGTGCCATGTCTTGGTCGGACAGGGGCCACCTCTTGATGTCATCACTCTCTTTTTGTGATATGGGGTGTCGTAGAGCAAAGTGCCACGTCGTGAACCGGCGGGGGCCACCTCTTGAATCTACACACAAGCCATCGATGTGTTTATGGGGTGTTTTAGAGCAAAGTGGCACGTCGTGACCTGGCGGGGGCCACCTCTTGATTCTACTCACTGTCCATGTTTATGTGTTGCACGAGATTTTGCCGCTCCCAGTGCTTAGGCCAAAGCCGGGTTAGACCATATTGGTCACTACTGAATATGCTGGACAACTAGGTTAACTAAGTATTGGTGTGTTTAGTTGGTTTAGAGTATAACTCTAGAACCTGAGTTTGTTTAAAACCTGAGTTTGTTATATGTTGGTGTGTACATCTGGCTGTTTATATGACTTCTGTATTTAATCTTGTTGTATATTGACATAATGTTCTGTTAAAGATTTTTAAAATAATCTGCCTATATTTTTGAATGTATGTTATGGATGGTCGATTTAGACTATCCACTCACTGGGCTGTGTAGCTCACCCCTCACTATTTTCAGGCATAGAGCAGGGGCGCATTTCTTGAGTTAGCATTGGCGTGGACATTATGCTAATTTGCTGTGATTATATTTAAGAACTTTTGTGCTTAAATATGAGGCCGGTTGTGGCTAAACTATATGAGTTATACGAACTATATGAATGATGTGAACTATGTGAATTTGTGTGAACCACGTGAACTATGTGAAATTTGTGTTGCCAGATTGTGGCAGTTAAATGAGTTTGATTTTTGTGTCACCGCGGGCCTCAGCCTGGTTTCGGTGTTTGGTATGAGTTTATAAAATCGACTTTGTGGCTTTGCTTTGAATTTCGAATCGAATTGTATTTATGCCATCGGATTTGATATAACTGTTGCCTTGCATATGTCTAGTGCAAGGATTGCGTGGTGGCAGGTACCCTTATGTGATTTATGAGATTTGTGTTTTGTGGATATTTATGTATGGGTTTGTGGAAATTTTCAGATCGTGTTTTCTTGAACTCGGTTTTACCTAGCATATGAATCGATCTTATATGAAACATCCTGTATCATTCATGAATTGTGCCATTTATTTGGGGTTAAGATAACGGGATGTTACAGGTGCGCCCACCAGGGAAAATGCGCCTGTCCCAGAGTCGAACCCTGGACCTCCCACCTGGTCAAGCCACTACTGCATGCGCCTTTGCCAAGTGTGCTCTGTGCTCTTGTCTGATTAAATTACAAATTAATCTATCTAGACAAGATTGACTCGCAGGTCAATTACACTTTATAAATTAAATAAAATGTGATGCGCAGATCACAATAAATATTAATTTACATTTAAATTCCAGGCTCGCAGGCCCCAGCACAGCACACATTAAACAGGGCAGCCCACATAAGATTAAATAAACAAACATATGGCATCCAATCAGCATGTGATCCAATAAGAAAATGAAATTTCGAAAACCCCATTAGCATCATTTTTTTTTAATTTTCTTATATGCCCTACAACCTTACAACAGTCCATTAATAGGGATCCACTCACCTTGTCTAGTCAGATCCAATGCCCTTGCATGCACCAAGTCCTAACTGACTTGAGTCGACCAAAAGGTCAACCATGCATGCGTTTAGGGCTGAACGGCCACAATGAGGTCTGGCAAGCGGGTGTGACCCCGGGCCTAACTCATGTGCGCTCAATTAGTTGTCTCAATCAGACATCGCTACACGCCTGTGATGCAGTCGACTTATAGCCACCTCGCGCTTGCGCACAGGTGCTATCTGGTCGACCCATCTAGGCTGTCAGATGGTCTGATCAGACTGGTTGGATCTAACCTAGAGGATGACTTCAACCCTACTAACCTGTCTAAGGATTTACAGTAGGTGCTTAGATCTAAGTGAGGCGCGCAAGTGATGAAGTTTTTGAAGAAAAACTATAACATACAACAAGCGCAACATATAAGCATCATTCATGCGCCACAAACTATAAACATGCGCCAATACTAGCATGTAAAATTTTCGCATGATGATAACCCTAGATCTCTTGAACATGCGCATATAATGGATCACACAAAAAGGGGTCAAGCAATCATAAAAACATGCATAAACCTTGGCTCTGATACCAATTGAAGGTCCCCTAGACAAGGGGATGAAACCCTAATAGGCACATGTAAGGGATTTAAACAGCGGAAGAGGGTTTCTAGATCTATTGCATGCTTTACGATCAACGTTAAAATGATTACATACAAGAGAAGAAATCATACCGATGCCATTTCTAGATGGCGTCTTGGAAGCAAAGATCGAAATGGATCTTCTCCAGAGATGACGCACACAAGATGAGTCTTGGCTCCTCCTTGTCGCCCCTTGTGCTAGCAAGGATCGTCCAAGTATCCTGACCGAATGGAAGGGAAGAGATGAGAAATCCTATGCTTGGCGAGAGCTCCTCTTTTCGTCCACACCTTCACACGCAAGAGATGCAAGTGTCGAAAAGCCCAAAGAGGCGTCAAGAGAGCGTGAGCATTGAGAACGTGAGAGTCATGGTCACGTTTAGAGACATGCTTTCTAAAAATAGAAAAGTCTCAACGTTCATGCGACCACAACTTACCCCAATCGCAAAATGCCTCTTCATTTGAACCATGCGCTCATCCAATGAGCTGGTTCAATTCGGTTTGGTTCAAGAAACCAAACAACCCAAGCCATTAGTCCAGATTACAATAAACCCCTGAGGCTTAAGATCTGACCGTTGATCTCTCGATGCTCCTGATCTCACCGATCTAGCATCCATTCTCTCAATCGAAGCTTACCGATCTTAAGCCCTAATCAATTAAACATGATCAGACCAGATCTCACTCACAATCAGAGATTAAATCCCTTTAAACTGAACCTAAACAATTCAGTCCACACGATCTGACTTAAGTAAGCCATATCATCAAATTGTGCGACCCTAAGGGTTTCCTTTAAATGTCGGTAACGATAACTTACGTCATCACGATCAGCGAGGGGTATCTAGCAACACATCACTGTCTCCCGATATAAAGGAAAGAGTCTTCCAAGACTACACCCAAACCACAGCACAAGTGTGAATCAACTCACTAGGCATACATGTTTCCTTTGCCACTGAATGTTCTTATTGGACAAGCCTGTCAAGCTTGTAACTCCAATATGATGAGCATGATTAGATCAGATGAACATAGTCACCTGGGTATGGCCATACACTTTCTCAATCATCTCATCCAAGGGGGCCCTTTAGAACATCACACTCCAATGAAGGAGACGGCGATCCTTTATCTATCACTAGTGCCCTAACATGACTCAAGCTCACCATCCAAGATAGTCTATAACCATTATGTTTCAAATGATATTGAACTACCTCAAAACAATGACAATCATCATTTAGAAACACAAGTGATCTCAAGTCAGAGGAAATGTGCCACTTGTTGCAATCAAGGATTATTCACATTGTGACAAGCAATTGAATATCCTAGTAGGGTCTGTCCAGTACATCCAATGTACCCATGAGTCTACATCTTATTCCATGCTCGAAGCATCCTATAAGATTAGAATACATATTAGTCTCAATCATATCAAGGCTGTCTCATGTTCACCAAGATATCTCGACTAAGGACAAAAGTGCATGTCAGCCTAGCTGAACAGCATTGAGACATTATTCAGAAGTATATGTATTGCAGCAGATAATATATCAACCTGAATAACAACCATTGCCTTTATAAACATAAGAGTTTATACATGATACTGATACAATCCCAAGGCCTCAAACATTAGCCTTAAGGGCATACCCCAACAGAAATTGCCTGCAAAACCTGAGATAAACCCTAGGGAGCACTGTAATGCCATCATGACTAGAAGTGGGAAACAACTAGGAGAACCTAGAGGGAGGTTTGAAAACACTGAAAAAAGGCATGATGATAATGAAAGGGAATTAGAGTTAGGAGAATCTTCTTCACATGAGAAACCCCAAACTTGTTTATCACCTCAAAAGGGTGATGAACCAAAAGGGGAGGAATCATGTGAGAAAGACAATCCTAAATCTGATTTGCCTAATCCTTATCAGCCACCTATACTTTTTCCTCAAAGGTTGGTTCAACATAAACTAGACAAAAAGTTTGGCAAATTTCTTGAAATCCTGAAAAAGCTTTATGTTAACATTCCTTTCACTGAAGCTAGTACTGAAATGCCATCTTATGCCAAGTTTTTAAAGGAAATTTTGTCTAGTAAAAGGAAATTAGATGATTATGGTACATTCACTGTTACTTTAACTGAAGATTGTAGTGCTATCATACAGAACAAACTGCCACCTAAACTGTTATACCTTGATAATTATTTTTTTTAAATTAATTAATTAAAAATTTATTTTCTTAATTTTTTAAAATCTTATAAACCCTCCCCGAATCCTATTCTAATTAGCCCTAAAAATCTCTCCCCAAATCCTAATCCCTCTTACCCTAGATTCTCTCTAAGCTTCCCTATAAATAAAACCCTCTTCTTAACCTACCAATTAAATCCCTAATTAACTCTCTCCACGCAAGCGCCGTCTGTTTTCTCTGAAATTTCCCTTACGAACTCAGCGTCAACGCCAGCCTGCGTCTTCACGTCTGCTCCATCGACATCGGGTGAACGCCAGCGGCTCTCTCCCTTCCTCTGGCGGTTCCTTCCCCTCCAAGTGGCGTTGATCCTTCAGGCGAGCACATCTCGGCGGCAGGTCGACTCTGTTCGAGCGGCGAGCAACGACTTCGTTCTCCTCTGTTCCAGACGCGAACGGCGAGAGACATGTTCCTGGGTCAGGCGGTTTCGTTTTCTTCCTGCGGCGACTGATTTTTCCATCTTCTCCCTGCGGTGAGTTTTCTTTCTAAGTCGACGTCGTCTCCGCCTCCTTCCGACGATTCTTTCTTCACTTGGCGGCTCCTTTCTTCCTTGTTCACAGCGTCTCTCTTCCTTTCCAGCGTCGACGGTTTTTCCTCTCTAGCCGACTACTACTTCCCCTTCCGGCAGTCCTCCCTTTTCCGGTGCCGGCGACCTGCAATTCCTGTCCGGCGCTGCTTCCTTCCAGCGAGCGTTAGTGACCTTACCGGGACGCGTTCGGCGTGCGAATGAAGCGTTAGCGTGAATCGAGTTCCGGCAGAACAAAGGTAAGTGTTGATTTTATAATATATACCCTAAAACAGCAAACTAAGGAACCTAAACTGAATGTTAATACTTTTAGGGTAGATTTTAAAGATTCTAGTATTCTAGAACCTAGTGGTAATCAGAGATTACTATGATTTATTTCAGTTGAGAGAAGGTGATCTTTGAGCTTTCAAGGATAATTTCGGATATTAGCGATCGAGGTAGGAATCTTTCCCCTACCTTTGTTACGGTGTCAAATTCATGTGTAGATAAATATTGACACCTTATCCTTGAAACTATTCTGATTGATTTGCTTCTAAATTCAGTTGACCTCGTTACCTTATTAATTGTGCATATTTGAATTCATAATCATCATGGATGCATTGAGAATATGTTGATAAAGTTTTCTGATATTTCTGTTGGAAAGTTATAACTGTTTACGAACTATGCAAGTAAATTGAGATATTATACTGTTATCATGTCGTGGCATGCATAAGACCTCTGACCTAGTGATTTATCACCAGTGGCCTGTTTATCTGAGTTATAGTTCTGATTATATCAGACTATGTGTTTGCCGGTTAGGGCACCGCCAGTTGTCCTCGGGACAATACTACGGATGTCAAATGTTGGACGCAACATTCACCGGACTGTTTGAGACAGTCGTTCCATCGTGTGAGCTGACGGTGGAAACACTCTAAGAATGAGTGCGGCTCATGAGTGAGATCTGTGGCCAAGCTTGATGATTTACGCGACAACCTTATGTTCAATTATTTTGTTGTATTATCAGTTCCTGACATGTAGTGTAGTTCTGTTATCGCAATTTCATATAAATTGAACATGCATCATCTCTTGTTGATTCCTACTTAGCAATTTTTCGCTAACTCCCCTTGTTTCTCCTCCAGGTACCGAGTTTGCGTCTGGGAGGGATAGAGTAGATAGCTAGTTAACCACCGGAGTCAGAGTATCATCAAGTGTTCTTTGCTAAACACTTTTTTGATTTATTCTAGTCTTGCAGTTGAATTAGTTGCATCTTTGTTAGAGTGTCTTTAGAGACTATAGTTAATAAATTTTGCAATGGAGTCAATTGAATATGTTATACAGTTCTGATGTTGAATTTAAGATTATTTGATTTTATAGTAATCATGTTCCTTTGTTCCTATTAATATTGTCATCTCCCTGGGGAACCCTGAGCTAGGAATAGCCGGCTTCCGCCGGGGCGTGACAATTTTATTGGTATCAGAGGCAAGTTAGTAAGAAAGCCTAAGGATATAGGAACAGTAGGATTATGATTGGGTTAAGATTAGAATAACTGAATAAGTAAACATTCATTATATGACATGTTACTTTGTTGGCAGGATGGCACCAAGAACTAGAGCTAGAGCAATCCCAAGTCAAGGAAGTAAGGGAGCTAGAAATTCTCTTGATGCTGAGGTACAGTTACCTCAAAACTTACCTAGAGCCCCTACAAGAAGAAGAAGTGGGTATGAAGCCTCAGTACCCTTAGAGGCAGCACCACCTGCTGAAACAGTTAGGGATGAGGGTGAATCGTCCTCTCCTTCATTGATACCACAAACCGTAGTAACCCAGCCAGTTAGGGCAGCCAATATGCTTATGCAGTTTTCTCAGTTAGGAAAAGATAGATTTGTTGACTTCGCCGGTACTACTAACCCTTGGGCTGCCAGAAATTGGTTACTAAAAGTAGAGCAAACTTTTAGGGCACTAGGATGCCTAGAGGAACAAAAGGTGGAATTGGCCACATACTTTTTATCTGATAGAGCTGGGACATGGTGGTCTGGTATGAGAGTTATCTTTGGAGATGGTCCTATCCCTTGGACTGATTTTAGAAGAGCATTCCTTGAGAATTATTTCCCTGAAACTTTTCAAGACAGCCAGATACAGGAGTTTCTGAACCTAAAACAAGGAAAAAGGACCGTAAATGTTTATGTGACTGACTTCGAGAGATTATCTGATCTATTTCCAGAATTAGTGACCACCGAAAGGAGAAAGTGTCAACTGTTTATTAAGGGACTATATCACACCATAAATGGGCAGATGAACACTATTCCATTAGATAGCTTTCAGGAAGTGGTAAATATGGCATTCAGAATAGAGGCTTCTCTACTTGATGTGGAAAAAGATAAACAAATAGAGAAGGTTCAAGAAGTTGCAGAACAGAGAAAGGTCAATCAGTCAATTAGACCAATGGAAACAAGAACCTATGATAGGAAGAGATCTAGAGTAGTATTCAATAACCATTAGAGACCTGTACACTCTTCCTACGCACCAAGCTTTAATTCAACAGGGTCAGCAAGAAAATGCTTTAAATGTAACAAAGAGGGACACACTGCTAATATCTGCCCTCTTAACGAGATACGATGCCACTATTGCAAGGATTGGGGTCATTATAAGATTAACTGCCCTTGGAAAGGATTTCAACCCCCACAGCAAAGTTATCAGCAGAGCCATCAACAAAGTTACCAACAGAGCTCTAGACCTAAGACTTACAATGGGAGACTAGGTCAGGCTAGTCAGGCGGGGTCACAACAGAGGCGGCCTCAGCAACGACCTTCAGGCCCAGCCAGAGTATATGCAGTAACCCAACAAGAGGCTCAGGAAGCTCCAGACACCGTGATGAGAGGTATTATTTTTGTATATGATTATCCTGCATGTCTGCTTATTGATACTGGTAGCACTCATTCTTTTATCTCTTATGAGTGTGTGATGAAAATAAAGAAAAAGCCCACTGTAGCTAGTACTGAACTATCTGTCTGCACACCTTCTGGAGGTGTGATGCAATCTCACTTAGAACTGAAACAATGTCCTCTCATCTTTGGTGATATAGTTGTTGAAACAGATCTGAGAGTTTTAGACTTCTCAGACTTTGACATTATCCTGGGCATGGATTGCCTTTTTATCCATTATGCTAATGTTGATTGTCATAATTATGTTGTGACCTTTAACCCTCCTAGTTTACCTTCCTAGAGATTTATAGGAGTCTCTGGACAAGTGGCTCCCATAATTTCTGTTATGAAAGCCAAGAAGTTAATGAGAGATGGGTGTCATGGATTTCTATTATCCATTTCAAAAGTAGAAGAGAAAACAAGAGAGCCTATGGAGCAAGTTGTAGTGATAAGGGAATTCACATATGTGTTCCCTGAGGAGTTACCTGGACTTCCTCCAAAGAGACAAGTTGAATTTGCAATTGAGCTTCAACCTGGGTCTGCTCCAATTTCTAAAGCACCATTCAGAATGGCTCCTAAAGAATTAACAGAACTTAAGAGCCAGTTGCAAGAACTTTTGGACAAGGGGTTTATACGACCTAGTGTATCCCCTTGGGCTGCTCCAGTCCTCTTTGTAAAGAAGAAGGATGGATCTATGAGACTATTCATTGACTACAGACAGCTGAATGCCATTACAATCAAAAATAAATATCCACTTCCCCGAATTGACGATTTATTTGACCAGTTGAAAGGCACATGTGTTTATTCTAAGATTGACTTGAGATCAGGGTATCATCAAATAAGAGTCAGAGATGAAGATGTGTCCAAGACTGCATTCAGAACAAGATATGGACTCTACGAATTTTTAGTGATACCTTTTGGACTTACTAATGCACCTGCAGTTTTTATGGACATGATGAACAGAATTTTTATTCATTATCTGGATAAATTTGTGGTTGTCTTCATAGATGATATTTTGATATATTCCTGCAGTATGACTGAACATGAGAAACATCTCAGATTAGTTTTGGAAAGGTTGAGGCAAGAAAAGCTATATGCTAAGTTCAGTAAGTGTGACTTGTGGCTTAAAGAAGTGGCATTTCTAGGCCATGTTATTTCTGGTGATGGAATAGCCGTGGATCCCCAGAAGATTTCTGCTATCTCTGAGTGGGGGAGGCCAAAATCAGTGCAAGAAATTCGAAGCTTTCTTGGTTTAGCAGGGTATTATAGACGATTTGTGAAAGGATTTTCTAAGTTGGCTGCTCCTTTAACCTATCAGACTAGAAAGGGTGTGAAATTTGATTGGAAAGATACATGTGAAAATAGCTTCTTGGAACTGAAAAAGAGATTAATTACTGCTCCAGTGTTGGTAATCCCTTCCGGAGAAGATAGTTATATCGTGTACACTGATGCTTCTGGTCAAGGTCTGGGTGGAGTTTTGATGTAAAATGATAGAGTAGTTGCCTATGCATCCCGGCAACTCAAGAATCACGAGAAGAATTATCCAGTGCATGACTTGGAACTAGCTGCCATCATTTTTGTTTTGAAGTTGTGGAGACATTATTTATATAGCACTACTTTTGAAATATTCACTGACCATAAAAGTTTAAAATATCTGTTTAGTCAGAAGGAGCTGAATATGAGGCAACGCAGATGGATGGAATATCTAAAAGATTATGATTGCCAAATTAAGTATCACCCTGGCAAGGCAAACGTGGTAGCCGATGCTCTGAGCCGGAAATCAGAAGGAACACTTGCTCGTCTGAGGACTACACCAACCGACTTAATTAAACAGCTTGTGGAATTGGGTGTTGAAGTAATAAATGAATCAGAAAGGAGTTACTTGGCTGTGATGAGAGCTCAGTCTCAGCTTGTGCAGAAAATTAAGGAGACTCAATTGGGTGATGAAAATCTATTATCTTTGAGTAAGAAAGTAGAACAAGGGCTATTACCCGATTTCACAAAAGATTCAGAAGGAGTGTTGAGATTCAGAGGAAGACTGTGTGTACCCGAAAATCATCCTGTGAAAGAAGAGTTACTAAATGAAGCACACCGATCTAAGCTTACCATTCATCCAGGGAGTACAAAGATGTACAAGGACCTTAAGGAATATTATTGGTGGAACAATATGAAAAGGGACATAGCAAAGTTTGTATCATGTTGCCTAACATGTCAGCAGGTGAAGGCTGAACATATGAGACCAGCAGGGAAGTTGCAAAATATTCCTATACCTGAACGGAAGTGGGAGCATATTACAATGGATTTTGTCTCAGGACTTCCTAGATCTCAAAGGGGATATGACTCAATCTGGGTGATTGTTGATAGATTGACTAAGTCAGCACATTTTCTACCTGTTAAGAAAACTGACACCTTGGATAAGTTAGCCATCCTATATTGCAATGAGACTGTCAGACTACATGGTGTACCTACTAGTATTATTTTAGACAGAGATCCGAGGTTTACTTCTAGATTCTGGGGTAGTTTGCAAAAAGCTTTGGGTACACAATTACATTTTAGTACAGCATTTCATCCCCAGACAGATGATCAATCAGAAAGAACTATACAAACTTTGGAAGATTTGTTGAGAGCATGTGTACTTGATTTTGGTGGCAATTGGGAAAGTTATTTACATTGGGCAGAATTCTCATATAATAACAGTTATCACTCATCAATAAAGATGACACCGTTTGAAGCTCTTTATGGAAGGAGATGTAAGTCCCCTGTGCTTTGGGATGAAGTTGGTGAAAGACTATTATCAGCTCCTCAGATGCTACAACAGGATGTAGAAATAGTGCAAGGAATCAAGCAAAGGTTGTTAACAGCTCAGAGCAGGCAAAAGAGTTATGCTACGGAAATACATATCTGATCCATCTCATGTGTTAGAGAAATTGTCAGTGCCAATTCGATCAGATACTTCCGTTGTTGAACACCCTGTTCGGATATTGGAAAGAAAAGAACATCAGTTAAGAAACAAGATCATCAAGATGGTTAAAGTCGGTTGGCAGCATTATTCAGATAGCGAGGCTACGTGGGAGCGCGAAGAGGATGTAAAGGCTTAGTACCCCCAATTATTCTAGCTTGGCAAGTGAATTTGAGGGACCAAATTCTTTTAAGGGGTAGATAATGTTATACCTTGATAATTATTTTTTTTAAAAAATTAATTAATTAAAAATTTATTTTCTTAATTTTTGAAAATCTTATAAACCCTCCTCGAATCCTATTCTAATTAGCCCTAAAAATCTCTCCCCAAATCCTAATCCCTCTTACCCTAGATTCTCTCTAAGCTTCCCTATAAATAAAACCCTCTTCTTAACCTACCAATTAAATCCCTAATTAACTCTCTCCACGCAAGCGCCGTCTGTTTTCTCTGAAATTTCCCTTACGAACTCAGCGTCAACGCCAGCCTGCGTCTTCACGTCTGCTCCATCGACATCGGGTGAACGCCGGCGGCTCTCTCCCTTCCCCTGGCGGCTCCTTCCCCTCCAAGTGGCGTTGATCCTTCAGGCGAGCACATCTCGGCGGCAGGTCGACTCTGTTCGAGCGGCGAGCAACGACTTCATTCTCCTCTGTTCCAGACGCGAACGGCGAGAGACGAGTTCCTGGGTCAGGCGGTTTCGTTTTCTTCCTGCGGCGACTGATTTTTCCATCTTCTCCCTGTGGTGAGTTTTCTTTCTGAGTCGACGTCGTCTCCGCCTCCTTCCGACACTAACGATTCTTTCTTCACTTGGCGGCTCCTTTCTTCCTTGTTCACAGCGGCTCTCTTCCTTTGCAGCGTCGACGGTTTTTCCTCTCTAGCCGACTACTACTTCCCCTTCCGGCAGTCCTCCCTTTCCCGGCGCCGGCGACCTGCAATTCCTGTCCGGCGCTGCTTCCTTCCAGCGAGCGTCAGCGACCTTACCGGGACGCGTTCGGCGTGCGAATGAAGTGTTAGCGTGAATCGAGTTCCAGCAGAACAAAGGTAAGTGTTGATTTTATAATATATACCCTAAAATAGCAAACTAAGGAACCTAAACTGAATGTTAATACTTTTAGGGTAGATTTTAAAGATTCTAGTATTCTAGAACCTAGGGGTAATCAGAGATTACAATGATTTATTTCAGTTCAGAGAAGGTGATCTTTGAGCTTTCAAGGATAATTACGGATATTAGCGATCGAGGTGGGAATCTTTCCCCTACCTTTGTTACGGTGTCAAATTCATGTGTAGATAAATATTGACACCTTATCTTTGAAACTATTCTGATTGATTTGCTTCTAAATTCAGTTGACCACGTTACCTTATTAATTGTGCATATTTGAATTCATAATCATCATGGATGCATTGAGAATATGTTGATAAAGTTTTCTGATATTTCTGTTGGAAAGTTATAACTGTTTATGAACTATGCAAGTAAATTGAGATATTATACTGTTATCATGTCGTGGCATGCATAAGACCTCTGACCTGGTGATTTATTGTAACATCCCTCAGAATCACACCCCACACGCATACAAGTAAAAATACGGGGTTTTGAAAATTTTTACTCTTCCATTAAAACATAAGAAGAAAGCGGCATCGAAGGACATTACTACGGAACTGAAAACCGCACAGAACTGAGTAGGATCGATTTACTAGGAAATAGAAATCCGGAAATCCAGAAAAATCCGGCAGCAAGTATACTAAATTACTGCTGCACAGACCCATATATCCTGGAACAAAACAAATGTCCACACTACACATATGTGGAGAACACAATTGTCAGAAATATTACAGAAACAGATTATTCAGATACCCAATACAACAAAAATTCGGTCACACAGCTCAAAGTATTCCGACTACAATAAATCTCAAATCGGACATTTCAGAATAATAACAATTTCAATTCTCATGAATCCAAAACTCGTATCCAACAATTAAAACGAGACAACTATAACATAATATAATATCCTGAAAACAGGCATAAGCCCTCAGGAGATAAAATGTGTCATATAATTAAGTTAGGCACGCAGGCCTGATAAATCTTTAGAAGACAACTCTTAGAAATTATATAAAACATAGCATCATAACAAATTTAGTAGCTGTAGCAATCACTGTCCTGATGTCTCACCTGAAAATATTTAAACAACGGGGGTGAGCTAAAAAGCTCAGTGAGTAAAAGACACTAAAAGCCATCCATAGTACACATCAAAACTATCATGCTTAACAGATAAGATACTTAACATGAACACTCATATCAAAACAAAACATAATCAAATACAGATATTTATAACAATAAGCATCAAGCATGAAGTAGGATATAAGTCTACCAACCCATTCCAACTAATCATACTACCCAACACATCTATAATACAGATCGAAACAGAACTACAGAAAATCAGAGCTGACAGACAGAACAGATCGAAATAGAACTACAGAAATCAGAGCTGACAGACAGAAAATCAGAATTTTCAGAATCCAAACGGATAGTCTACATCGGAAACAGAAAGGCCACAGAAGGCCTGAAGACCACAGAAGGTCTGATGACCACAGAAGGTTTGACCCCACCTCTGCCGAGGACGAGACATGCATGCATATCAAAAACAGAATAGTAGAGGAGGTATCAGTGGGTGGCCCCCGTCTTGTCAGGACGTGGCACTCTGGCCTCCAATACTGGTAGAGGAGGTATCAGTGGGTGGCCCCCGTCTTGTCAGGACGTGGCACTCTGGCCTCCAATACCCAGAACAGAACAGAAATAGTGGAGGGAGAACGGAAGGTGAGACCAGCTCACATCTACCCTTCACTAGTGTCTCATGGGTCGTAGTAGACTATCAGCACCATTACAGCGCCACAGAAGGAGGGTAAGGACACGGAAGAGTGCTACACTAGGGCATAATTTTTACAGAACAGATCATGCTGAAATAGAGGAGTAGGACTAACCACCACTCAATTCTCACATCATGCCCAAAGTGTCTCACAAACCAGAAAATGACACACCCTAATATCCAGTCCTTAACAAAATTACAATTTGCAGAAAATCAAAGCTGAACACACTTCATAATTTTTGCCATCAACCAGAAGTAATATATGAGTGAATTCCTTGAATTCCTTAGATTTCATGCAACTATCCTTAATTCATGTCAAACCATTCTATGTTCTCACAAAGGTTATAACACATTCAAAGTTTCAGAAAATTCACAACATATATATACAGAATAGAAATTTTTCACATAACAAACAATTAAACAGATGTTTCAGAAAAATAGATTAATATATCATACTTGCAACAGATGTTTCAGACCGAGTAAGTAATCTAAAATAGGCAATATGATATTCACAATAAATCTGTTTGACTCTACTTTCCAATAGAACTGAATCCGTCGGATTTGGAGTTATAACCGGGGAGATATGGGTGTTCGAACATAGAAAGGTCGGGATTTCAGAATTCCAGAAAACAGATTCGTATATCAGAATTGCGACACAAATTTCAGATCCAATAACTAACAGAGAATAGGCGACATGGTAGTCAAATTGAACCCCTTCGAGTCTACTTTCTAATAAAACTGATTTGACAAGATTTCGAACTATACCTAGGGAGATATGATGGTTCGAACACATAAAGGTCGAAATCCAGATTTCCAGAAAACTGATTTTGTACAGCTAGATTGCAATACAGATTGAAATACGAATACAGTTCGGATATGGTGTATATCATATTCAAATTAAAGCCGAATGTATCTAGTTTCATACAAAATTTATTTCGTGCGATTTGGATCTATATGCCATGAGATATTGGGGTTATAGTACACAAAGGTCAGATTAGAGAATGCAGATTTCAGCAGAACAGGATTTTAAAACCCTATAAATATTTGAATTCGACCCCATACGGATAATCATTGCAAATAACGAATTTTAATTGAAATAATTTACAATTTAGTGGATTAGACTCCTTAGGATCGAATTACTCACCAAAAAACGTTCACAGAAGAAAAACGCCAAGACAGAGGATCACCAGGAAGTTCGTCCACCACCAGTCTGCCACCACCAGCGTCAGAAATCTCAGGAGGCGCCAAGCATAGTGAGGGGCGACAACCAAAGGCGGCTAGGGCAAGAAAACACAAAAGTCGTGAGGGAGAGGAGCCCTCACGCAATTTCTCTTTTTCTCCCACCCCAAACGGATCCAAGATCCAATAACCCAGTTAACTTAAGTGAAAAATCGGTTTTATGGGCTTACCTGGGCTTAACCACCCTGCGCCACTCCAATAATACCAGAAATATGCGCCACCATGGTGGAAGGAATTCCAGGAGCAAAGAATCAAGGTTGAGGGTTCGAATCCCCAACCAAAATAATTATTTTTGCCCTGTAGGAAAAATTCCTACACTTAGGCAAAAATCCCAAAATTTTAACAGATAAAAATACAGAAACAGAATTTCTAACCTTAAATCATAATTCAGACAAATCGAGGGCGTTACATTCTCCCTCCCTTATAGAGCTTTAGTCCTCTAAAGCTGACCAAGCCCGTCACTGAACAGGTGAGGATGCTCCTTTCTCATATCTGCTTCAACCTCCCAAGAGGCTTCTTCAACAGACTGATTTCCCCATATGACTTTCACAAGTGGAATAACCTTATTTCTCAGCACTTTCTCTTTTCTATCTTCAATTCTGAGAGGTTTCACCACAAAAGTCATATTCTCTTCAAGCTGAAGAGGTTCCAACTCTAGAACATGAGAAGGATCAGAACAATATTTTCTGAGTGTAGAAACATGGAACACATTATGGAGGTGTTCCAGTGATGGGGGCAGAGCAAGTCGGTATGCCACAGGTCCAACCCTCTCAATGATATCAAAGGGACCAATGTACCTGGGACTCAATTTTCCCCTCTTCCCAAATCTCATCAACCCTTTCATAGGTGAGACCTTTAGGAAAACATGCTCTCCCACCAAAAACTCAAGAGGACGCCGCCTCACATCAGCATAACTCTTCTGCCTATCCTGAGCAATCTTCATCTTTCTCTGAATTTCTCTGATCTTCTCAGTGGCTTCCTGAACAGCATCAGACCTTAGCACTGTTCTGTCCCCAGTTTCCTCCCAGCATATAGGTGTTCTGCATTTCCTCCCATATAGGGCCTCATACGGAGCCATCTGTATGCTAGAGTGAAAGCTATTGTTGTAGGTGAACTCTATCAGTGATAAGTCCAGATCCCACTCAACAGACCAGTCAACCACATAAGATCTCAGAAGATCCTCAAGTGTCTGAATAGTTCTCTCTGTCTGACCATCAGATTGAGGATGATATGCAGTGCTGAAACTCAGATTAGTTCCCAAATCTTCCTGTAATTTCTTCCAAAACCTGGACAGAAATCGAGGATCACGGTCAGAGACAATGTCCAAGGGAACTCCATGCAATCTGACAATCTCATCGATGTACAGTTTTGCTAACCGATCTAAACTGTAAGTCATTTTGATCGGTAAGAAGTGAGCTGACTTCGTGAGTCTGTCCACAATCACCCATACAGCATCATGATTCCTTCTGGTATTGGGCAGTCCACACACAAAGTCCATACTGATATGCTCCCACTTCCACTGAGGAATAGGGAGAGACTGCATCAAACCGCCCGGCCTCTGATGCTCAGCCTTCACGGTTTGGCAAGTCAAACATCTGGACACAAACAAATGCACATCCTTCTTCATACCATGCCACCAGAAAGTCTTTTTCAGATCCTGATACATCTTGGTACTACCAGGATGAACGGTATACTTAGTGCAATGGCTTTCCTTAAGAATTTCATTTCTCAACTCAGGGTCCTCAGGGACACAGACCCTTCCACGGAATCTGAGGAGACCATCATCCGACATACTGAAATTCTCAACCCAGCCTTGCTCAGACCTCTCTTTCCACCGTAAAATATCCGGATCTGACTGCTGCCCTGATCTCAGTCTCTGCAGTAAGTCTGACTGAACCCTGAGAGAAGCTAGAAGACCGCCTCTCTCACCCGAAGTCACACTCAGATGCATGTCACTGAACTCCTGCAATAGTCGCCACTCCTGGACTCGCAGTGCAGCTATCTGAGTCACAGGATACCGACTAAGAGCATCAGCCACCACATTGGCTTTACCAGACTGATATTGGATGGTGAAGTCATAATCCTTTATCAATTCAATCCATCGCCTCTGTCTCATATTCAGCTCTTTCTGAGTGAAGATATACTTCAAGCTCTGGTGATCTGTAAACAATTCAAATGTCTGTCCAAACAGATAGTGCCTCCAGATCTTCAAGGCAAAAACTACAGCTGCCAACTCCAGATCATGAGTGGGGTAGTTTACCTCATAGTCTTTGAGTTGTCTTGAAGCATAAGCAACTACCTTTCCTTGCTGCATCAGTACAGCACCCAGACCCTTACCAGAGGCATCAGTGTACACAGTGAACTTCTCTCCATCACAGGGAATGATGAGGATAGGAGCATTGGTCAGTCTCCTTTTCAGTTCCTGAAAACTAGACTCACAATTATCAGACCACTCAAACTTCAAATTCTTTCTAGTTAGCTTAGTCAGAGGACTAGCTAGCTTGGAAAAACCCTCCACAAAGCGGCGGTAGTATCCAGCTAAGCCCAGAAAACTTCTGACCTCAGTCGCTGTAGTTGGTCTTCCCCAGTGAAGAATGGCCTCCACCTTCACTGGATCCACAGACACACCCTGGCCAGAAATAATGTGCCCCAGAAAGCCAATCTGATATAGCCAGAACTCACATTTGCTGGCCTTAGCATACAGCTGCTTCAGCCGCAGAATCTCCAGCACCTTGCGCAAATCCTGAGAGTGATCTTGCGCATTCTTGGAGTAGATCAGAATATCATCAATGAAGACGACCACACATTTGTCCAGAAGCTCATGAAATATCCTGTTCATCAGATCCATAAACATCGCAGGGGCATTTGTTAGTCCAAAGGGCATAACAAGAAACTCATAGTGCCCATACCTGGTCCTGAATGCAGTTTTAGGTACATCCTCCTCCTGAACTCTCAGCTGATGATAGCCAGACCTCAGGTCAATTTTAGAGAATACAGTAGTACCCTGCAACTGATCAAAGAGATCATCAATACGGGGGTAATGGGTACTTATTCCTAACAGTCACTTGGTTGAGTTGACGGTAATCGATGCACATGCGCAACGTACCATCCTTCTTCTTCACAAATAACACAGGTGCTCCCCATGGAGAAACACTAGGTCGGATATACCCCTTCTCTAATAGTTCTTCCAGTTGCTTCTTCAGCTCTGTCAGTTCTGAAGTTGCCATCCTGTAAGGAGCTTTAGATATTGGTGCCGTGCCTGGCAACAACTCGATACCAAACTCAACTTCTCTGCTGGGTGGTAACCCAGATAAATCATCAGAGAAGACGTCAGTAAACTCTCTTACCATAGGAATTTTAGCCAGATCCAAATCATACTCAGTCTGCACCTTGACATGCGCCAGATACCCCTTGCAGCCCTGGGCTAAAAGCTTCCTGGCCTGCAGATGAGATATCACCAAAGGCTCCTGTTCTGAAATCCGGCCTTGGATAACCAGTTGCTGTCCATCACTTAGATGCAGAGTAATTAACTTTTCAAAACAATCTAAAGTAGCATGATAGGCAGACAGCCAATCCATGCCCAGAATGATGTCATAGTCTTTCATAAGAAGACTAATCAAATCAATAGGTAAATCATATCCTTCAACCTTAATCAAACAGTCAGGATATGTTATATCTGTAGATACGGCCTCACCCATAGGTGTATGAACAGAAATACAGAAATCAAGTATCCTAGGCAACACAGGCAGACATAGTGCAAAACATGCAGACACAAAGGATAAATTGGCACCAGGATCAAAAAGAATGCGTGCCAAAGAACTAAACACATAAAGTGTACCTTCCACCACAGACTTCGAAGCCGAAGCATCCCTCTCCGCGATGGCATACACGCGAGTCTGCACAGTAGGCTTCTCACCCTGTCCTCTAGCATCCGGCATAGGACAGTCTCTAATCATATGCCCCACCTTACCACATCTGAAGCAAGCGCCAGTCTTCCTGTAGCACTCATTATCCTGATGTTTAGTGCTCCCACAGTGGAGACACTTCTTGCCATTCTGAGAAACTGTGTTGGCTGGCTTCTGATAAGGTTTGTATCTGCCCTTATCGTCTTTCTTCTTATTCTTGAAATTCTTCTTATCCTTACCACCCAGAGTGGGTGCGTAAGTCACAGAAGTAGGGGCGGATGCAGGGACTAAAATAGTATCAATAGCCATCTCAGCAATGCACCTCTCAGCAGTGCGAGCCCTGTCTACCACTTCAGCATAATACTCCAAGTGTAGCATAGCTACCCTTGTCCTGATGTCTTTCCTCAAACCCCGCTGAAACTTCTTGGCTCTTCTTTCCTCAGTGTTGACTAAGTGAGGAGCATACCCCGACAACCGAGCGAATGTGGCCTCATACTGATCCACCGTCAGGTCACCCTGCTCAAGATGAATAAACTCCACCTCGCGCTCCTCAGATAAGCTAGAGGGAAAAAACTTGGCATTGAACTTCATCATGAAGTACTGCCAATCAACAACTCTGGATTCAGTTGCCGCCAGTCTGACGACTCCCTTCCACCAGTCTTCGGCATCTCCACGCAACATGAAGACAGATAAACATAGCTTGTCTGCATCATCGCAGCGCAAAACCTGGAAAATCTTTTCCAGTGCCAAAAGCCAATCCTCAGCCGCTCTGGGCCCTGGACTACCATAAAATGTAGTCGGGTTCAGGTGATGAAACTCTCAAACCAACCGAGCATATCGTTGATGTGCGCCATCACCCAGAGGAGAACCAGCGCCACCCACACCGTGTCCAGCCGGTTGTGACTGTGACTGAGGCTGTGTCTGCGACAGCCGCTGCAATAACTGTTGCTGAACCTCCATGTGCTGCGCCTGCTGCTGCTGCATCATCTGAGTTTGCTGCTGGATGAACGCGTTCTGTTGTTGCATCATAGCAGTCATAGCCTCCATGGCCTGCCTCAGATCAGACTGTTGATCACCGTTGCTACTGCTAGATCTTGGTCGCACCATTTTTTTTTGTACCTGCATCACATAACACGGTAGAATAACAACCAATATTCAATCACGGATCAGATCCTATCTTGGTTTCTAGCAATACACAAACAGAGTTTTCCTTCCCCGGAGTTTCTAATTGCTAGTAATATTGCTCTGATACCATCTGTAACATCCCTCAGAATCACACCCCACACATACAAGTAAAAATACGGGGTTTTAAAAATTTTTACTCTTCCATTAAAACATAAGAAGAAAGCGGCATCGAAGGACATTACTACGGAACTGAAAACCGCACAGAACTGAGTAGGATCGATTTACTAGGAAATAGAAATCCGGAAATCCAGAAAAATCCGGCAGCAAGTATACTAAATTACTGCTGCACAGACCCATATATCCTGGAACAAAACAAATGTCCACACTATACATATGTGGAGAACACAATTGTCAGAAATATTGCAGAAACAGATTATTCAGATACCCAATACAACAAAAATTCGGTCACACAGCTCAAAGTATTCCGACTACAATAAATCTCAAATCGGACATTTCAGAATAATAACAATTTCAATTCTCATGAATCCAAAACTCGTATCCAACAATTAAAACGAGACAACTATAACATAATATAATATCCTGAAAACAGGCATAAGCCCTCAGGAGATAAAATGTGTCATATAATTAAGTTAGGCACGCAGGCCTGATAAATCTTTAGAAGACAACTCTTAGAAATTATATAAAACATAGCATCATAACAAATTTAGTAGCTGTAGCAATCACTGTCCTGATGTCTCACCTGAAAATATTTAAACAACGGGGGTGAGCTAAAAAGCTCAGTGAGTAAAAGACACTAAAAGCCATCCATAGTACACATCAAAACTATCATGCTTAACAGATAAGATACTTAACATGAACACTCATATCAAAACAAAAACATAATCAAATACAGATATTTATAACAATAAGCATCAAGCATGAAGTAGGATATAAGTCTACCAACCCATTCCAACTAATCATACTGCCCAACACATCTATAATACAGATCGAAACAGAACTACAGAAAATCAGAGCTGACAGACAGAACAAGATCGAAATAGAACTACAGAAATCAGAGCTGACCAGACAGAAAATCAGAATTTTCAGAATCCAAACGGATAGTCTACATCGGAAACAGAAAGGCCACAGAAGGCCTGAAGACCACAGAAGGTCTGATGACCACAGAAGGTCTGACCCCACCTCTGCCGAGGACGAGACATGCATGCATATCAGAAACAGAATAGTAGAGGAGGTATCAGTGGGTGGGCCCCCGTCTTGTCAGGACGTGGCCAACTCTGGCCTCCAATACTGGTAGAGGAGGTATCAGTGGGTGGGCCCCCGTCTTGTCAGGACGTGGCAACTCTGGCCTCCAATACCCAGAACAGAACAGAAATAGTGGAGGGAGAACGGAAGGTGAGACCAGCTCACATCTACCCTTCACTAGTGTCTCATGGGTCGTAGTAGACTATCAGCACCATTACAGTGCCACAGAAGGAGGGTAAGGACACGGAAGAGTGCTACACTAGGGCATAATTTTTACAGAACAGATCATGCTGAAACGGAGGAGTAGGACTAACCACCACTCAATTCTCACATCATGCCCAAAGTGTCTCACAAACCAGAAAATGACACACCCTAATATCCAGTCCTTAACAAAATTACAATTTGCAGAAAATCAAAGCTGAACACACTTCATAATTTTTGCCATCAACCAGAAGTAATATATGAGTGAATTCCTTGAATTCCTTAGATTTCATGCAACTATCCTTAATTCATGTCAAACCATTCTATGTTCTCACAAAGGTTATAACACATTCAAAGTTTCAGAAAATTCACAACATATATATACAGAATAGAAATTTTTCACATAACAAACAATTAAACAGATGTTTCAGAAAAACAGATTAATATATCATACTTGCAACAGATGTTTCAGACCGAGTAAGTAACCTAAAATAGGCAATATGATATTCACAATAAATATGTTTGAATCTACTTTCCAATAGAACTGAATCCGTCGGATTTAGAGTTATAACCGGGGAGATATGGGTGTTCGAACATAGAAAGGTCGGGATTTCAGAATTCCAGAAAACAGATTCGTATATCAGAATTACGACACAAATTTCAGATCCAATAACTAACAGAAAATAGGCGACATGGTAGTCAAATTGAACCCCTTCGAGTCTACTTTCTAATAAAACTGATTTGACAAGATTTCGAACTATACCTAGGGAGATATGATGGTTCGAACACATAAAGGTCGAAATCCAGATTTCCAGAAAACTGATTTTGTACAGCTAGATTGCAATACAGATTGAAATACGAATACAGTTCGGATATGGTATATATCATATTCAAATTAAAGCCGAATGTATCTAGTTTCATACAAAATTTATTTCGTGCGATTTGGATCTATATGCCATGAGATATTGGGGTTATAGTACACAAAGGTCAGATTAGAGAATGCAGATTTCAGCAGAACAGGATTTTAAAACCCTATAAATATTTGAATTCGACCCCATACGGATAATCATTGCAAATAACGAATTTTAATTGAAATAATCTACAATTTAGCGGATTAGACTCCTTAGGATCGAATTACTCACCGAAAAACGTTCACAGAAGAAAAACGCCAAGACAGAGGATCACCAGGAAGTTCGTCCACCACCAGTCTGCCACCACCAGCGTCAGAAATCTCAGGAGGCGCCAAGCACAGTGAGGGGTGACAACCAAAGGCGGCTAGGGCAAGAAAACACAAAAGTCGTGAGGGAGAGGAGCCCTCACGCAATTCCTCTTTTTCTCCCACCCCAAACAGATCCAAGATCCAATAACCCAGTTAACTTAAGTGAAAAATCGGTTTTATGGGCTTACCTGGGCTTAACCACCCTGCGCCACTCCAATAATACCAGAAATATGCGCCACCATGGTGGAAGGAATTCCAGGAGCAAAGAATCAAGGTTGAGGGTTCGAATCCCCAACCAAAATAATTATTTTTGCCCTGTAGGAAAAATTCCTACACTTAGGCAAAAATCCCAAAATTTTAACAGATAAAAATATAGAAACAGAATTTCTAACCTTAAATCATAATTCAGACAAATCGAGGGCGTTACATTTATCACCAGTGGCCTGTTTATCTGAGTTATAGTTCTGATTATATCAGACTATGTGTTTTCCGGTTAGGGCACTGCCAGTTGTCCTCGGGACAATACTACGGATGTCAGATGTTGGACGCAACATTCACCGGACTCTTTGAGACTGTCGTTCCATCGTGTGAGCTGACGGTGGAAACACTCTGAGAATGAGTGCGGCTCATGAGTGAGATCTGTGGCCAAGCTTGATGATTTACGCGACAACCTTATGTTCAATTATTTTGTTGTATTATCAGTTCCTGATATGTAGTGTAGTTCTGTTATCGCAATTTCATATAAATTGAACATGCATCATCTCTTGTTGATTCCTACTTAGCAATTTTTCGCTAACTCCCCTTGTTTCTCCTCCAGGTACCGAGTTTGCATCTGGGAGGGATAGAGTAGATAGCTAGTTAACCACCGGAGTTAGAGTATCATCAAGTGTTCTTTGCTAAACACTTTTCTGATTTATTCTAGTCTTGCAGTTGAATTAGTTGCATCTTTGTTAGAGTGTCTTTAGAGACTATAGTTAATAAATTTTGCAATGGAGTCAATTGAATATGTTATACAGTTTTGATGTTGAATTTAAGATTATTTGATTTTATAGTAATCATGTTCCTTTGTTCCTATTAATATTGTCATCTCCCTGGGGAACCCTGAGCTAGGAATAGCCGGCTTCCGCCGGGGCGTGACATAAACTGAAAGATCCAGGTAGTTTTTCTATACCTTGTTCAATAGGCACTATGGCTTTTGACCGAGCCTTATGTGACCTCGGTGCAAGTGTGAGTCTAATGCCTCTTTCTACTTATAGGAAACTTAATCTTGGAGAGCTAAAGCATACATCCATGTCCTTACAACTCGCGGATTCATCGGTAAAGTATCTTGTAGGAATATTAGAGAATGTCCCTGTACAAATTGGTAAGTTTTTCACTCCCGCAGATTTTGTAGTGTTAGACATGGAGATAAATTCTTGAAATCCTATCATTCTTGGAAGACCATTTTTGGCCACTACTAAGGTTAACATTGATGTGAAAGAAGGAAAGATTACATTTGACATATGTGACAACAAGATTGAATTTAATCTTAATGATTCATTAAACAAACTTTCATACTCAGGATCTTGTTGTAGTGTTGAGATATTTAATGATGAAATTTATGATGTTTCAAGTCTGTTTGATGAAACCCCAAATAATGAATCTGACAATATTTATGAGGGTATTGATGAGAAATTGCAGGAGAAAAAGATAAGGAGGAAGAGAAGAAGAGAAAGCTCTAGACTGATTGGCAAAATAGAAGAGATTCTAAGCAAATTTGGATATTGTTTCAAGATAAGGAGGGAAATTCAGGAGTTCACGATTGAACCCAAGTGTTAAAGGGTCAAGCTAATGACCTTTAAATTAACGCTTCTTGGGAGGCAACCCAAGCTTTCTAACCTCTATTTTGGTTTCTTTAACTTAATTTTAGCTTGATACTAATTTTTCTTTTATTTTTGTAGGTAAATTTTGATTTGGAGCAAATTACGGCACTACCGTAAAGTATATTACGGTACCGTATTTTTCAACCTCTTCCAATCAGAAAGTTGCCACGATTTCACGGTACTACCGTAAAGTATATTACGGTACCGTATTTTTCAACCTCTTCCGATCAGAAAGTTACCACGATTTCCCGGTACTACCGTAAGGTATTGTACGGTACCGTATTTTCACGAAATCTTATTTTTTGATTTTCTGAATTTTCAATTTTTTTTAAAAAAAATTTGCTGTTTGGATTTTACGGTAGGTACCGTAAGCTATGTTACGGTACTGTAATTTCACGTCGTTTTTGAACAGAAAGATGTCGAGATTTTACGGCGGTACCATAAGACATTTTACGGTACCGTATTCTGCATCCAATTTCGAATAGAAGGCAGTCGAGATTTTACGGCAGTGCCGTAAGAAATAACACTGCCATAAAATACTTTCAAACACGCGAGTCTGTACCGTATTTAGGGTTTCGACCGGGCCATTTTTAGGGTTTCACCCTCGTTTTCGCTTGAGCTTGCGCCGATCTTGCCTCTCCGACCATCTCTGACCTACTGTGGACGCCGGCAACCCTTCTCGTCCAGATTTCAGCGTCGATTAGGTACCCGTTTTTCTGATTTCATCATTTTAACGAGTTTTCGCCCCTTTCATTCGTTCTCGTTCGATTCTCAACCATTTTGAGTGATTTTTGTTTCTAATCACTCGCTAGAGGA
Organism: Costus lasius; assembly: GCA_027563935.2. Classification (NCBI taxonomy): domain Eukaryota; kingdom Viridiplantae; phylum Streptophyta; class Magnoliopsida; order Zingiberales; family Costaceae; genus Costus; species Costus lasius. The sequence goes on from CM050446.2 coordinate 47,074,937, forward strand.
TAAGCTTTCAATTTCTTGCTATTTGAAACAAATTTGAACCGATTTCGTGACCGACTTGAGATGAAATGGGTTGAAACGTAGTAAAGTTACTGTTCACTCACGGTTTTGTTGTTTCTTGAATTTGAGCATGAGTTTAAAGTTGATTTTTGTTTCCTAAATACTTGATTAGTGTTACTAATGATGCTGAAGCTATGATTCATGCTTGCCATTTTGAATTGAGATTAAGATTACAAGCCCTGTTTTTACTCTGCTAATAACGCTTGGAGAACATGTTGATAGAACTTAATCTGAACTGCTATATTATTGTTTTGCTACCATTGAATTATGAGTTTGCAGCTTGTTAGCAAATATGCCAAGGAGAAAGGTAATTTGCCAAAGGGAGAAGAGGAAAGCCCCTGCAGAACCATATCAATCCCAGAATCCCCATGGAATTATTTTTAGGAATGAGATGCAAGAGACCAGATACAACAAATTGATTGAAAGAAGGATTGTCAACACAAAATATACTGATCAGAGGACTCTTGAAGCCTTAGGGCTTTATGATGACGTACTTTGGATGTTTGATATGATTCAAGCCAAGCAGTTTTTCCAGATGCATCCACCCACATTCTTACCCCTTGTTCTAGAGTTTTTGAGTAGTTTGATAATTGAATTAAAGGAGTACTCTCATGGCCCTGCAGAAGGAGAACTTAATTTCAGATTAGCCAATGAGGAGAGGAAACTTACCTTGCAGGAAGTTAGAGACATCTTTGGACTGAGCATAGGAGGGTACACTGAGATACCCCTTGGATTTATGGAAAACATCTTTCGGAACCAAATCATTGATGAGAACCATTTCTATGCTGTTTCTGCCAGGGCTAGTAAGATTCTGAACCCTTATATCAGATATGCTCACAGGGTTCTAGCACACACAGTGTTCGGCAGAGGGGATAGTGACGACATGGTTCGTCAGCATAAGCTCTATCTTCTCTGGGGCATGCTCAATGGGTTTGCAGTTGATGTGGCTTATTTCATGGTCAAGCATATGGACAAGGTGGCTAGAGCAACCAGAGGAACTGTGGTAATAGGAGGCTTGATTACTCCTATAGCCAGGCATTTTGGGATTGAGCCCTTTGACGCAGAGATGGCACGAGGGAATCCAAGACTGGACATGGAATCTTGCATTGCGTTGAGGATGATTGTTAGGGAGGGAGATACCTTTTGTTTGGTCCTTGGACCAAATATCCGCCCTCTACCTTTACCGTGCAACGAGAAGACTACAGTCAGGGACAGAGCCAATTGGAAGTTGTCACCCAGCACAGCAGAGGCAGCTTTTATCCCACCGCTTGATTCAGCACCACCACCACCCACCTGGGGTGGAAGAGGTGAACCATATGGGATGGAGTCACCTCCTCGTGATTCTCCACAGGCTACCGGTACATCTTCACAGAAACCTAGGGGTGGTTTTGCTAGCCACCATGATCCTAGTTTTCAGGCGTTGACAGCACAAATGTATAATCAAGAACGCCGCCAGGAGAGGATGGAAGACACTCTGGGGCACATCCAGAGAGATATGGAGAGGTTATGCGATCATATGGAAGATATGGGTAATTTCCTTTTTGACCGCTTTGGTAATGCAGATCATCGAGATTATGGATACCAGGGTGATCATGGAGGAACACCATATTATGACCCCATGGAGGCTACTGCTAGAGATTCAGAGGCTATACGATCAGATGGCGATGAATAGATACTTTGTGAGTATTGTTTTCCTTTATCTCTTTACCATATTGTGTTTTCCCATATATATCTCATTGATTTTTCATATGATGAAGGAAGGGATGACGCTTCATGATCGCCGCCACCGATTTTTGATTACTTGCTTTTCAATTTGGTTGTCCTTTAATGATGATGCTGGTTTCTGATATTCAATATGGTTGTATGATATTCTGATGATTTACTTTTCAATATGGTTGTACCATATGATGATGATGATATTAATTCCAGTTGACATGATGTGATAATGAAAATATTTTGATATATGATCATGTTTTGGCATGTGTTGATAAATTTTTTATGATGAATAGACTCATGTGTTGATGATTTTATAGCCCGATCATGTTAAATTTATTTCTTCAATATATATTTGTCTATTAAAATATGACATTAGTTGATGCATAAAATTTTAGGTAGATGTATTGTTTGAAGAACGAAATCTAGAAGTGAAACTTTTCTTTTGAATAAAATGAGCATATGAGTGCAATTTTTTTTTTGAATTGAGATCAATTGATCAACCTAGTAAGAATTGAGTCTATTCTTGCTATTTGTTGGGAAGGAAGAATCCAAGATCCACAAAAAAAAAATAGTGAGAGATTCCCCTATTTGGCACTATGTAAAATTGATAGTGGTACCAAAAACATGGGTTGAAGTCTATGCATGAAAAATAATAAGAGATAAAAAGAATAAGACTCCTCTACTTGGCACTATGCAAAATTGACAGTGGTACCGAAGAAAGAGTTGAAGTCAAAAATAAAAAGTATGTGTCTATGTGGGTACATGCCGTCTTTACAAAAACAAACAAAATTCATAAAAAAAAGAGAAAATTGTGTGTGGAAAAAGATCTTGGAAACCTAATTCTTGTAAACAAAAGCATGATAGATTTGAATTGAAATTGGGTGAAATCTTGAGATTGAAACTTCTAATTATTGTATATGTTGCGAAGTTTTATTTAATTGAATTGTGGATCTAGATGATTGAGTTCTAAAGATGATATACTTATTTGAATTTTTATAAATCAATTGACAGAGTTTTTCATTGATAAGTTGTATTTTAGAAATTTATTGAGCATGAAAAAGGCTATTTTTTTTAATCAAATTTTGATTTCAAAATTTTGATTTTTGCTTGAGGACAAGCAAAGTTTGAGCCTTATGTGTTTGATGACACCAAAATATGTAGTATATTTTAATTCATTTTGGATACCTTTTTCATGCTAAATTGATGATCTTTTACTTGTTTTTATATTAAATCCATCAAATATTGCAAAGTCTACTTCTATTTTGGTTTTTCATATTTTTCATGCAAAAAGTCACTATTTAAGGCGTTTTCAAGCGAAATCAAATACATAGAAGAGTTATCATCATCAAGAGGAGGTCACCCAAGTAATTTCACACAAAACGGAGCAATTCAGCAAATTACGGCAGTGCCGTAATCCATTTTATGGTACCGTAATTTCATACAGTACCGTAAAATCCGAGCCCTGCCGTATTTTGAAGAATTTTTGAACAGAAATATTTTTGGATTTTACGGCACCTGCCGTAAAGAATTACACTACCGTATTCTTCAGCGCTTTCAGAACAGAGACTTTACCCGATTTTACGGCACCACCGTAACGAACTACACGGTACCGTATTTTCTAGACGATTTCGAATAGAGAGTTCAGCCAATATTACGGTACTGCCGTAAAACAATTTACGGTACCGTATTTCCTAGACAATATCAGAACAGAAGACTCGATCAATTTTATGGCACCTGTCGTTAACTATTACATTGCCGTAATTCTTGTTTTGAACGCGACACCCAGGACAATTTCCACGCCCGATTCTTGCGGAGATGATTGCGGACGATCGAAGGCTACATATTCGACGCCGTAAGAATCAAAAAGGGAGCTTTGGACGGGAGGAACACACACACACACCGAAAGCCCCAATTTTCATTGTTTATCGAGAGAGAAATCGTCATCCACACCGCCGCCTAGGGTATTGCCACCACGCTCGATCCAGACGATCTCCGTCCGTGATTTTCATACTGAAGCTTCATCTGAAGGAGGAGACGACGTACCAGAAGTTTCAGACAGAGAAGAGATCAATTGAAAGAGAAATCAGGGAAAGAAGGGGCACCGACATAGTTCATCGCCTAAATTTGGAAATTACGGCTGTGAAATACTTCATAGCCGCGCTGTATTTTCTAAACTTCTCTTTTCTTTTGATTTTTGATCTTCTGAAACCATGGAATTCTGTAACTCCTTTACCATGATAGCTTAAACTACTCTTGGGACATGGGGGAGTAATTCATTTGATTTCCAATGACTAAATGACTATTTTTACTATTTCGTTGAGTTTAATATTACCATGATGATTTAGCTCATGTGATAATTGTGCTTAGACTCTCTATAAGTTCACGTTACTAATTATGTTCTTAGCATTTTCGCTTGAGACCGAGAGGTAATTGCTTGAGAATTTGGAGCCCTAGAATTGCATGTTAGGAACCCTTCCTTAGGTTTGATCCAACTTGATCTGTTCTAGTAAAATTACTGCCATGATTATAACATGAATCTATAGATCGAGTCTATTTGTCAAACGTGGAGATCTTGCACAAAAGTGAGGATTAGAACGTTGGAGATCTATGAGTAAAACTAGTGTCGAGGCTTGGATGCACGAAAGTTGTTGGGGTATGCCCTTAAGGCTAATGTTTGAAGCCTTGGGATTATATCAGTATCATGTATATAAACTCTATGTTTATAAAGGCAATGGTTGTTATTCAGGTTGTTACATCATCTGCTGCAATATGTATACTTCTGAATAATGTCTCAATGCTGTTCAGCTTGGCTGACATGCAGTTTTGTCCTTAGTCGAGATATCTTGGTGAACATGAGACAGCCTTGATATGATTAAGACTAATATGTGTTCTAATCTTATAGGATGCTTCGAGCATGGAATAAGATGTAGACTCATGGGTACATTGGATGTACTGGACAGACCCTACTTGGGATATTCAATTGCTTGTCACAATGTGAATAATCCTTATAAGCAAACAAGTGGCATATTTCCTCTGACTTGAGATCACTTGTGTTTCTAAATGATGATTGGCATTGTTTTGTGGTAGTTCGATATCATTTGAAACATAATGGTTATAGATTATCTTGGATAATGAGCATGAGTCATGTTAGGGCACTAGTGATAGATATAGGATTGCCGTCTCCTTGTTTGGAGTGTGATGTTCTATAGGGGCCCCCTGGATGAGATGATTGAGAAAGTGTATGGCCATACCCAGATGACTATGTTCATCTGATCTAATCATTCTCATCATATTGGAATTACAGGCTTGACACGCTTGTCCAATAAGAACGTCCAGTGGCAAAGGAAACACATATGCCTAGTGAGTTGGGTTCACACTTGTGCTATGGTTTGGGTGTAGTCTTGGAAGACTCTTTCCTTTATATTGGGAGACAATGATGTGTTGCTAGATACCCCTCACTGATCGTGATAACGTGAGTTATCGTTACCGACATTTAAAGGAAACCCTTAGGGTCGCACAATTTGATGATATGGCTTACTTAAGTCAGATCGTGTGGACTGAATTGTTCTGGTTCAGTTTAAAGGAGTTTAAACTCTGATTGTAAGTGAGATCTGGTCTGATCATGTTTGATTGATTAGGGCTTGAGATCAGTAAGCTTCGATCGAGAGAATTGATGCTAGATCGGTGAGATCAAGAGCATCAAGAGATGAATGGTTAGATCTTGAACCTTATGGTTTAATTTGATCTAGACCAATGCTTGGCTTAATTTGGTCTTTGAACCAAATCTAAATTGAACCGGCTCATCATGTGAGCGCATGGTTCAATGGGAGATAAAGTGGCGATCGGTTTAATTGTGTAAACGCATGAGCGTTAAGGGGTTTGCTATTTTTGGAAGTTGGTTTTCCAAAATAGAGTAACGCTTCCACGTTTGGGCATAACGCCTCACGTTCGAGGGCATTACTCTTCGCTCACTCGCCTCTTCCTCTTGACGACGCTCCTCTTTCGGTGATCTTCTTCACGCAAAGAGAGGGAGTTCGAAAGCCAAGAAAAGCATCTCATCTCCTTCACACGGTTAGGAGACTTGGAGAACTTTGCTAGCACAAAGATCGACAAGGAGTTGGCGATCATACATCTTGTGTGCGCACGCTTTGGAGGAGAGCCACATCGCCCTCTTGCTTCCAAGTCGCCATCCAAGAAATGGCATTGGTATGTTTTTCGTTTGATCTATACAAGTTCATGAAGTTGATCATATATTCATGCATGCGATTCCTTAAGAAACCCTAGCTTCCGCTATGCAAAATATTCTACATGCGCATATTAGGGTTTCGCCCCCTTAGGGGAACCTTCAATTGGTATTAGAGGCATGTTGCTATGAATTATATGATTGCTTTTTGTGATCCATGCTTGTGTTTATGAGTAGATCTATGATCATGCCGAAACCTACATGTTTGTAGCTTTATCTTATGTTTGCGCATATTATATGATGTTTTTGTCAAAACAACTTATCTTGCGCGACTCCATTTAGATCTAAGCGCCTACTTGAAAGACTTAGACGGGTTATTAGGGTTGAAGTCATCGTCCAGTATAGACCCAACAGTCTGATCAGACCATCTGACAGCCTAGATGGGTCGACCAGATGGCACCTATGCGCAAGCATGAGGTGGCTATAGGTCGACTGCATACTGGGCGTGTAGCGATGTCTGATTGAGACAACCAGTGAACACACATGAGTTAGGCCCGGGGTCACGCCCGCTTGCCAGAACTCATGAGTGTCGTTCAGCCCTTAACGCATGCATGTTTGGCCACTGGGTCGACTCAAGTCGGTTATGACTTGGTGCATGCTAGGGCAGTGGGTCTGACTTGGTCTGATGAGTGGATCCCTATTAATGGACCGTTGTAAGGTAGTAGGGCACCTAAGGAAATAAAATTGAGGCCATGGGGATTTTCAAAAATTTTATTTTCTTATCTGGATCACAAGTTGTTTGTATCACATGAATGAATGTTTATTTCATCTTATGTGGGCTGCCCAATTAATGTGTGCTGTGCTGGGGCCTGCGTGCCTGGATGTATTATTGTAAATTATTATTGTGATCTGCGCATCACATTTCAATTAATTTATAAAGTGTAATTGACCTGCGTGTCAATCATGTCTAGATAGATTAAATTGTATTTTAATCAGACATGAGCACAGAGCACACATGGCAGAGGCGCATGCAGCAAGTGGCTTCACCAGTGGGAGGTCTAGGGTTCGACTCTAGGACAGGCGCATTTTACATGGTGGGCGCACCTGAGCTGCAGTGGGCGCTTGGGCCCGGGTTGGGCCAGAGGAAATGCAAAAGACCCAAGAAGAGCTCAAGTGAAGACTTAAGTTAATTAAGGTCTTACTTAGGCTTAATGGGCTTTTACCACATAAGATCATCATGCTTTTAATTTACTGTTTCAGTAATGTAGTAACTGCATGATTTATTCTTCTGCTATCACCATAGGATTTGAATGATAGTAAGAAGATAAAAGGACCGTTAAAATCCAACGCCAAATATCAAGCACGATAGCCTTCTGACGCGAAACCTCACTGTTCTGACTATCGTTGGGGCCGTGTTGTACCCACTCAGTGGGCACGCCCATCTATCTTCAGACAGTGTGTGATTACACATGCGTGTTACAGAGAAGGGATTTATCGCTTCTCGTTGCTCAGCATAGCACGTGGTGGTCCAGGGAGTAGGTCGGGTCAGCTTGACCATGTAGGCTACATATTGAGCATATGGTAGCCATATGGAGGCAGCCATCTGTGGGATCAGAGACTGTGTTGTACCAACTCAGTTGGCATAGTCTGCTGGATTGCCCAGATGAAGGGGAATCGCACGGGTTGGCGATTGGCAGGGATTGCCTACCAGAAATTAGTGCTTGTACTCTCTGTGCATCTTATCTCGCCTGAGCGGGACGCGAAGACCAAGTATGAAATCTGGATCCCATCTCACTAAAAGAGTTTTACTCTTTCGGACTGTTTTATTGGATTTTTCAGTCAGATAAAATAGTAAGAAAAGAATCATTCTTAAGTCCTGAATTGATTCTAACATTAATACTGACCTTGCTGTTCTTGCATTGTTGTAGATTACTGCAGCAACGAACACCACAGCCTTCAATGTGCGATCCCTACTGGAAAGGGAGAAGTTTGCTGGGCCAAACTTCTCAGACTGGTACGGACACCTTAAGATTATTCTTAAGGCTGAGAGGAAACTGTATGTCCTCGAGACGGCTATACCGCCTCAACCCGCTGCGAACGCCGCAAGGGCGGTTCGGGAAGCTTATGAAAAGCACGTCAATGATAGCATTGATGTCGCTTGCCTGATGCTAGCGTCTATGACGCCACAGCTGCAGCGTCAACATGAAGATTTATCTGCTATTGAAATAATAGCAAATCTCAAGTTGTTGTATGCTGCACAGGCAAGGACTGAACGCTACAATTTGACTAAACTTTTCTTTCAGAGCAAACTGGCTGAAGGGAGTCCAGTGGGAGCTCACGTACTCAAGATGATTGGGTACAAGGAGGCTCTAGAGAAACTGGGACACACCATCAATCAGGAGCTTGTTGTAGACTTTATTCTGCAGTCTCTCCCGGCCTCTTTCGATCCATTCATTATTAATTTTAATATGAACAAGATCGACTGTACGCCGGCAGAGTTGCTGAACATGCTCTTGACTACAGAGCAGACTCAGTCTCGTGAGAAGGGAACGCCTTCATCCTCTGTCCTAATCGTTCCTTCTAGGAACAAGAAGAAGGGGAAGAAGGGCAAAGCCCCTGTCAAGAGCTACAACAAGGCTCTGAAGCAAAAAGTAAAGCAATCGAAGGAATACAGATGTTTCCATTGTGGCCAGCTGGGTCACTGGAAAAAGGACTGTAAAGCGCTCCAAGGAGATAAGAAGGGAAGTAAGCCTTTCGCTTCTAGCTCAGGTATTTACGTGACTGAAGTCATGGTATCTTCTTCTTCTATTTCATGGGTGTTGGACACTGCATGTGGAGTTCACATTTGTTCAAATGTACAGGAACTCAAGAGAAGAAGACAGGTGGGACAGCATGAGGTGGACCTACGAGTTGGAAACGGGGCACGAGTTGCTGCTGTTGCTGTTGGGAAACCCCGGGGACATTTTACAATTTTCAGAGCCATGGGCATACATTTTACGCAGCGGAAGAATGTCCCCGAAACAGGCTAGTCCCAAAAACCCAGTGAAGATCTCTTGTGAGGGGTTCGACACGATGTGATAGTAAGTACCTTTAAGCAATTGGAAGCCGATGTTGATGAAGGCGCCCAAGTGTTCGCCCTCTGCAGTCTCGCACACACGGATTCCTCAAGTTTTCTTCTTCCTCGCCCGGTGCTAGCCTCAGGAAGAAGATCCATGCCTTAGGAGAGTCCTCCAAGCAACTTGCGCCACCACCAAGATGTGATGCGCCAAGGAGATGGAAGGAGAAGACAACGCCGCAAGCCTTCTTGTTCCTTTGCGCCAAGGAAAGGAAGAGAAGAAGCATGCTTGCGCCCTTGATGGAAGAAGAAGAGCTCTAAGCTCTCCAAGCCGTCGCCCTCTAATGCTTCACGCCTCCAAGGAATTAGCATCATCAAGAGAGGGGGCGGCAAGGGCTTATTTATAGGAGCAAGAGGCGGTTAGGGGAGAATGGCAAGTGTTGACAATTAGGGCATGATTCTAGGAGATTATCCAATCAAATATATTGATTAAATCTCTACTCCCATATGCGCCTAAGACTTGCCAAAGCAAGCATCAGCCATATGTGCCCATATCATGCCATATGAGGCATTAATCCCATCCATGCGCCTAGACCTAGTCAAGGCAATATGATGGATTGCCTAATGTGGCTTGGGCGTAAGTCCTAATCCAATTAGGACTCTAATTATGTTAATAATCAGCCCACAATTGTCAAACACAATCCAATCAATTATCTTGTGTGATTTAATCAAATCCAATTTGATTTAATCACCTAGGAGATACCAAACAAGGCATGTGCGCAAATTCTAGTCCAACTAGAATCCCATATGCGCCTATCCCATTAATTCATCCCCATTATACCCTTCAAGCCTCTTAGCCCTTCAATACAACTTATTAGCAAGCCCAACTAAGCAATGGGCCAAGCCCAAAGTCCATTATGCATGTTAACCAAGCTATTGGATCCAATCCAATTTAACCCATGGTTAAATGAGGGTAACCATGGTTAATTTGATCGATATGCCAAAAACGGAAGTTGGCCCCAATAAGTTTCTTCCATCTCATCAGGCCCATTGGCGCTGATGCAATCTCCCAAATAGATCAGAGTTATCCAATAACTCGATCTAAAGGCTACCCGATCAATATGAAAACTCGAGTATCAAGGTGTGCGACCCTGTAGGTTCCTCTAACTCTGGCAGTGCTGACCAAAGGTCATCACAAGCAGTGAGTGGCACCTAGCAGTGCATCGCTGCTACCCAGGTTATTGGAATGGATATCGACATCGACATCCCCATCATCGCAACTAGGTACAGATGCATTACAGTCTCTTTGCCGTACTGATATCCGATTGGACAAGTGTGTCACCACTTGTTTTCATCCAATCACATGGCTATGACTAGAATAGGTTCTTACCTGGGTATGGCCATACACTCTCAGTCATAGAACCATAAGGGAGCTCCATGGATATCATACTTCCCAAAGGAAGGGGCAAATCCTATGTCTGTCCATTGACCTTCTCATATGGGTCATGACATGCTCAATGACAACCGTTATGACCTCCCAACTACGGCAAGGTGTTAGGTTGCATCAAAGCAAGTCCCTAACCATATAGAATGGTCAATGACCTCAAGTCAAGGGATCAATGCATCTCCTGTCACTTGTGAGGATAACTCATGACACCAAGTCATAGCCTCACAGCGGGTCTGTCCAGTATATCCTCCAATGATATACCCATGTGTCTGCGTTAGCACCACGTGCCTAACCAGCCCACATACCAGTCTCACAAGTACCATAGCTGTCCCATATCCACTAAGGTACATCGACTGGGGATTATAATTCGAGCACAGATCCAATCTGTCTCCAGGGACATTATCATGTAAGTACACAATCGCAGGTGTAGACAAACAATGATAACGACAATGCCAGAAAGACATATATATTAATATCAGAGTCAAGTAGTACAAACATGGACCAAAACTAGGTCCTAGGGCATATACACCAACAATCTCCCACTTGCACTAAGACCTAGAGGTTGAGCAACCTCAACCCCATATCTCTAGTACGACCAACATGCTTCTGCTGCGCCAAAGCCTTGGTCAGTGGGTCTGCTAGATTGCTCTCTGTGTCAATTCTGCTAATCTTGACATCACCTCGATCAATGATCTCTTTGATCAGGTGAAATCTCTTGAGTATGTGTTTGGACCTTTGATGAGAACGTGGTTCCTTAGTATGTGCAGTTCCCATTGTTGTCATAGTAGAGCTCAATGGGATTCATTGCACTTGGAACCACCTGAAGTTCAGAAAAGAACTTCCTGATCCAAATGGCTTCATTGGCTGCCTCAGAAGCAACCACATACTCAGCTTCGGTTGTAGAATTAGCTATGGTGGATTGCTTGAAGCTCTTCCAGCATACAGCACCTCCAACCATCTTAAACTAATAGCTGGTCTGCGATCTGAAGTCGTCAGGATCAGACTGGAACGACTCATCAGTGAAGCCCTGCACACTGAGTTCTTCCTGTCCCCCGTAGACTAAATAGAATAAATCCTTAGTCCCTTTCAGGATACTCAAGGATATTCTTTACAGCCACCCAGTGCTGTAAACTAGGATTGGATTGGTATCGGCTGGTTATGCTCACAGCATAAGCCACAACTGGTCTAGTACACAACATTGCATACATGATCGATCCCACCGCCGAAGCATAGGGCAATCGACTCATGTCATCTCTCTCAGGCTCTGTGTTGGTACACTGGTTCTTTGAGAGAGTAAGGCCATGTCTCACTGGAAGGTATCCCTTCTTGGATTGCTCCAAGATGAACCTCTCCAGGACCTTATCAATGTGGGTACTCTGACTAAGGGCCAAGAGCCTCTTGGATCTATCCCGGTAGATCCTCACGCCTAGAATATAGGCGGCCTCCCCTAAGTCCTTCATCTCGAAACACTTCCCTAACCATGTCTTCATAGCTTGAAGACTAGGGATGTCGTTTCCGATGAGTAGTATGTCATCGACATACATGACCAGAAAAGTCATCAAGCTCCCACTGTATTTTCTATATACACAGGCGTCATCTTCACTTTTGATAAAGCTATAATCTCTCACAGCTTCATCAAACTGAAGATTCTAACTTCGAGATGCTTGCCTTAATCCATAAATGGATTTCTTTAGCCTGCAGACTTTACTAGTATCTGCAGGATGGATGAAGTCATTAGGTTGTGTCATATACACATTCTTAGTTAGCTTCCCGTTAAGGAACGCTGTCTTCACATCCATCTGCCATATCTCATAGTGATGATATGCAGCTATAGCAAGCAGAATCCGAATGGATTTGATCATGGCAACTGGCGAGAAGGTTTCATCATAGTCCATCCCGTGGACTTGTTTAAATCCTTTAGCCACTAGTCTACCCTTATAGGTAACTATTTTGCCATCCATGTCTGTCTTCCTCTTGAAGACCCATTTACACCCTATGGGTTTTACCCCATCAGGCAGCTCAACCAAATCCCAGACTTGGTTAGCCGGCATGGAATCCATCTCGGATCGCATGGCCTCAAGCCATCTCTCGGAGTCCGGTCCACTGACCGCCTCATCATAAGTCCTGGGTTCATCCTCCATGATGAAGATCCCGTCGTGTTGGGTCGGCAGCGACCCATACCTCTCAGGTGCATGACGAAACCTCCCAGACCTACATGGGGCCTGTGTCTGAGCCTCAGGCTGCCTAGCAACCGGTGCAGGTGGCTCAGGTTCCCATCTCTATGTCTTGTGGTTGCACTTGGACCTCGTCCAAGTCAAACTTCCTCCCACTAACTTTTTTCATGAGAAATTCTTTCTCTAGAAAGACCGTACCCTGAGCAACAAAAAACTTTGTTCTCGGTGGGAATATAGAAGTAGTAACCCTTAGTCTCCTTAGGGTACCCCACAAACATACACTTATCAGATCTAGGTTCTAGCTTGCTAGAATCCTGACGTTTGACATAAGCCTCACATCCCTAGATCCTGATAAAAGTGAGATTAGGGCGTCTCCCATTCCATACCTCATATGGAATCTTTGAGACATTCTTAGATGGAACATCATTCAGTATTAGAGAAGCCTTTTTAAGTGCATGTCCCCAGAATGAGGGAGGTAGAGTTGCATGACTCATCATAGACCGAACTATGTCCAACAAGGTTCGATTTCTCCTTTCAGATACACCATTCTACCGAGGTGCTCTAGGAGGAGTGAGTTGGGATAGGATCCCACACTTACTCAGATAGTCAAAGAATACACTGCTCAGGTGCTCTCCATCACGATCTGATCGAAGATTCTTAAAGGATTTACCAAGCTGGTTCTCTACTTCATGTCTGAACTCCTTAAATTTCTCAAAGGATTCAGACTCATGTCTCATCATGTAAACATAACCATATCTACTGAAGTCATCAGTAAATGTGATGAAGTAGTTATACCCTCCTTTGGCTTGTTTATTGAATATCCCACACACATCACTATGTATGGGATCCAACAAACCTCCTGCCCTCTCACCAGTCTTGGTGAAGGGCGTCTTTGTCATTTTCCCTAATAAACAAGTCTCACATGTATCAAGTTCCTCCAAGGAACTCGAATCTAGCAACCCATTTGCATGGAGTTGTCGAATGCGATTCTTGTTTATATGGGCTAATCGACAATGCCGTAGGAAAGCATCAACTGAACCACTCAGTTTGGTCCTTTTATTATTTATGTTTCAAATAGAGCTAACCATGTCCAAGACATGCGGACCATTGCACAAAGTACCCTTCCCATAAAACATGTTTGCAAAAGAAAAAGAACGTCAGTTCTCTTTTATTTCAAACCAAAATCCTTTCTTTGCCAAGCAAGGAGTGGATACAATGTTTTGGTAAGGTAAGGTACATAATAGCAATTTGTCTAGCTTTAACTGAAGTCCAGAAGGCAGGGAGAAAAACTCCTACAGCAACAGCAGCAACTTGTGCCCTGTTACCTATCCGTAGGTCAATCTCTCTAGGCCTTACCGATCTATCCTTTCTGAGCCTTTGCATATTTGTACTCCACATGCGGTATCCAATACCCATGTCATAGGAGTAGAAAGGTTGACTTCAGTAACATAAATACCTGAGCATGAAGATAAGGCCTTGCCTTTCTTCTCCTCATTCTGAAGTTGCAACATGTCCTTCAACATGTGAGGTGGCCCTCCACATGAATAGCACCTATTATTCCTGATCATATCCATCTTTAATTTCAGTTCCTTGGTCAAGCCTTTCGGCTCAACACACTGAATATCAACTTTAGCAGGATTGAGCTCAACCAATTCATCAAAGAGCTGCCTTAGATTAAAATAATTTCAGAGGCACTCTTCGATTCATATCAGCCTTTAAATTCAAGTGACATGTTGGTTAGCAACCTCCAAAGTATCAACCTGATGCTTATCATAAGCATCACTCTCAGCCGCTGAGGCCGAGCATGGAAGTGGCTCAGGAATAAGACGCTCAAGAACATAAATCTTCCTCTCGAGCTTGAGCATGATTCTCAAGTTCATATACCAATCCAGTAAGTTGGATCCAACCAACTCATCCAGGGAAGATCGCAGTGACCAACTGCTATTGTTCATAGCCATTGTTCTACAACAACCAAGAAACAGCAGATTAGTACTACTTCGAGTCATTTAAACTGGACTTGCCTTTTAAATGACCATGGCTCCCACTATTTTTAATCGAATTGACAACCCACAAAGTCAATCAAGAAATCCAAGATTTCCTAGTGAGATGAGATCCTTATTCCACACAGGGCTTCGCGTCCCACGAGGGTGGGATGAGATGCACAAAGTGACCCATGTTTCCTAAGGTGGGCGCGCCGGCCGATTGCTCCAAGCAACTCCCCTTATTGAGACAGTCTAGGCATTTCATGTCCAGCGAGGGCTGGATACAACATGAAACCCTTACCTCTCAACGATGCCTCTAGACTTTCACCATGTGCCCAGCACATGTGAACTTCTAGTCAAGTCCATCCCTAACCGTTATGCCCAGGGCCAACGAGTTTCCTTGCGAAGGCACGCCCAAGTTAAAACTGGACTGGGGAAACCATTGCCACCACGCACTTTCTAAAGATAAGTGGGTGTGTCCCACGAGGGTGGGAAACAGTTCACAACTCCACTAATCGATAGCTTAGTGAGGGCTACGCGTTAGAAGGCTACTAGACTTGATATTTTAATTGAGGGTTTTTGTTTAAAGTCTCATCATCTCAGTTTTATCTTATGTCTATCATTACAGGCATGCAATCCTATGGTGATAACATAACGATAAAACATCACAGGCATGCTTTAGCTTTTGTAAAGAAAGCAATAAAAGGATGATGTGATCATAGCCCATTCAAGACATCGAACCAATCCATGCCAAAAAGGGGTTCAACTCTTGACCTAGGATTCAAGCCCCAAAATTAGACCTAGCCTAGCCGACCTCTAGCTCTATCTTCAAGGTTGGCTCCAAGGTCATTCTCCCATGGTTTAGCTCTCAAACCCTAGGGGTACACCCACAAGGTTCGGCCAATGCCATGGTCTTCCTCCAAGGAAGGTGCGCCATCTAGCAAGCCACAAGAGGGATAGCACACAAGCACAAGGCTCGGCCAAACCCTAACTTGCGCCCCCATGCAAGGATGTGCCACCTTTGAAGCTTGTTGCGCCATCAGGCAAGGATGCGCAACCAAGCAAGCATGCACCTTGCTCCAAGTGGATGCGCCACCCTAATCTTCTTCTTAGTTAAAAGCAAAAAGAAAAGCGGCACGCAGGCCTCACAAGGATACATCACAGGCATGTTAAGGGGCTTGACATATGACCATAACATCATGCACAATCAAGTACTTACTCATGCAATTCTACATGCTCATGAAAAACATAAAATCTGAAATTTTACTTTTTCATAAAACATGTCTCTCTTCCTTCCCTTCATATCACAAATCTTTGATTCTAAGTTTCTCTCAGGAGTCTACAAGAGGCATACCGGTTGCCCTCCTTGCAATCCCTAACTTGCTAGGATAAGGGCAATCACCCAGTCCATGCCCTATTCCAACAAGTCTCTCAATATAGGTCTATCCTATTATGAGAGGAGAAATTTTCTCTTCCACGTATGGGTCTATCCCATCACATGAAGAGAGCAAAGAACCACAAGAAGTTAATTAGAAGTAAGAAACAAGAGACCTACAATTTTTCTACTTAAAGAAAAATCATGCGCCAACATCTATGCAATATGCGAAAATGTAGATATGGCATGTGAGCATGAAAAGCATGAAAGAACATCGTTCGAGGCTCGCAAGTACCTCTGATACCACTGTTGGTAAACCCCGGGGACATTTTACAATTTTCAGAGCCATGGGCATACATTTTACGCAGCGGAAGAATGTCCCCGAAACAGGCTAGTCCCAAAAACCCAGTGAAGATCTCTTGCGAGGGGTTCGACACGATGTGATAGTAAGTACCTTTAAGCAATTGGAAGCCGATGTTGATGAAGGCGCCCAAGTGTTCGCCATCTGCAGTCTCGCACACACGGATTCCACAAGTTTTCTTCTTCCTCGCCCGGTGCTAGCCTCGGGAAGAAGATCCATGCCTTAGGAGAGTCCTCCAAGCAACTTGCGCCACCACCAAGATGTGATGCGCCAAGGAGATGGAAGGAGAAGACAACGCCGCAAGCCTTCTTGTTCCTTTGCGCCAAGGAAAGGAAGAGAAGAAGCATGCTTGCGCCCTTGATGGAAGAAGAAGAGCTCTAAGCTCTCCAAGCCGTCGCCCTCTAATGCTTCACGCCTCCAAGGAATTAGCATCATCAAGAGAGGGGGCGGCAAGGGCTTATTTATAGGAGCAAGAGGCGGTTAGGGGAGAATGGCAAGTGTTGACAATTAGGGCATGATTCTAGGAGATTATCCAATCAAATATATTGATTAAATCTCCACTCCCATATGCGCCTAAGACTTGCCAAAGCAAGCATCAGCCATATGCGCCCATATCATGCCATATGAGGCATTAATCCCATCCATGCGCCTAGACCTAGTCAAGGCAATATGATGGATTGCCTAATGTGGCTTGGGCGCAAGTCCTAATCCAATTAGGACTCTAATTATGTTAATAATCAGCCCACAATTGTCAAACACAATCCAATCAATTATCTTGTGTGATTTAATCAAATCCAATTTGATTTAATTACCTAGGAGATACCAAACAAGGCATGGGCGCAAATTCTAGTCCAACTAGAATCCCATATGCGCCTATCCCATTAATTCATCCCCATTATACCCTTCAAGCCTCTTAGCCCTTCAATACAACTTATTAGCAAGCCCAACTAAGCAATGGGCCAAGCCCAAAGTCCATTATGCATGTTAACCAAGCTATTGGATCCTGTTGGGGTATGCCCTTAAGGCTAATGTTTGAGGCCTTGGGATTATAAAGTGTATCATGTAATAAACTGGTAAGTTTATAAAAGGCATGGTTATTATTCAGGTTGTTACCTTGTCTGCTGTAATAAGTGTACTTCTGGATAATGTCTCAAAGCTGTTCAGCTAGGCTGACAGGCTCTAAGTCCTTAGTCGAGATATCTTGGTGAACATGAGACAGCCTTGATATGATTGAGACTAATATGAGTGCTGATCTTATAGGATGCTTCGAGCATGAAATAAGATGTAGACTCATGGGTACATTGGATGTACTGGACAGACCCTACTGGGATATTCCATTGCTTGTCACAATGTGAATGATCCTTGTAAGCAGCAAGTGGCACATGTCCTCTGACTTGAGATCGCTTGTGTTTCTAAATGATGATTGTCATTGTCTTGAGGTAGTTCAATATCATTTGAAACATAATGATTATAGACTATCTTGGATGGTGGGCTTGAATCAGGTTAGGGCACTAGTGATAGACACAGGATTGCCGTCTCCTTGTTTAAGGAGTGTGATGTTCTAATGGGCCCCCTATATGAGATGATTGAGATAGTGTATGGCCATACCCAGATGACTATGGGCATCTGATCTAATCATGCTCATCGTATTGGAGTTACAAGCTTGACCCGCTTGTCCAATAAGAACATCCAGTGGCAAAGGACATATGTATGCCTTGTGAATGGAGTCACACTTGTGCAATGGTTTGGGAGTAGTCTTGGAAGACTCTTTCCTTTATATCGGGAGACAGTGATGTGTTGCTAGATACCCCTCACTGATCGTGATAACGTGATCGTGATAACGTAAGTTATCGTTACCGACATTTAAGGGAAACCCTCAGGGTCGCACAATTTGATGATATGGCTTACTTGAGTCAGATCGTGTGGACTGGATTCTTTGAGTTCAGATTAAAGGGATTTAATCTCTGATTGTAAGTGAGATCTGGTCTGATCATGTTTGATTGATTAGGGCTTGAGATCGGTAAGCTTCGATCGAGAGAGGTGATGCTAGATCGGAGAGATCAGGGGCATCAGGAGATGAATGGTTAGATCATGAGCCTTGGGGTTCGATTTGGTCTAGACCAAATGGCTTGAGCTATTTTGGTTTGGTTTAATGAACCAAAGCCGATTGGATGATTTGGCTTGAACCGGTTCACAAGGGTGAACGCTTGGTTCAAAGCCATATGCGTTTTGGGTTGGATTGAACGCATGGCTTGATTGACTTCCATTTATGGAAAGTCATAAGGCCGGTTTTGCTTCAATGCTAAAACGCTTATGCGTTGAGGGTTTTCTTTTCAACGCCTAGCTCTTTCGTTGGTGTGGTTGACGAAGAGAAGGGGGATCATCCAAGAGAAGCTCTCGAAAAGGGACATCTCATCATCCCACACGACAAGGACCGAAAGGGGATCTCTTGCTAGCACAAGGAAGATCCTAAAGGATAGCCATCCCTCATCTTGTGTGTGGACTTGTGGAGGAGACCTAACTTGTTCTCTTCATCCAAGCCGATTTCCAAGCCTATGGCATTGGTATGGATCTCCCCTTCGTCTTATCAATCCATGATAGTTGAATATATGGCATGCAACGGTTCTTCAAACCCTTGCTTCCGCTTGCATACATTTCATTTGCGCCATGCTTAGGGTTTTTGCCCCCTTCATTTAGGGGTTCCTTCAATTGGTATCAAAGCTTGGCTCATTGCATGCTATTATGTTTGCTGTTGTGATCCATGTTATGCTTAGATCTAGGGTTGGTTACATGCGCAAGTTCATAAAAGATTCATGATGTTTGTTGTTCTTAGCCGCATGTATAGGTGCTTGTTGTTTGTTGTTGTCAAAGTTGCGCTCCCCCTTGAAGGGGACTCTACAAAGTTGCGCTCCCCCTTGAAGGGGACTCTACAAATGTAATTGTTGGCGCATGTTTAATTGGCGCTTCTTACATATTGTTTTTGACAAAACAAAACTCTTGCGCGCCTCACTAGACCTAAGTGGCACCTACCATAAACCCTTAGATGGGTTGATGGGGTTGAAGTCACCTCTAGGTTAGATCCATTAGTCTGATCAGACCATCTGACAGCCTAGATGGGTTGACCAGATAGCACCTGTGCGCAAGCACAAGGTGGCTATAGGTTAACTGCATCAAAGGTGTGTAGCGAGGTCTGGTTGAGACAACTACTGAACACACTTGAGTTAGGCCCGGGGTCACACCCGCTTGCCAAAAACTCATGAGGGTGGTTCAGCCCTTGGCGCATGCATGGTTGACCATTAGGTCAACTCGAGTCAGTTAGGACTCGGTGCATGCAAGGGCAAAGGATCTGACTAGATGGATGAGTGGATCCCTATCAATGGACCATTGTAAGGTTGTAGGACACCTAAGGAAATTAAAATTGATGCCATGGGGTTTTCAAAACTTTTAATTTCAAAATGATTGGATCACATGTTGATTGATGCCATGATGATTGTCTATTTAGTCTTATGTGGGCTGCCCATGTTAAATGTGTGCTGTGCTGGGGCCTGCGTGCCTGGATTCAATTTTGTAAATTAATTTGTGATCTGCGAATCACATTTTTAATTTAGATATTGTATAATTGACCTGTGAGTCAAACTTGTCTAGATAGATCAAATGTATTTGATTAGACAAGAGTACAAATGCACACATCCCACAGGGGCATTCAGCTGGTGGCGCACCTGAGGTGCTCTTGGCGCTAGGGCCCTAGGTTGGACCAGATGAGATGCCAAGGAGCTCAAGTGAAGACTTAAGTAAATTAAGGTCTTACTAGGGTTCATGGGCTTTTACCACATAAGATCATGCTTTCTACTTATTGCTAATAATTAGAATTGCATGTTTAAGTTTATCTTCTGCTATAGCCATAGGATATGCCTGATAGTAAGAAGATAAAAGACCGTTAAAATCCAACGCTAACATATCAAGCTCGATAAGCCTTCTGACGCGAAACCTCACCTTTCTGATTATCGTTGGAGCCGTGTTGAACCCACTCAGTGGGCACGTCCATCTATCTTCAGACGGTGCTGGATTACACCTGCGTGTTACAGAGTTGGGATTTATCCCCTCTCGTTGCTCAGCATAGCACGTGGTGGTCCAGGGAGTAGGTCGGGTCAGCTTGACCATGTAGGCTACATATGTGGCGCATATGGTAGCACATGGAGGCAGCCATCTCTGGGATCAGAGACTGTGTTGTACCAACTCAGTTGGCACAGTCTGCTGGATTGCCAAGATGAAGGGGAATCGCACGGGTTGGCGATTGGCTGGGACAGCCTACCAGAAATTAGTGCTTGTCATCTCTGTGCATCTTATCTCGCCTGAGCGGGACGCGGAGACCAAGTATGAAATCTGGATCCCATCTCACTAAAAGAGTGTTACTCTTTCGGACTGTTTACTGGATTTTTCAGTCAGACAAAATAGTGAGAAAAAGAATCTTTCTTAAGTCCTGGATTGATTCTGAAACATTGATACTGACCTTGCTGTTCTTGCTTGTTGTAGATTCCTGCAGCAACGAACACCATGAGCTTCAATGTGCGATCCCTACTGGAAAGGGAGAAGTTTGCTGGGCCGAACTTCTCTGACTGGTTCGGACACCTTAAGATCGTTCTTAAGGCAGAGAGGAAACTGTATGTCCTCGAGACGGCGATACCGCCGCAGCCCGCTCCGAACGCCGCAAGGGCGGTTCGGGATGCCTACGAAAAGCACGTCAATGATAGCATTGATGTCGCTTGCCTGATGCTTGCGTCTATGACGCCACCGCTGCAGCGTCAGCATGAGGATATGTCGGCTATAGAAATTATAGCGAACCTCAAGATGCTGTATGCTGCACAGGCGAGGACTGAACGCTATAATCTGACGAAGCTCTTCTTTCAGAGCAAACTGGCTGAGGGGAGCCCGGTGGGAGCTCACGTGCTCAAGATGATTGGGCACAAGGAGGCTCTAGAGAAACTGGGGCATACCGTCAACCAGGAGCTTGCTGTGGACATTATTCTGCAGTCTCTTCCGCCCTCTTTCGATGCGTTCATTATTAACTTTAATATGAACAAGATCGATTGTACGCCGGCAGAGCTGCTGAATATGCTCTTGACAACTGAGGAAACTCTGAAGGGTAAGCCTTCAACCTCTATCTTGATGGTTCCTTCCAGGAACAAGAAGAAGGGGAAGAAGGGCAAGGCCCCTGTCAAGAATTACAGCAAGGCCCTGAAACAGAAGGTTAAGCGGTCGAAGGACAACAGGTGTTTCCACTGTGGCCAGCTGGGTCACTGGAAAAAGGACTGTAAAGCGCTCCAAGGAGATAAGAGGGGAAGCATCGCTTCTGGCTCAGGTATATATGTGACTGAGGTCATGTTATCTTCTTCTTCTATTTCATGGGTGTTGGACACTGCATGTGGAGTTCACATTTGTTCAAATGTGCAGGAACTCAAGAGAAGAAGGCAGGTGGGACAGCATGAGGTAGACCTACGCGTTGGAAACGGGGCACGGGTTGCTGCTGTTGCTGTAGGAGACTATTTCATTTCCTTACCATCTGGCATTGTATTAGAATTAAACAATTGTTATTTTGTACCCAGTATTACCAAGAATATTATCTCTATTCCTGCTCTTGTCAGGAAAGGATTTGCCTTTGAATGCAAGATTTCAAAGTGTGTACTTTCTTTTGATAATATTGTGTATGCAACTGGTTCAATTAACAATGGGTTATACATGTTGGACATGGAAAATTCTATACAAAACATTGATAATAAGAAAGCCAAGTATGCTGATGACAGCACCTTGCTATGGCATAGTCGTTTAGGCCATATAAATGAGAAGCGCATTAAGCGGTTGCATGAACATGGACTGCTGGGATCATTCTCCTGTGAGGAGATTGATACATGCAAAGCTTGTTTGATGGGTAAAATGACGAAGTCTCCTTTTTCTAATAAAGGTCAAAGGACTTCAGGTTTACTGGACCTTATACACAGTGATGTGTGTGGGCCTTTTAGTAAACATGCCAGAGGTGGCTATCAGTACTTCATTACCTTTACTGATGATTTCAGTAGGTATGGGTATGTCTATTTGATGAGACATAAAAGTGAATCTTTTGACAAGTTCAAAGAGTTCAAAAATGAAGTACAAAATCAGCTAGGCCGAAATATCAAAGCACTTCGTTCTGATCGAGGTGGAGAATACCTGAGTCATGCGTTTACTGACTATCTGAAGGAGTGTGGGATTATCTCACAGCTCACTCCGCCAGGAACACCGCAATGGAATGGTGTGTCCGAGAGGAGAAATAGAACGTTACTAGACATGGTTCGTTCTATGATGAGTCAGGCTACTCTTCCATATTCCTTTTGGGGTTTTGCACTGGAAACAGCTGCAAAGGTACTAAACCGAGTGCCATCCAAGGCAGTTTCAAAGACACCATATGAGTTATGGTATGGGAAACAGCCTAGCTTGACATTTATCAGGATCTGGGGTTGCGAGGCTTATGTCAAAAAGCTCGCCTCTGGGAAACTAGAGAGCAGATCTGACAAATGTATCTTTGTCGGTTACCCTAAGGAAACTAAGGGTTATTATTTCTACGATCCCAAAGAGAACAAGGTATTTGTTGCTCGGACGGCCATATTTCTTGAGAAGGAGTTTCTTCTGCAAGAGGCCAGTGGGAGAGAAATAAAGCTGGATGAGAATCCAGAGGAAGGACAAAGTAGTCAAGCAGAGTTGGATGTGCCTGAGCTGGTAGATCAGGTTACTGAACAACCTGAGGCTCAGATATCACGGGAACCGTGAAGATCGGGTAGGATCCGTCGACAGCCTGAGCGCTATGACGGAGTCTACATCATTAATAATGATGAACCCCTAACTTATGCGGATGCGGTCAGTGGACCGGAGTCAGCTAGATGGCTTGACGCTATGCGAGCCGAGATGGACTCCATGTCAGATAACCAAGTCTGGGATTTGGTTGATCCGCCTCCGGGTGTAATCCCTATAGGCTGTAAATGGATCTTCAAGAAGAAGATTGACATGGATGGTAACGTGGTTACCTATAAAGGCAGGCTAGTTGCGAAAGGTTTCAAACAAATCTACGGGATAGATTATGATGAAACTTTCTCACCTGTAGCCATGTTTAAGTCTATTCGGATTCTTTTCGCGATAGCAGCATATTACGACTATGAGATCTGGCAGATGGATGTGAAGACAGCTTTCCTTAATGGAAATCTGGATGAGGATGTGTATATGACACAACCGGAAGGTTTCACTAATCCATCAGATCGTCATAAAATATGCAAGTTAAAGAAGTCCATTTATGGACTTAAACAAGCATCAAGAAGCTGGAATATTCGTTTTGATGAATCAATCTCTGAGTTTGGTTTCATCAAGAACGAGGATGACCCGTGTGTATATAAGAGGTTTAGTGGGAGCGTAATTACATTCCTAATCCTCTACGTCGATGATATCTTGATCATTGGAAATGATATTCCTGAACTGCATGCTGTTAAGGCATGGTTAGGAAAATGTTTCCAGATGAAAGATCTAGGAGAAGCAGCCTATGTATTAGGTGTGAAGATCTACCGGGATAGATCTAAGAGGCTTCTCGGGTTGTGCCAGAGTACTTACATCGATAAGGTCCTGGAGAGATTCCATTTAGAGAATTCTAAACGTGGATATCTTCCAGTCAGACATGGTCTGAATCTTTCGAAGAGTCAGTGTCCACAAACACAGACTGAGAAAGATGAAATGGACAATACACCTTATGCTTCGGCTATTGGGTCCATTATGTATGCGATGTTGTGTACTCGCCCAGACGTCGCTTACGGGTTAAGCGTGACCAGTCGATTCCAAAGTAATCCAGGGTTGGCGCACTGGATTGCGGTCAAGAACATCTTAAAATATCTGCGGAGGACCAAAGATATGTTCTTGATATATGGTGGTCAGGAAGAACTCAGTATAGAGGGATATACTGATGCTTCGTTCCAGTCGGACCAGGATGATTTCCGATCGCAATCAGGCTATGTTTTCAGCTTGAATGGTGGAGCAGTGGTGTGGAAGAGTTTCAAACAGTCAACTGTTGCTGATTCCACAACAGAAGCCGAGTATGTTGCAGCCTCGGAAGCATCCAAGGAGGCAGTGTGGATTCGTAAGTTCGTGAGAGAACTTGGTGTCGTTCCTTCGAGTGCCGATCCTTTGGTTATCTTCTGTGATAACACTGGGGCAATTGCACAAGCAAAGGAACCACGGTCGCACCAGAAGTCCAAGCACATACAGAGACGGTTTCACTTGATCCGGGAGATCATTGATCGAGGTGAGATCAAAATATGCAAGGTTCATACAGATGACAATCTGGCAGACCCGCTTACCAAGCCTCTGGCGCAGCAGAAGCATGAAAAGCACTGTAATAATATGGGTTTGAGATTTCTCAACCATTAGATTAAGTGCAAGTGGGAGATTGTTGGGGTATGCCCTTAAGGCTAATGTTTGAGGCCTTGGGATTATAAAGTGTATCATGTAATAAACTGGTAAGTTTATAAAAGGCATGGTTATTATTCAGGTTGTTACCTTGTCTGCTGTAATAAGTGTACTTCTGGATAATGTCTCAAAGCTGTTCAGCTAGGCTGACAGGCTCTAAGTCCTTAGTCGAGATATCTTGGTGAACATGAGACAGCCTTGATATGATTGAGACTAATATGAGTGCTGATCTTATAGGATGCTTCGAGCATGAAATAAGATGTAGACTCATGGGTACATTGGATGTACTGGACAGACCCTACTGGGATATTCCATTGCTTGTCACAATGTGAATGATCCTTGTAAGCAGCAAGTGGCACATGTCCTCTGACTTGAGATCGCTTGTGTTTCTAAATGATGATTGTCATTGTCTTGAGGTAGTTCAATATCATTTGAAACATAATGATTATAGACTATCTTGGATGGTGGGCTTGAATCAGGTTAGGGCACTAGTGATAGACACAGGATTGCCGTCTCCTTGTTTAAGGAGTGTGATGTTCTAATGGGCCCCCTATATGAGATGATTGAGATAGTGTATGGCCATACCCAGATGACTATGGGCATCTGATCTAATCATGCTCATCGTATTGGAGTTACAAGCTTGACCCGCTTGTCCAATAAGAACATCCAGTGGCAAAGGACATATGTATGCCTTGTGAATGGAGTCACACTTGTGCAATGGTTTGGGAGTAGTCTTGGAAGACTCTTTCCTTTATATCGGGAGACAGTGATGTGTTGCTAGATACCCCTCACTGATCGTGATAACGTGATCGTGATAACGTAAGTTATCGTTACCGACATTTAAGGGAAACCCTCAGGGTCGCACAATTTGATGATATGGCTTACTTGAGTCAGATCGTGTGGACTGGATTCTTTGAGTTCAGATTAAAGGGATTTAATCTCTGATTGTAAGTGAGATCTGGTCTGATCATGTTTGATTGATTAGGGCTTGAGATCGGTAAGCTTCGATCGAGAGAGGTGATGCTAGATCGGAGAGATCAGGGGCATCAGGAGATGAATGGTTAGATCATGAGCCTTGGGGTTCGATTTGGTCTAGACCAAATGGCTTGAGCTATTTTGGTTTGGTTTAATGAACCAAAGCCGATTGGATGATTTGGCTTGAACCGGTTCACAAGGGTGAACGCTTGGTTCAAAGCCATATGCGTTTTGGGTTGGATTGAACGCATGGCTTGATTGACTTCCATTTATGGAAAGTCATCAAGGCCGGTTTTGCTTCAATGCTAAAACGCTTATGCGTTGAGGGTTTTCTTTTCAACGCCTAGCTCTTTCGTTGGTGTGGTTGACGAAGAGAAGGGGGATCATCCAAGAGAAGCTCTCGAAAAGGGACATCTCATCATCCCACACGACAAGGACCGAAAGGGGATCTCTTGCTAGCACAAGGAAGATCCTAAAGGGTAGCCATCCCTCATCTTGTGTGTGGACTTGTGGAGGAGACCTAACTTGTTCTCTTCATCCAAGCCGATTTCCAAGCCTATGGCATTGGTATGGATCTCCCCTTCGTCTTATCAATCCATGATAGTTGAATATATGGCATGCAACGGTTCTTCAAACCCTTGCTTCCGCTTGCATACATTTCATTTGCGCCATGCTTAGGGTTTTTGCCCCCTTCATTTAGGGGTTCCTTCAGATCCAATCCAATTTAACCCATGGTTAAATGAGGGTAACCATGGTTAATTTGATCGATATGCCAAAAACGGAAGTTGGCCCCAATAAGTTTCTTCCATCTCATCAAGCCCATTGGCGCTGATGAAATCTCCCAAATAGATCAGAGTTATCCAATAACTCGATCTAAAGGCTACCCGATCAATATGAAAACTCGAGTATCAATGTGTGCGACCCTGTAGGTTCCTCTAACTCTGGCAGTGCTGACCAAAGGTCATCACAAGCAGTGAGTGGCACCTAGCAGTGCATCGCTGCTACCCAGGTTATTGGAATAGATATCGACATCGACATCCCCATCATCGCAACTAGGTACAGATGCATTACAGTCTCTTTGCCGTACTGATATCCGATTGGACAAGTGTGTCACCACTTGTTTTCATCCAATCACATGGCTATGACTAGAACAGGTTCTTACCTGGGTATGGCCATACACTCTCAGTCATAGAACCATAAGGGAGCTCCATGGATATCATACTTCCCAAAGGAAGGGGCAAATCCTATGTCTGTCCATTGACCTTCTCATATGGGTCGTGACATGCTCAATGACAACCGTTATGACCTCCCAACTACGGCAAGGTG
Source organism: Costus lasius (assembly GCA_027563935.2). Classification (NCBI taxonomy): domain Eukaryota; kingdom Viridiplantae; phylum Streptophyta; class Magnoliopsida; order Zingiberales; family Costaceae; genus Costus; species Costus lasius. The sequence continues at coordinate 47,102,066 of CM050446.2, forward strand.
TTAGGTTGCATCAAAGCAAGTCCCTAACCATATAGAATGGTCAATGACCTCAAGTCAAGGGATCAATGCATCTCCTGTCACTTGTGAGGATAACTCATGACACCAAGTCATAGCCTCACAGCGGGTCTGTCCAGTATATCCTCCAATGATATACCCATGTGTCTGCGTTAGCACCACGTGCCTAACCAGCCCACATACCAGTCTCACAAGTACCATAGCTGTCCCATATCCACTAAGGTACATCGACTGCGGATTATAATTCGAGCACAGATCCAATCTGTCTCCAGGGACATTATCATGTAAGTACACAATCGCAGGTGTAGACAAACAATGATAACGACAATGCCAGAAAGACATATATATTAATATCAGAGTCAAGTAGTACAAAGATGGACCAAAACTAGGTCCTAGGGCATATACACCAACAGTTGCTGTAGGAGAATATCACATCTCTTTACCATCTGGTCTTGTATTAGAACTGGACAATTGTTATTTTGTACTGAGCATAACTAAGAATATTATCTCTATTCCTGCTCTTGTCAGGAAAGGGTTTTCCTTTGAATGCAAGATTTCAAAGTGTTACATTTCTTTTGATAATATTGTTTATGCTACTGGGTCAATTAACAATGGGTTATTCATGTTGGACATGGAATGTTCAATACAACAGATTGATATTAAGAAAGCCAAGTATGCTGATGATAGCACCTTGCTATGGCATAGTCGTTTAGGCCATATTAACAAGAAGCACATTAAGCGGTTGCATATTCATGGACTGCTGGGATCATTCTCCTATGAGGAGCTTGATACATGCAAAGCTTGTTTATTGGGTAAAATGACGAAGTCTCCTTTTTCTAATAAAGGTCAAAGGGCTTCAGGTTTACTAGACCTCATTCACAGCGATGTGTGTGGGCCATTTAGTAAACATGCCAGAGGTGGCTATTCATACTTCATTACCTTTACTGATGATTTCAGTAGGTATGGTTATGTCTATCTTATGAGACATAAGAGTGAATCTTTTGACAAGTTCAAAGAGTTCAAAAATGAAGTACATAATCTGTTAGGCCGAACTATCAAGGCACTTCGTTCAGATCGAGGTGGTGAATACTTGAGTCATGAGTTTACTGACTATCTGAAGGAGTGTGGGATTATCTCACAGCTCACTCCGCCAGGAACACCGCAATGGAATGGTGTGTCCGAGAGGAGAAATAGAACCTTACTTGATATGGTTCGTTCAATGATGAGTCAGGCTACTCTACCTTACTCCTTTTGGGGATTTGCACTGGAAACAGCTGCAAAGGTACTAAACCGAGTGCCATCCAAGGCCGTTTCAAAGACTCCATATGAGTTATGGTATGGGAAACAGCCGAGCTTGACATTTATTAAGATCTGGGGTTGCGAGGCTTATGTCAAAAAGCTCGCCTCTGGGAAACTAGAGAGCAGATCTGAGAAATGTATCTTTGTCGGTTACCCTAAAGAAACTAAGGGTTATTATTTCTACGATCCCAAAGAGAACAAAGTATTTGTTGCTCGGACGGCTATATTTCTTGAGAAGGAATTTCTTCTGCAAGAAGCCAGTGGAAGAGAAATAAAGCTGGATGAGAATCCAGAAGAAGGACAAAGTAGTCAAGCACAGTTGGATGAGCCTGAGCCAGTAGATCAGGTTACTGAACAACCTGAGGCTCAGATATCACGGGAACCACGAAGATCGGGAAGGATCCGTCGACAGCCTGAGCGCTATGACGGAGTCTACATCATTGATGATGAACCCCTCACTTATGCGGATGCGGTCAGTGGACCGGAATCAGCGAGATGGCTTGAAGCTATGCGAGCTGAGATGGACTCCATGTCAGATAACCAAGTCTGGGATTTGGTTGATCCGCCTCCGGGAGTAATCCCTATAGGCTGTAAATGGATCTTCAAGAAGAAGATAGACATGGATGGTAACGTGGTTACCTATAAAGGCAGGCTAGTTGCGAAAGGTTTCAAACAAATCTACGGGATAGATTATGATGAAACTTTCTCTCCTGTAGCCATGTTCAAGTCTATTCGGATTATTCTTGCGATAGCGGCATATTATGATTATGAGATCTGGCAGATGGATGTGAAGACCGCTTTCCTTAATGGAAAATTAGAAGAGGATGTGTATATGACACAACCTGAAGGTTTCACTAATCCATCAGATCGTCATAAAATATGCAAATTAAAGAAGTCCATTTATGGACTTAAACAAGCATCGCGAAGCTGGAATATTCGTTTTGATGAATCAATCTGTAAGTTTGGTTTCATCAAGAATGAAGATGACCCGTGTGTATATAAGAGGTTTAGTGGGAGCGTGATTACTTTCCTAGTCCTCTACGTCGATGATATCTTGATCATTGGAAACGATATTCCTGAACTGCATGCTGTCAAAGCATGGTTAAGAAAATGTTTCCAGATGAAAGATTTAGGAGAAGCAGCCTATGTATTAGGTGTGAAGATCTACAGAGATAGATCTAAGAGGCTTCTCGGGCTATGCCAGAGTACTTACATCGATAAAGTCCTGGAGAGATTCCATTTAGAAAATTCTAAAAGAGGATATCTTCCAGTCAGACATGGTCTGAATCTTTCAAAGAGTCAGTGTCCACAAACACAGACTGAGAAAGATGAAATGGACAATACGCCTTATGCTTCGGCTATTGGGTCCATTATGTATGCGATGTTGTGTACTCGCCCAGACGTTGCTTACGGGTTAAGCGTGACTAGTCGATTCCAAAGTAATCCAGGTAAGGCACACTGGATTGCAGTCAAGAACATTTTGAAATATCTTCGGAGGACCAAAGATATGTTCTTGATATATGGAGGTCAGGAAGAACTCAGTATTGAAGGATATACTGACGCTTCGTTCCAATCTGACCAGGATGATTTCCGATCGCAATCAGGCTATGTTTTTAGCTTGAATGGAGGAGCAGTGGTGTGGAAAAGTTTCAAACAGTCAATTGTTGCTGATTCCACAACAGAAGCCGAGTATGTTGCAGCCTCGGAAGCATCCAAGGAGGCAGTCTGGATTCGTAAGTTCGTTCAGGAACTTGGTGTTGTTCCTTCGAGTGCAGATCCATTGGTTATCTTCTGTGATAACACTGGAGCTATAGCTCAAGCAAAGGAACCACGGTCACACCAGAAGTCCAAGCACATACAGAGAAGGTTTCACTTGATCCGGGTGATCATTGATCGTGGCGAGATCAAAATCTGCAAGGTTCATACAGATGACAATCTAGCTGACCCGCTTACTAAGCCTCTGGCGCAGCAGAAGCATGAGAAGCACTGTAATAATATGGGTTTGAGATTTCTCAACCATTAGATTAAGTGCAAGTGGGAGATTGTTGGGGTATGCCTTTAAGGCTAATGTTTGAAGCCTTGGGATTATATCAGTATCATGTATATAAACTCTATGTTTATAAAGGCAATGGTTGTTATTCAGGTTGTTACATCATCTGCTGCAATATGTATACTTCTGAATAATGTCTCAATGCTGTTCAGCTTGGCTGACATGCAGTTTTGTCCTTAGTCGAGATATCTTGGTGAACATGAGACAGCCTTGATATGATTAAGACTAATATGTGTTCTAATCTTATAGGATGCTTCGAGCATGGAATAAGATATAGACTCATGGGTACATTGGATGTACTGGACAGACCCTACTTGGGATATTCAATTGCTTGTCACAATGTGAATAATCCTTATAAGCAAACAAGTGGCATATTTCCTCTGACTTGAGATCACTTGTGTTTCTAAATGATGATTGGCATTGTTTAGAGGTAGTTCGATATCATTTGAAACATAATGGTTATAGATTATCTTGGATAATGAGCATGAGTCATGTTAGGGCACTAGTGATAGATATAGGATTGCCGTCTCCTTGTTTGGAGTGTGATGTTCTATAGGGGCCCCCTGGATGAGATGATTGAGAAAGTGTATGGCCATTCCCAGATGACTATGTTCATCTGATCTAATCATTCTCATCATATTGGAATTACAGGCTTGACACGCTTGTCCAATAAGAACGTCCAGTGGCAAAGGAAACACATATGCCTAGTGAGTTGGGTTCACACTTGTGCTATGGTTTGGGTGTAGTCTTGGAAGACTCTTTCCTTTATATCGGGAGACAGTGATGTGTTGCTAGATACCCCTCACTGATCGTGATAACGTGAGTTATCGTTACCGACATTTAAAGGAAACCCTTAGGGTCGCACAATTTGATGATATGGCTTACTTAAGTCAGATCGTGTGGACTGAATTGTTCTGGTTCAGTTTAAAGGAGTTTAAACTCTGATTGTAAGTGAGATCTGGTCTGATCATGTTTGATTGATTAGGGCTTGAGATCGGTAAGCTTCGATCGAGAGAATTGATGCTAGATCGGTGAGATCAAGAGCATCAAGAGATGAATGGTTAGATCTTGAGCCTTATGGTTTAATTTGATCTAGACCAATGCTTGGTTTGATTTGGTCTTTAAACCAAATGAGATTGAACCGGCTCATCAAGTGAGCGCATGGTTCAAAGAGGAGAACATTGCGATTTGTTCACTAAGCGTGAACACTTGAACATGTGAGGGTATACTATTTTTGGAAGTCATGCTTTCCAAAAAAGGGAGCACGCCTCACGTTCGAGAGCATTGCTCTATTCTCGCTCTCCTCTTCCTCTCGACGCCTCTCTCTCGTGTGGTGAGTCTTCACGCAAAGGAGAAGAGAACAAAGCCAAGAGATATCTCTCATCTCCTTCACGAAGGGAAACCTTGAAGCTTTGCTAGCACAAAGACGCCAAGGGAGTAGTCATCTTCACCTTGTGTGCGTCACCTTTGGAGGAGAGCCGCTCGCCCTCTTCTTCCAAGTCGCCATCCAAGCAATGGCAATGGTATGATCCTTGTGTTGATCTATATAATCTTCAAGTTGATTATATGACATGCAAATCGATCCTAGAAATCCTATGATTCCGCCCATGCAAATTTTAGAAGTGCATGCTTATTAGGGTTTCGCCCCCTTTAGGGAACTTTCAATTTCACTATTGGTGAGTTGGTGAGGGTGTGTATCCACCCCGAGCAGTTATCCAACAGGGCACATTTTAAGCTCCAGCCACGTTACATGGGGCCCTATGCGGTGGTGCGGCGGATTGGCTCCAATGCCTATGTCTCGGACTTGCCCGAGAGCATGGGGATCCACCCCCGTCTTGAATGTGGCGAACATCCTTCCCTTCCGTGGTCCATTGGAGGAGCCTTTGGACACCGATGAGCCCCTTCCCCCTAGTTCTCTGGAGGAGAACTCTTCAAAGTGGGGGGGGGGAGTTGATGCAGGAGAAGATAACACTGAAAAAGGGGAAAATCTGGACTCAAAAGCACCCCCAAAACATTCCCTACGAATTGAACACAGGTAGGCCGTGAAGCCCATCACGGGTGTGACGACCTCGGCGAAAAACGCAGGACACAAGCATGACCGTGCATGCCATCATAGGTAGACCGTGAATAGCTCGGTTGAATTCTGTGACCCTGATCACGGGCAGGCCATGATCACCTTAGCAAAAAAAAAACAAAAAAATACCGGTGATTCCAGACACGAACGCAATCACGGCCGTGAACACCACAGTAGCTTTTGGACCACCTAATCATGGCCGTGAAGACCATCCTGGCCAGGCCATGATCACCTCAGCAGACTCCGGTAGACCTGATCATAGCCATGAACAGCATCACGGCCAAGCCATGAACGCCCCTAAGAGCTTTGTTTCACCCCGAAGACCCCGTTTCAATGTACACAACCCTTCATACCATTTTAATCCATCCAAGGAGGATCCAAGGGTGTTGGTGTATATGCCCTTAGACCCGTTGTTGGTCTAGTTTGTATTACTTGATATTTATATTTAATATATCATTATGGCATTGTCGTTATTATGATATGTTTACATCTGCGATTATGTACATGGATAATAATGTCCCTGGAGACAGATTGTATCTGTGCTCAAATGGTGTGTCCCCGGTCGAGTACCTGAGTGGATAAGGGACAGCTCTGGTACATGTGAGACTGGTATATGGGCTAGTTACGCACGGGTTGCTAACGCAGGCATATGGGTATATCAGTGGTGGATATACTCGACCGACCCGCTGTGAGGCTCTGACTTGGTGTCATGAGTTAACCTCACAAGTGACAGGAAATGCATTGATCCCTTGACTTGAGGTCATTGACTCTTCTGTATGGTTAGGAACATGCTTTGATACAACCTAACGCCTCGCCGTAAGCTGGGAGGTCATAACGGTTGTCATTGGGTATGTGACGACCCATATGAGAAGATCAGTGGACAGACATAAGATTTGCCCCTTCCTACGGGAAGCTTGATATCCACGGGGCCCCCTATGGTTGCATGACTAAAAATGTATGGTGATACCCAGGTGAAAGCCTGATTTAGTCATGACCATGAGATTGGGTAAAAACAAACTGGTGACACACTTTGTCTAATCGGATATTAGTTCGGCAAAGAGACAGTAATGCATCGGTATCTTGTTGCGATGATGGGGATGTCGATGTGATATCCATTCCGAAGACTTGGGTAGCAGCGATGCACTGCTAGGTGCCAATCACTGCTTGTGATGATTGGGTTCATCACTGCCAACGTCTGAGGAACCTATAGGGTCGCACAACTTGAACTCGGGTTCTCGACTTGATTCGGTAGCCTATTGATTGAGTTATTGGATAACTTAGATCTGTTTGGGAGAATCCATCAGCACCACTGTGCTAGATGAGATGAAAGGAATCATTTGGAGCTAACTTGTTTTTTGGGCCTAGTAGGCCAAATGGGCCTAATAGACCAAGTTGGGCCAATAGGCCAAATGGGCTCAATGAGCCATTTGGGCCAAATGGGCCAAGAGGGATAGGCGGAAGTCACTTGGAGTGAGCTTGGCGCATATCTTTGTGGAAGACAAATCCAAGTGGCGCATCTCACTTAAAGAGAGAAGCTTGGAGCTTCTCACTTTGAATGGGTGAATGAACTTGGGCGGATGGGACTTGGAGTGGACGAATTGGGTTTTACCACTTGAAGAGGTGTGTCTCTTCATGAAGTGGTGTGCCTCTTAACTTGTGAAGAGGTGCACCTATTCATGGGTATATAAACCCCCTAGCCCCCCTTTTTGTCGGGTTACACTCTCCTCTCCTCTTACTTTTGTCGCCACTCTTGAGGTATTCGGCCATTAAGAGAGTTGGACTCTTTTCCTTACTTGGTTCAGTTCCTGCAAGCTCCTAGTCGCACTCCTCCCCAAAGTTGGACTTTGGCTTGGGTTGATTCCTGTTCGGATCGTGGTGGAGGGCTTCAAGAGTTGGACTCCGACGAAGCTCCACCTCCTCTCCTTGGCATCTCCTCAGGAGTTGGCGCAAGTGATTGAGGAAGTCTCCCAAAGGCGTGGATCTTCTTCCCGAGGCTAGCACCGAGCGTGGAAGAAGAGGATTCGAGGTTCGGCTGTGTGCGAGACTACAGAGGGCGAACACTTGGACGCCTGCATCGCATCTCTTGATTTGCATCAAGGTATCATCTCCTACTCACCGTGTTGATTCCCTCGCAAGGCTCGATCTTCTGGGTTTTTGGGACGGGCCTCTTTCAGGGATTGCTTCCGCTGTGCTCATGTAATTTTTATTTTAAAATCCCCGGGGTTTCCCAACAGTGGTATCAGAGCCATCTTGTGAACTTGAATGGTGTTTTATGCTTTTGTTGTATGCTCACATGCCATCTGAAATTTTTCAAAAATTTGCATATGCGCATGGATTTTTCTAAGTAAGAAAAATTATAAGTTTTTCGTTCCTGACATCTATTCGATCTCTTTGATTTTTTGCTTTCTTCACTTTGTTGGTTAGAACCATATGTGAGAGAATTAATTTCTCCCCACGCATGTAGGATAGTCCTACTGTGTGGGACTTGTCGAACATTATGGGCACATGTTTGTCCTAATCTTGGCAGGTTAAGGATTGCAAGGGTAGACGACAAGCGTGCTTGGAGCATGCATGCATCAGTTGTAGACTCCTGAGAGAAACGAAAGATCCTAGATTTGCGAAGAGACGTTGAGGTTAAAAGACATGTTTTCTAAGAAACTAAAACTGAAGTTTTATGTTTTCATGAGCATATAGAAAATCATGAGATTATTGTGCATCGTGTTGTGGTCATAGTCAAGCCCCTTATATGCCTGTGATGTATTTATGTGAGGCCTGCGTGCCGCTTTTTCTTTTTGTTTTGTAAACGCACAAAGAAGATTAGGGGCGCATCCCTCATGGAGCTTACATCTTGGCGCATCAACCATGATGGCGCATCTTACTTGGTGGCGCAAGTAAGGGCTTGGCTGAACCTAGGGTTCGAGAGCTATCCCTCTTGGCACAAGCATGATGGCACATCATGCATGGAGGAGCCACCAAGGTTTTGGCCGAACCCTAGGGTTTGTGTGCTATGCCTTGGTGCGAAGGACCTTAGAGCTGCACTTAAAGATAAAGCGTAGTGGCGGCTAGGATAGGTCTGGTTGGGGCTTGTCACATAGGTCAAGCATTGAACATTCTTTGGCATGTGATGGTTCAATGTGTTGATTAGGCTATGACCACATCGCTTGTTTACTGTTTTCAATATTTGCTAAAGCATGCCTGGTTGTGTTTTATCTTTTTGTTATCACTATAGGATTGCATGTCAGTAATGTTAGACAAAAGATAAAACTAAGAGGATGAGACCTCAAAAACCCTCAAAATAATATCGAGTCTGTAGCCTTCTAACACGTAGCCCTCGTCAAGCTATCGATCAGTGGTGTTGTGCACTGTTTCCCACCCTAGTGGGACACACCCACTTATCTTTAGAAGGCGTGTGGTGGCAATGGTTTCCTGAGTCCAGTTAAAATCTTGGACGTGCCCTAGCAAGGAAGCTCGTTGGCCCTGGGCATAACGGTCATGATAGACTTGACTATATTTCTTATGTGGTGGCCACATGATGGATTTCTAGAGGCAGCCTCGAGAGGTTAAGGTTTTTTGTTGTTCTAGCCCTAGCTGGGCACGAAATGCTTGAACTGTCCTGAGAAGGGGAATTGCCCTGGGGGCAATCGGCCGGCGTGCCTACCTTACGAAGCATGAGTCACTTTGTGCATCTCATCCCACCCTAGTGGGATGCGAAGCCTCGTGTGGAATAAGGATCCCATCTCACTAGGAAATCTCAGATTTCCCGATTGACTTTGTGGGTTGTCAATTCGATTAAAATAGTGGGAGCCATAATCATTTAATGCAAGTCCAGATTAAATGATTCGAAGTAGTACTGATCTACTATCTTGGTTGTTGTAGATCAATGGCTACGAACAATAGCGGATGGTCACTGAGATCTATCCTGGAAAAGGACAAGTTGGTTGGATCCAACTTGATGGACTGGTATCAAAACTTGAGGATTGTCCTTAAGCTCGAGAGGAAGCTCTATGTCCTTGAGCAGCCTATTCCAGAGCCACTTCCATGCTCGGCCTCAACGGCTGAGAAGGATGCTTTTGATAAGCATCAGGCTGATACTTTGGAGGTTGCTAATTAGATGCTAACCAATATGTCGCCTGAATTAAGAGGGCAACATGAATCTAAGAGTGCCTCTGAGATTATTTCTAATCTAAGGCAGCTCTTTAATGAATTGGTTGAGCTCAACCCTCCTAAAGTAGTCATTTAGTGTGGTGAGCCGAAAGGTTTGACCAAAGAGCTAAAACTAAAGATGGAAAGGATCAGGAATAACAGGTGCTATTCATGTGGAGGGCCACCTCACATGTTGAAGGACATGGTGCGACTTCAGAACGAGGAGAAGAGAAGCTGGGCTTCATCTTCTGGCTCAGGTATTTATGTTACCGAAGTCAACCTTTCTACTTCTATGTCATAGGTATTGGATACCACATGCGGAGCTCATACTTGTACAAATATGCAGGGGCTCCGGAAAAGTAGATTGGTGCGGCCTAGAGAGATTGACCTACGTGTTGGAAACGGAGCACAGGTTGCTGTTGTTGCCATAGGACTTTTGATGCTCTCCCTACCTTCTGGACTTCAACTTGAGTTAAACAATTGCTACTATGTACCTTCTCTTACTAAAAATATTGTATCTATGATTTAAATTTGAAATAAAAGAGGACTCTTATTCTTTTTTCATTTGCAAATGTGTTTTATGGGAAGGGTACCTTGTACAATGGATTATATGTCTTGGACATGGATAACTCTATATGTAACATAAATCATAAAAGGATCAAACTGAGTGGTTCAGTTGGTGCGTACCTTTGGCATTGTCGATTAGCCCATATAAACAAATATAGCATTCAACAACTCCATGCAAATGGATTGTTAGATTCAACCTCCTTGGAGGAGTTTGATACTTGCGAGCCATGTTTATTAGGGAAGATGACAAAAGCGCCCTTCACCAAGATTGGTGAGAGGGCAGGAGGTTTGTTAGATCTCATACATAGTGATGTGTGTGGGCCATTCAGTAAACAAGCCAGAGGAGGGCACAACTACTTTATCACATTTACTGATGACTTCAGTAGATATGGTTATGTCTATTTGATGAGACATAAGTCTGAATCCTTTGAGAAATTTAAGGAGTTCAGACATGAAGTAGAGAACCAACTTGGTAGATCTATTAAGGCCCTTCGATCAGATCGTGGTGGAGAGTACCTGAGCGGTGAGTTCTTTAACTATCTTAGAGAGTGTGGGATTCTATCCCAACTCACTCCTCCTGGAACACCTCAATAGAATGGTGTGTCTGAAAGGAGAAATCGAACTTTGTTGGACATGGTTCGATCTATGATGAGTCATGCAACTCTACCTCCCTCGTTTTGGGGCCATGCACTTGAGACAGCTTCTCTCATACTGAATAATATTCCATTTAAGAGTGTCTCCAAGATTCCGTACGAGGTATGGAATGGGAGACGACCGAATCTCTCCTTTATTAGAGTCTAGGGATATGAGGCTTATGTCAAACGTCAGGAGTCTAGCAAGCTAGAACCCAGATCTGATAAATGCGTGCTTATGGGATATCCTAAGGAAACTAAAGGATATTACTTCTATATTCCCAGCGAGAACAAAGTTTTTGTTGCTCGAGGTGCTGTCTTTCTAGAGAAAGAATTTCTCATTAAAGAAGTCAATGGGAGTAAGTTTGACTTGGACGAGGTCCAAGTGCAACCACAAGACACTGAGGTGGAACCTGAGCCACTTGCACCGGTTGCTGGGAAACCAGAGGCTCAAACACAGGCCCTGCGTAGGTCTGGGAGGATTCGTCGTGCACCTGAGAGGTACGGGTCGCTGCCGACGTGACACAACGGGATCTTCATCATTGAGGATGAACCCATGACCTATGATGAGGCGGTCGTTGGACCGGACTCCGAGAAATGGCTTGAGGCCATGAGATCCGAGATGGATTCCATGTTGGCTAACCAAGTATGGGATTTGGTTGAGCTGCCTGATAGGGTAAAACCCATAGGGTGTAAATGGGTCTTCAAGAGGAAGACTGACATGGATGGCAGCATAGTTACCTATAAGGGTAGACTTGTGGCAAAAGGATTCAGACAAGTTCACGGGGTGGACTTTGATGAAACCTTCTCGCCAGTTGCTATGTTCAAATCCATTCGAATCTTGCTTGCTATAGCTGCATATCACGATTATGAGATATGACAGATGGATATAAAGACAGCGTTCCTTAATGGAAAGCTGACAGAGGATGTGTATATGACACAACCGGATGGTTTCATCCATCCTGCAGAAGCCAATAAGGTCTGCAGGCTAAATGGATCCATCTATGGATTAAAGCAACCCTCTCGAAGTTGGAATCTTCAATTTGATGAAGCAGTAAGAGATTACGGCTTTATCAAGAGCGAAGATGACGCCTGTGTATACAGAAAATTCAGTGGGAGCTTGGTAACATTTCTGGTCCTGTATGTCGACGACATACTACTCATCGGAAACGACATCCCTAGTCTTCAAGCTGTGAAGACATGGTTGGGGAAGTGTTTCGAGATGAAAGACTTAGGGGAGGCCGCCTATATCCTAGGCGTGAGGATCTACCGGGATAGATCCAAGAAGCTCCTGGCCCTTAGTTAGCGTACTTACATTGATAAGGTCCTGGAGAGGTTCAGCTTAGAGCAATCTAAGAAAGGATACCTTCCAGTGAGACATGGCCTTATTCTCTCCAAGAGCCAGTGTCCCGTCACATAGGCTGAGAGGGACGACATGAGTCGAGTGCCCTATGCTTCGGCAGTAAGTTTGATCATGTATGCGATGTTATGCACTAGACCAGACGTGGCTTATGCTGTGAGCATAACCAGCCGATACCAATCTAATCCAGGTCTGCAGTACTGGGTGGCTGTAAAGAACATTCTATGTTTTTGAGAAGAACTAAAGAATGGTTCTTGGTCTATGGGGGACAAGAAGAGCTCAGTGTTCAGGGCTACACTGAGGCATCGTTCCAGTCTGACCCTGATGACTTCAGATCGCAGACAGGCTATGTGTTCAGATTGAGTGGAGGTGCTATGAGCTGAGAGAGCTCTAAGCAATCCATTGTAACTGATTCTACGATCGAGGTTGAGTATGTCATTGCTTCTGAGGTAGCCAAAGAAGCCATTTGGATTCGGAAGTTCATTTCTGAACTTCAGGTTGTTCCAACTGCTGTGGATCCGATTGAGCTCTATTGTGACAACAATAAAGCGATGGCACAAGCAAAGGAACCACGGTCTCATCAAAAATCCAAACACATTCTCAGTAGATTTCACCTGATCTGGAAGATCATTGATAGAGGTGATGTCAGGATAAGCAAAGTTGACACAGACAATAATCTGGTAGACCCACTGACCAAGGCTTTGGCACAGCAGAAGCGTGATGGTCATGCGAGGGACATAGGGTTGAGATTTATCAAAAACTAAGTCTAAGTGCAGGTGGGAGATTGTTGGTGTATATGCCCTTAGACCCGTTGTTGGTCTAGTTTGTACTACTTGATATTGATATTTAATATATCATTATGGCATTGTCGTTATTATGCTATGTTTACATCTACGATTATGTACATGGATAATAATGTCGCTGGAGACAGATTGTATCTGTGCTCAAACGGTGTGTCCTCGGTCGAGTACCTGAGTGGATATGGGACAGCTCTGGTATATGTGAGACTGGTATATGGGCTGGTTACGCACGGGGTGCTCACGCAGGCATATGGGTATATTAGTGGTGGATATACTGGACCGACCTGCTGTGAGGCTCTGACTTGGTGTCATGACTTAACCTCACAAGTGACAGGAGATGCATTGATCCCTTGACTTGAGGTCATTGACTCTTCTGTATGGTTAGGAACATGCTTTGATACAACCTAATGCCTCGCCATAAGGTGGGAGGTCATAACGGTTGTCATTGGGTATGTGACGACCCATATGAGAAGATCAATGGACAGACATTGGATTTTCCCCTTCCTACGGGAAGCTTGATATCCACGGGGCCCCCTATGGTTGCATGACTGAAAGTGTATGGCCATACCCAGGTGAAAGCCTGATTTAGTCATGACCATGAAATTAGGTAAAAACAAAGTGGTGACAAACTTTGTCTAATCGGATATCAGTTCGGCAAAGAGACTGTAATGCATCGGTATCTTGTTGCGATGATGGGGATGTCGATGTGATATCCATTCCGAAGACTTGGGTAGCAGCGATGCACTGCTAGGTGCCAATCACTGCTTGTGATGACTGGGTTCATCACTGCCAACGTCTGAGGAACCTACAGGGTCGCACAACTTGAACTCGTGTTCTCGCATTGATCGGGTAACCTAATGATTGAGTTATTAGATAACTCAGATCTGTTTGGGAGAATCCATCAGCACCACTGTGCTAGATGAGATGAAAGGAATCATTTGGAGCTAACTTGTTTTTTGGGCCTAGTAGGCCAAATGGGCCCAATGGGCCATTTGGGCCAAATGGGCCCAATAGACCAAGTTGGGCTAATAGGCCAAATGGGCTCAATGAGCCATTTGGGCCAAATGGACCAAGAGGGATAGGCGCAAGTCACTTGGAGTGAGCTTGGCGCATATCTTTGAGGAAGACAAATCCAAGTGGCGCATCTCACTTAAAGAGAGAAGCTTGGAGCTTCTCACTTTGAATGGCTGAATGAACTTGGGCGGATGGGACTTGGAGTTGACAATTGGGTTTTACCACTTGAAGAGGTGTGTCTCTTCATGAAGTGCTGTGCCTCTTCACTTGTGAAGAGGTGCACCTATTCATGGGTATATAAACCCCCTAGCCCCCCTTTTTGTCGGGTTACACTCTCCTCTCCTCTTCCCTTTTGTCGCCACTCTTGAGGTATTCGGCCATTAAGAGAGTTGGACTCTCTTCCTTACTTGGTTCAGTTCCTGCAAGCTCCTTGTCGCCCTCCTCCCCAAAGTTGGACTTTGGCTTGGGTTGATTCCTGTTCGGATCGTGGTGGAGTGCTTCAAGAGTTGGACTCCGACGAAGCTCCACCTCCTCTCCTTGGCATCTCCTCAGGAGTTGGCGCAAGTGATTGAGGAAGTCTCCCAATGGCGTGGATCTTCTTCCCGAGGCTAGCACCGGGCGTGGAAGAAGAGGACTCGAGGTTCGGCTGTGTGCGAGACTACAGAGGGCACACACTTGGGCGCCTGCATCGCATCTCTTGATTTGCATCAAGGTATCATCTCCTACTCACTGTGTCGATTCCCTCGCAAGACTCGATCTTCTGGGTTTTTGGGACTAGCCTGTTTCGGGGATATTTTCCGCTGTGCTCATGTAATTCTTATTTTAAAATCCCTGGGGTTTCCCAACAAAGTGATAATCTGGTGATCTCAACGCTCAAGCCAACCGCTGGATCGCTACATGGGAGTTATTGGTGCATTAATGGTCCACACCGAGGTGCTTCAACCCATGGGACTCACTACCCGACCCTCTTAAGGCCCGACCCAAGATTGGTACTACAACCATCTCAACAACATGGCCCAAGAGCAAGCCTCGTCCGTGATGAACCAGCCCACAATTTCAAAATTCTACTACTTTGTCATGGCATGCTCTTAGCTCGTCAAATGGTCGTCGCAGCCACCCCCGTACAAGGATCAAAAGGACATGTGCAGAAGCTTCACTTTAGTAGGTAGGAGTTTGTTTTCCCTTATTTTGTAGCTGTAGCTTGACCACTTTTGGGGCTGCAAGAGTTGGTGGTTGGTAGGATTTCTCTTTTGTCTTGTTCCCTCTCCTCTTGTTCTATAAAAGACCAGGATGAGCTAGTTCAATCTTCAATTCTCTAGAGGAGTAGAGTTCTCCTGATGAGCAGAGTGCCTCCAGCTTGTAGAAGTCATAGTCGGTGCTTTGACTTCAGCGTTTGTAAGAGTCGTGGTCGGTGCCTTGACTCGGACATTTCTTTCCAACTTTGTAAGAAGTAAATCCCACCGCCTCCAAGGGGTCAGGTTCACCTGTCTTCTATGTTATATTGTGCTCTGTTGTGCTTTCCCATCTTCTACTTCACCCATTAGTATCCGAACGTTGGAAGCGTGGAGCGATTTCCTTGTTCTTTGGTGCTTTTTCAGGCTCATAGGCAGCTGAGCCCCGTGAATCCGCTATCCCCTAAATACGTGCTGCGCTTAAAATTGCTCCGAGGTTAGTGAAATAAATTTTTTGTTCTGAGTGTCGTTGATCTCTTCTTGCATTTGTGTTGCCCCGAAATGAATTCGCTGTCGATTTCTTCGTGTTTTCTCGTTGCACATTCTGGGCATTCTAACTTCCCTCGCCTCAAGACCCTCTCTCGTTTTTCTGCACATTGTGTAAACACCGTAGAGTACGATACTAAGGACCAACCCACCCATCATAGCTTCATCAATGGCACAACCAACGGCCCAAAGCATTAGGCCCCTACACCAGCCCACTTTCCACTTTTACTTTAGTTGGTAGATGCTTTCTTGTGGTAATTATGATTTTATTCTAGTATCTTAGACTTATTTTGGGGTTGTTGGCTTATCCAAACAAACTCTCTCATGTGTTTGGTGTGAGCTCCTCCCTCTTAATCTATAAAAGAGGGATGAAGACTAGTGGGTGAAAGTTAGTTTTTCTACAGTAGTAGCTTCTCAGTGCAAAAGCCTATTAGGTCCAGTTAACTCTGAGGGAGCTGTAAGAGTGCTTATAGTCGCACCTAGCAAGGTCCCTGCCTCCCATTTAAGCCTTATGTTGGGAAACCCCAGGGATATTTTTTAAAACTTTACATATATCAGAGTTACACAGTGGAAGCATATCCCCAAAATAGGTCGGTCCCAAAAACCCAATGGATCGAAACTTACGAGGGGGTCGACACAATGTAGAGAGGAAGTACCTATGAGCAATAAGAAGCGATGCCGATGTAGGTGCCCAAGCGTGCACCGTCTGCAATCTTACACACATGGATACCTCGAGTTCTTTTCTTCCACACTTGGTGCTAGCCTCGAGAAGAAGATCCAAGCCTCAAACTCCTCCTTTGATCACTTGCGCCACCTTCCAGAGAAGTTACGCCAAGGAGAAAGGAGAGGGAGATCAAGTAATGTGGGGTGGAGACACGTGATGAACAAAGTAGAAAAAAAAGTAATTAAAACCTAAAGAGACAATAGGCAGCCAGATTTCAGTGCTACAAATAGATATCATTTAAGAAAAGTAGCTATGCCTTGTAGGAAAATTCATATATCTAAAATTAAAACCAAGTATGCCAAATAGTAGAATAAAACTAATGCTTTTCAGGCGTCCCAAAAATATAGATTCATGAGTTGTCAAACATCTAGGGTATTTGCAGCAATATCGCTAGTCAGATTATTCAATAGAAACAGTGCAGAATTTTTATTAGAATGCAAATGTTGCCATGGCCTCCAAAGTGATTGGTTGGGCTTGGATTTGACCCAATTGTTTTAGATGATGGAACAATGTTTGGTCTTTCCAGTCACGCACAAAATGAAGCGTTTCCTTTGCCCGACTTCTTAAAATACTTGCACAAAGAATGCTAATCAGATTAGTCTGTGAAAACAAATGCAGGAATTAATCATTCATCAAAAAAGTTGTAGGTATCCTTGGTTGATCTGTTGAGTTTGGAGTCGGCTTGACTGATCCAACTGATAGAACAGGATTTGGTCTTCCTAATCGTGCCAAAATTCAGAGGTGTAGGCTTGTCCGAGCACGCTTAAGACCTGCGATAAGAAGGTTAATCAAGTTAACTCCAAAGCTAACAGAAGGAATAGTAGCAAGGGAAATCTGGTTTGCGCCGATCAGCAACGCCGGAACATGGGTCGCTCGGCAGAGTCATTGGAGACGAGAGAAGGATGAGGTGGCGTTGACGACATAAGAGCACCGAGGGGTGGTGGTGGAGCGAGGCCTAGACGGCGACGGAACGTTGGTGGAGTGGAGATGTGCTGGTCAATCAGAACAGGGTAAGTACACCAGCATAACAGAGATCGTCGCCGGACGGTCGGTGGTGCGCAATCCTGGAACCTGCTACAACTGGAGACTCGTGTGGAGGATACGAAGACGTGGCTGAAGTTTTGAGTTAAATGGTAGCCGGTCGGAGGAGGGCAACGGTGAAAGGCGGAACTAGGGCGCAGCAAGGCGGAAACAGGGGAAGTGATCGGCTGCTTCGATTCCGGCGATCGGGGTGGCGAATGGACGGATGCCGACAGCTGGAGCTTCATCTTGAGGAGGAGGAGTGATGTCAGAAGTCTTCTGAGGATTGGATCGGCGGATCGTCGGCGGCGTGCTCACAAAGTTTCACAAATTTTGGAAGTTGGCTGAAATGTGCTAGTGATTGCAGTGGAGCAGGAGAGTTAGGGGAAGAAGGAGAAGAGGGGAAAACTAGGTGACACAAGCACCTCAGAGAAGACAAGGGAAAGAGACATCCGATGCCATTAGAAGGAGAACTATTTCTTTCATTCAAAATTCTGTCTGTCGATTACATTGTTTAGCGTGATACATATAGGGAGAAATTTAGAGCCATTTCTATTTCCGTATTGATTAGCAAGAAGAGGTGTTGAAGATGATTGTGTTGTTTCCTTTTTCAGCAGCAAAGAGACGTTGGAGGAGTTTCCGTTGTTGGCGGCAAGCGAGCATTGCAAGACTCCTGTTGAAGATGAGCGTTGCAAAGGAACATTGGTATTTCCTTTGTTGGCTGCGATGGCAGCATTGGAGAACTTGTTGAAGATGGGCTTTGACTTGGCTTTATTTGGGCCTAACATTATTGGGTGTGGCTGAAATAGTCGATGCATATGCATGTCCTGGTTTGATGCAGCAACTCCATTAGCTTCTGTGTTGACTTTATTGACTAGTTGAAATAGTCTTTTTCAGTTGTTGAGCTAGCTTTATTGATTGAGCTTGCTAGCTTATTTATGAGCCTTCAAGCCTTCATCTATGGCACTCGTAGACTCCATTTGTAGCTTCGTGGCCTATGGTTTCTACCCACATCAATTATCCCCGAGTGAAAAAAATTCTTCCCTAAAGAATTGTTCTTGTGTACATGAGGAAGTTCTAGAGAGGCGAGAGTCAATGTCCGTAGTCGAAGCTATAAGTCAGGGATACCTGCATTGAATTCTCTTTCTCGGCCATATTCATTAGTAAACGTGAAATAAGGGATTCTAGCATCTAGGTTGCTTGGAATAATAAAATCAATGTGCTCAATTTGAAAAGTAGACAAAGCAGAATTACTTCCAATTCTTTCAAGTAGGGTTGGCCCTAAAGGTGGTTTCAAGGTATGGGTAGAAGGACCTAAAAGACAAGACTGAGGGTCCAATGGGTCATGGTGCAATTCTACTATGTCAATAGGTTGAGGTTGACCTAAGAGTTGAGGTCTAGGGTTGTCTATAGCTTGAGGTATTATATCCCCTAAGTATTGGTCAAACCCAATGAAGTCTATAGGATTAGGTTCACAGTTATCTAGAGACACATTTCCTATGTCTTTGGTTCGGCTAAGTGGTTGAACTTCTATGGACTCACTATGATCAAGTTGGTTCAGACCTAAGTTTTCATCATCTATGGTTTGAGTAGGCTGAAGTTGCTCAGGAGTTCAAGTTCTATAGGTTGAGGATAACTTGCTTCACAGGGAATTAAGGGTTGAGTTCCTAGAGACATTTGTTCTAAGGGTTCATGTTGTTCTTTTATATCCTCTATGTTTAAGTCTAGCCTAATGTCTTTAGGTTCAAGTTCTAACTTAGGCTCAAATTGGGTGGTCCCCATCTATTCATAGTTTGAGGTGTCATCTTGTCCATTGGTGTTTTCTAGGTTCAAGTCACCTAAAGGATTGAGCTGAATCTTAGTCTCAGTGTGTGGTTGGGTGACTTCTATGGTTTGATTGGATGCTTGTTGTAGGCACAGCTCACTAATTCTTTCTAAGAGTTGTTTCATATCATCAAATTGTTTATCAATTTCTTTAGTCATATTATCAAATTGTTTATTCATCTCATAATGAATGGCTTTAGTGCTAGCTTGTGTTGACTCTAGACTTCTAGGATAGATGATGTGTTTTAACCCTCCAAAGTTGACACTATAGGACCAAGGTTCTTTATGATGATGGGCTTGAACACTACGAAGGAATTCATTACCTAGCAAGATATCAAAACCTTCTAAGTTGATAACATCACACCAAATGTTGAATTTCATACCATCCAGTTGAATAGGGATAAGACATTGAAAGTTAACTAAGGTGGTAACTCTATATTCTTCCCATAATATGGTATATGGCTATCTATGTTTTTCTGAGATGAGACCAAACTTATCAATAGCCCTAGCAGATATAGCATTAAAACTAACTATATGGTCTAACACGGTTCTACCCTTATGTTTATTACACCAAACAAAGGTAGTAAAACTTTCAGGTCTAAGGGTGATTCTTTTGTAAGCTTTCCAATCAAAAATTAATTCACTTGCGTTAAAATAGTGCATGATGATAAAAGAAACTTGATCTCTTGGAAAAAATGACTATTGCTGAAGTTCAGCGCATAAATAATTTTTTAGCATGTAGAAAGCAGTAGATCAAGGTTAATTCAGAGACAATTGCAGCGTATATATGTGCAGAAAATAATGCCAATGCATAATTATAAGCAGAACTCAGTATTTGAACGTGACAAGTGCAGCAGTTTGAGGGCTGAAAGTTTCAGATTTAGAATGCTGAAAACTAGATTTTAAAATTCAGAAATGAAGTGCAGAATTCAGCGTATGGAGAATATTTCAATAGCCCTCAATTTGATATAGATAATGTGCAGCGATAGGTTGAAAACAAATCAGGAATCTCAGAATTTTAATGGTCCAGATGCTACAGAATTAATAAAACTGATAGTGTAGTATTAAGATAACACACGCAGAATTTGAGAAGCTTTGCAAAAATCAATAAAGAGCAAATAACTTAACTAACATGCAAAAGCAATGAAAGCAACAAAACATGAAAACTAACATTTTTTTTTATGCAAATAACAAAGCAAGGATCGTGTGGGCAGACAAGAGTTGCTCACAACCTTCGCTCTGATACCAAACTGATGTGGGGTGGAGACACGTGATGAGCAAACTAGAAAAAAAATAATTAAAACCTAAAGAGACAATAGGCAGCCAGATTTCAGTGCTACAAATAGATATCATTTAAGAAAAGTAACTATGCCTTGTAGGAAAATTCAGATATCCAAAATTAAAACCAAGTATGCCAAATAGTAGAATAAAACTAATGCTTTTCAGGCGTGCCAAAAATATAGATTCATGAGTTGTCAAACGTGTAGGGTATTTGCAACAATATCGCTAGTCAGATTATTCAATAGAAATAGTGCAGAATTTTTATTAGAATGCAAATGTTGCCATGGCCTCCGGAGTGATTGGTTGGGCTTGGATTGGACCCAATTGTTTTAGATGATGGAACAATGTTTGGTCTTTCCAGTCACGCACAAAATGAAGTGTTTCCTTTGCCCGACTTCTTAAAATACTTGCACAAAGAATGCTAATCAGATTAGTTTGTGAAAACAAATGCAGGAATTAATCATTCATCAAAAAAGTTGCTAGGTATCCTTGGTTGATCTGTTGAGTTTGGAGTCAGCTTGACTGATCCAACTGATAGAACATGATTTGGTCTTCCTAATCGTGCCAAAATTCAGAGGTGTAGGCTTGTCCGAGCATGCTTAAGACCTGCGATAAGAAGATTAATCAAGTTAACTCCGAAGCTAACAGAAGGAACAGTAGCTAGGGAAATCTGGTTTGCGCCGATCAATGGCGCTGGTACATGGGTCGCTCGGCGGAGTCATTGGAGACGGGGAAGGATGAGGTGGCGTTGACGACATCAGAGCACCGAGGGGTGGTGGTGGAGCGAGGCCTGGACGGCGACGGAACGCTGGTGGAGCGTAGATGCGCTGGTCTATCGGAACAGGGGAAGTACACTAGTAGAACAGAGATCATCGCTGGACGGCCGGTGGTGTGCAATCCTAGAACCTGCTACAACTGGAGACTCGTGTGGAGGATACGAAGACGTGGCGGAAGTTTTGAGTCGAATGGTGGCTGGTTGGAGGAGGGCGACGGTGAAAGGCGGAATTAGGGCGCAGTAGGGCGGAAACAGGGGAAGTGATCGGCTGCTTCGATTCCGGCCATCGGGGTGGCAGATGGACGGATGCCGACAGCTGGAGCTTCGTCATGGGGAGTAGGATTGATGTCCGAAGTCTTGTGAGGATCGGACTGGCAGATCGTCGGTGGCGTGCTCACAAAGTTTCACAAATTTTGGAAGTTGGCTGAAATGTGCGGGTGATTGCAGCGGAGCAGGAGAGTTAGGGGAAGAAGGAGAAGAGGGGAAAACTAGGTGACACAAGCACCTCAGAGAAGATAAGGGAAAGAGACATCTGATGCCATTAGAAGGAGAACTATTTCTTTCATTCAAAATTCTGTCTATCGATTACATTGTTCAATGTGATACATATGGGGAGAAATTTAGAGCCAGTGCTATTTCCGTATTAATCAGCAAGCAGAGGTGTTGAAGATGATTGTGTTGTTTCCTTCTTCAGCAGCAAAGAGACGTTGGAGGAGTTTCCATTGTTGGCGGCAAGCGAGCATTGCAAGACTCCTGTTGAAGATGAGCGTTGCAAAGGAACGTTGGTATTTCCTTTGTTGGCTGCGATGGCAACGTTGGAGAACTTGTTGAAGATGGGCTTTGACTTGGCTTTATTTGGGCCTAACATTATTGGGTGTGGCTAAAATAGTTGATGCATATGCAAGTCCTGGTTTGATGCAGCAACTCCATTAGCTTGTGTCTTGACCTTATTGACTAGTTGAAATAGTCCTTTTTCAGTTATTGAGCTAGCTTTATTGATTGAGCTTGCTAGCTTATTTGTGAGCCTTCAAGCCTTCATCTATGGCACTCGTAGACTCCATTTGTAGCTTCGTGGCATATGGTTTCTACCCCCATCGTCAAGCCACCAAGAGTTTCCTCCAACTTGTGCCAAGAGGGGAAGATGAAGAAGACTTGCGGCTAGGAAGAAGATGCCACCAACCTCTTTGCTTCTCTTGTGCCAAAGGAAGAGGAAGAGAAGAAGATGCTTGCGAGTATGGAAGAGGTGCACCGAAGTCCTATACTCTCGCCCTTGAAGTTGCTCACTCCAACTTCTATTCTTGCTTTCTCATATGCTAAGATGGATAGAGGAAGAGGTGGTGTAACATCCCACATTCTTAACCCCAAACAAATGGCACATTTCATAAAAGAAACAGGATGTTTCATATAAGATCGATCATATGCTAGGTAAAACCGAGTTCAAGAAAAACACGATCTGAAAATTTTCAAAATTCATAAACTATCCACAAAACACAAAACTCATAAATCACGTAAGGGTACCTGCCACCACGCAATACTTGCACTAGACATATGCAAGTTACAGTTATATCAAAACCGATTGCCAAAAATACACATCAACTTCAATCTCAAAACAAATCCACAAAATCGATTTTATAAACTGACACCAAACACCGAAACCAGGCTGAAGCCCGCGGTGACACAAAAATCAAATTCATAAGACTGCCATAACTGGTAACATACTTCACATAGTTCACATGGTTCACAAAGTTCATATAACTCGTAGGGTTTAGCCACAACCGGCATCATAAGCATAAACACATTAAGGCCACAACCGGCATCATAAATTCAATAAGCATAATTCACAGCATCCATATAATGCTAACTGCGCCCCTGCTCTACACCTGAAAATAGTGAGGGGTGAGCTACACAGCCCAGTGAGTGGATAGTCTAAATCGACCATCCATAACATACACTCAAAAATATAGGCAGATTATTTTAAAAATCTTTAACATGAACATATGTCAACATATAACAAAATAAAGAAACAGAAATCATATATACTGTCAGATGCACACACTAGCATATAACAAACTCATGTTCACAGACTCAGGTTCTAGAGTTTTACTCTAACCCAATTAAACACATATATTTTAAACCAACTAAACACATATAACTTAGGTTCACAAACTCAGGTTCTAGAGTTATACTCTAAACCTCTAAACACACCAATACATAATCAACCTAGTTGTCCAGCATATTCAGTAGTGACCAATATGGTCTAACCCGGCTTGGCCAAAGCACTGGGAGCCGCATGCAACACATAAACATGGATAGTGAGTAGAATCAAGAGGTGGCCCCCGCCAGGTCACGACGTGGCACTTTGGTCCCTCACCCCATAACACATCAGAGTGACGACATCAAGAGGTGGCCCCTGTCTGATCAAGACATGGCACTTTGGGTCTTATATCACCCCATCACATAAAGAGTAACGACATCAAGAGGTGGCCCCTGTCTGATCAAGACATGGCACTTTGGGTCTTATATTACTCCATCACATAAAAGAGAAATGACATCAAGAGGTGGCCCCTGTCTGACCAAGACATGGCACTTTGGGTCAAATCCCGTTCTCCCAAAAGGTTCCTACTGGACAACAGACACATCTTATTTCATATTTCACATAGGTGAACATATTTCACAAAGGTGGACTCCTAAGTGTCAACTAGACTCTAGGATAGTCATCACAAAAATCACATCGGGCAGGCTGAACATCAACCCCCATCACAATAATCATAATAGGCAGGCTGAACATCAACCTCCTCACATATCACAATACAGGGCTGAAATTCAAACCCTTAACATAACACATAAGGACTATCCCCTTGAGTTCATAGTTACACCTAGCCTTAGTCCTAACCATCACATAATCACATAATTTTCCAAATTCACATAACCTATAATTTTTTTTTTCCAAATTCACATAATCACACATATTGTTCAAAATTCACAAGATCACATATATTGTTAAAAATTCACATGACCCACAAATCACATAATAAATACATAATATTTCATATTCGAATATCACATGATATAGTGTAGTCCTTAGATTTCATGCTGATAAGTTTAATCGAATTTTGCTATGTTATCACTCAAGTTTTCTCAAACAATTTCTCAATAATTCAGTTAACAAGCATCCATAAAAATTAACATAAAACCAAAACATGAGATCATACAAACTATCCATAAAATTAACAAAACTAAAACATGTATTCACATAAATTACTTTACAAATTACCACATGTAACATATTAACTACAAATACCAAGATTCGGTTTTCATAGACCATTATCAAGGTCATCAAGGTTTCGGTTTTCATGTTAATTACAAACATCAATTTCGGTTTTCATAAACAATTATCAAGAACATCAAGATTTCGGTTTTCATGTTAACTACAAACATCAATTTCGGTTTAACCATAATTAACAAGAATTTCATACCCAAAATTCAATGATTTAAGGCTACCAAAATTCCTATAAAATACCTTAAATTTCATGTTATCAACTTTCGGATTTCATAAGGAAAATCATCAAAATTTCGGATTATCATGAGTAATTATCAAAGATTCGGTTCCCATGAAGAACATCTTGAATTTGGTTTACATGAAAAATACATCTTGAGTTTCGGTTTTAACATGATAAAAATTCCAATAATTCAATTGTATCAATTCACAAACACAACCAAACTAATAGATCAAATAAGACATTCCACTCACCTTGAACCGTGAATACTAATAAGAAAACCCTTCCAAAAATTCGTCTAAGACCTTGGAATGCTCCTAGGAAGACGCCAACAATTGACAAGGAACACCTCCAACACCAAGATGCCGGCCAAAGGAAGAAAAGGAAGAGGAAGAAGAAATTTTCGCCTCCAAGAATCGCCCACTCCTCCTTAGCCGTCGCCCAAGTTTTCTTCAAGCCAAAAAATCGCCAAAGTCTCCACCCTAACCGAAATTACCCACTTAAGTTTCGGTTTTTAATGTTTAACCCTCTAACCAATTAATTCAAAAGGGTCTAACCCATTAACCCAATAATCCCTTAGTTTAAGTGAAAGTCCAATAAGAGTTAAACTAACATCCAATAAGCTAGTTAACTAATTAATTTAATTAACTTACAAATAACCAAGCACTTAACCGAAATCCAATAAGGATTTAATTAATATCCAATAAGGATTTAATTAATTTATCCTAAATTAACAACCAAATATCAACCATTAATCTCTAATTAATTTACCATAATTTAACAACCAATCACAAATCAAATAATTAACAATCAATAAGCTAGTTAATTAGCATTCAATAAATTTTACTTGAATCCTAATAAAATATCACAGTCAATAATTTTATTTAATTCAACAATAATGCTTACCAGGACTTAAGATCCTTGGATCTTACATTCCTCCCTCCTTATAAAGCTTTAGTCCTCTAAAGCTCAGCATCCATATCATCAAAGAGGTAAGCATAAAATTTCCTCATATCAGCTTCAGTCTCCCATGTCGCCTCCTCAACTGACTGATTTCCCCAGATAACCTTTACCAAAGGTATAGTCTTGTTCCTCAGAACTTTATCCTTTCTATCAACAATCCGGAGAGGTCTTTCCTCGAAAGTCAAATCACTCTGAATCTGAAGAGGTTCCAACTCCAACACATGAGATGGATCGGGATGATATTTCCTCAAAACAGAGACATGGAACACATTATGCACATGATCCATAGCAGAAGGTAAAGCCAATCGGTAAGCCACTGGACCTACTCTCTCAATAATATCAAAAGGGCCTACAAACCTAGGGCTCAACTTGCCCTTTTTGCCAAATCTCATAACACCCTTTGTAGGTGACACCTTCAAGAACACATGATCCCCTACCATAAACTCCAAGGAACGACGACGGTCGTCAGCATAACTCTTCTGTCTGTCCCGAGCAATTTTCAGTTTATCCTGGATCTCTCTGACCTTATCAGTAGTCTCCTGAACTGCATCAGATCTCAAAATCATTCTGTCACCAGTTTCCTCCCAACACAAGGGAGTCCTACACCTTCTCCCATACAAGGCCTCATAAGGAGCCATCTGAATACTAGAGTGGAAGCTATTATTATAAGTAAACTCTATCAAAGATAGATCCCGGTTCCACTCAGAACTCCAATCAACCACATAGGCTCTCAACAAATCTTCTAGAGTCTGTATAGTACGCTCCGTCTGGCCATCAGACTGAGGATGGTATGCTGTACTAAAACTCAACTTAGTACCCAAACCCTCCTGTAAACTCTTCCAAAATTTGGACAAAAATCGAGAGTCCCTATCAGACACAATATCAACCGGAACTCCATGCAGTCTGACTATCTCATCAATATATAATCTAGCCAGTCTCTCTTGAGAATAATTCATCTTGATCGGAAGAAAATGGGCTGATTTAGTAAGTCTATCAACAATCACCCAAATAGCATCATGACCCAATCTAGTTCTGGGCAAACCACATACAAAATCCATGCTGATGCATTCCCACTTCCACTCAGGAATAGGAAGAGGCTGCAACAAACCACCAGGCTTCTGGTGTTCAGCCTTTACAGTCTGACAGGTTAAACACCTAGAGACAAAATCAGTTATTTCTTTCTTCATACCCGGCCACCAAAAACTTTTCTTGAGGTCCTGATACATCTTAGTCACACCAGGATGTAGAGAATATTTGGAGTTATGGCTGTCCTCCAATATTTCTTTCCTCAAGCTCGGTTCCTCAGGGACACATACCCTTCCACGAAACCGAAGAATACCATCATCAGACAGGCTAAAATCCTGAACTGCGCCATCAACCAGACTATCCCTGATCTGAACTAATCTCAGATCCACAGACTGCTGATCTCTGATCTTCTGCAACAAAGCAGACTGTACTCTGAGAAAAGCCACATAACCCGACTGAACTCTAGGAGTAACACTGATCCTGAGATCGCTGAACTCCTGCAGTAACCGCCACTCACTGACTCGTAAAGCAGCTACTGAAGTAACTGGATGTCTGCTCAGAGCATCCGCCACTACATTGGCCTTTCCAGCCTGATACTGAATAGAGAAGTCATAATCTTTGATCAACTCCATCCATCTTCTCTGTCTCATATTCAACTCCTTCTGAGTGAAGATATACTTGAGACTCTGGTGATCAGTGAACAGATCGAACTCCTGACCCAACAAATAGTGACGCCATATCTTCAAAGCAAAGACTACGGCCGCCAACTCTAAATCATGAGTAGGGTAGTTCAATTCATACTCCTTTAGTTGTCTCGAAGCATAGGCTACCACAGAACCCTTCTGCATCAAGACACAACCCAACCCTTTGCCAGAAGCATCTGTATAAACAGTAAACCTTTCCCCATCACTAGGAATAATGAGGATCGGTGTACTAGTCAATCTCCTTTTCAGCTCTTGAAAGCTCTCTTCACACTTATCATCCCAAATAAACTTAGCCTCCTTTCTGGTCAATTTAGTTAAAGGACCCGCTAGCTTGGAGAACCCCTCAACAAATCTCCGGTAGTAACCTGCTAAACCCAGGAAACTCCTGATCTCAGTAGCACTAGTCGGTCTTCCCCAATTAAGGATAGCTTGCACTTTAACTGGATCCACAGACACCCCCTGACCAGAAATCACATGTCCCAGAAAACTGATCTTTTCCAGCCAGAATTCACACTTACTAGCCTTGGCATACAATCGATTCTTCCTCAGAACCTCCAGCACTCTGCGCAAGTCACTGACATGATCTGAAGTAGTCTGAGAGTATACCAAAATATCGTCTATGAAGACTACCACACAAGAATCAAGCAGCTCATGGAATACCCTGTTCATCAAATCCATGAAAACAGCAGGTGCATTTGTCAGTCCAAAAGGCATAACCAAGAATTCGAAATGCCCATACCTGGTCCTGAAAGCAGTCTTAAATATATCCTCATCCTTGACTCTAAGCTGATAATACCCTGATCTCAGATCAATCTTAGAGAACACTGTAGCTCCCTGTAACTGATCAAATAGATCATCAATTCTGGGAAGAGGATACTTATTCTTGATAGTCACTTGGTTCAATTGCCTGTAGTCTATACACATCCTCAGGGTTCCATCTTTCTTCTTTACAAATAGCACTGGCGCTCCCCAAGGTGAAGCACTAGGCCGAATGTACCCTTTCTCTAACAATTCCTCCAGCTGTTTCTTAAGCTCGGCCAACTCTGAAGTAGCCATACGATAAGGAGCTCTGGAGATAGGTGCCGTACCTGGCGCCAACTCAATGCCAAATTCTACTTCTCTTATTGGTGGCAAGCCTGAAAATTCCTCAGAGAACACATCAGGAAATTCTTTCACCACCTCCATCTGAGTCAGATCAGAAGTAGAATCATCCTGCACCTTAACATGTGCAAGATAACCCTTGCACCCACTAGCAAGTAACTTCCTGGCCTGCAGGAAAGATATCACATGTGGTCCTTGGTCTGACACTAGACCTCTCACAAACAGTCGATTCCCATCTAACAAATTCAAAGTGATTACTTTCTCAAAGCAATCCACAGAGGCATGATGGGAAGACAACCAATCCATTCCTAAGATGATATCATAATCTTGCATGTCTAAGAGGATTAGATCTACCAGAAACTCATAACCCTCTACATGTACTACACAGTCAGTACAAACAGTATCTGTAGATAACGATTTTCCTAAGGGAGTACTCACAGACACAGCATAATTCATTACCTTAGGTAACACAGGTAAACATGCAGCAAACTTAACAGATACAAAAGATAAATTTGCACCAGGGTCAAATAATATGCGGGCTAACTGATCAAATACGAATAAAGTACCTTCCACGACGGATCGGGAAGCTCGTGTATCCTTCTCAGCCACAGCATACACTCTAGTCTGGACTGTAGGCTTATCTGCGCCTCTAGGTTGTACCTCAGGTTCTTTGCAATCCTTAGCCATGTGTCCTGGTTTCTTACACCTGAAGCATATACCATTCTTCCTATGGCAGTCTTTCACTAGATGTCCCCTGAGCCCACAATAACTACAAGTGATACCGTTTCTTGCATCCCTGGCATCGCTGAACTGCTGCGGTGCATCCCTGGACTGCTGCGGTGCCTTGTAGGAGTAAGGCTTATACCTGCTCTTCTTGTAGTCCTTATGCTTAGGGTACTTCTTACCCTTGCCGCCACTACCATACTGAGGAACCGCCGCCTCAGCTGCAGGAACTACTGCCACGGCAACATGAGAACTCCTCTCAGATATATACCTCTCAATGGTGCGCGCTCGCCCAACAGTTTCAACATAGGTCTCCAAGTGTTGAGCACCAACCTGCTCTCTAATGTCCCATCTGAGACCTCTGAGAAACTTAGTAGCTCTCCTCTTTTCAGTGTTTATCAGATGCGGAGCATACTTTCCCAATTTCGTGAACTGTAATTCATACTGGTCCACCGTCATATCACCCTGCTCCAGGTGAATAAATTCCACCTCTCGGTCCTCAACCAAGCTATCTGGGAAGTACTTCTCGTTAAATCGAGACAAGAAGTAAAGCCAATCCACAGTCTCATGTCTTTCTTAGGCAAGTCTCACCACGCCTTTCCACCACTCATCTGCGTCAGCACGCATCATATAGGTGGCCAGACATAACTTATCCTCATCTGAGCAGCGCATGACTTGGAAAATCTTTTCCAAGCACAACTGCCAGTTCTCGGCAGTACTGGATTCCGAGCCCCCATAAAAAGAACTAGGACCCAGTTTCTGGAATTCACTCACAAGCGAGGCATAGCGCTTGTGACACACACATACCACAGTCAGGAAATCAAACATAAACCTATCAGGTGTCTAGCAATACACAAACATGTTTTCCCCCAAACTAAGTTTTAGCTAGCCAACTGCTCTGATACCATTCTGTAACATCCCACATTCTTAACCCCAAACAAATGGCACATTTCATAAAAGAAACAGGATGTTTCATATAAGATCGATCATATGCTAGGTAAAACCGAGTTCAAGAAAAACACGATCTGAAAATTTTCAAAATTCATAAACTATCCACAAAACACAAAACTCATAAATCACGTAAGGGTACCTGCCACCACGCAATACTTGCACTAGACATATGCAAGTTACAGTTATATCAAAACCGATTGCCAAAAATACACATCAACTTCAATCTCAAAACAAATCCACAAAATCGATTTTATAAACTGACACCAAACACCGAAACCAGGCTGAAGCCCGCGGTGACACAAAAATCAAATTCATAAGACTGCCATAACTGGTAACATACTTCACATAGTTCACATGGTTCACAAAGTTCATATAACTCGTAGGGTTTAGCCACAACCGGCATCATAAGCATAAACACATTAAGGCCACAACCGGCATCATAAATTCAATAAGCATAATTCACAGCATCCATATAATGCTAACTGCGCCCCTGCTCTACACCTGAAAATAGTGAGGGGTGAGCTACACAGCCCAGTGAGTGGATAGTCTAAATCGACCATCCATAACATACACTCAAAAATATAGGCAGATTATTTTAAAAATCTTTAACATGAACATATGTCAACATATAACAAAATAAAGAAACAGAAATCATATATACTGTCAGATGTACACACTAGCATATAACAAACTCATGTTCACAGACTCAGGTTCTAGAGTTTTACTCTAACCCAATTAAACACATATATTTTAAACCAACTAAACACATATAACTTAGGTTCACAAACTCAGGTTCTAGAGTTATACTCTAAACCTCTAAACACACCAATACATAATCAACCTAGTTGTCCAGCATATTCAGTAGTGACCAATATGGTCTAACCCGGCTTGGCCAAAGCACTGGGAGCCGCATGCAACACATAAACATGGATAGTGAGTAGAATCAAGAGGTGGCCCCCGCCAGGTCACGACGTGGTGTTGGGGTATGCCCTTAAGGCTAATGTTTGAGGCCTTGGGATTGTATTAGTATCATGTAATAAACTCTTAAGTTTATAAAGGCATGGTTATTATTCAGGTTGTTACCTTGTCTGCTGTAATAAGTGTACTTCTGAATACTGTCTCAAAGCTGTTCAGCTAGGCTGACAGGCTATATGTCCTTAGTCGAGATATCTTGGTGAACATGAGACAGCCTTGATATGATTGAGACTAATATGAGTGCTAATCTTATAGGATGCTTCGAGCATGGAATAAGACGTAGACTCATGGGTACATTGGATGTACTGGACAGACCCTACTGGGATATTCCATTGCTTGTCACAATGTGAATGATCCTTGTAAGCAGCAAGTGGCACATGTCCTCTGACTTGAGATCACTTGTGTTTCTGAATGATGATTGTCATTGTCTTGAGGTAGTTCAATATCATTTGAAACATAATGATTATAGACTATCTTGGATGGTGAGCTTGAATCAGGTTAGGGCACTAGTGATAGACATAGGATTGCCGTCTCCTTGTTTAAGGAGTGTAGTGTTCTAAGGGCCCCCCTATATGAGATGATTGAGATAGTGTATGGCCATACCCAGATGACTATGTGCATCTGATCTAATCATGCTCATCGTATTGGAGTTACAAGCTTGACCCGCTTGTCCAATAAGAACATCCAGTGGCAAAGGACACATGTATGCCTTGTGAATTGAGTCACACTTGTGCTATGGTTTGGGAGTAGTCTTGGAAGACTCTTTCCTTTATATTGGGAGACAGTGATGTGTTGCTAGATACCCCTCACTGATCGTGATAACGTAAGTTATCGTTACCGACATTTAAAGGAAACCCTCAGGGTCGCACAATTTGGTGATATGGCTTCCTTAAGTCAGATCGTGTGGACTGAATTGTTTTGGTTCAGTTTAAAGAGATTTAATCTCTGATTGTAAGTGAGATCTGGTCTGATCATGTTTGATTGATTAGAGCTTTAGATCGGTAAGCTTCGATCGAGAGAGATGATGCTAGATCGATGCGATCAGAAGCGTCAGATGATGAATGGTCAGATCTAGGACCTTGGGGTCTAATTTGATCTAGACTTAATTTATGGGCTGATTTGGTTTCGCTATTGAACCAAGGATATTGAACCGGCTCATGGGTTGAGCGCTTGGTTCAAGAGGGAGAAGAGGTTGCGTTTGGTTCATGGAAACATGAACGCCAACTCTTAATCGTTGCCAATTTTGGAAAGTTCCAAAAGCATAACGCATATGCGTTCATGGCTTGATGTCTCTCTAATGCTTTTCGGTTTTGTTTCTTGGACGTGGTTTTGGAACGGCTTGCTCGTGTGGAAGGCATCGTTCTTGCGCCAAGGAAGAAGAGCTCTCGAAAAGAAGGAAGCCCTTTTCATCTAATCTCCTACACACGGTTGGAAAAGCTTGGCAATCTTGCTAGCACAAGAGTTGCGCAAGGAGGAAGCTTTCATCCCTTGTGTGTGATTTCTTTGGAGAAGATCCCTTCGATCTTTCTTCTTCCAAGCCGCACCTTCCCATGGCCATGGTAACGAATCTCTCACTTGTTATTCAAGTTGATTATATGAAAGTATAGAATGCGATCTTATGTGGAAACCCTAATTCCGCTGCTATGAGAAAGAAACATATGACTTGCGCCCCCCTCATGAAAGGGGTTCTTCTCACAATAGGTTTTGCGCTCCCCTCCTGAAAGGGTTCCATCATTTGGTATCAGAGCCAATCTATACTTTTTCATATGATTGCTTGCGGTTCTAATGAGTAGATCATCATGTTTAATCCATGAATATGTTGGTGAATAGATCTAAAGGTGATTGCTCACATGCCGAAACCTACATGCTAGTTTAGAACTTAGATGTATGTTTCTTCATGAGTTGCGCATGTTGTTGTGTTGGCGCATGATAAGTATGTTGAATGGTTGAATGATATTTCATCAAATCTTATACCTACTTGCGCGCAAACATTTAGATCTATATGCATCTACTATCAACCCTTAGATGGGTTGATGGGGCTGAAGTCACCTCTAGGTTAGATCCATTAGTCTGATCAGACCATCTGACAGCTCAGATGGGTTAACCTGATAGCACCTATGCGCAAGCACAAGGTGGCTATAGGTTGACTGCATCTAGGGCGTGTAGCGAGGTCTGGTTGAGACACTACTGAACACACTTGAGTTAGGCCCGGGGTCACACCCGCTTGCCAAAACTCATGGGGGTAGTTCAGCCCTTGGCGCATGCATGGTTGACCATTAGGTCAACTCGGGTCAGTTAGGACTCGGTGCATGCAAGGGCAAAGGATCTAACTAGATGGATGAGTGGATCCCCATCAATGCACCATTGTAAGGTTGTAGGGCTCATAAGGAAATTAAAATTGATGCCATGGGGTTTTCAAAAACTTTTAATTTCAAGATGATTGGATCACATGTTGATTGAACCATATGCTTGTCTATTTAGTCTTATGTGGGTTGCCCAATTGTGTGCTGTGCTGGGGCCTGCGTGCCTGGACTTAAAAAAAAAACAAATTGTAAATTAATTTGTGATCTGCGAATCACATTGTACTTAATTTATAATATGTTGTTGACCTGCGAGTCAATCTTGTCTAGATAGATCAAATGTACTTTGATTAGACAAGAACAAAGGCACACATCCAAGAGGGGCATTCACCTGGTGGTGCACCTGTGGTGCTCTTGGCGCTAGGGCACTGGGTTGGACCAGATGAGATGCAATGAAGCTCAAGTGAAGACTTAAGTAATATTAAGGTCTTACTAGGGTTCATGGGCTTTTACCACATAAGATCATGCTTTCTACTTATTGCTAATAATTAGAATTGCATATTTATGTTTATCTTCTGCTATAGCCATAGGACATGCCTGATAGTAAGAAGATAAAAGACCGTTAAAATCCAACGCTAACATATCAAGCTCGTAAGCCTTCTGACGCGAAACCTCACCTTTCTGACTATCGTTGGAGCCGTGTTGAACCCACTCAGTGGGCACGTCCATCTATCTTCAGACGGTGCTGGATTTCACCTGCGTGTTACAGAGTTGGGATTTATCCCCTCTCGTTGCTCAGCATAGCACGTGGTGGTCCAGGGAGTAGGTCAGGTCAGCTTGACCATGTAGACTACATATGTGGCGCATATGGTAGCACATGGAGGCAGCCATCTCTGGGATCAGAGACTGTGTTGTACCAACTCAGTTGGCACAGTCTGCTGGATTGCCAAGATGAAGGGGAATCGCACGGGTTGGCGATTGGCTGGGAGATCCTACCAGAAACTAGTGCTTGTCATCTCTGTGCATCTTATCTCGCCTGAGCGGGACGCGGAGACCAAGTATGAAATCTGGATCCCATCTCACTAAAAGAGTGTTACTCTTTCGGACTGTTTACTGGATTTTTCAGTCAGATAAAATAGTGAGAAAAGAATCTTTCTTAAGTCCTGGATTGATTCTGAAACATTGATACTAACCTTGCTGTTCTTGCTTGTTGTAGATTCCTGCAGCAACGAACACCATGAGCTTCAATGTGCGATCCCTACTGGAAAGGGAGAAGTTTGCTGGGCCGAACTTCTCTGACTGGTTCGGACACCTTAAGATCGTTCTTAAGGCAGAGAGGAAACTGTATGTCCTCGAGACGGCGATACCGCCGCAGCCCGCTCCGAACGCCGCAAGGGCGGTTCGGGATGCCTATGAAAAGCACGTCAATGATAGCATTGATGTCGCTTGCCTGATGCTAGCGTCTATGACGCCACCGCTGCAGCGTCAGCATGAGGATATGTCGGCTATAGAAATTATAGCGAACCTCAAGATGCTGTATGCTGCACAGGCGAGGACAGAACGCTATAATCTGACAAAGCTCTTCTTTCAGAGCAAACTGGCTGAGGGGAGCCCAGTGGGAGCTCACGTGCTCAAGATGATTGGGCACAAGGAGGCTCTGGAGAAACTGGGGCATACCGTCAACCAGGAGCTTGCTGTAGATATTATTCTGCAGTCTCTTCCGCCTTCTTTCGATGCGTTCATCATTAACTTTAATATGAACAAAATCGATTGTACGCCGGCAGAGCTGCTGAATATGCTCTTGACTACTGAGGAAACTCTGAAGGGCAAGCCTTCAACCTCTGTCTTAATGGTTCCTTTTAGGAACAAGAAGAAGGGGAAGAAGGGCAAGGCCCCTGTCAAGAATTACAGCAAGGCCCTGAAACAGAAGGTGAAGCGGTCGAAGGACAACAGGTGTTTCCACTGTGGCCAGCTGGGTCACTGGAAAAAGGACTGTAAAGCGCTCCAAGGAGATAAGAGGGGAAGCATCGCTTCTGGCTCAGGTATATACGTGACGGAAGTCATGGTTTCATCTTCTTCTATATCATGGGTGTTGGACACTGCATGTGGAGTTCACATTTGTTCAAATGTGCAGGAACTCAAGAGAAGAAGGCAGGTGGGACAGCATGAGGTAGACCTACGCGTTGGAAACGGGGCACGGGTTGCTGCGGTTGCTGTAGGAGACTATTTCATTACTTTACCATCTGGCATTGTATTAGAATTAAACAATTGTTATTTTGTACCCAGTATTACCAAGAATATTATCTCTATTCCTGCTCTTGTCAGGAAAGGATTTGCCTTTGAATGCAAGATTTCAAAGTGTATTTTGACTTATGATAATATTGTGTATGCCACTGGTTCAATTAACAATGGGTTATTCATGTTAGACATGGAATATTCTATACAAAACATTGATAATAAGAAAGCCAAGTATGCTGATGACAGCACCTTGCTATGGCATAGTCGTTTAGGCCATATAAACGAGAAGCGCATTAAGCGGTTGCATGAACATGGACTGCTGGGATCATTCTCCTATGAGGAGATTGATACATGCAAAGCTTGTTTGATGGGTAAAATGACGAAGTCTCCTTTTCCTCACAAAGGTCAGAGGACTTCAGGTTTACTTGACCTTATACACAGTGATGTGTGTGGGCCATTTAGTAAACATGCCAGAGGTGGCTATCAGTACTTCATTACCTTTACTGATGATTTCAGTAGGTATGGGTATGTCTATTTGATGAGACATAAAAGTGAATCTTTTGACAAGTTCAAAGAGTTCAAAAATGAAGTACAAAATCAGTTAGGCAGAAATATCAAGGCACTTCGTTCTGATCGAGGTGGTGAATACCTAAGTCATGCATTTACTGACTATCTGAAAGAGTGTGGGATTATCTCACAGCTCACTCCGCCAGGAACACCGCAATGGAATGGTGTGTCCGAGAGGAGAAATAGAACGTTACTTGATATGGTTCGTTCTATGATGAGTCAGGCTACTCTTCCATACTCCTTTTGGGGTTTTGCACTGGAAACAGCTGCAAAGGTACTAAACCGAGTGCCATCCAAGGCAGTTTCAAAGACGCCATATGAGTTATGGTACGGGAAACAGCCTAGCTTGACGTTTATCAGGATCTGGGGTTGCGAGGCTTATGTCAAAAAGCTCGCCTCTGGGAAACTAGAGAGCAGATCTGATAAATGTATCTTTGTCGGATACCCTAAGGAAACTAAGGGTTATTATTTCTACGATCCCAAAGAGAACAAGATATTTGTTGCTCAGACGGCCATATTTCTTGAGAAGGAGTTTCTTCTGCAAGAGGCCAGTGGGAGAGAAATAAAGCTGGATGAGATTCCAGAGGAAGGACAAAGTAGTCAGGCAGAGTTGGATGTGCCTGAGCCAGTAGATCAGGTTACTGAACAACCTGAGGCTCAGATATCACGGGAACCGCGAAGATCGGGTAGGATCCGTCGACAGCCTGAGCGCTATGACGGAGTCTACATCATTGATAATGATGAACCCCTAACTTATGCGGATGCGGTCAGTGGACCGGAGTCAGCTAGATGGCTTGATGCTATGCGAGCCGAGATGGACTCCATGTCAGATAACCAAGTCTGGGATTTGGTTGATCCGCCTCCGGGAGTAATCCCTATAGGCTGTAAATGGATCTTCAAGAAGAAGATTGACATGGATGGTAACGTGGTTACCTATAAAGGCAGGCTAGTTGCGAAAGGTTTCAAACAAATCTACGGGATAGATTATGATGAAACTTTCTCTCCTGTAGCCATGTTTAAGTCTATTCGGATTCTTTTCGCGATAGCTGCATATTACGATTATGAGATCTGGCAGATGGATGTGAAAACAGCTTTCCTTAATGGAAATCTGGATGAGGATGTGTATATGACACAACCGGAAGGTTTCAACAATCCAGCAGATCGTCATAAAATATGCAAGTTAAAGAAGTCCATATATGGACTTAAACAAGCATCAAGAAGCTGGAATATTCGTTTTGATGAATCAATCTCTGAGTTTGGTTTCATCAAGAACGAAGATGACCCGTGTGTATATAAGAGGTTTAGTGGGAGCGTAATTACATTCCTAATCCTCTACGTCGATGATATCTTAATCATTGGAAATGATATTCCTGAATTGCATGCTGTTAAGGCATGGTTAGGAAAATGTTTCCAGATGAAAGATTTAGGAGAAGCAGCCTATGTACTAGGTGTGAAGATCTACAGGGATAGATCTAAAAGGCTTCTCGGGCTGTGCCAGAGTACTTACATCGATAAGGTCCTGGAGAGATTCCATTTAGAGAATTCTAAACGTGGATATCTTCCAGTCAGACATGGTCTGAATCTTTCGAAGAGTCAGTGTCCACAAACACAGACTGAGAAAGATGAAATGGACAATACGCCTTATGCTTCGGCTATTGGGTCCATTATGTATGCGATGTTGTGTACTCGCCCAGACGTCGCTTACGGGTTAAGCGTGACCAGTCGATTCCAAAGTAATCCAGGTTTGGCGCACTGGATTGCGGTCAAGAACATTTTAAAATATCTGCGGAGGACCAAAGATATGTTCTTGATATATGGTGGTCAGGAAGAACTCAGTATAGAGGGATATACTGACGCTTCGTTCCAGTCGGACCAGGATGATTTCCGATCGCAATCAGGCTATGTTTTTAGCTTGAATGGTGGAGCAGTGGTGTGGAAGAGTTTCAAACAGTCAACTGTTGCTGATTCCACAACAGAAGCCGAGTATGTTGCAGCCTCGGAAGCATCTAAGGAGGCAGTGTGGATTCGTAAGTTCGTGAGAGAACTTGGTGTCGTTCCTTCGAGTGCAGATCCTTTGGTTATCTTCTGTGATAACACTGGAGCCATCGCACAAGCAAAGGAACCGCGGTCGCACCAGAAGTCCAAGCACATACAGAGACGGTTTCACTTGATCCGGGAGATCATTGATCGAGGCGAGATCAAAATATGCAAGGTTCATACAGATGACAATCTGGCAGACCCACTTACCAAGCCTCTGGCGCAGCAGAAGCATGTGAAGCACTGTAATAATATGGGTTTGAGATTTCTCAACCATTAGATTAAGTGCAAGTGGGAGATTGTTGGGGTATGCCCTTAAGGCTAATGTTTGAGGCCTTGGGATTGTATTAGTATCATGTAATAAACTCTTAAGTTTATAAAGGCATGGTTATTATTCAGGTTGTTACCTTGTCTGCTGTAATAAGTGTACTTCTGAATACTGTCTCAAAGCTGTTCAGCTAGGCTGACAGGCTATATGTCCTTAGTCGAGATATCTTGGTGAACATGAGACAGCCTTGATATGATTGAGACTAATATGAGTGCTAATCTTATAGGATGCTTCGAGCATGGAATAAGACGTAGACTCATGGGTACATTGGATGTACTGGACAGACCCTACTGGGATATTCCATTGCTTGTCACAATGTGAATGATCCTTGTAAGCAGCAAGTGGCACATGTCCTCTGACTTGAGATCACTTGTGTTTCTGAATGATGATTGTCATTGTCTTGAGGTAGTTCAATATCATTTGAAACATAATGATTATAGACTATCTTGGATGGTGAGCTTGAATCAGGTTAGGGCACTAGTGATAGACATAGGATTGCCGTCTCCTTGTTTAAGGAGTGTAGTGTTCTAAGGGCCCCCCTATATGAGATGATTGAGATAGTGTATGGCCATACCCAGATGACTATGTGCATCTGATCTAATCATGCTCATCGTATTGGAGTTACAAGCTTGACCCGCTTGTCCAATAAGAACATCCAGTGGCAAAGGACACATGTATGCCTTGTGAATTGAGTCACACTTGTGCTATGGTTTGGGAGTAGTCTTGGAAGACTCTTTCCTTTATATCGGGAGACAGTGATGTGTTGCTAGATACCCCTCACTGATCGTGATAACGTAAGTTATCGTTACCGACATTTAAAGGAAACCCTCAGGGTCGCACAATTTGGTGATATGGCTTCCTTAAGTCAGATCGTGTGGACTGAATTGTTTTGGTTCAGTTTAAAGAGATTTAATCTCTGATTGTAAGTGAGATCTGGTCTGATCATGTTTGATTGATTAGAGCTTTAGATCGGTAAGCTTCGATCGAGAGAGATGATGCTAGATCGATGCGATCAGAAGCGTCAGATGATGAATGGTCAGATCTAGGACCTTGGGGTCTAATTTGATCTAGACTTAATTTATGGGCTGATTTGGTTTCGCTATTGAACCAAGGATATTGAACCGGCTCATGGGTTGAGCGCTTGGTTCAAGAGGGAGAAGAGGTTGCGTTTGGTTCATGGAAACATGAACGCCAACTCTTAATCGTTGCCAATTTTGGAAAGTTCCAAAAGCATAACGCATATGCGTTCATGGCTTGATGTCTCTCTAATGCTTTTCGGTTTTGTTTCTTGGACGTGGTTTTGGAACGGCTTGCTCGTGTGGAAGGCATCGTTCTTGCGCCAAGGAAGAAGAGCTCTCGAAAAGAAGGAAGCCCTTTTCATCTAATCTCCTACACACGGTTGGAAAAGCTTGGCAATCTTGCTAGCACAAGAGTTGCGCAAGGAGGAAGCTTTCATCCCTTGTGTGTGATTTCTTTGGAGAAGATCCCTTCGATCTTTCTTCTTCCAAGCCGCACCTTCCCATGGCCATGGTAACGAATCTCTCACTTGTTATTCAAGTTGATTATATGAAAGTATAGAATGCGATCTTATGTGGAAACCCTAATTCCGCTGCTATGAGAAAGAAACATATGACTTGCGCCCCCCTCATGAAAGGGGTTCTTCTCACAATAGGTTTTGCGCTCCCCTCCTGAAAGGGTTCCATCACGTGGCACTTTGGTCCCTCACCCCATAACACATCAGAGTGACGACATCAAGAGGTGGCCCCTGTCTGATCAAGACATGGCACTTTGGGTCTTATATCACCCCATCACATAAAGAGTAACGACATCAAGAGGTGGCCCCTGTCTGATCAAGACATGGCACTTTGGGTCTTATATTACTCCATCACATAAAAGAGAAATGACATCAAGAGGTGGCCCCTGTCTGACCAAGACATGGCACTTTGGGTCAAATCCCGTTCTCCCAAAAGGTTCCTACTGGACAACAGACACATCTTATTTCATATTTCACATAGGTGAACATATTTCACAAAGGTGGACTCCTAAGTGTCAACTAGACTCTAGGATAGTCATCACAAAAATCACATCGGGCAGGCTGAACATCAACCCCCATCACAATAATCATAATAGGCAGGCTGAACATCAACCTCCTCACATATCACAATACAGGGCTGAAATTCAAACCCTTAACATAACACATAAGGACTATCCCCTTGAGTTCATAGTTACACCTAGCCTTAGTCCTAACCATCACATAATC
The DNA here is from genome assembly GCA_027563935.2 of Costus lasius. Lineage (NCBI taxonomy): Eukaryota > Viridiplantae > Streptophyta > Magnoliopsida > Zingiberales > Costaceae > Costus > Costus lasius. The sequence continues at coordinate 47,143,032 of CM050446.2, forward strand.
ACATAATTTTCCAAATTCACATAACCTATAATTTTTTTTTTCCAAATTCACATAATCACACATATTGTTCAAAATTCACAAGATCACATATATTGTTAAAAATTCACATGACCCACAAATCACATAATAAATACATAATATTTCATATTCGAATATCACATGATATAGTGTAGTCCTTAGATGTCATGCTGATAAGTTTAATCGAATTTTGCTATGTTATCACTCAAGTTTTCTCAAACAATTTCTCAATAATTCAGTTAACAAGCATCCATAAAAATTAACATAAAACCAAAACATGAGATCATACAAACTATCCATAAAATTAACAAAACTAAAACATGTATTCACATAAATTACTTTACAAATTACCACATGTAACATATTAACTACAAATACCAAGATTCGGTTTTCATAGACCATTATCAAGGTCATCAAGGTTTCGGTTTTCATGTTAATTACAAACATCAATTTCGGTTTTCATAAACAATTATCAAGAACATCAAGATTTCGGTTTTCATGTTAACTACAAACATCAATTTCGGTTTAACCATAATTAACAAGAATTTCATACCCAAAATTCAATGATTTAAGGCTACCAAAATTCCTATAAAATACCTTAAATTTCATGTTATCAACTTTCGGATTTCATAAGGAAAATCATCAAAATTTCGGATTATCATGAGTAATTATCAAAGATTCGGTTCCCATGAAGAACATCTTGAATTTGGTTTACATGAAAAATACATCTTGAGTTTCGATTTTAACATGATAAAAATTCCAATAATTCAATTGTATCAATTCACAAACACAACCAAACTAATAGATCAAATAAGACATTCCACTCACCTTGAACCGTGAATACTAATAAGAAAACCCTTCAAAAAATTCGTCTAAGACCTTGGAATGCTCCTAGGAAGATGCCAACAATTGACAAGGAACACCTCCAACACCAAGATGCCGGCCAAAGGAAGAAAAGGAAGAGGAAGAAGAAATTTTCGCCTCCAAGAATCGCCCACTCCTCCTTAGCCGTCGCCCAAGTTTTCTTCAAGCCAAAAAATCGCCAAAGTCTCCACCCTAACCGAAATTACCCACTTAAGTTTCGGTTTTTAATGTTTAACCCTCTAACCAATTAATTCAAAAGGGTCTAACCCATTAACCCAATAATCCCTTAGTTTAAGTGAAAGTCCAATAAGAGTTAAACTAACATCCAATAAGCTAGTTAACTAATTAATTTAATTAACTTACAAATAACCAAGCACTTAACTGAAATCCAATAAGGATTTAATTAATATCCAATAAGGATTTAATTAATTTATCCTAAATTAACAACCAAATATCAACCATTAATCTCTAATTAATTTACCATAATTTAACAACCAATCACAAATCAAATAATTAACAATCAATAAGCTAGTTAATTAGCATTCAATAAATTTTACTTGAATCCTAATAAAATATCACAGTCAATAATTTTATTTAATTCAACAATAATGCTTACCAGGACTTAAGATCCTTGGATCTTACAGGTGGCAAGAGGTATATTATAGGCGCAACACATGAAGGATAATTCGGCTAGGGCAAAGGGAAGTGGGCGGCTAGGGTTTGTGGGGCGGCAATTAGGGTTAGGGTTATGGCAATTCTCTAAGAGTTTTCCATAACACCTTTCCTATTAGCCACATGCACCAAAGACCTTCCAAAGAAGTCCATGTAGCCATATCAGCCCCAAGACTTGCCATAGAGGCAAGCATTCCATCTAAGGATGAAGGGGGAGGTGCCAAAAGCTTCCCAATGAAGCACTAGGTGCCTATCAGACCCCATTATACCCCTTAGGTGCCAATGGGGATAAACTCTCCCCATTATACCATTTTGCCCCATTATCTCTTCATAACAACTTGTTATTGGGTCTCATTGTGTAATGTGCTAGCCCAAACTTCATTGCACAAGTTGATTAAGCCATTGTATCTAATCCAATGCAACCTTAACTCAAATGTGACCAACCATGGTCAATTTTGGGGCAACCTGTAAAAAATGAACTCTCTTCCATCTCATCTGGCCCATTGGCGCTGATGAAATCTCCCGAATAGATCTGAGCTATGCAATAACTCAATCATATGGCTTCTCGATCAATACGAGAACTCGAGTATCAAGGTGTGCGACCCTGTAGGTTCCTCTGACAATGGCAGTGTTGACCTAAGGTCACCACAAGTAATGAGTGGCACATAGCAGTGCATCACTGCTACCCAAGTCATCGGAATGGATATCGACATCGACATCCCCATCATCGCAACTAGGTATTGATGCATTACAGTCTCTTTGCCAAACTGATATCTGACTGGACAAGTGTGTCACCAGTTGTTTTTGTTGGGGAATACCGGGTGTAATTTAAAATTTTGCTGTCCGAGGACGTAGTGGAAGAAGCATTACAACCGAAACATATTCCTTTCCCAAGGATCCATGCGAGAGAGAGAACACAAGGATGTGATAGGGATAGTGCCTCTATTGCTTGTCAAGTTGATGATGCCAAGTTGAAGATGATCAAGTGCTCGTCCTCTACATGTATCCACGCGTCGACCTTCTTAACGTTGCTCCCTTCCACTCTTGGTGCTAGCCTCGGGAAGAGAAGATCACCTCTTGGAATCTCCTTCTTCTTCCTCCTTGTCCTTCTTGTTGGGGTATGCCCTTAAGGCTAATGTTTGAGGCCTTGGGATTGTATCAGTATCATGTAATAAACTCTTATGTTTATAAAGGCATGGTTGTTATTCAGTTTGTTACCTTGTCTGCTGTAATAAGTGTACTTCTGAATAATGTCTCAAAGCTGTTCAGCTGGGCTGACATGCTGTAAAGTCCTTAGTCGAAATATCTTGGTGAACATGAGACAACCTTGATATGATTGAGACTAATATGTGTTCTAATCTTATAGGATGCTTCGAGCATGGAATAAGATGTAGACTCATGGGTACATTGGATGTACTGGACAGACCCTACTAGGATATTCAATTGTTTGTCACAATGTGAATAATCCTTGTTTGCATCAAGTGGCACATGTCCTCTGACTTGAGATCACTTGTGTTTCTAAATGATGATTGTCATTGTTTTGAGGTTGTTCAATATCATTTGAAACATAATGGTTATAGACTATCTTGGATAATGATCATGAGTCAGGTTAGGGCACTAGTGATAGATACAGGATTGCCGTCTCCTTGTTTAAGGAGTGTGATGTTCTAAAGGGGCCCCCCTTGAATGAGATGATTGAGAAAGTGTATGGCCATACCCAGGTGAAAGTGTTCATCTGATCTAATCATGCTCGTAATATTGGAGTTACAAGCTTGACTTGCTTGTCCAATAAGAACATCCAGTGGCAAAGGATATATGCATGCCTTGTGAAGTTGATTCACACTTATGCTATGGTTTGGGTGTAGTCTTGGAAGACTCTTTCCTTTATATCGGGAGACAGTGATGTGTTGCTAGATACCCCTCACTGATCGTGATAACGAAAGTTATCGTTACCGGACATTTAAAGGAAACCCTCAGGGTCGCACAATTTGATGATATGGCTTACTTGAGTCAGATCGTGTGGACTGAATTATTTGGGTTCAGTTTAAAGGGATTATAAGCTCTGATTATAAGTGAGATCTGGTCTAATCATGTTTGATTGATTAGGGCTTGAGATCGGTAAGCTTTGATCGAGAGAGTTGATGCTAGATCGGTGAGATCAGAAGCATCAGGAGATGAACGGTTGGATCTGGAGCCTTAGGGTTTAACGGTGATCTAAACCAATGCTTGGGTTAATTGATCTTTGAACCAAAATTGAAATGCATTCGATTTGCTTGAACCGGTTCACATGTGTGAACGCTTGGTTCATTGGTTGAAAGCGTTTTCTTTGATCGGTTATGAGATCATGGCGCATGGTTTCCATTTATGGATAGTCATGAAGGCCTCAACGCCTTAACGCCCAAAACGCCTCTACACCTCAACGTCAAGGCGTTCGCTTGGTGGTGAACGCACATACTCTCGTGGATTGAGGTAGTTGACGAAGAGGAGGTCTCGGTGAAGGCACCAAGCGATCTCATCCCTTCCATACGTCAAGGACACCTTGGGCACATGCTAGCACAAGGAACGCCAAAGGAAGTAGGCGGCATCTTCTTGTGTGCGTCAACTTTGGAGAAGGTTCATTTGCGCCTTTGCTTCCAAGGCTCCATCAAACCGATGGCTATGGTATGAGATCTTCTTTCGATCTTTACAACGTCTTAAGGTTGATCATATGAACATATATTCATGCGATCTTGATAAAACCCTAATTCCGCTGCCAAAAGAATTTACATGCGCCCCCTTTAGGGTTTGATCTGCTTGCGCTCCCCCTCGAAGGGGACCCTTCACTTCTCGCCAACTTGTCTCCTTGCTTGGAGACTCTCAGCCAAAGAGAAGAGGAAGATGAGTAGTGGCGCAACACCAAGGAAGGAGGGCGGCTAGGTCTTCCAATGCTTGCACAACTTCTAGTTTAAGTTACCTTGCTTTGGCGAATTCTGCATCTATAAAGAGGGGGGCGCATACCCCTTCTTTTATAGCCATGCAAGCCTTACTGCCCCTCCACTCTCCTTCTATGCTCTTGGCGCAATTCCTCCGAGGAATTGCCATAAGAGTTCAGCCACACATATCTCTTGAATTGGCGCAAACATAAGCATAGAAATAATCTAGCTTCTTGCCATATCAAGAAAAGATATTTGAGTTCTTATCTTCTTAGGACTTTCCATATATTATTGGCTTGATTCTTGCTTGATTTAATCAAGCCTTACATGCCAACAAATCAGCCCATGCGTCCAAAATTATTTCCAATAATGAAACCCAAGTTTCACTAGGATTCATGCACCCCAATTGGCGCCAATTCCATATATAGAATTATCCCATGCGCCAAGGGCAAATCCAACTCCTATTAGGATTCAAACTTGCCTCAATTAGATTTAATCCATAGTCCCTAATTGAATTTGGATTTCAACACTAATTAGGCCCATGAATTAAATCCTTATTGGATTAGGATTTGCGCCCAACACAATGGGCCTTATCCAAATCCAAATCCCATTAGAATTTGAATCCTAGTTGGATTAGGATTTGCGCCCAACCACTGTGGGCCTTAACCATATCCAATTTCCTTTAGGATTTGAATCCTAGTTGGATTAGGATTTGTGCCCAACCACTATGGGCCTTATCCATATCCAATTCCCATTAGGATTTGAATCCTAATTGGATTAGGATTCTAACTCTTAGTAGAATTAGGATTCCAACTCCTAATTAAATTAGGATTCCAACTCCTAGTTGGATTATGATTCTAATTCCTAATAGGATTAGGATTCCAACTCCTAGTTGGATTAGGATTCCAATTCCTAGTAGGATTATGATTCCAACTCCTAATTAAATTAGGATTCCAACTCCTAGTTGGATTAGGATTCCAATTCCTCATAGGATTAGGATTCCAATTCCTAATTAAATTAGGATTCCAACTCCTAGTTGGATTAGGATTCCAATTCGTAATAGGATTAGGATTCCAACTCGTAATTAAATTAGGATTCGAATCCAACATGGTTTATTGTCCCAAGTCGAAGTCCAACTCCCATACAGAGTACATACTTGGCCAGGATATACATAAACCCATGAATCGCAATTGGACTCAGATTCAACCATGAATCTGTCTTGGACTTAGGATCATAATGAACTCAAATATATTCCAAGATATCCAGATCAAAATACAACGTCAAGAGCCTATTGCGTGTAACCCCGCAGGATCCATATGGCGATAGCAATGATGATGAAACATCATAAGTAGTGAGAGGTATCTAGCAACACATCACTACTACCCATGTCATAGGACTTAAGTCATCTGACAACAACTCCCTAACAAGCAACGAGGATTCCCATGCATTCTAAATCACATTGCCTAAACTGATATCCCGTCATTGGATTAGTCTTAGATTTATTAATCCATTCTATTGGTCATGACTCAAACAGTATGGCCATACATTCCTGTCATGCACGAATGAGGCGGGGCGCCCCAAGTGGATATCATGCTTCTAATCAAGGAAGGGGCAAATCCTACTATTGGTCATTCATATCTCTACACGACTTATGATATGTCCAATAACAGTCGTTTTAATCACCCATTTATGGAGAGACGTAAGACTGTATCAAAACATACCTGTCATCGTGTCTAGACAAGAATACCTCAAGTCTAAGGATCAATGCAAACCTCTTCCATGTGAGATTGACCTGTTCACAAGACATGTCAATTCTCACGGTGTGTCAATCCAGTGCAACTAATGCTGAAGCTCCTGTATGTATGCGTTTCTATGCTTCGCAGCTAACCAGCCCATACACCAGTCACACATGCATCAAAGCTATCCCATATCGGCTAAGGCACCTTGATAGGGGATTACTATGAGAATGGATCCAACCAAACTCCAGGGACATTATTTATGCAATTCCAACGCAAGTAAAGCAATCTGCATAATAACGACCACGCCTTTATCAATTATATCAATTTTATCAAAATACATTCAAATAATGCTGGACCACATTCATATATTGGTCTGCAGGGCATAAACACTAACAGTTTTCACCCAATCTCATGGTCATGACTAAATCAGGTTTGCACCTTGGTATGACCATACACTTTGAGTCATAGAACCATAGGGGGGCCCCATGGATATCAAGCTTCCCTTAAGAAGGGGCAAATCCTCTGTCGGTGCATTGACCTTCTTATATGGGTCAAGACAAGCTCCATGACAACCGTTATGACCTCTCAACTATGGTGAGGTGTTTGGTTGTATCAAAGTATGTCCCTAACCATATAGAAAAATCAATGACCTCAAGTCAAAGGATCAATGCATCTCCTGTCACTTGTGAGGATAACTCATGATTCCAAGTCATTACCTCACAGTGGGAGCGGGTAGGTCTAGTTTATCAACCACTGATATACCCATATGTCTGCATTAGCACCTCATGCCTAACCAGCCCATATACCATTTGAAAGCCCCCTAAATCTAAGGGGGAGCGAAACCCTAATAGGAGGCGCATATAAAATTCGCAAGGAAGCAAGGGTTTCTTAAAGATCTTTTACATGCCATATGATCAACTGTCAAATGATTGAATAGATCAAGAAGAAGATCATACCATAGCCATTGATTCGAATGGCGTCTTGGAAGAAGATGGCGAAAGGGCTCTCCTCCAAAGGTGACGCACACAAGAGGATGATGACTACTCCTTGTGTTCCTTGTGCTAGCAAGGTTCTCCAAGTGCCCTTATCGTATGGAAGGGATGAGATCTACACTTCTTGGCCGAATCCTCTCTTATCGTCAACCTTCACCACGCAAAAGTGAGTCTTTTAGAGCAAGGGGCGAGAGACGAGAATAGAGAAGCGTTGCACTCGAACGTGGAGGCGTTTTTCACTTTGGAAAATCTAATTTCCAAAAATAGCAAATGCTTCAATACATGCATTATGCGTTCACTCCAAGTGAACCGAACGCTCATCCCTCTAAATTGAACCATGCGCTCATACATGAGCCGGTTCAATTTGGATTTGGTTCAAGGACCAAATCAAGCCAAGCCTTGGTCCAGATCACCTTAAACCCTAAGATTCAAGATCTGACCGTTCATCTCTTGATGCTCCTGATCTGACCAATCTAGCATCAATTCTCTCGATCGAAGCTTACCGATCTCAAGCCCTAATCAATCAAACATGATCAGACCAGATCTCACTTACAATCAGAGTTTAAATCCCTTAAACTGAACCAAAACAATACAGTCCACACGATCTGACTTAAGTAAGCCATATCATCAAATTGTGCGACCCTAAGGGTTTCCTTTAAATGTCGGTAACGATAACTTACGTTATCACGATCAGTGAGGGATATCTAGCAACACATCACTGTCTCCCGATATAAAGGAAAGAGTCTTCCAAGACTACACCGAAACCATAGCACAAGTGTGAATCCACTTCACTAGACATACATGTTTCCTTTGCCACTGGATGTTCTTATTGGACATGCGTGTCAAGCTTGTAACTCCAATATGATGAGGATGATTAGATTAGATGAACATAGTCATCTGGGTATGGCCATACACTTTCTCAATCATCTCATCCAGGGGGCCCCTTTAGAACATCACACTCCAAACTAGGAGACGGCAATCCTTTATCTATCACTAGTGTCCTAACCTGACTCATGATCATTATCCAAGATAGTCTATAACCATTATGTTTCAAATGATATTGAACTACCTCAAAACAATGACAATCATCATTTAGAAACACAAGTGATCTCAAGTCAGAGGAAGCATGCCACTTGTTTGCATACAAGGATTATTCACATTGTGACAAGCAATTGAACATCCTAGTAGGGTCTGTCCAGTACATCCAATGTACCTATGAGTCTACATCTTATTCCATGCTTGAAGCATCCTATAAGATTAGAACACATATTAGTCTCAATCATATCAAGGCTGTCTCATGTTCACCAAGATATCGCGACTAAGGACTTAACTGCATGTCAGCCAAGCTGAATAGCATTGAGACATTATTCAGAAGTATACATATGACAGCAGATAATGCAACAACATGAATAACAACCATTGCCTTTATAAACATGAAGTTTATACATGATACTGATACAATCCCGAGGCCTCAAACATTAGCCTTAAGGGCATACCCCAGCAATCTCCCACTTGCACTTAATCTAATGGTTGAGATATCTCAAACCCATATTATTACAGTGCTTCTCATGCTTCTGCTGCGCCAGAGGCTTTGTAAGCGGGTCAGCCAGATTGTCATCTGTATGAACCTTGCAGATTTTGATCTCGCCTCGATCAATGATCTCCCGGATCAAGTGAAACCGTCTCTGTATGTGCTTGGACTTCTGGTGCGACCGTGGTTCCTTTGCTTGTGCGATTGCTCCAGTGTTATCACAAAAGATAACCAAAGGATCTGCACTCGAAGGAACAACACCAAGTTCCTGAACGAACTTACGAATCCACACTGCCTCCTTAGATGCTTCTGAGGCTGCAACATACTCGGCTTCTGTTGTGGAATCAGCAACAATAGATTGTTTGAAACTTTTCCACACCACTGCTCCTCCATTCAAGCTAAAAACATAGCCTGATTGCGATCGGAAATCATCCTGGTCAGATTGGAATGAAGCGTCAGTATATCCTTCAATACTGAGTTCTTCTTGACCACCATACACCAAGAACATATCTTTGGTCCTCCGAAGATATTTCAAAATGTTCTTGACTGCAATCCAGTGCGCCTGACCTAGATTACTTTGGAATCGACTGGTCACGCTTAACCCGTAAGCGACATCTGGGCGAGTACACAACATCGCATACATAATGGACCCAATAGCCGAAGCATAAGGCGTATTGTCCATTTCATCTTTCTCAGTCTGTGTTTGTGGACACTGACTCTTCGAAAGATTCAGACCATGTCTGACTGGAAGATATCCTCTTTTAGAATTCTCTAAATGGAATCTCTCCAGGACTTTATCGATGTAAGTACTCTGGCACAGCCCGAGAAGCCTCTTAGATCTATCTCTGTAGATCTTCACACCTAATACATAGGCTGCTTCTCCTAGATCTTTCATCTGGAAACATTTTCTTAACCATGCCTTAACTGCATGTAGTTCAGGAATATCGTTTCCAATGATTAAGATATCATCGACGTAGAGGACTAGGAATGTAATTACGCTCCCACTAAACCTCTTATATACACACGGGTCATCTTCATTCTTGATGAAACCAAATTCACAGATTGATTCATCAAAACGAATGTTCCAGCTTCTTGATGCTTGCTTAAGTCCATAAATGGACTTCTTTAACTTGCATATTTTATGACGATCTGATGGATTAGTGAAACCTTCAGGTTGTGTCATATACACATCCTGATCCAGATTTCCATTAAGGAAAGCGGTCTTCACATCCATCTGCCAGATCTCATAATCATAATATGCTGCTATTGCGAGAATGATCCGAATAGACTTGAACATGGCTACAGGAGAGAAAGTTTCATCATAATCTATCCCGTAGATTTGTTTGAAACCTTTCGCAACTAGCCTGCCTTTATAGGTAACCACGTTACCATCCATGTCTATCTTCTTCTTGAAGATCCATTTACAGCCTATAGGGATTACTCCCGGAGGCGGATCAACCAAATCCCAGACTTGGTTATCTGACATGGAGTCCATCTCGGCTCGCATAGCTTCAAGCCATCTTGCTGATTCCGGTCCGCTGACCGCATCCGCATAAGTGAGGGGTTCATCATGATCAATGATGTAGACTCCGTCATAGCGCTCAGGCTGTCGACGGATCCTTCCCGATCTTCGCGGTTCCTGTGATATCTGAGCCTCAGGTTGTTCAATAACCTGTTCTACTGGCTCATGCTCATCCAACTGTGCTTGACTACTTTGTCCTTCCTCTGGATTCTCATCCAGCTTTATTTCTCTCCCACTGGCCTCTTGCAGAAGAAATTCCTTCTCAAGAAAAATAGCCGTCCGAGCAACAAATACTTTGTTCTCTTTGGGGTCGTAGAAATAATAACCCTTAGTTTCCTTAGGGTAACCGACAAAGATGCAATTCTCAGATCTGCTCTCTAGTTTCCCAGAGGCGAGCTTTTTGACATAAGCCTCGCAACCCCATATCTTAATAAATGTCAAGCTCGGCTGTTTCCCATACTATAACTCATATGGAGTCTTTGAAACTGCCTTGGATGGCACTCGGTTTAGTACCTTTGCAGCTGTTTCCAGTGCAAATCCCCAAAAGGAGTAAGGTAGAGTAGCCTGACTCATCATTGAACGAACCATATCCAATAAGGTTCTGTTCCTCCTCTCGGATACACCATTCCATTGCGGTGTTCCTAGCGGAGTAAGCTGTGAGACAATCCCACACTGCTTCAGATAGTCAGTAAACTCTCGACTTAGGTATTCTCCACCTCGATCTGAGCGAAGTGCTTTGATATTTCGGCCTAGCTGATTTTGCACTTCATTTTTGAACTCTTTGAACTTGTCAAAAGATTCACTCTTATGTCTCATTAGATAGACATACCCGTATCTACTGAAATCATCAGTAAAGGTAATGAAGTATGAATAGCCACCTCTGGCATGTTTACTAAATGGCCCACACACATCACTGTGAATGAGGTCAAGTAAACCTGAAGCCCTTTGACCTTTGTTAGGAAAAGGAGCCTTCGTCATTTTACCCATTAAACAAGCTTTGCATGTATCAAGCTCCTCATAGGAGAATGATCCCAGCAGTCCATGATCATGCAACCGCTTAATGCGTTTCTCGTTAATATGGCCTAAACGACTAAGCCATAGCAAGGTGCTGTCATCAGCATACTTGGCTTTCTTATTATCAATATTTTGTATAGAATATTCCATGTCCAACATGAATAACCCATTGTTAATTGATCCAGTAGCATAAACAATATTATCATAAGAAATAACACACTTTGAAATATTGCATTCAAAGGAAAACCCTTTCCTGACAAGAGCAGGAATAGAGATAATATTTTTCGTTATGCTAGGTACAAAATAACAATTGTTCAATTCTAATACAAGTCCAGATGGTAATGAGATGTGATATTCTCCTACAGCAACAGCAGCAACCCGTGCTCCGTTTCCAACTCGTAGGTCCACCTCATGCTGTCCCACCTGTCTTCTTCTCTTGAGTTCCTGTACATTTGAACAAATGTGAACTCCACATGCAGTGTCCAACACCCATGATATAGAAGAAGAAACCATGACTTCAGTCACGAAAATACCTGAGCCAGAAGCAAAAGGATTGCTTCCCTTCTTGTCTCCTTGGAGCGCTTTACAGTCCTTTTTCTAGTGACCTAGCTGGCCACAGTGGAAACATCTGTATTCCTTCGACCGCTTAACCTTTTGTTTCAGAGCCTTGCTGTAGCTCTTGACAGGGGCTTTGCCCTTCTTCCCTTTCTTCTTGTTCCTTGAAGGAACCATCAAGACAGAGGATGAAGGCTTTCCCTTAAGAGTCAACTCTGTAGTCAAGAGCATGTTCAGTAACTCTGCCGGGGTACAGTCGATCTTGTTCATATTAAAATTAATAATGAACGGATCGAAAGAGGTCGGGAGAGACTGAAGAATGATGTCTACAGCAAGCTCCTAATTGATGGTATGTCCCAGTTTCTCTAGAGCCTCCTTATACCCAATCATCTTGAGTACGTGAGCTCCCACTGGACTCCCTTCAGCCAGTTTGCTCTGAAAGAAAAGTTTAGTCAAATTGTAGCGTTTAGTCCTAGCCTGTGCAGCATACAGCAGCTTGAGGTTTGCTATAATTTGTATAGCAGATAGATCCTCATGCTGACGCTGCAGCTCTGGCGTCATAGACGCAAGCATCAGGCAAGCGACATCAATGCTATCATTGACATGCTTTTCATAGGCTTCCCGAACCGCCCTTGCGGCGTTCGCAGCGGGTTGAGGCGGTATAGCCGTCTCGAGGACATACAGCTTCCTCTCTGCCTTAAGAACAATCTTAAGGTGTCCGTACCAGTCTGAGAAGTTTGGCCCAGCAAACTTCTCCCTTTCCAGTAGGGATCGCATATTGAAATTCGTGGTGTTCGTTGCTGCAGTAATCTACAACAATGCAAGAACAGCAAGGTCAGTATCAATGTTTAGAATCAATCCAGGACTTAAGAAAGATTCTTTTCTCACTATTTTATCTGACTGAAAAATCCATTAAACAGTCCGAAAGAGTAACGCTCTTTTAGTGAGATGGGATCCAGATTTCATACTTGGTCTCCGCTTCCCGCTCAGGCGAGATAAGATGCACAGAGAGTACAAGCACTAATTTCTGGTAGGCAATGCCTGCCAATCGCCAACCCGTGCGATTCCCCTTCATCTGGGCAATCCAGCAGACTGTGCTAACTGAGTTGGTACAACACAGTCTCTGATCCCACAGATGGCTGCCTCCATATAGCTCACATATGCTTAGTATGTAGCCTACATGGTCAAGCTGACCTGACCTACTCCCTGGACCACCACGTGCTATGCTGAGCAACGAGAAGCGATAAATCCCTTCTCTATAACACGCAGGTGTAATCACACACCGTCTGAAGATAGATGGGCGTGCCCACTGAGTGGGTACAACACGGCCCCAACGATAGTCAGAACAGTGAGGTTTCGCGTCAGAAGGCTTACGTGCTTGATATTTTAGCGTTGGATTTTAACGGTCTTTTATCTTCTTAACTATCATGCATAACCTATGGCGATAGCAGAAGATTAAATCATGCAGTTCTAATTATATAAACAATAAGTAGAAAGCATGCTGATCTTATGTGGTAAAAGCCCATTAAACCTAAGTAAGACCTTAATTTAACTTAAGTCTTCACTTGAGCTCTTCATGGGTCTTTTGCCTTCTCATCTGGCCCAACCCAGGGCCCGAGCGCCCACTGCAGCTCAGGTGCGCCCACCAGGTAAATGCGCCTGTCCCAGAGTCGAACCCTGGACCTCCCACCTGGTTAAGCCTCAAGCTGCATGCGCCTCTGCCATGTGTGCTCTGTGCTCTTGTCTGATAAAATTACAATTTAATCTTTCTAGACAAGATTGAGTCGTAGGTCAATTACACTTTATAAATTAAATAACATGTGATGCGCAGATCACAATAAAAATTTATTTACAATTTTAATTCCAGGGACGCAGGCCCAGCATAGCACACATTAATTAGGCAGCCCACATAAGATTAAATAAACAAGCATCATGGCATCCAACCAACATGTGATCCAAATAAGAAAATAAAATTTTCGAAAACCCATTGGCATCAATTTTAATTTTCTTTTGTGCCTTACTACCTTACAACGATCCATTACTAGGGATCCACTCATCAGACCTAGTCTTATCCACTGCCCTTGCATGCACCAAGTCCTAACTGACTTGAGTCGACCTAATGGTCAACCATTCATGCGCTGGGCTGAACAACCCTCATGAGTTCTGGCAAGCGGGTGTGACCCCGGGCCTAACTCATACGCGTTCACTGGTTGTCTCAACCAGACATCGCTACACGCCTGTCTGCAGTCGACCTATAGCCACCTTGTGCTTGCGCACAGATGCCATCTGGTTGACCCATCTAGGCTGTCAGATGGTCTGATCAGACTGTTTGGATCTTAACTAGGTGATGACTTCAACCCTACTAACCCGTCTAAGGGTTTATAGCAAGCGCTTAGATCTAAGTGAGGCGCGCAAGTGATTAAGTTTTTTAAGAAAAACTACAACATTCAACATGCGCAACTATGTAAGCATCAAACATGCGCCAACATAAAATATATTCAACTAGTAGTTTCGCATGATGAGAAAACTTAGATCTATGCATAAACGCATACATGGATCACCTTCAGCAATCATATGAACATATATAAACCAATGCTCTGATACCAATTGAAAGCCCCCTAAATCTAAGGGGGAACGAAACCCTAATAGGAGGCGCATATAAAATTCGCAAGGAAGCAAGGGTTTCTTAAAGATCTTTTACATGCCATATGATCAACTGTCAAATGATTGAATAGATCAAGAAGAAGATCATACCATAGCCATTGATTCGAATGGCGTCTTGGAAGAAGATGGCGAAAGGGCTCTCCTCCAAAGGTGACGCACACAAGAGGATGATGACTACTCCTTGTGTTCCTTGTGCTAGCAAGGTTCTCCAAGTGCCCTTATCGTATGGAAGGGATGACATCTACACTTCTTGGCCGAATCCTCTCTTATCGTCAACCTTCACCACGCAAAAGTGAGTCTTTTAGAGCAAGGGGTGAGAGACAAGAATAGAGAAGCGTTGCACTCGAACGTGGAGGCGTTTTTCACTTTGGAAAACCGAATTTCCAAAAATAGCAAATGCTTCAATACATGCGTTATGCGTTCACTCCAAGTGAACCGAACGCTCATCCCTCTAAATTGAACCATGCGCTCATACATGAGCCGGTTCAATTTGGATTTGGTTCAAGGACCAAATCAAGCCAAGCCTTGGTCCAGATCACCTTAAACCCTAAGATTCAATATCTGACCGTTCATCTCTTGATGCTCCTGATCTGACCAATCTAGCATCAATTCTCTCGATCGAAGCTTACCGATCTCAAGCCCTAATCAATCAAACATGATCAGACCAGATCTCACTTACAATCAGAGTTTAAATCCCTTAAATTGAACCAAAACAATTCAGTCCACACGATCTGACTTAAGTAAGCCATATCATCAAATTGTGCGACCCTAAGGGTTTCCTTTAAATGTCGGTAACGATAACTTACGTTATCACGATCAGTGAGGGGTATCTAGCAACACATCACTGTCTCCCGATATAAAGGAAAGAGTCTTCCAAGACTACACCCAAACCATAGCGCAAGTGTGAATCCACTTCACTAGACATACATGTTTCCTTTGCCACTGGATGTTCTTATTGGACATGCGTGTCAAGCTTGTAACTCCAATATGATGAGGATGATTAGATCAGATGAACATAGTCATCTGGGTATGGCCATACACTTTCTCAATCATCTCATCCAGGGGCCCCTTTAGAACATCACACTCCAAACTAGGAGACGGCAATCCTTTATCTATCACTAGTGTCCTAACCTGACTCATGATCATTATCCAAGATAGTCTATAACCATTATGTTTCAAATGATATTGAACTACCTCAAAACAATGACAATCATCATTTAGAAACACAAGTGATCTCAAGTCAGAGGAAGTATGCCACTTGTTTGCATACAAGGATTATTCACATTGTGACAAGCAATTGAACATCCTAGTAGGGTCTGTCCAGTACATCCAATGTACCTATGAGTCTACATCTTATTCCATGCTCGAAGCATCCTATAAGATTAGAACACATATTAGTCTCAATCATATCAAGGCTGTCTCATGTTCACCAAGATATCTCGACTAAGGACTTAACTGCATGTCAGCCAAGCTGAACAGCATTGAGACATTATTCAGAAGTATACATATGACAGCAGATAATGCAACAACATGAATAACAACCATTGCCTTTATAAACATGAAGTTTATACATGATACTGATACAATCCCGAGTCCTCAAACATTAGCCTTAAGGGCATACCCCAACACCATTCTCACATGTACCAGAGCTATCCCATATCCACTCAAGTACTCGACTAGGAACAAGATTTTGAGCACAGATCCAATCTGTCTCCGGGGACATTAACATGCTTGAACATAATCGTAGATATAAACAAAGTACAATAACAACAATTCTAAAAAGATATATAAGAAATATCAGTATCAAGTAGTACAACAATCCTCGGTGTTTTCTTTTCTGTCACGACTTTGTGCCTTAACCTCCATCCCTGAAGGAGTAGCTTGTTCTTGAGTGTGTTTGTGTGTCTAGGATGAGGCAAAGCCTGACTATTTGCTGCATCGGGCGGGAACTTCTGGTCGCATGTGCTTGCTTGCTAAAATTGGCTCTACAAGTGGTTAGTGCTTAATTTTGAGTGTAGTTGCATGCTGTTTCTCCTGGAATAACTGGTATTGATGAAATATGATTATGCGTCTTTGTTCCACAAGTATGTATGAGTTTTCCCTCAAAATGCACTTTATCTTTCCTCGTCTAACGACCCTCTCTTGTTTTCAGCATCATGGTCTTCAACACCCTAGAGTACTGAACCTAAGGGCCATCCAACCTACAGTTCCACTGTGTCAATTTTGGTATTAGAGGGAGGTTGGAGTTAACTCTTATCTAGCTCTGCCGATTGGCGCTGCATTACATTTGGTTTCTTTAGTTTTGTTTTTTGCATATACATCTAGCATTCCTGCATTATGACCATGATAGCTATCCGCAAGTGCACGAATTTATCAAAGTAATAAAAGATTATCATTTCCGACGAGGACTATGTAGTTAAATACTGACTTCTTGATATGTTTGAATTTAGGCGGAATCAATCTTTGGTTGTTCTAACTTCTAGCATGACACAAACTCAAAAACAGCTTTTAAGAGACTTGATTTCTAAAGAATCAGGAATTCATGGGTTCGCCACAATAATAAACATGAATCGTGTAAAAATAACTCAATCAATAAACTTATCTATCCAGAAAGGACTTTTCCTATTGTACATATTACCTCATCTCAGAGCGTAATACGGTATTCAATTAAATCAACCCTCTACTCTCGTGACGGTTGACCTAATTAAACCCCTTGAGTTCTATGAAAAGTAGGTTAATTCCTTCAAACGAATCTAACCTACTCTCGTGATTAGATTCGAAGGCTTAATCGAAATAGGTCGGACATTGCGATTCAGCTCTCGGTCCTTCTCGCTCCGTCTAAGATGTAAGATTACTTGGCCAGGGTAATTTAAGGGTTATACGCAATTTCAATTAAATCAGGATGACAAATTTATAAGAAAAGAGCAATAATGTAAATCAATCCACGAAAATGAGTGGGCTACGCCCAATAATCCCGAAAAAGGTATCTACTCGCTCATATTGCTAATGAAATGCATGTTTATGATGAATGAGTGAATATCTTCTAAGAATTTGTAAATAAATCATAGAAAGAACAACGAAACTGCCTTCTCCTCGTTCTGGAGATGAGGAAGAGTGGATCGATCTTTGAATTCGTGTGAAATCTCGTCGGAGTATGCTCAGAAATCCAGTTGTCACCTCTGTCGCTGCCGCCGCTTGTGCTTGTTCCAATCGTCCCCTTTCTCGCTTGAAAAATCTGATCTTTTATAGTTAGACCAGTTTGGAACCCATCAGTGAACATTTCTGCAAGGTTTGGTTCAAATCTTGCTCGAATCGGTGGAGAAATGAGTAAAAAAAACTCGTCAGGCGGAAGTTTTTACGGTCGGTGATGTGTTTACAGCTGCAGCCATAAAAATTTCTGTATATAATGCTTTCGGTCACAGAAAGTTTCATGGTCCGTGATGGAATTACGGCCACACCCGTGAAAGTTTTTGTTCATTCCGACGCTTAGCCGATTTTGCCGTTCCGCTTGTCTTCGCGTTCACGGCTGAATCTGCAATTACAACCAAGGCTGTAAATTTTTTGTTCTTCACCGTTTTCGCCCCAAATTTGCCGTGTAGGCCCACGATATCCTTAGGAATCATGCTTTGGCTTCAAAGCTCTCAAAATCCTTCATTTTATGTCATTTTACCTACATTTTCATTAAAACCAAGAAAAGTGAAGATTCCGTGCAAAGTAAAGCAAAAATACTAAAAATAGCACAAAATTATTCGATCAAGCTCAAAATATGATCTAAAATAGAGGCAAAAACATGGTGTAAATGCAATGCATAAGACCACTAGATCAGGAGCCCTTATCAAAACCCCTCAACCCAGGTGCCCATTTCGAATGAGGAAAGTACCCCTACAAATGATGAGTAAGTCAAAAAGCTATCCACACACATGGAAGCGATGGAAGTGATGTTTCAATGCCTAATGACCTCGTTCCGAGATCTTTCGAAATGAGTTATGGAAATTTGGACCAAACAAGCTGAGGTTAGACCCTCGCTCAGTGTCCCCCCTCCGTTGGCCCCACTGCGGATGCATGCCAACAAGTCAACCCGGTTCAACTGCTTTGACGATGAGTCTATTGGTGTGTATGCCCTAAGTCCTAGTTTTGGTCCATTTTTGTACTACTTGACTTTGATATTTATATATCATTATGGCATTGTCATTATCAATGTTTGTCTACATCTACGATTATGTACTTATATCATAATGTCCCTGGAGACAGAGTGGATCTGTGCTCAAACTCTTACCCTCAGTCAATGTACCTTAGTGATTATGGGACAGCTATGGTACTTGTGAGACTGGTATATGGATTGGTTAGGCACAAGGTGCTAACGCAAACATATGGGTATATCAGTGGTGGATATACTCGACCGACCCGCTGTGACGCAATGACTCGGTGTCATGAGTTATCCTCACAAGTCACAGGAGATGCATTGATCCCTTGGCTTTAGGTCATTGACCATTCTATATGGTTAGGGACATGCTTTGATACAACCTAACACATCACCATTGTTGGGAGGTAATAACGGTTGTTATTAGGCATGACACGACCCATATGAGAAGTTTAATGGACAGACAGAGGATTTACCCGTTCTTGAGGGAAGCTTGATATCCATGGAGCTCTTCTATAGTTCTATGACTGAAAGTGTATGACCATACCCAAGTGAGAACCTGTTTTAGTCATAACCATGTGATTGGATGAAAACAAGTGTAAGATCCAAGGATCTTAAGTCCTGGTAAGCATTATTTTGATTTAAATAAAATTATTGATTGTGATATTTTCTAGGTATTGGTTGTTAATAGTTAATTAACCAGAGATTTGTGGTTGATAAAGTATAGTTAATTAACTAGAGATTTTTGGTTATTAATTTATTATAAATTAATTAGAGATTATTTGTTTGATTATTGGCTGTTAATTTATGATAAATTATTATTGGTTGTTCATGTTAAATTAATTAGGATTTATGGGTTGTAAATTATTGGTTAATTAATTAGACCTTATTGGTTAATTAATTAGACCTTATTGGTTAATTAAATCCTTAATGGATTTCGTTTAAGTGAATGGTTAATGGTTAAGTTAATTAAATTAATTGGTTAATTATGAGATATTGGGTTATTGGGTTTAAAATTCGAAATTATGAGTTAAATGGGTTAAACCTATTTGAATTAATTGGTTAATGGGTTTAAAATTTAAAAACCCAAAGTTTAAGTGGTAATATCGGCTAGGGTGGGATTATTGGCGATTTTGGAGTCTTGAGAAAATTAAGGTGGCGGCTTGAAAGAACTTGGCGACTCTTGGAAAGCTTGGAGGCGATTTTTGGTGTTCTTTCTTCATATTCTTCCCCTTAGCGAATTTTCCTTGAGGTGAAACTTTCTTGGCGATTTCTTGGAGGCCTTTGGGTGACTTCAAAGGCTTTGGACGATTTTGTTGTGGAGTTTCATCTTGTTGTTCACGGTTTAAGAGGTGAGTGGGGTGTCTTAATTCCTTCCATATGTGTCCTATTCGAACTCTATCAAATAGTTGTGGTAAATAATAAATTTGATTGCATAAAAAAATTACTATGTGTAAAACCGAAACCTTGATATTTCTTCATGAGAAAAACCAAAAATTTCAAGGATGTATATATCTTGTGAAAAATCGAAAATTGCAAGAAAATTATGATGATTGTTATGAAAACCGAATTTTGGTATTAACTATGAGAACTGAAATAATCTTGAAAATTGTTGTAAAAAAACCGAATTAGTATTGGTGATTGTTTAACCGAAATTTGTATGAAATTTAAGGTATTTTGGTAGTATTAAATCATTGAACATTGAGCATGAATTTCTTGTTAATTAGATATTTTATAAAGAATTTTGGTAATATTAAACCAATGATTTTTGTAGCCGAAATATTGTTAATTGTAGTTAAACCGAAATTTGATGATTATAGTTAACATGTTTACATGTGGTAAATTGTGGTAATTGTGGTAATTTGTAAAGTAAATTATAAGAATACATGTTTTACATTTTATGTTGATTTTATGAATGCTTGTTTTAATTTTATGTTTCTTTGTGGGTGTAACTTGTATTCTTGTTTGAGAAGTTTGGGTGATAACATAGCAAAAATTTGACTAAACTAATCAGCCTGAAATTTAAGGACTACACTATATTCGATGATATTCGAATATAAAATATTATGTGTTATGTTATATGATTTTGAGCAATATGTGTGATCTTGTGAATTTGGAAAATTATGGGTTATGTGAATTTGGAAAATTATGTGATTATGTGATGGTTAGGACTAAGGCTAGGTGTAACTATGAACTCAAGGGGATAGTCCTTATGTGTTATGTTAAGGGTTTGAATTTCAGCCCTGTATTGTGATATGTGAGGAGGTTGATGTTCAGCCTGCCTATTATGATTATTGTGATGGGGGTTGATGTTCAGCCTGCCCGATATGATTTTTGTGATGACTATCCTAGAGTCTAGTTGACACTTAGGAGTCCACCTTTGTGAAATTATGTTCACCTATGTGAAATATGAATTAAGATGTGTCTGTTGTCCAGTAGGAACCTTTTGGGAGAACGGGTTTTGACCCAAAGTGCCATGTCTTGGTCAGACAGGGGCCACCTCTTGATGTCACTACTCTTTTTGTGATGGGGTAATATAAGACCCAAAGTGCCATGTCTTGATCAGACAGGGGCCACCTCTTGATGTCATTACTCTTTTATGTGTTGGGAATGATATAAGACCCAAAGTGCCATGTCTTGATCAGACAGGGGCCACCTCTTGATGTCATCATTCTCGTTTTGTGTTATGGCGTGATAGACCAACGTGCCACGTCGTGACCTGGCGGGGGCCACCTCTTGATTCTATTCACTGTCCATGTTTGTGTTGCATGTGATTTGCAGCTCCCAGTGCTTTGGCCAAGCCGGGTTAGACCATATTGGTCACTACTGAATATGCTGGACAACTAGGTTAAATATGTGTTGGTATGTTTAGTTGGGTTAGAATATGTGTGTTCGGTTGGTTTAGAGTATAACTCTAGAACCTGAGGTTATTATATGTTAGTGTGTACATTTGACTGCTTATATGACTTTTGCATTGAATTGTTGTTATATGTTGACATGATATCCTGTTAAAGATTTTTAAAAAAATAATTTGCCTATGTTTTTGAGTGTATGTTCTGGATGGTCAATTAGACTATCCACTCACTGGGCTGTGTAGCTCACCCCTCACTATTTTCAGGTGTAGAGTAGGGGCGCAGTTAGCATTATATGGATGCTGTGAATTATGCTTATTGAATTTATGATGCCGGTTGTGGCCTTAATGTGTTTATGCTTATGATGCCGGTTGTGGCTAAACCCTACGAGTTATATGAACTTTGTGAACCATGTGAACTATGTGAAGTATGTTGCCAGTTATGGCAGTCTTATGAATTTGATTTTTGTGTCACCGCGGGCTTCAGCCTGGTTTCGGTGTTTGGTATGGGTTTATAAAATCGATTTTGTGATTTTGTTTTGAATTTTGGCTTGTTGTATATTCCGTGCAATCGGTTTTGATATACCCTGTAACTTGCATATGTCTAGTGCAAGTATTGCCTGGTGGCAGGTACCTTTATGGATTTTATGAATTTGAATCGGTTTTGATATAACTGTTGCCTTGCATATGTCTAGTGCAAGGATTGCGTGGTGGCAGGTACCCTTATGAGATTTGAGTTTTGTGAATTGTGTTTCAAGGATTTTATATGATATGAATTACGAAAATTTTTCAGATCGTGTTTTCTTGAACTCGGTTTTACCTAGCATATGATCGATCTTATATGAAACATCCTGTATCATTTGTGAATTGTGCCATTTGTTTGGGGTTAAGAATGTGGGATGTTACAGAATGGTATCAGAGGAAGTTGGCTAGCTAAAACTTAGTTTGGGGGAAAACATGTTTGTGTATTGCTAGACACCTAATAGGTTTATGATTGTTTTCCTGACTATGATATGTGTGTGGCTATGATATGCGTGTGTAGGCATTTAAGATGGTGCGAATCAGAGGAAATGCTAGTGAT
Organism: Costus lasius; assembly: GCA_027563935.2. Taxonomy (NCBI): domain Eukaryota; kingdom Viridiplantae; phylum Streptophyta; class Magnoliopsida; order Zingiberales; family Costaceae; genus Costus; species Costus lasius. The sequence continues at coordinate 47,165,588 of CM050446.2, forward strand.
GAGGGCGAGCAGGACCCCGAACCTCACGAGAACTATTGAGGCTCTGACTGGCATGGTTCAGCAACAAGGTGCTATGATAGAAAGGCAAGCTCAGATGCTGCAGCAGCAGCAGACTCAGCACCAAGAAGCACAACAGCAGCTTTTGCAGCAGCTGACTCAAGAGAGACCCCAGACTACTACTCGAGCAGTGGGGGATGACTCTCAGGAGGGCGCTCACAGGCGCTATGCTTCACTTGTGAGTGAATTCCAGAAACTGGGTCCGAGCTCTTTTTATGGGGGCTCAGAATCCAGTAATGCCGAAAATTGGCAGCTGTGCTTGGAAAAGATTTTCCAAGTTATGCGTTGCTCGGACGAAGACAAGTTATGTTTGACCACCTATATGATGCGTGCTGACGCAGATGAGTGGTGGAAAGGCGTGGTGAGACTTGCCGAAGAAAGACATGAGACTGTAGATTGGCCTTACTTCTTGTCTCGATTTAACGAGAAGTACTTCCCAGATAGTTTGGTGGAGGACCGAGAGGTGGAATTTATTCACCTGGAGCAGGGTGATATGACGGTGGACCAGTATGAATTACAGTTCACGAAATTGGGAAAGTATGCTCCGCATTTGATAAACACTGAAAAGAGGAGAGCTACTAAGTTTCTCAGAGGTCTCAGATGGGACATTAGAGAGCAGGTTGGTGCTCAACACTTGGAGACCTATGTTGAAAACTGTTGGGCGAGCGCGCACCATTGAGAGGTATATATCTGAGAGGAGTTCTCATGTTGCCGTGACAGTAGTTCCTGCAGCTGAGGCGGCGGTTCCTCAGCATGGCAGTGGCGGCAAGGGTAAGAAGTACCCTAGGCATAAAGATTATAAGAAGAGCAGGTATAAGCCTTACTCCTACAAGGCACCGCAGCAGTCCAGTGATGCACCGCAGCAGTTCAGGGATGCCAGGGATGCAAGAAACGGTATCACTTGTAGTCATTGTGGGCTCAGGGGACATTTAGTGAAAGACTGTCATAGAAAGAATGGTATATGCTTCAGGTGTAAGAAACCAGGACACATGGCTAAGGACTGCAAAGAACCTGAGGTACAACCTAGAGGCGCAGATAAGCCTACAGTCCAGACTAGAGTGTATGCTGTGGCTGAGAAGGATACACGAGCTTCCCGATCCGTCGTGGAAGGTACTTTATTCGTATTTGATCAGTTAGCTCGTATTTTATTTGACCCTGGTGCAAATTTATCTTTTGTATCTGTTAAGTTTGCTGCATGTTTACCTGTGTCCCCTAAGATGCTAGAGTATGCTATGTCTGTCAGTACTCCCTTAGGAAAATCATTATCTACAGACACTGTATGCGCTGATTGTGTAGTGCATGTAGAGGGCTATGAGTTTCTGGTAGATTTAATCCTCCTAGACATGCAAGACTATGATGTCATTCTAGGTATGGATTGGTTGTCTTCGCATCATGCTTCTGTGGATTGCTTTGAGAAAGTAATCACTTTGAATATGTTTGATGGGAATCGACTTTTTGTGAGAGGTCTAGTGTCAGACCAAGGACCACATGTGATATCTTTCCTGCAGGCCAGGAAGTTACTTGCTAGTGGGTGCAAGAGTTATCTTGCGCATGTTAAGTTGCAAGAGGATTCTACTTCTGATCTGACTCAGATGGAGGTGGTGAAAGAATTTCCTGATGTGTTCTCTGAGGAATTTTCAGGCTTGCCACCAATAAGAGAAGTAGAATTTGGCATTGAGTTGGCGCCAGGTACGGCACCTATCTCCAGAGCTCCTTATCGTATGGCTACTTCAGAGTTGGCCGAGCTTAAGAAACAGCTGGAGGAATTGTTAGAGAAAGGGTACATTCGGCCTAGTGCTTCACCTTGGGGAGCGCCAGTGCTATTTGTAAAGAAGAAAGATGGAACCCTGAGGATGTGTATAGACTACAGGCAATTGAACCAAGTGACTATCAAGAATAAGTATCCTCTTCCCAGAATTGATGATCTATTTGATCAGTTACAGGGAGCTACAGTGTTCTCTAAGATTGATCTGAGATCAGGGTATTATCAGCTTAGAGTCAAGGATGAGGATATATTTAAGACTGCTTTCAGGACCAGGTATGGGCATTTCGAATTCTTGGTTATGCCTTTTGGACTGACAAATGCACCTGCTGTTTTCATGGATTTGATGAACAGGGTATTCCATGAGCTGCTTGATTCTTGTGTGGTAGTCTTCATAGACGATATTTTGGTATACTCTCAGACTATTTCAGATCATGTCAGTGACTTGCGCAGAGTGCTGGAGGTTCTGAGGAAGAATCGATTGTATGCCAAGGCTAGTAAGTGTGAATTCTGGCTGGAAAAGATCAGTTTTCTGGGACATGTGATTTCTGGTCAGGGGGTGTCTGTGGATCCAGTTAAAGTGCAAGCTATCCTTAATTGGGGAAGACCGACTAGTGCTACTGAGATCAGGAGTTTCCTGGGTTTAGCAGGTTACTACCGGAGATTTGTTGAGGGGTTCTCCAAGCTGGCGGGTCCTTTAACTAAATTGACCAGAAAGGAGGCTAAGTTTATTTGGGATGATAAGTGTGAAGAGAGCTTTCAAGAGCTAAAAAGGAGATTGACTAGTACACCGATCCTCATTATTCCTAGTGATGGGGAAAGGTTTACTGTTTATACAGATGCTTCTGGCAAAGGGTTGGGTTGTGTCTTGATGCAGAAGGGTTCTGTGGTAGCCTATGCTTCGAGACAACTAAAGGAGTATGAATTGAACTACCCTACTCATGATTTAGAGTTGGCGGCCGTAGTCTTTGCTTTGAAGATATGGCGTCACTATTTGTTGGGTCAGGAGTTCGATCTGTTCACTGATCACTAGAGTCTCAAGTATATCTTCACTCAGAAGGAGTTGAATATGAGACAGAGAAGATGGATGGAGTTGATCAAAGATTATGACTTCTCTATTCAGTATCAGGCTGGAAAGGCCAATGTAGTGGCGGATGCTCTGAGCAGACATCCAGTTACTTCAGTAGCTGCTTTACGAGTCAGTGAGTGGCGGTTACTGCAGGAGTTCAGCGATCTCAGGATCAGTGTTACTCCTAGAGTTCAGTCGGGTTATGTGGCTTTTCTCAGAGTACAGTCTGCTTTGTTGCAGAAGATCAGAGATCAGCAGTCTGTGGATCTGAGATTAGTTCAGATCAGGGATAGTCTGGTTGATGGCGCAGTTCAGGATTTTAGCCTGTCTGATGATGGTATTCTTCGGTTTCGTGGAAGGGTATGTGTCCCTGAGGAACCGAGCTTGAGGAAAGAAATATTGGAGGACAGCCATAACTCCAAATATTCTCTACATCCTGGCGTGACTAAGATGTATCAAGACCTCAAGAAAAGTTTTTGGTGGCCGGGTATGAAGAAAGAGGTATATGATTTTGTCGTTAGGTGTTTAACCTGTCAGACTGTGAAGGCTGAACACCAGAAGCCTGGTGGTTTGTTGCAGTCTCTTCCTATTCCTGAGTGGAAGTGGGAATGCATCAGTATGGATTTTGTGTGTGGTTTGCCCAGAACCAGATTGGGTCATGATGCTATTTGGGTGATTGTTGATAGACTTACTAAATCAGCCCATTTTCTTCCGATTAAAAATGACTTATTCTTTAGAGAGACTGGCTAGATTATATATTGATGAGATAGTCAGACTGCATGGAGTGCCTGTTGATATCGTGTCTGATAGGGACTCTCGATTTCTGTCCAGATTTTGGAGGAGTTTACAGGAGGGTTTGGGTACTAAGTTGAGTTTTAGTACAGCATACCATCCTCAGTCTGATGGCCAGACAGAGCGTACTATACAGACTCTAGAAGATTTGTTGAGAGCCTATGTGGTTGATTGGAGTTCTGAGTGGAACCGGGATCTATCTTTGATAGAGTTCACTTATAATAATAGTTTCCACTCTAGTATTCAGATGGCTCCTTATGAGGCTTTGTATGGGAGAAGGTGTAGGACTCCCTTGTGTTGGGAGGAAACTGGTGACAGAATGATTTTGAGATCTGATGCAGTACAGGAGACTATTGATAAGGTCAGAGAGATCCGGGATAAACTGAAAATTGCTCGGGACAGACAGAAGAGTTATGCTGATGACCATCGTCGTTCCTTGGAGTTTATGGTAGGGGATCATGTGTTCTTGAAGGTGTCACCTACAAAGGGTGTTATGAGATTTGGCAGAAAGGGCAAGTTGAGCCCTAGGTTTGTAGGCCCTTTTGATATTATTGAGAGAGTTGGTCCAGTGGCTTACCGATTAGCTTTACCTCCTGCTATGGGTCATGTGCATAATGTATTCCATGTCTCTACTTTGAGGAAATATCATCCCGATCCATCTCATGTGTTGGAGTTGGAACCCCTTCAGATTCAGAGTGACTTGACTTTTGAGGAAAGACCTCTCCGGATTGTGGATAGAAAAGATAAAGTTCTGAGGAACAAGACTATACCTTTGGTAAAGGTTATCTGGGGAAATCAATCAGTTGAAGAAGCGACATGGGAAACTGAAGCTGATATGAGGAAAAATTATGCTTACCTCTTTGATGATATGGATGCTGAGCTTTAGAGGACTAAAGCTTTATAAGGAGGGAGGAATGTAAGATCCAAGGATCTTAAGTCCTGGTAAGCATTATTTTGATTTAAATAAAATTATTGATTGTGATATTTTCTAGGTATTGGTTGTTAATAGTTAATTAACCAGAGATTTGTGGTTGATAAAGTATAGTTAATTAACTAGAGATTTTTGGTTATTAATTTATTGTAAATTAATTAGAGATTATTTGTTTGATTATTGGCTGTTAATTTATGATAAATTATTATTGGTTGTTCATGTTAAATTAATTAGGATTTATGGGTTGTAAATTATTGGTTAATTAATTAGACCTTATTGGTTAATTAATTAGACCTTATTGGTTAATTAAATCCTTAATGGATTTCGTTTAAGTGAATGGTTAATGGTTAAGTTAATTAAATTAATTGGTTAATTATGAGATATTGGGTTATTGGGTTTAAAATTCGAAATTATGAGTTAAATGGGTTAAACCTATTTGAATTAATTGGTTAATGGGTTTAAAATTTAAAAACCCAAAGTTTAAGTGGTAATATCGGCTAGGGTGGGATTATTGGCGATTTTGGAGTCTTGAGAAAATTAAGGTGGCGGCTTGAAAGAACTTGGCGACTCTTGGAAAGCTTGGAGGCGATTTTTGGTGTTCTTTCTTCATATTCTTCCCCTTAGCGAATTTTCCTTGAGGTGAAACTTTCTTGGCGATTTCTTGGAGGCCTTTGGGTGACTTCAAAGGCTTTGGACGATTTTGTTGTGGAGTTTCATCTTGTTGTTCACGGTTTAAGAGGTGAGTGGGGTGTCTTAATTCCTTCCATATGTGTCCTATTCGAACTCTATCAAATAGTTGTGGTAAATAATAAATTTGATTGCATAAAAAAATTACTATGTGTAAAACCGAAACCTTGATATTTCTTCATGAGAAAAACCAAAAATTTCAAGGATGTATATATCTTGTGAAAAATCAAAAATTGCAAGAAAATTATGATGATTGTTATGAAAACCGAATTTTGGTATTAACTATGAGAACTGAAATAATCTTGAAAATTGTTGTAAAAAAACCGAATTAGTATTGGTGATTGTTTAACCGAAATTTGTATGAAATTTAAGGTATTTTGGTAGTATTAAATCATTGAACATTGAGCATGAATTTCTTGTTAATTAGATATTTTATAAAGAATTTTGGTAATATTAAACCAATGATTTTTGTAGCCGAAATATTGTTAATTGTAGTTAAACCGAAATTTGATGATTATAGTTAACATGTTTACATGTGGTAAATTGTGGTAATTGTGGTAATTTGTAAAGTAAATTATAAGAATACATGTTTTACATTTTATGTTGATTTTATGAATGCTTGTTTTAATTTTATGTTTCTTTGTGGGTGTAACTTGTATTCTTGTTTGAGAAGTTTGGGTGATAACATAGCAAAAATTTGACTAAACTAATCAGCCTGAAATTTAAGGACTACACTATATTCGATGATATTCGAATATAAAATATTATGTGTTATGTTATATGATTTTGAGCAATATGTGTGATCTTGTGAATTTGGAAAATTATGGGTTATGTGAATTTGGAAAATTATGTGATTATGTGATGGTTAGGACTAAGGCTAGGTGTAACTATGAACTCAAGGGGATAGTCCTTATGTGTTATGTTAAGGGTTTGAATTTCAGCCCTGTATTGTGATATGTGAGGAGGTTGATGTTCAGCCTGCCTATTATGATTATTGTGATGGGGGTTGATGTTCAGCCTGCCCGATATGATTTTTGTGATGACTATCCTAGAGTCTAGTTGACACTTAGGAGTCCACCTTTGTGAAATTATGTTCACCTATGTGAAATATGAATTAAGATGTGTCTGTTGTCCAGTAGGAACCTTTTGGGAGAACGGGTTTTGACCCAAAGTGCCATGTCTTGGTCAGACAGGGGCCACCTCTTGATGTCACTACTCTTTTTGTGATGGGGTAATATAAGACCCAAAGTGCCATGTCTTGATCAGACAGGGGCCACCTCTTGATGTCATTACTCTTTTATGTGTTGGGAATGATATAAGACCCAAAGTGCCATGTCTTGATCAGACAGGGGCCACCTCTTGATGTCATCATTCTCGTTTTGTGTTATGGCGTGATAGACCAACGTGCCACGTCGTGACCTGGCGGGGGCCACCTCTTGATTCTATTCACTGTCCATGTTTGTGTTGCATGTGATTTGCAGCTCCCAGTGCTTTGGCCAAGCCGGGTTAGACCATATTGGTCACTACTGAATATGCTGGACAACTAGGTTAAATATGTGTTGGTATGTTTAGTTGGGTTAGAATATGTGTGTTCGGTTGGTTTAGAGTATAACTCTAGAACCTGAGGTTATTATATGTTAGTGTGTACATTTGACTGCTTATATGACTTTTGCATTGAATTGTTGTTATATGTTGACATGATATCCTGTTAAAGATTTTTAAAAAAATAATTTGCCTATGTTTTTGAGTGTATGTTCTGGATGGTCAATTAGACTATCCACTCACTGGGCTGTGTAGCTCACCCCTCACTATTTTCAGGTGTAGAGCAGGGGCGCAGTTAGCATTATATGGATGCTGTGAATTATGCTTATTGAATTTATGATGCCGGTTGTGGCCTTAATGTGTTTATGCTTATGATGCCGGTTGTGGCTAAACCCTACGAGTTATATGAACTTTGTGAACCATGTGAACTATGTGAAGTATGTTGCCAGTTATGGCAGTCTTATGAATTTGATTTTTGTGTCACCGCGGGCTTCAGCCTGGTTTCGGTGTTTGGTATGGGTTTATAAAATCGATTTTGTGATTTTGTTTTGAATTTTGGCTTGTTGTATATTCCGTGCAATCGGTTTTGATATACCCTGTAACTTGCATATGTCTAGTGCAAGTATTGCCTGGTGGCAGGTACCTTTATGGATTTTATGAATTTGAATCGGTTTTGATATAACTGTTGCCTTGCATATGTCTAGTGCAAGGATTGCGTGGTGGCAGGTACCCTTATGAGATTTGAGTTTTGTGAATTGTGTTTCAAGGATTTTATATGATATGAATTACGAAAATTTTTCAGATCGTGTTTTCTTGAACTCGGTTTTACCTAGCATATGATCGATCTTATATGAAACATCCTGTATCATTTGTGAATTGTGCCATTTGTTTGGGGTTAAGAATGTGGGATGTTACAACAAGTGATGACACACTTGACCAATCGGATATCAGTTTGGCAAAGAGATTATAATGCATCTGTACCAAGTTGTGATGATGGGGATGTCGATGTCAATATCCATTTCGATGACTTGGGTAGCAACGATGCACTGTTAGGTGCCACTCACTGCTTGTGATGACCTTAGGTCAGCACTGCCAACGTCAGAGGAATCTACAGGGTCGCACACCTTGATACTCAAGTTCTCGTATTGATCGGGAAGCCTTATGATCGAGTTATTGGATAACTCGGATCTATTTTGGAGATTTCATCAGCGCCAATGGGCCTGATGAGATGAAAGTGAGTTACTGGAGCCAAGCTTCATTTTTGGCAGTTTGACCCGTATTTGACCATGGTTGGTCAAATTTGGGTTAGGGTTGCATTGGATTGGATCCAAATGCTTAACCAACCCATGTAATAAAGTTTGGGGCTACTCATTAACCAATGAGGCCCAATAACAAGTTATCATGAAGAATTATTGGGCTAAAGGGTATAATGAGGAGAAATCTCCACCCCATTGGTGCCTAGGGGCATAATGGGGTGGAGTGGGCGATTTTGCTTCATTAGGAAGTAAAGGGCGCCTCCCCCGTTGTTCCTTGATGGTAAGCTTGCCTCTTAGGCAAGTATAGGGGCTGATATGGCTTGAAGGACTTCTTAGGAAGGTCCTTGGCGCATTTAGAAAAGGGGAAGAGGTTTATGGTAAAGTCTTGGAGACTTTCCTTACCTCAAACCCTAATTACTCCGTCCCGTTTACCCTAGCCGCCCCCTTCTTTATGAATTTTGTCCACACCCTATTGTTGCTGCCCCGTCTTGCCTCTCTCTATATACATGTGTATATGCGAGAGCTAGTGAGGAGAAAAATATTGGCGTGGGCAATATTAAAGGGGCAAAAGCTTCTTTTTTCCATCAAGTAACCGTAAGCATCTTTCCCTTCTTCCTCTTGGTGTGAGCAAGGGAACTCCTTGGCGGCATCATCTTCCCTAGTGCCGCAAGCCTAGGGAAGAATAAGGGCTTGGTGGCACTCTTCTCCTATACTTCTCCTTGGCGCAACTCAATTGTGAGTGGTGCAAGTTTTGAAGGAGGTGGACAAGGGTTGGATCTTCTTCCCGAGGCTAGCACCGGGCGTGGATGAAGAGAGCTCGAGGCATCTGTTGGTGTATATGCCCTAGGACCTAGTTTTGGTCCATCTTTGTACTACTTGAATCTGATATTCATATATCTTTCTGGCATTGTCGTTATCATTGTTTGTCTACACCTGCGATTGTGTACTTACATGATAATGTCCCTGGAGACAGATTGGATCTGTGCTCAAATGATTGTCCCCAGTCGATGTACCTGAGTGGATATGGGACAGCTCTAGTACTTGTGAGACTGGTATGTGGGTTGGTTAGGCACGTGGTGCTAACGCAGACACATGGGTATATCATTGGAGGATATGCTGGACTGACCCGCTGTGAGGCTATGACTTGGTGTCATGAGTTATCCTCACAAGTGACAGGAGATGCATTGATCCCTTGACTTGAGGTCATTGATCATTCTATATGGTTAGGGACTTGCTTTGATACAACCTAACACCTCGTTGTAGTTAGGAGGTCATAACGGTTGTCATTGAGCATGTCACGACCCATATGAGAAGGTCAATGGACAGACATAGGATTTGCCCCTTCCTAAGGGAAGTATGATATCCATGGAGCTCCTCTATGGTTCTATGACTGAAAGTGTATGGCCATACCCAAGTGAGAACCTGATTTAGTCATAGCCATGTGATTGGGTGAAAACAAGTGGTGACACACTTGTCCAATCGGATATCAGTTCGGCAAAGAGACTGTAATGCATCTGTACCTTGTTGCAATGATGGGGATGTCGATGTCGATATCCATTCCGATGACTTGGGTAGCAGCGATGCACTGCTAGGTGCCACTCACTGCTTGTGGTGACATTTGGTCAGCACTGCCAACGTCAGAGGGACCTACAGGGTCGCACACCTTGATACTCGAGTTCTCGTATTGATCGGGAAGCCTTATGATCGAGTTATTGAATAACTCGGATCTATTTTGGAGATTTCATCAGCGGCAATGGGCCTGATGAGATGGAAGAAACTTATTGGAGCCAACTTCTGTTTTTTGGCATATTGGCCGAATTAACCATAGTTAGCCTCATTTGACCTTGGGTTAAGTTGGATCGGATCCAATGGCTTGGTTAACGTGGGTAATGGTCTTTGGGCTAGGCCCATTGCTAAGTTGGGCTCATTAATAAGTTGTCATGAAGAGAAGAAGGGCTAGAAGGGTATAATGGGGACAAGTCTTCTCCCCTAGGCGCCTATGGGCATAATGGGGAGAAGTGGCACAATTTGCTTCATAAGGAAGCAATTGGCGCCTCCCCCCTTTATCCCATATGGTATGAATGCCTCTATGGCATTGCTTGGGGCGCAAGGCAAGGCCTTGGCGCACAAGGAAAGGCGTGGGCACAAAAGGAATGGTTGAATGAGAATTATGGAAATGTCTTAGAGACTTTCCTTGCCTCAAACCTTCTCATCCTAGCCGCCCACTTGTCTTGATCCTAGCCTTTCACAAACCGCCTCTTGCCCTATAAAAGAGCACCTAGCTGCCCCCTCTCATGAGTGACAATTCCTTTGATGGGGGTCGCCGGCATGCACACATTCAAACAACGCGATTTGAAAACATTTTTCTAGTTAAGTATAGGTTAAAGAACCCCGTTAAGCTAACGTAGTTGAAAATAGCTTGTTTTGGTATTTTTATAGGTTAAAACCGAACTAGGCAAGTAGAAAACTGAAATTAAATCCTATCATGCAAGTCTAAGGCAAGTGTTAAAACCGAAATCGAAACCTAGCATGCAATCTAGAGCTTGAAAACAACACTATTCTAAGGGAGAGGCTCACCTTGCGCCCTTTGAGAATAGAAAGGGCGAACTTCCCGTTCTTCACCGGTCCAATGGTTGAAACTCACGAAGTAGGGCCCTATGAGCTTACAACCATGACATTACAGCATCCCACACATGCGTGGGTGAGTGATTGAAAGAATATTACGAGGACAAATTACAAGAACAATCAAGGGGGGGGGGGGGGCTACCTCCAAGTTCCCTTGCTAACATGTTAGGGACTAACTAGCTAAGAGAGGGAGGGAAGGGAAGACGCCTTGCATATCCTTCTAATCCTTGTGCAACCTTCATGGAACAGGAACGTGAGTGTAGATGGATGCTCAACACATCAAGAAGATACAACAACAAAGTAGAGAGGGAACTTAGCTAGCTTAGGGAAGTGTCTTGGTCTCGGCATGGTGTAGGCAACACCACTTTGTGCCACGGTTTGATCCTAGCTCCTCCTCTTGGATTGGATACTCTTCAAGGCTGAGGGGAAGGGAGGCGTGAGCTTCCAACTTCAAGACATGAGCAAGTGGTGGAAGAAGGTTGAAGAGGGGAAGAGGAGAGGAGCTCTCGGCTAGGTTTGGAAGAAGGGGAGAGTTGTGGTGACACACACCACTAGAAGACACACTTCTGAAGTTTTCTTTCAAAATATTCAACTAACTCAAACTTACAAAAGGTTACAGCAATATAGGAGACTCCCAACGGATATCTCATCCTCTAGGCGCTCAAGACAAACAATGAACAAACCAGAATTCTGCATTTGTGCAGGGAGCATTGATGGGCTGAAACTTTCCCTGTTTGTGGGCTGTCCTCTTTGGACTTGCTTTGGAGCTTTCCCCTAAATGGTAAGGGGGGGCTTAGCTGGTTGTGGACACATTAAATGAGCTGATTCCCTCCTTTAAAGCTGGCGATCCTCCTTGAAGAAGTGGGCTGAAACTTGCTGGAATTGGCAAGACAATTTCCTGCACTTGAAGGTGGTGTTGTGGCTGACCCTTTTCCTTGCTTGTGGGCTGTGCTTTGCCTTCAAGGGCTGCTGGGATAGCTGGCGCAAACATCTTGATTTGAGCCCCTTCCTTAAGTAGAAAGGGCTGTTGGAGATGAAGACAAAATAGATCCACATGGATGACAACATGGAGGGTGGAACTTGGGTGGATTTGTTGAGGGTGCACTTCATGGTGGGTTGGATTGAGCTTGGCGCCTCCTTGATGTAGTTTGACCTGATTTGGACTTGAGTCCCAAAATGGAATGTCCTAATCTATTACATTAATTGCATGAACTAACCTACCATACATAAGTGGCGGAACCTAGAAATGTAACTACATGGTGTAATTGGGGGGTGGATCTAACCTACCACATGATGCACCCTAATCTAAGACAAAATAAGCAAAATGGGGTCCTAAGGAAGCCATGTCTAGGGGCTAGGATAGCCATACCTAGAGGGCTTCTTTCGAACCCGGGTGGACCTCGGAAGGTCCTGCCTCGGTCCCACATCAGCTCTCCCGGGGTGAGAGAAATTCTCCTCTGGAGAATTATTTTTGTACCCTTGGAGAAGCTCAGGTGCAGACCTAGCAAGCTCAGCCTCGGGGAGCCATGCCTCCTCACCATCAGCAAATTTGACGTGGTAATAAAGCTATACCTCATCAGGGGTGAGTCGGGTCTGGTCCTCAAGTATGGCCTCAATCTCTAACTCGTGGCAGATGCCGGGCTCTTGTGTAGAGAGAGGTGGATGGTAAAGCGTCAGATCCTCCACATTGATGGTGGAGGATATCCCCAATTCTGGTGGCAGGTCCAATAGATAGGCGTTGTTGTTGACTCTCTTCAGAATAGCGAAGGGTCCGATTCCCTTTGCGTCCAACTTGCGGCCATGTCCTTGGATACGCTCCTCACGGACCCGCAACATCACCTGATCCCTTACAGAAAATACCTTCTCTCGGCGTCGTTTATTAGTATCATTACGATATTGGTCAATAGAATCCTGAATCTTACTAAATAACTCATGATGTAACTGTGAGATATGAAAAGCATAATCTCGGGCCGAAATAGAAGTCTTGCAATGCTTAGGGGCAGCAAATAGATCAATGGGCTTATTAGGTTGGTACCCTAAGTTTGCCTGGAAGGGAGACAGACCAGTAGTCCTATTTGGAACACTATTGTAAGAGAATTCAGCTGTGGGCAACAGCTTGTCCCAATCACTGGGGTGTTCTCCGACAAGACTCCTAAGGATGCTCCCAAGTGATCTGTTGACCACCTCAGTCTTCCCATCCGTCTGGGGATGGTAGGCCATCGAGAACTTCAGTTTTGTGCCTAGTAGAGCCCATAGGGTCCTCCAAAAATGGCTAACGAACCGGGTGTCTCTATCCGAAACTATAGTGAGAGGGGTACCATGTAGCCTAACAATGTCTCTAAAGAAGAGCCTGGCCATATGGGAGGCATCGGTAGTCTTAGTGCAAGGTATAAAATGTGCCATTTTGGTGAACCTGTCTACCACAACATAAATAGAGTCATGCCTAGCAGCAGTCCTAGGCAATCCTAGAACAAAGTCCATACTGATATCCTGCCAGGGTGCTTGGGGAATAGGCAGGGGGGTGTACAGTCCAAAATTGTGCTTCTGGACCTTGGTGGATTGATAGGTCCCACAATGCCTAACCACCTTGCCACATCTCGGTAGAGCTTAGGCCAAAAGAACCGCTCCTCTACCAAAGCACGGGTCTTTTCTCGACCGTGGTGCCCAGCAAACCCTCCCCCATGGAGTTCCCAAATTAGGAAATCCCGGATTGAGGTCTTAGGCACACAAAGTGTCGGCCCAAGGAAAAGATACCCATCCATAAGGGTGTACAGAGGGTGACTCAGGATATCTCTAGTCATATCAGCATAGATAGTAGAAAAATTAGGGCAATCTAGATAGGCAGCTTTCATATGCTCAAATCCTACAAGCTCAGCATGCATAGTTTGCAAAACGAAGACTACCCTACTCAAAGCATCAGCAACTTTGTTGTTAACTCCAGACTTGTGTTTTAAGACAAAAGTGTACTGTTGTAGATACTCTACCCACTTGGCATGTCTAGCATTGAGTTTTCTTTGGGCACTAAGGTAAGACAGGGCTTGGTGATCACTATTTAAGGTAAATTCATGGTGGAGAAGGTAGTGCCGCCAATGCCTCAAAGATTGAACCACAACATAGAACTCTTTGTCATAGGTTGAGTATTTCTGCTTGGCCTCATTCAGCTTTTCACTGAAGAAGGCAATAGGGTGACCTTCCTGCCTGAGGGTTCCCCCTATGCCAATGCCAGAAGCATCGCAATCAACCTCAAAGACCTTGCCAAAGTCAGGCAATCTTAAAACAGGGGCAGAGGTCATCCTACTCTTAAGTTCAGTGAAAGCCCTACTGGCAGACTTAGTCCAACTAAAGTCCCCTTGTTTCATGCAGTTGGTGATGGGAGCTACTATGGTGCTAAAATTCCGTATGAACCTACGGTAGAAGATAGCAAGGCCATGGAAACTCCTAACTTCCGTAAGGGTTTTGGGTTCTGGCCAGTCTAGTATGGCTTGGACCTTAGATGGATCAGCTTGAAGCCCTAAGTCGGAGACAATGAACCCTAGAAAGACAACTCTGGGAGATTGGAAAGAACACTTGTTTAGGTTAACATAAAGCTTTTCATCTCTAAGAAGGGTTAGGGTTTGCCTTAAATGCCCTAGATGTTCCTCCTGTGACTTACTTTAGATAAGTATGTCATCAAAGTACACAACTAGGAATTTTCCTATATAGGGTCTAAGCACTTGGGTCATGAGCCTCATAAATGTGGAAGCGGCATTGGTTAGCCCAAAAGGCATGACCAACCACTCATATAGACCGTCTTTGGTTTTGAAAGCGGTCTTCCACTCATCCCCTTCCCTTATCCTGACTTGATGGTACCCACTCCTAAGGTCAAGCTTGGAGAACCACTTGGATCCTACCAACATATCTAGCATGTCATCAAGTCTAGGTATGGGGAACCTATATTTGATAGTAATCTTATTGATGGCTCCACAATCTATACACATGCGCCAGCTGCCATCCTTCTTTGGGGTAAGGAGGGCTGGGACGGCACAGGGGCTTAGGCTTTCCCTTATGTAACCCTTGCACATCAAGTCATCTACTTGTCTCTTAAGCTCCGCATGTTCGGTAGGGTTCATCCTATAGTGGGGTAAGTTGGGAAGAGAGGATCCAGGTACTAGGTCTATGGCATGTTGTATATCCCTAAGGGGTGGCAGTCCTTCAGGGAGGTCCTCGGGAGTGAGCTCACTAAATTCTTGGAGCAAGGATTCTACTTCTGGGGAGGGTTTCTCTTCTGTTTCAGGGTTGATTTCTTTGATGACTAAGGTATAAAGGGGTTGATCTTCTATAATCTCCTTAGTGAAGGTTTGAGGTCTTATAAGCTGAACGGTGGGCTGGCTATTCTTGGGTTCCTCCAACTTACCCTTACTAGTTGTAGCTCTAAGTTCTTTGGGAAGAGAGGGTTTTAGCCTAATCTTTTGGTCCTTATGGTTAAAGACATAGGTGTTGGTCCTACCGTAGTGGACAACATCCATGTCATATAGCCAGGGGCGTCCTAAGAGGATTTGGGCTACATCCATAGTAAGGACGTCACACCAAACCTTGTCCTCATATGTGCCAAACTGGATAGGTACGAGGCATCTATGGGTCACTGGAACACTAGTTTGGTTGACCCAGGAAATGTTGTAAGGGCTAGGTCGGGGTTCCATTTTCAGATTCAGTTTAGTAGCAGCTATGTGGGAGACAGCATTGAGACTGCTTCTGTTGGGGTATGCCCTTAAGCCTAATGTTTGAGGCCTTGGGATTGTAACAGTATCATGTAATAAACGTTTATGTTTATAAAGGCATGGTTATTATTCAGTTAGCTACATTGTCTGCTGCAATATATGTTCTTCTGAATAATGTCTCAAAGCTGTTCAGCTGGGCTGACATGCAGTTAAGTCCTTAGTCGATGTATCTTGGTGAACATGAGACAGCCTTGATATGGTTAAGACTAATATGTGTTCTAGTCTTATAGGATGCTTCGAGCATGGAATAAGATGTAGACTCATGGGTACATTGGATGTGCTGGACAGACCCTACTAGGATATTCAATTGTTTGTCACAATGTGAATAATCCTTGTATATGACAAGTGGCACATTTCCTCTGACTTGAGATCACTTGTGTTTTCTAAATGATGATTGTCATTGTTTTGAGGTAGTTCAATATCATTTGAAACATAATGATTATAGACTATCTTGGATAATGAGCTTGAGTCAGGTTAGGGCACTAGTGATAGACATAGGATTGCCGTCTCCTTGTTTAAGGAGTGTGATGTTCTAAAGGGGCCCCCTGGATGAGATGATTGAGAGAGTGTATGGCCATACCCAGATGACAGTGTTCATCTGATCTAATCATGCTCATCATATTGGAGCTACAAGCTTGACACGCTTGTCCAATAAGAACATCCAGTGGCAAAGGAAGTATGCATGCCTAGTGAAGTTGATTCACACTTGTGCTGTTTTTGGGTGTAGTCTTGGAAGACTCATTTCTTTTATATCGGGAGACAGTGATGTGTTGCTAGATACCCCTCACTGATCGTGATAACGTGAGTTATCGTTACCGACATTTAAAGGAAACCCTCAGGGTCGCACAATTTGATGATATGGCTTACTTAAGTCAGATCGTGTGGACTGAATTATTTAGGTTCAGTTTAAAGGGATTTAATCTCTGATTGTAAGTGAGATCTAGTCTGATCATGTTTGATTGATTAGGGCTTGAGATCGGTAAGCTTCGATCGAGAGAATAGATGCTAGATCGGTGAGATCAAGAGCATCAAGAGATGAACGGTCAGATCTGGAGCCTTAGGGTTTATTTGAGATCTGGACTTGATTACTTGGCTTGATTGGTTTTAAACCAAACCAAATTGAACCGGCTCATGAAATGAGCGCATGGTTCAAGGTGTGGCGACATGTTCACTTGGCGTGAACGTTGGAGCGGTGAGTGGTTGCTATTTTTAGTAACCATGATCTCCAATTGGAGTCACTCACGTTCGAATAGAGTGCTCTCTATTCTCGCCTCTCGCTCTCATTCCTCTCGACTTCCGTGTGTGGCGACGCCTTGAAGGTTGAGGAGGTTTCGGCCAAGAGAACATCATCTCATCTTTTCCTTTCCATTCGGCAAGACAACCTTGGAACCCTGCTAGCACAAGGAGCACCAAGGAAGAAGCACATTGTTCATCTTGTGTGCGAGACTTTGGAGAAGAGGCGCTTGCAACTTTTTCTTCCAAGGCGCCATCTTGAAATGGCTACGGTATGAACCCTTCTCTATTTGCAATCGGGTTATTATGGTTGATCATATCTCATGAAACCGATCTCAAGAAACCCTCTTCCGCTACTTAAAATTTTAATATGCGCCATACTTAGGGGTTTCGCCCCCCTTGTGGGGACCTTTCAGCTTCCTCCATCAATTACCACCTTGCACATGTGACCATGGCATTTGGTGTAAGTGTGGAAGATGCTGGTCCGACGCCAGTCTTCAGTAGGGGTAGGCTTGACAAGGGTACATCTAACTACCCCTAAGTTGTTGAAGATGTCATCACTACTATCATAGTCATTGATTTCAATCTCTTGATCAGGGTCCCCCTCAAGGGTGGGCTCAGGGTCTACATGTTCCTCAGTTAGGACCATGACCTTCTTTTTGCAGTCCTTTGCAAGGTGTCCCCTTTGCCTACAGTTATAACAAGTGATGGTGGAGTTGTCTATAGGTTGAGTAGGCCTAGGTTTGGGGTTTGAGCTGGAAGGCTGGGGCATAGGGGTGGGCCTATAGATAGGCCGGGGAGGGAGAGTCTCCTTCCTATTCTTAAGTTCTTGTTCCACCTCTATGGCCCTTTGATAAGCTATCTCGGGGGTGTCTAATTGGAAATAGGTCAAAGCCCCTTTAATGTCAGGTCTAAGGCCATTTTTTAATCTGCTTAGAATCATACCCGGATCTTCATTGACCTCACACCTAATGAGAAGCTCTTCTAACTTGGTTTGGTAGGCTTCTACTGTAGAGGAGCCTTGAGTGTGGCTACCGAGTTCGTCCTTAAGCTTTTGCATGAAGCCGGGAGGGACATACTTTTGCCTAAGTAGGAGTTTCATTTCATCCCAAGACTCTGTAGAGGGGTCCCCTTCAAGGGGGAGCGCAAGGGGGTGAAACCCTAAAGGGGCGCATATCAAGATTTTCATAGCGGAAGCTAGGGTTTCCAAAGGATCATTTGAAGAATCATATGATCAACTTGTCGAAAACTTGCAAGTATGAATGAAAAATCATACCATAACCATTGTGTGAGTGGTGTCTTGGAATCAAGAGAACAAAAGAGGTCTCCTCCTTGTCGTCACACACAAGATGATCAACAGCTACTCTTTGAGATCCTTGTGCTAGCAAGTTTCTTCAAAGGTTGTCGTATGCAAGGGATGAGATGATTCTCTTTTTTGGCCGAGAGCTCCTTGTCCGAAACCTCTCCTTCTCGTCAATCACCTCCAAGCGAAAATGCAAGGCGTTGAAGTGAAGTGAGCAACGTTACCACATGGAAGCGTTTTGTTTTCAACATTGAAAACCGCCTTCCAAAATAGGTAAGTCTCAATGGCTCATGCGTTCACATAGTGAACGTTCGAAACTTCCTTTCATTGAACCTCTCATTGAACCAAGCGTTCACATAGTGAACCGGTTCAATTAGATTTGGTTCAAAACCCAAATTGAGCCAAGCCACTTGGTCTAGACCATATCAAACCCTAAGGTTCCAGATCTAACCGTTCATCTCCTGATGCTCTTGATCTCACCGATCTAGCATCCACTCTCTCGATCGAAGCTTACCGATCTCAAGCCCAAATCAATCAAACATGATCAGACCAGATCTCACTCACAATTAGAGATTAAATCCCTTTAAACTGAACCCAAAGAATTCAGTCCACACGATCTGACTTAAGTAAGCCATATCATCAAATTGTGCGACCCTAAGGGTTTCCTTTAAATGTCGGTAACGATAACTTTCGTTATCACGATCAGTGAGGGGTATCTAGCAACACATCACTGTCTCCCGATATAAAGGAAAGAGTCTTCCAAGACTACACCCAAACCACAGCACAAGTGTGAATCCATTCACAAGGCATACATATTTCCTTTGCCACTGGATGTTCTTATTGGACAAGCGTGTCAAGCCTGTAACTCCAATATGATGAGCATGATTAGATCAGATGATCATAGTCACCTGGGTATGGCCATACACTTTCTCAATCATCTCATTTAGGGGGGGGCCCCTTTCGAACATCTCACTCCTTAAACAAGGAGACGGCAATCCTATATCTATCACTAGTGTCCTAACCTGACTCATGATCATTATCCAAGATAGTCTATAACCATTATGTTTCAAATGATATTGAACCACCTCAAAACAATGACAATCATCATTTAGAAACACAAGTGATCTCAAGTCAGAGGACATGTGCCACTTGTTGCAAACAAGGATTATTCACATTGTGACAAGCAATTGAATATCCTAGTAGGGTCTGTCCAGTACATCCAATGTACCCATGTGTCTACATCTTATTCCATGCTCGAAGCATCCTATAAGATTAGAACACATATTAGTCTCAATCATATCAAGGCTGTCTCGTGTTCACCAAGATATCTCGACTAAGGACATTAGCATGTCAGCCTAGCTGAACAGCTTTGAGACATTATTCAGAAGTACATTTATTGCTTCAGACAATGTAACAAACTGAATAACAACCGTTGCCTTTATAAACATAAGAGTTTATATACATGATACTCATAGAATCCCTAGGCCTTAAACATTAGCCTTAAGGGCACACCCCAACAATCTCCCACTTGCACTTAATCTAATGGTTGAGAAATCTCAAACCCATATTATTACAGTGTTTCTCATGCTTCTGTTGCGCCAGAGGCTTGGTAAGCGGGTCAGCCAGATTGTCGTCTGTATGAACCTTGCAGATTTTGATCTCGCCTCGATCAATGATCTCCCGGATCAAGTGAAACCGTCTCTGTATGTGCTTGGACTTCTGGTGCGACCGTGGTTCCTTTGCTTGTGCAATTGCTCCAGTGTTATCACAGAAGATAACCAAAGGATCTGCACTCGAAGGAACAACACCAAGTTCCTGAATGAACTTACGAATCCACACTGCCTCCTTGGATGCTTCCGAGGCTGCAACATACTCGGCTTCTGTTGTGGAATCAGCAACAGTAGACTGTTTGAAACTTTTCCACACCACTGCTCCTCCATTCAAGCTAAAAACATAGCCTGATTGCGATCGGAAATCATCCTGGTCCGACTGGAACGAAGCGTCAGTATATCCTTCAATACTGAGTTCTTCCTGACCACCATATATCAAGAACATATCTTTGGTCCTCCGCAGATATTTCAAAATGTTCTTGACTGCAATCCAGTGCGCCAAACCTGGATTACTTTGGAACCGATTGGTCACGCTTAACCTGTAAGCGACGTCTGGGCGAGTACACAACATCGCATACATAATGGACCCAATAGCCGAAGCATAAGGCGTATTGTCCATTTCATCTTTCTCAGTCTGTGTTTGTGGACACTGACTCTTCGAAAGATTCAGACCATGTCTGACTGGAAGATGTCCTCTTTTAGAATTCTCTAAATGGAATCTCTCCAGGACTTTATCGATGTAAGTACTCTGGCACAGCCCGAGAAGCCTCTTAGATCTATCCCTGTAGATCTTCACACCTAATACATAGGCTGCTTCTCCTAGATCTTTCATCTGGAAACATTTTCCTAACCATGCCTTAACAGCATGCAGTTCAGGAATATCGTTTCCAATGATTAAGATATCATCGACGTAGAGGACTAGGAAAGTAATCACGCTCCCACTAAACCTCTTATATACACACGGGTCATCTTCGTTCTTGATGAAACCAAACTCAGAGATTGATTCATCAAAACGAATATTCCAGCTTCTTGATGCTTGTTTAAGTCCATAAATGGACTTCTTTAACTTGCATATTTTATGACGATCTGATGGATTTGTGAAACCTTCAGGTTGTGTCATATACACATCCTCCTGCAAATTTCCATTAAGGAAAGCAGTCTTCACATCCATTTGCCAGATCTCATAATCATAATATGCAGCTATCGCGAGAAGAATCCGAATAGACTTAAACATAGCTACAGGAGAGAAAGTTTCATCATAATCTATCCCGTAGATTTGTTTGAAACCTTTCGCAACTAGCCTGCCTTTATAGGTAACCACGTTACCATCCATGTCAATCTTCTTCTTGAAGATCCATTTACAGCCTATAGGGATAACTCCCGGAGGCAGATCAACCAAATCCCAGACCTGGTTATCTGACATGGAGTCCATCTCGGCTCGCATAGCTTCAAGCCATCTAGCTGACTCCGGTCCACTGACCGCATCCGCATAAGTGAGGGGTTCATCATTATCAATGATGTAGACTCCGTCATAGCGCTCAGGCTGACGACGGATCCTTCCCTATCTTCGCGGTTCCCGTGATATCTGAGCCTCAGGTTGTTCAATAACCTGCTCAACTGGCTCAGGCTCATCCAACTGTGCTTGACTACTTTGTCCTTCCTCTGGATTCTCATCCAGCTTTATTTCTCTCCCACTGGCCTCTTGTAGAAGAAACTCCTTCTCAAGAAAAATGGCCGTCCGAGCAACAAATACCTTGTTCTCTTTGGGATCGTAGAAATAATAACCCTTAGTTTCCTTAGGGTAACCGACAAAGACACATTTCTCAGATATGCTCTCTAGTTTCCCAGAGGCGAGCTTTTTGACATAAGCCTCGCAACCCCAGATCCTGATAAATGTCAAGCTCGGCTGTTTCCCATACCATAACTCATATGGCGTCTTTGAAACGGCTTTGGATGGCACTCGGTTTAGTACCTTTGCAGCTGTTTCCAGTGCAAATCCCCAAAAGGAGTAAGGTAGAGTAGCCTGACTCATCATAGAACGAACCATGTCTAGTAACGTTCTATTTCTCCTCTCGGACACACCATTCCATTGCGGTGTTCCTGGCGGAGTGAGCTGTGAGATAATCCCACACTCCTTCAGATAGTCAGTAAACGCATGACTCAAGTATTCTCCACCTCGATCAGAACGAAGTTCCTTGATATTTCGGCCTAGCTGATTCTGTACTTCATTTTTGAACTCTTTGAACTT
Organism: Costus lasius; assembly: GCA_027563935.2. Taxonomy (NCBI): domain Eukaryota; kingdom Viridiplantae; phylum Streptophyta; class Magnoliopsida; order Zingiberales; family Costaceae; genus Costus; species Costus lasius. Next base: position 47,187,460 of record CM050446.2, read on the forward strand.
GTCAAAAGATTCACTCTTATGTCTCATTAGATAGACATACCCATATCTACTGAAATCATCAGTAAAGGTAATGAAGTATGAATAGCCACCTCTGGCATGTTTACTAAACTGCCCACACACATCACTGTGTATAAGGTCAAGTAAACCTGAAGCCCTTTGACCTTTGTGAGGAAAAGGAGCCTTCGTCATTTTACCCATTAAACAAGCTTTGCATGTATCAATCTCCTCATAGGAGAATGATCCCAGCAGTCCATGATCATGCAACCGCTTAATGCGTTTCTTGTTAATATGGCCTAAACGACTATGCCATAGCAAGGTGCTGTCATCAGCATACTTGGCTTTCTTATTATCAATGTTTTGTATAGAATATTCCATGTCCAACATGAATAACCCATCGTTAATTGAACCAGTAGCATAAACAATATTATCAAGAGTAAGATAACACTTTGAAATCTTGCATTCAAAGGAAAACCCTTTCCTGACAAGAGCAGGAATAGAGATAATATTTTTGGTAATACTGGGTACAAAGTAACAATTGTTTAATTCTAATACAATGCCAGATGGTAATGAGATGTAATAATCCCCTACAGCAACAGCAGCAACCCGTGTCCCGTTTCCAACTCGTAGGTCCACCACATGCTGTCCCACCTGCCTTCTTCTCTTGAGTTCCTGTACATTTGAACAAATGTGAACTCCACATGCAGTGTCCAACACCCATGAAATAGAAGAAGATGAAACCATGACTTCCGTCACGTATATACCTGAGCCAGAAGCGATGCTTCCCCTCTTATCTCCTTGGAGCGCTTTACAGTCCTTTTTCCAGTGACCCAGCTGGCCACAGTGGAAACACCTATTGTCCTTTGACCGCTTAACCTTCTGTTTCAGAGCCTTGCTGTAGTTCTTGACAGGGGCCTTGCCCTTCTTCCCCTTCTTCTTGTTCCTTGAAGGAACCATTAAGACAGAGGTTGAAGGCTTTCCCTTCAGAGTTTCCTCAGTAGTCAAGAGCATATTCAGCAGCTCTGCCGGAGTACAATCGATTTTGTTCATATTAAAGTTAATAATGAACGCATCGAAAGAAGGCGGGAGAGACTGCAGAATAATGTCTACAGCAAGCTCCTGGTTGATGGTATGCCCCAGTTTCTCCAGAGCCTCCTTGTGCCCAATCATCTTGAGCACGTGAGCTCCCACTGGGCTTCCTTCAGCCAGTTTGCTCTGAAAGAAAAGCTTTGTCAGATTATAGCGTTCTGTCCTCGCCTGTGCAGCATACAGCATCTTGAGGTTCGCTATAATCTCTATAGCCGACATATCCTCATGCTGACGCTGCAGCGGTGGCGTCATAGACGCTAGCATCAGGCAAGCAACATCAATGCTATCATTGACATGCTTTTCATAGGCATCGCGAACCGCCCTTGCGGCGTTCGCAGCGGGTTGAGGCGGCACAGCCGTCTCGAGGACATACAGTTTCCTCTCTGCCTTAAGAACGATCTTAAGGTGTCCGAATCAGTCTGAGAAGTTTGGCCCAGCAAACTTCTCCCTTTCCAGTAGGGATCGCACATTGAAGCTCATGGTGTTCGTTGCTGCAGGAATCTACAACAATGCAAGAACAGCAAGGTCAGTATCAATGTTTAGAATCAATCCAGGACTTAAGAAAGATTCTTTTCTCACTATTTTATCTGGCTGAAAAATCCAGCAAAACAGCCCGAAAGAGTAACACTCTTTTAGTGAGATGGGATCCAGATTTCATACTTGGTCTCCGCGTCCCGCTCAGGCGAGATAAGTTGCACAGAGAGTACAAGCACTAATTTCTGGTAGGCAGTCCCTGCCAATCGCCAACCCGTGCGATTCCCCTTCATCTGGGCAATCCAGCAGACTGTGCCAACTGAGTTGGTACAACACAGTCTCTGATCCCACAGATGGCTGCCTCCATGTGCTACCATATGCGCCACATAAGTAGCCTACATGGTCAAGCTGACCTGCCCTACTCCCTGGACCACCACGTGCTATGCTGAGCAACGAGAAGCGATAAATCCCTTCTCTGTAACACGCAGGTGAAATCACACACCGTCTGAATATAGATGGACGTGCCCACTGAGTGGGTACAACACGACTCCAACGATAGTCAGAACAGTGAGGTTTCGCGTCAGAAGGCTATCGAGCTTGATATTTTAGCGTTGGATTTTAACGGTCTTTTATCTTCTTAACTATCATGGAAACCCTATGGTGATAGCAGAAGATAACTAAACATGCAATTCTAATTATAAGCAATAAGTAGAAAGCATGCTGATCTTATGTGGTAAACGCCCAATAACCCTAAGTAAGACCTTAAGTTATCTTAAGTCTTCACTTGCTTCTTGGGTCTATTGCCTCTCATCTGGCCCAGACCAGGGCCTAAGCGCCCTATGCAGCTCAGGTGCGCCCACCAGGTCAAGTCACTGCTGCATGCGCCTTGCAATGTGTGCTTTGAGCCCATGTCAGATTAAATTACAAGTTAATCTATCTAGACAAGATTGACTCGCAGGTCAATTACATTTTATAAATTAATTAACATGTGATGCACAGATCACAATAATAATAATTTACAATTGATCCAGGCTCGCAGGCCCTAGCACAGCACACATTAAATGGGCAACCCACATAAGATGAAATAGACAAACATCATGGCATCAAATCAACATGTGATCCATTTAACAAGAAAATAAAATTTTGAAAACCCATTGGCATCATTTTAATTTTCTTATGTGCCCTACAACCTTACAATGGTCCATTGATAGGGATCCACTCATCCATCTAGTCAGATCCACTGCCCTTGCATGCACCAAGTCGTAACTGACTTGAGTTGACCTAATGGTCAACCATGCATGCGCAAAGGGCTGAACAACCCTCATGAGTTTCGGCAAGCGGGTGTGACCCCGGGCCTAACTCATGTGTGTTCAGTAGCCGTCTCAACCAGACCTCGCTACACGCCCTTGATGCAGTCGACCTATAGCCACCTCGTGCTTGCGCACAGGTGCTATCTGGTCAACCCATCTAGGCTGTCAGATGGTCTGATCAGACTATTTGGATCTTAAGCTAGAAGATGATTTCAACCCCATCAACCCATCTAAGGGTTTAAAGTAAGGGCACCTTTAGATCTAATGAGGCGCGCATGATCCTTTGTTTTGTCAAAAACAACATATAAGAAGCGCCAACAAACATGCGCCATCATTCATTAAACATACATTGAAGTTCTTAAACTAGCATGTAGTTTTTCGGCATGTTAGTAGATCTATTCTTTGCAAACGCAAACAAGGATCACATACAAGCAATCATATGAATCAAGCAATAACCGTATCCTCTGATACCAATTGTAGAGGGGTCCCCTTCAAGGGGGAGCGCAAGGGGGTGAAACCCTAAAGGGGCGCATATCAAGATTTTCATAGCGGAAGCTAGGGTTTCCAAAGGATCATTTGAAGAATCATATGATCAACTTGTCGAAAACTTGCAAGTATGAATGAAAAATCATACCATAGCCATTGTGTGAGTGGTGTCTTGGAATCAAGAGAACAAAAGAGGTCTCCTCCTTGTCGTCACACACAAGATGATCAACGGCTACTCTTTGAGATCCTTGTGCTAGCAAGTTTCTTCAAAGGTTGTCGTATGCAAGGGATGAGATGATTCTCTTTTTTGGCCGAGAGCTCCTTGTCCGAAACCTCTCCTTCTCGTCAATCACCTCCAAGCGAAAATGCAAGGCGTTGAAGTGAAGTGAGCAACGTTACCACATGGAAGCGTTTTGTTTTCAACATTGAAAACCGCCTTCCAAAATAGGTAAGTCTCAATGGCTCATGCGTTCACATAGTGAACGTTCGAAACTTCCTTTCATTGAACCTCTCATTGAACCAAGCGTTCACATAGTGAACCGGTTCAATTAGATTTGGTTCAAAACCCAAATTGAGCCAAGCCACTTGGTCTAGACCATATCAAACCCTAAGGTTCCAGATCTAACCGTTCATCTCCTGATGCTCTTGATCTCACCGATCTAGCATCCACTCTCTCGATCGAAGCTTACCGATCTCAAGCCCAAATCAATCAAACATGATCAGACCAGATCTCACTCACAATCAGAGATTAAATCCCTTTAAACTAAACCCAAAGAATTCAGTCCACACGATCTGACTTAAGTAAGCCATATCATCAAATTGTGCGACCCTAAGGGTTTCCTTTAAATGTCGGTAACGATAACTTTCGTTATCACGATCAGTGAGGGGTATCTAGCAACACATCACTGTCTCCCGATATAAAGGAAAGAGTCTTCCAAGACTACACCCAAACCACAGCACAAGTGTGAATCCATTCACAAGGCATACATATTTCCTTTGCCACTGGATGTTCTTATTGGACAAGCGTGTCAAGCCTGTATGTAAGATCCAAGGATCTTAAGTCCTGGTAAGCATTATTTTGATTTAAATAAAATTATTGATTGTGATATTTTCTATGTATTGGTTGTTAATAGTTAATTAACCAGAGATTTGTGGTTGATAAAGTATAGTTAATTAACTAGAGATTTTTGGTTATTAATTTATTGTAAATTAATTAGAGATTATTTGTTTGATTATTGGCTGTTAATTTATGATAAATTATTATTGGTTGTTCATGTTAAATTAATTAGGATTTATGGGTTGTAAATTATTGGTTAATTAATTAGACCTTATTGGTTAATTAATTAGACCTTATTGGTTAATTAAATCCTTAATGGATTTCGTTTAAGTGAATGGTTAATGGTTAAGTTAATTAAATTAATTGGTTAATTATGAGATATTGGGTTATTGGGTTTAAAATTCGAAATTATGAGTTAAATGGGTTAAACCTATTTGAATTAATTGGTTAATGGGTTTAAAATTTAAAAACCCAAAGTTTAAGTGGTAATATCGGCTAGGGTGGGATTATTGGCGATTTTGGAGTCTTGAGAAAATTAAGGTGGCGGCTTGAAAGAACTTGGCGACTCTTGGAAAGCTTGGAGGCGATTTTTGGTGTTCTTTCTTCATATTCTTCCCCTTAGCGAATTTTCCTTGAGGTGAAACTTTCTTGGCGATTTCTTGGAGGCCTTTGGGTGACTTCAAAGGCTTTGGACGATTTTGTTGTGGAGTTTCATCTTGTTGTTCACGGTTTAAGAGGTGAGTGGGGTGTCTTAATTCCTTCCATATGTGTCCTATTCGAACTCTATCAAATAGTTGTGGTAAATAATAAATTTGATTGCATAAAAAAATTACTATGTGTAAAACCGAAACCTTGATATTTCTTCATGAGAAAAACCGAAAATTTCAAGGATGTATATATCTTGTGAAAAATCGAAAATTGCAAGAAAATTATGATGATTGTTATGAAAACCGAATTTTGGTATTAACTATGAGAACTGAAATAATCTTGAAAATTGTTGTAAAAACCGAATTAGTATTGGTGATTGTTTAACCGAAATTTGTATGAAATTTAAGGTATTTTGGTAGCATTAAATCATTGAACATTGAGCATGAATTTCTTGTTAATTAGATATTTTATAAAGAATTTTGGTAATATTAAACCAATGATTTTGTAGCCGAAATATTGTTAATTGTAGTTAAACCGAAATTTGATGATTATAGTTAACATGTTTACATGTGGTAAATTGTGGTAATTGTGGTAATTTGTAAAGTAAATTATAAGAATACATGTTTTACATTTTATGTTGATTTTATGAATGCTTGTTTTAATTTTATGTTTCTTTGTGGGTGTAACTTGTATTCTTGTTTGAGAAGTTTGGGTGATAACATAGCAAAAATTTGACTAAACTAATCAGCCTGAAATTTAAGGACTACACTATATTCGATGATATTCGAATATAAAATATTATGTGTTATGTTATATGATTTTGAGCAATATGTGTGATCTTGTGAATTTGGAAAATTATGGGTTATGTGAATTTGGAAAATTATGTGATTATGTGATGGTTAGGACTAAGGTTAGGTGTAACTATGAACTCAAGGGGATAGTCTTTATGTGTTATGTTAAGGGTTTGAATTTCAGCCATGTATTGTGATATGTGAGGAGGTTGATGTTCAGCCTGCCTATTATGATTATTGTGATGGGGGTTGATGTTCAGCCTGCCCGATATGATTTTTGTGATGACTATCCTAGAGTCTAGTTGACACTTAGGAGTCCACCTTTGTGAAATTATGTTCACCTATGTGAAATATGAATTAAGATGTGTCTGTTGTCCAGTAGGAACCTTTTGGGAGAACGGGTTTTGACCCAAAGTGCCATGTCTTGGTCAGACAGGGGCCACCTCTTGATGTCACTACTCTTTTTGTGATGGGGTAATATAAGACCCAAAGTGCCATGTCTTGATCAGACAGGGGCCACCTCTTGATGTCATTACTCTTTTATGTGTTGGGAATGATATAAGACCCAAAGTGCCATGTCTTGATCAGACAGGGGCCACCTCTTGATGTCATCATTCTCGTTTTGTGTTATGGCGTGATAGACCAACGTGCCACGTCGTGACCTGGCGGGGGCCACCTCTTGATTCTATTCACTGTCCATGTTTGTGTTGCATGTGATTTGCAGCTCCCAGTGCTTTGGCCAAGCCGGGTTAGACCATATTGGTCACTACTGAATATGCTGGACAACTAGGTTAAATATGTGTTGGTATGTTTAGTTGGGTTAGAATATGTGTGTTCGGTTGGTTTAGAGTATAACTCTAGAACCTGAGGTTATTATATGTTAGTGTGTACATTTGACTGCTTATATGACTTTTGCATTGAATTGTTGTTATATGTTGACATAATGTTCTGTTAAAGATTTTTAAAATAATCTGCCTATATTTTTGAGTGTATGTTATGGATGGTCGATTTAGACTATCCACTCACTGGGCTGTGTAGCTCACCCCTCACTATTTTCAGGCATAGAGCAGGGGCGCATTTCTTGAGTGCATTGGCGTGGATAATTAGGCTGTTTGCTGTCTTAAGAACTTTTGTGCTTAATTATTTGGGGCCGGTTGTGGCCTTAATATGCATTAATATGAATATGTGAACCATGTGAACTATGTGGATTTGTGATGCCAGTTATGGCAGTCTTATGAATTTGATTTTTGTGTCACCGCGGGCTTCAGCCTGGTTTCGGTGTTTGGTGTCAGTTTATAAAATCGATTTTGTGGATTTGTTTTGAGATTGAAGTTGATGTGTATTTTTGGCAATCGGTTTTGATATAACTGTAACTTGCATATGTCTAGTGCAAGTATTGCGTGGTGGCAGGTACCCTTACGTGATTTATGAGTTTTGTGTTTTGTGGATAGTTTATGAATTTTGAAAATTTTCAGATCGTGTTTTTCTTGAACTCGGTTTTACCTAGCATATGATCGATCTTATATGAAACATCCTGTTTCTTTTATGAAATGTGCCATTTGTTTGGGGTTAAGAATGTGGGATGTTACACTGTAACTCCAATATGATGAGCATGATTAGATCAGATGATCATAGTCACCTGGGTATGGCCATACACTTTCTCAATCATCTCATTTAGGGGGGGGGGCCCTTTCGAACATCTCACTCCTTAAACAATGAGACGGCAATCCTATATCTATCACTAGTGTCCTAACCTGACTCATGATCATTATCCAAGATAGTCTATAACCATTATGTTTCAAATGATATTGAACCACCTCAAAACAATGACAATCATCATTTAGAAACACAAGTGATCTCAAGTCAGAGGACATGTGCCACTTGTTGCAAACAAGGATTATTCAAATTGTGACAAGCAATTGAATATCCTAGTAGGGTCTGTCCAGTACATCCAATGTACCCATGTGTCTACATCTTATTCCATGCTTGAAGCATCCTATAAGATTAGAACACATATTAGTCTCAATCATATCAAGGCTGTCTCGTGTTCACCAAGATATCTCGACTAAGGACATTAGCATGTCAGCCTAGCTGAACAGCTTTGAGACATTATTCAGAAGTACATTTATTGCTACAGACAATGTAACAAACTGAATAACAACCGTTGCCTTTATAAATATAAGAGTTTATATACATGATACTCATAGAATCCCTAGGCCTCAAATATTAGCCTTAAGGGCATACCCCAACAGACTCAACGGGTGGCTTACCATCCCTTTCTATGGTTCTCTCGACATGGGTCCAGTAGAGTCTAGCGGGTCCTTCTAGTAAGCACTTTGTGAACCTAACCTTACTTTCATTGTGCATAAGGCTATAGTCAAAGTATTGATCTAGCTTTGTGGTCCAATCTAGGAACTCCTTAGGGTTAAGGGATCCTCCAAAAGTAGGAGGGTTGATCTTGATGGCACGTTGCACATCATGATCTCTAGGTCTATGATAGGGTGGTTGTTGGGCATAGGGTCCTTCCCACTCGGTTTGAGCATGAGTGACTCTAGGGGTGTGAGATGGAGGTCCTAGGTCATTTGGTTCCCTTGTGTGGGATCCACTATTGGGCCGGCTAGTGTTTGGGGGATCCATCTTAGAGTTAGACTCTAGGGTGTTAAGCCTATTGTCTATGACACCTATAGAGTGTTGAAGGGATGCTAGGGTTTCTTTAATGGAGGCCATATCAATTGAAAGGGCACTCACCTCATGGTCAATAGCTTGATTAAGACCATAGGGAGCACCGGATCTAGTTGCCATTTTTTGAAAACAAGTAGAGTTTTGAAAATCGCCCCTAAGGTGGTAAAATATAGCTAATCAAGTTCTTTCAAGCAACTAGGTCCAAAATCGTCCTAGTAGTAGGAAAATAAATTTTTTTGGTCTTATAAAATCCTACTCTAAGAGCCTAAGCTCTGATACCAAGATGATGGGGGTCGCCGGCATGCACACATTCAAACAACGCGATTTGAAAACATTTTGCTAGTTAAGTATAGGTTAAAGAACCCCGTTAAGCTAACGTAGTTGAAAATAGCTTGTTTTGGTATTTTTATAGGTAAAACCGAGACTAGGCAAGTAGCAAACTGAAATTAAATCCTATCATGCAAGTCTAAGGCAAGTGTTAAAACCGAAATTGAAACCTAGCATGCAATCTAGAGCTTGAAAACAACACTATTATAAGGGAGAGGCTCACCTTGCGCCCTTTGAGAATAGAAAGGGAGAACTTCCCGTTCTTCACCGGTCCAATGGTTGAAACTCACGAAGTAGGGCCCTATGAGCTTACAACCATGACATTACAGCATCCCACACATGCGTGGGTGAGTGATTGAAAGAATATTACGAGGACAAATTACAAGAACAATCAAGGGGGAGGCTACCTCCAAGTTCCCTTGCTAACATGTTAGGGACTAACTAGCTAAGAGAGGGAGGGAAGGGAAGACGCCTTGCATATCCTTCTAATCCTTGTGCAACCTTCATGGAACAGGAACGTGAGTGTAGATGGATGCTCAACACATCAAGAAGATACAACAACAAAGTAGAGAGGGAACTTAGCTAGCTTAGGGAAGTGTCTTGGTCTCGGCATGGTGTAGGCAACACCACTTTGTGCCACGGTTTGATCCTAGCTCCTCCTCTTGGATTGGATACTCTTCAAGGCTGAGGGGAAGGGAGGCGTGAGCTTCCAACTTCAAGACATGAGCAAGTGGTGGAAGAAGGTTGAAGAGGGGAAGAGGAGAGGAGCTCTCGGCTAGGTTTGGAAGAAGGGGAGAGTTGTGGTGACACACACCACTAGAAGACACACTTCTGAAGTTTTCTTTCAAAATATTCAACTAACTCAAACTTACAAAAGGTTGCAGCAATATAGGAGACTCCCAACGGATATCTCATCCTCTAGGCGCTCAAGACAAACAATGAACAAATCAGAATTCTGCATTTGTGCAGGGAGCATTGATGGGCTGAAACTTTCCCTGTTTGTGGGCTGTCCTCTTTGGACTTGCTTTGGAGCTTTCCCCTAAATGGTAAGGGGGGGCTTAGCTGGTTGTGGACACATTAAATGAGCTGATTCCCTCCTTTAAAGCTGGCGATCCTCCTTGAAGAAGTGGGCTGAAACTTGCTGGAATTGGCAAGACAATTTCCTGCACTTGAAGGTGGTGTTGTGGCTGACCCTTTTCCTTGCTTGTGGGCTGTGCTTTGCCTTCAAGGGCTGCTGGGATAGCTGGCGCAAACATCTTGATTTGAGCCCCTTCCTTAAGTAGAAAGGGCTGTTGGAGATGAAGACAAAATAGATCCACATGGATGACAACATGGAGGGTGGAACTTGGGTGGATTTGTTGAGGGTGCACTTCATGGTGGGTTGGATTGAGCTTGGCGCCTCCTTGATGTAGTTTGACCTGATTTGGACTTGAGTCCCAAAATGGAATGTCCTAATCTATTACATTAATTGCATGAACTAACCTACCATACATAAGTGGCGGAACCTAGAAATGTAACTACATGGTGTAATTGGGGGGTGGATCTAACCTACCACATGATGCACCCTAATCTAAGACAAAATAAGCAAAATGGGGTCCTAAGGAAGCCATGTCTAGGGGCTAGGATAGCCATACCTAGAGGGCTTCTTTCGAACCCGGGTGGACCTCCGAAGGTCCTGCCTCGGTCCCACATCATCCTTGGAGGCGTAATCAATAGAGAGGGGCGAAAGTGAAAGTCCCCTAGAACTGAAGGGGGAAACCCTAATAGGAGGCGCAACAATAATTTTCTAGCGGAATCTTAGGGTTTCAAAAGATCGAATGTAAGTTCATGTGATCAACTCCTTATAATGTATAAATCAGATTAGATTCATACCATTGCCATCGATCGGATGGTGCCTTGGAAGGAAAGGCGCAAATGTTCCTTCTCCAAAGGTGACGCACAAAAATGAATATGGCTTGCTCCTTTGAATCTTTGTGCTAGCAAAGCTCTTCAAAAGGTCCTTGATCGGTTGAAGGGAATGAGATGAGAGTTCTCTCCTTTTCGAATCCTTCTCCAATGCGTGAAGAAGTCGCCACCCAAGGAAGCGCCGCAAAGGAAGTGAGAGGCGAGAATAGAGCATGATAATATCAACGTGAGGCATGGTCACGATTTAGAAGTCATGGCTTCTAAAATTAGTAAACCACTTCTCCTCATGCGCCCATGAGTTTACCCAAGCGCAAATCTCTGATCTTTTGAACCATGCGCTCAAGTAATGAGCTGGTTCAATTAAATTTGGTTCAAATACCAAATTAAACCAAGCCCTCTGGTCTAGATCATAATTAAACCCTAAGGCTCCAGATCTAACCGTTCATCTCTTGATGCTCCCGATCTCACTGATCTAGCATCTATTCTCTCGATCGAAGCTTACCGATCTCAAGCCCTAATCAATCAAACATGATCAGACCAGATCTCACTTACAATCAGAGATCAAATCCCTTTAAACTGAACCCAAATAATTCAGTCCACACGATCTGACTTAAGTAAGCCATATCATCAATTTGTGCGACCCTGAGGGTTTCCTTTAAATGTCGGTAACGATAACTCACGTTATCACGATCAGTGAGGGGTATCTAGCAACACATCACTGTCTCCCGATATAAAGGAAAGAGTCTTCCAAGACTACACCCAAACCACAGCACAAGTGTGAATCCAATTCACAAGGCATGCAAATTTCCTTTGCCACTGGATGTTCTTATTGGACAAGCGTGTCAAGCTTGTAGCTCCAATATGATGAGCATGATTAGATCAGATGATCATAGTCATCTGGGTATGACCATACACTTTCTCAATCATCTCATCCAGGGGGGCCCTTTAGAACATCACACTCCTTAAACAAGGAGACGGCAATCCTATATCTATCACTAGTGCCCTAACCTGATTCAAGCTCACCATCCAAGATAGTCTATAACCATTATGTTTCAAATGATATTGAACTACCTCAAAACAATGACAATCATCATTTAGAAAACACAAGTGATCTCAAGTCAGAGGAAATGTGCCACTTGTCGCATTCAAGGATTATTCATATTGTGACAAGCAATGGAATATCCTAGTAGGGTCTGTCCAGTACATCCAATGTACCCATGGGTCTACATCTTATTCCATGCTCGAAGCATCCTATAAGATTAGAACACATATTAGTCTTAACCATATCAAGGCTGTCTCATGTTCACCAAGATATATTGACTAAGGACTTAACTGCATGTCAGCCTAGCTGAACAGCTTTGAGACATTATTCAGAAGTACACCTATTGCAGCAGACAATGTAACAAACTGAATAACAACCATGCCTTTATAAACATAAGAGTGTTGGGGTATGCCCTTAAGGCTAATGTTTGAGGCCTTGGGATTGTATAAGTATCATGTAATAAACTCTTGTGTTTATAAAAGGCATGGTTATTATTCAGGTTGTTATCTTGTCTGCTGTAATGAGAGTACTTCTGAATAATGTCTCAAAGCTGTTCAGCTAGGCTGACAGGCTATAAGTCCTTAGTCGAGATATCTTGGTGAACATGAGACAGCCTTGATATGGTTAAGACTAATATGTGTTCTAATCTTATAGGATGCTTCGAGCATGGAATAAGATGTAGACTCATGGGTACATTGGATGTACTGGACAGACCCTACTAGGATATTCAGTTGGTTGTCACAATGTGAATATTCCTTGTATGCATCAAGTGGCACATGTCCTTTGACTTGAGATCACTTGTGTTTCTAAATGATGAATGTCATTATTTTGAGGTAGTTCAATATCATTTGAAAGATAATGATTATAGACTATCTTGGATAATGATCATGAGTCAGGTTAGGACACTAGTGATAGATATAGGATTGCCGTCTCCTTGTTCAAGGAGTGTGATGTTCTAAAGGGCCCCCCTATATGAGATGATTGAGATAGTGTATGGCCATACCCAGATGACTATGATCATCTGATCTAATCATGCTCATCGTATTGGAGTTACAGGCTTGACATGCTTGTCCAATAAGAACATCCAGTGGCAAAGGAAACATGCATGCCTCGTGAGTTTGATTCACACTTGAGCTGTGTTTTGGGTGTAGTCTTGGAAGACTCTTTCCTTTATATCGGGAGACAGTGATGTGTTGCTAGATACCCCTCACTGATCGTGATAACGTAAGTTATCGTTACCGACATTTAAAGGAAACCCTTAGGGTCGCACAATGTGATGATATGGCTTACTTAAGTCAGATCGTGTGGACTGAATTCTTTGGGTTCAGTTTAAAGGGAAATAAACTCTGATTGTAAGTGAGATCTGGTCTGATCATGTTTGATTGATTAGGGCTTGAGATCGGTAAGCTTCGATCGAGAGAGTTGATGCTAGATCGGTGAGATCAAGAGCATCAGGAGATGGACGGTTGGATCTGGAACCTTAGGGTTTGATATGGTCTAGACCAAGTGGCTTGGCTCAATTTGCGTTTATGAACCAACTCTAATTGAACCGGTTCACTATGTGATCGCTTGGTTCAATGAGAGGTTCAATGCAAGGAAGTTTCGAACGTTCACTTGGAGTGAACGCTTAAGCCATTGAGACTTACCTATTTTGGAAGGCGGTTTTCGATAATGAAAGAAAAACGCTTCCATGTGGTAACGTGGAAGGCTGGTCTCAACGCCTTGCATCTTTCGCTTGAGGGTGATCGACAAGAAGGTGGTTTTGGACAAGGAGCTCTCGGCCAAAGGATCATCTCATCCCTTGCATACGACAACCCTTGAAGGACCTTGCTAGCACAAGGATCTCCAAGGAGCAAGCACATCATCTTGTGTGCGTCAACTAGGGAGAAGATCCCTTTCGATTTTTCTCTTCCAAGTCACCATCTTCTTCATGGCTTTGGTAAAGATCTAAACTCCATCTTGTTGATCATATTATCTTGCTAAGATCCATGAAAACCCTAGCTTCCGCTTGAAACTTTTGATGCGCCACCCTAAAGGGTTTTTCGCCCCCCTCTTGAAAGGGGTTTCATATGCATGCGCTCCCCCTTGAAGGGGACCCTTCAAAGAGTTTATTACATGATACTGATACATTCCCAAGGCCTCAAACATTAGCCTTAAGGGCATACCCCAACAGAAAGCTTGGAGGCTCTTGGCGCAACTTCTCTTCCTCCATCATCTAGCCGCAAGCACAAGTCTTCTTCTCCTCCTCTTGGCTCAAGAAGGACTTGGACTTGGCGACTACTTCTCCTCTCCTTCTTCTTGGCGCATACACCTTGGAGGTAGTGCAGAGTTGAAGAGGGCGAGTACAAGGCTTGGATCTTCTTCCCGAGGCTAGCACCGGGCGTGGAAGAAGAGAACTCGAGGCATCCGTGTGTGTGAAACTGCAGAGGGCGCACGCTTGGGCGCCTATCACGACATCGACCTCATCTTGCTCTAAGGTATTTCCTAACTCATCGTGTCAACTCTCTTGCTTGCGATCTTCACTGGGTTTTTGGGACCGGCCTGTTTCGGGGATATTACTTCCGCTATGCAATGTATGTTGTAATCTCTATTTCTGAAAATTGTAAAATATCCCCGGGGTTTCCTAACAGTGGTATCAGAGGGACTTGCAAGACTCGAACGATGTTTTATGCTTTTCTTTCATGCTCACATGCCATATCTCTATTTTCATAAATAGCATGATGCATGGCAAACGATTTTTCTAAAAGTAGAAAAATTAGGGTTTCTTTTTTCTATCATCCTCTCAATCTCTTTTGGATTTTTGGACTATTTTTCTTGTCTGATTTAAAGATCAAAGGTGGTTGTAACTTTGTCAAGTAGGACGGGCATTGTGTCTTCGGACTGGCCAAGTCTCTTGATCTGACAAAATTGCCAGCCAAAAGGATCTCTGAAATCACCATGAAAAATAAATCGCAATTAACCAAAAGATTTGTGAAAAGAAGATGAGAAAAAGAGACTAGTTTTATGAAAAAGTAAAATTTCAGATTTTATGTTTTTCATGAGCATGTAGAATTGCATGAGTAAATACCTTGATTGTGCATAATGTTCTGATCATGAGTGAAGCCCCTTTTGCATGCCTGTGATGTATCCTTGTGCGGCCTGCGTGCCATCTTTTTCATTATCTTTGTAAAAATTAAGATGAAGATTAAGGGCTTCGCGCATCCTTCTTGGACCTTGATGCTCGCATCTTGCTTGATGACGCAAGCATACAAGGTGGCGCATGCAAGTTGGTGCTTGGTTGCTTGGTGGCGCAAGAAAGCTTGGCCAAACCTCTTTTGGTTTGAGAGCTAGCCATCTTGGCCCCTTGCATGGTGGCGCACCTTCCTTGGAGGAAGACCATGGCATTGGCCGAACCTATGGGGAACTTTTAAAGTGTACCTCTAGGGTTTGAGAGCTAAACCATGAGAGAAGGACCTTGGAGCCAACCTTGAAGTTCAAGCTAGAGGTCGGCTAGGCTAGATCTAGTTTTTGGGGCTTGAGTTCTAGGACAAGAGTTGAACCTCTTTCATGGCATGGGTTGGTTCAATGTCTTGAATAGGATATGATCACATCATTCTTTACTGCTTTTATTATTATCTGCAGAAGCATGCCTGTAATGTTTTATCGTTATGTTATCACCATAGGATTGCATGCCTGTAATGATAGACATAAGATAAAACTGAGATGATGAGACCTTAAACAAAAACCCTTAATTAAAATATCAAGTCTTGTAGCCTTCTAACGTGTAGCCCTCACTAAGCTATCGATTAGTGGAATTGTGAATTGTTTCCCACCCTCGTGGGACACACCCACTTATCTTTAGAAAGTGCGTGGTGACAATGGTTTCCCCAGTCCAGTTTTAACCTGGGCGTGCCTTCGCAAGGAAACTCGTTGGCCCTGGGCATAACGGTTAGGAATGGACTTGACTAGATTTTCATGTGTTCTAGGCACATGATGAAACTCCAGAGGCATCGTTGAGAGGTTAGGGTTTCATGCTGTATCCAGCCCTCGCTGGACATGAAATGCCTGGACTATCTCAATAAGGGGAATTGCTTGGAGCAATCGGCCGGCGCGCCCACCTTAGGAAACATGGGTCACTTTGTGCATCTCATCCCACCCTCGTGGGACGCGAAGCCCTGTGTAGAATGAGGATCTCATCTCACTAGGAAATCTTGGATTTCTCGATTGACTTTGTGGGTTGTCAATTCGATTAAAGATAGTGGGAGCCATGGTCATTTAAAACAAGTCCAATTTAAATGACTCAAAGTAGTACTAATCTGCTATTTCTTGGTTGTTGTAGAACAATGGCTATGAACAATAGCAGTTGGTCACTGCGATCTACCCTGGAAAGGGATAAGTTGGTTGGATCCAACTTACTAGATTGGTATATGAACTTGAGAACCATGCTCAAGCTCGAAAGGAAGCTTTATGTCCTTGAGCGTCCTTTTCCTGAGCCACTTCCATGCTCGACCTCAGTGGCTGAGAGGGATGCTTATGATAAGCATCAGGTTGATACTTTGAAGGTTGCTAACCAACATGTCACCCGAATTTAGAGGGTGATATGAATCGAAGAGTGCCTCTGAGATTATTTTTAATCTAAGGCAGCTCTTTGATAAATTGGTTGAGCACAATCCTCCTAAAGTTGATATTCAGTATGTTGAGCCGAAAGGCTTGACCAGGGAACTGAAATTAAAGATGGATATGATCAAGAATAATAGGTGCTATTCATGTGGAGGGCCACCTCACATGTTGAAGGACATGTTGCAACTTTAGAATGAGGAGAAGAAAGGCAAGGCCTTGTCTTCATGCTCAGGTATTTATGTTACCGAAGTCAATGATGGGGGCAAAGACCACCGGCCACGAAGGTACAAGTGGAGTCTACAAATACCCTAGCCAGAGACTTGGAGGTCTCACAAATAAGCTAGCATGCTCACTTCTAGCTAGCTCAAAATAATGGGAATAATTACTCCAATGACTTCAAGACATTTCAGCTCAATAAGTTGCCGCAATAAAATCCAAAATGTGACTGCATCTACGGTAAAGGAAACAAATTCTGCGATAATGCTCAGCCAGCAGCCAGCCAAGTAGGATTTCATTACAGCGCACATCAACACAAATCTTGATCACTGCAAAGAAGGAAGGCTCAACGTCTCTCCCTTCATCGATGCAAATGGAAGCACAACGTCTCTTTGCTGGAGATGGAAAGAACAACGTTCACCTTCAACGTTCGCGTGCAACCTCTCTCAAAGCTTCCCCTATATCTTACACTCATGTATCCTTGTAATAGACAGATTTTTATGATTGAATGGAAATGGTTCTTCTTCCGATGAATCGGATGTCTCCTTCTTCCTTCTCTGAGGTGCTTGTTGAAGGTTCCCACATAGGGGGCGAAACCCTAAAGTGGCGCAAACAAAAATGGGCAGCGGATTCAAGGGTTTCATAGGATCGATGAGCATGCATTATATGATCAACTTTTGAAGCATGAATAGAGAAGATGCGATTCATACCATGGCCATTTCTAGATGGCACCTTGGAAGCAAGAGAACAACGAAGGTCTCCTCCAAATCGTCACACACAAGATGAGCGACGGCTTGCTTCTTGTTGTCCCTTGTGCTAGCAAGGATCGTCCAAGGTGTCTTTGATCGAAAGGAAAGGGAGAGAGCAACTCCTTGCTTGGCAAAAACTTTCCTCTTGTCGTCTCAACTTCTCTACACGAGATGTCTCTACTCGTCCAAAGTAAGAGAGGGCGACAAAGGCGTGAAGAGGCGACGTGAGAGAGAGGTGGTCACGTTGTGACATGCTTTCTAAAAATAGAAAGCCAACAATTCATGCGACCATGAATTTTTCCCTCAACGCAAATTCCTCTTCAATTGAACCATGCGCTCATGTAATGAGCTGGTTCATTTCGGTTTGGTCCAAGACCAAATAAACCAAGCAATATGGTCTAGATCTCAATTAAACCCAAAGGCTCTTGATCTGACCGTCAATCTCTTGATGCTCCTGATCTGACCGATCCAGCATCCATTCTCTCAATCGAAGCTTACCGATCTTAAGCCCTAATCAATCAGACATGATCAGACCAGATCTCACTTACAATCAGAGATTAAATCCCTTTAAACTGAACCTGAACAATTCAGTCCACACGATCTGACTTAAGTAAGCCATTTCATCAAATTGTGCGACCCTGAGGGTTTCCTTTAAATGTCGGTAATGATAACTCACATCATCACGATCAGTGAGGGGTATCTAGCAACACATCACTGTCTCCCGAAATAAAGGAAAGAGTCTTCCAAGACTACACCCAAAAATAGCACAAGTGTGAATCAACTTCACTAAGCATACATATTTCCTTTGCCACTGGATGTTCTTATTGGACAAGCGTGTCAAGCTTGTAGCTCCAATATGATGAGCATGATTAGATCAGATGAACACAGTCATCTGGGTATGGCCATACACTTTCTCATCATCTCATCCAGGGGGCCCCTTTAGAACATCACACTCCTTAAACAAGGAGACGGCAATCCTATGTCTATCACTAGTGCCCTAACCTGACTCAAGCTCACCATCCAAGATAGTCTATAATCATTATATTTCAAATGATATTGAACTATCTCAAAACAATGACAATCATCATTTAGAAACACAAGTGATCTCAAGTCAGAGGAAATGTGCCACTTGATACAATCAAGGAATATTCACATTGTGACAAGCAATTGAATATCCTAGTAGGGTCTGTCCAGTACATCCAATATACCCATGAGTCTACATCTTATTCCATGCTCGAAGCATCCTATAAGATTAGAACACATACTAGTCTTAACCATATCAAGGCTGTCTCATGTTCACCAAGATACATCGACTAAGGACATATAGCATGTCAGCCTAGCTGAACAGCATTGAGACATTATTCAGAAGTATATCTATTGTAGCAGATAATATAACAAACTGAATAATAACCATGCCTTTATAAACATAAGAGTTTATTACATGATACTGATACAATCCTTAGGCCTCAAACATTAGCCTTAAGGGCATACCCCAACACTTGTCACCTAGTTTTCTCTTCTCCTCCTTCTAGGGCTGAGCCCCTCCCTCTTCCTTTCTTCTCTAATCTCTCCTTTTCCCCCCAATTCTCCTGCTCCGCTGACAACATCGCACACCCAGCAAACCTGCAGATTTTCCGTCATTTCGAGAGCTCGCCGGCGGCGATCCCACCGTCGGATCTCCACGAAACTTTGGCCATCTCTTCGTCTCCCATAGTTGAACCTTCAGCCACCGGCATCCACCCATCTGTCACTCTGATTGCCGGAATCAAACTCCGGATCAGATCCCCTGTTTCCGCCAGCCTTCCGCCCTAGTTCCGCTTCCCAGCGACGTTCTCCTCCGACAGGCCACCGTCCGCCTCCAAACTCCGGCCACATCTCCGAAACCATCTCGAGGATCTGCAGTTGTAGCAGGTTCTGAATTTGCGCACCACCGGCCTTTCGGCGATGAACTCTGCTCCACTCGCGTACTGCCCTGTTCCAACAGAACACCCTCCGCCTCTGCAGCCTTCCGCCCTTCATCGTTGTTCTACTCCGACAGGCCGCCAATCGACCCCAAACTCCGGCCACGTCTTCTCATCTATGATGACAACCTCCACTTGAAGCAGGTTTTGATTTTGTCCACCATCCGGTGAACTGCGATCACCCCTGCTATGCTCGCCAACCTCCCCTGTCCTGTTCGAACAGCCGCCTCCTTTTCGCAGCTTACCCTGTTCCTCCTGAACAGCTGTTTCTCCGTCGCTGCCAGTGCACTGACGCCGCCATCACCTTCTCCACCACCTGCTCTACCAGAGTCTCCGACAAATCACTAGCTCCGGCATCATTGAATGGTGCAGACCATCCTTGCCTGTTTCCAGACTCTGCTTCTTGCCGCTGTCTTCTGTTTTGCTCTTTCATATTAATCTGATTACCCTTATTGTCGTAGGTTTTTGGCATGGTCAGAGAAGCCCCCAGCTCTGATCATTGGACCCATTAGCAAGACCAGATCCTCCTCTATCATTCGGATCAGTTGGGAGAAACGCAAATCGACTGGATCATCCTCCAAGACACATCAACTTTTCGTAAATTGATTAACTCCTGCAGAGTCTTCTTATTTAATCTGACTAGCGTATTTTATGCAGGTATCTCAAGCAATCAGCGCAACAAAATTCCAGAACTTTGGAACGAATAGAAAGACCAAATCTTGTTCTACCATATGGACCAGTTGGACTGAATCCAGATTCTTCAGATCAACCAAGGATACCTAGCAACTTTTCATATTTGAATAACTCCTGCAATTGTTCTGAAAACTAATCTGATTAGCCTTGTTCTTGTAGGTATTCAACGTGTTTAGAGTTGATAGAACCTCTTATCTCTGACATGAGCATGAAGAACAGGTTTCACTCTACATATCTGATAACTTGGTTCCACTAAAAGAATCACCAGATCAACTTGGGAAACATTGCAAAAGTCAAGACTGATAAGATTCTGCACTGCTTTATATTGAATAATCTGACTTGCTATATTGTTGCAAACATTATAAATTGTTGACAACTCTTCATCATCTATTTTTCATGTCATTCAAAAGAACTAGTGTTGTTCTACTTGCTGGTATAATCAATTCAAATTTTAGGTATATGGATTTTTCAACAGGGTATAGCAATTTTTTCTAAATGATTATTTTATTGCCCTGGATTTCTGGTAATTTTTCTGAATTTTGATTTTTCTGAACATAAAAAATATATATATATAAAAAAATTTTAGTTTTAATAAGTAGAATAAATCCCACTCTCCCCCCCTACATCAGTTTGGTATCAGAGCGAGGTTCATTGGCAACTCTTGTCTGCCTACACGATCCTTGCTTTGTTCTTTGCATAAAAAAAAAAAAAATTTCTTAGTTCTTGTTTTCATGTTTTATTGCTTATTGCTTTTGCATCTTTTGCAAATTACTTGCATTTAAAAATAAAAAAAAAATTTCATGCTTTCATGCTTAGTTATTATTTAGTTTGCATATTTTAGGTTATTTGCATGTTGTTGCTTAGTTGTTGGTCAAATTCTGCATGTGCTTTTCCTGATACTCCACTCGGTTTTATAAATTCTGCAGCATCTGGACCATTAAATTGTTGAGATTCCTGATTTGTTTTCAACCTCTTGCTGCACATGATTTAATCAAACTACATACTGTTGAAAGCACTATAACTGAGTTTTCAATTTGCTGAATTCTGCACTTGACTTATGAGTTTTACATCTGGTTTTCGGCCTACCGAATCTGAAATTTTCAGCTTGCTTACTGCAATAATCTGTATCAAACTGCAGCTAGAAAACCATCAACGTATTTCAGTTTAAAACACCTATAAGTGCAGCCTTGGATGTATTGATTTGATGCTGAAATTCTGCATTTGATTTCTGAATTTTGTTTTGTTCATATTGTTGTCATCAACTTGCTGCAATCAATTATGATTTATTGCTAGGTTTGTTTATAGTTTTTGCACTCAAACAATAGTCTTTTCCTGCTTGCTAAGTTTCTTGTTTTATCATGCGTCGATATAATCAAAGAGACTTAATCTTTTCTAGAGATGGATATCAAAGACTCACCCTTAGACCTAATAGTTTCACTACTTTTGTTTGGTGTGAAGACCATAAGATTAGAACAGTTATAGATCATCAAGTTAGCTTTAATGCTGTAACTCTTAGGGTTGCTGAACGATTTGGACTCATCTTAAAGAAACACAACCACCCATACTGCATAACTTGGGACAATCATGAGTTTATCACTGTAGTTGACCACCAATGTCTAGTCCCTATTCAATTAGATGGTATGAAAATCAAAATATGGTGTGATGTTATAGGACTAGATGATTTTGACATCTTATTAGGCAAAGAATTTATGCATGATTTTCAAGGATATTATTTTACAAAACCTTGGTGTTATAGTTTTATTCATAAAGGTTTAGAACACATTATTTACCCTAAGGATGAAAACCAAACATCTGCTAAGATCGATGACACTTTTGATAAGATAGATAAAAAAATTGAAGATATAATGAGACTTATGGAGCAGTCCTTGCAAAAAGAACATAAGAGTTCAACCCCTTTAGAACTTGAACAAACTTTGGAGCCTACTTTAGAACCTAACTCATGTCTTGATGAAACTAATGAACTTGAAGAAGTAAGACATGAAGAACCAAACCTTCCAGTAGAACCAGTACCTTCACCTTCAATTTTAGGGCCAAAACTTTTACCCTCAATTTTAGGGCCCATACCCATAGGTTCTCAGCTTGACCTTAGCACTACCTCTAGTGAACCTAAAGATGACTTACCAAAAAATACAGTTGAACCCAAACCCATAGGCCTTCTTGAACCATGTCTTGAACCTAAATTAGAACCTTTTGAGCTTGACCTGGATCCTAATCCTCAACCTTTAGGTCAACCCCTAGACTTAGAAAATCTCTTCCAGGACCCTATGATTGTTGGATCTTGTCTCTTAGGTCCTTCTACCCATACCCTTAAGCCACCTTTGGAACTAACAAAACACAATGAACTCAAACATGCTTTGCATGCTGCACTTATTGAAGTTGAATATATTGATTTTGTCATTCCTTGTTCTTTGCTAAATCCTATGATTTTCTATGACAACTTTACTAATGAGTATGGCCGAGAAAGGGAATCCAATGCAGGTACCCTTGATATGCAGCTGGGACCGTGGACAAGGACCAACAAGACAGGATGCTGTGATGCTAACAACACTTGGAAGCTTCGGACCCTTAAGGAGCAACTGACTCCCACCCCTCCAGAACTTCTCCACCTACACAAGAACAATTCTTCGGGGAAGAATTTTTTTCACCCGGGGAGAAATGATGGGGGCAAAGACCACCGGCCACGAAGGTACAAGTGGAGTCTACAAATACCCTAGCCAGAGACTTGGAGGTCTCACAAATAAGCTAGCATGCTCACTTCTAGCGAGCTCAAAATAATGGGAATAATTACTCCAATGACTTCAAGACATTTCAGCTCAATAAGTTGCCGCAATAAAATCCAAAATGTGACTGCATCTATGGTAAAGGAAACAAATTCTGCGATAATGCTCAACCAGCAGCCAGCCAAGTAGGATTTCATTACAGCGCACATCAACACAAATCTTGATCACTGCAAAGAAGGAAGGCTCAACGTCTCTCCCTTCATCGCTGCAAATGGAAGCACAACGTCTCTTTGCTGGAGATGGAAAGAACAACGTTCACCTTCAACGTTCGCGTGCAACCTCTCTCAAAGCTTCCCCCATATCTTACACTCATGTATCCTTGTAATAGACAGATTTTTATGATTGAATGGAAATGGTTCTTCTTCCGATGAATCGGATGTCTCCTTCTTCCTTCTCTGAGGTGCTTGTCACCTAGTTTTCTCTTCTCTTCCTTCTAGGGCTGAGCCCCTCCCTCTTCCTTTCTTCTCTAATCTCTCCTTTTCCCCCCAATTCTTCTGCTCCGCTGACAACATCGCACACCCAGCAAACCTGCAGATTTTCCGTCATTTCGAGAGCTCGCCGGCGGCGATCCCACCGTCGGATCTCCATGAAACTTTGGACATCTCTTCGCCTCCCATAGTTGAACCTTCGGCCACCGGCATCCGCCCATCTGCCGCTCTGATTGCCGGAATCAAACTCCGGATCAGATCCCCTATTTCCGCCAACCTTCCGCCCTAGTTTCGCTTCCCAGCGACGTTCTCCTCCGACAGGCCACCGTCCGCCTCCAAACTCCAGCCACATCTCCGAAACCATCTCGAGGATCTGCAGTTGTAGCAGGTTCCAAATTCGCGCACCACCGGCCTTTCGGCGACGAACTCTGCTCCACTCGCGTACTGCCCTGTTCCAACAAAACACCCTCCGCCTCCGCAGCCTTCCGCCCTTCATCATTGTTCTACTCCGACAG
Source organism: Costus lasius (assembly GCA_027563935.2). Lineage (NCBI taxonomy): Eukaryota > Viridiplantae > Streptophyta > Magnoliopsida > Zingiberales > Costaceae > Costus > Costus lasius. The sequence goes on from CM050446.2 coordinate 47,211,230, forward strand.
GCTGCCAATCGACCCCAAACTCCGGCCACGTCTTCTCATCTATGATGACAACCTCCACTTGAAGCAGGTTTTGATTTCGTCCACCATCCGATGAACTGCGATCACCCCTGCTATGCTCGCCAACCTCCCCTGTCCTGTTCCAACAGCCGCCTCCTTTTCGCAGCTTACCCTGTTCCGCCTGAACAGCTGTTTATCCGTCGCTGCCAGTGCTCTGACGCCGCCATCACCTTCTCCACCACCTGCTCTACCAGAGTCTCCGACAAATCACTAGCTCCGGCATCATTGAATGGCGCAGACCATCCTTGCTTGTTTCCAGACTCTGCTTCTTGCCGTTGTCTTCTGTTTTGCTCTTTCATATTAATCTGATTACCCTTATTGTCGTAGGTTTTTGGCATGGTCAGAGAAGCCCCCAGCTCTGATCATTGGACCCATTAGCAAGACCAGATCCTCCTCTATCATTCGGATCAGTTGGGAGAAACGCAAATCGACTGGATCATCCTCCAAGACACATCAACTTTTCGTAAATTGATTAACTCCTGCAGAGTCTTCTTATTTAATCTGACTAGTGTATTTTATGCAGGTATCTCAAGCAATCAGCGCAACAAAATTCCAGAACTTTGGAACTAATAGAAAGACCAAATCTTGTTCTACCATATGGACCAGTTGGACTGAATCCAGATTCTTCAGATCAACCAAGGATACCTAGCAACTTTTCATATTTGAATAACTCCTGCAATTGTTCTGAAAACTAATCTGATTAGCCTTGTTCTTGTAGGTATTCAATGTGTTTAGACTTGATAGAACCTCTTATCTCTGACACGAGCATGAAGAACAGGTTTCACTCTACATATCTGATAACTTGGTTCCACTAAAAGAATCACCAGATCAACTTGGGAAACATTGCAAAAGTCAAGACTGATAAGATTCTGCACTGCTTTATATTGAATAATCTGACTTGCTATATTGTTGCAAACATTATAAATTGTTGGCAACTCTTCATCATCTATTTTTCATGTCATTCAAAAAAACTAGTGTTGTTCTACTTGCTGGTATAATCAATTCAAATTTTAGGCATATGGATTTTTCAACAGGGTATAGCAATTTTTTCTAAATGATTATTTTATTGCCCTGGATTTCTGGTTATTTTTCTGAATTTTGATTTTTCTGAACATAAAAAATATTTATATGTAAAAAAAATTTTAGTTTTAATAATTAGAATAAATCCCACGCTCCCCCCCCTACATCAGTCAACCTCTCTACTCCTATGACATGGGTATTGGATACCACATGTGAAGCTCATATTTGTACGAATATGCAAAGGCTCAGAAAGGGTAGATCGGTAAGGCCTAGAGAGAATGACCTACGGATAGGTAACAGGGCACAAGTTGCTGTTGTTGCTGTAGGAGTTTCTCTCCCTGCCTTCTGGACTTCAGTTAAAGCTAGACAATTGCTATTATGTACCTTCCCTTATCAAAACATTGTATCCACTCCTTGCTCCTGGCAAAGAAAGGATTTAAGTTTGAAATAAAGGAGAACTTATGTTCTTTTTCTTTTGCAAACAGGTTTTATGGGAAGGCTACTTTGTGCAATGGTCAGCATGTCTTGGACATGGATAGCTTGGTAGATGCATTAAGACTCTTCGATCAGATCGTGGTGGAGAGTGTTGGGGTATGCCCTTAAGCCTAATGTTTGAGGCCTTGGGATTGTAACTGTTGGGGTATGCCCTTAAGGCTAATGTTTGAGGCCTTTGGGATTGTATAAGTATCATGTAATAAACTCTTGTGTTTATAAAAGGCATGGTTATTATTCAGGTTGTTACCTTGTCTGCTGTAATAAGTGTACTTCTGAATAATGTCTCAAAGCTGTTCAGCTAGGCTGACAGGCTATATGTCCTTAGTCGAGATATCTTGGTGAACATGAGACAGCCTTGATATGATTGAGACTTATATGAGTGCTAATCTTATAGGATGCTTCGAGCATGGAATAAGATGTAGACTCATGGGTACATTGGATGTACTGGACAGACCCTACTCGGATATTCCATTGCTTGTCACAATGTGAATGATCCTTGTGAGCACTAAGTGGCACATGTCCTTTGACTTGAGATCACTTGTGTTTCTAAATGATGATTGTCATTGTTTTGAGGTAGTTCAATATCATTTGAAACATAATGATTATAGACTATCTTGGATGGTGAGCTTGAATCAGGTTAGAGCACTAGTGATAGACATAGGATTGCCGTCTCCTTGTTTAAGGAGTGTGATGTTCTAATGGGCCCCCTATATGAGATGATTGAGATAGTGTATGGCCATGCCCAGATGACAATGTGCATCTGATCTAATCATGCTCATCGTATTGGAGTTACAAGCTTGACCCGCTTGTCCAATAAGAACATCCAGTGGCAAAGGACACATGTATGCCTTGTGAATGGAGTCACACTTGTGCAATGGTTTGGGAGTAGTCTTGGAAGACTCTTTCCTTTATATCGGGAGACAGTGATGTGTTGCTAGATACCCCTCACTGATCGTGATAACGTAAGTTATCGTTACCGACATTTAGAGGAAACCCTCAGGGTCGCACAATTTGATGATATGGCTTACTTGAGTCAGATCGAATGGACTGGATTCTTTGAGTTCAGATTAAAGGGATTTTATCTCTGATTGTAAGTGAGATCTGGTCTGATCATGTTTGATTGATTAAGGCTTGAGATCGGTAAGCTTCGATCAAGAGAGATGATGCTAGATCGGAAAGATCAGGGGCATCAGGTGATGAATGGTTAGATCATGAGCCTTGGGGTTCAATATGGTCTAGACCACATGGCTTGAGCCATTTCGGTTTGGTTCATGAACCAAAGTTGAATCGAACGGTTTAGCTTGAACCGGTTCACAATTGTGAACGCATGGTTCAATGCTCAAATGCGTTTGGGTTATGGCTTGAGCGCATGCTTTGATGAGCTTCCATTTATGGAAAGTCATCAAAGGGGGCCGGTTTCACTTAACGCCAAAAACGCTTATGCGTTGGAACTCTTCTCATCAACGCCTTGGACATTGGTTGAGGTGTGGTTGACGACGAGAAGGAGAGCTTGGGCAAAGAGGAACTCTAGGCAACAAGGAAGTTCATCATCCCTTCCATTCGACAAGTGAAGATTCCTTGAGTGACTTGCTAGCACAAGCGACCCCAAGGAGTGAGCCAACTTCATCTTGTGTGTGGCACACTTTGGAGGAGACCTATCTTGATCTCTTCTTCCAAGCCGAGATCCAAGTCCATGGCATTGGTATGATTTCTAGTTTCAAGTTGATCATATTGTTTCATATCCGATCTTGACTTGAAGCCCTCTTTCCGCTATGCATGTTAGATGAGCATGCTTAGGGTTTCTTCCCCCTTAGTTAGGGGTTCCTTCAATTGGTATCAGAGCTAGGCTCATGATATGATCGATATGATTGCTTTAAGTATTGGTGATCCATACATGATGTTGCGCTTACTGTTTCCTTGAGGCATGCTTTGTTTTCATGATGTTGCGCTTATATGTTCATGATGTTGCGCTTGTATCATATGTTCATGATGTTGCGCTTATATATTCATGATGTTGCGCTTGTATCATATGTTCATGATGTTGCGCTTATATGTTCATGATGTTGCGCTTGTATCATATGTTCCTGAAGTATGCGCTCCCCCTTGAAGGGGACCTCCTAAAGTATGCGCTCCCCCTTGAAGGGGACCCCCTTAGATCTAAGGGTTATCAAGCATGTTGTTTGTTTGTAACATTGCGCATGTTATAAAAGTTTTCTAAAACTTACCTCTTGCGCGCTTCATTAGATCTAAGGTGCCACTACATTAAACCCTTAGATGGGTTGATGAGGTTGAAGTCACCACTAGGTTGGATCCAAGTCTGATCAGACCATCTGACAGCTCAGATGGGTTGACCCAATAGCACCTATGCGCAAGCACAAGGTGGCTATAGGTTGACTGCATCTAGGGCGTGTAGCGAGGTCTGGTTGAGACAACTACTGAACACACTTGAGTTAGGCCCGGGGTCACACCCGCTTGCCAAAACTCATGGGGTGGTTCAGCCCTTGGGGCATGCATGGTTGACCATTAGGTCAACTCGGGTCAGTTAGGACTCGGTGCATGCAAGGGCAAAGGATCTAGCTAGATGGATGAGTGGATCCCCATCAATGGACCATTGTAAGGTTGTAGGGCTCATAAGGAAATTAAATTGATGCCATGGGTTTTTCCAAAATTTAATTTCTTGAATGGATCACATGTTGATTGAATCATATGCTTGTTTATTTAGTCTTATGTGGGTTGCCCTATTGTGTGCTGTGCTGGGGCCTGCGAGCCTGGATAAGTTGTAAATTAATTTGTGATCTGCGAATCACATTGTACTTAATTTAAAATATGTAGTTGACCTGCGAGTCAACCTTGTCTAGATAGATCAAATGTACTTTGATTAGACAAGTGCACACATCCAAGAGGGGCATTCATCTGGTGGTGCACCTGAGGTGCTCTTGGCGCTAGGGCACTGGGTTGGACCAGATGAGATGCAAGGAGCTCAAGTGAAGACTTAAGTAAATTAAGGTCTTACTAGGGTTCATGGGCTTTTACCACATAAGATCATGCTTTCTTCTTATTGCTTATAATTAGAATTGCATGTTTAAGTTTATCTTCTGCTATCACCATAGGACTTGTATGATAGTTAAGAAGATAAAAGACCGATAAAATCCAACGCTAACATATCAAGCTCGTAAGCCTTCTGACGCGAAACCTCACCTTTCTGATTATCGTTGGAGCCGTGTTGAACCCACTCAGTGGGCACGTCCACCTATCTTCAGACGGTGCTGGATTTCACCTGCGTGTTACAGAGTTGGGATTTATCCCCTCTCGTTGCTCAGCATAGCACGTGGTGGTCCAGGGAGTAGGTCAGGTCAGCTTGACCATGTTGGCTACATATGTGGCGCATATGGTAGCACATGGAGGCAGCCATCTCTGGGATCAGAGACTGTGTTGTACCAACTCAGTTGGCACAGTCTGCCGGATTGCCAAGATGAAGGGGAATCGCACGGGTTGGCGATTGGCTGGCACAGCCTACCAGAAATTAGTACTTGTCATCTCTGTGCATCTTATCTCGCCTGAGCGGGACGCGGAGACCAAGTATGAAATCTGGATCCCATCTCACTAAAAGAGTGTTACTCTTTCGGACTGTTTACTGGATTTTTCAGTCAGACAAAATAGTGAGAAAAGAATCTTTCTTAAGTCCTGGATTGATTCTGAAACATTGATACTAACCTTGCTGTTCTTGCTTGTTGTAGATTCCTGCAGCAACGAACACCATGAGCTTCAATGTGCGATCCCTACTGGAAAGGGAGAAGTTTGCTGGGCCGAACTTCTCTGACTGGTTCGGACACCTTAAGATTGTTCTTAAGGCAGAGAGGAAACTGTATGTCCTCGAGACGGCGATACCGCCGCAGCCCGCTCCGAACGCCGCAAGGGCGGTTCGGGAAGCCTACGAAAAGCACGTCAATGATAGCATTGATGTCGCTTGCCTGATGCTAGCGTCTATGACGCCACCGCTGCAGCGTCAGCATGAGGATATGTCAGCTATAGAGATTATAGCAAACCTCAAAATGCTGTATGCTGCACAGGCGAGGACTGAACGCTATAATCTGACGAAGCTCTTCTTTCAGAGCAAACTGGCTGAGGGGAGCCCAGTGGGAGCTCACGTGCTCAAGATGATTGGGCACAAGGAGGCTCTAGATAAACTGGGGCATACCATCAACCAGGAGCTTGCTGTAGATATTATTCTGCAGTCTCTCCTGCCTTCTTTCGATGCGTTCATTATTAACTTTAATATGAACAAGATCGATTGTACGCCGGCAGAGCTGCTGAATATGCTCTTGACAACTGAGGAAACTCTGAAGGGTAAGCCTTCAACCTCTGTCTTGATGGTTCCTTCTAGGAACAAGAAGAAGGGGAAGAAGGGCAAGGCCCCTGTCAAGAATTACAGTAAGGCCCTGAAACAGAAGGTGAAGCGGTCGAAGGACAACAGGTGTTTCCACTGTGGCCAGCTGGGTCACTGGAAAAAGGACTGTAAAGCGCTCCAAGGAGATAAGAGGGGAAGCATTGCTTCTGGCTCAGGTATATACGTGACGGAAGTCATGGTTTCATCTTCTTCTATATCATGGGTGTTAGACACTGCATGTGGAGTTCACATTTGTTCAAATGTGCAGGAACTCAAGAGAAGAAGGCAGGTGGGACAGCATGAGGTAGACCTACGAGTTGGAAACGGGGCACGGGTTGCTGCTGTTGCTGTAGGAGACTATTTCATTACTTTACCATCTGGCATTGTATTAGAATTAAACAATTGTTATTTTGTACCCAGTATTACCAAGAATATTATCTCTATTCCTGCTCTTGTCAGGAAAGGATTTGCCTTTGAATGCAAGATTTCAAAGTGTGTTTTAACTTATGATAATATTGTGTATGCAACTGGTTCAATTAACAATGGGTTATACATGTTGGACATGGAAAATTCTATACAAAACATTGATAATAAGAAAGCCAAGTATGCTGATGACAGCACCTTGCTATGGCATAGTCGTTTAGGCCATATAAACGAGAAGCGCATTAAGCGGTTGCATGAACATGGACTGCTGGGATCATTCTCCTATGAGGAGATTGAGACATGCAAAGCTTGTTTAATGGGTAAAATGACGAAGTCTCCTTTTCCTCACAAAGGTCAAAGGACTTCAGGTTTACTAGACCTTATACACAGTGATGTGTGTGGGCCTTTCAGTAAACATGCCAGAGGTGGCTATCAGTACTTCATTACCTTCACTGATGATTTCAGTAGGTATGGGTATGTCTATTTAATGAGACATAAAAATGAATCTTTTGACAAGTTCAAAGAGTTCAAGAATGAAGTACAGAATCAGTTAGGCCGAAATATCAAGGCACTTCGTTCTGATCGAGGTGGTGAATACCTGAGTCATGCGTTTACTGACTATCTGAAGGAGTGTGGGATTATCTCACAGCTCACTCCGCCAGGAACCCCGCAATGGAATGGTGTGTCCGAGAGGAGAAATAGAACGCTACTTGATATGGTTCGTTCTATGATGAGTCAGGCTACTCTTCCATATTCCTTTTGGGGTTTTGCACTGGAAACAGCTGCAAAGGTACTAAACCGAGTGCCATCCAAGGCAGTTTCAAAGACGCCATATGAGTTATGGTATGGGAAACAGCCTAGCTTGACATTTATCAAAATCTGGGGTTGCGAGGCTTATGTCAAAAAGCTCGCCTCTGGGAAACTAGAGAGCAGATCTGACAAATGTATCTTTGTCGGTTACCCTAAGGAAACTAAGGGTTATTATTTCTACGATCCCAAAGAGAACAAGGTTTTTGTTGCTCGGACGGCCATATTTCTTGAGAAGGAGTTTCTTCTGCAAGAGGCCAGTGGGAGAGAAATAAAGCTGGATGAAAATCCAGAGGAAGGACAAAGTAGTCAAGCACAGTTGGATGTGCCTGAGCCAGTAGATCAGGTTATTGAACAACCTGAGGCTCAGATATCACGGGAACCGCGAAGATCGGGTAGGATCCGTCGACAGCCTGAGCGCTATGACGGAGTCTACATCATGGATAATGATGAACCCCTAACTTATGCGGATGCGGTCAGTGGACCGGAGTCAGCTAGATGGCTTGAAGCTATGCGAGCCGAGATGGACTCCATGTCAGATAACCAAGTCTGGGATTTGGTTGATCCGCCTCCGGGAGTAATCCCTATAGGCTGTAAATGGATCTTCAAGAAGAAGATTGACATGGATGGTAACGTGGTTACCTATAAAGGCAGGCTAGTTGCGAAAGGTTTCAAACAAATCTACGGGATAGATTATGATGAAACTTTCTCTCCTGTAGCCATGTTTAAGTCTATTCGGATTCTTTTCGCGATAGCTGCATATTACGATTATGAGATCTGGCAGATGGATGTGAAGACAGCTTTCCTCAATGGAAATCTGGATGAGGATGTGTATATGACACAACCTGAGGGTTTCACTAATCCATCAGATCGTCATAAAATATGCAAGTTAAAGAAATCCATTTATGGATTGAAGCAAGCATCAAGAAGCTGGAATATTCGTTTTGATGAATCAATCTCTGAGTTTGGTTTCATCAAGAACGAAGATGACTCGTGTGTATATAAGAGGTTTAGTGGGAGCGTGATTACATTCCTAATCCTCTACGTCGATGATATCTTGATCATTGGAAACGATATTCCTGAACTGCATGCTGTTAAGGCATGGTTAGGAAAATGTTTTCAGATGAAAGATCTAGGAGAAGCAGCCTATGTATTAGGTGTGAAGATCTACCGGGATAGATCTAAGAGGCTTCTCGGGTTGTGCCAGAGTACCTACATCGATAAGGTCCTGGAGAGATTCCATTTAGAGAATTCTAAACGTGGATATCTTCCAGTCAGACATGGTCTGAATCTTTCGAAGAGTCAGTGTCCACAAACACAGACTGAGAAAGATGAAATGGACAATACGCCTTATGCTTTGGCTATTGGGTCCATTATGTATGCGATGTTGTGTACTCGCCCAGACGTCGCTTACGGGTTAAGCGTGACCAGTCGATTCCAAAGTAATCCAGGTTTGGCGCACTGGATTGCGGTCAAGAACATCTTAAAATATCTGCGGAGGACCAAAGATATGTTCTTGATATATGGTGGTCAGGAAGAACTCAGTATAGAGGGATATACTGACGCTTCGTTCCAGTCGGACCAGGATGATTTCCGATCGCAATCAGGCTATGTTTTTAGCTTGAATGGAGGTGCTGTGGTGTGGAAAAGTTTCAAACAGTCAACTGTTGCTGATTCCACAACAGAAGCCGAGTATGTTGCAGCCTCGGAAGCATCCAAGGAGGCAGTGTGGATTCGTAAGTTCGTGAGAGAACTTGGTGTCGTTCCTTCGAGTGCAGATCCTTTGGTTATCTTCTGTGATAACACTGGAGCTATAGCACAAGCAAAGGAACCGCGGTCACACCAGAAGTCCAAGCACATACAAAGACGTTTTCACTTGATCCGGGAGATCATTGATCGTGGCGAGATCAAGATTTGCAAGGTTCATACAGATGACAATCTGGCAGACCCGCTTACCAAGCCTCTGGCGCAGCAGAAGCATGAGAAGCACTGTAATAATATGGGTTTGAGATTTCTCAACCATTAGATTAAGTGCAAGTGGGAGATTGTTGGGGTATGCCCTTAAGGCTAATGTTTGAGGCCTTTGGGATTGTATAAGTATCATGTAATAAACTCTTGTGTTTATAAAAGGCATGGTTATTATTCAGGTTGTTACCTTGTCTGCTGTAATAAGTGTACTTCTGAATAATGTCTCAAAGCTGTTCAGCTAGGCTGACAGGCTATATGTCCTTAGTCGAGATATCTTGGTGAACATGAGACAGCCTTGATATGATTGAGACTTATATGAGTGCTAATCTTATAGGATGCTTCGAGCATGGAATAAGATGTAGACTCATGGGTACATTGGATGTACTGGACAGACCCTACTCGGATATTCCATTGCTTGTCACAATGTGAATGATCCTTGTGAGCACTAAGTGGCACATGTCCTTTGACTTGAGATCACTTGTGTTTCTAAATGATGATTGTCATTGTTTTGAGGTAGTTCAATATCATTTGAAACATAATGATTATAGACTATCTTGGATGGTGAGCTTGAATCAGGTTAGAGCACTAGTGATAGACATAGGATTGCCGTCTCCTTGTTTAAGGAGTGTGATGTTCTAATGGGCCCCCTATATGAGATGATTGAGATAGTGTATGGCCATGCCCAGATGACAATGTGCATCTGATCTAATCATGCTCATCGTATTGGAGTTACAAGCTTGACCCGCTTGTCCAATAAGAACATCCAGTGGCAAAGGACACATGTATGCCTTGTGAATGGAGTCACACTTGTGCAATGGTTTGGGAGTAGTCTTGGAAGACTCTTTCCTTTATATCGGGAGACAGTGATGTGTTGCTAGATACCGCTCACTGATCGTGATAACGTAAGTTATCGTTACCGACATTTAGAGGAAACCCTCAGGGTCGCACAATTTGATGATATGGCTTACTTGAGTCAGATCGAATGGACTGGATTCTTTGAGTTCAGATTAAAGGGATTTTATCTCTGATTGTAAGTGAGATCTGGTCTGATCATGTTTGATTGATTAAGGCTTGAGATCGGTAAGCTTCGATCAAGAGAGATGATGCTAGATCGGAAAGATCAGGGGCATCAGGTGATGAATGGTTAGATCATGAGCCTTGGGGTTCAATATGGTCTAGACCACATGGCTTGAGCCATTTCGGTTTGGTTCATGAACCAAAGTTGAATCGAACGGTTTAGCTTGAACCGGTTCACAATTGTGAACGCATGGTTCAATGCTCAAATGCGTTTGGGTTATGGCTTGAGCGCATGCTTTGATGAGCTTCCATTTATGGAAAGTCATCAAAGGGGGCCGGTTTCACTTAACGCCAAAAACGCTTATGCGTTGGAACTCTTCTCATCAACGCCTTGGACATTGGTTGAGGTGTGGTTGACGACGAGAAGGAGAGCTTGGGCAAAGAGGAACTCTAGGCAACAAGGAAGTTCATCATCCCTTCCATTCGACAAGTGAAGATTCCTTGAGTGACTTGCTAGCACAAGCGACCCCAAGGAGTGAGCCAACTTCATCTTGTGTGTGGCACACTTTGGAGGAGACCTATCTTGATCTCTTCTTCCAAGCCGAGATCCAAGTCCATGGCATTGGTATGATTTCTAGTTTCAAGTTGATCATATTGTTTCATATCCGATCTTGACTTGAAGCCCTCTTTCCGCTATGCATGTTAGATGAGCATGCTTAGGGTTTCTTCCCCCTTAGTTAGGGGTTCCTTCAGTAACAGTATCATTTGTATAAACTTATATGTTTATAAAGGCATGGTTGTTATTCAGTTAGCTACATTGTCTGCAGCAATATATATGTTCTTCTGAATAATGTCTCAAAGCTGTTCAGCTAGGCTGACATGCAGTTAAGTCCTTAGTCGAGATATCTTGGTGAACATGAGACAGCCTTGATATGGTTAAGACTAATGTGTTCTAATCTTATAGGATGCTTCGAGCATGGAATAAGATGTAGACTCATGGGTACATTGGATGTATTGGACTGACCCTACTAGGATGTTCAATTGTTTGTCACAATGTGAATAATCCTTGATTGCAACAAGTGGCACATTTCCTCTGACTTGAGATCACTTGTGTTTCCTAAATGATGATTGTCATTGTTTTGAGGTAGTTCAATATCATTTGAAACATAATGATTATAGACTATCTTGGATAATGAGCTTGAATCAGGTTAGGGCACTAGTGATAGACATAGGATTGCCGTCTCCTTGTTTAAGGAGTGTGATGTTCTAAAGGGGCCCCCCTGGATGAGATGATTGAGAAAGTGTATGGCCATACCCAGGTGACTATGTTCATCTGATCTAATCATGCTTGTCATATTGGAGTTACAAGCTTGACACGCTTGTCCAATAAGAACATCCAGTGGCAAAGGAAATATGTATGCTTAGTGAGTTGAATTCACACTTGTACTGTGGTTTGGGTGTAGTCTTGGAAGACTCTTTCCTTTATATCGGGAGACAGTGATGTGTTGCTAGATACCCCTCACTGATCGTGATAACGTGAGTTATCGTTACCGACATTTAAAGGAAACCCTCAGGGTCGCACAATTTGATGATATGGCTTACTTAAGTCAGATCGTGTGGACTGAATTATTTGGGTTCAGTTTAAAGGGATTTAATCTCTGATTGTAAGTGAGATCTGGTCTGATCATGTTTGATTGATTAGGGCTTGAGATCGGTAAGCTTCGATCGAGAGAATGGATGCTAGATCAGTTAGATCAGGAGCATCAAGAGATCGACGGTCAGATCAAGAACCTAAGTGTTTATTATGGTCTGGACTAGTTGCTTGGTTTATTTGGTTATTGAACCAAATTCAAATGAACCGGCTCATGGATGAGCGCTTGGTTTAAAGAATAGAGAGGAAAAATGCGATTGGTTCGAAATGCATGAACACATGATCGCATGAAAGAGTAAGTTGGCTATTTTTAGCAACCACGCCTCCATGTCTTATGTGGAGCGCATCTCTTGTCGCCTCACTTCTATTCCCGTCGCCTTCTCTCGTGTGGAACCTCTGCTTCACGCTTTTGAAGAGTCGAGGACTAAGCAAGCAAGTTTCTCTCATTCCCTCCATACGAAGGACTCCTTGAAGATTTGCTAGCACAAAGTCGCCAAGGAAGTAGTCGCCTTCTCATTGTGTGTGTCATCTAAGGAGAAGAGGCACTTGCGTCTTTGATTCCAAGACACCATCAAACCGATGGCAATGGTATGGTTCTATCTCTTGTGCAATCGGTTTTAAGTTGATTATAATGCATGCATCAAAAGATCCTAGAAACCCCCTTTCCGCTGCTTAAACGAAAAATACATGCGCCTATCTAGGGTTTCGCCCCCTTTGTTAGGGGATCTTTCAGAGAGTACCTGAGCGATGAGTTCTATGACTATCTGAGAGAGTGTGGGATCATATCCCAACTCACTCCTCCTGGATTACCTCAATGGTGTCTCTGAAAGGAGAAATCAAACTTTGTTGGACATGGTTCGATCTATGATGAGTCGTGCAACTCTACCTCCCTCATTCTGGGGACATGCACTTGAGACAGCTTCTCTAATACTGAATAATGTTCCATCTAAAAGTGTCTCAAAGATTCCATACGAGGTATGGAGTGGGAGACGCCCTAATCTCACTTTTATCAGGATCTGGGGATGTAAGGCTTATGTCATGAAAAGACCCCTAAATCTAGGGGGCCGAAACCCTAAGGGTGGCGCAAAAGAAAGTTTTCGCATGGGAAGCTAGGGTTTCAACAATAATCGCATATATGTTTATATGATCAACCTCTTATAGTTAGGAATCATACCATAGCCATTTCGATTGGATGGCGTCAAGGAAGAAGAGATTCGAATGAAACTCCTCCAAAAGGTGCGCACACAAGGTGATGCCGCCTACTCCTTGAGATCCTTGTGCTAGCAAGGTTCTTCAAGGGTCTTTGATCGAATCAAAGGGATGAGATGTCTTCTCCCACTCGGCCGAGACCTCTCCAAGACGTGAAGGAAGCTTTTCACCCGAGAGAGAGCGTCGAGAGCAAGAGTCAAAACGTATTGGCGTTCAAGAGAGGTGGCGCATGAAGACTTACTAAAAATAGCAAGCCATGAAGAGCATGCGCCCACTTCTTCATAACCGACAATAACGCTTCAAAGATTGAACCATGCGTTCATTCTCTTGAACCGGTTTAATCTAATTGACCCAACTCAATTTGGTTCAAAGACCAAATCAAAACAGCCCAAGCCATTTGGTCTAGATCATCTTAAACCCTAAGGCTCCTGATCTAACCGTTCATCTCGTGATGCTTTTGATCTCACCGATCTAGCATCAATTCTCTCGATCGAAGCTTACCGATCTCAAGCCCTAATCAATCAAACATGATCAGACCAGATCTCACTTACAATCAGAGTCTAAATCCCTTTAAACTGAACTTAATCAATTCAGTCCACACGATCTGACTTAAGTAAGCCATATCATCAAATTGTGCGACCCTGAGGGTTTCCTTTAAATGTCGGTAACGATAACTCACATTATCACGATCAGTGAGGGGTATCTAGCAACACATCACTGTCTCCCGATATAAAGGAAAGAGTCTTCCAAGACCACACCCAAACCACAGCACAAGTGTGAATCCATTTCACAAGGCATACAAGTTTCCTTTGCCACTGGATGTTCTTATTGGACAAGCGTGTCAAGCCTGTAACTCCAATATGATGAGCATGATTAGATCAGATGAACATAGTCACCTGGGTATGGCCATACACTTTCTCAATCATCTCATCCGGGGGGGCCCCATAGAACATCATACTCCTTAAACAAAGAGACGGCAATCCTATATCTATCACCAGTGCCCTAACCTGACTCATGATCATTATCCAAGATAGTCTATAACGATTATGTTTCAAATGATATTGAACTACCTCAAAACAATGACAATCATCATTTAGAAACACAAGTGATCTCAAGTCAGAGGAAGTATGCCACTTGTTGCATACAAGGATTATTCACATTGTGACAAGCAATTGAATATCCTAGTAGGGTCTGTCCAGTACATCCAATGTACCCATGAGTCTACATCTTATTCCATGCTCGAAGCATCCTATAAGATTAGAACACACATTAGTCTTAACCATATCAAGGCTGTCTCATGTTCACCAAGATATCTCGACTAAGGACATATAGCATGTCAGCCTAGCTGAACAGCATTGAGACATTATTCAGAAGCACAGTTATTGCAGCAGACAATGTAACAAACTGAATAATAACCATTGCCTTTATAAACATAAGAGTTTATACATGATACTGTTACAATCCCAAGGCCTCAAACATTAGCCTTAAGGGCATACCCCAACAATCTCCCACTTGCACTTAATCTAATGGTTGAGAAATCTCAAACCCATATTATTACAGTGCTTCTCATGCTTCTGCTGCGCCAGAGGCTTGGTAAGCGGGTCAGCCAGATTGTCATCTGTATGAACCTTGCAGATTTTGATCTCGCCTCGATCAATGATCTCCCGGATCAAGTGAAACCGTCTCTGTATGTGCTTGGACTTCTGGTGCGACCGTGGTTCCTTTGCTTATGCTATTGCTCCAGTGTTATCACAGAAGATAACCAAAGGATCTGCACTCGAAGGAACAACACCAAGTTCCTGAATGAACTTACGAATCCAAACTACCTCCTTAGATGCTTCCGAGGCTGCAACATACTCGGCTTCTGTTGTGGAATCAGCAACAATAGACTGTTTGAAATTTTTCCACACCACTGCTCCTCCATTCAAGCTAAAAACATAGCCTGATTGCGATCGGAAATCATCCTGGTCAGATTGGAACGAAGCGTCAGTATATCCTTCAATACTGAGTTCTTCCTGACCTCCATATATCAAGAACATATCTTTGGTCCTCCGAAGATATTTCAAAATGTTCTTGACTGCAATCCAGTGTGCCTTACCTGGATTACTTTGGAATCGACTGGTCACGCTTAAACCCGTAAGCGACATCTGGGCGAGTACACAACATCGCATACATAATGGATCCAATAGCCGAAGCATAAGGCGTATTGTCCATTTCATCTTTCTCAGTCTGTGTTTGTGGACACTGACTCTTTGAAAGATTCAGACCATGTCTGACTGGAAGATATCCTCTTTTAGAATTCTCTAAATGGAATCTCTCCAGGACTTTATCGATGTAAGTACTCTGGCACAGCCCGAGAAGTCTCTTAGATCTATCCCTGTAGATCTTCACACCTAATACATAGGCTGCTTCTCCTAAATCTTTCATCTGGAAACATTTCATTAGCCATGCTTTAACAGCATGCATTTCAGGAATATCGTTTCCAATGATTAAGATATCATTGACGTAGAGGACTAGGAAAGTAATCACGCTCCCACTAAACCACTTATATACACACGGGTCATCTTCGTTCTTGATGAACCCAAACTCTGAGATTGATTCATCAAAACGAATATTCCAGCTTCTTGATGCTTGTTTAAGTCCATAAATGGACTTCTTTAACTTGCATATTTTATGACGATCTGATGGATTAGTGAAACCTTCAGGTTGTGTCATATACACATCCTCATCCAGTTTTCCATTAAGGAAAGCCGGCTTCACATCCATCTGCCAGATCTCATAATCATAATATGCAGCTATCGCGAAAAGAATCCGAATAGACTTAAACATAGCTACAGGTGAGAAAGTTTCATCATAATCTATCCCGTAGATTTGTTTGAAACCTTTCGCAACTAGCCTGCCTTTATAGGTAACTACGTTACCATCCATGTCAATCTTCCTTTTGAAGATCCATTTACAGCCTATAGGGATTACTCCCGGAGGCGGATCAACCAAATCCCAGACTTGGTTATCTGACATGTAGTCCATCTCGGCTCGCATAGCTTCAAGCCATCTAGCTGACTCCGGTCCACTGACCGCATCCGCATAAGTGAGGGGTTCATCATTATCAATGATGTAGACTCCGTCATAGCGCTCAGGCTGACGACGGATCCTTCCCGATCTTCGCGGTTCCCGTGATATCTGAGCCTCAGGTTGTTCAATAACCTGATCAACTGGCTCAGGCTCATCCAACTGAGCTTGACTACTTTGTCCTTCCTCTGGATTCTCATCCAGCTTTATTTCTCTCCCACTGGCTTCTTGCAGAAGAAACTCCTTCTCAAGAAATATTTCCGTCCGAGCAACAAATACTTTGTTCTCTTTGGGATCGTAGAAATAATAACCCTTAGTTTCCTTAGGGTAACCGACAAAGATGCATTTCTCAGATCTGCTCTCCAGTTTCCCAGAGGCGAGTTTTTTAACATAAGCCTCGCAACCCCAGATCTTAATAAATGTCAAGCTAGGCTATTTCCCATACCATAACTCATATGGAGCCTTTGAAACTGCCTTGGATGGCACTCGGTTTAGTACCTTTGCAGCTGTTTCCAGTGCAAATCCCCAAAAGGAGTAAGGTAGAGTAGCCTGACACATCATAGAACGAACCATATCAAGTAACGTTCTATTTCTCCTCTCGGACACACCATTCCATTGCGGTGTTCCTAGCGGAGTGAGCTGTGAGATAATCCCACACTCTTTTAGATAGTCAGTAAACGCATGACACAAGTATTCTCCACCTCGATCAGAACGAAGTGCCTTGATATTTCGGCCTAACTAATTTTGTACTTCATTTTTGAACTCTTTGAACTTGTCAAAAGATTCACTCTTATGTCTCATAAGATAGACATAACCATATCTACTGAAATCATCAGTAAAGGTAATGAAGTACTGATAGCCACCTCTGGCATGTTTACTAAATGGCCCACACACATCACTGTGTATAAGGTCAAGTAAACCTGAAGCCCTTTGACCTTTGTTAGGAAAAGGAGACTTCGTCATTTTACCCATTAAACAAGGTTTGCATGTATCAATCTCCTCATAGGAGAATGATCCCAGCAGTCCATGATCATGCAACCGCTTAATGCGCTTCTTGTTAATATGGCCTAAACGACTATGCCATAGCAAGGTGCTGTCATCAGCATACTTGGCTTTCTTATTATCAATGTTTTGTATAGAATATTCCATGTCCAACATGAATAACCCATTGTTAATTGAACCAGTAGCATAAACAATATTATCAAGAGTAAGATAACACTTTGAAATCTTGCATTCAAAGGAAAACCCTTTCCTGACAAGAGCAGGAATAGAGATAATATTTTTTGAAATACTGGGTACAAAGTAACAATTGTTTAATTCTAATACAATGCCAGATGGTAATGAGATGTTATAATCCCCTACAGCAACAGCAGCAACCCGTGCCCCGTTTCCAACTCGTAGGTCCACCTCATGCTGTCCCACCTGTCTTCTTCTCTTGAGTTCCTGTACATTTGTGAAAGTCCCCTTCAAGGGGGAGCGCAAAGGGGATGAAACCCTAACGAAGGGGGCGCATGAAATTTTATAGGGTTTCATGTAGATCGTTTGCATGAATACATATATGATCAACTTTTAAGGATGAGAAGTATTTCATACCGAAGCCATGTGTTGGATGGCGTCTTGGAAGAGAGAGAGCAAAAGAGATCTCCTCCAAAGAAGACACACACCAAATGATGAAGGCTTCCTTCTTGCGCACCTCTTGTGCTAGCAAAAGTGCCAAGATGTTCTTGTTCGAATGGTAGGGATGATGAGATGATGCTTGGCCGAGAGTTCTCCCCTTGTCGTCAACACCTTCACCACACGAAAAATCGCAAGCCACGTCAAAGACAAGAGAGCAAAAACATTTAGGCGATATCAAGAGTGGCGTTACATGACTTCCCAAAATGGAAAGTCATGAAGCCATTCGCCAATGCCAAAACGCTTTCCTTCATGAACCATGCGTTCACATAGTGAACCGGTTCATTCTTTGGTTCAATTCGATTTGGTTTAAAGACCAAAATCAAACCAAGCCAAGCCAAGACATGGTCTAGACCTTCTATGAACCAAATGGCTCATGATCTAACCGTTCATCTCCTGATGCTCTTGATCTCACCGATCTAGCATCCATTCTCTCGATCAAAGCTTACCGATCTCAAGCCCTAATCAATCAAACATGATCAGACCAGATCTCACTTATAATCAGAGATTAAATCCCTTCAAACTGAATCCAAACAATTCAGTCCACATGATCTGACTTAAAGAAGCCATATCATCAAATTGTGCGACCCTAAGGGTTTCCTTTAAATGTCGGTAACGATAACTTGCGTTATCACGATCAGTGAGGGGTATCTAGCAACACATCACTGTCTCCCGATATAAAGGAAAGAGTCTTCCAAGACTACTCCCAAACCATAGCACAAGGGTGAATGCACTTCACTAGGCATACATATATCCTTTGCCACTGGATGTTCTTATTGGACAAGCGTGTCAAGCCTGTGACTCCAATATGATGAGCATGATTAGATCAGATGAACATAGTCATCTGGGTATGGCCATACACTTTCTCAATCATCTCATATAGGGGGGCCCCTTTTAGAACATCACACTCCTTAAACAAGGAGACGGCAATCCTTTATCTATCACTAGTGCCCTAACCTGACTCATGATCATTATCCAAGATAGTCTATGATCATTATGTTTCAAATGATATTGAACTACCTCAAAACAATGACAATCATCATTTAGAAACACAAGTGATCTCAAGTCAGAGGACATGTGCCACTTGTAGCATACAAGGAATATTCACATCGTGACAAGCAATTGAATATCCTAATAGGGTCTGTCCAGTACATCCAATGTACCTATGAGTCTACATCTTATTCCATGCTCGAAGCATCCTATAAGATCAGAACACACATTAGTCTCAATCATATCAAGGCTGTCTCATGTTCACCAAGATATCTCGACTAAGGACTTAACTGCATGTCAGCCTAGCTGAACAGCTTTGAGACATTATTCAGAAGTACACATATTGCAGCAGACAATGTAACAACCTGAATAACAACCATTGCCTTTATAAACAAAAGAGTTTATATACATGATACTCATGGAATCCCAAGGCCTCAAACATTAGCCTTAAGGGCATACCCCAACAATCTCCCACTTGCACTTAATCTAATGGTTGAGAAATCTCAAACCCATATTATTACAGTGCTTCTCATGCTTCTGCTGCGCCAGAGGCTTGGTAAGTGAAACCGTCTGTATGAACCTTGCAGATTTTGACCTCGCCACGATCAATGATCTCCCGGATCAAGTGAAACCGTCTCTGTATGTGCCTAGACTTCTGGTGCGACCGTGGTTCTTTTGCTTGTGCGATTGCTCCAGTGTTATCACAGAAGATAACCAAACGATCGACACTTGAAGGAACAACACCAAGTTCTCTCACGAACTTACGAATCCACACTGCCTCCTTGGATGCTTCCGAGGCTGCAACATACTCGGCTTCTGTTGTGGAATCAGCAACAGTTGACTGTTTGAAACTCTTCCACACCACTGCTCCATCATTCAAGCTAAAAACATAGCCTTATTGCGATCGGAAATCATCCTGGTCCGACTGGAACGAAGCGTCAGTATATCCTTCTATACTGAGTTCTTCCTGACCACCATATATCAAGAACATATCTTTGGTCCTCCGTAGATATTTTAAAATGTTCTTGACCGCAATCCAGTGTGCCTGACCTGGATTACTTTGGAATCGACTGGTCACGCTTAACCCATAAGCGACGTCTGGGCGAGTACACAACATCGCATACATAATGGACCCAATAGCCGAAGCATAAGGCGTATTGTCCATTTCATCTTTCTCAGTCTGTGTTTGTGGACACTGACTCCTCGAAAGATTCAGACCATGTCTGACTGGAAGATATCCTCTTTTAGAATTCTCTAAATGGAATCTCTCCAGGACTTTATCGATGTAAGTACTCTGGCACAGCCCGAGAAGCCTCTTAGATCTATCCCTGTGGATCTTCACACCTAATACATAGGCTGCTTCTCCTAGATCTTTCATCTGGAAACATTTCCTTAGCCATGCCTTAACCGCATGCATTTCAGGAATATCGTTTCCAATGATTAAGATATCATCGACGTAGAGGACTAGGAAAGTAATCACGCTCCCACTAAACCTCTTATATACACACGGGTCATCCTCGTTCTTGATGAAACCAAACTCAGAGATTGATTCATCAAAACGAATATTCCAGCTTCTAGATGCTTGCTTAAGTCCATAAATGGACTTCTTTAACTTGAATATTTTATGACGATCTGATGGATTAGTGAAACCTTCAGGTTGTGTCATATACACATCCTCATCCAGATTTCCATTAAGGAAAGCTGTTTTCACATCCATCTGCCAGATCTCATAATCGTAATATGCTGCTATCGCGAAAAGAATCCGAATAGACTTAAACATGGCTACAGGAGAGAAAGTTTCATCATAATCTATCCCGTAGATTTGTTTGAAACCTTTCGCAACTAGCATGCCTTTATAGGTAACAATGTTACCATCCATGTCAATCTTCTTCTTGAAGATCCATTTACAGCCTATAGGGATTACTCCCGGAGGCGGATCAACCAAATCCCAGACTTGGTTATCTGACATGGAGTCCATTTCGGCTCGCATAGCTTCAAGCCATCTAGCTGACTCCGGTCCACTGACCGCATCCGCATAAGTGAGGGGTTCATCATAATCAATGATGTAGACTCCGTCATAGCGCTCAGGCTGACGACGGATCCTTCCCGATCTTCGCGGTTCCCGTGATATTTGAGCCTCAGGTTGTTCAGTAACCTGATCTACCGGCTCAGGCACATCCAACTGTGCTTGACTACTTTGTCAATTCTCTGGATTCTCATCCAGCTTTATTTCTCTCCCACTGGCTTCTTGCAGAAGAAACTCCTTCTCAAGAAAAATGGCTGTCCGAGCAACAAATACCTTGTTCTCTTTGGGATCGTAGAAATAATAACCCTTAGTTTCCTTAGGGTAACCGACAAAGATGCATTTCTCAGATCTGCTCTCCAGTTTCCCAGAGGCGAGCTTTTTGACATAAGCCGCGCAACCCTAGATCCTGATAAATGTCAAGCTCGGCTGTTTCCCATACCATAACTCGTATGGAGTCTTAGAAACTGCCTTGGATGGCACTCGGTTTAGTACCTTTGCAGCTGTTTCCAGTGCAAATCCCCAAAAGGAGTAAGGTAGAGTAGCCTGACTCATCATAGAACGAAGCATATCAAGTAACGTTCTATTTCTCCTCTCGGACACACCATTCCATTGCGGTGTTCCTGGTGGAGTGAGCTGTGAGATAATCCCACACTCCTTTAGATAGTCAGTAAACGCATGACTCAGGTATTCTCCACCTCGATCAGAACGAAGTGCCTTGATATTTCGGCCTAGCTGATTTTGTACTTCATTCTTGAACTCTTTGAACTTGTCAAACGATTCACTTTTATGTCTCATTAAATAGACATACCCATACCTACTGAAATCATCAGTAAAGGTAATGAAGTACTGATAGCCACCTCTGGCATGTTTACTAAATGGCCCACACACATCACTGTGTATAAGGTCAAGTAAACCTGAAGCCCTTTGACCTTTGTTAGGAAAAGGGGACTTCGTCATTTTACCCATTAAACAAGCTTTGCATGTATCAATCTCCTCATAGGAGAATGATCCCAGCAGTCCATGATCATGCAACCGCTTAATGCGCTTCTTGTTAATATGGCCTAAACGACTATGCCATAGCAAGGTGCTGTCATCAGCATACTTGGCTTTCTTAATATCAATATTTTGTATAGAATATTCCATGTCCAACATGAATAACCCATTGTTAATTGAACCAGTAGCATAAACAATATTATCAAGAGTAAGATAACACTTTGAAATCTTGCATTCAAAGGAAAACCCTTTCCTGACAAGAGCAGGAATAGAGATAATATTTTTGGTAATACTGGGTACAAAATAACAATTGTTTAATTCTAATACAATGCCAGATGGTAATGAGATGAAATAGTCTCCTACAGCAACAGCAGCAACCCGTGCCCCATTTCCAACGCGTAGGTCCACCTCATGCTGTCCCACCTGTCTTCTTCTCTTGAGTTCCTGCACATTTGAACAAATGTGAACTCCACATGCAGTGTCCAACACCCATGAAATGGAAGAAGAAGATAACATGACCTCAGTCACATATATACCTGAGCCAGAAGCAATGCTTCCCCTCTTGTCTCCTTGGAGCGCTTTACAGTCCTTTTTCCAGTGACCCAGCTGGCCATAGTGGAAACACCTGTTGTCCTTTGACCGCTTTACCTTCTGTTTCAGAGCCTTGCCGTAACTCTTGACAGGGGCTTTGCCCTTCTTCCCCTTCTTCTTGTTCCTGGAAGGAACCATTAAGACAGAGGTTGAAGGCTTTCCCTTCAGAGTCTCCTCAGTAGTCAAGAGCATATTCAGCAGCTCTGCCGGAGTACAATCGATTTTGTTCATATTAAAGTTAATAATGAACGCATCGAAAGAGGGCGGGAGAGACTGCAGAATAATGTCTACAGCAAGCTCCTGGTTGATGGTATGCCCCAGTTTCTCCAGAGCCTCCTTGTGCCCAATCATCTTGAGCACGTGAGCTCCCACTGGGCTCCCTTCAGCCAGTTTGCTCTGAAAGAAAAGCTTTGTCAGATTATAGCGTTCTGTCCTCGCCTGTGCAGCATACAGCATCTTGAGGTTCGCTATAATCTCTATAGCCGACATATCCTCATGCTGACGCTGCAGCGGTGGTGTCATAGACGCTAGCATCAGGCAAGCGACATCAATGCTATCATTGACATGCTTTTCATAGCCATCACGAACCGCCCTTGCGGCGTTCGCAGCGGGTTGAGGCGGCACAGCCGTCTCGAGGACATACAGTTTCCTCTCTGCCTTAAGAACGATCTTAAGGTGTCCGAACCAGTCTGAGAAGTTTGGCCCAGCAAACTTCTCCCTTTCCAGTAGGGATCGCACATTGAAGCTCATGGTGTTCGTTGCTGCAGGAATCTACAACAATGCAAGAACAGCAAGGTCAGTATCAATGTTCAGAATCAATCCAGGACTTAAGAAAGATTCTTTTCTCACTATTTTATCTGGCTGAAAAATCCAGCAAAACAGCCCGAAAGAGTAACACTCTTTTAGTGAGATGGGATCCAGATTTCATACTTGGTCTCCGCGTCCCGTTCTGACGAGATAAGATGCACAGAGAGTACAAGCACTAATCTCTGGTAGGCTATCCCAGCCAATCGCCAACCCGTGCGATTCCCCTTCACCTGGGCAATCCAGCAGACTGTGCCAACTGAGTTGGTACAACACAGTCTCTGATCCCACAGATGGCTGCCTCCATGTGCTTCCATATGCGCCACATATGTAGCCTACATGGTCAAGCTGACCCGACCTACTCCCTGGACCACCACGTGCTATGCTGAGCAACGAGAAGCGATAAATCCCTTCTCTGTAACACGCAGGTGTAATCCAGCACCGTCTGAAGATAGATGGACGTGCCCACTGAGTGGGTACAACACGGCTCCAACAATAGTCAGAACAGTGAGGTTTCGCGTCAGAAGGCTTACGAGCTTGATATTTTAGCGTTTGGATTTTAACGGTCTTTTATCTTCTTCACTATCATGCAATTCCTATGGTGATAGCAGAAGATAAATATATCATGCTGTTATACTTATTTAAACAATAAAAGAAAGCATGCATCTTATGTGGTAAAAGCCCATAGCCTAAGTAAGACCTTAATTTATCTTAAGTCTTCACTTGCTTTTCTTTATGGGTTTTTAGCTGCTCATCTGGCCCAACCCAGGGCCCCAGTGTTGGGGTATGCCCTTAAGGCTAATGTTTGAGGCCTTGGGATTGTATTAGTATCATGTAATAAACTCTTAAGTTTATAAAGGCATGGTTATTATTCAGGTTGTTACCTTGTCTGCTGTAATAAGTGTACTTCTGAATAATGTCTCAAAGCTGTTCAGCTAGGCTGACAGGCTATATGTCCTTAGTCGAGATATCTTGGTGAACATGAGACAGCCTTGATATGATTGAGACTAATATGAGTGCTAATCTTATAGGATGCTTCGAGCATGGAATAAGATGTAGACTCATGGGTACATTGGATGTACTGGACAGACCCTACTGGGATATTCCATTGCTTGTCACAATGTGAATAATCCTTGTAAGCAGCAAGTGGCACATGTCCTTTGACTTGAGATCACTTGTGTTTCTAAATGATGATTGTCATTGTCTTGAGGTAGTTCAATATCATTTGAAACATAATGATTATAGACTATCTTGGATGGTGAGCTTGAATCAGGTTAGGACACTAGTGATAGACATAGGATTGTCGTCTCCTTGTTTAAGGAGTGTGATGTTCTAAAGGGCCCCCTTATGAGATGATTGAGATAGTGTATGGCCATACCCAGATGACTATGTGCATCTGATCTAATCATGCTCATCGTATTGGAGTTACAGGCTTGACATGCTTGTCCAATAAGAACATCCAGTGGTAAAGGACATATGTATGCCTTGTGAATTGAGTCACACTTGTGCTATGGTTTGGGAGTAGTCTTGGAAGACTCTTTCCTTTATATCGGGAGACAGTGATGTGTTGCTAGATACCCCTCACTGATCGTGATAACGTAAGTTATCGTTACCGACATTTAGAGGAAACCCTCAGGGTCGCACAATTTGGTGATATGGCTTACTTAAGTCAGATCGTATGGACTGGATTCTTTGAGTTCAGATTAAAGGGATTTAATCTCTGATTGTAAGTGAGATCTGGTCTGATCATGTTTGATTGATTAGGGCTTGAGATCGGTAAGCTTCGATCGAGAGAGGTGATGCTAGATCGGAGAGATCAGGGGCATCAGGAGATGAACGGTTAGATCATAAGCCTTGGGGTTCGATTTGGTCTAGACCAAGTGGCTTGAGCTATTTCGGTTTGGTTTGATGAACCAAAGCCGATTTGACATTTTGGATTGAACCGGTTCACAAATATGAACGCTTGGTTCAATGCCAAAATGCGTTTTGGGTTGGCTTGAACGCATGGCTTGATTGACTTCCATTTATGGAAAGTCATCAAGGGCCGGTTTTGCTTCAATGCCAAAACGCTTATGCGTTGAGCTCCTCACTTCAACGCCTTGATTCCTTTCGAGGTGTGGTTGACGAAGGTGTGGAGTAGACATCCAAGAGAAGCTCTCGGCCGAACGAATTCATCTCATCAAACCCTTTCCATTCGACAAGATAAGGCTTGGGTGTCTTGCTAGCACAAGAGATCTCAAGGAAGTGAGCATCTTCATCTTGTGTGTGGACTTGTGGAGGAGACCTAGTTTGATCTCTTCTTCCAAGCCGAATTCCAAGCTTATGGCGTTGGTATGATTTCTCATAACTTAAGTTGATCATATAGTTTCATATGCGATTTTGAAACCCTATTTTCCGCCATGCATGCTAGATGCGCATGATTAGGGTTTTTCCCCCCCCCCCCCCCTTTATGTTTGGGGTTCCTTCAATTGGTATCAGAGCTAGGCTCTTGATATGAACTATATGATTGCTTTGCTTTGAAGTGTTTGTGATCCATACATTTTGCGCTTGTATCATGCTAGCATGAAGTTTGCGCTTGTATCATGCTAACATGTAGTTTGCGCTTGTATCATGGCTTTGATGAAGTATGCGCTCCCCCTAGAAGGGGACCCCCCTAAAGTTTGCGCTCCCCCTTGAAGGGGACCCCCTTAGATCTAAGGGTTATCAACATGCTAGAAGATATATCTTATGGATGTTCTAGATGTTTGCGCATGTCAAAATGTTTTCTAAAACTTACATCTTGCGCGCATGATTAGATCTAAGGTGCCACTACATTAAATCCTTAGATGGGTTGATGGGGTTGAAAGCATCTTCTAGGTTAGATCCAACTAGTCTGATCAGACCATCTGACAGCCTAGATGGGTTGACTAGATAGCACCTGTGCGCAAGCACGAGGTGGCTATAGGTCGACTGCATCCAAGGCGTGTAGCGAGGTCTGGTTGAGACAACTACTGAACACACATGAGTTAGGCCCGGGGTCACACCCGCTTGCCAAAACTCATGAGGGTGGTTCAGCCCTTGGCGCATGCATGGTTGACCATCAGGTCAACTCGGGTCAGTTAGGACTCGGTGCATGCAGGGGCAAAGGATCTAACTAGATGGATGAGTGGATCCCTATCAATGGACCATTGTAAGGTTGTAGGGCACATAAGGAAATTAAAATTGATGCCATGGGGTTTTTCAAAAATTTAATTTCTTGATTGGATCACATGATGATTTGATGCCATGATGCTTGTCTATTTAGTCTTATGTGGGTTGCCCTATTGTGTGCTGTGCTGGGGCCTGCGTGCCTGGTAAATTATAAGTTAATTTTATTGTGATCTGCGAATCACTTTTTCATTAATTTATTGTATAATTGACCTGCGAGTCAACCTTGTCTAGATAGATCAAATGTACTTTGATTAGACAAGAGTACAAATGCACACATCCCAAAGGAGCATTCAGCTGGTGGCGCACCTGAGGTGCTCTTGGCGCTAGGGCCCTAGGTTGGACCAGATGAGATGCCAAGGAGCTCAAGTGAAGACTTAAGTAAAATTAAGGTCTTACTAGGGTTCATGGGCTTTTACCACATAAGATCATGCTTTCTACTTATTGCTAATAATTAGAATTGCATGTTTAAGTTTATCTTCTACTATAGCCATAGGATATGCCTGATAGTAAGAAGATAAAAGACCGTTAAAATCCAACGCTAACATATCAAGCTCGATAAGCCTTCTGACGCGAAACCTCACCTTTCTGATTATCGTTGGAGCCGTGTTGAACCCACTCAGTGGGCACGTCCATCTATCTTCAGACGGTGCTGGATTTCACCTGCGTGTTACAGAGTAGGGATTTATCACTGCTCGTTGCTCAGCATAACACGTGGTGGTCCAGGGAGTAGGTCGGGTCAGCTTGACCATGTAGGCTACATATGTGGCGCATATGGTAGCGCATGGAGGCAGCCATCTCTGGGATCAGAGACTGTGTTGTACCAACTCAGTTGGCACAGTCTGCTGGATTGCCAAGATGAAGGGGAATCGCACGGGTTGGCGATTGGCTGGGACAGCCTACCAGAAATTAGTGCTTGTCATCTCTGTGCATCTTATCTCGCCTGAGCGGGACGCGGAGACCAAGTATGAAATTTGGATCCCATCTCACTAAAAGAGTGATACTCTTTCGGACTGTTTACTGGATTTTTCAGTCAGACAAAATAGTGAGAAAAGAATCTTTCTTAAGTCCTGGATTGATTCTAAACATTGATACTGACCTTGCTGTTCTTGCTTGTTGTAGATTCCTGCAGCAACGAACACCATGAGCTTCAATGTGCGATCCCTACTGGAAAGGGAGAAGTTTGCTGGGCCGAACTTCTCTGACTGGTTCGGACACCTTAAGATCGTTCTTAAGGCAGAGAGGAAACTGTATGTCCTCGAGACGGCGATACCGCCGCAGCCCGCTCCGAACGCCGCAAGGGCGGTTCGGGATGCCTATGAAAAGCACGTCAATGATAGCATTGATGTCGCTTGCCTGATGCTAGCGTCTATGACGCCACCGCTGCAGCGTCAGCATGAGGATATGTCGGCTATAGAAATTATAGCGAACCTCAAGATGTTGTATGCTGCACAGGCGAGGACAGAACGCTATAATCTGACGAAGCTCTTCTTTCAGAGCAAACTGGCTGAGGGGAGCCCAGTGGGAGCTCACGTGCTCAAGATGATTGGGCACAAGGAGGCTCTGGAGAAACTGGGGCATACCATCAACCAGGAGCTTGCTGTAGATATTATTCTGCAGTCTCTTCCGCCTTCTTTCGATGCGTTCATCATTAACTTTAATATGAACAAAATCGATTGTACGCCGGCAGAGCTGCTGAATATGCTCTTGACTACTGAGGAAACTCTGAAGGGTAAGCCTTCAACCTCTGTCTTGTTGGTTCCTTCTAGGAACAAGAAGAAGGGGAAGAAGGGCAAGGCCCCTGTCAAGAATTACAGCAAGGCCCTGAAACAGAAGGTGAAGCGGTCGAAGGATAACAGGTGTTTCCACTGTGGCCAGCTGGGTCACTGGAAAAAGGACTGTAAAGCGCTCCAAGGAGATAAGAGGGGAAGCATTGCTTCTGGCTCAGGTATATACGTGACGGAAGTCATGGTTTCATCTTCTTCTATATCATGGGTGTTGGACACTGCATGTGGAGTTCACATTTGTTCAAATGTGCAGGAACTCAAGAGAAG
This sequence comes from Costus lasius, assembly GCA_027563935.2. Classification (NCBI taxonomy): domain Eukaryota; kingdom Viridiplantae; phylum Streptophyta; class Magnoliopsida; order Zingiberales; family Costaceae; genus Costus; species Costus lasius. The sequence goes on from CM050446.2 coordinate 47,239,651, forward strand.
AAGGCAGGTGGGACAGCATGAGGTAGACCTACGCGTTGGAAACGGGGCACGGGTTGCTGCTGTTGCTGTAGGAGACTATTTCATCACTTTACCATCTGGCATTGTATTAGAATTGAACAATTGTTATTTTGTACCCAGTATTACCAAGAATATTATCTCTATTCCTGCTCTTGTCAGGAAAGGATTTGCCTTTGAATGCAAGATTTCAAAGTGTGTTTTAACTTATGATAATATTGTGTATGCAACTGGTTCAATTAACAATGGGTTATTCATGTTGGACATGGAATATTCTATACAAAACATTGATAATAAGAAAGCCAAGTATGCTGATGACAGCACCTTGCTATGGCATAGTCGTTTAGGCCATATAAACAAGAAGCGCATTAAGCGGTTGCATGATTATGGACTGCTGGGATCTTTCTCCTATGAGGAGATTGATACATGCAAAGCTTGTTTAATGGGTAAAATGACGAAGTCTCCTTTTCCTCACAAAGGTCAAAGGACTTCAGGTTTACTTGACCTGATACACAGTGATGTGTGTGGGCCTTTCAGTAAACATGCCAGAGGTGGCTATCAGTACTTCATTACCTTCACTGATGATTTCAGTAGGTATGGATATGTCTATTTAATGAGACATAAAAGTGAATCTTTTGACAAGTTCAAAGAGTTCAAAAATGAAGTACAAAATCAGTTAGGCCGAAATATCAAGGCACTTCGTTCTGATCGAGGTGGAGAATACCTGAGTCATACGTTTACTGACTATCTGAAGGAGTGTGGGATTATCTCACAGCTCACTCCGCCAGGAACACCGCAGTGGAATGGTGTGTCCGAGAGGAGAAATAGAACGTTACTTGATATGGTTCGTTCTATGATGAGTCAGGCTACTCTTCCATATTCCTTTTGGGGTTTTGCACTGGAAACAGCTGCAAAGGTACTAAACCGAGTGCCATCCAAGGCAGTTTCAAAGACGCCATATGAGCTATGGTATGGGAAACAGCCTAGCTTGACATTTATCAGGATCTGGGGTTGCGAGGCTTATGTCAAAAAGCTCGCCTCTGGGAAACTGGAGAGCAGATCTGAGAAATGCATCTTTGTCGGTTACCCTAAGGAAACTAAGGGTTATTATTTCTACGATCCCAAAGAGAACAAGATATTTGTTGCTCGGACGGCCATATTTCTTGAGAAGGAGTTTCTTCTGCAAGAGGCCAGTGGGAGAGAAATAAAGCTGGATGAGATTCCAGAGGAAGGACAAAGTAGTCAGGCAGAGTTGGATGTGCCTGAGCCAGTAGATCAGGTTACTGAACAACCTGAGGCTCAGATATCACGGGAACCGCGAAGATCGGGTAGGATCCGTCGACAGCCTGAGCGCTATGTCGGAGTCTACATCATTGATAATGATGAACCCCTAACTTATGCGGATGCGGTCAGTGGACCGGAGTCAGCTAGATGGCTTGAAGCTATGCGAGCCGAGATGGACTCCATGTCAGATAACCAAGTCTGGGATTTGGTTGATCCGCCTCCGGGAGTAATCCCTATAGGCTGTAAATGGATCTTCAAGAAGAAGATTGACATGGATGGTAACGTGGTTACCTATAAAGGCAGGCTAGTTGCGAAAGGTTTCAAACAAATCTACGGGATAGATTATGATGAAACTTTCTCACCTGTAGCCATGTTTAAGTCTATTCGGATTCTTTTCGCGATAGCTGCATATTACGATTATGAGATCTGGCAGATGGATGTGAAGACAGCTTTCCTTAATGGAAATCTGGATGAGGATGTGTATATGACACAACCAGAAGGTTTCACTAATCCATCAGATCGTCATAAAATATGCAAGTTAAAGAAGTCCATTTATGGACTTAAACAAGCATCTAGGAGCTGGAATATTCATTTTGATGAATCAATCTCTGAGTTTGGTTTCATCAAGAACGAGGATGACCCGTGTGTATATAAGAGGTTTAGTGGGAGCGTGATTACATTCCTAATCCTCTACGTCGATGATATCTTGATCATTGGAAATGATATTCCTGAACTGCATGCTGTTAAGGCATGGTTAGGAAAATGTTTCCAGATGAAAGATTTAGGAGAAGCAGCCTATGTATTAGGTGTGAAGATCTACAGGGATAGATCTAAGAGGCTTCTCGGGCTGTGCCAGAGTACTTACATCGATAAGGTCCTGGAGATATTCCATTTAGAGAATTCTAAACGTGGATATCTTCCAGTCAGACATGGTCTGAATCTTTCGAAGAGTCAGTGTCCACAAACACAGACTGAGAAAGATGAAATGGACAATACGCCTTATGCTTCGGCTATTGGGTCCATTATGTATGCGATGTTGTGTACTCGCCCAGACGTCGCTTACGGGTTAAGCGTGACCAGTCGATTCCAAAGTAATCCAGGTTTGGCGCACTGGATTGCAGTCAAGAACATTTTAAAATATCTGCGGAGGACCAAAGATATGTTCTTGATATATGGTGGTCAGGAAGAACTCAGTATAGAGGGATATACTGACGCTTCGTTCCAGTCGGACCAGGATGATTTCCGATCGCAATCAGGCTATGTTTTTAGCTTGAATGGTGGAGCAGTGGTGTGGAAGAGTTTCAAACAGTCAACTGTTGCTGATTCCACAACAGAAGCCGAGTATGTTGCAGCCTCGGAAGCATCCAAGGAGGCAGTGTGGATTCGTAAGTTCGTGAGAGAACTTGGTGTCGTTCCTTCGAGTGCTGATCCTTTGGTTATCTTCTGTGATAACACTGGAGCCATCGCACAAGCAAAGGAACCGCGGTCGCACCAGAAGTCCAAGCACATACAGAGACGGTTTCACTTGATCCGGGAGATCATTGATCGAGGCGAGATCAAAATATGCAAGGTTCATACAGATGACAATCTGGCAGACCCACTTACCAAGCCTCTGGCGCAGCAGAAGCATGAGAAGCACTGTAATAATATGGGTTTGAGATTTCTCAACCATTAGATTAAGTGCAAGTGGGAGATTGTTGGGGTATGCCCTTAAGGCTAATGTTTGAGGCCTTGGGATTGTATTAGTATCATGTAATAAACTCTTAAGTTTATAAAGGCATGGTTATTATTCAGGTTGTTACCTTGTCTGCTGTAATAAGTGTACTTCTGAATAATGTCTCAAAGCTGTTCAGCTAGGCTGACAGGCTATATGTCCTTAGTCGAGATATCTTGGTGAACATGAGACAGCCTTGATATGATTGAGACTAATATGAGTGCTAATCTTATAGGATGCTTCGAGCATGGAATAAGATGTAGACTCATGGGTACATTGGATGTACTGGACAGACCCTACTGGGATATTCCATTGCTTGTCACAATGTGAATAATCCTTGTAAGCAGCAAGTGGCACATGTCCTTTGACTTGAGATCACTTGTGTTTCTAAATGATGATTGTCATTGTCTTGAGGTAGTTCAATATCATTTGAAACATAATGATTATAGACTATCTTGGATGGTGAGCTTGAATCAGGTTAGGACACTAGTGATAGACATAGGATTGCCGTCTCCTTGTTTAAGGAGTGTGATGTTCTAAAGGGCCCCCTTATGAGATGATTGAGATAGTGTATGGCCATACCCAGATGACTATGTGCATCTGATCTAATCATGCTCATCGTATTGGAGTTACAGGCTTGACATGCTTGTCCAATAAGAACATCCAGTGGTAAAGGACATATGTATGCCTTGTGAATTGAGTCACACTTGTGCTATGGTTTGGGAGTAGTCTTGGAAGACTCTTTCCTTTATATCGGGAGACAGTGATGTGTTGCTAGATACCCCTCACTGATCGTGATAACGTAAGTTATCGTTACCGACATTTAGAGGAAACCCTCAGGGTCGCACAATTTGGTGATATGGCTTACTTAAGTCAGATCGTATGGACTGGATTCTTTGAGTTCAGATTAAAGGGATTTAATCTCTGATTGTAAGTGAGATCTGGTCTGATCATGTTTGATTGATTAGGGCTTGAGATCGGTAAGCTTCGATCGAGAGAGGTGATGCTAGATCGGAGAGATCAGGGGCATCAGGAGATGAACGGTTAGATCATAAGCTTTGGGGTTCGATTTGGTCTAGACCAAGTGGCTTGAGCTATTTCGGTTTGGTTTGATGAACCAAAGCCGATTTGACATTTTGGATTGAACCGGTTCACAAATATGAACGCTTGGTTCAATGCCAAAATGCGTTTTGGGTTGGCTTGAACGCATGGCTTGATTGACTTCCATTTATGGAAAGTCATCAAGGGCCGGTTTTGCTTCAATGCCAAAACGCTTATGCGTTGAGCTCCTCACTTCAACGCCTTGATTCCTTTCGAGGTGTGGTTGACGAAGGTGTGGAGTAGACATCCAAGAGAAGCTCTCGGCCGAACGGATTCATCTCATCAAACCCTTTCCATTCGACAAGATAAGGCTTGGGTGTCTTGCTAGCACAAGAGATCTCAAGGAAGTGAGCATCTTCATCTTGTGTGTGGACTTGTGGAGGAGACCTAGTTTGATCTCTTCTTCCAAGCCGAATTCCAAGCTTATGGCGTTGGTATGATTTCTCATAACTTAAGTTGATCATATAGTTTCATATGCGATTTTGAAACCCTATTTTCCGCCATGCATGCTAGATGCGCATGATTAGGGTTTTTCCCCCCCCCCCTTTATGTTTGGGGTTCCTTCACCCAGCGCTCAATGCAGCTCAGGTGCGCCCACCAGCTGTATGCGCCTCTGCGATGTGTGCTTTTGTGCTCTTGTCTAATCAAAATACATTTTGATCTATCTAGACAAGCTTGACTCACAGGTCAAATATACAATAAATTAATGAACAATGTGATTCACAGATCACAATAAAATTAATTTACAAGTTAAATCCAGGCTCGCAGGCCCCAGCACAGCACACATTTAACATGGGCAGCCCACATAAGAATAAACAAACAAGCATAGGCATCAAACAACATGTGATCCAATTAAAAGAAAATAAATTTTGAAAACCCCATTGGCATCAATTTTAATTTTCTTATGAGTCCTACAACCTTACAATGGTCCATTGATAGGGATCCACTCATCCATCTAGTCAGATCCCATGCCCCTTGCATGCACCAAGTCCTAACTGACTCGAGTTGACCTAATGGTCAACCATGCATGCGCCAAGGGCTGAACAACCCTCATGAGTTCTGGCAAGTGGGTGTGACCCCGGGCCTAACTCATGTGTGTTCAATGGTCATCTCAACCAGACCTCGCTACACGCCCTTGATGCAGTCAACCTATAGCCACCTCTTGCTTGCGCACAGGTGCTATCTGGTCAACCCATCTAGGCTGTCAGATGGTCTGATCAGACTTGGATCTATTCTAGATGATGCTTTCAACCCCATCAACCCATCTAAGGGATTATAGTAGGCGCATTAGATCTAATGGGCGCGCAAGGTAAGTTTTTCCTTTTGAAAACATTAACAAGCGCTAACCAAAAACATTATACATGCGCAAATCAAGATAAACATACATCTAAGAGCTTAAACTAGCATGTAGTTTATTTCGGCATGTACATAGATCTATACTTTGCAAGCGCAAACAAGGATCACTCAAAGCAACCATATGATTCATGCATAAACCATAAGCTTTGATACCATTTGAAAGTCCCCTTCAAGGGGGAGCGCAAAGGGGATGAAACCCTAACGAAGGGGGCGCATGAAATTTTATAGGGTTTCATGTAGATCGTTTGCATGAATACATATATGATCAACTTTTAAGGATGAGAAGTATTTCATACCGAAGCCATGTGTTGGATGGCGTCTTGGAAGAGAGAGAGCAAAAGAGATCTCCTCCAAAGAAGACACACACCAAATGATGAAGGCTTCCTTCTTGCGCACCTCTTGTGCTAGCAAAAGTGCCAAGATGTTCTTGTTCGAATGGTAGGGATGATGAGATGATGCTTGGCCGAGAGTTCTCCCCTTGTCGTCAACACCTTCACCACACGAAAAATCGCAAGCCACGTCAAAGACAAGAGAGCAAAAACATTTAGGCGATATCAAGAGTGGCGTTACATGACTTCCCAAAATGGAAAGTCATGAAGCCATTCGCCAACGCCAAAACGCTTTCCTTCATGAACCATGCGTTCACATAGTGAACCGGTTCATTCTTTGGTTCAATTCGATTTGGTTCAAAGACCAAAATCAAACCAAGCCAAGCCAAGACATGGTCTAGACCTTCTATGAACCAAATGGCTCATGATCTAACCGTTCATCTCCTGATGCTCTTGATCTCACCGATCTAGCATCCATTCTCTCGATCAAAGCTTACCGATCTCAAGCCCTAATCAATCAAACATGATCAGACCAGATCTCACTTATAATCAGAGATTAAATCCCTTCAAACTGAATCCAAACAATTCAGTCCACACGATCTGACTTAAAGAAGCCATATCATCAAATTGTGCGACCCTAAGGGTTTCCTTTAAATGTCGGTAACGATAACTTGCGTTATCACGATCAGTGAGGGGTATCTAGCAACACATCACTGTCTCCCGATATAAAGGAAAGAGTCTTCCAAGACTACTCCCAAACCATAGCACAAGGGTGAATGCACTTCACTAGGCATACATATATCCTTTGCCACTGGATGTTCTTATTGGCCAAGCGTGTCAAGCCTGTGACTCCAATATGATGAGCATGATTAGATCAGATGAACATAGTCATCTGGGTATGGCCATACACTTTCTCAATCATCTCATATAGGGGGGGCCCCTTTTAGAACATCACACTCCTTAAACAAGGAGACGGCAATCCTTTATCTATCACTAGTGCCCTAACCTGACTCATGATCATTATCCAAGATAGTCTATGATCATTATGTTTCAAATGATATTGAACTACCTCAAAACAATGACAATCATCATTTAGAAACACAAGTGATCTCAAGTCAGAGGACATGTGCCACTTGTAGCATACAAGGAATATTCACATCGTGACAAGCAATTGAATATCCTAATAGGGTCTGTCCAATACATCCAATGTACCTATGAGTCTACATCTTATTCCATGCTCGAAGCATCCTATAAGATCAGAACACACATTATTCTCAATCATATCAAGGCTGTCTCATGTTCACCAAGATATCTCGACTAAGGACTTAACTGCATGTCAGCCTAGCTGGACAGCTTTGAGACATTACTCAGAAGTACACATATTGCAGCAGACAATGTAACAACCTGAATAACAACCATTGCCTTTATAAACAAAAGAGTTTATATACATGATACTCATGGAATCCCAAGGCCTCAAACATTAGCCTTAAGGGCATACCCCAACAATTTGAACAAATGTGAACTCCACATGCAGTGTCCAACACCCATGAAATAGAAGAAGAGGATATCATGACTTCAGTCACAAATATACCTGAGCCAGAAGCGATGCTTCCCTTCTTGTCTCCTTGGAGCGCTTTACAGTCCTTTTTCCAGTGACCCAGCTGGCCACAGTGGAAACATCTGTATTCCTTTGACCGCTTAACCTTCTGTTTCAGAGCCTTGTTGTAGTTCTTGACTGGGGCTTTGCCCTTCTTCCCCTTCTTCTTGTTCCTGGAAGGAACCATTAAGACAGAGGTTGAAGGCTTTCCCTTCAGAGTTTCCTCAGTAGTCAAGAGCATATTCAGCAACTCTGCTGGAGTACAATCGATTTTGTTCATATTAAAGTTAATAATGAACGCATCGAAAGAAGGCGGAAGAGACTGCAGAATAATGTCTACAGTAAGCTCCTGATTGATGGTATGCCCCAGTTTCTCCAGAGCCTCCTTGTGCCCAATCATTTTGAGCACGTGAGCTCCCACTGGGCTCCCTTCAGCCAGTTTGCTCTGAAAGAAAAGCTTGGTCAAATTATAGCGTTCAGTCCTCGCCTGTGCAGCATACAACATCATGAGGTTTGCTATAATTTCTATAGCAGACATATCCTCATGCTAACGCTGCAGCGGTGGCGTCATAGACGCTAGCATCAGGCAAGCGACATCAATGCTATCATTGACATGCTTTTCATAGGCTTCACGAACCGCCCTTGCGGCGTTCGCAGCAGGTTGAGGCGGCACAGCCATCTCGAGGACATACAGTTTCCTCTCTGCCTTAAGAACAATCTTAAGGTGTCCATACCTGTCTGAGAAGTTTGGCCCAGCAAACTTCTCCCTTTCCAGTAGGGATCGCACATTGAAGCTCATGGTGTTCGTTGCTGCAGGAATCTACAACAATGCAAGAACAGCAAGGTCAGTATCAATGTTTAGAATCAATCCAGGACTTAAGAAAGATTCTTTTCTCGCTATTTTATCTGACTGAAAAATCCATTAAAACAGTCCGAAAGAGTAACACTCTTTTAGTGAGATGGGATCCAGATTTTATACTTGGTCTCCGCGTCCCGCTCAGGCGAGATAAGATGCACAGAGAGTACAAGTACTAATCTCTGGTAGGCAGTCCCTGCCAATGGCCAACCCGTGCGATTCCCCTTCATTTGGGCAATCCAGCAGACTGTGCCAACTGAGTTGGTACAACACAGTCTCTGATCCCACAGATGGCTGCCTCCATATGGCTAACATATGCCCCATATGTAGCCTACATGGTCAAGCTGACCTAACCTACTCCTTGGACCACCACGTGCTATGCTGAGCAACGAGAAGCGATAAATCCCTTCCCTGTAACACGCAGGTGAAATCACACACCGTCTGAAGATAGATGGGCGTGCCCACTGAGTGGGTACAACACGGCCCCAACGATAGTCAGAACAGTGAGGTTTCGCGCCAGAAGGCATTACGTGCTTGATATTTTAGCGTTGGATTTTAACGGTCTTTTATCTTCTTACTATGAGGCAAAACCTATGGCTATAGCAGAAGATAAATAACTCATGCAATTCTAATTATTTAAACAATAAAAGAATGCAAGCTGATCTTATGTGGTAAAAGCCCATTAAGCCTAGGTAAGACCTTAATACACTTAAGTCTTCACTTGCTTTTCTTCATGGGACTTTTGCTTCTCATCTGGTCCAGCCCAGGGCCCTAGCGCCCATTGTAGCTCAGGTGCGTTCACCAGGTGAATGCGCATGTCCTAGGGTCGAACCCTAGACCTCCCACCTGGTCAAGCCATTAGCTGCATGCGCCTCTGCCAAGTGTGCTCAGTGCTCTTGTCTGATTAAATTACATTTCAATCTATCTAGACAAGATTGACTCGCAGGTCAATTACATCTTATAAATTTAATACAATGTGATTCGCAGATCACAAATAAATATTAATTTATAATTAACCAGGCACGCAGGCCCCAGCACAGCACACATTAAAGGGCAACCCACATAAGATGAAATAAACAAGCATATGGCATCAATCAACATGTGATCCATTACAGAGAAAATAAAATTTTGAAAACCCATTGGCATCAATTTTACTTTTCTTATGTTCCCTACAACCTTACAACGGTCCATTGATAGGGATCCACTCATCATGTCTAGTTAGATCCATGCCCTTGCATGCACCAAGTCTTAACTGACTTGCGTTGACCTAATGGTCAACCATGCATGCGCCAAGGGCTGAACAACCAACATGAGTTCTGGCAAGCGGGTGTGACCCCGGGCCTAACTCATGTGTGTTCACTGGTTGTCTCAACCAGACCTCGCTACACGCCTGTGATGCAGTCGACCTATAGCCACCTCATGCTTGCGCAGAGGTGCCATCTGGTCGACCCATCTAGGCTGTCAGATGGTCTGATCAGACTATTTGGATCCAACCTAGAGGATGATTTCAACCCCATCAACCCGTCTAAGGGTTTACAGTAGGCGCTTAGATCTAAGTGAAGCGCGCAAGATGATATAATTTTTGACAAACAAAAACCTAACAAGCGCCAACACAATATAACATGCACATCACACATGCGCCAACATCTAATAGCATAGTATGTATTTTCGCTTGTGATAAAGTAGATCTAAGCAACGCAAACAAGGATCACACAACATGAAGCAATCATATAGACATATAACAACCGCATGCTCTGATACCAATTGAAAATAGCCCTAAATCTAGGGGGCCGAAACCCTAAGGGTGGCGCAAAAGAAAGTTTTCGCATGGGAAGCTAGGGTTTCAACAATAATCGCATATATGTTTATATGATCAACCTCTTATAGTTAGGAATCATACCATAGCCATTTCGATTGGATGGCGTCAAGGAAGAAGAGATTCGAATGAAACTCCTCCAAAAGGTGCGCACACAAGGTGATGCCGCCTACTCCTTGAGATCCTTGTGCTAGCAAGGTTCTTCAAGGGTCTTTGATCGAATCAAAGGGATGAGATGTCTTCTCCCACTCGGCCAAGACCTCTCCAAGACGTGAAGGAAGCTTTTCACCCGAGAGAGAGCGTCGAGAGCAAGAGTCAAAACGTATTGGCGTTCAAGAGAGGTGGCGCATGAAGACTTACTAAAAATAGCAAGCCATGAAGAGCATGCGCCCACTTCTTCATAACCGACAATAACGCTTCAAAGATTGAACCATGCGTTCATTCTCTTGAACCGGTTTAATCTAATTGACCCAACTCAATTTGGTTCAAAGACCAAATCAAAACAGCCCAAGCCATTTGGTCTAGATCATCTTAAACCCTAAGGCTCCTGATCTAACCATTCATCTCGTGATGCTTTTGATCTCACCGATCTAGCATCAATTCTCTCGATCGAAGCTTACCGATCTCAAGCCCTAATCAATCAAACATGATCAGACCAGATCTCACTTACAATTAGAGTCTAAATCCCTTTAAACTGAACTTAATCAATTCAGTCCACACGATCTGACTTAAGTAAGCCATATCATCAAATTGTGCGACCCTAAGGGTTTCCTTTAAATGTCGGTAACGATAACTCACGTTATCACGATCAGTGAGGGGTATCTAGCAACACATCACTGTCTCCCGATATAAAGGAAAGAGTCTTCCAAGACTACACCCAAACCACAGCACAAGTGTGAATCCATTTCACAAGGCATACAAGTTTCCTTTGCCACTGGATGTTCTTATTAGACAAGCGTGTCAAGCCTGTAACTCCAATATGATGAGCATGATTAGATCAGATGAACATAGTCACCTGGGTATGGCCATACACTTTCTCAATCATCTCATCCAGGGGGGGCCCCATAGAACATCATACTCCTTAAACAAAGAGACGGCAATCCTATATCTATCACCAGTGCCCTAACCTAACTCATGATCATTATCCAAGATAGTCTATAACGATTATGTTTCAAATGATATTGAACTACCTCAAAACAATGACAATCATCATTTAGAAACACAAGTGATCTCAAGTCAGAGGAAGTATGCCACTTGTTGCATACAAGGATTATTCACATTGTGACAAGCAATTGAATATCCTAGTAGGGTCTGTCCAGTACATCCAATGTACCCATGAGTCTACATCTTATTCCATGCTCGAAGCATCCTATAAGATTAGAACACACATTAGTCTTAACCATATAAAGGCTGACTCATGTTCACCAAGATATCTCGACTAAGGACATATAGCATGTCAGCCTAGCTGAACAACATTGAGACATTATTCAGAAGCACAGTTATTGCAGCAGACAATGTAACAAACTGAATAATAACCATTGCCTTTATAAACATAAGAGTTTATACATGATACTGTTACAATCCCAAGGCCTCAAACATTAGCCTTAAGGGCATACCCCAACATGTCAAACGTCAGGATTCTAGCAAGCTAGAACCTAGATCTGATAAGTGTATGTTTGTGGGGTACCCTAAGGTGACTAAGGGTTACTACTTCTATATTCTCACTGAGAACAAAGTTTTTGTTGCTCGGGATGCTGTCTTTCTAGAGAAAGAATTTCTCATGAAAGAAGTTAGTGGGAGGAAGTTTGACTTGGATGAGGACCAAGTGCAACCACAAGACAAATAGATGGAATCTGAGCCACCTGCAGCGGTTGCTGTACAACCTGAGGCTCAGACACAGGTTCCACGTAGGTCTGGGAGGATTCGTCGTGCACCTGAGAGGTATGGGTTACTGCCGACCCAACACGATGGGATCTTCATCATTGAGGATGAACCCAGGACTTATGATGAGGCGGTCAGTGGACCGGACTCCGAGAGATGGCTTGAGGTCATGATGAAAGTCCCTAAAAGGGGAGCGAAACCCTAATATGCGCTGATTAAAACTTTTTGCATAGCGGAAGCTAGGGTTTCTAAGATCGCATGGATGAATATATGATCAACTTTAATAACATGTATAGATCGAGAAGGGATCATACCATAGCCATTGCTTGGATAGTGCCTTGGAAGCTAGAGGGCAATGTGGCTCTCCTCCAAAGGTGCCGCACACAAGATGAGAAATGGCTTTCTCCTTGTTGTTCCTTGGGCTAGCAAGGATCTCCAAGTCTCCTGATCGCTTGAAGGGAAGATGAGATGATCTCTTGGCTGGGCCGAATCCTCCTTGAGCGTCAAGACTCACCACACGAGAGGAGAGAGGCAACAAGAGGAAGTTGCGAGTGAGAATAGAGCAATGCTCTCGAACGTGAGGCGTGCTCCCTATTTTGGAAAGCATGACTTCCAAAAATAGTAAACCCTCAATGTGTTCAAGCGTTCACGCCAAGTGAACAAGTCGCAACATTCTCCTGTTTGAACCAAGCGTTCACTTGATGAACCGGTTCAATCTCATTTGGTTTAAAGACCAAATCAAACCAAGCATTGGTCTAGATCATATTAAACCATAAGGCTCAAGATCTAACCATTCATCTCTTGATGCTCTTGATCTCATTGATCTAGTATCAATTCTCTCGATCGAAGCTTACCGATCTCAAGCCCTAATCAATCAAACATGATCAGACCAGATCTCACTTACAATCAGAGTTTAAATCCCATTAAACTGAACCAAAACAATTCAGTCCACACGATCTGACATAAGTAAGCCATATCATCAAATTGTGCGACCCTAAGGGTTTCCTTTAAATGTCGGTAATGATAACTTACGTTATCACGATCAGTGAGGGGTATCTAGCAACACATCACTGTCTCCCGATATAAAGGAAAGAGTCCTCCAAGGCTACACCCAAACCACAGCATAAGTGTGAACCCAAGTCACTTGACATATGTGTTTCCTTTGCCACTGGACGTTCTTATTGGACAAGCGTGTCAAGCCTGTAATTCCAATATGATGAGAGTGGTTAGATCAGATGAACATAGTCATCTGGGTATGGCCATACACTTTCTCAACCATCTCATCCAGGGGGCCCCTTCAGAACATCACACTCCAAACAAGGAGACGGCAATCCTATATCTATCACTAGTGCCCTAACATGACTCATGCTCATTATCCAAGATAGTCTATAACCATTATGTTTCAAATGATATTGAACTACCTCAAAACAATGCCAATCATCATTTAGAAACACAAGTGATCTCAAGTCAGAGGAAATATGCCACTTGTTTGCATACAAGGATTATTCACATTGTGACAAGCAATCGAATATCCTTCGTAGGGTCTGTCCAGTACATCCAATGTACCCATGAGTCTGCATCTTATTCCATGCTCGAAGCATCCTATAAGATTAGAACACATATTAGTCTCAATCATATCAAGGCTGTCTCATGTTCACCAAGATATCTCGACTAAGGACAATACTGCATGTCAGCCAAGCTGAACAGCATTGAGGCATTATTCAGAAGTATACATATGGCAGCAGATAATGCAACAACCTGAATAACAACCATTGCCTTTATAAACATTAAGTTTATACATGATACTGATATAATCCCAAGGCCTCAAACATTAGCCTTAAGGGCATACCCCAACAATCTCCCACTTGCACTTAATCTAATGGTTGAGAAATCTCAAACCCATATTATTACAGTGCTTCTCATGCTTCTGCTGCGCCAGAGGCTTTGTAAGCGGGTCAGCTAGATTGTCATCTGTATGAACCTTGCAGATTTTGATCTCGCCATGATCAATGATCTCCCGGATCAAGTGAAACCTTCTCTGTATGTGCTTGGACTTCTGGTGCGACCGTGGTTCCTTTGCCTGTGCTATTGCTCCAGTGTTATCACAGAAGATAACCAAAGGATCTGCACTCGAAGGAACAACACCCAGTTCCTGAACGAACTTACGAATCCACACTGCCTCCTTGGATGCTTCTGAGGCTGCAACATACTCGGCTTCTGTTGTGGAATCAGCAACAATTGATTGTTTGAAACTTTTCCACACCACTGCTCCTCCATTCAAGCTAAAAACATAGCCTGATTGCGATCGGAAATCATCCTGGTCAGACTGGAATGAAGCGTCAGTATATCCTTCAATACTGAGTTCTTCCTGACCTCCATAAATCAAGAACATATCTTTGGTCCTCCGAAGATATTTCAAAATGTTCTTAACCGCAATCCAGTGTGCCTTACTTGGATTACTTTGGAACCGACTGGTCACGCTTAACCCGTAAGCGACGTCTGGGCGAGTACACAACATCGCATACATAATAGACCCAATAGCCGAAGCATAAGGCGTATTGTCCATTTCATCTTTCTCAGTCTGTGTTTGTGGACACTGACTCTTTGAAAGATTCAGACCATGTCTGATTGGAAGATATCCTCTTTTAGAATTTTCTAAATAGAATCTCTCCAGGACTTTATCGATGTAAGTACTCTGGCACAGCCCGAGAAGCCTCTTTGATCTATCTCTGTAGATCTTCACACCTAATACATAGGCTGTTTCTCCTAAATCTTTCATCTGGAAACATTTTCTTAACCATGCCTTGACGGCATGCAGTTCAGGAACATCGTTTCCAATGATCAAGATATCATCGACGTAGAGGACTAGGAAAGTAATCACGCTCCCACTAAACCTCTTTTATACACATGGGTCATCTTCATTTTTGATGAAACCAAATTCACAGATTGATTCATCAAAATGAATATTCCAGCTTCTTGATGCTTGTTTAAGTCCATAAATGGACTTCTTTAATTTGCATATTTTATGACGATCTGATGGATTGATGAAACCTTCAGGTTGTGTCATATATACATCCTCTTCTAGTTTTCCATTAAGGAAAGCGGTCTTCACATCCATTTGCCAGATCTCATAATCATAATATGCCGCTATCGCGAGAATAATCCGAATAGACTTGAACATGGCTATAGGAGAGAAAGTTTCATCATAATCTATCCCGTAGATTTGTTTGAAACCTTTCGCAACTAGCCTGCCTTTATAGGTAACCACGTTACCATCCATGTCAATCTTCTTCTTGAAGATCCACTTACAGCCTATAGGGATTACTCCCGGAGGCGGATCAACCAAATCCCAGACTTGGTTATCTGACATGGAGTCCATCTCGGCTCGCATAGCTTCAAGCCATCTCGTTGATTCCGGTCCACTGACCGCATCCGCATAAGTGAGGGGTTCATCATTAATGATGTAGACTCCGTCATAGCGCTCAGGCTGTCGACGGATCCTTCCCGATCTTCGCGGTTCCCGTGATATCTGAGCCTCAGGTTGTTCAGTAACCTGAACTACTGGCTCAGGCTCATCCAACTGTGCTTGACTACTTTGTCCTTCTTCTGGATTCTCATCCAGCTTTATTTCTCTCCCACTGGCTTCTTGCAGAAGAAATTCCTTCTCAAGAAAAATAGCCGTCCGAGCAACAAATACTTTGTTCTCTTTGGGATAGTAGAAATAATAACCCTTTGTTTCTTTAGGGTAACCGACAAAGATACATTTATCAGATCTGCTCTCCAGTTTCCCAGAGGCGAGCTTTTTGACATAAGCCTCGTAACCCCAGATTTTAATAAATGTCAAGCTCGGCTGTTTCCCATACTATAACTCATATGGCGTCTTTGAAACGGCCTTGGATGGCACTCGGTTTAGTACCTTTGCAGCTGTTTCCAGTGCAAATCCCCAAAAGGAGTAAGGTAGAGTAGCCTGACTCATCATAGAACGAACCATATCCAGTAAGGTTCTATTTCTCCTCTCGGACACACCATTCCATTGCGGTGTTCCTGGCGGAGTGAGCTGTGAGATAATCCCACACTCCTTCAGATAGTCAGTAAACTCTCGACTCAAGTATTCTCCACCTCGATCTGAACGAAGTGCCTTGATATTTCGGCCTAGCTGATTTTGTACTTCATTTTTGAACTCTTTGAACTTGTCAAAAGATTCACTTTTATGTCCCATTAGATAGACATAACCATACCTACTGAAATCATCAGTAAAGGTAATGAAGTATGAATAGCCACCTCTGGCATGTTTACTAAATGGACCACACACATCACTGTGAATGAGGTCAAGTAAACCTGAAGCCCTTTGACCTTTGTTGGAAAAAGGAGTCTTCGTCATTTTGCCCAATAAACAAGCTTTGCATGTATCAAGCTCCTCATAGGAGAATGATCCCAGCAGTCCATGTTCATGCAACCGCTTAATGCGCTTCTTGTTAATGTGGCCTAAACGACTATGCCATAGCAAGGTGCTGTCATCAGCATACTTGGCTTTCTTATTATCAATCTGTTGTACAGAACATTCCATGTCCAACATGAATAACCCATTGTTAATCGACCCAGTAGCATAAACAATATTATCAAAAGAAATATAACACTTTGAAATCTTGCATTCAAAGGAAAACCCTTTCCTGACAAGAGCAGGAATAGAGATAATATTCTTAGTTATGCTCGGTACAAAATAACAATTGTCCAGTTCTAATACAAGACCAGATGGCAAAGAGATGTGATAAACTCCTACAGCAATAGCAACAACCCGTGCCCCGTTTCCTACTCGTAGGTCCACCTCATGCTGTCCCACCTGTCTTCTTCTCTTGAGTTCCTGTACATTTGAACAAATGTGAACTCTACATGCAGTGTCTAACACCCATGAAATAGAAGAAGATAGCATGACTTCAGTCACAAAAATACCTGAGCCAGAAGCGAAAGGATTGCTTCCCTTCTTATCTCCTGGGAGCGCTTTACAGTCCTTCTTCCAGTGACCTAGCTGGCCACAATGGAAACATCTGTATTCCTTTGACCGCTTTACCTTTTGTTTCAAAGCCTTGTTGTAGCTCTTGACAGGGGCATTGCCCTTCTTCCCCTTCTTCTTGTTCCTTGAAGGAACCATTAGGACAGAGGATGAAGGCTTTCCCTTCTCACGAGACTGAGTCTGCTCTGTAGTCAAGAGCATGTTCAGTAACTCTGCCGGGGTACAGTCGATCTTGTTCATATTAAAATTAATGATGAACGGATCGAAAGAGGCCGGGAGAGACTGCAAGATGATGTCTACAACAAGCTCCTGATTGATGGTGTGTCCCAGTTTCTCTAGAGCCTCCTTGTACCCAATCATCTTGAGTACGTGAGCTCCCACTGGACTCCCTTCAGTCAGTTTGCTCTGAAAGAAAAGTTTAGTCAAGTTATAGCGTTCAGTCCTTGCCTGTGCAGCATACAGCATCTTGAGATTTGCTATAATTTCAATAGCAGATAAATCTTCATGCTGACGCTGAAGCTCTGGCGTGATAGACGCAAGCATAAGGCAAGCGACATCAATGCTATCATTGACATGCTTCTCATAAGCTTCCCGAACCGCCCTTGCGGCGTTCGCAGCGGGTTGAGGCGGTATTGCCGTCTCGAGGACATACAGTTTCCTCTCAGCCTTAAGAACAATCTTAAGGTGTCCGTACCAGTCTGAGAAGTTTGGCCCAGCAAACTTCTCCCTTTCCAGTAAGGATCGCACATTGAACGCTGTGGTGTTCATTGCTGCAGTAATCTACAACATTGCAAGAATAGCAAGGTCAGTATCAATGTTAGAATCAATCCAGGACTTAAGAATGATTCTTTTCTCACTATTTTATCTGACTGAAAAATCCAGTAAAACAGTCCGAAAGAGTTAAAACTCTTTTAGTGAGATGGGATCCAGATTTCATACTTGGTCTCCGCGTCCCGCTCAGGCGAGATAAGATGCACAGAGAGTACAAGCACTAATCTCTGGTAGGCAATCCCTGCCAATCGCCAACCCGTGCGATTCCCCTTCATCTGGGCAATCCAGCAGACTATGCCAACTGAGTTGGTACAACACAGTCTCTGATCCCTTAGATGGCTGCCTCCATATGGCTACCATATGCTCAATATGTAGCCTACATGGTCAAGCTGACCTGACCTACTCCCTGGACCACCACGTACTATGCTGAGCAACGAGAAGCGATAAATCCCTTCTCTGTAGCACGCAGGTGTAATCACACACCGTCTGAAGATAGATGGGCGTGCCCACTGAGTGGGTACAACACGGCCCCAACGATAGTCAGAACAGTGAGGTTTCGCGTCAGAAGGCTTACGTGCTTGATATTCATCGTTGGATTTTAACGGTCCTTTTACCTTCTTACTATCATACAAATCCTATGGTGATAGCAGAAGAATAAATCATGCAGTTACTAAATTACTTTAAACAGTAAATTGAAAGCATGATGATCTTATGTGGTAAAAGCCCCTTAAGCCTAAGTAAGACCTTAATTAACTTAAGTCTTCACTTGAGCTCTTGATGGGTCTTTAGCATTTCCTCTGGCCCAACCCGGGCCCAAGCGCCCACTACAGCTCAGATGCGCCCACCAGGTAAAATGCGCCTGTCCTAGAGTCGAACCCTAGACCTCCCACTGGTGAAGCCAATTGCTGTATGCGCCTCTGCCATGTGTGCTCTGTGCTCATGTCTGATTAAATTACAATTTAATCTATCTAGACATGATTGACACGCAGGTCAATTACACTTTATAAATTAATTAAAATGTGATGCGCATATCACAATAATAATTTACAATATACATCCAGGCACGCAGGCACCAGCACAGCACACATTAAAATTGGGCAGCCCACATAAGATTAAATAGACAATCATTCATGTTATACAAACTTCATGTGATCCAGTCAAGAAAATAAAATTTTTGAAAATCCCATTGGCTTCATTTTATTTCCTTATGTGCCCTACTACCTTACAATGGTCCATTAATAGGGATCCACTCATCAGACCTAGTCAGACCCACTGCCCTTGCATGCACCAAGTCATAACCGACTTGAGTCGACCTCATGGTCAACAATGCATGCGTTAAGGGCTGAACGTCCCTCATGAGTTCTAGCAAGCGGGTGTGACCCCGGTCCTTGATCATGAGCGTTCATCGGTTGTCTCAATCAGACATCGCTACACGCCTTTCTGCAGTCGACCTATAGCCACCTCATGCTTGCGCATAGGTGCCATCTGGTCGACCCATCTAGGCTGTCAGATAGTCTGATCAGACTGTTGGGTCTAGACAGGACGATGACTTCAACCCTAATAACCCGTCTAAGCTTTAAAGTAGGCGCTTAGATCTAAATGGATGCGCGCAAGTTGTTATAAGGTTTTGATAAAAATAACATTCATCATGCGCCAACAATAAACATCATACATGCGCTAAATGTAAAACATACATCTATTTTCGCAAACTAGCATGTAATTTCGCATGATGATATCCTTAGATCTATTCATAAGCGCAAACAAGGATCACAACAAGCAATCATATGATTCATACATGAACTCGGCTCTGATACCAATTGAAAGTCCCTAAAAGGGGAGCGAAACCCTAATATGCGCAGATTAAACTTTTTGCATAGCGGAAGCTAGGGTTTCTAAGATCGCATGGATGAATATATGATCAACTTTAATAACATGTATAGATCGAGAAGGGATCATACCATAGCCATTGCTTGGATAGTGCCTTGGAAGCTAGAGGGCAATGTGGCTCTCCTCCAAAGGTGCCGCACACAAGATGAGAAATGGCTTTCTCCTTGTCGTTCCTTGTGCTAGCATGGATCTCCAAGTCTCCTGATCGCTTGAAGGGAAGATGAGATGATCTCTTGGCTAGGCCGAATCCTCCTTGAGCGTCAAGACTCACCACACGAGAGGAGAGAGGCGACAAGAGGATGTTGCGAGCGAGAATAGAGCAATGCTCTCGAACGTGAGGCGTGCTCCCTATTTTGGAAAGCATGACTTCCAAAATAGTAAACCCTCAATGTGTTCAAGCGTTCACGCCAAGTGAACAAGTCGCAACATTCTCCTCTTTGAACCAAGCGTTCACTTGATGAACCGGTTCAATCTCATTTGGTTTAAAGACCAAATCAAATCAAGCATTGGTCTAGATCATATTAAACCATAAGGCTCAAGATCTAACCATTCAACTCTTGATGCTCTTGATCTCATCGATCTAGCATCAATTCTCTCGATCGAATCTTACCGATCTCAAGCCCTAATCAATCAAACATGATCAGACCAGATCTCACTTACAATCAGAGTTTAAATCCCATTAAACTGAACCAAAACAATTCAGTCTACACGATCTGACATAAGTAAGCCATATCATCAAATTGTGCGACCCTAAGGGTTTCCTTTAAATGTCGGTAACGATAACTTATGTTATCACGATCAGTGAGGGGTATCTAGCAACACATCACTGTCTCCCGATATAAAGGAAAGAGTCCTCCAAGACTACACCCAAACCACAGCACAAGTGTGAACCCAAGTCACTTGACATATGTGTTTCCTTTGCCACTGGACGTTCTTATTGGACAAGCGTGTCAAGCCTGTAATTCCAATATGATGAGAGTGGTTAGATCAGATGAACATAGTCATCTGGGTATGGCCATACACTTTCTCAACCATCTCATCCAGGGGGCCCCTTCAGAACATCACACTCCAAACAAGGAGACGGCAATCCTATATCTATCACTAGTGCCCTAACATGACTCATGCTCATTATCCAAGATAGTCTATAACCATTATGTTTCAAATGATATTGAACTACCTCAAAACAATGCCAATCATCATTTAGAAACACAAGTGATCTCAAGTCAGAGGAAATATGCCACTTGTTTGCATACAAGGATTATTCACATTGTGATAAGCAATCGAATATCCTTCGTAGGGTCTGTCCAGTACATCCAATGTACCCATGAGTCTACATCTTATTCCATGCTCGAAGCATCCTATAAGATTAGAACACATATTAGTCTCAATCATATCAAGGTTGTCTCATGTTCACCAAGATATCTCGACTAAGGACAATACTGCATGTCAGCCAAGCTGAACAGCATTGAGACATTATTCAGAAGTATACATATGGCAGCAGATAATGCAACAACCTGAATAACAACCATTGCCTTTATAAACATTAAGTTTATACATGATACTGATATAATCCCAAGGCCTCAAACATTAGCCTTAAGGGCATACCCCAACACATGAGATCCAAGATGGATTCCATGTGGGCTAACCAAGTCTGGGATTTGGTTGAGCTACCTGATGAGGTAAAACCCATTGGATGTAAATATGTCTTCAAGAGGAAGACAGACATGGATGGCAATATAGTTACCTATAAGGGTAGACTAGTGGCTAAAGGATTTAAACAAAGTCCACGGGGTGGACTATGATGAAACCTTCTCGCCAGTTGCCATGATCAAATCCATTCAGATTCTGATTGCTATAGCTTCATATCATTACTATGAGATATGGTAGATGGATGTGAAGACAGCGTTCCTTAACGGGAAGCTGACTGAGGATGTGTATATGTCACAACCTGATGGCTTCATCCATCCTGTAGAGGCTAATAAGGTCTGCAGGCTAAAGAAATCCATTTATGGATTAAAGCAAGAATCTCGAAGTTGGAATCTTTGATTTGATGAAGCCGTGAGAGATTATGGCTTTATCAAAAGTGAAGATGACGCTTGTGTATACAAAAAATTCAGTGGGAACTTGGTGACTTTTCTGGTCATGTATGTCGATGACATACTGCTCATCGGAAACGACATCCCTAGTCTTCAAGCTGTGAAGACATGGTTAGGGAAGTGTTTCGAGATGAAGGACTTAGGGGAGGCCGCCTACATTCTAGGCGTGAGGATCTACCGAGATAGATCCAAGAGGTTCTTGGCCCTTAGTCAGAGTACCCACATTGATAAGGTCCTGGAGAGGTTCAACTTGGAGCAATCCAAGAAAGGATACCTTCCAGTGAGAGATGGCCTTACTCTCTCAAAGAGCCAGTGTCCTACAACACAGGCTGAGAGGGATAACATGAGTCGAATTCCCTATGCTTCGGCAGTGGGATCGATCATATATGCAATGCTGTGTACTAGACCAGATGTGGCTTATGCTGTAAGCTTAACCAACCGATACCAATCCAATCCAAGTTTGCAGTATTGGGTGGCTGTAAAGAATATCCTTGAGTGTCCTGAAAAGGACTAAGGATTTATTCTATATGGTCTACGGGGGACAGGAAGAGCTCAGTGTGCAGGGCTTCACTGATGAGTCGTTCCTGTCTGATCCTAACGACTTCAGATCGCAGACCAGCTATTAGTTTAAGATGGTTGGAGGTGCTGTATGCTGGAAGAGCTTCAAGCAATCCACCATAGCTAATTCTACAACCGAAGTTGAGTATGTGGTTGCTTCTGAGGCAGCCAATGAAGCCGTTTGGATCAGGAAGTTCTTTTCTGAACTTCAGGTGGTTCCAAGTGCAATGGATCCCATTGAGCTCTAGTATGGCAACAATGGGAACTGCACATACTAAGGAACCGTGGTCTCATCAAAGGTCCAAACACATGCTCAGGAGATTTCACCTGATCAGAGAGATCATTGACAGAGGTGATGTCAAGATTAGCAGAATTGACACAGAGAGCAATCTAGCAGACCCACTAACCAAGGCTTTGGCGCAGTAGAAGCATGATGGTCATACTAGAGATATGGGGTTGAGGTTGCTCAACCTCTAGGTCTTAGTGCAAGTGGGAGATTGTTGGTGTATAATGGGGACAAGTGTTCTCCCCTAGGCGCCTACGGCATAATGGGGAGAAGTGGCACAATTTGCTTCATAAGGAAGCAATTGGCGCCTCCTCCCTTTATCCCTTATGGTATGAATGCCTCTATGGCATTGCTTGGGGCGCAAGGCAAGGCCTTGGCGCACAAGGAAAGGCGTGGGCACAAAAGGAATGGTTGAATGAGAATTATGGAAATGTCTTGGAGACTTTCCTTGCCTCAAACCTTCTCATCCTAGCCGCCCACTTGTCTTGATCCTAGCCTTTCACAAACCTTCTCTTGCCCTATAAAAGAGCACCTAGCCGCCCCCTCTCATGAGTGACAATTCCTTGGAGGCGTAATCAATAGAGAGGGGCGAAAGCTTGGAGGCTCTTGGTGCAACTTCTCTTCCTCCATCATCTAGCCGCAAGCACAAGTCTTCTTCTCCTCCTCTTGGCTCAAGAAGGACTTGGACTTGGCAACTACTTCTCCTCTCCTTCTTCTTGGCGCATACACCTTGGAGGTAGTGCAGAGTTGAAGAGGGCGAGCACAAGGCTTGGATCTTCTTCCCGAGGCTATCACCGGGCGTGGAAGAAGAGAACTCGAGGTATCCGTGTGTGTGAAACTGCAGAGGGCGCACGCTTGGGCGCCTACCACGACATCGACCTCATCTTGATCTAAGGTATTTCCTAACTCATCGTGTCGACTCTCTTGCTTGCGATCTTCACTGGGGTTTTGGGACCGGCCTGTTTCGGGGATATTGCTTTCGCTGTGCAATGTATGTTGTAATCTCTATTTTTGAAAATTGTAAAATATCCCCGGGGTTTCCCAACAGCATCCGTGTGTGCAAGACTGCAGAGGGCTAACACTTGGTCGCCTACCTCGACATCTACCTCATCTTGCTCCTAAGGTATTTACTATCTCATTGTGTCGACTCCCTCGCAAGACGATCTTGTCGGGAAACCCCGGAGACATTTTACAATTTTCAGAGTCATAGACATACATATTACGCAGCGGAAGAATGTCCCCGAAACAGGCCGGTCCCAAAAACCCAGTGAAGATTGCAAGCAAGAGAGTCGACACGATGAGTTAAGAAATACCTTAAGAGCAATTTGGAGTGATGCCGATGTAGGCGCCCAAGTGTGCGCCCTCTGCAGCCTCACACACACAGATCTCTTGAGTTATTTTCTTCCACGCCCGGTGCTAGCCTCGGGAAGAAGATCAAAGCCTTAGGGAGATGCTCCACTTCACTTGCGCCACCAAGAGGAATGGATGCACCAAGAGAAGTATGAAACAACCCAAGCCGCCAAGAGGAAAGGAAGGAGAAACTCTCGGCTATGGAAGAAGGAAGATGCGCCCTTGCTCCTAGCACTCGCCCCTCTTCTTGTGTTCACACCTTCAAGGATTGATCACTTATAAGAGGGCTCGGCTAGGTGCTCTTTTATAGGGCAAGAGGCGGTTTATGAAAGGCTAGGATCAAGACAAGTGGGCGGCTAGGATGAGAAGGTTTGAAACAAGGAAAGTCTCCAAGACATTTCCATAATTCTCATTCAACCATTCCTTTTATGCCCATGTCTTTCTTTGTGTGCCAAGGCCTTGCCTTGCGCCCCAAGCAATGCCATGTAGGCATTCATACCATAAGGGATAAAGGGGGAGGCGCCAATTGCTTCCTTATGAAGCAAATTGCGCCACTTCTTCCCATTATGCCCATAGGCGCCTAGGGGAGAAGATTTGTCCCCATTATACCCTTCTAGCCCTTCTTCTCTTTATGACAACTTATTATTGGGCCTCATTGGATAATGAGCTAGCCCAAACTCCATTACATGGGTTGATTAAGCACTTGCATCCAATCCAATGCAACCCTAATCCAAATGTGAACAATCTAGGTCAATTTCAGGTCAACCTGCCAAAAATGAAGTTTGGCTCTAATAATATTCTTCCATCTCATCAGGCCCATTGGCACGGATAAAATCTCCCAATTAGATCCGAGTTATCCAATAACTCGATCATAAGGCTTCCCGATCAATACGAGAACTCAAGTATCAAGGTGTGCGACCCTGTAGGTTCCTCTGACGCTGGCAGTGCTGACCAAAGGTCATCACAAGCAGTGAGTGGCACCTAGCAGTGCATCGCTGCTACCCAGGTCATTGGAATGGATATCGACATCGACATCCCCATCATCGCAACTAGGTACAGATGCATTATAGTCTCTTTGCCGAACTGATATCCGATTGGACAAGTGTGTCACCACTTGTTTTCATCCAATCACATGGCTATGACTAAAACAGGTTCTTACCTAGGTATGGCCATACACTCTCAGTCATAGAACCATAGAGGAGCTCCATGGATATCATACTTCCCTAAGGAAGGGGCAAATCCTATGTCTGTCCATTGACCTTCTCATATGAGTCATGACATGCTCAATGACAATCGTTATGACCTCCCAACTACGGTAAGGTGTTGGGTTGTATCAAAGCAAGTCCATAGCCATATAGAATGATCAATGACCTCAAGTCAAGGGATCAATGCATCTCCTGTCACTTATGAGGATAACTCATGACACCAAGTCATAGTCTCATAGCGGGTCTATCCAGTATATCCTCCAATGATATACCCATGTGTCTGCGTTAGCACCATGTGCCTAACCAGCCCACATACCAGTCTCACAAGTACCAGAGTTGTCCCATATCCACTCAGGTACATCGACTGGGGATAATTATTTGAACATAGATCCAATCTGTCTCTAGGGACATTATCATGTAAGTACACAATCGCAGGTGTAGACAAACAATGATAACGACAATGCCAGAATGATATATAAATATCAATGTCAAGTAGTACATAAGTTGACCAAAACTAGGTCCTAGGGCATATACACCAACAGATCTTCACTGGGTTTTTAGAACCAGCCTATTTCGGGGATATTCTTCCACTGTGCACTTGTATGTATTTGTTATTTTTGTGATAAATTGTAAGATATCCCCGGGGTTTCCCAACAGTGGTATCAGAGCGACTTACGAACCTCGAACGAGTACTTTCATGCTTTTCCATGCTCACATGCCATGTTTCAATTTTTTGAAAAATTGCATATTCACATGGTGGACGGTTTTTCTAATTAAGAAAAATTATAGTTTCTTGTTCCTATCATCTTGTCAATCTCTTTTGGAATTTTGGGTTATTTTTCTTGACTGATTTAAGATCAAGGGCGCACGTAGTTTTGTCAAGTAGGACGGGCATTGTGTCTACGGACTGACGAAAGGATCTATGAAATCATCATGAAAAGTTAATTGCAAATAACGAAAAGGTTTGTGATAAGAAGATGAGGAAAGGAGACTTGTTTCATGAGAAACTAAAATTTCAGATTTTGAGTTTTTCGTGAGCATGTAGAATTGCATGAGTAAATACCTTGCTTGTGCATGATGTTGTGCTCATGAGTCAAGCCTCTCTGTATGCCTGTGATGTATCCTTGTGAGGCCTGCGTGCTGCTTTTCTTTTTGCTTTTAATTAAGAAGAATATTAGGGTGGCGCATATCACTTGGAGCATTGGCGCATGCATCGCCCTTGATGGTGCATGCATGGTAAGTGGTGCAAGGTAGCATGGCCGAACCCTTATGGTTTGTAAGCTAGCCATTTTGGCCCCTTGCATGGTGGCGCATCTTCCTTGGAGTAAAATCCATGGCATTGGACGAACCTTGGGGTGAGCTTCTACAGTTTTCTAGGAACTACCTCTAGAGTTTGTGAGCTAAACCATGGTGAGGAGGACCTTGGAGCCAACCTTGAAGACCAAGCTTGTGGTTGGCTAGGCTAGGTGTAGTTTTAGCAGCTTGAATCATAGGTCAAGAGTTGAACCCCTTTTGGCATGGATTGGTTCAATGTCTTGACTGGGCTATGATCATATCGTCCTTTTATTGCTTTCTTTATAAAAGCTAAAGCATGACTGTGATGTTTTATCATTATGTTATCACTATAGGATTGCATGCCTGTAATGTTAGACATAAGATAAAACTGAGTTGATGAGACCACAAAAACCTTCACTCAAAATATCAAGTCTAGTAACCTTCTAACCCTCATGGACATGGAGTTGATGTTACAAGTTGATGAGACCTCAAAAACCCTCATCAAGCTATCAATCAGTTGTGTTGTGAACTATTTCCCACCCCCGTGGGACACACCCACTTATCATTAGAAGGTGTGTGGTGACAATGGTTTCCCTAGTCCAGTTTATCTAGGCGTGCCATTACAAGGAAACTCGTTGGCCCTGAGCATAACAGTTAGGAATGGACTTCACTAGATTTTCATATGTGCTGGGCACGTGATGAAACTCTACAGGCATCGTTGAGAGGTTAGGGTGTCATGTTGTATCCAGCCCTGGCTGGATAAGAAGTGCCTAGATTGTCTCAATAAGGGGAATTGCTGATGGAGGGGCCAACCCTGCCCCAAGGAGGTCTGGAAGGACTAGGAGGAAGCCCATCAGATATGGCTTTCCCTCCTAGGTCATCTTTCTTACCTTATTTTCACTTTCCTTATTTGCATTGAATAAAGCTCTAGTGCATTGTGTAGTTTCCTTATTTGCTTCTAGAATAGTCTACTGGCCTTTGTGTTAATAATTGGGCAGGTTATAGCCCAGCTCAAGGGAAGCTAGGAAGCTCAAGCTAAAGCCGCTCAAGTAGAGCTCCAATTATGGAAGGAGGCACTTCAACTACTTCAACTAAAGACTCCAAGTTGAAGGGGCTTACAATCAATGCAACTCCACCTTCCATATCAACCTAGGCGCCACTCAATATGATGATGATTCGAATGCAAGAAATCAGCCCACAATTTAATGCGCCTAGCCATCAACAATCTAGATCCACAAATCAAGGGATCACCATTTAGATCCACAAATCAAGGGATCATCATCTAGATCCACAATTTGAGGAATCACCCTTGGAAACCTCTTAACCGCCCATGCTCTTGAAGGAAGATTTTCGAATTCAAATAAGTCCAAGGCATGAAGGCGCCATCTCATCCATGCAAACAAGGAAGGAGCTCATAAAGAATTCGGCTACAAGGAAGCTCCATCAAGAAAGAATTCGAAATTCAAAAGGGCTAAAGGAAATGTATTAAATGTCATTAATTTCTTCCTTAAACCTTATGATTGCGCCTAGGGTGAATTGTCACCCTTGCCCATGGCTTGTTGAGCCTATAAATTGTAACCTCCCCTCTCTTTGTCTATTAGTTGCCTAGTGAAAAGAATCCTTGTGTTAGCATTGGTGATTGTCGCCTAAGAGTATTCTATCTCCCCCCTTCTCTAAAGGGCCGAGCCCTTTCCCTTCTTCCCCCTTTCTTCTCAAGTCTTCAACGCAACTCAACCACTTGAAGGATCTTGCGCACCTTTGGAGGGACTCTAAGAAGCTTCATCCTTTGTCCTCGGCAATCAACAAAGACCCTTAGGGGTTCTTCACTTTCGGCTTGCATGAAGGCTACACCAACAAGACTTCAAATTCGGCTAAGTTCTTTCCCCTATTCCATCTATAGATTCTAGAACTTGTTTTCTACACTAATCTAAACTTTGTTTGAAGGGGCGCAAGGACTTGGAGGACTCTTCACTAAGCGCAAGCTTTCTTCCCTCCCCCTCTCTCTCTTTAGTTAAGTGTTAAGGGAACTTGTGAGGCTTAACCTCCCCCTTAGTTTTGCTTTGTAATATGAATCCGTGGTGTGTGCGGATCTCGTTTGTCTGTGTTTGCTTGTAATGATGCAATACCTTCCATCAGAGTAGGACCGTTGAAGATCGGGACGATACGATCCTTCTATGCTCAAGGATCGCACTGTGAGTATTCCTACTTGTCTTTCAATTTGTAGGTAATTGCTATTTCTTTAAGTAGTCTAAATAGTTTAGTGTCGTTTTCTTTATTTATAAAAATACAAAACATATTTTCCAACTCCGTTTAGAGTAATTTCGGTTTTTATCAAAATACAAAAAAATATTTTCTGAAAGCGTTGTTTGAATGCTCCCTTACTTGTGAGTGATCCCACCTCCATCAATTGCTTAGAGCAATCGGCAGGCGTGACCACCTTAAGAAGCATGGGTCACTTTGTGCATCCCATCCCGCCCTCGTGGGACACGAAGCCCCATGTGGAATAAGGATCCCATCTCACTAAGAAATCTAAGATTTCTCGATTGACTTTGTGGGTTGTCAATTTGATTAAAATAGTGGGAGCAATGATCATTTAATACAAGTCCAGATTAAATGATCTCAAAGTAGTACTAATCTACTATTTCTTGGTTGTTGTAGAATAATGGCTGTGAACAATGGCAGATGGTCACTGCGATCTACCCTGGAAAGGGATAAGTTGGTTGGATCCAACTTACTGGTTTGGTATATGAACTTGAGAAATGTGCTCAAGCTCGAGAGGAAGCTCTATGTCCTTGAGCAGCCTATTCCAGAGCCACTTCCATACTTGGCCTCAGTGGCTGAGAAGGATGCTTATGATAAGTATTAGGTTGATACTTTGGAGGTTGCTAATTTGACGCTAACTAGCATGTCGACCGTGTTAAGAGGGCAATATAAATCTAAGAGTGCCTATGAGATTATTTCTAATCTAAGGCAGCTCTTTGATGAATTGGTTGAGCTTAACCCTCCTAAAGTAGACATTCAATGTGTTGAGCCGAGAGGCTCAACTAAGACAATGAAAATAAAGATGGAAAGAGTCAGGAATAATAAGTGCTACACATGTGGAGGACCACCTCACATGATAAAGGACATAGTGCGACTTCAGAATGAGAAGAAGAGAGGCAAGGCTTCGTCTTCATGCTCATGTATTTATGTTACTGAAGTCAACCTTTCTACTTCTATGTCATGGGTATTGGATACCACATGTGGAGCTCATATTTGTACAATTATGCTGGGCTCAAGAAAAGTAGATCAGTGCGGCCTAGAGAGATTGACCTATGGGTTGGAAATGGGGCACAGGTTGCTGTTGTTGCTGTAGGAGTTTTGACTCTCTCTCTGCCTTCTAGACTTCAATTAGAACTAGATCATTGCTATTATGTACCTTGGCTAACTAAAAACAGTGTGTCCATTCCATGCTTGGCAAAGAAAGGATTTAAGATTGAAATAAAGGAGAACTTTTGTTCTTTCTCATTTGCAAACATGTTTTATGGGAAGGGTACTTTGTGCAATAGATTATATGACTTGGACATGGATAGTTCTGTTGGGGTATGCCCTTAAGGCTAATGTTTGAGGCCTTGGGATTCCATGAGTATCATGTATATAAACTCTTTTGTTTATAAAGGCAATGGTTGTTATTCAGGTTGTTACATTGTCTGCTGCAATATGTGTACTTCTGAATAATGTCTCAAAGCTGTTCAGCTAGGCTGACATGCAGTTAAGTCCTTAGTCGAGATATCTTGGTGAACATGAGACAGCCTTGATATGATTGAGACTAATATGTGTTCTGATCTTATAGGATGCTTCGAGCATGGAATAAGATGTAGACTCATGGGTACATTAGATGTACTGGACAGACCCTATTAGGATATTCAATTGCTTGTCACGATGTGAATATTCCTTGTATGCTACAAGTGGCACATGTCCTCTGACTTGAGATCACTTGTGTTTCTAAATGATGATTGTCATTGTTTTGAGGTAGTTCAATATCATTTGAAACATAATGATCATAGACTATCTTGGATAATGATCATGAGTCAGGTTAGGGCACTAGTGATAGATAAAGGATTGCCGTCTCCTTGTTTAAGGAGTGTGATGTTCTAAAAGGGGCCCCCCCTATATGAGATGATTGAGAAAGTGTATGGCCATACCCAGATGACTATGTTCATCTGATCTAATCATGCTCATCATATTGGAGTCACAGGCTTGACACGCTTGTCCAATAAGAACATCCAGTGGCAAAGGATATATGTATGCCTAGTGAAGTGCATTCACCCTTGTGCTATGGTTTGGGAGTAGTCTTGGAAGACTCTTTCCTTTATATCGGGAGACAGTGATGTGTTGCTAGATACCCCTCACTGATCGTGATAACGCAAGTTATCGTTACCGACATTTAAAGGAAACCCTTAGGGTTGCACAATTTGATGATATGGCTTCTTTAAGTCAAATCGTGTGGACTGAATTGTTTGGATTCAGTTTGAAGGGATTTAATCTCTGATTATAAGTGAGATCTGGTCTGATCATGTTTGATTGATTAGGGCTTGAGATCGGTAAGCTTTGATCGAGAGAATGGATGCTAGCTCGGTGAGATCAAGAGCATCAGGAGATGAACGGTTAGATCATGAGCCATTTGGTTCATAGAAGGTCTAGACCATGTCTTGGCTTGGCTTGGTTTGATTTTGGTCTTTGAACCAAATCGAATTGAACCAAAGAATGAACCGGTTCACTATGTGAACGCATGGTTCATGAAGGAAAGCGTTTTGGCGTTGGCGAATGGCTTCATGACTTTCCATTTTGGGAAGTCATGTAACGCCACTCTTGATATCGCCTAAATGTTTTTGCTCTCTTGTCTTTGACGTGGCTTGCGATTTTCGTGTGGTGAAGGTGTTGACGACAAGGGGAGAACTCTCGTCCAAGCATCATCTCATCATCCCTACCATTCGAACAAGAACATCTTGGCACTTTTGCTAGCACAAGAGGTGCGCAAGAAGGAAGCCTTCATCATTTGGTGTGTGTCTTCTTTGGAGGAGATCTCTTTTGCTCTCTCTCTTCCAAGACGCCATCCAACACATGGCTTCGGTATGAAATACTTCTCATCCTTAAAAGTTGATCATATATGTATTCATGCAAACGATCTACATGAAACCCTATAAAATTTCATGCGCCCCCTTCGTTAGGGTTTCATCCCCTTTGCGCTCCCCCTTGAAGGGGACTTTCAAATGGTATCAGAGCTTATGGTTTATGCATGAATCATATGGTTGCTTTGAGTGATCCTTGTTTGCGCTTGCAAAGTATAGATCTATGTACATGCCGAAATAAACTACATGCTAGTTTAAGCTCTTAGATGTATGTTTATCTTGATTTGCGCATGTATAATGTTTTTGGTTAGCGCTTGTTAATGTTTTCAAAAAGAAAAACTTACCTTGCGCGCCCATTAGATCTAATGCGCCTACTATAATCCCTTAGATGGGTTGATGGGGTTGAAAGCATCATCTAGAATAGATCCAAGTCTGATCAGACCATCTGACAGCCTAGATGGGTTGACCAGATAGCACCTGTGCGCAAGCAAGAGGTGGCTATAGGTTGACTGCATCAAGGGCGTGTAGCGAGGTCTGGTTGAGACGACCATTGAACACACATGAGTTAGGCCCGGGGTCACACCCGCTTGCCAGAACTCATGAGGGTTGTTCAGCCCTTGACGCATGCATGGTTGACCATTAGGTCAACCCGAGTCAGTTAGGACTTGGTGCATGCAAGGGGCAGAGGATCTGACTAGATGGATGAGTGGATCCCTATCAATGGACCATTGTAAGGTTGTAGGACTCATAAGAAAATTAAAATTGATGCCAATGGGGTTTTCAAAATTTATTTTCTTTTAATTGGATCACATGTTGTTTGATGCCTATGCTTGTTTGTTTATTCTTATGTGGGCTGCCCATGTTAAATGTGTGCTGTGCTGGGGCCTGCGAGCCTGGATTTAACTTGTAAATTAATTTTATTGTGATCTGTGAATCACATTGTTCATTAATTTATTGTATATTTGACCTGCGAGTCAAGCTTGTCTAGATAGATCAAAATGTATTTTGATTAGACAAGAGCACAAAAGCACACATCGCAGAGGCGCATACAGCTGGTGGGCGCACCTGAGCTGCATTGAGCGCTGGGGCCCTGGGTTGGGCCAGATGAGTAGCTAAAAACCCATAAAGAAAAGCAAGTGAAGACTTAAGATAAATTAAGGTCTTACTTAGGCTATGGGCTTTTACCACATAAGATGCATGCTTTCTTTTATTGTTTAAATAAGTAGAACAGCATGATTTATTTATCTTCTGCTATCACCATAGGAATTGCATGATAGTGAAGAAGATAAAAGACCGTTAAAATCCAAACGCTAAAATATCAAGCTCGTAAGCCTTCTGACGCGAAACCTCACTGTTCTGACTATCGTTGGAGCCGTGTTGTACCCACTCAGTGGGCACGTCCATCTATCTTCAAACGGTGCTGGATTACACCTGCGTGTTACAGAGAAGGGATTTATCGCTTCTCGTTGCTCAGCATAGCACGTGGTGGTCCAGGGAGTAGGTCGGGTCAGCTTGACCATGTAGGCTACATATGTGGCGCATATGGAAGCACATGGAGGCAGCCATCTGTGGGATCAGAGACTGTGTTGTACCAACTCAGTTGGCACAGTCTGCTGGATTGCCCAGGTGAAGGGGAATCGCACGGGTTGGCGATTGGCTGGGATAGCCTACCAGAGATTAGTGCTTGTACTCTATGTGCATCTTATCTCGTCAGAACGGGACGCGGAGACCAAGTATGAAATCTGGATCCCATCTCACTAAAAGAGTGTTACTCTTTCGGGCTGTTTTGCTGGATTTTTCAGCCAGATAAAATAGTGAGAAAAGAATCTTTCTTAAGTCCTGGATTGATTCTGAACATTGATACTGACCTTGCTGTTCTTGCATTGTTGTAAATTCCTGCAGCAACGAACACCATGAGCTTCAATGTGCGATCCCTACTGGAAAGGGAGAAGTTTGCTGGGCCAAACTTCTCAGATTGGTTCGGACACCTTAAGATCGTTCTTAAGGCAGAGAGGAAACTGTATGTCCTCGAGACGGCTGTGCCGCCTCAACCCGCTGCGAACGCCGCAAGGGCGGTTCGTGATGCCTATGAAAAGCACGTCAATGATAGCATTGATGTCGCTTGCCTAATGCTAGCGTCTATGACGCCACCACTGCAGCGTCAGCATGAGGATATGTAGGCTATAGAGATTATAGCGAACCTCAAGATGTTGTATGCTGCACAGGCGAGGACAGAACGCTATAATCTGACAAAGCTTTTCTTTCAGAGCAAACTGGCTGAAGGGAGCCCAGTGGGAGCTCACGTGCTCAAGATGATTGTGCACAAGGAGGCTCTGGAGAAACTGGGGCATACCATCAACCAGGAGCTTGCTGTAGACATTATTCTGCAGTCTCTCCCACCCTCTTTCGATGCATTCATTATTAACTTTAATATGAACAAAATCGATTGTACTCCGGCAGAGCTGCTGAATATGCTCTTGACTACTAAGGAGACTCTGAAGGGAAAGCCTTCAACCTCTGTCTTAATGGTTCCTTCCAGGAACAAGAAGAAGGGGAAGAAGGGTGTAAGATCCAAGGATCTTAAGTCCTGGTAAGCATTATTTTTTTGAATTAAATAAAATTATTGACTGAGTTATTATTCCTGAGTATTGATAGTTAATTTATGATAAATTAATTAGAGATTTTTAGTTAATAATTATAGTTAATTAACTAGAGATTTTGTTGTTAATTAACTGGTTTATTGCTTGTTAAATTATTGTAAGTAATTAATTAGAATTTATTGGTTAATTAATTGGGCTTATTGGTTAATTAAATCCTTATTGGATGTTAATTAAAATCCTTAATGGATTTCGTTTAAGTGAATGGTTATTGGTTAAGTTAATTAAATTAATTGGTTAATTATGAGATATTGGGTTGGCGCTAATTGGATTTGAAATTCAAATTTATTAGCTAAATAAATTAAACCCTATTTGAATTAATGGGTTAATGGGTTTAAAATTTTAAAATCCAAAGTTTAAGTGGGAATTGCGCTTAGGGTAAGAGTTTTTGGCGAAATTCTAGCTTGGAAGAACCCTAGGCGACGGCTTGAAAGAAGAAGGCGATTCTTGGAAGCTTGGAGGCGATTTTCTTCTTCCTTTTGACGAAATTCTTTGAGGTGGAACTTCCTTGGTGAATTCTTGGAGATTCCTTAGGCGACTTAAAGGCTTTAGGCGATTTTGTGGAAGATTTTTCACCATAGTATTCTCGGTTCAAGGTGAGTGGAAGGTCTTGTTTGATCTATTAGATTGGTTGTGATTGTATTATATGATGCAATTGGATTCTTGGGAAAATTACCATGTTTAAAATCGAATTCTTGGGAAAATTGCTATGAAAACCGAATGTTGGTGTTGACTATGAGAAACGAAACAATCTCGAAAACTATTGTAAAAATCGAATTAATTTGATGATTGTTTAACCGAAAATTTGTATGAAATTTAAGGTATTTTGGTAGCATTAAATCATCGAACATTGAGCATGAATTTCTTGTTAATTAGATATTTTATAGAGAATTTTGGCAATATTAAACCAATGATTTTTTTGTAGCCGAAACCTTGTTAATTGTAGTTAAACCGAAATTTGATATTGTGGTTAACATGTTTCCATGTGAATTAAATCTTGATATTTCTCCATGAAAAGTTAGTTTAGGGTATTTTCCATGAAAACCGAATTTAAGGCATATCTCCATGAAAACCGAATTTAGGGTAATTATTGTGTGGAGTTTAGGAAGCATTAAATCATTGATCTTAAGTATGAAATTCTTGTTAACTAAGGTGTATTTTTAAATTGATATTATGTTTGAAACCGTGGGTTACATGTGTGATTTGTAAAGCAATTATGCTTTAATTTTATATTGATTTTTGGGGCGCATGATAAATGTTATATGTCGAATTTTATGGATGCTTGATAAATTGCCAATAATGTTATGTTGTAAAACTCATGTTTAGTTAATTAAGATCATGTAATTATGTTTGAAAACATTGGGTGATAATTTAGCAAAATTACACTGAACTGACCAGCCTGAAATTTAAGGACTACACAATATTCGGTGAAAATATTATGTGTTATGTTATATGATTTTGAACAATATGTGTGACTATGTGATTTTGAACAATAAGTGTTATGTGATGGGTTTTGTGAATTTGGAAAATTATGGGTTATGTGAATTTGGAAAATTATGTGATTATGTGATGGTTAGGACTAAGGCTAGGTGTAACTATGAACTCAAGGGGATAGTCCTTATGTGTTATGTTAAGGGTTTGAATTTCAGCCCTGTATTGTGATATGTGAGGAGGTTGATGTTCAGCCTGCCTATTATGATTATTGTGATGGGGGTTGATGTTCAGCCTGCCCGATATGATTTTTGTGATGACTATCCTAGAGTCTAGTTGACACTTAGGAGTCCACCTTTGTGAAATATGTTCACCTATGTGAAATATGAATTAAGATGTGTCTGTTGTCCAGTAGGAACCTTTTGGGAGAACGGGTTTTGACCCAAAGTGCCATGTCTTGGTCAGACAGGGGCCACCTCTTGATGTCACTACTCTTTTTGTGATGGGGTAATATAAGACCCAAAGTGCCATGTCTTGATCAGACAGGGGCCACCTCTTGATGTCATTACTCTTTATGTGATGGGGTGATATAAGACGCAAAGTGCCATGTCTTGATCAGACAGGGGCCACCTCTTGATGTCGTCACTCTGATGTGTTATGGGGTGAGGGACCAAAGTGCCACGTCGTGACCTGGCGGGGGCCACCTCTTGATTCTACTCACTATCCATGTTTATGTGTTGCATGCGGCTCCCAGTGCTTTGGCCAAGCCGGGTTAGACCATATTGGTCACTACTGAATATGCTGGACAACTAGGTTGATTATGTGTTGGTGTGTTTAGTGGTTTAGAGTATAACTCTAGAACCTGAGTTTGTGAACCTAAGTTATATGTGTTTAGTTGGTTTAGAATATATGTGTTTAGTTGGTTTAGAGTATAACTCTAGTACCCTTAGTTTGTTATATGTGGGTGTGTACATCTGACTGTTTATGTGACTTCTGTACTTAATCTTGTTATTTAATCTGGTTATATGTTGACATTATGTTCGACATTATGTTCCTGTTAAAGATTTTTAAAACAATCTGCATATATTTTTGAGTGTATGTTATGGATGGTCAATTAGACTATCCACTCACTGGGCTGTGTAGCTCACCCCTCATTATTTTCAGGTATAGAGCAGGGGCGCAGTTAGCATGATATTGATGTTGAGATTTATGCTTATAATGTCGGTTGTGGCCCTATGTTTATGCTTAATTAATTTGATGCCGGCTGTGGCCGAATATGAATTTTATGAACTATGTGAACCATGTGATGTGAACCATGTGAACTATGTGAATTTGTGTTGCCTGATTGTGGCAATTAAATGAGTTTGATTTTTGTGTCACCGCGGGCTTCAGCCTGGTTTCGGTGTTTGGTATGAGTTTATAAAATCGATTTTGTGATTTTGTTTTGAATTTCGGCTTGTTGTATATTCTATGAAATCGGTTTTGATATACCCTGTAACTTGCATATGTCTAGTGCAAGTATTGCCTGGTGGCAGGTACCCTTATGTGATTTATGATAATTGGGTTTTGTGGATATTTATGTATGGGTTTTTGGAAATTTTCAGATCGTGTTTTTTTCTTGAACTCGGTTTTACCTAGCATATGATCGATCTTATACGAAACATCCTGTTTCTTTTATGAAATGTGCCATTTGTTTGGGGTTAAGAATGTGGGATGTTACAAAGGGCAAAGCCCCTGTCAAGAGTTACGGCAAGGCTCTGAAACAGAAGGTAAAGCGGTCAAAGGACAACAGGTGTTTCCACTGTGGCTAGCTGGGTCACTGGAAAAAGGACTGTAAAGCGCTCCAAGGAGACAAGAGGGGAAGCATTGCTTCTGGCTCAGGTATATTTGTGACTGAGGTCATGATATCATCTTCTTCTGTTTCATGGGTGTTGGACACTGCATGTGGAGTTCACATTTGTTCAAATGTGCAGGAACTCAAGAGAAGAAGACAGGTGGGACAGCATGAGGTGGACCTACGAGTTGGAAACGGGGCACGGGTTGCTGCTGTTGCTGTAGGAGACTATTTCATCTCATTACCATCTGGCATTGTATTAGAATTAAACAATTGTTATTTTGTACCCAGTATTACCAAAAATATTATCTCTATTCCTGCTCTTGTCAGGAAAGGGTTTTCCTTTGAATGCAAGATTTCAAAGTGTTATCTTACTCTTGATAATATTGTTTATGCTACTGGTTCAATTAACAATGGGTTATTCATGTTGGACATGGAATATTCTATACAAAATATTGATAATAAGAAAGCCAAGTATGCTGATGACAGCACCTTGCTATGGCATAGTCGTTTAGGCCATGTTAACAAGAAGCGCATTAAGCGGTTGCATGATCATGGACTGCTGGGATCATTCTCCTATGAGGAGATTGATACATGCAAAGCTTGTTTAATGGGTAAAATGACGAAGTCCCCTTTTCCTAACAAAGGTCAAAGGGCTTCAGGTTTACTTGA
The DNA here is from genome assembly GCA_027563935.2 of Costus lasius. Taxonomy (NCBI): domain Eukaryota; kingdom Viridiplantae; phylum Streptophyta; class Magnoliopsida; order Zingiberales; family Costaceae; genus Costus; species Costus lasius. The sequence goes on from CM050446.2 coordinate 47,277,744, forward strand.
CCTTATACACAGTGATGTGTGTGGGCCATTTAGTAAACATGCCAAAGGTGGCTATCAGTACTTCATTACCTTTACTGATGATTTCAGTAGATATGGGTATGTCTATCTTATGAGACATAAGAGTGAATCTTTTGACAAGTTCAAAGAGTTCAAGAATGAAGTACAGAATCAGCTAGGCCGAAATATCAAGGCACTTCGTTCTGATCGAGGTGGAGAATACTTGAGTCATGCGTTTACTGACTATCTAAAGGAGTGTGGGATTATCTCACAGCTCACTCCACCAGGAACACCGCAATGGAATGGTGTGTCCGAGAGGAGAAATAGAACGTTACTTGATATGGTTCGTTCTATGATGAGTCAGGCTACTCTACCTTACTCCTTTTGGGGATTTGCACTGGAAACAGCTGCAAAGGTACTAAACCGAGTGCCATCCAAGGCAGTTTCTAAGACTCCATACGAGTTATGGTATGGGAAACAGCCGAGCTTGACATTTATCAGGATCTGGGGTTGCGAGGCTTATGTCAAAAAGCTCGCCTCTGGGAAACTGGAGAGCAGATCTGAGAAATGCATCTTTGTCGGTTACCCTAAGGAAACTAAGGGTTATTATTTCTACGATCCCAAAGAGAACAAGGTATTTGTTGCTCGGACGGCCATTTTTCTTGAGAAGGAGTTTCTTCTGCAAGAAGCCAGTGGGAGAGAAATAAAGCTGGATGAGAATCCAGAGAATGGACAAAGTAGTCAAGCACAGTTGGATGTGCCTGAGCCGGTAGATCAGGTTACTGAACAACCTGAGGCTCAAATATCACGGGAACCGCGAAGATCGGGAAGGATCCGTCGTCAGCCTGAGCGTTATGACGGAGTCTACATCATTGATAATGATGAACCCCTCACTTATGCGGATGCGGTCAGTGGACCGGAGTCAGCTAGATGGCTTGAAGCTATGCGAGCCGAAATGGACTCCATGTCAGATAACCAAGTCTGGGATTTGGTTGATCCGCCTCCGGGAGTAATCCCTATAGGCTGTAAATGGATCTTCAAGAAGAAGATTGACATGGATGGTAACATTGTTACCTATAAAGGCAGGCTAGTTGCGAAAGGTTTCAAACAAATCTACAGGATAGATTATGATGAAACTTTCTCTCCTGTAGCCATGTTTAAGTCTATTCGGATTCTTTTCGCGATAGCAGCATATTACGATTATGAGATCTGGCAGATGGATGTGAAAACAGCTTTCCTTAATGGAAATCTGGATGAGGATGTGTATATGACACAACCTGAAGGTTTCACTAATCCATCAGATCGTCATAAAATATGCAAGTTAAAGAAGTCCATTTATGGACTTAAGCAAGCATCTAGAAGCTGGAATATTCGTTTTGATGAATCAATCTCTGAGTTTGGTTTCATCAAGAATGAGGATGACCCGTGTGTATATAAGAGGTTTAGTGGGAGCGTGATTACTTTCCTAGTCCTCTACGTCGATGATATCTTAATCATTGGAAACGATATTCCTGAAATGCATGCGGTTAAGGCATGGCTAAGGAAATGTTTCCAGATGAAAGATCTAGGAGAAGCAGCCTATGTATTAGGTGTGAAGATCTACAGGGATAGATCTAAGAGGCTTCTCGGGCTGTGCCAGAGTACTTACATCGATAAAGTCCTGGAGAGATTCCATTTAGAGAATTCTAAAAGAGGATATCTTCCAGTCAGACATGGTCTGAATCTTTCGAGGAGTCAGTGTCCACAAACACAGACTGAGAAAGATGAAATGGACAATACGCCTTATGCTTCGGCTATTGGGTCCATTATGTATGCGATGTTGTGTACTCGCCCAGACGTCGCTTACGGGTTAAGCGTGACCAGTCGATTCCAAAGTAATCCAGGTCAGGCACACTGGATTGCGGTCAAGAACATTTTAAAATATCTGCGGAGGACCAAAGATATGTTCTTGATATATGGTGGTCAGGAAGAACTCAGTATAGAAGGATATACTGACGCTACGTTCCAGTCAGACCAGGATGATTTCCGATCGCAATCAGGCTATGTTTTTAGCTTGAATGGTGGAGCAGTGGTGTGGAAGAGTTTCAAACAGTCAACTGTTGCTGATTCCACAACAGAAGCCGAGTATGTTGCAGCCTCGGAAGCATCCAAGGAGGCAGTGTGGATTCGTAAGTTCGTGAGTGAACTTGGTGTTGTTCCTTCAAGTGTCGATCCTTTGGTTATCTTCTGTGATAACACTGGAGCAATCGCACAAGCAAAGGAACCACGGTCGCACCAGAAGTCCAAGCACATACAGAGACGGTTTCACTTGATCCGGGAGATCATTGATCGTGGCGAGATCAAAATCTGCAAGGTTCATACAGACGACAATCTGGCTGACCCGCTTACCAAGCCTCTGGCGCAGCAGAAGCATGAGAAGCACTGTAATAATATGGGTTTGAGATTTCTCAACCATTAGATTAAGTGCAAGTGGGAGATTGTTGGGGTATGCCCTTAAGGCTAATGTTTGAGGCCTTGGGATTCCATGAGTATCATGTATATAAACTCTTTTGTTTATAAAGGCAATGGTTGTTATTCAGGTTGTTACATTGTCTGCTGCAATATGTGTACTTCTGAATAATGTCTCAAAGCTGTTCAGCTAGGCTGACATGCAGTTAAGTCCTTAGTCGAGATATCTTGGTGAACATGAGACTGCCTTGATATGATTGAGACTAATATGTGTTCTGATCTTATAGGATGCTTCGAGCATGGAATAAGATGTAGACTCATGGGTACATTAGATGTACTGGACAGACCCTATTAGGATATTCAATTGCTTGTCACGATGTGAATATTCCTTGTATGCTACAAGTGGCACATGTCCTCTGACTTGAGATCACTTGTGTTTCTAAATGATGATTGTCATTGTTTTGAGGTAGTTCAATATCATTTGAAACATAATGATCATAGACTATCTTGGATAATGATCATGAGTCAGGTTAGGGCACTAGTGATAGATAAAGGATTGCCGTCTCCTTGTTTAAGGAGTGTGATGTTCTAAAAGGGGCCCCCCCTATATGAGATGATTGAGAAAGTGTATGGCCATACCCAGATGACTATGTTCATCTGATCTAATCATGCTCATCATATTGGAGTCACAGGCTTGACACGCTTGTCCAATAAGAACATCCAGTGGCAAAGGATATATGTATGCCTAGTGAAGTGCATTCACCCTTGTGCTATGGTTTGGGAGTAGTCTTGGAAGACTCTTTCCTTTATATCGGGAGACAGTGATGTGTTGCTAGATACCCCTCACTGATCGTGATAACGTAAGTTATCATTACCGACATTTAAAGGAAACCCTTAGGGTCGCACAATTTGATGATATGGCTTCTTTAAGTCAAATCGTGTGGACTGAATTGTTTGGATTCAGTTTGAAGGGATTTAATCTCTGATTATAAGTGAGATCTGGTCTGATCATGTTTGATTGATTAGGGCTTGAGATCGGTAAGCTTTGATCGAGAGAATGGATGCTAGATCGGTGAGATCAAGAGCATCAGGAGATGAACGGTTAGATCATGAGCCATTTGGTTCATAGAAGGTCTAGACCATGTCTTGGCTTGGCTTGGTTTGATTTTGGTCTTTGAACCAAATCGAATTGAACCAAAGAATGAACCGGTTCACTATGTGAACGCATGGTTCATGAAGGAAAGCGTTTTGGCGTTGGCGAATGGCTTCATGACTTTCCATTTTGGGAAGTCATGTAACGCCACTCTTGATATCGCCTAAATGTTTTTGCTCTCTTGTCTTTGACGTGGCTTGCGATTTTCGTGTGGTGAAGGTGTTGACGACAAGGGGAGAACTCTCGGCCAAGCATCATCTCATCATCCCTACCATTCGAACAAGAACATCTTGGCACTTTTGCTAGCACAAGAGGTGCGCAAGAAGGAAGCCTTCATCATTTGGTGTGTGTCTTCTTTGGAGGAGATCTCTTTTGCTCTCTCTCTTCCAAGACGCCATCCAACACATGGCTTCGGTATGAAATACTTCTCATCCTTAAAAGTTGATCATATATGTATTCATGCAAACGATCTACATGAAACCCTATAAAATTTCATGCGCCCCCTTCGTTAAGGTTTCATCCCCTTTGCGCTCCCCCTTGAAGGGGACTTTCAAGTTCTACTTGTAACATAAATAACAAAAGGATCAAACTAAGTGGTTCAGTTGGTGCTTTCCTATAGCATTGTCGATTAGCCCATAAAACATGAATCACATCCAACAACTCCATGCAAATGGATTGTTAGATTCAAGTTCCTTGGAGGAATTTGACACATGTGAACCTTGTTTATTAGGGAAAATGACAAAGGCACCCTTCACCAAAATTGGTGAGAGGGCACAAGGTTTATTGGATCTCATACATACTGATGTGTGTAGGCCATTCAATAAACAAGCTAGAGGAGGACACAACTACTTCATTACATTCACTGATGACTTCAATAGATATGGTTATGTCTACTTGAAGAGACATAAATATGAATCATTTGAGAAATTCAAGGAGTTAAAAAAATGAAGTAGAGTACCCGCTTGGGAGCTGCATCAAAACTCTTCGATCAGATCGTGGTGGAGAGTACTTGAGCGGTGAGTTCTTTGACTATCTTAAGGAGTGTGGGATCCTATCCCAACTCACTCCTCCTGGAACACCACAATAGAATGGTGTGTCTGAGAGGAAAAATCAAACTTTGTTGGACATGGTTCGATCTATGATGAGTTATGCAACTCTACCACCATCATTCTTGGGTCATGCACTTGAGATAGCTTCTTTCATACTAAATAACGTTTCATGTAAGAGTGTCTCAAAGATTCTATATGAGGTATGGAGTGAGAGATGCCCTAACCTCTCTTTTATTAGGATCTGGGGATTTGAGGCTTCTGTCAAACGTCAGGGTTCTAGCAAGCTAGAACCAGGATCTGATAAATGTGTCTTTGTGGGGTATCCTAAGGAAAATAAGAGATACTACTTCTATGTTCCCACTGAGAACAAAGTTTTTATTGCTCGAGGTGCTGTCTTTCTAGAGAAAGAATTTCTCATGAAAGAAGTCAGTGGGAGCAAGTTTGACTTGGACGAGGTCCAAGTGCAACCACAAGACAAGGAGATGGAACCTGAGCCGCCTGCACCGGTTGCTAGGCAACCTGAGGCTCAGACATAGGTCCCACGTAGGTCTGGGAGGATTCGTTGTGCACCTGAGAGGTATGGGTCACTGCCGATCCAACACGATGAGAACTTTATTATTGAGGATGAGCCCAGGACTTATGATGAGGCGGTCAGTGATCCGAACTCCGAGAGATGGCTTGAGGCCATGTGATCCGAGATGTATTCCATGTCAGCTAACTAAGTATGGGATTTGGTTGAGCTGCCTGATGGGGTGAAGCCCATAGGGCGTAAATGGTTCTTCAAGAGGAAAACTGACATGGATGTCAACATAGTTACCTATAAGGGTAGACTAGTGGCTAAAGGATTCAAACAAATCCACGGGGTGGACTATGATGAAACCTTCTGGCTAGTTGCCATGATCAAATCCATTCGAATTCTACTTGCTATAGCTGCATATCATGATTATGAAATATGGTAGATGGATGTGAAGATAGCTTTTCTTAATGGAAAGCTGACAAAAGCATGTGTATATGACACAACCTGATGGCTTCATCCATCTTTCAGATGCCAATAAGGTCTGCAGGCTAAAGAAATCTATTTATGGATTAAAGTAAGTATCTCAAAGTTGGAATCTTTGTTTTGATAAAGCTATGAGAGATTATGGCTTGATCAAAAGTGAGGATGACGCCTGTGTATACAGAAAATTCAGTGGGAGCTTGGTGACTTTTCTGGTCTTGTATGTAGATGACATACTTCTCATCGGAAACGACATCCCTAGTCTTTAGTCTGTGAAGACATGGTTGGGGAAGTATTTCTAGATGAAGGACTTAGGGGACGCCTCCTATATCGTAGGCGTGCAGATCTACCGAGATAGATCCAAGAAGCTTCTGGCCCTTAGTCAGAGTACCTACATTGATAAGGTCTTGGAGAGGTTCAACATGGAGCAATCCAAGAAAGGGTACCTTCTAGTGAGACATGACCTTACTCTCTCAAAGAGCCAGTGTCCCACCACATAGGCTAAGAGGGATGACATGAGTCGAGTGCCCTATGCTTCGGCTGTGGGATCGATCATGTATGCAATGTTGTGCACTAGACCAGATGTGGCTTATGCTGTGAGCATAACCAACCGATAGCAATCCAATCCAAATTTGCAGCACTCGGTGGCTGTAAAGAACATCCTAAAGTATCTGAGAAGAATAGAGGATCTGTTCTTGGTCTACGGGGGGATAGAAATAGCTCAGCATTCGGGGCTACACTAATGCGTCATTCCAGTCTGACCCTGACGACTTAAGATCACAGGCCAGCTATGTGTTCAAGATGGTTGGAGGTGCTGTATGCTGAATAGCTTCAAGCAATCCGTCATAGCTAATTCTACAACTGAGGCTGAGTATGTGGCCGCTTTTGAGGCAGCCAAAGAAGCCGTTTGGATTAGGAAGTTCATTTCTGAACTTCAGGTGGTTCCAAGTGCAGTGGATCCCATTAAGATCTACTATGACAACAATGGGGCAATTGCACAAGCTAAGGAACCACAGTCTCATCAAATGTCCAAACACATACTCAGGAGATTTTGCCTAATCAGAGAAATCATTGATCGAGGTGATGTCAGGATTAGCAGAGTTGACATAGAGAACAATCTAGCAGACCCACTGACCAAGGCTTTGGCGCAGAAGAAGAATGATGGTCACGCTAGAGATATGGGGTTGAGATTCCTCCACCTCTAGGTCTTAGTGCAAGTGGGAGATTGTTGGTGTATATGCCTTGAGACCTAGTTTTGGTCCATTTTTGTACTACTTGACATGTTGGGAAACCCCGGGGACATTTTACAATTTTTCAGAGACACATACATACATTGCACAGATGAGTTAGAAAACCCCGAAGAATGTCCCCGAAACAGGTCCGTCCCAAAAACCCAGTGAAGATCGCATGCAAGGGGGTCGACACGATGAGTTAGAAAATACCTCAGAGCAAGATGAGGTCGATGTCGTGATAGGCGCCCAACTGTGCGCCCTCTGCAGTCTCACACACACGGATGCCTCGAGTCTTCTTCTTCCACGCCCGGTGCTAGCCTCGGGAAGAAGATCCAAGCCTTAGGGAGATGCTCCAACCACCTTGCGCCACCAAGAGAGAAAGATGCGCCAAGTGGTAAGGAAGGAGAAGCTTGCGGCCACTTGATGGAAGAGGAAGAGATTGCGCCAATGCTCCTTGCTCTCGCTCCCTTCTTATGTTCACACCTCCAAGGATGAATCATATAAGAGGGGGCGGCTAGGGTCACATATATAGGGCAAGAGGCGATTAGGGCAAGGGCTAGGATCATGACAAGTGTAGGGCTAGGATGAGGAGGTTTGATGCAAGGAAAGTCTTCAAGACTTTACCATAAACTTCATTCAACCTTTCCATAATTGCCCAAGTACCATATCAGCCCAAGACATTTCTTAAAGGCATTCATACCATCAAGGGAGAAGGGCTAGGCGCAAATTGCTTCCTTAATGAAGCAATTTTGCCACCCTAACCCCATTATGCCCCTTAGGCGCCAATGGGGTTGGGTTTCTCCCCATTATACCCTTTTAGCCTCTCTTCTCTTCATGAGAACTTGTTATTGGGCTTCATTGGATAATGAGCTAGCCCAAACTTCATCCTATGGGTTGATTAAGCATTTGGATCCAATCCAATGCAACCCTAATCCAAGTGTGACCAACCATGGTCAAATACGGGTCAACCTGCAAAAAATGAAGTTTGGCTCCAATAACATTCTTCCATCTCATCAGGCCCATTGGTGCTGATGAAATCTCCCAATTAGATCCGAGTTATCCAATAACTTGATCATAAGGCTTCTCGATCAATACGAGAACTCAAGTATCAAGGTGTGCGACCCTGTAGGTTCTTCTGACGCTGGCAGTGCTGACCAAAGGTCACCACAAGCAGTGAGTGGCACCTAGCAGTGCATCGCTGCTACCCAGGTCATTGGAATGGATATCGACATCGACATCCCCATCATCGCAACTAGGTACAGATGCATTACAGTCTCTTTGCCGGACTGATATCTGATTGGACAAGTGTGTCACCACTTGTTTTCACCCAATCACATGGCTATGACTAAAACAGGTTCTTACCTAGGTATGGCCATACACTCTCAGTCATAGAACCATAGAGGAGCTCCATGGATATCATACTTCCATAAGGAAGGGGCAAATCCTATGTCTGTCCATTGACCTTCTCATATGGGTCGTGACATGCTCAATGACAACCGTTATGACCTCCCTTCTACGGCGCGGTGTTAGGTTGTATCAAAGCAAGTCCCTAACCATATAGAATGATCAATGACCTCAAGTCAAGGGATCAATGCATCTCCTGTCACTTGTGAGGATAACTTATGACACCAAGTCATAGCCTCACAGCGGGTCCTTCCAGTATATCCTCCAATGATATACCCATGTGTCTGCGTTAGCACCACGTACCTAACCAGCTCACATACCAGTCTCACAAGTACCATAGCTGTCCCATATCCACTAAGGTACATCGACTGGGGACAATAGTTTGAGCACAGATCCAATCTGTCTCCAGGGACATTATCATGTTAGTACATGTGCGCAGATGTAAACAAACATTGACAATGACAATGCCAGAATGATATATATAAATATCAATGTCAAGTAGTACATAAGTGGACCAAAACTAGGTCCTAGGGCATATACACCAACAATCTCCCACTTGCACTAAGACCTAGAGGTTGAGAAATCTTAACCCCATATCTCTAGCGTGACCATCATGCTTCTGCTGCGCCAAAGCCTTGGTCAATGGGTCTGCCAGATTGTTCTCTGTGTCAACTCTGCTAATCTTGACATCACCTCTTTCAATGATCTCTCTGATCAGGTGAAATCTTCTGAGTATGTGTTTGGATCTTTGATGAGACCGTGGTTCCTTGGCTTGTGCAATTGCTCCATTGTTGTCACAATAGAGTTCAATGGGATCCACTGCATTAGGAACCACCTGAAGATCAGATATGAACTTCCTTATCCAAACGGCTTCCTTGGCTGCCTCAGAAGCGGCCACATACTCTGCCTCGGTTGTAGAATCTGCTATGGTGGATTGCTTGAAGCTCTTCCAGCATACAGCGCCTCCATTTATCTTGAACACATAGCCGGCCTACGATCTAAAGTCGTCAGGGTCAGACTGGAATGATGCATCAGTATAGCCCTGCATACTGAGCTCTTCCTGTCCCCCATAGACCAAAAACAAATCCTTAGTTCTCCTCAGATACTTTAGGATGTTCTTTACAGCCACCCAGTGCTGCAGACCTGGATTGGATTGGTATCGGCTGGTTATGCTTACAGCATATGCCACGTCTGGTCTAGTACACAACATTGCATACATGATCGATCCTACTGCCGAAGCATAAGGAATTCGACTCATGTCATCCCTCTCAGCCTGTGTTGTAGGACACTAGCTCTTTGAGAGAATAAGGCCATGTCTTACTGGAAGGTATCCTTTCTTGGATTGCTCCAAGTTAAACCTCTCCAGGACCTTATCAATGTAGGTACTCTGACTAAGGGCCAGGAGCCTCTTGGATCTTTCTCGGTAGATCCTCACGCCTAGAATATAGGCGGCCTCCCCTAAGTCTTTCATCTCAAAACACTTCCCCAACCATGTCTTCATAGCTTGAAGACTAGGGATGTCGTTTCCGATGAGCAGTATGTCATCGACATACAAGACCAGAAAAATCCCCAAGCTCCCACTGAATTTTCTATATACACAGGCGTCATCTTCGCTTTTGATAAAGCCATAATCTCTCACAGCTTCATCAAATCGAAGATTCCAACTTTGAGATGCTTGCTTTAATCCATAAATGGATCTCTTTAGCCTGCAGACCTTATTAGCCTCTGCAGGATGGATGAAACCATCAGGTTGTGTCATGTACACATCCTCAGTCAGCTTCCCGTTAAGGAACGCTGTCTTCACATCCATCTGCCATATCTCATAGTCATGATATGCAACTATAGCAAGCAGAATCCGAATGGACTTGATCATGGCAACTGGCGAGAAGGTTTCATCATAGTCCACCCCGTGGACTTGTTTAAAACCTTTAGCTACTAGTCTACCCTTATAGGTAACTATATTGCCATCCATGTCTGTCTTCTTCTTGAAGACCCATTTACACCCTATGGGTTTTACCCCATCAGGCAGCTCAACCAAATCCCAGACTTGGTTAGCCGACATGGAATCCATCTCGGATCGCATGGCGTCAAGCCATCTCTCGGAGTCCGGTCCACTGACCGCCTCATCATAGGTTCTGGGTTCATCCTCAATGATGAAAATTCCATCGTGTTGAGTCGGTAGCGACCCGTACCTCTCAGGTGCATGACAAATCCTCCCAGACCTATGTGGGACCTGTGTCTGAGCCTCAGGTTGTATAACAACCGGTGCAGATGGCTCAGATTCCATCTCTTTGTCTTGTGGTTGCACTTGGACCTCATCCAAGTCAAACTCCCTCCCACTTACTTCTTTCATAAGAAATTCTTTCTCTAGAAAGACAGCACCCCGAGCAACAAAAACTTTGTTCTCGGTTGGGACATAGAAGTAGTATCCTTTAGTTTCCTTAGGATACCCCACAAATACACACTTATTAGATCTAGGTTCTAGCTTGCTAGAATCCTGACGTTTGACATAAGCCTCACATCCCCAGATCCTGATAAACATGAGATTAGGGCGTCTCCCACTCCATACCTCGTATGGTATTTTGGAGACACTCTTAGATGGAACATTATTCAGTATTAGAGAAGCTGTCTCAAGTGCATGCCCCCAGAATGAGGGAGGTAGAGTTGCATGACTCATCATAGATCGAACCATATCCAATAAAGTTCGATTTCTCCTTTCAGACACACCATTCCATTGAGGTGTTCCAGGAGGAGTGAGTTGGGATATGATCCCAGACTCTCTCAGATAGTCAAAGAACTCTCCACTCAGGTATTCTCCACCTCGATCAGATCGAAGAGCTTTAATGGATCTTCCAAGCTAGTTCTCTACTTCATTCTTGAACTCTTTGAATTTCTCAAAGGACTCAGATTTATGTCTCATTAGGTAGACATATCCATACCTACTGAAGTCATCAGTGAAGGTAATGAAGTAGTTGTACCCTCCTCTGGCTTGTTTATTGAAAGGCCCACACACATCAGTATGTATGAGATCCAATAAACCTCCTGCCCTCTCACCAATCTTGGTGAAGGGTGCCTTTGTCATTTTCCCTAATAAACAAGGTTCACAGGTATCAAATTCCTTCAAGGAACTTGAATCTAACAATCCATTTGCATGGAGTTGTTGGATGCGATTTTTGTTTATATGGGCTAATCGACAGTGCCATAGGAAAGCACCAACTGAACCACTCAGTTTGGTCCTTTTATTACTTATGTTACAGATAGAACTTTCCATATCCAAGATATACAGACCATTGCACAAAGTACCCTTCCCATAGAACATATTTGCAAATGAAAAAGAACATGAGTTCTTATTTATTTCAAACTTAAATCCCTTCTTTGCTAAGCAAGGAATGGATACAATGTTCTTAGTAAGTGAAGGTACACAAAAGCAATTATCTAGTTCTAATAGAAGTCCAGACGGTAAGGAGAGAGTCAAGATGCCTACAGCAACGACAGCAACCTGTGCCCCATTTCCAACGCGTAGGTCAATTTCTCCAGGTCGCACCGATCTACTTTTCTTGAGCCCCTGCATATTTGTACAAATATGAGCTCCACATGCGGTATCCAATACCCATGACATAGAAGTAGAAAGATTGACTTCTGTAACATAAATACCTGAGCTAGAAGTTAAGGCCAAGCCCTTCTTCTCCTCATTCTGAAGCTGCTTGCAGTCCCTTCTCCAGTGACCCTGCTCGCCACAGTGAAAACACCTCTGGTCCTTTGACTTCTTTGCCTTTTTCTTCAGTGCCTTGGTAGGACCTTTGGCACTGCCCTTAGCACGTGCCTTACCCTTCTTCTTTATCTTCTTGGTCGCAGGGACCAAAATAACAGAATTTGGTTTGGTCTTACCTATTTCACGCTCGGCTGTTTGGAGCATATTCATTAATTCCTCCCGTGTGCACTCAATCCGGTTCATGTTGAAGTTAATAATAAACGGACTGAAGCTAGGGGGCAGGGAATGCAGAATGAGATCCACAACCAGCTCGTTGTCTATGGCATGACCCAGTCTCCTGAGATGATCCACATTCCCAATGAGCTTGAGAACATGGGGTCTCACTGGTGCACCCTCAGACAACTTACACCGAAAGACTGCTTTGGCGGTGTCAAATCTTTCAGTTCTAGCCTGAGCCTCGAACATCTGTTTCAGATGAGTGATCATCTGAAAAGCGTTCTGCTCCTCATATTGCACCTGCAGTTCAGGTGCCATGCTGGCTAGCATAAGACATGCAACCTCCAAAGAGTCATCCTGATGCTTTCTATAAGCATCTCTATCTGCCGTTCGGGCATTAGGCGCAGCAGCCGCAGGAAGAGCCTGTTCAAGGACATACAGCTTCTTCTCGAGCTTGAGGACTATCCTCAAGTTCCGATGCCAGTCCATAAAGTTAGTTCCAACTAACTTATCCTTATCAAGGAGTGATCGCAGTGATAATCCGCCAGTGTTCGTAGCCATTGTTCTACAACACCCAAGAAAAATAGATTAGTACTACTTCGAATCATTTAAACTGGACTTGTTTTAAATGATTACTGCTCCCACTATTTTAAATTCGAATTGACAACCCACAAAGTCAATCGGGAAGTTTAAGACTTCCTAGTGAGATGGGATCCTTATTTCACATGAGGCTTCGCGTCCCACGAGGGTGGGATGAGATGCACAAAGTAACCCATGTTTCCTAAGGTGGGCGCGCCGGCCGGTTACTCCAAGCAACTCCCCTTGTTGAGACAGTCTTGGGCATTTCATGTCCAGTGAGGGCTGAATCATGAAACCCTAACCTCTCAACGATGCCTCTAGACTTTCATCATGTGCCCAGTACATGTGAATTTCTAGTCAAGTCCATTCCTAACCGTTTATGCCTAGGGCCAATGAGTTTCCTTGAGAAGGCACGCCCAGGTTGAAACTGGACTGGGGAAACCATTGTCACCACACACTTTCTAAAGATAAGTGGGTGTGTCTGTTGGGTCCCCTTCAAGGGGGAGCGCAAGGGGGTGAAACCCTAAAGGTGGCGCATGTCATTCTTTTGCAGCGGAAGTAGGGTTTCATGAAGATCAGATGCTATACATTCATATGATCAACTTTCAAGAAGCATGAAGATCGAAAGATAATCATACCGAAGCCATGTGTTGGATGGCGTCAAGGAAGAAGAGACTCGAATGAAACTCCTCCAAAAGGTGCGCACACAAGGTGATGCCGCCTACTCCTTGAGATCCTTGTGCTAGCAAGGTGCTTCAAGGGTCTTTGATCGATTCAAGAGGATGAGATGTTTTCTCCACTTGGCCGAGAGCTCTCCAAGTCGTGAAGAAAAATTTCCACACGAGAGAAGGGCGTCGAGAGGAATGGATGAAGCGTTGAGGCGTTGAGAAGAGGTGGCGCATTATGGCTTTCCAAAAATAGCAAGCCATGAAGCCATGCGCCCACTTCTTCAAAAACCGACCAAAACGTTTCTTAGCATTGAACCATGCGTTCATTGCCTTGAACCGGTTCAATCTAATTGACCCAACCCAATTTGGTTCAAATACCAAATTAAAACAGCCCAAGCCATGGTCTAGATTCCTCTGAACCAAATGGTTCAAGATCTAACTGTTCATCTCTGGATGCTTCCGATCTCACCGATCTAGCATCAATACTCTCGATCGAAGCTTACCGATCTCAAGCCCTAATCAATCAAACATGATCAGACCAGATCTCACTTACAATCAGAGTTTAAACCCCTTTAAACTGAACTCAAACAATTCAGTCCACACGATCTGACTTAAGTAAGCCATATCATCAAATTGTGCGACCCTAAGGGTTTCCTTTGAACGTCGGTAACGATAACTTACGTTATCACGATCAGTGAGGGGTATCTAGCAACACATCACTGTCTCCCGATATAAAGGAAAGAGTCTTCCACGACTACACCCAAAACACAGCACAAGTGTGAATTCAATTCACAAGGCATACATATTTCCTTTGCCACTGGATGTTCTTTATTGGACAAGCGTGTCAAGCCTGTAGCTCCAATATGATGAGCATGATTAGATCAGATGAACATAGTCATCTGGGTATGGCCATACTCTTTTCTCAATCATCCCATCCAGGGGGCCCCTTTAGAACATCACACTCCTTAAACAAGGAGACGGCAATCCTTTATCTATCACAAGTGCCCTAACCTGACTCAAGATCATTGTCCAAGATAGTCTATAATCATTATGTTTCAAATGATATTGAACTACCTCAAAACAATGACAATCATCATTTAGAAACACAAGTGATCTCAAGTCAAAGGACATGTGCCACTTCATGCAAACAAGGATTATTCACATTGTGACAAGCAATTGAATATCCTAGTAGGGTCTGTCCAGTACATCCAATGTACCCATGAGTCTACATCTTATTCGATGCTCGAAGCATCCTATAAGATTAGAACACATATTAGTCTCAAGCATGTCAAGGCTGTCTCTAGTTCACCAAGATATCTTGACTAAGGACTTTATAGCGTGTCAGCCTAGCTGAACAGCTTTGAGACATTATTCAGTAGTACACTTATTACAGCAGACAAGGTAACAACCTGAATAATAACCATGCCTTTATAAACACAAGAGTTTACTACATGATACTGTTATAATCCCAAGGCCTCAAACATTAGCCTTAAGGGCATACCCCAACAATCTCCCACTTGCACTTAATCTAATGGTTGAGAAATCTCAAACCCATATTATTACAGTGCTTCTCATGCTTCTGCTGTGCCAGAGGCTTGGTAAGCGGGTCAGCCAGATTGTCATCTGTATGAACCTTGCAGATTTTGATCTCGCCACGATCTATGATCTCCCTGATCAAGTGAAACCGTCTCTGTATGTGCTTGGACTTCTGGTGTGACCGTGGTTCCTTTGCTTGTGCGATGGCTCCAGTGTTATCACAGAAGATAACCAAAGGATCGACACTCGAAGGAACAACACCAAGTTCTCGACTAAGGACTTTATAAATCCACACTGCCTCCTTGGATGCTTCCGAGGCTGCAACATACTCGGCTTCTGTTGTGGAATCAGCAACAGTTGACTGTTTGAAACTTTTCCACACCACTGCTCCTCCATTCAAGCTAAAAACATAGCCTGATTGCGATCGGAAATCATCTTGGTCAGACTGGAACGAAGCGTCAGTATATCCTTCAATACTGAGTTATTCCTGACCACCATATATCAAGAACATATCTTTGGTCCTCCGCAGATATTTTAAGATGTTCTTGACTGCAATCCAGTGCGCCAAACCTGGATTACTTTGGAACCGACTGGTCACGCTTAACCCGTAAGCGACGTCTGGGCGAGTACACAACATCGCATACATAATGGATCCAATAGCCGAAGCATAAGGCGTATTGTCCATTTCATCTTTCTCAGTCTGTGTTTGTGGACACTGACTCTTCGAAAGATTCAGACCATGTCTGACTGGAAGATACCCTCTTTTAGAATTCTCTAAATGGAATCTCTCCAGGACTTTATCGATGTAAGTGTTGGGGTATGCCCTTAAGGCTAATGTTTGAGGCCTATGGGAATGTATCAGTATCATGTAATAAACTGTTATGTTTAAAGGCATGGTTGTTATTCAGTTAGCTACATTGTCTGCTGCTATATATGTTCTTCTGAATAATGTCTCAAAAGCTGTTCAGCTAGGCTGATATGCTATTATGTCCTTAGTCGATGTATCTTGGTGAACATGAGACAACCTTGATATGGATAAGACTAATATGTAGTCTAATCTTATAGGATGCTTCGAGCATGGAATAAGATGTAGACTCATGGGTACATTGGATGTACTAGACAGACCCTACTAGGATGTTCAATTGTTTGTCGCAATATGAATATTCCTTGATTGCAACAAGTGGCACATTTCCTCTGACTTGAGATCACTTGTGTTTCTAAATGATGATTGTCATTGTTTTGAGGTAGTTCAATATCATTTGAAACATAATGATTATAGACTATCTTGGATGATGAGCTTGAGTCAGGTTAGGGCACTAGTGATAGACATAGGATTGCCGTCTCCTTGTTTAAGGAGTGTGATGTTCTAAAGGGGCCCCCTGGATGAGATGATTGAGAGAGTGTATGGCCATACCCAGGTGACAGTGTTCATCTGATCTAATCATGCTCATCATATTGGAGTTACGAGCTTGACAGGCTTGTCCAATAAGAACATCCAGTGGCAAAGGAAATATGCATGCCTTGTGAAATGATTCACACTTGTGCTGTGGTTTGGGTGTAGTCTTGGAAGACTCTTTCCTCTATATCGGGAGACAGTGATGTGTTGCTAGATACCCCTCACTGATCGTGATAATGAGAATTATCGTTACCGACATTTAAAGGAAACCCTCAGGGTCGCACAATTTGATGATATGGCTTACTTAAGTCAGATCGTGTGGACTGAATTGTTCAGGTTCAGTTTAAAGGGATTTAATCTCTGATTGTGAGTGAGATCTGGTCTGATCATGTTTGATTGATTAGAGCTTGAGATCGGTAAGCTTCGATCGAGAGAATAGATGCCAGATCGGTCAGATCAGGAGCATCAAGGAGATCGACGGTTAGATCGGGAACCTTAGGGTTTATTTAAGATCTAGACCATAATACTTGGATTTATTGGTCTTGGACCAAACCGAAATGAACCGCTCATGGAATGAGCGCATGGTTCAAGGCTTGGCGACAAGTTCACTTGGCGTGAACATATGGGGCGGTGAGTGGTTACTATTTTTAGTAACCATTGTAACATCCCACATTCTTAACCCCAAACAAATGGCACAATTCACAATTGATACAGGATGTTTCATATAAGATCGATCATATGCTAGGTAAAACCGAGTTCAAGAAAACACGATCTGAAAAATTTCATAAATCCATACACACAAATTCACAAAACTCAAATCTCATAAATCTCGTAAGGGTACCTGCCACCACGCAATACTTGCACTAGACATATGCAAGTTACAGTTATATCAAAACCGATTACAATTCATAAAATCCATAAAGGTACCTGCCACCAGGCAATACTTGCACTAGACATATGCAAGTTACAGTTGTATCAAAACCGATTGCAAAAATACACATCAACTTCAATCTCAAAACAAATCCACAAAAATCGATTTTATAAACTGACTCCAAACACCGAAACCAGGCTGATGCCCGCGGTGCCACAAAAATCAAATTCATAAGACTGCCATAACTGGCAACATACTTCACATAGTTCACATAACTCGTAGGGTTTAGCCACAACCGGCATCATAAGCATAAACACATTAAGGCCACAACCGGCATCATAAATTCAATAAGTATAATTCACAGCATCCATATAATGCTAACTGCGCCCCTGCTCTACACCTGAAAATAGTGAGGGGTGAGCTACACAGCCCAGTGAGTGGATAGTCTAATTGACCATCCATAACATACTCTCAAAAACATATGCAGATTATTTTAAAAATCTTTAACAGGATATCATGTCAACACATAATAACAAATTCAATGCAAAAGTCATATAAGCAGTCAAATATACACACCAACATATAATAACCTCAAGTTCTGGAATTATACTCTAAACCAACCGAACACACATATTCTAAACCAACTAAACATACCAACACATTTTTAACCTAGTTGTCCAGCATATTCACAAAGTGACCAATATGGTCTAACCCGGCTTGGCCAAAGCACTGGGAGCTGCAAATCACATGCAACACAAACATGGACAGTGAATAGAATCAAGAGGTGGCCCCCGCCTGGTCAAGACGTGGCACGTTGGTCTATCACGCCATAACATAAAACGAGAATGAAGACATCAAGAGGTGGCCCCTGTCTGATCAGGACATGGCACATTGGGTCTTATATCATTCCCAACACATAAAACGA
Organism: Costus lasius; assembly: GCA_027563935.2. Classification (NCBI taxonomy): domain Eukaryota; kingdom Viridiplantae; phylum Streptophyta; class Magnoliopsida; order Zingiberales; family Costaceae; genus Costus; species Costus lasius. The sequence continues at coordinate 47,295,927 of CM050446.2, forward strand.
GAATGATGACATCAAGAGGTGGCCCCTGTCTGATCAAGACATGGCACTTTGGGTCTTATATCATTCCCAACACATAAAAGAGTAATGACATCAAGAGGTGGCCCCTGTCTGACCAAGACATGGCACTTTGGGTCAAAACCCGTTCTCCCAAAAGGTTACTACTGGACAACAGACATATCTTATTTCATATTTCACAAAGGTGGATATATTTCACAAAGGTGGACTCCTAAGTGTAAACTAGACTCTAGGATAGTCATCACACAAATCATATCGGGCAGGCTGAACATCAACCCCCATCACAATAATCATAATAGGCAGGCTGATCATCAACCCCCTCACATATCACAATACAGGGTTGAAATTCAAACCCTTAACATATCACATAAGGACTATCCCCTTGAGTTCATAGTTACACCTAGCCTTAGTCCTAACCATCACATAACCACCTAATTTTCCAAATTCACATAATCCATAATTTTCCAAATTCACAAAACCCATCACATAACATAGAAAATCACATAACATAGTGTAGTCCTTAAATTTCAGGCTGGTCAGTTCAGTGTAGTTTTGCTAAATTATCACCCAATGTTCTCAAACATGAATACATGGTCTTAATTAAATAAACATGAGTTTTATAACATAACATTGCATTCATAAAATTAAATCATCACCCAATGTCCTCAAGCATTCATAAAATTACATAAAACTAAACCATATGTCCATATAATTTTACACATTATTCCATGTAACTACAAACATCAAAATTAAAATCAAGTTTCGGTTTTTCAGAAATAAATAGCACAAATTCGCTTCTTAGCATGATAAAACTTTCCAACTTAAATTAAACCCCTAGTTAACAAAAAATCTCATGAAGACATATCCTTAAATTCGATTTTCCATAACAAACATACCATTGTAATTTTCGGTTTATAACAAAAATAAGACTTGAATTTTCGGTTTTTACATTACAAATTTCTAATCCATCTAAAGCATCAAATAACACAACCCAATTGATAGGAATCAAAAGACACACCACTCACCTTGAAACTTAGGTTAAAATCCCCTCAACAAAATCGTTCAAAGCCTTTGAAATTCTTCTAGGAAGACGCCAAAGAAACTCCACCACCCACTCAAGAATTTCGGCCAAGGGAAGAAGATGAAGGAAGAACACCAAAAAAATCATCTCCAAGCTTTCCAAGAGTCGCCAATTTCTTCCAAGCCGCCACCTTAATTTTCTCAAGACTCCCAAAATCGCCAATAATCTCACCCTAGTCGAATTTACCACTTAAACTTTGGGTTTCTAAATTTTAAACCCTTCAACCCATTAATTCCAATAGGTTTAACCCACTTAACTAATAATTTCGAATTTTCAAACCCAATTAGCTAATTCGAATTTTTATTCCAATATCCCATAGTTAACCAATTAATTTAATTAACTTATCCAATAACCAATTACTTAACCGAAAATCCAATAAGGATTTAAGTTAACATCCAATAAGGATTAAATTAATTAACCAATAAGGTCTAATTAATTAACCAATAAGTTCTAATTAATTAACTCACAATTTACAACCATAAATCCTAATTAATTTAACATGAACAACCAATAATAATTTATCATAAAATATCAGCCAACAAACAAATAAATACTCTCTAATTAATTTACAATAAATTAACAACCAAATAACCTCAAATCAATTAATTACAAATTAACAATCAATAAGCCAATTAATTAGCACCCAACAATTTTATTTAAATCATAATACAATATCACAGCTAATGATTTTATTTAAATCCAAATAATTTATCATAATTTATCATAGAAAATAATGCTTACCAGAACTTAAGATCCTTGGATCTTACATTCCTCCCTCCTTATAAAGCTTTAGTCCTCTAAAGCTCAGCATCCATATCATCAAAAAGGTAAGCATAATTTTTCCTCATATCAGCTTCAGTCTCCCAAGTCGCTTCTTCAACTGATTGATTTCCCCAGATAACCTTTACCAAAGGTATAGTCTTGTTCCTCAGAACTTTATCCTTTCTATCCACAATCCGGAGAGGTCTTTCCTCAAAAGTCAAGTCACTCTGAATCTGAAGAGGTTCCAACTCCAACACATGAGATGGATCAGGATGATATTTCCTCAAAGTAGAGACATGAAATACATTATGCACATGATCCATAGCAGGAGGTAAAGCCAATCGGTAAGCCACTGGACCAACTCTCTCAATAATATCAAAAGGGCCTACAAACCTAGGGCTCAATTTGCCCTTTTTGCCAAATCTCATAACACCCTTAGTAGGCGACACCTTCAAGAACACATGATCTCCTACCATAAACTCCAAAGGACGACGACGGTCATCAGCATAGCTCTTCTGTCTGTCCCGAGCAATTTTCAGCTTATCCTGGATCTCTCTGACTTTATCAGTAGTCTCTTGAACTGCATCGGATCTCAAAATCATCCTGTCACCAGTTTCTTCCCAACACAAGGGAGTCCTACACCTTCTCCCATACAAAGCCTCATAAGGAGCCATCTGAATACTAGAGTGGAAGCTATTATTATAAGTAAACTCTATCAAAGATAGATCCCGGTTCCACTCAGAACTCCAATCAACCACATAGGCTCTCAACAAATCTTCCAGAGTCTGTATAGTACGCTCTGTCTGGCCATCAGACTGAGGATGGTATGCTGTACTAAAACTCAACTTAGTACCCAAACCCTCCTGTAAACTCCTCCAAAATCTGGACAGAAATCGAGAGTCCCTATCAGACACGATATCAACAGGCACTCCATGCAGTCTGACTATCTCATCAATATATAATCTAGCCAGTCTCTCTAAAGAATAAGTCATTTTAATCGGAAGAAAATGGGCTGATTTAGTAAGTCTATCAACAATCACCCAAATAGCATCATGACCCAATCTGGTTCTAGGCAAACCACACACAAAATCCATACTGATGCATTCCCACTTCCACTCAGGAATAGGAAGAGACTGCAACAAACCTCCAGGCTTCTGGTGTTCGGCCTTTATAGTCTGACAGGTCAAACACCTAGAGACAAAATCAAGCACTTCTTTCTTCATACCCGGCCACCAAAAACTTTTCTTGAGGTCCTGATACATCTTAGTCACGCCAGGATGTAGAGAATATTTGGAGTTATGGCTGTCCTCCAATATTTCGTTCCTCAAGCTCGGTTCCTCCGGGACACATACCCTTCCACGAAACCGAAGAATACCATCATCAGACAGGCTAAAATCCTGAATCGCGCCATCAACCAGACTATCCCTGATCTGAACTAATCTCGGATCCACAGACTGCTGATCTCTGATCTTTTGCAACAAAGCAGACTGTACTCTGAGAAAAGCCACATAACCAGACTGAACTTTAGGAGTAACACTGATCCTGAGATCGCTGAACTCCTGCAGTAACCGCCACTCACTGACTCGTAAAGCAGCTACTGAAGTAACTGGATGTCTGCTCAGAGCATCCGCCACCACATTGGCCTTTCCAGCCTGATACTGAATAGAGAAGTCATAGTCTTTGATCAACTCCATCCATCTTCTCTGTCTCATGTTCAAGTCCTTCTGAGTGAAGATATACTTGAGACTCTGGTGATCAGTGAACAGATCAAACTCCTGACCCAACAAATAGTGACGCCATATCTTCAAAGCAAAGACTACGGCCGCCAACTCTAAATCATGAGTAGGGTAGTTCAATTCATACTCCTTCAGTTGTCTCGAAGCATAGGCTACTACAGAACCCTTCTGCATCAAGACACAACCCAACCCTTTGCCAGAAGCATCTGTATAAACAGTAAACCTTTCCCCATCACTAGGAATGATGAGGATCGGTGTACTAGTCAATCTCCTCTTCAGCTCTTGGAAGCTCTCTTCACACTTGTCATCCCAAATAAACTTAGCTTCCTTTCGGGTTAATTTAGTTAAAGGACCCGCCAGCTTGGAGAATCCCTCAACAAATCTCCGGTAATAACCTGCTAAACCCAGAAAACTCCTGATCTCAGTAGCACTAGTCGGTCTTCCCCAATCAAGAATGGCTTGCACTTTAACTGGATCCACAGACACCCCCTGACCAGAAATCACATGTCCCAGAAAACTGATCTTCTCTAGCCAAAATTCACACTTACTAGCTTTGGCATATAACCGGTTCTTCCTCAAGACCTCCAGCACTCTGCGCAAGTCACTGACATGATCTGAAGTAGTCCGTGAGTATACCAAAATATCGTCTATAAAGACCACCACACAAGAGTCAAGCAACTCATGGAATACCCTGTTCATCAAATCCATGAAGACAGCAGGTGCATTTGTCAGTCCAAAAGGCATAACTAAAAATTCGAAATGCCCATACCTGGTCCTGAAAGCAGTCTTAAATATATCCTCATCCTTGACTCTAAGCTGATAATACCCTGATCTCAGATCAATCTTAGAGAACACTGTAGCTCCCTGTAATTGATCAAACAGATCATCAATTCTGGGAAGAGGATACTTATTCTTGATAGTCACTTGGTTAAGCTGCCTGTAGTCTATACACATCCTCAGGCTTCCATCTTTCTTCTTCACAAATAGCACTGGCGCTCCCCAAGGTGAAGCACTAGGCCGAATATACCCTTTCTCTAACAATTCCTCCAGTTGTTTCTTAAGCTCGGCCAACTCTGAAGTAGCCATACGATAAGGAGCTCTGGAGATAGGTGCCGTACCTGGCGCCAACTCAATGCCAAATTCTACCTCTCGAATCGGTGGCAAGCCTGAAAATTCTTCGGAGAACACATCAGGAAATTCTTTCACCACCGCCATCTGAGTCAAATCAGAAGTAGAATCCTCTTGCACCTTAACATGTGCAAGATACCCCTTGCATCCACTAGCAAGTAACTTCCTGGCCTGCAGGAAAGATATCACATGTGGTCCTTGGTCTGACACTAGACCTCTCACAAAAATCCGATTCCCATCAAGCATATTCAAAGTGATCACTTTCTCAAAGCAATCCACAGAGGCATGATGTGAAGACAACCAATCCATTCCTAGGATGACATCATAATCTTGCATGTTTAAGAGGATTAGATCTACCAGAAACTCATAACCCTCTACATGTACTACACAGTCAGTACAAATAGTATCTGTAGATAACGACTTTCCTAAGGGAGTACTCACAGACACAGCATAGTTCATCACCTTAGGTATCACAGGTAAACATGCAGCAAACTTAACAGATACAAAAGATAAATTTGCACCAGGGTCAAATAATATGCGAGCTAACTGATCAAATACAAATAATGTACCTTCCACAACAGATCGGGAAGCTCGTGTATCCTTCTCAGCCACAGCATACACTCGGGTCTGGACTGTAGGCTTATCTGCGCCTCTAGGCTGTATCTCCGGTTCTTTGCAGTCCTTAGCCATATGCCCTGGTTTCTTACACCTGAAACATACACCATTCTTCCTATGACAGTCTTTCACCAGATGTCCCCTGAGCCCACAATAACTGCAAGTCCCGTTCTCAGTGTTACTGTTTCTTACATCCCTGGCACCCCTGAACTGTTGCGGTGCATCCCTGGACTACTGTGGTGCCTTGTAAGAGTAAGGCCTATACCTGCTCTTCTTGTAATCCTTATGCCTAGGGTACTTCTTACCCTTGCCGCCACTGCCATACTGAGGAACCGCCGCCTCAGCTGCAGGAACCACTGCCTCGACAACATGAGAATTCCTCTCAGCTATGTATCTCTCAATGGTGCGTGCTCGCCCAACAGTCTCAACATAGGTCTCCAAATGTTGAGCACCAACCTGCTCTCTAATGTCCCATCTGAGACCTCTGAGAAACTTAGTAGCTCTCCTCTTTTCAGTGTTTATCAGATGAGGAGCATACTTTCCCAATTTCGTGAACTGTAGCTAATACTGGTCCACTGTCATATCACCCTGCTCCAGGTGAATAAATGCCACCTCTCGATCCTCTACCAAGCTATCTGGAAAATACTTCTCATTAAATTGAGATAGGAAGTAAGGCCAATCTACTGTCTCCTGTCTTTCTGCTGCTAGTCTCACAACTCCTTTCCACCACTCATCTGCGTCGCCACGCATCATATAGTCTCACAACTGCCAGTTCTCAGCAGTGCTGGATTCTGAGCCTCCATAAAATGAGCTAGGACCCAGTTTCTGGAATTCACTCACAAGTGAAGCATAGCGCCTGTGAGCGCCCTCCTGAGAGTCATCCCCCACTGCCCGAGTAGTAGTCTGGGGTCTCTCTCGAGTCAGCTGCTGCAAAAGCTGCTGTTGTGCTTCTTGGTGCTGAGTCTGCTGCTGCTGCAGCATCTGAGCTTGTCTCTCTATCATAGCACCTTGTTGCTGAACCATGCCAGTCAGAGCCTCAATAGTTCTCGTGAGGTTCGGGGTCTGCTCGCCCTCATCACTAGCATTTCCTCTGGTTCGCACCATCTTAAATGCCTACACACGCATATCATAGTCACACACATATCATAGTCAGGCAAACAATCATAAACCTATTAGGTGTCTAGCAATACACAAACATGTTTTCCCCCAAACTAAGTTTTAGCTAGCCAACTGCTCTGATACCATTCTGTAACATCCCACATTCTTAACCCCAAACAAATGGCACAATTCACAATTGATACAGGATGTTTCATATAAGATCGATCATATGCTAGGTAAAACCGAGTTCAAGAAAACACGATCTGAAAAATTTCATAAATCCATACACACAAATTCACAAAACTCAAATCTCATAAATCTCGTAAGGGTACCTGCCACCACGCAATACTTGCACTAGACATATGCAAGTTACAGTTATATCAAAACCGATTACAATTCATAAAATCCATAAAGGTACCTGCCACCAGGCAATACTTGCACTAGACATATGCAAGTTACAGTTGTATCAAAACCGATTGCAAAAATACACATCAACTTCAATCTCAAAACAAATCCACAAAAATCGATTTTATAAACTGACTCCAAACACCGAAACCAGGCTGATGCCCGCGGTGCCACAAAAATCAAATTCATAAGACTGCCATAACTGGCAACATACTTCACATAGTTCACATAACTCGTAGGGTTTAGCCACAACCGGCATCATAAGCATAAACACATTAAGGCCACAACCGGCATCATAAATTCAATAAGTATAATTCACAGCATCCATATAATGCTAACTGCGCCCCTGCTCTACACCTGAAAATAGTGAGGGGTGAGCTACACAGCCCAGTGAGTGGATAGTCTAATTGACCATCCATAACATACTCTCAAAAACATATGCAGATTATTTTAAAAATCTTTAACAGGATATCATGTCAACACATAATAACAAATTCAATGCAAAAGTCATATAAGCAGTCAAATATACACACCAACATATAATAACCTCAAGTTCTGGAATTATACTCTAAACCAACCGAACACACATATTCTAAACCAACTAAACATACCAACACATTTTTAACCTAGTTGTCCAGCATATTCACAAAGTGACCAATATGGTCTAACCCGGCTTGGCCAAAGCACTGGGAGCTGCAAATCACATGCAACACAAACATGGACAGTGAATAGAATCAAGAGGTGGCCCCCGCCTGGTCAAGACGTGGCACGTTGGTCTATCACGCCATAACATAAAACGAGAATGAAGACATCAAGAGGTGGCCCCTGTCTGATCAGGACATGGCACTTTGGGTCTTATATCATTCCCAACACATAAAACGAGAATGATGACATCAAGAGGTGGCCCCTGTCTGATCAAGACATGGCACTTTGGGTCTTATATCATTCCCAACACATAAAAGAGTAATGACATCAAGAGGTGGCCCCTGTCTGACCAAGACATGGCACTTTGGGTCAAAACCCGTTCTCCCAAAAGGTTACTACTGGACAACAGACATATCTTATTTCATATTTCACAAAGGTGGACATATTTCACAAAGGTGGACTCCTAAGTGTAAACTAGACTCTAGGATAGTCATCACACAAATCATATCGGGCAGGCTGAACATCAACCCCCATCACAATAATCATAATAGGCAGGCTGATCATCAACCCCCTCACATATCACAATACAGGGTTGAAATTCAAACCCTTAACATATCACATAAGGACTATCCCCTTGAGTTCATAGTTACACCTAGCCTTAGTCCTAACCATCACATAACCACCTAATTTTCCAAATTCACATAATCCATAATTTTCCAAATTCACAAAACCCATCACATAACATAGAAAATCACATAACATAGTGTAGTCCTTAAATTTCAGGCTGGTCAGTTCAGTGTAGTTTTGCTAAATTATCACCCAATGTTCTCAAACATGAATACATGGTCTTAATTAAATAAATATGAGTTTTATAACATAACATTGCATTCATAAAATTAAATCATCACCCAATGTCCTCAAGCATTCATAAAATTACATAAAACTAAACCATATGTCCATATAATTTTACACATTATTCCATGTAACTACAAACATCAAAATTAAAATCAAGTTTCGGTTTTTCAGAAATAAATAGCACAAATTCGCTTCTTAGCATGATAAAACTTTCCAACTTAAATTAAACCCCTAGTTAACAAAAAATCTCATGAAGACATATCCTTAAATTCGATTTTCCATAACAAACATACCATTGTAATTTTCGGTTTATAACAAAAATAAGACTTGAATTTTCGGTTTTTACATTACAAATTTCTAATCCATCTAAAGCATCAAATAACACAACCCAATTGATAGGAATCAAAAGACACACCACTCACCTTGAAACTTAGGTTAAAATCCCCTCAACAAAATCGTTCAAAGCCTTTGAAATTCTTCTAGGAAGACGCCAAAGAAACTCCACCACCCACTCAAGAATTTCGGCCAAGGGAAGAAGATGAAGGAAGAACACCAAAAAAATCGTCTCCAAGCTTTCCAAGAGTCGCCAATTTCTTCCAAGCCGCCACCTTAATTTTCTCAAGACTCCCAAAATCGCCAATAATCTCACCCTAGTCGAATTTACCACTTAAACTTTGGGTTTCTAAATTTTAAACCCTTCAACCCATTAATTCCAATAGGTTTAACCCACTTAACTAATAATTTCGAATTTTCAAACCCAATTAGCTAATTCGAATTTTTATTCCAATATCCCATAGTTAACCAATTAATTTAATTAACTTATCCAATAACCAATTACTTAACCGAAAATCCAATAAGGATTTAAGTTAACATCCAATAAGGATTAAATTAATTAACCAATAAGGTCTAATTAATTAACCAATAAGTTCTAATTAATTAACTCACAATTTACAACCATAAATCCTAATTAATTTAACATGAACAACCAATAATAATTTATCATAAAATATCAGCCAACAAACAAATAAATACTCTCTAATTAATTTACAATAAATTAACAACCAAATAACCTCAAATCAATTAATTACAAATTAACAATCAATAAGCCAATTAATTAGCACCCAACAATTTTATTTAAATCATAATACAATATCACAGCTAATGATTTTATTTAAATCCAAATAATTTATCATAATTTATCATAGAAAATAATGCTTACCAGAACTTAAGATCCTTGGATCTTACAACCATGATCTCCACTTGGTGGGGGGCTCTCGTCCGATTAGAGTAATCTCTATTCTTGCCACTTGAACTGATTTTTCCTCTCGACTCTCGTGGTGTGTGGCGACGCTTGAAGGTTGAGGAGGATTCGGCCAAGAGAAAAGATCTCCATCCCTTACTCATTCGATCAAGGATTCTTTGAACCCTTGCTAGCACAAGGAGCAACAAAGAGTTTGCCTTCATCCTCTTGTGTGCGAGACTTTGGAGAAGTGGCACTTGCGACTTTAGCTTCCAAGGCGACATCTACTCCATGGCGATGGTATGATCGTTTTGCATCATCTTGAATAGCTTTTCATTAAGTTGATCTTTTAACATGCAAGTCGATCCTATAAACCCTAGTTTCCGCAAGTCAAAATTTTATGCGCCATCACTTTAGGGTTTTTGCTCCCTCAAGAAGGGGACCCCCCATATCTAAGGGGCACTTTCAATTGGTATCAGAGCCAGGTTAATGTATGTTATTTTGATTGCTTGATGCCTTATGTGATCCATGTTTGCGTGTACATGCTTAGATCTCGTTTACATGCGTTTTTCTTTAAGTTTTTGTACATGCGAAACTTGAAGTATGTTATCATTGGCGCATTGTTGTTAGCGCATGCTTTGTGTTTTTCTTAAAAACCCTAATTTACATGCGCGCCTAACACTAGATCTAAGGCCCTGCTATAAACCCTTAGACGGGTTATTAGGGTTGAAGTCACCCCTAGTTTAGATCCAACAGTCTGATCAGACTATCTGACAGCCTGAATGGGTCGACCAGATAGCACCTTGGCGCAAGCCTATGGTGGCTATAGGTCGACTGCAGATAGGCGTGTAGCGATGTCTGATTGAGACGATTAATGAACGCACCTGAGTTAGGCCCGGGGTCACGCCCGTTTGCCAGACCTCAGTGTGGATGTTCAGCCCTGGCGCATGCATAGTTGACCTTATGGTCGACGCAAGTCAGTTAGGACTTGGTGCATGCAAGGGCAGTGGATCTGACTAGGCTGGATGAGTGGATCCCTAGTAATGGACCGTTGTAAGGTTGTAGGGCAAATAAGGAAAATTAAAATTGATCCTATGGGGTTTTCAAAAATTTTAATTTTTATGATGGATCACATGGTTGTTGATTGATGCATATGTGTGTCTATTTAGTCTTATGTGGGCTGCCCGTTATTATTTGTGTGCTGTGCTGGGGCCTGCGTGCCTGGGAGTTAAATTTGTAAATTAATTATTGTGATCTGCGCATCACATTGCTTTAATTTATAAAATGTTATTGACCTGCGTGTCAATCTTGTCTAGATAGTTAAATTTGTAATTTAATTAGACAAGAGCACAGAGCACACTTGGCAGAGGCGCATGCAGCAAGTGGCTTGACCAGGTGGGAGGTCTAGGGTTCGACCCTAGGACCTGGCGCATATTCCTGGTGGGCGCACCAGACCTGCAGATGGCGCTTGGGCCCTGGTTTGGGCCAGATGAGCAGCAAAAGACCCATGAAGAGCAAGTGAAGACTTAAACTAGGTTAAGGTCTTCTAAGGCTATGGGCTTTTACCACATAAGATTCATGCTTTCTTTTATTGTTTATATATTAGAATTGCATGATTAAATTATCTTCTGCTATCACCATAGGAATTGCATGATAGGCAAGAAGATAAAAGACCGTTAAAATCCAACGCTAAAATATCAAGCTCGTAAGCCTTCTGATGCGAAACCTCACTGTTCTGATTATCGTTGGAGCCGTGTTGTACCCACTCAGTGGGCACGTCCATCTATCTTCAGACGGTGCGGGATTACACCTGTGTGTTACAGAGTAGGGATTTATCCCTTCTCGTTGCTCAGCATAGCACATGGTGGTCCAGGGAGTAGGTCGGGTCAGCTTGACCGTGTAGCCTACATATGTGGCGCATATGGTAGCACATGGAGGCAGCCATCTGTGGGGTCAGAGACTGTGTTGTACCAACTCAGTTGGCACAGTCTGCTGGATTGCCCAGATGAAGGGGAATCGCACGGGTTGGCGATTGGCAGGGACTGCCTACCAGAGATTAGTGCTTGTACTCTCTGTGCATCTTATCTCGCCTGAGCGGGACGCGGAGACCAAGTGTGAAATCTGGATCCCATCTCACTAAAAGAGTTCTACTCTTTCGGGCTGTTTTGCTGGATTTTTCAAGCCAGAGAAAATAGTGAGAAAAAGAATCTTTCTTAAGTCCTGATTGATTCTTATACATTGATACTGACCTTGCTGTTCTTGCATTGTTGTAGATACCTGCAGCAACGAACACCATGAACTTCAATGTGCGATCCCTACTGGAAAGGGAGAAGTTTGCTGGGCCAAACTTCTCTGACTGGTTTGGACACCTTAAGATCGTTCTTAAGGCAGAGAGGAAACTGTATGTCCTCGAGACGGCGATACCGCCGCAGCCCGCTCCGAACGCCGCAAGGGCGGTTCGGGAAGCCTATGAAAAGCACGTCAATGATAGCATTGATGTCGCTTGCCTGATGCTAGCGTCTATGACGCCACCGCTGCAGCGTCAGCATGAGGATATGTCAGCTATACAGATTATAGCAAACCTCAAGATGCTGTATGCTGCACAGGCGAGGACTGAACGCTATAATTTGACTAAGCTCTTCTTTCAGAGCAAACTGGCTGAAGGGAGCCCAGTGGGAGCTCACGTGCTCAAGATGATTGGGCACAAGGAGGCTCTGGAGAAACTGGGGCACACCATCAACCAGGAGCTTGCTGTGGACATTATTCTGCAGTCTCTCCCGCCATCATTCGACGCGTTCATTATTAATTTTAATATGAACAAAATCGATTGTACTCCGGCAGAGCTGCTGAATATGCTCTTGACCACTGAGGAGACTCTGAAGGGTAAGCCTTCGACCTCTGTCTTGATGGTTCCTTCAAGGAACAAGAAGAAGGGGAAGAAGGGCAAGGCCCCGGTCAAGAATTACAGCAAGGCTCTGAAGCAGAAGGTGAAGCGGTCTAAGGAATACAGGTGTTTCCACTGTGGCCAGCTGGGTCACTGGAAAAAGGACTGTAAAGCGCTCCAAGGAGATAAGAGGGGAAGCTTCGCTTCTGGCTCAGGTATATTCGTGACTGAGGTCATGTTTTCTTCTTCGATATCATGGGTGTTGGACACTGCATGTGGAGTTCACATTTGTTCAAATGTACAGGAACTCAAGAGAAGAAGACAGGTGGGACAGCATGAGGTGGACCTACGCGTTGGAAACGGGGCACGGGTTGCTGCTGTTGCTGTAGGAGACTACTTTATTTCTTTACCATCTGGACTTGTATTGGAACTAGACAATTGTTATTTTGTTCCCAGTATAACTAAAAATATTATCTCCATTCCTGCTCTTGTCAGGAAGGGATTTTCCTTTGAATGCAATATTTCAAAGTGTATTTTGTCTTTTGATAATATTGTTTATGCAACTGGTTCAATTAACAATGGGTTATACATGTTGGACATGGAATGTTCGATACAGCAAATTGATATTAAGAAAGCCAAGTATGCTGATGACAGCACCTTGCTATGGCATAGTCGTTTAGGCCATATTAACGAGAAACGCATTAAGCGGTTGCATGATTATGGACTGCTGGGATCATTCTCCTGTGAGGAGATTGATACATGCAAAGCTTGTTTGATGGGTAAAATGACGAAGTCACCTTTTCCTCACAAAGGTCAAAGGGCTTCAAGTTTACTTGACCTAATACACAGTGATGTATGTGGGCCATTTAGTAAACATGCCAGAGGTGGCTATCAGTACTTCATTACCTTTACTGATGATTTCAGTAGGTATGGGTATGTCTATCTGATGAGACATAAGAGTGAATCTTTTGACAAGTTCAAAGAGTTCAAAAATGAAGTACAGAATCAGCTAGGCCGTAATATCAAGGCACTTCGCTCAGATCGAGGTGGTGAATACCTAAGTCATACGTTTACTGACTATCTAAAGGAGTGTGGGATTATCTCACAGCTCACTCCACCAGGAACACCGCAATGGAATGGTGTGTCCGAAAGGAGAAATAGAACGCTACTTGATATGGTTCGTTCTATGATGAGTCAGGCTACTCTTCCATACTCCTTTTGGGGTTTTGCACTGGAAACAGCTGCAAAGGTACTAAACCGAGTGCCATCCAAGGCAGTTTCAAAGACGCCATATGAGTTATGGTATGGGAAACAGCCAAGCTTGACATTTATCAGGATCTGGGGCTGCGAGGCTTATGTCAAAAAGCTCGCCTCTGGGAAACTAGAGAGCAGATCTGACAAATGTATCTTTGTCGGTTACCCTAAGGAAACTAAGGGTTATTATTTCTACGACCCCAAAGAGAACAAGGTTTTTGTTACTCGGACTGCCATATTTCTTGAGAAGGAGTTTCTTCTGCAAGAGGCCAGTGGGAGAGAAATAAAGCTGGATGAGAATCCAGAAGAAGGACAAAGTGACCAAGTAGAGTTGGATGAGCCTGAGCCGGTAGAACAGGTTATTGGACAACCTGAGGCTCAGATATCACGGGAACCGCGAAGATCGGGAAGGATTCGTCGACAGCCTGAGCGCTATGACGGAGTCTATATCATTGACAATGATGAACCCCTCACTTATGCGGATGCGGTCAGTGGACCGGAGTCAGCGAGATGGCTTGAAGCTATGCGCGCCGAGATGGACTCCATGTCAGATAACCAAGTTTGGGATTTGGTTGATCCGCCTCCGGGAGTTATCCCTATAGGCTGTAAATGGATCTTCAAGAAGAAGATTGACATGGATGGTAACATAGTTACCTATAAAGGCAGGCTAGTTGCGAAAGGTTTCAAACAAATCTACAGGATAGATTATGATGAAACTTTCTCACCAGTAGCCATGTTTAAGTCTATTCGGATTCTTTTCGCGATAGCTGCATATTATGATTATGAGATTTGGCAGATGGATGTGAAAACAGCTTTCCTTAATGGAAATCTGGATGAGGATGTGTATATGACACAACCTGAGGGTTTCACTAATCCATCAGATCGTCATAAAATATGCAAGTTAAAGAAGTCTATTTATGGACTTAAGCAAGCATCAAGAAGCTGGAATATTCGTTTTGATGAATCAGTTACTGAATTTGGTTTCATCAAGAACGAGGATGACCCGTGTGTATATAAGAGGTTTAGTGGGAGCGTGATCACTTTCCTAGTCCTCTACGTCGATGATATCTTGATCATTGGAAATGACATTCCTGAAATGCATGCTGTGAAGGCATGGCTGAGGAAATGTTTCCAGATGAAAGATCTAGGAGAAGCAGCCTATGTGTTAGGTGTGAAGATCTACAGGGATAGATCTAAGAGGCTTCTCGGGCTGTGCCAGAGTACTTACATCGAAAAGGTCCTGGAGAGATTTCATTTAGAGAATTCTAAACGAGGATATCTTC
Source organism: Costus lasius (assembly GCA_027563935.2). Lineage (NCBI taxonomy): Eukaryota > Viridiplantae > Streptophyta > Magnoliopsida > Zingiberales > Costaceae > Costus > Costus lasius. The sequence goes on from CM050446.2 coordinate 47,310,928, forward strand.
CAGTCAGACATGGTCTGAATCTTTCGAAGAGTCAGTGTCCACAAACACAGACTGAGAAAGATGAAATGGACAATACGCCTTATGCTTCGGCTATTGGTTCCATAATGTATGCGATGTTATGTACTCGCCCAGACGTTGCTTACGGGTTAAGCGTGACCAGTCGTTACCAGAGTAATCCAGGTATGGCGCACTGGATTGCAGTCAAGAACATTTTAAAATATCTGCGGAGGACCAAAGATATGTTCTTGATATATGGTGGTCAGGAAGAACTCAGTATTGAAGGATATACTGACGCTTCGTTCCAGTCTGACCAGGATGATTTCCGATCGCAATCAGGCTATGTTTTTAGCTTGAATGGAGGTGCAGTGGTGTGGAAGAGTTTCAAACAGTCAACTGTTGCTGATTCCACAACAGAAGCCGAGTATGTTGCAGCCTCGGAAGCATCCAAGGAGGCAGTGTGGATTCGTAAGTTCGTGAGAGAACTTGGTGTTGTTCCTTCGAGTGCTGATCCTTTGGTTATCTTCTGTGATAACACTGGAGCAATCGCACAAGCAAAGGAACCACGGTCGCACCAGAAGTCCAAACACATACAGAGACGGTTTCATTTGATCAGGGAGATCATAGATCGTGGCGAGATCAAAGTCTGCAAGGTTCATACAGATGACAATCTGGCAGACCCGCTTACCAAGCCTCTGGCGCAGCAGAAGCATGAGAAGCACTGTAATAATATGGGTTTGAGATTTCTCAACCATTAGATTAAGTGCAAGTGGGAGATTGTTGGGGTATGCCCTTAAGGCTAATGTTTGAGGCCTATGGGAATGTATCAGTATCATGTAATAAACTGTTATGTTTAAAGGCATGGTTGTTATTCAGTTAGCTACATTGTCTGCTGCTATATATGTTCTTCTGAATAATGTCTCAAAAGCTGTTCAGCTAGGCTGATATGCTATTATGTCCTTAGTCGATGTATCTTGGTGAACATGAGACAACCTTGATATGGATAAGACTAATATGTAGTCTAATCTTATAGGATGCTTCGAGCATGGAATAAGATGTAGACTCATGGGTACATTGGATGTACTGGATAGACCCTACTAGGATGTTCAATTGTTTGTCGCAATATGAATATTCCTTGATTGCAACAAGTGGCACATTTCCTCTGACTTGAGATCACTTGTGTTTCTAAATGATGATTGTCATTGTTTTGAGGTAGTTCAATATCATTTGAAACATAATGATTATAGACTATCTTGGATGATGAGCTTGAGTCAGGTTAGGGCACTAGTGATAGACATAGGATTGCCGTCTCCTTGTTTAAGGAGTGTGATGTTCTAAAGGGGCCCCCTGGATGAGATGATTGAGAGAGTGTATGGCCATACCCAGGTGACAGTGTTCATCTGATCTAATCATGCTCATCATATTGGAGTTACGAGCTTGACAGGCTTGTCCAATAAGAACATCCAGTGGCAAAGGAAATATGCATGCCTTGTGAAATGATTCACACTTGTGCTGTGGTTTGGGTGTAGTCTTGGAAGACTCTTTCCTCTATATCGGGAGACAGTGATGTGTTGCTAGATACCCCTCACTGATCGTGATAATGAGAATTATCGTTACCGACATTTAAAGGAAACCCTCAGGGTCGCACAATTTGATGATATGGCTTACTTAAGTCAGATCGTGTGGACTGAATTGTTCAGGTTCAGTTTAAAGGGATTTAATCTCTGATTGTGAGTGAGATCTGGTCTGATCATGTTTGATTGATTAGAGCTTGAGATCGGTAAGCTTCGATCGAGAGAATAGATGCCAGATCGGTCAGATCAGGAGCATCAAGGAGATCGACGGTTAGATCGGGAACCTTAGGGTTTATTTAAGATCTAGACCATAATACTTGGATTTATTGGTCTTGGACCAAACCGAAATGAACCGCTCATGGAATGAGCGCATGGTTCAAGGCTTGGCGACAAGTTCACTTGGCGTGAACATATGGGGCGGTGAGTGGTTACTATTTTTAGTAACCATGATCTCCACTTGGTGGGGGGCTCTCGTCCGATTAGAGTAATCTCTATTCTTGCCACTTGAACTGATTTTTCCTCTCGACTCTCGTGGTGTGTGGCGACGCTTGAAGGTTGAGGAGGATTCGGCCAAGAGAAAAGATCTCCATCCCTTACTCATTCGATCAAGGATTCTTTGAACCCTTGCTAGCACAAGGAGCAACAAAGAGTTTGCCTTCATCCTCTTGTGTGCGAGACTTTGGAGAAGTGGCACTTGCGACTTTAGCTTCCAAGGCGACATCTACTCCATGGCGATGGTATGATCGTTTTGCATCATCTTGAATAGCTTTTCATTAAGTTGATCTTTTAACATGCAAGTCGATCCTATAAACCCTAGTTTCCGCAAGTCAAAATTTTATGCGCCATCACTTTAGGGTTTTTGCTCCCTCAAGAAGGGGACCCCCCATATCTAAGGGGCACTTTCAGTAAGTACTCTGGCACAACCCGAGAAGCCTCTTAGATCTATCCCTGTAGATCTTCACACCTAACACATAGGCTGCTTCTCCAAGATCTTTCATCTGGAAACATTTCCTTAACCATGCCTTAACCGCATGCATTTCAGGAATGTCATTTCCAATGATCAAGATGTCATCGACGTAGAGGACTAGGAAGGTAATTACGCTCCCACTAAACCTCTTATATACACACGGGTCATCTTCGTTCTTGATGAAACCAAACTCAGAGATTGATTCATCAAAATGAATATTCCAGCTTCTAGATGCTTGTTTCAGTCCATAAATGGACTTCTTTAATTTGCATATCTTATGACGATCTGATGGATTAGTGAAACCTTCAGGTTGTGTCATATACACATCCTCATCCAGATTTCCATTAAGGAAAGCTGTTTTCACATCCATCTGCCAGATCTCAAAATCATAATATGCTGCTATCGCAAAAAGAATCCGAATAGACTTAAACATAGCTACAGGTGAGAAAGTTTCATCATAATCTATCCCGTAGATTTGTTTGAAACCTTTCGCAACTAGCCTGCCTTTATAGGTAACCACGTTACCATCCATGTCAATCTTCTTCTTGAAGATCCATTTACAGCCTATAGGGATTACTCCCGGAGGCGGATCAACCAAATCCCAGACTTGGTTATCTGACATGGAGTCCATCTCGGCTCGCATAGCTTCAAGCCATCTAGCTGACTCCGGTCCACTGACCGCATCCGCATAAGTAAGGGGTTCATCATTATCAATGATGTAGACTCCGTCACAGCGCTCAGGCTGTCGACGGATCCTTCCCGATCTTCGCGGTTCCCGTGATATCTGAGCCTCAGGTTGTTCAATAACCTGTTCTACGGGCTCAGGCTCATCCAACTGTGCTTGACTACTTTGTCCTTCCTCTGGATTCTCATCCAGCTTTATTTCTCTCCCACTGGCCTCTTGCAGAAGAAACTCCTTCTCAAGAAATATGGCCGTCCGAGCAACAAAAACCTTGTTCTCTTTGGGATCGTAGAAATAATAACCCTTAGTTTCCTTAGGGTAACCGACAAAGATACATTTGTCAGATCTGCTCTCCAGTTTCCCAGAGGCGAGCTTTTTGACATAAGCCTCGCAACCCCAGATCCTGATATATGTCAAGCTCGGCTGTTTTCCATACCATAACTCGTATGGAGTCTTAGAAACGGCCTTGGATGGCACTCGGTTTAGTACCTTTGCAGCTGTTTCCAGTGCAAATCCCCAAAAGGAGTATGGAAGAGTAGCCTGACTCATCATAGAATGAACCATATCAAGTAACGTTCTATTTCTCCTCTCGGACACACCATTCCATTGCGGTGTTCCTGGCGGAGTGAGCTGTGAGATAATCCCACACTCCTTCAGATAGTCAGTAAAAGCATGACTTAGGTATTCTCCTCCTCGATCAGAACGAAGTGCCTTGACATTTCGGCCTAGCTGATTTTGTACTTCATTCTTGAACTCTTTGAACTTGTCAAAAGATTCACTCTTATGTCTCATTAGATAGACATACCTATATCTACTGAAATCATCAGTAAAGGTAATGAAGTACTGATAGCCACCTCTGGCATGTTTACTAAATGGCCCACACACATCACTGTGTATAAGGTCAAGTAAACCTGAAGCCCTTTGACCTTTGTGAGGAAAAGGTGACTTCGTCATTTTACCCATTAAACAAGCTTTGCATGTATCAATCTCCTCGCAGGAGAATGATCCCAGCAGTCCATGATCATGCAACCGCTTAATGCGTTTCTCGTTTATATGGCCTAAACGACTATGCCATAGCAAGGTGCTGTCATCAGCATACTTGGCTTTCTTATTATCAATATTTTGTATCGAACATTCCATGTCCAACATGAATAACCCATTGTTAATTGAACCAGTTGCATAAACAATATTATCATAAGATAAAACACACTTTGAAATATTGCATTCAAAGGAAAATCCCTTCCTGACAAGAGCAGGAATGGAGATAATATTTTTAGTAATACTGGGAACAAAATAACAACTGTTTAGTTCCACTACAAGTCCAGATGGTAAAGAGATGAAATAGTCTCCTACAGCAACAGCAGCAACCCGTGCCCCATTTCCAACGCGTAGGTCCACCTCATGCTGTCCCACCTGTCTTCTTCTCTTGAGTTCCTGTACATTTGAACAAATGTGAACTCCACATGCAGTGTCCAACACCCATGATATAGAAGAAGATGAAAACATGACTTCAGTCACGAATATACCTGAGCCAGAAGCGATGCTTCCCCTCTTATCTCCTTGGAGCGCTTTACAGTCCTTTTTCCAGTGACCTAGCTGGCCACAGTGGAAACACCTGTATTCCTTGGACCGCTTAACCTTCTGCTTCAGAGCCTTGCTGTAGTTCTTGACAGGGGCTTTGCCCTTCTTCCCCTTCTTCTTGTTCCTGGAAGGAACCATTAAGACAGAGGTTGAAGGCTTTCCCTTCAGAGTTTCCTCAGTAGTCAAGAGCATATTCAGCAGCTCTGCCGGAGTGCAATCGATTTTGTTCATATTAAAGTTAATAATGAACGCATCGAAAGAAGGCGGGAGAGACTGCAGAATAATATCTACAGCAAGCTCCTGGTTGATGGTATGCCCCAGTTTCTCCAGAGCCTTCTTGTGCCCAATCATCTTGAGCACGTGAGCTCCCACTGGGCTCCCTTCAGCCAGTTTGCTCTGAAAGAAAAGCTTTGTCAGATTATAGCGTTCTGTCCTCGCCTGTGCAGCATACAGCATCTTGAGGTTCGCTATAATCTCTATAGCCGACATATCCTCATGCTGACGCTGCAGCGGTGGCGTCATAGACGCTAGCATCAGGCAAGCGACATCAATGCTATCATTGACGTGCCTTTCATAGGCATCACGAACCGCCCTTGCGGCGTTCGCAGCGGGTTGAGGCGGCACTGCCGTCTCGAGGACATACAGTTTCCTCTCTGCCTTAAGAACGATCTTAAGGTGTCCGAACCAGTCTGAGAAGTTTGGCCTAGCAAACTTCTCCCTTTCCAGTAGGGATCGCACATTGAAGCTCATGGTGTTCGTTGCTGCAGGTATCTACAACAATGCAAGAACAGCAAGGTCAGTATCAATGTTAAGAATCAATCAGGACTTAAGAAAGATTCTTTTTCTCACTATTTTATCTGGCTGAAAAATCCAGCAAAACAGCCCGAAAGAGTAGAACTCTTTTAGTGAGATGGGATCCAGATTTCATACTTGGTCTCCGCGTCCCGCTCAGGCGAGATAAGATACACAGAGAGTACAAGCACTAATCTCTGGTAGGCTGTCCCAGCCAATCGCCAACCCGTGCGATTCCCCTTCATCTGGGCAATCCAGCAGACTGTGCCAACTGAGTTGGTACAACACAGTCTCTGACCCCACAGATGGCTGCCTCCATGTGCTACCATATGCGCCACATATGTAGTCTACATGGTCAAGCTGACCCGACCTACTCCCTGGACCACCACGTGCTATGCTGAGCAACGAGAAGGGATAAATCCCTACTCTGTAACACGCAGGTGTAATCCCACACCGTCTGAAGATAGATGGACGTGCCCACTGAGTGGGTACAACACGGCTCCAACGATAATCAGAACAATGAGGTTTCGCGTCAGAAGGCTTACGAGCTTGATATTTTAGCGTTGGATTTTAACGGTCTTTTATCTTCTTATCTATCATACAAACCCTATAGTGATAGCAGAAGATAAATTCATGCAATTCTAATTATATGATCAATAAAAAGAAAGCATGGTTCTTATGTGGTAAAAGCCCATAGCCTAAGTAAGACCTTAATATCACTTAAGTCTTCACTTGCTTTTCTTCATGGGACTTTTGCTGCTCATCTGGCCCAACCCAGGGCCCAAGCGCCATCTGCAGCTCAGGTGCGCCTACCAGGGAAATGCGCCTGTCCCAGAGTTGAACCCTGGACCTCCCACCTGGTTAAGCCACTGCTGCATGCGCCTCTGCCAAGTGTGCTCAGTGCTCTTGTCTGATTAATTTACAAATTAATCTATCTAGACAAGATTGACTCACAGGTCAATTACATTTGATAAATTAAAAACAATGTGATGCGCAGATCACAATAATTAATTTACATTTAAATACAGGCACGCAGGCCCCAGCACAGCACACATTTAACATGGGCAGCCCACATAAGAATAAATAAACAAACATATGCCACAATCAAACATGTGATCCATTCAAGAAAATTAAATTTCAAAAACCCCATAGGTATCAATTTTAATTTTCCTTATGTGCCCTACTACCTTACAACGGTCCATTACCAGGGATCCACTCATCCAACCCAGTCAGATCCACTGCCCACGCATGCACCAAGTCCTAACTGACTCGAGTCGACCCAATGGTCAACTATGAATGCGCTAGGGCTGAACAACCACAATGAGGTCTGGCAAGCGGGCGTGACCCCGGGCCTAACTCATGTGTGTTCACTAGTCGTCTCAACCAGACATCGCTACACGCCTGTCTGCAGTCGACCTATAGCCACCAAGTGCTTGCGCACAGGTGCTATCTAGTCAACCCATCAAGGCTGTCAGATGGTCTGATCAGACTGTCTGGATCTAACCTAGGGGATGATTTCAACCCTAATAACCCGTCTAAGGGTTTAAAGTAGAGCCTTAGATCTAGATTGAGTCGCGCATGTCAAGTAGGTTTTTGAGAAAAACATGAAGCATGCGCCAACAACATGCGCCAAGAAAATATACATCAAGTTTGCATGTACAACAACTCAAATGAAATATTCGCATGTAACCCTAGATCTAGAGATATGCGTAAGCATGGATCATGGATCACAAAGCAAAGCAATCATAATAACAATGCATAGAACCCCTCTGATACCAATTGTTGGGTCCCCTTCAAGGGGGAGCGCAAGGGGGTGAAACCCTAAAGGTGGCGCATGTCATTCTTTTGCAGCGGAAGTAGGGTTTCATGAAGATCAGATGCTATACATTCATATGATCAACTTTCAAGAAGCATGAAGATCGAAAGATAATCATACCGAAGCCATGTGTTGGATGGCGTCAAGGAAGAAGAGACTCGAATGAAACTCCTCCAAAAGGTGCGCACACAAGGTGATGCCGCCTACTCCTTGAGATCCTTGTGCTAGCAAGGTGCTTCAAGGGTCTTTGATCGATTCAAGAGGATGAGATGTTTTCTCCACTTGGCCGAGAGCTCTCCAAGTCGTGAAGAAAAATTTCCACACGAGAGAAGGGCGTCGAGAGGAATGGATGAAGCGTTGAGGCGTTGAGAAGAGGTGGCGCATTATGGCTTTCCAAAATTAGCAAGCCATGAAGCCATGCGCCCACTTCTTCAAAAATCGACCAAAACGTTTCTTAGCATTGAACCATGCGTTCATTGCCTTGAACCGGTTCAATCTAATTGACCCAACCCAATTTGGTTCAAATACCAAATTAAAACAGCCCAAGCCATGGTCTAGATTCCTCTGAACCAAATGGTTCAAGATCTAACCGTTCATCTCTGGATGCTTCCGATCTCACCGATCTAGCATCAATACTCTCGATCGAAGCTTACCGATCTCAAGCCCTAATCAATCAAACATGATCAGACCAGATCTCACTTACAATCAGAGTTTAAACCCCTTTAAACTGAACTCAAACAATTCAGTCCACACGATCTGACTTAAGTAAGCCATATCATCAAATTGTGCGACCCTAAGGGTTTCCTTTGAACGTCGGTAACGATAACTTACGTTATCACGATCAGTGAGGGGTATCTAGCAACACATCACTGTCTCCCGATATAAAGGAAAGAGTCTTCCACGACTACACCCAAAACACAGCACAAGTGTGAATTCAATTCACAAGGCATACATATTTCCTTTGCCACTGGATGTTCTTTATTGGACAAGCGTGTCAAGCCTGTAGCTCCAATATGATGAGCATGATTAGATCAGATGAACATAGTCATCTGGGTATGGCCATACTCTTTTCTCAATCATCCCATCCAGGGGGCCCCTTTAGAACATCACACTCCTTAAACAAGGAGACGGCAATCCTTTATCTATCACAAGTGCCCTAACCTGACTCAATATCATTGTCCAAGATAGTCTATAATCATTATGTTTCAAATGATATTGAACTACCTCAAAACAATGACAATCATCATTTAGAAACACAAGTGATCTCAAGTCAAAGGACATGTGCCACTTCATGCAAACAAGGATTATTCACATTGTGACAAGCAATTGAATATCCTAGTAGGGTCTGTCCAGTACATCCAATGTACCCATGAGTCTACATCTTATTCCATGCTCGAAGCATCCTATAAGATTAGAACACATATTAGTCTCAAGCATATCAAGGCTGTCTCTAGTTCACCAAGATATCTCGACTAAGGACTTTATAGCGTGTCAGCCTAGCTGAACAGCTTTGAGACATTATTCAGTAGTACACTTATTACAGCAGACAAGGTAACAACCTGAATAATAACCATGCCTTTATAAACACAAGAGTTTACTACATGATACTGTTATAATCCCAAGGCCTCAAACATTAGCCTTAAGGGCATACCCCAATAGTGTCCCACGAGGGTGGGAACCAGTTCACAACTCCACTGATCGATAGCTTAGTGAGGGCTACGCGTTAGAAGGCTTCTAGACTTGATATTTTATGAGGGTTTTTAAGGTCTCATCAGTTTTATCTTATGTCTAACAATACAGGCATGCAATCCTATAGTGATAACATAATGATAAAACATCACAGGCATGCTTTTAGCAGATAAGGAAAGCAGTAAAAGATGATGTGATCAAAGCCCTTTCAAGACATTGAATCAACCCATGCCAAAGGAGGTTCAACTCTTGACATAGGACTCAAGCCCCTAAGAAAGACCTATCCTAGCCGCTCTCTATCTTGGTCTTCATGGTTGGCTCCAAGGTCCTTCATTCATGGCTTAGCTCTCAAACCTTAAGGGTAGACCTCAAAGGTTCGGCCAATGCCATGGTCTTCCTCCAAGGAGAATGCGCCACAAAGAAAGATGCCAAGTTAGCTAGCTCTCAAACCCAAGGGTTCGGCCATGCCTAACTTGTGCCATCAAGCAAGGTTGCACCTTTTCCTTGATGCTTGTTGCGCCACCATCCAAGGTGCGCCAACTCCATGCATGCGCCAAGCTCCAAGTACATGCGCTACCCTAGTCTTCTTAAAAGCAAAAAGAAAAGCGGCACGCAGGCCTCACGAGGAAACATCACAGGCATGCAAAGGGGGGCTTGACTAATGATCACAACATTATGCACAATCAAGGTATTTACTCATGCAATTCTACATGCTCATGAAAAACATAAAATCTGAAATTTTACTTTTTCATTAAAACTAGTTTCTTTTTCTCCTCTTCTTCTCACAAATCTTTTGGTTAATTGCGATTTATTTTTCAAGATGATTTCAGAGATCCTTTCGGCTGGCAATTTTGTCAGAACAAGAGACTTGGCCAGTCCGAAGACACAATGCCCGTCCTACTTGACAAAACTACGTGCGCCTTTGATCTTTAAATCAGACAAGAAAAATAGTCCAAAAATCCAAAAGAGATTGAGAGGATGATAGAAACAAGAAACCCTAATTTTTTCTACTTAGAAAAATCGTTTGCCATGCATCATGCTATTTTCGAAAATAGAGATATGGCATGTGAGCATGAAAGAAAAGCATAAAACTTCGTTCGAGTCTTGCAAGTCGCTCTGATACCACTGTTGGGAAACCCCGGGGACATTTTACAATTTTTCAGAGACACATACATACATTGCACAGCGGAAGAATGTCCCCGAAATAGGTCCGTCCCAAAAACCCAGTGAAGATCGCATGCAAGGGGGTCGACACGATGAGTTAGAAAATACCTCAGAGCAAGATGAGGTCGATGTCGTGATAGGCGCCCAACTGTGCGCCCTCTGCAGTCTCACACACACGGATGCCTCGAGTCCTCTTCTTCCACGCCCGGTGCTAGCCTCGGGAAGAAGATCCAAGCCTTAGGGAGATGCTCCAACCACCTTGCGCCACCAAGAGAGAAAGATGCGCCAAGTGGTAAGGAAGGAGAAGCTTGCGGCCACTTGATGGAAGAGGAAGAGATTGCGCCAATGCTCCTTGCTCTCGCTCCCTTCTTATGTTCACGCCTCCAAGGATGAATCATATAAGAGGGGGCGGCTAGGGTCACATATATAGGGCAAGAGGCGATTAGGGCAAGGGCTAGGATCATGACAAGTGTAGGGCTAGGATGAGGAGGTTTGATGCAAGGAAAGTCTTCAAGACTTTACCATAAACTTCATTCAACCTTTCCATAATTGCCCAAGTACCATATCAGCCCAAGACATGCCTTAAAGGCATTCATACCATCAAGGGAGAAGGGCTAGGCGCAAATTGCTTCCTTAATGAAGCAATTTTGCCACCCTAACCCCATTATGACCCTTAGGCGCCAATGGGGTTGGGTTTCTCCCCATTATACCCTTTTAGCCTCTCTTCTCTTCATGAGAACTTGTTATTGGGCTTCATTGGATAATGAGCTAGCCCAAACTTCATCCTATGGGTTGATTAAGCATTTGGATCCAATCCAATGCAACCCTAATCCAAGTGTGACCAACCATGGTCAAATACGGGTCAACCTGCCAAAAATGAAGTTTGGCTCCAATAACATTCTTCCATCTCATCAGGCCCATTGGTGCTGATGAAATCTCCCAATTAGATCCGAGTTATCCAATAACTTGATCATAAGGCTTCTCGATCAATACGAGAACTCAAGTATCAAGGTGTGCGACCCTGTAGGTTCTTCTGACGCTGGCAGTGCTGACCAAAGGTCACCACAAGTAGTGAGTGGCACCTAGCAGTGCATCACTGCTACCCAGGTCATTGGAATGGATATCGACATCGACATCCCCATCATCGCAACTAGGTACAGATGCATTACAGTCTCTTTGCCGGACTGATATCCGATTGGACAAGTGTGTCACCACTTGTTTTCACCCAATCACATGGCTATGACTAAAACAGGTTCTTACCTGGGTATGGCCATACACTCTCAGTCATAGAACCATAGAGGAGCTCCATGGATATCATACTTCCCTAAGGAAGGGGCAAATCCTATGTCTGTCCATTGACCTTCTCATATGGGTCGTGACATGCTCAATGACAACCGTTATGACCTCCCTTCTACGGCGAGGTGTTAGGTTGTATCAAAGCAAGTCCCTAACCATATAGAATGATCAATGACCTCAAGTCAAGGGATCAATGCATCTCCTGTCACTTGTGAGGATAACTTATGACACCAAGTCATAGCCTCACAGCGGGTCTTTCCAGTATATCCTCCAATGATATACCCATGTGTCTACGTTAGCACCACGTACCTAACCAGCTCACATACCAGTCTCACAAGTACCATAGCTGTCCCATATCCACTAAGGTACATCGACTGGGGACAATAGTTTGAGCACAGATCCAATCTGTCTCTAGGGACATTATCATGTTAGTACATGTGCGCAGATGTAAACAAACATTGACAATGACAATGCCAGAATGATATATATAAATATCAATGTCAAGTAGTACATAAGTGGACCAAAACTAGGTCCTAGGGCATATACACCAACATGATACTGATATTTATATATCATTCTGGCATTGTAATTATCAATGTTTGTCTACATCTGCAATTATGTACTTACATGATAATGTCCCTGGAGACAGATTGGATCTATGCTCAAACTCTTGTCCTCATTCAATGTACCTTAGTGAATACGGGACAGGTATAGTACTTGTGAGACTGGTATATGGGCTGGTTAGGCACGAGGTGCTAACGCAGGCATATGGGTATATCAGTGGCGGATATACTGGACCAACCCGCTATGAGGCAATGACTTGGTGTCATGAGTTATCCTCACAAGTGACAGGAGATGCATTGATCCCTTGACTTGAGGTCATTGACCATACTATATGGTTAAGGACATTCTTTGATACAACCTAACACCTCGCCGTAGTTGGGAAGTAATAACGGTTGTTATTGGGCATGTCACGACCCATATGAGAAGGTCAATGGACAGACAGAGGATTTGCCCCTTCCTGAGGGAAGCTTGATATCCATGGAGCTCCTATATGGTTCTATGACTGAAAGTGTATGGCCATACCTAGGTGAGAACCTATTTTAGTCATAACCATGTGATTGGATGAAAGCAAGTGATGACACACTTGTCCAATCAGATATCAGTTCGGCAAAGAGACTATAATGCATCTGTACCTAGTTGCGATGATGGGGATGTCGATGTCGATATCCATTCTGATGACTTGGGTAGCAGTGATGCACTGCTAGGTACCACTCACTGCTTGTGATGACCTTAGGTCAGTATTGCCAACATCAGAGGAACCTATAGGGTCGCACACCTTGATACTCGAGTTCTTGTATTGATCGAGAAGCCCTATGATTGAGTTGTTGGATAACTCGGATCTATTTGGACGATTTCATTAGCACCAATGGGCCTGATGAGATGGAAGAGAGTTATTGGAGCAAAACTTCATTTTTTGCAGGTTGACCCGTATTTGACCATGGTTGGCCAAATTTGGATTAGGGTTGCATTTGATTGGATCCAATTGCTTAATCAACCCATGTAATGAAGTTTGGGCTAGCTCATTACCCAATGAGGCCCAAGAACAAGTTATCATGAAGAATTAATGGGCTAAAAGGGTATAATGGGAAGAAATCTCCACCCTATTGGTGCCTAGGGGCATAATAGGGTGGAGTGGGCGATTTTGCTTCATTAGGAAGTAAAGGGCGCCTCCACCTTTGTTCCTTGATGGTAAGCTTGCCTAAGCTTGCCTCTTAGGCAAGTCTAGGGGCTGATATGGCTTGAAGGACTTCTTAGGAAGGTCCTTGGTGCATATGGAAAACGGGAAGAGGTTTATGGTAAATTCTTGGAGACTTTCTTTACCTCAAACCCTAATTACTCCCTCCCCTTTACCCTAGCCGCCCCCTTCTTTATGAATTTCGTCCACACCCTATTATTTCCACCCCCTCTTGCCTCTCTATATACACAAGTGTATATGCGAGAGCTAGTGAGGAGAAAAATATTGGCGTGGGCAATATCAAAGGGGCGAAAGCAAGAGGCCTTGGCGAAAGCTTCTTTCTTCCATCAAGTAACCGCAAGCATCTTTCCCTTCTTCCTCTTGGTGTGAGCAAGGGAACTCCTTGGCGGCATCATATTCCCTAGTGCCACAAGCCTTCTTCTCCATCTCTTATTGGAGTGAGAAGAATAAGGGCTTGGTGGCACTCTTCTCCTGTCCTTCTCCTTGGCGCAACTCAATTGGTGAATGGCGCAAGTTTTGAAGGAGGTGGACAAGGGTTGGATCTTCTTCCCGAGGCTAGCACCGGGTGTGGAAGAAGAAAGCTCGAGGCATCTGTGTGTATGAGACTGTAGAGGACAAACACTTGGGCGCCTACCTCGACATCGACCTCATCTTGCTCCTAAGGTATTTACTATCTCATCGTGTCGACTCCCTCGCAAGATGATCTTCACTAGGTCTTTGGGACCGGCCTGTTTCGGGGATATTCTTCCACTGTGCACTTGTATGTATTTGTTATCTCTGTGAAAAATTATAAAATATCCCCTGGGGTTTCCCAACAGAGTCCGCTTAGGCCAATGACGTTCCTCCCCCAAGGCGACTAGCACAGTGCAGCCACGAGGACGACGAGGTCTGCTGGGTCACATGGATTGACCCACTCATATTTAATGGTAGTCTCGACTAGCGCATCTTCCTTGACTAGGCCACGGCCGTTGACAATTACTTTGAGTGGAGTGTGATGTCTGACCACCTTCGCATTAGTTATGTGCGCCTATTGTTGACCAAACTAGCCTGGTTATACTGGACTAATGTCGAGCGCTAGCTTGCCGATCCGCACCCACCACCTATCACCCGATGGGAGGAAATATGATATCACCTAAAGGAAAAATACGTTCCCCCAACGTATAGACAGTGCCTCTTAGACTCATGCTAATCTATCTCCAAGGGGTCTGACTCGGTCTATGAGTATCACATTAGGTTCGATGAACTCGGCATTCATTGCAACCTTAAGGAAGATCTAGCATTCACCTTGTCTCGATTTAGGAATGGCTTGCGTGAGGAGATTAAGCGAGCCCTTCCTGTTTATGGGCTCCACACTATCACTATGACCCTGCACCATGCTCGCAACATTGAGCAGGACTTGCGATCCTAGGACCGTTGTGTCGACTTGACCCCCGTGTGTTGTTAAGTGTTCACACCCCTAGTTCAACCCCCACCCCCTCGTTTTGACCATCAGCCATGCCCAGTCCTGTTGGTACTTGTCAGGTCCAGCGAGATACACCCCAACCCCATTTGACATGGGAGGAGAAGGGGAACGCCCCCTTCCCACCTAGTCCTCCCGGCCATTGTCGCCACTGCAAGCAGCCTGGTCACTACAACCGAGATTGCCTGTGATGCTCCTAGCACATTGTGTTGGGGTATGCCCTTAAGGCTAATGTTTGAGGCCTTTGGGATTGTTTCAGTATCATGTATAAACTATGTTTATAAAGGCAATGGTTGCTATTCAGGTTGTTACATTATCTGCTGCTGTTATGTATACTTCTGAATAATGTCTCAATGGTGTTCAGCTTGGCTGACATTAACATTGTCCTTAGTCGAGATATCTTGGTGAACATGAGACAGCCTTGATATGATTGAGACTAATATGTTTCTAATCTTATAGGGTGCTTCGAGCATGGAATAAGATGTAGACTCATAGGTGCATTGAATGTACTGGACAGACCCTACTTAGGATATTCAATTGTTTGTCACAATGTGAATAATCCTTATATGCAAGCAAGTGGCATATTTCCTCTGACTTGAGATCACTTGTGGTTCTAAATGATGATTGGCATTGTCTTGAGGTAGTTCAATATCATTTGAAATATAATGGTTATAGATTATCTTGGATAATGAGCATGAGTCATGTTAGGACACTAGTGATAGATATAGGATTGCCTCTCTTTGTTGGAGTGTGATGTTCTATTGGGGCCCCCTGGATGAGATGGTTGAGAAAGTGTATGGCCATACCCAGATGACTATGTTCATCTGATCTAACCACTCTCATCATGTTGGAGTTACAGGCTTGACACGCTTGTCCAACGAGAACATCCAGTGGCAAAGGAAACATGTATGTCAAGTGAATTGGATTCACACTTGTGCTATGGTTTGGGTGTAGTCTTGGAAGACTCTTTCCTTCATATCGGGAGACAGTGAAGTGTTGCTAGATACCCCTCTCTGATCGTGATAACGTAAGTTATCGTTACCGACGTTGAAGGAAACCCTTAGTGTCGCACAATTTGATGATATGGCTTACTTATGTCAGATCGTGTGGACTGAATTGTTCTAGTTCAGTTTAAAAGAGTTTAAACTCTGATTGGAAGTGAGATCTGGTCTGATCATGTTTGATTGATTAGGGCTTGAGATCGCTAAGCTTCGATCGGGAGAATTGATGCTTGATCGATGAGATCAAGAGCATCAAGAGATGTGTGGTTAGATCTTGAGCCATTTGGTTCATATGAGATCTAGACCATGGCTTGGTTTGATTTGGTCTTTGAACCTAATACAATTGAACCGAATGAAATAGAACCGGTTCACTATGTGAACGCTTGGTTCAAAGGGAGAAGGAAGGTTTCGATGGTTCACTTGGAGTGAACGCATGAGACATTGAGCACTTACTATATTTGGAAGTCGGTTTTCCAAATTGGAAAAACGCCTCCACGTTGTAACGCCGCTCACCCCATCTTCTCCTCTTGCTCCTCTCGTGGTAAAGTTTCTTCACGCCAAGGAGAAAATTCAGCCAGCGAGTAGAGAAACACATCTTCTCTTGCACGATCAGGGGACTCCTTGGATCTTTGCTAGCACAAAGAGCACAAGGGAGTAAGCCTTCAACATCTTGTGTGCAACTTCTTTAGAGGAGAGCCGCTCGCCCTCTATCTTCTTCCAAGTCGCCATTCAAGCAATGGCCATGGTAACATCCGCTCTTCTTTCATAGTTGATTATATTATAAGCCATTCGATCTTCATGAAACCAAGTTTCCGCCCATGCGAAAAATTCTAGAAGAGCATGTGACTTAGGTTTCGACACTTTCAATTGGTATCAGAGCTAGAGTTTTGGCATGATGCATATAATCACTATCTTGATGTGATCCATGGTTGTTTTAAGTTTTTGATAGATCTATAAGAATCGCATGCTTTAGTTCTCATGCGAAAAATGACTACATGCTATGTGTTAGATTTGCATGTATCTTAGGTAGCTTGCGCATGTTATGTGTTTGTTTGCGCTTATCATTGTTTTTTCAATCAAAACATAACATCATGCGCGCCCCTCACATAGATCTATCGGCGCCTACTTTAAATCCTTAGACGGGTTAATAGGTTTGAAGTCGTCAGTCAAGTCTGGACCCAACAGCCTGATCAGACCATCTGACAGCCTAGATGGGTCGGCCAGATAGCACCTATGCGCAAGCATATAGGTGGCTACAGGTCGACTGCAGAAGGACGTGTAGCGATGTCTGATTGAGGCGCCAAGTGAACGATCATGATTAAGGCCCGGGGTCACACCCGTTTGCCAGAAATCATGTGGGACGTTCAGCCCTTAAGGCATGCATAGTTGACCACATGGTCGACGCAAGTCAGTTATGACTGGGTGCATGCAAGGGCAGTGGGTCTGACTTGGCCTGATGAGTGGATACCTATTAATGGACCGTTGTAAGGTAGTAGGGCACATAAGGAAATAAAATTGATCCCATGGGGTTTTTTTTCAAAAATTTTATTTTCTGTTTGGATCACATGTTTGTATGTTATAACATGCATGGATGTTTATTTAATCTTATGTGGGTTGCCCCTTTTTGTGTGCTGTGCTGGGGCCTGCGTGCCTGGAATTAATTAAAAGTAAATTTTATTGTGATCTGCGAATCACATTTTAATTTATGATAATGTATATTTGACCTGCGCGTCAAATCCTGTCTAGATAGATTAAAATGTATTTTAATCAGACATGAGCATAGAGCACACATGGCAGAGGCGCTTGCAGCAAGTGGCTTCACCAGGTGGGAGGTCTAGAGTTCGACTCTAGCACAGGCGCATGCTACCTGATGGGCGCATTTGAGCTGCAGAGGGCGCTTAGGCCCGGTCTGGGCCAGATGAAGTGCAAGAGACCCATAAAGAGATCAAGTGAAGACTTGTGTAAAACTAGGGTTTTTCTTAGGCTTTTATGGGCGTTTACCACATAAGATCATTGTGCTTTCTATTTACTGTTTAAGTAATATTAGCACCTGCATGATTTATCCTTCTACTATCACCATAAGAATTACATGATAGTAAGAAGATAAAAGGACCGTTAAAATCCAACGTTAAATATCAAGCACGAAAGCCTTCTGACGCGAAACCTCACTGTTCTGACTATCGTTGGGGCCGTGTTGTACCCACTCAGTGGGCACGCCCATCTATCTTCAGACGGTGTGAGATTACACCTCCGTGTTATAGAGAAGGGATTTATCGCTTCTCGTTGCTCAGCTTAGCACGTGGTGGTCCAGGGAGTAGGTCGGGTCAGCTTGACCATGTGGGCTACATATTGAGCATATGTTAGCTATATGGAGGCAGCCATCTGTGGAATCAGAGACTGTGTTGTACCAACTCAGTTGGCACAGTCTGCTGGATTGCCCAGATGAAGGGGAATCGCATGGGTTGGCGATTGGCATGGATAGCCTACCAGTGATTAGTGCTTGGACTCTCTATGTATCTTATCTCGCCTGAGCGGGACGCGGAGACCAAGTATGAAATCTGGATCCCATCTCACTAAAAGAGTTTCACTCTTTCGGACTGTTTTATTGGATTTTTCAGTCAGATAAAATAGTGAGAAAAGAATCACTCTTAAGTCCTGGATTGATTCTAATATGGATACTGACCTTGTTGTTCTTGCAATGTTGTAGATTCCTGCAGCAACGAACACCACAGGGCTCAATTTGCGATCCATACTGGAAAAGGAGAAGTTTGCTGGGCCAAACTTCTTAGACTGGTACAGACAGCTTAAGATTGTTCTTAAGGCTGAGAGGAAACTGTATGTCCTTGAGACGGCAATACCGGCTCAACCCGCTGCGAACGCCGCAAGGGCGGTTCGGGATGCTTATGAAAAGCATGTCAGTGATAGCACTGATGTTGCTTGCCTTATGCTTGCGTCTATGACGCCAGAGTTACAGCGTCAGCATGAAGATTTATCTGCTATTGAAATTATAGCAAATCTCAAGATGCTGTATGCTGCACAGGCAAGGACTGAACGCTATAACTTGACGAAACTTTTCTATCAGAGCAAACTGACTGAAGGGAGTCCAGTGGGAGCTCATGTGCTCAAGATGATTGGGTACAAGGAGGCTCTAGAGAAACTGGGACACACCATCAATCAAGAACTTGTTGTAGACATTATCCTGCAGTCTCTCCCGGCTTCTTTCGATCTGTTCATTATTAACTTTAATATGAACAAGATCGACTGTACTCCGGCAGAGTTACTGAACATGCTCTGCACCACAGAGCAGACTCTTGAGAAGGGAAAGCCTTCATCCTCTGTCTTGATGGTTCCTTCAAGGAACAAGAAGAAGGGGAAGAAGGGCAAAGCCCCTATCAAGAGCTACAACAAGGCTCTGAAACAAAAGATCAAGCGGTCAAAGGACAACAGGTGCTTCCATTGTGGCCAGCTGGGTCACTGGAAGAAGGACTGTAAAGCGCTCCAAGGAGACAAGAAGGGAAGTAAGCCTTTCACTTCTGGCTCAGGTATTTTTGTGACTGAAGTCATGGTAGCTTCTTCTATTTCATGGGTGTTGGACACTGCATGTGGAGTTCACATTTGTTCAAATGTACAGGAACTCAAGAGAAGAAGACAGGTGGGACAGCATGAGGTGGACCTACGAGTTGGAAACGGGGCACGGGTTGCTGCTGTTGCTGTAGAACAATATAACATCTCTTTACCATCTGGTTTTGTATTAGAACTTGACAATTGTTATTTTGTACCGAGCATAACTAAGAATATTATCTCTATTCCTGCTCTTGTCAGGAAAGGATTTTCTTCTGAATGCAAAACTTTAAAGTGTTGTATTTCATTTGATAATATTGTTTATGCTACTGGGTCGATTAACAATGGGTTATACATGTTGGACATGGAATGTTCTGTACAACAAATTGATAATAAGAAAGCCAAGTATGCTGATGATAGCACCTTGCTATGGCATAGTCGTTTAGGCCATATTAACAAGAAGCGCATTAAGCGGTTGCATGACCATGGACTGCTGGGATCATTCTCCTATGAGGAGCTTGATACATGCAAAGCTTGTCTAATGGGTAAAATGACGAAGACTCCTTTTTCTAATAAAGGTCAAAGGGCTTCAGGTTTACTTGACCTTATTCACAGTGATGTGTGTGGGCCATTTAGTAAACATGCCAGAGGAGGCTATACATACTTCATAACTTTTACTGATGATTTCAGTAGATATGGTTATGTCTATCTTATGAGACATAAGAGTGAATCTTTTGACAAGTTCAAAGAATTCAAAAATGAAGTACAGAATCAGCTAGGCCGAAATATCAAGGCACTTCGATCCGATCGAGGTGGAGAATACTTGAGTCGAGAGTTTACTGACTATCTGAAGGAGTGTGGGATTATCTCACAGCTCACTCCGCCAGGAACACCGCAATGGAATGGTGTGTCCGAAAGGAGAAATAGAACCTTATTGGATATGGTTCGTTCGATGATGAGTCAGGCTACTCTACCTTACTCCTTTTGGGGATTTGCACTGGAAACAGCTGCAAAGGTGCTAAACCGAGTGCAATCCAAGGCCGTTTCAAAGACTCCATATGAGTTATGGTATGGGAAACAATCAAGCTTGACATTTATCAAAATCTGGGGTTGCGAGGCTTATGTCAAAAAGCTCGCCTCTGGGAAACTGGAGAGCAGATCAGATAAATGTATCTTTGTCGGTTACCCTAAAGAAACTAAGGGTTATTATTTCTACGATCCCAAAGAGAACAAAATATTTGTTGCTCGAACGGCTATTTTTCTTGAGAAGGAATTTCTTCTGCAAGAAGCCAATGGGAGAGAAATAAAACTGGATGAAAGTCCAGAAGAGGGACAAAGTAGTCAAGCTCAGTTGGATGAGCCTGAGCTAATAGAACAGGTTGATGTTCAACCTGAGGCTCAGATATCATGGGAACCGCGTAGATCGGGAATGATCCGTCGTCAGCTTGAACGCTATGACGGAGTCTACATCATTAATGATGAACCCCTCACCTATGCGGATGCGGTCAGTGGACCGGAATCAGCAAGATGGCTTGAAGCTATGCGAGCCGAGATTGACTCCATGTCGGATAACCAAGTCTGGGATTTGGTTGATACGCCTCCGGGAGTAATCCCTATAGGCTGTAAGTGGATCTTCAAGAAGAAGATTGACATGGATGGTAACGTAGTTACCTATAAGGGCAGGCTAGTTGCGAAAGGTTTCAAACAAATCTACGGGATAGATTATGATGAAACATTCTCTCCTGTAGCCATGTTTAAGTCCATTCGAATTATTCTCGCGATAGCTGCATATTATGATTATGAGATCTGGCAAATGGATGTGAAGACCGCTTTCCTTAATGGAAAACTGGAAGAGGATGTGTATATGGCACAACCTGAAGGTTTCATCAATCCATCAGATCGTCATAAATTATGCAAATTAAAGAAGTCTATTTATGGACTAAAACAAGCATCTAGAAGCTGGAATATTCGCTTTGATGAATCAGTTTGTGAATTTGGTTTCATCAAAAATGAAGATGACCCGTGTGTATATAAGAGGTTTAGTGGGAGCGTGATTACTTTCCTGGTCCTCTACGTCGATGATATCTTGATCATTGGAAACGATATTACTGAACTGCATGCGGTCAAAGCATGGTTAAGAAAATGTTTCCAGATGAAAGATTTAGGAGAAGCAGCCTATGTATTAGGTGTGCAGATCTATAGAGATAGATCTAATAGGCTTCTCGGGTTATGCCAGAGTACTTACATCGATAAAGTCCTGGAGAGATTCCATTTAGAAAATTCTAAAAGAGGATATCTTCCAGTCAGACATGGTCTGAATCTTTCTAAGAGCCAGTGTCCTCAAACATAGTCTGAGAAAGATGAAATGGACAATACGCCTTATGCTTCGGCTATTGGATCCATTATGTATGCGATGTTGTGTACTCGCCCAGACGTCACTTACAGGTTAAGCGTGACCAGTCGATTCCAAAGTAATACAGGGAAGGCACACTGGATTGCAGTCAAGAACATTTTGAAATATCTTCAGAGGACCAAAGATATGTTCTTGATTTATGGAGGTCAGGAAGAACTCAGTATTGAAGGATATACTGACGCTTTGTTCCAATCTGACCAGGATGATTTCCGATCGCAATCAGGCTATGTTTTTAGCTTGAATGGAGGAGCAGTGGTGTGGAAGAGTTTCAAACAATCAATTGTTGCTGATTCCACAACAGAAGCCGAGTATGTTGCAGCCTCGGAAGCATCCAAGGTGGCAGTGTGGATTCGTAAGTTCGTTCAGGAACTTGGTGTTGTTCCTTCGAGTGCTGATCCATTGGTTATCTTCTGTGATAACACTGGAGCAATAGCACAAGCAAAGGAACCACGGTCACAACAGAAGTCCAAGCACATACAGAGAAGGTTTCATTTGATCCGTGAGATCATAGATCGTGGAGAGATCAAGATCTCCAAGGTTCATACAGATGACAATCTAGCTGACCCGCTTACTAAGCCTCTGGCGCAGCAGAAGCATCAGAAGCACTGTAATAATATGGGTTTGAGATTTCTCAACCATTAGATTAAGTGCAAGTGGGAGATTGTTGGGGTATGCCCTTAAGGCTAATGTTTGAGGACTTTGGGATTGTTTCAGTATCATGTATAAACTATGTTTATAAAGGCAATGGTTGTTATTCAGGTTGTTACATTATCTGCTGCTGTTATGTATACTTCTGAATAATGTCTCAATGGTGTTCAGCTTGGCTGACATTAACATTGTCCGTAGTCGAGATATCTTGGTGAACATGAGACAGCCTTGATATGATTGAGACTAATATGTTTCTAATCTTAAAGGGTGCTTCGAGCATGGAATAAGATGTAGACTCATAGGTGCATTGAATGTACTGGACAGACCCTACTTAGGATATTCAATTGTTTGTCACAATGTGAATAATCCTTATATGCAAGCAAGTGGCATATTTCCTCTGACTTGAGATCACTTGTGGTTCTAAATGATGATTGGCATTGTCTTGAGGTAGTTCAATATCATTTGAAATATAATGGTTATAGATTATCTTGGATAATGAGCATGAGTCATGTTAGGACACTAGTGATAGATATAGGATTGCCTCTCCTTGTTGGAGTGTGATGTTCTATTGGGGCCCCCTGGATGAGATGGTTGAGAAAGTGTATGGCCATACCCAGATGACTATGTTCATCTGATCTAACCACTCTCATCATGTTGGAGTTACAGGCTTGACACGCTTGTCCAACGAGAACATCCAGTGGCAAAGGAAACATGTATGTCAAGTGAATTGGATTCACACTTGTGCTATGGTTTGGGTGTAGTCTTGGAAGACTCTTTCCTTCATATCGAGAGACAGTGAAGTGTTGCTAGATACCCCTCTCTGATCGTGATAACGTAAGTTATCGTTACCGACGTTGAAGGAAACCCTTAGGGTCGCACAATTTGATGATATGGCTTACTTATGTCAGATCGTGTGGACTGAATTGTTCTAGTTCAGTTTAAAAGAGTTTAAACTCTGATTGGAAGTGAGATCTGGTCTGATCATGTTTGATTGATTAGGGCTTGAGATCGGTAAGCTTCGATCGGGAGAATTGATGCTTGATCGATGAGATCAAGAGCATCAAGAGATGTGTGGTTAGATCTTGAGCCATTTGGTTCATATGAGATCTAGACCATGGCTTGGTTTGATTTGGTCTTTGAACCTAATACAATTGAACTGAATGAAATAGAACCGGTTCACTATGTGAACGCTTGGTTCAAAGGGAGAAGGAAGGTTTCGATGGTTCACTTGGAGTGAACGCATGAGACATTGAGCACTTACTATATTTGGAAGTCGGTTTTCCAAATTGGAAAAACACCTCCACGTTGTAACGCCGCTCACCCCATCTTCTCCTCTTGCTCCTCTCGTGGTAAAGTTTCTTCACGCCAAGGAGAAAATTCAGCCAGCGAGTAGAGAAACACATCTTCTCTTGCACAATCAGGGGACTCCTTGGATCTTTGCTAGCACAAAGAGCACAAGGGAGTAAGCCTTCAACGTCTTGTGTGCAACTTCTTTGGAGGAGAGCCGCTCGCCCTCTATCTTCTTCCAAGTCGCCATTCAAGCAATGGCCATGGTAACATCCCCTCTTCTTTCATAGTTGATTATATTATAAGCCATGCGATCTTCATGAAACCAAGTTTCCGCCCATGCGAAAAATTCTAGAAGAGCATGTGACTTAGGTTTCGACACTTTCACATTGCCTCAGAGCAACATGACCCCTAGCCTACCTTACCTCGAGGTCCCCCTTTGGTTTAGGATGTCAGGCCCCAATGCTACTAAGATGAGGAACTGAGTCCCTGGCACACCATGTCGATAGTACGCTTCACCCTTGTCCACACCCCTCCATCGGAGGATTGGAAGTGCACAAGTATCTTTTACGCTTATATTAAGTGTAATGGCCACTCGTACAAGATCATCATCGACGGAAGCAGCAGCTTTAATGGCATCTCTAGGACAGCGGTCACCCGCTTCGGCCTTACCATAGAACCACACCCCAAATCGTACTCCATTGGATGGGTCGATGCCTTGAGTCTTCTTGTCACACACTGCTACTAGGTCTCTATTTACTTCAAGGACTACACCAACAAAGTCTGGTGTGACGTTGCGTCGATGGACGTCGACCATGTATTCCTTGGCCGCCTATGGCTTTATGATCGTGATATACTTCACTATGGTCACTCGAACACCTACGTATTCCAGCACAGCGGACGTCGGATCTGCCTAACTCCTGCTCTGCCCAAGGAGTTACGTGCTTCCATATCTAAAGGGATCGTTAAGCCCACCCTTCAAGCCCAACCTGAGCCCAAACCCATGGTGCTTGTGCACCCCAACTCGATTGTCCATGAGGCCTAGGAGACTAAGGTGGTTTATGCTATCATGTTGCAGGAGGTCTCTTGTAATCTGCCCCCTCCAGTGGCTGCTGTGTCGGTGGAGGTCGCAGCCCTCTTGACGGAGTTCACCGACATTGCCCCAGTTCACTTAACGGTTGGCCTCCCTTCGAACTATTAGATCCAGCATGTCATTGACCTTGTCACTGATGCATCCTCCCTAACCTACCGCACCACCGTCTCAACCCCACTAAACACATGGAGCTCAAGTGGTAGGTTGATGATCTTTTGTTCAAGGGCTTCATTCGCGAGAGTTTGAGCCACTACGCTGTCCTAGCCTTACCTACGGCCAAGAAGGATAGCTGTTGGGCATGTGTATTGACTGCCGGTTGATCAATCAGATTATAGTTAAGTATATGTCCCCCATTCTAAGACTCGATGACATGTTAGATCTCATATCCGAGTCTTGTTGGTTTGGCAAGTTGGATTTACGGAGCGGATGCCACCAAGTTCACATCTGCAAAGGTGACGAATGGAAGACCTTCAAGACTAAGGATGGTCTTTACGAGTGGCTTGTCATGCTGTTTCGTCCCACCAATGCCCTGTCTACCTTCATGCATCTGATGAGCCAGGTGCTCAAACCCTACATGGGAAAATTCCTGGTCATCTACTTCGATAACATCCTCATTTATAGCCGTAGTTGCGATGAACAATTTGAACATCTGCAACTCACATTTGAAATCCCGCAAAGGGAATAGCTGTACCTTAATGCCAAGAAGTGCTCATTTCTAGTGACCCAAGGGTAGCTCCTAGGTTTCATAGTGTCGGACCAAGGCTTAATGGTCGACCCTGCCAAGATTGATGTCATTTGGTAATGGCCTAAACCATAGTCGATCACCGAGGTTAGGAACTTCCTATGCCTTGCATCCTTTTACCGACACTTCATCAAGGGGTTTTGCACCATCGCTTCCCCTATGACAGCATGTACTAAGCATGATAAATTTACTTAGACCCCTGAATCTAGACATGCATTCCTAGCTCTGAAGAAGATCATGAATTCGGCCCCAGTTCTTCGACTCCCCGACCTCTCGAAAGTCTTCAAGGTCGCATGCAATGCCTCCAGCATAGGCAATAGTGGTACCCTTAGCAAGGAGGGAAACCTATAGCATTCATTAGCGAGAAGCTAAACGAGGTACTCCAGTGTTACTCCACTTATGACAAGGAGTTTTACACGATTGTCCTGTCACTCCAATAGTGGTGTCATTACCTCCTACACATAGAGTTTATCCCCTACGGCGATTACCAAGCCCTCTCATTCCTTAATGTCAAGAAGAAGCTCGCTTCTCGCCATGCAAAGTGGGTTGAGTACATCCAACAATATACCTTTGTCATCACACACAAGGCTGACAAGGACAGTGTGTTCTCTCCATGTCGGTCACTACCTTTGACCATGTTCGCGATGAGTATGCGACCTGCCCTAATTTTGGTGCACCTTATGCTAGGTTACTTGGCTCCGACTGACACATCAGATGTTTGGGAGGGGTTGTCCTTAATTCAAAACTCTACGGTGGTGATGACCATGATGCCGAAAATGGGAGAGGGTCTTGAGACGAGGGAAGTTAAAGTGTTTCGGAGAGAAAACCCAGTGAAAACCGATGAGAAGCTGATTCGGAATTCTACTTGAGCAAAACCCATGTGAGTTGGAAGCCACGGATCGAACTAGAAATGTAAAATACTCACATTACTCATAGAGCCAAATTTTACAGCAAGTACACACGCACAATCATTTCACAACACTGCGAGGGAGGGACTCCACTTGTCCAAGACACGCAGAAACTCTAATGCAGGAATTCACAATATGTATGAAGAGGTGCTTGGCATGAGTTGTATCACTCCGGCGCCTTTGATTGAAAATAGTAAAGGGGCAGCGAAGAACACTGGAGTTACACTAGACCTAGGCTTTCGTGTGGGGTGGGGGGGGGGGAGCTTCTACTACAGCGAAAACTGAAAAAAACTAGCTAGCTCCTCTTCCTCTTTTATAGATCAAGAGGGGATGAGTCACATGGAAAACATGAGGGAGGGTTGTTGGAGATGCTAACTATCCTCTTACACACAAAGTAAAGTAAAAGATGCTGAGGAATAACATCCTAACTAACATAAAGTAGTCTTTGACCAACTAAAGCAAGGGGCTGGCACATGGGGTGGAAGCGCGGGCTGCCGAGGACCGTTGCATGCATTCAGACCATCTCTGAGCAATCCACCATGAAGAAACAGAACGTGCTAACTGTGGGTTGGTTCTGCACGGCATTGGTCGACTCCTAAGCGGTGGTGAGGACGTAGATGTGGTAGTGATATTCCGGCGTTTCTTGCAGTGGTCCTTGTGGAAAGTTTAACAAGTTGATGGGATGGATCGGCTCCATTGAGGTGGAGGACAGGCTCACAATCCCCACAAAATGGTTGGGGGTACGAGGACGATTGTGAGCATCGAACATCGTGAGGAACAATACCCATATGTGTTTTTGACTTGTTCACGGTCTAGACGTGTTTGCATTCACGAGCATGTATGGACTTTGGGAAATTTGCTGAGGCGGTCACGTTCGGGCCATGCATCGAGACACGGCCGTGAATGATGGGTGAAGAATTAGTCAAGACTTTCACGGGCGTGGGGCACGATGCTGATTTGATCCAAGCTGGTCATGACTAGGCCGTGCTTTCTTTTACGGGCGTGAATGTAATCTGCGAATTCGGCCAAGCTTGTCATGGGCGGGGATGGTTGATGTCTCGTATTTTTATAGTCTTTTTTACCAATATTTACTAGTGAATCGAGACCTACTATCACATTTTTACATCTCTTTCTGGCTTATATCATTTACTTTCTTCAGAAGCTTCATTACTTGTCATGTTTATTGAAAACCTGACAATGCTTATATCATTGACTTTCTTCAGAAGCTTCACTACTTGTCATGTTTATTGAATACAGGTCAATTCACTCATTTTTAGGGCTACATGGAAGTACATTTACATCTCCAAGGGAATTAGGAATCTTGACAAGAAGTTTGGCTTTAAATGGGATTAATTTCGAGAAATATAGCTGAGGACATAATCAATATCATGACCATAATTCTCTGATTGGCTACATGATGGACCCGTTTTGAAGCATGCATAGTCGTAATTCAAATACATGCCCATAGCTTCCTCGACGGCAACCTTTCAAACGACGACGACCTTGACAAGGAGATTACGGGCACGGTCATAATTCATCAAAATCGAAATATGCTGATCAACAATTTTTGATGCTACAACTATGGCCATAAATCAAGACAAGGCCATACTACTCACCTGCAAATTTTTAGATGAATTGGACATCTACACTGAGATTATGGGCATGACCATATTCTACCTCATTACCGTAATCTGCCTCATAAGCGTAATCTCACAGCAGCTACATTTATTATGAGCCACCAAGCTTTAAATCCTCATAACTCCTTCGCTTTAACTCCAATTTAGATGTATTTGGAGTCAAAATGAATAGGAATAAAAGAGCATTAATTATTTGAGGTTACAAGAATTAAAGAGGCTACAAATAATGCATTGCAGTTACATTACGGCTACAACTATAATTGCCCATTACACCCATAATTATGGAGTCACCTGCATTGAATGGGCCAAAACTCACTCATTATAGCACCATTTTGGACTTTTTTGTGTCAAAACGTACCTAATTTAATGGCCCATCAATGTATGTATTCAAAAGTTACTTTGGACTCTATAAAAAGGGCAAAAAATGGGTTGCAAAGGCGTCGAGTTTTGGCTTGAAGTAGAGTTCTTGGTGAAAAATTTGGAGAAGAAGATCTCTTGTGCGTACATTCCAAAAGACTTGGAGGAAGAAGATTGCAACCCTTCTTCAAGAGTTTGTCCTTTTCCATCTCCAATTCTTTTTTAGGTTTCTTTCTTCTTCTAGAGATTTGTATTGAAACGACGCTATGATAGCGTAATTTCTTTATCGGAACTAAGGGTGTAGTCTAATTAATTGTATCTTGTTTTCGAACTTGTTATTGTTAGTGTTTATGCCCTGTAGACCAATGTATGAACATGGTCCGGCATTAATTGAACGTACTTTGATAGAATTAATTAAGGCATGTTATTATGCAAATTGCTCTACCTACATTGATGTATTGAATTGCATAAATAATGTCCCAAGAGTTTAGTTGGATCCATTCTCATAAGTAATCCCTAGTCAAGGTGCCTTAGCCGATATGGAATAGCTTTGGTGCATGTGAGACTGGTGTATGGGCTGGTTAGGTGCGGGGCACAGTAACGGAGACATATCGGTGCATTAGATGCACTGGAGTGACCTATCGTGAGGATTGACTTGTCTAGTCAATAGGTCAATCTCACATGCAAGAGGTTTGCATTGATCCTTACACTTGAGGTATTCATGTCTAGATGTGATGATGGATATGCTTTAATGCAGTCTTACATCTCTCAATAAATGGGTGATCAAAACAACTATCATTGGGCATATCATAAGTCATATGGAGATATGGATGACCAATAGTAGGATTTGCCCCTTTCTTAATTGGAAGCATGATATCCACTTTGGGGTGCCCCACTGAAGGTTATACCTAGTATCAATCATGAACTATGTCGCAGCGGAAATACAAGGTATGGAGATCGCATGACTTAAAACTATGATCAACCTTGTGAACTTGAAAGACAAGTAAGAGTGTTACCATTGCCATGATGTGAGTGGCGGCTTGTAAGATGAAAGGGGCAAGTGCCTCTTCTCCAAAGGTATCACACACAAGATGAAGTCGGCTTCTTCTTTATGCTCCTTGTGCTAGCAAAGAGACTAAAGAGTCTTTTTCGTGTCTTGGAGAGGAGATGTGCACCCTTGGCTAGTTGAACTTCTTCCTTGCATGAAGATGATGAAGATGCGAGAGGAGGAAGAGAGTAGAAGGGGTTTCGAAAACCGTGAGGGAGCGCCCAAGAAGGAAATGTTCGGTTACCATATTTGGTAAGAACCAAACATGTAACTCCCTCTTAACTCCCATGCGTTCACTCATTGAACCAATCGAAACTTCCCTCTTTTATTGAACCATGCGTTCACACTAAGTGAACCAGTTCAATCCCAATTTGGTTCACGCACCAAATCGAACCAGCCCTGGTTATGATCTCATTGAACCAAATGGCTCAAGATCTAACCACACATCTCATTGAACCTCTTGATCTTTACAATCAAGCATCAATTCTCCCGATCAAAGCTTACCGATCATGTGCCCTAATCAATCAAACATGATTAGACTACATCTCACTTCCAATCAGAGTTTAAATTGCTTTAAACTGAACTAGGATAATTCCAGTCCACACGATCTGACATAAGTAAGCCATATCATCAAATTGTGCGACCCCAAGGGTTTCCTTCAATGTCGGTAACGATAACTTACGTTATCACGATCAGAGAGGGGTATCTAGAAACACATCACTGTCTCCCGATATGAAGGAAAGAGTCTTCCAAGACTACTCCCAAAACACAGCACAAGTGTGAATCTAATTCACTTGGCATACATGTTTCCCTTTGCCACTGGATGTTCCCGTTGGACAAGCATGTCAAGCCTGTGATTCCAACATGATGAAAATGGTTAGATCAGATGAACATAGTCATCTGGGTATGGCCATACACATTCTCAACCATTTCATCCAGGGGGCCCTTTAGAACATCACACTCCAACTAGGAGAGGCAATCCTATATCTATCACAAGTGCCCTAACATGACTCATGCCCACTGTCCAAGATAATCCTTAATCATTATCTTTCAAATGATATTGAACTACCTCAAGATAATGCCAATCATCACTTAGAAACACAAGTGATCTCAAGTGAGAGGGAATATACCATTTGCTTGCATATAAGGATTATTCATATTGTGACAAACAATTGAATATCCTAAGTAGGGTCAGTCCAGTACATCCAATGCACCCATGTGTCTAAATCTTATTCCATGCTCGAAGCAACCTATAAGATTAGAACACATATTAGTCTCCATCATATCAAGGCTGTCTCATGTTCACCGAGATATCTCGACTAAGGACAACACTGAATGTCAGCTAAGCTGAACATCATTGAGACATTACTCAGAAGTATACATACAACAGCAGATAATGTAACAATCTGAATAACAACACTTGCCTTATACATGATATTGTAAATAATCCAAGGCCTCAAACATTAGCCTTAAGGGCATACCCTAACAATCTCCCACTTGCACTTAAACTAATGGTTGAGAAATCTCAAACCCATATTATTACAGTGCTTCTCATGCTTCTGCTGCGCCAGAGGCTTTGTAAGCGGGTCAGCTAGATTGTCATCTGGATGAAGTTGGCGCATAGGGAATTTAAAATTTGATTGTTACGGTTTTTCAAATTTTAATACATGCGCCACTTGCCTCTTGTACGGGTTGATATGGTCATAGCGAGTGCCCTCCTATGTTGTGATGTGGAAGGATGTTTCCACCTGTGATGAATGCTTGTAAAACCTTTCTGCCACCTGCGTTTGGTTCTCTCCCCTATTTTGATGTAAAAATTTTCATCTTGCTTTAGAATAAATGTAGAATTGTTTTTATAAGATAGGTTAAGGTTCATCAAGACAACAAGGCGTCTTCTTCAGCCGATTTCAGAGTGGCGTCAGCTTTGGAAGCTTGGTGATGGATTTGCGGTTAGAGGAAGGGATGCTTGCTTTCAGCTTCTAGCATTGGCTGATATGCTAAATGGACTTACAACCCCTGGATGCATGATAATATATCACATGGCTAGTGATATGTTATATGTATGAAAAGGGCTATGACCATATCGACCATATTAGCATGCCAGTGATGGTTTATTATCTTGTCCATAGTATGCCTGTGATGTGTTTTTCCTTTTGCTGCCACCATAGGAAAATTTGCATGCTAGAAAAGAATAATAATGAATGAATAAACTCTCCTCGTAATATCAAGTCGATAGCCTTCTGAGGTGCAGCCCTCGTCAAGCCATCGATCGATGGACTGTGAACTGTTTCTCACCCTCGTGAGACACACCCATCTATCTTTGGAAGGCACGTCGTGGCAATATGCATCTTAGTCTGCCACAAGTGTAGACGTGCCCTCGCAAGGTGCAGGTTGGCCCTGGGCATAACAATCAGGTCAGACTTGACTAGTTTTCATATGTCACTGACATGATGAAACACTAGAGGCAACTATTGAGAGGATAGGGTTCTGTGTTGTATCCAGCCCTTGCTGGACACAGGGCGCCTAGTCTGTCTTGACTAAGAGGAGTTGTGTATGGCACAATTGGCGGGCATGCCTACTTAAGGAAGCATGAGATCATTCTGTGCACCCCAACTCACCCTCGTGAGTCTTAGAGCCCTCATGTTAAATTAGGATCCTACTCACTTATTTCCAAGTTGATTTTGAGACTTATCAACTTGTTAAGGAAATAGTGGGAGCATAGCATTTAATTTAAGACCTTGTTAAATGCTTTATCATAGTACTTATTCTGCTTATTTGCTTGTTGTAGATAATGACATCTCCTAATCTTAGATTGAAACTTTATAAACATAAACTGGATGGGACAAATTGGACAAGATGGTTTAGGATTTTGTCCAAAATACTAAAGCAAGAGAATAAGATGCATCATCTTGAAAGACCTCCATCCCAGCCCAGTATTTATTTTACTACAGGGTGGGAGTGGAATGTCTACCTTGGACATTGTGAAGATAATAAATAGTACACTGCTCTTGTCTTAGAGTGCATGACTCATGAGGTCCAGGTTGAATGTGATGAGATGGGGATTTATATACATCTTCAAGGTCTCTTCACACCATGCACCCTAAATAGTGACCAAGAGAGTTCTGTTGGATCTTCAGGGTGTTTGCCTAAATCCAGAAATGACCATGATTTTGCCTCTTCGAAGCTAAAACTTTGGAAGACTGGGAATGCATGGAAATTTTAGGATGGATTAGGGTACCAAGAAGAGCATGGCACAGAAGAAGGGATGAAATCCATCTGCTTTAGGTATTGTGTTACTGAGGTCTTTATATCTACTTCTTATTCATGGGTACTGGGTACCGCATGTGGAGCTTACATAGGTTTTTCATATGCAGGGGCTCAGAATAAGTAGGACAATAGAGGCTTGGTGGGATCGACTTTCGAGTCGGGAACGGATCATTGGATGTTGTTGTTGATATCATCTCACTACCTTCAAGACTTCAACTAGAACTTTGCTATTATGTACCAGCTTTTGTATTAGAACATTATGTCCATTGCTTTGAATGGATTTTCAGTTTGAAATAAATGGTATTTCTTTAAATCTGGGATGTTCTATAGAAGTGGTACAATTGATAATAGTTTGTAGTTCTGTGTGTAACACTAAATAGATAAAGTACAATGATTCAATCAACACTTTCTCATAGCATTGTCACTTGTGGGCCATAAAGCAAATGACACATCCAAGAAGTCCATGGACTATTGGGATCATTATCCTCTCAGGATTATGATACATGTGAGTTTTGTTTGATGGATAAGGTGACAAATGCAACCTTCACCATAAACGGTGGAAGGGTAAGTGGCTTGTTGGATCTATACATACCAGTGTGTGTGGACCCATGAGAACAAGCACAAGGAAGTGTTGTATACTTCATTAGGTGTGGATATAACTTATCCAACATATAACTTTGGAGAAATCCATGTAGTTAGGAAATGAAGTGCTGGATCAAATTGGAAGATCTATTAAACACTTTGATTGGAACAAAGTGGTTAGTGAGGAATTTGACGACTTTCATAAAGGAGTGTGGGATTATCTCACAGCTTGCTTAGAACACCACAACTGTGTGATCAAATTCAAATAATAAAAAGGAACACATTGGATGTGGTTCCATCTTTGAATAGTCATGCAAATTTTTGAGGCCATGCACGCAACTGTTCTGACACTCCATAGTGTGTGTTTGTGGGGGCACTGAGAGTGCTATTTCTATCTCGGTGATAATAAAATATATGTTGCTCAAACTGCTATCTTTCTTGAGGAGATATTTCTTTTAAAAGAAGCTAGTCGGAGTAGATTTGATTAGGACAAGGTCCAAAATCAACCACAATACAATTAGAAACAAATGGAGAGTAGAATCTCATATACAGGTTGAAAGTCAACCTGAGGTTCAAGTAACACAGGAACCACATAAGTGTGGATGGATTCGAAATGCTCTCATGGGTTGTGGGCATGACGAATTTTCCATCAAGGATGAACCTAAGATTAATGAGGAAATGGAAGTGTTCAGTGGAACAGATTCCAAGAAATGGCTAAGTACCATGAGAACCCTAATGGACTCCATGTCTGCTAATCAAGTGTGGGACTTGATTGAGCCGCCAAAGGGGTAACTGAAGGGACCCCTAGACAAGGGGGTCGAAACCCTAATAGGTGGCGCAACAATGTCTCTAGCGGAATCTAGGGCTTCTAATAGATCTTTATATGTCATATAATCAACTTTAGTATGATTGAATAGAAGAAACGAATTCATACCATAGCCATTTCAAGATGGCGCCTTGGAAGCAAAAGTTGCAAGCGCCTCTTCTCCAAAGTCTCGCACACAAGATGAACAATGTGCTTCTTCCTTGGTGCTCCTTGTGCTAGCAAGGTTCCAAGGTTGTCTTGCCGAATGGAAAGGAAAGGAGATGATGATTTCTTCTCTTGGCCGAATCCTCCTCAACGTCAAAGCGTCGCCACACACAAAAAAACGTTCAGAGGAATAATACCGAGTGGCGAGAATAGAGAGCACTCTATTCGGTCGTGAACCATCTCCAAGTGGAGATCATGGTTACTAAAAATAGCAACCACGCATCGCCCCAACGTTCACGCCAAGTGAACATGTCGCCACACCTTGAACCATGCGCTCATTTCATGAGCCGGTTCAATTTTGGTTCGGTTTAAGAACCAATCAAGCCAAGCAATCAAGTCTAGATCTCAAATAAACCCTAAGGCTCCAGATCTAACCGTTCATCTCTTGATGCTTCTGATCTGACCAATCTAGCATCCATTCTCTCGATCGAAGCTTACCGATCTCAAGCCCTAATCAATCAAACATGATCAGACTAGATCTCACTTACAATCAGAGATAAAAACCTTTTAAACTGAACCTAACCAATTCAGTCCACTCGATCTGACTTAAGTAAGCCATATCATCAAATTGTGCGACCCTGAGGGTTTCCTTTAAATGTCGGTAACGATAACTCACGTTATCACGATCAGTGAGGGGTATCTAGCAACACATCACCATCTCCCGATATAAAAGAAATAAGTCTTCCAAGACTACACCCAAAAACAACACAAGTGTGAATCAACTCACAAGGCATGCATACTTCCTTTGCCACTGGATTGTTCTTATTGGACAAGCGTGTCAAGCTTGTAATTCCAATATGATGAGCATGATTAGATCAGATGAACACTGTCATCTGGGTATGGCCATACTCTTTT
This sequence comes from Costus lasius, assembly GCA_027563935.2. NCBI lineage: Eukaryota > Viridiplantae > Streptophyta > Magnoliopsida > Zingiberales > Costaceae > Costus > Costus lasius. The sequence continues at coordinate 47,346,133 of CM050446.2, forward strand.
CTCAATCATCTCATCCAGGGGGCCCCTTTAGAACATCACACTCCTTAAACAAGGAGACGGCAATCCTATGTCTATCACTAGTGCCCTAACCTGACTCAAGCTCATTATCCAAGATAGTCTATAATCATTATGTTTCAAATGACATTGAACTACCTCAAAACAATGACAATCATCATTTAGAAAACACAAGTGATCTCAAGTCAGAGGAAATGTGCCACTTGTCATATACAAGGAATATTCACATTGTGACAAGCAATTGAATATCCTAGTAGGGTCTGTCCAGCACATCCAATGTACCCATGAGTCTACATCTTATTCCATGCTCGAAGCATCCTATAAGATTAGAACACATATTAGTCTTAACCATATCAAGGCTGTCTCATGTTCACCAAGATACATCGACTAAGGACTTAACTGCATGTCAGCCCAGCTGAACAGCTTTGAGACATTATTCAGAAGAACATATATTGCAGCAGACAATGTAGCTAACTGAATAATAACCATGCCTTTATAAACATAACAGTTTATTACACGATACTGTTACAATCCCAAGGCCTCAAACATTAGGCTTAAGGGCATACCCCAACAGTAACACCCGTAGGCTGTAAATGGGTCTTCAAGGAAGAGAGACATGGAAGGTAACAATGTTACCTATGATGACAAGCTAGTTAATGAAATTTCAGAGAAGTCCACTGGGTGGATATTGATGAAATTTTTCACCAATAGCTTTGTTTGAGTCCATTAGGTATCTGCTTGTTATAATTGTATTTTCTGTTATGGCGTGTTGTTATGAGAACTACTTTTCTTAATGGACGCCTGAAGAGGATGTCTAAGTGCCGAAAGGTTTTCATATAGAGGCCATAAAGATATGCATGGTCTTATGCAAGCAACATGAAAAGAGCTTGTGTTTACAAGAAGATGAGTGGGAGCATCATAGTGTTTCTTTTTCTACTTGATTGATGATATTCTCCTCACATGAAATGACATCCCAGCTCTTCACGCGATGAAGTAAAGGCTAGGGAAGTATTTCGAGAAGAATAATCTAAGGAATGAGGCCTATAACCTAAGTATGTGGATCTATGTATAGAGATCCAAGAAAGTCATTGCCCTTTAGTCAATCTACGTTCATCCAGGAGATTCTGGAGAGGTTCATATTGGGTGATTCCAAAAGTTGATACTTTCTAGGAACACATGGTCTGACTCTCTCAAAGATACTATGTCCTATGACATAGCTGGAGAGTAGTAACATGAGTATATAATCCTAGTACATTGGGTATAGGATAGATCATGTTTTATGCAATATGCACAAGACCATATGTGGCAAATGCTTGGAGCATGGCCAGTAATTTTCAATCAGATCCTTGTGTTCAAACACTGGATAGCTGTGAAAGCAATCCTTCATGCTTGGGAAAGGATTGAGGTCTAGTCTATGATAGACAGGAAGAACTTTGTGTATAGGGGTACACTGATACGTTCTTCCATTCTAATGACTATTGTACACAGCCAAGGTTTGCGTTTTGCCTTGATGAGGTGTCGTATGCTGGAAGAGCTTTATGCAAACCACAGTGGCAAATTCTATAATTAAGGCTGAGTATATTGCGGCTTCTTGTGGCAGCCAAGGAAGCTGCTTCATTAACTTGAACTTGATTTAGTCCCTGGTGCTTGATGGTCTTGTATAATTCTTACTAGGGTCATAGCATGAGCAAAGGAATATAGCACTCAAGTATGTACTGCAGCAATATCAACTGATCTTAGACATCAAGGATAAAGATGATGTTCAAATTTGCGAAATAAACACAGATAGCAATATGGAAAAACCCACTGACATAGTCTCTGGCGCAGCAGAAGCTAGATAAGTCATACTAGAAACATGGGACTGAATAAATTCAGTTGCCCTTGGTCTTAGTGCAAGTGGGAGATTGTTAGTGTTTATGCCCTATAGACCAATGTATGGATATGGTCCGACATTAATTGAACGTACTTTGATAGAATCAATTATGGCATGGTCGTTATTATGCAAATTGCTTTACCTGCGTTGATCTATTGAATTGCATAAATAATGTCCCAAGAGTTTGGTTGGATCCATTCTCATAAGTAATCCCCAATCAAGGTGTCTTAGCCAATATGGGACAACTTTGGTGCATGTGAGACTGGTGTATGGGCTGGTTAGATGTGGGGCACAGTAACGTAGACATACAGGTGCATTGGATGCGCTAGAGTGACCCATCATGAGGATTGACTTTCTAGTCAACTGGTTAATCTCACATGCAAGAGGTTTGCATTGATCCTTAGAATTGAGGTATTCTTGTCTAGATGTGATGATGGATATGCTTTAATACAGTCTTACTTCTCTCCATAAATGGGTGATCAAAACGAGTGTCATTGGGCATATCATAAGTCATATGGAGATATGGATGACCAATAGTAGGATTTGCCCCTTCCTTAATTGGAAGCATGATATCCATTTGGGGGCGGCCCACCTCATTGGTGTATGACAGGAATGTATGGCCATACTGTTGAAAGACCCCTAACATGGGGGGCGAAACCCTAATAGGCGCATGTAGAGGATTTAACGCAGCGGAATAGGTTTCTAGATCGATGCATGCAGTATGATCAACTTTAAATTTTCATATACATGAGGATCGATTCTTACCAATGCCATTTCTTGGATGGCGTCTAGGAAGAAGAGAGTCGAATGCTTCTCCTCCAAATGGTGCGCACACAAGGTGATGTCGCCTACTCCTTTTTTATCCTTGTGCTAGCAAGGTTCTCCAAAGGTCCTTGTCGTATGGAAGGCAAGAGAAGACAACTTTGCTTGGCGAAACCTCTCCCTTGTCGTCTCAACTTCTCCTCTCAAGAATGTGTGTGGAGACCAAGCCAAAGAGGCGACAAGAGGCGTGAAAGAGAGAACGTGAAGCGTGCCCACATTTAGAGACATGTTTTCTAAAAATAGAAAAATCTCAACTTGTGATGCGACCATGGGTTTACCCCAATCGCAAATTCCTCTCCTCTTGAACCATGCGCTCACTTGATGAGCCGGTTCAATTTGGTCTGGTTCAAAGACCAATTAACCCAAGCAATTTGGTCTAGATCACAATAAACCCTAAGGCTCCAGATCTAACCGTTCATCTCTTGATGCTCCTGATCTCACTGATCTAGCATCCATTCTCTCGATCAAAGCTTACCGATCTCAAGCCCTAATCAATCAAACATGATCAGACCAGATCTCACTTACAATCAGAGTTTAAATCCCTTTAAACTGAACCCAAACAATTCAGTCCACACGATCTGACTTAAGTAAGCCATATCATCAAATTGTGCGACCCTAAGGGTTTCCTTTAAATGTCGGTAACGACAACTTACGTTATCACGATCAGTGAGGGGTATCTAGCAACACATCACTGTCTCCCGATATAAAGGAAAGAGTCTTCCAAGACTACACCCAAACCACAGCACAAGTGTGAATCCACTTCACTAGGCATACATGTTTCCTTTGCCACTGGATGTTCTTATTGGACAAGCGTGTCAAGCCTGTAGCTCCAATATGATGAGAATGATTAGATCAGATGAACATAGTCACCTGGGTATGGCCATACACTTTCTCAATCATCTCATCCAGGGGGCCCCTATAGAACATCACACTCCAAACTAGGAGACGGCAATCCTTTATCTATCACTAGCACCCTAACATGACTCATGCTCATCATCCAAGATAGTCTATAACCATTATGTTTCAAATGATATTGAACTACCTCAAAACAATGCCAATCATCATTTAGAAACACAAGTGATCTCAAGTCAGAGGAAGCATGCCACTTGTTTGCTTACAAGGATTATTCACATTGTGACAAGCAATTGAATATCCTAGTAGGGTTTGTCCAGTACATCCAATTTACCCATGAGTCTACATCTTATTCCATGCTCGAAGCATCCTATAAGATTAGAACACATATTAGTCTCAATCATATCAAGGCTGTCTCATGTTCACCAAGATATCTCGACTAAGGACAAAAGTGCATGTCAGCCAAGCTGAACAGCATTGAGACATTATTCAGAAGTATATGTATTGTAGCAGATAATATAACAACCTGAATAACAACCATTGCCTTTATAAACATAGAGTTTATACATGATACTGATATAATCCCAAGGCCTCAAACATTAGCCTTAAGGGCATACCCCAACAATCTCCCACTTGCACTTAATCTAATGGTTGAGAAATCTCAAACCCATATTATTACAGTGCTTCTCATGCTTCTACTGCGCCAGAGGCTTTGTAAGCGGGTCAGCCAGATTGTCGTCTGTATGAACCTTGCAGACTTTGATCTCGCCACGATCAATGATCTCCCTGATCAAATGAAACCGTCTCTGTATGTTCTTGGACTTCTGGTGCGACCGTGGTTCCTTTGCTTGTGCGATTGCTCCAGTGTTATCACAGAAGATAACCAATGGATCAGCACTCGAAGGAACAACACCAAGTTCCTGAACGAACTTACGAATCCACACTGCCTCCTTGGATGCTTCTGAGGCTGCAACATACTCGTCTTCTGTTGTGGAATCAGCAACAATAGACTGTTTGAAACTTTTCCACACCACTGCTCCTCCATTCAAGCTAAAAACATAGCCTGATTGCGATCGGAAATCATCCTGGTCAGATTGGAACGAACCGTCAGTATATCCTTCAATACTGAGTTCTTCTTGACCACCATACACCAAGAACATATCTTTGGTCCTCCGCAGATATTTTAAAATGTTCTTGACTGCAATCCAGTGTGCCTTACCTGGACTACTTTGGAATCGACTGGTCACGCTTAACCCGTAAGCAACGTCTGGGCGAGTACACAACATCGCATACATAATGGACCCAATAGCCGAAGCATAAGGCGTATTGTCCATTTCATCTTTCTCAGTCTGTGTTTGTGGACACTGACTCTTTGAAAGATTCAGACCATGTATGACTGGAAGATATCCTCTTTTAGAATTCTCTAAATGGAATCTCTCCAGGACTTTATCGATGTAAGTACTCTGGCACAGCCCGAGAAGCCTCTTAGATCTATCCCTGTAGATCTTCACACCTAATACATAGGCTGCTTCTCCTAAATATTTCATCTGGAAACATTTTCTTAACCATGCCTTGACAGCATGCAGTTCAGGAATGTCATTTCCAATGATCAAGATGTCATCGACGTAGAGGACTAGGAAAGTAATTACGCTCCCACTAAACCTCTTATATACACACGGGTCATCTTCATTCTTGATGAAACCAAATTCACTGATTGATTCATCAAAATGAATATTCCAGCTTCTTGATGCTTGTTTAAGTCCATAAATGGACTTCTTTAATTTGCATATTTTATGACGATCTGATGGATTTGTGAAACCTTCAGGTTGTGTCATATACACATCCTCATCCAGTTTTCCATTAAGGAAAGCGGTCTTCACATCCATCTGCCAGATCTCATAATCATAATATGCCGCTATCGCAAGAATAATCCAAATAGACTTGAACATAGCTACAGGAGAGAAAGTTTCATCATAATCTATCCCGTAGATTTGTTTGAAACCTTTCGCAACTAGCCTACCTTTATAGGTAACCACGTTACCATCCATGTCAATCTTCTTCTTGAAGATCCACTTACAGCCTATAGGGATTACTCCCGGAGGCAGATCAACCAAATCCCAAACTTGGTTATCTGACATGGAGTCCATCTCGGCGCGCATAGCTTCAAGCCATCTCGCTGATTCCGGTTCACTGACCGCATCCGCATAAGTGAGGGGTTCATCATCAATGATGTAGACTCCGTCATAGCGCTCAGGCTGTCGACGGATCCTTCCCGATCTACACGGTTCCCGTGATATCTGAGCCTCAGGTTGTTCAGTAACCTGATCTACTGGCTCAGGCTCATCCAACTGTGCTTGACTACTTTGTCCTTCTTCTGGATTCTCGTCCAGCTTTATTTCTCTCCCACTGGCCTCTTGCAGAAGAAATTCCTTCTCAAGAAAAATAGCCGTCCGAGCAACAAATACTTTGTTCTCTTTGGGATCGTAGAAATAATAACCCTTAGTTTCTTTAGGGTAACCAACAAAGATACATTTCTCATATCTGCTCTCTAGTTTCCCAGAGGCGAGCTTTTTGACATAAGCCTCGCAATCCCAGATCTTAATAAATGTCAAGCTCGGCTGTTTCCCATACCATAACTCATATGGAGTCTTTGAAACTGCCTTGGATGGCACTCGGTTTAGTACCTTTGCAGCTGTTTCCAGTGCAAATCCCGAAAAGGAGTAAGGTAAAGTAGCCTGACTCCTCATAGAACGTACCATATCCAGTAAGGTTCTATTTCTCCTTTCGGACACACCATTCCATTGCGGTGTTCCTGGCGGAGTGAGCTGTGAGACAATCCCACACTCCTTCAAATAGTCAGTAAACTCATGACTCAAGTATTCTCCACCTCGATCTGAGCGAAGTGCCTTGATATTTCGGCCTAACTGATTCTGTACTTCATTCTTGAACTCTTTGAACTTGTCAAAAGATTCACTTTTATGTCTCATTAAATAGACATACCTGTATCTACTGAAATCATCAGTAAAGGTAATGAAGTATAGATAGCCACCTCTGGCATGTTTACTAAATGGCCCACACACATCACTGTGAATAAGGTCATGTAAATCTGAAGCCCTTTGACCTTTATTAGAAAAAGGAGCTTTTGTCATTTTGCCCATTAAACAAGCTTTGCATGTATCAAGCTCCTCACAGGAGAATGATCCCAGCAGTCCATGATCATGCAACCGCTTAATGCGCTTCTTGTTTATATGGCCTAAACGACTATGCCATAACAAGGTGCTGTTATCAGCATACTTGGCTTTCTTATTATCAATTTGCTGTATAGAACATTCCATGTCCAACATGAATAACCCATTGTTAATTGACCCAGTAGCATAAACAATATTATCAAAAGAAATAACACACTTTGAAATATTGCATTCAAAGGAAAATCCTTTCCTGACAAGAGCAGGAATAGAGATAATATTTTTCGTAATACTCGGAACAAAATAACAATTGTCCAGTTCTAATACAAGTCCAGATGGTAAAGAGATGTAATAAACTCCTACAGCAACAGCAGCAACCCGTGCCCCGTTTCCAACTCGTAGGTCCACCTCATGCTGTCCCACCTGTCTTCTTCTCTTGAGTTCCTGTACATTTGAACAAATGTGAACTCCACATGCAGTGTCCAACACCCATGATATAGAAGAAGAAAACATGACCTCAGTCACAAAAATACCTGAGCCAGAAGCGGAAGAATTGCTTCCCTTCTTATCTCCTTGGAGCGCTTTACAGTCCTTTTTCCAGTGACCCAGCTGGCCACAGTGGAAATATCTGTATTCCTTCGACCGCTTAACCTTTTGCTTCAGAGCCTTGTTGTAGTTCTTGACAGGGGCTTTGCCCTTCTTCCCCTTCCTTTTGTTCCTTGCAGGAATCATCAAGACAGAGGATGAAGGCTTTCCCTTTAGAGTCTCCTCTGTAGTCAAGAGCATATTCAGCAACTCTGCCGGCGTACAGTCGATCTTGTTCGTATTAAAATTAATGATGAATGGATCGAAAGAAGCCGGGAGAGACTGCAAAATAATATCTACAGCAAGCTCCTGATTGATGGTGTGTCCCAGTTTCTCTAGAGCCTCTTTGTGCCCAATCATCTTGAGCACATGAGCTCCCACTGGACTCCCTTCAGCCAGTTTGCTCTGAAAGAAAAGTTTAGTCAAATTGTAGCGTTCAGTCCTCGCCTGTGCAGCTTACAGCAACTTGAGGTTTGCTATAATTTCTATAGCAGAGAGATCCTCATGCTGACGCTGCAGCTGTGGCGTCATAGACGCAAGCATCCGGCAAGCAACATCAATGCTATCATTGACATGCTTCTCATAAGCTTCGCGAACCGCCCTTGCGGCGTTCGGAGCGGGTTGAGGTGGTATAGCCGTCTCGAGGACATACAGTTTCCTCTTAGCCTTAAGAACAATCTTAAGGTGTCCGTACCAGTCTGCGAAGTTTGGCCCAGCAAACTTCTCCCTTTCCAGTAGGGATCGCACATTGAAATTCGTGGTGTTCGTTGCTGCAGGTATCTACAACAATGCAAGAACAGCAAGGTCAGTATCAATCCAGGACTTAAGGAAGATTCTTTTCTCACTATTTTATCTGGCTGAAAAATCCAGCAAAACAGCCCGAAAGAGTAAATCTCTTTTAGTGAGATGGGATCCAGATTTCATACTTGGTCTCCGCGTTCCGCTCAGGCGAGATAAGTTGCACAGAGAGTACAAGCACTAATTTCTGGTAGGCAATCCCAGCCAATCGTCAACCCGTGCGATTCCCCTTCATCTGGGCGATCCAGCCGACTGTGCCAACTGAGTTGGTACAACACAATCTCTGACCCCACAGATGGCTGCCTCCATATAGCTAACATATGCGCCATATGTAGCCTACATGGTCAAGCTGACCCAACCTACTCCCTGGACCCCCACGTGCTATGCTGAGTAACGAGAAGCGATAAATCCCTTCCCTGTAACACGCAGGTGTAATCCCGCACCGTCAGAAGATAGATGGGCATGCCCACTGAGTGGGTACAACACGGCCCCAACGATAGTCAGAACAGTGAGGTTTCGCGTCAGAAGGCTTACGAGCTTGATATTTTAGCGTTGGATTTTAACGGTCCTTTTATCTTCTCAACTATCATACAAATCCTATGGTGATAGCAGAAGATTAAATCATGCAGTTCTAATTATTTAAACAATAAATAGAAAGCATGCTGATCTTATGTGGTAAAAGCCCAACAAGCCTAGGTAAGACCTTAATTTAACTTAAGTCTTCACATGAGCTGTTCATGGGTCTTTTGCATTCTTCCGGCCCAAATCTGGGCCCAAGCGCTCACTGCAGCTCAGGTACGCCCACCAGGTAAATGCGCCTATCCTAGAGTCGAACCCTGGACCTCCCACCTGGTCAAGCCACTGCTGCATGCGCCTCTGCCAAGTGTGCTCTGTGCTCTTGTCTGATTAAAATTACACTTTAATCTATCTAAACATGATTGACACGCAGGTCAATTACACTTTATAAATTATATAAAATGTGATGCGCAGATCACAGTAAATAATTTACATTTATTAACCAGGCACGCAGGCCCCAGCACAGCACACATAACGGGCAGCCCACATAAGATTAAATAAACATTCATCATGTATACAATCAACATGTGATCCAAACATGAAAATAAAATTTTTGAAAACCCCATTGGCATCAATTTTATTTTCCTTATGTGCCCTACTACCTTACAATGGTCCATTACTAGGGATCCACTCATCAGTCCTAGTCAGATCCACTGCCCTTATATGCACCAAGTCCTAATTGACTTGAGTCGACCAGATGGTCAACCATGCATGGGCCAAGGGCTGAACGACCTCATGAGTTCTGGCAAGCGGGTGTGACCCCGGGCCTAACTCATGCGCATTCACAGGTTGTCTCAACCAGACATCGCTACACGCCTGTCTGCAGTCGACCTATAGCCACCTCGTGCTTGCGCACAGGTGCCATCTGGTCGACCCATCTAGGCTGTCAGATAGTCTGATCAGACTGTTTGGATCTTAAATAGATGATGACTTCAACCCTAATAACCCGTCTAAGGTTTTATAGCAGAAACCGCTTAGATCTAATGGTAAGCGCGCAGATGATTTTGTTTTAACGAAAAACAGTCAACCACAATATGAAACATGCGCCACCTTCATACATGCGCCAACATGAATATACAACATGTAATTTTTCGCATGTAACATATAGATCTATCTATGTTGCGCAAACATGGATCACAAAAGCATCAAGCAATCATAAAAACATGCATAAAACTTGGCTCTGATACCAATTGAAAGACCCCTAACATGGGGGGCGAAACCCTAATAGGCGCATGTAGAGGATTTAACGCAGCGGAATAGGTTTCTAGATCGATGCAAGCAGTATGATCAACTTTAAATTTTCATATACATGAGGATCGATTCTTACCAATGCCATTTCTTGGATGGCGTCTAGGAAGAAGAGAGTCGAATGCTTCTCCTCCAAATGGTGCGCACACAAGGTGATGTCGCCTACTCCTTTTTGATCCTTGTGCTAGCAAGGTTCTCCAAAGGTCCTTGTCGTATGGAAGGCAAGAGAAGACAACTTTGCTTGGCGAAACCTCTCCCTTGTCGTCTCAACTTCTCCTCTCGAGAATGTGTGTGGAGACCAAGCCAAAGAGGCGACAAGAGGCGTGAAAGAGAGAACGTGAGGCGTGCCCACGTTTAGAGACATGTTTTCTAAAAATAGAAAAATCTCAACTTGTGATGCGACCATGGGTTTACCCCAATCGCAAATTCCTCTCCTCTTGAACCATGCGCTCACTTGATGAGCCGGTTCAATTTGGTCTGGTTCAAAGACCAATTAACCCAAGCAATTTGGTCTAGATCACAATAAACCCTAAGGCTCCAGATCTAACCGTTCATCTCTTGATGCTCCTGATCTCACTGATCTAGCATCCATTCTCTCGATCAAAGCTTACCGATCTCAAGCCCTAATCAATCAAACATGATCAGACCAGATCTCACTTACAATCAGAGTTTAAATCCCTTTAATCTAAACCCAAACAATTCAGTCCACACGATCTGACTTAAGTAAGCCATATCATCAAATTGTGCGACCCTAAGGGTTTCCTTTAAATGTCGGTAACGACAACTTACGTTATCACGATCAGTGAGGGGTATCTAGCAACACATCACTGTCTCCCGATATAAAGGAAAGAGTCTTCCAAGACTACACCCAAACCACAGCACAAGTGTGAATCCACTTCACTAGGCATACATGTTTCCTTTGCCATTGGATGTTCTTATTGGACAAGCGTGTCAAGCCTGTAGCTCCAATATGATGAGAATGATTAGATCAGATGAACATAGTCACCTGGGTATGGCCATACACTTTCTCAATCATCTCATCCAGGGGGCCCCTATAGAACATCACACTCCAAACTAGGAGACGGCAATCCTTTATCTATCACTAGCACCCTAACATGACTCATGCTCATCATCCAAGATAGTCTATAACCATTATGTTTCAAATGATATTGAACTACCTCAAAACAATGCCAATCATCATTTAGAAACACAACTGATCTCAAGTCAGAGGAAGTATGCCACTTGTTTGCTTACAAGGATTATTCACATTGTGACAAGCAATTGAATATCCTAGTAGGGTCTGTCCAGTACATCCAATGTACCCATGAGTCTACATCTTATTCCATGCTCGAAGCATCCTATAAGATTAGAACACATATTAGTCTCAATCATATCAAGGCTGTCTCATGTTCACCAAGATATCTCGACTAAGGACAAAAGTGCATGTCAGCCAAGCTGAACAGCATTGAGACATTATTCAGAAGTATATGTATTGCAGCAGATAATATAACAACCTGAATAACAACCATTGCCTTTATAAACATAGAGTTTATACATGATACTGATATAATCCCAAGGCCTCAAACATTAGCCTTAAGGGCATACCCCAACAACTGTTTGAGCCATGACCAATAGATTGGATTAATAAACTTGAGACTAATCTAATGGCAAGATATCAGTTTAGGCAAAGGGATCTATAATGCATGGGAAATCCTCGTAGCTTGTTTAGGAGTTGTTGTCAGATGACTTAAGTCCAATTACATGGGTAGTAGTGATGTGTTGCTAGATACTTCTCACTACTTATGATGTTCTATCATTGCCATCGTCATTTGGATCCTACGGGGTCCCACGCAATAGACTCTTGATGTTGCCTTAATCGGAAGCCTTGGGATCAAGTTATTAGATAGCTTGGATCTATCTGGAAGATTTCATCTGCGCCAATGGGCCTGATGAGTTGGAAGAGAGTTATTGGAGCCAAACTTCATTTTTGCCAGGTTGAACCGAAATTGACCTAGATTGGTCACATTTGGATTAAGGTTGCATTGGATTGGATCCAATGGCTTAATTAGCCCATGTAATGAAGTTTGGGCTAGCTCATTACCCAATGAGGCCCAATAACAAGTTTTCATGAAGAGTGAATTGGCTAAAAAGGTATAATGGGGAGAAATCATCCGCATAGGCGCATGAAGGGCATAATGGATTGAAATGGGCGCCTAGTGCTTCATTAGGAAGCTTTTGGCGCCTCCCCCTTCATCCTTTCTTGGTATGCTTGCCTTCTTGGCAAGTCTTGGGGCTGATATGGTTTATTGGACTTGTATAGAAATTCTTGAGCGCATATGGCAGAGGACTACTGGTTTATGGAAATTCTTTGGAATATTTCCTTGCTTCAAACCCTAGCCGCTCACTTTCCCTTAACCCTAGCTGAATCCTCTCATATGAGTTGCGCCCACCCTCTCTTGTTTCACCGTGTAACGCCCCTCGATACTTAACCCCAAATAACTTGCGGAAATCATACGAGGAACGTCACGAGAAGATCAAATTCAAAGAAAACTGAAGCCAAGATCATACTACGAACAAAGCTAGGGAATAAAAGATCTGAAAACTTATACAAAAATCCGGCAGCATGTATACGTACATACTAGGTTCGGGAAAATTCCCATACAGGCACACGCTTTACTGATTCACAAAAACAAGTAATTTCAACTTACAAAATACTGAACATAATCGAATCAGATCACAACTCCGTACTATACTTATACGGAGACAAAACCACACATCACAGAACAGACTGAACATAAAATCCTATCAAAACACTGACAAGATACCACAACAGAAATCTTGTAACAAAATGGGCCTAAGCCCTCACATGTAACCAACATACAGCATTCATCATCCAAAACAGAATACTACTAATACAGGCACGCAGGCCCCAGATAACAAAATCCAGATACAAGAATTCAAATACCAAAATTGTTTACAAGTCCATATCACAAAACCCAAAGCTTCATCAAGCTACTCAGTATATCTCAAAAGTGCATAACGCCATATCGGTCACTGTCTCTCACCTGTAGATTTTAGAGGGGGTGAGCTAACAGCTCTGCAAGTGAGAACCTTATGAAACCCCTCCATTAATACATTCAAAAATAGCAGGCAAGGTTTTTCAAAACATTTACCAAATGCGATTATCAAATATCAAATCAAATACAGATAAGAATACAAACTTACAAAATGATCCACATGGCGAAATCCAATCATAATACAACAAAACCGAAATCATAATACAACAAAACCGAAATAGAGTCATATGGCAAAACAGAACACATACGTAGATGCACATCCCATCCTAACATATCCAAATCCAGAACAGAACGAAATGACCACAAAGGTCCGACCCTTCCCTCGTCAGGGCTCGGAGAATGCATGCATGCCAAACAGTAGGGGAGAAATCAGGAGGTGGCCCCCGTCTAGCTAAGACGTGGCACGCTGATCTCCATCTACCCACTCAGACAATGTGGTAAATCAAGAGGTGGCCCCTGCCAAGTCACAGCGTGGCACTTTGTTTCCCCACATTGGTCACACAGCAGTCAGAGAGTTCAAGAGGTGGCCCTCGCTTACCAGTAGCGTGGCACTTTGTCTCTCTTATGCTAAACTAATCACATCTGTGAAGGAAGATCAAGTGGTGGCCCTCGCCTGACCAAGGCGTGGCACTTTGCCCCACTTCACAGTATCTCCAGGGTCACACATAATGGACATGACTTACACTACACACATATAGCAAAAGACTAATACCCGGATATCTAACTTATCGAACTCACCACTCGCAATTAATTACACAGCATAATGTTTTAGACAGGGTAGTCCTTAAGTTTCTTGCAATCAGGTTAGGAAAATACCATGCTAAGTTCTCAACAAATGTTCCCATGCAGGTATAATGTGTTAATCCTAGATTTCATGCAATTAGATTGTAACATCTACATTCTAGGTTATCAAACAGAATTTCCACTCAAACAGATTAATTACAAGCATTGCACACATTACCATCACTTAATTTCAAGAGAACGATTACACATATAACTATGCATAGAAAATTCCTAAAATTAGGCAAAAATCATATTTCAGTACTATGTGAACTCAATTACATGAATAACAGCTTTGCCCCAAAAGTTAACTGAACATTGACCAAAATACCCCTAGGGTAAATTTCGGCCAGCATGCATTAAGGCTCCAAAAATAGTATAAAATTCATAATAAATTCCCTTATACTACTAATTTCATGAATCCTAAGTTTTCCCCAAAAGTTAGCATGAAATTTCATCAATTTAGGGCATGGGCGCATGTCATGCTCTAGGGTTTTTCATGAATACATTATACAATCAAATTGAAGATCAAGATCATGATAACTCATCCTCCTAAGACATCTAATCAAGTAGAGAACGAAAAACCCTATGATTAGAGCCCCTAAATCTGATTTTCGAAACTTCGCAAAGGCATTCACGGTTTCATGGTAAGGGGAGATTAATCCTACTGGTTTTTCCATCACAAAGCAAGAAGAAAACATGGTATATACTCGGAATGCAGGTAACATAAGACTTCCACTCGCCTTGGGAACGATTTGCAAGCAAACCGTGAGCAAGAGGATCGTCGGAAGTCTTCCACACGCCGCCGCCGTCCACCACACCGGAAGGCCAAGCGCCGCCGCCGGAAGACTCGCCGGAAGAGGAGCTGGACGAAGGGGAAGGCGCGGCTGCAGTCGTCCACGAGAGGGGGAAGGAAGAAACGCAAGGGCGGCTAGGGTTGGGCTGAATTTCGAAAGCAACTTAAGTGAGATCTTGTTTTAATCTGCATACTCACATAATAAGTAGGCGCCCACATACATAACACAAAAACTGGGCTGGAACTCTGGTAGTCAGGACAACATACACAGGAGAGGTCTCAAGTTCAAGACTCCTCCACAGCGACTTATTTTTGCCCTACAGGAGAATAATTTTTCCCTTAGCCAAAAATCCCACCTACAAGGTTAATAAATGCCTGATTATAGATAGTCAAAATAAGTCACATACCGGGGTTTAATACATCAAAATTCTCGGGTCTTACACACCGCCTCTTGCATCTATTAAATAGATGCATTCGTGAGCCTTAGTGATCGATGACAATTGGCGAAAATGAGAGACAAGAGGCATGAGCAACATCAAGTGGTGAAGAGCAAGACCACTTGGTGCAACTTCTCTTCCTCCTTGAAGCCGCAAGCATCCTTTCTTCTTCATCTCTCCTTGGTGCAAGAAGAAGGATTGCTTGGAATCTTCTTCATCTTCCTAAAGGTCGAAACTCATCTTCTCCTTCATGTCTTGGAGTGAGGAAGATTAGAGGTGGGCGGCATCATCCTTCCTTGTTCCCTCCTGGCACAACTTCTCTTGAAGGTGGCTCAAGTGAAGTGAAGAGTCTCTCAAGGCTTTGATTCTCTTCCCGAGGCTAGCACCAAGCATGGAAGGGAGTAACGTTAAGAAGGTCAACACGTGGATACTTGTAGAGGACGAGCACTTGATCGTCTTCAACATGGCTTCATCAACTAAACGAGCAAGAGAGGTATCATCTGTAACACATCCTTGTGTTCACTCTCTTGCATGGATCATTGGGAAAGTAATATCTTTCGGGTGTAATGCTTCTTCCGCTGCGTCCTGCGACAGCAAAATTTTAAATTACACCCGGTATTCCCCTACAGTTATTTTGTAGCGAATGCAAATTTTATCATTTATTTATTCGTTCTATGCTGTTTTACTGCTAGAGTTACCTTGATCACATAATTTCTTTTCTTGGGAGCTGCAAGAAGGACCGAAAGGTGAATTGTGACGCTAGATCTGCTAGATCGAATTAAACTATATCTAAGCCTGAAAGTCCCTAAGGGGGGGGGGTGGCGAAAACCTAAATAGGCGCACATATAAATTTACGCAGCGGAAGCTAGGGCTTCTAGATCGATAGCATGTATGTCATATGATCAACTAAAACATGTATACATCGAAAAGGAGTCATACCATCGCCATTGCTTTGGATGGCGCCTTGGAAACAGAGATCGAAAGGGATCTCCTCCAAAAGATGCGCACACAAGATGTGATCGCCTACTCCTTGTTGATCTTTGTGCTAGCAAAGTTCTCCAAGAATCCTTGTCAAATGGAAGGGATGAGATGACTTGATTGCTTGGCCGAGACCTCTCCTTGTCGTCAACCCTCTTCACCACACGAGAATGTCGAGAGCTAGAGGCAAGAGGCGACAATAGGGCATGAAGAGAAGTGACGTGAGGCGTGGTCATGTTTAGCAACATGCTATCTAAAATTAGCAAAGCCTTAACGTGTGATGCGTTCACTCCAAGTGAACCATCACATTTTCCTCTCCCCTTGAACCATGCGCTCACTTGATGAGCCGGTTCAATTTGGTTTGGTTCAAAGACCAATTAACCCAAGCCATTGGTCTAGATTACAATAAACCCTAAAGGTTCAAGATCTAACCGTTCATCTCTTGATGCTCCTGATCTCACCGATCTAGCATCAATTCTCTTGATCGAAGCTTACCGATCTCAAGCCCTAATCAATCAAACATGATCAGACCAGATCTCACTTACAATCAGAGTTTAAATCCCTTTAAACTGAACCCAAACAATTCAGTCCACACGATCTCACTTAAGTAAGCCATATCATCAAATTGTGCGACCCTAAGGGTTTCCTTTAAATGTCGGTAACGATAACTCACATTATCATGATCAGTGAGGGGTATCTAGCAACACATCACTGTCTCCCGATATAAAGGAAAGAGTCTTCCAAGACTACACCCAAACCACAGCACAAGTGTGAACCCAAGTCACTTGACATATGTGTTTCCTTTGCCACTGGATGTTCTTATTGGACAAGCGTGTCAAGCCTGTAATTCCAATATGATGAGAATGATTAGATCAGATGAAACATAGTCATCTGGGTATGGCCATACACTTTCTCAATCATCTCATCCACGGGGCCCCTTTAGAACATCACACTCCAAACAAGGAGACGGCAATCCTATATCTATTACTAGTGCCCTAACATGACTCATGTTCATTATCCAAGATAGTCTATAACCATTATGTTTCAAATGATATTGAACTACCTCAAAACAATGCCAATCATCATTTAGAAACACAAGTGATCTCAAGTCAGATGAAATATGCCACTTGTTTGCATACAAGGATTATTCACATTGTGACAAACAATTGAATATCCTAGTAGGGTCTGTCCAGTACATCCAATGTACCCATGAGTCTACATCTTATTCCATGCTCGAAGCATCCTATAAGATTAGAACACATATTAGTCTCAATCATATCAAGGCTGTCTCATGTTCATCAAGATATCTCGACTAAGGACTTTACTGCATGTCAGCCAAGCTGAACAGCATTGAGACATTATTCAGAAGTATACATATTGCAGCAGATACTGTAACAACCTAAATAACAACCATTGCCTTTATAAACATAAAGTTTATACATGATACTGAAATAATCCCAAGGCCTCAAACATTAGCCTTAAGGGCATACCCTAACAATCTCCTACTTGCACTTAATCTAATGGTTGAGAAATCTCAAACCCATATTATTACAGTGCTTCTCATGCTTCTGCTGCGCCAGAGGCTTTGTAAGCGGGTCAGCCAGATTGTCATCTGTATGAACCTTGCAGACTTTGATCTCGCCACGATCAATGATCTCCCGGATCAAGTGAAACCTTCTCTGTATGTGCTTGGACTTCTGGTGCGACCGTGGTTCCTTTGCTTGTGCTATTGCTCCAGTGTTATCACAGAAGATAACCAAAGGATCTGCACTCGAAGGAACAACACCAAGTTCCTGAACGAACTTACGAATCCAAACTGCCTCCTTAGATGCTTCTGAGGCTGCAACATACTCGGCTTCTGTTGTGGAATCAGCAACAATTGACTGTTTGAAACTTTTCCACACCACTGCTCCTCCATTCAAGCTAAAAACATAGCCTGATTGCGATCGGAAATCATCCTGGTCAGATTGGAATGAAGCGTCAGTATATCCTTCAATACTGAGTTCTTCCTGACCTCCATATATCAAGAACATATCTTTGGTCCTCCGGAGATATTTCAAAATGTTCTTGACCGTAATCCAGTGTGCCTTCCCTGGATTACTTTGGAATCGACTGGTCACGCTTAACCCGTAAGTGACGTCTGGGCGAGTACACAACATCGCATACATAATGGACCCAATAGCCGAAGCATAAGGCGTATTGTCCATTTCATCTTTCTCAGTCTGTGTTTGTGGACACTGACTCTTTGAAAGACTCAGACCATGTCTGACTAGAAGATATCCTCTTTTAGAATTCTCTAAATGGAATCTCTCCAGGACTTTATCGATGTAAGTACTCTGGCACAGCCCGAGAAGCCTCTTAGATCTATCTCTGTAGATCTTCACACCTAATACATAGGCTGCTTCTCCTAGATCTTTCATCTGGAAACTTTTTCTTAATCATGCTTTGACCGCATGTAGTTCAGGAATATTGTTTCCAATGATCAAGATATCATCGACGTAGAGGACTAGAAAAATAATCACGCTCCCACTAAACCTCTTATATATGAAAGTACCCCTTTCAATGAGGGGGGGGGGGCGAAACCCTAATAGGAGGCGCATGTAAAAACATTGATAGCGGAAGCAATGATTTTAGGGTTTCATAAGATCGCATATAGTTCATATGATCAACTTGTATAAAAACTTGCAAAGATCGACAAGTGATCTTACCAACGCCATTAGATTGGGTGGCGGCTTGGAAATGAGAGAACGAAATGGTTCTCCTCCAAAGATGACGCACACAAGACGATGGATCGGCTACTTCTTGTTGCTCCTTGTGCTAGCAAGGATCTCCAAGTGTCCTTGTCGAATGGAAGGGGAGTTGAGATGATCTCTCGCTTGAGCAAACTCTCTCCAAGGCGTGAACAACCACTTCCACACGAGAGCAAGCGACGAGAATAGGAGAGGGGCGACAAGAGATGCGTTCCACTCAAAACGTGGAGGCGTGGCTACTAAAAATAGCTAGCCTTATTCTCTTATGCGATCATGCATTCATGTACCCACGAACCAATCGCATTTTTCTCTCCTCAATGAACCATGCGCTCACATAATAAGTTGGTTCATTTTTGGGTTGGTTGAAAGACCAATTAACCCAAGCCATATGGTCTAGATCACAATAAACCCTAAGGTTCAAGATCTAACCGTTCATCTCTTGATGCTCCTGATCTCACCGATCTAGCATCGAATCTCTCAATCGAAGGTTACCGATCTCAAGCCCTAATCAATCAAACATGATCAGACCAGATCTCACTTACAATCAGAGTTTAAATCCCTTTAAACTGAACCCAAACAATTCAGTCCACACGATCTGACTTAAGTAAGCCATATCATCAAATTGTGCGACCCTAAGGGTTTCCTTCAAATGTCGGTAACGATAACTTACGTTATCACGATCAGTGAGGGGTATCTAGCAACACATCACTGTCTACCGATATAAAGGAAAGAGTCTTCCAAGACTACACCCAAACCACAGCACAAGTGTGAATCCACTTCACGAGGCATACATGTTTCCTTTGCCACTAGATGTTCTTATTGGACAAGCGTGTCAAGCCTGTAGCTCCAATATGATGAGCATGATTAGATCAGATGAACATAGTCACCTGGGTATGGCCATACACTTTCTCAATCATCTCATCCAGGGGGCCCCTTTAGAACATCACACTCCTTAAACAAGGAGACGGCAATCCTATATCTATCACTAGTGCCCTAACATGACTCATGATCATTATCCAAGATAGTCTATAACCATTATGTTTCAAATGATATTGAACTACCTCAAAACAATGATAATCATCATTTAGAAACACAAGTGATCTCAAGTCAGAGGATATGTGCCACTTGTTGCAAACAAGGATTATTCACATTGTGACAAGCAATGGAATATCCTAGTAGGGTCTGTCCAGTACATCCAATGTACCCATGAGTCTACATCTTATTCCATGCTCGAAGCATCCTATAAGATTAGAACACATATTAGTCTCAATCATATCAAGGCTGTCTCATGTTCACCAAGATATCTCGACTAAGGACATATAGTATGTCAGCCTAGCTGAACAGCTTTGAGACATTATTCAGAAGCACACTTATTGCAGCAGACAATGTAACAAACTGAATAACAACCATTGCCTTTATAAACATAAGAGTTTATACATGATACTGAAAGAATCCCAAGGCCTCAAACATTAGCCTTAAGGGCATACCCCAATAATCTCCCACTTGCACTTAATCTAATGGTTGAGAAATCTCAAACCCATGTTATTACAGTGCTTCTCATGCTTCTGCTGCGCCAGAGGCTTGGTAAGCGGGTCAGCCAGATTGTCATCTGTATGAACCTTGCAGATTTTAATCTCACCACGATCAATGATCTCCCGGATCAAGTGAAACCGTCTCTGTATGTGCTTGGACTTCTGGTGCGACCGTGGTTCCTTTGCTTGTGCGATTGCTCCAGTGTTATCACAGAAGATAACCAAAGGATCTGCACTCGAAGGAACAACACCAAGTTCCTGAATGAACTTACGAATCCACACTGCCTCCTTAGATGCTTCTGAGGCTGCAACATACTCGGCTTCTGTTGTGGAATCAGCAACAATAGACTGTTTGAAACTTTTCCACACCACTGCTCCTCCATTCAAGCTAAAAATATAGCCTGATTGAGATCGGAAATCATCCTGGTCCGATTGGAACGAAGCGTCAGTATATCCTTCTATACTGAGTTCTTCCTGACCACCATATATCAAGAACATATCTTTGGTCCTCCGCAGATATTTTAAAAAGTTCTTGACCGCAATCCAGTGCGCCTGACCTGGATTACTTTGGAATCGACTGGTCACGCTTAACCCGTAAGTGACGTCTGGGCGAGTACACAACATCGCATACATAATGGACCCAATAGCCGAAGCATAAGGCGTATTGTCCATTTCATCTTTCTCAGTCTATGTTTGTGGACACTGACTCTTTGAAAGATTCAGACCATGTCTGACTGGAAGATATCCTCTTTTAGAATTCTCTAAATGAAATCTCTCCGGGACCTTATCGATGTAAGTACTCTGGCACAGCCCGAGAAGCCTCTTAGATCTATCTCTGTAGATCTTCACACCTAACACATAGGCTGCTTCTCCTAGATCTTTCATCTGGAAACATTTTCTTAACCATGCTTTAACAGCATGCAGTTCAGGAATATCGTTTCCAATGATTAAGATATCATCGACGTAGAGGACTAGGAAAGTAATCACGCTCCCACTAAACCTCTTATATACACACGGGTCATCTTCATTCTTGATGAAACCAAATTCACATATTGATTCATCAAAACGAATATTCCAGTTGCATATTTTATGACGATCTGATGGATTAGTGAAACCTTCAGGTTGTGTCATATACACATCCTCATCCAGTTTTCCACTAAGGAAAGCGGTCTTCACAACCATCTGCCAGATCTCATAATCGTAATATGCTGCTATCGCGAGAATAATCCGAATAGACTTGAACATAGCTACAGGAGAGAAAGTTTCATCATAATCTATCCCGTAGATTTGTTTGAAACCTTTCGCAACTAGCCTGCCCTTATAGGTAACCACGTTACCATCCATGTCAATCTTCTTCTTGAAGATCCATTTATAGCCTATAGGGATTACTCCCGGAGGCGGATCAACCAAATCCCAGACTTGGTTATCTGACATGGAGTCCATCTCGGCTCGCATAGCTTCAAACCATCTAGCTGATTCCGGTCCACTGACCGCATCCGCATAAGTAAGGGGTTCATCATTATCAATGATGTAGACTCCGTCATAGCGCTCAGGCTGTCGACGGATCCTTCCCGATCTTCGCGGTTCCCGTGATATCTGAGCCTCAGGTTGTTCACTAACCTGTTCTACCGACTCAGGCTCATCCAACTGTGCTTGACTACTTTGTCCTTCCTCTGGATTCTCATCCAGCTTTATTTCTCTCCCACTGGCCTCTTGCAGAAGAAACTCCTTCTCAAGAAAAATGGCCGTCCGAGCAACAAATACCTTGTTCTCCTTGGGATCGTAGAAATAATAACCCTTAGTTTCCTTAGGGTAACCGACAAAGATACATTTCTTAGATCTGCTCTCTAGTTTCCCAGAGGCGAGCTTTTTGACATAAGCCTCGCAACCCCAGATCTTAATAAATGTCAAGCTCGGCTGTTTCCCATACCATAATTCATATGGAGTCTTTGAAACTGCCTTGGATGGCACTCGGTTTAGTACCTTTGCAGCTGTTTCCAGTGCAAATCCCCAAAAGGAGTAAGGTAGAGTAGCCTGACTCATCATAGAATGAACCATATCCAGTAAGGTTCTGTTCCTCCTCTCGGACACACCATTCCATTGCGGTGTTCCTGGTGGAGTGAGCTGTGAGATAATCCCACACTCCTTCAGATAGTCAGTAAATTCTCGACTTAGGTATTCTCCACCTCAATCTGAGCGAAGTGCCTTGATATTTCGGCCTAGCTGATTCTGTACTTCATTTTTGAACTCTTTGAACTTGTCAAAAGATTCACTCTTATATCTCATTAGATAGACTTACCCATATCTACTGAAATCATCAGTAAAGGTAATGAAGTATGAATAGCCACCTCTGGCATGTTTACTAAATGGCCCACACACATCACTGTGTATAAGGTCAAGTAAACCTGAAGCCCTTTGACCTTTGTTAGGAAAAGGAGACTTCGTCATTTTACCCAGTAAACAAGCTTTGCATGTATCAATCTCCTCATAGGAGAATGATCCCAGCAGTCCATGATCATGCAACCGCTTAATGCGCTTCTTGTTAATATGGCCTAAACGAGTATGCCATAACAAGGTGCTGTCATCAGCATACTTGGCTTTCTTATTATCAATATTTTGTATAGAACATTCCATGTCCAACATGAATAATCCATTGTTAATTGATCCAGTAGCATAAACAATATTATCATTAGAAAGAACACACTTTGAAATATTGCATTCAAAGGAAAATCCTTTCCTGACAAGAGCAGGAATAGAAGAAGAAAACATGACCTCAGTCACAAAAATACCTGAGCCAGAAGCGAAACTTCCCTTCTTGTCTCCTTGGAGCGCCTTACAGTCCTTTTTCCAGTGACCCAGCTGGCCACAATGGAAACATCTGTATTCCTTTGACCGCTTGACCTTTTGTTTCAGAGCCTTGTTGTAATTCTTGACAGGGGCTTTGCCCTTCTTCCCCTTCTTCTTGTTCCTTGAAGGAAACGTCAAGACAGAGGTTGAAGGCTTTCCCTTTAGAGTTTCCTCTGTAGTCAAGAGCATATTCAGCAACTCTGCCGGTGTACAGTCGATCTTGT
Organism: Costus lasius; assembly: GCA_027563935.2. NCBI lineage: Eukaryota > Viridiplantae > Streptophyta > Magnoliopsida > Zingiberales > Costaceae > Costus > Costus lasius. The sequence continues at coordinate 47,369,508 of CM050446.2, forward strand.
TCATATTAAAATTAATAATGAACGGATCGAAAGAGGCCGGGAGGGACTGCAGAATAATGTCTATAGCAAGCTCCTGATTGATGGTATGCCCCAGTTTCTCTAGAGCCTCTTTGTGCCCAATCATCTTGAGCACATGAGCTCCCACTGGACTCCCTTCAGCCAGTTTGCTCTGAAAGAAAAGCTTGGTCAAATTATAGCGTTCAGTCCTCGCCTGTGCAGCATACAGCATCTTGAGGTTTGCTATCATTTCTATAGCAGACATATCCTCATGCTGACGCTGCAGCTGTGGCGTCATAGACGCTAGCATCAGGCAAGCGACATCAATGCTATCATTGACATGCTTTTCATAGGCATCCCGAACCGCCCTTGCGGCGTTCGGAGCGGGTTGAGGCGGTATAGCCGTCTCGAGGACATACAGTTTCCTCTCAGCCTTAAGAACAATATTAAGGTGTCCGTACCAGTCTGAGAAGTTTGGCCCAGCAAACTTCTCCCTTTCCAGTAGGGATCGCACATTGAAGCTCATGGTGTTCGTTGCTGCAGGAATCTACAACAATGCAAGAACAGCAAGGTCAGTATCAATGTTTAGAATCAATCCAGGACTTAAGAAAGATTCTTTTCTCACTATTTTATCTGACTGAAAAATCCATTAAAACAGTCCGAAAGAGTAAGACTCTTTTAGTGAGATGGGATCTAGATTTCATACTTGGTCTCCGCGTCCCGCTCAGGCGAGATAAGATGCACAGAGAGTACAAGCACTAATTTCTGGTAGGCAGTCCCTGCCAATCGCCAACCCGTGCGATTCCCCTTCATCTGGGCAATCCAGCAGACTGTGCCAACTGAGTTGGTACAACACAGTCTCTGATCCCACAGATGGCTGCCTCCATATAGTTAACATATGCCCCATATGTAGCCTACATAGTCAAGCTGACCTGACCTATTCCCTGGACCACCACATGCTATGCTGAGCAACGAGAAGCGATAAATCCCTTCCCTGTAACACGCAGGTGTAATCGCACACCGTCTGAAGATAGATGGGCGTGCCCACTGAGTGGGTACAACACGGCCCCAACGATAGTCAGAACAGTGAGGTTTCGCGTCAGAAGGCTTACGTGCTTGATATTTTAGCGTTGGATTTTAACGGTCTTTTTATCTTCTTAACTATCATGCAAACCCTATGGTGATAGCAGAAGACAAATCATGCAATTCTAATTATAAAAACGATAAGTAGAAAGCATGCTGATCTTATGTGGTAAAAGCCCATTAACCCTAAGTAAGACCTTAATTTTAACTTAAGTCTTCACTTGAACTCTTCATGGGTCTTTTGCATCTCATCTGGCCCAACCCAGGGCCCAAGCGCCCACTGCAGCTCAGGTGCGCTCACCAGGTAAATGCGCCTGTCCCAGAGTTGAACCCTGGACCTCCCACCTGGTCAAGCTACTGCTGCATGCGCCTCTGCCAAGTGTGCTCCGTGCTCTTGTCTGATTAAAATACAATTTAATCTATCTAGACAAGATTGACTCGCAGGTCAATTACACTTTATAAATTAAATGACATGTGATGCGCAGATCACAAAAATAATAATTTATAATTAATCCAGGCTCGCAGGCCCCAGCACAGCACACATTAAAAGGGCAACCCACATAAGATTAAATAAACAAGCAGATGGCATCCAATCAACATGTGATCCAAACCAGAAAATAAAATTGGTTTTGAAAACCCATTGGCATCAATTTTTTTTTATTTTCCTTATGTGCCCTACTACCTTACAACGGTCCATTAATAGGGATCCACTCATCCGACCTAGTCAGATCCACTGCCCTTGCATGCACCAAGTCCTAACTGACTTGAGTCGACCTAATGGTCAACCATGCATGCGCAAAGGGCTGAACAACCTTCATTAGTTCTGGCAAGCGGGTGTGACCCCGGGCCTAACTCAAGAGTGTTCATTGGTTGTCTCAACCAGACCTCGCTACACGCCTGTCTGCAGTCGACCTATAGCCACCTCGTGCTTGTGCACAGGTGCCATCTGGTCGACCCATCTAGGCTGTCAGATGGTCTGATCAGACTGGTTGGATCTTACCTAGAGGATGACTTCAACCCTACTAACCCGTCTAAGGGTTTATAGCAGGCGTCACTTAGATCTAGTGAGGCGCGCAAGTGATTAAGTATTTTAAGAAAAACTATAACTATCAACATGCGCAATCATACATCATACATGCGCAATGGAGTAAAAACATACATCATGTATTTTCACTACTTAACATGTAGATGCGCAAGATGCTTCCTACTAGATCTACTTATCAAACACAAACAAGGATCACAAATCATCAAGCAATCATATGATTCTACAAGAACCAACGCTCTGATACCAATTGAAAGTACCCCTTTCAATGAGGGGGGGGGGGGGGCGAAACCCTAATAGGAGGCGCATGTAAAAACATTGATAGCGGAAGCAATGATTTTAGGGTTTCATAAGATCGCATATAGTTCATATGATCAACTTGTATAAAAACTTGCAAAGATCGACAAGTGATCTTACCAACGCCATTAGATTGGGTGGCGGCTTGGAAATGAGAGAACGAAATGGTTCTCCTCCAAAGATGACGCACACAAGACGATGGATCGGCTACTTCTTGTTGCTCCTTGTGCTAGCAAGGATCTCCAAGTGTCCTTGTCGAATGGAAGGGGAGTTGAGATGATCTCTTGCTTGAGCAAACTCTCTCCAAGGCGTGAACAACCACTTCCACACGAGAGCAAGCGACGAGAATAGGAGAGGGGCGACAAGAGATGCGTTCCACTCAAAACGTGGAGGCGTGGCTACTAAAAATAGCTAGCCTTATTCTCTTATGCGATCATGCGTTCATGTACCCACGAACCAATCGCATTTTTCTCTCCTCAATGAACCATGCGCTCACATAATAAGTTGGTTCATTTTTGGGTTGGTTCAAAGACCAATTAACCCAAGCCATATGGTCTAGATCACAATAAACCCTAAGGTTCAAGATCTAACCGTTCATCTCTTGATGCTCCTGATCTCACCGATCTAGCATCGAATCTCTCAATCGAAGCTTACTGATCTCAAGCCCTAATCAATCAAACATGATCAGACCAGATCTCACTTACAATCAGAGTTTAAATCCCTTAAAACTGAACCCAAACAATTCAGTCCACACGATCTGACTTAAGTAAGCCATATCATCAAATTGTGCGACCCTAAGGGTTTCCTTTAAATGTCGGTAACGATAACTTACGTTATCACGATCAGTGAGGGGTATCTAGCAACACATCACTGTCTCACGATATAAAGGAAAGAGTCTTCCAAGACTACACCCAAACCATAGCACAAGTGTGAACCCAAGTCACTTGACATATGTGTTTCCTTTGCCACTGGATGTTCTTATTGGACAAGCGTGTCAAGCCTGTAGCTCCAATATGATGAGCATGATTAGATCAGATGAACATAGTCACCTGGGTATGGCCATACACTTTCTCAATCATCTCATCCAGGGGGCCCCTTTAGAACATCACACTCCTTAAACAAGGAGACGGCAATCCTATATCTATCACTAGTGCCCTAACATGACTCATGATCATTATCCAATATAGTCTATAACCATTATGTTTCAAATGATATTGAACTACCTCAAAACAATGACAATCATCATTTAGAAACACAAGTGATCTCAAGTCAGAGGATATGTGCCACTTGTTGCAAACAAGGATTATTCACATTGTGACAAGCAATGGAATATCCTAGTAGGGTCTGTCCAGTACATCCAATGTACCCATGAGTCTACATCTTATTCCATGCTCGAAGCATCCTATAAGATTAGAACACATATTAGTCTCAATCATATCAAGGCTATCTCATGTTCACCAAGATATCTCGACTAAGGACATATAGCATGTCAGCCTAGCTGAACAGCTTTGAGACATTATTCAGAAGCACACTTATTGCAGCAGACAATGTAACAAACTGAATAACAACCATTGCCTTTATAAACATAAGAGTTTATACATGATACTGAAAGAATCCCAAGGCCTCAAACATTAGCCTTAAGGGCATACCCCAACAATATACACACGGGTCATCTTCATTCTTGATGAAACCAAATTCACAGATTGATTCATCAAAACGAATATTCCAGCTTCTTGATGCTTGTTTAAGTCCATAAATGGACTTCTTTAATTTGCATATTTTATGACGATCCGATGGATTAGTGAAACCTTCAGGTTGTGTCATATACACATCCTCTTCAAATTTTCCATTAAGGAAAGCGGTCTTCACATCCATCTGCCAGATCTCATAATCATAATATGCCGCTATCGCGAGAATAATCCGAATAGACTTGAACATAGCTATAGGAGAGAAAGTTTCATCATAATCTATCCCATAGATTTGTTTGAAACCTTTCGCAACTAGCCTGCCTTTAGAGGTAACCACGTTACCATCCATGTCAATCTTCTTCTTGAAGATCCATTTACAGCCTATAGGGATTACTCCCGGAGGTGGATCAACCAAATCCCAAACTTGGTTATCTGACATGGAGTCCATCCCGGCTCGCATAGCTTCAAGCCATCTCGCTGAGTCCGGTCCACTGACCGCATCCGCATAAGTGAGGGGTTCATCATTAATGATGTAGACTCCGTCATAGCGCTCAGGCTGTCGACGGATCCTTCCCGATCTTCGTGGTTCCCGTGATATCTAAGCCTCAGGTTGTTCAATAACCTGATCTACTGGCTCAGGCTCATCCAATTGCGCTTGACTACTTTGTCCTTCTTCTGGATTCTCATCCAGGTTTATTTCTCTCCCAGTGGCTTCTTGCAGAAGAAATTCCTTCTCAAGAAAAATAGCCGTCCGAGCAACAAATACTTTGTTCTCTTTAGGATCGTAGAAATAATAACCCTTAGTTTCTTTAGGGTAACCGACAAAGATACATTTCTCAGATCTACTCTCCAGTTTCCCAGAGGCGAGCTTTTTGACATAAGCCTCGCAACCCCAAATCTTAATAAATGTCAAGCTCGGCTGTTTCCCATACCATAACTCATATGGAGTCTTTGAAACGACCTTGGATGGCACTCGGTTTAGTACCTTTGCAGCTGTTTCCAGTGCAAATCCCCAAAAGGAGTAAGGTAGAGTAGCCTGACTCATCATTGAACGAACCATATCCAGTAAGGTTCTATTCCTCCCCTCGGACACACCATTCCATTGCGGTGTTCCTGGCGGAGTGAGCTGTGAGATAATCCCACACTCCTTAAGATAGTCAGTAAACTCATGACTCAAGTATTCTCCACCTCGATCTGAGCGAAGTGCCTTGATATTTCGGCCTAGCTGATTTTGTACTTCATTTTTGAACTCTTTGAACTTGTCAAAAGATTCACTCTTATGTCTCATAAGATAGACATAACCATACCTACTGAAATCATCAGTAAAGGTAATGAAGTATGAATAGCCACCTCTGGCATGTTTACTAAATGGCCCACACACATCACTGTGAATGAGGTCAAGTAAACCTGAAGCCCTTTGACCTTTGTTGGAAAAAGGAGACTTCGTCATTTTACCCATTAAACAAGCTTTGCATGTATCAAGCTCCTCATAGGAGAATGATCCCAGCAGTCCATAGTCATGCAACCGCTTAATGCGCTTCTTGTTAATATGGCCTAAACGACTATGCCATAGCAAGGTGCTGTCATCAGCATACTTGGCTTTCTTAATATCAATCTTGAAGGTTCCCACATAGGGGGCGAAACCCTAAAGTGGCGCAAACAAAAATGGGCAGCGGATTCAAGGGTTTCATAGGATCGATGAGCATGCATTATATGATCAACTTTTGAAGCATGAATAGAGAAGATGCGATTCATACCATGGCCATTTCTAGATGGCGCCTTGGAAACAAGAGAACAACGAAGGTCTCCTCCAAATCGTCACACACAAGATGAGCGACGGCTTGCTTCTTGTCGTCCCTTGTGCTAGCAAGGATTGTCCAAGGTGTCTTTGATCGAAAGGAAAGGGAGAGAGCAACTCCTTGCTTGGCAAAAACTTTCCTCTTCTCGTCTCAACTTCTCTACCCGAGATGTCTCTACTCGTCCAAAGTAAGAGAGGGCGACAAGGGCGTGAAGAGGCGACGTGAGAGAGAGGTGGTCACGTTGTGACATGCTTTCTAAAAATAGAAAGCCAACAATTCATGCGACCATGAATTTTTCCCTCAACGCAAATTCCTCTTCAATTGAACCATGCGCTCATGTAATGAGCTGGTTCATTTCGGTTTGGCCCAAGACCAAATAAACCAAGCAATATGGTCTAGATCTCAATTAAACCCAAAGGCTCTTGATCTGACCGTCAATCTCTTGATGCTCCTGATCTGACCGATCCAGCATCCATTCTCTCAATCGAAGCTTACCGATCTTAAGCCCTAATCAATCAGACATGATCAGACCAGATCTCACTTACAATCAGAGATTAAATCCCTTTAAACTGAACCTGAACAATTCAGTGCACACGATCTGACTTAAGTAAGCCATTTTATCAAATTATGCGACCCTGAGGGTTTCCTTTAAATGTCGGTAACGATAACTCACGTCATCACGATCAGTGAGGGGTATCTAGCAACACATCACTGTCTCCCGATATAAAGGAAAGAGTCTTCCAAGACTACACCCAAAAATAGCACAAGTGTGAATCAACTTCACTAAGCATACATATTTCCTTTGCCACTGGATGTTCTTATTGGACAAGCGTGTCAAGCTTGTAGCTCCAATATGATGAGCATGATTAGATCAGATGAACACAGTCATCTGGGTATGGCCATACACTTTCTCATCATCTCATCCAGGGGGCCCCTTTAGAACATCACACTCCTTAAACAAGGAGACGGCAATCCTATGTCTATCACTAGTGCCCTAACCTGACTCAAGCTCACCATCCAAGATAGTCTATAATCATTATATTTCAAATGATATTGAACTATCTCAAAACAATGACAATCATCATTTAGAAACACAAGTGATCTCAAGTCAGAGGAAATGTGCCACTTGATACAATCAAGGAATATTCACATTGTGACAAGCAATTGAATATCCTAGTAGGGTCTGTCCAGTACATCCAATGTACCCATGAGTCTACATCTTATTCCATGCTCGAAGCATCCTATAAGATTAGAACACATACTAGTCTTAACCATATCAAGGCTGTCTCATGTTCACCAAGATACATCGACTAAGGACATATAGCATGTCAGCCTAGCTGAACAGCATTGAGACATTATTCAGAAGTATATCTATTGCAGCAGATAATATAACAAACTGAATAATAACCATGCCTTTATAAACATAAGAGTTTATTACATGATACTGATACAATCCTTAGGCCTCAAACATTAGCCTTAAGGGCATACCCCAACAATCTCCCACTTGCACTTAATCTAATGGTTGAGAAATCTCAAACCAATATTATTACAGTGCTTCTCATGCTTCTGCTGCGCCAGAGGCTTAGTAAGCGGGTCTGCCAGATTGTCATCTGTATGTACCTTGCAGACTTTGATCTCGCCACGATCAATGATCTCCCTGATCAAATGAAACCGTCTCTGTATGTGCTTGGACTTCTGGTGCGACCGTGGTTCCTTTGCCTGTGCGATTGCTCCAGTGTTATCACAGAAGATAACCAAAGGATCTGCACTCGAAGGAACAACACCAAGTTCTCTCACGAACTTACGAATCCACACTGCCTCCTTGGATGCTTCCGAGGCTGCAACATACTCGGCTTCTGTTGTGGAATCAGCAACAGTTGACTGTTTGAAACTCTTCCACACCACTGCTCCTCCATTCAAGCTAAAAACATAGCCTGATTGCGATCGGAAATCATCCTGGTCAGACTAGAACGAAGCGTCAGTATATCCTTCAATACTGAGTTCTTCCTGACCACCATATATCAAGAACATATCTTTGGTTCTCCGCAGATATTTTAAGATGTTCTTGACCGCAATCCAGTGTGCCTGACCTGGATTACTTTGGAACCGACTGGTCACGCTTAACCCGTAAGCGACGTCTGGGCGAGTACACAACATCGCATACATTATGGACCCAATAGCCGAAGCATAAGGTGTATTGTCCATTTCATCTTTCTCAGTCTGTGTTTGTGGACACTGACTCTTTGAAAGATTCAGACCATGTCTGACTGGAAGATATCCTCTTTTAGAATTCTCTAAATGAAATCTCTCCAGGACTTTATCGATGTAAGTACTCTGGCACAGCCCGAGAAGCCTCTTAGATCTATCCCTGTAGATCTTCACACCTAACACATAGGCTGCTTCTCCTAGATCTTTCATCTGGAAACATTTCCTTAACCATGCCTTAACCGCATGCATTTCAGGAATGTCATTTCCAATGATCAAGATATCATCGACGTAGAGGACTAGGAAAGTAATCACGCTCCCACTAAACCTCTTATATACACACGGGTCATCTTCGTTCTTGATGAAACCAAATTCAGTGACTGATTCATCAAAACGAATATTCCAGCTTCTTGATGCTTGTTTAAGTCCATAAATAGACTTCTTTAACTTGCATATCTTATGACGATCTGATGGATTAGTGAAACCTTCTGGTTGTGTCATATACACATCCTCATCCAAATTTCCATTCAGGAAAGCAGTTTTCACATCCATTTGCCAGATCTCATAATCATAATATGCTGCTATCGCGAAAAGAATCCGAATAGACTTAAACATAGCTACTGGTGAGAAAGTTTCATCATAATCTATCCCGTAGATTTGTTTGAAACCTTTCGCAACTAGCCTGCCTTTATAGGTAACCACGTTACCATCCATGTCAATCTTCTTCTTGAAGATCCATTTACAGCCTATAGGGATAACTCCCGGAGGGGGATCAACCAAATCCCAGACTTGGTTATCTGACATGGAGTCCATCTCGGCTCGCAGAGCTTCAAGCCATCTCGCTGACTCCGGTCCACTGACCGCATCCGCATAAGTGAGGGGTTCATCATGATTAATGATGTAGACTCCGTCATAGCGCTCAGGCTGTCAACGGATCCTTCCCGATCTTCGCGGTTCCCATGATATCTGAGCCTCAGGTTGTTCAATAACCTGTTCTACCGGCTCAGGCTCATCCAACTGTGCTTGAGCACTTTGTCCTTCTTCTGGATTCTCATCCAACTTTATTTCTCTCCCACTGGCCTCTTGTAGAAGAAACTCCTTCTCAAGAAATATGGCCGTCCGAGCAACAAACACCTTATTCTCTTTGGGATCGAAGAAATAATAACCCTTAGTTTCCTTAGGGTAACCGACAAAGATACATTTGTCAGATCTGCTCTCTAGTTTCCCAGAGGCTAGCTTTTTGACATAAGCCTCGCAGCCCCAGATCCTGATAAATGTCAAGCTTGGCTGTTTCCCATACCATAACTCATATGGCGTCTTTGAAACGGCCTTGGATGGCACTCGGTTTAGTACCTTTGCAGCTGTTTCCAGTGCAAATCCCCAAAAGGAGTATGGAAGAGTAGCCTGACTCATCATAGAACGAACCATATCAAGTAACGTTCTATTTCTCCTCTCGGACACACCATTCCATTGGCGTGTTCCTAGCGGAGTGAGCTGTGAGATAATCCCACACTCCTTCAGATAGTCAGTAAACGCATGACTTAGGTATTCTCCACCTCGATCAGAACGAAGTGCCTTGATATTTCGGCCTAGCTGATTCTGTACTTCATTCTTGAACTCTTTGAACTTCTCAAAAGATTCACTTTTATGTCTCATTAAATAGACATACCCGTATCTACTGAAATCATCAGTAAAGGTAATGAAGTACTGATAGCCACCTCTGGCATGTTTACTAAATGGCCCACACACATCACTATGTATAAGGTCAAGTAAACCTGAAGCCCTTTGACCTTTGTGAGGAAAAGGTGACTTCGTCATTTTACCCATTAAACAAGCCTTGCATGTATCAATCTCCTCATAGGAGAATGATCCCAGCAGTCCATGATCATGCAACCGCTTAATGCGTTTCTTGTTAATATGGCCAAAACAACTATGCCATAGCAAGGTGCTGTCATCAGCATACTTGGTAAAGAAATGAAATAGTCTCCTACAGCAACAGCAGCAACCCGTGCCCCGTTTCCAACGCGTAGGTCCACCTCATGCTGTCCCACCTGCCTTCTTCTCTTGAGTTCCTGTACATTTGAACAAATGTGAACTCCACATGCAGTGTCCAACACCCATGATATAGAAGAAGAAAACATGACCTCAGTCACAAAAATACCTGAGCCAGAAGCGAAGCTTCCCCTCTTATCTCCTTGGAGCGCTTTACAGTCCTTTTTCCAGTGACCCAGCTGGCCATAGTGGAAACATCTGTATTCCTTGGACCGCTTCACCTTTTGCTTCAGAGCCTTGCTGTAATTCTTGACAGGGGTCTTGCCCTTCTTCCCCTTCTTCTTGTTCCTAGAAGGAACCATTAAGACAGAGGTCGAAGGCTTTCCCTTCAGAGTTTCCTCAGTAGTCAAGAGCATATTCAGCAGCTCTGCCGGAGTACAATCGATTTTGTTCATATTAAAGTTAATGATGAACGCGTCGAATGAAGGCGGGAGAGACTGCAGAATAATGTCTACAGCAAGCTCCTGATTGATGGTATGCTCTAGTTTCTCTAGAGCTTCCTTGTGCCCAATCATCTTGAGCACATGAGCTCCCACTGGGCTCCCTTCAGCCAGTTTGCTCTGAAAGAAAAGCTTTGTCAGATTATAGCGTTCTGTCCTCGCCTGTGCAGCATACAGCATCTTGAGATTCGCTATAATTTCTATAGCCGACATATCCTCATGCTGACGCTGCAGCGGTGGCGTCATAGACGCTAGCATCAGGCAAGCGACATCAATGCTATCATTGACGTGCTTTTCATAGGCTTCCCGAACCGCCCTTGCGGCGTTCGGGGCGGGCTGAGGCGGTATCGCCGTCTCGAGGACATACAGTTTCCTCTCTGCCTTAAGAACGATCTTAAGGTGTCCGTACTAGTCTGAGAAGTTCGGCCCAGCAAACTTCTCCCTTTCCAGTAGGGATCGCACATTGAAGCTCATGGTGTTCGTTGCTGCAGGTATCTACAACAATGCAAGAACAACAAGGTCAGTATCAATGTTAAGAATCAATCAGGACTTAAGAAAGATTCTTTTTCTCACTATTTTATCTGGCTGAAAAATCCAGCAAAACAGCCCGAAAGAGTAGAATTCTTTTAGTGAGATGGGATCCAGATTTCATACTTGGTCTCCGCGTCCCGCTCAGGCGAGATAAGATGCACAGAGAATACAAGCACTAATCTCTGGTAGGCTGCCCTAGCCAATCGCCAACCCGTGCGATTCCCCTTCATCTGGGCAATCCAGCAGACTGTGCCAACTGAGTTGGTACAACACAATCTCTGACCCCACAGATGGCTGCCTCCATGTGCTACCATATGCGCCACATATGTAGGCTACATGGTCAAGCTGACCCGACCTACTCCCTGGACCACCACGTGCTATGCTGAGCAACGAGAAGCGATAAATCCCTTCTCTGTAACACGCAGGTGTAATCCCGCACCGTCTGAAGATAGATGGACGTGCCCACTGAGTGGGTACAACACGGCTCCAACGATAATCAGAACAGTGAGGTTTCGCGTCAGAAGGCTAACGAGCTTGATATTTTAGGGTTGGATTTTAACGGTCTTTTATCTTCTTCACTATCATGCAATTCCTATGGTGATAGCAGAAGATAAATAAATCATGCTGTTCTACTTATTTAAACAATAAAAGAAAGCATGGATCTTATGTGGTAAAAGCCCATAGCCTAAGTAAGACCTTAAGATACTTAAGTCTTCACTTGCTTTTCTTCATGGGACTTTAGCTGCTCATCTGGCCCAAACCAGGGCCCAAGCGCCATTTGCAGCTGAGGTGCGCCCACCAGGGAAAATGCGCCTGGTCCCAGAGTCGAACCCTGGACCTCCCACCTGGTCAAGCCACTGCTGCATGCGCCTCTGCCAAGTGTGCTCTGTGCTCTTGTCTGATTAACCTACAAATTAATCTATCTAGACAAGATTGACTCGCAGGTCAATTACATTTTATAAGTTAATTAAACTGTGATTCGCAGATCACAAAAATAAGAATTAATTTACAATAAAATTCCAGGCACGCAGGCCCCAGCACAGCACACATTAAACGGGCAGCCCACATAAGATTAAATAAACATACATTTGGCATCCAATCAGCATGTGATCCAATCATGAAAAATAAAATTTTGAAAAAAAAACCCCATTGAGATTAATTTTATTTTTCCTTATTTGCCCTACAACCTTACAACGGTCCATTACTAGGGATCCACTCATCCAACCTAGTCAGATCCACTGCCCTTGCATGCACCAAGTCCTAACTGACTTGAGTCGACCAAAAGGTCAACCATGCATGCGCCAGGGCTGAACAACCCTCATGAGATCTGGCAAGCGGGTGTGACCCCGGGCCTAACTCATGCACGTTCACTGGTTGTTTCAACCAGACATCGCTACACGCCTGTCCGCAGTCGACCTATAGCCACCTCGTGCTTGCGCACAGGTGCCATCTGGTCGACCCATCTAGGCTGTCAGATGGTCTGATCAGACTAATTGGATCTTAACTAGACGATGACTTCAACCCTAATAACCCGTCTAAGTTTTTCAAGTAGGCGCCTCTTAGATCTAGTGTATGCGCACAAGAGAAGTTTTTATAAAAACAACAAGATGCGCCAAACAACATACATGCGCGAAGGAGAAATTATACATCTAAGATAAGCATGTATTTTCGCCAAGCAACATGAACAATTTTCGCATATTATGTAGTTTCGCATGTAACCTTTAGATCTAAACATTTGAGCAAACAAGGATCACACAATAGCAATCATACGAACATACAAATAACTTGCTCTGATACCAATTGAAAGTCCCTAAGGGGGGGGGGGTGGCGAAACCCTAAATAGGCGCATATATAAATTTTCGCACCGGAAGCTAGGGCTTCTAGATCGATAGCATGTATGTCATATGATCAACTAAAACATGTATACATCGAAAAGGAGTCATACCATCGCCATTGCTTTGGATGGCGCCTTGGAAACAGAGATCGAAAGGGATCTCCTCCAAAAGATGCGCACACAAGATGTGATCGCCTACTCCTTGTTGATCTTTGTGCTAGCAAAGTTCTCCAAGAATCCTTGTCGAATGGAAGGGATGAGATGACTTGATTGCTTGGCCGAGACCTCTCCTTGTCGTCAACCCTCTTCACCACACGAGAATGTCGAGAGCCAGAGGCAAGAGGCGACAATAGGGCATGAAGAGAAGCGACGTGAGGCGTGGTCACGTTTAGCAACATGCTATCTAAAATTAGCAAAGCCTTAACGTGTGATGCGTTCACTCCAAGAGAACCATCACATTTTCCTCTCCCCTTGAACCATGCGCTCACTTGATAAGCCAGTTCAATTTGGTTTGGTTCAAAGACCAATTAACCCAAGCCATTGGTCTAGATCACAATAAACCCTAAAGGTTCAAGATCTAACCGTTCATCTCTTGATGCTCCTGATCTCACCGATCTAGCATCAATTCTCTTGATCGAAGCTTACCGATCTCAAGCCCTAATCAATCAAACATGATCAGACCAGATGTCACTTACAATCAGAGTTTAAATCCCTTTAAACTGAACCCAAACAATTCAGTCCACACGATCTGACTTAAGTAAGCCATATCATCAAATTGTGCGACCCTAAGGGTTTCCTTTAAATGTCGGTAACGATAACTCACGTTATCACGATCAGTGAGGGGTATCTAGCAACACATCACTGTCTCCCGATATAAAGGAAAGAGTATTTCAAGACTACACCCAAACCACAGCACAAGTGTGAACCTAAGTCACTTGACATATGTGTTTCCTTTGCCACTGGATGTTCTTATTGGACAAGCGTGTCAAGCCTGTAATTCCAATATGATGAGAATGATTAGATCAGATGAAACATAGTCATCTGGGTATGGCCATACACTTTCTCAATCATCTCATCCAGGGGGCCCCTTTAGAACATCACACTCCAAACAAGGAGACGGCAATCCTATATCTATTACTAGTGCCCTAACATGACTCATGTTCATTATCCAAGATAGTCTATAACCATTATGTTTCAAATGATATTGAACTACCTCAAAACAATGCCAATCATCATTTAGAAACACAAGTGATCTCAAGTCAGAGGAAATATGCCACTTGTTTGCATACAAGGATTATTCACATTGTGACAAGCAATTGAATATCCTAGTAGGGTCTATCCAGTACATCCAATGTACCCATGAGTCTACATCTTATTCCATGCTCGAAGCATCCTATAAGATTAGAACACATATTAGTCTCAATCATATCAAGGCTGTCTCATGTTCACCAAGATATCTCGACTAAGGACTTTACTGCATGTCAGCCAAGCTGAACAGCATTGAGACATTATTCAGAAGTATACATATTGCAGCAGATACTGTAACAACCTGAATAACAACCATTGCCTTTATAAACATAAAGTTTATACATGATACTGAAATAATCCCAAGGCCTCAAACATTAGCCTTAAGGGCATACCCTAACAAAGCCGTCAAGAATTAGGGTGAGATATGCGTGAGGAACTTTATAATATCTCCGAACCCATCGGATTAAACTAGATCTAGTATGCCATGAAAGTAGGACGCCGATCTAGGTTGATACTGGATTACACCGTTGAAAGTGGGTAATCTGTACCTTTTGATATTTCTTTGAGCACTTTTAAAATTGCAATGTTATAATTTTAGCTCGTTTGAATTTAAGAACCATCACTGAGACGAACCCGATGTTCTATTACCTCTAACCCTAATATTCTACCAAAAACATCCTCTTGCCTGATTCATTTTACTTTAAGTTATATTTGCTTTACTTTTAATAATTTCCAATCACTTAATCGATTATATAGCTACGAATTCATAATCTCTTGGTACTTGATCACTGTCCCTGTGGGATCGACACTTAAGTACTACCACGACAAAACGGTCATGCTTGTGGTAAGTGGTGCGATAGTACAACACACATCAAGTTTTCGAGCCATTGCCGGGGACAGGCAACCAATATCAAAGTGATTAAAAAATTGGTAGATTAGACTTTTTGCTTTTTGTTATTATTTTTGTTTTTGTTTCTTTGTTTTGTATCTTTGTTTTTGTATATTTGTTTTTGTATCTTTGTTTTTCTCTTAAATCTTGTTTATTGCGCTTAACTATCATATGCGTAGAGGTTTACAATCAGGTGGACTGGAAGATCTACACGAGCTCGATCAAGAAATCGAGAGGACGTTCCATCGCATAAGACAATTAAAGGAATTGAGTGCTACAGAAATATTGAGGAGAACTGAACCTATTTCTATTAATCTGATGATGGCAAACAACTATAGAACTTTGAAGGATTTATGATAGGTGTCTCGCAAGTGCACGGATCTATCGAAGTAGTAAAAATATCGATCCCATATGGACTAATGGTCAAGTACCGACAGATATCAAATTTGCTAGCTAGATGACATCAAAATTGGTGAAGTTTAAATGTTAAACTATTTAAATGCACAAGAACATAAATAGAGAATTTGCACGAGGGAATTTTAATTGGGAGAAGCATCAGGATATGGGTTCACCGCTTTGACTCCTCACTGCTGAATAATCAAACTCCATTGCCGTAGTCCTATCTAGTTCAAGGGATTCAAACCATGACGTCCAGGTCTCTCCCACCAACATCCCTATCCATTCCCATGGACAAGGTTACCAGTATGATCTGAATAGTTCCAATGCGCAGATGACCTTTCGGCCTATCTAACACATCCAAGGCCCTAGTATCCCCGCAGGGTGAGTACAAGTTTCCAAAGAGAGGTCCCCCCAGATCCCCTGATTTACAAACCTCCACCTAGGAAGTAAAGACTCAAACACCCCCCTTTCAGGTGACGTAGCCAAAGAGTACTGTGGTAATCCGACGCGTGGTTGGCATTTCGGCACGCCAGCGCGCCTAAGATCCTACTACTTATAGAAGGAGAGTACAGTTTGTCAATGGGTTTCCCCTAGCGCTTGATTTACAAACCTCGCAGAGGGAGGTCTAGGCTCAAACACTCCCTTTTGGGTAGTGCTGGCAAAGAATACATGCAAATCAGATAAACCCTCAACCAAAGGGTTCCGACACGCAGTCGAACTTTTGGTCTCCCCGACGAGTCTAGGATCCTCGTAATCCCTACAAGTGAGTATAAATCCGCAAGCAGATTTTTCCCCTAGAGATACTAATTGACAAACCTCACTTCGGTGATTAGAGGCTTAAGTATTCCCTTTTTAGGTAATGCAGGCGAAGAGCATGCATACGGTTAAGCAAGAACTAGAGCATATGGAATATGACTATTACAGCTAGTAAATCATCGAAGGGTTACCGCCAAATCCTGATTCAAGAGTTAGCCTACAATATTCATGGTAACAATGTAAATTATCGTATTGAACTTCACATACGTATGCAGGTTTATACGGCAATTATAAGAGGAAGGTAAGATCGTATAATACTTTGCTAAGATCGCACAAATAGTGCAGCAAAATGAATGTGAATGCAAGATCTCCCTTACAAATTAATCCTTTGGGTGCTCACGCAGGAAGTGTCTTCAATAGGTGCAGAAGCGCAGCCCCTTGTTCCCTTGTAATCGCCCTCCTCTTCATAGCGCAGTAGCCTCCCTTCTATTCATGAGAAAAACACCCTTCTCTCTTCCTTTACTCCCGCCTTTTATCTTCATCTCCTCTGTGCTTCCTTCTCTTCCCCATACCCTGCAAAAGCCATAGCAGTCGCTCCAATTTTCTAGCCGAAAAAGGTCTCCTCGGTTCCCTTCCATGCCCTGCAGGATTTCAGCCGCCTGACCTCCACGAAATGATGATTTCATGGCCGAATCTGCTGTCAAAAGCTACTCCATGCCTCCTTTGTAAATGGGGGAGAAAGGTCGTTAATGCCCCCTTTTGTTTCCTTAGGTTAGGTTGAGCAAACTTGAGCTAAAATCGTGGTTTCGAAACAAGCGGGTCTGAGATCACGGGCGTGATTCTAGTCGTGACTCGGTCATGATTGATCAGTTTCAGCTTCAGGCACAGAGACAAATCATGGGCATTATTCTGATCGTGACCCGGTCGTGATTCCCAATAAAGGCTCCAACGGATCCGAAGACATCTAGTTAGGATCATCTTGGATTAGGAGGGGTTCCCCTAGTCTCAAAAGTCCAAAATACATCCTCTTTGTGGTCGTTTTGATCTGAAAGTATGAAAATGCCAAAAGAGGTGCAGATTCCATAGATGTAGAGTAATTAGCAATAATGAGGCAGAAGACCCAGAAATAGAGACGATTCTTTTGGTAAAATCATACTTGAATTGCCATATGAATATGTGTCAACAGAATACCTACTACTTAAATCTTTGCTTGTCCTCAATCAAAAAGAAATTAAATTCCTTTAGGGTTGTTCAACTGAAGTTATACTCTGCAATGATCTATAAATGCTAAGATAAAATCTAATCACAGGATGTACAAATCACGATAGACTTTAAAGATGTCAAGATGAAAAGCAAAGCATCTAGATCAGATCTATGAACAACAGTTGTACGATAATATTGGATAATAATAGTTCCTTACCACATGAAGCACTAATCCACTAAAGCACCTGGAAGGTAAACTCTAAGGTAGTAGTAAAGGCCTTGCTCATAACCTCATTACAACCGCTCTCTTTCTCTTTTGCAGTGCCAAGCCGTAGCTTCGGTACCACTACCTTATTTTCTTTTGCATTGATTTGCAGTGCCAAGTCGCAACTTTGGTACCACTGCCCTTCTTTTCTTTCAATTTCTTTTTCTTTTATTGGCAGTGCCAAGTCAAGACTTCGGTACCACTACTCTTTTTCTTCTTTTTTTTCTTTCTATTAGGCAGTGCCAAGTTGTAACTTCGGTACCACTGCCTTTTATTTTTCTCTCTTTTCTTTCTCTCTATTTCTTGTACAGTGCCAAGTTAGAGGAGCTCGAAGCAAAACCAATACCGAGAATTACCAAGAGTGGTAAGGTGTGTCAAGTGGTTTGGTCTATAATCATCCAAACAAATAGTATTCATGTTGGGTCACAGATGTTTCCTAGATGCAAAGCTTATCAAAGTTCAATCCATAAGTGTCCAATGTATAAGGAATCAAGTGACTAGATGAGTTGATTAGCATAAAAGATACTCTTAAGTTAGTGTGGGAGTATAGATCAATCATAGGATAAATAAATCAATCATGAATAGTATAAATCAATCAAGAATTAATCGATAGCTGCAAAGTGAAAATTTTCAGCTAGAGTATCAAGTGTTCGAAAGAATTCGCAGGTAGTACATCATAAAAGTGACTAGGCCTACTAGCAAAGTATCTAGATATAAAAGCGCATCATGAAGATATCCTTGCAAAGTTTTGAAACATCACAAAAGTAACTTGTCATAGAAATTGTCACGAAAGTGGGGCATATCATAAAAAATGTTCATCATGTTTGGTGTATGTTCAGTAGTAAAGAAGTTCAAAGTTTTGGCAGGTTTGGCACAACAACACATCAGTAGCAATACTTTAACACAACATAAAGTTTATCACATTAGTGCATATAACATCATACCATAAAAGCATAAAAGTTCATCATGATGATCCCATCAAAATGTATCGTGAAAGTGTCAAAAGAAATAAATCTCCCCTAAAGCAAAATGTTGCATCATCCTTGATGCATATAGCATAGATAAGTATCAAAATAGATGGGGAAGACTTACTAAGGTGCAGCTCTACTCACTGCACTCTGCCGGGTCATCATCGTCGTTGTCAGCTTCATCGGAGGAGTCATAGACATGAATGATATCATCGGCATCTTCATCTTCATCCCGTGGTGGAGGATGTGACATATTGCAGTGCAGGAAGAGCTCGATCGACTTCACTGTCTCTACCAGCGTCGCAAGTTGCTTCCCCTGGTTTAGCTGTTCTTGGCGAAGCAAATGGAGCATGTCATCTGTAGAAGTATGTGCTGCAGTCCGTGGCTGTCCGCCAATAGAGAAACTGGGATCAATGTCAAGAGGCGCAGTCTGGTCTTCTTGTGCTACGGGCTCCGGATGAAGGTGCCAGTTGGCGCTATCACGGATATCTGTCCGTGAAGAGTTCGAAAGGGGCATAGTAACAATGGTATCTGCAAAGGTCAGATGATAAATGTCACCCCGCCGAATAATCGTCTTCATCAAGAGAAGATGCTCCAGGTCCAAGCATCGGCTACTTACTGCTTCTGGCTAGCCATAGGGATTATGCCCGAATCATAATGCAAGCATAGTGATCATCCCGCCAATGCAGATAGTGCCCTTTGATGTGTGGGCAACGCGAAAGAACTGACGGGCAGGATGATATTCGGCGTTGATCTGGAAATGATGAAGGAGCCCCCATAAACAGAGTAGTTCCCGCTCCTCCACGATTCCATCCCTGTCCCTTCCAAAGATTGAGTGTGCAAGCAAACGATGTGCGTATCTGATACATGGGTTCGAGATGGTGGAGGCCCTAGAATTCCGCAGTGAGGAGGCTGTCATGGAAGAGATACACCGACAGAAGATGTCTTCGTTAAAATTAGGCAGTTCAAGCCATGAGGCATATGATGGAAATGCGAAGATGTCATTAAGATCAGCAATAGTGAGGCGATATTCTATGATGGCTAGTCGAAAGGTGAGCAGCCCGGGTCAGTTTCTAGGGCTGAGACTTTCAATTCCACCGAGCTAAGGAATTCGAGAGTGAAAGGGATATAGGTTGGATGAGCGTACTGTAAGAACCTCCCCCAACCAAATTGTCGGAACATCCATAGCAGGTCATCGAATATCCCTAGTACAGCTAGAGATGGTGAATCGATGTATCGTGTTTTGACAATGCACTAGTTAGAGAGCACCGGATATCGTGCGGCTTGGTGGTTGTCTTTCATCTGAATCTCTAGCAGCACAGCTGGTTGTTGCAGCTCAGGTCGAGGGCTGGAAGTTCTTGCAGGATGCTTCCCAGTGTTCTTCCTTTGCGGAGGCATGGCTGCTTGAGCGGCGAGGCGAAGATGTCGAAAGAACAGAAGCTGAAGAAAACAGAGTCTGTGGTGAGATTAGGATTGAAAACCTGGAGGTGAGAGCTCGCCGGAGTCGATCAGAAAAGTCGCCGAAGAGTCGGTGGTCTACAGCGAAGCAACCGGCGGCGACTGGTGGGACAAACGGTGGGGTTGACGTGAAATGTACGGAGATGGCAGAAAATCGAGAACCCTAGCTGAAGAGAATCGGGCGAAGCTTAAGTGTTTAAGCTTAATGGGTCGGTTGGCCGGCGGACCCGTCAAGATGTTTAGCTATTGCGCCCGAAAAGCTCGCCAGGACCCGCTTAAGAAGTTCTTTGCCGAAAGCATCTGCTGGGAAATCACAGTCGAGATTTTCGTCAAGACCTAGTCATGATGTTCTCGCAGATTTTTAGTACTAGTCTTCACGGCCGTGGCTTGAATCACTGGGCAGCTGTGATGCTCTCGTCAAACTTATACTAATTTTGTCTTTTAGAAATCCTGCCCATGATTTTCATCATGACCCATCCATGATTTCCTCTGAAAGATTTTGCATAGATTTTACGGCCGTGACCATAGTCATGGCTTTGCCGTAATTTTCTCAGTGAATAAGTCTTTGTTTTGTCTTTGAGAAATATCGGTCATGATCTTCAGGATACCCCGGTCATGATTTCCTCGTGTAATTTTTGTGTTCCTGATTACGGCCGTGGCTTCTGTTGGGGTATGCCCTTAAGGCTAATGTTTGAGGCCTTGGGATGTTATCAGTATCATGTATAAGCTGTATATGTTTATAAAGGCAATTGTTGTTATTCAGATTGTTGCATTATCTGCTGTTATATGTATACCTCTGAGTAATGTCTCAATGATGTTCAGCTTTGCTGACATTCAGTGTTGTCCTTAGTCGAGATATCATGGTGAACATGAGACAGCCTTGGTATGATTGAGACTAATATGTGTTCTAATCTTATAGGATGCTTCGAGTATGGAATAAGATTTAGACACATAGGTGCATGGGATGTACTGGACAGACCCTACTTAGGATGTTCAATTGTTTGTCACAATGTGAATAAATCCTTATAAGCAAGCAAGTGGTATATTCCCTCTGACTTGAGATCACTTGTATTTCTAAGTGATGATTGACATTATATTGAGATAGTTCAATATCATTTGAAAGATAATGGTTACAGATTATCTTGGATAGTGGGCATGAATCATGTTAGGACACTAGTGATAGATATAGGATTGCCTCTCCTAGTTGGAGAGTGATGTGTTAGGGTATGCCCTTAAGGCTAATGTTTGAGGCCTTGGGATTGTAAAAGTATCATGTAATAAACTCTTGTGTTTATAAAGGCAATGGTTATTATTCAGTTTGTTACATTGTCTGCTGCAATAACTGTGCTTCTGAATAATGTCTCAATGCTGTTCAGCTAGGCTGACATGCATATGTCCTTAGTCGAGATATCTTGGTGAACATGAGACAGCCTTGATATGATTGAGACTAATATGTGTTCTAATCTTATAGGATGCTTCGAGCATGGAATAAGATGTAGACTCATGGGTACATTGGATGTACTGGACAGACCCTACTAGGATATTCAATTGCTTGTCACAATGTGAATAATCCTTGTTTGCATCAAGTGGCACATGTCCTCTGACTTGAGATCACTTGTGTTTCTAGATGATGATTGTCATTGTTTTGAGGTAGTTCAATATCATTTGAAACATAATGATTATAGACTATCTTGGATAATGATCATGAGTCAGGTTAGGACACTAGTGATAGATAAAGGATTGTCGTCTCCTTGTTCAAGGAGTGTGGTGTTCTAAAGGGGCCCCCCTGAATGAGATGATTGAGAAAGTGTATGGCCATACCCAGGTGACTATGTTCATCTGATCTAATCATGCTCATCATATTGGAGTCACAGGCTTGACACGCTTGTCCAATAAGAACATCCAGTGGCAAAGGAAACATGTATGCCTAGTGAAGTGCATTCACCCTTGTGCTGTGTTTTGGGAGTAGTCTTGGAAGACTCTTTCCTTTATATCGGGAGACAGTGATGTGTTACTAGATACCCCTCACTGATCGTGATAACGAAAGTTATCGTTACCGACATTTAAAGGAAACCCTCAGGGTCGCACAATTTGATGATATGGCTTACTTGAGTCAGTTCGTGTGGACTGAATTGTTTGGGTTCAGTTTAAAGGGATTTAATCTCTGATTGTAAGTGAGATCTGGTCTGATCATGTTTGATTGATTAGGGCTTGAGATCGGTAAGCTTCGATCGAGAGAGGTGATGCTAGATCGGTAAGATCAGGAGCATCAGGAGATGAACGGTTAGATCTTGAACCTTAGGGTTTGATATGATCTAGACCAAAGGGGGCTTGGGCTTATTTGATTTGGTTTGTTGAACCAAATGCAATTGAACCAAAAGAGAACCGGTTCACTTATGTGAACGCATGGTTCGAAAGGGTGAAGGCGTTTTGGTCGTTTATGAGTGCATGCTTCCATTTATGGTAAGTCATCAAGGCCTCTTCTTCAAAACGCCTAACGCCAAGCCGTTCACCACTTGACTTCACTTCGCTTGGCTTCTTGCAATTTGCGTGTGGAGGAGAGGTGGACGAACGTGTGGAGCTCTCGCCCAAGCAAGATCTCGTCTCCCATCCCTTCCATTCGGCAAGGACACTTGAAGATCTTTGCTAGCACAAAGATCAACAAGAAGAAGCCATCTCTCTTCTTGTGTGCGTCACTTGTGGAGAAGATCTCTCTTGGTCTTTGCTTCCAAGCCGCCTGCTTCTCATGGCCATGGTAACGCATCTTTCACTTGATGTTTAAGTTGATCATATGAATGTATAGCATGCGATCAAATGTGAAACCCTAATTCCGCTGCTAAAACAAAGAAAGGTCACTTGCGCCCCCCTCTTGAAAGGGGTACTCACCTTAGGGTTTCTCGCTCCCCCTAGAAGGGGACCCTAACAATTGGTATCAGAGCGGTTAATATATGTTCATATGATTGCTTTGTTTGTTTTGTGATCCTTGTTAGTATAGATCTATTTCACATGCGCAACCACATGCTAGGTTTTAGGTGTTTGGCGCATGTGTGATGTTCATGTTTATGCATGTTCTTGTTGGCGCATGTTAAGTATGTTGAATGGTATTTCATCAAAACTTATATCTACTTGCGCGCAAACATTTAGATCTATATGCACTTACTATAAACCCTTAGACGGGTTGATGGGGTTGAAGTCACCCTCTAGGTTAGATCCACATAGTCTGATCAGACCATCTGACAGCCTAGATGGATCGACCAGATGGCACCTGTGCACAAGCACGAGGTGGCTATAGGTCGATTGCATCACAGGCGGGTAGCGAGGTCTGGTTGAGACAACCAGTGAACACACATGAGTTAGGCCCGGGGTCACACCCGCTTGCCAGAACTCATGTTGGTTGTTCAGCCCTTGGCGCATGCATGGTTGACCATTAGGTCAACTCGAGTCAGTTAGGACTTGGTGCATGAAAGGGCATGGATCTAACTAGATTGTTGAGTGGATCCGTTGTAAGGTTGTAGGGCACATAAGAAAATTAAAATTGATGCCAATGGGTTTTCAAAACTTTTATTTTCTTTATAATGGATCACATGTTGATTGCATGATGCCATGATGTTTGTTTATTTAATCTTATATGGGATGCCCAATTTAATGTGTGCTGTGCTGGGGCCTCCGAGCCTGGAATTAAACTTGTAAATTAATTTTTATTGTGATCTGCGAATCATATTTTTAATTAATTTGTATAATTGACCTGCGAGTCAAGCTTGTCTAGATATATCAAAATGTATTTGATTAGACAAGAGCACAAAAGCACACATCGCAGAGCCGCATTCAGCTGGTGGGCGCACCTGAGTTGCATTGAGCGCTAGGTCCCTGGGTTGGACCAGATGAGATGCAAAAGACCCAAGAAAAGCAAGTGAAGACTTAAGTTAATTAAGGTCTTACTTAGGCTATGGGCTTTTACCACATAAGATCCATGCTTTCTTTTATTGTTTAATAATTAGAATTGCATGAGTTATTTATCTTCTGCTATAGCCATAGGATTTGCCTGATAGTAAGAAGATAAAAGACCGTTAAAATCCAAACGCTAAAATATCAAGCACGTAATGCCTTCTGACGCGAAACCTCACTGTTCTGACTATCGTTGGAGCCGTGTTGTACCCACTCAGTGGGCACGTCCATCTATCTTCAGACGGTGCGGGATTACACCTGCGTGTTACAGAGAAGGGATTTATCGCTTCTCGTTGCTCAGCATAGCACGTGGTGGTCCAGGGAGTAGGTCGGGTCAGCTTGACCATGTAGGCTACATATGTGGCGCATATGGTAGCGCATGGAGGCAGCCATCTGAGGGATCAGAGACTGTGTTGTACCAACTCAGTTGGCACAGTCTGCTGGATTGCCCAGGTGAAGGGGAATCGCACGGGTTGGCGATTGGCTGGGACAGCCTACCAGAAATTAGTGCTTGTCATCTCTGTGCATCTTATCTCGCCTGAGCGGGACGCGGAGACCAAGTATGAAATCTGGATCCCATCTCACTAAAAGAGTTCTACTCTTTCGGGCTGTTTTGCTGGATTTTTCAGCCAGATAAAATAGTGAGAAAAAGAATCATTCTTAAGTCCTGATTGATTCTTAACATTGATACTGACCTTGCTGTTCTTGCATTGTTGTAGATTCCTGCAGCAACGAACACCATGAGCTTCAATGTGCGATCCCTACTGGAAAGGGAGAAGTTTGCTGGGCCAAACTTCTCAGACTGGTTCGGACACCTTAAGATCGTTCTTAAGGCAGAGAGGAAACTGTATGTCCTCGAGACGGCTGTGCCGCCTCAACCCGCTGCGAACGCCGCAAGGGCGGTTCGTGATGCCTATGAAAAGCATGTCAATGATAGCATTGATGTCGCTTGCCTGATGCTAGCGTCTATGACGCCACCGCTGCAGCGTCAGCATGAGGATATGTCGGCTATAGAGATTATAGCGAACCTCAAGATGCTGTATGCTGCACAGGCGAGGACAGAACGCTATAATCTGACAAAGCTTTTCTTTCAGAGCAAACTGGCTGAAGGGAGCCCAGTGGGAGCTCACGTGCTCAAGATGATTGGGCACAAGGAGGCTCTGGAGAAACTGGGGCATACCATCAACCAGGAGCTTGCTGTAGACATTATTCTGCAGTCTCTCCCGCCCTCTTTCGATGCGTTCATTATTAACTTTAATATGAACAAAATCGATTGTACTCCGGCAGAGCTGCTGAATATGCTCTTGACTACTGAGGAGACTCTGAAGGGAAAGCCTTCAACCTCTGTCTTAATGGTTTCTTCCAGGAACAAGAAGAAGGGGAAGAAGGGCAAAGCCCCTGTCAAGAGTTACAGTAAGGCTCTGAAACAGAAGGTAAAGCGGTCAAAGGACAACAGGTGTTTCCACTGTGGCCAGCTGGGTCACTGGAAAAAGGACTGTAAAGCGCTCCAAGGAGATAAGAGGGGAAGCATTGCTTCTGGCTCAGGTATATATGTGACTGAGGTCATGTTATCTTCTTCTTCCATTTCATGGGTGTTGGACACTGCATGTGGAGTTCACATTTGTTCAAATGTGCAGGAACTCAAGAGAAGAAGACAGGTGGGACAGCATGAGGTGGACCTACGAGTTGGAAACGGGGCACGGGTTGCTGCTGTTGCTGTAGGAGACTATTTCATCTCATTACCATCTGGCATTGTATTAGAATTAAACAATTGTTATTTTGTACCCAGTATTACCAAAAATATTATCTCTATTCCTGCACTTGTCAGGAAAGGGTTTTCCTTTGAATGCAAGATTTCAAAGTGTTATATTACTCTTGATAATATTGTTTATGCTACTGGTTCAATTAACAATGGGTTATTCATGTTGGACATGGAATATTCTATACAAAACATTGATAATAAGAAAGCCAAGTATGCTGATGACAGCACCTTGCTATGGCATAGTCGTTTAGACCATATTAACAAGAAGCGCATTGAGCGGTTGCATGATCATGGACTGCTGGGATCATTCTCCTATGAGGAGATTGATACATGCAAAGCTTGTTTAATGGGTAAAATGACGAAGTCTCCTTTTCCTCACAAAGGTCAAAGGGCTTCAGGTTTACTTGACCTTATACACAGTGATGTGTGTGGGCCATTTAGTAAACATGCCAGAGGTGGCTATCAGTACTTCATTACCTTTATTGATGATTTCAGTAGATATGGGTATGTCTATTTAATGAGACATAAAAGTGAATCTTTTGACAAGTTCAAAGAGTTCAAAAATGAAGTACAGAATCAGCTAGGCCGAAATATCAAGGCACTTCGTTCTGATCGAGGTGGAGAATACTTGAGTCATGCGTTTACTGACTATCTGAAGGAGTGTGGGATTATCTCACAGCTCACTCCACCAGGAACACCGCAATGGAATGGTGTGTCCGAGAGGAGAAATAGAACGTTACTTGATATGGTTCGTTCTATGATGAGTCAGGCTACTCTTCCATACTCCTTTTGGGGATTTGCACTGGAAACAGCTGCAAAGGTACTAAACCGAGTGCCATCCAAGGCAGTTTCAAAGACTCCATACGAGTTATGGTATGGGAAACAGCCGAGCTTGACATTTATCAGGATCTGGGGTTGCGAGGCTTATGTCAAAAAGCTCGCCTCTGGGAAACTGGAGAGCAGATCTGAGAAATGTATCTTTGTCGGTTACCCTAAGGAAACTAAGGGTTATTATTTCTACGATCCCAAAGAGAACAAGGTATTTGTTGCTCGGACGGCCATTTTTCTTGAGAAGGAGTTTCTTCTGCAAGAAGCCAGTGGGAGAGAAATAAAGCTGGATGAGAATCCAGAGGAAGGACAAAGTAGTCAAGCACAGTTGGATGAGCCTGAGCCGGTAGAACAGGTTACTGAACAACCTGAGGCTCAGATATCACGGGAACCGCGAAGATCGGGAAGGATCCGTCGACAGCCTGAGCGCTATGACGGAGTCTACATCATTGATAATGATGAACCCCTGACTTATGCGGATGCGGTCAGTGGACCGGAGTCAGCTAGATGGCTTGAAGCTATGCGCGCCGAGATGGACTCCATGTCAGATAACCAAGTCTGGGATTTGGTTGATCCGCCTCCGGGAGTTATCCCTATAGGCTGTAAATGGATCTTCAAGAAGAAGATTGACATGGATGGTAACGTGGTTACCTATAAAGGCAGGCTTGTTGCGAAAGGTTTCAAACAAATCTACGGGATAGATTATGATGAAACTTTCTCACCTGTGGCCATGTTTAAGTCTATTCGGATTCTTTTCGCGATAACAGCATATTACGATTATGAGATCTGGCAGATGGATGTGAAGACCGCTTTCCTTAATGGAAATCTGGATGAGGATGTGTATATGACACAACCTGAAGGTTTCACTAATCCATCAGATCGTCATAAAATATGCAAGTTAAAGAAGTCCATTTATGGACTTAAATAAGCATCTAGAAGCTGGAATATTCGTTTTGATGAATCAATCTCTGAGTTTGGTTTCATCAAGAACGAGGATGACCCGTGTGTATACAAGAGGTTTAGTGGGAGCGTGATTACTTTCCTAGTCCTCTACGTCGATGATATCTTAATCATTGGAAATGATATTCCTGAAATGCATGCTGTTAAAGCATGGCTAAGGAAATGTTTCCAGATGAAAGATCTAGGAGAAGCAGCCTATGTATTAGGTGTGAAGATCTACAGGGATAGATCTAAGAGGCTTCTCGGGCTGTGCCAGAGTACTTACATCGATAAAGTCCTAGAGAGATTTCATTTAGAGAATTCTAAATGAGGATATCTTCCAGTCAGACATGGTCTGAATCTTTCGAAGAGTCAGTGTCCACAAACACAGACTGAGAAAGATGAAATGGATAATACGCCTTATGCTTCGGCTATTGGGTCCATTATGTATGCGATGTTGTGTACTCGCCCTGACGTCGCTTACGGGTTAGGCATGACCAGTCGATTCCAAAGTAATCCAGGTATGGCGCACTGGATTGCAGTCAAGAACATTTTAAAATATCTGCGGAGGACCAAAGATATGTTCTTGATATATGGTGGTCAGGAAGAACTCAGTATAGAAGGATATACTGACGCTTCGTTCCAGTCGGACCAGGATGATTTCCGATCACAATCAGGCTATGTTTTTAGCTTGAATGGTGGAGCAGTGGTGTGGAAGAGTTTCAAACAGTCTACTGTTGCTGATTCCACAACAGAAGCCGAGTATGTTGCAGCCTCGGAAGCATCCAAGGAGGCAGTGTGGATTCGTAAGTTCGTGAGAGAACTTGGTGTTGTTCCTTCGAGTGCAGATCCTTTGGTTATCTTCTGTGATAACACTGGAGCCATTGCACAAGCAAAGGAACCACGGTCGCACCAGAAGTCCAAGCACATACAGGGACGGTTTCACTTGATCCGGGAGATCATTGATCGTGGCGAGATCAAAATATGCAAGGTTCATACAGACGACAATCTGGCTGACCCGCTTACCAAGCCTCTGGCGCAGCAGAAGCATGAGAAGCACTGTAATAATATGGGTTTGAGATTTCTCAACCATTAGATTAAGTGCAAGTGGGAGATTGTTAGGGTATGCCCTTAAGGCTAATGTTTGAGGCCTTGGGATTGTAAAAGTATCATGTAATAAACTCTTGTGTTTATAAAGGCAATGGTTATTATTCAGTTTGTTACATTGTCTGCTGCAATAACTGTGCTTCTGAATAATGTCTCAATGCTGTTCAGCTAGGCTGACATGCATATGTCCTTAGTCGAGATATCTTGGTGAACATGAGACAGCCTTGATATGATTGAGACTAATATGTGTTCTAATCTTATAGGATGCTTCGAGCATGGAATAAGATATAGACTCATGGGTACATTGGATGTACTGGACAGACCCTACTAGGATATTCAATTGCTTGTCACAATGTGAATAATCCTTGTTTGCATCAAGTGGCACATGTCCTCTGACTTGAGATCACTTGTGTTTCTAGATGATGATTGTCATTGTTTTGAGGTAGTTCAATATCATTTGAAACATAATGATTATAGACTATCTTGGATAATGATCATGAGTCAGGTTAGGACACTAGTGATAGATAAAGGATTGCCGTCTCCTTGTTCAAGGAGTGTGGTGTTCTAAAGGGGCCCCCCTGAATGAGATGATTGAGAAAGTGTATGGCCATACCCAGGTGACTATGTTCATCTGATCTAATCATGCTCATCATATTGGAGTCACAGGCTTGACACGCTTGTCCAATAAGAACATCCAGTGGCAAAGGAAACATGTATGCCTAGTGAAGTGCATTCACCCTTGTGCTGTGTTTTGGGAGTAGTCTTGGAAGACTCTTTCCTTTATATCGGGAGACAGTAATGTGTTGCTAGATACCCCTCACTGATCGTGATAACGAAAGTTATCGTTACCGACATTTAAAGGAAACCCTCAGGGTCGCACAATTTGATGATATGGCTTACTTGAGTCAGATCGTGTGGACTGAATTATTTGGGTTCAGTTTAAAGGGATTTAATCTCTGATTGTAAGTGAGATCTGGTCTGATCATGTTTGATTGATTAGGGCTTGAGATCGGTAAGCTTCGATCGAGAGAGGTGATGCTAGATCGGTAAGATCAGGAGCATCAGGAGATGAACGGTTAGATCTTGAACCTTAGGGTTTGATATGATCTAGACCAAAGGGGGCTTGGGCTTATTTGATTTGGTTTGTTGAACCAAATGCAATTGAACCAAAAGAGAACCGGTTCACTTATGTGAACGCATGGTTCGAAAGGGTGAAGGCGTTTTGGTCGTTTATGAGTGCATGCTTCCATTTATGGTAAGTCATCAAGGCCTCTTCTTCAAAACGCCTAACGCCAAGCCGTTCACCACTTGACTTCACTTCGCTTGGCTTCTTGCAATTTGCGTGTGGAGGAGAGGTGGACGAACGTGTGGAGCTCTCGCCCAAGCAAGATCTCGTCTCCCATCCCTTCCATTCGGCAAGGACACTTGAAGATCTTTGCTAGCACAAAGATCAACAAGAAGAAGCCATCTCTCTTCTTGTGTGCGTCACTTGTGGAGAAGATCTCTCTTGGTCTTTGCTTCCAAGCCGCCTCCTTCTCATGGCCATGGTAACGCATCTTTCACTTGATGTTTAAGTTGATCATATGAATGTATAGCATGCGATCAAATGTGAAACCCTAATTCCGCTGCTAAAACAAAGAAAGGTCACTTGCGCCCCCCTCTTGAAAGGGGTACTCACCTTAGGGTTTCTCGCTCCCCCTAGAAGGGGACCCTAACATGATGTTCTAAAGGGGCCCCCTGGATGAGATGGTTGAGAAAGTGTATGGCCATACCCAGATGACTATGTTCATCTGATCTAACCATTCTCATCATGTTGGAATTACAAGCTTGACAGGCTTGTCCAATGAGAACGTCCAGTGGCAAAGGGAACATGTATACTGAGTGAATTGGATTCACACTTGTGCTGTGGTTTGGGAGTAGTCTTGGAAGACTCTTTCCTTCATATCGGGAGACAGTGATGTGTTACTAGATACCCCTCTCTGGTTGTGATAATGTAAGTTATCGTTACCGACATTGAAGGAAAACCTTAGGGTCGCACAATTTGATGATATGGCTTACTTATGTCAGATCGTGTGGACTAAATTGTTCTGGTTCAGTTTGAAGCAATTTAATCTCTGATTGGAAGTGAGATCTAGTCTGATCATGTTTGATTGATTAGGGCATGTGGTCGGTAAGCTTCGATCGGGGGAATTGATGTTTGATCGTAGAGATCAAGAGGTTCATTGAGATGTGTGGTTAGATCTTGAACCATGAGGTTCAAAGAGATCTAGACCATGGCTGGTTCGATTTGGTCCTTGAACCAAATGGAATTGAACCCGTTCACTTATGTGAACGTATGGTTCAAAGGGGAGAGGAGTTTCGGTTGATGGCTTCAAGGGGAGTAAAATGAGGAGTTAATGCTTACTATTTTTAGAAGCCGTTTTCCTTGTTGGAAAACCCCCCCACGTTTTCGAACGTGAGAACGCCTCTACGTCTCTCTCGCCTCTTGCTCCTCAAGCTCTGGTTTTTGGTTGTCCTCACACCAAGAGAGGGAGTTCGGCCAAAAAAAAGGAAGAAAACATCTCTTCACACGATCAAGGACTCCGAGTGGCTTTGCTAGCACAAAGAGTACAAGGAAGTAGCCATCGTCTTCTTGTGTGCGACTTCTTTGGAGAAGAGCCGCTTGCCCTTTCTTCTTCCAAGTCGCCTCTCATGGCCATGGTAACACCCTCACGCTTGTTTCATGCAAGTTTGTTTTATAAGGTTGATCATATCTTCTACATGCGATCCTCTTGGTAACCTTGTTTTTCCGCTGCTATAATGATCTGGTATGATGCTTATTCGCAAGGTTCACCTTCAATTGGTATCAGAGCATCAGGTTTATTTTGACTTGTTGCATATGATTGCCTTGATGTGATCCATGTTTGATTTATAGGATAGATCTTCTACATGTTCACATGCGCTTACTTGATGAAAAGATTACATATTGTGTTTGCGCATGTATCCATGTTGTTTAAAGTTTGCGCATGTTTCATAGATGTTTTTCAAACAAAAATTTGCTTCATGCGCGCCCCCTCATTTAGATCTATCTAAGCGCCTGCTTTAAACTCTTAGACGGGTTAATAGGGTTGAAGTCATTAGTCAAAGTCTGGACCCAACAGCCTAATCAGACCATCTGACAGCCTAGATGGGTCGGCCACATAGCACCTGTGCGCAAGCAATACAGGTGGCTATAGGTCGACTGCAGAAGGGCGTGTAGCGATGTCTGATTGAGGTGCCTAGTGAACGATCATGATTTAGGCCCGGAGTCATACCCGCTTGCTAGAAATCATGTGGGACGTTCAGCCCTTAAGGCATGCATAGTTGACCATCAGGTCGACGCAAGTCAGTTATGACTGGGTGCATGCAAGGGCAGTGGGTCTGACTTGGTCTGATGAGTGGATGCCTGTTAATGGACCGTTGTAAGGTAGTAGGGCACATAAGGAAATAAAATTGATGCCATGGGTATTTCAAAATTTTATTTTCTGTTTGGATCACATGGATGCATGTTTAACATGTTCAATGAATGTTTATTTAATCTTATGTGGGCTGCCCTTAATTTTGGTGTGCTGTGCTGGGGCCTGCGTGCCTGGAATTTAAATAAATTTTACTGTGATCTGTGAATCACACTTTAATTTATGAAAAAGTATATTGACCTGCGAGTCAAACCATGTCTAGATAGATTAAAATGTAATTTGATTAGACATGAGCACAGAGCACACATGGCAGAGGCGCTTGCAGTCAGTGGCTTCACCAGGTGGGAGGTCTAGAGTTCGACTCTAGTACAGGCGCACACTGCCTGGAGCGCATTTGGACTGCAGATGGCATTTGGGCCCGGGCTGGGCCAAATGAAGTATAAAAGACCCATAAAGAGCTCAAGTGAAGACTCATGTCAAACTAGGGTTTTACTTAGGCTTTTATGGGCGTTTACCACATAAGATAATTGTGCTTTCTACTTATTGTTTTAGCACAAGCATGTTTATTCTTCTGCTATCACCATAGATCTTGCATGATAGTAAGAAGATAAAATGGACCGTTAAAATCCAACGAAATATCAAGCTCGAAAGCCTTCTGATGCGAAACCTCACTGTTCTGACTATCGTTGGGGCCGTGTTGTACCCACTCAGTGGGCACGCCCAGCTATCTTCAGACGGTGTGCGATTACACCTACATGCTACAGAGTAGGGATTTATCCCTTCTCGTTGCTCAGCATAGCACGTGGTGGTCCAGGGAGTAGGTCAGGTCAGCTTGACCATATGGGCAACACATTGAGCATATGATAGCTATATGGAGGCAGCCATCTTAGGAATCAGAAACTGTGTTGTACCAACTCAGTTGGCGCAGTCTTCTGGATTGCCTAGATGAAGGGGAATCGCACGGGTTGGCGATTGGCATGGATAGCCTACCAGTGATTAGTGCTTGAACTCTTTGTGCATCTTATCTCGCCTGAGCGGGACGCGGAGATCAAGTATGAAATCTGGATCCCATCTCACTAAAAGAGTTTCACTCTTTCGGGCTGTTTTATTGGATTTTTCAGTCAGATAAAATAGTGAGAAAAGAATCACTCTTAAGTCCTGGATTGATTCTAACATGGATACTGACCTTGTTGTTCTTGCAATGTTGTAGATTCCTGCAGCAACGAACACCACAGGGCTCAATTTGCGATCCATATTGGAAAAGGAGAAGTTTGCTAGGCCAAACTTCTCAGACTGGTACATACAGCTTAAGATTGTGCTTAAGGCTGAGAGGAAGTTGTATGTCCTTGAGTCGGCAATACCGGCTCAACCTGCTGCGAACGCCGCAAGGGCGGTTCGGGATGCTTATGAGAAGCACGTCAGTGATAGTACTGATGTCGCTTGCCTTATGCTTGCGTCAATGACGCCAGAGCTCCAGCGTCAGCATGAGGATTTGTCTGCTATTGATATTATAGCAAATCTCAAGATGCTATATGCTGCACAAGCAAGGACAGAACGCTATAACTTGACGAAACTTTTCTTTCATAGCAAACTGACTGAAGGCAGTCCAGTGGGAGCTCACGTACTCAAGATGATTGGGTACAAGGAGGCTCTAGAGAAACTGGGACACACCATCAATCAGGAACTTGTTGTAGACATTATCCTGCAGTCTCTCCCGGCCTCTTTCGATCCGTTCATCATTAATTTTAATATGAACAAGATCGACTGTACTCCGGCAGAGTTACTGAACATGCTCTGCACCACAGAGCAGACTCTTGAGAAGGGAAAGCCTTCATCCTCTGTCTTGATGGTTCCTTCAAGGAATAAGAAGAAGGGGAAGAAGGGCAAAACCCCTATCAAGAGCTACAACAAGGCTTTGAAACAAAAGGTGAAGCGGTCAAAGGACAACAGATGTTTCCACTGTGGCCAGCTGGGTCACTGGAAGAAGGACTGTAAAGCGCTCCAAGGAGAGAAGAAGGGAAGCAAGCCTTTCACTTCTGGCTCAGGTATTTACATGACTGAAGTCATGGTAGCTTCTTCTATTTCATGGGTGTTGGACACTGCATGTGGAGTTCACATTTGTTCAAATGTGCAGGAACTCAAGAGAAGAAGACAGGTGGGACAGCATGAGGTGGACCTACGAGTTGGAAACGGGGCACGGGTCGCTGCTGTTGCTGTAGGAGAATATCACATCTCTTTACCATCTGGTTTTGTATTAGAACTTGACAATTGTTATTTCATACCGAGCATAACTAAGAATATTATCTCTATTCCTGCTCTTGTCAGGAAAGGTTTTTCTTTTGAATGCAAAACTTTAAAGTGTTGTATTTCGTTTGATAATATTGTTTATGCTACCGGGTCGATTAACAATGGGTTATTCATGTTGGACATGGAATGTTCTGTACAACAAATTGATAACAAGAAAGCCAAGTATGCTGATGACAGCACCTTGCTTTGGCATAGTCGTTTAGGCCATATTAACAAGAAGCGCATTAAGCGGTTGCATGATCATGGACTGCTGGGATCATTCTCCTGTGAGGAGCTTGATACATGCAAAGCTTGCTTAATGGGTAAAATGACGAAGACTCCTTTTTCTAATAAAGGTCAAAGGGCTTCAGGTTTACTTGACCTTATTCACAGTGATGTGTGTGGGCCTTTTAGTAAACATGCCAGAGGTGGCTATTTATACTTCACTACTTTTACTGATGATTTCAGTAGGTATGGTTATGTCTATTTAATGAGACATAAGAGTGAATCTTTTGACAAGTTCAAAGAGTTCAAAAATGAAGTACAAAATCAGTTAGGCCGAAATATCAAGGCACTTCGTTCAGATCGAGGTGGGGAATACTTGAGTCGTGAGTTTACTGACTATCTAAAGGAGTGTGGGATTATCTCACAGCTCACTCCGCCAGGAACACCGCAATGGAATGGTGTGTCCGAGAGGAGAAATAGAACCCTATTGGATATGGTTCGTTCAATGATGAGTCAGGCTACTCTACCTTACTCCTTTTGGGGATTTGCACTGGAAACAGCTGCAAAGGTGCTAAACCGAGTGCCATCCAAGGCCGTTTCAAAGACACCATATGAGTTATGGTATGGGAAACAGCCGAGCTTGACATTTATCAAAATCTAGGGTTGCGAGGCTTATGTCAAAAAGCTAGCCTCTAGGAAACTGGATAGCAGATCAGATAAATGTATCTTTGTCGGTTACCCTAAAGAAACTAAGGGTTATTATTTCTACTATCCCAAAGAGAACAAAGTATTTGTTGCTCGAACGGCTATAGGAATTTCTTCTGCAAAGAGGCCAGTGGGAGAGAAATAAAGCTGGATGAGTTTCCAGAAGTGGGACAAAGTAGTCAAGCACAGTTGGATGAGCCTGAGCCAATAGATGAGGTTGATGTTCAACCAGATGCTCAGATATCACGGGAACCGCGTAGATCGGGAAGGATCCGTCGTCAGCCTGAGTGCTATGACGAAGTCTACATCGTAAATGATGAACCCCTCACTTATGCGGATGCGGTCAGTGGACCGGAGTCAGCTAGATGGCTTGAAGCTATGCGAACCGAGATGGACTCCATGTCGGAAAACCAGGTCTGGGATTTGGTTGATCCGCCTTCGGGAGTAATCCCTATAGGCTGTAAGTGGATCTTCAAAAAGAAGAAAGACATGGATGGTAACGTAGTTACCTATAAGGGCAGGCTAGTTGCGAAAGGTTTCAAACAAATTTACGGGATAGATTATGATGAAACTTTCTCTCCTGTAGCCATGTTCAAGTCCATTCGGATTATTCTCGCGATAGCTGCATATTATGATTATGAGATCTGGCAAATGGATGTGAAGACCGCTTTCCTTAATGGAAAACTGGAAGAGGATGTGTATATGACACAGCCTGAAGGTTTCATCAATCCATCAGAACGTCATAAAATATGCAAATTAAAGAAGTCCATTTATGGACTAAAACAAGCATCAAGGACCTGGAATATTCGTTTTGATGAATCAGTTTGTGAATTTGGTTTCATCAAAAATGAAGATGACCCGTGTGTATATAAAAGGTTTAGTGGGAGCGTGATTACTTTCCTAGTCCTCTACGTCGATGATATCTTAATCATTGGAAACGATATTCCTGAACTGCATGCAGTCAAAGCATGGTTAAGAAAATGTTTCCAGATGAAAGATTTGGGAGAAGCAGCCTATGTATTAGGTGTGGAGATCTACAGAGATAGATCTAATAGGCTTCTCGGGCTATGCCAGAGTACTTACATCGATAAAGTCCTGGAGAGATTCCATTTAGAAAATTCTAAAAGAGGATATCTTCCAGTTAGACATGGTCTGAATCTTTCCAAGAGCCAATGTCCTCAGACACAGTCTGAGAAAGATGAGATGGACAATACGCCTAATGCTTCGGCTATTGGGTCCATCATGTATGCGATGTTATGTACTCGCCCAGACGTCGCTTATGGGTTAAGCGTGACCAGTCGTTTCCAAAGTAATCCAGGGAAGACACACTGGATTGCAGTCAAGAACATTTTGAAATATCTTCGGAGAACCAAAGATATGTTCTTGATATATGGAGGTTAGGAAGAACTCAGTATTGAAGGATATACTGACGCTTCGTTCCAATCTGACCAAGATGATTTCCGATCGCAATCAGGCTATGTTTTTAGCTTGAATGGCGGAGCAGTGGTGTGGAAGAGTTTCAAACAATCAATTGTTGCTGATTCCACAACAGAAGCCGAGTATGTTGCAGCCTCAGAAGCATCTAAGGAGGCAGTATGGATTCATAAGTTCGTTCAGGAACTTGGTGTTGTTCCTTCGAGTGCAGATCCATTGGTTATCTTCTGTGATAACACTGGAGCGATTGCACAAGCAAAGGAACCACAGTCACACCAGAAGTCCAAGCACATACAGAGAAGGTTTCATTTGATCCGTGAGATCATAGATCGAGGAGAGATCAAGATCTGCAAGGTACATACAGATGACAATCTAGCTGACCCGCTTACAAAGCCTCTGGCGCAGCAGAAGCATGAAAAGCACTGTAATAATATGGGTTTGAGATTTCTCAACCATTAGTTTAAGTGCAAGTGGGAGATTGTTGGGGTATGCCCTTAAGGCTAATGTTTGAGGCCTTGGGATGTTATCAGTATCATGTATAAACTGTATATGTTTATAAAGGCAATTGTTGTTATTCAGATTGTTGCATTATCTGCTGTTATATGTATACCTCTGAGTAATGTCTCAATGATGTTCAGCTTTGCTGACATTCAGTGTTGTCCTTAGTCGAGATATCATGGTGAACATGAGACAGCCTTGGTATGATTGAGACTAATATGTGTTCTAATCTTATAGGATGCTTCGAGTATGGAATAAGATTTAGACACATAGGTGCATGGGATGTACTGGACAGACCCTACTTAGGATGTTCAATTGTTTGTCCGAATGTGAATAAATCCTTATAAGCAAGCAAGTGGTATATTCCCTTTGACTTGAGATCACTTGTATTTCTAAGTGATGATTGACATTATATTGAGATAGTTCAATATCATTTGAAAGATAATGGTTACAGATTATCTTGGATAGTGGGCATGAATCATGTTAGGACACTAGTGATAGATATAGGATTGCCTCTCCTAGTTGGAGAGTGATGTTCTAAAGGGGCCCCCTGGATGAGATGGTTGAGAAAGTGTATGGCCATACCCAGATGACTATGTTCATCTGATCTAACCATTCTCATCATGTTGGAATTACAAGCTTGACAGGCTTGTCCAATGAGAACGTCTAGTGGCAAAGGGAACATGTATACTGAGTGAATTGGATTCACACTTGTGCTGTGGTTTGGGAGTAGTCTTGGAAGACTCTTTCCTTCATATCGGGAGACAGTGATGTGTTGCTAGATACCCCTCTCTGGTTGTGATAATGTAAGTTATCGTTACCGACATTGAAGGAAACCCTTAGGGTCGCACAATTTGATGATATGGCTTACTTATGTCAGATCGTGTGGACTGAATTGTTCTGGTTCAGTTTGAAGCAATTTAATCTCTGATTGGAAGTGAGATCTAGTCTGATCATGTTTGATTGATTAGGGCATGTGGTCGGTAAGCTTCGATCGGGAGAATTGATGTTTGATTGTAGAGATCAAGAGGTTCATTGAGATGTGTGGTTAGATCTTGAACAATGAGGTTCAAAGAGATCTAGACCATGGCTGGTTCGATTTGGTCCTTGAACCAAATGGAATTGAACCCGTTTTCTTATGTGAACGTATGGTTCAAAGGGGAGAGGAGTTTCGGTTGAAGGCTTCAAGGGGAGTAAAATGAGGAGTTAATGCTTACTATTTTTAGAAGCCATTTTCCTTGTTGGAAAACCCCCCCACGTTTTCGAACGTGAGAACGCCTCTACGTCTCTCTCGCCTCTTGCTCCTCAAGCTCTGGTTTTTGGTTGTCCTCACTCCAAGAGAGGGAGTTCGGCCAAAAAAAAGGAAGAAAACATCTCTTCACACGATCAAGGACTCCGAGTGGCTTTGCTAGCACAAAGAGTACAAGGAAGTAGCCATCGTCTTCTTGTGTGCGACTGAAAGTTCCTAGCAAGGGGGCGAAACCCTAACGCATGCGCATATAAAAACTTGCATGGGCGGAATCTAGGGTTTCCTAGGATCGCATGTATGAACATAGATCAACTTAACAATTTGTATAGATCAAGAAGGGGATCATACCATTGCCATTGCTTGGATGGCGACTTGGAAGAAGAGGGCAAGCGGCTCTCCTCCAAAGGTGACGCACACAAGATGAGAAAAAGCTTTCTCCTTGTCGTTCCTTGTGCTAGCAAGGATCTCCAAGTCTCCTGATCGCTTGAAGGGAAGATGAGATGATCTCTTGGTTTTGTTCTCTTCTCCTTTGCGTGAAGACTCACCACACGAGAGAGAGGCGTCGAGAGAAAGAGGCGAGAATAGGGGCGATACTTCGAACGTGAGGCGTGCTACCCATTTTGGGAAGCATGACTTCCAAAAATAGTAAACCCTCACACGTTCAAGTGTTCACGCTCAGTGAACAAATCGCAATGTTCTCCTCTTTGAACCATGCGCTCACTTGATGAGCCGGTTCAATTGGATTTGGTTCAAAGACCAAATTAAACCAAGCATTGGTCTAGATCATATTAAACCATAAGGTTCAAGATCTAACCATTCATCTCTTGATGCTCTTGATCTCACCGATCTAGCATCAATTCTCTCGATCGAAGCTTACCGATCTCAAGCCCTAATCAATCAAACATGATCAGACCATATCTCACTTACAATCAGAGTTTAAATCCCATTAAACTGAACCAAAACAATTCAGTCCACACGATCTGACATAAGTAAGCCATATCATCAAATTGTGCGACCCTAAGGGTTTCCTTTAAATGTCGGTAACGATAACTTACGTTATCACGAACAGTGAGGGGTATCTAGCAACACATCACTGTCTCCCGATATAAAGGAAAGAGTCTTCCAAGACTACACCCAAACCACAGCACAAGTGTGAACCCAAGTCACATGACATATGTGTTTCCTTTGCCACTGGATGTTCTTATTGGACAAGCGTGTCAAGCCTGTAATTCCAATATGATGAGAATGATTAGATCAGATGTACATAGTCATCTGGGTATGGCCATACACTTTCTCAATCATCTCATCCAGGGGGCCCCTATAGAACATCACACTCCAATCAAGGAGACGGCAATCCTATATCTATCACTAGTGCCCTAACATGACTCATGCTCACTATCCAAGATAGTCTATAACCATTATGTTTCAAATGATATTGAACTACCTCAAAACAATGCCAATCATCATTTAGAAACACAAGTGATCTCAAGTCATAGGAAATATGCCACTTGTTTGCATATAAGGATTATTCACATTGTGACAAGCAATTGAATATCCTAAGTAGGGTCTGTCCAGTACATCCAATGTACCCATGAGTCTACATCTTATTCCATGCTCGAAGCATCCTATAAGATTAGAACACATATTAGTCTCAATCATATCAAGGCTGTCTCATGTTCACCAAGATATCTCGACTAAGGACAAAACTGCATGTCAGCCAAGCTGAACAGCATTGAGACATTATTCAGAAGTATACATATTGCAGCAGATGATGCAACAACCTTAATAACAACCATTGCCTTTATAAACATAGAGTTTATACATGATACTGATATAATCCCAAGGCCTCAAACATTAGCCTTAAGGGCATACCCCAACAATCTCCCACTTGCACTTAATCTAATGGTTGAGAAATCTCAAACCCATATTATTACAGTGCTTCTCATGCTTCTGCTGCGCCAGAGGCTTTGTAAGCGGGTCAGCTAGATTGTCATCTGTATGAACCTTGCAGACTTTGATCTCGCCACGATCAATGATCTCCCGGATCAAGTGAAACCTTCTCTGTATGTGCTTGGACTTCTGGTGCGACCGTGGTTCCTTTGCTTGTGCTATAGCTCCAGTGTTATCACAGAAGATAACCAAAGGATTGTAAGTCCCCTAAAGAGGGGGCGAAACCCTAATAGGCGCAATCAGAGGTTTTAACACAGCGGAAGAAAGGATTTCTAGATCGATTGCATGCTTGTCATATGATCAACTTTGATAAACTTGTATACATCAAAAGATACATACCGATGCCATTTCTTGGATGGCGTCTTGGAAGCAGAGATCGAAAGGGCTCTCCTCCAAAGCATGAGCACACAAGATGAATCTTGGCTTCTCCTTGTCGCTCCTTGTGCTAGCAAGGTTCTCCAAGTCTCCTGATCGAATGGAAAGAAAAGGGATGTTTTCTTTGCTTGGCCGAATCCTCTCCAAAGCGTCAAAGCTTTACCATACAAGAGTGTGTCGAGAGGGGTGGGCGAGAGGCGAGAATAGAGCTTACTCTCTACAAACGTGAGACGTGGTCTCAACTTGAGATCATGGCTTCTAAAAATAGCAAACCACCTCTCAATGCGACCATGGGTTTACCCCAAGCGCATTTTTGCTCTCCCCTTTGAACCATGCGCTCACATGATGAGCCGGTTCATTTTTGGTTTGGTTCAAAGACCAATTAACCCAAGCCTTTGGTCTAGATCTCATTAAACTTAAAGGTTCAAGATCTAACCGTTCATCAGTTGATGCTCTTGATCTCACCGATCTAGCATCAACTCTCTCGATTAAAGCTAACCGATCTCAAGCCCTAATCAATCAAACATGATCAGACCAGATCTCACTTACAATCAGAGTCTAAATCCCTTTAAACTGAACCAAAACAATTCAGTCCACACTATCTGACATAAGTAAGCCATATCATCAAATTGTGCGACCCTAAGGGTTTCCTTTAAATGTCGGTAACGATAACTTACGTTATCACGATCAGTGAGGGGTATCTAGCAACACATCACTGTCTCCCGATATAAAGGAAAGAGTCTTCCAAGACTACACCCAAACCACAGCACAAGTGTGAATCCAATTCACTAGGCATACATGCTTCCTTTGCCACTGGATGTTCTTATTGGACAAGCGTGTCAAGCCTGTAATTCCAATACGATGAGAATGATTAGATCAGATGAAACATAGTCATCTGGGTATGACCATACACTTTCTCAATCATCTCATCCAGGGGGCCCCTTTAGAACATCACACTCCAAACGAGGAGATGGCAATCCTATATCTATCACTAGTGCCCTAACATGACTCATGCTCATTATCCAAGATAGTCTATAACCATTATGTTTCAAATGATATTGAACTACCTCAAAACAATGTCAATCATCATTTAGAAACACAAGTGATCTCAAGTCAGAGGAAATATGCCACTTGTTTGCATACAACGATTATTCACATTGTGACAAGCAATTGAATATCCTAACTAGGGTCTGTCCAGTACATCCGACGTACCCATGAGTCTACATCTTATTCCATGCTCGAAGCATCCTATAAGATTAGAACACATATTAGTCTCAATCATATCAAGGCTGTCTCATGTTCACCAAGATATCTCGACTAAGGACAATACTGCATGTCAGCCAAGCTGAACAGCATTGAGACATTATTCAGAAGTATACATATTGCAGCAGATGATGCAACAACCTGAATAACAACCATTGCCTTTATAAACATAGAGTTTATACACATGATACTGATATAATCCCAAGGCCTCAAACATTAGCCTTAAGGGCATACCCCAACAATCTCCCACTTGCACTTAATCTAATGGTTGAGAAATCTCAAACCCATATTATTACAGTGTTTCTCATGCTTCTGCTGCGCTAGAGGCTTTGTAAGAGGGTCAGCTAGATTGTCATCTATATGAACCTTGCAGATTTTGATCTCGCCATGATCAATGATCTCCCGGATCAAGTGAAACCTTCTCTGTATGTGCTTGGACTTCTGGTGCGACCGTGGTTCCTTTGCTTGTGCTATTGCTCCAGTGTTATCACAGAAGATAACCAAAGGATCTGCACTCGAAGGAACAACACCAAGTTCCTGAACGAACTTACGAATCCACACTGCCTCCTTAGATGCTTCTGAGGCTGCAACATACTCGGCTTCTGTTGTGGAATCAGCAACAATTGATTGTTTGAAACTTTTCCACACCACTGCACCTCCATTCAAGCTAAAAACATAGCCTGATTGCGATCGGAAATCATCCTGGTCAGACTGGAACGAAGCGTCAGTATATCCTTCAATACTGAGTTCTTCCTGACCTCCATATATCAAGAACATATCTTTGGTCCTCCGAAGATATTTCAAAATGTTCTTGACCGCAATCTAGTGCGCCTTACCTGGATTACTCTGGAATCGACTGGTCATGCTTAACCCGTAAGCGACGTCTGGGCGAGTACACAACATCGCATACATAATGGACCCAATAGCTGAAGCATAAGGCGTATTGTCCATTTCATCTTTCTCAGTCTGTGTTTGTGGACACTGACTCTTTGAAAGATTCAGACCATGTCTGACTGGAAGATATCCTCTTTTAGAATTTTCTAAATGGAATCTCTCCAGGACTTTATCGATGTAAGTACTCTGGCACAGCCCGAGAAGCCTCTTAGATCTATCTCTGTAGATCTTCACACCTAATACATAGGCTGCTTCTCCTAAATCTTTCATCTGGAAACATTTTCTTAACCATGCTTTGACAGCATGTAGTTCAGGAATATCGTTTCCAATGATTAAGATATCATCGACGTAGAGGACTAAGAAAGTAATCACGCTCCCACTAAACCTCTTATATACACACGGGTCATCTTCATTCTTGATGAAACCAAATTCACAGATTGATTCATCAAAACGAATATTCAAGCTTCTTGATGCTTGTTTAAGTCCATAAATGGACTTCTTTAATTTGCATATTTTATGACGATCTGATGGATTAGTGAAACCTTCAGGTTGTGTCATATAGACATCCTCTTCTAATTTTCCATTAAGGAAAGCGGTCTTCACATCCATTTGCCAGATCT
Organism: Costus lasius; assembly: GCA_027563935.2. Taxonomy (NCBI): domain Eukaryota; kingdom Viridiplantae; phylum Streptophyta; class Magnoliopsida; order Zingiberales; family Costaceae; genus Costus; species Costus lasius. The sequence goes on from CM050446.2 coordinate 47,413,176, forward strand.
CATAATCATAATATGCTGCTATCGCAAGAATAATCCGAATAGACTTGAACATGGCTACAGGAGAGAAAGTTTCATCATAATCTATCCCGTAGATTTGTTTGAAACCTTTCGCAACTAGCCTGCCTTTATAGGTAACTACGTTACCATCCATGTCTATCTTCTTTTTGAAGATCCACTTACAGCCTAGAGGGATTACTCCCGGAGGCGGATCAACCAAATCCCAGACTTGGTTATCTGACATGGAGTTCATTTTGGCTCGCATAGCTTCAAGCCATCTTGCTGATTCTGGTCCACTGACCGCATCCGCATAAGTGAGGGGTTCATCATCAATGATGTAGACTCCGTCATAGCGTTCAGGCTGTCGATGGATCCATCCCGATCTTCGCGGTTCCCGTGATATCTGAGCCTCAGGTTGTTCAGAAACCTGATCTACTGGCTCAGGCTCATCCAACTGTGCTTGACTACTTTGTCCTTCTTCTAGATTCTCATCCAGCTTTATTTCTCTCCCACTGGCCTCTTGCAGAAGAAATTCCTTCTCAAGAAAAATAGCCGTGCGAGCAACAAATACTTTGTTCTCTTTGGGATCGTAGAAATAATAACCCTTAGTTTCCTTAGGGTAACCGACAAAGATACATTTCTCAGATCTGCTCTCCAGTTTCCCAGAGGCGAGCTTTTTGACATAAGCCCCGCAACCCCAGATCTTGATAAATGTCAAGCTTGGCTGTTTCCCATACCATAACTCATATGGAGTCTTTGAAACTGCCTTGGATGGCACTCGGTTTAGTACCTTTGCAGCTGTTTCCAGTGCAAATCCCCAAAAGGAGTAAGGTAGAGTAGCCTGACTCATCATAGAACGAACCATATCCAGTAAAGTTCTATTTCTCCTCTCGGATACACCATTCCACTGCAGTGTTCCTGGCAGAGTGAGCTGTGAGATAATCCCACACTCCTTCAGATAGTCAGTAAACTCATGACTCAAGTATTCTCCACCTCGATCTGAACGAAGTGCCTTGATATTTCGGCCTAGCTGATTTTGTACTTCATTTTTCGAACTCTTTGAACTTGTCAAAAGATTCACTCTTATGTCTCATTAGATAGACATAACCATACCTACTGAAATCATCAGTAAAGGTAATGAAGTATGAATAGCCACCTATGGCATGTTTACTAAATGGCCCACACACATCACTGTGAATGAGGTCAAGTAAACCTGAAGCCCTTTGTCCTTTATTAGAAAAAGGAGACTTCGTCATTTTACCCATTAAACAAGCTTTGCATGTATCAAACTCCTCATAGGATAATGATCCCAGCAGTCCATGATCATGCAACCGCTTAATGCGCTTCTTGTTAATATGGCCTAAACGACTATGCCATGGCAAGGTGCTATCATCAGCATACTTGGCTTTCTTAATATCAATATGTTGTATTGAACATTCCATGTCCAACATGAATAACCCATTGTTAATTGATCCAGTAGCATAAACAATATTATCTAATGAAATATAACACTTTGAAGTCGTGCATTCAAAGGTAAACCCTTTCCTGACAAGAGCAGGAATAGAGATAATATTCTTAGTTATGCTCGGTACAAAATAACAATTGTCCAGTTCCAATACAAGACCAGATGGTAAAGAGATGTAATAAACTCCTACAGCAACAGCAGCAACCCGTGCCCCGTTTCCAACTCGTAGGTCCACCTCATGCTGTCCCACCTGTCTTCTTCTCTTGAGTTCCTGTACATTTGAACAAATGTGAACTCCACATGCAGTGTCCAACAACCATGATATAGAAGAAGAAACCATGACCTCAGTCACGAAAATACCTGAGCCAGAAGCGAAAGAGTTGCTTCCCTTCTTCTCTCCTTGGAGCGCTTTACAGTCCTTTTTCCAGTGACCCAACTGGCCACAATGGAAACATCTGTATTCCTTCGACCGCTTAACCTTTTGTTTCAGAGCCTTGTTGTAGCTCTTGACAGGGGCTTTGCCCTTCTTCCCCTTCTTTTTGTTCCTTGAAGGAACCATCAAGACAGAGGATGAAGGCTTTCCCTTTAGAGTCAGCTCTGTAGTCAAGAGCATATTCAGTAACTCTACCGGCGTACAGTCGATCTTGTTCATATTAAAATTAATGATGAACGGATCGAAAGAGGGCGGGAGAGACTGCAGGATAATATCTACAGCAAGCTCCTGATTGATGGTGTGTCCCAGTTTCTCTAGAGCCTCTTTGTACCCAATCATCTTAAGTACGTGAGCTCCCACTGGACTCCCTTCAGTCAGTTTGCTCTGAAAGAAAAGTTTAGTCAAATTATAGCGTTCAGTCCTCGCTTGTGCAGCATACATCATCTTGAGGTTTGCTATAATTTCTATAGCAGATAAATCCTCATGCTGACGTTGCAGCTCTGGCGTCATAGATGCAAGCATCAAGCAAGCGAGATCAATGCTATCATTGACATGCTTCTCATAAGCTTCCCGAACCGCCCTTGCGGCGTTCGGAGCGGGTTGAGGCGGTATAGCCGTCTCGAGGACATACAGTTTCCTCTCAGCCTTAAGAACAATCTTAAGTTGTCCGTACCAGTCTGAGAAGTTTTGCCCAGCAAACTTTTCCCTTTCCAGTAGGGATCGCACTTTGAAATTTGTGGGGTTCGTTGCTGCAGGAATCTACAACAATGCAAGAACAGCAAGGTCAGTATCAATGTCAGAATCAATTCAGGACTTAAGAATGATTCTTTTCTCACTATTTTATCTGGCTGAAAAATCCAGCAAAACAGCCCGAAAGAGTAAAACTCTTTTAGTGAGATGGGATCCAGATTTCATACTTGGTCTCCGCGTCCCGCTCAGGCGAGATAAGATGCACAGAGAGTACAAGCACTAATTTCTGGTAGGCAATCCATGCCAATCGCCAACCCATGTGATTCCCCTTCATCTGGGCAAATCCAGCAGACTGTGCCAACTGAGTTGGTACAACACAGTCTCTGATCCCTCAGATGGCTGCCTCCATATGGCTACCATATGCTCAATATGTAGCCTACATGGTCAAGCTGACCCGACCTACTCCCTGGACCACCACGTGCTATGCTGAGCAACGAGAAGCGATAAATCCCTTCTCTGTAACACGCAGGTGTAATCACACACCGTCTGAAGATAGATGGGCGTGCCCACTGAGTGGGTACAACATGGCCCCAACGATAGTCAGAACAGTGAGGTTTCGCGTCAGAAGGCTATCGTGCTTGATATTTAACGTTGGATTTTAACGGTCCTTTTATCTTCTTAGCTATCATGTAAATCCTATGGTGATAGCAGAAGAATAAATCATGCAGTTGCTAAATTACTTAAACAGTAAATAGAAAGCATGACGATCTTATGTGGTAAAAGCCCATTAAGCCTAAGTAAGACCTTAATTAACTTAAGTCTTCACTTGAGCTCTTCTTGGGTCTTTAACATTTCATCTGGCCCAACCCAGGCCCAAGCGCCCACTGCAGCTTAGGTGCGCCCACCAGGTAAAATGCGCCTGTCCTAGAGTCGAACCCTAGACCTCCCACTGGTGAAGCCACTTGCTGCATGCGCCTCTGCCATGTGTGCTTTGAGCTCATGTCTGATTAAATTACAATTTAATCTATCTAGACATGATTGACACGCAGGTCAATTACACTTTATAAATTAATAAAAATGTGATGCGCAGATCACAATAAAAAATTACAATTTATAATCCAGGCACGCAGGCCCCAGCATAGCACACATTAATCGGGCAACCCACATAAGATTAAATAAACATTCAATCATGTTATACAAACATCATGTGATTCAAACAAGAAAATAAAAATTTTTGAAAATCCCATTGGCATCAATTTTATTTCCTTATATGCCCTACTCCCTTACAACGGTCCATTAATAGGGATCCACTCATCAGACCTAGTCAGACCCACTGCCCATGCATGCACCAAGTCCTAACTGACTTGAGTCGACCTTATGGTCAACCATGCATGCGCTGGGCTGAACGACCCTCATGAGTTCTGGCAAGCGGGTGTGACCTCGGGCCTAACTCATGAGCGTTCACTGGTTGTCTCAACCAGACATCGCTACACGCCAGTCTGCAGTCGACCTATAGCCACCTCATGCTTGCGCATAGGTGCCATCTGGTCGACCCATCTAGGCTGTCAGATGGTCTGATCAGACTGTTGGGTCTAGACTCGATTGATGACTTCAACCCTAATAAGCCGTCTAAGTTATTAAAGCAGACGCATTAGATCTAATGAGGAGCGCGCAAGTAATTTTGTTTTGACAAAAACAACAAGCGCCAACATTCATGCGCCAACAAAAATATACATCAAGTTTCGCATATCATGTAGATTCGCATGTAAACAGCCATTAGATCAAGTATAAGTGCAAACATGAATCACATATTAAGATCAAGCAATCATATGATTCAAACATAAAACGCATGCTCTGATACCAATTGAAAGTCCCCTAAAGAGGGGGCGAAACCCTAATAGGTGCAATCAGAGGTTTTAACACAGTGGAAGAAAGGATTTCTAGATCGATTGCATGCTTGTCATATGATCAACTTTGATAAACTTGTATACATCAAAAGATACATACCGATGCCATTTCTTGGATGGCGTCTTGGAAGCAGAGATCGAAAGGGCTCTCCTCCAAAGCGTGCGCACACAAGATGAATCTTGGCTTCTCCTTGTCGCTCCTTGTGCTAGCAAGGTTCTCCAAGTCTCCTGATCGAATGGAAAGAAAAGGGATGTTTTCTTTGCTTGGCCGAATCCTCTCCAAAGCGTCAAAGCTTTACCATACAAGAGTGTGTCGAGAGGGGTGGGCGAGAGGCGAGAATAGAGCTTACTCTCTACAAACGTGAGACGTGGTCTCAACTTGAGATCATGGCTTCTAAAAATAGCAAACCACCTCTCAATGCGACCATGGGTTTACCCCAAGCGCATTTTTGCTCTCCCCTTTGAACCATGCGCTCACATGATGAGCCGGTTCATTTTTGGTTTGGTTCAAAGACCAATTAACCCAAGCCTTTGGTCTAGATCTCATTAAACTTAAAGGTTCAAAATCTAACCGTTCATCTCTTGATGCTCTTGATCTCACCGATCTAGCATCAACTCTCTCGATTAAAGCTTACCGATCTCAAGCCCTAATCAATCAAACATGATCAGACCAGATCTCACTTATAATCAGAGTCTAAATCCCTTTAAACTGAACCAAAACAATTCAGTCCACACGATCTGACATAAGTAAGCCATATCATCAAATTGTGCGACCCTAAGGGTTTCCTTTAAATGTCGGTAACGATAACTTATGTTATCACGATCAGTGAGGGGTATCTAGCAACACATCACTGTCTCCCGATATAAAGGAAAGAGTCTTCCAAGACTACACCCAAACCACAGCACAAGTGTGAATCCAATTCACTAGGCATACATGCTTCCTTTGCCACTGGATGTTCTTATTGGACAAGCGTGTCAAGCCTGTAATTCCAATACGATGAGAATGATTAGATCAGATGAAACATAGTCATCTGGGTATGGCCATACACTTTCTCAATCATCTCATCCAGGGGGCCCCTTTAGAACATCACACTCTAAACGAGGAGACGGCAATCCTATATCTATCACTAGTGCCCTAACATGACTCATGCTCATTATCCAAGATAGTCTATAACCATTATGTTTCAAATTATATTGAACTACCTCAAAACAATGTCAATCATCATTTAGAAACACAAGTGATCTCAAGTCAGAGGAAATATGCCACTTGTTTGCATACAAGGATTATTCACATTGTGACAAGCAATTGAATATCCTAACTAGGGTCTGTCCAGTACATCCGACGTACCCATGAGTCTACATCTTATTCCATGCTCGAAGCATCCTATAAGATTAGAACACATATTAGTCTCAATCATATCAAGGCTGTCTCATGTTCATCAAGATATCTCGACTAAGGACAATACTGCATGTCAGCCAAGCTGAATAGCATTGAGACATTATTCAGAAGTATACATATTGCAGCAGATGATGCAACAACCTGAATAACAACCATTGCCTTTATAAACATAGAGTTTATACACATGATACTGATATAATCCCAAGGCCTCAAACATTAGCCTTAAGGGCATACCCCAACAATCTCCCACTTGCACTTAATCTAATGGTTGAGAAATCTCAAACCCATATTATTATAGTGCTTCTCATGCTTCTGCTGCGCTAGAGGCTCTGTAAGCGGGTCAGTTAGATTGTCATCTGTATGAACCTTGCAGATTTTGATCTCGCCATGATCAATGATCTCCCGGATCAAGTGAAACCTTCTCTGTATGTGCTTGGACTTCTGGTGCGACCGTGGTTCCTTTGCTTGTGCTATTGCTCCAGTGTTATCACAGAAGATAACCAAAGGATCTGCACTCGAAGGAACAACACCAAGTTCCTGAATGAACTTACGAATCCACACTGCCTCCTTAGATGCTTCTGAGGCTGCAACATACTCGGCTTCTGTTGTGGAATCAGCAACAATTGATTGTTTGAAACTTTTCCACACCACTGCACCTCCATTCAAGCTAAAAACATAGCCTGATTGCGATCGGAAATCATCCTGGTCAGACTGGAATGAAGCGTCAGTATATCCTTCAATACTGAGTTCTTCCTGACCTCCATATATTAAGAACATATCTTTGGTCCTCCGAAGATATTTCAAAATGTTCTTGACCGCAATCCAGTGCGCCTTACCTGGATTACTCTGGAATCGACTGGTCACGATTAACCCGTAAGCGACGTCTGGGCGAGTACACAACATCGCATACATAATGGACCCAATAGCTGAAGCATAAGGCGTATTGTCCATTTCATCTTTCTCAGTCTGTGTTTGTGGACACTGACTCTTTGAAAGATTCAGACCATGTCTGACTGGAAGATATCCTCTTTTAGAATTTTCTAAATGGAATCTCTCCAGGACTTTATCGATGTAAGTACTCTGGCACAGCCCGAGAAGCCTCTTAGATCTATCTCTGTAGATCTTCACACCTAATACATAGGCTGCTTCTCCTAAATCTTTCATCTGGAAACATTTTCTTAACCATGCTTTGACAGCATGTAGTTCAGGAATATCGTTTCCAATGATTAAGATATCATCGACGTAGAGGACTAGGAAAGTAATCACGCTCCCACTAAACCTCTTATATAAACACGGGTCATCTTCATTCTTGATGAAACCAAATTCACAGATTGATTCATCAAAACGAATATTCCAGCTTCTTGATGCTTGTTTAAGTCCATAAATGGACCTCTTTAATTTGCATATTTTATGACGATCTGATGGATTAGTGAAACCTTCAGGTTGTGTCATATAGACATCCTCTTCTAATTTTCCATTAAGGAAAGCGGTCTTCACATCCATTGCCAGATCTCATAATCATAATATGCTGCTATCGCAAGAATAATCCGAATACACTTGAACATGGCTACAGGAGAGAAAGTTTCATCATAATCTATCCCGTAGATTTGTTTGAAACCTTTCACAACTAGCCTGCCTTTATAGGTTACTACGTTACCATCCATGTCTATCTTCTTTTTGAAGATCCACTTACAGCCTATAGGGATTACTCCCGGAGGCGGATCAACCAAATCCCAGACTTGGTTATCTGACATGGAGTCCATTTTGGCTCGCATAGCTTCAAGCCATCTTGCTGATTCCGGTCCACTGACCGCATCCGCATAAGTGAGGGGTTCATCATCAATGATGTAGACTCCGTCATAGCGTTCAGGCTGTCGACGGATCCTTCCCGATCTTTGCGGTTCCCGTGATATCTGAGCCTCAGGTTGTTCAGTAACCTGATCTACTGGCTCAGGCTCATCCAACTGTGCTTGACTACTTTGTCCTTCTTCTGGATTCTCATCCAGCTTTATTTCTCTCCCACTTGCCTCTTGTAGAAGAAATTCCTTCTCAAGAAAAATAGCCGTGCGAGCAACAAATACTTTGTTCTCTTTGGGATCGTAGAAATAATAACCCTTAGTTTCCTTAGGGTAACCGACAAAGATACATTTCTCAGATCTGCTCTCCAGTTTCCCAGAGGCGAGCTTTTTGACATAAGCCCCGCAACCCCAGATCTTGATAAATGTCAAGCTTGGCTGTTTCCCATACCATAACTCATATGGAGTCTTTGAAACTGCCTTGGATGGCACTCGGTTTAGTACCTTTGCAGCTGTTTCCAGTGCAAATCCCCAAAAGGAGTAAGGTAGAGTAGCCTGACTCATCATAGAACGAACCATATCCAGTAAAATTCTATTTCTCCTCTCGGATACACCATTCCACTGCGGTGTTCCTGGCGGAGTGAGCTGTGAGATAATCCCACACTCCTTCAGATAGTCAGTAAACTCATGACTCAAGTATTCTCCACCTTGATCTGAACGAAGTGCCTTGATATTTCGGCCTAGCTGATTTTGTACTTCATTTTTCGAACTCTTTGAACTTGTCAAAAGATTCACTCTTATGTCTCATTAGATAGACATAACCATACCTACTGAAATCATCAGTAAAGGTAATGAAGTATGAATAGCCACCTCTGGCATGTTTACTAAATGGCCCACACACATCACTGTGAATGAGGTCAAGTAAACCTGAAGCCCTTTGTCCTTTATTAGAAAAAAGGAGACTTCATCATTTTACCCATTAAACAAGCTTTGCATGTACCAAACTCCTCATAGGAGAATGATCCCAGCAGTCCATGATCATGCAACCGCTTAATGCGTTTCTTGTTAATATGGCCTAAACGACTATGCCATAGCAAGGTGCTATCATCAGCATACTTGGCTTTCTTAATATCAATATGTTGTATTGAACATTCCATGTCCAACATGAATAACCCATTGTTAATTGATCCAGTAGCATAAACAATATTATCTAATGAAATATAACACTTTGAAGTCTTGCATTCAAAGGTAAACCCTTTCCTGACAAGAGCAGGAATAGAGATAATATTCTTAGTTATGCTCGGTACAAAATAACAATTGTCCAGTTCCAATACAAGACCAGATGGTAAAGAGATGTAATAAACTCCTACAGCAACAGCAGCAACCCGTGCCCCGTTTCCAACTCGTAGGTCCACCTCATGCTGTCCCACCTGTCTTCTTCTCTTGAGTTCCTGTACATTTGAACAAATGTGAACTCCACATGCAGTGTCCAACACCCATGATATAGAAGAAGAAACCATGACCTCAGTCACGAAAATACCTGAGCCAGAAGCGAAAGAGTTGCTTCCCTTCTTCTCTCCTTGGAGCGCTTTACAGTCCTTTTTCCAGTGACCCAACTGGCCACAATGGAAACATCTGTATTCCTTCGACCGCTTAACCTTTTGTTTCAGAGCCTTGTTGTAGCTCTTGACAGGGGCTTTGCCCTTCTTCCCCTTCTTTTTGTTCCTTGAAGGAACCATCAAGACAGAGGATGAAGGCTTTCCCTGTAGAGTCAGCTCTGTAGTCAAGAGCATATTCAGTAACTCTACCGGCGTACAGTCGATCTTGTTCATATTAAAATTAATGATGAACGGATCGAAAGAGGGCGGGAGAGACTATAGGATAATATCTACAGCAAGCTCCTGATTGATGGTGTGTCCCAGTTTCTCTAGAGCCTCTTTGTACCCAATCATCTTAAGTACGTGAGCTCCCACTGGACTCCCTTCAGTCAGTTTGCTCTGAAAGAAAAGTTTAGTCAAATTATAGCGTTCAGTCCTCGCTTGTGCAGCATACATCATCTTGAGGTTTGCTATAATTTCTATAGCAGATAAATCCTCATGCTGACGCTGCAGCTCTGGAGTCATAGACGCAAGCATCAAGCAAGCGACATCAATGCTATCATTGACATGCTTCTCATAAGCTTCCCGAACCGCCCTTGCGGCGTTCGGAGTGGGTTGAGGCGGTATAGCCGTCTCGAGGACATACAGTTTCCTCTCAGCCTTAAGAACAATCTTAAGTTGTCCGTACCAGTCTGAGTGTTAGGGTATGCCCTTTAGGCTAATGTTTGAGGCCTTGGGATTGTAAAAGTATCATGTAATAAACTCTTGTGTTTATAAAGGCAATGGTTATTATTCAGTTTGTTACATTGTCTGCTGCAATAACTGTGCTTCTGAATAATGTCTCAATGCTGTTCAGCTAGGCTGACATGCATATGTCCTTAGTCGAGATATCTTGGTGAACATGAGACAGCCTTGATATGATTGAGACTAATATGTGTTCTAATCTTATAGGATGCTTCGAGCATGGAATAAGATGTAGACTCATGGGTACATTGGATGTACTGGACAGACCCTACTAGGATATTCAATTGCTTGTCACAATGTGAATAATCCTTGTTTGCATCAAGTGGCACCTGTCCTCTGACTTGAGATCACTTGTGTTTCTAGATGATGATTGTCATTGTTTTGAGGTAGTTCAATATCATTTGAAACATAATGATTATAGACTATCTTGGATAATGATCATGAGTCAGGTTAGGACACTAGTGATAGATAAAGGATTGCCGTCTCCCTGTTCAAGGAGTGTGGTGTTCTAAAGGGGCCCCCCTGAATGAGATGATTGAGAAAGTGTATGGCCATACCCAGGTGACTATGTTCATCTGATCTAATCATGCTCATCATATTGGAGTCACAGGCTTGACACGCTTGTCCAATAAGAACATCCAGTGGCAAAGGAAACATGTATGCCTAGTGAAGTGCATTCACCCTTGTGCTGTGTTTTGGGAGTAGTCTTGGAAGACTCTTTCCTTTATATCGGGATACAGTGATGTGTTGCTAGATACCCCTCACTGATCGTGATAACGAAAGTTATCGTTACCGACATTTAAAGGAAACCCTCAGGGTCGCACAATTTGATGATATGGCTTACTTGAGTCAGATCGTGTGGACTGAATTGTTTGGGTTCAGTTTAAAGGGATTTAATCTCCGATTGTAAGTGAGATCTGGTCTGATCATGTTTGATTGATTAGGGCTTGAGATCGGTAAGCTTCGATCGAGAGAGGTGATGCTAGATCGGTGAGATCAGGAGCATCAGGAGATGAACGGTTAGATCTTGAACCTTAGGGTTTGATATGATCTAGACCAAAGGGGGCTTGGGCTTATTTGATTTGGTTTGTTGAACCAAATGCAATTGAACCAAAAGAGAACCGGTTCACTTATGTGAACGCATGGTTCGAAAGGGTGAAGGCGTTTTGGTCGTTTATGAGTGCATGCTTCCATTTATGGTAAGTCATCAAGGCCTCTTCTTCAAAACGCCTAATGCCAAGCCGTTCACCACTTGACTTCACTTCGCTTGGCTTCTTGCAATTTGCGTGTGGAGAAGAGGTGGACGAACGTGTGGAGCTCTCGCCCAAGCAAGATCTCGTCTCCCATCCCTTCCATTCGGCAAGGACACTTGAAGATCTTTGCTAGCATAAAGATCAACAAGAAGAAGCCATCTCTCTTCTTGTGTGCGTCACTTGTGGAGAAGATCTCTCTTGGTCTTTGCTTCCAAGCCGCCTCCTTCTCATGGCCATGGTAACGCATCTTTCACTTGATGTTTAAGTTGATCATATGAATGTATAGCATGCGATCAAATGTGAAACCCTAATTCCGCTGCTAAAACAAAGAAAGGTCACTTGCGCCCCCCTCTTGAAAGGGGTACTCACCTTAGGGTTTCTCGCTCCCCCTAGAAGGGGACCCTAACAATTGGTATCAGAGCGGTTAATATATGTTCATATGATTGCTTTGTTTGTTTTGTGATCCTTGTTAGTACAGATCTATTTCACATGCACAACCACATGCTAGGTTTTAGGTGTTTGGCGCATGTGTGATGTTCATGTTTATGCATGTTCTTGTTGGCGCATGTTAAGTATGTTGAATGGTATTTCATCAAAACTTATATCTACTTGCGCGCAAACATTTAGATCTATATGCACTTACTATAAACCCTTAGACGGGTTGATGGGGTTGAAGTCACCCTCTAGGTTAGATCCACATAGTCTGATCAGACCATCTGACAGCCTAGATGGATCGACCAGATGGCACCTGTGCACAAGCACGAGGTGGCTATAGGTCGATTGCATCACAGGCGTGTAGCGAGGTCTGGTTGAGACAACCAGTGAACACACATGAGTTAGGCCCGGGGTCACACCCGCTTGCCAGAACTCATGTTGGTTGTTCAGCCCTTGGCGCATGCATGGTTGACCATTAGGTCAACTCGAGTCAGTTAGGACTTGGTGCATGAAAGGGCATGGATCTAACTAGATTGTTGAGTGGATCCGTTGTAAGGTTGTAGGGCACATAAGAAAATTAAAATTGATGCCAATGGGTTTTCAAAACTTTTATTTTCTTTATAATGGATCACATGTTGATTGCATGATGCCATGATGTTTGTTTATTTAATCTTATGTGGGATGCCCAATTTAATGTGTGCTGTGCTGGGGCCTGCGAGCCTGGAATTAAACTTGTAAATTAATTTTTATTGTGATCTGCGAATCACATTTTTAATTAATTTGTATAATTGACCTGCGAGTCAAGCTTGTCTAGATAGATCAAAATGTATTTGATTAGACAAGAGCACAAAAGCACACATCGCAGAGGCGCATTCAGCTGGTGGGCGCACCTGAGCTGCATTGAGCGCTAGGTCCCTGGGTTGGACCAGATGAGATGCAAAAGACCCAAGAAAAGCAAGTGAAGACTTAAGTTAATTAAGGTCTTACTTAGGCTATGGGCTTTTACCACATAAGATCCATGCTTTCTTTTATTGTTTAATAATTAGAATTGCATGAGTTATTTATCTTCTGCTATAGCCATAGGATTTGCCTGATAGTAAGAAGATAAAAGACCGTTAAAATCCAAACGCTAAAATATCAAGCACGTAATGCCTTCTGACGCGAAACCTCACTGTTCTGACTATCGTTGGAGCCGTGTTGTACCCACTCAGTGGGCACGTCCATCTATCTTCAGACGGTGCGGGATTACACCTGCGTGTTACAGAGAAGGGATTTATCGCTTCTCGTTGCTCAGCATAGCACGTGGTGGTCCAGGGAGTAGGTCGGGTCAGCTTGACCATGTAGGCTACATATGTGGCGCATATGGTAGCGCATGGAGGCAGCCATCTGAGGGATCAGAGACTGTGTTGTACCAACTCAGTTGGCACAGTCTGCTGGATTGCCCAGGTGAAGGGGAATCGCACGGGTTGGCAATTGGCTGGGACAGCCTACCAGAAATTAGTGCTTGTCATCTCTGTGCATCTTATCTCGCCTGAGCGGGACGCGGAGACCAAGTATGAAATCTGGATCCCATCTCACTAAAAGAGTTCTACTCTTTCGGGCTGTTTTGCTGGATTTTTCAGCCAGATAAAATAGTGAGAAAAAGAATCATTCTTAAGTCCTGATTGATTCTTAACATTGATACTGACCTTGCTATTCTTGCATTGTTGTAGATTCATGCAGCAACGAACACCATGAGCTTCAATGTGCGATCCCTACTGGAAAGGGAGAAGTTTGCTGGGCCAAACTTCTCAGACTGGTTCGGACACCTTAAGATCGTTCTTAAGGCAGAGAGGACACTGTATGTCCTCGAGACGGCTGTGCCGCCTCAACCCGCTGCGAACGCCGCAAGGGCGGTTCGTGATGCCTATGAAAAGCATGTCAATGATAGCATTGATGTCGCTTGCCTGATGCTAGCGTCTATGACGCCACCGCTGCAGCGTCAGCATGAGGATATGTCGGCTATAGAGATTATAGCGAACCTCAAGATGCTGTATGCTGCACAGGCGAGGACAGAACGCTATAATCTAACAAAGCTTTTCTTTCAGAGCAAACTGGCTGAAGGGAGCCCAGTGGGAGCTCACGTGCTCAAGATGATTGGGCACAAGGAGGCTCTGGAGAAACTGGGGCATACCATCAACCAGGAGCTTGCTGTAGACATTATTCTGCAGTCTCTCCCGCCCTCTTTCGATGCGTTCATTATTAACTTTAATATGAACAAAATCGATTGTACTCCGGCAGAGCTGCTGAATATGCTCTTGACTACTGAGGAGACTCTGAAGGGAAATCCTTCAACCTCTGTCTTAATGGTTCCTTCCAGGAACAAGAAGAAGGGGAAGAAGGGCAAAGCCCCTGTCAAGAGTTACAGCAAGGCTCTGAAACAGAAGGTAAAGCGGTCAAAGGACAACAGGTGTTTCCACTGTGGCCAGCTGGGTCACTGGAAAAAGGACTGTAAAGCGCTCCAAGGAGATAAGAGGGGAAGCATTGCTTCTGGCTCAGGTATATATGTGACTGAGGTCATGTTATCTTCTTCTTCCATTTCATGGGTGTTGGACACTGCATGTGGAGTTCACATTTGTTCAAATGTGCAGGAACTCAAGAGAAGAAGACAGGTGGGACAGCATGAGGTGGACCTACGAGTTGGAAACGGGGCACGGGTTGCTGCTGTTGCTGTAGGAGACTATTTCATCTCATTACCATCTGGCATTGTATTAGAATTAAACAATTGTTATTTTGTACCCAGTATTACCAAAAATATTATCTCTATTCCTGCTCTTGTCAGGAAAGGGTTTTCCTTTGAATGCAAGATTTCAAAGTGTTATATTACTCTTGATAATATTGTTTATGCTACTGGTTCAATTAACAATGGGTTATTCATGTTGGACATGGAATATTCTATACAAAACATTGATAATAAGAAAGCCAAGTATGCTGATGACAGCACCTTGCTATGGCATAGTCGTTTAGGCCATATTAACAAGAAGCGCATTAAGCGGTTGCATGATCATGGACTGCTGGGATCATTCTCCTATGAGGAGATTGATACATGCAAAGCTTGTTTAATGGGTAAAATGACGACGTCTCCTTTTCCTCACAAAGGTCAAAGGGCTTCAGGTTTACTTGACCTTATACACAGTGATGTGTGTGGGCCATTTAGTAAACATGCCAGAGGTGGCTATCAGTACTTCATTACCTTTATTGATGATTTCAGTAGATATGGGTATGTCTATTTAATGAGACATAAAAGTGAATCTTTTGACAAGTTCAAAGAGTTCAAAAATGAAGTACAGAATCAGCTAGGCCGAAATATCAAGGCACTTCGTTCTGATCGAGGTGGAGAATACTTGAGTCATGCGTTTACTGACTATCTGAAGGAGTGTGGGATTATCTCACAGCTCACTCCACCAGGAACACCGCAATGGAATGGTGTGTCCGAGAGGAGAAATAGAACGTTACTTGATATGGTTCGTTCTATGATGAGTCAGGCTACTCTTCCATACTCCTTTTGGGGATTTGCAATGGAAACAGCTGCAAAGGTACTAAACCGAGTGCCATCCAAGGCAGTTTCAAAGACTCCATACGAGTTATGGTATGGGAAACAGCCGAGCTTGACATTTATCAGGATCTGGGGTTGCGAGGCTTATGTCAAAAAGCTCGCCTCTGGGAAACTGGAGAGCAGATCTGAGAAATGTATCTTTGTCGGTTACCCTAAGGAAACTAAGGGTTATTATTTCTACGATCCCAAAGAGAACAAGGTATTTGTTGCTCGGACGGCCATTTTTCTTGAGAAGGAGTTTCTTCTGCAAGAAGCCAGTGGGAGAGAAATAAAGCTGGATGAGAATCCAGAGGAAGGACAAAGTAGTCAAGCACAGTTGGATGAGCCTGAGCCGGTAGAACAGGTTACTGAACTGTTGGGGTATGCCCTTAAGGCTAATGTTTGAGGCCTTGGGATTGTATAAGTATCATGTAATAAACTCTTGTGTTTATAAAAGGCATGGTTATTATTCAGGTTGTTATCTTGTCTGCTGTAATGAGAGTACTTCTGAATAATGTCTCAAAGCTGTTCAGCTAGGCTGACAGGCTATAAGTCCTTAGTCGAGATATCTTGGTGAACATGAGACAGCCTTGATATGGTTAAGACTAATATGTGTTCTAATCTTATAGGATGCTTCGAGCATGGAATAAGATGTAGACTCATGGGTACATTGGATGTACTGGACAGACCCTACTAGGATATTCAGTTGGTTGTCACAATGTGAATATTCCTTGTATGCATCAAGTGGCACATGTCCTTTGACTTGAGATCACTTGTGTTTCTAAATGATGAATGTCATTATTTTGAGGTAGTTCAATATCATTTGAAAGATAATGATTATAGACTATCTTGGATAATGATCATGAGTCAGGTGAGGACACTAGTGATAGATATAGGATTGCCGTCTCCTTGTTCAAGGAGTGTGATGTTCTAAAGGGCCCCCCTATATGAGATGATTGAGATAGTGTATGGCCATACCCAGATGACTATGATCATCTGATCTAATCATGCTCATCGTATTGGAGTTACAGGCTTGACATGCTTGTCCAATAAGAACATCCAGTGGCAAAGGAAACATGCATGCCTCGTGAGTTTGATTCACACTTGAGCTGTGTTTTGGGTGTAGTCTTGGAAGACTCTTTCCTTTATATCGGGAGACAGTGATGTGTTGCTAGATACCCCTCACTGATCGTGATAACGTAAGTTATCGTTACCGACATTTAAAGGAAACCCTTAGGGTCGCACAATGTGATGATATGGCTTACTTAAGTCAGATCGTGTGGACTGAATTCTTTGGGTTCAGTTTAAAGGGAAATAAACTCTGATTGTAAGTGAGATCTGGTCTGATCATGTTTGATTGATTAGGGCTTGAGATCGGTAAGCTTCGATCGAGAGAGTTGATGCTAGATCGGTGAGATCAAGAGCATCAGGAGATGGACGGTTGGATCTGGAACATTAGGGTTTGATATGGTCTAGACCAAGTGGCTTGGCTCAATTTGCGTTTATGAACCAACTCTAATTGAACCGGTTCACTATGTGATCGCTTGGTTCAATGAGAGGTTCAATGCAAGGAAGTTTCGAACGTTCACTTGGAGTGAACGCTTAAGCCATTGAGACTTACCTATTTTGGAAGGCGGTTTTCGATAATGAAAGAAAAACGCTTCCATGTGGTAACGTGGAAGGCTGGTCTCAACGCCTTGCATCTTTCGCTTGAGGGTGATCGACGAGAAGGTGGTTTTGGACAAGGAGCTCTCGGCCAAAGGATCATCTCATCCCTTGCATACGACAACCCTTGAAGGACCTTGCTAGCACAAGGATCTCCAAGGAGCAAGCACATCATCTTGTGTGCGTCAACTAGGGAGAAGATCCCTTTCGATTTTTCTCTTCCAAGTCGCCATCTTCTTCATGGCTTTGGTAAAGATCTAAACTCCATCTTGTTGATCATATTATCTTGCTAAGATCCATGAAAACCCTAGCTTCCGCTTGAAACTTTTGATGCGCCACCCTAAAGGGTTTTTCGCCCCCCTCTTGAAAGGGGTTTCATATGCATGCGCTCCCCCTTGAAGGGGACCCTTCATGAACAACCTGAGGCTTAGATATCACGGGAACCGCGAAGATCGGGAAGGATCCGTCGACAGCCTGAGCGCTATGACGGAGTCTACATCATTGATAATGATGAACCCCTGACTTATGCGGATGCGGTCAGTGGACCGGAGTCAGCTAGATGGATTGAAGCTATGCGCGCCGAGATGGACTCCATGTCAGATAACCAAGTCTGGGATTTGGTTGATCCGCCTCCGGGAGTTATCCCTATAGGCTGTAAATGGATCTTCAAAAAGAAGATTGACATAGATGGTAACGTGGTTACCTATAAAGGCAGGCTTGTTGCGAAAGGTTTCAAACAAATCTACGGGATAGATTATGATGAAACTTTCTCACCTGTGGCCATGTTTAAGTCTATTCGGATTCTTTTCGCGATAGCAGCATATTACGATTATGAGATCTGGCAGATGGATGTGAAGACCGCTTTCCTTAATGGAAATCTGGATGAGGATGTGTATATGACACAACCTGAAGGTTTCACTAATCCATCATATCGTCATAAAATATGCAAGTTAAAGAAGTCCATTTATGGACTTAAACAAGCATCTAGAAGCTGGAATATTCATTTTGATGAATCAATCTCTGAGTTTGGTTTCATCAAGAACGAGGATGACCCGTGTGTATATAAGAGGTTTAGTGGGAGCGTGATTGCTTTCCTAGTCCTCTACGTCGAGGATATCTTAATCATTGGAAACGATATTCCTGAAATGCATGCTGTTAAAGCATGGCTAAGGAAATGTTTCCAGATGAAAGATCTAGGAGAAGCAGCCTATGTATTAGGTGTGAAGATCTACAGGGATAGATCTAAGAGGCTTCTCGGGCTGTGCCAGAGTACTTACATCGATAAAGTCCTGGAGAGATTTCATTTAGAGAATTCTAAACGAGGATATCTTCCAGTCAGACATGGTCTGAATCTTTCGAAGAGTCAGTGTCCACAAACACAGACTGAGAAAGAAGAAATGGACAATACGCCTGATGCTTCGGCTATTGGGTCCATTATGTATGCGATGTTGTGTACTCGCCCAGACGTCGCTTACGGGTTAAGCGTGACCAGTCGATTCCAAAGTAATCCAGGTATGGCGCACTGGATTGCAGTCAAGAACATTTTAAAATATCTGCGGAGGACCAAAGATATGTTCTTGATATATGGTGGTCAGGAAGAACTCAGTATAGAAGGATATACTGACGCTTCGTTCCAGTCGGACCAGGATGATTCCCGATCGCAATCAGGCTATGTTTTTAGCTTGAATGGTGGAGCAGTGGTGTGGAAGAGTTTCAAACAGTCTACTGTTGCTGATTCCACAACAGAAGCCGAGTATGTTGCAGCCTCGGAAGCATCCAAGGAGGCAGTGTGGATTCGTAAGTTCGTGAGAGAACTTGGTGTTGTTCCTTCGAGTGCAGATCCTTTGGTTATCTTCTGTGATAACACTGGAGCCATTGCACAAGCAAAGGAACCACGGTCGCACCAGAAGTCCAAGCACATACAGAGACGGTTTCACTTGATCCGGGAGATCATTGATCGTGGCGAGATCAAAATATGCAAGGTTCATACAGACGACAATCTGGCTGACCCGCTTACCAAGCCTCTGGCGCAGCAGAAGCATGAGAAGCACTGTAATAATATGGGTTTGAGATTTCTCAACCATTAGATTAAGTGCAAGTGGGAGATTGTTAGGGTATGCCCTTAAGGCTAATGTTTGAGGCCTTGGGATTGTAAAAGTATCATGTAATAAACTCTTGTGTTTATAAAGGCAATGGTTATTATTCAGTTTGTTACATTGTCTGCTGCAATAACTGTGCTTCTGAATAATGTCTCAATGCTGTTCAGCTAGGCTGACATGCATATGTCCTTAGTCGAGATATCTTGGTGAACATGAGACAACCTTGATATGATTGAGACTAATATGTGTTCTAATCTTATAGGATGCTTCGAGCATGGAATAAGATGTAGACTCATGGGTACATTGGATGTACTGGACAGACCCTACTAGGATATTCAATTGCTTGTCACAATGTGAATAATCCTTGTTTGCATCAAGTGGCACATGTCCTCTGACTTGAGATCACTTGTGTTTCTAGATGATGATTGTCATTGTTTTGAGGTAGTTCAATATCATTTGAAACATAATGATTATAGACTATCTTGGATAATGATCATGAGTCAGGTTAGGACACTAGTGATAGATAAAGGATTGCCGTCTCCTTGTTCAAGGAGTGTGGTGTTCTAAAGGGGCCCCCCTGAATGAGATGATTGAGAAAGTGTGTGGCCATACCCAGGTGACTATGTTCATCTGATCTAATCATGCTCATCATATTGGAGTCACAGGCTTGACACGCTTGTCCAATAAGAACATCCAGTGGCAAAGGAAACATGTATGCCTAGTGAAGTGCATTCACCCTTGTGCTGTGTTTTGGGAGTAGTCTTGGAAGACTCTTTCCTTTATATCGGGAGACAGTGATGTGTTGCTAGATACCCCTCACTGATCGTGATAACGAAAGTTATCGTTACCGACATTTAAAGGAAACCCTCAGGGTCGCACAATTTGATGATATGGCTTACTTGAGTCAGATCGTGTGGACTGAATTGTTTGGGTTCAGTTTAAAGGGATTTAATCTCTGATTGTAAGTGAGATCTGGTCTGATCATGTTTGATTGATTAGGGCTTGAGATCGGTAAGCTTCGATCGAGAGAGGTGATGCTAGATCGGTGAGATCAGGAGCATCAGGAGATGAACGGTTAGATCTTGAACCTTAGGGTTTGATATGATCTAGACCAAAGGGGGCTTGGGCTTATTTGATTTGGTTTGTTGAACCAAATGCAATTGAACCAAAAGAGAACCGGTTCACTTATGTGAACGCATGGTTCGAAAGGGTGAAGGCGTTTTGGTCGTTTATGAGTGCATGCTTCCATTTATGGTAAGTCATCAAGGCCTCTTCTTCAAAACGCCTAACGCCAAGCCGTTCACCACTTGACTTCACTTCGCTTGGCTTCTTGCAATTTGCGTGTGGAGAAGAGGTGGACGAACATGTGGAGCTCTCGCCCAAGCAAGATCTCGTCTCCCATCCCTTCCATTCGGCAAGGACACTTGAAGATCTTTGCTAGCACAAAGATCAACAAGAAGAAGCCATCTCTCTTCTTGTGTGCGTCACTTGTGGAGAAGATCTCTCTTGGTCTTTGCTTCCAAGCCGCCTCCTTCTCATGGCCATGGTAACGCATCTTTCACTTGATGTTTAAGTTGATCATATGAATGTATAGCATGCGATCAAATGTGAAACCCTAATTCCGCTGCTAAAACAAAGAAAGGTCACTTGCGCCCCCCTCTTGAAAGGGGTACTCACCTTAGGGTTTCTCGCTCCCCCTAGAAGGGGACCCTAACACTGAGAAGTTTTGCCCAGCAAACTTCTCCCTTTCCAGTAGGGATCTCACATTGAAATTTGTGGTGTTCGTTGCTGCAGGAATCTACAACAATGCAAGAACAGCAAGGTCAGTATCAATGTCAGAATCAATTCAGGACTTAAGAATGATTCTTTTCTCACTATTTTATCTGGCTGAAAAATCCAGCAAAACAGCCCGAAAGAGTAAAACTCTTTTAGTGAGATGGTGTAAGATCCAGAAATTTATTAGCAGGTAAGAAAAATAAAGTTTTGATTATCTGATTTTTATGTGGACGTTTTCTTTGAGATAATGTATCGATTTGTGCATTTTTTTTCCTGCTATGTAAAAATGTGTCGCGGAGAGGATTCGAACCCGCGACTTAAGGCGTAGAGTGTGTGCTGCACACCACTAGGCTAGTGGTGTCTTTCTATTAGAAAAGGGTAAGAGCTCTTGTTAAAGGTGAGGTGGAAAAATAACTTATAGTAAAGGGTTATTGGATCTTGGAGGCTTAATGGGTAGAAAGCTAAAACCTTAGGGGATCCATTTTCTCACCTCTCACTCACGATTTTTCCCTCATACCCTCTCGCTCACGTTTTTCCTCTTTGCTCATTGCTCACGGTTCTTGGGGAAGGTGGCGGCTTGCTCTCTCTTCTTCTTCTCCTCCTTTGGTGGCCGGCGGCGAGTGGTGTTGGGGCGACTTCCGGCGAGTCCTTGAACTTTTCCGGCGACGTGGTGGTGTGAGGGAAGGCGCAAAGGGTGAGGCTTGGGAAGAACCGAAACTAAGTGAGTGGATTTTCTCCTTCACCTAGTTCAGGAATTTTGGATGTATTGTTTGTTTTAGAGAAGTTTGATGCCTAGAAACATGACATGAACCTTGATTGCAAGTTGTATACGTTTTCTTTGCTTTTCCCTAAAATTCGAAACCCTAGGTTGCATGACAATTAGGGCTTTTCATTTTTAAGGCTTCTAATCATCAATTAGACCTTGTTTAAGCTTGTATGTATCTTTAGTTTTTCAATTGCATGAAGGTTAGGGTTTGAAGGAGAATTTCGACCCTTCTTCATGAAGTTACGTCCAAATGCATGGGTAAAAATTGGGGAAAACTTGATATTCATGAAATTAGGTATATGAGGATTCTACTGTATTGTTTTGGGAATTTTTAGAAATAAAAGTTTCTGTTGACTGAAATTGACCTAGGGGTAATTCGGTAAATTTCCTAGTTAAAATTGGGGAAAACTTGAAATTACGAATCTAGGGATCATGAGGGACGTAATGAATATTTTTACGAAATTTTTGGATAACTTTTCTTGTATGACTTAAACTTTGAACTAGGGGTATTTCTGTCTTTTGTTATCAGAACTAGTAGAAAACTATGAATATGTGATATTCTGCATTTATGTTAATTGTGAATGAAATTTAGTGAATTTTCTGTATTATTATGTATTTTTAATTGAATGGTGTATGCAGAAAGTAATGATATGAAATATTGATTGATAACTTTGGGTGATAACTTAGCAAGGTTAGACTGAACTAATCAGCATGAAACCTAAGGACTACACTACTATGTGAATTATGCGATTTTTTTTGGAATATTATGTGTTTATGTGATTTTTGAATATTGTGTGATTATGTGATTTTTTTTGAATATTATGTGGTTATGTGATTTTCGAATATTATGTGGTTATGTGAACTCAAATATTATGTGTTGTGGTCATGGAATGGATAGGACTAAGGCTAAGTGTAACTGTGTACTCAAGAGGATAGTCTATATGTGATATGTTAAGGGTTAGAGATTTCAGCCCTGTATTGTGATATGTGAGGGGGTTGTTGTTCAACCTGCCTGATGTGATTATTGTGATAAGGGGGTTGTTATTCAGCCTGCCTGATGTGATTATTGTGATAAAAATGACTATCCTAGAGTCTAGTTGACACTTAGGAGTCCACTTTTGTGAAATAAGATATAAGATATGTCTATTGTTGTCCAGTAGGAACCCTTTGGGAGAACGAGTGATATAAGACGCAAAGTGCCATGTCTTGGTCGGACAGGGGCCACCTCTTGATGTCATCACTCTTAGACGCTTAGATTTTCGTGTTATGGGGTGATCGTAGAGCAAAGTGCCACGTCGTGACCTGGTGGGGGCCACCTCTTGAATCTACACACCGTCCATCTATATGTTGCATGTGATTTGCAGGTTTCTCCCAGTGCTTAGGCCAAAGCCGGGTTAGACCATAATGGTCACTACTGAATATGCTGGACAACTAGGTTAATTAAGTGGTTGGTGTGTTTAGTTGGTTTAGAGTATAACTCTAGAATCTTGGTTACTCTGTAGTGATAATTATGTGATGTTTTAGCAGTGTACATCTGACTGTTTTATATGAATTCTGTTCTTTAAGTTTGTCATATGTTGACATGATATTCTGTTAAATGTTTTTAAAATAATCTGCATGTATTTTTGAGTGTATGTTATGGATGGTCGTTTGAGACTATCCACTCACTGGGCTGTGTAGCTCACCCCTCATTATTTTCAGGTGTAGAGCAGGGGCGCATTTCCAGTTAGCATTTTATATGAATATCGTGATATGCCAGTTGAATGAATAAGACTTTTGTGCTTAATTACTGGGGCCGGTTGTGGCCGAATTATATGAACTTGTGTTGCCAGTTGTGGCCAAACTATGTGAACTTGTGTTGTCGGTTATGGCAGTTTGATATTCTAATTTTTGTGTCACCGCGGGCTTTGGCCTGGTTTCGGTGTGGTATCATTGAATGAATTTATAGAATCGACATTGTGGTTTTGTTTCTAAGTTCGAGTCGATTTATACTTTTGCGATCATATTTGATATAAATGTGACTTGCATATGTCTAGTGCATTATTGCGTGGTGGCAGGTACCTTTATGAAATTGTGTTTTTGTGGAGATTTATATGTATGGATTTTCGAAATTTTTAGATCGGATTTCCTGGACTTGGTTTTACTTAGCATGTGCATCGATCCTGTGTGATAACATCCTGTTTCTATGTGAATTGTGTTGCTTGTTTGGGGTTAAGATAACGGGATGTGACAGAATGGTATCAGAGCAGTTGGCTAGCTAAAACTTAGTTGGGGGAAAAACATGTTTGTGTATTGCTAGACATCTGATAGGTTTATGTTTGTTTCCTTATTATGGTATGTGTGTGTGTAAGAATTAAGATGGTGCGATCCAGAGGAAATGCTAGCAGTGAGGGTGAGCAGACCTCGGATCTCACGAGAGCCATTGCGACTCTGACAGGCATGGTACAGCAACAGGGTACCATGATAGAGAGGCAAGCTCAGATGCTGCAGCAGCAACAGACTCAGCATCAAGAAGCGCAACAGCAGCTCTTGCAGCAATTGACTCAAGAGAGATCCCAGACTACTACGCGAGGAGTGGGGACTGACTCTCAGGAGGACGCTCACAGGCGCTATGCCTCGCTTGTGAGTGAATTCCAGAAACTGGGTCCTAGTTCTTTTTATGGGGGCTCAGAATCAAGTAATGCGGAGAACTGGCAGTTGTGCTTGGAAAAGATTTTTCAAGTCATGCGTTGCTCAGATGAGGACAAGCTGTGTCTGGCCACCTACATGATGCGTGGTGACGCAGATGAGTGGTGGAAGGGCGTGGTGCGGTTAGCTGTGGAAAGACAAGAAACAGTAAATTGGCCCTACTTCTTGTCTCAATTTAACGAGAAGTATTTCCCTGATAGCTTGGTAGAGGACCGGGAGGTGGAATTTATTCACCTGGAGCAGGGTGATCTGACTGTGGATCAGTATGAGTTACAGTTCACTAAGTTGGGAAAGTATGCTCCTCACCTGATAAACACTGAAAAGAGGAGGGCTACCAAGTTTCTCAGAGGTCTCAGATGGGACATTCAAGAGCAGGTTGGTGCTCAGCACTTGGAGACATATAGTGAGACTGTTGGGCGAGCACGCACCATCGAGAGGTACATATCTGAGAGGACCGTGACTGTGATTCCTGCAGCTGAGGCGGCAGCTCCTCAGTATGGTGATGGCGGCAAGGGTAAGAGGTACCCTAAGCATAAGGACTACAAGAAGAGCAGGTATAAGCCTTACTCTCACAAGGCACCGCAGCAGTTCAAGGATACCAGGGATGTAAAGAACAGTATCACAGAGGACCGGAATTGTCATTATTGTGGGCTCAAGGGACATCTAATGAAGGACTGTTATAAGAAGAATGGTGTATGCTTCAGGTGTAAGAAACCTGGGCACATGGTCAAGGACTGCAAAGAACCTGAGATGCAGCAGAGAGGTGCAGATAAGCCTACAGTCCAAACTCGAGTTCATGCCGTGGCTGAGAAGGATACACGGGCTTCCCGATCCGTCGTGGAAGGTACCTTATTTGTATTCGATCAGTTAGCTCGCATTTTATTTGACCCTGGTGCAAATTTGTCTTTTGTATCTCTTAAATTTGCTGCATGTTTCCCTGTGTTACCTAAGGTGCTGGATTATGTTGTGTCTGTGAGTACTCCCTTAGGAAAATCATTATCTACAGATACTGTTTGTGCTGATTGTGTAGTGCATGTAGAGGGTTATGAGTTTCTTGTAGATCTAATCCTTTTAGACATGCAAGACTATGATGTCATCCTAGGTATGGATTGGTTATCCTCACATCATGCCTCTGTGGATTGCTTTGAGAAAGTAATCACCTTGAATCTGCTAGATGGGAATCGGCTTTTTGTGAGAGGTCTAGTGTCAGACCAAGGACCACATGTGATATCTTTCCTGCAGGCCAGGAAGTTACTTGCTAGTGGGTGCAAGGGTTACCTTGCACATGTTAAGGTGCAGGATGATTCTACTCCTGATTTGACTCAGATGGCGGTGGTGAAAGAGTTTCCTGATGTGTTCTCTGAGGAATTTTCAGGCTTGCCACCAATATGAGAGGTAGAGTTTGGCATTGAGTTGGTGCCAGGTACTGCGCCTATCTCCAGAGCTCCTTACCGCATGGCTACATCAGAGTTGGCCAAACTTAAGAAGCAGCTGGAGGAATTGCTGGAAAAAGGTTACATCCGGCCTAGTGCTTCTCCCTGGGGAGCGCCAGTGCTGTTCGTAAAGAAGAAGGATGGAACCCTGAGGATGTGTATAGACTACAGGCAACTGAACCAAGTGACTATCAAGAATAAGTATCCTCTTCCCAGAATTGATGATTTGTTTGATCAATTACAGGGAGCTACAGTGTTCTCTAAGATCGATCTGAGATCAGGGTATTACCAGCTTAGGGTCAAGGATGAGGATATATTTAAGACTGCTTTCAGGACCAGGTATGGGCATTTTGAATTTCTAGTTATGCCTTTTGGACTGACGAATGCACCTGCTGTCTTCATGGATTTGATGAACAGGGTATTTCATGAATTACTTGATTCATGTGTGGTAGTCTTTATAGATGATATCTTGGTGTACTCTCGGACTACTTCGGATCATGTCAGTGACTTGCGCAGAGTGCTGGAGATCCTGAGGAAGAACCGATTATATGCCAAGGCTAGTAAGTGTGAGTTCTGGCTAGAAAAGATTAGTTTCCTTGGGCATGTGATTTCTGGTCAGGGGTTGTTTGTGGATCCAGTTAAAGTGCAAGCCATCCTTGATTGGGGAAGACCGACTAGTGCTACTGAGATCAGAAGTTTCCTGGGATTAGCAGGTTACTACCGGAGATTTGTTGAGGGATTCTCCAAGCTGGCGGGTCCTTTAACTAAATTGACCAGAAAGGAGGCCAAGTTTAATTGGGATGACAAGTGTGAAGAGAGCTTTCAGGAACTGAAGAGGAGGTTGACTAGTACACCGATCCTCATTATTCCTAGTGATGGGGAAAGGTTTACTGTTTATACGGATGCTTCGGGCAAAGGGTTGGGTTGTGTCTTGATGCAGAAGGGTTCTGTGGTAGCCTATGCTTCGAGACAACTGAAGGAGTATGAGTTGAACTACCCTACTCATGACTTAGAGTTGGCGGCCGTAGTCTTTGCTCTGAAGATATGGCGTCACTATTTGTTGGGTCAGGAGTTTGATCTGTTCACTGACCACCAGAGTCTCAAGTACATCTTCACTCAGAAGGAGTTGAACATGAGACAGAGAAGATGGATGGAGTTGATCAAAGACTATGACTTCTCTATTCAGTATCGGGCTGGAAAGGCCAATGTAGTGGCTGATGCACTGAGCAGACATCCAGTTACTTCAGTAGCGGCACTACGGGTCAGTGAGTGGCAGTTACTGCAGGAGTTCAGCGATCTCAGGATCAGTGTTTCTCCTAGAGTTCAGTCTGGATATGTGGCTTTTCTCAGAGTACAGTCTGCTTTGTTGTAGAAGATCAGAGATCAGCAATCTGTGGATCCGAAATTAATTCAGATCAGGAATAGTTTGGTTACAGGTGCAGTTCAGGACTTTAGCTTGTCTGATGATGGTGTTCTTCGGTTCCGTGGAAGGGTGTGTGTCCCTGAGGAACCGAGCTTGAGGAAAGAAATATTGGAGGATAGCCATATTTCCAAATATTCTCTACATCCTGGCGTGACTAAGATGTATCAGGACCTCAAGAAAAGCTTTTGGTGGCCGGGTATGAAGAAAGAGGTATTTGATTTTGTCTCTAGGTGTTTAACCTGTCAGACGGTAAAGGCTGAACACCAGAAACCTGGTGGTTTGTTGCAGCCCCTTCCTATTCCTGAGTGGAAGTGGGAATGCATCAGTATGGACTTTGTGTGTGGTTTGCCCAGAACCAGATTGGGTCATGATGCTATTTGGGTGATCGTTGATAGATTAACTAAATCAGCCCACTTTCTCCTGATCAAGATGACTTATCCGTTAGAGAGACTGGCTAGATTGTATATTGATGAGATAGTCAGACTGCATGGAGTGCCGGTTGATATTGTGTCTGATAGAGACTCTCGGTTTTTGTCCAGATTTTGGAAGAGCTTACAGGAGGGTTTGGGTACTAAGTTGAGTTTTAGTACAGCATACCATCCTCAGTCTGATGGCCAGACGGAGCGTACTATACAGACTCTAGAAGACCTGTTGAGAGCTTATGTGGTTGATTGGAGTTCCGAGTGGAACCGGGATCTATCTTTGATAGAGTTCACTTATAATAATAGCTTCCACTCCAGTATTCAGATGGCTCCTTATGAGGCTTTGTATGGGAGAAGGTGTATGACTCCTTTGTGTTGGGAGGGGACTGGTGACAGAATGATTTTGAGATCTGATGCAGTTCAGGAGACTACTGATAAGGTCAGAGAGATACAGAATAAACTGAATATTTCTCGGGACAGACAGAAGAGTTATGCTGATGACCGTCGTCGTCCCTTGGAGTTTATGGTAGGGGATCATGTTTTCTTAAAGGTGTCACCTACTAAGGGTGTTATGAGGTTTGGCAAAAAGGGCAAGTTGAGCCCTAGGTTTGTAGGCCCTTTTGATATTATTGAGAGAGTTGGTCCAGTGGCTTACAAGTTAGCTTTACCTCCTACTTTGGAACATGTGCATAATGTGTTCCATGTTTCGGCTTTGAGGAAATATCATCCTGATCCATCTCATGTATTGGAGTTGGAACCTCTTCAGATTCAGAGTGATTTGACTTTTGAGGAAAGACCTCTCCGGATTGTGGATAGAAAGGATAAAGTTCTGAGGAACAAGTCTATACCTTTGGTAAAGGTTATCTGGGAGACTGAAGCTGATATGAGGAAGTTGTATGCTTATCTTTTTGATGATACGAATGTTGAGCTTTAGAGGACTAAAGCTTTATAAGGAGGGAGGAATGTAAGATCCAGAAATTTATTAGCAGGTAAGAAAAATAAAGTTTTGATTATCTGATTTTTATGTGGACGTTTTCTTTGAGATAATGTATCGATTTGTGCATTTTTTTTCCTGCTATGTAAAAATGTGTCGCGGAGAGGATTCGAACCCGCGACTTAAGGCGTAGAGTGTGTGCTGCACACCACTAGGCTAGTGGTGTCTTTCTATTAGAAAAGGGTAAGAGCTCTTGTTAAAGGTGAGGTGGAAAAATAACTTATAGTAAAGGGTTATTGGATCTTGGAGGCTTAATGGGTAGAAAGCTAAAACCTTAGGGGATCCATTTTCTCACCTCTCACTCACGATTTTTCCCTCATACCCTCTCGCTCACGTTTTTCCTCTTTGCTCATTGCTCACGGTTCTTGGGGAAGGTGGCGGCTTGCTCTCTCTTCTTCTTCTCCTCCTTTGGTGGCCGGCGGCGAGTGGTGTTGGGGCGACTTCCGGCGAGTCCTTGAACTTTTCCGGCGACGTGGTGGTGTGAGGGAAGGCGCAAAGGGTGAGGCTTGGGAAGAACCGAAACTAAGTGAGTGGATTTTCTCCTTCACCTAGTTCAGGAATTTTGGATGTATTGTTTGTTTTAGAGAAGTTTGATGCCTAGAAACATGACATGAACCTTGATTGCAAGTTGTATACGTTTTCTTTGCTTTTCCCTAAAATTCGAAACCCTAGGTTGCATGACAATTAGGGCTTTTCATTTTTAAGGCTTCTAATCATCAATTAGACCTTGTTTAAGCTTGTATGTATCTTTAGTTTTTCAATTGCATGAAGGTTAGGGTTTGAAGGAGAATTTCGACCCTTCTTCATGAAGTTACGTCCAAATGCATGGGTAAAAATTGGGGAAAACTTGATATTCATGAAATTAGGTATATGAGGATTCTACTGTATTGTTTTGGGAATTTTTAGAAATAAAAGTTTCTGTTGACTGAAATTGACCTAGGGGTAATTCGGTAAATTTCCTAGTTAAAATTGGGGAAAACTTGAAATTACGAATCTAGGGATCATGAGGGACGTAATGAATATTTTTACGAAATTTTTGGATAACTTTTCTTGTATGACTTAAACTTTGAACTAGGGGTATTTCTGTCTTTTGTTATCAGAACTAGTTGAAAACTATGAATATGTGATATTCTGCATTTATGTTAATTGTGAACGAAATTTAGTGAATTTTCTGTATTATTATGTATTTTTAATTGAATGGTGTATGCAGAAAGTAATGACATGAAATATTGATTGATAACTTTGGGTGATAACTTAGCAAGGTTAGACTGAACTAATCAGCATGAAACCTAAGGACTACACTACTATGTGAATTATGCGATTTTTTTTGGAATATTATGTGTTTATGTGATTTTTGAATATTGTGTGATTATGTGATTTTTTTTTAATATTATGTGGTTATGTGATTTTCGAATATTATGTGGTTATGTGAACTCAAATATTATGTGTTGTGGTCATGGAATGGATAGGACTAAGGCTAAGTGTAACTGTGTACTCAAGAGGATAGTCTATATGTGATATGTTAAGGGTTAGAGATTTCAGCCCTGTATTGTGATATGTGAGGGGGTTGTTGTTCAACCTGCCTGATGTGATTATTGTGATAAGGGGGTTGTTATTCAGCCTGCCTGATGTGATTATTGTGATAAGGGGGTTGTTATTCAGCCTGCCTGATGTGATTATTGTGATAAAAATGACTATCCTAGAGTCTAGTTGACACTTAGGAGTCCACTTTTGTGAAATAAGATATAAGATATGTCTATTGTTGTCCAGTAGGAACCCTTTGGGAGAACGAGTGATATAAGACGCAAAGTGCCATGTCTTGGTCGGACAGGGGCCACCTCTTGATGTCATCACTCTTAGACGCTTAGATTTTCGTGTTATGGGGTGATCGTAGAGCAAAGTGCCACGTCGTGACCTGGCGGGGGCCACCTCTTGAATCTACACACCGTCCATCTATATGTTGCATGTGATTTGCAGGTTTCTCCCAGTGCTTAGGCCAAAGCCGGGTTAGATCATAATGGTCACTACTGAATATGCTGGACAACTAGGTTAATTAAGTGGTTGGTGTGTTTAGTTGGTTTAGAGTATAACTCTAGAATCTTGGTTACTCTGTAGTGATAATTATGTGATGTTTTAGCAGTGTACATCTGACTGTTTTATATGAATTCTGTTCTTTAAGTTTGTCATATGTTGACATGATATTCTGTTAAATGTTTTTAAAATAATCTGCATGTATTTTTGAGTGTATGTTATGGATGGTCGTTTGAGACTATCCACTCACTGGGCTGTGTAGCTCACCCCTCATTATTTTCAGGTGTAGAGCAGGGGCGCATTTCCAGTTAGCATTTTATATGAATATCGTGATATGCCAGTTGAATGAATAAGACTTTTGTGCTTAATTACTGGGGCCGGTTGTGGCCGAATTATATGAACTTGTGTTGCCAGTTGTGGCCAAACTATGTGAACTTGTGTTGCCGGTTATGGCAGTTTGATATTCTGATTTTTGTGTCACCGCGGGCTTTGGCCTGGTTTCGGTGTGGTATCATTGAATGAATTTATAGAATCGACATTGTGGTTTTGTTTCTAAGTTCGAGTCGATTTATACTTTTGCGATC
Organism: Costus lasius; assembly: GCA_027563935.2. NCBI lineage: Eukaryota > Viridiplantae > Streptophyta > Magnoliopsida > Zingiberales > Costaceae > Costus > Costus lasius. Next base: position 47,444,348 of record CM050446.2, read on the forward strand.
GGATTTGATATAAATGTGACTTGCATATGTCTAGTGCAAGTATTGCGTGGTGGCAGGTACCTTTATGAAATTGTGTTTTTGTGGAGATTTGTATGTATGGATTTTCGAAATTTTCAGATCGGATTTCCTGGACTTGGTTTTACTTAGCATGTGCATCGATCCTGTGTGATAACATCCTGTTTCTATGTGAATTGTGTTGCTTGTTTGGGGTTAAGATAACGGGATGTGACAGATGGGATCCAGATTTCATACTTGGTCTCCGCATCCCGCTCAGGCGAGATAAGATGCACAGAGAGTACAAGCACTAATTTCTAGTAGGCAATCCATGCCAATCGCCAACCCATGCGATTCCCCTTCATCTGGGCAAATCCAGCAGACTGTGCCAACTGAGTTGGTACAACACAGTCTCTGATCCCTCTGATGGCTGCCTCCATATGGCTACCATATGCTCAATATGTAGCCTACATGGTCAAGCTGACCCGACCTACTCCCTGGACCACCACGTGCTATGCTGAGCAATGAGAAGCGATAAATCCCTTCTCTGTAACACGCAGGTGTAATCACACACCGTCTGAAGATAGATGGGCGTGCCCACTGAGTGGGTACAACACGGCCCCAATGATAGTCAGAACAGTGAGGTTTCGCGTCAGAAGGCTATCGTGCTTGATATTTAACGTTGGATTTTAACGGTCCTTTTATCTTCTTAACTATCATGTAAATCCTATGGTGATAGCAGAAGAATAAATCATGCAGTTGCTAAATTACTTAAACAGTAAATAGAAAGCATGATGATCTTATGTGGTAAAAGCCCATTAAGCCTAAGTAAGACCTTAATTAACTTAAGTCTTCACTTGAGCTCTTCTTGGGTCTTTAACATTTCATCTGGCCCAACCCAGGCCCAAGCGCCCACTGCAGCTTAGGTGCGCCCACCAGGTAAAATGCGCCTGTCCTAGAGTCGAACCCTAGACCTCCCACTGGTGAAGCCACTTGCTGCATGCGCCTCTGCCATGTGTGCTTTGAGCTCATGTCTGATTAAATTACAATTTAATCTATCTAGACATGATTGACACGCAGGTCAATTACACTTTATAAATTAATAAAAATGTGATGCGCAGATCACAATAAAAATTTACAATTTATAATCCAGGCACGCAGGCCCCAGCACAGCACACATTAATCGGGCAGCCCACATAAGATTAAATAAACATTCAATCATGTTATACAAACATCATGTGATTCAAACAAGAAAATAAAAATTTTTGAAAATCCCATTGGCATCAATTTTATTTCTTTATATGCCCTACTCCCTTACAACGGTCCATTAATAGGGATCCACTCATCAGACCTAGTCAGACCCACTGCCCTTGCATGCACCAAGTCCTAACTGACTTGAGTCGACCTTATGGTCAACCATGCATGCGCTGGGCTGAACGACCCTCATGAGTTCTGGCAAGCGGGTGTGACCCCGGGCCTAACTCATGAGCGTTCACTGGTTGTCTCAACCAGACATCGCTACACGCCTGTCTGCAGTCGACCTATAGCCACCTCATGCTTGCGCATAGGTGCCATCTGGTCGACCCATCTAGGCTGTCAGATGGTCTGATCAGACTGTTGGGTCTAGACTCGATTGATGACTTCAACCCTAATAAGCCGTCTAAGTTATTAAAGCAGACGCATTAGATCTAATGAGGAGCGCGCAAGTAATTTTGTTTTGACAAAAACAACAAGCGCCAACATTCATGCGCCAACAAAAATATACATCAAGTTTCGCATATCATGTAGATTCGCATGTAAACAGCCATTAGATCAAGTATAAGTGCAAACATGAATCACATATTAAGATCAAGCAATCATATGATTCAAACATAAAACGCATGCTCTGATACCAATTGAAAGTCCCCTAAATAGGGGGCGAAACCCTAATAGGCGCAATCAGAGGTTTTAACACAGCGGAAGAAAGGATTTCTAGATCGATTGCATGCTTGTCATATGATCAACTTTGATAAACTTGTATACATCAAAAGATACATACCGATGCCATTTCTTGGATGGCGTCTTGGAAGCAGAGATCGAAAGGGCTCTCCTCCAAAGCGTGCGCACACAAGATGAATCTTGGCTTCTCCTTGTCGCTCCTTGTGCTAGCAAGGTTCTCCAAGTCTCCTGATCGAATGGAAAGAAAAGGGATGTTTTCTTTGCTTGGCCGAATCCTCTCCAAAGCGTCAAAGCTTTACCATACAAGAGTGTGTCGAGAGGGGTGGGCGAGAGGCGAGAATAGAGCTTACTCTCTACAAACGTGAGACGTGGTCTCAACTTGAGATCATGGCTTCTAAAAATAGCAAACCACCTCTCAATGCGACCATGGGTTTACCCCAAGCGCATTTTTGCTCTCCCCTTTGAACCATGCGCTCACATGATGAGCCGGTTCATTTTTGGTTTGGTTCAAAGACCAATTAACCCAAGCCTTTGGTCTAGATCTCATTAAACTTAAAGGTTCAAGATCTAACCGCTCATCTCTTGATGCTCTTGATCTCACCGATCTAGCATCAACTCTCTCGATTAAAGCTTACCGATCTCAAGCCCTAATCAATCAAACATGATCAGACCAGATCTCACTTACAATCAGAGTCTAAATCCCTTTAAACTGAACCAAAATAATTCAGTCCACACGATCTGACATAAGTAAGCCATATCATCAAATTGTGCGACCCTAAGGGTTTCCTTTAAATGTCGGTAACGATAACTTACGTTATCACGATCAGTGAGGGGTATCTAGCAACACATCACTGTCTCCCGATATAAAGGAAAGAGTCTTCCAAGACTACACCCAAACCACAGCACAAGTGTGAATCCAATTCACTAGGCATACATGCTTCCTTTGCCACTGGATGTTCTTATTGGACAAGCGTGTCAAGCCTGTAATTCCAATACGATGAGAATGATTAGATCAGATGAAACATAGTCATCTGGGTATGGCCATACACTTTCTCAATCATCTCATCCAGGGGGCCCCTTTAGAACATCACACTCCAAACGAGGAGACGACAATCCTATATCTATCACTAGTGCCCTAACATGACTCATGCTCATTATCCAAGATAGTCTATAACCATTATGTTTCAAATGATATTGAACTACCTCAAAACAATGTGAATCATCATTTAGAAACACAAGTGATCTCAAGTCAGAGGAAATATGCCACTTGTTTGCATACAAGGATTATTCACATTGTGACAAGCAATTGATTATCCTAACTAGGGTCTGTCCAGTACATCCGACGTACCCATGAGTCTACATCTTATTCCATGCTCGAAACATCCTATAAGATTAGAACACATATTAGTCTCAATCATATCAAGGCTGTCTCATGTTCACCAAGATATTTCGACTAAGGACAATACTGTATGCCAGCCAAGCTGAACAGCATTGAGACATTATTCAGAAGTTTACATATTGCAGCAGATGATGCAACAACCTAAATAACAACCATTGGCTTTATAAACATAGAGTTTATACACATGATACTGATATAATCCCAAGGCCTCAAACATTAGCCTTAAGGGCATACCCCAACAAGGATCTGCACTCGAAGGAACAACACCAAGTTCCTCAACGAACTTACGAATCCACACTGCCTCCTTGGATGCTTCTGAGGCTGCAACATACTCGGCTTCTATTGTGGAATCAGCAACAATTGACTGTTTGAAACTTTTCCACACCACTGCTCCTCCATTCAAGCTAAAAAAATAGCCTGATTGCGATCGGAAATGATCCTGGCCAGATTGGAACGAAGCATCAGTATATCCTTCAATACTGAGTTCTTCCTGACCTCCATATATCAAGAACATATCTTTGGTCCTCCAAAGATATTTCAAAATGTTCTTGACCGCAATCCAGTGTGCCTTCCCTGGATTACTTTGGAATCGACTGGTCACGCTTAACCCGTAAGCAACGTCTGGGCGAGTACACAGCATCGCATACATAATGGACCCAATAGCCGAAGCATAAGGCGTATTGTCCATTTCATCTTTCTCAGTCTGTGTTTGTGGACACTGACTCTTTGAAAGATTCAGACCATGTCTGACTGGAAGATACCCTCTTTTAGAATTTTCTAAATGGAATCTCTCCAGGACTTTACCGATGTAAGTACTCTGGCACAGCCCGAGAAGCCTCTTTGATCTATCTCTGTAGATCTTCACACCTAATACATAGGCTGCTTCTCCTAAATCTTTCATCTGGAAACATTTTCTTAACCATGCCTTGACGGCATGCAGTTCAGGAATATCGTTTCCAATGATTACGATATCATCGACGTAGAGGACTAGGAAAGTAATCACACTCCCACTAAACCTCTTATATACACACGGGTCATCTTCATTCTTGATGAAACCAAATTCACAGATTGATTCATCAAAACGAATATTCCAGCTTCTTGATGCTTGTTTAAGTCCATAAATGGACTTCTTTAATATGCATATTTTATGACGATCTGATGGATTAGTGAAACCTTCAGGTTGTGTCATATACACATCCTCTTCTAATTTTCCATTAAGGAAAGCGGTCTTCACGTCCATTTGCCAGATCTCATAATCATAATATGCCGCTATCGCGAGAATAATCCGAATAGACTTGAACATAGCTACAGGACAGAAAGTTTCATCATAATCTATCCCGTAGATTTGTTGAAACCTTTCGCAACTAGCCTGCCTTTATAGGTAACCACGTTACCATCCATGTCAATCTTCTTCTTGAAGATCCATTTACAGCCTATAGGGATTACTCCCGGAGGCGGATCAACCAAATCCCAAACTTGGTTATCTGACATGGAGTCCATCTCGGCTCGCATAGCTTCAAGCCATCTTGCTGATTCCGGTCCACTGACCGCATCCGCATAAGTGAGGGGTTCATCATCAATGATGTAGACTCCGTCAAAGCGCTCAGGCTGTCGACGGATCCTTCCCGATCTTTGCGGTTCCCGTAATATCTGAGCCTCAGGTAGTTCAGTAACCTGATCTGTTGGGGTATGCCCTTAAGGCTAATGTTTGAGGCCTTGGGATTGTAACAGTATCATGTATAAACTCTTATGTTTATAAAGGAAATGGTTGTTATTCAGTTTGTTATATTATCTGCTGCAATACATATACTTCTGAATAATGTCTCAATGCTATTCAGCTGGGCTGACATGCAGTAAAGTCCTTAGTCGATATATCTTGGCGAACATGAGACAGCCTTGATATGATTGAGACTAATATGTGTTCTAATCTTATAGGATACTTCGAGCATGGAATAAGATGTAGACTCATGGGTACATTGGATGTACTGGACAGACCCTACTAGGATATTCAATTACTTGTCACAATGTGAATAATCCTTGATTGCAACAAGTGGCACATTTCCTCTGACTTGAGATCACTTGTGTTTCTAAATGATGATTGTCATTGTTTTGAGGTAGTTCAATATCATTTGAAACATAATGGTTATAGACTATCTTGGATGGTGAGCTTGAGTCAGGTTAGGGCACTAGTGATAGATAAAGGATTGCCGTCTCCTTAATTGGAGTGTGATGTTCTAAAGGGGCCCCCCTCTGTATGAGATGATTGAGAAAGTGTATGGCCATACCCAGGTGACAGTGTTCATCTGATCTAATCATGCTCATCATATTGGAGCTACAAGCTTGACACGCTTGTCCAATAAGAACATCCAGTGGCAAAGGAAATTTGCATGCCTTGTGAATTGGATTCACACTTGTGCTGTGGTTTGGGTGTAGTCTTGGAAGACTCTTTCCTTTATATCGGGAGACAGTGATGTGTTGCTAGATACCCCTCACTGATCGTGATAACGTAAGTTATCGTTACCGACATTTAAAGGAAACCCTTAGGGTCGCACAATTTGATGATATGGCTTACTTAAGTCAGATCGTGTGGACTGAATTGTTTGGGTTCAGTTTAAAGGGATTTAGTCTCTGATTGTAAGTGAGATCTAGTCTGATCATGTTTAATTGATTAGGGCTTGAGATCGGTAAGCTTCGATTGAGAGAATAGATGCTAGATCAGTGAGATCAGGAGCATCAAGAGATCAATGGTCAGATCTTAAGCCTTAGGGGTTTATTATAATCTGGACTAATTGCTTGGTTTATTTGGTTATTGAACCAAATCGATTTGAACCAGCTCATTGGATGAGTGTATGGTTCAAGTTGGCATTTGCGATTGGGGTCACTTGAACGTTGAGATGGTTTTGCTATTTTTAGATAGCATGTCACAACGTGACCACATCTCTCTCACGTCGCCCCTCTCTCGCCCTCTGGTCGCCGTTTTGCCTTTGGCTCTTCACACATTCGTGTGAGAAAAGGTGGTAGATGAAAGAAGAAAAAAATCGCCAAGCAAGGAAAGCTCTCTCTTCCCTTCAAACGATCAAAGACACCTTGGACGATCCTTGCTAGCACAAGGGACGACAAGAAGGAGCAAGCCGTTGATCATCTTGTGTGTGACGATTTGGAGGAGACCTCTTTTGTTCTCTTGCTTCCAAGGCGCCATCTAGAAATGGCCATGGTATGAATCGCATTCTTTCTTGCATTCAAAAGTTTTAATGTTGATCATAATACATGCATCGATCCCATGAAACCCTAGTATCCGCTGCCCATGTTTTGTATGCGCCACTTTAGGGTTTCGGCCCCCCTTATTGAAAGGGGACTTTCAATTGGTATCAGAGCAGGTTTTATGCATCGTTGTATGATTGCTTAATGCTTGGTCTTCATGTTTGATCCATACTTGCGCATATGCTTAGATCTAGATGACATGCGAAACTAACATACATCTTAGTATATGTTTTTGTTGGCGCATATATGTTGGCGCATCTATGTTTTCTTCAAAACTTCTTCTCATGCGCGACTCTCATTAGGCGCCGGCTTTAAACCCTTAGACGGGTTATTAGGGTTGAAGTCATCCCCTAGGTTAGATCCAAACAGTCTGATCAGATCATCTGACAGCCTTGATGGGTCGACCAGATAGCATCTGTGCGTAAGCACGAGATGGCTATAGGTCGACTGCAGACAGGCGTGTAGCGATGTCTGATTGAGACGACTAGTGAACACACATGAGTTAGGCCCGGGGTCACACCCGCTTGCCAGAACTCATGAGGGTTGTTCAGCCCTGGCGCATGCATGGTTGACCATTAGGTCGACTCAAGTCAGTTACGACTTGGTGCATGCAAGGGCAATGGATCTGACTAGGTCAGATGAGTGGATCCCTTGTAATGGACCGTTGTAAGGTAGTAGGGCCAATAAGGAAAATTAAAATTGATGCCAATGGGGTTTTCAAAATATTATTTTCTTATGTTGGATCGCATGATGTTTGTAAGCATATGTTTGTTTATTTAATCTTGTGTGGGCTGCCCATGTTTAATGTGTGCTGTGCTGGGGCCTGCGTGCCTGGAATTTAAATGTAAATAAATATTTTTATTGTGATCTGCGCATCACTTTTCATTTAAATTATAAAGTGTAATTGACCTGCGAGTCAATCTTGTCTAGATAGATTAATTTGTAAATTAATCAGACAAGAGCACAGAGCACACTTGGCAGAGGCGCTTGCAGCAGTGGCTTGACCAGGTGGGAGGTCCAGGGTTCGACTCTGGGACCAGGCGCATTTTCCCTGGTAGGCGCACCTGAGCTGCAGATGGCGCTTGGGCCCTGGTTTGGGCCAGATGAGCAGCAAAAGACCCATGAAGAAAAGCAAGTGAAGACTTAAGTTTAATTTAAGGTCTAACTTAGGCTTAATGGGCTTTTACCACATAAGATCAGCATGCTTTCTATTTATTGCTTTTATAATTAGAATTGCATGAGTTTATCTTCTGCTATCACCATAGGAATTGCATGATAGTCAAGAAGATAAAAGACCGTTAAAATCCAACGCTAAAATATCAAGCTCGTAAGCCTTCTGACGCGAAACCTCACTGTTCTGATTATCGTTGGAGCCGTGTTGTACCCACTCAGTGGGCACGTCCATCTATCTTCAAACGGTGCGGGATTACACCTGCGTGTTACAGAGAAGGGATTTATCGCTTCTCGTTGCTCAGCATAGCACATGGTGGTCCAGGGAGTAGGTCGGGTCAGCTTGACCATGTAGGCTACATATGTGGCGCATATGGTAGCACATGGAGGCAGCCATCTGTGGGATCAGAGACTGTGTTGTACCAACTCAGTTGGCACAGTCAGCTGGATTGCCCAGATGAAGGGGAATCGCACGGGTTGGCGATTGGCTGGGACAGCCTACCAGAGACTAGTGCTTGTACTCTCTGTGCATCTTATCTCGCCTGAGCGGGACGCGGAGACCAAGTATGAAATCTGGATCCCATCTCACTAAAAGAGTTCTACTCTTTCGGGCTATTTTTGCTGGATTTTTCAGCCAGATAAAATAGTGAGAAAAGAATCTTTCTTAAGTCCTGGATTGATTCTGAACATTGATACTGACCTTGCTATTCTTGCATTGTTGTAGATTCCTGCAGCAACGAACACCATGAGCTTCAATGTGCGATCCCTACTGGAAAGGGAGAAGTTTGCTGGGCCGAACTTCTCAGACTGGTACGGACACCTTAAGATTGTTCTTAAGGCAGAGAGGAAACTGTATGTCCTCGAGACGGCTATACCGCCTCAGCCCGCTCCGAACGCCGCAAGGGCAGTTCGGGATGCCTATGAAAAGCATGTCAATGATAGCATTGATGTCGCTTGCCTGATGCTAGCGTCTATGACGCCACCGCTGCAGCGTCAGCATGAGGATATGTCTGCTATACAAATTATAGCAAACCTCAAGATGCTGTATGCTGCGCAGGCGAGGACTGAGCGCTATAATTTGACTAAGCTGTTCTTTCAGAGCAAACTGGCTGAAGGGAGCCCAGTGGGAGCTCACGTGCTCAAGATGATTGGGCACAAGGAGGCTCTAGAGAAACTGGGGCATACCATCAATTAGGAGCTTGCTGTAGACATTATTCTGCACTCTCTCCCGCCCTCTTTCGATGCGTTCATCATTAACTTTAATATGAACAAAATCGATTGTACTCCGGCAGAGCTGCTGAATATGCTCTTGACTACTGAGGAGACTCTGAAGGGAAAGCCATCAACCTCTGTCTTGCTGTTTCCTTCAAGGAACAAGAAGAAGGGGAAGAAGGGCAAGACCCCTGTCAAGAGCTACAGCAAGGCTCTGAAGCAAAAGGTCAAGCGGTCGAAGGAATACAGATGTTTCCACTGTGGCCAGCTGGGTCACTGGAAAAAGGACTGTAAAGCGCTCCAAGGAGACAAGAGGGAAAGCATCGCTTCTGGCTCAGGTATATACGTGACGGAAGTCATGGTTTCATCTTCTTCTATTTCATGGGTGTTGGACACTGCATGTGGAGTTCACATTTGTTCAAATGTACAGGAACTCAAGAGAAGAAGACAGGTGGGACAGCATGAGGTGGACCTACGAGTTGGAAACGGGGCACGGGTTGCTGCTGTTGTTGTAGGAGACTATTTCATCTCTTTACCATCTGGACTTGTATTGGAACTAGACAATTGTTACTTTGTTCCCAGCATTACTAAAAATATTATCTCCATTCCTGCTCTTGTCAGGAAGGGGTTTTCCTTTGAATGCAATATTTCAAAGTGTGTTCTTTCTTTAGATAATATTGTTTATGCTACTGGTTCAATTAACAATGGGTTATTCATGTTGGACATGGAATGTTCTATACACAATATTGATAATAAGAAAGCCAAATATGCTGATGATAGCACCTTGCTATGGCATAGTCGTTTAGGTCATATTAACAAGAAACGCATTAAGAGGTTGCATGATTATGGACTGCTGGGATCATTCTCCTATGAGGAGATTGATACATGCAAAGCTTGTTTGATGGGCAAAATGACGAAGTCGCCTTTTCCTCATAAAGGTCAAAGGACTTCAGGTTTACTTGACCTTATACACAGTGATGTGTGTGGGCCTTTTAGTAAACATGCCAGAGGTGGCTATCAGTACTTCATTACCTTCACTGATGATTTCAGTAGATATGGGTATGTCTATCTTATGAGACATAAAAGTGAATCTTTTGACAAGTTCAAAGAGTTCAAGAATGAAGTACAGAATCAGCTTGGCCGAAATATCAAGGCACTTCGTTCTGATCGAGGTGGAGAATACCTAAGTCGAGAGTTTACTGACTATCTGAAGGAGTGTGGGATTATCTCACAGCTCACTCCGCCAGGAACACCGCAATGGAATGGTGTGTCCGAGAGGAGAAATAGAACGTTACTTGATATGGTTCGTTCTATGATGAGTCAGGCTACTCTACCTTACTCCTTTTGGGGATTTGCACTGGAGACAGCTGCAAAGGTACTAAACCGAGTGCCATCCAAGGCAGTTTCAAAGACCCCATATGAATTATGGTATGGGAAACAGCCTAGCTTGACATTTATCAGGATCTGGGGCTGCGAGGCTTATGTCAAAAAGCTCGCCTCTGGAAAACTAGAGAGCAGATCTGAGAAATGTATCTTTGTCGGTTACCCTAAGGAAACTAAGGGTTATTATTTCTACGATCCCAAAGAGAACAAGGTGTTTGTTGCTCGGACGGCCATATTTCTTGAGAAGGAGTTTCTTCTGCAAGAGGCCAGTGGGAGAGAAATAAAGCTGGATGAGAATCCAGAGGAAGGACAAAGTGGTCAAGCACAGTTGGATGAGCCTGAGCCGGTAGAACAGGTTACTGAACAACCTGAGGCTCAGATATCACGGGAACCGCGAAGATCGGGAAGGATCCGTCGACAGCCTGAGCGCTATGACGGAGTCTACATCATTGATAATGATGAACCCCTCACTTATGCGGATGCGGTCAGTGGACCGGATTCAGCGAGATGGCTTGAAGCTATGCGCGCCGAGATGGACTCCATGTCAGATAACCAAGTCTGGGATTTGGTTGATCCGCCTCCGGGAGTTATCCCTATAGGCTGTAAATGGATCTTCAAGAAGAAGATTGACATGGATGGTAACGTGGTTACCTATAAAGGCAGGCTAGTTGCGAAAGGTTTCAAACAAATCTACGGGATAGATTATGATGAAACTTTCTCACCTGTAGCTATGTTTAAGTCTATTCGGATTCTTTTCGCGATAGCAGCATATTATGATTATGAGATCTGGCAAATGGATGTGGAGACAGCTTTCCTTAATGGAAATCTGGATGAGGATGTGTATATGACACAACCAGAAGGTTTCACTAATCCATCAGATCGTCATAAAATATGCAAGTTAAAGAAGTCTATTTATGGACTTAAACAAGCATCGAGAAGCTGGAATATTCGTTTTGATGAATCAATCTCTGAATTTGGTTTCATCAAGAACGAGGATGACCCGTGTGTATATAAGAGGTTTAGTGGGAGCGTTATTACTTTCCTAGTCGTCTACGTCGATGATATCTTGATCATTGGAAACGATATTCCTGAAATGCATGCGGTTAAAGCATGGTTAAGAAAATGTTTCCAGATGAAAGATTTAGGAGAAGCAGCCTATGTATTAGGTGTGAAGATCTACAGGGATAGATCTAAGAGGCTTCTCGGGCTGTGCCAGAGTACTTACATCGATAAAGTCCTGGAGAGATTTCATTTAGAGAATTCTAAAAGAGGATATCTTCCAGTCAGACATGGTCTGAATCTTTCGAAGAGTCAGTGTCCACAAACATAGACTGAGAAAGATGAAATGGACAATACGCCTTATGCTTCTGCTATTGGATCCATTATGTATGCGATGTTGTGTACTCGCCCAGACGTCGCTTACGGGTTAAGCGTGACCAGTCGGTTCCAAAGTAATCCAGGTATGGCGCACTGGATTGCAGTCAAGAACATTTTAAAATATCTTCGGAGGACCAAAGATATGTTCTTGGTGTATGGTGGTCAGGAAGAACTCAGTATAGAAGGATATACTGACGCTTCGTTCCAGTCTGACCAGGATGATTTCCGATCGCAATCAGGCTATGTTTTTAGCTTGAATGGAGGAGTAGTGGTGTGGAAAAGTTTCAAACAGTCAATCGTTGCTGATTCCACAACAGAAGCCGAGTATGTTGCAGCCTCGGAAGCATCCAAGGAGGCAGTGTGGATTCGTAAGTTCGTTCAAGAACTTGGTGTTGTTCCTTCGAGTGCAGATCCTTTGGTTATCTTCTGTGATAACACTGGAGCAATTGCACAAGCAAAGGAACCACGGTCGCACCAGAAGTCCAAGCACATACAGAGACGGTTTCACTTGATCAGGGAGATCATAGATCGTGGCGAGATCAAAGTCTGCAAGGTTCATACAGATGACAATCTGGCAGACCCGCTTACCAAGCCTCTGGCGCAGCAGAAGCATGAGAAGCACTGTAATAATATGGGTTTGAGATTTCTCAACCATTAGATTAAGTGCAAGTGGGAGATTGTTGGGGTATGCCCTTAAGGCTAATGTTTGAGGCCTTGGGATTGTAACAGTATCATGTATAAACTCTTATGTTTAAAAAGGCAATGGTTGTTATTCAGTTTGTTATATTATCTGCTGCAATACATATACTTCTGAATAATGTCTCAATGCTGTTCAGCTGGGCTGACATGCAGTAAAGTCCTTAGTCGATATATCTTGGCGAACATGAGACAGCCTTGATATGATTGAGACTAATATGTGTTCTAATCTTATAGGATGCTTCGAGCATGGAATAAGATGTAGACTCATGGGTACATTGGATGTACTGGACAGACCCTACTAGGATATTAAATTGCTTGTCACAATGTGATGTTGGGGTATGCCCTTAAGGCTAATGTTTGAGGCCTTGGGATTGTATCAGTCTCATGTAATAAACTCTTGTGTTTATAAAGGCATGGTTGTTATTCAGGTTGTTACCTTGTCTGCTGCAATTAGCGTACTTCTGAATAATGTCTCAAAGCTGTTCAGCTAGGCTGACATGCTATAAAGTCCTTAGTCGAGATATCTTGGTGAACATGAGACAGCCTTGATATGCTTGAGACTAATATGTGTTCTAATCTTATAGGATGCTTCGAGCATGGAATAAGATGTAGACTCATGGGTACATTGGATGTACTGGACAGACCCTATTAGGATATTCAATTGCTTGTCACAATGTGAATGATCCTTGATTGCAACAAGTGGCACATGTCCTCTGACTTGAGATCACTTGTGTTTCTAAATGATGATTGTCATTGTTTTGAGGTAGTTCAATATCATTTGAAACATGATGGTAATAGACTATCTTGGATAATGAGCTTGAGTCAGGTTAGGGCACTAGTGATAGATAAAGGATTGCCGTCTCCTTGTTTAAGGAGTGTGATGTTCTAGAGGGGCCCCCCTGAATGAGATGATTGAGAAAGTGTATGGCCATACCCAGGTGACTATGTTCATCTGGTCTAATCATACTCATCATATTGGAGCTACAGGCTTGACACGCTTGTCCAATAAGAACATCCAGTGGCAAAGGATACATGTACGCTGTAACATCCCACATACTTAACCCCAAACAAATAACACAATCGCAAAAGCAATAGGATGTTTCATATAAGATCGATCAAATGCTAGGTAAAACCGAGTTCAAGGAAAACACGATCTGAAAATTTTCAAAACTCCAAACACATAAAATCTTCGAATCACAAATCTTATATCACATAAAGGTACCTGCCACCACGCAATACGTGCACTAGACATATGCACGTTACAGTTATATCAAAACCGATTGCAAAAATACACACCAATTTCAATTTCAAAACAAATCCACAAAATCGATTTTTATAAACTAATACCAAACACCGAAACCAGGCCGAAGCCCGCGGTGACACAAAAGTCAAACTCAATTAACTGCCACAATCTGGCAACACAATGTCACATAGTTCACATGGTTCACATCACAGAGTTCACATAGATCATATAATTCATATTCGGCAACAGCCGGCCTCAATTTAATTAAGCAAAAACATAGGGCCACAACCGGCACCATAAGCATAAATCATAACATCAGTATCAAGCTAACTGCGCCCCTGCTCTTTACCTGAAAATAGTGAGGGGTGAGCTACACAGCCCAGTGAGTGGATAGTCTAATTGACCATCCATAACATACACTCAAAAATATAGGCAGATTGTTTTAAAAATCTTTAACAGGAACATAGTGTCAACATATCACCAGATTAAATAAAAAGATTTAATACAAAGTCACATAACAGTCAGATGTACACACCAACATATAATCAACTCAGGTTCTAAACAAACTCAGGTTCTAGAGTTATACTCTAAACCAACCGAACACATCTTCTAAACCAACTAAACACACCAACACATATTTAACCTAGTTGTCCAGCATATCATAAGTGACCAATATGGTCTAACCCGGCTTGGCCAAAGCACTGGGAGCTGCAAATCACATGCAACACAAACATGGACAGTGAATAGAATCAGGAGGTGGCCCCCGTCAGGTCACGACGTGGCACGCTGGTCTATCACGCCATAACATAAAACGAGAATAGAATCAGGAGGTGGCCCCCGTCAGGTCACGACGTGGCACGCTGGTCTATCACGCCATAACATAAAACGAGAATAGAATCAGGAGGTGGCCCCCGTCAGGTCACGACGTGGCACGCTGGTCTATCACGCCATAACATAAAACGAGAATAGAATCAGGAGGTGGCCCCCGTCAGGTCACGACGTGGCACGCTGGTCTATCACGCCATAACATAAAACGAGAATGATGACATCAAGAGGTGGCCCCTGTCTGACCAAGACATGGCACTTTGGGTCTTATATCATTCCCAACACATAAAAGAGTAATGACATCAAGAGGTGGCCCCTGTCCGACCAAGACATGGCACTTTGGGTCAAAACCCGTTCTCCCAAAAGGTTCCTACTGGACAACACACATATCTTATTTCATAATTTCACATAGGTGGACATATTTCACAAAGGTGGACTCCTAAGTGTCAACTTGACTCTAGGATAGCCATCACAAAAATCACATCGGACAGGCTGAATTTCAGCCCCCATCACAATAATCATAATAGGCAGGTTGAACATCAACCCCCTCACATATCACAGTACAGGGCTGAAACTCAAACCCTTCACATATCACATAAGAACTATCCCCTTGAGTTCATAGTCACACTTAGCCTTAGTCCTAACCATCACATGACCACATAATTTTCCAAAAACACAACCCCACATAATTATCAAAGAATCACATAATGAAGATCACATAGTGTAGTCCTTATATTTCATGCTGATTAGTTCAGTGTAATCTTGCTATGTTATCACCCAATTCTTCTCAAACAAGGGTACATGCTACACTCATAAAGAAACATAAAATTATAACAAGCATTCATCATAAAATCAACATAAAATGTAATACATACAAATTACCACAATTTATCAAACAATCCATAAATACACATAAAGGAATATTCATGATTTGCATTTAACAAGCATCCAAAAATTGACATAAAAATCATGTATTCATATTAATTACTACATGTGATCCACGGTTAACATAACATATTATTTACTAAATTTTAAACCTTAGTTAACATCAATCTCATGCTCAAAATCATTGATTAAAAACCTCCTAAATTCCATAAAAGAATACCTTAAATTTCATGTTGCTAACTTTCGGATTTTATAAATAAAATCATCAAAATTTCGGTTTTCAAAATATACCCACATTTGTCAAATTTCGGTTTTCACAAAAATACATCTTAATTCCATTGTTAGCATGATAAAATTCCCAACTTAAATCAAACCCTTAGTTAACAAGAATCTCATGAATAAATTAGATTTTCATTATAAATATCCCCTTGCCATTTTCGATTTTTCACATGAGATATACATCCATTAAACTTTCGGTTTTTCATGTTATATATATACCTTTGCATAAATTTGGTTTTTCATCAAAATAAGAAGATCTACCATTGTAAAAATTTTGGTTTTTCATCAAAATAAGAAGATCTTAAATTCGGTATTTAACATGGTGAAATCTTGAATTTCGATTTAGCATGATCAAATTTCTAATCAATCTCATGCATCAATTAATACAATCAAATTACTAGAAATCAAAAAAACACTCCACTCACCTTGAAACTTAGGTTAAAATCTTCCCAAAAACTTGTCTAAAGCCTTGATGTCGCCACCAATAGAAGAAGAAACTCCACCCAACACTAAGGAACGTCGGCCAAAGGGAAGAGGAAGAAGAAATCGCCCAAGAACTCTTCAATATTCGCCACTTCTTCTCTAGCCGCCACTTAAATTTTTCCCAAGCCAAAAATCGCCCAAAAATCTACCCTAGCCGAACTTACCACTTAAAATTTCGGTTTTGCTTAATTTTAACCCACTAACCAATTAAATCCAATAGGTTTAACCCATTAACTAAATAATTTCGAATTTTAAACCCAATAACCCAATATCTCATAATTAACCAATTATTTAATTAATTTAACCATTAACCAATCATTTAACGAAAATCCATTAAGGATTTAACTAACATCCAATAAGGATTTAATTAACCAATAGAGTATAATTAATTAACCAATAAGGTCTAATTAATTAACTTAAAATTTACAACCCAAAATCCTAATTAATTTATCACAAACAACCAATGATAATTTATCATAAATTAACAGTCAATAGTCAAACAAATAATCTCTAATTAATTAACTATCAACCAATACATAAAAATATCACAATCAATAATTTTATTTAAATCCAAATAATGCTTACCAGAACCTAAGATCCTTGGATCTTACATTCCTCCCTCCTTATAGAGCTTTAGTCCTCTAAAGCTCAGCATCCATATCATCAAAGAGGTAAGCATAATTTTTCCTCATATCAGCTTCAGTTTCCCATGTTGCTTCTTCAACTGACTGATTTCCCCAGATAACCTTTACCAAAGGTATAGTCTTGTTCCTTAGAACTTTATCCTTTCTATCCACAATCCGGAGAGGTCTTTCCTCGAATGTCAAGTCACTCTGAATCTGAAGAGGTTCCAACTCCAACACATGAGATGGATCAGGATGATATTTCCTCAGAGCAGAGACATGGAACACATTATGCACATGATCCATAGCAGGAGGTAAAGCCAATCGGTAAGCCGCTGGACCAATTCTCTCAATAACATCAAAAGGGCCTACAAATCTAGGGCTCAACTTGCCCTTTTTGCCAAATCTCATAACACCCTTAGTAGGCGACACCTTCAAGAACACATGGTCTCCTACCATAAACTCCAAAGGACGACGACGGTCATCAGCATAACTCTTCTGTCTGTCCCGAGCAATTTTCAGCTTATCCTGGATTTCTCTGACCTTATCAGTAGTCTCCTGTACTGCATCAGATCTCAAAATCATCCTGTCACCAGTTTCCTCCCAACACAAGGGAGTCCTACACCTTCTCCCATACAAAGCCTCATAAGGAGCCATCTGAATACTGGAGTGGAAACTATTATTATAAGTGAACTCTATCAAAGATAGATCCCGGTTCCACTCAGAACTCCAATCGACCACATAGGCTCTCAACAAATCCTCTAGAGTCTGTATAGTACGCTCAGTCTGGCCATCAGACTGAGGATGGTATGCGGTACTAAAACTCAACTTAGTACCCAAACCCTCCTGTAAACTCCTCCAAAATCTGGACAGAAATCGAGAATCCCTATCAGACACAATATCAACTGGCACTCCGTGTAGTCTGACTATCTCATCAATGTACAATCTGGCCAGTCTCTCTAAAGAATAAGTCATCTTAATCGGAAGAAAATGAGCTGATTTAGTGAGTCTATCAACAATCACCCAAATAGCATCATGACCCAATCTGGTTCTAGGCAAACCACACACAAAATCCATACTGATACATTCCCACTTCCACTCAGGAATAGGAAGAGGTTGCAACAAACCACCAGGCTTCTGGTGTTCAGCCTTTATAGTCTGACAGGTCAAACACCTAGAGACAAAATCAAGCACTTCTTTCTTCATACCCGGCCACCAAAAACTTTTCTTGAGGTCCTGATACATCTTAGTCACGCCAGGATGTAGAGAATATTTGGAGTTATGGCTATCCTCCAATATTTCCTTCCTCAAGTTCGGTTCCTCAGGGACACATACCCTTCCACGAAACCGAAGAATACCATCATCAGACAGGCTAAAGTCCTGAAATGCGCCATCAACCAAACTATCTCTAATCTGAACTAATTTCGGATCCACAGACTGCTGATCTCTGATCCTCTGCAACAAAGCAGACTGTACTCTGAGAAAAGCCACATAACCAGTCTGGACTTTAGGAGAAACACTGATCCTGAGATCTCTGAACTCCTGCAGTAACTGCCACTCACTGACCCGCAGTGCAGCTACCGAAGTAACTGGATGTCTGCTCAGTGCATACGCCACCACATTGGCTTTCCCAGCCTGATACTGGATAGAGAAGTCATAATCTTTGATCAACTCCATCCATCTCCTCTGTCTCATGTTCAAGTCCTTCTGAGTGAAGATATACTTGAGACTCTGGTGATCAGTGAACAGATCAAACTCCTGACCCAACAAATAGTGACGCCATATCTTCAAAGCAAAGACTACGGCCGCCAACTCTAAATCATGAGTAGGGTAGTTCAGTTCATATTCTTTCAACTGTCTCGAAGCATAGGCTACCACAGAACCCTTCTGCATCAAGACACAGCCCAACCCTTTGCCTGAAGCATCTGTATAGACAGTAAACCTTTCCCCATCACTAGGAATAATGAGGATCGGTGTACTAGTCAACCTTCTCTTCAGCTCTTGAAAGCTCTCTTCACACTTGTCATCCCAAATAAACTTGGCTTCCTTTCTGGTCAATTTAGTTAAAGGACCCGCCAGCTTGGAGAATCCCTCAACAAATCTCCGGTAATAACCTGCTAAACCCAGAAAACTCCTGATCTCAGTAGCACTAGTCGGTCTTCCCCAATCAAGAATGGCTTGCACTTTAACTGGATCCACAGACACCCCCTGACCAGAAATCACATGCCCAAGAAAACTGATCTTCTCTAGCCAGAACTCACACTTACTAGCCTTGGCATATAACCGGTTCTTCCTCAGAACCTCCAGTACCTTGCGCAAATCACTGACATGATCTGAAGTAGTCCGAGAGTACACCAATATATCGTCTATAAAGACTACTACACAAGAGTCAAGCAATTCATGGAATACCCTGTTCATCAAATCCATGAAGACAGCAGGTGCATTCGTCAGTCCAAAAGGCATAACTAAAAATTCGAAATGCCCATACCTGGTCCTGAAAGCAGTCTTAAATATATCCTCATCCTTGACTCTAAGCTGATAATACCCTGATCTCAGATCAATTTTAGAGAACACTGTAGCTCCCTGTAATTGATCAAATAGATCATCAATTCTGGGAAGAGGATACTTATTCTTAATGGTCACTTGATTCTACTGCCTGTAGTCTATACACATCCTCAGGGTTCCATCTTTCTTCTTCACAAATAACACTGGCGCTCCCCAGGGAGAAACACTAGGCCGGATGTACCCTTTTTCCAGCAACTCTTCCAGTTGCTTCTTAAGCTCGGCCAACTCTGAAGTAGCCATACGATAAGGAGCTCTGGAGATGGGTGCCGTACCCGGCGCCAACTCAATGCCAAACTCCACTTCTCTAACTGGTGGTAAACCTGAAAATTCCTCAGAGAATACATCAGGAAACTCTTTCACCACTGCCATCTGAGTCAGATCAGAATTAGAATCATCCTGCACCTTGACATGTGCAAGATAACCCTTGCACCCACTAGCAAGTAACTTCCTGGCCTGCAGGAAAGATATCACATGTGGTCCTTGGTCTGACACTAGACCTCTCACAAAAATCCGATTCCCATCAAGCATATTCAAAGTGATCACTTTCTCAAAGCAATCCACAGAGGCATGATGTGAAGACAACCAATCCATTCCTAGGATGACATCATAATCTTGCATGTCTAAAAGGATTAGATCTACCAAAAACTCATAACCCTCTACATGTACTACACAGTCAGCACAAATAGTGTCTGTAGACAATGACTTTCCCAAAGGAGTACTAACAGACACAGCATAATCTAGCATCTTAGGTACAACAGGTAAACATGCAGCAAACTTAACAGAGACAAAAGACAAGTTTGCACCAGGATCAAATAGAATGCGAGCTAACTGATCAAATACAAATAATATACCTTCCACAACGGATCGGGAAGCTCGTGTATCCTTCTCAGCCACAGCATAAACTCTAGTCTGGACTGTAGGCTTATCTGCGCCTCTAGGCTGCATCTCAGGCTCCTTGCAGTCCCTGGCCATGTGCCCAGGTTTCTTACATTTGAAGCACACGCCATTCTTCCTATGACAATCTTTCATTAGATGTCCCCTGAGCCCACAATAACTACAAGTGATACCGTTTCTTACATCCCTGGCATCCCTGAACTGCTGCGGTGCATCCCTGGACTGCTGCGGTGCCTTGTAGGAGTAAGGCTTATACCTGCTCTTCTTATAATCTTTATGCCTAGGGTACTTCTTACCCTTGCCGCCACTGCCATACTGAGGAACCGCCGCCTCAGCTGCAGGAACCACTGCCACGGCAACATGAGAACTCCTCTCAGATATATACCTCTCAATGGTGCGTGCTCGCCCAACAGTCTCAACATAGGTCTCCAAGTGTTGAGCACCAACCTGCTCTCTAATGTCCCATCTGAGACCTCTGAGAAACTTGGTAGCTCTCCTCTTTTCAGTGTTTATCAGATGAGGAGCATACTTTCCCAATTTCGTGAACTGTAATTCATACTGGTCCACTGTCATATCACCCTGCTCCAGATGAATAAATTCCACCTCTCGGTCCTCAACCAAGCTATCTGGGAAGTACTTCTCGTTAAATCGAGACAAGAAGTAAGGCCAATCTACAGTCTCATGTCTTTCTTCGGCAAGTCTCACCACGCCTTTCCACCACTCATCTGCGTCAGCACGCATCATATAGGTGGCCAGACGTAACTTATCCTCATCTGAGCAGCGCATGACTTGGAAAATCTTTTCCAAGCACAACTGCCAGTTCTCTGCATTACTGGATTCTGAGCCCCCATAAAAAGAACTAGGACCCAGTTTCTGGAATTCACTCACAACCACAGTAAGGAAATCAAACATAAACCTATCAGGTGTCTAGCAATACACAAACATGTTTTCCCCCGAACTAAGTTTTAGCTAGCCAACTCCTCTGATACCATTCTGTAACATCCCACATACTTAACCCCAAACAAATAACACAATCGCAAAAGCAATAGGATGTTTCATATAAGATCGATCAAATGCTAGGTAAAACCGAGTTCAAGGAAAACACGATCTGAAAATTTTCAAAACTCCAAACACATAAAATCTTCGAATCACAAATCTTATATCACATAAAGGTACCTGCCACCACGCAATACGTGCACTAGACATATGCACGTTACAGTTATATCAAAACCGATTGCAAAAATACACACCAATTTCAATTTCAAAACAAATCCACAAAATCGATTTTTATAAACTAATACCAAACACCGAAACCAGGCCGAAGCCCGCGGTGACACAAAAGTCAAACTCAATTAACTGCCACAATCTGGCAACACAATGTCACATAGTTCACATGGTTCACATCACAGAGTTCACATAGATCATATAATTCATATTCGGCAACAGCCGGCCTCAATTTAATTAAGCAAAAACATAGGGCCACAACCGGCACCATAAGCATAAATCATAACATCAGTATCAAGCTAACTGCGCCCCTGCTCTTTACCTGAAAATAGTGAGGGGTGAGCTACACAGCCCAGTGAGTGGATAGTCTAATTGACCATCCATAACATACACTCAAAAATATAGGCAGATTGTTTTAAAAATCTTTAACAGGAACATAGTGTCAACATATCACCAGATTAAATAAAAAGATTTAATACAAAGTCACATAACAGTCAGATGTACACACCAACATATAATCAACTCAGGTTCTAAACAAACTCAGGTTCTAGAGTTATACTCTAAACCAACCGAACACATCTTCTAAACCAACTAAACACACCAACACATATTTAACCTAGTTGTCCAGCATATCATAAGTGACCAATATGGTCTAACCCGGCTTGGCCAAAGCACTGGGAGCTGCAAATCACATGCAACACAAACATGGACAGTGAATAGAATCAGGAGGTGGCCCCCGTCAGGTCACGACGTGGCACGCTGGTCTATCACGCCATAACATAAAACGAGAATAGAATCAGGAGGTGGCCCCCGTCAGGTCACGACGTGGCACGCTGGTCTATCACGCCATAACATAAAACGAGAATAGAATCAGGAGGTGGCCCCCGTCAGGTCACGACGTGGCACGCTGGTCTATCACGCCATAACATAAAACGAGAATAGAATCAAGAGGTGGCCCCCGTCAGGTCACGACGTGGCACGCTGGTCTATCACGCCATAACATAAAACGAGAATGATGACATCAAGAGGTGGCCCCTGTCTGACCAAGACATGGCACTTTGGGTCTTATATCATTCCCAACACATAAAAGAGTAATGACATCAAGAGGTGGCCCCTGTCCGACCAAGACATGGCACTTTGGGTCAAAACCCGTTCTCCCAAAAGGTTCCTACTGGACAACACACATATCTTATTTCATAATTTCACATAGGTGGACATATTTCACAAAGGTGGACTCCTAAGTGTCAACTTGACTCTAGGATAGCCATCACAAAAATCACATCGGACAGGCTGAATTTCAGCCCCCATCACAATAATCATAATAGGCAGGTTGAACATCAACCCCCTCACATATCACAGTACAGGGCTGAAACTCAAACCCTTCACATATCACATAAGAACTATCCCCTTGAGTTCATAGTCACACTTAGCCTTAGTCCTAACCATCACATGACCACATAATTTTCCAAAAACACAACCCCACATAATTATCAAAGAATCACATAATGAAGATCACATAGTGTAGTCCTTATATTTCATGCTGATTAGTTCAGTGTAATCTTGCTATGTTATCACCCAATTCTTCTCAAACAAGGGTACATGCTACACTCATAAAGAAACATAAAATTATAACAAGCATTCATCATAAAATCAACATAAAATGTAATACATACAAATTACCACAATTTATCAAACAATCCATAAATACACATAAAGGAATATTCATGATTTGCATTTAACAAGCATCCAAAAATTGACATAAAAATCATGTATTCATATTAATTACTACATGTGATCCACGGTTAACATAACATATTATTTACTAAATTTTAAACCTTAGTTAACATCAATCTCATGCTCAAAATCATTGATTAAAAACCTCCTAAATTCCATAAAAGAATACCTTAAATTTCATGTTGCTAACTTTCGGATTTTATAAATAAAATCATCAAAATTTCGGTTTTCAAAATATACCCACATTTGTCAAATTTCGGTTTTCACAAAAATACATCTTAATTCCATTGTTAGCATGATAAAATTCCCAACTTAAATCAAACCCTTAGTTAACAAGAATCTCATGAATAAATTAGATTTTCATTATAAATATCCCCTTGCCATTTTCGATTTTTCACATGAGATATACATCCATTAAACTTTCGGTTTTTCATGTTATATATATACCTTTGCATAAATTCGGTTTTTCATCAAAATAAGAAGATCTACCATTGTAAAAATTTCGGTTTTTCATCAAAATAAGAAGATCTTAAATTCGGTATTTAACATGGTGAAATCTTGAATTTCGATTTAGCATGATCAAATTTCTAATCAATCTCATGCATCAATTAATACAATCAAATTACTAGAAATCAAAAAAACACTCCACTCACCTTGAAACTTAGGTTAAAATCTTCCCAAAAACTTGTCTAAAGCCTTGATGTCGCCACCAATAGAAGAAGAAACTCCACCCAACACTAAGGAACGTCGGCCAAAGGGAAGAGGAAGAAGAAATCGCCCAAGAACTCTTCAATATTCGCCACTTCTTCTCTAGCCGCCACTTAAATTTTTCCCAAGCCAAAAATCGCCCAAAAATCTACCCTAGCCGAACTTACCACTTAAAATTTCGGTTTTGCTTAATTTTAACCCACTAACCAATTAAATCCAATAGGTTTAACCCATTAACTAAATAATTTCGAATTTTAAACCCAATAACCCAATATCTCATAATTAACCAATTATTTAATTAATTTAACCATTAACCAATCATTTAACGAAAATCCATTAAGGATTTAACTAACATCCAATAAGGATTTAATTAACCAATAGAGTATAATTAATTAACCAATAAGGTCTAATTAATTAACTTAAAATTTACAACCCAAAATCCTAATTAATTTATCACAAACAACCAATGATAATTTATCATAAATTAACAGTCAATAGTCAAACAAATAATCTCTAATTAATTAACTATCAACCAATACATAAAAATATCACAATCAATAATTTTATTTAAATCCAAATAATGCTTACCAGAACCTAAGATCCTTGGATCTTACATACGCCTTGTGAATAGATTCACACTTGTGCTGTGGTTTGGGTGTAGTCTTGGAAGACTCTTTCCTTTATATCAGGAGACAGTGATGTGTTGCTAGATACCCCTCACTGATCGTGATAACGTGAGTTATCGTTACCGACATTTAAAGGAAACCCTCAGGGTCGCACAATTTGATGATATGGCTTACTTGAGTCAGATCGTGTGGACTGAATTGTTTGGGTTCAGTTTAAAGGGATTTAATCTCTGATTGTAAGTGAGATCTGGTCTGATCATGTTTGATTGATTAGGGCTTGAGATCGGTAAGCTTCGATCGAGAGAGATGATGCTAGATCGGTGAGATCAGGAGCATCAGGAGATGAACGGTTAGATCTTGAGCCTTAGGGTTCAATTTGGTCTAGACCAAGTGGCTTGAGCTATTTTGGTTTGGTTTATGAACCAAATTCGATTGGACGTTTTGGCTTGAACCGGTTCACAAAGGTGAACGCTTGGTTCAATGCCAATATGCGTTTTTGGGTTGGCATGAGCGCATGGCTTGATTATCTTCCATTTATGGAAAGTCATCAAGGCCGATTTCACTTTCAATGCCAAAACGCATATGCGTTGTGCACTTCACTTCAACGCCTTGAACTTTCGTTTGAAGGAGGTTGACGAAGTGGAGAGGTTTTGCAAGAGGAGCTCTCGGCCAAAAGGGAATCATCTCATCATCCCCTTCCATTCGACAAGAAAGATTGGGTGCCTTGCTAGCACAAGGGACGCCAAGGAAGTAAGCGTTCTTCATCTTGTGTGTGAACTTTTGGAGGAGATCTAAGTTGCTCTCTTCTTCCAAGCCGACCTCCAAGCCAATGGCGTTGGTATGAATCTCCCTCTTGATCTAATCCATCTATCAAAGTTGATTATATGAGCATATAAGCGATTGTATAGATGAAATCCTAGCAAACTTGCATGCGCCCCCTAAATTAGGGTTTCATCTGCTTGCGCTCCCCCTCGAAGGGGACTCTTCAATTGGTATCAGAGGTAGGATCTTATATGGTTCATATGATTGCTTAAGGTAATCCTTGTTTGCGCTTATGATCTAAGTTTTCTCATCATGCGATAATACTAGTTGAAAGTATTTTGATGGCGCATGTGTAAGGTTGATTTTGTTGATGCATGTATATTGCTTACATTATTGCGCATGTTACATGTTGTTGTTTTGACAAAACTTTACTTGCGCGCCTTTGACTAGATCTAAGTTGCGCCTACTGTAAACCCTTAGACGGGTTGATGGGGTTGAAAGCATCATCTAGTTTAGATCAACCTAGTCTGATCAGACCATCTGACAGCCTAGATGGATCGACCAGATGGCACCTGTGCGCAAGCACAAGGTGGCTATAGGTCGATTGCATCACAGGCGTGTAGCGAGGTCTGGTTGAGACAACCTGTGAACACACATAAGTTAGGCCCGGGGTCACACCCGCTTGCCAGAACTCATGTTGGTTGTTCAACCCTTGGCGCATGCATGGTTGACCATTAGGTCAACTCGAGTCAGTTAGGACTTGGTGCATGCAAGGGTATGGATCTAACTAGATTGTTGAGTGGATCCCTATCAATGGACCGTTGTAAGGTTGTAGGGCACATAAGGAAATTAAAATTTGATGCCAATGGGGTTTTCAAAATTTTATTTTCTTTGTAAGGGATCACATGATGATTGATTGATGCCATATGCTTGTTTATTTATTCTTATGTGGGTTGCCCATGTTAAATGTGTGCTGTGCTGGGGCCTGCGTGCCTGGAATTAAACCTGTAAATTAATATTATTGTGATCTGCGAATCACTTTTTAATTAATTTATTGTATAATTGACCTGCGAGTCAATCTTGTCTAGATAGATCAAAATGTATTTTGATTAGACAAGAGCACAAAGGCACACATCCCAGAGGGGCATTCAGCTGGTGGTGCACCTGAGGTGCTCTTGGCGCAAGGGCCCTGGGTTGGACCAGATGATGCTAAAGACCCAAGAAGAGCAAGTGAAGACTTAAGTATCTTAAGGTCTTACTTAGGCTATGGGCTTTTACCACATAAGATCCATGCTTTCTGTTATTGTTTATATAAGTAGAACAGCATGATTTATTTATCTTCTGCTATAGCCATAGGATTTGCCTGATAGTAAGAAGATAAAAGACCGTTAAAATCCAAACGCTAAAATATCAAGCACGTAATGCCTTCTGACGCAAAACCTCACCTTTCTGATTATCGTTGGAGCCGTGTTGTACCCACTCAGTGGGCACGTCCATCTATCTTCAGACGGTGCGTGATTTCACCTGCGTGTTACAGAGAAGCGATTTATCACTTCTCGTTGCTCAGCATAGCACGTGGTGGTCTAGGGAGTAGGTCGGGTCAGCTTGACCATGTAGGCTACATATGTGGCGCATATGGTAGCGCATGGAGGCAGCCATCTGTGGGATCAGAGACTGTGTTGTACCAACTCAGTTGGCACAGTCTGCTGGATTGCCCAGGTGAAGGGGAATCGCACGGGTTGGCGATTGGCTGGGACAGCCTACCAGAAATTAGTGCTTGTCATCTCTGTGTATCTTATCTCGCCTGAGCGGGACGCGGAGACCAAGTATGAAATCTGGATCCCATCTCACTAAAAGAGTATTACTCTTTCGGACTGTTTAATGGATTTTTCAGTCAGATAAAATAGTGAGAAAAATAATCTTTCTTAAGTCCTGGATTAATTCTAAACATTGATACTGACCTTGCTGTTCTTGCATTGTTGTAGATTCCTGCAGCAACGAACACCATGAGCTTCAATGTGCGATCCCTACTGGAAAGGGAGAAGTTTGCTGGGCCAAACTTCTTAGACTGGTTCGGACACCTTAAGATCGTTCTTAAGGCAGAGAGGAAACTGTATGTCCTCGAGACGGCTGTGCCGCCTCAACCCGCTGCGAACGCCGCAAGGGCGGTTCGTGATGCTTATGAAAAGCACGTCAATGATAGCATTGATGTCGCTTGCCTGATGCTAGCGTCTATGACGCCACCGCTGCAGCGTCAGCATGAGGATATGTCGGCTATAGAAATTATAGCGAACCTCAAGATGCTGTATGCTGCACAGGCGAGGACAGAACTGAAGAGTCCCCTTCAAGGGGGAGCGCAAGCAGATGAAACCCCTTTCAAGAGGGGGGCGAAAAACCCTTAAGGGTGGCGCATAAAAATTGCAAGCGGAAGCAAGGGTTTTTCATGGATCTTAGCAAGATAATATGATCAACTTGATGAAGTTTAGATCCATACCAAAGCCATGAGGAAGATGGCGACTTGGAAGAGAAAGATCGAAAGGGATCTTCTCCCTAGTTGACGCACACAAGATGATGTGCTTGCTCCTTGGAGATCCTTGTGCTAGCAAGGTCCTTCAAGGGTCCCTCTCGTATGGTAAGGAAATGAGAGATGATGTCTAGGCTTGCCGAACCTCCACCAAGACCTCGCCTTCTCCACGCCAAAGTCTCGTCAAGCAAGAGCAAGGAGACGAGAGTTGAATGGAGCGTTCAAGTCATTTTGCGTTCAAGGGAACATGCGCTAAATGACTTTCCAAAATTGGAAAAACCATTAAGCCATGCGTTCATGATCACTAAATCGATCAAAATGCCAAAACAATGAACCATACGTTCAAGCTCTTGAACCGGTTCAAAGTAAATGTGTTCGGTCCAAAGGCCAAACCAAGCCAGCCCAAGCCAATCGGTCTAGATCAACTAAACCCTAAGGTTTCCAATCTAACCGTTCATCTCATGATGCTCTTGATCTCACCGATCTAGCATCATCTCTCTCGATCGAAGCTTACCGATCTCAAGCCCTAATCAATCAAACATGATCAGACCAGATCTCACTTACAATCAGAGATTAAATCCCTTTAAACTGAACCCAAACAATTCAGTCCACACGATCTGACTCAAGTAAGCCATATCATCAAATTGTGCGACCCTAAGGGTTTCCTTTAAATGTCGGTAACGATAACTCACGTTATCATGATCAGTGAGGGGTATCTAGCAACACATCACTGTCTCCCGATATAAAGGAAAGAGTCTTCCAAGACTACACCCAAACCACAGCACAAGTGTGAATCTATTCACAAGGCGTACATGTATCCTTTGCCACTGGATGTTCTTATTGGACAAGTGTGTCAAGCCTGTAGCTCCAATATGATGAGTATGATTAGACCAGATGAACATAGTCACCTGGGTATGGCCATACACTTTCTCAATCATCTCATTCAGGGGGGCCCCTCTAGAACATCACACTCCTTAAACAAGGAGACGGCAATCCTTTATCTATCACTAGTGCCCTAACCTGACTCAAGCTCATTATCCAAGATAGTCTATAACCATCATGTTTCAAATGATATTGAACTACCTCAAAACAATGACAATCATCATTTAGAAACACAAGTGATCTCAAGTCAGAGGACATGTGCCACTTGTTGCAATCAAGGATCATTCACATTGTGACAAGCAATTGAATATCCTAGTATGGTCTGTCCAGTACATCCAATGTACCCATGAGTCTACATCTTATTCCATGCTCGAAGCATCCTATAAGATTAGAACACATATTAGTCTCAAGCATATCAAGGCTGTCTCATGTTCACCAAGATATCTCGACTAAGGACTTTATAGCATGTCAGCCTAGCTGAACAGCTTTGAGACATTATTCAGAAGTACGCTAATTGCAGCAGACAAGGTAACAACCTGAATAACAATCATGCCTTTATAAACACAAGAGTTTATTACATGAGACTGATACAATCCCAAGGCCTCAAACATTAGCCTTAAGGGCATACCCCAACAATCTCCCACTTGCACTTAATCTAATGGTTGAGAAATCTCAAACCCATGTTATTACAGTGCTTCTCATGCTTCTGCTGCGCCAGAGGCTTGGTAAGCGGGTCAGCCAGATTGTCGTCTGTATGAACCTTGCATATTTTGATCTCGCCACGATCTATGATCTCCCGGATCAAGTGAAACCGTCTCTGTATGTGCTTGGACTTCTGGTGCGACCGTGGTTCCTTTGCTTGTGCGATGGCTCCAGTGTTATCACAGAAGATAACCAAAGGATCGACACTCAAAGGAACAACACCAAGTTCTCTCACGAACTTACGAATCTACACTGCCTCCTTGGATGCTTCCGAGGCTGCAACATACTCGGCTTCTGTTGTGGAATCAGCAACAGTTAACTGTTTGAAACTTTTCCACACCACCGCTCCACCATTCAAGCTAAAAACATAGCCTGATTGCGATCGGAAATCATCCTGGTCCGACTGGAACGAAGCGTCAGTATATCCTTCTATACTGAGTTCTTCCTGACCACCATATATCAAGAACATATCTTTGGTCCTCCGCAGATATTTTATAATGTTCTTGACTGCAATCCAGTGCGCCATACCTGGATTACTTTGGAACCGACTGGTCACGCTTAACCCGTAAGCGACGTCAGGGCGAGTACACAGCATCGCATACATTATGGACCCAATAGCCGAAGCATAAGGCGTATTGTCCATTTCATCTTTCTCAGTCTGTGTTTGTGGACACTGACTCTTCGAAAGATTCAGACCATGTCTGACTGGAAGATATCCTCTTTTAGAATTCTCTAAATGGAATCTCTCCAGGACTTTATCGATGTAAGTACTCTGGCACAGCCCGAGAAGCCTCTTAGATCTATCCCTGTAGATCTTCACACCTAATACATAGGCTGCTTCTCCTAAATCTTTCATCTGGAAACATTTCCTTAGCCATGCCTTAACCGCATGCATTTCTGGAATATCATTTCCAATGATCAAGATGTCATCGACGTAGAGGACTAGGAATGTAATCACGCTCCCACTAAACCTCTTATATACACACGGGTCATCTTCGTTCTTGATGAAACCAAACTCAGAGATTGATTCATCAAAACGAATATTCCAGCTTCTAGATGCTTGTTTCAGTCCATAAATGGACTTCTTTAGTTTGCATATTTTATGACGATCTGATGGATTAGTGAAACCTTCAGGTTGTGTCATATACACATCCTCATCCAGATTTCCATTAAGGAAAGCTGTTTTCACATCCATCTGCCAGATCTCATAATCGTAATATGCTGCTATCGCGAAAAGAATCCGAATAGACTTGAACATGGCTACAGGAGAGAAAGTTTCATCATAATCTATCCCGTAGATTTGTTTGAAACCTTTCGCAACTAGCCTGCCTTTATAGGTAACCACGTTACCATCCATGTCAATCTTCTTCTTGAAGATCCATTTACAGCCTATAGGGATTACTCCCGGAGGCGGATCAACCAAATCCCAGACTTGGTTATCTGACATGGAGTCCATCTCGGCTCGCATAGCTTCAAGCCATCTAGCTGACTCCGGTCCACTGACCGCATCCGCATAAGTAAGGGGTTCATCATTATCAATGATGTAGACTCCGTCATAGCGCTCAGGCTGTCGACGGATCCTTCCCGATCTTCGCGGTTCCCGTGATATCTGAGCCTCAGGTTGTTCAATAACCTGATCCACCGGCTCAGGCTCATCCAACTGTGCTTGACTACTTTGTCCTTCCTCTGGATTCTCATCCAGCTTTATTTCTCTCCCACTGGCTTCTTGCAGAAGAAACTCCTTCTCAAGAAATATGGCCGTCCGAGCAACAAATACTTTGTTCTCTTTGGGATCGTAGAAATAATAACCCTTAGTTTCCTTAGGGTAACCGACAAAGACGCATTTCTCAGATCTGTTCTCCAGTTTCCCAGAGGCGAGCTTTTTGGCATAAGCCTCGCAACCCCAGATCCTGATAAATGTCAAGCTCGGCTGTTTCCCATACCATAATTCATATGGCGTCTTTGAAACGGCCTTGGATGGCACTCGGTTTAGTACCTTTGCAGCTGTTTCCAGTGCAAATCCCCAAAAGGAATATGGAAGAGTAGCCTGACTCATCATAGAACGAACCATATCAAGTAACGTTCTGTTTCTCCTCTCGGACACACCATTCCATTGCGGTGTTCCTGGCGGAGTGAGCTGTGAGATAATCCCACACTCTTTTAGATAGTCAGTAAACGCATGACTCAAGTATTCTCCACCTCGATCAGAACGAAGTGCCTTGATATTTCGGCCTAGCTGATTCTGTACTTCATTCTTGAACTCTTTGAACTTGTCAAAGGATTCACTCTTATGTCTCATTAGATAGACATAACCATATCTACTGAAATCATCAGTAAATGTAATGAAGTATTGATAGCCACCTCTGGCATGTTTACTAAACGGCCCACACACATCACTGTGTATAAGGTTAAGTAAACCTGAAGCCCTTTGACCTTTGTTAGGAAAAGGTGACTTCGTCATTTTACCCATCAAACAAGCTTTGCATGTATCAATCTCCTCATAGGAGAATGATCCCAGCAGTCCATGATCATGCAACCGCTAAATGCGCTTCTTGTTAATATGGCCTAAACGACTATGCCATAACAAGGTGCTGTCTTCAGCATACTTGGCTTTCTTATTATCAATGTTTTGTATAGAATATTCCATGTCCAACATGAATAACCCATTGTTAATTGAACCAGTAGCATAAACAATATTATCAAGAGAAAGTACACACTTTGAAATATTGCATTCAAAGGCAAATCCTTTCCTAACAAGAGCAGGAATAGAGATAATATTCTTTGTTATACTGGGTACAAAATAACAATTGTTTAATTCCAATACAATGCCAGATGGTAAAGAAATGAAATAGTCTCCTACAGCAACAGCAGCAACCCGTGCCCCGTTTCCAACGCGTAGGTCTACCTCATGCTGTCCCACCTGCCTTCTTCTCTTGAGTTCCTGCACATTTGAACAAATGTGAACTCCACATGCAGTGTCCAACACCCATGAAATAGAAGAAGAAGATAACATGACCTCAGTCACATATATACCTGAGCCAGAAGCGATGCTTCCCCTCTTATCTCCTTGGAGCGCTTTACAGTCCTTTTTCTAGTGACCCAGCTGGCCACAGTGGAAACACCTGTTGTCCTTCGACCGCTTAACCTTTTGTTTCAGAGCCTTACTGTAGTTCTTGACAGGGGCTTTGCCCTTCTTCCCCTTCTTCTTGTTCCTAGAAGGAACCATTAAGACAGAGGTTGAAGGCTTTCCCTTCAGAGTCTCCTCAGTTGTCAAGAGCATATTCAGCAGCTCTGCCGGAGTACAATCGATCTTGTTCATATTAAAATTAATAATGAACGCATCGAAAGAGGGCGGGAGAGACTGCAGAATAATGTCTACAGCAAGCTCCTGGTTGATGGTATGCCCCAGTTTCTCCAGAGCCTCCTTGTGCCCAATCATCTTGAGCACGTGAGCTCCCACTGGGCTCCCTTCAGCCAGTTTGCTCTGAAAGAAAAGCTTTGTCAGATTATAGCGTTCTGTCCTCGCCTGTGCAGCATACAGCATCTTGAGGTTCGCTATAATTTCTATAGCCGACATATCCTCATGCTGACGCTGCAGCGGTGGCGTCATAGACGCTAGCATCAGGCAAGCGACATCAATGCTATCATTGACGTGCTTTTCATAAGCATCACGAACCGCCCTTGCGGCGTTCGCAGCGGGTTGAGGCGGCACAGCCGTCTCGAGGACATACAGTTTCCTCTCGGCCTTAAGAACGATCTTAAGGTGTCCGAACCAGTCTGAGAAGTTTGGCCCAGCAAACTTCTCCCTTTCCAGTAGGGATCGCACATTGAAGCTCATGGTGTTCGTTGCTGTAGGAATCTACAACAATGCAAGAACAGCAAGGTCAGTATCAATGTATAGAATCAATCCAGGACTTAAGAAAGATTCTTTTTCTCACTATTTTATCTGGCTGAAAAATCCAGCAAAACAGCCCGAAAGAGTGGAACTCTTTTAGTGAGATGGGATCCAGATTTCATACTTGGTCTCCGCGTCCCGCTCAGGCGAGATAAGATGCACAGAGATGACAAGCACTAATTTCTGGTAGGCTGTCCCAGCCAATCGCCAACCCGTGCGATTCCCCTTCACCTGGGCAATCCAGCAGACTGTGCCAACTGAGTTGGTACAACACAGTCTCTGATCCCTCAGATGGCTGCCTCCATGCTCTACCATATGCGCCACATATGTAGCCTACATGGTCAAGCTGACCCGACCTACTCCCTGGACCACCACGTGCTATGCTGAGCAACGAGAAGCGATAAATCCCTTCTCTGTAACACGCAGGTGAAATCCCGCACCATCTGAAGATAGATGGACGTGCCCACTGAGTGGGTACAACACGGCTCCAACGATAGTCAGAATAGTGAGGTTTCGCATCAGAAGGCATTACGTGCTTGATATTTTAGCGTTTGGATTTTAACGGTCTTTTATCTTCTTACTATCAGGCAAATCCTATGGCTATAGCAGAAGATAAATAAATCATGCTGTTCTACTTATTTAAACAATAAAAGAAAGCATGCATCTTATGTGGTAAAAGCCCATAGCCTAAGTAAGACCTTAAGATACTTAAGTCTTCACTTGCTCTTCTTGGGTCTTTAGCATCTCATCTGGTCCAACCCAGGGCCCTTGCGCAAAGAGCACCTCAGGTGCGCCACCAGCTGAATGCCCCTCTGGGATGTGTGCCTTTGTGCTCTTGTCTAATCAAAATACATTTTGATCTATCTAGAAAAGTTTGACTCGCAGGTCAATTATACAATAAATTAATTAAAAAGTGATTCGCAGATCACAATAATATTAATTTACAGGTTTAATTCCAGGCACGCAGGCCCTAGCACAGCACACATTTAACATGGGCAGCCCACATAAGAATAAATAAACAAGCATAGGCATCAAACAACATGTGATCCAATTAAAAGAAAATAAATTTTGAAAACCCCATTGGCATCAATTTTAATTTTCTTATGTGCCCTACAACCTTACAATGGTCCATTGATAGGGATCCACTCATTCATCTAGTCAGATCCTCTGCCCCTTGCATGCACCAAGTCCTAACTGACTCGAGTTGACCTAATGGTCAACCATGCATGCGCTAAGGGCTGAACAACCCTCATGAGGTCTGGCAAGCGGGTGTGACCCCGGGCCTAACTCATGTGTGTTCAATGGTTGTCTCAACCAGACCTCGCTACACGCCTAAGATGCAATCGACCTATAGCCACCTCGTGCTTGCGCACAGGTGCCATCTGGTCGATCCATCTCGGCTGTCAGATGGTCTGATCAGACTATTGGATCTAACCTAGAGGTGACTTCAACCCCATCAACCCATCTAAGGGTTTATAGTAGGCGCCACTTAGATCTAGTCATAGGCGCGCATGTTAGGTTTTTGATAAAATAACATGAACTAAGCGCCAACACAAGACATGCGACAAGATGAACAAACAACATGTGCCAACATAAGGTAAACATCTTACTTTCGCATGAAGAAATAACATGTAAGTTTCGCATGTCAACAAGATCTAAGCATACATGTAAATGCGCAACCAAGGATCACAAAATATACCAAGCAATCATATTACATGCTTGAACCGCATGCTCTGATACCAATTGAAGAGTCCCCTTCAAGGGGGAGCGCAAGCAGATGAAACCCCTTTCAAGAGGGGGGCGAAAAACCCTTAAGGGTGGCGCATAAAAATTGCAAGCGGAAGCAAGGGTTTTTCATGGATCTTAGCAAGATAATATGATCAACTTGATGAAGTTTAGATCCATACCAAAGCCATGAGGAAGATGGAGACTTGGAAGAGAAAGATCGAAAGGGATCTTCTCCCTAGTTGATGCACACAAGATGATGTGCTTGCTCCTTGGAGATCCTTGTGCTAGCAAGGTCCTTCAAGGGTCCCTCTCGTATGGTAAGGAAATGAGAGATGATGTCTAGGCTTGCCGAACCTCCACCAAGACCTCGCCTTCTCCACGCCAAAGTCTCGTCAAGCAAGAGCAAGGAGACGAGAGTTGAATGGAGCGTTCAAGTCATTTTGCGTTCAAGGGAACATGCGCTAAATGACTTTCCAAAATTGGAAAAACCATTAAGCCATGCGTTCATGATCACTAAATCGATCAAAACGCCAAAACAATGAACCATACGTTCAAGCTCTTGAACCGGTTCAAAGTAAATGTGTTCGGTCCAAAGGCCAAACCAAGCCAGCCCAAGCCAATCGGTCTAGATCAACTAAACCCTAAGGTTTCCAATCTAACCGTTCATCTCATGATGCTCTTGATCTCACCGATCTAGCATCATCTCTCTCGATCGAAGCTTACCGATCTCAAGCCCTAATCAATCAAACATGATCAGACCAGATCTCACTTACAATCAGAGATTAAATCCCTTTAAACTGAACCCAAACAATTCAGTCCACACGATCTGACTCAAGTAAGCCATATCATCAAATTGTGCGACCCTAAGGGTTTCCTTTAAATGTCGGTAACGATAACTCACGTTATCACGATCAGTGAGGGGTATCTAGCAACACATCACTGTCTCCCGATATAAAGGAAAGAGTCTTCCAAGACTACACCCAAACCACAGCACAAGTGTGAATCTATTCACAAGGCGTACATGTATCCTTTGCCACTGGATGTTCTTATTGGACAAGCGTGTCAAGCCTGTAGCTCCAATATGATGAGTATGATTAGACCAGATGAACATAGTCACCTGGGTATGGCCATACACTTTCTCAATCATCTCATTCAGGGGGGCCCCTCTAGAACATCACACTCCTTAAACAAGGAGACGGCAATCCTTTATCTATCACTAGTGCCCTAACCTGACTCAAGCTCATTATCCAAGATAGTCTATAACCATCATGTTTCAAATGATATTGAACTACCTCAAAACAATGACAATCATCATTTAGAAACACAAGTGATCTCAAGTCAGAGGACATGTGCCACTTGTTGCAATCAAGGATCATTCACATTGTGACAAGCAATTGAATATCCTAGTATGGTCTGTCCAGTACATCCAATGTACCCATGAGTCTACATCTTATTCCATGCTCGAAGCATCCTATAAGATTAGAACACATATTAGTCTCAAGCATATCAAGGCTGTCTCATGTTCACCAAGATATCTCGACTAAGGACTTTATAGCATGTCAGCCTAGCTGAACAGCTTTGAGACATTATTCAGAAGTACGCTAATTGCAGCAGACAAGGTAACAACCTGAATAACAACCATGCCTTTATAAACACAAGAGTTTATTACATGAGACTGATACAATCCCAAGGCCTCAAACATTAGCCTTAAGGGCATACCCCAACAAGAACGCTATAATCTGACAAAGCTTTTCTTTCAGAGCAAACTGGCTGAAGGGAGCCCAGTTGGAGCTCACGTGCTCAAGATGATTGGGCACAAGGAGGCTCTGGAGAAACTGGGGCATACCATCAACCAGGAGCTTGCTGTAGACATTATTCTGCAGTCTCTCCCGCCCTCTTTCGATGCGTTCATTATTAATTTTAATATGAACAAGATCGATTGTACTCCGGCAGAGCTGCTGAATATGCTCTTGACAACTGAGGAGACTCTGAAGGGAAAGCCTTCAACCTCTGTCTTAATGGTTCCTTCTAGGAACAAGAAGAAGGGGAAGAAGGGCAAAGCCCCTGTCAAGAACTACAGTAAGGCTCTGAAACAAAAGGTTAAGCGGTCGAAGGACAACAGGTGTTTCCACTGTGGCCAGCTGGGTCACTGGAAAAAGGACTGTAAAGCGCTCCAAGGAGATAAGAGGGGAAGCATCGCTTCTGGCTCAGGTATATATGTGACTGAGGTCATGTTATCTTCTTCTTCTATTTCATGTGTGTTGGACACTGCATGTGGAGTTCACATTTGTTCAAATGTGCAGGAACTCAAGAGAAGAAGGCAGGTGGGACAGCATTAGGTAGACCTACGCGTTGGAAACGGGGCACGGGTTGCTGCTGTTGCTGTAGGAGACTATTTCATTTCTTTACCATCTGGCATTGTATTGGAATTAAACAATTGTTATTTTGTACCCAGTATAACCAAGAATATTGTAACATCCCACATTCTTAACCCCAAATGAATAACACAATCACAAAGGTAATAGGATGTTTCATATAAGATCGATCAAATGCTAGGTAAAACCGAGTTCAAGAAAACACGATCTGAAAATTTTCATAATTCATAACACATAAAATCTTCAAAGCACAAATCTCATAAATCACATAAAGGTACCTGCCACCACGCAATACGTGCACTAGACATATGCACGTTACAGTTGTATCAAAACCGATTGCAAAAATACACCTCAACTTCAATTTCAAAACAAATCCACAAAATCGATTTTATAAACTAATACCAAACACCGAAACCAGGCCGAAGCCCGCGGTGACACAAAAATCCAACTCAGTTAACTGCCACGATCTGGCAACACAAATTCACATAGTTCACATTGTTCACATCACATGGTTCACATAGTTCATATAAATCATAAGTTTTAGCCACAACCGGCATCATAATCATAAACACATTAAGCATAATTCACAGCATCCATATAATGCTAACTGCGCCCCTGCTCTACACCTGAAAATAGTGAGGGGTGAGCTACACAGCCCAGTGAGTGGATAGTCTAATTGACCATCCATAACATACTCTCAAAAACATATGCGGATTATTTTAAAAATCTTTAACAGGATATCATGTCAACACATAATAACAAATTCGATGCAAAAGTCATATAAGCAGCCAAAAATATACACACCAACATATAATAACCTCAGGTTCTAGAGTTATACTCTAAACCAACCGAACACACATATTCTAAACCAACTAAACACACCATACTTAATTAACCTAGTTGTCCAGCATATTCACAAAGTGACCAATATGGTCTAACCCGGCTTGGCCAAAG
Source organism: Costus lasius (assembly GCA_027563935.2). Lineage (NCBI taxonomy): Eukaryota > Viridiplantae > Streptophyta > Magnoliopsida > Zingiberales > Costaceae > Costus > Costus lasius. The sequence goes on from CM050446.2 coordinate 47,482,692, forward strand.
CACTGGGAGCTGCAAAATCTCGTGCAACACATAAACATGGACAGTGAATAGAATCAGGAGGTGGCCCCCGTCAGGTCACGACGTGGCACGCTGGTCTATCACGCCATAACATAAAACGAGAATGATGACATCAAGAGGTGGCCCCTGTCTGATCAGGACATGGCACTTTGCGTCTTATATCATTCCCAACACATATAAGAGTAATGACATCAAGAGGTGGCCCCTGTCTGATCAAGACATGGCACTTTGCGTCTTATATTACCCCATCACATAAAAGAGTAGTGACATCAAGAGGTGGCCCCTGTCTGACCAAGACATGGCACTTTGCGTCAAAACCCGTTCTCCCAAAAGGTTCCTACTGGACAACAGACACATCTTATTTCATATTTCACAAGGGTGGACATATTTCACAAAGGTCACATAAACGGACTCCTAAGTGTCAACTAGACTCTAGGATAGTCATCACAAAAATCACATCGGGCAGGCTGAGCATCAACCCCCATCACAATAATCATAATAGGCAGGCTGATCATCAACCCCCTTCACATATCACAATACAGGGCTGAAATTCAGACCCTTAACATATCACATAAGGACTATCCCCTTGAGTTCATAGTTACACCTAGCCTTAGTCCTAACCATCACATGATCATCACAGATAATATTCGAAAACCCCATATCAACATAATTTTCGAAATTCACATAATCACATAATATTCATATTTCACATAATCACATAATGATCAACATAAAATTCCAAGGGTCACATAAACACTTAATATTTAACAATCACATAATTACATAATATTAACAATCATATACTATGGTGTGGTCCTTAGATTTCATGCTGATTAGTTCAATCAAAACTTACTATGTTATCACCCAAATTTATCTCAGACAAAAATACAAGTTACACCCACAAAGAACATAAAATTAAAACAGGCATTCATAAAATCAGCATAAAATGTAAAACATATATTCTTATAATTTACTTTACAAATTACCACAATTACCACAAATTACCATATGTAAACATGTTAAATACAATTATCAAATTTCGGTTTAACTACAATTAACAATGTTTCGGCTACAAAAATCATTGGTTTAATATTACTAAAATTCTTTATAAAATACCTAATTAACAAGAAATTCATGCTCAATGTTCAATGATTTAATACTACCAAAATACCTTAAATTTCATACAAATTTCGGTTAAACAAACACCAAGATTAATTCGGTTTTTACAACAATTTACATGATATATACCTTCTTGCAATTTTCGGTTTTTCACATGAAGAACAACTAATGCCTTAAATTCAATTTTCATCATATAATTACCTTTGTCAAAATTCGGTTTTCATCATATAATCATCTTTACAAAAATTCGGTTTTCATCATAGTGAAATCTTGAATTTCGGTTTTAGCATGATAATGTTTCCAACAAACAAGTGTCTCATCTAATACATCAATTAACACAAACAAATAGATAGCAATCAATTAGACACTCCACTCACCTCATAAATCGAAAATTCTCCACAAAAGAAATCGTCCAAAGCTTTTGAAGTCACCCAAAGGATCTCCAAGAAATCGCCAAGAAAGTTTCACCTCAAGGAAAATTCGTCAAGGGGAAGAAGATGAAGGAAGAACACCAAAAATCGCCTCCAAGCTTTCCAAGAGTCGCCAAGTTCTTCCAAGCCGCCACCTTAATTTTCTCAAGACTCCAAAATCGCCAATAATCTCACCCTAGTCGAATTTACCACTTAAACTTTGGGTTTCTAAATTTTAAACCCTTTAACCCATTAATTCCAATAGGTTTAACCCACTTAACTAATAATTTCGAATTTTCAAACCCAATTAGCTAATTCGAATTTTTATTCCAATATCCCATAGTTAACCAATTAATTTAATTAACTTATCCAATAACCAATCACTTAACCGAAAATCCAATAAGAATTTAAGTTAACATCCAATAAGGATTAAATTAATTAACCAATAAGGTCTAATTAATTAACTCACAATTTACAACCATAATTCCTAAATAATTTATCATGAACAACCCATAATAAATTATCATAACTTAACAGCCAACAATCAAATAAATAATTTCTAATTAATTAACTATCAACAACCAATACATAGAAAATATCATAATCGATAATTTTATTTAAATCAATAATTTATCATAATTTATCATAGAAAATAATGCTTACCAGAACTTAAGATCCTTGGATCTTACATTCCTCCCTCCTTATAAAGCTTTAGTCCTCTAAAGCTCAGCATCCATATCATCAAAGAGGTAAGCATAATTTTTCCTCATATCAGCTTCAGTCTCCCAAGTCGCTTCTTCAACTGATTGATTTCCCCAGATAACCTTTACCAAAGGTATAGTCTTGTTCCTCAGAACTTTATCCTTCCTATCCACAATCCGGAGAGGTCTTTCCTCAAAAGTCAAGTCACTCTGAATCTGAAGAGGTTCCAACTCCAACACATGAGATGGATCAGGATGATACTTCCTCAAAGCAGAGACATGGAATACATTATGTACATGATCCATAGTAGGAGGTAAAGCTAAACGGTAAGCTACTGGACCAACTCTCTCAATAATATCAAAAGGACCTACAAACCTAGGGCTCAACTTGCCCTTTTTGCCAAACCTCATAACACCCTTAGTAGGTGACATCTTCAAGAACACATGGTCTCCTACCATAAACTCCAAAGGACGACGACGGTCATCAGCATAACTCTTCTGTCTGTCCCGAGCAATTTTCAGTTTATCCTGAATCTCTCTGACCTTATCAGTAGTCTCCTGAACTGCATCAGATCTCAAAATCATTCTGTCACCAGTTTCTTCCCAACACAAGGGAGTCCTACACCTTCTCCCATACAAAGCCTCATAAGGAGCCATCTGAATACTGGAGTGGAAACTATTATTATAAGTGAACTCTATCAAAGATAGGTCCCGGTTCCACTCAGAACTCCAATCGACCACATAGGCTCTCAACAAATCTTCTAGAGTCTGTATAGTACACTCCGTCTGGCCATCAGACTGAGGATGGTATGCGGTACTAAAACTCAACTTAGTACCCAAACCCTCCTGTAAACTCCTCCAAAATCTGGACAGAAATCGAGAATCCCTATCAGACACAATATCAACTGGCACTCCATGTAGTCTGACTATCTCATCAATGTACAATCTGGCCAGTCTCTTTAAAGAATACGTCATCTTAATCGGAAGAAAATGGGCTGATTTGGTGAGTCTATCAACAATCACCCAAATAGCATCATGACCCAATCTGGTTCTGGGCAAATCACATACAAAATCCATACTGATGCATTCCCACTTCCACTCAGGAATAGGAAGAGACTGCAACAAACCCCCAGGCTTCTGGTGTTCAGCCTTTATAGTCTGACAGGTCAAACACCTAGAGACAAAATCAAATACTTCATTCTTCATACCCGGCCACCAAAAATTTTTTTTTTTTTTTTTTTTAAGGTCCTGATACATCTTAGTCACGCCAGGATGTAGAGAATATTTGGAGTTATGGCTGTCCTCCAATATTTCTTTCCTCAAGCTCGGTTCCTCAGGGACACATACCCTTCCACGAAACCGAAGAATACCATCATCAGACAGGCTAAAATCCTGAACTGCGCCATCACCCAGACTATCCCTGATCTGAACTAATCTCAGATCCACAGACTGCTGATCTCTGATCTTCTGCAACAAAGCAGACTGTACTCTGAGAAAAGCCACATAACCAGACTGAACTTTAGGAGAAACACTGATCCTGAGATCGCTGAACTCCTGCAGTAACCGCCACTCACTAACCCGTAAAGCAGCTACTGAAGTAACTGGATGTCTGCTCAGAGCATCCGCCACTACATTGGCCTTTCCAGCCTGATACTGAATAGAGAAGTCATAATCTTTGATCAACTCCATCCATCTTCTCTGTCTCATATTCAACTCCTTCTGAGTGAAGATATACTTGAGACTCTGGTGATCAGTGAACAGATCAAACTCCTGACCCAACAATTAGTGACGCCATATCTTCAAAGCAAAGACTACGGCCGCCAACTCTAAATCATGAGTAGGGTAGTTCAATTCATACTCCTTCAGTTGTCTCGAAGCATAGGCTACCACAGAACCCTTCTGCATCAAGACACAACCCAACCCTTTGCCAGAAGCATCTGTATAAACAGTAAACCTTTCCCCATCACTAGGAATAATGAGGATCGGTGTACTAGTCAATCTCCTTTTTCAGCTCTTGGAAGCTCTCTTCACACTTGTCATCCCAAATAAACTTAGCCTCCTTTCTGGTTAATTTAGTTAAAGGACCCGCCAGCTTGGAGAACCCCTCAACAAATCTCCAGTAGTAACCTGCTAAACCCAGGAAACTCTTGATCTCAGTAGCACTAGTCGGTCTTCCCCAATTAAGGATGGCTTGCACCTTAACTGGATCCACAGACACCCCCTGACCAGAAATCACGTGTCCCAGAAAACTGATTTTCTCTAGCCAAAATTCACACTTACTAGCCTTGGCATATAACCGGTTCTTCCTCAGAACCTCTAGTACTCTTCGCAAGTCACTGACATGATCTGAAGTAGTCCGTGAGTATACCAAAATATCGTCTATAAAGACTACCACACAAGAGTCAAGCAATTCATGGAATACCCTGTTCATCAAATCCATGAAGACAGCAGGTGCATTCGTCAGTCCAAAAGGCATAACTAAAAATTCGAAATGCCCATACCTGGTCCTGAAAGCAGTCTTAAATATATCCTCATCCTTGACCCTAAGCTGATAATACCCTGATCTCAGATCAATCTTAGAGAACACTGTAGCTCCCTGTAATTGATCAAATAGATCATCAATTCTGGGAAGAGGATACTTATTCTTAATGGTCACTTGGTTCAACTGCCTGTAGTCTATACACATCCTCAGGGTTCCATCCTTCTTCTTCACAAATAGCACTGGCGCTCCCCAGGGAGAAGCACTAGGCCGAATATACCCTTTCTCTAGCAATTCCTCCAGTTGTTTCTTAAGCTCGGCCAACTCTGAAGTAGCCATACGATAAGGAGCTCTGGAGATAGGTGCCGTACCCGGCGCCAACTCAATGCCAAATTCTACTTCTCTAACTGGTGGTAAACCTGAAAATTCCTCAGAGAACACATCAGGAAATTCTTTCACCACCGCCATCTGAGTCAAATCAGAAGTAGAATCATCCTGCACCTTAACATGCGCAAGATAACCCTTGCACCCGCTAGCAAGTAACTTCCTGGCCTGCAGGAAAGATATCACATGCGGTCTTTGGTCTGACACTAGACCTCTCACAAAAATCCGGTTTCCATCTAACAGATTTAAAGTGATTACTTTCTCAAAGCAATCCACAGAGGCATGATGTGAGGACAACCAATCCATACCTAGAATGACATCATAGTCTTGCATGCCTAGGAGGATTAAATCCACTAGAAACTCATAACCCTCTACATGCATCACACAATCAGCACACACAGTGTCTGTAGATAATGACTTTCCTAAGGGAGTACTCACAGACACAACATAATCTAGCATCTTAGGTAACACAGGTAAACATGCAGCAAACTTAACAGATACAAAAGACAAATTTGCACCAGGGTCAAATAGAATGCGAGCTAACTGATCAAATACAATAAGGTACCTTCCACGACGGATCGGGAAGCTCGTGTATCCTTCTCAGCCACAGCATAGACTCGTGTCTGGACTGTAGGCTTCTCTGCGCCTCTAGGCTGCATCTCAGGCTCTTTGCAATCCTTGACCATGTGTCCTGGTTTCTTACACCTGAAGCATACACCATTCTTCTTATGACAATCTTTCACTAGATGTCCCTTGAGCCCACAATAACTACAAGTCCGGTCCTCTGTGATACTGTTTTTCACATCCCTGGCATCCCTGAACTGCTGCGGTGCATCCCTGGACTGCTGCGGTGCCTTATAAGAGTAAGGCTTATACCTGCTCTTCTTGGTGTCCTTATGTTTAGGGTACTTCTTACCCTTGCCGCCACTGCCATACTGAGGAGCCGCCGCCTCAGCTGCAGGAACCACTGTCACGGCAACATGAGAACTCCTCTCAGCTATGTATCTCTCAATGGTGCGTGCTCGCCCAACAGTCTCATGTCTTTCTTCGGCAAGTCTCACCACGCCCTTCCACCACTCATCTGCGTCCGCACGCATCATATAGGTGGTCAGACATAACTTATCCTCATCTGAGCAGCGCATGACTTGGAAAATCTTTTCCAAGCACAACTGCCAGTTCTCAGCAGTACTGGATTCTGAGCCCCCATAAAAAGAACTAGGACCCAGTTTCTGGAATTCACTCACAAGTGAAGCATAGCGCCTGTGAGCGCCCTCCACACACATACCATAGTCAGGAAAACAAACATAAACCTATCAGGTGTCTAGCAATACACAAACATGTTTTCCCCCCGAACTAAGTTTTAGCTAGCCAACTCCTCTGATACCATTCTGTAACATCCCACATTCTTAACCCCAAATGAATAACACAATCACAAAGGTAATAGGATGTTTCATATAAGATCGATCAAATGCTAGGTAAAACCGAGTTCAAGAAAACACGATCTGAAAATTTTCATAATTCATAACACATAAAATCTTCAAAGCACAAATCTCATAAATCACATAAAGGTACCTGCCACCACGCAATACGTGCACTAGACATATGCACGTTACAGTTGTATCAAAACCGATTGCAAAAATACACCTCAACTTCAATTTCAAAACAAATCCACAAAATCGATTTTATAAACTAATACCAAACACCGAAACCAGGCCGAAGCCCGCGGTGACACAAAAATCCAACTCAGTTAACTGCCACGATCTGGCAACACAAATTCACATAGTTCACATTGTTCACATCACATGGTTCACATAGTTCATATAAATCATAAGTTTTAGCCACAACCGGCATCATAATCATAAACACATTAAGCATAATTCACAGCATCCATATAATGCTAACTGCGCCCCTGCTCTACACCTGAAAATAGTGAGGGGTGAGCTACACAGCCCAGTGAGTGGATAGTCTAATTGACCATCCATAACATACTCTCAAAAACATATGCGGATTATTTTAAAAATCTTTAACAGGATATCATGTCAACACATAATAACAAATTCGATGCAAAAGTCATATAAGCAGCCAAAAATATACACACCAACATATAATAACCTCAGGTTCTAGAGTTATACTCTAAACCAACCGAACACACATATTCTAAACCAACTAAACACACCATACTTAATTAACCTAGTTGTCCAGCATATTCACAAAGTGACCAATATGGTCTAACCCGGCTTGGCCAAAGCACTGGGAGCTGCAAAATCTCGTGCAACACATAAACATGGACAGTGAATAGAATCAGGAGGTGGCCCCCGTCAGGTCACGACGTGGCACGCTGGTCTATCACGCCATAACATAAAACGAGAATGATGACATCAAGAGGTGGCCCCTGTCTGATCAGGACATGGCACTTTGCGTCTTATATCATTCCCAACACATATAAGAGTAATGACATCAAGAGGTGGCCCCTGTCTGATCAAGACATGGCACTTTGCGTCTTATATTACCCCATCACATAAAAGAGTAGTGACATCAAGAGGTGGCCCCTGTCTGACCAAGACATGGCACTTTGCGTCAAAACCCGTTCTCCCAAAAGGTTCCTACTGGACAACAGACACATCTTATTTCATATTTCACAAGGGTGGACATATTTCACAAAGGTCACATAAACGGACTCCTAAGTGTCAACTAGACTCTAGGATAGTCATCACAAAAATCACATCGGGCAGGCTGAGCATCAACCCCCATCACAATAATCATAATAGGCAGGCTGATCATCAACCCCCTTCACATATCACAATACAGGGCTGAAATTCAGACCCTTAACATATCACATAAGGACTATCCCCTTGAGTTCATAGTTACACCTAGCCTTAGTCCTAACCATCACATGATCATCACAGATAATATTCGAAAACCCCATATCAACATAATTTTCGAAATTCACATAATCACATAATATTCATATTTCACATAATCACATAATGATCAACATAAAATTCCAAGGGTCACATAAACACTTAATATTTAACAATCACATAATTACATAATATTAACAATCATATACTATGGTGTGGTCCTTAGATTTCATGCTGATTAGTTCAATCAAAACTTACTATGTTATCACCCAAATTTGTCTCAGACAAAAATACAAGTTACACCCACAAAGAACATAAAATTAAAACAGGCATTCATAAAATCAGCATAAAATGTAAAACATATATTCTTATAATTTACTTTACAAATTACCACAATTACCACAAATTACCATATGTAAACATGTTAAATACAATTATCAAATTTCGGTTTAACTACAATTAACAATGTTTCGGCTACAAAAATCATTGGTTTAATATTACTAAAATTCTTTATAAAATACCTAATTAACAAGAAATTCATGCTCAATGTTCAATGATTTAATACTACCAAAATACCTTAAATTTCATACAAATTTCGGTTAAACAAACACCAAGATTAATTCGGTTTTTACAACAATTTACATGATATATACCTTCTTGCAATTTTCGGTTTTTCACATGAAGAACAACTAATGCCTTAAATTCAATTTTCATCATATAATTACCTTTGTCAAAATTCGGTTTTCATCATATAATCATCTTTACAAAAATTCGGTTTTCATCATAGTGAAATCTTGAATTTCGGTTTTAGCATGATAATGTTTCCAACAAACAAGTGTCTCATCTAATACATCAATTAACACAAACAAATAGATAGCAATCAATTAGACACTCCACTCACCTCATAAATCGAAAATTCTCCACAAAAGAAATCGTCCAAAGCTTTTGAAGTCACCCAAAGGATCTCCAAGAAATCGCCAAGAAAGTTTCACCTCAAGGAAAATTCGTCAAGGGGAAGAAGATGAAGGAAGAACACCAAAAATCGCCTCCAAGCTTTCCAAGAGTCGCCAAGTTCTTCCAAGCCGCCACCTTAATTTTCTCAAGACTCCAAAATCGCCAATAATCTCACCCTAGTCGAATTTACCACTTAAACTTTGGGTTTCTAAATTTTAAACCCTTTAACCCATTAATTCCAATAGGTTTAACCCACTTAACTAATAATTTCGAATTTTCAAACCCAATTAGCTAATTCGAATTTTTATTCCAATATCCCATAGTTAACCAATTAATTTAATTAACTTATCCAATAACCAATCACTTAACCGAAAATCCAATAAGAATTTAAGTTAACATCCAATAAGGATTAAATTAATTAACCAATAAGGTCTAATTAATTAACTCACAATTTACAACCATAATTCCTAAATAATTTATCATGAACAACCCATAATAAATTATCATAACTTAACAGCCAACAATCAAATAAATAATTTCTAATTAATTAACTATCAACAACCAATACATAGAAAATATCATAATCGATAATTTTATTTAAATCAATAATTTATCATAATTTATCATAGAAAATAATGCTTACCAGAACTTAAGATCCTTGGATCTTACAAATATTATCTCTATTCCTGCTCTTGTCAGGAAAGGATTTGCCTTTGAATGCTATATTTCAAAGTGTGTACTTTCTCTTGATAATATTGTTTATGCTATTGGTTCAATTAACAATGGGTTATTCATGTTGGACATGGAATATTCTATACAAAACATTGATAATAAGAAAGCCAAGTATGCTGAAGACAGCACCTTGTTATGGCATAGTCATTTAGGCCATATTAACAAGAAGCGCATTAAGCGGTTGCATGATCATGGACTGCTGGGATCATTCTCCTATGAGGAGATTGATACAAGCAAAGCTTGTTTGATGGGTAAAATGACGAAGTCACCTTTTCCTAACAAAGGTCAAAGGGCTTCAGGTTTACTTGACCTTATACACAGTGATGTGTGTGGGCCGTTTAGTAAACATGCCAGAGGTGGCTATCAGTACTTCATTACATTTACAGATGATTTCAGTAGATATGGTTATGTCTATCTAATGAGACATAAGAGTGAATCCTTTGACAAGTTCAAAGAGTTCAAGAATGAAGTACAGAATCAGCTAGGCCGAAATATCAAGGCACTTCGTGCTGATCGAGGTGGAGAATACCTGAGTCATGCGTTTACTGACTATCTGAAGGAGTGTGGGATTATCTCACAGGTCACTCCGCCAGGAACACCGCAATGGAATGGTGTGTCCGAGAGGAGAAATAGAACGTTACTTGATATGGTTCGTTCTATGATGAGTCAGGCTACTCTTCCATATTCCTTTTGGGGATTTGCACTGGAGACAGCTGCAAAGGTACTAAACCGAGTGCCATCCAAGGCAGTTTCAAAGACGCGATATGAATTATGGTATGGGAAATAGCCGAGCTTGACATTTATCAGGATCTGGGGTTGCGAGGCTTATGTCAAAAAGCTCGCCTCTGGGAAACTGGAGAGCAGATCTGAGAAATGCATCTTTGTCGGTTACCCTAAGGAAACTAAGGGTTATTATTTCTACGATCCCAAAGAGAACAAAGTATTTGTTGCTCGGACGGCCATATTTCTTGAGAAGGAGTTTCTTCTGCAAGAAGCCAGTGGGAGAGAAATAAAGCTGGATGAGAATCCAGAGGATGGACAAAGTAGTCAAGCACAGATGGATGTGCCTGAGCCGGTAGAACAGGTTATTGAACAACCTGAGGCTCAAATATCACGGGAACCGCGTAGATCGGGAAGGATCCGTCGTCAGCCTGAGTGCTATGACGGAGTCTACATCATTGATAATGATGAACCCCTTACTTATGCGGATGCGGTCAGTGGACCGGAGTCAGCTAGATGGCTTGAAGCTATGCGAGCCGAGATGGACTCCATGTCAGATAACCAAGTCTGGGATTTGGTTGATCCGCCTCCGGGAGTAATCCCTATAGGCTGTAAATGGATCTTCAAGAAGAAGATTGACATGGATGGTAACGTGGTTACCTATAAAGGCAGGCTAGTAGCGAAAGGTTTCAAACAAATCTACGGGATAGATTATGATGAAACTTTCTCTCCTGTAGCCATGTTTAAGTCTATTCGGATTCTTTTCGCGATAGCAGCATATTTCGATTATGAGATCTGGCAGATGGATGTGAAAACTGCTTTCCTTAATAGAAAACTGGATGAGGATATGTACATGACACAACCTGAAGGTTTCACTCATCCAGCAGATCGTCATAAAATATGCAAGTTAAAGAAGTCCATTTATGGACTTAAACAAGCATCTAGAAGCTGGAATATTCGTTTTGATGAATCAATCTCTGAGTTTGGTTTCATCAAGAACGAGGACGACCCGTGTGTATATAAGAGGTTTAGTGGGAGCGTGATTACATTCCTAGTCCTCTACGTCGATGACATCTTGATCATTGGAAATGATGTTCCTGAAATGCAGGCGGTTAAGGCATGGTTAAGGAAATGTTTCCAGATGAAAGATCTAGGAGAAGCAGCCTATGTGTTAGGTGTAAAGATCTACAGGGATAGATCTAAGAGGCTTCTCGGGCTGTGCCAAAGTACTTACATCGATAAAGTCCTGGAGAGATTTCATTTAGAGAATTCTAAACGAGGATATCTTCCAGTCAGACATGGTCTGAATCTTTCGAAGAGTCAGTGTCCACAAACACAGACTGAGAAAGATGAAATGGACAATACGCCTTATGCTTCGGCTATTGGGTCCATAATATATGCGATGTTGTGTACTCGCCCAGACGTCGCTTACGGGTTAAGCGTGACCAGTCGGTTCCAAAGTAATCCAGGTATGGCGCACTGGATTGCAGTCAAGAACATTTTAAAATATCTGCGGAGGACCAAAGATATGTTCTTGATATATGGTGGTCAGGAAGAACTCAGTATAGAAGGATATACTGACGCTTCGTTCCAGTCTGACCAGGATGATTTCCGATCGCAATCAGGCTATGTTTTTAGCTTGAATGATGGAGCAGTGGTGTGGAAGAGTTTCAAACAGTCAACTGTTGCTGATTCCACAACAGAAGCCGAGTATGTTGCAGCCTCGGAAGCATCCAAGGAGGCAGTGTGGATTCGTAAGTTCGTGAGAGAACTTGGTGTCGTTCCTTCGAGTGCAGATCCTTTGGTTATCTTTTGTGATAACACTGGAGCAATCGCACAAGCAAAGGAACCACGGTCGCACCAGAAGTCCAAGCACATACAGAGACGGTTTCACTTGATCCGGGAGATCATTGATCGGGGCGAGATCAAAATATGCAAGGTTCATACAGACGACAATCTGGCTGACCCACTTACCAAGCCTCTGGCGCAGCAGAAGCATGAGAAGCACTGTAATAATATGGGTTTGAGATTTCTCAACCATTAGATTAAGTGCAAGTGGGAGATTGTTGGGGTATGCCCTTAAGGCTAATGTTTGAGGCCTTGGGATTGTAACAGTATCATGTATAAACTCTTATGTTTATAAAGGCAATGGTTGTTATTCAGTTTGTTATATTATCTGCTGCAATACATATACTTCTGAATAATGTCTCAATGCTGTTCAGCTGGGCTGACATGCAGTAAAGTCCTTAGTCGATATATCTTGGCGAACATGAGACAGCCTTGATATGATTGAGACTAATATGTGTTCTAATCTTATAGGATGCTTCGAGCATGGAATAGATGTAGACTCATGGGTACATTGGATGTACTGGACAGACCCTACTAGGATATTAAATTGCTTGTCACAATGTGATGTTGGGGTATGCCCTTAAGGCTAATGTTTGAGGCCTTGGGATTGTATCAGTCTCATGTAATAAACTCTTGTGTTTATAAAGGCATGGTTGTTATTCAGGTTGTTACCTTGTCTGCTGCAATTAGTGTACTTCTGAATAATGTCTCAAAGCTGTTCAGCTAGGCTGACATGCTATAAAGTCCTTAGTCGAGATATCTTGGTGAACATGAGACAGCCTTGATATGCTTGAGACTAATATGTGTTCTAATCTTATAGGATACTTTGAGCATGGAATAAGATGTAGACTCATGGGTACATTGGATGTACTGGACAGACCCTATTAGGATATTCAATTGCTTGTCACAATGTGAATGATCCTTGATTGCAACAAGTGGCACATGTCCTCTGACTTGAGATCACTTGTGTTTCTAAATGATGATTGTCATTGTTTTGAGGTAGTTCAATATCATTTGAAACATGATGGTAATAGACTATCTTGGATAATGAGCTTGAGTCAGGTTAGGGCACTAGTGATAGATAAAGGATTGCCGTCTCCTTGTTTAAGGAGTGTGATGTTCTAGAGGGGCCCCCCTGAATGAGATGATTGAGAAAGTGTATGGCCATACCCAGGTGACTATGTTCATCTGGTCTAATCATACTCATCATATTGGAGCTACAGGCTTGACACGCTTGTCCAATAAGAACATCCAGTGGCAAAGGATACATGTACGCCTTGTGAATAGATTCACACTTGTGCTGTGGTTTGGGTGTAGTCTTGGAAGACTCTTTCCTTTATATCGGGAGACAGTGATGTGTTGCTAGATACCCCTCACTGATCGTGATAACGTGAGTTATCGTTACCGACATTTAAAGGAAACCCTCAGGGTCGCACAATTTGATGATATGGCTTACTTGAGTCAGATCGTGTGGACTGAATTGTTTGGGTTCAGTTTAAAGGGATTTAATCTCTGATTGTAAGTGAGATCTGGTCTGATCATGTTTGATTGATTAGGGCTTGAGATCGGTAAGCTTCGATCGAGAGAGATGATGCTAGATCGGTGAGATCAGGAGCATCAGGAGATGAACGGTTAGATCTTGAGCCTTAGGGTTCAATTTGGTCTAGACCAAGTGGCTTGAGCTATTTTGGTTTGGTTTATGAACCAAATTCGATTGGACGTTTTGGCTTGAACCGGTTCACAAAGGTGAACGCTTGGTTCAATGCCAATATGCGTTTTTGGGTTGGCATGAGCGCATGGCTTGATTATCTTCCATTTATGGAAAGTCATCAAGGCCGATTTCACTTTCAACGCCAAAACGCATATGCGTTGTGCACTTCACTTCAACGCCTTGAACTTTCGTTTGAAGGAGGTTGACGAAGTGGAGAGGTTTTACAAGAGGAGCTCTCGGCCAAAAGGGAATCATCTCATCATCCCCTTCCATTCGACAAGAAAGATTGGGTGCCTTGCTAGCACAAGGGACGCCAAGGAAGTAAGCGTTCTTCATCTTGTGTGTGAACTTTTGGAGGAGATCTAAGTTGCTCTCTTCTTCCAAGCCGACCTCCAAGCCAATGGCGTTGGTATGAATCTCCCTCTTGATCTAATCCATCTATCAAAGTTGATTATATGAGCATATAAGCGATTGTATAGATGAAATCCTAGCAAACTTGCATGCGCCCCCTAAATTAGGGTTTCATCTGCTTGCGCTCCCCCTCGAAGGGGACTCTTCATGTGAATAATCCTTGATTGCAACAAGTGGCACATTTCCTCTGACTTGAGATCACTTGTGTTTCTAAATGATGATTGTCATTGTTTTGAGGTAGTTCAATATCATTTGAAACATAATGGTTATAGACTATCTTGGATGGTGAGCTTGAGTCAGGTTAGGGCACTAGTGATAGATAAAGGATTGCCGTCTCCTTAATTGGAGTGTGATGTTCTAAAGGGGCCCCCCTCTGTATGAGATGATTGAGAAAGTGTATGGCCATACCCAGGTGACAGTGTTCATCTGATCTAATCATGCTCATCATATTGGAGCTACAAGCTTGACACGCTTGTCCAATAAGAACATCCAGTGGCAAAGGAAATTTGCATGCCTTGTGAATTGGATTCACACTTGTGCTGTGGTTTGGGTGTAGTCTTGGAAGACTCTTTCCTTTATATCGGGAGACAGTGATGTGTTGCTAGATACCCCTCACTGATCGTGATAACGTAAGTTATCGTTACCGACATTTAAAGGAAACCCTTAGGGTCGCACAATTTGATGATATGGCTTACTTAAGTCAGATCGTGTGGACTGAATTGTTTGGGTTCAGTTTAAAGGGATTTAGTCTCTGATTGTAAGTGAGATCTAGTCTGATCATGTTTGATTGATTAGGGCTTGAGATCGGTAAGCTTCGATTGAGAGAATAGATGCTAGATCAGTGAGATCAGGAGCATCAAGAGATCAATGGTCAGATCTTAAGCCTTAGGGGTTTATTATAATCTGGACTAATTGCTTGGTTTATTTGGTTATTGAACCAAATCGATTTGAACCAGCTCATTGGATGAGCGTATGGTTCAAGTTGGCATTTGCGATTGGGGTCACTTGAACGTTGAGATGGTTTTGCTATTTTTAGATAGCATGTCACAACGTGACCACATCTCTCTCACGTCGCCCCTCTCTCGCCCTCTGGTCGCCGTTTTGCCTTTGGCTCTTCACACATTCGTGTGAGAAAAGGTGGTAGACGAAAGAAGAAAAAAAATTGCCAAGCAAGGAAAGCTCTCTCTTCCCTTCAAACGATCAAAGACACCTTGGACGATCCTTGCTAGCACAAGGGACGACAAGAAGGAGCAAGCCGTTGATCATCTTGTGTGTGACGATTTGGAGGAGACCTCTTTTGTTCTCTTGCTTCCAAGGCGCCATCTAGAAATGGCCATGGTATGAATCGCATTCTTTCTTGCATTCAAAAGTTTTAATGTTGATCATAATACATGCATCGATCCCATGAAACCCTAGTATCCGCTGCCCATGTTTTGTATGCGCCACTTTAGGGTTTCGGCCCCCCTTATTGAAAGGGGACTTTCATGATCTACTGGCTCAGGCTCATCCAACTGTGCTTGACTACTTTGTCCTTCTTCTGGATTCTCATCCAGCTTTATTTCTCTCCCACTGGCCTCTTGCAGAAGAAATTCCTTCTCAAGAAAAACAGCCGTCCGAGCAACAAATACTTTGTTCTCTTTGGGATCGTAGAAATAATAACCCTTTGTTTCTTTAGGGTAACCGACAAAGATACATTTATCAGATCTGCTCTCTAGTTTCCCAGAGGCGAGCTTTTTGACATAAGCCTCGCAACCCCAGATCTTAATAAATGTCAAGCTCGGCTGTTTCCCATACCATAACTCATATGGAGTCTTTGAAACGGCCTTGGATGGCACTCGGTTTAGTACCTTTGCAACTGTTTCCAGTGCAAACCCCCAAAAGGAGTAAGGTAGAGTAGCCTGACTCATCATAGAACGAACCATATCCAGTAAGGTTCTATTTCTCCTCTCGGACACACCATTCCATTGCGGTGTTCCTGGCGGAGTGAGCTGTGAGATAATCCCACACTCCTTCAGATAGTCAGTAAACTCATGACTCAAGTATTCTCCACCTCGATCTGAGCAAAGTGCCTTGATATTTCGGCCTAGCTGATTTTGTACTTCATTTTTGAACTCTTTGAACTTGTCAAAAGATTCACTCTTATGTCTCATTAGATAGACATAACCATACCTACTGAAATCATCAGTAAAGGTAATGAAGTATGAATAGCCACCTCTGGCATGTTTACTAAATGGCCCACACACATCACTGTGAATGAGGTCAAGTAAACCTGAAGCCCTTTGACCTTTGATAGAAAAAGGAGACTTCATCATTTTACCCAATAAACAAGCTTTGCATGTATCAAGCTCCTCATAGGAGAATGATCCCAGCAGTCCATGGTCATGCAACCGCTTAATGCGCTTCATGTTAATATGGCCTAAACGACTATGCCATAACAAGGTGCTGTCATCAGCATACTTGGCTTTCTTAATATCAATCTGTTGTATTGAACATTCCATGTCCAACATGAATAATGAAGGTCCCCACAAGGGGGCGAAACCCTAACTCATAGGCGCATATGGGAATGAAAGCAGCGGAAAGGGGGTTTCTAGATCTTGCATGCTGTATGATTAATAAAAATGACCCAATTGCAAATAGAAAAGGATCATACCATAGCCATTTCTAGATGGCGCCTTGGAAGCAAAGATCAAACTTGATCTTCTCTAGAGGTGACGCACACAGTTGATGTCGCCTACTCCCTTTGCGATCCTTGTGCTAGCAAGGCCCAAAGATGTCCTTGTCGAGTGGAAGGGAAGAGATGTCTTGGCTTGGCGATTCTTTTCTTCCTCCTCGTCGAGCTCTTCACCACCGTATGTTCTCTCGTCAAGAGCAAGAGACAAGGCGACTAACGAAAAGAGGAAAGGCGTGAACGTGAGAGAGGATCACGTAAGAGAAGTGCTATCTAAAAATAGCATGCCACTTCTCTTCATGCGATCATGGGTTTACCCATTCGCAAACTCCACTTCACCCTTGAACCATGCGCTCATTCATGAGCCGGTTCACTTGAATTTGGTTCAATAACCAAATAAACCAAGCCATAAGTCCAGATCACATTAAAACCCTAAGGTACTTGATCTGACCGTTCATCTCCCGATGCTCCTGATCTCACCGATCCAGCATCCATTCTCTCAATCGAAGCTTACCGTTCTCAAGCCCTAATCAATCAAACATGATTAGACTAGATCTCACTTACAATCAGAGATTAAATCCCTTTAAACTGAACCTGAACAATTCAGTCCACACGATCTGACTCAAGTAAGCCATATCATCAAATTGTGCGACCCTGAGGGTTTCCTTTAAATGTCGGTAACGATAACTCACGTTATCACGATCAGTGAGGGGTATCTAGCAACACATCACTGTCTCCCGATATAAAGAAAAGAGTCTTCCAAGACTACACCCAAAAACAGCACAAGTGTTAACCAACTCACAAGGCATGCATAAATCCTTTGCCACTGGATGTTCTTATTGGACAAGCGTGTCAAGCTTGTAACTCCAATATGATGAGCATGATTAGATCAGATGAACATAGTCACCTGGGTATGGCCATACACTATTCTCAATCATCTCATCCAGGGGGCCCCTTTAGAACATCACACTCCAATTAAGGAGACGGCAATCCTTTGTCTATCACTAGTGCCCTAACCTGACTCAAGCTCACCATCCAAGATAGCCTATAATCATTATGTTTCAAATGATATTGAACTAACTCAAAATAATGACAATCATCATTTAGAAAA
Source organism: Costus lasius (assembly GCA_027563935.2). Classification (NCBI taxonomy): domain Eukaryota; kingdom Viridiplantae; phylum Streptophyta; class Magnoliopsida; order Zingiberales; family Costaceae; genus Costus; species Costus lasius. The sequence continues at coordinate 47,500,819 of CM050446.2, forward strand.
CACAAGTGATCTCAAGTCAGAGGAAATGTGCCACTTGTCGCAATCAAGGATTATTCACATTGTGACAAACAATTGAATATCCTAGTAGGGTCTGTCCAGTACATCCAATGTACCCATGAGTCTACCTCTTATTCCATGCTCGAAGCATCCTATAAGATTAGAACACATATTAGTCTCAATCATATCAAGGCTGTCTCATGTTCACCAAGATATATCGACTAAGGACATTACAGCATGTCAGCCTAGCTGAACAGCTTTGAGACATTATTCAGAAGTACAATTATTGCAGCAGACAATATAACAACCTGAATAACAACCATGCCTTTATAAACATAAGAGTTTATTACATGATACTGATACAATCCCAAGGCCTCAAACATTAGCTGATGCAGGAGCATTTTGACATATTTGACTTAATTTTGACTTAGTCAATTTTTGCATAATTATCGTATATCTTGATTGAACTTAAGACTTCATCAATGTTTATATTTAAAATTTGACTTCATAGAATCACTAATCCTAATTATTTGTCATGTCATGAATGCGAGGTTAAGCCCATTGAATGAATTATCAAGGTCAAACCATCAAGCCCAAGTTTAGCTCAAGCTAATCAAGTTTAAAGGATAAACCAGCCAAGAGATGAAGCCCAGGTTGCTGCCCACAAAGATGAGCTGCCCTTGCACCCGTTGCAGCTAACTTGAACAAGAAGGAACGCAGGTTTTTAGCCAGCGTATGGAAGAAGAAAGTTCTCAGCTCAAACGAGAAGCTTTGCCAAATGCAGTAAACTGAACTTGAGAGCAAAGGAGACAAACTGCAGCTTACCCAAAGAAGAAGTGAACGTTGGAACTTGCAGCCAACGGTCACAAAAAAAAGCTTCGAGCTTCAACGCACGCCTATCTTCTCTTTGTTGTTCTATAAATGTAATCTCCCCCAATGTATTAGAGAGCAGACAAGTTTTGACAATGAATGAAATAGTTTTCGTATCTTCCTCCTATCGGATGGTCTCCTCTTCTCTTCTCTAGGTGCCGGGCACCTCCCCCTTCTCTTCTCCGGCGCTTGTGTCGCCACCTTCTTCGTCTCCTCCAACCAAACACGCTGCTCCTGGTCTCCAGACTCCAGTCCAGTTCCCTGCTACGTCGCCGCTTCCTGCAATCCAACACCTAATCGCCACTTCCAGCCACGCTACACAACCGATTTCATCCTCTCCTACCGTAGCTCACCGTTGCTGATTCCCAGCCTCTACCCCTCCAACCAAGTCCCGCACCTCCAGCCCATCACCTGTTGCCATCGTCGCTCCACATTGACCTCAGCCCTGTTGCCGAAAGATCCACCCGAAACATCCCCTGCTTCAGCCTGCAAGTCCCATTGTTGTTGCTTCCTGGCGTCGTGCATCCAATCTAGGAGGCCGATCAAGCCGAAACTTTGGCCACCTCCTCTCCTTCTCCATCCGAACCCACAACCGGAGGGATCGCCCCATCCGCCGTCTGGATCACCGGAATCGGAAGATTTCCGGTGACGCCTCAGCTCACGCCCCTGTTTCCGCCCTTCTCCACTGATCACCGTCGATCTCCTCCGACAAGCCCCCGTTCGACCCCAAACTCCAGCCACGAGTTCGTCGTGGTCAGGGTAACGTCCAGCTGTAACAGGTTTGGCGTTCGTGCACCACCGGACGAACGGCGACGACCTATGTTCCTCCTACGCACTTCCCCTGTTCTGACAGAACAGGCGCTTCTCCGCCTCTGCCAATGCTCCGTCGTTCCGCCACCCCTCGCCGTTGCTCTGGCGCCGTCAACACCTTCTCGTCCTTCCCTTGTCTCCATCGCCGCCGACGAGCGATCCATGCGCCAGCGTCGTTGATCGGCGCAAGCCCTGCTTCCTGATTTCCCATTCTGTTCCTGCTTTCTAGTTTAGCTCCTAAGACTAATTTGCTTAGCATTTTTAATGCAGGTAGTTAACGTGCTGGGTGATCCTGAAGTACCTGATTTTTCTACGATTGGGAAGAACGTGATTTGCTCTACATCCTGAATTACTTAGGGCAGCTGAGCGTAATCAGATCAACCTGCGCATCCAAGCAAATTAAGCTGCTTGATAAAATTTTTGTGTTGATTTTCTTTGCTGATCTGATTAATTTTCTTGGAGATGCCCTATTTGACTGAGAATGACACTTCATTTATTTTATACGCTGAAGAGAACAAACTTCACTCTGCTATTTGGCTTTATTAGTTTTCATTATTGATCACTAGAACCCTCTCTAAGGCATACTACTTTTCCTAATTGATAATTTTGCCCTGCATTTTTGGCTGCTGATTGAGTTTAGTATTTTATTTCAAAATATTCTAATCATGTGTTTGCCCACCACATCAGCTTGGTATCAGAGGAGGTTCCTTTGGTTTAATTTAGACTTATGTCTACGTTAGGCCATTAGGAAAGATCTTGGACCAATTGCTCTTCTTGATTTGAATTTCCTGCAATCTGAATTTTGTGTTCCTGCTGAGTTTATCTTCTCGCCTTCTGATTTCTGAGATTATCAAATGAAATTTTTCTTTACACAACTTTGGTTTTTGTCCTTGTCTCCTTGACTAAGATGTCCATCTGAATCTGAAAATTTCAGCCAACTGCTCTTAATGTCCTGATTGTTTTCTGATTTCTATTTTGATATTTTGGCCTGGTCCTAAGCGACACAATTAGTCTATATGACTGCCTTTGCATTAGTTTCTGCATAGATTGTATTCTGGGTTTTTTTTTCCTGATTCTGAAGTTTCCTATTCTGGGTTCATGAAGTGAGGCGAACACCAAAACTATCTCATAGATGGCTTTGGAGGTTTCCCCTTGCTGCACAATTCTGATCACAACAAGGGCCTGTTGTGGTCCTCGGCAGCTTAGAGGTGAAGCAGGAATTTGAATGTTACTGTTGTGTACCAAACTGTTGTTTCCCTGCCCTCTTGCGCTGATTTGCTAGTATGATTAGAGGTCTTTGGAGACTATCTAAGATCATAGATAGCCCTCTGAGCTTTATTTGATCTCATATTTCCAAATCCATAGCTTGGAACAATTACAAGGGTCACACAACTTGGATCTTCCCCAAACCAGATTGCTGATTTCTGATTTCCTGTAGCCGATTCCTTGTTCTGATATGTTCTGGATTTCTAATCTCTGCAGTTTACCTTCTGGTATTTCGGTGGGGTAACTCACATCTCATGATTGGTTGGTTCAGCAAAGTTCATTGCTGCATCATCCTGGACTTCCATGCGAATCTGAACTTAGCTCATGACAGCAAACTTAATTGCTGCACTTGACTGCATTCGTATCCTGATTCTGCATAAAACTGAAACCTGGTTTTGACACTCCTGATGCTTTCAACCACTCAAACAACACACACAAACTCAGTTAGGACAGCAAGTTCAAATGCTGATATTTCTACATCCAAAAATCTGCACAAAGTTCTGTTCAAACATTCTAAATCCTGCACTTGATTTTTTGAACTTTCACACTTGATTTCAGCCTTCTTGCTGCACTTAAGTTGTAGCAAATTGCAGCCAACAACTAGATTTGTTTTCAATACATACATGTGCTGCATTTTGTTAAAATAGACTCTTGATTACTGCCATATACATGCTTTCATGTTTGTTTCTTTCATGCTATTTAGTTTGCATTTTTAAGTTATTTGCTAGTTGTAGTTTATATGCAAAAAAAAAAAAAAAATTGCTTACACCCTAGTTGCACCCTAAACTTTTATCATGCGTCACTTTACTCAAAGGGAAGTTATAGCTAGAACAGAATTAATAACTATTAGGGAACACTATAGGACTCTTATACATAGGCCTAATAGTTCTATAAAACAAAAATGTAGGGTTCTCACACATGGGCCTAATAGTTTTACTACACATATTTGGTGCAATGGTTTTAAATGTAAAACTATTATTGATCATTTTGTCAAGTACAATATCATATCTCCTAGATCCCTTGAAGAATTTGGCCTTACCATAGAAAAAAATCCTAACCCTTATTGCATAACTTGGGATGATTTGACTTCAACTTTAGTTGACTTTCAATGCTTAGTTCCTATTCAATTAGGCAATATGAAAACTGAAATTTGGTGTGATGTAATGAGTTTAGAAGGATTTGACATCTTGTTAGGGAATGAATTCATGCGTGATTATCAAGGACATTATTTTCACAACCCTTGGAGTTATAGTTTTATTCATAAAGGGTTGCCACACATAATTCACCCTTATGATGAGTTAAGGGAGCAAACTAAAAAGTTGCAACATGAGTTCAAGGAGCATATGAAAAAGTTGCAACAATCAATAGAGAAATTAAGAAAGCCCCACTTACAAGTTGAACAAGAGAGTCCTAATCCTCTAGAGTTCAACCAAACCTTAGAGCCTACCTTAGAACCTAAACCATGTCTTGATGAAACCACTAAATTTGAAGAAATAAATCATAAAGTACCTTTACCTTCAATTTTAGGGCCCATACCCATAGGTTCTTTAGAAAACATGCCTCAACTTGAGTCTACCACATCTATTCCAACTAAGGAACCCATTATTAATTTATGTGAGAATCAATTGCCCATAGAGACTCCATTAGGCATAAAACAACTTAAGTTTGGAACATTTATCATTGATGACTTAGATAGCCAAGTTGAATCCACATCCATAGATCATGATGAACCACACTTTGAACCAATGTTAGATCCTTTTGCCATTGACCTAGACCCCAAGTCTCAATCATTAAGAGAACCACATCTTGAAGGCTTAGAAGACTTGACCCATGATCCCATGATCCTTGAGTCATGCCTCTTAGATCCAACTACCCACGCTCCTAAGCCACCTGTAAGGTCAGTCAAACAAAGTGAAAACATGAGTGCTTTACCTCTTTTGCAAGTTGAACATATTGATTTTATCTTTCCTTCTCTTAGATCCTATAATGGACTACATGAGCTTGCTAATATGTCTTGTTTAAATCTGAATTTTCTTTCACCTAGCTTATTGATTGTGAGAAGTACATTAGGGGTTAAAACAAGACAACTCACTCAATTTATGCATGATCAACTTCTCTTCCTACCTATCCTCAAAGATGAATACACTTATAGGCCTCCACCTAAGCGTGATAAATTGTTAATTTCCATGCTAGTAGTTTAATTGTTGCTAGTCATTTTTAATTAACCTAAGTTTCTCCAGGAGTAGAAACATTTGAACCGGGGGTGTATGATGCAGGAGCATTTTGACATATTTGACTTAATTTTGACTTAGTCAATTTTTGCATAATTATCGTATATCTTGATTGAACTTAAGACTTCATCAATGTTTATATTTAAAATTTGACTTCATAGAATCACTAATCCTAATTATTTGTCATGTCATGAATGCGAGGTTAAGCCCATTGAATGAATTATCAAGGTCAAACCATCAAGCCCAAGTTTAGCTCAAGCTAATCAAGTTTAAAGGATAAACCAGCCAAGAGATGAAGCCCAGGTTGCTGCCCACAAAGATGAGCTGCCCTTGCACCCGTTGCAGCTAACTTGAACAAGAAGGAACGCAGGTTTTTAGCCAGCGTATGGAAGAAGAAAGTTCTCAGCTCAAACGAGAAGCTTTGCCAAATGCAGTAAACTGAACTTGAGAGCAAAGGAGACAAACTGCAGCTTACCCAAAGAAGAAGTGAACGTTGGAACTTGCAGCCAACGGTCACAAAAAAAAGCTTCGAGCTTCAACGCACGCCTATCTTCTCTTTGTTGTTCTATAAATGTAATCTCCCCCAATGTATTAGAGAGCAGACAAGTTTTGACAATGAATGAAATAGTTTTCGTATCTTCCTCCTATCGGATGGTCTCCTCTTCTCTTCTCTAGGTGCCGGGCACCTCCCCCTTCTCTTCTCCGGCGCTTGTGTCGCCACCTTCTTCGTCTCCTCCAACCAAACACGCTGCTCCTGGTCTCCAGACTCCAGTCCAGTTCCCTGCTACGTCGCCGCTTCCTGCAATCCAACACCTAATCGCCACTTCCAGCCACGCTACACAACCGATTTCATCCTCTCCTACCGTAGCTCACCGTTGCTGATTCCCAGCCTCTACCCCTCCAACCAAGTCCCGCACCTCCAGCCCATCACCTGTTGCCATCGTCGCTCCACATTGACCTCAGCCCTGTTGCCGAAAGATCCACCCGAAACATCCCCTGCTTCAGCCTGCAAGTCCCATTGTTGTTGCTTCCTGGCGTCGTGCATCCAATCTAGGAGGCCGATCAAGCCGAAACTTTGGCCACCTCCTCTCCTTCTCCATCCGAACCCACAACCGGAGGGATCGCCCCATCCGCCGTCTGGATCACCGGAATCGGAAGATTTCCGGTGACGCCTCAGCTCACGCCCCTGTTTCCGCCCTTCTCCACTGATCACCGTCGATCTCCTCCGACAAGCCCCCGTTCGACCCCAAACTCCAGCCACGAGTTCGTCGTGGTCAGGGTAACGTCCAGCTGTAACAGGTTTGGCGTTCGTGCACCACCGGACGAACGGCGACGACCTATGTTCCTCCTACGCACTTCCCCTGTTCTGACAGAACAGGCGCTTCTCCGCCTCTGCCAATGCTCCGTCGTTCCGCCACCCCTCGCCGTTGCTCTGGCGCCGTCAACACCTTCTCGTCCTTCCCTTGTCTCCATCGCCGCCGACGAGCGATCCATGCGCCAGCGTCGTTGATCGGCGCAAGCCCTGCTTCCTGATTTCCCATTCTGTTCCTGCTTTCTAGTTTAGCTCCTAAGACTAATTTGCTTAGCATTTTTAATGCAGGTAGTTAACGTGCTGGGTGATCCTGAAGTACCTGATTTTTCTACGATTGGGAAGAACGTGATTTGCTCTACATCCTGAATTACTTAGGGCAGCTGAGCGTAATCAGATCAACCTGCGCATCCAAGCAAATTAAGCTGCTTGATAAAATTTTTGTGTTGATTTTCTTTGCTGATCTGATTAATTTTCTTGGAGATGCCCTATTTGACTGAGAATGACACTTCATTTATTTTATACGCTGAAGAGAACAAACTTCACTCTGCTATTTGGCTTTATTAGTTTTCATTATTGATCACTAGAACCCTCTCTAAGGCATACTACTTTTCCTAATTGATAATTTTGCCCTGCATTTTTGGCTGCTGATTGAGTTTAGTATTTTATTTCAAAATATTCTAATCATGTGTTTGCCCACCACATCATTAGCCTTAACGGCATACCCCAACAATCTCCCACTTGCACTTAATCTAATGGTTGAGAAATCTCAAACCCATATTATTACAGTGCTTCTCATGCTTCTGCTGCGCCAGAGGCTTGGTAAGTGGGTCTGCCAGATTGTCATCTGTATGTACCTTGCAGACTTTGATCTCGCCACGATCTATGATCTCCCTGATCAAGTGAAACCGTCTCTGTATGTGCTTGGACTTCTGGTGCGACCGTGGTTCCTTTGCTTGTGCGATTGCTCCAGTGTTATCACAGAAGATAACCAAAGGATCTGCACTCGAATGAACAACACCAAGTTCTCTCACGAACTTACGAATCCACACTGCCTCCTTGGATGCTTCCGAGGCTGCAACATACTCGGCTTCTGTTGTGGAATCAGCAACAGTTGACTGTTTGAAACTCTTCCACACCACTGCTCCTCCATTCAAGCTAAAAACATAGCCTGATTGCGATCGGAAATCATCCTGGTCTGACTGGAACGAAGCGTCAGTATATCCTTCAATACTGAGTTCTTCCTGACCACCATATATCAAGAACATATCTTTGGTCCTCCGCAGATATTTTAAAATGTTCTTGACTGCAATCCAGTGCGCCATACCTGGATTACTTTGGAACCGACTGGTCACGCTTAACCCGTAAGCAACGTCTGGGCGAGTACACAACATCGCATACATAATGGATCCAATAGCCGAAGCATAAGGCGTATTGTCCATTTCATCTTTCTCAGTCTGTGTTTGTGGACACTGACTCTTCGAAAGATTCAGACCATGTCTGACTGGAAGATATCCTCTTTTAGAATTCTCTAAATGAAATCTCTCCAGGACTTTATCGATGTAAGTACTCTGGCACAGCCCGAGAAGCCTCTTAGATCTATCCCTGTAGATCTTCACACCTAACACATAGGCTGCTTCTCCTAGATCTTTCATCTGGAAACATTTCCTTAACCATGCCTTAACCGCATGCATTTCAGGAATGTCATTTCCAATGATCAAGATATCATCGACGTAGAGGACTAGGAAAGTAATCACGCTCCCACTAAACCTCTTATATACACACGGGTCATCCTCGTTCTTGATGAAACCAAACTCAGAGATTGATTCATCAAAATGAATATTCCAGCTTCTAGATGCTTGTTTAAGTCCATAAATAGACTTCTTTAACTTGCATATCTTATGACGATCTGATGGATTAGTGAAACCTTCTGGTTGTGTCATATACACATCCTCATCCAGATTTCCATTAAGGAAAGCTGTCTTCACATCCATTTGCCTAATCTCATAATCATAATATGCAGCTATCGCGAAAAGAATCCAAATAGACTTAAACATAGCTACAGGTGAGAAAGTTTCATTATAATCTATCCCGTAGATTTGTTTGAAACCTTTCGCAACTAGCCTGCCTTTATAGGTAACCACGTTACCATCCATGTCAATCTTCTTCTTGAAGATCCATTTACAGCCTATAGGGATAACTCCCGGAGGCGGATCAACCAAATCCCAAACTTGGTTATCTGACATGGAGTCTATCTCAGCGCGCATAGCTTCAAGCCATCTCGCTGACTCCGGTCCACTGACCGCATCCGCATAAGTGAGGGGTTCATCATTATCAATGATGTAGACTCCGTCATAGCGCTCAGGCTGTCGACGGATCCTTCCCGATCTTCGCGGTTCCCGTAATATCTGAGCCTCAGGTTGTTCAATAACCTGTTCTACCAGCTCAGGCTCATCCAACTGTGCTTGCGCACTTTGTCCTTCCTCTGGATTCTCATCCAGCTTTATTTCTCTCCCACTGGCCTCTTGCAGAAGAAACTCCTTCTCAAGAAATATAGCCGTCCGAGCAACAAATACCTTGTTCTCTTTGGGATCGTAGAAATAATAACCCTTAGTTTCCTTAGGGTAACCGACAAAGATACATTTGTCAGATCTGCTCTATAGTTTCCCAGAGGCGAGCTTTTGGACATAAGCCTCGCAACCCCAGATCCTGATAAATGTCAAGCTCGGCTGTTTCCCATACCATAACTCATATGGCGTCTTAGAAACTGCCTTGGATGGCACTCGGTTTAGTACCTTTGCAGCTGTTTCCAGTGCAAATCCCCAAAAGGAGTAAGGTAGAGTAGCCTGACTCATCATAGAACGAACCATATCAAGTAACGTTCTATTTCTCCTTTCGGACACACCATTCCATTGCGGTGTTCCTAGCGGAGTGAGCTGTGAGATAATCCCACACTCCTTCAGATAGTCAGTAAATTCTCGACTTAGGTATTCTCCACCTCGATCAGAACGAAGTGCCTTGATATTTCGGCCTAGCTGATTTTGTACTTCATTCTTGAACTCTTTGAACTTGTCAAAAGATTCACTTTTATGTCTCATTAGATAGACATACCCATACCTACTGAAATCATCAGTAAAGGTAATGAAGTACTGATAGCCACCTCTGGCATGTTTACTAAATGGCCCACACACATCACTGTGTATAAGGTCAAGTAAACCTGAAGCCCTTTGACCTTTGTTAGAAAAAGGTGACTTCGTCATTTTACCCATTAAACAAGCCTTGCATGTATCAATCTCCTCATAGGAGAATGATCCCAGCAGTCCATGATCATGCAACCGCTTAATGCGTTTCTTGTTAATATGGCCTAAACGACTATGCCATAGCAAGGTGCTGTCATCAGCATACTTGGCTTTCTTAATATCAATCGCGTGTATAGAACATTCCATGTCCAACATGAATAACCCATTATTAATTGAACCAGTAGCATAAACTATATTATCAAGAGATAAAACACACTTTGAAATATTGCATTCAAAGGAAAACCCTTTCCTGACAAGAGCAGTAATAGAGATAATATTTTTAGTGATACTGGGAACAAAGTAACAACTGTTTAGTTCTAATACAAGCCTAGATGGCAAAGAGATGAAATAGTCTCCTACAGCAACAGCAGCAACCCGTGCCCCGTTTCCAACTCGTAGGTCCACCTCATGCTGTCCCACCTGCCTTCTTCTCTTGAGTTCCTGTACATTTGAACAAATGTGAACTCCACATGCAGTGTCCAACACCCATGATATAGAAGAAGATGAAACCATGACTTCCGTCACGTATATACCTGAGCCAGAAGCAAGGCTTCCCCTCTTGTCTCCTTGGAGCGCTTTACAGTCCTTTTTCCAGTGACCCAGCTGGCCACAGTGGAAACACCTGTATTCCTTGGACCACTTAACCTTCTGCTTCAGAGCCTTGCTGTAACTCTTGACAGGGGTCTTGCCCTTCTTCCCCTTCTTCTTGTTCCTCGAAGGAACCATCAAGACAGAGGTTGAAGGCTTACCCTTCAGAGTTTCCTCAGTAGTCAAGAGCATATTCAGCAGCTCTGCCGGAGTACAATCGATTTTGTTCATATTAAAGTTAATAATGAACGCATCGAAAGAAGGCGGAAGAGACTGCAGAATAATGTCTACAGCAAGCTCCTGGTTGATGGTATGCCCCAGTTTTTCTAGAGCCTCCTTGTGCCCAATCATCTTGAGCACGTGAGCTCCCACTGGGCTCCCTTCAGCTAGTTTGCTCTGAAAGAACAGCTTTGTCAAATTATAGCGTTCTGTCCTCGCCTGTGCAGCATACAACATCTTGAGGTTTGCTATCATGTCTATGGCAGACATATCCTCATGCTGACGCTGCAGCGGTGGCGTCATAGACGCTAGCATCAGGCAAGCGACATCAATGCTATCATTGACGTGCTTTTCATAGGCTTCCCGAACCGCCCTTGCAGCGTTCGGAGCGGGCTGAGGCGGTATCGCCGTCTCGAGGACATACAGTTTCCTCTCTGCCTTAAGAACTATCTTAAGGTGTCCGAACCAGTCTGAGAAGTTCGGCCCAGCAAACTTCTCTCTTTCCAGTAGGGATCGCACATTGAAGCTCATGGTGTTCGTTGCTGCAGGTATCTACAACAATGCAAGAACAGCAAGGTCAGTATCAATGTTAAGAATCAATCAGGACTTAAGAAAGATTCTTTTTCTCACTATTTTATCTGGCTGAAAAATCCAGCAAAACAGCCCGAAAGAGTAGTACTCTTTTAGTGAGATGGGATCCAGATTTCATACTTGGTCTCCGCGTCCCGCTCAGGCGAGATAAGATGCACAGAGAGTACAAGCACTAATCTCTGGTAGGCAGTCCCTGCCAATCGCCTACCTATGCGATTCCCCTTCATCTGGGCAATCCAGCAGACTGTGCCAACTGAGTTGGTACAACACAATCTCTGACCCCACAGATGGCTGCCTCCATGCGCTACCATATGCGCCACATATGTAGCCTACATGGTCAAGCTGACCCGACCTACTCCCTGGACCACCACGTGCTATGCTGAGCAACGAGAAGCGATAAATCCCTTCTCTGTAACACGCAGGTGTAATCCCGCACCGTCTGAAGATAGATAGACGTGCCCACTGAGTGGGTACAACACGGCTCCAACGATAATCAGAACAGTGAGGTTTCGCGTCAGAAGGCATACGAGCTTGATATTTTAGCGTTGGATTTTAACGGTCTTTTATCTTCTTCACTATCATGCAATTCCTATGGTGATAGCAGAAGATAAATAAATCATACTATTCTACTTATTAAACAATAAAAGAAAGCATGAATCTTATGTGGTAAAAGCCCATAGCCCTAGTAAGACCTTAAGAACTTAAGTCTTCACTTGCTTTTCTTCATGGGGCTTTTGCTGCTCATCTGGCCCAAACCAGGGCCCAAGCGCCATCTGTAGCTCAGGTGCGCCCACCAGGTAAATGCGCCTGGTCCCAGAGTCGAACCTTGGACCTCCCACCTGGTCTAGCCACTGCTGCATGCGCCTCTGCCAAGTGTGCTCTGTGCTCTTGTCTGATTAATTTATAAATTAATCTATCTAGACAAGATTGACTCGCAGGTCAATTACATTTTATAAATTAAATGCAATGTGATGCGCAGATCACAATAAAATTAATTTACAACTTTTAACCAGGCACGCAGGCCCCAGCACAGCACACATTTAACATGGGCAGCCCACATAAGAATAAATAAACATGCATATGGCATCATACATCATTTGATCCAATCATGAAAAATAAAATTTTTGAAAAATCCCATTGAGATCAATTTTATTTTTCCTTATGTGCCCTTTAACCTCACAACGGTCCATTACTAGGGATCCACTCATCCAACCTAGTCAGATCCACTGCCCTTGCATGCACCAAGTCCTAACTGACTTGAGTCGACCAAAAGGTCAACCATGCATGCGCCAGGGCTGAACAACCACAATGAGGTCTGGCAAACGGGTGTGACCCTGGGCCTAACTCATGTGCGTTCATAGGTTGTCTCAATCAGACATCGCTACACGCCTGTCTGCAGTCGACCTATAGCCACCAGGTGCTTGCGCACAGGTGCTATCTGGTCAACCCATCAAGGCTGTCAGATGGTCTGATCAGACTGTCTGGATCTAACCTAGGGGATGACTTCAACCCTAGTAACCCGTCTAAGGGTTTACAGTAAGGACAGCTTAGATCTAGTGTGAATCGCGCATGTAATATAGTTTTGAGAAAACCAACAACATACAAGCGCCAACAAAAGGTAACCTTATACATGCGCCAAGGAGAAACAATGCAATGCATTTTCGCCACTTACATATACAAGATGTATCGCATGTAACCTTAGATCTAATCATAAGTTCGCAAACAAGGATCACAAAATGGCATAAGTAATCATAAAACATGCGTTAACCATGCTCTGATACCAATTGAAGGTCCCCACAAGGGGGCGAAACCCTAACTCATAGGCGCATATGGGAATGAAAGCAGCGGAAAGGGGGTTTCTAGATCTTGCATGCTGTATGATTAACAAAAATGACCCAATTGCAAATAGAAAAGGATCATACCATAGCCATTTCTAGATGGCGCCTTGGAAGCAAAGATCAAACTTGATCTTCTCCAGAGGTGACGCACACAGTTGATGTCGCCTACTCCCTTTGCGATCCTTGTGCTAGCAAGGCCCAAAGATGTCCTTGTCGAGTGGAAGGGAAGAGATGTCTTGGCTTGGCGATTCTTTTCTTCCTCCTCATCGAGCTCTTCACCACCGTATGTTCTCTCGTCAAGAGGAAGAGACAAGGCGACTAACGAAAAGAGGAAAGGCGTGAACGTGAGAGAGGATCACGTAAGAGAAGTGCTATCTAAAAATAGCATGCCACTTCTCTTCATGCGATCATGGGTTTACCCATTCGCAAACTCCACTTCACCCTTGAACCATGCGCTCATTCATGAGCCGGTTCACTTGAATTTGGTTCAATAACCAAATAAACCAAGCCATAAGTCCAGATCACATTAAAACCCTAAGGTACTTGATCTGATCGTTCATCTCCCGATGCTCCTGATCTCACCGATCCAGCATCCATTCTCTCAATAAAAGCTTACCGATCTCAAGCCCTAATCAATCAAACATGATCAGACTAGATCTCACTTACAATCAGAGATTAAATCCCTTTAAACTGAACCTGAATAATTCAGTCCACACGATCTGACTCAAGTAAGCCATATCATCAAATTGTGCGACCCTGAGGGTTTCCTTTAAATGTCGGTAACGATAACTCACGTTATCACGATCAGTGAGGGGTATCTAGCAACACATCACTGTCTCCCGATATAAAGAAAAGAGTCTTCCAAGACTACACCCAAAAATAGCACAAGTGTGAACCAACTCACAAGGCATGCATAAATCCTTTGCCACTGGATGTTCTTATTGGACAAGCGTGTCAAGCTTGTAACTCCAATATGATGAGCATGATTAGATCAGATGAACATAGTCACCTGGGTATGGCCATACACTATTCTCAATCATCTCATCCAGGGGGCCCCTTTAGAACATCACACTCCAATTAAGGAGACGGCAATCCTTTGTCTATCACTAGTGCCCTAACCTGACTCAAGCTCACCATCCAAGATAGCCTATAATCATTATGTTTCAAATGATATTGAACTAACTCAAAATAATGACAATCATCATTTAGAAAACACAAGTGATCTCAAGTCAGAGGAAATGTGCCACTTGTCACAATCAAGGATTATTCACATTGTGACAAACAATTGAATATCCTAGTAGGGTCTATCCAGTACATCCAATGTACCCATGAGTCTACCTCTTATTCCATGCTCGAAGCATCCTATAAGATTAGAACACATATTAGTCTCAATCATATCAAGGCTGTCTCATGTTCACCAAGATATATCGACTAAGGACATTACAGCATGTCAGCCTAGCTGAACAGCTTTGAGACATTATTCAGAAGTACAATTATTGCAGCAGACAATATAACAACCTGAATAACAACCATGCCTTTATAAACATAAGAGTTTATTACATGATACTGATACAATCCCAAGGCCTCAAACATTAGCCTTAAGGGCATACCCCAACAAATAACCCATTGTTAATTGACCCAGTAGCATAAACAATATTATCAAAAGAAATATAACACTTTGAAATCTTGCATTCAAAGGAAAACCCTTTCCTGACAAGAGCAGGAATAGAGATAATATTCTTAGTTATGCTCGGCACAAAATAACAATTGTCCAGTTCTAATACAAGACCAGATGGTAAAGAGATGTGATAAACTCCTACAGCAACAGCAGCAACCCGTGCCCCGTTTCCTACTCGTAGGTCCACCTCATGCTGTCCCACCTGTCTTCTTCTCTTGAGTTCCTGTACATTTGAACAAATGTGAACTCCACATGCAATGTCCAACACCCATGAAATAGAAGAAGAAGATACCATGACTTCAGTCACGAAAATACCTGAGCCAGAAGCGAAAGGGTTGCTTCCCTTCATATCTCCTTGGAGCGCTTTACAGTCCTTTTTCCAGTGACCTAGCTGGCCACAATGGAAACATCTGTATTCCTTTGACCGCTTTACCTTTTGTTTCAGAGCCTTGTTGTAGCTCTTGACAGGGGCTTTGCCCTTCTTCCCCTTCTTCTTGTTCCTTGAAGGAACCATTAGGACAGAGGATGAAGGCGTTCCCTTCTCACGAGACTGAGTCTGCTCTGTAGTCAAGAGCATGTTCAGTAACTCTGACGGCGTATAGTCGATCTTCTTCATATTAAAATTAATAATGAATGGATCAAAAGAGGCTGGGAGAGACTGCAGGATGATGTCTACAACAAGCTCCTGATTGATGGTGTGTCCCAGTTTCTCTAGAGCCTCCTTGTACCCAATCATCTTGAGTACGTGAGCTCCCACTGGACTCCCTTCAGTCAGTTTGCTCTGAAAGAAAAGTTTAGTCAAGTTATAGCGTTCAGTCCTTGCCTGTGCAGCATACAGCATCTTAAGATTTGCTATAATTTCAATAGCAGATAAATCTTCATGCTGACGCTGCAGCTGTGGCGTCATAGACGCTAGCATAAGGCAAGCGACATCAATGCTATCATTGACATGCTTTTCATAAGCTTCCCGAACCGCCCTTGCGGCGTTCGTAGCGGGTTGAGGCGGTATTGCCGTCTCGAAGACATACAGTTTCCTCTCAGCCTTAAGAACAATCTTAAGGTGTCCGTACCAGTCTGAGAAGTTTGGCCCAGCAAACTTCTCCCTTTCCAGTAGGGATCGCACATTGAACGCTGTGGTGTTCGTTGCTGCAGTAATCTACAACAATGCAAGAACAGCAAGGTCAGTATCAATGTTAGAATCAATTCAGGACTTAAGAATGATTCTTTTCTCACTATTTTATCTGACTGAAAAATCCAGTAAAACAGTCCGAAAGAGTAAAACTCTTTTAGTGAGATGGGATCCAGATTTCATACTTGGTCTCCGCGTCCCGCTCAGGCGAGATAAGATGCACAGAGAGTACAAGCACTAATCTCTGGTAGGCAATCCCTGCCAATCGCCAACCTGTGCGATTCCCCTTCATCTGGGCAATCCAGCAGACTGTGCCAACTGAGTTGGTACAACACAGTCTCTGATCCCACAGATGGCTGCCTCCATATAGCTACCATATGCTCAATATGTAGCCTACATGGTCAAGCTGACCCGACCTACTCCCTGGACCACCCCGTGCTATGCTGAGCAACGAGAAGCGATAAATCCCTTCTCTGTAGCACGCAGGTGTAATCACACACCGTCTGAAGATAGATGGGCGTGCCCACTGAGTGGGTACAACACGGCCCCAACGATATTCAGAACAGTGAGGTTTCGCGTCAGAAGGCTTACGTGCTTGATATTTAACGTTGGATTTTAACGGTCCTTTTATCTTCTTACTATCATTCAAATCCTATGGTGATAGCAGAAGAATAAATCATGCAGTTATTAAATTACTTAAACAGTAAATTAAAAGCATGATGATCTTATGTGGTAAAAGCCCATTAAGGCTAAGTAAGACCTTAATTAACTTAAGTCTTCACTTGAGCTCTTCATGGGTCTTTAGCATTTCATTTGGCCCAACCCGGGCCCATGCGCCCACTGCAGCTCAGGTGTGCCCACCAGGTAAAATGCGCCTGTCCTAGAGTCGAACCCTAGACCTCCCACTGTTGGGGTATGCCCTTAAGGCTAATGTTTGAGGCCTTGGGATTGTATCAGTATCATGTATATAAACTTTTATGTTTATAAAGGCAATGGTTGTTATTCAGTATGTTACATTGTCTGCTGCAATAAGTGTGCTTCTGAATAATGTCTCAATGCTGTTCAGCTAGGCTGACATGCTGTAATGTCCTTAGTCGAGATATCTTGGTGAACATGAGACAGCCTTGATATGATTGAGACTAATATGTGTTCTAATCTTATAGGATGCTTCGAGCATGGAATAAGATGTAGACTCATGGGTGCATTGGATGTACTGGACAGACCCTACTAGGATATTCAATTGCTTGTCACAATGTGAATAATCCTTGTTTGCATCAAGTGGCACATGTCCTTTGACTTGAGATCACTTGTGTTTCTAAATGATGATTGTCATTGTTTTGAGGTAGTTCAATATCATTTGAAATATAATGGTTATAGACTATCTTGGATAATGATTATGATTCAGGTTAGGGCACTAGTGATAGATATAGGATTGCCGTCTCCTTGTTGAAGGAGTGAGATGTTCTATAGGGGCCCCCTAGATGAGATGATTGTGAAAGTGTATGGCCATACCCAGGTGACTATGTTCATCTGATCTGATCATGCTCATCATATTGGAGTTACAAGCTTGACCCGCTTGTCCAATAAGAACATCCAGTAGGCAAAGGATACATGCATGCCTTGTGAAGTTGATTCACACTTGTGCTGTGGTTTGGGTGTAGTCTTGGAAGACTTTTTCCTTTATATCGGGAGACAGTGATGTGTTGCTAGATACCCCTCACTGGTCGTGATAACGTAAGTTATCATTACCGACATTTAAAGGAAACCCTCAGGGTCACACAATTTGGTGATATGGCTTTCTTGAGTCAGATCGTGTGGACTGAATTGTTTTGATTCAGTTTAAAGGAGTTTGAACTCTGATTGTAAGTGAGATCTGGTCTGGTCATGTTTGATTGATTAGGGCATGAGATCGGTAAGCTTCGATCGAGAGTAGTGATGCTAGATCGGTGAGATCAAAGGCATCAAGAGATGAACGGTTAGATCTTGAACCATTTGGTTCAGAGAGATCTAGACCATGGCTTGGGCTGGTTTGGTTTGGTCTTTGTACCAAACGCATTGAACCGTTGGATTGAACCGGTTCACACATGTGTGAACGCATGGTTCATGATGAAAGCGTTTTTGGGCGGTTTGCATGGATTTAAGCGCATGGCTTCATGACTTTCCATAATTGGAAGTCATGTAACGCCACTTAACTTGTAAACGCCAAAACGCATTTCGGTTCTGATTTTGTGTGGCCGATCCACTCTCGTGTAGAGGGGAGTTCACGCAAGCAAGTGTGAGAGCTTCATCGCCCTAGCAAAGATCTCATCTTCTCCACACAAGGACAACTTGGCACTTTTGCTAGCACAAGAGGTGCGCAAGAAGGAAGTCTTCATCACTTTGGTGTGTGTCTTCTTTGGAGAAGATCCCCTTCGATCTTTACTTCCAAGTCGCCATCCACTTATGGCTATGGTATGAATTACTTCTTATCTATACAAGTTATGATGTTGATCATATGGCATGCAAAAGATCCCAACAAACCCTATGCTTCCTTGCGCAATTCATGATATGCGCCTACTTAGGGTTTCCCCCCCCCCTCTTGAAAGGGGTTTCTTCAAATTGGTATCAGAGCAGGCTTTATGCATGCTAATATGATTGCTATGTTTGCTCTTGTGATCCATGCTTGCGCAAGTGTTTAGATCTAATAGTTTCTTCATGCGAAAATAAGATGTATGCCTTGTTGGTGGCGCATGTTGTTTGTTTATGCTTTCTCATGACTTGTTGTTGGCGCTTGGTTCATGTTGTTTATCAAAACTTAACTTGCGCGCCTATGATTAGATCTAAGATGCGCCTATTGTAAACCCTTAGACGGGTTGATGGGGTTGAAAGCATCATCTAGTATAGATCAAATTAGTCTGATCAGACCATCTGACAGCCTAGATGGGTTGACCAGATAGCACCTGTGCGCAAGCACGAGGTGGCTATGGGTTGACTGCATCAAAGGCGTGTAGCGAGGTCTGGTTGAGACGACTAGTGAACACACATGAGTTAGGCCCGGGGTCACACCCGCTTGCCAGAACTCATGAGGGTTGTTCAGCCCTTGGCGCATGCATGGTTGACCATTAGGTCAACTCGAGTCAGTTAGGACTTGGTGCATGCAAGGGCAGTGGATCTGACTAGATTGATGAGTGGATCCCTATCAATGGACCGTTGTAAGGTTGTAGGGCACATAAGAAAATTAAAATTGATGCCAATGGGTTTTCAAAATTTTATTTTCTTTATGGATCACATGTTGATTGAATTGATGGAACCCTTTCAGGAGGGGAGCGCAAAACCTATTGTGAGAAGAACCCCTTTCATGAGGGGGGCGCAAGTCATATGTTTCTTTCTCATAGCAGCGGAATTAGGGTTTCCACATAAGATCGCATTCTATACTTTCATATAATCAACTTGAATAACAAGTGAGAGATTCGTTACCATGGCCATGGGAAGGTGCGGCTTGGAAGAAGAAAGATCGAAGGGATCTTCTCCAAAGAAATCACACACAAGGGATGAAAGCTTCCTCCTTGCGCAACTCTTGTGCTAGCAAGATTGCCAAGCTTTTCCAACCGTGTGTAGGAGATTAGATGAAAAGGGCTTCCTTCTTTTCGAGAGCTCTTCTTCCTTGGCGCAAGAACGATGCCTTCCACACGAGCAAGCCGTTCCAAAACCACGTCCAAGAAACAAAACCGAAAAGCATTAGAGAGACATCAAGCCATGAACGCATATGCGTTATGCTTTTGGAACTTTCCAAAATTGGCAACGATTAAGAGTTGGCGTTCATGTTTCCATGAACCAAACGCAACCTCTTCTCCCTCTTGAACCAAGCGCTCAACCCATGAGCCGGTTCAATATCCTTGGTTCAATAGCGAAACCAAATCAGCCCATAAATTAAGTCTAGATCAAATTAGACCCCAAGGTCCTAGATCTGACCATTCATCATCTGACGCTTCTGATCGCATCGATCTAGCATCATCTCTCTCGATCGAAGCTTACCGATCTAAAGCTCTAATCAATCAAACATGATCAGACCAGATCTCACTTACAATCAGAGATTAAATCTCTTTAAACTGAACCAAAACAATTCAGTCCACACGATCTGACTTAAGGAAGCCATATCACCAAATTGTGCGACCCTGAGGGTTTCCTTTAAATGTCGGTAACGATAACTTACGTTATCACGATCAGTGAGGGGTATCTAGCAACACATCACTGTCTCCCGATATAAAGGAAAGAGTCTTCCAAGACTACTCCCAAACCATAGCACAAGTGTGACTCAATTCACAAGGCATACATGTGTCCTTTGCCACTGGATGTTCTTATTGGACAAGCGGGTCAAGCTTGTAACTCCAATACGATGAGCATGATTAGATCAGATGCACATAGTCATCTGGGTATGGCCATACACTATCTCAATCATCTCATATAGGGGGGCCCTTAGAACACTACACTCCTTAAACAAGGAGACGGCAATCCTATGTCTATCACTAGTGCCCTAACCTGATTCAAGCTCACCATCCAAGATAGTCTATAATCATTATGTTTCAAATGATATTGAACTACCTCAAGACAATGATAATCATCATTCAGAAACACAAGTGATCTCAAGTCAGAGGACATGTGCCACTTGCTGCTTACAAGGATCATTCACATTGTGACAAGCAATGGAATATCCCAGTAGGGTCTGTCCAGTACATCCAATGTACCCATGAGTCTACGTCTTATTCCATGCTCGAAGCATCCTATAAGATTAGCACTCATATTAGTCTCAATCATATCAAGGCTGTCTCATGTTCACCAAGATATCTCGACTAAGGACATATAGCCTGTCAGCCTAGCTGAACAGCTTTGAGACAGTATTCAGAAGTACACTTATTACAGCAGACAAGGTAACAACCTGAATAATAACCATGCCTTTATAAACTTAAGAGTTTATTACATGATACTAATACAATCCCAAGGCCTCAAACATTAGCCTTAAGGGCATACCCCAACAATCTCCCACTTGCACTTAATCTAATGGTTGAGAAATCTCAAACCCATATTATTACAGTGCTTCACATGCTTCTGCTGCGCCAGAGGCTTGGTAAGTGGGTCTGCCAGATTGTCATCTGTATGAACCTTGCATATTTTGATCTCGCCTCGATCAATGATCTCCCGGATCAAGTGAAACCGTCTCTGTATGTGCTTGGACTTCTGGTGCGACCGCGGTTCCTTTGCTTGTGCGATGGCTCCAGTGTTATCACAGAAGATAACCAAAGGATCTGCACTCGAAGGAACGACACCAAGTTCTCTCACGAACTTACGAATCCACACTGCCTCCTTAGATGCTTCCGAGGCTGCAACATACTCGGCTTCTGTTGTGGAATCAGCAACAGTTGACTGTTTGAAACTCTTCCACACCACTGCTCCACCATTCAAGCTAAAAACATAGCCTGATTGCGATCGGAAATCATCCTGGTCCGACTGGAACGAAGCGTCAGTATATCCCTCTATACTGAGTTCTTCCTGACCACCATATATCAAGAACATATCTTTGGTCCTCCGCAGATATTTTAAAATGTTCTTGACCGCAATCCAGTGCGCCAAACCTGGATTACTTTGGAATCGACTGGTCACGCTTAACCCGTAAGCGACGTCTGGGCGAGTACACAACATCGCATACATAATGGACCCAATAGCCGAAGCATAAGGCGTATTGTCCATTTCATATTTCTCAGTCTGTGTTTGTGGACACTGACTCTTCGAAAGATTCAGACCATGTCTGACTGGAAGATATCCACGTTTAGAATTCTCTAAATGGAATCTCTCCAGGACCTTATCGATGTAAGTACTCTGGCACAGCCCGAGAAGCCTTTTAGATCTATCCCTGTAGATCTTCACACCTAGTACATAGGCTGCTTCTCCTAAATCTTTCATCTGGAAACATTTTCCTAACCATGCCTTAACAGCATGCAATTCAGGAATATCATTTCCAATGATTAAGATATCATCGACGTAGAGGATTAGGAATGTAATTACGCTCCCACTAAACCTCTTATATACACACGGGTCATCTTCGTTCTTGATGAAACCAAACTCAGAGATTGATTCATCAAAACGAATATTCCAGCTTCTTGATGCTTGTTTAAGTCCATATATGGACTTCTTTAACTTGCATATTTTATGACGATCTGCTGGATTGTTGAAACCTTCCGGTTGTGTCATATACACATCCTCATCCAGATTTCCATTAAGGAAAGCTGTTTTCACATCCATCTGCCAGATCTCATAATCGTAATATGCAGCTATCGCGAAAAGAATCCGAATAGACTTAAACATGGCTACAGGAGAGAAAGTTTCATCATAATCTATCCCGTAGATTTGTTTGAAACCTTTCGCAACTAGCCTGCCTTTATAGGTAACCACGTTACCATCCATGTCAATCTTCTTCTTGAAGATCCATTTACAGCCTATAGGGATTACTCCCGGAGGCGGATCAACCAAATCCCAGACTTGGTTATCTGACATGGAGTCCATCTCGGCTCGCATAGCATCAAGCCATCTAGCTGACTCCGGTCCACTGACCGCATCCGCATAAGTTAGGGGTTCATCATTATCAATGATGTAGACTCCGTCATAGCGCTCAGGCTGTCGACGGATCCTACCCGATCTTCGCGGTTCCCGTGATATCTGAGCCTCAGGTTGTTCAGTAACCTGATCTACTGGCTCAGGCACATCCAACTCTGCCTGACTACTTTGTCCTTCCTCTGGAATCTCATCCAGCTTTATTTCTCTCCCACTGGCCTCTTGCAGAAGAAACTCCTTCTCAAGAAATATGGCCGTCCGAGCAACAAATATCTTGTTCTCTTTGGGATCGTAGAAATAATAACCCTTAGTTTCCTTAGGGTAACCGACAAAGATACATTTATCAGATCTGCTCTCTAGTTTCCCAGAGGCGAGCTTTTTGACATAAGCCTCGCAACCCCAGATCCTGATAAACGTCAAGCTAGGCTGTTTCCCGTACCATAACTCATATGGCGTCTTTGAAACTGCCTTGGATGGCACTCGGTTTAGTACCTTTGCAGCTGTTTCCAGTGCAAAACCCCAAAAGGAGTATGGAAGAGTAGCCTGACTCATCATAGAACGAACCATATCAAGTAACGTTCTATTTCTCCTCTCGGACACACCATTCCATTGCGGTGTTCCTTGCGGAGTGAGCTGTGAGATAATCCCACACTCTTTCAGATAGTCAGTAAATGCATGACTTAGGTATTCACCACCTCGATCAGAACGAAGTGCCTTGATATTTCTGCCTAACTGATTTTGTACTTCATTTTTGAACTCTTTGAACTTGTCAAAAGATTCACTTTTATGTCTCATCAAATAGACATACCCATACCTACTGAAATCATCAGTAAAGGTAATGAAGTACTGATAGCCACCTCTGGCATGTTTACTAAATGGCCCACACACATCACTGTGTATAAGGTCAAGTAAACCTGAAGTCCTCTGACCTTTGTGAGGAAAAGGAGACTTCGTCATTTTACCCATCAAACAAGCTTTGCATGTATCAATCTCCTCATAGGAGAATGATCCCAGCAGTCCATGTTCATGCAACCGCTTAATGCGCTTCTCGTTTATATGGCCTAAACGACTATGCCATAGCAAGGTGCTGTCATCAGCATACTTGGCTTTCTTATTATCAATGTTTTGTATAGAATATTCCATGTCCAACATGAATAACCCATTGTTAATTGAACCAGTGGCATACACAATATTATCATAAGTCAAAATACACTTTGAAATCTTGCATTCAAAGGCAAATCCTTTCCTGACAAGAGCAGGAATAGAGATAATATTCTTGGTAATACTGGGTACAAAATAACAATTGTTTAATTCTAATACAATGCCAGATGGTAAAGTAATGAAATAGTCTCCTACAGCAACCGCAGCAACCCGTGCCCCGTTTCCAACGCGTAGGTCTACCTCATGCTGTCCCACCTGCCTTCTTCTCTTGAGTTCCTGCACATTTGAACAAATGTGAACTCCACATGCAGTGTCCAACACCCATGATATAGAAGAAGATGAAACCATGACTTCCGTCACGTATATACCTGAGCCAGAAGCGATGCTTCCCCTCTTATCTCCTTGGAGCGCTTTACAGTCCTTTTTCCAGTGACCCAGCTGGCCACAGTGGAAACACCTGTTGTCCTTCGACCGCTTCACCTTCTGTTTCAGGGCCTTGCTGTAATTCTTGACAGGGGCCTTGCCCTTCTTCCCCTTCTTCTTGTTCCTAAAAGGAACCATTAAGACAGAGGTTGAAGGCTTGCCCTTCAGAGTTTCCTCAGTAGTCAAGAGCATATTCAGCAGCTCTGCCGGCGTACAATCGATTTTGTTCATATTAAAGTTAATGATGAACGCATCGAAAGAAGGCGGAAGAGACTGCAGAATAATATCTACAGCAAGCTCCTGGTTGACGGTATGCCCCAGTTTCTCCAGAGCCTCCTTGTGCCCAATCATCTTGAGCACGTGAGCTCCCACTGGGCTCCCCTCAGCCAGTTTGCTCTGAAAGAAGAGCTTTGTCAGATTATAGCGTTCTGTCCTCGCCTGTGCAGCATACAGCATCTTGAGGTTCGCTATAATTTCTATAGCCGACATATCCTCATGCTGACGCTGCAGCGGTGGCGTCATAGACGCTAGCATCAGGCAAGCGACATCAATGCTATCATTGACGTGCTTTTCATAGGCATCCCGAACCGCCCTTGCGGCGTTCGGAGCGGGCTGCGGCGGTATCGCCGTCTCGAGGACATACAGTTTCCTCTCTGCCTTAAGAACGATCTTAAGGTGTCCGAACCAGTCAGAGAAGTTCGGCCCAGCAATCTTCTCCCTTTCCAGTAGGGATCGCACATTGAAGCTCATGGTGTTCGTTGCTGCAGGAATCTACAACAAGCAAGAACAGCAAGGTTAGTATCAATGTTTCAGAATCAATCCAGGACTTAAGAAAGATTCTTTTCTCACTATTTTGTCTGACTGAAAAATCCAGTAAACAGTCCGAAAGAGTAACACTCTTTTAGTGAGATGGGATCCAGATTTCATACTTGGTCTCCGCGTCCCGCTCAGGCGAGATAAGATGCACAGAGATGACAAGCACTAGTTTCTGGTAGGCTCTCCCAGCCAATCGCCAACCCGTGCGATTCCCCTTCATCTTGGCAATCCAGCAGACTGTGCCAACTGTGTTGGTACAACACAGTCTCTGATCCCAGAGATGGCTGCCTCCATGTGCTACCATATGCGCCACATATGTAGTCTACATGGTCAAGCTGACCTGACCTACTCCCTGGACCACCACGTGCTATGCTGAGCAACGAGAGGGGATAAATCCCAACTCTGTAACACGCAGGTGAAATCCAACACCGTCTGAAGATAGATGGACGTGCCCACTGAGTGGGTTCAACACGGCTCCAACGATAGTCAGAAAGGTGAGGTTTCGCGTCAGAAGGCTTACGAGCTTGATATGTTAGCGTTGGATTTTAACGGTCTTTTATCTTCTTACTATCAGGCATGTCCTATGGCTATAGCAGAAGATAAACATAAATATGCAATTCTAATTATTAGCAATAAGTAGAAAGCATGATCTTATGTGGTAAAAGCCCATGAACCCTAGTAAGACCTTAATATTACTTAAGTCTTCACTTGAGCTTCATTGCATCTCATCTGGTCCAACCCAGTGCCCTAGCGCCAAGAGCACCACAGGTGCACCACCAGGTGAATGCCCCTCTTGGATGTGTGCCTTTGTTCTTGTCTAATCAAAGTACATTTGATCTATCTAGACAAGATTGACTCGCAGGTCAACAACATATTATAAATTAAGTACAATGTGATTCGCAGATCACAAATTAATTTACAATTTTTTTTTTAAGTCCAGGCACGCAGGCCCCAGCACAGCACACAATTGGGCAACCCACATAAGACTAAATAGACAAGCATATGGTTCAATCAACATGTGATCCAATCATCTTGAAATTAAAAGTTTTGAAAACCCCATGGCATCAATTTTAATTTCCTTATGAGCCCTACAACCTTACAATGGTGCATTGATGGGGATCCACTCATCCATCTAGTTAGATCCTTTGCCCTTGCATGCACCGAGTCCTAACTGACCCGAGTTGACCTAATGGTCAACCATGCATGCGCCAAGGGCTGAACTACCCCCATGAGTTTTGGCAAGCGGGTGTGACCCCTGGCCTAACTCAAGTGTGTTCAGTAGTGTCTCAACCAGACCTCGCTACACGCCCTAGATGCAGTCAACCTATAGCCACCTTGTGCTTGCGCATAGGTGCTATCAGGTTAACCCATCTGAGCTGTCAGATGGTCTGATCAGACTAATGGATCTAACCTAGAGGTGACTTCAGCCCCATCAACCCATCTAAGGGTTTATAGTAGATGCATATAGATCTAAATGTTTGCGCGCAAGTAGGTATAAGATTTGATGAAATATCATTCAACCATTCAACATACTTATCATGCGCCAACACAACAACATGCGCAACTCATGAAGAAACATACATCTTGCGCAACTCATGAAGAAACATACATCTAAGTTCTAAACTAGCATGTAGGTTTCGGCATGTGAGCAATCACCTTTAGATCTATTCACCAACATATTCATGGATCAAACATGATGATCTACTCATTAGAACCGCAAGCAATCATATGAAAAAGTATAGATTGCTTTGATACCAATTGATGGAACCCTTTCAGGAGGGGAGCGCAAAACCTATTGTGAGAAGAACCCCTTTCATGAGGGGGGCGCAAGTCATATGTTTCTTTCTCATAGCAGCGGAATTAGGGTTTCCACATAAGATCGCATTCTATACTTTCATATAATCAACTTGAATAACAAGTGAGAGATTCGTTACCATGGCCATGGGAAGGTGCGGCTTGGAAGAAGAAAGATCGAAGGGATCTTCTCCAAAGAAATCACACACAAGGGATGAAAGCTTCCTCCTTGCGCAACTCTTGTGCTAGCAAGATTGCCAAGCTTTTCCAACCGTGTGTAGGAGATTAGATGAAAAGGGCTTCCTTCTTTTCGAGAGCTCTTCTTCCTTGGCGCAAGAACGATGCCTTCCACACGAGCAAGCCGTTCCAAAACCACGTCCAAGAAACAAAACCGAAAAGCATTAGAGAGACATCAAGCCATGAACGCATATGCGTTATGCTTTTGGAACTTTCCAAAATTGGCAACGATTAAGAGTTGGCGTTCATGTTTCCATGAACCAAACGCAACCTCTTCTCCCTCTTGAACCAAGCGCTCAACCCATGAGCCGGTTCAATATCCTTGGTTCAATAGCGAAACCAAATCAGCCCATAAATTAAGTCTAGATCAAATTAGACCCCAAGGTCCTAGATCTGACCATTCATCATCTGACGCTTCTGATCGCATCGATCTAGCATCATCTCTCTCGATCGAAGCTTACCGATCTAAAGCTCTAATCAATCAAACATGATCAGACCAGATCTCACTTACAATCAGAGATTAAATCTCTTTAAACTGAACCAAAACAATTTAGTCCACACGATCTGACTTAAGGAAGCCATATCACCAAATTGTGCGACCCTGAGGGTTTCCTTTAAATGTCGGTAACGATAACTTACGTTATCACGATCAGTGAGGGGTATCTAGCAACACATCACTGTCTCCCGATATAAAGGAAAGAGTCTTCCAAGACTACTCCCAAACCATAGCACAAGTGTGACTCAATTCACAAGGCATACATGTGTCCTTTGCCACTGGATGTTCTTATTGGACAAGCGGGTCAAGCTTGTAACTCCAATACGATGAGCATGATTAGATCAGATGCACATAGTCATCTGGGTATGGCCATACACTATCTCAATCATCTCATATAGGGGGGCCCTTAGAACACTACACTCCTTAAACAAGGAGACGGCAATCCTATGTCTATCACTAGTGCCCTAACCTGATTCAAGCTCACCATCCAAGATAGTCTATAATCATTATGTTTCAAATGATATTGAACTACCTCAAGACAATGACAATCATCATTCAGAAACACAAGTGATCTCAAGTCAGAGGACATGTGCCACTTGCTGCTTACAAGGATCATTCACATTGTGACAAGCAATGGAATATCCCAGTAGGGTCTGTCCAGTACATCCAATGTACCCATGAGTCTACGTCTTATTCCATGCTCGAAGCATCCTATAAGATTAGCACTCATATTAGTCTCAATCATATCAAGGCTGTCTCATGTTCACCAAGATATCTCGACTAAGGACATATAGCCTGTCAGCCTAGCTGAACAGCTTTGAGACAGTATTCAGAAGTACACTTATTACAGCAGACAAGGTAACAACCTGAATAATAACCATGCCTTTATAAACTTAAGAGTTTATTACATGATACTAATACAATCCCAAGGCCTCAAACATTAGCCTTAAGGGCATACCCCAACATGAATGATGCCATGATGCTTGTTTATTTAATCTTATGTGGGTTGCCCTTTCAATGTGTGCTGTGCTGGGGCCTGCGAGCCTGGTAAATTATTATTTTTGTGATCTGCGAATCACATTTTTAATTAATTTATTGTATAATTGACCTGCGAGTCAAGCTTGTCTAGATAGATTAAAATGTATTTTAATTAGACAAGAGCACAAAAGCACACATCACAGAGGAGCATTCAGCTGGTGGGCGCACCTGAGCTGCATTGAGCGCTAGGGCCCTGGGTTGGACCAGATGAGATGCAAAAGACCCAAGAAGAGCAAGTCAAGACTTAAGTTGATTTAAGGTCTTACTTAGGCTCTATGGGCTTTTACCACATAAGATCCATGCTTTCTTTTATTTTCTAAATAATTAGAAATGCATGATTTATTTATCTTCTGCTATCACCATAGGATTTGCATGATAGTTAAGAAGATAAAAGACCGTTAAAATCCAACGCTAAAATATCAAGCACGTAATGCCTTCTGACGCGAAACCTCACTGTTCTGACTATCGTTGGAGCCGTGTTGTACCCACTCAGTGAGCACGTCCATCTATCTTCAGACGGTGTGTGATTTCACCTGCGTGTTACAGAGAAGGGATTTATCGCTTCTCGTTGCTCAGCATAGCACGTGGTGGTCCAGGGAGTAGGTCAGGTCAGCTTGACCATGTAGGCTACATATGGGGCATATGGTAGCTACATGGAGGCAGCCATCTATGGGGTCAGAGACTGTGTTGTACCAACTCAGTTGGCACAGTCTGCTGGATTGCCCAGATGAAGGGGAATCGCACGGGTTGGCGATTGGCAGGGACTGCCTACCAGAAATTAGTGCTTGTACTCTCTGTGCATCTTATCTCGCCTGAGCGGGACGCGGAGACCAAGTATGAAATCTGGATCCCATCTCACTAAAAGAGTGTTACTCTTTCGGACTGTTTTAATGGATTTTTCAGTCAGATAAAATAGTGAGAAAAGAATCTTTCTTAAGTCCTGGATTGATTCTAGACATTGATACTGACCTTGCTGTTCTTGCATTGTTGTAGATTCCTGCAGCAACGAACACCATGAGCTTCAATGTGCGATCCCTACTGGAAAGGGAGAAGTTTGCTGGGCCAAACTTCTCAGACTGGTACGGACACCATAAGATTGTTCTTAAGGCAGAGAGGAAACTGTATGTCCTCGAGACGGCTATACCGCCTCAACCCGCTGCGAACGCCGCAAGGGCGGTTCGCGATGCCTATGAAAAGCATGTCAATGATAGCATTGATGTTGCTTGCCTGATGATAGCGTCTATGACGCCACCGCTGCAGCGTCAGCATGAGGATATGTCTGCTATAGAAATTATAGCAAACCTCAAGATGCTGTATGCTGCACAGGCGAGGACTGAACGCTATAATCTGACTAAGCTTTTCTTTCAGAGCAAACTGGCTGAAGGGAGCCCAGTGGGAGCTCACGTGCTCAAGATGATTGGGCACAAGGAGGCTCTGGAGAAACTGGGGCATACCATCAATCAGGAGCTTGCTGTAGACATTATTCTGCAGTCTCTCCCGCCCTCTTTCGATGCGTTCATTATTAACTTTAATATGAACAAAATCCATTGTACTCCGGCAGAGCTGCTGAATATGCTCTTGACTACTGAGGAGACTCTGAAGGGAAAGCCTTCAACCTCTGTCTTGATGTTCCCCTCCAGGAACAAGAAGAAGGGGAAGAAGGGCAAGGCCCCTGTCAAGAACTACAGCAAGGCTCTGAAACAAAAGGTGAAGCGGTCGAAGGACAACAGGTGTTTCCACTGTGGCCAGCTGGGTCACTGGAAAAAGGACTGTAAAGCGCTCCAAGGAGACAAGAAGGGAAGCATCGCTTCTGGCTCATGTATATTTGTGACTGAGGTCATGATATCTTCTTCTTCTATTTCATGGGTGTTGGACACTGCATGTGGAGTTCACATTTGTTCAAATGTACAGGAACTCAAGAGAAGAAGACAGGTGGGACAGCATGAGGTGGACCTACGAGTTGGAAACGGGGCACGGGTTGCTGCTGTTGCTGTAGGGGATTATTACATCTCATTACCATCTGGCATTGTATTAGAATTAAACAATTGTTACTTTGTACCCAGTATTACCAAAAATATTATCTCTATTCCTGCTCTTGTCAGGAAAGGGTTTTCCTTTGAATGCAAGATTTCAAAGTGTTATCTTACTCTTGATAATATTGTTTATGCTACTGGTTCAATTAACAATGGGTTATTCATGTTGGACATGGAATATTCTATACAAAACATTGATAATAAGAAAGCCAAGTATGCTGATGACAGCACCTTGCTATGGCATAGTCGTTTAGGCCATATTAACAAGAAGCGCATTAAGCGGTTGCATGATCATGTACTGCTAGGATCATTCTCCTATGAGGAGATTGATACATGCAAAGCTTGTTTAATGGGTAAAATGACGAAGGCTCCTTTTCCTCACAAAGGTCAAAGGGCTTCAGGTTTACTTGACCTTATACACAGTGATGTGTGTGGGCCATTTAGTAAACATGCCAGAGGTGGCTATTCGTACTTCATTACCTTTACTGATGATTTCAGTAGATATGGGTATGTCTATCTGATGAGACATAAGAGTGAATCTTTTGACAAGTTCAAAGAGTTCAAGAATGAAGTACAGAATCAGCTAGGCTGAAATATCAAGGCACTTCGTTCTGATCGAGGTGGAGAATACTTGAGTCATGCGTTTACTGACTATCTAAAAGAGTGGGATTATCTCACAGCTCACTCCGCCAGGAACACCGCAATGGAATGGTGTGTCCGAGAGGAGGAACAGAACCTTACTGGATATGGTTCGTTCTATGATGAGTCAGGCTACTCTACCTTACTCCTTTTGGGGTTTTGCACTGGAAACAGCTGCAAAGGTACTAAACCGAGTGCCATCCAAGGTAGTTTCAAAGACACCATATGAGCTATGGTATGGGAAACAGCCGAGCTTGACATTTATAAAGATCTGGGGTTGCGAGGCTTATGTCAAAAAGCTCGCCTCTGGGAAACTAGAGAGCAGATCTGAGAAATGTATCTTTGTCGGTTACCCTAAGGAAACTAAGGGTTATTATTTCTTCGATCCCAAAGAGAACAAAGTATTTGTTGCTCGGACGGCAGTTTTTCTTGAGAAGGAGTTACTTCTGCAAGATGCCAGTGGGAGAGAAATAAAGCTGGATGAGAATCCAGAGGAAGGACAAAGTAGTCAAGCACAGTTGGATGAGCCTGAGCCGGTAGAACAGGTTATTGAACAACCTGAGGCTCAGATATCACGGGAACCGCGAAGATCGGGAAGGATCCGTCGACAGCCTGAGCGCTATGACGGAGTCTACATCATTGATAATGATGAGCCCCTTACTTATGCGTATGCGGTCAGTGGACCGGAGTCAGCTAGATGGCTTGAAGCTATGCGAGCCGAAATGGACTCCATGTCAGATAACCAAGTCTGGGATTTGGTTGATCCTGAAGGAACCCCTAACTAAGGGGGAAGAAACCCTAAGCATGCTCATCTATCATGCATAGCGGAAAGAGGGCTTCAAGTCAAGATCGGATATGAAACAATATGATCAACTTGAAACTAGAAATCATACCAATGCCATGGACTTGGATCTCGGCTTGGAAGAAGAGATCAAGATAGGTCTCCTCCAAAGTGTGCCACACACAAGATGAAGTTGGCTCACTCCTTGGGGTCGCTTGTGCTAGCAAGTCACTCAAGGAATCTTCACTTGTCGAATGGAAGGGATGATGAACTTCCTTGTTGCCGAGAGTTCCTCTTTGCCCAAGCTCTCCTTCTCGTCGTCAACCACACCTCAACCAATGTCCAAGGCGTTGATGAGAAGAGTTCCAACGCATAAGCGTTTTTGGCGTTAAGTGAAACCGGCCCCCTTTGATGACTTTCCATAAAT
Source organism: Costus lasius (assembly GCA_027563935.2). Lineage (NCBI taxonomy): Eukaryota > Viridiplantae > Streptophyta > Magnoliopsida > Zingiberales > Costaceae > Costus > Costus lasius. Next base: position 47,533,074 of record CM050446.2, read on the forward strand.
GGAAGCTCATCAAAGCATGCGCTCAAGCCATAACCCAAACGCATTTGAGCATTGAACCATGCGTTCACAATTGTGAACCGGTTCAAGCTAAACCGTTCGATTCAACTTTGGTTCATGAACCAAACCGAAATGGCTCAAGCCATGTGGTCTAGACCATATTGAACCCCAAGGCTCATGATCTAACCATTCATCACCTGATGCCCCTGATCTTTCCGATCTAGCATCATCTCTCTTGATCGAAGCTTACCGATCTCAAGCCTTAATCAATCAAACATGATCAGACCAGATCTCACTTACAATCAGAGATAAAATCCCTTTAATCTGAACTCAAAGAATCCAGTCCATTCGATCTGACTCAAGTAAGCCATATCATCAAATTGTGCGACCCTGAGGGTTTCCTCTAAATGTCGGTAACGATAACTTACGTTATCACGATCAGTGAGGGGTATCTAGCAACACATCACTGTCTCCCGATATAAAGGAAAGAGTCTTCCAAGACTACTCCCAAACCATTGCACAAGTGTGACTCCATTCACAAGGCATACATGTGTCCTTTGCCACTGGATGTTCTTATTGGACAAGCGGGTCAAGCTTGTAACTCCAATACGATGAGCATGATTAGATCAGATGCACATTGTCATCTGGGCATGGCCATACACTATCTCAATCATCTCATATAGGGGGCCCATTAGAACATCACACTCCTTAAACAAGGAGACGGCAATCCTATGTCTATCACTAGTGCTCTAACCTGATTCAAGCTCACCATCCAAGATAGTCTATAATCATTATGTTTCAAATGATATTGAACTACCTCAAAACAATGACAATCATCATTTAGAAACACAAGTGATCTCAAGTCAAAGGACATGTGCCACTTAGTGCTCACAAGGATCATTCACATTGTGACAAGCAATGGAATATCCGAGTAGGGTCTGTCCAGTACATCCAATGTACCCATGAGTCTACATCTTATTCCATGCTCGAAGCATCCTATAAGATTAGCACTCATATTAGTCTCAATCATATCAAGGCTGTCTCATGTTCACCAAGATATCTCGACTAAGGACATATAGCCTGTCAGCCTAGCTGAACAGCTTTGAGACATTATTCAGAAGTACACTTATTACAGCAGACAAGGTAACAACCTGAATAATAACCATGCCTTTTATAAACACAAGAGTTTATTACATGATACTTATACAATCCCAAAGGCCTCAAACATTAGCCTTAAGGGCATACCCCAACAATCTCCCACTTGCACTTAATCTAATGGTTGAGAAATCTCAAACCCATATTATTACAGTGCTTCTCATGCTTCTGCTGCGCCAGAGGCTTGGTAAGCGGGTCTGCCAGATTGTCATCTGTATGAACCTTGCAAATCTTGATCTCGCCACGATCAATGATCTCCCGGATCAAGTGAAACCGTCTCTGTATGTGCTTGGACTTCTGGTGCGACCGTGGTTCCTTTGCTTGTGCTATAGCTCCAGTGTTATCACAAAAGATAACCAAAGGATCTGCACTCGAAGGAACGACACCAAGTTCTCTCACGAACTTACGAATCCACACTGCCTCCTTGGATGCTTCCGAGGCTGCAACATACTCGGCTTCTGTTGTGGAATCAGCAACAGTTGACTGTTTGAAACTTTTCCACACCACAGCACCTCCATTCAAGCAAAAAACATAGCCTGATTGCGATCGGAAATCATCCTGGTCCGACTGGAACGAAGCGTCAGTATATCCCTCTATACTGAGTTCTTCCTGACCACCATATATCAAGAACATATCTTTGGTCCTCCGCAGATATTTTAAGATGTTCTTGACCGCAATCCAGTGCGCCAAACCTGGATTACTTTGGAATCGACTGGTCACGCTTAACCCGTAAGCGACGTCTGGGCGAGTACACAACATCGCATACATAATGGACCCAATAGCCGAAGCATAAGGCGTATTGTCCATTTCATCTTTCTCAGTCTGTGTTTGTGGACACTGACTCTTCGAAAGATTCAGACCATGTCTGACTGGAAGATATCCACGTTTAGAATTCTCTAAATGGAATCTCTCCAGGACCTTATCGATGTAGGTACTCTGGCACAACCCGAGAAGCCTCTTAGATCTATCCCGGTAGATCTTCACACCTAATACATAGGCTGCTTCTCCTAGATCTTTCATCTGAAAACATTTTCCTAACCATGCCTTAACAGCATGCAGTTCAGGAATATCGTTTCCAATGATCAAGATATCATCGACGTAGAGGATTAGGAATGTAATCACGCTCCCACTAAACCTCTTATATACACACGGGTCATCTTCGTTCTTGATGAAACCAAACTCAGAGATTGATTCATCAAAACGAATATTCCAGCTTCTTGATGCTTGCTTCAATCCATAAATGGATTTCTTTAACTTGCATATTTTATGACGATCTGATGGATTAGTGAAACCCTCAGGTTGTGTCATATACACATCCTCATCCAGATTTCCATTGAGGAAAGCTGTCTTCACATCCATCTGTCAGATCTCATAATCGTAATATGCAGCTATCGCGAAAAGAATCCGAATAGACTTAAACATGGCTACAGGAGAGAAAGTTTCATCATAATCTATCCCGTAGATTTGTTTGAAACCTTTCGCAACTAGCCTGCCTTTATAGGTAACCACGTTACCATCCATGTCAATCTTCTTCTTGAAGATCCATTTACAGCCTATAGGGATTACTCCCGGAGGCGGATCAACCAAATCCCAGACTTGGTTATCTGACATGGAGTCCATCTCGGCTCGCATAGCTTCAAGCCATCTAGCTGACTCCGGTCCACTGACCGCATCCGCATAAGTTAGGGGTTCATCATTATCAATGATGTAGACTCCGTCATAGCGCTCAGGCTGTCGACGGATCCTACCCGATCTTCGCGGTTCCCGTGATATCTGAGCCTCAGGTTGTTCAATAACCTGATCTACTGGCTCAGGCACATCCAACTGTGCTTGACTACTTTGTCCTTCCTCTGGATTTTCATCCAGCTTTATTTCTCTCCCACTGGCCTCTTGCAGAAGAAACTCCTTCTCAAGAAATATGGCCGTCCGAGCAACAAAAACCTTGTTCTCTTTGGGATCGTAGAAATAATAACCCTTAGTTTCCTTAGGGTAACCGACAAAGATACATTTGTCAGATCTGCTCTCTAGTTTCCCAGAGGCGAGCTTTTTGACATAAGCCTCGCAACCCCAGATTTTGATAAATGTCAAGCTAGGCTGTTTCCCATACCATAACTCATATGGCGTCTTTGAAACTGCCTTGGATGGCACTCGGTTTAGTACCTTTGCAGCTGTTTCCAGTGCAAAACCCCAAAAGGAATATGGAAGAGTAGCCTGACTCATCATAGAACGAACCATATCAAGTAGCGTTCTATTTCTCCTCTCGGACACACCATTCCATTGCGGTGTTCCTGGCGGAGTGAGCTGTGAGATAATCCCACACTCCTTCAGATAGTCAGTAAACGCATGACTCAGGTATTCACCACCTCGATCAGAACGAAGTGCCTTGATATTTCGGCCTAACTGATTCTGTACTTCATTCTTGAACTCTTTGAACTTGTCAAAAGATTCATTTTTATGTCTCATTAAATAGACATACCCATACCTACTGAAATCATCAGTGAAGGTAATGAAGTACTGATAGCCACCTCTGGCATGTTTACTGAAAGGCCCACACACATCACTGTGTATAAGGTCCAGTAAACCTGAAGTCCTTTGACCTTTGTGAGGAAAAGGAGACTTCGTCATTTTACCCATTAAACAAGCTTTGCATGTCTCAATCTCCTCATAGGAGAATGATCCCAGCAGTCCATGTTCATGCAACCGCTTAATGCGCTTCTCGTTTATATGGCCTAAACGACTATGCCATAGCAAGGTGCTGTCATCAGCATACTTGGCTTTCTTATTATCAATGTTTTGTATAGAATTTTCCATGTCCAACATGTATAACCCATTGTTAATTGAACCAGTTGCATAAACAATATTATCATAAGTTAAAACACACTTTGAAATCTTGCATTCAAAGGCAAATCCTTTCCTGACAAGAGCAGGAATGGAGATAATATTCTTGGTAATACTGGGTACAAAATAACAATTGTTTAATTCTAATACAATGCCAGATGGTAAAGTAATGAAATAGTCTCCTACAGCAACAGCAGCAACCCGTGCCCCGTTTCCAACTCGTAGGTCTACCTCATGCTGTCCCACCTGCCTTCTTCTCTTGAGTTCCTGCACATTTGAACAAATGTGAACTCCACATGCAGTGTCTAACACCCATGATATAGAAGAAGATGAAACCATGACTTCCGTCACGTATATACCTGAGCCAGAAGCAATGCTTCCCCTCTTATCTCCTTGGAGCGCTTTACAGTCCTTTTTCCAGTGACCCAGCTGGCCACAGTGGAAACATCTGTTGTCCTTCGACCGCTTCACCTTCTGTTTCAGGGCCTTACTGTAATTCTTGACAGGGGCCTTGCCCTTCTTCCCCTTCTTCTTGTTCCTAGAAGGAACCATCAAGACAGAGGTTGAAGGCTTACCCTTCAGAGTTTCCTCAGTTGTCAAGAGCATATTCAGCAGCTCTGCCGGCGTACAATCGATCTTGTTCATATTAAAGTTAATAATGAACGCATCGAAAGAAGGCGGGAGAGACTGCAGAATAATATCCACAGCAAGCTCCTGGTTGATGGTATGCCCCAGTTTATCTAGAGCCTCCTTGTGCCCAATCATCTTGAGCACGTGAGCTCCCACTGGGCTCCCCTCAGCCAGTTTGCTCTGAAAGAAGAGCTTCGTCAGATTATAGCGTTCAGTCCTCGCCTGTGCAGCATACAGCATTTTGAGGTTTGCTATAATCTCTATAGCTGACATATCCTCATGCTGACGCTGCAGCGGTGGCGTCATAGACGCTAGCATCAGGCAAGCGACATCAATGCTATCATTGACGTGCTTTTCGTAGGCTTCCCGAACCGCCCTTGCGGCGTTCGGAGCGGGCTGCGGCGGTATCGCCGTCTCGAGGACATACAGTTTCCTCTCTGCCTTAAGAACAATCTTAAGGTGTCCGAACCAGTCAGAGAAGTTCGGCCCAGCAAACTTCTCCCTTTCCAGTAGGGATCGCACATTGAAGCTCATGGTGTTCGTTGCTGCAGGAATCTACAACAAGCAAGAACAGCAAGGTTAGTATCAATGTTTCAGAATCAATCCAGGACTTAAGAAAGATTCTTTTCTCACTATTTTGTCTGACTGAAAAATCCAGTAAACAGTCCGAAAGAGTAACACTCTTTTAGTGAGATGGGATCCAGATTTCATACTTGGTCTCCGCGTCCCGCTCAGGCGAGATAAGATGCACAGAGATGACAAGTACTAATTTCTGGTAGGCTGTGCCAGCCAATCGCCAACCCGTGCGATTCCCCTTCATCTTGGCAATCCAGCAGACTGTGCCAACTGAGTTGGTACAACACAGTCTCTGATCCCAGAGATGGCTGCCTCCATGTGCTACCATATGCGCCACATATGTAGCCAACATGGTCAAGCTGACCTGACCTACTCCCTGGACCACCACGTGCTATGCTGAGCAACGAGAGGGGATAAATCCCAACTCTGTAACACGCAGGTGAAATCCAGCACCGTCTGAAGATAGGTGGACGTGCCCACTGAGTGGGTTCAACACGGCTCCAACGATAATCAGAAAGGTGAGGTTTCGCGTCAGAAGGCTTACGAGCTTGATATGTTAGCGTTGGATTTTATCGGTCTTTTATCTTCTTAACTATCATACAAGTCCTATGGTGATAGCAGAAGATAAACTTAAACATGCAATTCTAATTATAAGCAATAAGAAGAAAGCATGATCTTATGTGGTAAAAGCCCATGAACCCTAGTAAGACCTTAATTTACTTAAGTCTTCACTTGAGCTCCTTGCATCTCATCTGGTCCAACCCAGTGCCCTAGCGCCAAGAGCACCTCAGGTGCACCACCAGATGAATGCCCCTCTTGGATGTGTGCACTTGTCTAATCAAAGTACATTTGATCTATCTAGACAAGGTTGACTCGCAGGTCAACTACATATTATAAATTAAGTACAATGTGATTCGCAGATCACAAATTAATTTACAACTTATCCAGGCTCGCAGGCCCCAGCACAGCACACAATAGGGCAACCCACATAAGACTAAATAAACAAGCATATGATTCAATCAACATGTGATCCATTCAAGAAATTAAATTTTGGAAAAACCCATGGCATCAATTTAATTTCCTTATGAGCCCTACAACCTTACAATGGTCCATTGATGGGGATCCACTCATCCATCTAGCTAGATCCTTTGCCCTTGCATGCACCGAGTCCTAACTGACCCGAGTTGACCTAATGGTCAACCATGCATGCCCCAAGGGCTGAACCACCCCATGAGTTTTGGCAAGCGGGTGTGACCCCGGGCCTAACTCAAGTGTGTTCAGTAGTTGTCTCAACCAGACCTCGCTACACGCCCTAGATGCAGTCAACCTATAGCCACCTTGTGCTTGCGCATAGGTGCTATTGGGTCAACCCATCTGAGCTGTCAGATGGTCTGATCAGACTTGGATCCAACCTAGTGGTGACTTCAACCTCATCAACCCATCTAAGGGTTTAATGTAGTGGCACCTTAGATCTAATGAAGCGCGCAAGAGGTAAGTTTTAGAAAACTTTTATAACATGCGCAATGTTACAAACAAACAACATGCTTGATAACCCTTAGATCTAAGGGGGTCCCCTTCAAGGGGGAGCGCATACTTTAGGAGGTCCCCTTCAAGGGGGAGCGCATACTTCAGGAACATATGATACAAGCGCAACATCATGAACATATAAGCGCAACATCATGAACATATGATACAAGCGCAACATCATGAACATATAAGCGCAACATCATGAACATATGATACAAGCGCAACATCATGAACATATAAGCGCAACATCATGAAAACAAAGCATGCCTCAAGGAAACAGTAAGCGCAACATCATGTATGGATCACCAATACTTAAAGCAATCATATCGATCATATCATGAGCCTAGCTCTGATACCAATTGAAGGAACCCCTAACTAAGGGGGAAGAAACCCTAAGCATGCTCATCTATCATGCATAGCGGAAAGAGGGCTTCAAGTCAAGATCGGATATGAAACAATATGATCAACTTGAAACTAGAAATCATACCAATGCCATGGACTTGGATCTCGGCTTGGAAGAAGAGATCAAGATAGGTCTCCTCCAAAGTGTGCCACACACAAGATGAAGTTGGCTCACTCCTTGGGGTCGCTTGTGCTAGCAAGTCACTCAAGGAATCTTCACTTGTCGAATGGAAGGGATGATGAACTTCCTTGTTGCCGAGAGTTCCTCTTTGCCCAAGCTCTCCTTCTCGTCGTCAACCACACCTCAACCAATGTCCAAGGCGTTGATGAGAAGAGTTCCAACGCATAAGCGTTTTTGGCGTTAAGTGAAACCGGCCCCCTTTGATGACTTTCCATAAATGGAAGCTCATCAAAGCATGCGCTCAAGCCATAACCCAAACGCATTTGAGCATTGAACCATGCGTTCACAATTGTGAACCGGTTCAAGCTAAACCGTTCGATTCAACTTTGGTTCATGAACCAAACCGAAATGGCTCAAGCCATGTGGTCTAGACCATATTGAACCCCAAGGCTCATGATCTAACCATTCATCACCTGATGCCCCTGATCTTTCCGATCTAGCATCATCTCTCTTGATCGAAGCTTACCGATCTCAAGCCTTAATCAATCAAACATGATCAGACCAGATCTCACTTACAATCAGAGATAAAATCCCTTTAATCTGAACTCAAAGAATCCAGTCCATTCGATCTGACTCAAGTAAGCCATATCATCAAATTGTGCGACCCTGAGGGTTTCCTCTAAATGTCGGTAACGATAACTTACGTTATCACGATCAGTGAGGGGTATCTAGCAACACATCACTGTCTCCCGATATAAAGGAAAGAGTCTTCCAAGACTACTCCCAAACCATTGCACAAGTGTGACTCCATTCACAAGGCATACATGTGTCCTTTGCCACTGGATGTTCTTATTGGACAAGCGGGTCAAGCTTGTAACTCCAATACGATGAGCATGATTAGATCAGATGCACATTGTCATCTGGGCATGGCCATACACTATCTCAATCATCTCATATAGGGGGCCCATTAGAACATCACACTCCTTAAACAAGGAGACGGCAATCCTATGTCTATCACTAGTGCTCTAACCTGATTCAAGCTCACCATCCAAGATAGTCTATAATCATTATGTTTCAAATGATATTGAACTACCTCAAAACAATGACAATCATCATTTAGAAACACAAGTGATCTCAAGTCAAAGGACATGTGCCACTTAGTGCTCACAAGGATCATTCACATTGTGACAAGCAATGGAATATCCGAGTAGGGTCTGTCCAGTACATCCAATGTACCCATGAGTCTACATCTTATTCCATGCTCGAAGCATCCTATAAGATTAGCACTCATATTAGTCTCAATCATATCAAGGCTGTCTCATGTTCACCAAGATATCTCGACTAAGGACATATAGCCTGTCAGCCTAGCTGAACAGCTTTGAGACATTATTCAGAAGTACACTTATTACAGCAGACAAGGTAACAACCTGAATAATAACCATGCCTTTTATAAACACAAGAGTTTATTACATGATACTTATACAATCCCAAAGGCCTCAAACATTAGCCTTAAGGGCATACCCCAACAGATCCGCCTCCGGGAGTAATTCCTATAGGCTGTAAATGGATCTTCAAGAAGAAGATTGACATGGATGGTAACGTGGTTACCTATAAAGGCAAGCTAGTAGCGAAAGGTTTCAAACAAATCTACGGGATAGATTATGATGAAACTTTCTCTCCTGTAGCCATGTTCAAGTCTATTCGGATTCTTTTCGCGATAGCAGCATATTACAATTATGAGATCTGGCAGATGGATGTGAAGACCGCTTTCCTTAATGGAAAATTGAATGAGGATGTGTATATGACACAACCTGAAGGTTTCACTAATCCATCAGATCGTCATAAAATATGCAAGTTAAAGAAGTCCATTTATGGACTTAAGCAAGCATCTAGAAGCTGGAATATTCATTTTGATGAATCAATCTCTGAGTTTGGTTTCATCAAGAACGAAGATGACCCGTGTGTATATAAGAGGTTTAGTGGGAGCGTGATTACTTTCCTAGTCCTCTACGTCGATGATATCTTAATCATTGGAAACGATATTCCTGAACTGCATGCTGTTAAGGCATGGTTAGGAAAATGTTTTCAGATGAAAGATCTAGGAGAAGCAGCCTATGTATTAGGTGTGAAGATCTATAGGGATAGATCTAAGAGGCTTCTCGGGCTGTGCCAGAGTACATACATCGATAAAGTCCTGGAGAGATTTCATTTAGAGAATTCTAAAAGAGGATATCTTCCAGTCAGACACGGTCTGAATCTTTCAAAGAGTCAGTGTCCACAAACACAGACTAAGAAAGATGAAATGGACAATACGCCTTATGCTTCGGCTATTGGGTCCATTATGTATGCGATGTTGTGTACTCGCCCAGACGTCGCTTACGGGTTAAGCGTGACCAGTCGATTCCAAAGTAATCCAGGTCAGGCACACTGGATTGCGGTCAAGAACATTTTAAAATATCTGCGGAGGTCCAAAGATATGTTCTTGATATATGGTGGTCAGGAAGAACTCAGTATTGAAGGATATACTGACGCTTCGATCCAGTCGGACCAGGATGATTTCCGATCGCAATCAGGCTATGTTTTTAGCTTGAATGGTGGAGCAGTGGTGTGGAAAAGTTTCAAACAGTCAACTGTTGCTGATTCCACAACAGAAGCCGAGTATATTGCAGCCTCGGAAGCATCCAAGGAGGCAGTGTGGATTCGTAAGTTCATTCAGGAACTTGGTGTCGTTCCTTCGAGTGCAGATCCTTTGGTTATCTTCTGTGATAACACTGGAGCTATAGCACAAGCAAAGGAACCACGGTCGCACCAGAAGTCCAAGCACATACAGAGACGCTTTCACTTGATCCGGGAGATCATTGATCGAGGCGAGATCAAAATCTGCAAGGTTCATACAGACGACAATCTGGCTGACCCGCTTACCAAGCCTCTGGTGCAGCAGAAGCATGAGAAGCACTGTAATAATATGGGTTTGAGATTTCTCAACCATTAGATTAAGTGCAAGTGGGAGATTGTTGGGGTATGCCCTTAAGGCTAATGTTTGAGGCATTGGGATTGTATCAGTATCATGTGTATAAACTTTTATGTTTATAAAGGCAATGGTTGTTATTCAGTATGTTACATTGTCTGCTGCAATAAGTGTGCTTCTGAATAATGTCTCAATGCTGTTCAGCTAGGCTGACATGCTGTAATGTCCTTAGTCGAGATATCTTGGTGAACATGAGACAGCCTTGATATGATTGAGACTAATATGTGTTCTAATCTTATAGGATGCTTCGAGCATGGAATAAGATGTAGACTCATGGGTGCATTGGATGTAATGGACAGACCCTACTAGGATATTCAATTGCTTGTCACAATGTGAATAATCCTTGTTTGCATCAAGTGGCACATGTCCTTTGACTTGAGATCACTTGTGTTTCTAAATGATGATTGTCATTGTTTTGAGGTAGTTCAATATCATTTGAAATATAATGGTTATAGACTATCTTGGATAATGATTATGATTCAGGTTAGGGCACTAGTGATAGATATAGGATTGCCGTCTCCTTGTTGAAGGAGTGAGATGTTCTATAGGGTCCCCCTAGATGAGATGATTGTGAAAGTGTATGGCCATACCCAGGTGACTATGTTCATCTGATCTGATCATGCTCATCATATTGGAGTTACAAGCTTGACCCGCTTGTCCAATAAGAACATCCAGTAGGCAAAGGATACATGCATGCCTTGTGAAGTTGATTCACACTTGTGCTGTGGTTTGGGTGTAGTCTTGGAAGACTTTTTCCTTTATATCGGAAGACAGTGATGTGTTTCTAGATACCCCTCACTGGTCGTGATAACGTAAGTTATCGTTACCGACATTTAAAGGAAACCCTCAGGGTCACACAATTTGGTGATATGGCTTTCTTGAGTCAGATCGTGTGGACTGAATTGTTTTGATTCAGTTTAAAGGAGTTTGAACTCTGATTGTAAGTGAGATCTGGTCTGGTCATGTTTGATTGATTAGGGCATGAGATCGGTAAGCTTCGATCGAGAGTAGTGATGCTAGATCGGTGAGATCAAAGGCATCAAGAGATGAACGGTTAGATCTTGAACCATTTGGTTCAGAGAGATCTAGACCATGGCTTGGGCTGGTTTGGTTTGGTCTTTGTACCAAACGCATTGAACCGTTGGATTGAACCGGTTCACACATGTGTGAACGCATGGTTCATGATGAAAGCGTTTTTGGGCGGTTTGCATGGATTTAAGCGCATGGCTTCATGACTTTCCATAATTGGAAGTCATGTAACGCCACTTAACTTGTAAACGCCAAAACGCATTTCGGTTCTGATTTTGTGTGGCCGATCCACTCTCGTGTAGAGGGGAGTTCACGCAAGCAAGTGTGAGAGCTTCATCGCCCTAGCAAAGATCTCATCTTCTCCACACAAGGACAACTTGGCACTTTTGCTAGCACAAGAGGTGCGCAAGAAGGAAGTCTTCATCACTTTGGTGTGTGTCTTCTTTGGAGAAGATCCCCTTCGATCTTTACTTCCAAGTCGCCATCCACTTATGGCTATGGTATGAATTACTTCTTATCTATACAAGTTATGATGTTGATCATATGGCATGCAAAAGATCCCAACAAACCCTATGCTTCCTTGCGCAATTCATGATATGCGCCTACTTAGGGTTTCCCCCCCCCCCCCTCTTGAAAGGGGTTTCTTCACCCACTGGTGAAGCCACTTGCTGCATGCGCCTCTGCCAAGTGTGCTCTATGCTCATGTCTGATTAAATTACAATTTAATCTATCTAGACATGATTGACTCGCAGGTCAATTACACTTTATAAATTAATTAAAATGTGATGCGCAGATCACAATAATAATTTACAAATAATAATCCAGGCACGCAGGCCCCAGCACAGCACACATTAAATTTAGGCAGCCCACATAAGATTAAATAAACACTCATCATGTTATACAAACATCAAGTGATCCAATCAAGAAAATAAAATTTTTCGAAAAACCCTTTGGCTTCATTTTATTTCCTTATGTGCCCTACTACCTTACAACGGTCCATTAATAGGGATCCACTCATCAGACCTAGTCAGACCCACTGCCCTTGCATGCACCAAGTCATAACCGACTTGAGTCGACCTCATGGTCAATAATGCATGCCTTAAGGGCTGAACGTCCCTCATGAGTTCTGGCAAGCGGGTGTGACCCCGGGCCTTAATCATGAGCGTTCACTGGTTGTCTCAATCAGACATCGCTACACTCCTTTCTGCAGTCGACCAATAGCCACCTCATGCTTGCGCATAGGTGCCATCTGGTCGACCCATCTAGGCTGTCAGATGGTCTGATCAGACTGTTGGGTCTTGACAGGACGATGACTTCAACCCTAATAACCCGTCTAAGCTTTTGAAGTAGGCGCTTAGATCTAATTGAGGGGCGCGCAAGTAATGTTTTGGGAAAAACTACAACAAGCGCCAATCATCATGCATGCGCCAACAAGTAATGAACATACATCTAGTTTCGCATGATGACCTATATCTTTAGATCTACTCTTAAGCGCAAACAAGGATCACAATAAGCAAACATATGAATCATACAAGGAACCATGGCTCTGATACCAATTGAAAGTTCCTAGCAAGGGGGCGAAACCCTAAAGCATGCGCATATAAAAACTTGCATGGGCGGAATCTAGGGTTTCCTAGGATCGCATGTATGAACATAGATCAACTTAACAATTTGTATAGATCAAGAAGGGGATCATACCATTGCCATTGCTCGGATGGCGACTTGGAAGAAGAGGGCGAGCGGCTCTCCTCCAAAGGTGACGCACACAAGATGAGAAAAAGCTTTCTCCTTGTCGTTCCTTGTGCTAGCAAGGATCTCCAAGTCTCCTGATCGCTTGAAGGGAAGATGAGATGATCTCTTGGTTTTGTTCTCTTCTCCTTTGCGTGAAGACTCACCACACGAGAGAGAGGCGTCGAGAGAAAGAGGCGAGAATAGGGGCGATACTTCGAACGTGAGGCGTGCTACCCATTTTGGAAAGCATGACTTCCAAAAATAGTAAACCCTCACACGTTCAAGTGTTCACGCTCAGTGAACAAATAGCAATGTTCTCCTCTTTGAACCATGCGCTCACTTGATGAGCCGGTTCAATTGGATTTGGTTCAAAGACCAAATTAAACCAAGCATTGGTCTAGATCATATTAAACCATAAGGTTCAAGATCTAACCATTCATCTCTTGATGCTCTTGATCTCACCGATCTAGCATCAATTCTCTCGATCGAAGCTTACCGATCTCAAGCCCTAATCAATCAAACATGATCAGACCAGATCTCACTTACAATCAGAGTTTAAATCCCATTAAACTGAACCAAAACAATTCAGTCCACACGATCTGACATAAGTAAGCCATATCATCAAATTGTGCGACCCTAAGGGTTTCCTTTAAATGTCGGTAACGATAACTTACGTTATCACGAACAGTGAGGGGTATCTAGCAACACATCACTGTCTCCCGATATAAAGGAAAGAGTCTTCCAAGACTACACCCAAACCACAGCACAAGTGTGAACCCAAGTCACTTGACATATGTGTTTCCTTTGCCACTGGATGTTCTTATTGGACAAGCGTGTCAAGCCTGTAATTCCAATATGATGAGAATGATTAGATCAGATGAACATAGTCATCTGGGTATGGCCATACACTTTCTCAATCATCTCATCCAGGGGGCCCCTATAGAACATCACACTCTAATCAAGGAGACGGCAATCCTATATCTATCACTAGTGCCCTAACATGACTCATGCTCACTATCCAAGATAGTCTATAACCATTATGTTTCAAATGATATTGAACTACCTCAAAAAAATGCCAATCATCATTTAGAAACACAAGTGATCTCAAGTCAAAGGAAATATGCCACTTGTTTGCATATAAGGATTATTCACATTGTGACAAGCAATTGAATATCCTAAGTAGGGTCTGTCTAGTACATCCAATGTACCCATGAGTCTACATCTTATTCCATGCTCGAAGCATCCTATAAGATTAGAACACATATTAGTCTCAATCATATCAAGGCTGTCTCATGTTCACCAAGATATCTCGACTAAGGACAAAACTGCATGTCAGCCAAGCTGAACAGCATTGAGACATTATTCAGAAGTATACATATTGTAGCAGATGATGCAACAACCTGAATAACAACCATTGCCTTTATAAACATAGAGTTTATACATGATACTGATATAATCCCAAGGCCTCAAACATTAGCCTTAAGGGCATACCCCAACAGCGACTTCTTTGGAGAAGAGCCGCTCGCCCTTTCATCTTCCAAGTCGCCTCTCATGGCCATGGTAACACCCTCACGCTTGTTTCATGCAAGTTTGTTTTATAAGGTTGATCATATCTTCTACATGCGATCCTCTTGGTAACCTTGTTTTTCCGCTACTATAATGATCTGGTATGATGCTTATTCGCAAGGTTCACCTTCAGCTTCAGTCACCTTCCTGCCGTAAATAACTCGGTGAAATTTCTAATGTTGAAGTGAGAGATAATCACCTAATTTTGTCTTTTAGAAATCCTGCCCATGAATTTCGTCATGACCGACCTGTGATTTTGTAAAAATTAGCCGAAAACACCTCACGTTACTACATCAGTTTGCGATCTTCCTGTGTCATTCAAAATCAAGTAAAGGCATCAATAATCATAGCTAAATAAACAGGAACATAACAAATAATGCACATAATGAAAGAGGCATGACAAGGCCCTTATATCACTTTCAACTTTTAAGAATCAATTCACCAATGCTGGAGATAAACAAGTAATCAGCTCATGAATGCATATGGGCTCCCAATAGAAAGGATTAAAATCAATTAGTGCTGGTTTAGCTCATGTCCTTCTTGGTGAGTGCTTCTTATCGTGGACTTCCATGCCTAATTCGATATCGGTATCCTACACTTGTATTTGGAGTTTGATGGTAGGCATCAACAGAACATATGCGCATTATCTGCGAGATTACCACCAGTGTTAGATGCCAAAACCTTGAAGTAGAACAAAAAAAAAATAGCTAGGAGAAGAGATTCAAACTTATAGCAAGAAAAGCTAGGATGTTCTAAATTTGGATGATATGTCCTAGTGTCATTCTGAAACATAACAGGAATATGAGATTACTAAGGATTTCAGACCAATCATCAAGAGAGCTTCTCAAAATATGCAAACTAAACTAAACTTACACAAAACATGAAAACAAGAAAGAAAGATGCTAAAAATAGATTTAACTATAGTAAAATGCTTAGGTTGCCTCCCAAGAAGTGCCGATTTAATGGTTTGTCAGCCTAACCATGGTTAGTGTTATTCTGGTGAAGGACGATCAGCGAGGAGCAGTACAGGTTCCTTTGGTATTATGTCATGGGGAATATAGTGCTTGAGTCGCTGTCCATTTACTTTGAATGTACGAGTTGTTGGGGTATGCCCTTAAGGCTAATGTTTGAGGCCTTGGGATTCTTTCAGTATCATGTATAAACTCTTATGTTTATAAAGGCAATGGTTGTTATTCAGTTTGTTACATTGTCTGCTGCAATAAGTGTGCTTCTGAATAATCTCTCAATGCTGTTCAGCTTGGCTGACATGCTGTAATGTCCTTAGTCGAGATATCTTGGTGAACATGAGACAGCCTTGATATGATTGAGACTAATATGTGTTCTAATCTTATAGGATGCTTCGAGCATGGAATAAGATGTAGACTCATGGGTACATTGGATGTACTGGACAGACCCTACTAGGATATTCAATTGCTTGTCACAATGTGAATAATCCTTGTTTGCAACAAGTGGCACATGTCCTCTGACTTGAGATCACTTGTGTTTCTAAATGATGATTGTCATTGTTTTGAGGTAGTTCAATATCATTTGAAACATAATGGTTATAGACTATCTTGGATAATGATCATGAGTCAGGTTAGGACACTAGTGATAGATATAGGATTGCCGTCTCCTTGATTGGAGTGTGATGTTCTAAAGGGGCCCCCTTGAATGAGATGATTGAGAAAGTGTATGGCCATACCCAGATGACTATGTTCATCTGATCTAATCATTCTCATCATATTGGAGTTACAGGCTTGACACGCTTGTCCAATAAGAACATCCAGTGGCAAAGGAAACATGTATGCCTTGTGAAGTGGATTCACACTTGTGCTGTGGTTTGGGTGTAGTCTTGGAAGACTCTTTCCTTTATATCGGGAGACAGTGATGTGTTGCTAGATACCCCTCACTGATCGTGATAACGTGAGTTGTCGTTACCGACATTTAAAGGAAACCCTTAGGGTCGCACAATTTGATGATATGGCTTACTTAAGTCAGATCGTGTGGACTGAATTATTTAGATTCAGTTTAAAGGGATTTAATCTCTGATTGTAAGTGAGATCTGGTCTGATCATGTTTCATTGATTAGGGCTCAAGATCGGTAAGCTTTGATTGAGAGAATGGATGCTAGATCGGTGAGATCAAGAGCATCAAGAGATGAACGGTTAGATCTTGAACCTTTAGGGTTCAATGAGATCTAGACCATGGCTTGGGTTAATTGGTCTTTGAACCAAACCAAATTGAACCAGCTCATCAAGTGAGTGCATGGTTCATGGGAGAAGAGATTTGCGATTTGTTCATGAGCGCATTTCATGATGAGAAGTGGTTTTGCTATTTTTAGATAGCATGTCACTTACGTGACCACATCTCACGTCGCCTCTCTTCACGCCTCCCGCTCACCCTCTTGTCGCCTGTTAGTTTTTGGTTCTTGACACATTCGTGTGGTAGAGTTTCTTGACGACAAGGGAGAGGTCTCGCCAAGCAAGGAAAATCTTCTCTTCCCTTTCATACGACAAAGACCTTTGAAGAACCTTGCCAGCACAAGGATCAACAAAGAGTAGGCGGCATCACCTTGTGTGCGTCACTTTTGGAGAAGATCCCTTTCGATCTTTGCTTCCAAGGCACCATCCAAAGGATGGCGATGGTATGATCCTTCTTATGTATTCAATCGGGGTTTTGTAGTTGATCATATCTCATGCAATCGATCCCTAGAAATCCATTCCGCTGCTTTAAAACCTCCATATGCGCCAGTAGGGTTTCGCCCCCCCTTGTTTAGGGGACTTTCAACTGGTATCAGAGCATGTTCTTATGCATGTTAATATGATTGCTATGTTTGATTTGTGATCCATGTTTGCGCCATATTGCTAGATCTATAGGTTACATGCGAAAACTTACATGTTGTATATTAATGTTGGCGCATGTACGATGGTAGCGCTTCTTTCATATTGTTGTTGATGTTTTTCACAAAACTTAATGACTTGCGCGCTTACCATTAGATCTAAGTGGCGCCTACTTTAAACCCTTAGATGGGTTATTAGGGTTGAAGTCACAGTCTAGTCAAGATCCAACCAGTCTGATCAGACTATCTGACAGCCTAGATGGGTCGACCAGATGGCACCTGTGCGCAAGCACGAGGTGGCTATAGGTCGACTGCGGACAGGCGTGTAGCGATGTCTGGTTGAGACAACCTGTGAACGCACATGGTTTAGGCCCGGGGTCACACCCGCTTGCCAGAACTCATGAGGTCGTTCAGCCCTTGGCGCATGCATGATTGACCATTTGGTCGACTCAAGTCAGTTAGGACTTGGTGCATGCAAGGGCAGTGGATCTGACTAGGTCTGATGAGTGGATCCCTAATAATGGACCGTTGTAAGGTAGTAGGGCACATAAGGAAAAATAAAATGATGCCAATGCGGTTTTTCAAAATTTTATTTTCTTATTGGATCACATGTTGATTGTAAGCATATGCTTGTTTATTTAATCTTATGTGGGCTGCCCGTGTTAATGTGTGCTGTGCTGGGGCCTGCGAGCCTGGATTAATTATAAATTATTATTTTTGTGATCTGCGCATCACATTTTAATTAATTTATTGTGTAATTGACCTGCGTGTCAATCTTGTCTAGATAGATTAAATTGTAATTTTAATCAGACAAGAGCACAGAGCACACATGGCATTGGCGCATGCAGCAGTGGCTTGACCAGGTGGGAGGTCTAGGGTTCGACCCTAGGACAGGCGCATTTACCTGGTGGGCGCACCTGAGCTGCAAAGGGCGCTAGGGCCCTGGGTTGGGCCAGATGAGATGCAAAAGACCCATGAAGAGCTCAAGTGAAGACTTAAGTTAAAATTAAGGTCTTACTTAGGGTTAATGGGCTTTTACCACATAAGATCAGCATGCTTTCTACTTATCATTTTTATAATTAGAATTGCATGATTTAATCTTCTGCTATCGCCATAGGGTTTGCATGATAGTTAAGAAGATAAAAGACCGTTAAAATCCAACGCTATAATATCAAGCACGTAAGCCTTCTGACGCGAAACCTCACTGTTCTGACTATCGTTGGGGCCGTGTTGTACCCACTCAGTGGGCACGCCCATCTATCTTCAGACGGTGTGTGATTACACCTGCGTGTTACAGGGAAGGAATTTATCGCTTCTCGTTGCTCAGCATAGCACGTGGTGGTCCAGGGAGTAGGTCAGGTCTGCTTGACCATGTAGGCTACATATGGGGCATATGTTAGCTATATGGAGGCAGCCATCTGTAGGATCAAAGACTGTGTTGTACCAACTCAGTTGGCACAGTCTGCTGGATTGCCCAGATGAAGGGGAATCGCACGGGTTGGCGATTGGCAGGGACTGCCTACCAGAAATTAGTGCTTGTACTCTCTGTGCATCTTATCTCGCCTGAGCGGGACGCGGATACCAAGTATGAAATCTGGATCCCATCTCACTAAAAGAGTCTTACTCTTTCGGACTGTTTTAATGGATTTTTCAGTCAGATAAAATAGTGAGAAAAGAATCTTTCTTAAAGTCCTGGATTGATTCTAAACATTGATACTGACCTTGCTGTTCTTGCATTGTTGTAGATTCCTGCAGCAATGAACACCATGAGCTTCAATGTGCGATCCCTACTGGAAAGGGAGAAGTTTGCTAGGCCAAACTTCTCAGACTGGTACGGACACCTTAAGATTGTTCTTAAGGCTGAGAGGAAATTGTATGTCCTCGAGACGGCTATACCGCCTCAACCCGCTCCGAACGCCGCAAGGGCGGTTCGGGATGCCTATGAAAAGCATGTCAATGATAGCATTGATGTTGCTTGCCTGATGCTAGCGTCTATGACGCCACAGCTGCAGCGTCAGCACAAGGATATGTCTGCTATAGAAATTATAGCAAACCTCAAGATGCTATATGCTGCACAGGCGAGGACTGAACACTATAATTTGACCAAGCTTTTCTTTCAGAGCAAACTGGCTGAAGGGAGTCCAGTGGGAGCTCACGTGCTCAAGATGATTGGGCACAAAGAGGCTTTAGAGAAACTGGGGCATACCATCAATCAGGAGCTTGCTGTAGACATTATTCTGCAGTCCCTCCCGGCCTCTTTCGATCCGTTCATTATTAATTTTAATATGAACAAGATCGATTGTACTCCGGCAGAGTTGCTGAATATGCTCTTGACTACGGAGGAGACTCTAAAGGGAAAGCCTTCAACCTCTGTCTTGATGTTCCCTTCCAGGAACAAGAAGAAGGGGAAGAAGGGCAAAGCCCCAGTCAAGAACTACAACAAGGCTCTGAAACAAAAGGTCAAGCGGTCGAAGGAATACAGATGTTTCCATTGTGGCCAGCTGGGTCACTAGAAAAAGGACTGTAAAGCGCTCCAAGGAGACAAGAAGGGAAGCATCGCTTCTGGCTCAGGTATTTTTGTGACTGAAGTCATGATATCTTCTTCTTCTATTTCATGGGTGTTGGACACTGCATGTGGAGTTCACATTTGTTCAAATGTACAGGAACTCAAGAGAAGAAGACAGGTGGGACAGCATGAGGTGGACCTACGAGTTGGAAACGGGGCACGGGTTGCTGCTGTTGCTGTAGGAGTTTATTACATCTCATTACCATCTGGACTTGTATTGGAACTAGACAATTGTTACTTTGTACCAAGCATTACGAAAATATTATCTCTATTCCTGCTTTTGTCAGGAAAGGGTTTTCCTTTGAATGCAAGACTTCAAAGTGTTATCTTTCTCTTGATAATATTGTTTATGCTACTGGGTCAATTAACAATGGGTTATTCATGTTGGACATGGAATGTTCTATACAAAACATTGATAATAAGAAAGCCAAGTATGCTGATGACAGCACCTTGCTATGGCATAGTCGTTTAGGCCATATTAACAAGAAACGCATTAAGCGGTTGCATGATCATGGACTGCTGGGATCATTCTCCTATGAGGAGATTGATACATGCAAAGCTTGTTTATTGGGCAAAATGACGAAGTCTCCTTTTCCTCATAAAGGTCAAAGGGCTTCAGGTTTACTTGACCTTATACACAGTGATGTGTGTGGGCCATTTAGTAAACATGCCAGAGGTGGCTATTCATACTTCATTACCTTTACTGATGATTTCAGTAGATATGGTTATGTCTATCTGATGAGACATAAGAGTGAATCTTTTGACAAGTTCAAAGAGTTCAAAAATGAAGTACAGAATCAGCTAGGCCGAAATATCAAGGCACTTCGCTCAGATCGAGGTGGTGAATACCTAAGTCGAGAGTTTACTGACTATCTGAAGGAGTGTGGGATTATCTCACAGCTCACTCCACCAGGAATACCGCAATGGAATGGTGTGTCCGAGAGGAGGAACAGAACCTTACTGGATATGGTTCGTTCTATGATGAGTCAGGCTACTCTACCTTACTCCTTTTGGGGATTTGCACTGAAAATAGCTGCAAAGGTACTAAACCGAGTGCCATCCAAGGCAGTTTCAAAGACTCCATATGAGTTATGGTATGGGAAACAGCCGAGCTTGACATTTATTAAGATCTGGGGTTGCGAGTCTTATGTCAAAAAGCTCGCCTCTGGGAAACTGGAGAGCAGATCTGACAAATGCATCTTTGTCGGTTACCCTAAGGAAAATAAGGGTTATTATTTCTACGATCCCAAAGAGAACAAAGTATTTGTTGCTCGGACGGCTATTTTTCTTGAGAAGGAGTTTCTTCTGCAAGAAGCTAGTGGGAGAGAAATAAAGTTGGATGAGAATCCAGAGGAAGGACAAAGTAGTCAAGCACAGTTGGATGAGCCTGAGCCAGTAGAACAGGTTATTGAACAACCTGAGGCTCAGATATCACGGGAACCGCGTAGATCGGGAAGGATCCGTCGACAGCCTGAGCGCTATGACGGAGTCTACATCATTGATAATGATGAACCCCTTACTTATGCGGATGCGGTCAGTGGACCGGAGTCAGCTAGGTGGCTTGAAGCTATGCGAGCCGAGATGGACTCCATGTCAGATAACCAAGTTTGGGATTTGGTTGATCCGCCTCCGGGAGTAATCCCTATAGGCTGTAAATGGATCTTCAAGAAGAAGATTGACATGGATGGTAACGTGGTTACCTATAAAGGCAGGCTAGTTGCGAAAGGTTTCAAACAAATCTACGGGATAGATTATGATGAAACTTTCTCTCCTGTAGCCATGTTCAAGTCAATTCGGATTATTCTTGCGATAGCAGCATATTATGATTATGAGATCTGGCAAATGGATGTGAAGACCGCTTTCCTTAATGGAAAACTGGATGAGGATGTGTATATGACACAACCTGAAGGTTTCACTAATCCATCAGATCGTCATAAAATATGCAAGTTAAAGAAGTCCATTTATGGACTTAAGCAAGCATCTAGAAGCTGGAATATTCGTTTTGATGAATCAATATGTGAATTTGGTTTCATCAAGAATGAAGATGACCCGTGTGTATATAAGAGGTTTAGTGGGAGCGTGATTACTTTCCTAGTCCTCTACGTCGATGATATCTTAATCATTGGAAACGATATTCCTGAACTGCATGCTGTTAAAGCATGGTTAAGAAAATGTTTCCAGATGAAAGATCTAGGAGAAGCAGCCTATGTGTTAGGTGTGAAGATCTACAGGGATAGATCTAAGAGGCTTCTCGGGCTGTGCCAAAGTACTTACATCGATAAAGTCCTGGAGATGTTTCATTTAGAGAATTCTAAAAGAGGATATCTTCTAGTCAGACATGGTCTGAATCTTTCAAAGAGTCAGTGTCCACAAACACAGACTGAGAAAGATGAAATGGACAATACGCCTTATGCTTCGGCTATTGGATCCATTATGTATGCGATGTTGTGTACTCGCCCAGACGTCGCTTACGGGTTAAGCGTGACCAGTCGATTCCAAAGTAATCCAGGTCAGGCGCACTGGATTGCGGTCAAGAACATTTTGAAATATCTTCGGAGGACCAAAGATATGTTCTTGATATATGGTTCAGGAAGAACTCAGTATTGAAGGATATACTGACGCTTCGTTCCAATCTGACCAGGATGATTTCCGATCGCAATCAGGCTATGTTTTTAGCTTGAATGGAGGAGCAGTGGTGTGGAAAAGTTTCAAACAGTCTATCGTTGCTGATTCCACAACAGAAGCCGAGTATGTTGCAGCCTCGGAAGCATCCAAGGAGGCAGTGTGGATTCGTAAGTTCGTTCAAGAACTTGGTGTTGTTCCTTCGAGTGCAGATCCATTGGTTATCTTCTGTGATAACACTGGAGCAATCGCACAAGCAAAGGAACCACGGTCGCACCAGAAGTCCAAGCACATACAGAGACGGTTTCACTTGATCCGGGAGATCATAGATCGTGGTGAGATCAAAATCTGCAAGGTTCATACAGATGACAATCTGGCTGACCCGCTTACCAAGCCTCTGGCGCAGCAGAAGCATGAGAAGCACTGTAATAATATGGGTTTGAGATTTCTCAACCATTAGATTAAGTGCAAGTGGGAGATTGTTGGGGTATGCCCTTAAGGCTAATGTTTGAGGCCTTGGGATTCTTTCAGTATCATGTATAAACTCTTATGTTTATAAAGGCAATGGTTGTTATTCAGTTTGTTACATTGTCTGCTGCAATAAGTGTGCTTCTGAATAATGTCTCAATGCTGTTCAGCTTGGCTGACATGCTGTAATGTCCTTAGTCGAGATATCTTGGTGAACATGAGACAGCCTTGATATGATTGAGACTAATATGTGTTCTAATCTTATAGGATGCTTCGAGCATGGAATAAGATGTAGACTCATGGGTACATTGGATGTACTGGACAGACCCTACTAGGATATTCAATTGCTTGTCACAATGTGAATAATCCTTGTTTGCAACAAGTGGCACATGTCCTCTGACTTGAGATCACTTGTGTTTCTAAATGATGATTGTCATTGTTTTGAGGTAGTTCAATATCATTTGAAACATAATGGTTATAGACTATCTTGGATAATGATCATGAGTCAGGTTAGGACACTAGTGATAGATATAGGATTGCCGTCTCCTTGATTGGAGTGTGATGTTCTAAAGGGGCCCCCTTGAATGAGATGATTGAGAAAGTGTATGGCCATACCCAGATGACTATGTTCATCTGATCTAATCATTCTCATCATATTGGAGTTACAGGCTTGACACGCTTGTCCAATAAGAACATCCAGTGGCAAAGGAAACATGTATGCCTTGTGAAGTGGATTCACACTTGTGCTGTGGTTTGGGTGTAGTCTTGGAAGACTCTTTCCTTTATATCGGGAGACAGTGATGTGTTGCTTGATACCCCTCACTGATCGTGATAACGTGAGTTGTCGTTACCGACATTTAAAGGAAACCCTTAGGGTCGCACAATTTGATGATATGGCTTACTTAAGTCAGATCGTGTGGACTGAATTGTTTGGATTCAGTTTAAAGGGATTTAATCTCTGATTGTAAGTGAGATCTGGTCTAATCATGTTTGATTGATTAGGGCTTAAGATCGGTAAGCTTTGATTGAGAGAATGGATGCTAGATCGGTGAGATCAAGAGCATCAAGAGATGAATGGTTAGATCTTGAACCTTTAGGGTTCAATGAGATCTAGACCATGGCTTGGGTTAATTGGTCTTTGAACCAAACCAAATTGAACCAGCTCATCAAGTGAGCGCATGGTTCATGGGAGAAGAGATTTGCGATTTGTTCATGAGCGCATTTCATGATGAGAAGTGGTTTTGCTATTTTTAGATAGCATGTCACTTACGTGACCACATGTCACGTCGCCTCTCTTCACGCCTCCCGCTCGCCCTCTTGTCGCCTGTTAGTTTTTGGTTCTTGACACATTCGTGTGGTAGAGTTTCTTGACGACAAGGGAGAGGTCTCGCCAAGCAAGGAAAATCTTCTCTTCCCTTTCATACGACAAAGACCTTTGAAGAACCTTGCTAGCACAAGGATCAACAAAGAGTAGGCGGCATCACCTTGTGTGCGTCACTTTTGGAGAAGATCCCTTTCGATCTTTGCTTCCAAGGCACCATCCAAAGGATGGCGATGGTATGATCCTTCTTATGTATGCAATCGGGGTTTTGTAGTTGATCATATCTCATGCAATCGATCCCTAGAAATCCATTCTGCTGCTTTAAAACCTCCATATGCGCCAGTAGGGTTTCGCCCCCCCTTGTTTAGGGGACTTTCACGAGTTGAATCATAGAAAATGTCCACAGCGCCGTGAGAGTAGACCTTGCGTATTACAAATGGTCCCATCCATTTGGTTCGCAATTTACCAGGGAAGAGTCTTATTCTGGAGTTGAATAAGGGTACCATATCTCCTTTATGAAATTTCCTTCATATGATTCTTTGATCGTGCCACCTTTTTGTTCATTCCTTATAGATCTTGGCGTTCTTATAAGCTTCTTGTCGAAACTCATCAAGTTCAATGAGTTGAAGTTTTTTGGTTTTACCAGCTTGTTTGTCGTTAAAATTCAGTTGTCGTATAGCCCAAAAGGCTTTGTATTCAATCTCTACTAGTAAGTGGCATGATTTACCATATACCAACTCGTATGGAGACATACCGATTGGGGTTTTGAATGCTGTACGGTATGCCCATAGAGTATCATCGAGTTTGAATGACCATTCCATGCGAGTACATGATACGATTTTCTCAAGGATGTGCTCGATCTCTCGGTTTGGTATCTCCACTTGGCCGCGGGTCTGAGGGTGATAAGCAGTTCCCACTTTGTGTATCACTCCATATTTTTTGAGAAGTGATTCAAAGCTCTGCTCGATGAAGTGAGATCCACCATCGCTTATTACAATGGGAGGTGTTCCAAATCGTGGAAATATCAATTTCTTGAAAAATGTGGAAACTACTCTGGAGTCATTTGTTGGTGCAGCCAAGGCTTCTACCATTTGGAGACATAATCAACTCCAACTAAAATAAATCTGTTAACATAGGAGAGGGGAAATGGCCCCACAAAGTCGATACCACATACGTCAAAAATCTCGATCTCAACGATGTTATTAAGAGGCATCTCATTTATTCGTGATATTCCTCCCGTCCTTTGGCAACGATCACAAGACTGCATGTAGTTCCTTGTGTCCTTAAATAGGGTCGGCTAAAAGAATCCACATTGGTGGACTTTATATGCGGTTTTCGCTCCACTTCAATGCCCTCCATAAGAAGAAGAATGACATTGGAATAGGACATCCAAAATTTCTTCTTCTGGTAAGTATCTCCGAATGATACAATCTGCGCAATGCTTGAACAGGACTGGCTCATCCCAATAACAGTACTTTGCATATGATAGAAACTTCTTTCATTGCTGATACGTGAGATTCAGAGCGTCATACCGGCTGCCATGAAATTTACCAAATCGGCATACCATGGTGTTTTTATCATGGTAACGGCTAGCGGATTCTCATCCAAGAATGCATCGTCTATCTCTTCTTCCAAACTGCACTCGGGGGTGGTTGTTAGGCGGGATAGATGGTCTGCTACTAAATTATCGACTGTCTTCTTATCTTTGATCTGAATATCAAATTCTTGCTACAACAGTATCTACCTGATTAGTCGTGGTTTTGCGTCCTTCTTTGTCATAAGGTACCAAATCGCCACATGATCTGTATAAACAATAACACGCGAGTCAATTAGATACGATCTAAACTTATCAAACGTGAAAACTGTTGGGGTATGCCCTTAAGGCTAATGTTTGAGGCCTTGGGATTATTTCAGTATCATGTATAAACTCTATGTTTATAAAGGCAATGGTTGTTATTCAGGTTGTTACAGTATCTGCTGCAATATGTATACTTCTGAATAATGTCTCAATGCTGTTCAGCTTGGCTGACATGCAGTTTTGTCCTTAGTCGAGATATCTTGGTGAACATGAGACAGCCTTGATATGATTGAGACTAATATGTGTTCTAATCTTATAGGATGCTTCGAGCATGGAATAAGATGTACACTCATGGGTACATTGGATGTACTGGACAGACCCTACTTAGGATATTCAATTGCTTGTCACAATGTGAATAATCCTTATATGCAAACAAGTGGCTGTTAGGGTCCCCTTCAAGGGGGAGCGAGAAACCCTAAGGTGAGTACCCCTTTCGAGAGGGGGGCGCAAGTGACCTTTCTTTGTCTTAGCAGCGGAATTAGGGTTTCACATTTGATCGCATGCTATACATTCATATGATCAACTTAAACATCAAGTGAAAGATGCGTTACCATGGCCATGAGAAGGAGGCGGCTTGGAAGCAAAGACCAAGAGAGATCTTCTCCACAAGTGACGCACACAAGAAGAGAGATGGCTTCTTCTTGTTGATCTTTGTGCTAGCAAAGATCTTCAAGTGTCCTTGCCGAATGGAAGGGATGGGAGACGAGATCTTGCTTGGGCGAGAGCTCCACACGTTCGTCCACCTCTCCTCCACACGCAAATTGCAAGAAGCCAAGCGAAGTGAAGTCAAGTGGTGAACGGCTTGGCGTTAGGCGTTTTGAAGAAGAGGCCTTGATGACTTACCATAAATGGAAGCATGCACTCATAAACGACCAAAACGCCTTCACCCTTTCGAACCATGCGTTCACATAAGTGAACCGGTTCTCTTTTGGTTCAATTGCATTTGGTTCAACAAACCAAATCAAATAAGCCCAAGCCCCCTTTGGTCTAGATCATATCAAACCCTAAGGTTCAAGATCTAACCGTTCATCTCCTGATGCTCCTGATCTCACCGATCTAGCATCACCTCTCTCGATCGAAGCTTACCGATCTCAAGCCCTAATCAATCAAACATGATCAGACCAGATCTCACTTACAATCAGAGATTAAATCCCTTTAAACTGAACCCAAACAATTCAGTCGATCTGACTCAAGTAAGCCATATCATCAAATTGTGCGACCCTGAGGGTTTCCTTTAAATATCGGTAACGATAACTTTCGTTATCACGATCAGTGAGGGGTATCTAGCAACACATCACTGTCTCCCGATATAAAGGAAAGAGTCTTCCAAGACTACTCCCAAAACACAGCACAAGGGTGAATGCACTTCACTAGGCATACATGTTTCCTTTGCCACTGGATGTTCTTATTGGACAAGCGTGTCAAGCCTGTGACTCCAATATGATGAGCATGATTAGATCAGATGAACATAGTCACCTGGGTATGGCCATACACTTTCTCAATCATCTCATTCAGGGGGGCCCCTTTAGAACACCACACTCCTTGAACAAGGAGACGGCAATCCTTTATCTATCACTAGTGTCCTAACCTGACTCATGATCATTATCCAAGATAGTCTATAATCATTATGTTTCAAATGATATTGAACTACCTCAAAACAATGACAATCATCATCTAGAAACACAAGTGATCTCAAGTCAGAGGACATGTGCCACTTGATGCAAACAAGGATTATTCACATTGTGACAAGCAATTGAATATCCTAGTAGGGTCTGTCCAGTACATCCAATGTACCCATGAGTCTACATCTTATTCCATGCTCGAAGCATCCTATAAGACTAGAACACATATTAGTCTCAATCATATCAAGGCTGTCTCATGTTCACCAAGATATCTCGACTAAGGACATATGCATGTCAGCCTAGCTGAACAGCATTGAGACATTATTCAGAAGCACAGTTATTGCAGCAGACAATGTAACAAACTGAATAATAACCATTGCCTTTATAAACACAAGAGTTTATTATATGATACTTTTATAATCCCAAGGCCTCAAACATTAGCCTTAAGGGCATACCCTAACAATCTCCCACTTGCACTTAATCTAATGGTTGAGAAATCTCAAACCCATATTATTACAGTGCTTCTCATGCTTCTGCTGCGCCAAAGGCTTGGTAAGCGGGTCAGCCAGATTGTCGTCTGTATGAACCTTGCATATTTTGATCTCGCCACGATCAATGATCTCCTGGATCAAGTGAAACCGTCTCTGTATGTGCTTGGACTTCTGGTGCGACCGTGGTTCCTTTGCTTGTGCAATGGCTCCAGTGTTATCACAGAAGATAACCAAAGGATCTGCACTCGAAGGAACAACACCAAGTTCTCTCACGAACTTACGAATCCACACTGCCACCTTGGATGCTTCCGAGGCTGCAACATACTCGGCTTCTGTTGTGGAATCAGCAACAGTAGACTGTTTGAAACTCTTCCACACCACTGCTCCACCATTCAAACTAAAAACATAGCCTGATTGCGATCGGAAATCATCCTGGTCCGACTGGAACGAAGCGTCAGTATATCCTTCTATACTGAGTTCTTCCTGACCACCATATATCAAGAACATATCTTTGGTCCTCCGCAGATATTTTAAGATGTTCTTGACTGCAATCCAGTGTGCCTGACCTGGATTACTTTGGAAACGACTGGTCACGCTTAACCCGTAAGCAACGTCTGGGCGAGTACACAACATCGCATACATAATGGATCCAATAGCCGAAGCATAAGGCGTATTGTCCATTTCATCTTTCTCACTCTGTGTTTGTGGACACTGACTCTTCGAAAGACTCAGACCATGTCTGACTGGAAGATATCCTCGTTTAGAATTCTCTAAATGAAATCTCTCCAGGACTTTATCGATGTAAGTACTCTGGCACAGCCCGAGAAGCCTCTTAGATCTATCCCTGTAGATCTTCACACCTAATACATAGGCTGCTTCTCCTAAATCTTTCATCTGGAAACATTTCCTTAACCATGCCTTCACAGCATGCATTTCAGGAATGTCATTTCCAATGATCAAGATATCATCGACGTAGAGGACTAGGAAAGTAATTACGCTCCCACTAAACCTCTTATATACACACGGGTCATCTTCGTTCTTGATGAAACCAAATTCAGTGACTGATTCATCAAAACGAATATTCCAGCTTCTCGATGCTTGTTTAAGTCCATAAATAGACTTCTTTAACTTGCATATCTTATGACGATCTGATGGATTAGTGAAACCCTCTGGTTGTGTCATATACACATCCTCATCCAGATTTCCATTAAGGAAAGCTGTTTTCACATCCATTTGCCAAATCTCATAATCGTAATATGCAGCTATCGCGAAAAGAATCCGAATAGACTTGAACATAGCTACAGGTGAGAAAGTTTCATCATAATCTATCCCGTAGATTTGTTTGAAACCTTTCGCAACTAGCCTGCCTTTATAGGTAACCACATTACCATCCATGTCAATCTTCTTCTTGAAGATCCACTTACAGCCTATAGGGATAACTCCCGGAGGCGGATCAACCAAATCCCAAACTTGGTTATCTGACATGGAGTCCATCTCGGCGCGCATAGCTTCAAGCTATCTCGCTGACTCCGGTCCACTGACCGCATCCGCATAAGTGAGGGGTTCATCATTATCAATGATGTAGACTCCGTCATAGCGCTCAGGCTGTCGACGAATCCTTCCTGATCTTCGCGGTTCCCGTGATATCTGAGCCTCAGGTTGTTCAATAACCTGATCTACTGGCTCAGGCTCATCCAACTGTGCTTGAGCACTTTGTCCTTCCTCTGGATTCTCATCCAGTTTTATTTCTCTCCCACTGGCCTCTTGCAGAAGAAACTCCTTCTCAAGAAAAATGGCCGTCCGAGCAACAAATACCTTGTTCTCTTTGGGATCGTAGAAATAATAACCCTTAGTTTCCTTAGGGTAACCGACAAAGATACATTTGTCAGATCTGCTCTCTAGTTTCCCAGAGGCGAGCTTTTTGACATAAGCCTCGCAGCCCCAGATCCTGATAAATGTCAAGCCTGGCTGTTTCCCATACCATAATTCATATGGCGTCATTGAAACGGCCTTGGATGGCACTCGGTTTAGTACTTTTGCAGCTGTTTCCAGTGCAAAACCCCAAAAGGAGTATGGAAGAGTAGCCTGACTCATCATAGAACGAACCGTATCAAGTAACGTTCTATTTCTCCTCTCGGACACACCATTCCATTGCGGTGTTCCTGGCGGAGTGAGCTGTGAGATAATCCCACACTCCTTCAGATAGTCAGTAAACGTATGACTCAAGTATTCTCCACCTCGATCTGAGCGAAGTGCCTTGATATTTCGGCCTAGCTGATTCTGTACTTCATTCTTGAACTCTTTGAACTTGTCAAAAGATTCACTCTTATGTCTCATCAGATAGACATAGCCATACCTACTGAAATCATCAGTAAAGGTAATGAAGTACTGATAGCCACCTCTGGCATGTTTACTAAATGGCCCACACACATCACTGTGTATAAGGTCAAGTAAACCTGAAGCCCTTTGACCTTTGTTAAGAAAAGGTGACTTCGTCATTTTGCCCATCAAACAAGCTTTGCATGTATCAATCTCCTTGTAAGAGAATGATCCCAGCAGTCCATGATCATGCAACCGCTTAATGCGTTTCTCGTTAATATGGCCTAAACGACTATGCCATAGCAAGGTGCTGTCATCAGCATTCTTGGCTTTCTTAATATCAATTTTCTGTATAGAACATTCCATGTCCAACATGTATAACCCATTGTTAATTGAACCAGTTGCATAAACAATATTATCATAAGATAAGACACACTTTAAAATATTGCATTCAAAGGAAAATCCCTTCCTGACAAGAGCAGGAATGGAGATAATATTTTTAGTAATACTGGGAACAAAATAACAATTGTCTAGTTCCAATACAATTCCAGATGGTAAAGAAAGGAAATAGTCTCCTACAGCAACAGCAGCAACCCGTGCCCCGTTTCCAACTCGTAGGTCCACCTCATGCTGTCCCACCTGCCTTCTTCTCTTGAGTTCCTATACATTTGAACAAATGTGAACTCCACATGCAGTGTCCAACACCCATGATATAGAAGAAGAAAACATGACCTCAGTCACATAGATACCTGAGCCAGAAGCGAAGCTTCCCCTCTTATCTCCTTGGAGCGCTTTACAGTCCTTTTTCCAATGACCCAGCTGGCCACAGTGGAAACACCTGTATTCCTTGGACCGCTTCACCTTCTGCTTCAGAGCCTTGCTGTAGCTCTTGACAGGGGCTTTGCCCTTCTTCCCCTTCTTCTTGTTCCTGGAAGGAACCATTAAGACAGAGGTCGAAGGCTTTCCCTTCAGAGTCTCCTCTGTAGTGAGGAGCATATTCAGCAGCTCTGCCGGAGTACAATCGATTTTGTTCATATTAAAGTTAATAATGAACGCGTCGAATGAAGGCGGGAGAGACTGCAGAATAATATCCACAGCAAGCTCCTGGTTGATGGTATGCCCCAGTTTCTCTAGAGACTCCTTGTGCCCAATCATCTTGAGCACGTGAGCTCCCACTGGGCTCCCTTCAGCCAGTTTGCTCTGAAAGAACAGCTTTGTCAAATTATAGCGTTCTGTCCTCGCCTGTGCAGCATACAGCATCTTGAGGTTTGCTATAATCTCTATAGCCGACATATCCTCATGCTGACGCTGCAGCGGTGGCGTCATAGACGCTAGCATCAGGCAAGCGACATCAATGCTATCATTGACGTGCTTTTCATAGGCTTCCCGAACCGCCCTTGCGGCGTTCAGAGCGGGCTGAGGCGGTATCGCCGTCTCGAGGACATACAGTTTCCTCTCTGCCTAAAGAACAATCTTAAGGTGTCCAAACCAGTCAGAGAAGTTCGGCCTAGCAAACTTCTCCCTTTCCAGTAGGGATCGCACATTGAAGTTCATGGTGTTCGTTGCTGCAGGTATCTATAACAATGCAAGAACAGCAAGGTCAGTATCAATGTTAAGAATCAATCAGGACTTAAGAAAGATTCTTTTTCTCACTATTTTATCTGACTGAAAAATCCATTAAACAGTCCGAAAGAGTAAACACTCTTTTAGTGAGATGGGATCCAGATTTCATACTTGGTCTCCGCGTCCCGCTCAGGCGAGATAAGATGCACAGAGAGTACAAGCACTAATCTCTGGTAGGCTGTCCCAGCCAATCGCCAACCCGTGCGATTCCCCTTCATCTGGGCAATCCAGCAGACTGTGCCAACTGAGTTGGTACAACACAGTCTCTGATCCCACAGATGGCTGCCTCCATGTGCTACCATATGCGCCACATATGTAGCCTACATGGTCAAGCTGACCCGACCTACTCCCTGGACCACCATGTGCTATGCTGAGCAACGAGAAGGGATAAATCCCTACTCTGTAACACACAGGTGTAATCCCACACCGTCTGAAGATAGATGGACGTGCCCACTGAGTGGGTACAACACGGCTCCAACGATAGTCAGAACAGTGAGGTGGAAGGAACCCCATAAAGGGGGCGAAACCCCTAAGTAAGGCGCATATTAAAACTTTTAAGCAGCGGAAGAGGGTTTCTTAAGATCGGTTTCATGAGATATGATCAACCATTATAACCCGAATGCAAATAGAAGAAACGGATTCATACCATAGCCATTTCAAGATGGCGCCTTGGAAGAAAAAGTTGCAAACGCCTCTTCTCCAAAGTCTCGCACACAAGATGAACAATGTGCTTCTTCCTTGGTGCTCCTTGTGCTAGCAAGGTTCCAAGGTTGTCTTGCCGAATGGAAGGGAAAGATGAGATGTCGTTCTCTTGGGCGAATCCTCCTCAACCTTCAAGGCGTCGCCACACACACGGAAGTCGAGAGGAATATTGAGAGCGAGAGGCGAGAATAGAGAACACTCTATTCGAACGTGAGTGACTCCAATTGGAGATCATGGTTACTAAAAATAGCAACCACTCACCGCTCCAACGTTCACGCCAAGTGAACATGTCGCCACACCTTGAACCATGCGCTCATTTCATGAGCCGGTTCAATTTGGTTTGGTTTAAAACCAATCAAGCCAAGCAATCAAGTCCAGATCTCAAATAAACCCTAAGGCTCCTGATCTGACCGTTCATCTCTTGATGCTCTTGATCTCACCGATCTAGCATCTATTCTCTCGATCGAAGCTTACCGATCTCAAGCCCTAATCAATCAAACATGATCAGACCAGATCTCACTTACAATCAGAGATTAAATCCCTTTAAACTGAACCTAAACAATTCAGTCCACACGATCTGACTTAAGTAAGCCATATCATCAAATTGTGCGACCCTGAGGGTTTCCTTTAAATGTCGGTAACGATAACTCACGTTATCACGATCAGTGAGGGGTATCTAGCAACACATCACTGTCTCCCGATATAAAAGAAATGAGTCTTCCAAGACTACACCCAAAAACAGCACAAGTGTGAATCAACTCACTAGGCATGCATACTTCCTTTGCCACTGGATGTTCTTATTGGACAAGCGTGTCAAGCTTGTAGCTCCAATATGATGAGCATGATTAGATCAGATGAACATGATTAGATCAGATGAACATAGTCATCTGGGTATGGCCATACACTTTCTCAATCATCTCATCCAGGGGGCCCCTTTAGAACATCACACTCCTTAAACAAGGAGACGGCAATCCTATGTCTATCACTAGTGCCCTAACCTGACTCAAGCTCATTATCCAAGATAGTCTATAACCATTGTGTTTCAAATGATATTGAACTACCTCAAAACAATCACAATCATCATTTAGAAAACACAAGTGATCTCAAGTCAGAGGAAATGTGCCACTTGTCATATACAAGGATTATTCACATTGCGACAAACAATTGAATATCCTAGTAGGGTCTGTCCAGTACATCCAATGTACCCATGAGTCTACATCTTATTCCATGCTCGAAGCATCCTATAAGACTAGAA
Source organism: Costus lasius (assembly GCA_027563935.2). Lineage (NCBI taxonomy): Eukaryota > Viridiplantae > Streptophyta > Magnoliopsida > Zingiberales > Costaceae > Costus > Costus lasius. The sequence continues at coordinate 47,567,360 of CM050446.2, forward strand.
CACATATTAGTCTTAACCATATCAAGGCTGTCTCATGTTCACCAAGATACATCGACTAAGGACTTAACTGCATGTCAGCCCAGCTGAACAGCTTTGAGACATTATTCAGAAGAACATATATTGCAGCAGACAATGTAGCTAACTGAATAATAACCATGCCTTTATAAACATAAACGTTTATTACATGATACTGTTACAATCCCAAGGCCTCAAACATTAGGCTTAAGGGCATACCCCAACAGAGGTTTCGCGTCAGAAGGCTTACGAGCTTGATATTTTAGCGTTGGATTTTAACGGTCTTTTATCTTCCTTACTATCAAGTAATTCCTATGGTGATAGCAGAAGATAAACTAATCATGCAATTCTAATATTTAAACAATAAATAAAAGAAAGCATGAATCTTATGTGGTAAAAGCCCATAGCCCTAAGTAAGACCTTAATTTAACTTAAGTCTTGACTTGCTTTTGCTTCATGGGGCTTTTGCTGCTCATCTGGCCCAAACCAGGGCCCAAGCGCCAACTGCAGTACAGGTGCGCCCACCAGGTAAACGCGCCTGGTCCTAGAGTCGAACCCTGGACCTCCCACCTGGTCTAGCCACTGCTGCATGCGCCTCTGCCAAGTGTGCTCTGTGCTCTTGTCTAATTAAATTACAAATTTAACTATCTAGACAAGATTGACACGCAGGTCAATTACACATTATAAATTAATTAAACTGTGATTCGCAGATCACAAAAAATAAAAATTAATTTACAATTAATTCCCAGGCACGCAGGCCCCAGCACAGGACACATTAAGAACGGGCAGCCCACATAAGAATAAATAGACAAACACATGGCATCAATCAACATGTGATCCAGTCATTAAAATAAAATTTTCGAAAAACCCCATGGGCATCAATTTTATTTTGCTTATATGCCCTACAACCTTACAACGGTCCATTACTAGGGATCCACTCATCCAACCTAGTCAGATCCACTGCCCTTACATGCACCAAGTCCTAACTGACTTGAGTCGACCATAAGGTCAACCATGCATGCGCCAGGGCTGAACAACCACAATGAGGTCTGGCAAGCGGGTGTGACCCCGGGCCTAACTCATGTGCGTTCATGGGTTGCCTCAATCAGACATCGCTACACGCCTGTCTGCAGCCGACCTGTAGCCACCACGTGCTTGCGCACAGGTGCTACCTGGTCAACCCATCAAGGCTGTCAGATGGTCTGATCAGACTTTTGGATCCAACCTAGGGGGTGACTTCAACCCTAATAACCGGTCTAAGGGTTTACTGCAAGGCCTTAGATCTAATAATGTCGCGCAAGTGAAATGGTTTTTAAAACATAACATCATGCGCCAACAACATGCGCCAAGGAAACATACATATAGTTTCGGATATGCAAACTTAACATGTAAGTTTTCGCATGGTGAAGATCTAAGCATACAAATGAATACATGGATCACACAGCAATCATATGATCATATAAAACTCAGCTCTGATACCAATTGAAGGGACCCCTAGACAAGGGGGTCGAAACCCTAATAGGTGGCGCAACAATGTCTCTAGCGGAATCTAGGGCTTCTAATAGATCTTTATATGTCATATAATCAACTTTAGTATGATTGAATAGAAGAAACGAATTCATACCATAGCCATTTCAAGATGGCGCCTTGGAAGCAAAAGTTGCAAGCGCCTCTTCTCCAAAGTCTCGCACACAAGATGAACAATGTGCTTCTTCCTTGGTGCTCCTTGTGCTAGCAAGGTTCCAAGGTTGTCTTGCCGAATGGAAAGGAAAGGAGATGATGATTTCTTCTCTTGGCCGAATCCTCCTCAACGTCAAAGCGTCGCCACACACGAAAAAACGTTAAGAGGAATAATACCGAGTGGCGAGAATAGAGAGCACTCTATTCGGTCGTGAACCATCTCCAAGTGGAGATCATGGTTACTAAAATTAGCATCCACGCATCGCCCCAACGTTCACGCCAAGTGAACATGTCGCCACACCTTGAACCATGCGCTCATTTCATGAGCCGGTTCAATTTTGGTTCGGTTTAAGAACCAATCAAGCCAAGCAATCAAGTCTAGATCTCAAATAAACCCTAAGGCTCCAGATCTAACCGTTCATCTCTTGATGCTTCTGATCTGACCAATCTAGCATCCATTCTCTCGATCGAAGCTTACCGATCTCAAGCCCTAATCAATCAAACATGATCAGACTAGATCTCACTTACAATCAGAGATAAAAACCTTTTAAACTGAACCTAACCAATTCAGTCCACTCGATCTGACTTAAGTAAGCCATATCATCAAATTGTGCGACCCTGAGGGTTTCCTTTAAATGTCGGTAACGATAACTCACGTTATCACGATCAGTGAGGGGTATCTAGCAACACATCACTGTCTCCCGATATAAAGGAAAGAGTCTTCCAAGACTACACCCAAAAACAACACAAGTGTGAATCAACTCACAAGGCATGCATACTTCCTTTGCCACTGGATTGTTCTTATTGGACAAGCGTGTCAAGCTTGTAATTCCAATATGATGAGCATGATTAGATCAGATGAACACTGTCATCTGGGTATGGCCATACTCTTTTCTCAATCATCTCATCCAGGGGGCCCCTTTAGAACATCACACTCCTTAAACAAGGAGACGGCAATCCTATGTCTATCACTAGTGCCCTAACCTGACTCAAGCTCATTATCCAAGATAGTCTATAATCATTATGTTTCAAATGACATTGAACTACCTCAAAACAATGACAATCATCATTTAGAAAACACAAGTGATCTCAAGTCAGAGGAAATGTGCCACTTGTCATATACAAGGAATATTCACATTGTGACAAGCAATTGAATATCCTAGTAGGGTCTGTCCAGCACATCCAATGTACCCATGAGTCTACATCTTATTCCATGCTCGAAGCATCCTATAAGATTAGAACACATATTAGTCTTAACCATATCAAGGCTGTCTCATGTTCACCAAGATACATCGACTAAGGACTTAACTGCATGTCAGCCCAGCTGAACAGCTTTGAGACATTATTCAGAAGAACATATATTGCAGCAGACAATGTAGCTAACTGAATAATAACCATGCCTTTATAAACATAAACGTTTATTACACGATACTGTTACAATCCCAAGGCCTCAAACATTAGGATTAAGGGCATACCCCAACATCAAGAGCATATTCAGCAGCTCTGCCGGAGTACAATCGATTTTGTTCATATTAAAGTTAATAATGAACGCATCGAAAGAGGGCGAGAGAGACTGCAGAATAATGTCTACAGCAAGCTCCTGGTTGATGGTATGCCCCAGTTTCTCCAGAGCCTCCTTGTGCCCAATCATCTTGAGCACGTGAGCTCCCACTGGGCTCCCTTCAGCCAGTTTGCTCTGAAAGAAAAGCTTTGTCAGATTATAGCGTTCTGTCCTCGCCTGTGCAGCATACAACATCTTGAGGTTCGCTATAATCTCTATAGCCGACATATCCTCATGCTGACGCTGCAGCAGTGGCGTCATAGACGCTAGCATCAGGCAAGCGACATCAATGCTATCATTGACATGCTTTTCATAGGCATCACGAACCGCCCTTGCGGCGTTCGCAGCGGGTTGAGGCGGCACAGCCGTCTCGAGGACATACAGTTTCCTCTCTGCCTTAAGAACGATCTTAAGGTGTCCGAACCAGTCTGAGAAGTTTGGCCCAGCAAACTTCTCCCTTTCCAGTAGGGATCGCACATTGAAGCTCATGGTGTTCGTTGCTGCAGGAATCTACAACAATGCAAGAACAGCAAGGTCAGTATCAATGTTAAGAATCAATCAGGACCTAAGAATGATTCTTTTTCTCACTATTTTATCTGGCTGAAAAATCCAGCAAAACAGCCCGAAAGAGTAGAACTCTTTTAGTGAGATGGGATCCAGATTTCATACTTGGTCTCCGCGTCCCGCTCAGGCGAGATATGTTGGGGTATGCCCTTAAGGCTAATGTTTGAGGCCTTGGGATTGTATTAGTATCATGTAATAAACTCTTAAGTTTATAAAGGCATGGTTATTATTCAGGTTGTTACCTTGTCTGCTGTAATAAGTGTACTTCTGAATAATGTCTCAAAGCTGTTCAGCTAGGCTGACAGGCTATATGTCCTTAGTCGAGATATCTTGGTGAACATGAGACAGCCTTGATATGATTGAGACTAATATGAGTGCTAATCTTATAGGATGCTTCGAGCATGGAATAAGATGTAGACTCATGGGTACATTGGATGTACTGGACAGACCCTACTGGGATATTCCATTGCTTGTCACAATGTGAATAATCCTTGTAAGCAGCAAGTGGCACATGTCCTTTGACTTGAGATCACTTGTGTTTCTAAATGATGATTGTCATTGTCTTGAGGTAGTTCAATATCATTTGAAACATAATGATTATAGACTATCTTGGATGGTGAGCTTGAATCAGGTTAGGACACTAGTGATAGACATAGGATTGCCGTCTCCTTGTTTAAGGAGTGTGATGTTCTAAAGGGCCCCCTTATGAGATGATTGAGATAGTGTATGGCCATACCCAGATGACTATGTGCATCTGATCTAATCATGCTCATCGTATTGGAGTTACAGGCTTGACATGCTTGTCCAATAAGAACATCCAGTGGTAAAGGACATATGTATGCCTTGTGAATTGAGTCACACTTGTGCTATGGTTTGGGAGTAGTCTTGGAAGACTCTTTCCTTTATATCGGGAGACAGTGATGTGTTGCTAGATACCCCTCACTGATCGTGATAACGTAAGTTATCGTTACCGACATTTAGAGGAAACCCTCAGGGTCGCACAATTTGGTGATATGGCTTACTTAAGTCAGATCGTATGGACTGGATTCTTTGAGTTCAGATTAAAGGGATTTAATCTTTGATTGTAAGTGAGATCTGGTCTGATCATGTTTGATTGATTAGGGCTTGAGATCGGTAAGCTTCGATCGAGAGAGGTGATGCTAGATCGGAGAGATCAGGGGCATCAGGAGATGAACGGTTAGATCATAAGCCTTGGGGTTCGATTTGGTCTAGACCAAGTGGCTTGAGCTATTTCGGTTTGGTTTAATGAACCAAAGCCGATTTGACATTTTGGATTGAACCGGTTCACAAATATGAACGCTTGGTTCAATGCCAAAATGCGTTTTGGGTTGGCTTGAACGCATGGCTTGATTGACTTCCATTTATGGAAAGTCATCAAGGGCCGGTTTTGCTTCAATGCCAAAACGCTTATGCGTTGAGCTCCTCACTTCAATGCCTTGATTCCTTTCGAGGTGTGGTTGACGAAGGTGTGGAGTAGACATCCAAGAGAAGCTCTCGGCCGAACGGATTCATCTCATCAAACCCTTTCCATTCGACAAGAGAAGGCTTGGGTGTCTTGCTAGCACAAGAGATCTCAAGGAAGTGAGCATCTTCATCTTGTGTGTGGACTTGTGGAGGAGACCTAGTTTGATCTCTTCTTCCAAGCCGAATTCCAAGCTTATGGCGTTGGTATGATTTCTCATAACTTAAGTTGATCATATAGTTTCATATGCGATTTTGAAACCCTATTTTCCGCCATGCATGCTAGATGCGCATGATTAGGGTTTTTCCCCCCCCCCTTTATGTTAGGGGTTCCCTTAATTGGTATCAGAGCTAGGCTCTTGATATGATCTATATGATTGCTTTGAAGTGTTTGTGATCCATACATATTGCGCTTACTTGATGCATGCTTTGTTTACATGAAGTTTGCGCTTGTATCATGCTAACATGAAGTTTGCGCTTGTATCATGCTAACATGTAGTTTGCGCTTGTATCATGGCTTTGATGAAGTATGCGCTCCCCCTAGAAGGGGACCCCCTAAAGTTTGCGCTCCCCCTTGAAGGGGACCCCCTTAGATCTAAGGGTTATCAACATGCTAGAAGATATATCTTATGGATGTTCTAGATGTTTGCGCATGTCAAAATGTTTTCTAAAACTTACATCTTGCGCGCATGATTAGATCTAAGGTGCCACTACATTAAATCCTTAGATGGGTTGATGGGGTTGAAAGCATCTTCTAGGTTAGATCCAACTAGTCTGATCAGACCATCTGACAGCCTAGATGGGTTGACCAGATAGCACCTGTGCGCAAGCACGAGGTGGCTATAGGTCGACTGCATCCAAGGCGTGTAGCGAGGTCTGGTTGAGACAACTACTGAACACACATGAGTTAGGCCCGGGGTCACACCCGCTTGCCAAAACTCATGAGGGTGGTTCAGCCCTTGGCGCATGCATGGTTGACCATCAGGTCAACTCGGGTCAGTTAGGACTCGGTGCATGCAGGGGCAAAGGATCTAACTAGATGGATGAGTGGATCCCTATCAATGGACCATTGTAAGGTTGTAGGGCACATAAGGAAATTAAAATTGATGCCATGGGGTTTTTCAAAAATTTAATTTCTTGATTGGATCACATGATGATTTGATGCCATGATGCTTGTCTATTTAGTCTTATGTGGGTTGCCCTATTGTGTGCTGTGCTGGGGCCTGCGTGCCTGGTAAATTATAAGTTAATTTTATTGTGATCTGCGAATCACTTTTTCATTAATTTATTGTATAATTGACCTGCGAGTCAACCTTGTCTAGATAGATCAAATGTACTTTGATTAGACAAGAGTACAAATGCACACATCCCAAAGGAGCATTCAGCTGGTGGCGCACCTGAGGTGCTCTTGGCGCTAGGGCCCTAGGTTGGACCAGATGAGATGCCAAGGAGCTCAAGTGAAGACTTAAGTAAAATTAAGGTCTTACTAGGGTTCATGGGCTTTTACCACATAAGATCATGCTTTCTACTTATTGCTAATAATTAGAATTGCATGTTTAAGTTTATCTTCTTCTATAGCCATAGGATATGCCTGATAGTAAGAAGATAAAAGACCGTTAAAATCCAACGCTAACATATCAAGCTCGATAAGCCTTCTGACGCGAAACCTCACCTTTCTGATTATCGTTGGAGCCGTGTTGAACCCACTCAGTGGGCACGTCCATCTATCTTCAGACGGTGCTGGATTTCACCTGCGTGTTACAGAGTAGGGATTTATCACTGCTCGTTGCTCAGCATAACACGTGGTGGTCCAGGGAGTAGGTCGGGTCAGCTTGACCATGTAGGCTACATATGTGGCGCATATGGTAGCGCATGGAGGCAGCCATCTCTGGGATCAGAGACTGTGTTGTACCAACTCAGTTGGCACAGTCTGCTGGATTGCCAAGATGAAGGGGAATCGCACGGGTTGGCGATTGGCTGGGACAGCCTACCAGAAATTAGTGCTTGTCATCTCTGTGCATCTTATCTCGCCTGAGCGGGACGCGGAGACCAAGTATGAAATTTGGATCCCATCTCACTAAAAGAGTGATACTCTTTCGGACTGTTTACTGGATTTTTCAGTCAGACAAAATAGTGAGAAAAGAATCTTTCTTAAGTCCTGGATTGATTCTAAACATTGATACTGACCTTGCTGTTCTTGCTTGTTGTAGATTCCTGCAGCAACGAACACCATGAGCTTCAATGTGCGATCCCTACTGGAAAGGGAGAAGTTTGCTGGGCCGAACTTCTCTGACTGGTTCGGACACCTTAAGATCGTTCTTAAGGCAGAGAGGAAACTGTATGTCCTCGAGACGGCGATACCGCCGCAGCCCGCTCCGAACGCCGCAAGGGCGGTTCGGGATGCCTATGAAAAGCACGTCAATGATAGCATTGATGTCGCTTGCCTGATGCTAGCGTCTATGACGCCACCCGCTGCAGCGTCAGCATGAGGATATGTCGGCTATAGAAATTATAGCGAACCTCAAGATGTTGTATGCTGCACAGGCGAGGACAGAACGCTATAATCTGACGAAGCTCTTCTTTCAGAGCAAACTGGCTGAGGGGAGCCCAGTGGGAGCTCACGTGCTCAAGATGATTGGGCACAAGGAGGCTCTGGAGAAACTGGGGCATACCATCAACCAGGAGCTTGCTGTAGATATTATTCTGCAGTCTCTTCCGCCTTCTTTCGATGCGTTCATCATTAACTTTAATATGAACAAAATCGATTGTACGCCGGCAGAGCTGCTGAATATGCTCTTGACTACTGAGGAAACTCTGAAGGGTAAGCCTTCAACCTCTGTCTTGTTGGTTCCTTCTAGGAACAAGAAGAAGGGGAAGAAGGGCAAGGCCCCTGTCAAGAATTACAGCAAGGCCCTGAAACAGAAGGTGAAGCGGTCGAAGGATAACAGGTGTTTCCACTGTGGCCAGCTGGGTCACTGGAAAAAGGACTGTAAAGCGCTCCAAGGAGATAAGAGGGGAAGCATTGCTGTAAAACCCGAGAATTTTGATGTATTAAACCTCGGTATGTGACTCATTTTAATTATCTATAATCAGGTATTTATTAACCTTGTTGGTGGGATTTTTGGCTAAGGGGAAAATTATTCTCCTGCAGGGCAAAAATAAGTTGCTGTGGAGGAGTCTTGAACCTGAGACCACTCCTGTGTATGTTGGCCTGGCTACCAGAGTTCCAGCCCAGTTTTTGTGTTAGGTATGTGGGCGCCCCCTTATTATGTGAGCATACAGATTAAATGCAGATTTCACTTAAGTGACTTGGCATCACTTAAGTTGTTTCCGATTTTCATCCTAACCCTAGCCGACCCTTACGATTTTTCCTCTCCCTCTCGTGGACTCTCGTGGACGACTTTGGCAGCGCCTTCCCCCTTCGTCCAGCTCCTCTTCCGGCGAGCTTTCCGGCGGTGGTGCTTGGTCTTCCGGCGTGGTGGTGGACGGCGGCGTGTGGAGGCTTCAACAATCCCCTTTGCTCACGGTTTGCTTGCAAACCATTCCCAAGGCGAGTGGAAACCTTATGCTACCTCTATTCCAAGTTTATGATCTTTCCTTGACATGTTTCCTTGCTTAATGATGGGAAAAACGAGTAGGTTTGAATGTTTCTTTACCATGAAACCGTGAGTGCTATTTGAAGTTTCGAAAATGAGATTTAGGGGCTCTAATCATAGGGCTTTTCGTTCTTTACTTGATTAGATGCCTTAGGAGGATGAATTATCATGATTTGGACCTTCAATTTGATTGTATAATGTATTCATGAAAAACCCTAGAGTAGGACATGCGCCCATGCCCTAAATTGATGAAATTTCATGCTAACTTTTGGGGAAAACTTAGGATTCATGAAATTAGAAGTATGAGGGAATTTATCATGAATTTTATGCTATTTTTGGAGCCTTAATTCATGCTGGCCGAAATTTACCCTAGGGGTATTTTGGTCAATGTTCAGTTAACTTTTGGGGCAAAGCTGTTATTCATGTAATTGAGTTCGTTAGGTACTTAAATATGATTTTTGCCTAATTTTAGGAATTTTCTATGCATAGTTACAAGTGTAATCGTTCTCTTGAAATTAAGTGATGGTAATGTGTGCAATGTTTGTAAATTCTGTTTGATAACCTAGAGTATAGATGTTACAATCTAATTGCATGAAATCTAGGATTAACACATTTTACCTGTATGGAAACATTTGTTGAGAACTTAGCATGGTATCTTCCTAACCTGATTGCATGAAACTTAAGGACTACCCTGTCTAAGACATTTATGCTGTTTAATTAATTTCGAGTGGTGAATGATATCCGGGTGTTAGTCTTTTGCTATAGGTGTGTGGCATAAGTCATGTACATTATGTGTGACCCTGGAGATGTTGTGAAGTGAGGCAAAGTGCCACGCCTTGGTCAGGCGGGGGCCACCACTTGATCTTCCTTCACAGATGTGATTAGTTTAGCATAAGAGGGACAAAGTGCCACGCTACTGGTAAGCGAGGGCCACCTCTTGAACTCTCTGACTGCTGTGTGACCAATGTGGGGAAACAAAGTGCCACGCCGTGACTTGGCGGGGGCCACCTCTTGATTTACCACATTGTCTGAGTGGGTAGATGGAGATCAGCGTGCCACGTCTTAGCTAGACGGGGGCCACCTCCTGATTCCTCCCCTACTGTTTGGCATGCATGCATTCTCTGAGCCCTGACGAGGGAAGGGTCGGACCTTTGTGGTCGTTTCGTTCTGTTCTGGATTTGGACATGTTAGGATGTGCATCTACGTATGTGTTCTGTTTCGCCATGTGATATGCACGTTTCTATTTCGGTTTTGTTGTATTATGATTAGATTTCGCCATGTGGATTATTTTGTAAGTTGTGTTCTTATCTGTATTTGATTTGATACTTAATAATCGCATTCGGTAAATGTTTTGAAAAAACCTTACATGCTATATTTTTGAATGTATTAATGGAGGGGTTTCATAGGGTTCTCACTTGCGGAGCTGTTAGCTCACCCCCTCTAATATCTACAGGTGAGAGACCGTGATTGATACAGCGTTATGCCCCTTGAGATATGAGTAGCTTGACGAAGCTTTGGGCTTTGTGATATGGACCTTGTAAAAGATTTCGGTTGTATTTGAGTACTTGTATCGTGACTCCGTTATTTGGGGCCTGCGTGCCTGTATTAGTTATACTTTGTTTTGGATGATGGATACTATATTCTGGTTACATGTGAGGGCTTAGGCCCATTTTGTTATAAGATTTCGGTTGTGGTATTTTCATCGTTTTGATGGGATTTTATGTTCGGTCTGATGTGATATGAGACTTTGTCTCCGTATATGTATAGTACGGAGTTGTGAACTGATTCGGTTATGTTTAGTATTATATCAGTTGAAATTACTTGTTGTTATGAATCAGTACAGCATGTGCATGTATGGGAATTTTCCCGACCCTGTATGTACGCATACATGCTGCCGGATTTTTGTATAAATTTTCAGATCTTTTATTCCCTAGCTCCGTTAGTAGTATGATCTTGGCGTTCGGTTTTGTTTCTCGTGGCGTTCCTCGTATGATTTCCGCATGAACTTCGGGGTTAAGTATCGAGGGCCGTTACATATGGTATCAGAGGGAGTTTCTAGCGAATATTAGATCTGGGTAGTAAAACACTGTTTGTGTATTGCATAGAAATAAACCAAGTAAGGAACTGGTTGCTAGTAAGATAAGGAAATTATTGTTTGTCTTGACTTGCAAGGTGTTTTTGCTAGGTAAGAATGGTGCGACCCAAGGGTAATGCTGATGATCAGATGGCTGGCTTTATGAGGGCTTTGGAGTCTATGAGTGGTATGATACAACAACAGGGTGCCCTCATTCAGCAGCAGGCTCAGGTTATGCAAGAACAGCAACAAATGATGAGAGAGCAGCGTGAGCAGCATCAGGAGTTTCAGCAGCAACTCCTGCAGCAGAACCGCGATCAGCAACAAGAATTTCACCAGCAAATGCAGCAGCAGATGCAGTCCCAGTCTCATTCCCAGCCACAGTCGGCTGAGAAGGAGAATGTGGGGAGTTCTCAGGAGAATGGGCATAAGAGGTATGCTCAACTGGTGAAGGAATTTCAGCGTATGAACCCTCCAGCTTTTTATGGGAGCCCAGGGCCTAGAGCAGCTGAGGACTGGCTTGCTGACCTGGATAAGATTTTTGCGGTGATGCGAAGTAGTGAAGAGGATAAACTGTGCCTGTCAGTATATATGCTGAAAGGGAATGCCGAGATATGGTGGAAAGGAGTTGAGAGGCTAGCAATTGAAAAAGGGGATACTGTAGACTGGGTTTACTTCATGAGAAAATTCAATGACAAGTACTTTCCACCTAGCATGAATGAAGAGAAGGAGGTGGAGTTTATCCACCTGGTGCAGGGTGACCTTTCTGTGGCTCAATATGATATCATGTTCACCCAGTTGTCCAAGTATGCTCCCCATTTGGTCAGCACTGAGGAACTAAGGGCTAGGAAGTTTCAGAGGGGTTTGAGAAAAGATATCAGAGATCGGATTGTGGCACTGCATCTAGAGACCTATGCTGAGGTTTTAGAGAGGGCTCTCACAGTGGAGAGGTCAATTTCTGAGCAGGCAGTGGTGATTGCCCCAACCCCTGTTGTGGAGACTGCCGCTCCAGTTCCCCAGAGTCATGAAAAGAAACAATATAAGCACAAGGATAAGAAAGGTAGGCATCCTCCCTATCAGAAGAATTTTAAATCTGCCCGAGGTGATACCGTGGAAGGCAGAAAGTGCTATCATTGTGGAAGCAGTGGTCACGAGATCAAGGACTGCTATAAGAAGTCAGGGGCTTGTTTCAAGTGTGGTAAGGCCGGACACCGTATCAAAGACTGCCCACAGCTGAAGTCTTCATCTCAGGGTGCTGATAAGCCCACAGTGCAGACTCGAGTATATGCTATTGCTGAGAAGGATGCCAGGGCTTCCAAGTCAGTTGTGGAAGGTACTCTTTTTGTTTTCGATCAGTTAGCACGTGTTTTATTTGATCCTGGTGCCAATCTCTCTTTCGTATCAGTTCATTTTGTTCGTTATTTGCCTGTGGCACCTAGGACTCTTGATTGTGCTATATCTGTCAGCACCCCTATGGGTGATTCCCTGGTAACAGATGTGCTTTATCCTGATTGCATGCTTAGGATAGAGGAATATGACTTGTTTGTTGATTTGATATTGCTTGACATGCTTGACTATGATGTGATATTAGGGATGGACTGGTTGTCCTCTTACCATGCCACCCTAGATTGTTTTGAAAAGTTGGTGACTCTGAATTTGAGTGATGGTCATCAATTGCATATCAAAGGTTTGATTGCAGATCAGGGGTTACATGTGATCTCTTTTCTGCATGCTCAAAAGTTATTGGCTGGCGGCTGTAAAGGCTACTTGGCACATGTAAAGGTTCAGGATGAACCTGTGTCTGATTTGACTTATATACCTGTGGTGAATGAATTCCCAGATGTATTTTCTGATGAGTTATCTGGTTTACCACCTGACTGGGAAGTGGAATTCAGTATAGACTTGATACCTGGCACTGCCCCAATCTCTAAAGCCCCGTACCGCATGGCCACCTCTGAATTGGCTGAGTTAAAGAAACAGCTGGAAGAATTGCTAGAAAAAGGGTACATCAGGCCTAGCGCGTCTCCTTGGGGAGCGCCTGTGTTGTTTGTAAAGAAGAAGGACGGATCACTGAGAATGTGCATCGATTACCGTCAGCTGAACCAGGTAACAATTAAGAACAAGTACCCTCTGCCCCGTATTGATGATCTCTTCGATCAGTTACAGGGCGCTACTGTCTTCTCCAAGATTGACTTAAGGTCTGGGTATTATCAGCTGAAGGTCAGAGAGGAGGATGTAGTTAAGACAGCATTCAGGACAAGGTATGGGCATTATGAATTTTTAGTTATGCCTTTTGGACTAACGAATGCCCCTGCTGTCTTTATGGATCTTATGAATAGGGTGTTTCACCATCTCCTGGATAAATGCGTGGTTGTATTTATCGATGACATTTTGGTTTACTCGCGGAGTGCTCAAGATCACGCGCAGGACTTACGCAAGGTGATGGAAATTCTGAGAAGTAAAAGGTTGTATGCCAAGGCCAGTAAATGCGAGTTCTGGTTGGAGAAGATTGACTTTTTGGGACATGTGATATCTGGACAGGGTGTGTCTGTGGATCCAGCTAAGGTAGAGGCTATTATTAGCTGGGGAAGACCAACAAATGCATTTGAGATTCGAAGCTTCTTGGGCTTAGCAGGTTACTACCGCAGATTTGTTGAAGGGTTTTCCAAGCTGGCGGGCCCTTTAACAAAGTTGACCAGGAAGAATGCTGATTTTATCTGGGATGCCAAGTGCGAGGAAAGTTTCCTCGAGCTGAAGAAGCGTTTGACTAGTGCACCGATTCTCACTATACCTAGTGGCGGTGAAGGTTTCACTGTGTACACGGATGCCTCTGGCAAAGGTTTGGGCTGTGTACTCATGCAGCATGGTAAGGTGGTTGCCTATGCTTCCAGGCAGTTAAAGGAATACGAGTCCAACTACCCTACCCATGACTTGGAGTTGGCTGCAGTGGTGTTTGCATTGAAGATTTGGCGTCATTATCTGCTGGGTCAGACTTTTGATCTGTACACCGACCATCAGAGCCTCAAATACATATTTACCCAGAAAGAACTCAACATGCGGCAGCGGAGGTGGATGGAACTGATCAAAGACTATGATTTTACTATTCACTATCAGGAGGGCAAGGCAAATGTGGTTGCAGACGCATTGAGCAGGCGGCCTGTGACCTCTATGGCTGCACTTCTTGTGCAGGAGTGGCGCTTGCTTGATGAGTTCAGTAGGCTTCGATTAGATGTGACACCTCGTGGTAATAAGTGTTTTGTTGCTGCACTTAGAGTTGAGTCTGATATTTTGCAAAAGCTGAGCAAAGCACAGTTGGTTGATCCTGAAATTTTGAAATGGAAAGAAAAACTGGAGATGGGATTGATTGAGGATTTCAGCCTATCCACAGATGGTTTGCTTAGGTTCCATGGAAGGGTTTGTGTCCCTGAGGACCCTAAGTTGAGACAAGAGATTTTAGCTGAAGGCCACAGTTCTAAGTATTCTATTCACCCTGGTAGTACCAGAATGTATCAGGACCTGAAGAAAAGTTTCTGGTGGCAAGGGATGAAGAATGATGTGGCGCAGTTTGTGGCTAGATGTTTGACATGCCAGACGGTTAAAGCCGAGCATCAGAGACCGGGTGGATCCCTCCAACCACTTCAGATTCCTCTGTGGAAGTGGGAAAATATCAGCATGGACTTTGTCTGTGGATTACCCCGGACCAGAAATGGGCACGATGCTATTTGGGTTATCGTGGACAGACTCACTAAGTCCGCCCACTTTTTGCCTATCAGGATGACTTATCCTTTGGAGAGGCTTGCCAGGTTGTACATTGACGAGATTGTGAGATTGCATGGTGTTCCGGTGGATATTGTATCTGACCGCGATTCCAGGTTCTTATCTCGGTTTTGGAAGAAGCTTCAGGAAGATTTGGGCACCAAGCTCAGTTTTAGCACTGCATATCACCCGCAGTCTGATGGGCAGACTGAGAGGACCATACAGACATTGGAGGACTTGTTGAGATCTTATATCATTGACTGGCATGGTGAGTGGGACAGAGACTTAGCCCTGATTGAGTTTACTTACAACAATAGTTACCACTCTAGTATCCAGATGGCTCCGTACGAGGCATTGTACGGAAGAAGATGCAGAACTCCCTTGAGTTGGGAGGAGGTAGGTGATAGAACCTTGCTCCAGTCTGATGCTGTGCAGGAAGCCACAGATAAGGTAAAGATTATTCAAGAAAAGCTAAAGGCTGCACAGGATAGACAGAAAAGCTACGCTGATGTGAGAAGGAGACCTCTGGAGTTCATGGTGGGTGAACATGTATTTGTTAAGGTTTCTCCTACAAAAGGTGTGATGCGATTTGGAAAGAAAGGGAAATTAAGCCCTAGATATGTGGGTCCGTTTGATATCATCGAGAGGGTTGGACCTGTTGCTTACCGATTAGCCTTACCGCCATCCTTGGAGCATCTGCACAGTGTGTTTCACGTATCCGTGCTTAGGAAGTATTGTCATGACCCGTCACATATCTTGGATTCCACACCTTTGCAAATTGATGAAAATCTGACTTATGTTGAAAGGCCACTTAAGATTGTGGATAGAAAAGAGAAAGTCCTTCGAAGCAAGGTGATACCTCTAGTGAAAGTTATTTGGGGAAATCAGTCCGTGGAAGAAGCTACTTGGGAGTTGGAAACCGATATGAGAAAGGATTACCCACATTTGTTTTGAACCTGCTCCCGGTTTGCTTTAGAGGACTAAAGCCTTTTAAGGAAGAGAGGATGTAAAACCCGAGAATTTTGATGTATTAAACCTCGGTATGTGACTCATTTTAATTATCTATAATCAGGTATTTATTAACCTTGTTGGTGGGATTTTTGGCTAAGGGGAAAATTATTCTCCTGCAGGGCAAAAATAAGTTGCTGTGGAGGAGTCTTGAACCTGAGACCACTCCTGTGTATGTTGGCCTGGCTACCAGAGTTCCAGCCCAGTTTTTGTGTTAGGTATGTGGGCGCCCCCTTATTATGTGAGCATACAGATTAAATGCAGATTTCACTTAAGTGACTTGGCATCACTTAAGTTGTTTCCGATTTTCATCCTAACCCTAGCCGACCCTTACGATTTTTCCTCTCCCTCTCGTGGACTCTCGTGGACGACTTTGGCAGCGCCTTCCCCCTTCGTCCAGCTCCTCTTCCGGCGAGCTTTCCGGCGGTGGTGCTTGGTCTTCCGGCGTGGTGGTGGACGGCGGCGTGTGGAGGCTTCAACAATCCCCTTTGCTCACGGTTTGCTTGCAAACCATTCCCAAGGCGAGTGGAAACCTTATGCTACCTCTATTCCAAGTTTATGATCTTTCCTTGACATGTTTCCTTGCTTAATGATGGGAAAAACGAGTAGGTTTGAATGTTTCTTTACCATGAAACCGTGAGTGCTATTTGAAGTTTCGAAAATGAGATTTAGGGGCTCTAATCATAGGGCTTTTCGTTCTTTACTTGATTAGATGCCTTAGGAGGATGAATTATCATGATTTGGACCTTCAATTTGATTGTATAATGTATTCATGAAAAACCCTAGAGTAGGACATGCGCCCATGCCCTAAATTGATGAAATTTCATGCTAACTTTTGGGGAAAACTTAGGATTCATGAAATTAGAAGTATGAGGGAATTTATCATGAATTTTATGCTATTTTTGGAGCCTTAATTCATGCTGGCCGAAATTTACCCTAGGGGTATTTTGGTCAATGTTCAGTTAACTTTTGGGGCAAAGCTGTTATTCATGTAATTGAGTTCGTTAGGTACTTAAATATGATTTTTGCCTAATTTTAGGAATTTTCTATGCATAGTTACAAGTGTAATCGTTCTCTTGAAATTAAGTGATGGTAATGTGTGCAATGTTTGTAAATTCTGTTTGATAACCTAGAGTATAGATGTTACAATCTAATTGCATGAAATCTAGGATTAACACATTTTACCTGTATGGAAACATTTGTTGAGAACTTAGCATGGTATCTTCCTAACCTGATTGCATGAAACTTAAGGACTACCCTGTCTAAGACATTTATGCTGTTTAATTAATTTCGAGTGGTGAATGATATCCGGGTGTTAGTCTTTTGCTATAGGTGTGTGGCATAAGTCATGTACATTATGTGTGACCCTGGAGATGTTGTGAAGTGAGGCAAAGTGCCACGCCTTGGTCAGGCGGGGGCCACCACTTGATCTTCCTTCACAGATGTGATTAGTTTAGCATAAGAGGGACAAAGTGCCACGCTACTGGTAAGCGAGGGCCACCTCTTGAACTCTCTGACTGCTGTGTGACCAATGTGGGGAAACAAAGTGCCACGCCGTGACTTGGCGGGGGCCACCTCTTGATTTACCACATTGTCTGAGTGGGTAGATGGAGATCAGCGTGCCACGTCTTAGCTAGACGGGGGCCACCTCCTGATTCCTCCCCTACTGTTTGGCATGCATGCATTCTCTGAGCCCTGACGAGGGAAGGGTCGGACCTTTGTGGTCGTTTCGTTCTGTTCTGGATTTGGACATGTTAGGATGTGCATCTACGTATGTGTTCTGTTTCGCCATGTGATATGCACGTTTCTATTTCGGTTTTGTTGTATTATGATTAGATTTCGCCATGTGGATTATTTTGTAAGTTGTGTTCTTATCTGTATTTGATTTGATACTTAATAATCGCATTCGGTAAATGTTTTGAAATAACCTTACATGCTATATTTTTGAATGTATTAATGGAGGGGTTTCATAGGGTTCTCACTTGCGGAGCTGTTAGCTCACCCCCTCTAATATCTACAGGTGAGAGACCGTGATTGATACAGCGTTATGCCCCTTGAGATATGAGTAGCTTGACGAAGCTTTGGGCTTTGTGATATGGACCTTGTAAAAGATTTCGGTTGTATTTGAGTACTTGTATCGTGACTCCGTTATTTTGGGCCTGCGTGCCTGTATTAGTTATACTTTGTTTCGGATGATGGATACTATATTCTGGTTACATGTGAGGGCTTAGGCCCATTTTGTTATAAGATTTCGGTTGTGGTATTTTCATCGTTTTGATGGGATTTTATGTTCGGTCTGATGTGATATGAGACTTTGTCTCCGTATATGTATAGTACGGAGTTGTGAACTGATTCGGTTATGTTTAGTATTATATCAGTTGAAATTACTTGTTGTTATGAATCAGTACAGCATGTGCATGTATGGGAATTTTCCCGACCCTGTATGTACGCATACATGCTGCCGGATTTTTGTATAAATTTTCAGATCTTTTATTCCCTAGCTCCGTTAGTAGTATGATCTTGGCGTTCGGTTTTATTTCTCGTGGCGTTCCTCGTATGATTTCCGCATGAACTTCGGGGTTAAGTATCGAGGGCCGTTACAATTGCTTCTGGCTCAGGTATATACGTGACGGAAGTCATGGTTTCATCTTCTTCTATATCATGGGTGTTGGACACTGCATGTGGAGTTCACATTTGTTCAAATGTGCAGGAACTCAAGAGAAGAAGGCAGGTGGGACAGCATGAGGTAGACCTACGCGTTGGAAACGGGGCACGGGTTGCTGCTGTTGCTGTAGGAGACTATTTCATCACTTTACCATCTGGCATTGTATTAGAATTGAACAATTGTTATTTTGTACCCAGTATTACCAAGAATATTATCTCTATTCCTGCTCTTGTCAGGAAAGGATTTGCCTTTGAATGCAAGATTTCAAAGTGTGTTTTAACTTATGATAATATTGTGTATGCTACTGGTTCACTTAACAATGGGTTATTCATGTTGGACATGGAATATTCTATACAAAACATTGATAATAAGAAAGCCAAGTATGCTGATGACAGCACCTTGCTATGGCATAGTCGTTTAGGCCATATAAACAAGAAGCGCATTAAGCGGTTGCATGATCATGGACTGCTGGGATCTTTCTCCTATGAGGAGATTGATACATGCAAAGCTTGTTTAATGGGTAAAATGACGAAGTCTCCTTTTCCTCACAAAGGTCAAAGGACTTCAGGTTTACTTGACCTGATACACAGTGATGTGTGTGGGCCTTTCAGTAAACATGCCAGAGGTGGCTATCAGTACTTCATTACCTTCACTGATGATTTCAGTAGGTATGGATATGTCTATTTAATGAGACATAAAAGTGAATCTTTTGACAAGTTCAAAGAGTTCAAAAATGAAGTACAAAATCAGTTAGGCCGAAATATCAAGGCACTTCGTTCTGATCGAGGTGGAGAATACCTGAGTCATACGTTTACTGACTATCTGAAGGAGTGTGGGATTATCTCACAGCTCACTCCGCCAGGAACACCGCAGTGGAATGGTGTGTCCGAGAGGAGAAATAGAACGTTACTGGATATGGTTCGTTCTATGATGAGTCAGGCTACTCTTCCATATTCCTTTTGGGGTTTTGCACTGGAAATAGCTGCAAAGGTACTAAACCGAGTGCCATCCAAGGCAGTTTCAAAGACGCCATATGAGCTATGGTATGGGAAACAGCCTAGCTTGACATTTATCAGGATCTGGGGTTGCGAGGCTTATGTCAAAAAGCTCGCCTCTGGGAAACTGGAGAGCAGATCTGAGAAATGCATCTTTGTCGGTTACCCTAAGGAAACTAAGGGTTATTATTTCTACGATCCCAAAGAGAACAAGATATTTGTTGCTCGGACGGCCATATTTCTTGAGAAGGAGTTTCTTCTGCAAGAGGCCAGTGGGAGAGAAATAAAGCTGGATGAGATTCCAGAGGAAGGACAAAGTAGTCAGGCAGAGTTGGATGTGCCTGAGCCAGTAGATCAGGTTACTGAACAACCTGAGGCTCAGATATCACGGGAACCGCGAAGATCGGGTAGGATCCGTCGACAGCCTGAGCGCTATGTCGGAGTCTACATCATTGATAATGATGAACCCCTAACTTATGCGGATGCGGTCAGTGGACTGGAGTCAGCTAGATGGCTTGAAGCTATGCGAGCCGAGATGGACTCCATGTCAGATAACCAAGTCTGGGATTTGGTTGATCCGCCTCCGGGAGTAATCCCTATAGGCTGTAAATGGATCTTCAAGAAGAAGATTGACATGGATGGTAACGTGGTTACCTATAAAGGCAGGCTAGTTGCGAAAGGTTTCAAACAAATCTACGGGATAGATTATGATGAAACTTTCTCACCTGTAGCCATGTTTAAGTCTATTCGGATTCTTTTCGCGATAGCTGCATATTACGATTATGAGATCTGGCAGATGGATGTGAAGACAGCTTTCCTTAATGGAAATCTGGATGAGGATGTGTATATGACACAACCAGAAGGTTTCACTAATCCATCAGATCGTCATAAAATATGCAAGTTAAAGAAGTCCATTTATGGACTTAAACAAGCATCTAGGAGCTGGAATATTCGTTTTGATGAATCAATCTCTGAGTTTGGTTTCATCAAGAACGAGGATGACCCGTGTGTATATAAGAGGTTTAGTGGGAGCGTGATTACATTCCTAATCCTCTACGTCGATGATATCTTGATCATTGGAAATGATATTCCTGAACTGCATGCTGTTAAGGCATGGTTAGGAAAATGTTTCCAGATGAAAGATTTAGGAGAAGCAGCCTATGTATTAGGTGTGAAGATCTACAGGGATAGATCTAAGAGGCTTCTCGGGTTGTGCCAGAGTACTTACATCGATAAGGTCCTGGAGAGATTCCATTTAGAGAATTCTAAACGTGGATATCTTCCAGTCAGACATGGTCTGAATCTTTCGAAGAGTCAGTGTCCACAAACACAGACTGAGAAAGATGAAATGGACAATACGCCTTATGCTTCGGCTATTGGGTCCATTATGTATGCGATGTTGTGTACTCGCCCAGACGTCGCTTACGGGTTAAGCGTGACCAGTCGATTCCAAAGTAATCCAGGTTTGGCGCACTGGATTGCAGTCAAGAACATTTTAAAATATCTGTGGAGGACCAAAGATATGTTCTTGATATATGGTGGTCAGGAAGAACTCAGTATAGAGGGATATACTGACGCTTCGTTCCAGTCGGACCAGGATGATTTCCGATCGCAATCAGGCTATGTTTTTAGCTTGAATGGTGGAGCAGTGGTGTGGAAGAGTTTCAAACAGTCAACTGTTGCTGATTCCACAACAGAAGCCGAGTATGTTGCAGCCTCGGAAGCATCCAAGGAGGCAGTGTGGATTCGTAAGTTCGTGAGAGAACTTGGTGTCGTTCCTTCGAGTGCTGATCCTTTGGTTATCTTCTGTGATAACACTGGAGCCATCGCACAAGCAAAGGAACCGCGGTCGCACCAGAAGTCCAAGCACATACAGAGACGGTTTCACTTGATCCGGGAGATCATTGATCGAGGCGAGATCAAAATATGCAAGGTTCATACAGATGACAATCTGGCAGACCCACTTACCAAGCCTCTGGCGCAGCAGAAGCATGAGAAGCACTGTAATAATATGGGTTTGAGATTTCTCAACTATTAGATTAAGTGCAAGTGGGAGATTGTTGGGGTATGCCCTTAAGGCTAATGTTTGAGGCCTTGGGATTGTATTAGTATCATGTAATAAACTCTTAAGTTTATAAAGGCATGGTTATTATTCAGGTTGTTACCTTGTCTGCTGTAATAAGTGTACTTCTGAATAATGTCTCAAAGCTGTTCAGCTAGGCTGACAGGCTATATGTCCTTAGTCGAGATATCTTGGTGAACATGAGACAGCCTTGATATGATTGAGACTAATATGAGTGCTAATCTTATAGGATGCTTCGAGCATGGAATAAGATGTAGACTCATGGGTACATTGGATGTACTGGACAGACCCTACTGGGATATTCCATTGCTTGTCACAATGTGAATAATCCTTGTAAGCAGCAAGTGGCACATGTCCTTTGACTTGAGATCACTTGTGTTTCTAAATGATGATTGTCATTGTCTTGAGGTAGTTCAATATCATTTGAAACATAATGATTATAGACTATCTTGGATGGTGAGCTTGAATCAGGTTAGGACACTAGTGATAGACATAGGATTGCCGTCTCCTTGTTTAAGGAGTGTGATGTTCTAAAGGGCCCCCTTATGAGATGATTGAGATAGTGTATGGCCATACCCAGATGACTATGTGCATCTGATCTAATCATGCTCATCGTATTGGAGTTACAGGCTTGACATGCTTGTCCAATAAGAACATCCAGTGGTAAAGGACATATGTATGCCTTGTGAATTGAGTCACACTTGTGCTATGGTTTGGGAGTAGTCTTGGAAGACTCTTTCCTTTATATCGGGAGACAGTGATGTGTTGCTAGATACCCCTCACTGATCGTGTTAACGTAAGTTATCGTTACCGACATTTAGAGGAAACCCTCATGGTCGCACAATTTGGTGATATGGCTTACTTAAGTCAGATCGTATGGACTGGATTCTTTGAGTTCAGATTAAAGGGATTTAATCTCTGATTGTAAGTGAGATCTGGTCTGATCATGTTTGATTGATTAGGGCTTGAGATCGGTAAGCTTCGATCGAGAGAGGTGATGCTAGATCGGAGAGATCAGGGGCATCAGGAGATGAACGGTTAGATCATAAGCCTTGGGGTTCGATTTGGTCTAGACCAAGTGGCTTGAGCTATTTCGGTTTGGTTTAATGAACCAAAGCCGATTTGACATTTTGGATTGAACCGGTTCACAAATATGAACGCTTGGTTCAATGCCAAAATGCGTTTTGGGTTGGCTTGAACGCATGGCTTGATTGACTTCCATTTATGGAAAGTCATCAAGGGCCGGTTTTGCTTCAATGCCAAAACGCTTATGCGTTGAGCTCCTCACTTCAACGCCTTGATTCCTTTCGAGGTGTGGTTGACGAAGGTGTGGAGTAGACATCCAAGAGAAGCTCTCGGCCAAACGGATTCATCTCATCAAACCCTTTCCATTCGACAAGAGAAGGCTTGGGTGTCTTGCTAGCACAAGAGATCTCAAGGAAGTGAGCATCTTCATCTTGTGTGTGGACTTGTGGAGGAGACCTAGTTTGATCTCTTCTTCCAAGCCGAATTCCAAGCTTATGGCGTTGGTATGATTTCTCATAACTTAAGTTGATCATATAGTTTCATATGCGATTTTGAAACCCTATTTTCCGCCATGCATGCTAGATACGCATGATTAGGGTTTTTCCCCCCCCTTTATGTTAGGGGTTCCTTCAAGATAAGATGCACAGAGATGACAAGCACTAATTTCTGGTAGGCTGTCCCAGCCAATCGCCAACCCGTGCGATTCCCCTTCACCTAGGCAATCCAGCAGACTGTGCCAACTGAGTTGGTACAACACAGCCTCTGATCCCTCAGATGGCTGCCTCCATGCGCTACCATATGCGCCACATATGTAGCCTACATGGTCAAGCTGACCCGACCTACTCCCTGGACCACCACGTGCTATGCTGAGCAACGAGAAGCGATAAATCCCTTCTCTGTAACACGCAGGTGTAATCCCGCACCGTCTGAAGATAGATGGACGTGCCCACTGAGTGGGTACAACACGGCTCCAACGATAGTCAGAACAGTGAGGTTTCGCGTCAGAAGGCATTACGTGCTTGATATTTTAGCGTTTGGATTTTAACGGTCTTTTATCTTCTTACTATCAGGCAAATCCTATGGCTATAGCAGAAGATAAATAACTCATGCAATTCTAATTATTAAACAATAAAAGAAAGCATGGATCTTATGTGGTAAAAGCCCATAGCCTAAGTAAGACCTTAATTAACTTAAGTCTTCACTTGCTTTTCTTGGGTCTTTTGCATCTCATCTGGTCCAACCCAGGGCCCTAGCGCTCAATGCAGCTCAGGTGCGCCCACCAGCTGAATGCGTCTCTGCGATGTGTGCTTTTGTGCTCTTGTCTAATCAAATATATTTTGATCTATCTAGACAAGCTTGACTCGCAGGTCAATTATACAAATTAATTAAAAATGTGATTCGCAGATCACAATAAAAATTAATTTACAAGTTTAATTCCAGGCTCACAGGCCCCAGCACAGCACACATTAAATTGGGCATCCCACATAAGATTAAATAAACAAACATCATGGCATCATGCAATCAACATGTGATCCATTATAAAGAAAATAAAAGTTTTGAAAACCCATTGGCATCAATTTTAATTTTCTTATGTGCCCTACAACCTTACAACGGTCCATTGATAGGGATCCACTCAACAATCTAGTTAGATCCATGCCCTTTCATGCACCAAGTCCTAACTGACTCGAGTTGACCTAATGGTCAACCATGCATGCGCCAAGGGCTGAACAACCAACATGAGTTCTGGCAAGCGGGTGTGACCCCAGGCCTAACTCATGTGTGTTCACTGGTTGTCTCAACCAGACCTCGCTACACGCCTGTGATGCAATCGACCTATAGCCACCTCGTGCTTGTGCACAGGTGCCATCTGGTCGATCCATCTAGGCTGTCAGATGGTCTGATCAGACTATGTGGATCTAACCTAGAGGGTGACTTCAACCCCATCAACCCGTCTAAGGGTTTATAGTAAGTGCATATAGATCTAAATGTTTGCGCGCAAGTAGATATAAGTTTTGATGAAATACCATTCAACATACTTAACATGCGCCAACAAGAACATGCATAAACATGAACATCACACATGCGCCAAACACCTAAAACCTAGCATGTGGTTGCGCATGTGAAATAGATCTATACTAACAAGGATCACAAAACAAACAAAGCAATCATATGAACATATATTAACCGCTTTGATACCAATTGTTAGGGTCCCCTTCAAGGGGGAGCGAGAAACCCTAAGGTGAGTACCCCTTTCGAGAGGGGGGCGCAAGTGACCTTTCTTTGTCTTAGCAGCGGAATTAGGGTTTCACATTTGATCGCATGCTATACATTCATATGATCAACTTAAACATCAAGTGAAAGATGCGTTACCATGGCCATGAGAAGGAGGCGGCTTGGAAGCAAAGACCAAGAGAGATCTTCTCCACAAGTGACGCACACAAGAAGAGAGATGGCTTCTTCTTGTTGATCTTTGTGCTAGCAAAGATCTTCAAGTGTCCTTGCCGAATGGAAGGGATGGGAGACGAGATCTTGCTTGGGCGAGAGCTCCACACGTTCGTCCACCTCTCCTCCACACGCAAATTGCAAGAAGCCAAGCGAAGTGAAGTCAAGTGGTGAACGGCTTGGCGTTAGGCGTTTTGAAGAAGAGGCCTTGATGACTTACCATAAATGGAAGCATGCACTCATAAACGACCAAAACGCCTTCACCCTTTCGAACCATGCGTTCACATAAGTGAACCGGTTCTCTTTTGGTTCAATTGCATTTGGTTCAACAAACCAAATCAAATAAGCCCAAGCCCCCTTTGGTCTAGATCATATCAAACCCTAAGGTTCAAGATCTAACCGTTCATCTCCTGATGCTCCTGATCTCACCGATCTAGCATCACCTCTCTCGATCGAAGCTTACCGATGTCAAGCCCTAATCAATCAAACATGATCAGACCAGATCTCACTTACAATCAGAGATTAAATCCCTTTAAACTGAACCCAAACAATTCAGTCCACACGATCTGACTCAAGTAAGCCATATCATCAAATTGTGCGACCCTGAGGGTTTCCTTTAAATGTCGGTAACGATAACTTTCGTTATCACGATCAGTGAGGGGTATCTAGCAACACATCACTGTCTCCCGATATAAAGGAAAGAGTCTTCCAAGACTACTCCCAAAACACAGCACAAGGGTGAATGCACTTCACTAGGCATACATGTTTCCTTTGCCACTGGATGTTCTTATTGGACAAGCGTGTCAAGCCTGTGACTCCAATATGATGAGCATGATTAGATCAGATGAACATAGTCACCTGGGTATGGCCATACACTTTCTCAATCATCTCATTCAGGGGGGCCCCTTTAGAACACCACACTCCTTGAACAAGGAGACAGCAATCCTTTATCTATCACTAGTGTCCTAACCTGACTCATGATCATTATCCAAGATAGTCTATAATCATTATGTTTCAAATGATATTGAACTACCTCAAAACAATGACAATCATCATCTAGAAACACAAGTGATCTCAAATCAGAGGACATGTGCCACTTGATGCAAACAATGATTATTCACATTGTGACAAGCAATTGAATATCCCAGTAGGGTCTGTCCAGTACATCCAATGTACCCATGAGTCTACATCTTATTCCATGCTCGAAGCATCCTATAAGATTAGAACACATATTAGTCTCAATCATATCAAGGCTGTCTCATGTTCACCAAGATATCTCGACTAAGGACATATGCATGTCAGCCTAGCTGAACAGCATTGAGACATTATTCAGAAGCACAGTTATTGCAGCAGACAATGTAACAAACTGAATAATAACCATTGCCTTTATAAACACAAGATTTTATTATATGATACTTTTATAATCCCAAGGCCTCAAACATTAGCCTTAAGGGCATACCCTAACAGTGGCATATTTCCTCTGACTTGAGATCACTTCTGTTTCTAAATGATGATTGGCATTGTTTTGAGGTAGTTCAATATCATTTGAAACATAATGGTTGTAGACTATCTTGGATAATGAACATGAGTCATGTTAGGGCACTAGTGATAGATACAGGATTGCCGTCTCCTTGATTGGAGTGTGATGTTCTATAGGGGCCCCCTGGATGAGATGATTGAGAAAGTGTATGGCCATACCCAGATGACTATGTTTCATCTGATCTAATCATTCTCATCATATTGGAATTACAGGCTTGACACGCTTGTCCAATAAGAACATCCAGTGGCAAAGGAAACACATATGTCAAGTGACTTGGGTTCACACTTGTGCTGTGGTTTGGGTGTAGTCTTGGAAGACTCTTTCCTTTATATCGGGAGACAGTGATGTGTTGCTAGATACCCCTCACTGATCGTGATAACGTGAGTTATCGTTACCGACATTTAAAGGAAACCCTTAGGGTCGCACAATTTGATGATATGGCTTACTTATGTCAGATCGTGTGGACTGAATTGTTTTAGTTCAGTTTAATGGGATTTAAACTCTGATTGTAAGTGAGATCTGGTCTGATCATGTTTGATTGATTAGGGCTTGAGATCGGTAAGCTTCGATCGAGAGATTGGATGCTAGATCGGTGAGATCAAGAGCATCAAGAGATGAATGGTCAGATCTTAAGCCTTTTGGTTTAATGTGATATGGATCAAGGCTTGGCTTAATTTGGTCCTTGAACCAAATGAAATGAACCAGCTCATCAAGTGAGCGCATGGTTCAAGGGTAGAGGAAATTGCGATCGTTCACTTGATGTGAACACATGATCGCATGTGGTGGCTTGCTATTTTTAGAAGCCATGATCTCAAAATGAGACCACGCCTCACATTCGAAGAGCTCTCTCCCTATTCTCGCCTCTCACCCCCTTTTGCTCACGACGACTCACTCTCTCGTGTGTGAAGGTTGACGACAAGAGGAGGACTCGACCAAGCAAAAGAGATCATCTCTTCTCCCTTCACGCGATCAGGAGACCTTGGAGCCTTGCTAGCACAAGGATCGACAAGGAGTATGTTGGAACCCCTAACCTAAAGGGGGGGGGGAAACCCTAAACATGCACATCTAGCCATGTAAAGCGGAAAGAGGGTTTCAAAAGATCGGATATGAAAGCTATATGATCAACTTAACAACTATGAGAAATCATACCGAAGCCATGTTGAGGATGGCGACTTGGAAGCGAGAGATCAAGATAGATCTCCTCCACAAATTCACACACAAGATGAGGGATGGCTACCCTTTAGGATCTTCCTTGTGCTAGCAAGAGATCCCCAAAGTTCCTTGTCGTGTTGATGATGAGATGTGCTTGGCCGAGAGCTCCCTTGTCCTCCAATCCTCTCTTCGTCCAACGAAGATGACAAGTGAATTAAGCTCAAAATGCGTTTAGTTCTTTTCATTCAAGACATGGCGTTACCCTTCCAAAAATGGAAGGTATTCAAGCCATGCGCTCACATGAAGACTAAACCGCCCAAAAACCTTTAAGCCTTGAACCATACGTTCACCCATGTGAACCGGTTCAAGTCAATTAGGTTCCACCCAATTCGGTTCATTAAACCAGCCCAAGCCAAGGTCTAGATCTCCTTGAACCAAATGGTTCAAGATCTAACCGTTCATCTCTTGATGCTCTCGATCTCTATGATCTAGCATCCATACTCTCGATCGAAGCTTACCGATCTCAAGCCCTAATCAATCAAACATGATCAGACCAGATCTCACTTACAATCAGAGTCTAAACCCGTTTAAACTGAGTCTAAACAGTCCAGTCCACACGATCTGACTTAAGTAAGCCATATCATCAAATTGTGCGACCCTGAGGGTTTCCTCTAAATGTCGGTAACGATAACTTACGTTATCACGATCAGTGAGGGGTATCTAGCAACACATCACTGTCTCCCGATATAAAGGAAATAGTCTTCCAAGACTACACCCAAACCATAGCATAAGTGTGAATCAACTCACTTGGCATACATGTATCCTTTGCCACTGGACGTTCTTATTGGACAAGCATGTCAAGCCTGTAACTCCAATACGATGAGCATGATCAGATCAGATGAACATAGTCATCTGGGTATGGCCATACACTTCCTCAATCATCTCATATAGGGGGGGCCCTTTAGAACATCACACTCCTTAAACAAGGAGACGGCAATCCTATGTCTATCACTAGTGTCCTAACCTGATTCAAGCTCACCATCCAAGATAGTCTATAATCATTATGTTTCAAATGATATTGAACTACCTCAAGACAATGACAATCATCATTTAGAAACACAAGTGATCTCAAGTCAGAGGACATGTGCCACTTAGTGCTTACAAGGATCATTCACATTTTGACAAGCAATGGAATATCCTAGTAGGGTCTGTCCAGTACATCCAATGTACCCATGAGTCTACATCTTATTCCATGCTCGAAGCATCCTATAAGATTAGCACTCATATTAGTCTCAATCATATCAAGGCTGTCTCATGTTCACCAAGATATCTCGACTAAGGACTTATACCTGTCAGCCTAGCTGAACAGCTTTGAGACATTATTCAGCAGTACACTTATTACAGCAGACAAGGTAGCAGCCTGAATAATAACCATGCCTTTTATAAACTTAAGAGTTTATTACATGATACTTATACAATCCCAAAGGCCTCAAACATTAGCCTTAAGGGCATACCCCAACAATCTCCCACTTGCACTTAATCTAATGGTTGAGAAATCTCAAACCCATATTATTACAGTGCCTCTCATGCTTCTGCTGCGTCAGAGGCTTGGTAAGCGGGTCTGCCAGATTGTCATCTGTATGAACCTTGCATATTTTGATCTCGCCTCGATCAATGATCTCCCGGATCAAGTGAAACCGTCTCTGTATGTGCTTGGACTTCTGGTGCGACCGCGGTTCCTTTGCTTGTGCAATTGCTCCAGTGTTATCACAGAAGATAACCAAAGGATCTGCACTCGAAGGAACGACACCAAGTTCTCTCACGAACTTACGAATCCACACTGCCTCCTTGGATGCTTCTGAGGCTGCAACATACTCGGCTTCTGTTGTGGAATCAGCAACAGTTGACTGTTTGAAGCTTTTCCACACCACTGCTCCACCGTTCAAGCTAAAAACATAGCCTGATTGCGATCGGAAATCATCCTGGTCCGACTGGAACGAAGCGTCAGTATATCCCTCTATACTGAGTTCTTCCTGACCACCATATATCAAGAACATATCTTTGGTCCTCCGCAGATATTTTAAAATGTTCTTGACTGCAATCCAGTGCGCCAAACCTGGATTACTTTGGAATCGACTGGTCACGCTTAACCCGTAAGCGACGTCTGGGCGAGTACACAACATCGCATACATAATGGACCCTATAGCCGAAGCATAAGGCGTACTGTCCATTTCATCTTTCTCAGTCTGTGTTTGTGGACACTGACTCTTTGAAAGATTCAGACCATGTCTGACTGGAAGATACCCACGTTTAGAATTCTCTAAATGGAATCTCTCCAGGACTTTATCGATGTAAGTACTCTGGCACAGCCCGAGAAGCCTCTTAGATCTATCCCGGTAGATCTTTACACCTAGTACATAGGCTGCTTCTCCTATATCTTTCATCTGGAAACATTTTCCTAACCATGCTTTAACAGCATGAAGTTCAGGAATATCATTTCCAATGATTAAGATATCATCGACGTAGAGGATTAGGAATGTAATTACGCTCCCACTAAACCTCTTATATACACACGGGTCATCCTCGTTCTTGATGAAACCAAACTGAGAGATTGATTCATCAAAACGAATGTTCCAGCTTCTTGATGCTTGTTTAAGTCCATAAATGGACTTCTTTAACTTGCATATTTTATGACGATCTGCTGGATTAGTGAAACCTTCCGGTTGTGTCATATACACATCCTCATCCAGATTTCCATTAAGGAAAGCTGTTTTCACATCCATCTGCCAGATCTCATAATCGTAATATGCTGCTATCGCGAAAAGAATCCGAATAGACTTAAACATGGCTACAGGTGAGAAAGTCTCATCATAATCTATCCCGTAGATTTGTTTGAAACCTTTCGCAACTAGCCTGCCTTTATAGGTAACCACGTTACCATCCATGTCAATCTTCTTCTTGAAGATCCATTTACAGCCTATAGGGATTACTCCCGAAGGCGGATCAACCAAATCCCAGACTTGGTTATCTGACATGGAGTCCATTTCGGCTCGCATAGCTTCAAGCCATCTAGCTGACTCCGGTCCACTGACCGCATCCGCATAAGTTAGGGGTTCATCATTATCAATGATGTAGACTCCGTCATAGCGCTCAGGCTGGCGACGGATCCTACCCGATCTTCGCGGTTCCCGTGTTATTTGAGCCTCAGGTTGTTCAATAACCTGATCTTCTGGCTCAGGCTCATCCAACTGTGCTTGACTACTTTGTCCTTCTTCTGGATTTTCATCCAGCTTTATTTCTCTCCCACTGGCCTCTTGCAGAAGAAACTCCTTCTCAAGAAATATGGCCGTCCGAGCAACAAATACCTTGTTCTCTTTGGGATCGTAGAAATAATAACCCTTAGTTTCCTTAGGGTAACCGACAAAGATGCATTTGTCAGATCTGCTCTCTAGTTTCCCAGAGGCGAGCTTTTTGACATAAGCCTCGCAACCCCAGATCCTGATAAATGTCAAGCTAGGCTGTTTCCCATACCATAATTCATATGGCGTCTTTGAAACTGCCTTGGATGGCACTCGGTTTAGTACCTTTGCAGCTGTTTCCAGTGCAAAACCCCAAAAGGAATATGGAAGAGTAGCCTGACTCATCATAGAACGAACCATATCAAGTAGCGTTCTATTTCTCCTCTCGGACACACCATTCCATTGCGGTGTTCCTGGCGGAGTGAGCTGTGAGATAATCCCACACTCCTTTAGATAGTCAGTAAATGCATGACTCAGGTATTCTCCACCTCGATCAGAACGAAGTGCCTTGATATTTCGGCCTAGCTGATTTTGTACTTCATTCTTGAACTCTTTGAACTTGTCAAAAGATTCACTTTTATGTCTCATCAGATAGACATACCCATACCTACTGAAATCATCAGTAAAGGTAATGAAGTACTGATAGCCACCTCTGGCATGTTTACTAAATGGCCCACACACATCACTGTGTATAAGGTCAAGTAAACGTGAAGTCCTTTGACCTTTGTAAGGAAAAGGAGACTTCGTCATTTTACCCATTAAACAAGCTTTGCATGTATCAATCTCCTCATAGGAGAATGATCCCAGCAGTCCATGATCATGCAACCGCTTAATGCGCTTCTCGTTTATATGGCCTAAACGACTATGCCATAGCAAGGTGCTGTCATCAGCATACTTGGCTTTCTTATTATCAATGTTTTGTATAGAATATTCCATGTCCAACATGTATAACCCATTGTTAATTGAACCAGTTGCATACACAATATTATCACGAGATAAAACACACTTTGAAATCTTGCATTCAAAGGCAAATCCTTTCCTGACAAGAGCAGGAATAGAGATAATATTCTTGGTAATACTTGGTACAAAATAACAATTGTTTAATTCTAATACAATTCCAGATGGTAAAGAAATGAAATAGTCCCCTACAGCAACAGCAGCAACCCGTGCCCCGTTTCCAACGCGTAGGTCTACCTCATGCTGTCCCACCTGCCTTCTTCTCTTGAGTTCCTGCACATTTGAACAAATGTGAACTCCACATGCAGTGTCCAACACCCATGATATAGAAGAAGAAGATAACATGACCTCAGTCACATATATACCTAAGCCAGAAGCGATGCTTCCCCTCTTATCTCCTTGGAGCGCTTTACAGTCCTTTTTCCAGTGACCCAGCTGGCCACAGTGGAAACACCTGTTGTCCTTCGACCGCTTCACCTTCTGTTTCAGAGCCTTGCTGTAATTCTTGACAGGGGCCTTGCCCTTCTTCCCCTTCTTCTTGTTCCTTGAAGGAACCATTAAGACAGAGGTTGAAGGCTTGCCCTTCAGAGTTTCCTCAGTTGTCAAGAGCATATTCAGCAGCTCTGCCGGCGTACAATCGATTTTGTTCATATTAAAATTAATGATGAACGCATCGAAAGAAGGCGGAAGAGACTGTAGAATAATGTCCACAGCAAGCTCCTGGTTGACGGTATGCCCCAGTTTTTCTAGAGCCTCCTTGTGCCCAATCATCTTGAGCACGTGAGCTCCCACTGGGCTCCCCTCAGCCAGTTTGCTCTGAAAGAAGAGCTTCGTCAGATTATAGCGCTCAGTCCTCGCCTGTGCAGCATACAGCATCTTGAGGTTCGCTATAATCTCTATAGCCGACATATCCTCATGCTGACGCTGCAGCGGTGGCGTCATAGACGCTAGCATCAGGCAAGCGACATCAATGCTATCATTGACGTGCTTTTCGTAGGCATCCCGAACCGCCCTTGCGGCGTTCGGAGCGGGCTGCGGCGGTATCGCCGTCTCGAGGACATACAGTTTCCTCTCTGCCTTAAGAACGATCTTAAGGTGTCCAAACCAGTCAGAGAAGTTCGGCCCAGCAAACTTCTCCCTTTCCAGTAGGGATCGCACATTGAAGCTCATGATGTTCGTTGCTGCAGGAATCTACAACAAGCAAGAACAGCAAGGTCAGTATCAATGTTTTAGAATCAATCCAGGACTTAAGAAAGATTCTTTTCTCACTATTTTGTCTGACTGAAAAATCCAGTAAACAGTCCGAAAGAGTAACACTCTTTTAGTGAGATGGGATCCAGATTTCATACTTGGTCTCCGCGTCCCGCTCAGGCGAGATAAGATGCACAGAGATGACAAGCACTAATTTCTGGTAGGCTGTCCCAGCCAATCGCCAACCCGTGCGATTCCCCTTCATCTTGGCAATCCAGCAGACTGTGCCAACTGAGTTGGTACAACACAGTCTCTGATCCCAGAGATGGCTGCCTCCATGTGCTACCATATGCGCCTCATATGTAGCCTACATGGTCAAGCTGACCCGACCTACTCCCTGGACCACCACGTGCAATGCTGAGCAACGAGAGGGGATAAATCCCAACTCTGTAACACGCAGGTGAAATCCAGCACCGTCTGAAGATAGATGGACGTGCCCACTGAGTGGGTTCAACACGGCTCCAACGATAGTCAGAACGGTGAGGTTTCGCGTCAGAAGGCTTACGAGCTTGATATATTAGCGTTTGGATTTTATCGGTCTTTTATCTTCTTGACTATCATGCAAGTCCTATGGTGATAGCAGAAGATAAACTTAAACATGCAATTCTAATTATTTAAACAATAAATAGAAAGCATGATCTTATGTGGTTAAAAGCCCATGAACCCTAGTAAGACCTTAATTTTACTTAAGTCTTCACTTGAGCTCCTTGGCATATCATCTGGTCCAACCTAGGGCCCTAGCGCCAAGAGCACCTCAGGTGGGCCACCAGGTGAATGCTCCTTTGGGATGTGTGCCTTTGTGCTCTTGTCCAATCAAAATACATTTGATCTATCTAGACAAGGTTGACTCGCAGGTCAACAATACAATTCATAAATTAAAACAATGTGATTCGCAGATCACAATAAAATTAACTTATAATTTACCAGGCTCGCAGGCCCCAGCATAGCACACAAAAGGGCAACCCACATAAGAATAAATAGACAAGCATCATGGCATCAAGCAACATGTGATCCGATCATGAAATTAAAATTATGAAAACCCCATGGCATCAATTTTAATTTCCTTATGTGCCCTACAACCTTACAATGGTCCATTGATAGGGATCCACTCACCATCTGGTCAGATCCTTTGCCCTTGCATGCACCGAGTCCTAACTGACCCGCGTTGACCTAATGGTCAACCATACATGCGCCAAGGGCTGAACAACCCTCATGAGTTCTGGCAAGCGGGTGTGACCCCGGGCCTAACTCAAGAGTGTTCACTTGTTGTCTCAACCAGACCTCGCTACACACCTAAGATGCAATCGACCTATGGCCACCATATGCTTGCGCACAGGTGCCATCTGGTCGATCCATTTAGGCTGTCAGATGGTCTGATCAGACTCATGGATCTACCCCAGAGGTGACTTCAACCCCATCAACCCATCTAAGGGATTATAGGAAGGGCTTAGATCTAAGTATGCGCGCAAGTTCATTGAGTTTTATAAGAAAAACTATAACATGCTTTAAGCGCAACTATGAAGGCTACAAACATGCGCCAACAAACAAAACAACATGCATCACTTCACTTGAGAACATAAGATATATCATGTTGTTAACCCTTAGATCTAAGGGGGGGTCCCCTTCAAGGGGGAGCGCAAGCTTTATACAACCATGATACAAGCGCCAATAACAATTAACCATGCATCATGTAAATAAAGCATCAAGTAAGCGCAAACTAGTGTGGATCACATGCACTTCTAAACAATCATATAGATCATATCGAAAAATCGGCTCTGATACCAATTGTTGGAACCCCTAACCTAAAGGGGGGGGGAAACCCTAAACATGCACATCTAGCCATGTAAAGCGGAAAGAGGGTTTCAAAAGATCGGATATGAAAGCTATATGATCAACTTAACAACTATGAGAAATCATACCGAAGCCATGTTGAGGATGGCGACTTGGAAGCGAGAGATCAAGATAGATCTCCTCCACAAATTCACACACAAGATGAGGGATGGCTACCCTTTAGGATCTTCCTTGTGCTAGCAAGAGATCCCCAAAGTTCCTTGTCGTGTTGATGATGAGATGTGCTTGGCCGAGAGCTCCCTTGTCCTCCAATCCTCTCTTCGTCCAACGAAGATGACAAGTGAATTAAGCTCAAAATGCGTTTAGTTCTTTTCATTCAAGACATGGCGTTACCCTTCCAAAAATGGAAGGTATTCAAGCCATGCGCTCACATGAAGACTAAACCGCCCAAAAACCTTTAAGCCTTGAACCATACGTTCACCCATGTGAACCGGTTCAAGTCAATTAGGTTCCACCCAATTCGGTTCATTAAACCAGCCCAAGCCAAGGTCTAGATCTCCTTGAACCAAATGGTTCAAGATCTAACCGTTCATCTCTTGATGCTCTCGATCTCTATGATCTAGCATCCAT
Source organism: Costus lasius (assembly GCA_027563935.2). NCBI lineage: Eukaryota > Viridiplantae > Streptophyta > Magnoliopsida > Zingiberales > Costaceae > Costus > Costus lasius. The sequence goes on from CM050446.2 coordinate 47,602,927, forward strand.
ACTCTCGATCGAAGCTTACCGATCTCAAGCCCTAATCAATCAAACATGATCAGACCAGATCTCACTTACAATCAGAGTCTAAACCCGTTTAAACTGAGTCTAAACAGTCCAGTCCACACGATCTGACTTAAGTAAGCCATATCATCAAATTGTGCGACCCTGAGGGTTTCCTCTAAATGTCGGTAACGATAACTTACGTTATCACGATCAGTGAGGGGTATCTAGCAACACATCACTGTCTCCCGATATAAAGGAAATAGTCTTCCAAGACTACACCCAAACCATAGCATAAGTGTGAATCAACTCACTTGGCATACATGTATCCTTTGCCACTGGACGTTCTTATTGGACAAGCATGTCAAGCCTGTAACTCCAATACGATGAGCATGATCAGATCAGATGAACATAGTCATCTGGGTATGGCCATACACTTCCTCAATCATCTCATATAGGGGGGGCCCTTTAGAACATCACACTCCTTAAACAAGGAGACGGCAATCCTATGTCTATCACTAGTGTCCTAACCTGATTCAAGCTCACCATCCAAGATAGTCTATAATCATTATGTTTCAAATGATATTGAACTACCTCAAGACAATGACAATCATCATTTAGAAACACAAGTGATCTCAAGTCAGAGGACATGTGCCACTTAGTGCTTACAAGGATCATTCACATTTTGACAAGCAATGGAATATCCTAGTAGGGTCTGTCCAGTACATCCAATGTACCCATGAGTCTACATCTTATTCCATGCTCGAAGCATCCTATAAGATTAGCACTCATATTAGTCTCAATCATATCAAGGCTGTCTCATGTTCACCAAGATATCTCGACTAAGGACTTATACCTGTCAGCCTAGCTGAACAGCTTTGAGACATTATTCAGCAGTACACTTATTACAGCAGACAAGGTAGCAGCCTGAATAATAACCATGCCTTTTATAAACTTAAGAGTTTATTACATGATACTTATACAATCCCAAAGGCCTCAAACATTAGCCTTAAGGGCATACCCCAACAGAGTAGGCGATCACCCATCTTGTGTGCGCACGCTTTGGAGGAGAGCCGCATTGTTCTCTGCTTCCAAGTCGCCATCCAAGAAATGGCAATGGTATGATCCTTGTGTCAAATCTTTAAGTTAATCTATGTTCATACATGCGATCCTAGAAATCCTATGATTCCGCCCATGCAAGTTTTATTATATATGCATGTTTAGGGTTTCGCCCCCTTAGGGGAACCTTCAATTGGTATCAGAGCCATGGTTTCCTTGTATGATACATACGATTGCTTGTTTTAGTGATCCTTGTTTGCGCATATGATTAGATCTAAAGAGCATGCAAAAATTCATGTATGTTTTACATTGGCGCTTGCATGCAAGTTGGCGCTTGTTGTAGTTTTCTCAAAACATGACTTGCGCGCCCCTCACTAGATCTAAGCGCCTGCTGTAAAGACTTAGACGGGTTATTAGGGTTGAAGTCATCATCTAGTATAGACCCAAATGTCTGATCAGACCATCTGACAGCCTAGATGGGTCGACCTGATGGCACCTATGCGCAAGCATGAGGTGGCTATAGGTCGACTGCTGAAAGGCGTGTAGCGATGTCTGATTGAGACCACCAGATGAATGCCCATGAGTAAGGCCCGGGGTCACACCCGCTTGCCTAAACTCATGAGGGACGTTCAGCCCTTCACGCATGCATTGTTGACCATGAGGTTGACTTAAGTCGGTTATGACTTGGTGCATGCAAGGGCAGTGGGTCTGACTAGGTCTGATGAGTGGATCCCTATTAATGGACCGTTGTAAGATAGTAGGGCACATAAGGAAATAAAATGAAGCCAATGGGTTTTTGAAAAATTTTATTTTCTTGGATGGATCACATGATGTTTGTATAACATGAGTAATGATTGTTTATTTAATCTTATGTGGGCTGCCTATAATTAATGTGTGCTGTGCTGGGGCCTGCGTGCCTGGATGTATTATTTGTAAATTATTATTGTGATCTGCGCATCACATTTTAATTAATTTATAAAGTGTAATTGACCTGCGTGTCAATCGTGTCTAGATAGATTAAATTGTATTTTAATCAGACATGAGCACAGAGCACACTTGGCAGAGGCGCATGCAGCAAGTGGCTTCACCAGTGGGAGGTCTAGGGTTCGACTCTAGGACAGGCGCATTTTACCTGGTGGGCGCACCTGAGCTGCAGTGGGCGCTTGGGCCCGGGTTGGGCCAGAGGAAATGCAAAAGACCCAAGAAGAGCTCAAGTGAAGACTTAAGTTTATTAAGGTCTTACTTAGGCTTAATGGGCTTTTACCACATAAGATCATCATGCTTTTAATTTACTGTTTCAGTAATTTAGTAACTGCATGATTTATTCTTCTGCTATCACCATAGGATTTGAATGATAGTAAGAAGATAAAAGGACCGTTAAAATACAACATTAAATATCAAGCACGTAAGCCTTCTGACGTGAAACCTCACTGTTCTGACTATCGTTGGGGCCGTGTTGTACCCACTCAGTGGGCACGCCCATCTATCTTCAGACGGTGTGTGATTACACCTGCGTGTTACAGAGAAGGGATTTATCGCTTCTCGTTGCTCAGCATAGCACGTGGTGGTCCAGGGAGTAGGTCGGGTCAGCTTGACCATGTAGGCTACATATTCAGCATATGGTAGCTATATGGAGGCAGCCATCTGTGGGATCAGAGACTGTGTTGTACCAACTCAGTTGGCACAGTCTGCTGGATTGCCCAGATGAAGGGGAATCGCATGGGTTGGCGATTGGCAGGGATTACCTACCAGAGATTAGTGCTTGTACTCTCTGTGCATCTTATCTCCCCTGAGCGGGACGCGGAGACCAAGTATGAAATCTGGATCCCATCTCACTAAAAGAGTTTCACTCTTTCGGACTGTTTTACTGGATTTTTCAGTCAGATAAAATAGTGAGAAAAGAATCATTCTTAAGTCCTGAATTGATTCTAACATTGATACTGACCTTGCTGTTCTTGCATTGTTGTAGATTACTGCAGCAACGAACACCACAGCCTTCAATGTGCGATCCCTACTGGAAAGGGAGAAGTTTGCTGGGCCAAACTTCTCAGACTGGTATGGACACCTTAAGATTGTTCTTAAGGCTGAGAGGAAACTGTATGTCCTCGAGACGGCTATACCGCCTCAACCCGCTGCGAACGCCGCAAGGGCGGTTCGGGAAGCTTATGAAAAGCATGTCAATGATAGCATTGACGTCGCTTGCCTTATGCTAGCGTTAATGACGCCATAGCAGCAACGTCAGCATGAGGATTTATCTGCTATAGAAATTATAGCAAACCTCAAGATGCTGTATGCAGCACAGGCAAGGACTGAACGCTATAATTTGACTAAACTTTTCTTTTAGAGCAAACTAAATGAAGGGAGTCCAGTTGGAGCTCACGTGCTCAAGATGATTGGGTACAAGGAGGCTCTAGAGAAACTGGGACACACCATCAATCAGGAGCTTGTTGTAGATATCATCCTGCAGTCTCTCCCGGCCTCTTTCGATCCATTCATTATTAATTTTAATATGAACAAGATCGACTGTACGCCAGCAGAGTTACTGAATATGCTCTTGACAACTGAGCAGACTCAGTCACGTGAGAAGGGAACGCCTTCATCCTCTGTCCTCATGGTTCCTTCTAGGAACAAGAAGAAGGGGAAGAAGGGCAAAGCCCCTGTCAAGAGCTATAACAAGGCTCTGAAGCAAAAAGTAAAGCGGTCGAAGGAATACAGATGTTTCCATTGTGGCCAGCTGGGTCACTGGAAAAAGGACTGTAAAGCGCTCCAAGGAGATAAGAAGGGAAGCAACTCTTTCGCTTCTGGCTCAGGTATTTTCGTGACTGAAGTCATGGTTTCTTCTTCTATTTCATGGGTGTTAGACACTGCATGTGGAGTTCACATTTGTTCAAATGTACAGGAACTCAAGAGAAGAAGACAGGTGGGTACATTGGATGATTGAGACTAATATGTAGACTAATATGTTTGAGACTAATATGTGTTCTAATCTTATAGGATGCTTGGTGAACATGAGGCAACCTTGATATGATTGAGACTAATATGTGTTCTAATCTTATAGGATGCTTCGAGCATGGAATAAGATGTAGACTCATGGGTACATTGGATGTACTGGACAGACCCTACTAGGATGTTCAATTGCTTGTCACAATGTGAATAATCCTTGTATGCGAACAAGTGGCATACTTCCTCTGACTTGAGATCACTTGTGTTTCTAAATGATGATTGGCATTGTTTTGAGGTAGTTCGATATCACTTGAAACATAATGGTTATAGACTATCTTGGATGGTGAGCATGAGTCATGTTAGGGCGCTGGTGATAGACATAGGATTGCCATCTCCTAGTTTGGAGTGTGATGTTCTAAAGGGGCCCCCTGGATGAGATGATTGAGAAAGTGTATGGCCATACCCAGATGACTATGTTCATCTGATCTAATCATGCTCATCATATTGGAGCTACAGGCTTGACACGCTTGTCCAATAAGAACATCCAGTGGCAAAGGAAACTTGTATGCCTAGTGAAATGGATTCACACTTGTGCTGTGGTTTGGGTGTAGTCTTGGAAGACTCTTTCCTTTATATCGGGAGACAGTGATTTGTTGCTAGATACCCCTCACTGATCGTGATAACGTAAGTTATCGTTACCGACATTTAAAGGAAACCCTTAGGGTCGCACAATTTGATGATATGGCTTACTTGAGTCAGATCGTGTGGACTGAATTGTTTTGGTTCAGTTTAAAGGGATTTAATCTCTAATTGTAAGTGAGATCTGGTCTGATCATGTTTGATTGATTAGGGCTTGAGATCGGTAAGCTTCGATCGAGAGAATTGATGGTAGATCGGTGAGATCAAAAGCATCAAGAGATCAACGGTTAGATCTTGAATCATTTGGTTCAGTAAGATCTAGACCATGGCTTGGGCTGATTTAACTTGGTCTTTGTACCAAATTAAAATGCATCGAATTGGCTTGAACCGGTTCACATGAGTGAACGCATGGTTCAAAGCTTGAAGGCGTTTTTGGTCGGTTATGAGATCATGGGCGCATGGCTTCATGTTTTTCTATTTTTGGAAAGTCATGAAGGCCATTTTCGCTCAACGCCTCAACGCCAAAAAAAACGTTTTGCCTCTTCTCTCGACGCTCTCGCTCTGGTGTGGGGTCTTCTTCACGCCTTGGAGAGAATTCGGTGAAGCCCGAGAACAAGGAGATCTCATCCCTTCCATTCGACAAGGATTCTTGGAGAACTTTGCTAGCACAAAGATCAACAAGGAGTAGGCGATCACATCTTGTGTGCGCATCTTTTGGAGGAGATCCCTTTCGCTCTCTGCTTCCAAGGCGCCATCCAAAGCAATGGCTATGGTATGAATTTTCTTGATGCACCGATAACAAGTTGATCATATGACAAGCTTGCGATCCTAAGAAACCCTTGCTTCCGCTTCGAAAATTTTTATCATGCGCCTATTAGGGTTTTGCCCCCCCAAGTATAGGGGACTTTCATGGGATTATCTCACAGCTCACTCCGCCAGGAACACCGCAATGGAATGGTGTGTCTGAGAAGAGAAATAGAACATTACTGGATATGGTTCGTTCTATGATGAGTCAGGCTACTCTACCTTACTCCTTTTGGGGATTTGCACTGGAAACAGCTGCAAAGGTACTAAACCGAGTGCCATCCAAGGCCGTTTCAAAGACTCCATATGAGTTATGGTATGGGAAACAGCCGAGCTTGACATTTATTAAGATCTGGGGTTGCGAGGCTTATGTCAAAAAGCTCGCCTCTGGGAAACTAGAGAGCAGATCTGAGAAATGTATCTTTGTCGGTTACCCTAAGGAAACTAAGGGTTATTATTTCTACGATCCCAAAGAGAACAAAGTATTTGTTGCTCGGACGGCTATATTTCTTGAGAAGGAATTTCTTCTGCAAGAAGCCAGTGGGAGAGAAATAAAGCTAGATCAGAATCCAGAAGAAGGACAAAGTAGTCAAGCACAGTTGGATGAGCCTGAGCCAGTAGATCAGGTTACTGAACAACCTGAGGCTCAGATATCACGGGAACCGCGAAGATCGGGAAGGATCCGTCGACAGCCTGAGCGCTATGACGGAGTCTACATCATTGATGATGAACCCCTCACTTATGCGGATGCGGTCAGTGGACCGGAATCAGCGAGATGGCTTGAAGCTATGCGAGCCGAGATGGACTCCATGTCAGATAACCAAGTTTGGGATTTGGTTGATCCGCCTCCGGGAGTAATCCCTATAGGCTGTAAGTGGATCTTCAAGAAGAAGATAGACATGGATGGTAACGTGGTTACCTATAAAGGCAGGCTAGTTGCGAAAGGTTTCAAACAAATATACGGGATAGATTATGATGAAACTTTCTCTCCTGTAGCCATGTTCAAGTCTATTCGGATTATTCTCGCGATAGCGGCATATTATGATTATGAGATCTGGCAGATGGATGTGAAGACCGCTTTCCTTAATGGAAAATTAGAAGAGGATGTGTATATGACACAACCTGAAGGTTTCACTAATCCATCGGATCGTCATAAAATATGCAAATTAAAGAAGTCCATTTATGGTCTTAAACAAGCATCAAGAAGCTGGAATATTCGTTTTGATGAATCAATCTGTGAGTTTGGTTTCATCAAGAATGAAGATGACCCGTGTGTATATAAGAGGTTTAGTGGGAGCGTAATTACTTTCCTAGTCCTCTACGTCAATGATATCTTAATCATTGGAAACGATATTCCTGAAACGCATGCGGTTAAAGCATGGTTAAGAAAATGTTTCCAGATGAAAGATTTAGGAGAAGCAGCCTATGTATTAGGTGTGAAGATCTACAGAGATATATCTAAGAGGCTTCTCGGGCTGTGCCAGAGTACTTACATCGATAAAGTCCTGGAGAGATTTCATTTAGAAAATTCTAAAAGAGGATATCTTCCAGTCAGACATGGTCTGAATCTTTCGAAGAGTCAGTGTCCACAAACACAGACTGAGAAAGATGAAATGGACAATACGCCTTATGCTTCGGCTATTGGATCCATTATGTATGCGATGTTGTGTACTCGCCCAGACGTCGCTTACGGGTTAAGCGTGACCAGTCGGTTCCAAAGTAATCCAGGTCAGGCGCACTGGATTGCAGTCAAGAACATTTTGAAATATCTTCGGAGGACCAAAGATATGTTCTTGGTGTATGGTGGTCAGGAAGAACTCAGTATTGAAGGATATACTGACGCTTCATTCCAATCTGACCAGGATGGTTTCCGATCGCAATCAGGCTATGTTTTTAGCTTGAATGGAGGAGCAGTGGTGTGGAAGAGTTTCAAACAGTCTATTGTTGCTGATTCCACAACAGAAGCCGAGTATGTTGCAGCCTCGGAAGCATCCAAGGAGGCAGTGTGGATTCGTAAGTTCGTTCAGGAACTTGGTGTTGTTCCTTCGAGTGCAGATCCTTTGGTTATCTTCTGTGATAACACTGGACCTATAGCACAAGCAAAGGAACCACGGTCGCACCAGAAGTCCAAGCACATACAGAGACGGTTTCACTTGATCCGGGAGATCATTGATCGTGGCGAGATCAAAGTCTGCAAGGTTCATACAGACGATAATCTGGCTGACCCGCTTACAAAGCCTCTGGCGCAGCAGAAGCATGAGAAGCACTGTAATAATATGGGTTTGAGATTTCTCAACTATTAGATTAAGTGCAAGTGGAAGATTGTTGGGGTATGCCCTTAAGGCTAATGTTTGAGGCCTTGGGATTATATCAGTATCATGTATAAACTTCATGTTTATAAAGGCAATGGTTGTTATTCAGGTTGTTACATTATCTGCTGCAATATGTATACTTCTGAATAATGTCTCAATGATGTTCAGCTAGGCTGACATGCAGTATAGTCCTTAGTCGAGATATCTTGGTGAACATGAGACAACCTTGATATGATTGAGACTAATATGTGTTCTAATCTTATAGGATGTTTCGAGCATGGAATAAGATGTAGACTCATGGGTACATTGGATGTACTGGATAGACCCTACTAGGATGTTAAATTGCTTGTCACAATGTGAATAATCCTTGTATGCGAACAAGTGGCATACTTCCTCTAACTTGAGATCACTTGTGTTTCTAAATGATGATTGGCATTGTTTTGAGGTAGTTCGATATCATTTGAAACATAATGGTTATAGACTATCTTGGATGGTGAGCATGAGTCATGTTAGGGCGCTGGTGATAGACATAGGATTGCCATCTCCTAGTTTGGAGTGTGATGTTCTAAAGGGGCCCCCTAGATGAGATGATTGAGAAAGTGTATGGCCATACCCAGATGACTATGTTCATCTGATCTAATCATGCTCATCATATTGGAGCTACAGGCTTGACACGCTTGTCCAATAAGAACATCCAGTGGCAAAGGAAACTTGTATGCCTAGTGAAATGGATTCACACTTGTGCTGTGGTTTGGGTGTAGTCTTGGAAGACTCTTTCCTTTATATCGGGAGACAGTGATGTGTTGCTAGATACCCCTCACTGATCGTGATAACGTAAGTTATCGTTACCGACATTTAAAGGAAACCCTTAGGGTCGCACAATTTGATGATATGGCTTACTTGAGTCAGATCGTGTGGATTGAATTGTTTTGGTTCAGTTTAAAGGGATTTAATCTCTGATTGTAAGTGAGATCTGGTCTGATCATGTTTGATTGATTAGGGCTTGAGATCGGTAAGCTTCGATCGAGAGAATTGATGGTAGATCGGTGAGATCAAAAGCATCAAGAGATCAACGGTTAGATCTTGAATCATTTGGTTCAGTAAGATCTAGACCATGGCTTGGGCTGATTTAACTTGGTCTTTGTACCAAATTAAAATGCATCGAATTGGCTTGAACCAGTTCACATGAGTGAACGCATGGTTCAAAGCTTGAAGGCGTTTTTGGTCGGTTATGAGATCATGGGCGCATGGCTTCATGTTTTTCTATTTTTGGAAAGTCATGAAGGCCATTTTCGCTCAACGCCTCAACGCCAAAAAAAACGTTTAGCCTCTTCTCTCGACGCTCTCGCTCTGGTGTGGGGTCTTCTTCACGCCTTGGAGAGAATTCGGTGAAGCCCGAGAACAAGGTGATCTCATCCCTTCCATTCGACAAGGATTCTTGGAGAACTTTGCTAGCACAAAGATCAACAAGGAGTAGGCGATCACATCTTGTGTGCGCATCTTTTGGAGGAGATCCCTTTCGCTCTCTGCTTCCAAGGCGCCATCCAAAGCAATGGCTATGGTATGAATTTTCTTCATGCACCGATAACAAGTTGATCATATGACAAGCTTGCGATCCTAAGAAACCCTTGCTTCCGCTTCGAAAATTTTTATCATGCGCCTATTAGGGTTTTGCCCCCCCAAGTATAGGGGACTTTCATGGGATTATCTCACAGCTCACTCCGCCAGGAACACCGCAATGGAATGGTGTGTCCGAGAGGAGAAATAGAACATTACTGGATATGGTTCGTTCTATGATGAGTCAGGCTACTCTACCTTACTCCTTTTGGGGATTTGTGTTGGGGTATGCCCTTAAGGCTAATGTTTGAGGCCTTGGGATTGTAATAGTATCATTGTATAAACTCTTAAGTTTATAAAGGCAATGGTTGTTATTCAGGTTGTTACCTTGTCTGCTGTAATAAGTTTACTACTGAATAATGTCTCAAAGCTGTTCAGCTAGGCTGACATGCAGTAATGTCCTTAGTCGATATATCTTGGTGAACATGAGACAGCCTTGATATGGTTAAGACTAATATGTGTTCTAATCTTATAGGATGCTTCGAGCATGGAATAAGATGTAGACTCATGGGTACATTGGATGTACTGGACAGACCCTACTAGGATATTCAATTGCTTGTCACAATGTGAATAATCCTTGTATGCTACAAGTGGCACATGTCCTTTGACTTGAGATCACTTGTGTTTCTAAATGATGAATGTCATTGTTTTGAGGTAGTTCAATATCATTTGAAATATAATGGTTATAGACTATCTTGGATAATGATCATGAGTCAGGTTAGGACACTAGTGATAGATAAAGGATTGCCGTCTCCTTGTTTAAGGAGTGTGATGTTCTAAGGCCCCCCTATATGAGATGATTGAGAAAGTGTATGGCCATACCCAGATGACTATGTTCATCTGATCTAATCATGCTCATCGTATTGGAGTTACAGGCTTGACATGCTTGTCCAATAAGAACATCCAGTGGCAAAGGAAACATGTATGCCTCGTGAAATGGATTCACACTTGTGCTGTGATTTGGGGGTAGTCTTGGAAGACTCTTTCCTTTATATCGGGAGACAGTGATGTGTTGCTAGATACCCCTCACTGATCGTGATAACGTAAGTTGTCGTTACCGACATTTAAAGGAAACCCTTAGGGTCGCACAATTTGATGACATGGCTTACTCAAGTCAGATCGTGTGGACTGAATTGTTTGGATTCAGTTTAAAGGAGTTTAGACTCTGATTGTAAGTGAGATCTGGTCTGATCATGTTTGATTGATTAGGGCTTGAGATCGGTAAGCTTCGATCGAGAGTGTGGATGCTAGATCGGAGAGATCAAGAGCATCCAGAGATGAACGGTTGGATCTTGAACCATTTGGTTCAAAGAGATCTAGACCATGGCTTGGGCTGGTTTGATTTGGTTTTTTGAACCGAATTGAGTTGAACCTAATTGGCTTGAACCGGTTCACATGGGTGAACGTATGGTTCAAGGATTGAAGGCATTTTGGGCGGTTTTTCTTCAAGTGGTCGCATGGCTTCATAACCTTCCATATTTGGAAGTGTAACGCCATCACTTGAATGAAAGCCTTAACGCCATTTGCCCAATTACTCTCTTGTCATCTTCATTTGACAAGAAAAAAAAAAAAAAGGGGAACTCTTGCACAACGAAGCTCTCGGTCAAGCACCTCTCTTCATCTACACACGACAAGGAAGTTTTGGAGATCCCTTGCTAGCACAAGGAACATCCGAAAGGGTAGCCATCTCTCATCTAGTGTGCGTTATCTTTGGAGGAGTGCTTACTTGCCCTCTTGCTTCCAAGTCGCCACCCTTTATCATGGCTATGGTAAGAGATCTTCTCTTGATCTTTATAAGCAAACAAAGTTAATCTTATAGATATACTACATGCGATCTATGGAAACCCTAATTCCGCCCATGCAATTGAGATTTGTGCATGCTTAGGGTTTGCGCTCCCCCTTGAAGGGGACCTACAATTGGTATCAGAGCATAGGGTTTTTCAGTATCATCTATATGATTGCTTTGCTGAGGTTGTGATCCATTCATGATGCCATATTGCGCTCACTTCATGCTTTGTTTTCTTGCGCTTACATGATGTTGTGTGCACATAAGTTTGTTTGCGCTTGTATCATTGCTTGGAGAAGTTTGCGCTTATGCCTAGATCTTTGGTTTATCAACATGCAAAGAATGACATGCTAGATATTTGATGTATCTTGTTTATCAAAGTGGCGCATGTTACTTGTTTGCGCTTGTTGTAGTTGTTTTTCAAAGAAAAACCTTACATCTTGCGCGCCTATCACCATTGATCTAAGTGGCGCCTGCTATAATCCCTTAGACGGGTTAGTAGGGTTGAAGGCATCCTCTAGGGAAGATCCAACTAGTCTGATCAGACCATCTGACAGCCTAGATGGGTTGACCTGATAGCACCTGTGCGCAAGCATGAGGTGGCTATAGGTTGACTGCATCAAGGGCGTGTAGCGAGGTCTGGTTGAGACGACTAATGAACACACATGAGTTAGGCCCGGGGTCACACCCGCTTGCCAAAACTCATGAGGGTTGTTCAGCCCTTGTAGCATGCATGGTTGACCATTAGGTCAACTCGAGTCAGTTAGGACTTGGTGCATGCAAGGGCAAAGGATCTGACTAGCTGGATGAGTGGATCCCTATTAATGGACCGTTGTAAGGTAGTAGGGCTCATAAGAAAATTAAAATTGATGCCAATGGGGTTTTCAGAATTTTATTTTCTTTGTAATGGATCACATGTTGATTGAATGATGCCATGATGCTTGTTTATTTATTCTTATGTGGGCTGCCCATGTTAAATGTGTGCTGTGCTGGGGCCTGCGTGCCTGGACATAAACTTGTAAATTAATTTTTATTGTGATCTGCGAATCACTTTTTAATTAATTTATTGTATATTTGACCTGCGAGTCAACCTTGTCTAGATAGATCAAAATGTATTTGATTAGACAAGAGCACAAAAGCACACATTAAAGAGGCGCATTCAGCTGGTGGGCGCACCTGAGCTGAACTTGGCGCAAGGGCCCTGGGATGGACCTGATGAGATAAAAGACCCATGAAAAGAAAGTGAAGACTTAAGTAAAATTAAGGTCTTATTTAGGCTATGGGCTTTTACCACATAAGATCAGCATGCTTTCTATTTATTGCTTTTATAATTAGAATTGCATGAGTTTATCTTCTGCTATCACCGTAGGACTTACATGATAGGTATGAAGATAAAAGACCGTTAAAATCCAAACGCTAACATATCAAGCTCGTAAGCCTTCTGACGCGAAACCTCACTGTTCTGACTATCGTTGGAGCCGTGTTGTACCCACTCAGTGGGCACGTCCATCTATCTTCAGACGGTGCGGGATTACACCTACGTGTTACAGAGTAGGGATTTATCCCTTCTCGTTGCTCAGCATAGCACGTGGTGGTCCAGGGAGTAGGTCGGGTCAGCTTGACCATGTAGGCTACATATGTGGCGCATATGGTAGCACATAGAGGCAGCCATCTGTGGGGTCAGAGACTGTGTTGTACCAACTCAGTTGGCATAGTCTGCTGGATTGCCCAGATGAAGGGGAATCGCACGGGTTGGCGATTGGCTGGGACAGCCTACCAGAGATTAGTGCTTGTACTCTCTGTGCATCTTATCTCGCCTGAGCGGGACGCGGAGACCAAGTATGAAATCTGGATCCCATCTCACTAAAAGAGTTCTACTCTTACGGGCTGTTTTGCTGGATTTTTCAGCCAGATAAAATAGTGAGAAAAGAATCTTTCTTAAGTCCTGGATTGATTCTAAACATTGATACTAACCTTGCTGTTCTTGCATTGTTGTAGATTCCTACAGCAACGAACACCATGAGCTTCAATGTGCGATCCCTACTGGAAAGGGAGAATTTTGCTGGGCCAAACTTCTCAGACTGGTTCGGACACCTTAAGATCATTCTTAAGGCTGAGAGGAAACTGTATGTCCTCGAGACGGCTGTGCCGCCTCAACCCGCTGCGAAGGCCGCAAGGGCGGTTCGCGAAGCCTATGAAAAGCATGTCAATGATAGCATTGATGTCGCTTGCCTGATGCTAGCGTCTATGACGCCACCGCTGCAGCGTCAGCATGAGGATATGTCGGCTATAGAGATTATAGCGAACCTCAAGATGCTGTATGCTGCACAGGCGAGGACAGAACGCTATAATCTGACCAAGCTTTTCTTTCAGAGCAAACTGGCTGAAGGGAGCCCAGTGGGAGCTCACGTGCTCAAGATGATTGGGCACAAGGAGGCTCTAGAGAAACTGGGGCATACCATCAACCAGGAGCTTGCTGTAGACATAATTCTGCAGTCTCTCCCGCCCTCTTTCGATGCGTTCATTATTAATTTTAATATAAACAAGGTCGATTGTACTCCGGCAGAGCTGCTCAATATGCTCTTGACTACTGAGGAAACTCTGAAGGGAAAGCCTTCAACCTCTGTCATGATGGTTCCTTCGAGGAATAAGAAGAAGGGGAAGAAGGGCAAGGCCCCTGTCAAGAACTACAGTAAGGCTCTAAAACAAAAGGTGAAGCGGGCGAAGGACAACATGTGTTTCCACTGTGGCCAGCTGGGTCACTGGAAAAAGGACTGTAAAGCGCTCCAAGGAGATAAGAGGGGAAGCATCGCTTCTGGCTCAGGTATATTTGTGACTGAGGTCATGATATCATCTTCTTCTATTTCATGGGTGTTGGACACTGCATGTGGAGTTCACATTTGTTCAAATGTACAGGAACTCAAGAGAAGAAGGCAGGTGGGACAGCATGAGGTGGACCTACGCGTTGGAAACGGGGCACGGGTTGCTGCTGTTGCTGTAGGAGACTATTTCATCTCATTACCATCTGGCATTGTATTAGAACTAAACAGTTGTTACTTTGTTCCCAGTATTACTAAAAATATTGTCTCTATTCCTGCTCTTGTCAGGAAAGGATTTGCCTTCGAATGCAATATTTCAAAGTGTGTTTTATCTTTAGATAATATTGTTTATGCAACTGGTTCAATTAACAATGGGTTATACATGTTGGACATGGAAAGTTCTATACAAAGTGTTGATATTAAGAAAGCCAAGTATGCTGAAGATAGCACCTTGTTATGGCATAGTCGTTTAGGCCATATTAACAAGAAGCGCATTAAGCGGTTGCATGATCATGGACTGCTGGGATCATTCTCCTACAAGGAGATTGATACATGCAAAGCTTGTTTAATGGGTAAAATGACGAAGTCTCCTTTTCCTAACAAAGGTCAAAGGGCTTCAGGTTTACTTGACCTTATACACAGTGATGTGTGTGGGCCATTTAGTAAACATGCCAGAGGTGGCTATCAGTACTTCATTACCTTTACTGATGATTTCAGTAGGTATGGTTATGTCTATCTTATGAGACATAAGAGTGAATCTTTTGACAAGTTCAAAGAGTTCAAAAATGAAGTACAGAATCAGCTAGGCCGAAAGATCAAGGCACTTCATTCTGATCGAGGTGGAGAATACCTAAGTCGAGAGTTTACTGACTATCTAAAAGAGTGTGGGATTATCTCACAGCTCACTCCGCCAGGAACACCACAATGGAATGGTGTGTCCGAGAGGAGAAATAGAACGTTACTTGATATGGTTCGTTCTATGATGAGTCAGGCTACTCTTCCTTATTCCTTTTGGGGATTTGCATTGGAAACAGCTGCAAAGGTACTAAACCGAGTGCCATCCAAGGCCGTTTCAAAGAAGCCATATGAATTATGGTATGGGAAACAGCCGAGCTTGACATTTATCAGGATCTGGGGTTGCGAGGCTTATGTCAAAAAGCTCGCCTCTGGGAAACTGGAGAGCAGATCTGATAAATGTATCTTTGTCGGTTACCCTAAGGAAATTAAGGGTTATTATTTCTACAATCCCAAAGAGAACAAAGTATTTGTTGCTCGGACGGCCATATTTCTTGAGAAGGAGTTTCTTCTGCAAGAGGCCAGTGGGAGAGAAATAAAGCTGGATGAGAATCCAGAGGAAGGACAAAGTAGTCAAGCACAGTTGGATGTGCATGAGCCAGTGGATCAGGTTATTGAACAACCTGAGGCTCAGATATCACGGGAACCGCGAAGATCGGGTAGGATCCGTAGACAGCCTGAGCGCTATGACGGAGTCTACATCATTGATAATGATGAACCCCTTACTTATGCGGATGCGGTCAGTGGACCGGAGTCAGCTAGATGGCTTGAAGCTATGCGAGCCGAGATAGACTCCATGTCAGATAACCAACTCTGGGATTTGGTTGATCCGCCTCCGGGAGTAATCCCTATAGGCTGTAAATGGATCTTCAAGAAGAAGATTGACATGGATGGTAACGTGGTTACCTATAAAGGCAGGCTAGTTGCGAAAGGTTTCAAACAAATCTACGGGATAGATTATGATGAAACTTTCTCTCCTGTAGCTATGTTCAAGTCTATTCGGATTCTTTTCGCGATAGCTGCATATTACGATTATGAGATCTGGCAGATGGATGTGAAAACAGCTTTCCTTAATGGAAATCTGAATGAGGATGTGTATATGACACAACCTGAAGGTTTCACTAATCCATCAGATCGTCATAAAATATGCAAGTTAAAGAAGTCCATTTATGGACTTAAACAAGCATCAAGAAGCTGGAATATTCGTTTTGATGAATCAATCTCTGAGTTTGGTTTCATCAAGAACGAAGATGACCCGTGTGTGTATAAGAGGTTTAGTGGGAGCGTGATTACATTCCTAATCCTCTACGTCGATGATATCTTAATCATTGGAAACGATATTCCTGAAATGCATGCTATTAAAGCATGGCTAAGGAAATGTTTCCAGATGAAAGATCTAGGAGAAGCAGCCTATGTATTAGGTGTGAAGATCTACAGGGATAGATCTAAGAGGCTTCTCGGGCTATGCCAGAGTACTTACATCGATAAAGTTCTGGAGAGATTCCATTTAGAGAATTCTAAAAGAGGATATCTTCCAGTCAGACATGGTCTGAATCTTTCGAAGAGTCAGTGTCCACAAACACAGACTGAGAAAGATGAAATGGACAATACGCCTTATGCTTCGGCTATTGGGTCCATTATGTATGCGATGTTATGTACTCGCCCAGACGTTGCTTACGGGTTAAGCGTGACTAGTCGTTTCCAAAGTAATCCAGGTCTGGCACACTGGATTGCAGTCAAGAACATTTTAAAATATCTGCGGAGGACCAAAGATATGTTCTTGATATATGGTGGTCAGGAAGAACTCAGTATAGAAGGATATACTGACGCTTCATTCCAGTCAGACCAGGATGATTTCCGATCGCAATCAGGCTATGTTTTTAGCTTGAATGGTGGAGCAGTGGTGTGGAAGAGTTTCAAACAGTCAACTGTTGCTGATTCCACAACAGAAGCCGAGTATGTTGCAGCCTCGGAAGCATCCAAGGAGGCAGTGTGGATTCGTAAGTTCGTGAGAGAACTTGGTGTTGTTCTTTCGAGTGTCGATCCTTTGGTTATCTTCTGTGATAACACTGGAGCCATCGCACAAGCAAAGGATGTTGGGGTATGCCCTTAAGGCTAATGTTTGAGGCCTTTGGGATTGTAATAGTATCATGTAATAAACTGTTGTGTTTATAAAGGCATGGTTATTATTCAGGTTGTTACCTTGTCTGCTGTAATAAGTGTACTTCTGAATAATGTCTCAAAGCTGTTTAGCTAGGCTGACAGTCTATATGTCCTTAGTCGAGATATCTTGGTGAACATGAGACAGCCTTGATATGATTGAGACTAATATGTGTGCTAATCTTATAGGATGCTTCGAGCATGGAATAAGATGTAGACTCATGGGTACATTGGATGTACTGGACAGACCCTACTGGGATATTCCATTGCTTGTCACAATGTGAATGATCCTTATAAGCAGCAAGTGGCACATGTCCTTTGACTTGAGATCACTTGTGTTTCTAAATGATGATTGTCATTGTTTTGAGGTAGTTCAATATCATTTGAAACATAATGATTATAGACTATCTTGGATGGTGAGCTTGAGTCAGGTTAGGGCTCTTGTGATAGATAAAGGATTGCCGTCTCCTTGTTCAAGGAGTGTGATGTTCTAAGGGGCCCCCCCCGATATGAGATGATTGAGGAAGTGTATGGCCATACCCAGATGACTATGTTCATCTGATCTAATCATGCTCATCATATTGGAGTTACAAGCTTGACCCGCTTGTCCAATAAGAACATCCAGTGGCAAAGGACACATGTATGCCAAGTGAGTTGATTCACACTTGTGCTATGGTTTGGGTGGAGTCTTGGAAGACTCTTTCCTTTATATCGGGAGACAGTGATGTGTTGCTAGATACCCCTCACTGATCGTGATAACGTAAGTTATCGTTACCGACATTTAGAGGAAACCCTCAGGGTCGCACAATTTGATGATATGGCTTACTTAAGTCAGATCGTGTGGACTGAACTGTTTAGACTCAGTTTAAACGAGTTCAGACTCTGATTGTAAGTGAGATCTAGTCTGATCATGTTTGATTGATTGGGGCTTGAGATCGGTAAGCTTCGATCGAGAGTTTGGATGCTAGATCATAGAGATCAAGAGCATCAAGAGATGAATGGTTAGATCTTGAACCATTTGGTTCAAAGAGATCTAGACCATGGCTTGGGCTGGTTTAATGAACCGAATTGGGTTGAACCTAATTGACTTGAACCGGTTCACATGTGTGAACGTATGGTTCAAGGTGTAAAGGCTTGTTGGGCGGTTTTTCCTTCAAGTGAGCGCATGGCTTGAAAACCTTCCATTTATGGAAGTGTAACGCCATGACTTGATTGGAGAAGGCTTAACGCAAATCGGTTTTACTGAATTGTCATCTTCGTTGGACGAAAGAGGATTCTTGGAGACGGTAGCTCTCGGCCAAGCGCATCTCAACACACGACAAGGACATTGGGATCTCTTGCTAGCACAAGGAAGATCCTAAAGGGTAGCCACCCCTCATCTTGTGTGTGAACTTGAAGAGTAGACCTACTTTGATCTCTTGCTTCCAAGCCGCCACCCTCTTCATGGCTTTGGTATGAGTTCTCATAACTTCAAGTTGATCATATAGTTATCATATTCGATCTTGTTTAGAAACCCTTTTCGCCATGCTTGTTAGAATCGCAAGTTTAGGGTTTCTCCCCCCCTTTGAACTAGGGGTTCCTTCAATTGGTATCAGAGCTGGTTCTTGATATGATCTATATGATTGCTTCAAGTCCTTGTGATCCATACATGTTGCGCTTACTTTTACTTGATGTATGCTTTGTTTACATGTAGTTGCGCTTGTATCATGCTTACATGAAGTTGCGCTTGTATCATGCTTACATCAATTTGCGCTTGTATCATGGCTTTGATGAAGTATGCGCTCCCCCTTGAAGGGGACCCCCCTAAAGTTTGCGCTCCCCCTTGAAGGGGACCCCCTTAGATCTAAGGGTTATCAACTTGCAAGCATGTTGTTTGTTTGTTTGTTTGCGCATGTTCTAGAAGTTTTCCAAAACTTATATCTTGCGCGCATGATTAGATCTAAGGTGCCACTATATTAAATCCTTAGATGGGTTGATAGGGTTGAAAGCATCTTCTAGGTTAGATCCAACTAGTCTGATCAGACCATCTGACAGCCTAGATGGGTTGACCTGATAGCACCTGTGCGCAAGCACAAGGTGGCTATGGGTTGACTGCATCTAGGGCGTGTAGCGAGGTCTGGTTGAGACACTATTGAACACACATGAGTTAGGCCCGGGGTCACACCCGCTTGCCAAAACTCATGAGGGTGGTTCAGCCCTTGGCGCATGCATGGTTGACCATTAGGTCAACACGGGTCAGTTAGGACTCGGTGCATGCAAGGGCAAAGGATCTAACTAGATGGATGAGTGGATCCCCATCAATGGACCATTGTAAGGTTATAGGGCTCATAAGGAAATTAAAATTGATGCCATGGGGTATTTTCAAAAAAAAAATTTATTTCCTGATTGGATCACATGTTGATTGAACCATATGCTTGTTTATTTAGTCTTATGTGGGTTGCCCTATTGTGTGCTGTGCTGGGGCCTGCGTGCCTGGTAATTTATAAGTTAAATTTATTGTGGTCTGCGAATCACTTTTTCATTAATTTATTGTATATTTGACCTGCGAGTCAAAGCTTGTCTAGATAGATCAAATTGTATTTGATTAGACAAGAGCACAAATGCACACATCCCAAAGGAGCATTCAGCTGGTGGCGTACCTGAGGTGCTCTTGGCGCTAGGGCCCTGGGTTGGACCAGATGAGATGCAAAAGAGCTCAAGTGAAGACTTAAGGAAAATTAAGGTCTTACTAGGGTTCATGGGCTTTTACCACATAAGATCATGCTTTCTATTTATTGTTTAAATAATTAGAATTGCATGTTTAAGTTTATCTTCTGCTATCACCATAGGACTTGCATGATAGTGAAGAAGATAAAAGACCGTTAAAATCCAACGCTAATATATCAAGCTCGTAAGCCTTCTGACGCGAAACCTCGCCGTTCTGACTATCGTTGGAGCCGTGTTGAACCCACTCAGTGGGCACGTCCATCTATCTTCAGACGGGGCTGGATTTCACCTGCGTGTTACAGAGTTGGGATTTATCCCCTCTCGTTGCTCAGCATAGCACGTGGTGGTCCAGGGAGTAGGTCAGGTCAGCTTGACCATGTAGGCTGCATATGTGGCGCATATGGTAGCACATGGAGGCAGCCATCTGTGGGATCAGAGACTATGTTGTACCAACTCAGTTGGCACAGTCTGCTGGATTGCCCAGATGAAGGGGAATCGCACGGGTTGGCGATTGGCTGGGACAGCCTACCAGAAATTAGTGCTTGTCATCTCTGTGCATCTTATCTCGCCTGAGCGGGACGCGGAGACCAAGTATGAAATCTGGATCCCATCTCACTAAAAGAGTGTTACTCTTTCGGACTGTTTACTAGATTTTTCAGTCAGACAAAATAGTGAGAAAAGAATCTTTCTTAAGTCCTGGATTGATTCTGAACATTGATACTGACCTTGCTGTTCTTGCTTGTTGTAGATTCCTGCAGCAACGAACACCATGAGCTTCAATGTGCGATCCCTACTGGAAAGGGAGAAGTTTGCTGGGCCGAACTTCTCTGACTGGTTCGGACACCTTAAGATCGTTCTTAAGGCAGAGAGGAAACTGTATGTCCTCGAGACGGCGATACCGCCGCAGCCCGCTCCGAACGCCGCAAGGGCGGTTCGGGAAGCCTATGAAAAGCACGTCAATGATAGCATTGATGTCGCTTGCCTGATGCTAGCGTCTATGACGCCACCGCTGCAGCGTCAGCATGAGGATATGTCGGCTATAGAGATTATAGCGAACCTCAAGATGCTGTATGCTGCACAGGCGAGGACAGAACGCTATAATCTGACGAAGCTCTTCTTTCAGAGCAAACTGGCTGATGGGAGCCCAATGGGAGCTCACGTGCTCAAGATGATTGGGCACAAGGAGGCTCTAGAGAAACTGGGGCATACCATCAACCAGGAGCTTGCTGTGGATATTATTCTGCAGTCTCTCCCGCCCTCTTTCGATGCGTTCATCATTAATTTTAATATGAACAAAATCGATTGTACGCCGGCAGAGCTGCTGAATATGCTCTTGACCACTGAGGAAACTCTGAAGGGAAAGCCTTCAACCTCTGTCTTAATGGTTCCTTCTAGGAACAAGAAGAAGGGGAAGAAGGGCAAGGCCCCTGTCAAGAATTACAGCAAGGCTCTGAAACAGAAGGTGAAGCGGTCGAAGGACAACAGGTGTTTCCACTGTGGCCAGCTTGGTCACTGGAAAAAGGACTGTAAAGCGCTCCAAGGAGATAAGAGGGGAAGCGTTGCTTCTGGCTCAGGTATATTCGTGACGGAAGTCATGGTTTCATCTTCTTCTATTTCATGGGTGTTGGACACTGCATGTGGAGTTCACATTTGTTCAAATGTACAGGAACTCAAGAGAAGAAGGCAGGTGGGACAGCATGAGGTAGACCTACGAGTCGGAAACGGGGCACGGGTTGCTGCTGTTGCTGTAGGAGACTATTTCATTACTTTACCATCTGGCATTGTATTAGAATTAAACAATTGTTATTTTGTACCCAGTATTACCAAGAATATTATCTCTATTCCTGCTCTTGTCAGGAAAGGATTTGCCTTTGAATGCAAGATTTCAAAGTGTATTTTGACTTATGATAATATTGTGTATGCAACTGGTTCAATTAACAATGGGTTATTCATGTTGGACATGGAATATTCTATACAAAACATTGATAATAAGAAAGCCAAGTATGCTGATGACAGCACCTTGCTTTGGCATAGTCGTTTAGGCCATATAAACGAGAAGCGCATTAAGCGGTTGCATGATCATGGACTGCTGGGATCATTCTCCTATGAGGAGATTGATACATGCAAAGCTTGTTTAATGGGTAAAATGACGAAGTCACCTTTTCCTAATAAAGGTCAAAGGGCTTCAGGTTTACTTGACCTTATACACAGTGATGTGTGTGGGCCGTTTAGTAAACATGCCAGAGGTGGCTATCAGTACTTCATTACCTTTACTGATGATTTCAGTAGGTATGGTTATGTCTATCTGATGAGACATAAGAGTGAATCTTTTGACAAGTTCAAAGAGTTCAAAAATGAAGTACAAAATCAGTTAGGCCGAAATATCAAGGCACTTCGTTCTGATCGAGGTGGAGAATACCTAAGTCATGCGTTTACTGACTATCTGAAGGAGTGTGGGATTATCTCACAGCTCACTCCACCAGGAACACCGCAGTGGAATGGTGTGTCCGAGAGGAGAAATAGAACGTTACTTGATATGGTTCGTTCTATGATGAGTCAGGCCACTCTTACATACTCCTTTTGGGGTTTTGCACTGGAGACAGCTGCAAAGGTACTAAACCGAGTGCCATCCAAGGCAGTTTCAAAGACGCCATATGAGTTATGGTATGGGAAACAGCCTAGCTTGACATTTATCAGGATCTGGGGTTGCGAGGCTTATGTCAAAAAGCTCGCCTCTGGGAAACTGGAGAGCAGATCTGATAAATGCATCTTTGTCGGTTACCCTAAGGAAACTAAGGGTTATTATTTCTACGATCCCAAAGAGAACAAGGTATTTGTTGCTCGGACGGCCATATTTCTTGAGAAGGAATTTCTTCTGCAAGAGGCCAGTGGGAGAGAAATAAAACTGGATGAGAATCCAGAGGAAGGACAAAGTGCTCAAGCACAGTTGGATGAGCCTGAGCCGGTAGATCAGGTTATTGAACAACCTGAGGCTCAAATAACACGGGAACCGCGAAGATCGGGAAGGATCCGTCGACAGCCTGAGCGCTATGACGGAGTCTACATCATTGATAATGATGAACCCCTTACTTATGCGGATGCGGTCAGTGGACCGGAGTCAGCTAGATGGCTTGAAGCTATGCGAGCCGAGATGGACTCCATGTCAGATAACCAAGTCTGGGATTTGGTTGATCCGCCTCCGGGAGTAATCCCTATAGGCTGTAAATGGATCTTCAAGAAGAAGATTGACATGGATGGTAACGTGGTTACCTATAAAGGCAGGCTAGTTGCGAAAGGTTTCAAACAAATCTACGGGATAGATTATGATGAAACTTTCTCACCTGTAGCTATGTTTAAGTCTATTCGGATTCTTTTCGCAATAGCAGCATATTACGATTATGAGATCTGGCAGATGGATGTGAAGACAGCTTTCCTTAATGGAAATCTGGATGAGGATGTGTATATGACACAACCTGAAGGTTTCACTAATCCATCAGATCGTCATAAAATATGCAAGTTAAAGAAGTCCATTTATGGACTGAAACAAGCATCTAGGAGCTGGAATATTCGTTTTGATGAATCAATCTCTGAGTTTGGTTTCATCAAGAACGAAGATGACCCGTGTGTGTATAAGAGGTTTAGTGGGAGCGTGATTACATTCCTAATCCTCTACGTCGATGACATCTTGATCATTGGAAATGATATTCCTGAACTGCATGCTGTTAAAGCATGGTTAGGAAAATGTTTCCAGATGAAAGATCTAGGAGAAGCAGCCTATGTGTTAGGTGTGAAGATCTACCGAGATAGATCTAAGAGGCTTCTCGGGCTGTGCCAGAGTACTTACATCGATAAGGTCCTGGAGAGATTCCATTTAGAGAATTCTAAACGTGGATATCTTCCAGTCAGACATGGTCTGAATCTTTCGAAGAGTCAGTGTCCACAAACACAGACTGAGAAAGATGAAATGGACAATACGCCTTATGCTTCGGCTATTGGGTCCATTATGTATGCGATGTTGTGTACTCGCCCAGACGTCGCTTACGGGTTAAGCGTGACCAGTCGATTCCAAAGTAATCCAGGTTTGGCGCACTGGATTGCAGTCAAGAAAATCTTAAAATATCTGCGGAGGACCAAAGATATGTTCTTGATATATGGTGGTCAGGAAGAACTCAGTATAGAGGGATATACTGACGCTTCGTTCCAGTCGGACCAGGATGATTTCCGATCGCAGTCAGGCTATATTTTTAGCTTGAATGGTGGAGCAGTGGTGTGGAAGAGTTTCAAACAGTCAACTGTTGCTGATTCCACAACAGAAGCCGAGTATGTTGCAGCCTCGGAAGCATCCAAGGAGGCAGTCTGGATTCGTAAGTTCGTGAGAGAACTTGGTGTCGTTCCTTCGAGTGCAGATCCTTTGGTTATCTTCTGTGATAACACTGGAGCAATAGCACAAGCAAAGGAACCACGGTCGCACCAGAAGTCCAAGCACATACAGAGACGGTTTCACTTGATCCGGGAGATCATTGATCGTGGCGAGATCAAGATTTGCAAGGTTCATACAGATGACAATCTGGCAGACCCGCTTACCAAGCCTCTGGCGCAGCAGAAGCATGAGAAGCACTGTAATAATATGGGTTTGAGATTTCTCAACCATTAGATTAAGTGCAAGTGGGAGATTGTTGGGGTATGCCCTTAAGGCTAATGTTTGAGGCCTTTGGGATTGTAATAGTATCATGTAATAAACTGTTGTGTTTATAAAGGCATGGTTATTATTCAGGTTGTTACCTTGTCTGCTGTAATAAGTTTACTACTGAATAATGTCTCAAAGCTGTTCAGCTAGGCTGACATGCAGTAATGTCCTTAGTCGATATATCTTGGTGAACATGAGACAGCCTTGATATGGTTAAGACTAATATGTGTTCTAATCTTATAGGATGCTTCGAGCATGGAATAAGATGTAGACTCATGGGTACATTGGATGTACTGGACAGACCCTACTGGGATATTCCATTGCTTGTCACAATGTGAATGATCCTTATAAGCAGCAAGTGGCACATGTCCTTTGACTTGAGATCACTTGTGTTTCTAAATGATGATTGTCATTGTTTTGAGGTAGTTCAATATCATTTGAAACATAATGATTATAGACTATCTTGGATGGTGAGCTTGAGTCAGGTTAGGGCTCTTGTGATAGATAAAGGATTGCCGTCTCCTTGTTCAAGGAGTGTGATGTTCTAAGGGGCCCCCCCCGATATGAGATGATTGAGGAAGTGTATGGCCATACCCAGATGACTATGTTCATCTGATCTAATCATGCTCATCATATTGGAGTTACAAGCTTGACCCGCTTGTCCAATAAGAACATCCAGTGGCAAAGGACACATGTATGCCAAGTGAGTTGATTCACACTTGTGCTATGGTTTGGGTGGAGTCTTGGAAGACTCTTTCCTTTATATCGGGAGACAGTGATGTGTTGCTAGATACCCCTCACTGATCGTGATAACGTAAGTTATCGTTACCGACATTTAGAGGAAACCCTCAGGGTCGCACAATTTGATGATATGGCTTACTTAAGTCAGATCGTGTGGACTGAACTGTTTAGACTCAGTTTAAACGAGTTCAGACTCTGATTGTAAGTGAGATCTAGTCTGATCATGTTTGATTGATTGGGGCTTGAGATCGGTAAGCTTCGATCGAGAGTTTGGATGCTAGATCATAGAGATCAAGAGCATCAAGAGATGAATGGTTAGATCTTGAACCATTTGGTTCAAAGAGATCTAGACCATGGCTTGGGCTGGTTTAATGAACCGAATTGGGTTGAACCTAATTGACTTGAACCGGTTCACATGTGTGAACGTATGGTTCAAGGTGTAAAGGCTTGTTGGGCGGTTTTTCCTTCAAGTGAGCGCATGGCTTGAAAACCTTCCATTTATGGAAGTGTAACGCCATGACTTGATTGGAGAAGGCTTAACGCAAATCGGTTTTACTGAATTGTCATCTTCGTTGGACGAAAGAGGATTCTTGGAGACGGTAGCTCTCGGCCAAGCGCATCTCAACACACGACAAGGACATTGGGATCTCTTGCTAGCACAAGGAAGATCCTAAAGGGTAGCCACCCCTCATCTTGTGTGTGAACTTGAAGAGGAGACCTACTTTGATCTCTTGCTTCCAAGCCGCCACCCTCTTCATGGCTTTGGTATGAGTTCTCATAACTTCAAGTTGATCATATAGTTATCATATTCGATCTTGTTTAGAAACCCTTTTCGCCATGCTTGTTAGAATCGCAAGTTTAGGGTTTCTCCCCCCCTTTGAACTAGGGGTTCCTTCAAAGGAACCACGGTCGCACCAGAAGTCCAAGCACATACAGAGACGGTTTCACTTGATCCGGGAGATCATAGATCGTGGCGAGATCAAAATATGCAAGGTTCATACAGATGACAATCTGGCAGACCCGCTTACCAAGCCTCTGGCGCAGCAGAAGCATGAGAAGCACTGTAATAATATGGGTTTGAGGTTTCTCAACCATTAGATTAAGTGCAAGTGGGAGATTGTTGGGGTATGCCCTTAAGGCTAATGTTTGAGGCCTTGGGATTGTAATAGTATCATTGTATAAACTCTTAAGTTTATAAAGGCAATGGTTGTTATTCAGGTTGTTACCTTGTCTGCTGTAATAAGTGTACTACTGAATAATGTCTCAAAGCTGTTCAGCTAGGCTGACAGGCAGTAATGTCCTTAGTCGATATATCTTGGTGAACATGAGAGAGCCTTGATATGGTTAAGACTAATATGTGTTCTAATCTTATAGGATGCTTCGAGCATGGAATAAGATGTAGACTCATGGGTACATTGGATGTACTGGACAGACCCTACTAGGATATTCAATTGCTTGTCACAATGTGAATAATCCTTGTATGCTACAAGTGGCACATGTCCTTTGACTTGAGATCACTTGTGTTTCTAAATGATGAATGTCATTGTTTTGAGGTAGTTCAATATCATTTGAAATATAATGGTTATAGACTATCTTGGATAATGATCATGAGTCAGGTTAGGACACTAGTGATAGATAAAGGATTGCCGTCTCCTTGTTTAAGGAGTGTGATGTTCTAAGGCCCCCCTATATGAGATGATTGAGAAAGTGTATGGCCATACCCAGATGACTATGTTCATCTGATCTAATCATGCTCATCGTATTGGAGTTACAGGCTTGACATGCTTGTCCAATAAGAACATCCAGTGGCAAAGGAAACAT
The DNA here is from genome assembly GCA_027563935.2 of Costus lasius. Classification (NCBI taxonomy): domain Eukaryota; kingdom Viridiplantae; phylum Streptophyta; class Magnoliopsida; order Zingiberales; family Costaceae; genus Costus; species Costus lasius. The sequence goes on from CM050446.2 coordinate 47,629,810, forward strand.
GTATGCCTCGTGAAATGGATTCACACTTGTGCTGTGATTTGGGTGTAGTCTTGGAAGACTCTTTCCTTTATATCGGGAGACAGTGATGTGTTGCTAGATACCCCTCACTGATCGTGATAACGTAAGTTGTTGTTACCGACATTTAAAGGAAACCCTTAGGGTCGCACAATTTGATGACATGGCTTACTCAAGTCAGATCGTGTGGACTGAATTGTTTGGATTCAGTTTAAAGGAGTTTAGACTCTGATTGTAAGTGAGATCTGGTCTGATCATGTTTGATTGATTAGGGCTTGAGATCGGTAAGCTTCGATCGAGAGTGTGGATGCTAGATCGGAGAGATCAAGAGCATCCAGAGATGAACGGTTGGATCTTGAACCATTTGGTTCAAAGAGATCTAGACCATGGCTTGGGCTGGTTTGATTTGGTTTTTTGAACCGAATTGAGTTGAACCTAATTGGCTTGAACCGGTTCACATGGGTGAACGTATGGTTCAAGGATTGAAGGCATTTTGGGCGGTTTTTCTTCAAGTGGTCGCATGGCTTCATAACCTTCCATATTTGGAAGTGTAACGCCATCACTTGAATGAAAGCCTTAATGCCATTTGCCCAATTACTCTCTTGTCATCTTCATTCGACAAGAAAAAAAAAAAAGGGGAACTCTTGCACAACGAAGCTCTCGGCCAAGCACCTCTCTTCATCTACACACGACAAGGAAGTTTTGGAGATCCCTTGCTAGCACAAGGAACATCCGAATGGGTAGCCATCTCTCATCTAGTGTGCGTTATCTTTGGAGGAGTGCTTACTTGCCCTCTTGCTTCCAAGTCGCCACCCTTTATCATGGCTATGGTAAGAGATCTTCTCTTGATCTTTATAAGCAAACAAAGTTAATCTTATAGATATACTACATGCGATCTATGGAAACCCTAATTCCGCCCATGCAATTGAGATTTGTGCATGCTTAGGGTTTGCGCTCCCCCTTGAAGGGGACCTACAATTTGCACTGGAAACAGCTGCAAAGGTACTAAACCGAGTGCCATCCAAGGCCGTTTCAAAGACTCCATATGAGTTATGGTATGGGAAACAGCCGAGCTTGACATTTATTAAGATCTGGGGTTGCGAGGCTTATGTCAAAAAGCTCGCCTCTAGGAAACTAGAGAGCAGATCTGAGAAATGTATCTTTGTCGGTTACCCTAAGGAAACTAAGGGTTATTATTTCTACGATCCCAAAGAGAACAAAGTATTTGTTGCTCGGACGGCTATATTTCTTGAGAAGGAATTTCTTCTGCAAGAAGCCAGTGGGAGAGAAATAAAGCTAGATCAGAATCCAGAAGAAGGACAAAGTAGTCAAGCACAGTTGGATGAGCCTGAGCCAGTAGATCAGGTTACTGAACAACCTGAGGCTCAGATATCACGGGAACCGCGAAGATCGGGAAGGATCCGTCGACAGCCTGAGCGCTATGACGGAGTCTACATCATTGATGATGAACCCCTCACTTATGCGGATGCGGTCAGTGGACCGGAATCAGCGAGATGGCTTGAAGCTATGCGAGCCGAGATGGACTCCATGTCAGATAACCAAGTTTGGGATTTGGTTGATCCGCCTCCGGGAGTAATCCCTATAGGCTGTAAGTGGATCTTCAAGAAGAAGATAGACATGGATGGTAACGTGGTTACCTATAAAGGCAGGCTAGTTGCGAAAGGTTTCAAACAAATCTACGGGATAGATTATGATGAAACTTTCTCTCCTGTAGCCATGTTCAAGTCTATTCGGATTATTCTCGCGATAGCGGCATATTATGATTATGAGATCTGGCAGATGGATGTGAAGACCGCTTTCCTTAATGGAAAATTAGAAGAGGATGTGTATATGACACAACCTGAAGGTTTCACTAATCCATCGGATCGTCATAAAATATGCAAATTAAAGAAGTCCATTTATGGACTTAAACAAGCATCAAGAAGCTGGAATATTCGTTTTGATGAATCAATCTGTGAATTTGGTTTCATCAAGAATGAAGATGACCCGTGTGTATATAAGAGGTTTAGTGGGAGCGTGATTACTTTCCTAGTCCTCTACGTCGATGATATCTTAATCATTGGAAACGATATTCCTGAACTACATGCGGTTAAAGCATGGTTAAGAAAATGTTTCCAGATGAAAGATTTAGGAGAAACAGCCTATGTATTAGGTGTGAAGATCTACAGAGATAGATCTAAGAGGCTTCTCGGGCTGTGCCTGAGTACTTACATCGATAAAGTCCTGGATGTTGTGGTATGCCCTTAAGGCTAATGTTTGAGGCCTTGGGATTATATCAGTATCATGTATATAAACTTTTATGTTTATAAAGGCAATGGTTGTTATTCAGTATGTTGCATTGTCTGCTGCAATATGTATACTTTTGAATAATGTCTCAAAGCTGTTCAGCTAGGCTGACATGCATATGTCCTTAGTCGAGATATCTTGGTGAACATGAGACAGCCTTGATATGATTGAGACTAATATGTGTTCTAATCTTATAGGATGCTTCGAGCATGGAATAAGATGTAGACTCATGGGTACATTGGATGTACTGGACAGACCCTACTAGGATATTCAATTGTTTGTCACAATGTGAATAATCCTTGTTTGCATCAAGTGGCACATGTCCTTTGACTTGAGATCACTTGTGTTTCTAAATGATGATTGTCATTGTTTTGAGGTAGTTCAATATCATTTGAAATATAATGGTTATAGACTATCTTGGATAATGATTATGATTCAGGTTAGGGCACTAGTGATAGATATAGGATTGCCGTCTCCTTGTTGAAGGAGTGTGATGTTCTATAGGGGCCCCTTAGATGAGATGATTGTGACAGTGTATGGCCATACCCAGGTGACTATGTTCATCTGATCTGATCATGCTCATCATATTGGAGTTACAAGCTTGACCCGCTTGTCCAATAAGAACATCCAGTAGGCAAAGGATACATGCATGCCTTGTGAAGTTGATTCACACTTGTGCTGTGGTTTGGGTGTAGTCTTGGAAGACTTTTTCCTTTATATCGGGAGACAGTGATGTGTTGCTAGATACCCCTCACTGGTCGTGATAACGTAAGTTATCGTTACCGACATTTAAATGAAACCCTCAGGGTCACACAATTTGGTGATATGGCTTTCTTGAGTCAGATCGTGTGGACTGAATTGTTTTGATTCAGTTTAAAGGAGTTTGAACTCTGATTGTAAGTGAGATATGGTCTGGTCATGTTTGATTGATTAGGGCATGAGATCGGTAAGCTTCGATCGAGAGTAGTGATGCTAGATCGGTGAGATCAAAGGCATCAAGAGATGAACGGTTAGATCTTGAACCATTTGGTTCAGTGAGATCTAGACCATGGCTTGGGCTGGTTTGGTTTGGTCTTTGTACCAAACGCATTGAACCGTTGGATTGAACCGGTTCACACATGTGTGAACGCATGGTTCATGATGAAAGCGTTTTTGGGCGGTTTGCATGGATTTAAGCGCATGGCTTCATGACTTTCCATAATTGGAAGTCATGTAACGCCACTTAACTTGTAAACGCCAAAACGCATTTCGGTTCTGATTTTGTGTGGCCGATCCACTCTCGTGTAGAGGGGAGTTCACGCAAGCAAGTGTGAGAGCTTCATCGCCCTAGAAAAGATCTCATCTTCTCCACACAAGGACAACTTGGCACTTTTGCTAGCACAAGAGGTGCGCAAGAAGGAAGTCTTCATCACTTTGGTGTGTGTCTTCTTTGGAGAAGATCCCCTTCGATCTTTACTTCCAAGTCGCCATCCACTCATGGCTATGGTATGAATTACTTCTTATCTATACATGTTATGATGTTGATCATATGGCATGCAAAAGATCCCAACAAACCCTATGCTTCCTTGCGCAATTCATGATATGCGCCTACTTAGGGTTTCGCCCCCCTCTTGAAAGGGGTTTCTTCACTGGAGAGATTCCATTTAGAAAATTCTAAAAGAGGATATCTTCCAGTCAGACATGGTCTGAATCTTTCTAAGAGTCAGTGTCCACAAACACAGACTGAGAAAGATGAAATGGACAATACGCCTTATGCTTCGGCTATTGGGTCCATTATGTATGCGATGTTATGTACTCGCCCAGACGTCGCTTACGGGTTAAGCGTGACCAGTCGATTCCAAAGTAATCCAGGGAAGGCACACTGGATTGCGGTCAAGAACATTTTGAAATATCTTCGGAGGACCAAAGATATGTTCTTGATATATGGAGGTCAGGAAGAACTCAGTATTGAAGGATATACTGACGCTTCGTTCCAATCTGACCAGGATGATTTCCGATCGCAATCAGGCTATGTTTTTAGCTTGAATGGAGGTGCAGTGGTGTGGAAAAGTTTCAAACAGTCAATTGTTGCTGATTCCACAACAGAAGCCGAGTATGTTGCAGCCTCAGAAGCATCTAAGGAGGCAGTGTGGATTCATAAGTTCGTTCAGGAACTTGGTGTTGTTCCTTCGAGTGTAGATCCTTTGGTTATCTTCTGTGATAACACTGGAGCAATAGCACAAGCAAAGGAACCACGGTCGCACCAGAAGTCCAAGCACATACAGAGAAGGTTTCACTTGATCCGGGAGATCATTGATCGTGGCGAGATCAAAGTCTGCAAGGTTCATACAGATGACAATCTGGCTGACCCGCTTACAAAGCCTCTGGCGCAGCAGAAGCATGAGAAGCACTGTAATAATATGGGTTTGAGATTTCTCAACCATTAGATTAAGTGCAAGTGGGAGATTGTTGGGGTATGCCCTTAAGGCTAATGTTTGAGGCCTTGGGATTATTTAAGTATCATGTATAAACTCTATGTTTATAAAGGCAATGGTTGTTATTCAGGTTGTTACAGTATCTGCTGCAATATGTATACTTCTGAATAATGTCTCAATGCTGTTCAGCTTGGCTGACATGCAGTTTTGTCCTTAGTCGAGATATCTTGGTGAACATGAGACAGCCTTGATATGATTGAGACTAATATGTGTTCTAATCTTATAGGATGCTTCGAGCATGGAATAAGATGTAGACTCATGGGTACATTGGATGTACTGGACAGACCCTACTTAGGATATTCAATTGCTTCTCACAATGTGAATAATCCTTATATGCAAACAAGTGGCATATTTCCTCTGACTTGAGATCACTTCTGTTTCTAAATGATGATTGGCATTGTTTTGAGGTAGTTCAATATCATTTGAAACATAATGGTTATAGACTATCTTGGATAATGAACATGAGTCATGTTAGGGCACTAGTGATAGATACAGGATTGCCGTCTCCTTGATTGTAGTGTGATGTTCTATAGGGGCCCCCCTGGATGAGATGATTGAGAAAGTGTATGGCCATACTCAGATGACTATGTTTCATCTGATCTAATCATTCTCATCATATTGGAATTACAGGCTTGACACGCTTGTCCAATAAGAACATCCAGTGGCAAAGGAAACACATATGTCAAGTGACTTGGGTTCACACTTGTGCTGTGGTTTGGGTGTAGTCTTGGAAGACTCTTTCTTTTATATCGGGAGACAGTGATGTGTTGCTAGATACCCCTCACTGTTCGTGATAACGTAAGTTATCGTTACCGACATTTAAAGGAAACCCTTAGGGTCGCACAATTTGATGATATGGCTTACTTATGTCAGATCGTGTGGACTGAATTGTTTTAGTTCAGTTTAATGGGATTTAAACTCTGATTGTAACTAAGATCTGGTCTGATCATGTTTGATTGATTAGGGCTTGAGATCGGTAAGCTTCGATCGAGAGATTGGATGCTAGATCGGTGAGATCAAGAGCATCAAGAGATGAATGGTCAGATCTTAAGCCTTTTGGTTTAATGTGATATGGATCAAGGCTTGGCTTAATTTGGTCCTTGAACCAAATGAAATGAACCGGCTCATCAAGTGAGCGCATGGTTCAAGGGTAGAGGAAATTGCGATCGTTCACTTGATGTGAACACATGATCGCATGTGGTGGCTTGCTATTTTTAGAAGCCATGATCTCAAAATGAGACCACGCCTCACGTTCGAAGAGCTCTCTCCCTATTCTCGCCTCTCGCCCCCTTTTGCTCACGATGACTCACTCTCTCGTGTGTGAAGGTTGACGACAAGAGGAGGACTCGACCAAGCAAAAGAGATCATCTCTTCTCCCTTCACGCGATCAGGAGACCTTGGAGCCTTGCTAGCACAAGGATCGACAAGGAGTAGGCGATCACCCATCTTGTGTGCGCACGCTTTGGAGGAGAGCCGCATTGTTCTCTGCTTCCAAGTCGCCATCCAAGAAATGGCAATGGTATGATCCTTGTGTCAAATCTTTAAGTTAATCTATGTTCATACATGCGATCCTAGAAATCCTATGATTCCGCCCATGCAAGTTTTATTATATATGCATGTTTAGGGTTTCGCCCCCTTAGGGGAACCTTCAAAAACTACAGCTAAGAGTTCTTTTTCTATCATGGCGTAATTGCTCTGTGCTCCGTCAAGTGTTTGGCTAGCGTAACAAATGGCGTGTGTCCGGTTGTCTTTCCGCTATCCCAAAACGGCTCCTACCGCATAGTCACTGGCATCGCACATAACTTCGAAGGGTAGCGACCAATCTGGGGGTTGCATCACTAAAGCAAAAATCAATGCTTTCTTCAATTGCTGAAACGCATCCATGTAGTTATGGTCAAAAACAAATGGAACATCTTTAGCAAGTAAAGATGTTAAAAGCCTAGCAATTTTTTAAAAATTCTCAATGAATCGTCTATAAAAGCCTGCATGTCTTAGGAAACTTCTTATTCATTTGATGGAGTTTGGAGGCGACACTCTTTCCATCACATCGATTTTTTGCTTTGTCCACTTCGATACCACGCTCTGATATCAAATAACCAAGAACAATTCCTTCTTTTACCAGAAAGTGACATTTCTCCCAATTTAGCACCAGGTTCGTCTCTTCACAACGCTGCAAAACACAGGTCAAATTAGATAAACAAGAATCAAAACTAGACCTGTATATCGAAAAGTCATCCATAAAGACGTCCATGATATCTTCAATGAAATCTGAGAATATCGCCATCATGCACCACTGAAAGGTAGCGGGCACATTATATAAACCAAATGGCAAACATCGATAAGCAAAAGTGCCGAAGGGACAAGTGAATGTGGTTCTCTCTTGGTCATCGGGATGTATCGGTATCTGGAAAAATCCTAAGTAGCCATCTAAGAAATAAAAATAAGAGTTAGTGGCTAATCTCTCAAGCATTTGATCAATAAAGGGAAGAGGCAAATGATCTTTGTGGGTAGCCTTGTTTAGTTTCCGATAATTGATACACATGTGCCACCCAGTAACGGTTCTTCGCGGGATCAACTCGTTATCTTCGTTCTTTACTACTGTTACTCCTCCTTTCTTTCGTACCACATGTACCGGACTTACCCATTGGCTATCCAAAATAAGGTAAATAACCCCAACATCTAATAATTTCATAATTTCCTTCTTAACTACCTCCTTCAGGTTTGGGTTCAGTTGTTGATGTAGTCTGCAAGTGCACGGATACTCGAAGTAATAAAAAGATATCGAACCACAGAGACCTTGTTTGCCAATCACCGAACAATCGATTTCTCACTAGCTAAGCAATCTGAATACGACAAAGCAAACAATCGAAAAGTGCACGGAAAAATATCAAAGATGAAAACTGGGACTAGGGGTTCATCCACCTTAATTTTAATGACTAGAAGGAAATAAAATATTGTCAGCCAAATTTCATTATGATAAAGATATAATTTACTTCATAAAGGAATTATCTCGCTCTCGCGCAGATAATTATACAAAGAACCAATCCTCACTCTCGTGCAGGTTCTATTCAATGCTGAAGATAATTAAATTAATAACAAAAAACTCAAGGATCACTCTCTTGCATCCAAATTCTAAGTTAAATATCTCAAGAGAAACTATGTATTCTCATACCATAATTTCTCAGGTTCTACTTAAGATTCTCCGACGATCAGATATTTAATCTCTTACAATATTAAAACAAGTCTAACATAATAACTCAATCCAAAGATCAGAAAATCAACATGACAATAAAATTACTAAAAATCAGAATTAAGAACAATACATAATCTCTTATGATAAGTTCTAAACTCAATGATTCTAGGGTTCCAAATTTTGCAATCAATTCTTAGTCTATTTCATAAAATTCTAAAACATGCTGAAAATATGAGACTAAGGAGAATTATAAGCAATCATCACATAAGTAGAATTATCATAACAAAATCATCCTAATGAAATTACCAATGTCTAGTCATTAATAAGTTAAGGGGATAACACCCTCTTGTTGATGACACCAAAATATATAGTATATTTTGTATCATTTTAGATGTCTTTTCACGCTAAATTGAGGATCTTTTACTTGTTCTCATGCTAAATTCATCGAATATTGCAAAGTCTACTTCTATTTTGGTTTTTCATGATTTTCAGGCAAAAAGGCACTATTTTGGGCGTTTTTAAGCAAAATCAAAGACATGGAAGAGTTACCATCATCAAGAGGAGGTCACACAAGAATTTTCACGCAAATTGAGGCTAAAGACCAAAATACGGCAGTGCCGTAAGGGATTTTATGATACCGTATTTTTCATGGCTACCGTATTATCGAGATCACGGCCGTATTTTGGTGATTTTCCAAACATAAGGTTTTGGCGAAAATATGGCACCGCCGTAAGGATTTACACGGTCGTATTTTGGGGCACTTTCTGAACAAAGACTTTTGCCAATTTTACGGCGCTGCCGTAAACCAAATTACGGTGCCATATTTTCCAGCGTTTCCATAACAGAACACTCAGCCGATTTTACGGCACTACCGTGAGATATTACTCTGCCGTAATTCCGAGTCAAAAACATGATTTTTACGAGTCCGAATCTTGCGCGGGCCATAACTTTTGATCCAGAGCTCCAAATAGAAATCAGAAAGAAGTTCTGTGAAAGTCCCCTATACTTGGGGGGGGGGGCGAAACCCTATATAGGCGCATATAAAACTCTTGCAGCGGAAACAAGGGTTTTAAGAGGATCTATGCATGAGATATGATCAACTATAATCGATTGCAAAGATAAGTAAGGAGTCATACCATCGCCATTGCTTTGGATGGCGCCTTGGAAGAAGAGAGCAAATGGGATCTCCTCCAAAAGATGCGCACACAAGAAGATGTCGCCTACTCCTTGTTGATCCTTGTGCAAGCAAGGTTCTCCAAGTGAACCTGATCGAATGGAAGGGAAGAGAAGAATTCTTTTGCTTGGCGAGACCTCTCCCTTATCGTCAATGCTTCACCACCCGAATGTGTCGAGAGCACCAAAAACAAAGAGACGACAATAGGGCAAGAGAAGAAGCGTGAAGAGAGGCAACGTGAGGCGTGTCCACAATTAGAGAACATGTTATCCAAAAATAGCAAACCACTTCTCAACGTTCACGCGCTCATGAACAAGTCGCAAACCTCTTCTCCCTTGAACCTTGCGCTCACTTGATGAGCCGGTTCAATTTGGTTTGGTTCAAAGACCAATTAACCCAAGCGATTTGGTCTAGATCATATTAAACCCTAAGGTTCCAGATCTAACCGTTCATCTCCTGATGCTCTTGATCTTACCGATCTAGCATCAATTCTCTCGATTGAAGCTTACCGATCTCAAGCCCTAATCAATCTAACATGATCAGACCAGATCTCACTCACAATCAGAGATTAAATCCCTTTAAACTGAACCCAAACAATTCAGTCCACACGATCTGACTTAAGTAAGCCATATCATCAAATTGTGCGACCCTAAGGGTTTCCTTTAAATGTCGGTAACGATAACTTATGTTATCACGATCAGTGAGGGGTATCTAGCAACACATCACTGTCTCCCGATATAAAGGAAAGAGTCTTCCAAGACTACACCCAAACCACAGCACAAGTGTGAATCCAGTTCACAAGGCATACATGCTTCCTTTGCCACTGGATGTTCTTTATTGGACAAGCGTGTCAAGCCTATAACTCCAATATGATGAGCATGATTAGATCAGATGAACATAGTCATCTGGGTATGGCCATACACTTTCTCAATCATCTCATCCAGGGGGCCCCTTTAGAACATCACACTCCAAACTAGGAGATGGCAATCCTATGTCTATCACCAGCGCCCTAACATGACTCATGCTCACCATCCAAGATAGTCTATAACCATTATGTTTCAAATGATATCGAACTACCTCAAAACAATGCCAATCATCATTTAGAAACACAAGTGATCTCAAGTCAGAGGAAATGTGCCACTTGTTGCATACAAGGATTATTCACATTGTGACAAGCAATTGAATATCCTAGTAGGGTCTGTCCAGTACAACCAATGTACCCATGAGTCTACATCTTATTCCATGCTCGAAGCATCCTATAAGATTAGAACACATATTAGTCTCAATCATATCAAGGCTGTCTCATGTTCACCAAGATATCTCGACTAAGGACATATAGCATGTCAGCCTAGCTGAACAGCATTGAGACATTATTCAGAAGTATACATATTGCAGCAGATGATGTAACAAACTGAATAACAACCATTGCCTTGATAAACTTAAGAGTTTATACATGATACTGATACAATCCCAAGGCCTCAAACATTAGCCTTAAGGGCATACCCCAACAATCTCCCACTTGCACTTAATCTAATGGTTGAGTAACCTCAAACCCATATTATTACAGTGCTTCTCATGCTTCTGCTGCGCCAGAGGCTTGGTAAGCGGCTCAGCCAGATTGTCATCTGTATGAACCTTGCAGACTTTGATCTCGCCACGATCAATGATCTCCCGGATCAAGTGAAACCGTCTCTGTATGTGCTTGGACTTCTGGTGCGACCGTGGTTCCTTTGCTTGTGCGATTGCTCCAGTGTTATCACAGAAGATAACCAAAGGATCTGCACTCGAAGGAACAACACCAAGTTCCTGAATGAACTTACGAATCCACACTGCCTCCTTAGATGCTTCTGAGGCTGCAACATACTCGGCTTCTGTTGTGGAATCAGCAACGATAGACTGTTTGAAACTTTTCCACACCACAGCACCTCCATTCAAGCTAAACACATAGCCTGATTGCGATCGGAAATCATCCTGGTCAGATTGGAACGAAACGTCAGTATATCCTTCAATATTGAGTTCTTCCTGACCACCATACACCAAGAACATATCTTTGGTCCTCCGAAGATATTTTAAAATGTTCTTGACTGCAATCCAGTGCGCCTGACCTGGATTACTTTGGAACCGACTGGTCACGCTTAACCCGTAAGCGACGTCTGGGCGAGTACACAACATCGCATACATAATGGACCCAATAGCCGAAGCATAAGGCGTATTGTCCATTTCATCTTTCTTAGTCTGTGTTTGTGGACACTGACTCTTTGAAAGATTCAGACCATGTCTGACTAGAAGATATCCTCTTTTAGAATTCTCTAAATGGAATCTCTCCAGGACTTTATCTATGTAAGTACTCTGGCACAGCCCGAGAAGCCTTTTAGATCTATCTCTGTAGATCTTCACACCTAATACATATGCTGCTTCTCCTAAATCTTTCATCTGGAAACATTTTCTTAACCATGCCTTAACAGCATGCAGTTCAGGAATATCATTTCCAATGATTAAGATATCATCGACGTAGAGGACCAGGAAAGTAATCACGCTCCCACTAAACCTCTTATATACACACGGGTCATCTTCATTCTTGATGAAACCAAACTCAGAGATTGATTCATCAAAACGAATATTCCAGCTTCTAGATGCTTGCTTAAGTCCATAAATGGACTTCTTTAACTTGCATATTTTATGACGATCTGATGGATTATTGAAACCTTCAGGTTGTGTCATATACACATCCTCATCCAGTTTTCCATTAAGGAAAGCTGTTTTCACATCCATCTGCCAGATCTCATAATCATAATATGCAGCTATCGTGAAAAGAATCCGAATCGACTTGAACATGGCTACAGGAGAGAAAGTTTCATCATAATCTATCCCGTAGATTTGTTTGAAACCTTTCGCTACTAGCCTGCCTTTATAGGTAACCACGTTACCATCCATGTCAATCTTCTTCTTGAAGATCCATTTACAGCCTATAGGGATTACTCCCGGAGGCGGATCAACCAAATCCCAGACTTGGTTATCTGACATGGAGTCCATTTCGGCTCGCATAGCTTCAAGCCATCTAGCTGACTCTGGTCCACTGACCGCATCCGCATAAGTGAGGGGTTCATCATTGTCAATGATGTAGACTCCGTCATAGCGCTCAGGCTGTCGACGGATCCTTCCCGATCTTCGCGGTTCCCGTGATATCTGAGCCTCAGGTTGTTCAATAACCTGTTCTACCGGCTCAGGCTCATCCAACTGTGCTTGACTACTTTGTCCTTCCTCTGGATTCTCATCCAGCTTTATTTCTCTCCCACTGGCTTCTTGCAGAAGAAACTCCTTCTCAAGAAATATTGCCGTCCGAGCAACAAATACCTTGTTCTCTTTGGGATCGTAGAAATAATAACCCTTAGTTTCCTTAGGGTAACCGACAAAGATACATTTCTCAGATCTGCTCTCCAGTTTCCCAGAGGCGAGCTTTTTGACATAAGCGTCGCAACCCCAGATCCTGATAAATGTCAAGCTCGGCTGTTTCCCATACCATAATTCATATGGAGTCTTTGAAACTGCATTAGATGGCACTCGGTTTAGTACCTTTGCAGCTGTTTCCAGTGCAAATCCCCAAAAGGAGTAAGGTAGAGTAGCCTGACTCATCATAGAACGAACCATATGAAGTAACGTTCTATTTCTCCTCTCGGACACACCATTCCATTGCGGTGTTCCTGGCGGAGTGAGCTGTGAGATAATCCCACACTCCTTCAGATAGTCAGTAAACGCATGACTCAAGTATTCTCCACCTCGATCAGAACGAAGTGCCTTGATATTTCGGCCTAGCTGATTCTGTACTTCATTTTTGAATTCTTTGAACTTGTCAAAAGATTCACTCTTATACCTCATCAGATAGACATAACCATATCTACTGAAATCATCAGTAAAGGTAATGAAGTACGAATAGCCACCTCTGGCATGTTTACTAAATGGCCCACACACATCACTGTGTATGAGGTCAAGTAAACCTGAAGCCCTTTGACCTTTGTTAGGAAAAGGAGACTTCGTCATTTTACCCATTAAACAAGCTTTGCATGCATCAATCTCCTCATAGGAGAATGATCCCAGCAGTCCATTGTCATGCAACCGCTTAATGCGTTTCTTGTTAATATGGCCTAAACGACTATGCCATAGCAAGGTGCTATGATCAGCGTACTTGGCTTTCTTATTATCAATAGTTTGTATAGAACATTCCATGTCCAACATGAATAACCCATTGTTAATTGAACCAGTAGCATAAACAATATTATCCAAAGAAATAATACACTTTGAAATATTGCATTCAAAGGAAAACCCTTTCCTGACAAGAGCAGGAATAGAGATAATATTCTTGGTAATGCTAGGAACAAAATAACAATTGTTTAATTCTAATACAAGTCCAGATGGTAAAGAGATGTAATATTCCCCTACAGCAACAGCAGCAACCCGTGCCCCGTTTCCAACTCGTAGGTCCACCTCATGCTGCCCCACCTGTCTTCTTCTCTTGAGTTCCTGTACATTTGAACAAATGTGAACTCCACATGCAGTGTCCAACACCCATGATATAGAAGAAGATGATATCATGACTTCAGTCACAAATATACCTGAGCCAGAAGCGATGCTTCCCTTCTTGTCTCCTTCGAGCGCTTTACAGTCCTTTTTCCAGTGACCTAGCTGGCCACAGTGGAAACATCTGTATTCCTTCGACCGCTTAACCTTCTGTTTCAGAGCCTTATTGTAGTTCTTGACTGGGGCTTTGCCCTTCTTCCCCTTCTTCTTGTTCCTAGAAGGAACCATTAAGACAGAGGTTGAAGGCTTTCCCTTCAGAGTCTCCTCAGTAGTCAAGAGCATATTCAGCAACTCTGCCGGGGTACAATCGATTTTGTTCATATTAAAGTTAATAATGAACGCATCGAAAGAGGGCGGGAGAGACTGCAGAATAATGTCTACAGCAAGCTCCTGATTGATGGTATGCCCCAGTTTCTCTAGAGCCTCTTTGTGCCCAATCATCTTGAGCACGTGAGCTCCCACTGGGCTCCCTTCAGCCAGTTTGCTCTGAAAGAAAAGCTTGGTCAAATTATAGCGCTCAGTCCTCGCCTGTGCAGCATACAACATTTTGAGGTTTGCTATAATTTCTATAGCAGACATATCCTCATGCTGTCGCTGCAGCGGTGGCGTCATAGATGCTAGCATCAGGCAAGCGACATCAATGCTATCATTGACATGCTTTTCATAGGCTTCACGAACCGCCCTTCCGGCGTTCGCTGCGGGTTGAGGCGGTATTGCCGTCTCGAGGACATACAGTTTCCTCTCTGCCTTAAGAACAATCTTAAGGTGTCCGTACCAGTCTGAGAAGTTTGGCCCAGCAAACTTCTCCCTTTCCAGTAGGGATCGCACATTGAAGCTCATGGTGTTCGTTGCTGCAGGAATCTACAACAATGCAAGAACAGCAAGGTCAGTATCCATGTTTAGAATCAATCCAGGACTTAAGAAAGATTCTTTTCTCACTATTTTATCTGACTGAAAAATCCATTAAAACAGTCCGAAAGAGTAACACTCTTTTAGTGAGATGGGATCCAGATTTTATACTTGGTCTCCGCGTCCCGCTCAGGCGAGATAAGATGCACAGAGAGTACAAGAACTAATCTCTGGTTGGCAGTCCCTGCCAATCACCAACCCGTGCGATTCCCCTTCATCTGGGCAATCCAGCAGACTGTGCCAACTGAGTTGGTACAACACAGTCTCTGATCCCACAGATGGCTGCCTCCATATAGCTAACATATGCCCCATATGTAGCCTACATGGTCAAGCTGACCTGACCTACTCCCTGGACCACCACGTGCTATGCTGAGCAACCAGAAGCGATAAATCCCTTCTCTGTAACACGCAGGTGAAATCACACACCGTCTGAAGATAGATGGGCGTGCCCACTGAGTGGGTACAACACGGCCCCAACGATAGTCAGAACAGTGAGGTTTCGCGCCAGAAGGCATTACGTGCTTGATATTTAGCGTTGGATTTTAACGGTCTTTTATCTTCTTACTATCAGGCAAATCGTATGGCTATAGCAGAAGATAAATAACTCATGCAATTCTAATTATTAAACAATAAAAGAAAGCATGGATCTTATGTGGTAAAAGCCCATTAAGCCTAAGTAAGACCTTAACCTAAATTAAGTCTTCACTTGCTTTCTTCATGGGGCTTTTTCTTCTCATCTGGCCCAACCCAGGGCCCAAGCGCCCACTGCAGCTCAAGGTGCGCCCACCAGGAAAATGCGCCTGTCCTAGGGTCGAACCCTAGACCTCCCACCTGGTCAAGCCACTGCTGCATGCGCCTCTGCCAAGTGTGCTCTGTGCTCTTGTCTGATTAAATTACAAATTAATCTATCTAGACAAGATTGACACGCAGGTCAATTACACTTATAAATTAAACACAATGTGATTCGCAGATCACAAATAAATATTAATTTACAATTAACCAGGCTCGCAGGCCCCAGCACAGCACACATTAAAGGGCAACCCACATAAGATGAAATAAACAAGCACATGGCATCCAATCAAACATGTGATCCATTACTAAGAAAATAAAATTTTTTGAAAAACCCATTGTCATCCATTTTAATTTTCTTATCTGCCCTACAACCTTACAACGGTCCATTGATAGGGATCCACTCATCATGTCTAGTTAGATCCACTGCCCTTGCATGCACCAAGTCCTAACTGACTTGAGTTGACCTAATGGTCAACCATGCATGCGCCAAGGGCTGAACAACCATCATGAGTTCTGGCAAGCGGGTGTGACCCCGGGCCTAATTCATGTGCGTTCAATGGTTGTCTCAACCAGACCTCGCTACACGCCTGTGATGCAATCGACCTATAGCCACCTTGTGCTTGCGCACAGGTGCCATCTGGTCGATCCATCTAGGCTGTCAGATGGTCTGATCAGACTCTTTGGATCTAACCTAGAGGATGACTTCAACCCCATCAACCCGTCTAAGGGTTTATAGTAGGCGCTTAGATCTAAGTGAGGCGCGCAAGGGATGAAGTTTTTAAGAAAAACTATACATTCAAGATGCGCAACAACATAAGCATCATACATGCGCCACAAAGAATAAACATGCGACAATGCATGCATGTAAAATTTTTCGCATGATGATAACCCTAGATCTATTCACCTCAAACATGGATCACATATTAACATGAAGCAATCATATGATCAAGCAATAACATGCGCTCTGATACCAATTGTAAGACCCCTTTCTAGAGGGGGGGGGGGGCGAAACCCAATAAGTGGCGCAAATAAAATTTCATGCGGAATCAAGGGTTTCATAAGATCATAAGCAAGAACACATGATCAACTTCATAAAGATTGGATTCATACCATAGCCATTTCGCTTGGATGGCGATTTGGAAGAAGAGAGAGCGAGAGGATCTCCTCCAAAGGATGTGCACACTAGATGAAGAAGTCGCCTACTCCCTTGGTACTCCTTGTGCTAGCAAGGCTCCAAGAGGTCTCGATCCGTGAGGGAAGATGAGATGAGTTGCTTGGCGAATTCTCCTTGGCCGAATGCTTCTCTATCTCTCATTGACACAAGCCACACGAGAACAAGAGCGAAGAGGAGCGACGAGAGTAACGTTCACATTGAACGTGGGGCATGGTTTCTAAAAAGAGCAAGCCATAAACTCGCCTTCAACTCTCATGCAATCAAGCGTTTACATCAAGTGAACCGATCGCATACGCCACTCTCTTTGAACCAAGCGTTCACCTAAGTGAACCGGTTCTAATAAGGTTGGTTCAAAGACCAAACCAAAATAGCCCAAGTCATGGTCTAGATCTAATTGGACCCAATGGTTCCAGATCTAACCGCTCATCTCTGTTGCTGCTGATCTCATCGATCTAACATCCATTCTCTCGATCAAAGCTTACCGATCTCAAGCCCTAATCAATCAAACATGATCAGACCAGATCTCACTTACAATCAGAGATTAAATCCCTTTTAAACTGAACCCAAACAATTCAGTCCACACGATCTGACTTAAGTAAGCCATATCATCAAATTGTGCGACCCTGAGGGTTTCCTTTAAATATCGGTAACGATAACTTACGTTATCACGATCAGTGAGGGGTATCTAGCAACACATCACTGTCTACCGATATAAAGGAAAGAGTCTTCCAAGACTACACCCAAACCACAGCACAAGTGTGAATCTACTCACAAGGCATACAAGTTTCCTTTGCCACTGGATGTTCTTATTGGACAAGCTAGTCAAGCCTGTAACTCCAATATGATGAACATGATTAGATCAGATGATCACAGTCATCTGCGTATGGCCATACACTTTCTCAATCATCTCATCTAGGGGGGCCCCTTTAGAACATCACACTCCAATCAAGGAGACGACAATCCTATATCTATCACTAGTGCCCTAACCTGACTCATGATCATTATCCAAGATAGTCTATAACCATTATGTT
This sequence comes from Costus lasius, assembly GCA_027563935.2. Taxonomy (NCBI): domain Eukaryota; kingdom Viridiplantae; phylum Streptophyta; class Magnoliopsida; order Zingiberales; family Costaceae; genus Costus; species Costus lasius. The sequence goes on from CM050446.2 coordinate 47,647,454, forward strand.
TCAAATGATATTGAACTACCTCAAAACAATGACAACCATCATTTAGAAACACAAGTGATCTCAAGTCAGAGGAAATGTGCCACTTGTTGCATACAAGGATTATTCACATTGTGACAAGCAATTGAATATCCTAGTAGGGTCTGTCCAGTACAACCAATGTACCCATGAGTCTACATCTTATTCCATGCTCGAAGCATCCTATAAGATTAGAACACATATTAGTCTCAATCATATCAAGGCTGTCTCATGTTCACCAAGATATCTCGACTAAGGACATATAGCATGTCAGCCTAGCTGAACAGCATTGAGACATTATTCAGAAGTATACATATTGCAGCAGATGATGTAACAAACTGAATAACAACCATTGCCTTTATAAACTTAAGAGTTTATACATGATACTGATACAATCCCAAGGCCTCAAACATTAGCCTTAAGGGCATACCCCAACATATGGATCGCACGAACTATGAAGATTGGTCGCACAACTTGCTCTGATACCAAAATTAATGTAGTGACTATGGGAGGTTTGGTCCTTAGTACCGTACTCTATGGTGTTTACACAATGCACAGAAATCGTGAGAGGGACTTAAGACGAGGGATGTCAAATCGCTCGGAAAGTATAGCAAGAAACACGGGAAATCAGTGCGAATTTATTTTGAGGAAATACTAATGCGAGAGAAATCCACTGACACCCAAAATTACTAAAAATCACTCACTAACCTCTAGGGCAATTTTAAGCACAACATGAACGGGGGTTGCGGATCGCGAGGTCAGCTCACACGCCTATGCACCTGCGATCAAACCAACGAACAGTGAAACTATCCACGACTCTGACGCCCGGATGCTCGTGGGTGAGCGGGCAAAAGAAACTCAACACGGAGAGAACGTCTAGAAATAGGCGAACCTGACCCACCCAGAACGGTGGGATTTACTTATCGAAAAGCGGGAAACACGAGCAGTAAACACTTCGCGTAGAGACACCGGTCGCCGACTCTTACAAATTCTAAAGACGAAGCGCCAACTTCGTCTTCCACACAAGCTAGAGGCCCTCTTACTCACCAGGAGATCTCTACCACAAAGAGAACTAAAAACACAACACCCCAGCCTCCTCTTTTATAGAACAAGGGGGGAGGGAAAAAGACAAAGTAGAAAAAGATAAGCTACTTTAACAACTAACTACTCCTGTAGGCCACAAAGGTGGTCAAGCTGCTACTACAAGACAAAGCAAAATAAACTTCTACCTAATATTCTATGAAGCTGGTTTATGGTCTTCTGGTCTTCATACAGAGGCGGTTGGGCGGTCAGACGCGTTCGAAGCATACCGCAACAAAGCAGCAGAATTTGGACGCCGTGGGCTGGGTTACGACGGATGTGGCGCGCTCTTGGGCCGTGTTGCTAAGATGATTGCACGGCCGCTCCGGTGTTGGGTCTTCAGGTGGACATCGGCCCATGCCCTTGGGCGGAAGGGCTTCAGTGTGGATTGACAATGGGCTAATAAGACCTATCTTTTGGTCTAGACATATGTACTACATACATTGATATGTATAGATATCCTGGCATTGTCGTTGTTAGTGTTTATGCCGTAGGACCTCAGGATGGTCCATTGGGATATGTGTATCACATCTAGTTGATAGATGAGTTATCCTAGCATTGTCGTTGTCATGCAAGTTTTTACAGCTGCGCATATGTACATTTGCATATACAATGTCCCTAAGAGATAGATTTTATCTAGTCTCTGTGTTTATCCCTGGTCGAGAATCATGGTGGATATGGGACAGCTATGATTTGCTTGAGACTAGTATATGCGCTGGTTGAGGATGGGTTGCTAACGCAGACATATGGGTATATCAAGGGAGATATACTGGATCGATCTGCCGTGAGGATTCATCTCAGTGTCACGAGATGAATATCACAATGAAAGAATTGCGCTTGTCCTAGACTTGAGTGCATTGGTATCTCTATATAGTGATTGATGTACTTTGATGCAACCTAACGCTTCGCCGTAAAAGGGAAGTCATAACGGTTGTCATTGGGTATGCCATAAGCCATATGAGAGATTCAATGTGCCAATAGAGGATTTGCCCCTTCCTTACGGGGAAGCTTGATTGTCCATGGCACCCCTATATGGATGACTGAAAGTGTATGGCCATACCTAGGTGAGAACCTGATTTAGTCATGTCATATTATTGGGATTAACAAGTGTGACACACTTGTCCAATCTAGACATCAATTGGCAAAAGGACAAAGCTGCACTTGTACTTTGTCGTAGTTTTAGGGGATGTCGATGATGACACCATTCTGATGACTTGGGTAGCAATGATGTACTGCTAGGTGCCACTCATTGCTTGTGATGATTTAGTCATCATTGCCAATGTCTGAAGAACCTACAGGGTTGCACACCTTGACACTCGAGTTCTCATACTGATCGTTTAGCCTCTGATAGAATCATTGTGTCATTCGGATCTTTTGGGGAACTGATGCATTGAGACTTTTATAGAGACGATGATATTTTATTTTAGTTCATGTTTGCCCACTAGTTGACTCTAGTGGGCCACGTTTGACCTCTGTTGACCTATGTTGTCAAAATGAGTCAAATAAGGGTCTGGGTGCAAGTTTGGGCTTGGCACTTTAGTCACATGAATAAAATAAAATTATAAATTGGCAAGAGAATTTTTCTCTTGGCTAATTAATAAGCCTGGACGCAATTTACAATTAGTTGCGTCTGCGGGGATTCAATCCCATGATGCTTAATTGTGAGTAGGCGCCTATGTTTGGGCGCATTTACAATTAATTGTGTATGCGGGGATTCGGACCCATGACGTGTAATTGTGAGTAGGCGCCTATGCTCATTATCCCACATGGGAAGTATCTCCAGTATGCGTTTGGCTCTACTATTATAAATAGAGAGGCCCACCTAGGAGATTCTTTTGTACCAGACTCTTCTCTTGTCTCTAGTTGTCGCCTCCCCTATGCTCCTTGGCGTGAGGGTCTAGGAGGTGACAACAAATAAAAGTTTTTTGGCATCAAAGGTTGGGACAAGTGGCTGTGCTACCCACTCCTTGTCGCCATCATAGGGTGTAAATGGTGTTGGGGTATGCCCTTAAGGCTAATGTTTGAGGCCTTGGGTTGTTATCAGTATCATGTATAAACTCTATGTTTATAAAGGCAATGGTTGTTATTCAGGTTGTTACATTATCTGCTGCAATATGTATACTTCTGAATAATGTCTCAATGGTGTTTAGCTTGGCTGACATGCAGTATTGTCCTTAGTCGAGATATCTTGGTGAACATGAGACAGCCTTGATATGATTGAGACTAATATGTGTTCTAATCTTATAGGATGCTTCGAGCATGGAATAAGATGTAGACTCATGGGTACATTGGATGTACTGGACAGACCCTACTTAGGATGTTCAATTGCTTGTCACAATGTGAATAATCCTTATATGCAAACAAGTGGCATACTTCCTCTGACTTGAGATCACTTCTGTTTCTAAATGATGATTGGCATTGTTTTGAGGTAGTTCAATATCATTTGAAACATAATGGTTATAGACTATCTTGGATAATGAGCATGAGTCATGTTAGGGCACTAGTGATAGATATAGGATTGCCGTCTCCTTGTTGGAGTGTGATGTTCTGAAGGGGCCCCCTGGATGAGATGATTGAGAAAGTGTATGGCCATACCCAGATGACTATGTTCATCTGATCTAATCATTCTCATCATATTGGAATTACAGGCTTGACACGCTTGTCCAATAAGAACATCCAGTGGCAAAGGAAGCACATATGTCAAGTGACTAGGGTTCACACTTGTGCTGTGGTTTGGGTGTAGTCTTGGAAGACTCTTTCCTTTATATCGGGAGACAGTGATGTGTTGCTAGATACCCCTCTCTGTTCGTGATAACGTAAGTTATCGTTACCGACATTTAAAGGAAACCCTTAGGGTCGCACAATTTGATGATATGGCTTACTTAAGTCAGATCGTGTGGACTGAATTGTTTTTGGTTCAGTTTAAAGGGATTTAAACTCTGATTGTAAGTGAGATCTGGTCTGATCATGTTTGATTGATTAGGGCTTGAGATCGGTAAGCTTCGATCGAGAGAATTGATGTTAGATCGGTGAGATCAAGAGCATCAAGAGATGAATGGTTAGATCATGAACCTTATGGTTTAATATGATCTAGACCAATGCTTGGTTTGATTTGGTCTTTGAACCAAATGTAATTGAACCGGCTCATCAAGTGAGCGCATGGTTCAAAGGGGAGAACATTGCGATATGTTCACTAAGCGTGAACACTTGAACGTATGAGGGTTTACTATTTTTGGAAGTCATGCTTTCCAAAATAGGTAGCACGCCTCACGTTCGAGGGATCGCCCCTATTCTCGCCCCTCTTTCTCTCTTGCTCTCGTGTGACTCGTAAAAACGAGTGTGGAGAGAGGTATTCGGCCAAGGAGAGAACTTATCTCGTAATCTCATTCCCTTCAGCGATCAGGAGACTTGGAGATCCTTACTAGCATAAGGAACAACAAGGAGGAAGCGATCTATCACCTTGTGTGCGGTGCCTTTGGAGAAGAAGCACACGCTTCTTTTTGATTCCAAGTCGCTGTAACGCCCTTGATTTTCTGAATTTTGATTTAAGGTTAGAAATTCTGTTTCTGTATTTTATCTGTTAAAATTTTGGGATTTTTGCCTAAATGTAGGAATTTTTCCTACAGGGCAAAAATAATTATTTTGGTTGGGGATTTGAACCCTCGACCTTGAGTCTTTGTTCCTGGAATTCTTCCACCATGGTGGCGCATATTTCTGTGTTATTGGAGTGGCGCATGGTGGTTAAGCCCAGGTAAGCCCATTAAAGCCGATTTCCACTTAAGTTAATTGGGTTATTGGATCTTGGATCCGTTTGGGGTGGAAAAAAAAAAAAAAAGGGGAAAATTCGTGAGAGCTCCTCTCCCTCACGATTTTTGGTTTGTTTCTTGCCCTAGCCGCCTGTGTTGTCGCCCCTCACTGTGCTTGGCGCTCCTGCAAAATTTCTGACGCTGGTGGTGGCAGACTGGTGGTGGACGAACTTTCTGGAGACCCCTGATCCCCTGTTTTGGCGTTTTCTCTGTGGGCGATTTTTCTGGTGAGTAATTCGATCCTAAGGAGTCTAATCCGAATTAAAATTCGTTATTTGCCATGATTATTCGTATGGGGTTGAATTCAAATAATTATAGGGTTTTAAAATCCTGTTCTGCTGAAATCTGCATTCGTTAATCTGACCTTTGTGTACTATAACCCCAATATCTCATGGCCTATAGATCCAAATCGCACGAGATAAATTTTGTATGAAACTAGATATGTTTGGCTTTAATTTGAATATGATATCGACCATATCCGAGCGGTATTCGTATTTCAATCTGTATTTCAATCCAGTGGTACAAAATCAGTTTTCTGAAATTCTGGATTTCGATCTTTATGTGTTCAAACCCTCATATCTCCCTAGGTATAGCTCGAAATCTTGTCAAATCAGTTTTATTAGACCGTAGGCTCGAAGAGCTTTATTTTGACTCCCATAACGCCTATTTTCGATTAGTTATTGGATCTGAAATAAATGTCGCAAGTCTGATATATGAATCTGTTTTCTTGAAATCTGAAATTCTGACCTTCCTATGTTCGAACCCTTATATCTTCCTGTCTACAATTCGAAATCTTGTGAAACCAGTTTTATTGGAAACTAGATTCAGAGAGCTTCATTTTGGATACAATATTGACTAGCTTTGGTTCGAAATTGGACTAAAAATATATTTTGCAAACTGACAATATAAATCTGCTATGTTTTGGTTAGACGAATATTCCTTTGTGAGAAAAATTTACATTGTATGGTTTAACTGCAGGGGTCCCCTTCAAGGGGGAGCGAAAAACCCTAATGGGCGCATGTGTTTCAACGCAGCGGAAATAAGGGTTTTAGGGATCATTAGCATGATATATGATCAACTATGAAAAATCGATTGCAAAATGCCAATAAGATTCATACCATCGCCATCTATGGATGAAGTGTTGGAAGCAAAAACCGAAAGGGGTCTTCTCCCTAGTCGACGCACACACGATGAAGAATGGCCTCTCCTTGTCGTCTTTGTGCTAGCAAAGCTTCAAGGGTCCTTTGCGCATGGAGGAGATGAGATCCTTGGGCTTGGCGAAGAAGAAGTTCCTCTACACTCGTCAAGACTTTTGTCACACGAGAAGGGAGGAGATGTCGTCCGAAGTTGATGATCGACAAGGGAGTAAACACGTTCTAATCAACGTGGGCGTTGCTATCCAAAAATAGTAACCCATTACTCACTTCGGTTATGCATTCACATGAAGTGAACCGCAACCCTCTTCTCCCATTCGAACCTTTGAACCAAGCGCTCATAACATGAGCCGGTTCAAGTGACTTTGGTTCAAGACCAAATCGGCCCAAGCAATGGTCGATCTTATTGAACCACAAGATTCAAGATCACCGTTGATCTCTCGATGCTCTAGATCTCACTGATCTAGCATCATAACTCTCGATCGAAGCTTACCGATCTAAAGCCCTAATCAATCAAACATGATCAGACCAGATCTCACTCTCAATCAGAGTTTAACACCCCTTTAAACTGAACTAAACAATTCAGTCCACACGATCTGACTTAAAGAAGCCATATCATCAAATTGTGCGACCCTAAGGGTTTCCTTTAAATGTCGGTAACGATAACTCACGTTATCACGATCAGTGAGGGGTATCTAGCAACACATCACTGTCTCCCGATATAAAGGAAAAAGTCTTCCAAGACTTCACCCAAACCACAGCACAAGTGTGAATCCAATTCACTAGGCATGCATACTTCCTTTGCCACTTGATGTTCTTATTGGACAAGCCTGTCAAGCTTGTAACTCCAATATGATGAGCATGATTAGATCAGATGAACACTGTCACCTGGGTATGGCCATACACTCTCTCAATCATCTCATCCAGGGGGGCCCTTATAGAACATCACACTCCTTAAACAAGGAGACGGCAATCCTATGTCTATCACTAGTGTCCTAACCTGACTCAAGCTCATCATCCAAGATAGTCTATAATCATTATGTTTCAAATGATATTGAACTACCTCAAAACAATGACAATCATCATTTAGAAAACACAAGTGATCTCAAGTCAGAGGAAATGTGCCACTTGTCGCAATCAAGGAATATTCACATTGTGACAAACAATTGAACATCCTAGTAGGGTCTGTCCAGTACATCCCATGTACCCATGAGTCTACATCTTATTCCATGCTCGAAGCATCCTATAAGATTAGAACACATATTAGTCTTAACCATATCAAGGCTGTCTCATGTTCACCAAGATACATCGACCAAGGACATAATAGCATGTCAGCCCAGCTGAACAGCTTTGAGACATTATTCAGAAGAACATATATTGCAGCAGACAATGTAGCTAACTGAATAACAACCATGCCTTTATAAACATATGAGTTTATTACATGATACTTGTTACACTCCCATAGGCTTCAAACATTAGCCTTAAGGGCATACCCCAACAATCTCCCACTTGCACTTAATCTAATGGTTGAGGAATCTCAAACCCATATTATTACAGTGCTTCTCATGCTTCTGCTGCGCCAGAGGCTTGGTAAGCGGGTCTGCCAGATTGTCATCTGTATGAACCTTGCCTACTTTGATCTCGCCACGATCAATGATCTCCCTGATCAAATGAAACCGTCTCTGTATGTGCTTGGACTTCTGGTGCGACCGTGGTTCCTTTGCTTGTGCAATTGCTCCAGTGTTATCACAGAAGATAACCAAAGGATCTGCACTCGAAGGAACGACACCAAGTTCTCTCACGAACTTACGAATCCACACTGCCTCCTTGGATGCTTCCGAGGCTGCAACATACTCGGCTTCTGTTGTGGAATCAGCAACAGTTGACTGTTTGAAACTCTTCCACACCACTGCTCCACCATTCAAGCTAAAAACATAGCCTGATTGCGATCGGAAATCATCCTGGTCAGACTGGAATGAAGCGTCAGTATATCCTTCAATACTGAGTTCTTCCTGACCACCATATATCAAGAACATATCTTTGGTCCTCCGCAGATATTTTAAGATGTTCTTGACTGCAATCCAGTGCGCCATACCTGGATTACTCTGGTAACGACTGATCACGCTTAATCCGTAAGCGACGTCTGGGCGAGTACACAACATCGCATACATAATGGAACCAATAGCCGAAGCATAAGGCGTATTGTCCATTTCATCTTTCTCAGTCTGTGTTTGTGGACACTGACTCTTCGAAAGACTCAGACCATGTCTGACTGGAAGATGTCCTCGTTTAGAATTCTCTAAATGAAATCTTTCCAGGACTTTATCGATGTAAGTACTCTGGCACAGCCCGAGAAGCCTCTTAGATCTATCCCTGTAGATCTTCAAACCTAACACATAGGCTGCTTCTCCTAGATCTTTCATCTGGAAACATTTCCTCAGCCATGCCTTAACAGCATGCATTTCAGGAATGTCATTTCCAATGATCAAGATGTCATCGACGTAGAGGACTAGGAAAGTAATCACGCTCCCACTAAACCTCTTATATACACACGGGTCATCCTCGTTCTTGATGAAACCAAATTCAGTAACTGATTCATCAAAACGAATATTCCAGCTTCTCGATGCTTGTTTAAGTCCATAAATGGACTTCTTTAACTTGCATATTTTATGACGATCTGCTGGATTAGTGAAACCTTCAGGTTGTGTCATATACACATCCTCATCCAGATTTCCATTAAGGAAAGCTGTTTTCACATCCATCTGCCAGATCTCATAATCGTAATATGCAGCTATCGCAAAAAGAATCCGAATAGACTTAAACATGGCTACAGGTGAGAAAGTTTCATCATAATCTATCCCGTAGATTTGTTTGAAACCTTTCGCAACTAGCCTGCCTTTATAGGTAACCACGTTACCATCCATGTCAATCTTCTTCTTGAAGATCCATTTACAGCCTATAGGGATTACTCCCGGAGGCGGATCAACCAAATCCCAGACTTGGTTATCTGACATGGAGTCCATCTCGGCGCGCATAGCTTCAAGCCATCTCGCTGACTCCGGTCCACTGACCGCATCCGCATAAGTGAGGGGTTCATCATTGTCAATGATGTAGACTCCGTCATAGCGCTCAGGCTGTCGACGGATCCTACCCGATCTTCGCGGTTCCCGTGATATCTGAGCCTCAGGTTGTTCAATAACCTGTTCTACCGGCTCAGGCTCATCCAACTCTGCTTGAGCACTTTGTCCTTTCTCTGGATTCTCATCCAGTTTTATTTCTCTCCCACTGGCCTCTTGCAGAAGAAACTCCTTCTCAAGAAATATGGCCGTACGAGCAACAAAAACCTTGTTCTCCTTGGGATCGAAGAAATAATAACCCTTAGTTTCCTTAGGGTAACCGACAAAGATACATTTCTCAGATCTGCTCTCTAGTTTCCCAGAGGCGAGCTTTTTGACATAAGCTTCGCAACCCCAGATCCTGATAAATGTCAAGCTTGGCTGTTTCCCATACCATAACTCATATGGCGTCTTTGAAACTGCCTTGGATGGCACCCGGTTTAGTACCTTTGCAGCTGTTTCCAGTGCAAAACCCCAAAAGGAGTATGGAAGAGTAGCCTGACTCATCATAGAACGAACCATATCTAGTAACGTTCTATTTCTCCTCTCGGACACACCATTCCATTGCGGTGTTCCTGGTGGAGTGAGCTGTGAGATAATACCACACTCTTTTAGATAGTCAGTAAATGCATGACTTAGGTATTCACCACCTCGATCTGAGCGAAGTGCCTTGATATTACGGCCTAGCTGATTTTGTACTTCATTTTTGAACTCTTTGAACTTGTCAAAAGATTCACTTTTATGTCTCATCAGATAGACATAACCATATCTACTGAAATCATCAGTAAAGGTAATGAAGTACTGATAGCCACCTCTGGCATGTTTACTAAATGGCCCACACACATCACTGTGTATAAGGTCAAGTAAACCTGAAGCCCTTTGACCTTTGTGAGGAAAAGGTGACTTCGTCATTTTACCCATTAAACAAGCCTTGCATGTATCAATCTCCTTGTAGGAGAATGATCCCAGCAGTCCATGATGATGCAACCGCTTAATGCGTTTCTCGTTAATATGGCCTAAACGACTATGCCATAGCAAGGTGCTGTCATCAGCATACTTGGCTTTCTTGATATCAACGTTCTGTATAGAACATTCCATGTCCAACATGTATAACCCATTGCTAATTGAACCAGTTGCATAAACAATATTATCTAAAGACAAAACACACTTTGAAATATTGCATTCAAAGGAAAATCCCTTCCTGACAAGAGCAGGAATGGAGATAATATTTTTAGTTATACTGGGAACAAAGTAACAACTGTTTAGTTCTAATACAATTCCAGATGGTAAAGAAATGAAGTAGTCTCCTACAGCAACAGCAGCAACCCGTGCCCCGTTTCCAACGCGTAGGTCCACCTCATGCTGTCCCACCTGCCTTCTTCTCTTGAGTTCCTGCACATTTGAACAAATGTGAACTCCACATGCAGTGTCCAACACCCATGATATAGAAGAAGAAAACATGACTTCAGTCACGAATATACCTGAGCCAGAAGCAAAGCTTCCCCTCTTGTCTCCTTGGAGCGCTTTACAGTCCTTTTTCCAGTGACCCAGCTGGCCACAGTGGAAACACCTGTATTCCTTAGACCGCTTGACCTTCTGCTTCAGAGCCTTGCTGTAATTCTTGACAGGGGCCTTGCCCTTCTTCCCCTTCTTCTTGTTCCTTGAAGGAACCATTAAGACAGAGGTTGAAGGCTTACCCTTCAGAGTCTCCTCAGTGGTCAAGAGCATATTCAGCAGCTCTGCCGGAGTACAATCGATTTTGTTCATATTAAAATTAATAATGAACGCGTCGAATGAAGGCGGGAGAGACTGCAGAATAATGTCCACAGCAAGCTCCTGGTTGATGGTATGCCCCAGTTTCTCTAGAGCCTCCTTGTGCCCAATCATCTTGAGCACGTGAGCTCCCACTGGGCTCCCTTCAGCCAGTTTGCTCTGAAAGAAGAGCTTCGTCAAATTATAGCGTTCAGTCCTCGCCTGTGCAGCATACAGCATCTTGAGGTTCGCTATAATCTGTATAGCCGACATATCCTCATGCTGACGCTGCAGCGGTGGCGTCATAGACGCTAGCATCAGGCAAGCGACATCAATGCTATCATTGACGTGCTTTTCATAGGCTTCCCGAACCGCCCTTGCGGCGTTCGGAGCGGGCTGCGGCGGTATCGCCGTCTCGAGGACATACAGTTTCCTCTCTGCCTTAAGAATAATCTTAAGGTGTCCAAACCAGTCAGAGAAGTTTGGCCCAGCAAACTTCTCCCTTTCCAGTAGGGATCGCACATTGAAGTTCATGGTGTTCGTTGCTGCAGGTATCTACAACAATGCAAGAACAGCAAGGTCAGTATCAATGTATAAGAATCAATCAGGACTTAAGAAAGATTCTTTTTCTCACTATTTTATCAGGCGTGAAAAATCCAGCAAAACAGCCCGAAAGAGTAGAACTCTTTTAGTGAGATGGGATCCAGATTTCATACTTGGTCTCCGCGTCCCGCTCAGGCGAGATAAGATGCACAGAGAGTACAAGCACTAGTTTCTGGTAGGCTATCCCAGCCAATCGCCAACCCGTGCGATTCCCCTTCATCTGGGCAATCCAGCAGACTGTGCCAACTGAGTTGGTACAACACAATCTCTGACCCCACAGATGGCTGCCTCCATGTGCTACCATATGCGCCACATATGTAGACTACACGGTCAAGCTGACCCAACCTACTCCCTGGACCACCATGTGCTATGCTGAGCAACGAGAAGGGATAAATCCCTGCTCTGTAACACACAGGTGTAATCCCGCACCGTCTGAAGATAGATGGACGTGCCCACTGAGTGGGTACAACACGGCTCCAACGATAATCAGAACAGTGAGGTTTCGCGTCAGAAGGCATTCGAGCTTGATATTTTTAGCGTTGGATTTTAACGGTCTTTTATCTTCTTTTTCTATCATACAATTCCTATGGTGATAGCAGAAGATAAATTTAATCATGCAATTCTAATATTAACAAATAAAAGAAAGCATGTATCTTATGTGGTAAAAGCCCATAGCCCTAGTGAGACCTTAACCTAGCTTAAGTCTACACTTGCTCTTCATGGGTCTTTTGCTGCTCATATGGCCCAAGCAGGGCCCTAGCGCCATTTGCAGCACTGGTGCGCCCACCAGGAATTTGCGCCAGGTCCTAGGTTCGAACCCTAGACCTTCCACCTGGTCCAGCCACTGCTGCATGCGCTTCTGCCAAGTGTGCATTGTGCTCTTGTCTAATTAAATTACAATTTAACTATCTAGACAAGAGTGACACGCAGGTCACTTTCACATTATAAATTAATCAAAATTGTGATTCGCAGATCACAAAAATAAAATTAATTTACAACAATTAATCCCAGGCTCGCAGGCCCCAGCACAGCACACATTAATAACGGGCAGCCCACATAAGACTAAATAGACAAACATATGCATCAATCAAGAATCATGTGATCCATACATAAAAATTAAAATTTTTCGAAAACCCCTTGGGATCAATTTTAATTTTTCCTTATTTCCCCTACAACCTTACAACGGTCCATTACTAGGGATCCACTCAACCAACCTAGTCAGATCCACTACCCTTGCATGCACCAAGTCCTAACTGACTTGAGTTGACCATAAGGTCAACCATGCATGCGCCAGGGCTGAACGACCACACAGAGGTCTGGCAAGCGGGCGTGACCCCGGGCCTAACTCAGGTGCGTTCATTAGTCGTCTCAATCAGACATCGCTACACACCTGTCTGCAGTCGACCTATAGCCACCATAGGCTTGCGCCGAGGTGCTAACTGGTCGACCCATTCAGGCTGTCAGATAGTCTGATCAGACATTCTGGATCTAACCTAGGGGTGACTTCAACCCTAATAACCCGTCTAAGGGTTTACAGTAGGCGGCTTAGATCTAAGGTGATACGCGCAAGAGATATAAGTTTTTGATAAAAACTCTATAACAAGTGCCAAGGCATCATACATGCGTAACACATAAACTTACATCATGCGCAACCTTACAACATGCGTCAACTACAAGTAAAGGTTCGCATGTATTCTAGATCTAGCAAGATGGCGCATACAAGGATCACAAATCATAGCAAACATATTATCATGCGATTTAGCCTGCTCTGATACCAATTGCAGGGGTCCCCTTCAAGGGGGAGCGAAAAACCCTAATGGGCGCATGTGTTTCAACGCAGCGGAAATAAGGGTTTTAGGGATCATTAGCATGATATATGATCAACTATGAAAAATCGATTGCAAAATGCCAATAAGATTCATACCATCGCCATCTATGGATGAAGTGTTGGAAGCAAAAACCGAAAGGGGTCTTCTCCCTAGTCGACGCACACACGATGAAGAATGGCCTCTCCTTGTCGTCTTTGTGCTAGCAAAGCTTCAAGGGTCCTTTGCGCATGGAGGAGATGAGATCCTTGGGCTTGGCGAAGAAGAAGTTCCTCTACACTCGTCAAGACTTTTGTCACACGAGAAGGGAGGAGATGTCGTCCGAAGTTGATGATCGACAAGGGAGTAAACACGTTCTAATCAACGTGGGCGTTGCTATCCAAAAATAGTAACCCATTACTCACTTCGGTTATGCGTTCACATGAAGTGAACCGCAACCCTCTTCTCCCATTCGAACCTTTGAACCAAGCGCTCATAACATGAGCCGGTTCAAGTGACTTTGGTTCAAGACCAAATCGGCCCAAGCAATGGTCGATCTTATTGAACCACAAGATTCAAGATCACCGTTGATCTCTCGATGCTCTAGATCTCACTGATCTAGCATCATAACTCTCGATCGAAGCTTACCGATCTAAAGCCCTAATCAATCAAACATGATCAGACCAGATCTCACTCTCAATCAGAGTTTAACACCCCTTTAAACTGAACTAAACAATTCAGTCCACACGATCTGACTTAAAGAAGCCATATCATCAAATTGTGCGACCCTAAGGGTTTCCTTTAAATGTCGGTAACGATAACTCACGTTATCACGATCAGTGAGGGGTATCTAGAAACACATCACTGTCTCCCGATATAAAGGAAAGAGTCTTCCAAGACTTCACCCAAACCACAGCACAAGTGTGAATCCAATTCACTAGGCATGCATACTTCCTTTGCCACTTGATGTTCTTATTGGACAAGCCTGTCAAGCTTGTAACTCCAATATGATGAGCATGATTAGATCAGATGAACACTGTCACCTGGGTATGGCCATACACTCTCTCAATCATCTCATCCAGGGGGGCCCTTATAGAACATCACACTCCTTAAACAAGGAGACGGCAATCCTATGTCTATCACTAGTGTCCTAACCTGACTCAAGCTCATCATCCAAGATAGTCTATAATCATTATGTTTCAAATGATATTGAACTACCTCAAAACAATGACAATCATCATTTAGAAAACACAAGTGATCTCAAGTCAGAGGAAATGTGCCACTTGTCGCAATCAAGGAATATTCACATTGTGACAAACAATTGAACATCCTAGTAGGGTCTGTCCAGTACATCCCATGTACCCATGAGTCTACATCTTATTCCATGCTCGAAGCATCCTATAAGATTAGAACACATATTAGTCTTAACCATATCAAGGCTGTCTCATGTTCACCAAGATACATCGACCAAGGACATAATAGCATGTCAGCCCAGCTGAACAGCTTTGAGACATTATTCAGAAGAACATATATTGCAGCAGACAATGTAGCTAACTGAATAACAACCATGCCTTTATAAACATATGAGTTTATTACATGATACTTGTTACACTCCCATAGGCTTCAAACATTAGCCTTAAGGGCATACCCCAACATTAACCTCTTAAATTGTGGTCTGTAGTTCTTCTAAAATTTATTTGTTTGATGAGAAATTTTAGAGAAAACAAAATTGGGGATTTAACTAAGAACTTAGGAATTTTCGAAAATATAGTTGAGCCAATTTTGGGGCTTTTGTCAGTTTTCTTCACGAGCGTGTAATTAAAATTATCTGTAGTGGGGGACTGAAATTATTTACATGAAATTTGTGCGTTCTGTTAAGGTTCTGAAAGTGGCGCCCCTTACAGTAATTTTATAGCTCACGATTTTAGAAATTTTGAGGAGATTATTTCATGAATAATTTCTGTTCTGTGTTTAAATGTTTGTTATATGAATAATTTCTGTTCTGTATTTAATTGTTTGTTATGTGGATATTTCCTGTTCTGTTTATATGTTGTGAATTTTCTGAAAACCTTGAATGTGTTAAAACATTTGTGAGAACATAGAATGGTTTGACATGAATTAAGGTTAGTTGTAAGGAATTCACTCATATAATTTCTGTTCTGTGTTTAAGGACTGGATATTGGGGTGTGTCATTTTCTGGTTTGTTAGACTTTGGGCATAATGTAAGAATTAAGTAGTGGTTGATCCTACTTCTCCGTTTCAGTATAATCTGTTCTGTAAAATTATGCCCTAGTGTAGCACTCTTCCGTGTCCTTACCCTCCTTCTGTGGCGCTGTAATGGTGCTGATAGTCTACTACGACCCTTGAGACACTATTTCTGTTCCGTTATGGGTATTGGAGGCCAGAGTGCCACGTCCTAACAAGACGGGGGCCACCCACTGATACCTCCTCTACCATTCAGTTCTGGGTTTTGGAGGCCAGAGTGCCACGTCCTAACAAGACGGGGGCCACCCACTGATACCTCCTCTACCATTCAGTTCTGGGTTTTGGAGGCCAGAGTGCCACGTCCTAACAAGACGGGGGCCACCCACTGATACCTCCTCTACCATTCAGTTCTGGGTTTTGGAGGCCAGAGTGCCACGTCCTAACAAGACGGGGGCCACCCACTGATACCTCCTCTACCATTCAGTTCTGGGTTTTGGAGGCCAGAGTGCCACGTCCTAACAAGACGGGGGCCACCCACTGATACCTCCTCTACCATTCTGTTCTGGGTATTGGAGACCAGAGTGCCACGTCCTGACAAGACGGGGGCCACCCACTGATATCTCCTCTACCATTCTGTTTCTGATATGCATGCATTGTCTCGTCCTCGGCAGAGGTGGGGTCAGACCTTCTGTGGTCATCAGGCCTTCTGTGGCCTTTCTGTTTCCGATGTAGACTATCCGTTTGGACTCTGAAAATTCTGATTTTCTGTCTGTCAGTTCTGATTTCTGTAGTTCTGTTTCGATCTGTATTTAGATGTATTAGGCGGTGTGGTTAGTTGGTATGGGTTGGTATATTCATATCCTACCTGTTTGATGCCTATTGTTACAAGTATCTGTATTTGATTGTGTTTGTTTCTGATATGAGCATGCATGTTAAGTTGATTTATCTTATCTGTTAAATAAAAAGAATTTCAACTTAAGTATGATATTTTTGATGTGTACTATGGATGACTTTTAGTGTCTTTTACTCACTGAGCTTTTTAGCTCACCTCCGTTGTTTAAATGTTTTCAGGTGAGACATCAAGACAGTAATTGCTACAGCTAATATGACGCTAATGTTTGATGTCATTTCTAAGAATAGTCTTCTAAAGATTTATCAGGCCTGCGTGCCTAATTTATTATGACCTATATGACATGTTTTATCTCCTGAGGGCTTATGCCTGTTTTCAGGATATTATATTATAGTTGTTTCGTTTAAATTATTGGATACAAGTCTTGGATTCTTTTATTGAATTGGTTCTTATTTTGAAATGTCCGATTTGAGATGTGTAACCGAATTTGTGTTGTTTATTTTAGTATCTGAATAATCAGTTCTGTATATTTCTGAAATTCCACATATGTGTAGTGTGGACGTTTGTTGTTGTTACAAGATATGTGTGTCTGTGCAGCAGTAGTTTAGAATACTTGCTGCCGGATTTTTTCTGGATTTCCGGATTTCTATTTCCTAGTAATCGATCCTATTCAGTTCTGTGCGGTTTTCTGTTCCGTAGTAATGTCCTTCGATGCCGCTTTCTTCTTGTGTTTTAATGGAAGAGTAAAAAATTTTTGAAACCCCGTATTTTACTTGTATGCGTGTGGGGTGTGATTCTGAGGGATGTTACAGATGGTATCAGAGGATTTTTACTAGCAATTAGAAACTCCGGGGAAGGAAAACTCTGTTTGTGTATTGCTAGAAACCAAGTTAGGATCTGAACTCTGTTTGTGTATTGCTAGAAACCAAGTTAGGATCTGATTGTGATTGAATATTGGTTGTTATTCTACTGTGTTATGTGATGCAGGTAAACATAAATGGTGCGACCAAGAGCTAGCAGTAGCAACGGTGATCAACAGCCTGATCTGAGGCAGACCATGGAGGCTATGACTGCTATGATGCAACAACAGAATGCATTCATTCAGCAGCAAACTCAGATGATGCAGCAGCAGCAGGCGCAGCACATGGAGGTTCAGCAACAGTTATTGCAGCGGCTGTCGCAGACACAGTCTCAGTCACAGGCACAATCGGCTGGTTCTCCTCTGGGTGATGGCGCACATCAACGATATGCTCGGTTGGTTCGAGAATTTCAGCACCTGAACCCGACTGCATTTTATGGTAGTCCGGGGCCCAGAGCTACTGAGGATTGGCTTTTGACACTGGAAAAGATTTTCCAGGTTTTGCGCTGTGATGATGCAGACAAGCTATGTTTGTCTGTCTTCATGTTGCGTGGAGATGCTGAAGATTGGTGGAAGGGAGTCGTCAGACTGGCGGCAACTGAATCCAGAGTTGTTGATTGGCAGTACTTCATGATGAAGTTCAATGCTAAGTTTTTCCCCTCTAGCTTATCTGAGGAGCGCGAGGTGGAGTTTATTCGTCTTGAGCAGGGCGACCTGACGGTGGATCAGTATGAAGCCACATTCGCTCGGTTGTCGGGGTATGCTCCTCACTTAGTCAACACCGAGGAAAGAAGAGCCAAGAAGTTTCAGCGGGGTTTGAGGAAAGATATCAGGACAAGGGTAGCTATGCTACACTTGGAAACTTATGCTGAAGTGGTAGACAGGGCTCGCACTGCTGAGAGGTGCATTGCTGAGATGGCTGCAGATACTATTCCAGTCACTGCATCCGCCCCTACTTCTGTGACTTACGCACCCACTCTGGGTGGTAAGGATAAGAAGAATTTCAGGAATAAGAAGAAAGACAATAAGGGCAGATACCAACCTTATCAGAAGCCAGCCAGCACAGTTTCTCAGAATGGCAAGAAGTGTCTCCACTGTGGGAGCACTAAACATCAGGATAATGAGTGCTACAGGAAGACTGGCGCTTGCTTCAGATGTGGTAAGGTGGGGCATATGATTAGGGACTGTCCTATGCCGGATGCTAGAGGACAGGGTCAGGGTGAGAAGCCTACTGTGCAGACTCGCGTGTATGCCATCGCGGAGAGGGATGCTTCGGCTTCGAAGTCCGTGGTGGAAGGTACACTTTATGTGTTTAGTTATTTGGCACGCATTCTTTTTGATCCTGGTGCCAATTTATCCTTTGTGTCTGCATGTTTTGCATCATGTCTGCCTGTATTGCCTAGGATACTTGATTTCTGTATCTCTGTTCATACACCTATGGGTGAGGCCGTATCTACAGATATGGCATATCCTGACTGTTTGATTAAGGTAGAAGGATATGATTTACCTATTGATTTGATTAGTCTTCCTATGAAAGACTATGACATCATTCTGGGCATGGATTGGCTGTCTGCCTATCATGCTACTTTAGATTGTTTTGAAAAGCTAATTACTCTGCATCTAAGTGATGGACAGCAACTGGTTATCCAAGGCCGGATTTCAGAACAAGAGCCTTTGGTGATATCTCATCTGCAGGCCAGGAAGCTTTTAGCCCAGGGCTGCAAGGGGTATCTGGCGCATGTCAAGGTGCAGACTGAGCCTGATTTGGATCTGGCTAAAATTCCTGTGGTAAGAGAGTTTGCTGACGTCTTCTCTGATTTATCTGGGTTACCACCCAGCAGAGAAGTTGAGTTTGGTATCGAGTTATTGCCAGGCACAGCACTGATATCTAAAGCTCCTTACAGGATGGCAACTTCCGAACTGACAGAGCTGAAGAAGCAACTGGAAGAACTATTAGAGAAGGGGTATATTCGGCCCAGTGTTTCTCCATGGGGAGCACCTGTGTTATTTGTGAAGAAGAAGGATAGTACTTTGCGCATGTGCATCGATTACCGTCAACTCAATCAAGTGACTGCTAGGAATAAGTACCCATTACCCCGTATTGATGATCTCTTTGATCAGTTGCAGGGTGCTACTGTATTCTCTAAAATTGACCTGAGGTCTGGCTATCATCAGTTGAGAGTTCAGGAGGAGGATGTACCTAAAACTGCATTCAGGACCAGGTATGGGCACTATGAGTTTCTTGTTATGCCATTTGGACTGACAAATGCCCCTGCAGTGTTTATGGATCTGATGAACAGAGTATTTCATGAACTTCTGGACAAATGTGTGGTCGTCTTCATAGATGATATTCTGATCTACTCCAAGAATGCGCAAGATCACACTCAGGATTTGCGCAAGGTGCTGGAGATTCTGCGGCTGAAGCAGCTGTATGCTAAGGCCAGCAAATGCGAGTTCTGGCTAAATCAGATTGGCTTTCTGGGGCACATTATTTCTGATCAGGGTGTGTCTGTGGATCCAGTGAAGGTGGAGGCCATTCTTCACTGGGGAAGACCAACTACAGCGACTGAGGTCAGAAGTTTTCTGGGCTTAGCTAGATATTACCGCCGCTTTGTGGAAGGTTTTTTTCAAGCTGGCAGGTCCTCTGACTAAGCTAACTAGAAAAAATTTAAAGTTTGAGTGGTCTGATGATTGTGAGTCTAGTTTTCAGGAACTGAAAAAGAGACTGACCAGTGCTCCTATCCTCATCATTCCCTGTGATGGAGAGAAGTTCACTGTTTACACTGATGCCTCTGGTAAGGGTCTGGGTGCTGTACTGATGCAGCAAGGAAAGGTAGTCGCTTATGCTTCAAGACAACTCAAGGACTATGAAGTAAACTACCCCACTCATGATCTGGAGTTGGCAGCTGTAGTTTTTGCCTTGAAAATCTGGAGGCACTATCTGTTTGGACAGACATTTGAATTGTTTACAGATCACCAGAGCTTGAAGTATATCTTCACTCAGAAAGAGCTGAATATGAGACAGAGGCGATGGCTTGAATTGATAAAGGATTATGACATCACCATCCAATATCAGTCTGGTAAAGCCAATGTGGTGGCTGATGCTCTTAGTCGGTATCCTGTGACTCAGATAGCTGCACTACGAGTCCAGGAGTGGCGACTATTGCAGGAGTTCAGTGACATGCATCTGAGTGTGACTCCGGGTGAGAGAGGCGGTCTTCTGGCTTCTCTCAGGGTTCAGTCAGACTTACTGCAGAGACTGAGATCAGGGCAGCAGTCAGATCAGGATATTCTACGGTGGAAAGAGAGGTCTGAGCAAGGCTGGGATGAGAATTTCAGTATGTCGGATGATGGTCTCCTCAGATTCCGTGGAAGGGTCTGTGTCCCTGAGGACCCTGAGTTGAGAAATGACATTCTTAAGGAAAGTCATTGCACTAAGTATACCATTCATCCTGGTAGTACCAAGATGTATCAGGATCTGAAAAAGACTTTCTGGTGGCATGGTATGAAGAAGGATGTGCATTTGTTTGTGTCCAGATGTTTGACTTGCCAAACCGTGAAGACTGAGCATCAGAGGCCGGGCGGTTTGATGCAGTCTCTCCCTATTCCTCAGTGGAAGTGGGAGCATATCAGTATGGACTTTGTGTGTGGGCTGCCCAATACCAGAAGGAATCATGATGCCGTATGGGTGATTGTGGACAGACTCACGAAGTCGGCTCACTTCTTACCGATTAAAATGACTTACAGTTTGGATCGGTTAGCAAAACTGTACATCGATGAGATAGTTAGATTACATGGAGTTCCTTTGGACATTGTCTCTGATCGTGATCCTCGATTTCTGTCCAGGTTTTGGAAGAAATTACAGGAAGATTTGGGAACTAATCTGAGTTTTAGCACTGCATATCATCCTCAATCTGATGGTCAGACAGAGAGAACTATTCAGACACTAGAGGATCTTCTGAGATCTTATGTGGTTGACTGGTCTGTTGAGTGGGATCTGGACTTATCACTGATAGAGTTCACCTACAACAATAGCTTTCACTCTAGCATACAGATGGCTCCGTATGAGGCCCTATATGGGAGGAAATGCAGAACGCCTATATGCTGGGAGGAAACTGGAGACAGAACAGTGCTAAGGTCTGATGCTGTTCAGGAAGCCACTGAGAAGATCAGAGAAATTCAGAGAAAGATGAAGATTGCTCAGGATAGGCAGAAGAGTTATGCTGATGTGAGACGGCGTCCTCTTGAGTTTTTGGTGGGAGAGCATGTTTTCCTAAAGGTCTCGCCTATGAAAGGGGTGATGAGATTTGGGAAGAGAGGAAAATTGAGTCACAGGTACATTGGTCCCTTTGATATCATTGAGAGGATTGGACCTGTGGCATATCGACTTGCTCTGCCCCCATCACTGGAACACCTCCATAATGTGTTCCATGTTTCTGCACTCAGAAAATATTGTTCTGATCCTTCTCATGTTCTGGAGTTGGAACCTCTCCAGCTTGAAGAGAACATGACTTTTGTGGTGAAACCTCTCAGAATTGAAGATAGAAAAGAGAAAGTGCTGATGAATAAGGTTATTCCACTTGTGAAAGTCATCTGGGGAAATCAGTCTGTTGAAGAAGCCTCTTGGGGGGTTGAAGCAGATATGAGAAAGGAGCATCCTCACCTGTTCAGTGATGGGCTTGGTCAGCTTTAGAGGACTAAAGCTCTATAAGGGGGGGAGGATGTAACGCCCTTGATTTTCTGAATTTTGATTTAAGGTTAGAAATTCTGTTTCTGTATTTTATCTGTTAAAATTTTGGGATTTTTGCCTAAATGTAGGAATTTTTCCTACAGGGCAAAAATAATTATTTTGGTTGGGGATTTGAACCCTCGACCTTGAGTCTTTGTTCCTGGAATTCTTCCACCATGGTGGCGCATATTTCTGTGTTATTGGAGTGGCGCATGGTGGTTAAGCCCAGGTAAGCCCATTAAAGCCGATTTCCACTTAAGTTAATTGGGTTATTGGATCTTGGATCCGTTTGGGGTGGAAAAAAAAAAAAAAAAAGGGGAAAATTCGTGAGAGCTCCTCTCCCTCACGATTTTTGGTTTGTTTCTTGCCCTAGCCGCCTGTGTTGTCGCCCCTCACTGTGCTTGGCGCTCCTGCAAAATTTCTGACGCTGGTGGTGGCAGACTGGTGGTGGACGAACTTTCTGGAGACCCCTGATCCCCTGTTTTGGCGTTTTCTCTGTGGGCGATTTTTCTGGTGAGTAATTCGATCCTAAGGAGTCTAATCCGAATTAAAATTCGTTATTTGCCATGATTATTCGTATGGGGTTGAATTCAAATAATTATAGGGTTTTAAAATCCTGTTCTGCTGAAATCTGCATTCGTTAATCTGACCTTTGTGTACTATAACCCCAATATCTCATGGCCTATAGATCCAAATCGCACGAGATAAATTTTTTATGAAACTAGATATGTTTGGCTTTAATTTGAATATGATATCGACCATATCCGAGCGGTATTCGTATTTCAATCTGTATTGCAATCCAGCGGTACAAAATCAGTTTTCTGAAATTCTGGATTTCGATCTTTATGTGTTCGAACCATCATATCTCCCTAGGTATAGCTCGAAATCTTGTCAAATCAGTTTTATTAGACCGTAGGCTCGAAGAGCTTTATTTTGACTCCCATAACGCCTATTTTCGATTAGTTATTGGATCTGAAATAAATGTCGCAAGTCTGATATATGAATCTGTTTTCTTGAAATCTGAAATTCTGACCTTCCTATGTTCGAACCCTTATATCTTCCTGTCTACAATTCGAAATCTTGTGAAACCAGTTTTATTAGAAACTAGATTCAGAGAGCTTCATTTTGAATACAATATTGACTAGCTTTGGTTCGAAATTGGACTAAAAATATATTTTGCAAACTGACAATATAAATCTGCTATGTTTTGGTTAGACGAATATTCCTTTGTGAGAAAAATTTACATTGTATGGTTTAACCTCTTAAATTGTGGTCTGTAGTTCTTCTAAAATTTATTTGTTTGATGAGAAATTTTAGAGAAAACAAAATTGGGGATTTAACTAAGAACTTAGGAATTTTCGAAAATATAGTTGAGCCAATTTTGGGGCTTTTGTCAGTTTTCTTCACGAGCGTGTAATTAAAATTATCTGTAGTGGGGGACTGAAATTATTTACATGAAATTTGTGCGTTCTGTTAAGGTTCTGAAAGTGGCGCCCCTTACAGTAATTTTATAGCTCACGATTTTAGAAATTTTGAGGAGATTATTTCATGAATAATTTCTGTTCTGTGTTTAAATGTTTGTTATATGAATAATTTCTGTTCTGTATTTAATTGTTTGTTATGTGGATATTTCCTGTTCTGTTTATATGTTGTGAATTTTCTGAAAACCTTGAATGTGTTAAAACATTTGTGAGAACATAGAATGGTTTGACATGAATTAAGGTTAGTTGTAAGGAATTCACTCATATAATTTCTGTTCTGTGTTTAAGGACTGGATATTGGGGTGTGTCATTTTCTGGTTTGTTAGACTTTGGGCATAATGTAAGAATTAAGTAGTGGTTGATCCTACTTCTCCGTTTCAGTATAATCTGTTCTGTAAAATTATGCCCTAGTGTAGCACTCTTCCGTGTCCTTACCCTCCTTCTGTGGCGCTGTAATGGTGCTGATAGTCTACTACGACCCTTGAGACACTATTTCTGTTCCGTTATGGGTTTTGGAGGCCAGAGTGCCACGTCCTAACAAGACGGGGGCCACCCACTGATACCTCCTCTACCATTCAGTTCTGGGTTTTGGAGGCCAGAGTGCCACGTCCTAACAAGACGGGGGCCACCCACTGATACCTCCTCTACCATTCAGTTCTGGGTTTTGGAGGCCAGAGTGCCACGTCCTAACAAGACGGGGGCCACCCACTGATACCTCCTCTACCATTCAGTTCTGGGTTTTGGAGGCCAGAGTGCCACGTCCTAACAAGACGGGGGCCACCCACTGATACCTCCTCTACCATTCTGTTCTGGGTATTGGAGACCAGAGTGCCACGTCCTGACAAGACGGGGGCCACCCACTGATATCTCCTCTACCATTCTGTTTCTGATATGCATGCATTGTCTCGTCCTCGGCAGAGGTGGGGTCAGACCTTCTGTGGTCATCAGGCCTTCTGTGGCCTTTCTGTTTCCGATGTAGACTATCCGTTTGGACTCTGAAAATTCTGATTTTCTGTCTGTCAGTTCTGATTTCTGTAGTTCTGTTTCGATCTGTATTTAGATGTATTAGGCGGTGTGGTTAGTTGGTATGGGTTGGTATATTCATATCCTACCTGTTTGATGCCTATTGTTACAAGTATCTGTATTTGATTGTGTTTGTTTCTGATATGAGCATGCATGTTAAGTTGATTTATCTTATCTGTTAAATAAAAAGAATTTCAACTTAAGTATGATATTTTTGATGTGTACTATGGATGACTTTTAGTGTCTTTTACTCACTGAGCTTTTTAGCTCACCTCCGTTGTTTAAATGTTTTCAGGTGAGACATCAAGACAGTAATTGCTACAGCTAATATGACGCTAATGTTTGATGTCATTTCTAAGAATAGTCTTCTAAAGATTTATCAGGCCTGCGTGCCTAATTTATTATGACCTATATGACATGTTTTATCTCCTGAGGGCTTATGCCTGTTTTCAGGATATTATATTATAGTTGTTTCGTTTAAATTATTGGATACAAGTCTTGGATTCTTTTATTGAATTGGTTCTTATTTTGAAATGTCCGATTTGAGATGTGTAACCGAATTTGTGTTGTTTATTTTAGTATCTGAATAATCAGTTCTGTATATTTCTGAAATTCCACATATGTGTAGTGTGGACGTTTGTTGTTGTTACAAGATATGTGTGTCTGTGCAGCAGTAGTTTAGAATACTTGCTGCCGGATTTTTTCTGGATTTCCGGATTTCTATTTCCTAGTAATCGATCCTATTCAGTTCTGTGCGGTTTTCTGTTCCGTAGTAATGTCCTTCGATGCCGCTTTCTTCTTGTGTTTTAATGGAAGAGTAAAAAATTTTTGAAACCCTGTATTTTACTTGTATGCGTGTGGGGTGTGATTCTGAGGGATGTTACAGATGGTATCAGAGGATTTTTACTAGCAATTAGAAACTCCGGGGAAGGAAAACTCTGTTTGTGTATTGCTAGAAACCAAGTTAGGATCTGAACTCTGTTTGTGTATTGCTAGAAACCAAGTTAGGATCTGATTGTGATTGAATATTGGTTGTTATTCTACTGTGTTATGTGATGCAGGTAAACATAAATGGTGCGACCAAGAGCTAGCAGTAGCAACGGTGATCAACAGCCTGATCTGAGGCAGACCATGGAGGCTATGACTGCTATGATGCAACAACAGAACGCATTCATTCAGCAGCAAACTCAGATGATGCAGCAGCAGCAGGCGCAGCACATGGAGGTTCAGCAACAGTTATTGCAGCGGCTGTCGCAGACACAGTCTCAGTCACAGGCACAATCGGCTGGTTCTCCTCTGGGTGATGGCGCACATCAACGATATGCTCGGTTGGTTCGAGAATTTCAGCACCTGAACCCGACTGCATTTTATGGTAGTCCGGGGCCCAGAGCTACTGAGGATTGGCTTTTGACACTGGAAAAGATTTTCCAGGTTTTGCGCTGTGATGATGCAGACAAGCTATGTTTGTCTGTCTTCATGTTGCGTGGAGATGCTGAAGATTGGTGGAAGGGAGTCGTCAGACTGGCGGCAACTGAATCCAGAGTTGTTGATTGGCAGTACTTCATGATGAAGTTCAATGCTAAGTTTTTCCCCTCTAGCTTATCTGAGGAGCGCGAGGTGGAGTTTATTCGTCTTGAGCAGGGCGACCTGACGGTGGATCAGTATGAAGCCACATTCGCTCGGTTGTCGGGGTATGCTCCTCATTTAGTCAACACCGAGGAAAGAAGAGCCAAGAAGTTTCAGCGGGGTTTGAGGAAAGATATCAGGACAAGGGTAGCTATGCTACACTTGGAAACTTATGCTGAAGTGGTAGACAGGGCTCGCACTGCTGAGAGGTGCATTGCTGAGATGGCTGCAGATACTATTCCAGTCACTGCATCCGCCCCTACTTCTGTGACTTACGCACCCACTCTGGGTGGTAAGGATAAGAAGAATTTCAGGAATAAGAAGAAAGACAATAAGGGCAGATACCAACCTTATCAGAAGCCAGCCAGCACAGTTTCTCAGAATGGCAAGAAGTGTCTCCACTGTGGGAGCACTAAACATCAGGATAATGAGTGCTACAGGAAGACTGGCGCTTGCTTCAGATGTGGTAAGGTGGGGCATATGATTAGGGACTGTCCTATGCCGGATGCTAGAGGACAGGGTCAGGGTGAGAAGCCTACTGTGCAGACTCGCGTGTATGCCATCGCGGAGAGGGATGCTTCGGCTTCGAAGTCCGTGGTGGAAGGTACACTTTATGTGTTTAGTTATTTGGCACGCATTCTTTTTGATCCTGGTGCCAATTTATCCTTTGTGTCTGCATGTTTTGCATCATGTCTGCCTGTATTGCCTAGGATACTTGATTTCTGTATCTCTGTTCATACACCTATGGGTGAGGCCGTATCTACAGATATGGCATATCCTGACTGTTTGATTAAGGTAGAAGGATATGATTTACCTATTGATTTGATTAGTCTTCCTATGAAAGACTATGACATCATTCTGGGCATGGATTGGCTGTCTGCCTATCATGCTACTTTAGATTGTTTTGAAAAGCTAATTACTCTGCATCTAAGTGATGGACAGCAACTGGTTATCCAAGGCCGGATTTCAGAACAAGAGCCTTTGGTGATATCTCATCTGCAGGCCAGGAAGCTTTTAGCCCAGGGCTGCAAGGGGTATCTGGCGCATGTCAAGGTGCAGACTGAGCCTGATTTGGATCTGGCTAAAATTCCTGTGGTAAGAGAGTTTGCTGACGTCTTCTCTGATTTATCTGGGTTACCACCCAGCAGAGAAGTTGAGTTTGGTATCGAGTTATTGCCAGGCACAGCACTGATATCTAAAGCTCCTTACAGGATGGCAACTTCCGAACTGACAGAGCTGAAGAAGCAACTGGAAGAACTATTAGAGAAGGGGTATATTCGGCCCAGTGTTTCTCCATGGGGAGCACCTGTGTTATTTGTGAAGAAGAAGGATAGTACTTTGCGCATGTGCATCGATTACCGTCAACTCAATCAAGTGACTGCTAGGAATAAGTACCCATTACCCCGTATTGATGATCTCTTTGATCAGTTGCAGGGTGCTACTGTATTCTCTAAAATTGACCTGAGGTCTGGCTATCATCAGTTGAGAGTTCAGGAGGAGGATGTACCTAAAACTGCATTCAGGACCAGGTATGGGCACTATGAGTTTCTTGTTATGCCATTTGGACTGACAAATGCCCCTGCAGTGTTTATGGATCTGATGAACAGAGTATTTCATGAACTTCTGGACAAATGTGTGGTCGTCTTCATAGATGATATTCTGATCTACTCCAAGAATGCGCAAGATCACACTCAGGATTTGCGCAAGGTGCTGGAGATTCTGCGGCTGAAGCAGCTGTATGCTAAGGCCAGCAAATGCGAGTTCTGGCTAAATCAGATTGGCTTTCTGGGGCACATTATTTCTGATCAGGGTGTGTCTGTGGATCCAGTGAAGGTGGAGGCCATTCTTCACTGGGGAAGACCAACTACAGCGACTGAGGTCAGAAGTTTTCTGGGCTTAGCTAGATATTACCGCCGCTTTGTGGAAGGTTTTTTTCAAGCTGGCAGGTCCTCTGACTAAGCTAACTAGAAAAAATTTAAAGTTTGAGTGGTCTGATGATTGTGAGTCTAGTTTTCAGGAACTGAAAAAGAGACTGACCAGTGCTCCTATCCTCATCATTCCCTGTGATGGAGAGAAGTTCACTGTTTACACTGATGCCTCTGGTAAGGGTCTGGGTGCTGTACTGATGCAGCAAGGAAAGGTAGTCGCTTATGCTTCAAGACAACTCAAGGACTATGAAGTAAACTACCCCACTCATGATCTGGAGTTGGCAGCTGTAGTTTTTGCCTTGAAAATCTGGAGGCACTATCTGTTTGGACAGACATTTGAATTGTTTACAGATCACCAGAGCTTGAAGTATATCTTCACTCAGAAAGAGCTGAATATGAGACAGAGGCGATGGCTTGAATTGATAAAGGATTATGACATCACCATCCAATATCAGTCTGGTAAAGCCAATGTGGTGGCTGATGCTCTTAGTCGGTATCCTGTGACTCAGATAGCTGCACTACGAGTCCAGGAGTGGCGACTATTGCAGGAGTTCAGTGACATGCATCTGAGTGTGACTCCGGGTGAGAGAGGCGGTCTTCTGGCTTCTCTCAGGGTTCAGTCAGACTTACTGCAGAGACTGAGATCAGGGCAGCAGTCAGATCAGGATATTCTACGGTGGAAAGAGAGGTCTGAGCAAGGCTGGGATGAGAATTTCAGTATGTCGGATGATGGTCTCCTCAGATTCCGTGGAAGGGTCTGTGTCCCTGAGGACCCTGAGTTGAGAAATGACATTCTTAAGGAAAGTCATTGCACTAAGTATACCATTCATCCTGGTAGTACCAAGATGTATCAGGATCTGAAAAAGACTTTCTGGTGGCATGGTATGAAGAAGGATGTGCATTTGTTTGTGTCCAGATGTTTGACTGGCCAAACCGTGAAGATTGAGCATCAGAGGCCGGGCGGTTTGATGCAGTCTCTCCCTATTCCTCAGTGGAAGTGGGAGCATATCAGTATGGACTTTGTGTGTGGGCTGCCCAATACCAGAAGGAATCATGATGCCGTATGGGTGATTGTGGACAGACTCACGAAGTCGGCTCACTTCTTACCGATTAAAATGACTTACAGTTTGGATCGGTTAGCAAAACTGTACATCGATGAGATAGTTAGATTACATGGAGTTCCTTTGGACATTGTCTCTGATCGTGATCCTCGATTTCTGTCCAGGTTTTGGAAGAAATTACAGGAAGATTTGGGAACTAATCTGAGTTTTAGCACTGCATATCATCCTCAATCTGATGGTCAGACAGAGAGAACTATTCAGACACTAGAGGATCTTCTGAGATCTTATGTGGTTGACTGGTCTGTTGAGTGGGATCTGGACTTATCACTGATAGAGTTCACCTACAACAATAGCTTTCACTCTAGCATACAGATGGCTCCGTATGAGGCCCTATATGGGAGGAAATGCAGAACGCCTATATGCTGGGAGGAAACTGGAGACAGAACAGTGCTAAGGTCTGATGCTGTTCAGGAAGCCACTGAGAAGATCAGAGAAATTCAGAGAAAGATGAAGATTGCTCAGGATAGGCAGAAGAGTTATGCTGATGTGAGACGGCGTCCTCTTGAGTTTTTGGTGGGAGAGCATGTTTTCCTAAAGGTCTCGCCTATGAAAGGGGTGATGAGATTTGGGAAGAGAGGAAAATTGAGTCACAGGTACATTGGTCCCTTTGATATCATTGAGAGGATTGGACCTGTGGCATATCGACTTGCTCTGCCCCCATCACTGGAACACCTCCATAATGTGTTCCATGTTTCTGCACTCAGAAAATATTGTTCTGATCCTTCTCATGTTCTGGAGTTGGAACCTCTCCAGCTTGAAGAGAACATGACTTTTGTGGTGAAACCTCTCAGAATTGAAGATAGAAAAGAGAAAGTGCTGATGAATAAGGTTATTCCACTTGTGAAAGTCATCTGGGGAAATCAGTCTGTTGAAGAAGCCTCTTGGGGGGTTGAAGCAGATATGAGAAAGGAGCATCCTCACCTGTTCAGTGATGGGCTTGGTCAGCTTTAGAGGACTAAAGCTCTATAAGGGGGGGAGGATGTAACGCCCTTGATTTTCTGAATTTTGATTTAAGGTTAGAAATTCTGTTTCTGTATTTTATCTGTTAAAATTTTGGGATTTTTGCCTAAATGTAGGAATTTTTCCTACAGGGCAAAAATAATTATTTTGGTTGGGGATTTGAACCCTCGACCTTGAGTCTTTGTTCCTGGAATTCTTCCACCATGGTGGCGCATATTTCTGTGTTATTGGAGTGGCGCATGGTGGTTAAGCCCAGGTAAGCCCATTAAAGCCGATTTCCACTTAAGTTAATTGGGTTATTGGATCTTGGATCCGTTTGGGGTGGAAAAAAAAAAAAAAAAGGGGAAAATTCGTGAGAGCTCCTCTCCCTCACGATTTTTGGTTTGTTTCTTGCCCTAGCCGCCTGTGTTGTCGCCCCTCACTGTGCTTGGCGCTCCTGCAAAATTTCTGACGCTGGTGGTGGCAGACTGGTGGTGGACGAACTTTCTGGAGACCCCTGATCCCCTGTTTTGGCGTTTTCTCTGTGGGCGATTTTTCTGGTGAGTAATTCGATCCTAAGGAGTCTAATCCGAATTAAAATTCGTTATTTGCCATGATTATTCGTATGGGGTTGAATTCAAATAATTATAGGGTTTTAAAATCCTGTTCTGCTGAAATCTGCATTCGTTAATCTGACCTTTGTGTACTATAACCCCAATATCTCATGGCCTATAGATCCAAATCGCACGAGATAAATTTTTTATGAAACTAGATATGTTTGGCTTTAATTTGAATATGATATCGACCATATCCGAGCGGTATTCGTATTTCAATCTGTATTGCAATCCAGCGGTACAAAATCAGTTTTCTGAAATTCTGGATTTCGATCTTTATGTGTTCGAACCATCATATCTCCCTAGGTATAGCTCGAAATCTTGTCAAATCAGTTTTATTAGACCGTAGGCTCGAAGAGCTTTATTTTGACTCCCATAACGCCTATTTTCGATTAGTTATTGGATCTGAAATAAATGTCGCAAGTCTGATATATGAATCTGTTTTCTTGAAATCTGAAATTCTGACCTTCCTATGTTCGAACCCTTATATCTTCCTGTCTACAATTCGAAATCTTGTGAAACCAGTTTTATTAGAAACTAGATTCAGAGAGCTTCATTTTGAATACAATATTGACTAGCTTTGGTTCGAAATTGGACTAAAAATATATTTTGCAAACTGACAATATAAATCTGCTATGTTTTGGTTAGACGAATATTCCTTTGTGAGAAAAATTTACATTGTATGGTTTAACCTCTTAAATTGTGGTCTGTAGTTCTTCTAAAATTTATTTGTTTGATGAGAAATTTTAGAGAAAACAAAATTGGGGATTTAACTAAGAACTTAGGAATTTTCGAAAATATAGTTGAGCCAATTTTGGGGCTTTTGTCAGTTTTCTTCACGAGCGTGTAATTAAAATTATCTGTAGTGGGGGACTGAAATTATTTACATGAAATTTGTGCGTTCTGTTAAGGTTCTGAAAGTGGCGCCCCTTACAGTAATTTTATAGCTCACGATTTTAGAAATTTTGAGGAGATTATTTCATGAATAATTTCTGTTCTGTGTTTAAATGTTTGTTATATGAATAATTTCTGTTCTGTATTTAATTGTTTGTTATGTGGATATTTCCTGTTCTGTTTATATGTTGTGAATTTTCTGAAAACCTTGAATGTGTTAAAACATTTGTGAGAACATAGAATGGTTTGACATGAATTAAGGTTAGTTGTAAGGAATTCACTCATATAATTTCTGTTCTGTGTTTAAGGACTGGATATTGGGGTGTGTCATTTTCTGGTTTGTTAGACTTTGGGCATAATGTAAGAATTAAGTAGTGGTTGATCCTACTTCTCCGTTTCAGTATAATCTGTTCTGTAAAATTATGCCCTAGTGTAGCACTCTTCCGTGTCCTTACCCTCCTTCTGTGGCGCTGTAATGGTGCTGATAGTCTACTACGACCCTTGAGACACTATTTCTGTTCCGTTATGGGTATTGGAGGCCAGAGTGCCACGTCCTAACAAGACGGGGGCCACCCACTGATACCTCCTCTACCATTCAGTTCTGGGTTTTGGAGGCCAGAGTGCCACGTCCTAACAAGACGGGGGCCACCCACTGATACCTCCTCTACCATTCAGTTCTGGGTTTTGGAGGCCAGAGTGCCACGTCCTAACAAGACGGGGGCCACCCACTGATACCTCCTCTACCATTCAGTTCTGGGTTTTGGAGGCCAGAGTGCCACGTCCTAACAAGACGGGGGCCACCCACTGATACCTCCTCTACCATTCAGTTCTGGGTTTTGGAGGCCAGAGTGCCACGTCCTAACAAGACGGGGGCCACCCACTGATACCTCCTCTACCATTCTGTTCTGGGTATTGGAGACCAGAGTGCCACGTCCTGACAAGACGGGGGCCACCCACTGATATCTCCTCTACCATTCTGTTTCTGATATGCATGCATTGTCTCGTCCTCGGCAGAGGTGGGGTCAGACCTTCTGTGGTCATCAGGCCTTCTGTGGCCTTTCTGTTTCCGATGTAGACTATCCGTTTGGACTCTGAAAATTCTGATTTTCTGTCTGTCAGTTCTGATTTCTGTAGTTCTGTTTCGATCTGTATTTAGATGTATTAGGCGGTGTGGTTAGTTGGTATGGGTTGGTATATTCATATCCTACCTGTTTGATGCCTATTGTTACAAGTATCTGTATTTGATTGTGTTTGTTTCTGATATGAGCATGCATGTTAAGTTGATTTATCTTATCTGTTAAATAAAAAGAATTTCAACTTAAGTATGATATTTTTGATGTGTACTATGGATGACTTTTAGTGTCTTTTACTCACTGAGCTTTTTAGCTCACCTCCGTTGTTTAAATGTTTTCAGGTGAGACATCAAGACAGTAATTGCTACAGCTAATATGACGCTAATGTTTGATGTCATTTCTAAGAATAGTCTTCTAAAGATTTATCAGGCCTGCGTGCCTAATTTATTATGACCTATATGACATGTTTTATCTCCTGAGGGCTTATGCCTGTTTTCAGGATATTATATTATAGTTGTTTCGTTTAAATTATTGGATACAAGTCTTGGATTCTTTTATTGAATTGGTTCTTATTTTGAAATGTCTGATTTGAGATGTGTAACCGAATTTGTGTTGTTTATTTTAGTATCTGAATAATCAGTTCTGTATATTTCTGAAATTCCACATATGTGTAGTGTGGACGTTTGTTGTTGTTACAAGATATGTGTGTCTGTGCAGCAGTAGTTTAGAATACTTGCTGCCGGATTTTTTCTGGATTTCCGGATTTCTATTTCCTAGTAATCGATCCTATTCAGTTCTGTGCGGTTTTCTGTTCCGTAGTAATGTCCTTCGATGCCGCTTTTTTTCTTGTGTTTTAATGGAAGAGTAAAAAATTTTTGAAACCCCGTATTTTACTTGTATGCGTGTGGGGTGTGATTCTGAGGGATGTTACAGTCGCCATCCAAGAAATGGCATTGGTATGATCCCCTTCTCGATCTGTACATGTTATTAAAGTTGATCATATATTCATCCATGCGATCTTAGAAACCCTAATTTCCTCTTATTGCAAGTTCTGATATGCGCCTATTAGGGTTTCGCCCCCCCCCCCTTTAGAAACTTTCAATTGGTATCAGAGCCGAGTTCATGTATGAATCATATGATTGCTTATTGTGATCCTTGTTTGCGCTTATGAATAGATCTAAGGTTATCATCATGCGAAAATACTACATGCATGATGTTTACTTGTTAGCGCATGTTAGAGATTTTTTGTCAAAACAAAACTTATCTTGCGCGCATCCACTAGATCTATAAGCGCCTGCTTTAAAAACTTAGACGGGTTATTAGGGTTGAAGTTGTGGTTCTGTCTAGACCCAACAGTCTGATCAGACTATCTGACAGCCTAGATGGGTCGACCAGATGGCACCTATGCGCAAGCATGAGGTGGCTATAGGTCGACTGCAGAAAGGCGTGTAGCGATGTCTGATGGAGGCAACCCATGAACGCTCATGATTAAGGCCCGGGGTCACACCTGCTTGCCAGAACTCATGAAGGACGTTCAGCCCTTAATGCATGCATTGTTGACCATGAGGTCAACTCAAGTCGGTTATGACTTGGTGCATGCAAGGGCAGTGGGTCTGACTAGGTCTGATGAGTGGATCCCTATTAATGGACCGTTGTAAGGTAGTAGGGCACATAAGGAAATAAAATTGATGCCAATGGGATTTTCAAAAATTTTATTTTCTTGAATGGATCACATGATGTTTGTATAACATGATTGAGTGTTTATTTAATCTTATGTGGGTTGCCCAAAAATTTAATGTGTGCTGTGCTGGGGCCTGCGTGCCTGGATTATTATTTGTAAATTATTTATTGTGATTTGCACATCACATTTTAATTAATTTATAAAGTGTAATTGACCTGCGAGTCAATCACGTCTAGATAGATTAAAATGTAATTTAATCAGACATGAGCTCAGAGCACACATGGCAGAGGGGCATGCAGCAAGTGGCTTCACCAGTGGGAGGTCTAGGGTTCGACTCTAGGACAGGCGCATTTTACCTGGTGGGCGCATCTCAGCTGCATAGGGCGCTTGGGCCCGGGCTGGGCCAGATGAGTTGCAAAAGACCCATGAAGAGCTCAAGTGAAGACTTAAGTTAAATTAGCGTCTTACTTAGGCTTAATGGGCTTTTACCGCATAAGATAATCATGCTTTCAATTTACTGTTTAAGTAATTTAGTAACTGCATGATTTATTCTTCTACTATCACCATAGGATTTGCATGATAGTAAGAAGATAAAAGGACCGTTAAATTCCAACGTTAAATATCAAGCACGATAGCCTTCTGACGCGAAACCTCACTCTTCTGACTATCGTTGGGGCCGTGTTGTACCCACTCAGTGGGCACGCCCATCTATCTTCAGACGGTGTGTGATTACACCTGCGTGTTACAGAGAAGGGATTTATCGCTTCTCGTTGCTCAGCATAGCACGTGGTGGTCCAGGGAGTAGGTCGGGTCAGCTTGACCATGTAGGCTACATATTGAGCATATGGTAGCTATATGGAGGCAGCCATCTGAGGGATCAGAGACTGTGTTGTACCAACTCAGTTGGCACAGTCTGCTAGATTGCCCAGATGAAGGGGAATCGCACGGGTTGGCGATTGGCAGGGATTGCCTACCAGAGATTAGTGCTTGTACTCTCTGTGTATCTTATCTCGCCTGAGCGGGACGCGGAGACCAAGTATGAAATCTGGATCCCATCTCACTAAAAGAATTTTACTCTTTCGGGCTGTTTTGCTGGATTTTTCAGCCAGAGAAAATAGTGAGAAAAGAATCATTCTTAAGTCCTGGATTGATTCTAACATTGATACTGACCTTGCTGTTCTTGCAATGTTGTAGATTCCTGCAGCAACGAACACCACAAATTTCAATGTGCGATCCCTACTGGAAAGGGAGAAGTTTGCTGGGCCAAACTTCTCAGACTGGTACGGACACCTTAAGATTGTTCTTAAGGCTGAGAGGAAGCTGTATGTCCTCGAGACGGCAATACCGCCTCAACCCGCTGCGAACGCCGCAAGGGCGGTTCGGGAAGCCTATGAGAAGCATGTCAATGATAGCATTGATGTCGCTTGCCTTATGCTTGCGTCTATGACGCCACAGCTGCAGCGTCAGCATGAGGATTTATCTGCTTTAGAAATTATAGCAAACCTCAAGAGGCTGTATGCTGCACAGGCAAGGACTGAACGCTATAACTTGACGAAACTTTTCTTTCAGAGCAAACTAACTGAAGGGAGTCCAGTGGGAGCTCACGTACTCAAGATGATTGGGTACAAAGAGGCTATAGAGAAACTGGGACACACCATCAATCAGGAGCTTGTTGTAGACATCATCCTGCAGTCTCTCCCGGCCTCTTTCGATCCATTCATTATTAATTTTAATATGAAAAAGATCGACTGTACGCCGGCGGAGTTACTGAACATGCTC
Organism: Costus lasius; assembly: GCA_027563935.2. Lineage (NCBI taxonomy): Eukaryota > Viridiplantae > Streptophyta > Magnoliopsida > Zingiberales > Costaceae > Costus > Costus lasius. The sequence goes on from CM050446.2 coordinate 47,683,587, forward strand.
CTTACTACAGAGCAGACTCTTGAGAAGGGAAAGCCTTCATCCTCTGTCCTAATGGTTCCTACTAGGAACAAGAAGAAGGGGAAGAAGGGCAAAGCCCCTATCAAGAGCCACAACAAGGCTCTAAAGCAAAAGATAAAGCGGTCGAAGGAATACAGATGTTTCCATTGTGGCCACCTAGGTCACTGAAAAAAGGACTGTAAAGCGCTCCAAGGAGACAAGAAGGGAAGCAAGCCTTTCGCTTCTGGCTCAGGTATTTACGTGACTGAAGTCATGGTATCTTCTTCTTCTATTTCATGGGTGTTGGACACTGCATGTGGAGTTCACATTTGTTCAAATGTACAGGAACTCAAGAGAAGAAGACAGGTGGGACAGCATGAGGTGGACCTACGAGTAGGAAACGGGGCACGGGTTGCTGCTATTGCTGTAGGAGAATATCACATCTCTTTACCATCTGGTCTTGTATTAGAACTTGACAATTGTTATTTTGTACCGAGCATAACTAAGAATATTATCTCTATTCCTGCTCTTGTCAGGAAAGGGTTTTCCTTTGAATGCAAAACTTCAAAGTGTTATATTTCTTTTGATAATATTGTTTATGCTACCGGGTCGATTAACAATGGGTTATTCATGTTGGACATGGAATGTTCTATACAACAATTTGATATTAAGAAAGCCAAGTATGCTGATGACAGCACCTTGCTATGGCATAGTCGTTTAGGCCATAATAACAAGAAGCGCATTAAGCGGTTGCATGACCATGGACTGCTGGGATCATTCTCCTATGAGGAGCTGGATACATGCAAAGCTTGTTTAATGGGTAAAATGACGAAGTCTCCTTTTTCTAATAAAGGTCAAAGGGCTTCAGGTTTACTTGACCTCATTCACAGTGATGTGTGTGGGCCATTTAGTAAACAAGCCAGAGGTGGCTATTCATACTTCATTACCTTTACTGATGATTTCAGTAGATATGGCTATGTCTATCTTATGAGACATAAGAGTGAATCATTTGACAAGTTCAAAGAGTTCAAAAATGAAGTACAGAATCAGCTCGGCCGAAATATCAAGGCACTTCGATCGGATCGAGGTGGAGAATACTTGAGTCATGAGTTTATTGACTATCTGAAGGAGTGTGGGATTATCTCACAGCTCACTCCGCCAGGAACACCGCAATGGAATGGTGTGTCCGAGAGGAGAAATAGAACTTTACTGGATATGGTTCGTTCAATGATGAGTCAGGCTACTCTACCTTACTCCTTTTGGGGATTTGCACTGGAAACAGCTGCAAAGGTACTAAACCGAGTGCCATCCAAGGCCGTTTCAAAGACTCCGTATGAGTTATGGTATGGGAAACAGCCGAGCTTGACATTTATTAAGATCTGGGGTTGCGAAGCTTATGTCAAAAAGCTCACCTCTGGGAAACTGGAGAGCAGATCTGATAAATGTATCTTTGTCGGTTACCCTAAAGAAACTAAGGGTTATTATTTCTACGATCCCAAAGAGAACAAAGTATTTGTTGCTCGAACGGCTATTTTTCTTGAGAAAGAATTTCTTCTGCAAGAGGCCAGAGGGAGAGAAATAAAGCTGGATGAGAATCCAGAAGAAGGACAAAGTAGTCAAGCACAGTTGGATGAGCCTGAGCCAATATAACAGGTTGATGTTCAACCTGAGGCTCAGATATCACGGGAACCACGTAGATCGGGAAGGATCCGTCGACAGCCTGAACGCTATGACGGAGTCTACATCATTGATGATGAACCCCTCACTTATGCGGATGCGGTCAGTGGACCGGAATCAGCGAGATGGCTTGAAGCTATGCGAGCCGAGATGGACTCCATGTCAGATAACCAAGTCTGGGATTTGGTTGATCCGCCTCCGGGAGTAATCCCTATAGGCAGTAAGTGGATCTTCAAAAAGAAGGTTGACATGGCTGGTAACGTGGTTACCTATAAAGGCAGGCTAGTTGCGAAAGGTTTCAAACAAATCTACGGGATAGATTATGATGAAACTTTCTCTCCTGTAGCCATGTTCAAGTCTATTCGGATTATTCTTGCGATAGAAGCATATTATGATTATGAGATATGGCAAATGGATGTGAAGACCGCTTTCCTTAATGGAAAACTAGAAGAGGATGTGTATATGACACAACCTGAAGGTTTCACCAATCCATCAGATCGTCATAGAATATGCAAATTAAAGAAGTCCATTTATGGACTTAAACAAGCATCAAGAAGCTGGAATATTCGTTTTGATGAATCAATCTGTGAATTTGGTTTCATCAAAAATGAATATGACCCGTGTGTATATAAGAGGTTTAGTGGGAGCGTGATTACTTTCCTAGTCCTCTACGTCGATGATATCTTAATCATTGGAAATGATATTCCTGAACTGCATGCCGTCAAGGCATGGTTACGAAAATGTTTCCAGATGAAAGATTTAGGAGAAGCAGCCTATGTATTAGGTGTGCGGATCTACAGAGATAGATCTAAGAGGCTTCTCGGGCTGTGCCAGAGTACTTACATCGATAAAGTCCTGGAGAGATTCCATTTAGAAAATTCTAAAAGAGGATATCTTCCAGTCAGACATGGTCTGAATCTTTCAAAGAGTCAGTGTCCACAAACACAGACTGAGAAAGATGAAATGGACAATACGCCTTATGCTTCGGCTATTGGGTCCATTATGTATGCGATGTTGTGTACTCGCCCAGACGTCGCTTACGGGTTAAGCGTGACTAGTCGATTCCAAAGTAATCCAGGGAAGGCACACTAGATTGTGGTCAAGAACATTTTGAAATATCTTCGGAGGACCAAAGATATGTTCTTGATTTATGGAGGTCAGGAAGAACTCAGTATTGAAGGATATACTGACGCTTCGTTCCAATCTGACCAGGATGATTTCCGATCGCAATCAGGCTATGTTTTTAGCTTGAATGGAGGTGCTGTGGTGTGGAAAAGTTTCAAACAGTCTATCGTTGCTGATTCCACAACAGAAGCCGAGTATGTTGCAGCCTCAGAAGCATCTAAGGAGGCAGTGTGGATTCGTAAGTTCATTCAGGAACTTGGTGTTGTTCCTTCGAGTGCAGATCCTTTGGTTATCTTCTGTGATAACACTGGAGCAATCGCACAAGCAAAGGAACCACGGTCGCACCAGAAGTCCAAGCACATACAGAGACGGTTTCACTTGATCCGGGAGATCATTGATCGTGGCGAGATCAAAGTCTGCAAGGTTCATACAGATGACAATCTGGCTGAGCCGCTTACCAAGCCTCTGGCGCAGCAGAAGCATGAGAAGCACTGTAATAATATGGGTTTGAGGTTACTCAACCATTAGATTAAGTGCAAGTGGGAGATTGTTGGGGTATGCCCTTAAGGCTAATGTTTGAGGCCTTGGGATTGTATCAGTATCATGTATAAACTCTTAAGTTTATCAAGGCAATGGTTGTTATTCAGTTTGTTACATCATCTGCTGCAATATGTATACTTCTGAATAATGTCTCAATGCTGTTCAGCTAGGCTGACATGCTATATGTCCTTAGTCGAGATATCTTGGTGAACATGAGACAGCCTTGATATGATTGAGACTAATATGTGTTCTAATCTTATAGGATGCTTCGAGCATGGAATAAGATGTAGACTCATGGGTACATTGGTTGTACTGGACAGACCCTACTAGGATATTCAATTGCTTGTCACAATGTGAATAATCCTTGTATGCAACAAGTGGCACATTTCCTCTGACTTGAGATCACTTGTGTTTCTAAATGATGGTTGTCATTGTTTTGAGGTAGTTCAATATCATTTGAAACATAATGGTTATAGACTATCTTGGATAATGATCATGAGTCAGGTTAGGGCACTAGTGATAGATATAGGATTGCCGTCTCCTTGATTGGAGTGTGATGTTCTAAAGGGGCCCCCCTGGATGAGATGATTGAGAAAGTGTATGGCCATACCCAGATGACTGTGATCATCGGATCTAATCATGTTCATCATATTGGAGTTACAGGCTTGACTAGCTTGTCCAATAAGAACATCTAGTGGCAAAGGAAACTTGTATGCCTTGTGAGTAGATTCACACTTGTGCTGTGGTTTGGGTGTAGTCTTGGAAGACTCTTTCCTTTATATCGGGAGACAGTGATGTGTTGCTAGATACCCCTCACTGATCGTGATAACATAAGTTATCGTTACCGACATTTAAAGGAAACCCTTAGGGTCGCACAATTTGATGATATGGCTTACTTAAGTCAGATCGTGTGGACTGAATTGTTTGGGTTCAGTTTAAAAGGGATTTAATCTCTGATTGTAAGTGAGATCTGGTTTGATCATGTTTGATTGATTAGGGCTTGAGATCGGTAAGCTTTGATCGAGAGAATGGATGTTAGATCGGTGAGATCAGCAGCATCAGAGATGAGCGGTTAGATCTGGAACCATTGGGTCCAATTAGATCTAGACCATGACTTGGGCTATTTTGGTTTGGTCTTTGAACCAACCTTATTAGAACCGGTTGACTTAGGTGAACGCTTGGTTCAAAGAGAGTGGCGTATGCGATCGGTTCACTTGATGTAAACGCTTGATCGCATGAGAGTTGAAGGCGAGTTTATGGCTTGCTATTTTTAGAAACCACGCCCCACGTTCAATGTGAACGTTACTCTCGTCGCTCCTCTTCGCTCTTGTTCTCGTGTGGCTTGTGTCAACGAGAGATAGAGAAGCATTCGGCCAAGGAGAATTCGCCAAGCAACTCATCTCATCGTCCCTCACGGATCGAGACCTCTTGGAGCCTTGCTAGCACAAGGAGTACCAAGGGAGTAGGCGACTTCTTCATCTAGTGTGCACATCCTTTGGAGGAGATCCTCTCGCTCTCTCTTCTTCCAAATCGCCATCCATGCGAAATGGCTATGGTATGAATCCAATCTTTATGAAGTTGATCATGTGTTCTTGCTAATGATCTTATGAAACCCTTGATTCCGCATGAAATTTTATTTGCGCCACTTATTGGGTTTCGCCCCCCCCTCTAGAAAGGGGTCTTACAATTGGTATCAGAGCGCATGTTATTGCTTGATCATATGATTGCTTCATGTTAATATGTGATCCATGTTTGAGGTGAATAGATCTAGGGTTATCATCATGCGAAAAATTTTACATGCATGCATTGTCGCATGTTTATTCTTTGTGGCGCATGTATGATGCTTATGTTGTTGCGCATGTTGAATGTATAGTTTTTCTTAAAAACTTCATCCCTTGCGCGCCTCACTTAGATCTAAGCGCCTACTATAAACCCTTAGACGGGTTGATGGGGTTGAAGTCATCCTCTAGGTTAGATCCAAAGAGTCTGATCAGACCATCTGACAGCCTAGATGGATCGACCAGATGGCACTTGTGCGCAAGCACGAGGTGGCTATAGGTCGATTGCATCACAGGCGTGTAGCGAGGTCTGGTTGAGACAACCATTGAACGCACATGAGTTAGGCCCGGGGTCACACCCGCTTGCCAGAACTCATGATGGTTGTTCAGCCCTTGGCGCATGCATGGTTGACCATTAGGTCAACTCAAGTCAGTTAGGACTTGGTGCATGCAAGGGCAGTGGATCTAACTAGACATGATGAGTGGATCCCTATCAATGGACCGTTGTAAGGTTGTAGGGCAGATAAGAAAATTAAAATGGATGACAATGGGTTTTTCAAAAAATTTTATTTTCTTAGTAATGGATCACATGTTTGATTGGATGCCATGTGCTTGTTTATTTCATCTTATGTGGGTTGCCCTTTAATGTGTGCTGTGCTGGGGCCTGCGAGCCTGGTTAATTGTAAATTAATATTTATTTGTGATCTGCGAATCACATTGTGTTTAATTTATAAGTGTAATTGACCTGCGTGTCAATCTTGTCTAGATAGATTAATTTGTAATTTAATCAGACAAGAGCACAGAGCACACTTGGCAGAGGCGCATGCAGCAGTGGCTTGACCAGGTGGGAGGTCTAGGGTTCGACCCTAGGACAGGCGCATTTTCCTGGTGGGCGCACCTTGAGCTGCAGTGGGCGCTTGGGCCCTGGGTTGGGCCAGATGAGAAGAAAAAGCCCCATGAAGAAAGCAAGTGAAGACTTAATTTAGGTTAAGGTCTTACTTAGGCTTAATGGGCTTTTACCACATAAGATCCATGCTTTCTTTTATTGTTTAATAATTAGAATTGCATGAGTTATTTATCTTCTGCTATAGCCATAGGATTTGCCTGATAGTAAGAAGATAAAAGACCGTTAAAATCCAACGCTAAATATCAAGCACGTAATGCCTTCTGGCGCGAAACCTCACTATTCTGACTATCGTTGGGGCCGTGTTGTACCCACTCAGTGGGCACGCCCATCTATCTTCAGACGGTGTGTGATTTCACTTGCGTGTTACAGAGAAGGGATTTATCGCTTCTCGTTGCTCAGCATAGCACGTGGTGGTCCAGGGAGTAGGTCAGGTCAGCTTGACCATGTAGGCTACATATGGGGCATATGTTAGCTATATGGAGGCAGCCATCTGTGGGATCAGAGACTGTGTTGTACCAACTCAGTTGGCACAGTCTACTGGATTGCCCAGATGAAGGGGAATCGCACGGGTTGGCGATTGGCAGGGACTGCCTACCAGAGATTAGTGCTTGTACTCTCTGTGCATCTTATCTCGCCTGAGCGGGACGCGGAGACCAAGTATAAAATCTGGATCCCATCTCACTAAAAGAGTGTTACTCTTTCGGACTGTTTTAATGGATTTTTCAGTCAGATAAAATAGTGAGAAAAGAATCTTTCTTAAGTCCTGGATTGATTATAAACATTGATACTGACCTTGCTGTTCTTGCATTGTTGTAGATTACTGCAGTAACGAACACCATGAGCTTCAATGTGCGATCCCTACTGGAAAGGGAGAAGTTTGCTGGGCCAAACTTCTCAGACTGGTACGGACACCTTAAGATTGTTCTTAAGGCAGAGAGGAAACTGTATGTCCTCGAGACGGCAATACCGCCTCAACCCGCAGCGAACGCCGCAAGGGCGGTTCGTGAAGCCTATGAAAAGCATGTCAATGATAGCATTGATGTCGCTTGCCTGATGCTAGCGTCTATGACGCCACCGCTGCAGCGACAGCATGAGGATATGTCTGCTATAGAAATTATAGCAAACCTCAAAATGTTGTATGCTGCACAGGTGAGGACTGAGCGCTATAATTTGACCAAGCTTTTCTTTCAGAGCAAACTGGCTGAAGGGAGCCTAGTGGGAGCTCACGTGCTCAAGATGATTGGGCACAAAGAGGCTCTAGAGAAACTAGGGCATACCATCAATCAGGAGCTTGCTGTAGACATTATTCTGCAGTCTCTCCCGCCCTCTTTCGATGCGTTCATTATTAACTTTAATATGAACAAAATCGATTGTACCCCGGCAGAGTTGCTGAATATGCTCTTGACTACTGAGGAGACTCTAAAGGGAAAGCCTTCAACCTCTGTCTTAATGGTTCCTTCTAGGAACAAGAAGAAGGGGAAGAAGGGCAAAGCCCCAGTCAAGAACTACAATAAGGCTCTGAAACAGAAGGTTAAGCGGTCGAAGGAATACAGATGTTTCCACTGTGGCCAGCTAGGTCACTGGAAAAAGGACTGTAAAGCGCTCGAAGGAGACAAGAAGGGAAGCATCGCTTCTGGCTCAGGTATATTTGTGACTGAAGTCATGATATCATCTTCTTCTATATCATGGGTGTTGGACACTGCATGTGGAGTTCACATTTGTTCAAATGTACAGGAACTCAAGAGAAGAAGACAGGTGGGGCAGCATGAGGTGGACCTACGAGTTGGAAACGGGGCACGGGTTGCTGCTGTTGCTGTAGGGGAATATTACATCTCATTACCATCTGGACTTGTATTAGAATTAAACAATTGTTATTTTGTTCCTAGCATTACCAAGAATATTATCTCTATTCCTGCTCTTGTCAGGAAAGGGTTTTCCTTTGAATGCAATATTTCAAAGTGTATTATTTCTTTGGATAATATTGTTTATGCTACTGGTTCAATTAACAATGGGTTATTCATGTTGGACATGGAATGTTCTATACAAACTATTGATAATAAGAAAGCCAAGTACGCTGATCATAGCACCTTGCTATGGCATAGTCGTTTAGGCCATATTAACAAGAAACGCATTAAGCGGTTGCATGACAATGGACTGCTGGGATCATTCTCGTATGAGGAGATTGATACATGCAAAGCTTGTTTAATGGGTAAAATGACGAAGTCTCCTTTTCCTAACAAAGGTCAAAGGGCTTCAGGTTTACTTGACCTCATACACAGTGATGTGTGTGGGCCATTTAGTAAACATGCCAGAGGTGGCTATTCGTACTTCATTACCTTTATGTTGGGGTATGCCCTTAAGGCTAATGTTTGAGGCCTTTGGGATTGTAACAGTATCATGTAATAAACTCTTGTGTTTATAAAGGCATGGTTATTATTCAGGTTGTTACCTTGTCTGCTGTAATAAGTGTACTTCTGATTAATGTCTCAAAGCTGTTCAGCTAGGCTGACATGCTATAATGTCCTTAGTCGATATATCTTGGTGAACATGAGACAGCCTTGATATGATTGAGACTAATATGTGTTCTAATCTTATAGGATGCTTCGAGCATGGAATAAGATGTAGACTCATGGGTACATTGGATGTACTGGACAGACCCTACTAGGATATTCTTATTGCTTGTCACAATGTGAATAATCCTTGTATGCTACAAGTGGCACATGTCCTTTGACTTGAGATCACTTATGTCTCTGAATGATGATTGTCATTGTTTTGAGGTAGTTCAATATCATTTGAAAGATAATGGTTATAGACTATCTTGGATAATGAGCTTGAGTCAGGTTAGGGCACTAGTGATAGATAGAGGATTGCCGTCTCCTTGTTGAAGGAGTGTGATGTTCTATAAGGGCCCCCCTAGATGAGATGATTGAGATAGTGTATGGCCATACCCAGATGACTATGTTCATCTGATCTAATCATGCTCATCATATTGGAGTCACAGGCTTGACACGCTTGTCCAATAAGAACATCCAGTGGCAAGGGACACATGCATGCCTTGTGAATAGATTCACACTTGTGCTGTGATTTGGGAGTAGTCTTGGAAGACTCTTTCCTTTATATCGGGAGATAGTGATGTGTTGCTAGATACCCCTCACTAATCGTGATAACGTGAGTTATCGTTACCGACATTTAAAGGAAACCCTCAGGGTCGCACAATTGATGATATGGCTTACTTGAGTCAGATCGTGTGGACTGAATTGTTTGGATTCAGTTTAAAGGGATTTAATCTCTGATTGTAAGTGAGATCTGGTCTGATCATGTTTGATTGATTAGGGCTTGAGATCGGTAAGCTTCGATCGAGAGAGATGATGCTAGATCGGTGAGATCAGGAGCATCAGGAGATGAATGGTGAGATCTTGAGCCTTAGGGTTCAATATGGTCTAGACCACATGGCTTGAGCTATTTCGGTTTGGTTCATGAACCAAATGCGATTGGAACATGTTGGCTTGAACCGGTTCACAAAGGTGAACGCTTGGTTCAATGCTAATATGCGTTTTGGGTTGGAGTAAGCGCATGGCTTGATGATCATCCATTTATGGAAAGTCATCAAGGCCGTTTTCTCTTGAACGCCAAAACGCATATGCGTTCTTGTCTTCACTTCAATGCCTTGAACTTGGTTGGGCAAGAGGTTGACGACGAGAAGTGGTTTTGGGTGTGGAGCTCTCGGCCGAAAAGGAAATCGTCTCTTCATCCCCTTACACACGGCAAGGACCCTTGAAGATTCTTGCTAGCACAAGCATCACAAGGGGTAGGCGATCTTCATCTTGTGTGTGAACTTTTGGAGGAGATATAAGTTGCTCTCTTCTTCCAAGCCGACCTCCAAGCCAATGGCGTTGGTATGAATCTCCCTCTTGCTTCAATCAATTTATCATAGTTGATTATATGAGCATGTAAGCGATCATATATGATGAAACCCTAGCAAACTTGCATGCGCCCCCTACCTTAGGGTTTCGGCCCCCCTCTTGAAAGGGGTTTTATCCGCTTGCGCTCCCCCTTGAAGGGGACTCTTCACTTTACTGATGATTTCAGTAGATATGGTTATGTCTATCTGATGAGGTATAAGAGTGAATCTTTTGACAAGTTCAAAGAATTCAAAAATGAAGTACAGAATCAGCTAGGCCGAAATATCAAGGCACTTCGTTCTGATCGAGGTGGAGAATACTTGAGTCATGCGTTTACTGACTATCTGAAGGAGTGTAGGATTATCTCACAGCTCACTCCGCCAGGAACACCGCAATGGAATGGTGTGTCCGAGAGGAGAAATAGAACGTTACTTGATATGGTTCATTTTATGATGAGTCAGGCTACTCTACCTTACTCCTTTTGGGGATTTGCACTGGAAACAGCTGCAAAGGTACTAAACCGAGTGCCATCCAATGCAGTTTCAAAGACTCCATATGAATTATGGTATGGGAAACAGCCGAGCTTGGCATTTATCCGGATCTGGGGTTGCGAGGCTTATGTCAAAAAGCTTGCCTCTGGGAAACTGGAGAGCAGATCTGAGAAATGTATCTTTGTCGGTTACCCTAAGGAAACTAAGGGTTATTATTTCTACGATCCCAAAGAGAACAAGGTATTTGTTGCTCGGACGGCAATATTTCTTGAGAAGGAGTTTCTTCTGCAAGAAGCCAGTGGGAGAGAAATAAAGCTGGACGAGAATCCAGAGGAAGGACAAAGTAGTCAAGCACAGTTGGATGAGCCTGAGCCGGTAGAACAGGTTATTGAACAACCTGAGGCTCAGATATCACGGGAACCGCGAAGATCGGGAAGGATCCGTCGACAGCCTGAGTGCTATGACGGAGTCTACATCATTGACAATGATGAACCCCTCACTTATGCGGATGCGGTCAGTGGACCGGAGTCAGCTAGATGGCTTGAAGCTATGCGAGCCGAAATGGACTCCATGTCAGATAACCAAGTCTGGGATTTGGTTGATCCGCCTCCGGGAGTAATCCCTATAGGCTGTAAATGGATCTTCAAGAAGAAGATTGACATGGATGGTAACGTGGTTACCTATAAAGGCAGGCTAGTAGCGAAAGGTTTCAAACAAATCTACGGGATAGATTATGATGAAACTTTCTCTCCTGTAGCCATGTTCAAGTCGATTCGGATTCTTTTCGCGATAGCTGCATATTATGATTATGAGATCTGGCAGATGGATGTGAAAACGGCTTTCCTTAATGGAAAACTGGATGAGGATGTGTATATGACACAACCTGTAGGTTTCACTAATCCATCAGATCGTCATAAAATATGCAAGTTAAAGAAGTCCATTTATGGACTTAAGCAAGCATCTAGAAGCTGGAATATTCGTTTTGATGAATCAATCTCTGAGTTTGTTGGGGTATGCCCTTAAGGCTAATGTTTGAGGCCTAAGGATTGTATCAGTATCATGTAATAAACTCTTATGTTTATAAAGGCATGGTTATTATTCAGTTTGTTATATTATCTGCTGCAATAAATATACTTCTGAATAATGTCTCAATGCTGTTCAGCTAGGCTGACATGCTATATGTCCTTAGTCGATGTATCTTGGTGAACATGAGACAGCCTTGATATGGTTAAGACTAGTATGTGTTCTAATCTTATAGGATGCTTCGAGCATGGAATAAGATGTAGACTCATGGGTACATTGGATGTACTGGACAGACCCTACTAGGATATTCAATTGCTTGTCACAATGTGAATATTCCTTGATTGTATCAAGTGGCACATTTCCTCTGACTTGAGATCACTTGTGTTTCTAAATGATGATTGTCATTGTTTTGAGGTAGTTCAATATCATTTGAAACATAATGATTATAGACTATCTTGGATGGTGAGCTTGAGTCAGGTTAGGGCACTAGTGATAGATAAAGGATTGCCGTCTCCTTGTTTAAGGAGTGTGATGTTCTAAAGGGCCCCCCTTGATGAGATGATTGAGAAAGTGTATGGCCATACCCAGATGACTGTGTTCATCTGATCTAATCATGCTCATCGTATTGGAGTTACAGGCTTGACATGCTTATCCAATAAGAACATCCAGTGGCAAAGGAAACATGTATGCCTTGTGAAGTGGATTCACACTTGTGCTGTGGTTTGGGTGTAGTCTTGGAAGACTCTTTCCTTTATATCGGGAGACAGTGATGTGTTGCTAGATACCCCTCACTGATCGTGATAACGTGAGTTATCGTTACCGACATTTAAAGGAAACCCTTAGGGTCGCACAATTTGATGATATGGCTTACTTAAGTCATATCGTGTGGACTGAATTGTTTGAGTTCAGTTTAAAGGGATTTAAACTCTGATTGTAAGTGAGATCTGGTCTGATCATGTTTGATTGATTAGGGCTTGAGATCGGTAAGCTTCGATCGAGAGTATTGATGCTAGATCGGTGAGATCGGGAGCATCCAGAGATGAACGGTTAGATTTTGAACCATTTGGTTCAGAGAAATCTAGACCATGGCTTGGGCTGTTTTGATTTGGTCTTTGAACCAAATTGAGTTGGGTCAATTAGATTGAACCGGTTCAAGACAATGAACGCATGGTTCAATCTTGAAGCGTTATTGTCGGTTATGAAGATGTGGGCGCATGCTCTTCATGGCTTGCTATTTTTGGTAAGTCTTCATGCGCCACCTCTTGAGAACGCCAATACGTTTTTGACGCTTACTCTCGACGCTCTTGCTGTGTGAAGAAAAACTTCCTTCACGTCTTGGAGAGGTCTCGGCCAAGTGGGAGAAGACATCTCATCCCTTTGATTCGATCAAAGACCCTTGAAGCACCTTGCTAGCACAAGGATCTCAAGGAGTAGGCGGCATCACCTTGTGTGCGCACCTTTTGGAGGAGTTTCATTCGAATCTCTTCTTCCTTGACGCCATCCAACACATGGCTTCGGTATGATCTTCTTTCGATCTTCATGCTTCTTAAAAGTTGATCATATGAATGTATAGCATCCGATCCTCATGAAACCCTACTTCCGCTGCTAAAACATAAGAATAAGGTTGCTTGCGCCACCTTAGGGTTTTGCTCCCCTTTGAAGGGGACCCAACAGAGTTTGGTTTCATCAAGAATGAAGATGACCCGTGTGTATATAAGAGGTTTAGTGGGAGCGTGATTACTTTCCTGGTCCTCTACGTCGATGATATCTTAATCATTGGAAATGATATTCCTGAACTGCATGCTATTAAGGCATGGTTAAGGAAATGTTTCCAGATGAAAGATTTAGGAGAAGCAGCCTATGTATTAGGTGTGAAGATCTACAGAGATAGATCTAAAAGGCTTCTCGGGCTGTGCCAGAGTACTTACATAGATAAAGTCCTGGAGAGATTCCATTTAGAGAATTCTAAAAGAGGATATCTTCCAGTCAGACATGGTCTGAATCTTTCAAAGAGTCAGTGTCCACAAACACAGACTGAGAAAGATGAAATGGACAATACGCCTTATGCTTCGGCTATTGGGTCCATTATGTATGCGATGTTGTGTACTCGCCCAGACGTCGCTTACGGGTTAAGCGTGACCAGTCGGTTCCAAAGTAATCCAGGTCAGGCGCACTGGATTGCAGTCAAGAACATTTTAAAATATCTTCGGAGGACCAAAGATATGTTCTTGGTGTATGGTGGTCAGGAAGAACTCAGTATTGAAGGATATACTGACGCTTCGTTCCAATCTGACCAGGATGATTTCCGATCGCAATCAGGCTATGTGTTTAGCTTGAATGGAGGTGCTGTGGTGTGGAAAAGTTTCAAACAGTCTATCGTTGCTGATTCCACAACAGAAGCCGAGTATGTTGCAGCCTCAGAAGCATCTAAGGAGGCAGTGTGGATTCGTAAGTTCATTCAGGAACTTGGTGTTGTTCCTTCTAGTGCAGATCCTTTGGTTATCTTCTGTGATAACACTGGAGCAATCGCACAAGCAAAGGAACCACGGTCGCACCAGAAGTCCAAGCACATACAGAGACGGTTTCACTTGATCCGGGAGATCATTGATCGTGGCGAGATCAAAGTCTGCAAGGTTCATACAGATGACAATCTGGCTGAGCCGCTTACCAAGCCTCTGGCGCAGTAGAAGCATGAGAAGCACTGTAATAATATGGGTTTGAGGTTACTCAACCATTAGATTAAGTGCAAGTGGGAGATTGTTGGGGTATGCCCTTAAGGCTAATGTTTGAGGCCTTGGGATTGTATTGTTGGGGTATGCCCTTAAGGCTAATGTTTGAGGCCTTGGGAATGTATCAGTATCATGTAATAAACTTTTATGTTTATAAAGGCATGGTTGTTATTCAGTTTGTTACATTGTCTGCTCCAATAATTGTACTTCTGAATAATGTCTCAAAGCTGTTCAGCTGGGCTGAGATGCTATAAAGTCCTTAGTCGAGATATCTTGGTGAACATGAGACAGCCTTGATATGATTGAGACTAATATGTGTTCTAATCTTATAGGATGCTTCGAGCATGGAATAAGATGTAGACTCATGGGTACATTGGATGTACTGGACAGACCCTACTAGGATATTCAATTGCTTGTCACAATGTGAATAATCCTTGATTGCGACAAGTGGCACATTTCCTCTGACTTGAGATCACTTGTGTTTTCTAAATGATGATTGTCATTGTTTTGAGGTAGTTCAATGTCATTTGAAACATAATGATTATATACTATCTTGGATGGTGAGCTTGAGTCAGGTTAGGGCACTAGTGATAGACATAGGATTGCCGTCTCCTTAATTGGAGTGTGATGTTCTAAAGGGGCCCCCTGGATGAGATGATTGAGAAAAGAGTATGGCCATACCCAGGTGACTATGTACATCTGATCTAATCATGCTCATCATATTGGAGTTACAAGCTTGACACGCTTGTCCAATAAGAACATCCAGTGGCAAAGGAAACATGCATGCCTTGTGAGTTGGATTCACACTTGTGCTATGGTTTGGGTGTAGTCTTGGAAGACTCTTTTCTTTATATCGGGAGACAGTGATGTGTTGCTAGATACCCCTCACTGATCGTGATAACGTGAGTTATCGTTACCGACATTTAAAGGAAACCCTCAGGGTCGCACAATTTGATGATATGGCTTACTTAAGTCAGATCGTGTGGACTGAATTGTTCAGGTTCAGTTTAAAGGGATTTAATCTCTGATTGTAAGTGAGATCTGGTCTGATCATGTTTGATTGATTAGGGCTTGAGATCGGTAAGCTTCGATCGAGAGAATGGATGCTAGATCAGTGAGATCAGCAGCATCAAGAGATCGACGGTCAGATCAAGAGCCTTAGGGTTTATTGTGGTCTGGACTGATTGCTTGGTTTATTTGGTTATTAAACCAAACCAAATTGAACCAGCTCATTGAGTGAGCGTGTGGTTCAAATTGAGAGGAGTTTGCGATAGGGGTAAACCCATGATCGCATGTGAGTAAGTGGCTTTCTATTTTTAGAAAGCATGATCACATACGTGACCACTACTCACGTTCACGCCTAAGGCGCTCTACTCCCTCGCTTCTCCTCCTCTCTCGTCGCCAACTTGACTATTCGGCACTTGCACTCTCGTGTGGAGAAGTGTAGACGGAAAAAGGAGGAAGTGTTCGGCCAAGCAAGGTGATCTTTCCCTTCCATTCGACAACGACTTCTTGGAACCTTGCTAGCACAAGGAGCACCAAAGAAGAGTAGGCGATACCAATTGTGTGCGTCACCTTTGGAGAAGGAACCTTGCTAGCACATGTTGCTTGATGCCTATGTTTGTTTATTTAATTCTTATGTGGGCTGCCCATGTTAAATGTGTGCTGTGCTGGGGCCTGCGTGCCTGGAATTTAAAGTTCTAAATTAATTATTGTGATCTGCGTATCACATTGTATTTAATTTATAAAGTGTAATTGACCTGCATGTCAATCTTGTCTAGATAGATTAATTTGTAAATTAATCAGACAAGAGCACAGAGCACACTTGGCAGAGGCGCATGCAGCAGTGGCTTGACCAGGTGGGAGGTCTAGGGTTCGACCCTAGGACAGGCGCATTTTCCTGGTGGGCGCACCTTGAGCTGCAGTGGGCGCTTGGGCCCTGGGTTGGGCCAGATGAGCAGCAAAAGACCCATGAAGAAAAGCAAGTGAAGACTTAAGTTAATTAAGGTCTTACTTAGGCTATTGGCTTTTACCACATAAGATCCATGCTTTCTTTTATTGTTTAAATAAGTAGAACAGCATGATTTATTTATCTTCTGCTATCACCATAGGAATTGCATGATAGTGAAGAAGATAAAAGACCGTTAAAATCCAACGCTAAAATATCAAGCTCGTATGCCTTCTGACGCGAAACCTCACTGTTCTGATTATCGTTGGAGCCGTGTTGTACCCACTCAGTGGGCACGTCCATCTATCTTCAGACGGTGCGGGATTACACCTGCGTGTTACAGAGAAGGGATTTATCGCTTCTCGTTGCTCAGCATAGCACGTGGTGGTCCAGGGAGTAGGTCGGGTTAGCTTGACCATGTAGGCTACATATGTGGCGCATATGGTAGCGCATGGAGGCAGCCATCTGTGGGGTCAGAGATTGTGTTGTACCAACTCAGTTGGCACAGTCTGCTGGATTGCCCAGATGAAGGGGAATCGCACGGGTTGGCGATTGGCTGGGATAGCCTACCAGAAATTAGTGCTTGTACTCTCTGTGCATCTTATCTCGCCTGAGCGGGACGCGGAGACCAAGTATGAAATCTGGATCCCATCTCACTAAAAGAGTTCTACTCTTTCGGGCTGTTTTGCTGGATTTTTCAGCCAGATAAAATAGTGAGAAAAAGAATCATTCTTAAGTCCTGAATTGATTCTTTACATTGATACTGACCTTGCTGTTCTTGCATTGTTGTAGATACCTGCAGCAACGAACACCATGAGCTTCAATGTGCGATCCCTACTGGAAAGGGAGAAGTTTGCTGGGCCAAACTTCTCAGACTGGTTCGGACACCTTAAGATTGTTCTTAAGGCAGAGAGGAAACTGTATGTCCTCGAGACGGCGATACCGCCTCAGCCCGCTCCGAACGCCGCAAGGGCGGTTCGGGAAGCTTATGAAAAGCACGTCAATGATAGCATTGATGTCGCTTGCCTGATGCTAGCGTCTATGACGCCACCGCTGCAGCGTCAGCATGAGGATATGTCTGCTATAGACATGATAGCAAACCTCAAGATGCTGTATACTGCACAGGCGAGGACAGAACGCTATAATCTGACAAAGCTGTTCTTTCAGAGCAAACTGGCTGAAGGGAGCCCAGTGGGAGCTCACGTGCTCAAGATGAATGGGCACAAGGAGGCTCTAGAGAAACTGGGGCATACCATCAACCAGGAGCTTGCTGTAGACATTATTCTGCAGTCTCTCCCGCCCTCTTTCGATGCGTTCATCATTAACTTTAATATGAACAAAATCGATTGTACTCCGGCAGAGCTGCTGAATATGCTCTTGACTACTGAGGAAACTCTGAAGGGAAAGCCTTCAACCTCTGTCTTAATGGTTCCTTCAAGGAACAACAAGAAGAAGGGGAAGAAGGGCAAGACCCCTGTCAAGAGTTACAGCAAGGCTCTGAAGCAAAAAGTCAAGCGGTCAAAGGAATACAGATGTTTCCACTGTGGCCAGCTGGGTCACTGGAAAAAGGACTGTAAAGCGCTCCAAGGAGATAAGAGGGGAAGCTTCGCTTCTGGCTCAGGTATATACGTGACGGAAGTCATGGTTTCATCTTCTTCTATATCATGGGTGTTGGACACTGCATGTGGAGTTCACATTTGTTCAAATGTATAGGAACTCAAGAGAAGAAGACAGGTGGGACAGCATGAGGTGGACCTACGAGTTGGAAACGGGGCACGGGTTGCTGCTGTTGCTGTAGGAGACTATTTCATCTCTTTGCCATCTGGGCTTGTATTAGAACTAAACAGTTGTTATTTTGTTCCCAGCATTACTAAGAATATTATCTCCATTCCTGCTCTTGTCAGGAAGGGATTTTCCTTTGAATGCAATATTTCAAAGTGTGTTTTAACTTTTGATAATATTGTTTATGCTACTGGTTCAATTAACAATGGGTTATTGATGTTGGACATGGAATGTTCTATACAAAATATTGATATTAAGAAAGCCAAGTATGCTGATGACAGCACCTTGCTATGGCATAGTCGTTTAGGCCATATTAACAAGAAACGCATTAAGCGGTTGCATGATCATGGACTGCTGGGATCATTCTCCTGTGAGGAGATTGATACATGCAAGGCTTGTTTAATGGGTAAAATGACGAAGTCACCTTTTCCTAACAAAGGTCAAAGGGCTTCAGGTTTACTTGACCTTATACACAGTGATGTGTGTGGGCCATTTAGTAAACATGCCAGAGGTGGCTATCAGTACTTCATTACCTTTACTGATGATTTCAGTAGATATGGGTATGTCTATTTAATGAGACATAAAAGTGAATCTTTTGACAAGTTCAAAGAGTTCAAGAATGAAGTACAGAATCAGCTAGGCCGAAGTATCAAGGCACTTCGTTCTGATCGAGGTGGAGAATACCTAAGTCATGCGTTTACTGACTATCTGAAGGAGTGTGGGATTATCTCACAGCTCACTCCGCCAGGAACACCGCAATGGAATGGTGTGTCCGAGAGGAGAAATAGAACGTTACTTGATATGGTTCGTTCTATGATGAGTCAGGCTACTCTTCCATATTCCTTTTGGGGATTTGCACAGGAGACAGCTGCAAAGGTACTAAACCGAGTGCCATCCAAGGCAGTTTCTAAGACGCCATATGAGTTATGGTATGGGAAACAGCCGAGCTTGACATTTATCAGGATCTGGGGCTGCGAGGCTTATGTCAAAAAGCTCGCCTCTGGGAAACTAGAGAGCAGATCTGACAAATGTATCTTTGTCGGTTACCCTAAGGAAACTAAGGGTTATTATTTCTACGATCCCAAAGAGAACAAGGTATTTGTTGCTCGGACGGCCATATTTCTTGAGAAGGAGTTTCTTCTGCAAGAGGCCAGTGGGAGAGAAATAAAGCTGGATGAGAATCCAGAGGAAGAACAAAGTAGCCAAGCACAGTTGGATGAGCCTGAGCCGGTGGATCAGGTTACTGAACAACCTGAGGCTCAGATATCACGGGAACCGCGAAGATCGGGAAGGATCCGTCGACAGCCTGAGCGCTATGACGGAGTCTACATCATTGATAATGATGAACCCCTCACTTATGCGGATGCGGTCAGTGGACCGGAGTCAGCGAGATGGCTTGAAGCTATGCGCGCCGAGATGGACTCCATGTCAGATAACCAAGTCTGGGATTTGGTTGATCCGCCTCCGGGAGTTATCCCTATAGGCTGTAAATGGATCTTCAAGAAGAAGATTGACATGGATGGTAACGTGGTTACCTATAAAGGCAGGCTAGTTGCGAAAGGTTTCAAACAAATCTACGGGATAGATTATGATGAAACTTTCTCACCTGTAGCTATGTTTAAGTCTATTCGGATTCTTTTCGCGATAGCTGCATATTATGATTATGAGATCTGGCAAATGGATGTGAAGACAGCTTTCCTGAATGGAAATCTGGATGAGGATGTGTATATGACACAACCAGAAGGTTTCACTAATCCATCAGATCGTCATAAGATATGCAAGTTAAAGAAGTGTATTTATGGACTTAAACAAGCATCGAGAAGCTGGAATATTCGTTTTGATGAATCAATCTCTGAGTTTGGTTTCATCAAGAACGAGGATGACCCATGTGTATATAAGAGGTTTAGTGGGAGCGTGATTACTTTTCTAGTCCTCTACGTCGATGATATCTTGATCATTGGAAACGATATTCCTGAAATGCATGCGGTTAAGGCATGGTTAAGGAAGTGTTTCCAGATGAAAGATCTAGGAGAAGCAGCTTATGTATTAGGTGTGAAGATCTACAGGGATAGATCTAAGAGGCTTCTCGGGCTGTGCCAGAGTACTTACATCGATAAAGTCCTGGAGAGATTTCATTTAGAGAATTCTAAAAGAGGATATCTTCCAGTCAGACATGGTCTGAATCTTTCGAAGAGTCAGTGTCCACAAACACAGACTGAGAAAGATGAAATGGACAATACGCCTTATGCTTCGGCTATTGGGTCCATTATGTATGCGATGTTGTGTACTCGCCCAGACGTCGCTTACGGGTTAAGCGTGACCAGTCGGTTCCAAAGTAATCCAGGTCAGGCACACTGGATTGCAGTCAAGAACATTTTAAAATATCTGCGGAGGACCAAAGATATGTTCTTGATATATGGTGGTCAGGAAGAACTCAGTATTGAAGGATATACTGACGCTTCGTTCCAGTCTGACCAGGATGATTTCCGATCGCAATCAGGCTATGTTTTTAGCTTGAATGGAGGAGCAGTGGTGTGGAAGAGTATCAAACAGTCAACTGTTGCTGATTCCACAACAGAAGCCGAGTATGTTGCAGCCTCGGAAGCATCCAAGGAGGCAGTGTGGATTCATAAGTTCGTGAGAGAACTTGGTGTTGTTCCTTCGAGTGCAGATCCTTTGGTTATCTTCTGTGATAACACTGGAGCAATCGCACAAGCAAAGGAACCACGGTCGCACCAGAAGTCCAACACATACAGAGACGGTTTCATTTGATCAGGGAGATCATAGATCGTGGCGAGATCAAGGTCTGCAAGGTTCATACAGATGACAATCTGGCAGACCCGCTTACTAAGCCTCTGGCACAGCAGAAGCATGAGAAGCACTGTAATAATATGGGTTTGAGATTTCTCAACCATTAGATTAAGTGCAAGTGGGAGATTGTTGGGGTATGCCCTTAAGGCTAATGTTTGAGGCCTTGGGAATGTATCAGTATCATGTAATAAACTTTTATGTTTATAAAGGCATGGTTGTTATTCAGTTTGTTACATTGTCTGCTCCAATAATTGTACTTCTGAATAATGTCTCAAAGCTGTTCAGCTGGGCTGACATGCTATAAAGTCCTTAGTCGATATATCTTGGTGAACATGAGACAGCCTTGATATGATTGAGACTAATATGTGTTCTAATCTTATAGGATGCTTCGAGCTTGGAATAAGATGTAGACTCATGGGTACATTGGATGTACTGGACAGACCCTACTAGGATATTCAATTGCTTGTCACAATGTGAATAATCCTTGATTGCGACAAGTGACACATTTCCTCTGACTTGAGATCACTTGTGTTTTCTAAATGATGATTGTCATTGTTTTGAGGTAGTTCAATATCATTTGAAACATAATGATTATAGACTATCTTGGATGGTGAGCTTGAGTCAGGTTAGGGCACTAGTGATAGACATAGGATTGCCGTCTCCTTAATTGGAGTGTGATGTTCTAAAGGGGCCCCCTGGATGAGATGATTTAGAAAAGAGTATGGCCATACCCAGGTGACTATGTTCATCTGATTTAATCATGCTCATCATATTGGAGTTACAAGCTTGACACGCTTGTCCAATAAGAACATCCAGTGGCAAAGGAAACATGCATGCCTTGTGAGTTGGATTCACACTTGTGCTGTGGTTTGGGTGTAGTCTTGGAAGACTCTTTTCTTTATATCGGGAGACAGTGATGTGTTGCTAGATACCCCTCACTGATCGTGATAACGTGAGTTATCGTTACCGACATTTAAAGGAAACCCTCAGGGTCGCACAATTTGATGATATGGCTTACTTAAGTCAGATCGTGTGGACTGAATTGTTCAGGTTCAGTTTAAAGGGATTTAATCTCTGATTGTAAGTGAGATCTGGTCTGATCATGTTTGATTGATTAGGGCTTGAGATCGGTAAGCTTCGATCGAGAGAATGGATGCTAGATCAGTGAGATCAGCAGCATCAAGAGATCGACAGTCAGATCAAGAGCCTTAGGGTTTATTGTGGTCTGGACTGATTGCTTGGTTTATTTGGTTATTAAACCAAACCAAATTGAACCAGCTCATTGAGTGAGCGTGTGGTTCAAATTGAGAGGAGTTTGCGATAGGGGTAAACCCATGATCGCATGTGAGTAAGTGGCTTTCTATTTTTAGAAAGCATGATCACATACGTGACCACTACTCACGTTCACGCCTAAGGCGCTCTACTCCCTCGCTTCTCCTCCTCTCTCATCGCCAACTTGAGTATTCGGCACTTGCACTCTCGTGTGGAGAAGTGTAGACGGAAAAAGGAGGAAGTGTTCGGCCAAGCAAGGTGATCTTTCCCTTCCATTCGACAACGACTTCTTGGAACCTTGCTAGCACAAGGAGCACCAAAGAAGAGTAGGCGACACCAATTGTGTGCGTCACCTTTGGAGAAGGAGCACTTGCGCCTTTCCTTCCAAGACACCATCTAAGCGATGGCAATGGTAAGAATCCCTTTCTAATGAAAGTTGAACATGTTACATGCTATGCGATCTTGTTAGAAATCCTAGATTCCGCTAGAGGTTTTTGTTGTGCCTCCTATAGGGTTTCGCCCCCCCTTGTTCTAGGGGACTTTCATGTATCAGTATCATGTATAAACTCTTAAGTTTATAAAGGCAATGGTTGTTATTCAGTTTGTTACATCATCTGCTGCAATATGTATACTTCTGAATAATGTCTCAATGCTGTTCAGCTAGGCTGACATGCTATATGTCCTTAGTCGAGATATCTTGGTGAACATGAGACAGCCTTGATATGTTTGAGACTAATATGTGTTCTAATCTTATAGGATGCTTCGAGCATGGAATAAGATGTAGACTCATGGGTACATTGGTTGTACTGGACAGACCCTACTAGGATATTCAATTGCTTGTCACAATGTGAATAATCCTTGTATGCAACAAGTGGCACATTTCCTCTAACTTGAGATCACTTGTGTTTCTAAATGATGGTTGTCATTGTTTTGAGGTAGTTCAATATCATTTGAAACATAATGGTTATAGACTATCTTGGATAATGATCATGAGTCAGGTTAGGGCACTAGTGATAGATATAGGATTGCCGTCTCCTTGATTGGAGTGTGATGTTCTACAGGGGCCCCCCTGGATGAGATGATTGAGAAAGTGTATGGCCATACCCAGATGACTATGATCATCTGATCTAATCATGTTCATCATATTGGAGTTACAGGCTTGACTAGCTTGTCCAATAAAAACATCCAGTGGCAAAGGAAACTTGTATGCCTTGTGAGTAGATTCACACTTGTGCTGTGGTTTGGGTGTAGTCTTGGAAGACTCTTTCCTTTATATCGGGAGACAGTGATGTGTTGCTAGATACCCCTCACTGATCGTGATAACGTAAGTTATCGTTACCGACATTTAAAGGAAACCCTTAGGGTCGCACAATTTGATGATATGGCTTACTTAAGTCAGATCGTGTGGACTGAATTGTTTGGGTTCAGTTTAAAAGGGATTTAATCTCTGATTGTAAGTGAGATCTGGTCTGATCATGTTTGATTGATTAGAGCTTGAGATCGGTAAGCTTTGATCGAGAGAATGGATGTTAGATCGGTGAGATCAGCAGCATCAGAGATGAGCGGTTAGATCTGGAACCATTGGGTCCAATTAGATCTAGACCATGACTTGGGCTATTTTGGTTTGGTCTTTGAACCAACCTTATTAGAACCGGTTCACTTAGGTGAACGCTTGGTTCAAAGAGAGTGGCGTATGCGATCGGTTCACTTGATGTAAACGCTTGATCGCATGAGAGTTGAAGGCGAGTTTATGGCTTGCTATTTTTAGAAACCACGCCCCACGTTCAATGTGAACGTTACTCTCGTCGCTCCTCTTCGCTCTTGTTCTCGTGTGGCTTGTGTCAACGAGAGATAGAGAAGCATTCGGCCAAGGAGAATTCGCCAAGCAACTCATCTCATTTCCCTCACGGATCGAGACCTCTTGGAGCCTTGCTAGCACAAGGAGTACCAAGGGAGTAGGCGACTTCTTCATCTAGTGTGCACATCCTTTGGAGGAGATCCTCTCGCTCTCTCTTCTTCCAAATCGCCGTCCAAGCGAAATGGCTATGGTATGAATCCAATCTTTATGAAGTTGATCATGTGTTCTTGCTAATGATCTTATGAAACCCTTGATTCCGCATGAAATTTTATTTGCGCCACTTATTGGGTTTCGCCCCCCCCCTCTAGAAAGGGGTCTTACACCATAGTCATATTTCTGCATGTTTTCAGCATTTCTCTGCATCCTACGTTTCCCCTTGTTTGTGCATGGTGACCACAAGGTCGCAAGTTATGTCGTCCCAATTTCTGGAAACCATCCCTGAAACCCAAGTGTCGGTCCCACCCATCTTAAGTCCTGGTAAGCATTATTGTTGAATTAAATAAAATTATTGACTGTGATATTTTATTAGGATTCAAGTAAAATTTATTGATTGTTAGTTATTTGATTTGTGATTGGTTGTCAATTTATTGTAAATTAATTAGAGGTTATTTGTTTGATTATTGGCTGTTAATTTATGATAAATTATTATTAGTTGTTCATGATAAATTAATTAGGATTTATGGGTTGTAAGTTGTAAGTTAATTAATTTGAAATTATTGGTTAATTAATTAGATCTTATTGGTTAATTAAATCCTTATTGGATGTTAATTAAATCCTTAATGGATTTCGTTAAGTGAAGGGTTAGTGGATGTTAAATTAATTAGTTAACTAACTTATTGGATATTGGTTTAACTCTTATTGGACTTTCACTTAAACTAAGGGATTATTGGGTTAATGGGTTAGACCCTTTTGAATTAATTGGTTAGAGGGTTAAACATTAAAAACCGAAACTTAAGTGGGTAATTTCGGTTAGGGTGGAGACTTTGGCGATTTTTTTTGGCTTGAAGAAAACTTGGGCGACGGCTAAGGAGGAGTGGGCGATTCTTGGAGGCGAAAATTTCTTCTTCCTCTTCCTTTTCTTCCTTTGGCCGGCATCTTGGTGTTGGAGGTGTTCCTTGTCAATTGTTGGCGTCTTCCTAGGAGCATTCCAAGGTCTTAGACGAATTCTTGTGGAAGTTTTCACCTTGGTATTTTCGGTTTAGGAGGTGAGTGGAATGTCTTATTTGATCTATTAGTTTGGTTGCGTTTGTGAATTGATACAATTGAATTATTGGAATTTTTATCATGTTAAAACCGAAACTCAAGATGTATTTTTCATGTGAACCAAATTCAAGATGTTCTTCATGGGAACCGAATCTTTGATAATTACTCATGATAATCCGAAATTTTGATGATTTTCCTTATGAAATCCGAAAGTTGATAACATGAAATTTAAGGTATTTTATAGGAATTTTGGTAGCCTTAAATCATTGAATTTTGGGTATGAAGTTCTTGTTAATTATGGTTAAACCGAAATTGATGTTTGTAGTTAACATGAAAACCGAAATCTTGATGTTCTTGATAATTGTTTATGAAAACCGAAATTGATGTTTGTAATTAACATGAAAACCGAAACCTTGATGACCTTGATAATGGTCTATGAAAACCGAATCTTGGTATTTGTAGTTAATATGTTACATGTGGTAATTTGTAAAGTAATTTATGTGAATACATGTTTTAGTTTTGTTAATTTTATGGATAGTTTGTATGATCTCATGTTTTGGTTTTATGTTAATTTTTATGGATGCTTGTTAACTGAATTATTGAGAAATTGTTTGAGAAAACTTGAGTGATAACATAGCAAAATTCGATTAAACTTATCAGCATGAAATCTAAGGACTACACTATATCATGTGATATTCGAATATGAAATATTATGTATTTATTATGTGATTTGTGGGTCATGTGAATTTTTAACAATATATGTGATCTTGTGAATTTTGAACAATATGTGTGATTATGTGAATTTGGAAAAAAAAAAATTATAGGTTATGTGAATTTGGAAAATTATGTGATTATGTGATGGTTAGGACTAAGGCTAGGTGTAACTATGAACTCAAGGGGATAGTCCTTATGTGTTAAGTTAAGGGTTTGAATTTCAGCCCTGTATTGTGATATGTGAGGAGGTTGATGTTCAGCCTGCCTATTATGATTATTGTGATGGGGGTTGATGTTCAGCCTGCCCGATGTGATTTTTGTGATGACTATCCTAGAGTCTAGTTGACACTTAGGAGTCCACCTTTGTGAAATATGTTCACCTATGTGAAATATGAAATAAGATGTGTCTGTTGTCCAGTAGGAACCTTTTGGGAGAACGGGATTTGACCCAAAGTGCCATGTCTTGGTCAGACAGGGGCCACCTCTTGATGTCATTTCTCTTTTATGTGATGGAGTAATATAAGACCCAAAGTGCCATGTCTTGATCAGACAGGGGCCACCTCTTGATGTCGTTACTCTTTATGTGATGGGGTGATATAAGACCCAAAGTGCCATGTCTTGATCAGACAGGGGCCACCTCTTGATGTCGTCACTCTGATGTGTTATGGGGTGAGGGACCAAAGTGCCACGTCGTGACCTGGCGGGGGCCACCTCTTGATTCTACTCACTATCCATGTTTATGTGTTGCATGCGGCTCCCAGTGCTTTGGCCAAGCCGGGTTAGACCATATTGGTCACTACTGAATATGCTGGACAACTAGGTTGATTATGTATTGGTGTGTTTAGTGGTTTAGAGTATAACTCTAGAACCTGAGTTTGTGAACCTAAGTTATATGTGTTTAGTTGGTTTAAAATATATGTGTTTAATTGGGTTAGAGTAAAACTCTAGAACCTGAGTTTGTGAACATGAGTTTGTTATATGCTAGTGTGTACATCTGACAGTATATATGATTTCTGTTTCTTTATTTTGTTATATGTTGACATATGTTCATGTTAAAGATTTTTAAAATAATCTGCCTATATTTTTGAGTGTATGTTATGGATGGTCGATTTAGACTATCCACTCACTGGGCTGTGTAGCTCACCCCTCATTATTTTTAGGTATAGAGCAGGGGCGCAGTTAGCATGATATTGATGTTGTGATTTATGCTTATAATGCCGATTGTGGACCTATGTTTATGCTTAATTAATTTGAGGCCGGCTGTGGCCGAATATGAATTTTATGAACTATGTGAACCATGTGAACTATGTGAAATTGTGTTGCCAGTTATGGCAGTCTTGTGAATTTGATTTTTGTGTCACCGCGGGCTTCAGCCTGGTTTCGGTGTTTGGTATGGGTTTATAAAATCGATTTTGTGATTTTGTTTTGATTTTCGGCTTGTTGTACATCCTGTGAAATCGGTTTTGATACAACTGTAACTTGCATATGTCTAGTGCAAGTATTGCCTGGTGGCAGGTACCTTTATGGATTTTATGAATTGTAATCGGTTTTGATATAACTGTAACTTGCATATGTCTAGTGCAAGTATTGCGTGGTGGCAGGTACTCTTATGAGATTTGTGTTTTGTGAATTTGTATGTGTGGATTTATGGAATTTTTCAGATCGTGTTTTTTCTTGAACTCGGTTTTACCTAGCATATGATCGATCTTATATGAAACATCCTGTATTATTGTGAATTGTGCCATTTGTTTGGGGTTAAGAATGTGGGATGTTACAGAATGGTATCAGAGCAGTTGGCTAGCTAAAACTTAGTTTGGGGGAAAACATGTTTGTGTATTGCTAGACACCGGATAGGTTTATGTTTGTTTTCCTGACTGTGGTATGTGTGTGTCACAAGCGCTATGCCTCGCTTGTGAGTGAATTCCAGAAACTGGGTCCCAACTTTGTTTATGGGGGCTCAGAATCCAGTACTGCTGAGAACTGGCAGTTGTGCTTGGAAAAGATTTTCCAAGTCATGCGCTGCTCAGATGAGGATAAGTTATGTCTGACCACCTATATGATGCGTAGTGACGCAGATGAGTGGTGGAAAGGCGTGGTGAGACTTGCCGAAGAAAGACATGAGACTGTAGATTGGCCTTACTTCTTGTCTCGATTTAACGAGAAGTACTTCCCAGATAGTTTGGTAGAGGACCGAGAGGTGGCATTTATTCACCTGGAGCAGGGTGATATGAATGTGGACCAGTATGAATTACAGTTCACGAAATTGGGAAAGTATGCTCCTCATCTGATAAACACTAAAAAGAGGAGAGCTACCAAGTTTCTCAGAGGTCTCAGATGGGACATTAGAGAGCAGGTTGGTGCTCAACATTTGGAGACCTATGTTGAGACTGTTGGGCGAGCACGCACCATTGAGAGGTATATATCTGAGAGGAGTTCTCATGTTGCCGTGGCAGTGGTTCCTGCAGCTGAGGCGGCGGTTCCTCAGTATGGCAGTGGCGGCAAGGGTAAGAAGTACCCTAAACATAAGGACTACAAAAAGAGCAGGTATAAGCCTTACTCTTACAAGGCACCGCAGCAGTCCAGGGATACACCGCAGCAGTTCAGGGATGCCAGGGATGTAAGAAACGGTATCACAGAGGACCGGACTTGTAGTTATTGTGGGCTCAAGGGACATCTAGTGAAAGACTGCCATAAGAAGAATGGTGTATGTTTCAGGTGTAAGAAACCAGGACACATGGCTAAGGACTACAAAGAACCTGAGATGCAACCTAGAGGCGCAGATAAGCCTACAGTCCAGACTAGAGTGTATGCTGTGGCTGAGAAGGATACACGAGCTTCCCGATCCGTCGTGGAAGGTACTTTATTCGTATTTGATCAGTTAGCCCGCATATTATTTGACCCTGGTGCAAATTTATCTTTTGTATCTGTTAAGTTTGCTGCATGTTTACCTGTTGTACCTAAGATGCTAGATTATGTTGTGTCTGTGAGTACTCCCTTAGGAAAATCATTATCTACAGATACTGTTTGTGCTGACTGTGTAGTACATGTAGAGAGTTATGAGTTTCTGGTAGATCTAATCCTCCTAGACATGCAAGACTATGATGTCATTCTAGGTATGGACTGGTTGTCTTCGCATCATGCCTCTGTGGATTGCTTTGAGAAAGTGATCACTTTGAATATGCTTGATGGGAATCGGATTTTTGTGAGAGGTCTAGTGTCAGACCAAGGACCACATGTGATATCTTTCCTGCAGGCCAGGAAGTTACTTGCTAGTGGGTGCAAGGGTTATCTTGCACATGTTAAGGTGCAGGATGATTCTACTTCTGATCTGACTCAGATGGCGGTGGTGAAAGAATTTCCTGATGTGTTCTCTGAAGAATTTTCAGGCTTGCCACCAATTAGAGAAGTGGAGTTTGGCATTGAGTTGGCGCCAGGTACGGCACCTATCTCCAGAGCTCCTTATCGTATGGCTACTTCAGAGTTGGCCGAGCTTAAGAAACAACTGGAGGAATTGTTAGAGAAAGGGTATATTCGGCCTAGTGCTTCACCTTGGGGAGCGCCAGTGCTATTTGTGAAGAAGAAAGATGGAAGCCTAAGGATGTGTATAGACTACAGGCAGCTTAACCAAGTGACTATCAAGAATAAGTATCCTCTTCCCAGAATTGATGATCTGTTTGATCAATTACAGGGAGCTACAGTGTTCTCTAAGATTGATCTGAGATCAGGGTATTATCAGCTTAGAGTCAAGGATGAGGATATATTTAAGACTGCTTTCAGGACCAGGTATGGGCATTTCGAATTTTTAGTTATGCCTTTTGGACTGACGAATGCACCTGCTGTCTTCATGGATTTGATGAACAGGGTATTCCATGAGTTGCTTGACTCTTGTGTGGTGGTCTTTATAGACGATATATTGGTGTACTCTCAGACTACCTCAGATCATGTCAGTGATTTGCGCAGAGTATTGGAGATCTTGAGGAAGAACCGATTATATGCCAAGGCTAGTAAGTGTGAATTCTGGCTGGAAAAGATTAGTTTCCTTGGGCATGTGATTTCTGGTCAAGGGGTGTCTGTGGATCCAGTTAAAGTGCAAGCTATCCTTAATTGGGGAAGACCGACTAGTGCTACTGAGATCAGGAGTTTTCTGGGTTTGGCAGGTTACTACCGGCGATTTGTTGAGGGATTCTCCAAGCTGGCGGGTCCTTTAACTAAATTAACCAGAA
Source organism: Costus lasius (assembly GCA_027563935.2). NCBI lineage: Eukaryota > Viridiplantae > Streptophyta > Magnoliopsida > Zingiberales > Costaceae > Costus > Costus lasius. The sequence goes on from CM050446.2 coordinate 47,713,567, forward strand.
AGGAAGCTAAGTTTATTTGGGATGATAAGTGTGAAGAGAGTTTTCAAGAGCTGAAAAGGAGATTGACTAGTACACCGATCCTCATTATTCCTAGTGATGGGGAAAGGTTTACTGTTTATACAGATGCTTCTGGCAAAGGGTTGGGTTGTGTCTTGATGCAGAAGGGTTCTGTAGTAGCCTATGCTTCGAGACAACTGAAGGAGTATGAATTGAACTACCCTACTCATGATTTAGAGTTGGCGGCCGTAGTCTTTGCTTTGAAGATATGGCATCACTATTTGTTGGGTCAGGAGTTTGATCTGTTCACTGATCACCAGAGTCTCAAGTATATCTTCACTCAGAAGGACTTGAACATGAGACAGAGAAGATGGATGGAGTTGATCAAAGACTATGACTTCTCTATTCAGTATCAGGCTGGAAAGGCCAATGTGGTGGCGGATGCTCTGAGCAGACATCCAGTTACTTCAGTAGCTGCTTTACGAGTCAGTGAGTGGCAGTTACTGCAGGAGTTCAGCGATCTCAGGATCAGTGTTACTCCTAGAGTTCAGTCGGGTTATGTGGCTTTTCTCAGAGTACAGTCTGCTTTGTTGCAGAAGATCAGAGATCAGCAGTCTGTGGATCCGAGATTAGTTCAGATCAGGGATAGTCTGGTTGATGGCGCAGTTCAGGATTTTAGCCTGTCTGATGATGGTATTCTTCGGTTTCGTGGAAGGGTATGTGTCCCTGAGGAACCGAGCTTGAGGAAAGAAATATTGGAGGACAGCCATAACTCCAAATATTCTCTACATCCTGGCGTGACTAAGATGTATCAGGACCTCAAGAAAAGTTTTTGGTGGCCGGGTATGAAGAAAGAAGTGCTTGATTTTGTCTCTAGGTGTTTGACCTGTCAGACTATAAAGGCCGAACACCAGAAGCCTGGGGGTTTGTTGCAGTCTCTTCCTATTCCTGAGTGGAAGTGGGAATGCATCAGCATGGTTTTTGTATGTGGTTTGCCCAGAACTAGATTGGGTCATGATGCTATTTGGGTGATTGTTGATAGACTTACTAAATCAGCCCATTTTCTTCCGATCAAGATGAATTATTCTCTAGAGAGACTGGCTAGATTATATATTGATGAGATAGTCAGACTGCATGGAGTTCCGGTTGATATTGTGTCTGATAGGGACTCTCGATTTTTGTCCAAATTTTGGAAGAGTTTACAGGAGGGTTTGGGTACTAAGTTGAGTTTTAGTACAGCATACCATCCTCAGTCTGATGGCCAGACGGAGCGTACTATACAGACTCTAGAAGATTTGTTGAGAGCCTATGTGGTTGATTGGAGTTCTGAGTGGAACCGGGATCTATCTTTGATAGAGTTCACGTATAATAATAGTTTCCACTCCAGTATTCTGATGGCTCCTTATGAGGCTTTGTATGGGAGAAGGTGTAGGACTCCCTTGTGTTGGGAAGAAACTGGTGACAGGATGATTTTGAGATCCGATGCAGTTCAAGAGACTACTGATAAAGTCAGAGAGATCCAGGATAAGTTGAAAATTGCTCGGAACAGACAGAAGAGTTATGCTGATGACCGTCGTCGTCCTTTGGAGTTTATGGTAGGAGACCATGTGTTCTTGAAGGTGTCGCCTACTAAGGGGTTATGAGGTTTGGCAAAAAGGGCAAGTTGAGCCCTAGGTTTGTAGGCCCTTTTGATATTATTGAGAGAGTTGGTCCAGTGGCTTACCGATTGGCTTTACCTTCTGCTATGGATCATGTGCATAATGTGTTCCATGTCTCTGTTTTGAGGAAATATCATCTTGATCCATCTCATGTGTTGGAGTTGGAACCTCTTCAGATTCAGAGTGACTTGACATTCGAGGAAAGACCTCTCCGGATTGTTGATAGAAAAGATAAAGTCCTGAGGAACAAGACTATACCTTTGGTAAAGGTTATCTGGGGGAATCAGTCGGTTGAGGAGGCGACTTGGGAGACTGAAGCTGATATGAGGAAAAATTATGCTTACCTCTTTGATGATATGGATGCTGAGCTTTAGAGGACTAAAGCTTTATAAGGAGGGAGGAATGTAAGATCCAAGGATCTTAAGTCCTGGTAAGCATTATTGTTGAATTAAATAAAATTATTGACTGTGATATTTTATTAGGATTCAAGTAAAATTTATTGATTGTTAGTTATTTGATTTGTGATTGGTTGTCAATTTATTGTAAATTAATTAGAGGTTATTTGTTTGATTATTGGCTATTAATTTATGATAAATTATTATTAGTTGTTCATGATAAATTAATTAGGATTTATGGGTTGTAAGTTGTAAGTTAATTAATTTGAAATTATTGGTTAATTAATTAGATCTTATTGGTTAATTAAATCCTTATTGGATGTTAATTAAATCCTTAATGGATTTCGTTAAGTGAAGGGTTAGTGGATGTTAAATTAATTAGTTAACTAACTTATTGGATATTGGTTTAACTCTTATTGGACTTTCACTTAAACTAAGGGATTATTGGGTTAATGGGTTAGACCCTTTTGAATTAATTGGTTAGAGGGTTAAACATTAAAAACCGAAACTTAAGTGGGTAATTTCGGTTAGGGTGGAGACTTTGGCGATTTTTTTTGGCTTGAAGAAAACTTGGGCGACGGCTAAGGAGGAGTGGGCGATTCTTGGAGGCGAAAATTTCTTCTTCCTCTTCCTTTTCTTCCTTTGGCCGGCATCTTGGTGTTGGAGGTGTTCCTTGTCAATTGTTGGCGTCTTCCTAGGAGCATTCCAAGGTCTTAGACGAATTCTTGTGGAAGTTTTCACCTTGGTATTTTCGGTTTAGGAGGTGAGTGGAATGTCTTATTTGATCTATTAGTTTGGTTGCGTTTGTGAATTGATACAATTGAATTATTGGAATTTTTATCATGTTAAAACCGAAACTCAAGATGTATTTTTCATGTGAACCAAATTCAAGATGTTCTTCATGGGAACCGAATCTTTGATAATTACTCATGATAATCCGAAATTTTGATGATTTTCCTTATGAAATCCGAAAGTTGATAACATGAAATTTAAGGTATTTTATAGGAATTTTGGTAGCCTTAAATCATTGAATTTTGGGTATGAAGTTCTTGTTAATTATGGTTAAACCGAAATTGATGTTTGTAGTTAACATGAAAACCGAAATCTTGATGTTCTTGATAATTGTTTATGAAAACCGAAATTGATGTTTGTAATTAACATGAAAACCGAAACCTTGATGACCTTGATAATGGTCTATGAAAACCGAATCTTGGTATTTGTAGTTAATATGTTACATGTGGTAATTTGTAAAGTAATTTATGTGAATACATGTTTTAGTTTTGTTAATTTTATGGATAGTTTGTATGATCTCATGTTTTGGTTTTATGTTAATTTTTATGGATGCTTGTTAACTGAATTATTGAGAAATTGTTTGAGAAAACTTGAGTGATAACATAGCAAAATTCGATTAAACTTATCAGCATGAAATCTAAGGACTACACTATATCATGTGATATTCGAATATGAAATATTATGTATTTATTATGTGATTTGTGGGTCATGTGAATTTTTAACAATATATGTGATCTTGTGAATTTTGAACAATATGTGTGATTATGTGAATTTGGAAAAAAAAAAATTATAGGTTATGTGAATTTGGAAAATTATGTGATTATGTGATGGTTAGGACTAAGGCTAGGTGTAACTATGAACTCAAGGGGATAGTCCTTATGTGTTAAGTTAAGGGTTTGAATTTCAGCCCTGTATTGTGATATGTGAGGAGGTTGATGTTCAGCCTGCCTATTATGATTATTGTGATGGGGGTTGATGTTCAGCCTGCCCGATGTGATTTTTGTGATGACTATCCTAGAGTCTAGTTGACACTTAGGAGTCCACCTTTGTGAAATATGTTCACCTATGTGAAATATGAAATAAGATGTGTCTGTTGTCCAGTAGGAACCTTTTGGGAGAACGGGATTTGACCCAAAGTGCCATGTCTTGGTCAGACAGGGGCCACCTCTTGATGTCATTTCTCTTTTATGTGATGGAGTAATATAAGACCCAAAGTGCCATGTCTTGATCAGACAGGGGCCACCTCTTGATGTCGTTACTCTTTATGTGATGGGGTGATATAAGACCCAAAGTGCCATGTCTTGATCAGACAGGGGCCACCTCTTGATGTCGTCACTCTGATGTGTTATGGGGTGAGGGACCAAAGTGCCACGTCGTGACCTGGCGGGGGCCACCTCTTGATTCTACTCACTATCCATGTTTATGTGTTGCATGCGGCTCCCAGTGCTTTGGCCAAGCCGGGTTAGACCATATTGGTCACTACTGAATATGCTGGACAACTAGGTTGATTATGTATTGGTGTGTTTAGTGGTTTAGAGTATAACTCTAGAACCTGAGTTTGTGAACCTAAGTTATATGTGTTTAGTTGGTTTAAAATATATGTGTTTAATTGGGTTAGAGTAAAACTCTAGAACCTGAGTTTGTGAACATGAGTTTGTTATATGCTAGTGTGTACATCTGACAGTATATATGATTTCTGTTTCTTTATTTTGTTATATGTTGACATATGTTCATGTTAAAGATTTTTAAAATAATCTGCCTATATTTTTGAGTGTATGTTATGGATGGTCGATTTAGACTATCCACTCACTGGGCTGTGTAGCTCACCCCTCATTATTTTCAGGTATAGAGCAGGGGCGCAGTTAGCATGATATTGATGTTGTGATTTATGCTTATAATGCCGATTGTGGACCTATGTTTATGCTTAATTAATTTGAGGCCGGCTGTGGCCGAATATGAATTTTATGAACTATGTGAACCATGTGAACTATGTGAAATTGTGTTGCCAGTTATGGCAGTCTTGTGAATTTGATTTTTGTGTCACCGCGGGCTTCAGCCTGGTTTCGGTGTTTGGTATGGGTTTATAAAATCGATTTTGTGATTTTGTTTTGATTTTCGGCTTGTTGTACATCTTGTGAAATCGGTTTTGATACAACTGTAACTTGCATATGTCTAGTGCAAGTATTGCCTGGTGGCAGGTACCTTTATGGATTTTATGAATTGTAATCGGTTTTGATATAACTGTAACTTGCATATGTCTAGTGCAAGTATTGCGTGGTGGCAGGTACTCTTATGAGATTTGTGTTTTGTGAATTTGTATGTGTGGATTTATGGAATTTTTCAGATCGTGTTTTTTCTTGAACTCGGTTTTACCTAGCATATGATCGATCTTATATGAAACATCCTGTATTATTGTGAATTGTGCCATTTGTTTGGGGTTAAGAATGTGGGATGTTACACTCGGAAGGGAGTAGAACCCATTTAGAGTCTTTGGCTACGCTTGAAGCACGTGTAGACGCCAAGTTGGATCCGCTGTCCGCACGCTTGGAATCCCACGAAGGGAATACAAGCGTGATATTTCAACAAATTATGGCAAGGATCCATAGCCTCGCAAGTCGCCTGAGCCATCGGAGCATAGGCGCTCCAACCCGGTTAATCCACCTCCGTTCGCAAACCCAGCCCCATCGACTAGAGAGTTGCCTCCCTGTGGCCGCGAGTCTTCGAAGATGAGTATGGCCACCTATGACCTCATAAGGTCCAGGGGGACCTAGGTTATGGGGATGAACCCCTAGATGAGGATGATGTGTGGGCCGCACAAGGGCCCCAACCCAATGGTCGCTTTGGGCACCGTGGGCTGGACAAAGGGCCCCAACCTGACACCAGGTAGAGCGCCCTCGCTTGGAGGACGATTTCCGTTGCTACATTCGAAACACCCCCGTGCCCTTTGCAGGTGGTCTTGACCCATCACAATTCCTCGACTGGGCCACATCTGTTGACTCTTACTTCGACCTTAGTGATTGGCCTCCCCACTCGCATGTTAGGTATGTGTGCACCTTGCTCGAAGGCCCTGCGTGTTTGCATTGGGCAAACGTGGAGTGCCAAAATGTGCAACAAGCCCTTCCTCCCATCACCACTTGGGAAGAAATGTGGTATCGCCTCCACGAGTGATATGTACCCCCCCCCCTCCTATAGGTAGTGTTCCTTGATCAGTATAGTAGCCTACACCAAGGATCGGGCACCGTCGAGGAATATTGCCTCACCTTTAAAATGCTACAACTCCGGTGTAACTTATAGGAGGAACCTGAGTTAGTTTTATCGAAATTTATGAATGGTCTCCGCACGGATATCCGTCGCACCCTACCCACGTATAGCTCAGAGACGTTCGACCTGGCCTTCCAGCGCACTCGCGATATCGAGTATGACCTTTGGGCTACGAATAGGCGCAGCGAGTCCGGACCCCTTAGGTGCCCTCATTTGAGCGGGCCTCCTCATGCCCAATCTCGACCCGAGCGCCACGAGCCTCAATCCGTCCCACGGCCCACGCCTGCGGCCCATCACTCCCCTAGGCATTCAGCCCCCGATGCCCCATCTTCTCGCCCCACTTGGGGGGAGAAGGGGAAGGCCCCACTTGTCAGCCCGACTAGTTGAGTCAACTGTTACAACTGCCTGCAGCCGGGCCATTGTTGTTTCCTAAAGTGCACGGATACTCAAAGTAATATTTAAGATATCGAATCACCGAGACCTTGTTGTTAAGTACTGACTAATTGAATTTTCACTAGCTAAGCAAATCGAGAATTGTGTAGATAGCAATCGAATGGTAATCAGATTGAGAGAATTGGGACTAGGGGTTCATCCATCTTGATATTCATAACTAGACATAATTAATGATTCATCAATCTATATTCGTTATGGTTAAGATACATCCCACTTAATCAAGAAACTAACTTGCTATCGCACAGTTAATTTACAAAGAAAGATCCCCACTCTCATGCAAAATCAAATCAATGTTAAGTATAAGCGGACTTTGGTCAAGGAGATAGAGAATCACTCTCGTTCATTCCCTCTCAATACCATGAACTCAAGCAAAACTAAGCACTCTCGCACCTTAGTTTCACAGGTTTTACTTAAGGCTTTCTAACAGTCTAACATCTATCTCTAGCATGTTTTCATGTCTGAAGCAATAAAGATTTCTAGGTCATAACATCAACAAGAATTAAACTTCTAAAACCTAAAATAAGAACGCAACCAATCTCTTGCGATGGGCTCCTATTATAAACTCTAGGGTTCCAAGTTCTATGATATCATCTTCTCAGTCCATAGCATAAAACTCTAAAGCATGTTAATGTATGATACTAAAAAAGATTAAAGGCATAAATCACTTAAGTAGAATAACCTTAGCAAAGATAGATAGATGTATGAAAAGTTATCTAGTCATTGATATATCAAGAGAATAACACCCCCATGTCCCTAGAGGAAATTAAGCTAGCATGACGGAAGATTCACAGCAAAGCATAGTTTTTGAATGATTAGAGGTAGTAAAGAAGGAGTAAAAATTACAAAACTGGGTTGCAACAGAATTGCAACCCGAAATTGCTTTCACAATCGTGATGAATAGTGTCGTGAGTGTGTTTTTGTTGATTTCTCCCTCGATCGGCTTCCTTTCAATATGAAACTTCAGTGGCGTGTTCTTCTTCCTCAGGGCGAGCTTCGTTCCAAAAATCAAGGCCGGAGATGATTGGAGTAGGGAATGACGGCGAACCCTAGCGCAGCGGTGAATTCTCTAAATTCTCTCTAAGTCATGGATGAAAATTGGTCCCTCTGCTTCGAAATTACTCGCCTACTTATGCTGAGTCTTCCCCTTCTTTTGGATCTTCAATTGGGTCTCTAAATCTCGAGAAATCGAGTTTTTAAATTTGCGGCGGAAAACACAGAAATCTGGGTTTACAAATATGGTACCGTATATGGAATACGGTAGTGCCGTATTTTCATTCTGTGAGTTCTGAGTAGAAGATACGGTGCCGTGAAGATGTCGCCTTATAGTACAGTAGTGCCGTATTCTTGCTGAAGTCTTCTGGTCAGGATTGCCACAAAATACAGCACCGTGCAATTTCTTACGACAGTGCTGTGTTTTTGTCAAACTCTTCTGGTTGAAAATGCTGAATAATACGGTACCGTGCGATTTCATACGATAGTGCCATATTCTTGACGAAACTCTCTGGTTGAAAACGCCGAATAATATGGTACCATGCGATTTCATACGGCAATGTCGTATTTCACCCAAAACGTCCCATGCGAAATACAGTACCGTGACGGTTTTGTTCCAAAATACGGCAATGCCGTATTTTTGCTAGAAGAACCCTTTTGAGTTGAAATTTTATGGGTAGACTCCTCTTGATGGTTAGAACTCATTCATGCATTGAGATTGCTCGAAAACCGGTGATAATGATGCCTTTTTGCCTGAAATTGATCAAAAACTAATGATGGTGTATATTCCGAAGTATATGATAAAAAAGGTATAAAAACAAAGCAAAAGAGTAAGATCATGGCTCAAAAGACTACTAAATAAGTATGAAAAACACTATGAAATTTAGAGTCATTAGCCATCTGTCCCGCAACTGCCATAAGAAGTCCCCCACCGCGGACAAAACCCCTGCCCGTGTCGCCACTATCGCCCACGAGCCTGTGGAGCACGATGTAGAGGATGAGTGCTACACGATTGGCGATGAGTTAGGTCACCCCACGCTTGTGGTTGTGTGGTGCACCCTTGTCTAAACCCCACCCTCTGAGGATTGGAGGCGCTTTAGTTTCTTCATGAGTTACATCAAGTGTAATGGACACTAGTGCAAGATCGTCATTGATGGGGGTAGTAGCCTGAACGTGGTCTTGCAGACCGCGATTGCACGCTTTGGTCTTCTCCTTGAACCCCACCCTAAGCCCTATTCCATCACGTGGGTGGACACGTCGAGTCTTCCGGTCACCCACCGGTGTCAAGTTTCCATCGCTTTTGGGGCCTATCGTGAGAAGGTGTGGTGTGATGTGGCGACTATGGATGTCGCCCATGTCCTCTTAGGACGTCCTTGGCTCTACGATAGGGATGTGACCCACTATGGCCGGTCGAACACTTACGTGTTTGACCACAATGACTAGAAAATCTACTTGATCCCAACTTCGCCCAAGGAGCTTCGCGCGTCCATATCTAAGGGACTGATTACTCCATCGGTGCCTACCCCTCTGACCCCAGCCAGAGTGTCCCTCATGCGTACCCCCGCACTTGTGCACGAGGCCCATGAGTCCAAGGTCATGTACGCGCTCATGATCCATGAAGCACTGGATCCCGTTGCGTCCGCGGGCACGACGCCTCCGGCTAAGGTGCCCGCCCTCCTCTATGAATTCTCCGACATTAACCCTGAGGACTTGCCCCATGGTCTTCCCCCAGCTAGGGAGATTTAACACGTGATTGACCTTCTCCCGAGAGCACCCCTCCCCAACCTGCCACACCATCGTCTCAACCCAACCAAACATGCTGAATTGCAATGTCAAATCGATGACCTCCTCACTAATGGGTACATTCGCAAGAACTTGAGTCCTTGCGCAGTCCCAGCCTTGCTCACGCCCAAGAAGGATGGGTTGTGGCGCATGTGCATAGACAGCCGTGCCATTAATCGGATCACCGTTAAGTATAGGTTTTCTATACCACGACTTTACGATATGGTGGACCTAGTCTCCAGTGCGTCCTAGTTTTCCAAACTGGACCTTCGAAGCGGATATTACCAAGTCTGTATTCGTGAGGGCGACGAAAGGAAAACCGCATTCAAGACCATGGAATGTCTCTATGAGTTGCTTGTAATGCCATTTGGGCTGTCTAACGCCCCATCCACCTTCATGAGGCTTATGAGTCAAGTCCTCAAACCCTATATGGGCAAATTCTTGGTCGTTTAATTTTGACGACATCCTGATTTTTAGCCGAACCCAAGAGGACCATTTGGACCACCTTCACGCTACGTTTGACCTCCTGCGCAAGGAGCGCCTCTTCCTTAACGTGAATAAGTGTTCCTCCATGACCAACCGAGTCCACTTCTTGGGCTACATCGTCTCCGATGAGGGCCTTTCTTTCGACCCCGCTAAGGTTGAGACGATCCGGCACTGGCCCAAGCATCGCACTGTCTCTGATATCCGTAGCTTCCTGGGTCTTGCGGGCTTTTACCGCCGCTTCATTCGCGGGTTCAGCACACTTGGAACCCCGCTGACCCAACGGCTTTCTAAGGTTGACTTCGTGTGGACTACGGCCACTCAACTAGCCTTTGAGTCCCATAAGGATGCCATCACCACTGCCCCTGTCCTGTGCCTCCCTGACTTCGCCAAAGTTTTTGAGGTCGCATGTGACGCCTTTGGTACTGGTATCAGGGGTTGCCTTAGTCAAGTAGGTTACCCAGTTACCTTCTTTAGTGAGAAACTGAACGCTGCTCACCAGCGTTATTCGACCTACGACAAGGAGTTTTATGCCATAGTTTTGTCGCTTCGGCAGTGGAGGCACTATCTCCTCCATCGAGAGTTCGTCCTGTATAGTGACCACCAGGCCTTGTCTTTTCTAAATGCTCAAAAAAAGTTGAGCGCCTGCCATCCCAAGTGGGTCGAGTACTTGCAACAGCACTCCTTTATGATCAATCACAAGGCGGGCAAAGAAAACATTGTTGCGGACACTCTGAGTCGAGTCCATAACCTTCTGTGTGCTATCCGTGCCCGGGTCAATACTTTTGGCCATGTTAAGGATGAGTATGCCACCTGTCCTGATTTCGGCATCACGTATGCCACCTTGACTGCGTCACTTGTCCCCGAGTCGTCGTATCAGCTCTGTGAAGGCTATCTCTTCCTTGGGAATCGCCTGTGCATTCCCTGGTCCTCCCATCGCGACCACCTGCTCCTCGAGCTACATGCAGGTGGCATCGCCGGCCACCATGGCTGCGACAAGACCTTCGAGATGGCCGAGGAATGCCTCTTTTGGCCATCCCTTCGCAGGGATGTAGAGGGCATTGTGCACCATTGTGTCACGTGTTAATTGGTCAAGCCTCGTCCTCTGAACATGGGTCTCCGCACACCCCTACCTGTCGCTGATGCTCCATGGTACAACATCAGCATAGACTTTGTCCTAGGGCTACCCCGGACCACCTCACGCTTCGATTCCATCTATGTGGTTGTAGATCGGTTCTCAAAGATGGCCCCTTTTATCCCCTGTTCGCAGATAGCGGATGCATCCCATGTAGCACACCTCTTCTTCAAGGAGATTGTCCGTCTCCATGGCCTCCCCAAGACCATCTTGTCCGATCGTGACATGTGCTTTGTGAACCACTTCTGACACTCACTTTGGGCCCTCTTGGTGATGCAGGGGGGATAAACACAAAACCAAGGTGCATGCAAACAACGCTTTGTAAAAATAGTTTTTTTGTATTTTGTAATAAAAACCCGAAATTACTGCTAACGGAGTTGGAAAATATTTTTTTGGTATTTGATAAATAGAGAAATCGAAACTAAATTACTTTAAACTACAAACTTAAAAGACACTTAAACTATGAAACGAAATTACTAGAAGAAATACTCACAGTGCGATCCTTGAGGATAGAAGGATCGTGACGTCCCGGTCTTTAACGGTCCTACTCTGATGGAAGGAGTTGCATCATTACAAGCAAACACAGACAAACGAGATCCGCACATACCACGGATTCATATTACAAAACAAGAACTAAGGGGGAGGTTAAGCCTCACAAGTTCCCTTAACACTTTAACTAAAGAGAGTGGGGAAGAAGAGGGAAGAAGAGATGGCGCCAAGAAGATCTCCCAATCCTTGTTTTCCTACAACAAGTTCTTTGATTAGTGTAGAAACAAGTTCTAGAAACAAAGAGGGGAGAAAGGGGGAAAGAACTTAGCCGATTAGGGTTTTGATGATGTTGCTCTTCATGCTAGCCGAAAGTGAAGGATCCATTGGAGGCCTTTGTTGTTGCCGAGATCAAAGGATGAGGGAACCTCCTTAGAGTCTCGCCAAGGTGTGCAAATCCTCCAAGGGTGAATGCGTTGAGGGCTTGATGATGGGGGTAGAGGCCATGACCCACGGAAATATAAGTGGAGCTTAAGGCTACCCTAGTTTATGGGTACCCTAAGGCACCCTTGCATTGCATGCATCATGTAGCTACATATGGTAGGTTTTGTATTTTTCTTTTTATGGAAATTATGTTGCATCATGGTAGGATTAGTGCATGGTAATGTTGCATCATAGTAGGAGTAGTGTAATAAGCATTTACAAGTCATGTGGACAAGCTCAAGGCTAGCTCAAAGCTTACTCAACAAAGCTAGCTCCAAATTTGGAAGGTTCACTTCAAACTAGCTCAAGAGAAGACTTCAAACTCAACTCCACTTCAACTCATGTTCAATGATTCCTTTCCAATTGAAGAGATCCCAGCCCATGGATTTAATTGCGCCAACCTCAACAACAATTGAAGAAATGCTCAATCTAGATCCACAATTCAAGGGGCGCCTAATCTAGATCCACAAATCAAGGGGGACTTCTTCCTTATTCTCATTGCCGCCCAAGCCATTCAAGGAAACATTATCACCTTCTCTTGTCGCCCAAGCAAGAAGAATTCACCAAACAAAGAAGGAATTCAGCCACAACAAAAATGGCAAGTTTCAAAGCCATCCACTCGCTCATTACAATCAAGGAAAGACATTTAAGGAAAGAATTTTGAATTTGAAAACTTCAGCCCCAAAGGAATTCGCCCCAAACCAAAGAAGGAAGGAAAGCTAGCACCTTAGCCGAACATGCAAGAAAGCCTTCAAGCAAATTCGGCCACACCACCTCTACAAACAAATAAGGGAAGTTTTCAAGGCAAATCACAATCAAAGGAGCCATTGCCTCGACAAAGCATTGAAGACTATTATTTTCTTTCTTAATTTGCCTTTTTGTAACGTTGAGGAAAATGTCTACAAACTCTTGTAATCGCATGGAACTTGTAGCAAGATTTGGATAATGAATTGTCGATTAGTTGCCTAGCAACCTTGGGTGCTTGTGTCGCCCTCCCCTTTCCCCTTCTCCTCTGAGGTGCTTGTGTCACCTATCTTCTCTTCTTCCCCAAGGGCCAAGGTTCCCTTCGCTAACCTCTTCTTCAAAGGCTCTCGCCATCTTTGGTGCATGAATCATCTTCTTCCACAAGTGGCGCATCCATTCCCTCATCACCAACCATTGGCGAATCTAATCCATCTCCTTCAACAACACTTGGCACAAAGACCTTCAACCCCTCTCCAAGGATCCACAACTCCAAGGGAACCTCCATGGATCAACTCCTTCAAGACACATAATCGGCCAAGCCTCTCTAACTTGACTCTATTGTTTATTTGCTTGGTTTACCTTTGCTTAACTTGTTAAATCTTGTAGGTGGCGCAAGGGAGATCATCTTCTCACCTCAAGGGATAATCAACCTCAAGTGGCGCATCTTCAACCCTAAAGATCTCAACCACTCTTGCTTGGATAATCTTCAACCGAAACTCTTCCCTTCAATCCTAGTTTGCATTTAATGCTTATTTGATTTATCTCATCACTAATAGACTTCATTTGTTCCTAGAAGCTCTCGACATCAAAGGGGGATCCACAAGATGAGACATCTTCAATGACTCAACCATGTCCGAAACTTGAAGAGTCTTCTTCCATCCAAGACTTGGCGCCCCTTCAAGCAATAGACCCTTTAGTTGTTAATCATTAGGTTTAGTAGAATAACTTAGTTACTCATGTTAGCAAGAGGAATTTGGAAGATTAGCTTCCCCTCTTGATCTCTTTGTTGTAAAAGGACTTTGCACATTAAACCCTAATTTTATACTCACACATGTGTGAGTTTGTTGTGTTGGTGTGTTTGTAATGAAGCAACTCCTTCCATCAGAGTAGGACCGTTGAAGATCGGGAAGGACGATCCTTCTATTCTCAAGGATCGCACGGTGAGCGCTTCTTTACAATATTATCTTTTAATGTTTTAGAAATGCATGTTTAGCCATAGAGTAGTTAACCACATGTTTAGTTATAGTTTTGTTTATAAGAGCATGCTAGTTGCAATTTATTTTGTAGTTTATAAATTGCATGCTTAGGTCTAATATTATCTAGCATATAATTTAGTAGCATATTAATCTTCAATTTTTATTTAAAATACCAAAAAACATATTTTTGAAAGCCCCGTTAGATAACCTTGCATGCTAGTTTGTTTTCCTTAAATTCATGTTTTCATGCTAGCCCAAATTGCATGCTTCCCCCCTACATCAGTTTTGGTATCAGAGGAAAACACCTTAGAATAGATTTTTAGCCAAAACTAATTTTCGAATTCTAAGGCATTTCTTGGACCTAGGTGCTTTAAAGAAGTTGATTTCATAACACACTATTATACTCATATCACTTCTTAGGAGCCTTACTTTCAAAACTATTTGGTTTTTCAAAAGTAAACCCATCATGACTACTAGCTATGGCATAAATCACAATAAACCTAATGACGCTATCAAAATGTTTGAAGAGATAGACAAACTATTCTTAGAGACGCTTCCAACCTATAGGGTCAACCTTAGGAATGATTTTTTCAATCCCAGATTTATTTTCAATCCCAGATTTATGTTTCAAAACAAAGGTGTACTGTTGAAGGTATTCTACCCATTTAGCATGCCTAGCATTTAATTTCTTTTGAGCACTCAGAAAAGATAAAGCCTGGTGGTCGCTATTCAAAATAAATTCATTGTGTATTAGGTAGTGTCTCCAGTGCCTTAAAGATTGAACTACAGCATAGAATTCCTTATCATAGGTGGTATATCTTTGTTTAGCCTCATTTAACTTCTCACTAAAGTAGGCTATGGGATGACCTTCCTGACTAAGGGTACCTCCTATTCCTACTCCTGAGGCATCACAGTCCACTATGAAAACTTTAGAGAAGCCAGGTAATCTTAGGACTGGGGCAGTGGTCATTCTAGCTTTAAGTTCCTCAAAAGCTCTACTAGCAGACTTAGGCCAACTGAACTCACCTAGTTTCATACAATTGGTTATAGGGGCTACTATGGTGCTAATGTTTCTAATGAATCTTCTATAGAAAGCAGCTAGACCATGGAAGCTCCTAATCTCAGTCAAAGTTTTGGGTTCAGGCCAGTCTAAGATGGCTTGGATCTTGCTAGGGTCAGCTTGAAGTCCTTGGTCAGACACTATGAATCCTAAGAAGACAACCCTAGGGGAGAGGAAAGAACACTTCTTCAGGTTAAGATATAACTTTTCTTCCTTAAGTAAATCTAGGGTCTTCCTAAGGTGTTCCATGTGTTCTTCTTGGGTCTTGCTACAGATTAGGATGTCATTGAAGTAAACTGTTGGGGTATGCCCTTAAGGCTAATGTTTGAGGCCTATGGGAATGTATCTGTATCATGTAATAAACTCTTATGTTTATAAAGGCATGGTTGTTATTCAGTTAGCTACATTGTCTGCTGCAATATATGTTCTTCTGAATAATGTCTCAAAGCTGTTCAGCTGGGCTGACATGCTATTAAGTCCTTAGTCGATGTATCTTGGTGAACATGAGACAGCCTTGATATTGTTAAGACTAATATGTGTTCTAATCTTATAGGATGCTTCGAGCATGGAATAAGATGTAGACTCATGGGTACATGGGATGTACTGGACAGACCCTACTAGGATGTTCAATTGTTTGTCACAATGTGAATATTCCTTGATTATGACAAGTGGCACATTTCCTCTGACTTGAGATCACTTGTGTTTTCTAAATGATGATTGTCATTGTTTTGAGATAGTTCAATATCGTTTGAAACATAATGATTATAGACTATCTTGGATGATGAGCTTGAGTCAGGTTAGGGCACTAGTGATAGACATAGGATTGCCGTCTCCTTGTTTAAGGAGTGTGATGTTCTAAAGGGGCCCCCTGGATGAGATGATTGAGAGAGTGTATGGCCATACCCAGGTGACTATGATCATCTGATCTAATCATGCTCATCATATTGGAATTACAAGCTTGACAGGCTTGTCCAATAAGAACATCCAGTGGCAAAGGAAAAATGCATGCCTTGTGATTTGATTCACACTTGTGCTGTTTTTGGGTGTAGTCTTGGAAGACTCTTTTCTTTATATCGGGAGACAGTGATGTGTTGCTAGATACCTCTCACTGATCGTGATAACGTAAGTTGTCGTTACCGACATTTAAAGGAAACCCTTTGGGTCGCACAATTTGATGATATGGCTTACTTAAGTCAGATCGTGTGGACTGAATTATTTGGGTTCAGTTTAAAGGGATTTAATCTCTGATTGTAAGTGAGATCTGGTCTGATCATGTTTGATTGATTAGGGCTTGAGATCGGTAAGCTTTGATCGAGAGAATGCATGCCAGATCGGTCAGATCAGGGGCATCGTTGAGATCGACGGTTAGATCGTGAACCTTAGGGTTTATTTAAGATCTAGACTAGATCATTGGCTTGATTGGTTCTTAAACCGAACCAAAGTGAACCGGCTCACTAAATGAGCGCTTGGTTCATAGGGAGAGGAGTAGGCGACAAGTTCACTTGGCGTGAACGTTGTGGTGAGGAGTGGTTACTATTTTTAGTAACCATGATCTCCACTTGAGGGGGCTCTCGTCCGAATAGAGTATGCTCTATTTTCGCCACTTCCCATATTCCTCTCGCCCATATTCCTCTCGACATTCTTGTGTGAGTGCGGCGACGCTTGACGGATTGAGGAGGATTCGGCCAAGAGAGATTGACATCTCATTTTCCCTTCACTCGTCAAAGGACCTCTTGGAACCTTGCTAGCACAAGGAGCACCAAGAGAGATAGCGACATCATCTTGTGTGTGACGACAAGGAGAAGATCTCGTTTGATCTTTACTTCCAAGGTGCCATCTAGAAATGGCAATGGTATGGATCGAATCATCTCTTATGCAATCGGTTTTTCCTTTAAGTTGATTATATAAGGTGCATGCGATTCTTAGAGACCCTATCCGCTGCTTGAAATTTGTTTTGCACCATGCTGGGTTTCGCCCCCCTCTTGAAAGGGGTTCCAACAACTGGTATCAGAGCAGGTTTTCTATGCATCTTTGTATGATTGCTTAAGCTTATGTGATCCATGTTTGCGTGTACATGCTTAGATCTAGTTAACATGCGATTTTTCTTTAAGTTTTTATACATGCGAAACTTGAAGTATGTTTTCATTGGCGCATGTTGTTCTTGGCGCATGCTTTGTGTTTTTCTTAAAACCCTAATTGACATGCGCGAGTCACTCTAGATCTAAGGCTCTACTATAAACCCTTAGACGGGTTATTAGGGTTGAAGTCACCCCCTGAGTTAGATCCAACAGTCTGATCAGACCATCTGACAGCCTGAATGGGTCGACCTGTTAGCACCTTGGCGCAAGCCTATGGTGGCTATAGGTCGACTGCAGACAGGTGTGTAGCGATGTCTGATTGAGACAACCTATGATCACACATGAGTTAGGCCCGGGGTCACACCCGCTTGCCAGACCTCATTGTGGTTGTTCAGCCCTGGCGCATGCATGGTTGACCTCATGGTCGACTCAAGTCAGTTAGGACTTGGTGCATGCAAGGGCAGTGGATCTGACTAGGTTGGATGAGTGGATCCCTAGTAATGTACCGTTGTAAGGTTGTAGGGCAAATAAGGAAAAATTAAAATTAATCCCAAGGGGTTTTCGAAAATTTTAATTTTTATAATGGATCACTTGATTGCTGAATGGATGCATGTGTCTGTCTATTTTGTCTTATGTGGGCTGCCCATGTTAAATCTGTGCTGTGCTGGGGCCTGCGTGCCTGTTTTAAAATTGTAAATTAATTATTGTGATCTGCGCATCACTGTGTTTTAATTTATAAATGTAAGTGACCTGCGTGTCACTCTTGTCTAGATAGTTAAATTTGTAATTTAATTAGACAAGAGCACAGAGCACACTTGGCAGAGGCGCATGCAGCAAGTGGCTGGACCAGGTGGGAGGTCTAGGGTTCGACCCTAGGACCAGGCGCATTTTCCCTGGTGGGCGCACCTGTGCTGTAATTGGCGCTTGGGCCCAGGTTTGGGCCAGATGTGCAGCAAAAGACCCATGAAGAGCAAATGAAGACTTAAGTTAGGTTAAGGTCTTCTAGGGCTATGGGCTTTTACCACATAAGATACATGCTTTCTTTTATTGCTTAATATTAGAATTGCATGATTAAATTATCTTCTGCTATCACCATAGGAATTGCATGATAGGCAAGAAGATAAAAGACCGTTAAAATCCAACGCTTAAATATCAAGCTCGTAAGCCTTCTGACGCGAAACCTCACTGTTCTGATTATCGTTGGAGCCGTGTTGTACCCACTCAGTGGGCACGTCCATCTATCTTCAGACGGTGCGGGATTACACCTGCGTGTTACAGAGTAGGGATTTATCCCTTCTCGTTGCTCAGCATAGCACGTGGTGGTCCAGGGAGTAGGTCGGGTCAGCTTGACCGTGTTGGCTACATATGTGGCGCATATGGTAGCACATGGAGGCAGCCATCTGTGGGGTCAGAGATTGTGTTGTACCAACTCAGTTGGCACAGTCTGCTGGACTGCCCAGATGAAGGGGAATCGCACGGGTTGGCGATCGGCAGGGACTGCCTACCAGAAACTAGTGCTTGTACTCTCTGTGCATCTTATCTCGCCTGAGCGGGACGCGGAGACCAAGTATGAAATCTGGATCCCATCTCACTAAAAGAGTTTTACTCTTTCGGGCTGTTTTGCTGGATTTTTCACGCCTGATAAAATAGTGAGAAAAAGAATCTTTCTTAAGTCCTAATTGATTCTTATACATTGATACTGACCTTGCTGTTCTTGCATTGTTGTAGATACCTGCAGCAACGAACACCATGAACTTCAATGTGCGATCCCTACTGGAAAGGGAGAAGTTTGCTGGGCCGAACTTCTCTGACTGGTTTGGACACCTTAAGATCGTTCTTAAGGTAGAGAGGAAACTGTATGTCCTCGAGACGGCGATACCGCCGCAGCCCGCTCCGAACGCCGCAAGGGCGGTTCGGGAAGCCTATGAAAAGCACGTCAATGATAGCATTGATGTCGCTTGCCTGATGCTAGCGTCTATGACGCCACCGCTGCAGCGTCAGCATGAGGATATGTCGGCTATAGAGATGATAGCGAACCTCAAGATGCTGTATGCTGCACAGGCGAGGACTGAACGCTATAATTTGACAAAGCTCTTCTTTCAGAGCAAACTGGCTGAAGGGAGCCCAGTGGGAGCTCACGTGCTCAAGATGATTGGGCACAAGGAGGCTCTAGAGAAACTGGGGCATACCATTAACCAGGAGCTTGCTGTGGACATTATTCTGCAGTCTCTCCCGCCTTCATTCGACGCGTTCATTATTAATTTTAATATGAACAAAATCGATTGTACTCCGGCAGAGCTGCTGAATATGCTCTTGACCACTGAGGAGACTCTGAAGGGTAAGCCTTCAACCTCTGTCTTGATGGTTCCTTCTAGGAACAAGAAGAAGGGGAAGAAGGGCAAGGCCCCGGTCAAGAATTACAGCAAGGCTCTGAAGCAGAAGGTGAAGCGGTCTAAGGAATACAGGTGTTTCCACTGTGGCCAGCTGGGTCACTGGAAAAAGGACTGTAAAGCGCTCCAAGGAGATAAGAGGGGAAGCTTTGCTTCTGGCTCAGGTATATTCGTGACTGAGGTCATGTTTTCTTCTTCTGTATCATGGGTGTTGGACACTGCATGTGGAGTTCACATTTGTTCAAATGTACAGGAACTCAAGAGAAGAAGGCAGGTGGGACAGCATGAGGTGGACCTACGAGTTGGAAACGGGGCACGGGTTGCTGCTGTTGCTGTAGGAGACTACTTTATTTCTTTACCATCTGGACTTGTATTGGAACTAAACAGTTGTTACTTTGTTCCCAGTATAACTAAAAATATTATCTCCATTCCTGCTCTTGTTAGGAAGGGATTTTCCTTTGAATGCAATATTTCAAAGTGTATTTTGTCTTTTGATAATATTGTTTATGCAACTGGTTCAATTAATAATGGGTTATACATGTTGGACATGGAATGTTCGATACAACAAATTGATATTAAGAAAGCCAAGTATGCTGATGACAGCACCTTGCTATGGCATAGTCGTTTAGGCCATATAAACGAGAAACGCATTAAGCGGTTGCATGAAAATGGACTGCTGGGATCATTCTCCTACAAGGAGATTGATACATGCAAAGCTTGTTTAATGGGTAAAATGACGAAGTCACCTTTTCCTCACAAAGGTCAAAGGGCTTCAGGTTTACTTGACCTTATACACAGTGATGTGTGTGGGCCTTTTAGTAAACATGCCAGAGGTGGATATCAGTACTTCATTACCTTTACTGATGATTTCAGTAGATACGGGTATGTCTATCTGATGAGACATAAGAGTGAATCTTTTGACAAGTTCAAAGAGTTCAAAAATGAAGTACAGAATCAGCTAGGCCGTAATATCAAGGCACTTCGCTCAGATCGAGGTGGTGAATACCTAAGTCATGCATTTACTGACTATCTAAAGGAGTGTGGGATTATCTCACAGCTCACTCCGCCTGGAACACCGCAATGGAATGGTGTGTCCGAGAGGAGAAATAGAACGCTACTTGATATGGTTCGTTCTATGATGAGTCAGGCTACTCTACCCTACTCCTTTTGGGGTTTTGCACTGGAAACAGCTGCAAAGGTACTAAACCGAGTGCCATCCAAGGCAGTTTCAAAGACGCCATATGAGTTATGGTATGGGAAACAGCCAACCTTGACATTTATCAGGATCTGGGGTTGCGAAGCTTATGTAAAGAAGCTCGCCTCTGGGAAACTAGAGAGTAGATCTGACAAATGTATCTTTGTCGGTTACCCTAAGGAAACTAAGGGTTATTATTTCTTCGATCCCAAGGAGAACAAGGTTTTTGTTGCTCGGACGGCCATATTTCTTGAGAAGGAATTTCTTCTGCAAGAGGCCAGTGGGAGAGAAATAAAGCTGGATGAGAATCCAGACGAAGGACAAAGTAGTCAAGCAGAGTTGGATGAGCCTGAGCCAGTAGAACAGGTTATTGAACAACCTGAGGCTCAGATATCACGGGAACCGCGAAGATCGGGTAGGATCCGTCGACAGCCTGAGCGCTATGACGGAGTCTACATCATTGACAATGATGAACCCCTCACTTATGCGGATGCGGTCAGTGGACCGGAGTCAGCGAGATGGCTTGAAGCTATGCGCGCCGAGATGGACTCCATGTCAGATAACCAAGTTTGGGATTTGGTTGATCCGCCTCCGGGAATTATCCCTATAGGCTGTAAATGGATCTTCAAGAAGAAGATTGACATGGATGGTAACGTGGTTACCTATAAAAGCAGGCTAGTTGCGAAAGGTTTCAAACAAATCTACGGGATAGATTATGATGAAACTTTCTCACCTGTAGCTATGTTTAAGTCTATTCGGATTCTTTTCGCGATAGCTGCATATTATGATTATGAGATTTGGCAGATGGATGTGAAAACAGCTTTCCTTAATGGAAATCTGGATGAGGATGTGTATATGACACAACCAGTAGGTTTCACTAATCCAGCAGATCGTCATAAGATATGCAAGTTAAAGAAGTCTATTTATGGACTTAAACAAGCATCAAGAAGCTGGAACATTCGTTTTGATGAATCAGTCATTGAATTTGGTTTCATCAAGAACGAGGATGACCCGTGTGTATATAAGAGGTTTAGTGGGAGCGTGATTACTTTCCTAGTCCTCTACGTCGATGACATCTTGATCATTGGAAACGACATTCCTGAAATGCATGCTGTTAAGGCATGGCTAAGGAAATGTTTCCAGATGAAAGATTTAGGAGAAGCAGCCTATGTGTTAGGTGTGAAGATCTACAGGGATAGATCTAAGAGGCTTCTCGGGCTGTGCCAAAGTACTTACATCGATAAGGTCCTGGAGAGATTTCATTTAGAGAATTCTAAACGTGGATATCTTCCAGTCAGACATGGTCTGAATCTTTCGAAGAGTCAGTGTCCACAAACACAGACTGAGAAAGATGAAATGGACAATACGCCTTATGCTTCGGCTATTGGATCCATTATGTATGCGATGTTGTGTACTCGCCCAGACGTTGCTTACGGGTTAAGCGTAACCAGTCGTTACCAGAGTAATCCAGGTGTGGCGCACTGGATTGCAGTCAAGAACATTTTAAAATATCTGCGGAGGACCAAAGATATGTTCTTGATATATGGTGGTCAGGAAGAACTCAGTATTGAAGGATATACTGACGCTTCGTTCCAGTCTGACCAGGATGATTTCCGATCGCAATCAGGCTATGTTTTTAGCTTGAATGGAGGTGCAGTGGTGTGGAAGAGTTTCAAACAGTCAACTGTTGCTGATTCCACAACAGAAGCCGAGTATGTTGCAGCCTCGGAAGCATCCAAGGAGGCAGTGTGGATTCGTAAGTTCGTGAGAGAACTTGGTGTCATTCCTTCGAGTGCAGATCCTTTGGTTATCTTTTGTGATAACACTGGAGCAATCGCACAAGCAAAGGAACCACGGTCGCACCAGAAGTCCAAGCACATACAGAGACGGTTTCATTTGATCAGGGAGATCATAGATCGAGGCGAGATCAAAGTCTGCAAGGTTCATACAGATGACAATCTGGCAGACCCGCTTACCAAGCCTCTGGCGCAGCAGAAGCATGAGAAGCACTGTAATAATATGGGTTTGAGATTTCTCAACCATTAGATTAAGTGCAAGTGGGAGATTGTTGGGGTATGCCCTTAAGGCTAATGTTTGAGGCCTATGGGAATGTATCTGTATCATGTAATAAACTCTTATGTTTATAAAGGCATGGTTGTTATTCAGTTAGCTACATTGTCTGCTGCAATATATGTTCTTCTGAATAATGTCTCAAAGCTGTTCAGCTGGGCTGACATGCTATTAAGTCCTTAGTCGATGTATCTTGGTGAACATGAGACAGCCTTGATATTGTTAAGACTAATATGTGTTCTAATCTTATAGGATGCTTCGAGCATGGAATAAGATGTAGACTCATGGGTACATGGGATGTACTGGACAGACCCTACTAGGATGTTCAATTGTTTGTCACAATGTGAATATTCCTTGATTATGACAAGTGGCACATTTCCTCTGACTTGAGATCACTTGTGTTTTCTAAATGATGATTGTCATTGTTTTGAGATAGTTCAATATCGTTTGAAACATAATGATTATAGACTATCTTGGATGATGAGCTTGAGTCAGGTTAGGGCACTAGTGATAGACATAGGATTGCCGTCTCCTTGTTTAAGGAGTGTGATGTTCTAAAGGGGCCCCCTGGATGAGATGATTGAGAGAGTGTATGGCCATACCCAGGTGACTATGATCATCTGATCTAATCATGCTCATCATATTGGAATTACAAGCTTGACAGGCTTGTCCAATAAGAACATCCAGTGGCAAAGGAAAAATGCATGCCTTGTGATTTGATTCACACTTGTGCTGTTTTTGGGTGTAGTCTTGGAAGACTCTTTTCTTTATATCGGGAGACAGTGATGTGTTGCTAGATACCTCTCACTGATCGTGATAACGTAAGTTGTCGTTACCGACATTTAAAGGAAACCCTTTGGGTCGCACAATTTGATGATATGGCTTACTTAAGTCAGATCGTGTGGACTGAATTATTTGGGTTCAGTTTAAAGGGATTTAATCTCTGATTGTAAGTGAGATCTGGTCTGATCATGTTTGATTGATTAGGGCTTGAGATCGGTAAGCTTTGATCGAGAGAATGCATGCCAGATCGGTCAGATCAGGGGCATCGTTGAGATCGACGGTTAGATCGTGAACCTTAGGGTTTATTTAAGATCTAGACTAGATCATTGGCTTGATTGGTTCTTAAACCGAACCAAAGTGAACCGGCTCACTAAATGAGCGCTTGGTTCATAGGGAGAGGAGTAGGCGACAAGTTCACTTGGCGTGAACGTTGTGGTGAGGAGTGGTTACTATTTTTAGTAACCATGATCTCCACTTGAGGGGGCTCTCGTCCGAATAGAGTATGCTCTATTTTCGCCACTTCCCATATTCCTCTCGCCCATATTCCTCTCGACATTCTTGTGTGAGTGCGGCGACGCTTGACGGATTGAGGAGGATTCGGCCAAGAGAGATTGACATCTCATTTTCCCTTCACTCGTCAAAGGACCTCTTGGAACCTTGCTAGCACAAGGAGCACCAAGAGAGATAGCGACATCATCTTGTGTGTGACGACAAGGAGAAGATCTCGTTTGATCTTTACTTCCAAGGTGCCATCTAGAAATGGCAATGGTATGGATCGAATCATCTCTTATGCAATCGGTTTTTCCTTTAAGTTGATTATATAAGGTGCATGCGATTCTTAGAGACCCTATCCGCTGCTTGAAATTTGTTTTGCACCATGCTGGGTTTCGCCCCCCTCTTGAAAGGGGTTCCTACATAAACTACTAAGAATCTTCCTATATAAGTGATGCGGACAGGAACCACAAGCCACGAAGATACAAGTGGAGCCTAAAGGTGCCATAGACAAAGACTCGTGAGGTCGCAAATAAGCTAGCAAGCTCAATCAATAAAGCTAGCTCAATAATTAACCACTTCATAAGAGGCCCAAGACAAAGCCCACTTATCAGCAATAATTCGCCACAAAGAAGCCCAAGACTATTCCATTGGATCAGCCAGCAACAAAGCAAGATGCGCCAACTCCAAATCAGATTCTAGGATTTCATCAAAGCGCACATCAACACAAATCTTGATCACTGCAAAGAAGGAAGGCTCAACGTCTCTCCCTTCATCGCTGCAAATGGAAGCACAACGTCTCTTTGCTGGAGATGGAAAGAACAACGTTCACCTTGAACGTTCGCGTGTAACCTCTCTCAAAGCTTCCCCTATATCTTACACTCATGTATCCTTGTAATCGACAGATTTGTTGAATGGAAATGGTTTTGCTTCCTCAATCGGATGTCTCCGATCTTCTTCTCCTCTGAGGCGCTTGTGTCGCCTATCCTTCCCCTCACCTCCTTCTAGGGCTGAGCCCCTTCCTCCTCTCTTCCCCTCTCCTCCATTCTCTTCTTCCTCACAAGTTCAATCTTCCAGCCGCAACAGTTCCAGATTTTCGGAATTTTCTGAGTTCGCCGCCGACGATCCACCGGCCGGATCTCCACGAGACTTCGGCCACCACTCCCTCTCCCCAAGACGAAGCCACAGCCACCGGCATCCGCCCATCCGCCACGCCGATCGCCAGAATCGAAACACAGACGTGTTCCCCTGTTTCCGCCCAGTTTCTGCCCTACTCCCGCCTTTCACCATCGTCCTCCTCCGACCGGCCACCGTCCGCCCCGAAACTCCTGCCACGTCGTCACCACAACCATACCAACCTCCAGTAGTAGCAGTTTTTGATTTGGTCAACCACTGGCCTGCCGGCAACAAATCCTTCTCCGGCGCGACATCCCCTGCTTCTGCCCTGCCTGCGACCGTGCTCCGCCCTTCCGCATCATGCTCCTCCGACCAGCCACCGCCCGTCACCAAACTCCGGCCACCTCTTCGCCATGATCACAGTGACTCCCAGACGTAGCAGTTCCGGCGATCGTGCACCACAGGACGAACGCCGGCGATTCTTGATCTGATCCTGCGTCTCCCCTGTTCTGCTGAACAGCGCGTCCCCACCTCCGCCTGCGTTGCCTCCCTCGCCTCGCCCCACCACCAGCCGTCGGTGTTCCGACGATACCGACGCCGCCTCGTCTCCTCCTTGCTTCCAAATCCTCCGACGAGCAATCCACGCTCGAGCGTCGATGAACGACGCAAACCTCGCGTTCCCTGTTTCTGATCTCCATGAATTTCCTGCTTCAACTTCCTGTTCGCTAATCTGTATATGTTTGTTTGCGCAGGTATTTTAGCAATCGGCGCCACCAAAATCTTGATCTTTGGCGTCACGAGGAAGAACTCACTTTGCTCTACGAGAGGGACGAGTTGATCCAACTGAAGCTACAATGGATCAGTCCGAAAGACATAACAACTTCTCGTAAATGATATTTTGTAGCACTGAAATCTATTTGCTATTTTCTAGCTATTTTCTGAATTTTGCACTTTATTTTGAAAATTAAAATAATAATAATAATAATAATAATCGGACTTTAATTAGTATCAAATTCCGTGTCTCCACCCTACATCAGTTTGGTATCAGAGCAAGGTTGTGAGCAACTCTTGTCTGCTTACACGATCATTTGCTTTGCTCTTTGCTGAAAAAAAAAAAAAAATCATCATTGTTAGTTTGTGTTTTCATGCCCTGTTGTTTAATGTTGCATGTTAGTTAAGTATTTGCTATTTACTTGTAATTGAAAAAAAAAAAAATTTCTTGCTTACACCCTAGTTGCACCCAAACTACTCATAACACATCATGGTGCGTCACTTTTATCAAAGGGAAATCACACCCAAAAAAGAACTTATATCTAAAAGGGACAACCATAAGGTTCTCACACATAGTCTGAATAGCTTCAAAACTCATGCTTGGTGTAATGGTTATAAAAGTAGAACAATTATAGATCATCAGGTTAAGTTCAATGTTATATCTATTAGATCACTTGAACACTTTGGCCTCACGATGCAAAAGCATGATTACCCTTATGTCATAACTTGGGAAGACTATACTAAAACTTTAATTGACTTTCAATGTTTAGTTCCCATCCAGTTAGGCAATATCAGAATTGAAATTTGGTGTGATGTGATGAGTTTAGAAGGCTTTGACATTTTATTAGGCAATGAATTTATGCATGATTTTCAAGGATATTATTTTACAAAACCTTGGTGTTATAGTTTTATTCATAAAGGTTTGGAACACATAGTCTATCCTAAAGATGAAAAGCCAGCACATAGCCTTTGTAAGGAAATGCGTGAAGATATTAAAGAGATTAAGCAAATTTTAGAAAGACTAAAAGAGCAATGTTTACAGATTAAAGAAGAAAGTTCAACCCTTTTAGAGCTTCAAGAGCAAACCTTATAGCCTACTTTAGAGCCTAATTCATGTCTTGATGAAACCAGTGAGCTTGAAGAAGTAAGACAGGAAGAACCAATGCCTTCACACTCAATTTTAGGGCCAACACCTTTACCTTCAATTTTAGGGCCCATACCCATAGGTTCTCAGCTTGAACCTAAGTTTGATCTAACCTCTTTAGATGAACCTAGTATGGATACACCTATTATAAGTTTAATGCATCATGGGCCTTGCTAAGAAAGCCCATCATTGAACTTGATGTTTTATGAACCATGTCTAGGTCCATCCACTCTCATACTTGAGCATAAGTTAACCAAACCTGAGTCTAAGGAATACTTAGAGCCTTTTGAACTTGACTTAGATCCTAAGCCTCAACACTTAGGAAAACCCCTAGACTTAGAAAATCTCTCTCAGGACCCTATGATGCTTGAATCTTGTCTCTTAGGTCCTTCGACTCACACCCTTAAGCCACCATTAGGATCAACAAAACATAATGAACTCAAACATGCTTTGCACTCTGCTCTTATTGAAATTGAGTATATTGATTTCATCATTCCTTGTTCTTTTCAAAGTATTGTGATTTTCTATGACAACTTTACTAATGAATATGGCCGAGAAAGGGAATTCAATGCAGGTGTCCCTAACTTACAGCTTGGACCATGGCCATGGAACAACAAGATAGGATGCTCTGATGACAACACTTTGCATATTCAGACCCATGAAGGACAATTGACTTTTGGCCCTCTAGGACTTCTACAGCATCACCGCAATAACCATTCTTCGGAGAAGAATTTTTTTTCACCCGGGGAGAATGATGCGGACAGGAACCACAAGCCACGAAGATACAAGTGGAGCCTAAAGGTGCCATAGACAAAGACTCGTGAGGTCGCGAATAAGCTAGCAAGCTCAATCAATAAAGCTTGCTCAATAATTAACCACTTCATAAGAGGCCCAAGACAAAGCCCACTTATCAGCAATAATTCGCCACAAAGAAGCCCAAGACTATTCCATTGGATCAGCCAGCAACAAAGCAAGATGCGCCAACTCCAAATCAGATTCTAGGATTTCATCAAAGCGCACATCAACACAAATCTTGATCACGGAAAAGAAGGAAGGCTCAACGTCTCTCCCTTCATCGCTGCAAATGGAAGCACAACGTCTCTTTGCTGGAGATGGAAAGAACAACGTTCACCTTGAACGTTCGCGTGCAACCTCTCTCAAAGCTTCCCCTATATCTTACACTCATGTATCCTTGTAATCGACAGATTTGTTGAATGGAAATGGTTTTGCTTCCTCAATCGGATGTCTCCGATCTTCTTCTCCTCTGAGGCGCTTGTGTCTCCTATCCTTCCCCTCACCTCCTTCTAGGGCTGAGCCCCTTCCTCCTCTCTTCCCCTCTCCTCCATTCTCTTCTTCCTCACTAGTTCAATCTTCCAGCCGCAACAGTTCCAGATTTTCGAAATTTTCCGAGTTCGCCGCCGACGATCCACCGGCCGGATCTCCACGAGACTTCGGCCACCACTCCCTCTCCCCAAGACGAAGCCACAGCCACCGACATCCGCCCATCCGCCACGCCGATCGCCAGAATCGAAACACAGACGTGTTCCCCTATTTCCTCCCAGTTTCTGCCCTACTCCCGCCTTTCACCGTCGTCCTCCTCCGACCGGCCACCGTCCGCCCCGAAACTCCTGCCACGTCGTCACCACAACCATACCAACCTCCAGTAGTAGCAGTTTTTGATTTGGTCAACCACTGGCCGGCCGGCAACAAATCCTTCTCCGGCGCGACATCCCCTGCTTCTGCCCTGCCCGCGACCGTGCTCCGCCCTTCCGCATCATGCTCCTCCGACCAGCCACCGCCCGTCACCAAACTCCGGCCACCTCTTCGCCATGATCACGGTGACTCCCAGACGTAGCAGTTCCGGCGATCGTGCACCACAGGACGAACGCCGACGATTCCTGATCTGATCCCGCGTCTCCCCTGTTCTGCTGAACAGCGCGTCCCCACCTCCGCCTGCGTTGCCACCCTCGCCTTGCCCCACCACCAGCCGTCGGTGTTCCGACGATACCGATGCCGCCTCGTCTCCTCCTTGCTTCCAAATCCTCCGACGAGCAATCCACGCTCGAGCGTCGATGAACGACGCAAACCTAGCATTCCCTGTTTCTGATCTCCATGAATTTCCTGCTTCAACTTCCTGTTCGCTAATCTGTATATGTTTGTTTGCGCAGGTATTTTAGCAATCGGCGCCACCAAAATCTTGATCTTTGGCGTCACAAGGAAGAACTCACTTTGCTCTACGAGAGGGACGAGCTGATCCAACTGAAGCTACAATGGATCAGTCCGAAAGACATAACAACTTCTCGTAAATGATATTTTGTAGCACTGAAATCTATTTGCTATTTTCTAGCTATTTTCTGAATTTTGCACTTTATTTTGAAAATAATAATAATAATAATAATAATAATAATCGGACTTTAATTAGTATCAAATTCCGTGTCTCCACCCTACATCAATAAGGATTCAAGACTTGGTTCATCAACCTCATAAAAGTTGAGGGGGCACTAGAAAGACCAAAGGGCATGACTAGCCATTCATACAAACCATCCTTAGTCTTAAAAGCTGTT
Source organism: Costus lasius (assembly GCA_027563935.2). Taxonomy (NCBI): domain Eukaryota; kingdom Viridiplantae; phylum Streptophyta; class Magnoliopsida; order Zingiberales; family Costaceae; genus Costus; species Costus lasius. Next base: position 47,743,085 of record CM050446.2, read on the forward strand.
TTCCACTCATCCCCAAGTCTTATCCTAACTTGGTGGTATCCACTTCTAAGGTCTAGCTTGCTAAACCACTTAGAACCTACCAGCATGTCAAGTAGGTCATCTAATCTTGGGATGGGAAATCTATACTTGATGGTTATCCTGTTCATTGCCCTACAGTCTATACACATGCGCCAGCTTCCATCCTTCTTTGGGGTAAGAAGGGCGGGGACTATGTTGGGGTATGCCCTTAAGGCTAATGTTTGAGGCCTTGGGATGTTATCAGTATCATGTATAAACTGTATATGTTTATAAAGGCAATTGTTGTTATTCAGATTGTTGCATTATCTGCTGTTATATGTATACCTCTGAGTAATGTCTCAATGATGTTCAGCTTTGCTGACATTCAGTGTTGTCCTTAGTCGAGATATCATGGTGAACATGAGACAGCCTTGGTATGATTGAGACTAATATGTGTTCTAATCTTATAGGATGCTTCGAGTATGGAATAAGATTTAGACACATAGGTGCATGGGATGTACTGGACAGACCCTACTTAGGATGTTCAATTGTTTGTCACAATGTGAATAAATCCTTATAAGCAAGCAAGTGGTATATTCCCTCTGACTTGAGATCACTTGTATTTCTAAGTGATGATTGACATTATATTGAGATAGTTCAATATCATTTGAAAGATAATGGTTACAGATTATCTTGGATAGTGGGCATGAATCATGTTAGGACACTAGTGATAGATATAGGATTGCCTCTCCTAGTTGGAGAGTGATGTTCTAAAGGGGCCCCCCCTGGATGAGATGGTTGAGAAAGTGTATGGCCATACCCAGATGACTATGTTCATCTGATCTAACCATTCTCATCATGTTGGAATTACAAGCTTGACAAGCTTGTCCAATGAGAACGTCCAGTGGCAAAGGGAACATGTATACTGAGTGAATTGGATTCACACTTGTGCTGTGGTTTGGGAGTAGTCTTGGAAGACTCTTTCCTTCATATCGGGAGACAGTGATGTGTTGCTAGATACCCCTCTCTGGTTGTGATAATGTAAGTTATCGTTACCGACATTGAAGGAAACGCTTAGGGTCGCACAATTTGATGATATGGCTTACTTATGTCAGATCGTGTGTGAAGAGTCCCCTTCAAGGGGGAGCGCAGGCAGATAAAACCCCTTTCTAGAGGGGGGCGAACCCTAGAGCATGCGGAAAATGTACTCTTCTAGGGTTTCAATAAAATCGTTTGCATGAACACATATATATGATCAACTTTATATGTATTGCAAAGATCAAGTTTGAGATCTTTTACCATAGCCATGATAAAGGGTGTCGGCTTGGAAGCAAGAGGGCAAGTAAGCACTCCTCCAAAGAAAACACACACTAGATGAGAGATGGCTACCCTTTAGGATCTTCCTTGTGCTAGCAAGAGATCTCCCCAAAGTTCCTTGTCGTGTGTTGATGATGAGATGTGCTTGGCCGAGAGCTACCTTGTCCAAGTCCCTCTCTTCGTCGAATGAAGGAGACAAGAGAGTAATTGGCAAATTGCGATGAGGTTTCTTTTTCATTCAAGTGATGGCGTTACACTTCCAAATATGGAAGGTTATCAAGCCATGCGACCACTTGAAGAAAAACCGCCCAAGATGCCTTTAAACCTTGAACCATACGTTCACCCATGTGAACCGGTTCAAGCCAATTAGGTTCAATTCAATTCGGTTCAAAAACCCAAATTAAACTAGCCCAAGCCATGGTCTAGATCTCTATGAACCAAACGGTTCAAGATCTAACCGTTCATCTCTTGATGCTCTTGATCTCTTCGATCTAGCATCCATACTCTCGATCGAAGCTTACCGATCTGAAGCCCTAATTAATCAAACATGATCAGACCAGATCTCACTTACAATCAGAGTCTAATCTCCTTTTAACTGAACTAAAACAATTCAGTCCACACGATCTGACTTAAGTAAGCCATATCATCAAATTGTGCGACCCTAAGGGTTTCCATTAAATGTCGGTAACGATAACTCACGTTATCACAATCAGTGAGGGGTATCTAGCAACACATCACTGTCTCCCGATATAAAGGAAACAGTCTTCCAAGACTACACCCAAACCACAGCACAAGTGTGAATCATTTCACAAGGCATACATGTTTCCTTTGCCACTGGATGTTCTTATTGGACAAGTGTGTCAAACTTGTAGCTCCAATATGATGAGCATGATTAGATCAGATGAACATAGTCATCTGGGTATGGCCATACACTTTCTCAATCATCTCATATAAGGGGGGCCCCTTTAGAACACCACACTCCTTCCACAAGGAGACGACAATCCTCTATCTATCACTAGTATCCGAACCTGACTCATGATCATTATCCAAGATAGTCTATAACCATTATCTTTCAAATGATATTGAACTACCTCAAAATAATGACATTCATCATTTAGAAACACAAGTGATCTCAAGTCAAAGGACATGTGCCACTTGATGCAAACAAGGATTATTCACATTGTGACAAGCAATGGAATATCCCAGTAGGGTCTGTCCAGTACATCCAATGTACCCATGAGTCTACATCTTATTCCATGCTCGAAGCATCCTATAAGATTAGAACACATATTAGTCTCAATCATATCAAGGCTGTCTCATGTTCACCAAGATATCTCGACTAAGGACATATAGCCTGTCAGCCTAGCTGAACAGCTTTGAGACATTATTCAGAAGTACACTTATTACAGCAGACAAGGTAACAACCTGAATAATAACCATGCCTTTATAAACACAAAAGTTTATTACATGATACTGCTACAATCCCAAAGGCCTCAAACATTAGCCTTAAGGGCATACCCCAACAATCTCCCACTTGCACTTAATCTAATGGTTGAGAAATCTCAAACCCATATTATTACAGTGCTTCTCATGCTTCTGCTGCGCCAGAGGCTTGGTAAGCGGGTCTGCCAGATTGTCATCTGTATGAACCTTGCATATTTTGATCTCGCCTCGATCAATGATCTCCCGGATCAAGTGAAACCGTCTCTGTATGTGCTTGGACTTCTGGGGCGACCGTGGTTCCTTTGCTTGTGCGATTGCTCCAGTGTTATCACAGAAGATAACCAAAGGATCTGCACTCGAAGGAACGACACCAAGTTCTCTCACGAACTTACGAATCCACACTGCCTCCTTGGATGCTTCCGAGGCTGCAACATACTCGGCTTCTGTAGTGGAATCAGCAACAGTTGACTGTTTGAAACTTTTCCACACCACTGCTCCACCATTCAAGCTAAAAACATAGCCTGATTGCGATCGGAAATCATCCTGGTCCGACTGGAATGAAGCGTCAGTATATCCTTCAATACTGAGTTCTTCCTGACCACCATATATCAAGAACATATCTTTGGTCCTACGCAGATATTTTAAAATGTTCTTGACCGCAATCCAGTGCGCCACACCTGGATTACTTTGGAATCGACTGGTCACGCTTAACCCGTAAGCGACGTCTGGGCGAGTACACAACATCGCATACATAATGGACCCAATAGCCGAAGCATAAGGCGTATTGTCCATTTCATCTTTCTCAGTCTGTGTTTGTGGACACTGACTCTTCGAAAGATTCAGACCATGTCTGACTGGAAGATATCCCCTCTTAGATTTCTCTAAATGGAATCTTTCCAGGACCTTATCGATGTAAGTACTCTGGCACAGCCCGAGAAGCCTCTTAGATCTATCCCTGTAGATCTTCACACCTAATACATAGGCTGCTTCTCCTAGATCTTTCATCTGGAAACATTTTCCTAACCATGCTTTAACAGCATGCAGTTCAGGAATATCATTTCCAATGATCAAGATATCATCGACGTAGAGGACTAGGAAAGTAATCACGCTCCCACTAAACCTCTTATATACACATGGGTCATCTTCGTTCTTGATGAAACCAAACTCAGAGATTGATTCATCAAAACGAATATTCCAGCTTCTAGATGCTTGTTTAAGTCCATAAATGGACTTCTTTAACTTGCATATTTTATGACGATCTGATGGATTCGTGAAACCTTCAGGTTGTGTCATATACACATCCTCATCCAGATTTCCATTAAGGAAAGCTGTTTTCACATCCATCTGCCAGATCTCATAATCGTAATATGCAGCTATCGCGAAAAGAATCCGAATAGACTTGAACATGGCTACAGGTGAGAAAGTTTCATCATAATCTATCCCGTAGATTTGTTTGAAACCTTTCGCACTAGCCTGCCTTTATAGGTAACCACGTTACCATCCATGTCAATCTTCTTCTTGAAGATCCATTTACAGCCTATAGGGATTACTCCCGGAGGCGGATCAACCAAATCCCAGACTTGGTTATCTGACATGGAGTCCATCTCGGCTCGCATAGCTTCAAGCCATCTTGCTGACTCCGGTCCACTGACCGCATCCGCATAAGTGAGGGGTTCATCATTATCAATGATGTAGACTCCGTCATAGCACTCAGGCTGTCGACGGATCCTTCCCGATCTTCGCGGTTCCCGTGATATCTGAGCCTCAGGTTGTTCATTAACCTGATTTACCAGCTCAGGCTCATCCAACTGTGCTTGACTACTTTGTCCTTCCTCTGGATTCTCATCCAGCCTTATTTCTCTCCCACTGGCCTCTTGCAGAAGAAATTCCTTCTCAAGAAATATGGCCGTCCGAGCAACAAATACTTTGTTCTCTTTGGGATCGTAGAAATAATAACCCTTAGTTTCCTTAGGGTAACCAACAAATATACATTTCTCAGATCTGCTCTCCAGTTTCCCAGAGGCGAGCTTTTTGACATAAGCCTCGCAACCCCAGATCCTGATAAATGTCAAGCTTGGCTGTTTCCCATACCATAACTCATATGGCGTCTTAGAAACTGCCTTGGATGGCACTCGGTTTAGTACCTTTGCAGCTGTTTCCAGTGCAAAACCCCAAAAGGAGTATGGAAGAGTGGCCTGACTCATCATAGAACGAACCATATCAAGTAACGTTCTATTTCTCCTCTCGGACACACCATTCCATTGCGGTGTTCCTGGTGGAGTGAGCTGTGAGATAATCCCACACTCCTTTAGATAGTCAGTAAACTATCGACTTAGGTATTCTCCACCTCGATCAGAACGAAGTGCCTTGATATTTCGGCCTAGCTGATTTTGTACTTCATTCTTGAACTCTTTGAACTTGTCAAAAGATTCACTTTTATGTCTCATCAGATAGACATACCCATACCTACTGAAATCATCAGTAAAGGTAATGAAGTACTGATAGCCACCTCTGGCATGTTTACTAAATGGCCCACACACATCACTGTGTATGAGGTCAAGTAAACCTGAAGCCCTTTGACCTTTATTAGGAAAAGGTGACTTCGTCATTTTACCCATCAAACAAGCTTTGCATGTATCAATCTCCTCATAGGAGAATGATCCCAGCAGTCCATGATCATGCAACCGCTTAATGCGTTTCTCGTTTATATGGCCTAAACGACTATGCCATAGCAAGGGGCTGTCATCAGCATTCTTGGCTTTCTTATTATCAATGTTATGTATAGAACTTTCCATGTCCAACATGTATAACCCATTGTTAATTGAACCAGTTGCATAAACAATATTATCACAAGATAAAACACACTTTGAAATATTGCATTCAAAGGCAAATCCTTTCCTGACAAGAGCAGGAATGGAGATAATATTTTTAGTTATACTGGGAACAAAATAACAACTGTTTAGTTCCAATACAAGTCCAGATGGTAAAGAAATGAAATAGTCTCCTACAGCAACAGCAGCAACCCGTGCCCCGTTTCCAACGCGTAGGTCTACCTCATGCTGTCCCACCTGTCTTCTTCTCTTGAGTTCCTGTACATTTGAACAAATGTGAACTCCACATGCAGTGTCCAACACCCATGAAATAGAAGAAGATGAAACCATGACTTCCGTCACGTATATACCTGAGCCAGAAGCGATGCTTCCCCTCTTATCTCCTTGGAGCGCTTTACAGTCCTTTTTCTAGTGACCCAGCTGGCCACAGTGGAAACACCTGTTGTCCTTCGACCGCTTCACCTTCTGTTTCAGAGCCTTACTGTAGTTCTTGACAGGGGCCTTGCCCTTCTTCCCCTTCTTCTTGTTCCTAGAAGGAACCAGTAAGACAGAGGTTGAAGGCTTTCCCTTCAGAGTTTCCTCAGTAGTCAAGAGCATATTCAGCAGCTCTGCCGGAGTACAATCGATTTTGTTCATATTAAAGTTAATAATGAACGCATCGAAAGAGGGCGGGAGAGACTGCAGAATTATGTCTACAGCAAGCTCCTGGTTAATGGTATGCCCCAGTTTCTCTAGAGCCTCCTTGTGCCCAATCATCTTGAGCACGTGAGCTCCAACTGGGCTCCCTTCAGCCAGTTTGCTCTGAAAGAAGAGCTTCGTCAGATTATAGCGTTCTGTCCTCGCCTGTGCAGCATACAGCATCTTGAGGTTCGCTATAATCTCTATAGCCGACATATCCTCATGCTGACGCTGCAGCGGTGGCGTCATAGACGCTAGCATCAGGCAAGCGACATCAATGCTATCATTGACATGCTTTTCATAGGCTTCACGAACCGCCCTTGCGGCGTTCGCAGCGGGTTGAGGCGGCACTGCCGTCTCGAGGACATACAGTTTCCTATCTGCCTTAAGAACGATCTTAAGGTGTCCGAACCAGTCAGAGAAGTTCGGCCCAGCAAACTTCTCCCTTTCCAGTAGGGATCGCACATTGAAGCTCATGGTGTTCGTTGCTGCAAGAATCTACAACAGTGCAAGAACAGCAAGGTCAGTATCAATGTTCAGAATCAATCCAGGACTTAAGAAAGATTCTTTTTCTCACTATTTTGTCTGACTGAAAAATCCAGTAAACAGTCCGAAAGAGTAACACTCTTTTAGTGAGATGGGATCCAGATTTCATACTTGGTCTCCGCGTCCCGCTCAGGCGAGATAAGATGCACAGAGATGACAAGCATTAATTTCTAGTAGGCTGTCCGAGCCAATCGCCAACCCGTGCGATTCCCCTTCTTCTGGGCAATCCAGCAGACTGTGCCAACTGAGTTGGTACAACACAGTCTCTGATCCCACAGATGGCTGCCTCCATGCGCTACCATATGCGCCACATATGTAGCCTACATGGTCAAGCTGACCCGACCTACTCCCTGGACCACCACGTGCTATGCTGAGCAACGAGAAGCGATAAATCCCTTCTCTGTAACACGCAGGTGAAATCCCGCACCGTCTGAAGATAGATGGACGTGCACACTGAGTGGGTACAACACGGCTCCAACGATAATCAGAACAGTGAGGTTTCGCGTCAGAAGGCTTACGAGCTTGATATGTTAGCGTTGGATTTTAACGGTCCTTTTATCTTCTTCACTATCATGCAATTCCTATGGTGATAGCAGCAGATAAACTCATGCAGTTCTAATTATATAAGCAATAAAAAGAAAGCATGGATCTTATGTGGTAAAAGCCCAAAGCCTAAGTAAGACATTAAGATACTTAAGTCTTCACTTGCTCTTCTTGGGACTTTTGCATCTCATCTGGTCCAACCCAGGGCCCTAGCGCCAAGAGCACCTCAGGTGCGCCACCAGCTGAATGCCCCTCTAGGATGTGTGCCTTTGTGCTCTTGTCTAATCAAATACAATTTGATCTATCTAGACAAGTTTGACTCACAGGTCAATTATACAATCAATGAATTAAAAAGTGATTCGCAGATCACAAAATAATAATTTACCAGGCTCGCAGGCCCCAGCACAGCACACAATAAAAGGGCAACCCACATAAGATGAAATAAACAAGCATCATGGCATCATTCAATCAACATGTGATCCATTACAAAGAAAATAAAATTTTTGAAAACCCCATTGGCATCAATTTTAATTTTCTTATAAGCCCTACAACCTTACAATGGTCCATTGATAGGGATCCACTCATCCAACTAGTCAGATCCTCTGCCCTTGCATGCACCAAGTCCTAACTGACTCGAGATGACCTAATGGTCAACCATGCATGCGCCAAGGGCTGAACAACCCTCATGAGTTCTGGCAAGCGGGTGTGACCCCGGGCCTAACTCATGTGTGTTCACTGAGTTGTCTCAACCAGACCTCGCTACACGCCTAAGATGCAATCGACCTATGGCCACCTCGTGCTTGCGCACAGGTGCCATCTGGTCGATCCATCTAGGCTGTCAGATGGTCTGATCAGACTAGTGGATCTAACTTAGAGGTGACTTCAACCCCATCAACCCATATAAGGGTTTATAGTAGGCGCCACTTAGATCTAGTGAGGCGCGCAAGATGTAATGAATTTTACAAAGACATTCAACAAGCGCCATCAAGAAACATGCGCCAAGAATCATACAAGTAATAACATGTAGTTTCGCATGTTGACATTAGATCTATCCATTAGCGCAAACATGTGATATCAATCATGCGCCAACATCTAATGACTAGCATGTATTCATGGTGATGATAGATCTACAACAATGGCGCAAACATGGATCACTAAAGCAATCATAAGATTCATGCATAACCCGCTCTGATACCAATTGAAGAGTCCCCTTCAAGGGGGAGCGCAGGCAGATAAAACCCCTTTCTAGAGGGGGGCGAACCCTAGAGCATGCGGAAAATGTACTCTTCTAGGGTTTCAATAAAATCGTTTGCATGAACACATATATATGATCAACTTTATATGTATTGCAAAGATCAAGTTTGAGATCTTTTACCATAGCCATGATAAAGGGTGTCGGCTTGGAAGCAAGAGGGCAAGTAAGCACTCCTCCAAAGAAAACACACACTAGATGAGAGATGGCTACCCTTTAGGATCTTCCTTGTGCTAGCAAGAGATCTCCCCAAAGTTCCTTGTCGTGTGTTGATGATGAGATGTGCTTGGCCGAGAGCTACCTTGTCCAAGTCCCTCTCTTCGTCGAATGAAGGAGACAAGAGAGTAATTGGCAAATTGCGTTGAGGTTTCTTTTTCATTCAAGTGATGGCGTTACACTTCCAAATATGGAAGGTTATCAAGCCATGCGACCACTTGAAGAAAAACCGCCCAAGATGCCTTTAAACCTTGAACCATACGTTCACCCATGTGAACCGGTTCAAGCCAATTAGGTTCAATTCAATTCGGTTCAAAAACCCAAATTAAACCAGCCCAAGCCATGGTCTAGATCTCTATGAACCAAACGGTTCAAGATCTAACCGTTCATCTCTTGATGCTCTTGATCTCTTCGATCTAGCATCTATACTCTCGATCGAAGCTTACCGATCTGAAGCCCTAATCAATCAAACATGATCAGACCAGATCTCACTTACAATCAGAGTCTAATCTCCTTTTAACTGAACTAAAACAATTCAGTCCACACGATCTGACTTAAGTAAGCCATATCATCAAATTGTGCGACCCTAAGGGTTTCCTTTAAATGTCGGTAACGATAACTCACGTTATCACAATCAGTGAGGGGTATCTAGCAACACATCACTGTCTCCCGATATAAAGGAAAGAGTCTTCCAAGACTACACCCAAACCACAGCACAAGTGTGAATCATTTCACAAGGCATACATGTTTCCTTTGCCACTGGATGTTCTTATTGGACAAGTGTGTCAAACTTGTAGCTCCAATATGATGAGCATGATTAGATCAGATGAACATAGTCATCTGGGTATGGCCATACACTTTCTCAATCATCTCATATAAGGGGGGCCCCTTTAGAACACCACACTCCTTCCACAAGGAGACGGCAATCCTTTATCTATCACTAGTATCCGAACCTGACTCATGATCATTATCCAAGATAGTCTATAACCATTATCTTTCAAATGATATTGAACTACCTCAAAATAATGACATTCATCATTTATAAACACAAGTGATCTCAAGTCAAAGGACATGTGCCACTTGATGCAAACAAGGATTATTCACATTGTGACAAGCAATGGAATATCCCAGTAGGGTCTGTCCAGTACATCCAATGTACCCATGAGTCTACATCTTATTCCATGCTCGAAGCATCCTATAAGATTAGAACACATATTAGTCTCAATCATATCAAGGCTGTCTCATGTTCACCAAGATATCTCGACTAAGGACATATAGCCTGTCAGCCTAGCTAAACAGCTTTGAGACATTATTCAGAAGTACACTTATTACAGCAGACAAGGTAACAACCTGAATAATAACCATGCCTTCATAAACACAAAAGTTTATTACATGATACTGCTACAATCCCAAAGGCCTCAAACATTAGCCTTAAGGGCATACCCCAACAGTGTGGACTGAATTGTTCTGGTTCAGTTTGAAGCAATTTAATCTCTGATTGGAAGTGAGATCTAGTCTGATCATGTTTGATTGATTAGGGCATGTGGTCGGTAAGCTTCGATCGGGAGAATTGATGTTTGATCGTAGAGATCAAGAGGTTCATTGAGATGTGTGGTTAGATCTTGAACCATGAGGTTCAAAGAGATCTAGCCCATGGCTGGTTCGATTTGGTCCTTGAACCAAATGGAATTGAACCGGTTCACTTATGTGAACGTATGGTTCAAAGGGGAGAGGAGTTTCGGTTGAAGGCTTCAAGGGGAGTAAAATGAGGAGTTAATGCTTACTATTTTTAGAAGCCGTTTTCCTTATTGGAAAACCCCCCCACGTTTTTGAACGTGAGAACGCCTCTACGTCTCTCTCGCCTCTTGCTCCTCAAGCTCTCGTCTTTGGTTGTCCTCACGCCAAGAGAGGGAGTTTGGCCAGAAAAAGGAAGAAAACATCTCTTCACACGATCAAGGACTCCAAGTGGCTTTGCTAGCACAAAGAGTACAAGGAAGTAGCCATCGTCTTCTTGTGTGCGACTTCTTTGGAGAAGAGCCGCTCTCCCTTTCATCTTCCAAGTCGCCTCTCATGGCCATGGTAACACCCTCACGCTTGTTTCATGCAAGTTTGTTTTATAAGGTTGATCATATCTTCTACATGCGATCCTCTTGGTAACCTTGTTTTTTCCGCTGCTATAATGATCTGGTATGATGCTTATTCGCAAGGTTCACCTTCAATTGGTATCAGAGCATCAGGTTTATTTTGACTTGTTGCATATGATTGCCTTGATGTGATCCATGTTTGATTTATAGGATAGATCTTCTACATGTTCACATGCGCTTACTTGATGAAAAGAATACATATTGTGTTTGCGCATGTATCCATGTTGTTTAAAGTTTGCGCATGTTTCATAGATGTTTTTCAAACAAAAATTTGCTTCATGCGCGCCCCCTCATTTAGATCTATCTAAGCGCCTGCTTTAAACTCTTAGACGGGTTAATAGGGTTGAAGTCATTAGTCAAAGTCTGGACCCAACAGCCTAATCAGACCATCTGATAGCCTAGATGGGTCGGCCAGATAGCACCTGTGCGCAAGCAATACAGGTGGCTATAGGTCGACTGCAAAAGGGCGTGTAGCGATGTCTGATTGAGGCGCCTAGTGAACGATCATGATTTAGGCCCGGGGTCATACCCGCTTGCCAGAAATCATGTGGGACGTTCAGCCCTTAAGGCATGCATAGTTGACCATCAGGTCGACGCAAGTCAGTTATGACTGGGTGCATGCAAGGGCAGTGGGTCTGACTTGGTCTGATGAGTGGATGCCTGTTAATGGACCGTTGTAAGGTAGTAGGGCACATAAGGAAATGAAATTGATGCCATGGGTATTTCAAAATTTTATTTTCTGTTTGGATCACATGGATGCATGTTTAACATGTTTAATGAATGTTTATTTAATCTTATGTGGGCTGCCCTTAATTTTGGTGTGCTGTGCTGGGGCCTACGTGCCTGGAATTTAAATAAATTTTACTGTGATTTGCGAATCACACTTTAATTTATGAAAAATGTATATTGACCTGCGAGTCAAACCATGTCTAGATAGATTAAAATGTAATTTGATTAGACATGAGCACAGAGCACACATGGCAGAGGCACTTGCAGTCAGTGGCTTCACCAGGTGGGAGGTCTAGAGTTCGACTCTAGTACAGGCGCACACTGCCTGGAGCGCATTTGGACTGCAGATGGCATTTAGGCCCGGGCTGGGCCAAATGAAGTATAAAAGACCCATAAAGAGCTCAAGTGAAGACTCATGTCAAACTAGGGTTTTACTTAGGCTTTTATGGGCGTTTACCACATAAGATAATTGTGCTTTCTACTTATTGTTTTAGCACAAGCATATTTATTCTTCTGCTATCACCATAGATCTTGCATGATAGTAAGAAGATAAAATGGACCGTTAAAATCCAACGAAATATCAAGCTCGAAAGCCTTCTGATGCGAAACCTCACTGTTCTGACTATCGTTGGGGCCGTGTTGTACCCACTCAGTGGGCACGCCCAGCTATCTTCAGACGGTGTGTGATTACACCTAAATGCTACAGAGTAGGGATTTATCCCTTCTCATTGCTCAACATAGCACGTGGTGGTCCAGGGAGTAGGTCAGGTTAGCTTGACCATATGGGCTACATATTGAGCATATGATAGCTATATGGAGGCAGCCATCTTAGGAATCAGAAACTGTGTTGTACCAACTCAGTTGGCGCAGTCTTCTGGATTGCCTAGATGAAGGGGAATCGCACGGGTTGGCGATTGGCATGGATAGCCTACCAGTGATTAGTGCTTGAATTCTCTGTGCATTTTATCTCGCCTGAGCGGGACGCGGAGATCAAGTATGAAATCTGGATCCCATCTCACTAAAAGAGTTTCACTCTTTCGGGCTGTTTTATTGGATTTTTCAGTCAGATAAAATAGTGAGAAAAGAATCACTCTTAAGTCCTGGATTGATTCTAACATGGATACTGACCTTGTTGTTCTTGCAATGTTGTAGATTCCTGCAGCAACGAACACCACAGGGCTCAATTTGCGATCCATATTGGAAAAGGAGAAGTTTGCTGGGCCAAACTTCTCAGACTGGTACAGACAGCTTAAGATTGTGCTTAAGGCTGAGAGGAAGCTGTATGTCCTTGAGTCGGCAATACCGGCTCAACCTGCTACGAACGCCGCAAGGGCGGTTCGGGATGCTTATGAGAAGCACGTCAGTGATAGTACTGATGTCGCTTGCCTTATGCTTGCGTCAATGACGCCAGAGCTCCAGCGTCAGCATGAGGATTTGTCTGCTATTGATATTATAGCAAATCTCAAGATGCTATATGCTGCACAGGCAAGGACAGAACGCTATAACTTGACGAAACTTTTCTTTCATAGCAAACTGACTGAAGGCAGTCCAGTGGGAGCTCACGTACTCAAGATGATTGGGTACAAGAAGGCTCTAGAGAAACTGGGACACACCATCAATCAGGAACTTGTTGTAGACATTATCCTGCAGCCTCTCCCAGCCTCTTTCGATCCGTTCATCATTAATTTTAATATGAACAAGATCGACTGTACTCCGGCAGAGTTACTGAACATGCTCTGCACCACAGAGCAGACTCTTGAGAAGGGAAAGCCTTCATCCTCTGTCTTGATGGTTCCTTCAAGGCATAAGAAGAAGGGGAAGAAGGGCAAAACCCCTATCAAGAGCTACAACAAGGCTTTGAAACAAAAGGTGAAGCGGTCAAAGGACAACAAATGTTTCCACTGTGGCCAGCTGGGTCACTGGAAGAAGGACTGTAAAGCGCTCCAAGGAGAGAAGAAGGGAAGCAAGCCTTTCACTTCTGGCTCAGGTATTTACGTGACTGAAGTCATGGTAGCTTCTTCTATTTCATGGGTGTTGGACACTGCATGTGGACTTCACATTTGTTCAAATGTGCAGGAACTCAAGAGAAGAAGACAGGTGGGACAGCATGAGGTGGACCTACGAGTTGGAAACGGGGCACGGGTTGCTGCTGTTGCTGTAGGAGAATATCACATCTCTTTACCATCTGGTTTTGTATTAGAACTTGACAATTGTTATTTCGTACCGAGCATAACTAAGAATATTATCTCTATTCCTGCTCTTGTCAGGAAAGGTTTTTCTTTTAAATGCAAAACTTTAAAGTGTTGTATTTCGTTTGATAATATTGTTTATGCTACCGGGTCGATTAACAATGGGTTATTCATGTTGGACATGGAATGTTCTGTACAACAAATTGATAACAAGAAAGCCAAGTATGCTGATGACAGCACCTTGCTTTGGCATAGTCGTTTAGGCCATATTAACAAGAAGCGCATTAAGCGGTTGCATGATCATGGACTGCTGGGATCATTCTCCTGTGAGGAGCTTGATACATGCAAAGCTTGTTTAATGGGTAAAATGACGAAGACTCCTTTTTCTAATAAAGGTCAAAGGGCTTCAGGTTTACTTGACCTTATTCACAGTGATGTGTGTGGGCCTTTTAGTAAACATGCCAGAGGTGGCTATTTATACTTCATTACTTTTACTGATGATTTCAGTAGGTATGGTTATGTCTATTTAATGAGACATAAGAGTGAATCTTTTGACAAGTTCAAAGAGTTCAAAAATGAAGTACAAAATCAGTTAGGCCGAAATATCAAGGCACTTCGTTCAGATCGAGGTGGGGAATACTTGAGTCGTGAGTTTACTGACTATCTGAAGGAGTGTGGGATTATCTCACAGCTCACTCCGCCAGGAACACCGCAATGGAATGGTGTGTCCGAGAGGAGAAATAGAACCCTATTGGATATGGTTCGTTCAATGATGAGTCAGGCTACTCTACCTTACTCCTTTTGGGGATTTGCACTGGAAACAGCTGCAAAGGTGCTAAACCGAGTGCCATCCAAGGCCGTTTCAAAGACACCATATGAGTTATGGTATGGGAAACAGCCGAGCTTGACATTTATCAAAATCTGGGGTTGCGAGGCTTATGTAAAAAAGCTCGCCTCTGGGAAACTGGAGAGCAGATCAGATAAATGTATCTTTGTCGGTTACCCTAAAGAAACTAAGGGTTATTATTTCTACTATCCCAAAGAGAACAAAGTATTTGTTGCTCGAACGGCTATTTTTCTTGAGAAGGAATTTCTTCTGCAAGAGGCCAGTGGGAGAGAAATAAAGCTGGATGAGGTTCCAGAACTGGGACAAAGTAGTCAAGCACAGTTGGATGAGCCTGAGCCAATAGATCAGGTTGATGTTCAACCAGATGCTCAGATATCACGGGAACCGCGTAGATCGGGAAGTGATGTAGGGGGGGAGCATGCAATTTGGGCTAGCATGAAAACATGAATCTAAGGAAAACAAGCTAGCATGCGAGGTTATCTAACAGGGCTTTCAAAAATATGTTTTTGGTATTTTAAATAAAAACTGAGTTATGCTTGTATAAAAAAACTACGGTACACTACACATGTGATCTAAGGTTAAACATGCAACTAACATTAGGCTAACATTAAGCATGCGATTCTAAAGACTAAGCAAACTTATGACTAAACATGCATTTCTAGAACATTAAGACACTATTGTAAAGAAGCGCTCACCGTGCGATCCTTGAGAATAGAAGGATCGTCCTTCCCGATCTTCAACGGTCCTACTCTGATGGAAGGAATTGCTTCATTACAAACACTCCAACACATCAAACCCAAACATGCTTGGGTATAGAATATTAAATGACCTTTACAATGCTAAGATCAAGAGGGGAGGTTAAGCCTCCAAATTCCTCTTGCTAACAGGTTCAAACAAACTACTTAATCTAATCTAATCAATGATGATGTGTTGCTCAAGTCATGGGTTGAAGGCCTTGTAACTTTCGGCCATGAATGATTCCTTGGAGGTGTCTCATGTCATGGAGTTCCTTTGATGCCGAGGGCTTCAACAAACAAAGAAGACATGTTAGATCATATTCAAGATTTAGATAACAAGGAATAAGGGTAGAGTGTTTGGTTTGATATTGCAAGGGCTTTGGGATGCGCCAAAGTGGGTGAATGAATCCTTGAGGAGGATGCGCCTTGATGATGGAGTGGGGATGACTTTGCACCAAGTTGATGGAAAGTTGCGCCTCTTAATGATGAGATGAAGGGCTTGCGCATCCTACAACATGCAACAACAACATAAGTGTAGATCAAGCAAACATAGATTAAAGAGAGAGTTAGAGATGCTTGTTAAAAGTGTTGTTGAAGAGGCCCTTGAGGAGAGGGGGTGCGCCACTTGTTGGGTGAAGAGGTTGAAGTTGCGTCACTATGTATAGAGAAGAGGTGCGCCACCAAGGTTGAAGAAGATGTTGATACGCCACAAGAGCTTGAAGAAAGTGGAGAGGATGTAGATGCGCCACCAAGGTTAAGGGAGATGCTCCTTGAAGAAGTTGCGCGGCTAATGGTTGAAGGGGTTGCTCTTGCGCCAAGATGATAGAGGTATCTTCGAAGAAACGATTAGCGAAGGGAACCTTGGCCCTTGGGGAAGAAGGGGAGATAGGTGACACAAGCACCTCAGATGAGAAGGGGAAAGGGGAGGGCGACACAAGCACCCAAGGTTGCTAGGCAACTAATCGACAATTCTATTATCAAATCTTGCTTATCAACTTACATGCGATTACAAGTTTTGTAGAGCTTCTCCTTAACGTTACAAAAGATCAAAATAAGAAAGAAATTATTGTCTTCAATGCTTTGTCGAGGCAATGGCTCCATTGATTGTGATTTGACTTGAAAACTTCCTTATTTGTTTGTAGAGATGGTGTGTTCGAATTTTCTTGTAGACTTGCTTGCATGTTCGGCTAGGTGATAGCTTTCCTTCCTTCTTTGGTTTGGGCGAATTCCTTTGGGGCTGAAGCTTTCAAATTTGAAATCCTTTCCTTGAGTGTCTTCCCTTGTTTGTAATGGGCGATGCATGGCTTTGAAACTTGCCATTTTTGTTGTGGCTGAATTCCTTCTTTGTTTGGTGAATTCTCTTTGCTTGGGCGACAAGAGAAGGTGGCAATCCTTCCTTCCTTGGCCATGGACGAATTGCTTTGGTGATCTTCCCTTAATTGGAGGTGGTATTGCTTCTTGAATTGGCGTGGCTCTTTCCTTCCAAGGTGTGAACACATCTTGATTCCTTGATTTAAGGGATTTGATGGAAAGCTTTTGAATGAGCGCATATCCTTTGATGAGTTGAGATTGGAACCGAATTCTTGGGTGCCAAGGTGGCTTTATACTTCAATGGAAAGGTGAGTTGAAGTGCTTCAACTCAAGACTTCACTTTGAACTTTGGCTTTGAAGTGGCTTGCCATATTTGGAGCTAGCTTGTTGTAGTTGTTGGGGTATGCCCTTAAGGCTAATGTTTGAGGCCTGTGGGAATGTATCTGTATCATGTAATAAACTGTTATGTTTATAAAGGCATGGTTATTATTCGGTTGTTTACATTGTCTGCTGCAATATATGTTCTTCTGAATAATGTCTCAAAGCTGTTCAGCTGGGCTGACATGCTATTATGTCCTTAGTCGATGTATCTTGGTGAACATGAGACAGCCTTGATATGGTTAAGACTAATATGTGTTCTAATCTTATAGGATGCTTCGAGCATGGAATAAGATGTAGACTCATGGGTACATTGGATGTACTGGACAGACCCTACTAGGATGTTCAATTGTTTGTCACAATGTGAATGTTCCTTGATTAAGACAAGTGGCACATTTCCTCTGACTTTAGATCACTTGTGTTTTCTAAATGATGATTGTCATTGTTTTGAGATGGTTCAATATCATTTGAAACATAATGATTATAGACTATCTTGGATGGTGAGCTTGAGTCAGGTTAGAGCACTAGTGATAGACATAGGATTGCCGTCTCCTTGTTGAAGGAGTGTGATGTTCTAAAGGGGCCCCCTGGATGAGATGATTGAGAAAGTGTATGGCCATACCCAGGTGACAGTGTTCATCTGTTCTAATCATGCTCATCATATTGGAGTTACGAGCTTGACAGGCTTGTCCAATAAGAACATCCAGTGGTGAAGGAAATATGCATGCCTTGTGAATTGATTCACACTTGTGCTGTTTTTGGGTGTAGTCTTGGAAGACTCTTTCCTTGATATCGGGAGACAGTGATGTGTTACTAGATACCCCTCACTGATCGTGATAATGTGAATTATCGTTACCGACGTTTTAAGGAAACCCTCAGGGTCGCACAATTGATGATATGGCTTACTTAAGTCAGATCGTGTGGACTGAATTGTTCAGGTTCAGTTTAAAGGGATTTAATCTCTGATTGTAAGTGAGATCTAGTCTGATCATGTTTGATTGATTAGGGCATGAGATCGGTAAGCTTCGATCGAGAGAATGGATGCTAGATCGGTCAGATCAGGAGCATCAAAGAGATCAACGGTTAGATCTGGAACCTTAGGGTTTTAATGTGATCTAGGCCATGTCGATTGGTTTATTTGGTTATTGAACCAAAATTAAATTGAACCAAAATGGTTCAAGACTAGGCGACAAGTTCACTTAGCGTGAACATGTTGGGCGGTGAGTGGTGCTATTTTTAGCAACCATGACTCTCACGTTCGAAAAGAGAGGGTTCTCTATTCTCGCCTCTTGAACGCATATTCCTCTCGTTCTTTTGGGTGACGGCGCCTTGGAGCTTGAGGAGAATTCGGCAAAGAGAAAAGATCTCCTTCCCTTTCCATTTCGATCAAAGACTTCTTTGGATCTTGCTAGCACAAGAATCGCAAAGAGGAGTAGGCGACATCAACTGTGTGCGTCACCTCTGGAGAAGATCTGCTTTGATCTTTGCTTCCTAGACGCCATCTTGAAATGGCTATGGTATGAGTTTTATCTCTTCTATGCAATCGAATTTTTATGGTTGATCATATCACATGAAGCCGATCCATGAAACCCTAATCCGCTGCCTAAATGTTTATAATGCGCCATGCTGGGTTTCGCCCCCCCCCCCTCTAGAAAGGGGTTCTTACAATTGGTATCAGAGCATTGTTTCATGCTTGTTTATGATTGCCATGATATGTCATATGATCCATGTATGCGCAAGTTGATAGATCTATAGGTTACATGCGATGTCTTATGCTGATAGTTGTAAGATGGCGAAAGTTATTTTCTCTTTTGCGCATGTTGTTGTTTGCGCATGTTCTTGTAAGTTTTCTTAAAACCTTGATCACATGCGCGATTCACCTAGATCTAATGCGCCTACATTAAACCCTTAGATGGGTTATTAGGGTTGAAGTCATCCCCTAGGTCGGATCCAAACAGTCTGATCAGACCATCTGACAGCCTAGATGGGTTGACCAGATAGCACCTTGGCGCATGCTAAAGGTGGCTATAGGTCGACTGCATCAAAGGCGTGTAGCGATGTCTGATTGAGACAACTTGTGAACACACCTGAGTTAGGCCCGGGGTCACGCCCGTTTGCCAGACCTCAGTGTGGTTGTTCAGCCTTGGCACATGCATGGTTGACCTTATGGTCGACTCAAGTCAGTTAGGACTTGGTGCATGCAAGGGCAGTGGATCTGACTAGGTTGGATGAGTGGATCCCTAGTAATGGACCATTGTAAGGTTGTAGAGCAAATAAGGAAAAATTAAAATTGATCCCAAGGGGTTTTCGAAAATTTTAATTTTTATGGATCACATGGTTCTTGATTGATGCATATGTTTGTTTATTTAGTCTTATGTGGGCTGCCCGTTATTAATGTGTACTGTGCTGGGGCCTGCGTGCCTGTATTAAAAATTGTAAATTAATTATTGTGATCTGCGTATCACTGTGTTTTAATTTATAAATGTAAGTGACCTGCGTGTCACTCTTGTCTAGATAGTTAAATTTGTAATTTAATTAGACAAGAGCACAGAGCACACTTGGCAAAGGCGCATGCAGCAGTGGCTGAACCAGGTGGGAGGTCTAGGGTTCGACCCTAGGACCTGGCGCAAATTCCTGGTGGGCGCACCAGAGCTGCAATTGGCGCTTGGGCCCTGGTATGGGCCAGATGGGCAGCTAAAGACCCATGAAGAGCAAATGAAGACTTAAGTTAGGTTAAGGTCTTCTAGGTGTAAGATCCAAGGATCTTAAGTTCTGGTAAGCATTATTTTCTATGATAAATTATGATAAATTATTGATTTAAATAAAATTATCGATTATGATATTTTCTATGTATTGGTTGTTGATAGTTAATTAATTAGAAATTATTTATTTGATTGTTGGCTGTTAAGTTATGATAATTTATTATGGGTTGTTCATGATAAATTATTTAGGAATTATGGTTGTAAATTGTGAGTTAATTAATTAGACCTTATTGGTTAATTAATTTAATCCTTATTGGATGTTAACTTAAATTCTTATTGGATTTTCGGTTAAGTGATTGGTTATTGGATAAGTTAATTAAATTAATTGGTTAACTATGGGATATTGGAATAAAAATTCGAATTAGCTAATTGGGTTTGAAAATTCGAAATTATTAGTTAAGTGGGTTAAACCTATTGGAATTAATGGGTTAAAGGGTTTAAAATTTAGAAACCCAAAGTTTAAGTGGTAAATTCGACTAGGGTGAGATTATTGGCGATTTTGGAGTCTTGAGAAAATTAAGGTGGCGGCTTGGAAGAACTTGGCGACTCTTGGAAAGCTTGGAGGCGATTTTTGGTGTTCTTCCTTCATCTTCTTCCCCTTGACGAATTTTCCTTGAGGTGAAACTTTCTTGGCGATTTCTTGGAGATCCTTTGGGTGACTTCAAAAGCTTTGGACGATTTCTTTTGTGGAGAATTTTCGATTTATGAGGTGAGTGGAGTGTCTAATTGATTGCTATCTATTTGTTTGTGTTAATTGATGTATTAGATGAGACACTTGTTTGTTGGAAACATTATCATGCTAAAACCGAAATTCAAGATTTCACTATGATGAAAACCGAATTTTTGTAAAGATGATTATATGATGAAAACCGAATTTTGACAAAGGTAATTATATGATGAAAATTGAATTTAAGGCATTAGTTGTTCTTCATGTGAAAAACCGAAAATTGCAAGAAGGTATATATCATGTAAATTGTTGTAAAAACCGAATTAATCTTGGTGTTTGTTTAACCGAAATTTGTATGAAATTTAAGGTATTTTGGTAGTATTAAATCATTGAACATTGAGCATGAATTTCTTGTTAATTAGGTATTTTATAAAGAATTTTAGTAATATTAAACCAATGATTTTTGTAGCCGAAACATTGTTAATTGTAGTTAAACCGAAATTTGATAATTGTATTTAACATGTTTACATATGGTAATTTGTGGTAATTGTGGTAATTTGTAAAGTAAATTATAAGAATATATGTTTTACATTTTATGCTGATTTTATGAATGCCTGTTTTAATTTTATGTTCTTTGTGGGTGTAACTTGTATTTTTGTCTGAGACAAATTTGGGTGATAACATAGTAAGTTTTGATTGAACTAATCAGCATGAAAGCTAAGGACCACACCATAGTATATGATTGTTAATATTATGTAATTATGTGATTGTTAAATATTAAGTGTTTATGTGACCCTTGGAATTTTATGTTGATCATTATGTGATTATGTGAAATATGAATATTATGTGATTATGTGAATTTCGAAAATTATGTTGATATGGGGTTTTCGAATATTATCTGTGATGATCATGTGATGGTTAGGACTAAGGCTAGGTGTAACTATGAACTCAAGGGGATAGTCCTTATGTGATATGTTAAGGGTCTGAATTTCAGCCCTGTATTGTGATATGTGAAGGGGGTTGATGATCAGCCTGCCTATTATGATTATTGTGATGGGGGTTGATGCTCAGCCTGCCCGATGTGATTTTTGTGATGACTATCCTAGAGTCTAGTTGACACTTAGGAGTCCGTTTATGTGACCTTTGTGAAATATGTCCACCCTTGTGAAATATGAAATAAGATGTGTCTGTTGTCCAGTAGGAACCTTTTGGGAGAACGGGTTTTGACGCAAAGTGCCATGTCTTGGTCAGACAGGGGCCACCTCTTGATGTCACTACTCTTTTATGTGATGGGGTAATATAAGACGCAAAGTGCCATGTCTTGATCAGACAGGGGCCACCTCTTGATGTCATTACTCTTATATGTGTTGGGAATGATATAAGACGCAAAGTGCCATGTCCTGATCAGACAGGGGCCACCTCTTGATGTCATCATTCTCGTTTTATGTTATGGCGTGATAGACCAGCGTGCCACGTCGTGACCTGACGGGGGCCACCTCCTGATTCTATTCACTGTCCATGTTTATGTGTTGCACGAGATTTTGCAGCTCCCAGTGCTTTGGCCAAGCCGGGTTAGACCATATTGGTCACTTTGTGAATATGCTGGACAACTAGGTTAATTAAGTATGGTGTGTTTAGTTGGTTTAGAATATGTGTGTTCGGTTGGTTTAGAGTATAACTCTAGAACCTGAGGTTATTATATGTTGGTGTGTATATTTTTGGCTGCTTATATGACTTTTGCATCGAATTTGTTATTATGTGTTGACATGATATCCTGTTAAAGATTTTTAAAATAATCCGCATATGTTTTTGAGAGTATGTTATGGATGGTCAATTAGACTATCCACTCACTGGGCTGTGTAGCTCACCCCTCACTATTTTCAGGTGTAGAGCAGGGGCGCAGTTAGCATTATATGGATGCTGTGAATTATGCTTAATGTGTTTATGATTATGATGCCGGTTGTGGCTAAAACTTATGATTTATATGAACTATGTGAACCATGTGATGTGAACAATGTGAACTATGTGAATTTGTGTTGCCAGATCGTGGCAGTTAACTGAGTTGGATTTTTGTGTCACCGCGGGCTTCGGCCTGGTTTCGGTGTTTGGTATTAGTTTATAAAATCGATTTTGTGGATTTGTTTTGAAATTGAAGTTGAGGTGTATTTTTGCAATCGGTTTTGATACAACTGTAACGTGCATATGTCTAGTGCACGTATTGCGTGGTGGCAGGTACCTTTATGTGATTTATGAGATTTGTGCTTTGAAGATTTTATGTGTTATGAATTATGAAAATTTTCAGATCGTGTTTTCTTGAACTCGGTTTTACCTAGCATTTGATCGATCTTATATGAAACATCCTATTACCTTTGTGATTGTGTTATTCATTTGGGGTTAAGAATGTGGGATGTTACAGAATGGTATCAGAGGAGTTGGCTAGCTAAAACTTAGTTCGGGGGGAAAACATGTTTGTGTATTGCTAGACACCTGATAGGTTTATGTTTGTTTTCCTGACTATGGTATGTGTGTGGAGGGCGCTCACAGGCGCTATGCTTCACTTGTGAGTGAATTCCAGAAACTGGGTCCTAGTTCTTTTTATGGGGGCTCAGAATCCAGTACTGCTGAGAACTGGCAGTTGTGCTTGGAAAAGATTTTCCAAGTCATGCGCTGCTCAGATGAGGATAAGTTATGTCTGACCACCTATATGATGCGTGCGGACGCAGATGAGTGGTGGAAGGGCGTGGTGAGACTTGCCGAAGAAAGACATGAGACTGTTGGGCGAGCACGCACCATTGAGAGATACATAGCTGAGAGTTCTCATGTTGCCGTGACAGTGGTTCCTGCAGCTGAGGCGGCGGCTCCTCAGTATGGCAGTGGCGGCAAGGGTAAGAAGTACCCTAAACATAAGGACACCAAGAAGAGCAGGTATAAGCCTTACTCTTATAAGGCACCGCAGCAGTCCAGGGATGCACCGCAGCAGTTCAGGGATGCCAGGGATGTGAAAAACAGTATCACAGAGGACCGGACTTGTAGTTATTGTGGGCTCAAGGGACATCTAGTGAAAGATTGTCATAAGAAGAATGGTGTATGCTTCAGGTGTAAGAAACCAGGACACATGGTCAAGGATTGCAAAGAGCCTGAGATGCAGCCTAGAGGCGCAGAGAAGCCTACAGTCCAGACACGAGTCTATGCTGTGGCTGAGAAGGATACACGAGCTTCCCGATCCGTCGTGGAAGGTACCTTATTGTATTTGATCAGTTAGCTCGCATTCTATTTGACCCTGGTGCAAATTTGTCTTTTGTATCTGTTAAGTTTGCTGCATGTTTACCTGTGTTACCTAAGATGCTAGATTATGTTGTGTCTGTGAGTACTCCCTTAGGAAAGTCATTATCTACAGACACTGTGTGTGCTGATTGTGTGATGCATGTAGAGGGTTATGAGTTTCTAGTGGATTTAATCCTCCTAGGCATGCAAGACTATGATGTCATTCTAGGTATGAATTGGTTGTCCTCACATCATGCCTCTGTGGATTGCTTTGAGAAAGTAATCACTTTAAATCTGTTAGATGGAAACCGGATTTTTGTGAGAGGTCTAGTGTCAGACCAAAGACCGCATGTGATATCTTTCCTGCAGGCCAGGAAGTTACTTGCTAGCGGGTGCAAGGGTTATCTTGCGCATGTTAAGGTGCAGGATGATTCTACTTCTGATTTGACTCAGATGGCGGTGGTGAAAGAATTTCCTGATGTGTTCTCTGAGGAATTTTCAGGTTTACCACCAGTTAGAGAAGTAGAATTTGGCATTGAGTTGGCGCCGGGTACGGCACCTATCTCCAGAGCTCCTTATCGTATGGCTACTTCAGAGTTGGCCGAGCTTAAGAAACAACTGGAGGAATTGCTAGAGAAAGGGTATATTCGGCCTAGTGCTTCTCCCTGGGGAGCGCCAGTGCTATTTGTGAAGAAGAAGGATGGAACCCTGAGGATGTGTATAGACTACAGGCAGTTGAACCAAGTGACCATTAAGAATAAGTATCCTCTTCCCAGAATTGATGATCTATTTGATCAATTACAGGGAGCTACAGTGTTCTCTAAGATTGATCTGAGATCAGGGTATTATCAGCTTAGGGTCAAGGATGAGGATATATTTAAGACTGCTTTCAGGACCAGGTATGGGCATTTCGAATTTTTAGTTATGCCTTTTGGACTGACGAATGCACCTGCTGTCTTCATGGATTTGATGAACAGGGTATTCCATGAATTGCTTGACTCTTGTGTGGTAGTCTTTATAGACGATATTTTGGTATACTCACGGACTACTTCAGATCATGTCAGTGACTTGCGAAGAGTACTAGAGGTTCTGAGGAAGAACCGGTTATATGCCAAGGCTAGTAAGTGTGAATTTTGGCTAGAGAAAATCAGTTTTCTGGGACACGTGATTTCTGGTCAGGGGGTGTCTGTGGATCCAGTTAAGGTGCAAGCCATCCTTAATTGGGGAAGACCGACTAGTGCTACTGAGATCAAGAGTTTCCTGGGTTTAGCAGGTTACTACTGGAGATTTGTTGAGGGGTTCTCCAAGCTGGCGGGTCCTTTAACTAAATTAACCAGAAAGGAGGCTAAGTTTATTTGGGATGACAAGTGTGAAGAGAGCTTCCAAGAGCTGAAAAAGGAGATTGACTAGTACACCGATCCTCATTATTCCTAGTGATGGGGAAAGGTTTACTGTTTATACAGATGCTTCTGGCAAAGGGTTGGGTTGTGTCTTGATGCAGAAGGGTTCTGTGGTAGCCTATGCTTCGAGACAACTGAAGGAGTATGAATTGAACTACCCTACTCATGATTTAGAGTTGGCGGCCGTAGTCTTTGCTTTGAAGATATGGCGTCACTAATTGTTGGGTCAGGAGTTTGATCTGTTCACTGATAACCAGAGTCTCAAGTATATCTTCACTCAGAAGGAGTTGAATATGAGACAGAGAAGATGGATGGAGTTGATCAAAGATTATGACTTCTCTATTCAGTATCAGGCTGGAAAGGCCAATGTAGTGGCGGATGCTCTGAGCAGACATCCAGTTACTTCAGTAGCTGCTTTACGGGTTAGTGAGTGGCGGTTACTGCAGGAGTTCAGCGATCTCAGGATCAGTGTTTCTCCTAAAGTTCAGTCTGGTTATGTGGCTTTTCTCAGAGTACAGTCTGCTTTGTTGCAGAAGATCAGAGATCAGCAGTCTGTGGATCTGAGATTAGTTCAGATCAGGGATAGTCTGGGTGATGGCGCAGTTCAGGATTTTAGCCTGTCTGATGATGGTATTCTTCGGTTTCGTGGAAGGGTATGTGTCCCTGAGGAACCGAGCTTGAGGAAAGAAATATTGGAGGACAGCCATAACTCCAAATATTCTCTACATCCTGGCGTGACTAAGATGTATCAGGACCTTAAAAAAAAAAAAAAAAAAAATTTTTGGTGGCCGGGTATGAAGAATGAAGTATTTGATTTTGTCTCTAGGTGTTTGACCTGTCAGACTATAAAGGCTGAACACCAGAAGCCTGGGGGTTTGTTGCAGTCTCTTCCTATTCCTGAGTGGAAGTGGGAATGCATCAGTATGGATTTTGTATGTGATTTGCCCAGAACCAGATTGGGTCATGATGCTATTTGGGTGATTGTTGATAGACTCACCAAATCAGCCCATTTTCTTCCGATTAAGATGACGTATTCTTTAAAGAGACTGGCCAGATTGTACATTGATGAGATAGTCAGACTACATGGAGTGCCAGTTGATATTGTGTCTGATAGGGATTCTCGATTTCTGTCCAGATTTTGGAGGAGTTTACAGGAGGGTTTGGGTACTAAGTTGAGTTTTAGTACCGCATACCATCCTCAGTCTGATGGCCAGACGGAGTGTACTATACAGACTCTAGAAGATTTGTTGAGAGCCTATGTGGTCGATTGGAGTTCTGAGTGGAACCGGGACCTATCTTTGATAGAGTTCACTTATAATAATAGTTTCCACTCCAGTATTCAGATGGCTCCTTATGAGGCTTTGTATGGGAGAAGGTGTAGGACTCCCTTGTGTTGGGAAGAAACTGGTGACAGAATGATTTTGAGATCTGATGCAGTTCAGGAGACTACTGATAAGGTCAGAGAGATTCAGGATAAACTGAAAATTGCTCGGGACAGACAGAAGAGTTATGCTGATGACCGTCGTCGTCCTTTGGAGTTTATGGTAGGAGACCATGTGTTCTTGAAGATGTCACCTACTAAGGGTGTTATGAGGTTTGGCAAAAAGGGCAAGTTGAGCCCTAGGTTTGTAGGTCCTTTTGATATTATTGAGAGAGTTGGTCCAGTAGCTTACCGTTTAGCTTTACCTCCTACTATGGATCATGTACATAATGTATTCCATGTCTCTGCTTTGAGGAAGTATCATCCTGATCCATCTCATGTGTTGGAGTTGGAACCTCTTCAGATTCAGAGTGACTTGACTTTTGAGGAAAGACCTCTCCGGATTGTGGATAGGAAGGATAAAGTTCTGAGGAACAAGACTATACCTTTGGTAAAGGTTATCTGGGGAAATCAATCAGTTGAAGAAGCGACTTGGGAGACTGAAGCTGATATGAGGAAAAATTATGCTTACCTCTTTGATGATATGGATGCTGAGCTTTAGAGGACTAAAGCTTTATAAGGAGGGAGGAATGTAAGATCCAAGGATCTTAAGTTCTGGTAAGCATTATTTTCTATGATAAATTATGATAAATTATTGATTTAAATAAAATTATCGATTATGATATTTTCTATGTATTGGTTGTTGATAGTTAATTAATTAGAAATTATTTATTTGATTGTTGGCTGTTAAGTTATGATAATTTATTATGGGTTGTTCATGATAAATTATTTAGGAATTATGGTTGTAAATTGTGAGTTAATTAATTAGACCTTATTGGTTAATTAATTTAATCCTTATTGGATGTTAACTTAAATTCTTATTGGATTTTCGGTTAAGTGATTGGTTATTGGATAAGTTAATTAAATTAATTGGTTAACTATGGGATATTGGAATAAAAATTCGAATTAGGTAATTGGGTTTGAAAATTCGAAATTATTAGTTAAGTGGGTTAAACCTATTGGAATTAATGGGTTAAAGGGTTTAAAATTTAGAAACCCAAAGTTTAAGTGGTAAATTCGACTAGGGTGAGATTATTGGCGATTTTGGAGTCTTGAGAAAATTAAGGTGGCGGCTTGGAAGAACTTGGCGACTCTTGGAAAGCTTGGAGGCGATTTTTGGTGTTCTTCCTTCATCTTCTTCCCCTTGACGAATTTTCCTTGAGGTGAAACTTTCTTGGCGATTTCTTGGAGATCCTTTGGGTGACTTCAAAAGCTTTGGACGATTTCTTTTGTGGAGAATTTTCGATTTATGAGGTGAGTGGAGTGTCTAATTGATTGCTATCTATTTGTTTGTGTTAATTGATGTATTAGATGAGACACTTGTTTGTTGGAAACATTATCATGCTAAAACCGAAATTCAAGATTTCACTATGATGAAAACCGAATTTTTGTAAAGATGATTATATGATGAAAACCGAATTTTGACAAAGGTAATTATATGATGAAAATTGAATTTAAGGCATTAGTTGTTCTTCATGTGAAAAACCGAAAATTGCAAGAAGGTATATATCATGTAAATTGTTGTAAAAACCGAATTAATCTTGGTGTTTGTTTAACCGAAATTTGTATGAAATTTAAGGTATTTTGGTAGTATTAAATCATTGAACATTGAGCATGAATTTCTTGTTAATTAGGTATTTTATAAAGAATTTTAGTAATATTAAACCAATGATTTTTGTAGCCGAAACATTGTTAATTGTAGTTAAACCGAAATTTGATAATTGTATTTAACATGTTTACATATGGTAATTTGTGGTAATTGTGGTAATTTGTAAAGTAAATTATAAGAATATATGTTTTACATTTTATGCTGATTTTATGAATGCCTGTTTTAATTTTATGTTCTTTGTGGGTGTAACTTGTACTTTTGTCTGAGACAAATTTGGGTGATAACATAGTAAGTTTTGTTTGAACTAATCAGCATGAAATCTAAGGACCACACCATAGTATATGATTGTTAATATTATGTAATTATGTGATTGTTAAATATTAAGTGTTTATGTGACCCTTGGAATTTTATGTTGATCATTATGTGATTATGTGAAATATGAATATTATGTGATTATGTGAATTTCGAAAATTATGTTGATATGGGGTTTTCGAATATTATCTGTGATGATCATGTGATGGTTAGGACTAAGGCTAGGTGTAACTATGAACTCAAGGGGATAGTCCTTATGTGATATGTTAAGGGTCTGAATTTCAGCCCTGTATTGTGATATGTGAAGGGGGTTGATGATCAGCCTGCCTATTATGATTATTGTGATGGGGGTTGATGCTCAGCCTGCCCGATGTGATTTTTGTGATGACTATCCTAGAGTCTAGTTGACACTTAGGAGTCCGTTTATGTGACCTTTGTGAAATATGTCCACCCTTGTGAAATATGAAATAAGATGTGTCTGTTGTCCAGTAGGAACCTTTTGGGAGAACGGGTTTTGACGCAAAGTGCCATGTCTTGGTCAGACAGGGGCCACCTCTTGATGTCACTACTCTTTTATGTGATGGGGTAATATAAGACGCAAAGTGCCATGTCTTGATCAGACAGGGGCCACCTCTTGATGTCATTACTCTTATATGTGTTGGGAATGATATAAGACGCAAAGTGCCATGTCCTGATCAGACAGGGGCCACCTCTTGATGTCATCATTCTCGTTTTATGTTATGGCGTGATAGACCAGCGTGCCACGTCGTGACCTGACGGGGGCCACCTCCTGATTCTATTCACTGTCCATGTTTATGTGTTGCATGAGATTTTGCAGCTCCCAGTGCTTTGGCCAAGCCGGGTTAGACCATATTGGTCACTTTGTGAATATGCTGGACAACTAGGTTAATTAAGTATGGTGTGTTTAGTTGGTTTAGAATATGTGTTTTCGGTTGGTTTAGAGTATAACTCTAGAACCTGAGGTTATTATATGTTGGTGTGTATATTTTTGGCTGCTTATATGACTTTTGCATCGAATTTGTTATTATGTGTTGACATGATATCCTGTTAAAGATTTTTAAAATAATCCGCATATGTTTTTGAGAGTATGTTATGGATGGTCAATTAGACTATCCACTCACTGGGCTGTGTAGCTCACCCCTCACTATTTTCAGGTGTAGAGCAGGGGCGCAGTTAGCATTATATGGATGCTGTGAATTATGCTTAATGTGTTTATGATTATGATGCCGGTTGTGGCTAAAACTTATGATTTATATGAACTATGTGAACCATGTGATGTGAACAATGTGAACTATGTGAATTTGTGTTGCCAGATCGTGGCAGTTAACTGAGTTGGATTTTTGTGTCACCGCGGGCTTCGGCCTGGTTTCGGTGTTTGGTATTAGTTTATAAAATCGATTTTGTGGATTTGTTTTGAAATTGAAGTTGAGGTGTATTTTTGCAATCGGTTTTGATACAACTGTAACGTGCATATGTCTAGTGCACGTATTGCGTGGTGGCAGGTACCTTTATGTGATTTATGAGATTTGTGCTTTGAAGATTTTATGTGTTATGAATTATGAAAATTTTCAGATCGTGTTTTCTTGAACTCGGTTTTACCTAGCATTTGATCGATCTTATATGAAACATCCTATTACCTTTGTGATTGTGTTATTCATTTGGGGTTAAGAATGTGGGATGTTACAGAATCAAAAAAGGCGCCTTTTTTGTTAGAGTCACAACTCGTAACAGGTCCAGGCCTAGAGGCTGGGCTTCCTACCCAGGGGCAATCCCGCTCAAATCCCGGTTTGGATCCACGTTACCCCAAATAATTCACGTCTGCAGCGGGATTGGACACTGCATGTGGAGTTCACATTTACCATCTGGACTTGTATTGGAACTAGACAATTGTTACTTTGTTCCCAGTATAACTAAAAATATTATCTCCATTCCTGCTCTTGTCAGGAAGGGATTTTCCTTTGAATGCAATATTTCAAAGTGTATTTTGTCTTTTGATAATATTGTTTATGCAACTGGTTCAATTAACAATGGGTTATACATGTTGGACATGGAATGTTCGATACAGCAAATTGATATTAAGAAAGCCAAGTATGCTGATGACAGCACCTTGCTATGGCATAGTCGTTTAGGCCATATTAACGAGAAACGCATTAAGCGGTTGCATGATCATGGACTGCTGGGATCATTCTCCTATAAGGAGATTGATACATGCAAAGCTTGTTTGATGGGTAAAATGATGAAGTCACCTTTTCCTCACAAAGGTCAAAGGGCTTCAGGTTTACTTGACCTTATACACAGTGATGTGTGTGGGCCATTTGGTAAACATGCCAGAGGTGGCTATCAGTACTTCATTACCTTTACTGATGATTTCAGTAGATACGGGTATGTCTATCTGATGAGACATAAGAGTGAATCTTTTGACAAGTTCAAAGAGTTCAAGAATGAAGTACAGAATCAGCTAGGCCGAAATATCAAGGCACTTCGCTCAGATCAAGGTGGTGAATACCTAAGTCATACGTTTACTGACTATCTGAAGGAGTGTGGGATCATCTCACAGCTCACTCCGCCAGGAACACCGCAATGGAATGGTGTGTCCGAGAGGAGAAATAGAACGCTACTTGATATGGTTCGTTCTATGATGAGTCAGGCTACTCTTCCATACTCCTTTTGGGGTTTTGCGCTGGAAACAGCTGCAAAGGTACTAAACCGAGTGCCATCCAAGGTAGTTTCAAAGACGCCATATGAGTTATGGTATGGGAAACAGCCGAGCTTGACATTTATCAGGATCTGGGGCTGCGAGGCTTATGTCAAAAAGCTCGCCTCTGGGAAACTAGAGAGCAGATCTGACAAATGTATCTTTGTCGGTTACCCTAAGGAAACTAAGGGTTATTATTTCTACGATCCCAAGGAGAACAAGGTTTTTGTTGCTCGGACGGCCATATTTCTTGAGAAGGAGTTTCTTCTGCAAGAGGCCAGTGGGAGAGAAATAAAGCTGGATGAGAATCCAGAAGAAGGACAAAGTGACCAAGCACAGTTGGATGAGCCTGAGCCGGTAGAACAGGTTATTGAACAACCTGAGGCTCAGATATCACGGGAACCGCGAAGATCGGGTAGGATCCGTCGACAGCCTGAGCGCTATGACGGAGTCTACATCATTGATAATGATGAACCCCTCACTTATGCGGATGCGGTCAGTGGACCGGAGTCAGCAAGATGGCTTGAGGCTATGCGCGCCGAGATGGACTCCATGTCAGATAACCAAGTCTGGGATTTGGTTGATCCGCCTTCGGGAGTTATCCCTATAGGCTGTAAATGGATCTTCAAGAAGAAGATTGACATGGATGGTAACGTGGTTACCTATAAAGGCAGGCTAGTTGCGAAAGGTTTCAAACAAATCTACGGGATAGATTATGATGAAACTTTCTCACCTGTAGCCATGTTTAAGTCTATTCGGATTCTTTTCGCGATAGCTGCATATTATGATTATGAGATTTGGCAGATGGATGTGAAAACAGCTTTCCTTAATGGAAATCTGGATGAGGATGTGTACATGACACAACCAGAGGGTTTCACTAATCCATCAGATCGTCATAAGATATGCAAGTTAAAGAAGTCCATTTATGGACTTAAACAAGCATCGAGAAGCTGGAATATTCGTTTTGATGAATCAGTCACTGAATTTGGTTTCATCAAGAACGAGGATGACCCGTGTGTATATAAGAGGTTTAGTGGGAGCATGATTACTTTCCTAGTCCTCTACGTCGATGACATCTTGATCATTGGAAATGACATTCCTGAAATGCATGCTGTTAAAGCATGGCTGAGGAAGTGTTTCCAGATGAAAGATTTAGGAGAAGCAGCCTATGTGTTAGGTGTGAAGATCTACAGGGATAGATCTAAGAGGCTTCTCGGGCTGTGCCAGAGTACTTACATCGATAAGGTCCTGGAGAGATTTCATTTAGAGAATTCTAAACGTGGATATCTTCCAGTCAGACATGGTCTGAATCTTTCGAAGAGTCAGTGTCCACAAACACAGACTGAGAAAGATGAAATGGACAATACGCCTTATGCTTCGGCTATTGGTTCCATTATGTATGCGATGTTGTGTACTCGCCCAGACGTCGCTTACGGGTTAAGCGTAACCAGTCGTTACCAGAGTAATCCAGGTATGGCGCACTGGATTGCAGTCAAGAACATCTTAAAATATCTGCGGAGGACCAAAGATATGTTCTTGATATATGGTGGTCAGGAAGAACTCAGTATTGAAGGATATACTGACGCTTCGTTCCAGTCTGACCAGGATGATTTCCGATCGCAATCAGGCTATGTTTTTAGCTTGAATGGAGGAGCAGTGGTGTGGAAAAGTTTCAAACAGTCAACTGTTGCTGATTCCACAACAGAAGCCGAGTATGTTGCAGCCTCGGAAGCATCCAAGGAGGCAGTGTGGATTCGTAAGTTCGTGAGAGAACTTGGTGTTGTTCCTTCGAGTGCAGATCCTTTGGTTATCTTTTGTGATAACACTGGAGCAATCGCACAAGCAAAGGAACCACGGTCGCACCAGAAGTCCAAGCACATACAGAGACGGTTTCATTTGATCAGGGAGATCATAGATCGTGGCGAGATCAAAGTATGCAAGGTTCATACAGATGACAATCTGGCAGACCCGCTTACCAAGCCTCTGGCGCAGCAGAAGCATGAGAAGCACTGTAATAATATGGGTTTGAGATTTCTCAACCATTAGATTAAGTGCAAGTGGGAGATTGTTGGGGTATGCCCTTAAGGCTAATGTTTGAGGCCTGTGGGAATGTATCTGTATCATGTAATAAACTGTTATGTTTATAAAGGCATGGTTATTATTCGGTTGTTTACATTGTCTGCTGCAATATATGTTCTTCTGAATAATGTCTCAAAGCTGTTCAGCTGGGCTGACATGCTATTATGTCCTTAGTCGATGTATCTTGGTGAACATGAGACAGCCTTGATATGGTTAAGACTAATATGTGTTCTAATCTTATAGGATGCTTCGAGCATGGAATAAGATGTAGACTCATGGGTACATTGGATGTACTGGACAGACCCTACTAGGATGTTCAATTGTTTGTCACAATGTGAATGTTCCTTGATTAAGACAAGTGGCACATTTCCTCTGACTTGAGATCACTTGTGTTTTCTAAATGATGATTGTCATTGTTTTGAGATGGTTCAATATCATTTGAAACATAATGATTATAGACTATCTTGGATGGTGAGCTTGAGTCAGGTTAGAGCACTAGTGATAGACATAGGATTGCCGTCTCCTTGTTGAAGGAGTGTGATGTTCTAAAGGGGCCCCCTGGATGAGATGATTGAGAAAGTGTATGGCCATACCCAGGTGACAGTGTTCATCTGTTCTAATCATGCTCATCATATTGGAGTTACGAGCTTGACAGGCTTGTCCAATAAGAACATCCAGTGGTAAAGGAAATATGCATGCCTTGTGAATTGATTCACACTTGTGCTGTTTTTGGGTGTAGTCTTGGAAGACTCTTTCCTTGATATCGGGAGACAGTGATGTGTTGCTAGATACCCCTCACTGATCGTGATAATGTGAATTATCGTTACCGACGTTTTAAGGAAACCCTCAGGGTCGCACAATTGATGATATGGCTTACTTAAGTCAGATCGTGTGGACTGAATTGTTCAGGTTCAGTTTAAAGGGATTTAATCTCTGATTGTAAGTGAGATCTAGTCTGATCATGTTTGATTGATTAGGGCATGAGATCGGTAAGCTTCGATCGAGAGAATGGATGCTAGATCGGTCAGATCAGGAGCATCAAAGAGATCAACGGTTAGATCTGGAACCTTAGGGTTTTAATGTGATCTAGGCCATGTCGATTGGTTTATTTGGTTATTGAACCAAAATTAAATTGAACCAAAATGGTTCAAGACTAGGCGACAAGTTCACTTAGCGTGAACATGTTGGGCGGTGAGTGGTGCTATTTTTAGCAACCATGACTCTCACGTTCGAAAAGAGAGGGTTCTCTATTCTCGCCTCTTGAACGCATATTCCTCTCGTTCTTTTGGGTGACGGCGCCTTGGAGCTTGAGGAGAATTCGGCAAAGAGAAAAGATCTCCTTCCCTTTCCATTTCGATCAAAGACTTCTTTGGATCTTGCTAGCAC
This sequence comes from Costus lasius, assembly GCA_027563935.2. NCBI lineage: Eukaryota > Viridiplantae > Streptophyta > Magnoliopsida > Zingiberales > Costaceae > Costus > Costus lasius. The sequence goes on from CM050446.2 coordinate 47,777,918, forward strand.
AAGAATCGCAAAGAGGAGTAGGCGACATCAACTGTGTGCGTCACCTCTGGAGAAGATCTGCTTTGATCTTTGCTTCCTAGACGCCATCTTGAAATGGCTATGGTATGAGTTTTATCTCTTCTATGCAATCGAATTTTTATGGTTGATCATATCACATGAAGCCGATCCATGAAACCCTAATCCGCTGCCTAAATGTTTATAATGCGCCATGCTGGGTTTCGCCCCCCCCCCCCCTCTAGAAAGGGGTTCTTACAGTAGTGAGCTTTGAGCTAACTTTGAGCTTATCCACATGACTTGTAAATGCTTATTACACTACTCCTACTTGGATGCAACATTATGACATGCACTAATTCTAGTATGATGCAACATAATTTCCATAAAAGAAAATACAAAACAAAGTATAAAACTTACCAAATGTAGCTACATGATGCATGCAATGCAATGGTGCCTTAGGGTACCCATAAACTAGGGTAGCCTTAAGCTCCATTTATATTTTCTTGGGTCATGGCCTCTACCCCCATCATTTCTCCCCGGGTGGAAAAAATTCTTCTCCGAAGAATTGTGCTCGCACGGGTGGAAATGTCTAGAGGTGGCCCATGTAAAATGTTCCTTGGTTAACCAAACTTCTTCACCATTGGAGTGGGTGAACAAGCCTTGGTTCACAAGGTTGGCCATAGGCTCATGCACAAAAAACATGTCTAAAAATTGGATGGGATACTCCACATTATAAGGTGTAGGGTTCCCGTACAGAAGTGGAATAGTAAAAGATGAGTAAACATATGAAGCATGCATATGAAGGTAAGAGCAAGAGTAAGCATTACAACCATAGAGACTTTGTTCTTCTATTCCTTGTTTTCTATCAAGTACTCCTACAATGAATTCCCTTTCTCGGCCATGATGATTAGTATGCTTGCGGTAAGGGATTTGAGTGTCTAAGTATGCAGGAATAACAAAGTCTATGTGCTCAATAAAATTCAAAGTAATGTTATCTTTTGCATGCTCAAGTTTGGTTGGCCCTAAGGGTGGTTTGAGGGTATGGGTAAAGGGATCTAAGAGACAAGATTCTATGATCATTGGGTCATGGGGAAGAACTTCTAAGTCTAGAGGAGGTCCTAAGGGGTGTGGCTTAGGATCTAAGTCTTCCTTAATGGTGGGGGATCCTAACTCATGTGGTTTGAGATCTAAGGATGAAGGATCCTCCATGTATAAGGGTTGGGTTTCTAGTGGGTCTAGGCCTAAGTTGGATGGTTCAGTGCTAGAGGCCTTAAAAGTGTTCAAAGGAGGGTTTAGGCAAGTTGTTTGGTCTACCTTAGTCTTAAGGTGTTCTCTGGGTATAGACAAATCATCCATGGTGAATGGTCCAAACTTAGGTTGAGTTAAGCCTAAAATGTGATGGTCCTTCATTTGAAGGTGTTGGTTCTCTAAGGTGTCTAAAGGTTCATCTAAACTTTCATTAGAGTCAAGTGGCATGGAACTTAAGGGTTCACTGCCTATGGAAGGGTCTTCTAGAGTTTGCCCTATGTCATGAAGGGTAGGCTCACATGGTTCAAGTGTTTGATCTAGACATGGGAGCTCCTTAGGTTGAGGTAAACTAATCTTATTGGTCACTAAGGGTAGGGTAGTTTCCACTAAGTCTAGTCTCATATCATTGGGTTCATATTCTTCCTTAGGTGGTGCAAGTTTACCTAGATCAAAGGTGCCTACGGGTGGGAGACATTTAGTTTGATCTAAGGTTGGCTCTATGTTTGGTCCTAAGGTTTGACTAGTGGAATCCCCTAAGAGTTGGTTGCACTCCATGAGTTCAAGAGGAAGTGTGGTCATCCTAGGGTCAAGTGAGGTAGTAGGTTGACTACTTGGTTCATGAGTGTTTGGTTCTGGACCATGACAAGGTTTATGGCCAACTATAGGAACTAGGTCTACCTTGGGATCACTAGGTGGCTTGGGAAGACCTATGACTTTAGGTTCAAGTTGGTTCCTAGGCATATCTTCTAAGGTAATAGTTCCAAATTGAAGTTGAGGCATGTCTAGAGGGGTCTCTAAAGGTGACTTAGGGCTAGTTTGACTATCAGACAAGTCAACTAATGGGGCCCTAGTATTGGATCTAGACTCATCTAGGGGTATGTTTGGAATTGTTGGAGGTAGCTCAGGCTCTAAGGTTGGGCTTGTCTCTAAGGGGGTTGGAGGGTTGGCTACCTTATGAGTTCTAGGTGGAGACCTTTTGATCTTAATCTTAGGGTCATGACACCTTAAGATATATGAGTCATCTTGTCTTTGGTGGTACCCTCTAACATCATCTAACCAAGGTTCTCCTAGGTGGACATGATATGTACCTTCTAGGGGTAAGACATCACACCAAGCTTCTAGTAGGATACCAAATCCAATAGGCACAAGGCACATATGTTTAACTAAGGTTTTGGTTCCATTATCTCTAGTAATAGTGTAAGGGTATAGTTTAAGCTTAGTGACAAAACCAAATCTTTCAATGGCACTAGGGGTTATGAAGTTGAACCCTATGGTTTTATCTATGGCAACCTTACACATCTTACCTCCTATTTTGGTGTAGGTGTGGAAAAAATCATTCTTAAGGTTGACCCTATAGGTTGGAAGCGTCTCTAAGCATAGTTTGTGGGATTTGTCTATCTCTTCAAACATTTTGATAGCGTCATTAGGTTTATTGTGATTTATGCCATAGCTAGTAGTCATGATGGGTTTACTTTTGAAAAACCAAATAGTTTTGAAAGTAAGGCTCCTAAGAAGTGATATGAGTATAATAGTGTGTTATGAAATCAACTTCTTTAAAGCACCTAGGTCCAAGAAATGCCTTAGAATTCGAAAATTAGTTTTGGCTAAAAAAAATCTATTCTAAGGTGTTTTGCTCTGATACCAAAACTGATGTAGGGGGGGAGCATGCAATTTGGGCTAGCATGAAAACATGAATCTAAGGAAAACAAGCTAGCATGCGAGGTTATCTAACAGGGCTTTCAAAAATATGTTTTTGGTATTTTAAATAAAAACTGAGTTATGCTTGTATAAAAAAACTACGGTACACTACACATGTGATCTAAGGTTAAACATGCAACTAACATTAGGCTAACATTAAGCATGCGATTCTAAAGACTAAGCAAACTTATGACTAAACATGCATTTCTAGAACATTAAGACACTATTGTAAAGAAGCGCTCACCGTGCGATCCTTGAGAATAGAAGGATCGTCCTTCCCGATCTTCAACGGTCCTACTCTGATGGAAGGAATTGCTTCATTACAAACACTCCAACACATCAAACCCAAACATGCTTGGGTATAGAATATTAAATGACCTTTACAATGCTAAGATCAAGAGGGGAGGTTAAGCCTCCAAATTCCTCTTGCTAACAGGTTCAAACAAACTACTTAATCTAATCTAATCAATGATGATGTGTTGCTCAAGTCATGGGTTGAAGGCCTTGTAACTTTCGGCCATGAATGATTCCTTGGAGGTGTCTCATGTCATGGAGTTCCTTTGATGCCGAGGGCTTCAACAAACAAAGAAGACATGTTAGATCATATTCAAGATTTAGATAACAAGGAATAAGGGTAGAGTGTTTGGTTTGATATTGCAAGGGCTTTGGGATGCGCCAAAGTGGGTGAATGAATCCTTGAGGAGGATGCGCCTTGATGATGGAGTGGGGATGACTTTGCACCAAGTTGATGGAAAGTTGCTCCTCTTAATGATGAGATGAAGGGCTTGCGCATCCTACAACATGCAACAACAACATAAGTGTAGATCAAGCAAACATAGATTAAAGAGAGAGTTAGAGATGCTTGTTAAAAGTGTTGTTGAAGAGGCCCTTGAGGAGAGGGGGTGCGCCACTTGTTGGGTGAAGAGGTTGAAGTTGCGTCACTATGTATAGAGAAGAGGTGCGCCACCAAGGTTGAAGAAGATGTTGATACGCCACAAGAGCTTGAAGAAAGTGGAGAGGATGTAGATGCGCCACCAAGGTTAAGGGAGATGCTCCTTGAAGAAGTTGCGCGGCTAATGGTTGAAGGGGTTGCTCTTGCGCCAAGATGATAGAGGTATCTTCGAAGAAACGGTTAGCGAAGGGAACCTTGGCCCTTGGGGAAGAAGGGGAGATAGGTGACACAAGCACCTCAGATGAGAAGGGGAAAGGGGAGGGCGACACAAGCACCCAAGGTTGCTAGGCAACTAATCGACAATTCTATTATCAAATCTTGCTTATCAACTTACATGCGATTACAAGTTTTGTAGAGCTTCTCCTTAACGTTACAAAAGATCAAAATAAGAAAGAAATTATTGTCTTCAATGCTTTGTCGAGGCAATGGCTCCATTGATTGTGATTTGACTTGAAAACTTCCTTATTTGTTTGTAGAGATGGTGTGTTCGAATTTTCTTGTAGACTTGCTTGCATGTTCGGCTAGGTGATAGCTTTCCTTCCTTCTTTGGTTTGGGCGAATTCCTTTGGGGCTGAAGCTTTCAAATTCGAAATCCTTTCCTTGAGTGTCTTCCCTTGTTTGTAATGGGCGATGCATGGCTTTGAAACTTGCCATTTTTGTTGTGGCTGAATTCCTTCTTTGTTTGGTGAATTCTCTTTGCTTGGGCGACAAGAGAAGGTGGCAATCCTTCCTTCCTTGGCCATGGACGAATTGCTTTGGTGATCTTCCCTTAATTGGAGGTGGTATTGCTTCTTGAATTGGCGTGGCTCTTTCCTTCCAAGGTGTGAACACATCTTGATTCCTTGATTTAAGGGATTTGATGGAAAGCTTTTGAATGAGCGCATATCCTTTGATGAGTTGAGATTGGAACCGAATTCTTGGGTGCCAAGGTGGCTTTATACTTCAATGGAAAGGTGAGTTGAAGTGCTTCAACTCAAGACTTCACTTTGAACTTTGGCTTTGAAGTGGCTTGCCATATTTGGAGCTAGCTTGTTGTAGTGAGCTTTGAGCTAACTTTGAGCTTATCCACATGACTTGTAAATGCTTATTACACTACTCCTACTTGGATGCAACATTATGACATGCACTAATTCTAGTATGATGCAACATAATTTCCATAAAAGAAAATACAAAACAAAGTATAAAACTTACCAAATGTAGCTACATGATGCATGCAATGCAATGGTGCCTTAGGGTACCCATAAACTAGGGTAGCCTTAAGCTCCATTTATATTTTCTTGGGTCATGGCCTCTACCCCCATCAGGAAGGATCCGTCGTCAGCCTGAGCGCTATGACGGAGTCTACATCGTCAATGATGAACCCCTCACTTATGCGGATGCGGTCAGTGGACCGGAGTCAGCTAGATGGCTTGAAGCTATGCGAACCGAGATGGACTCCATGTCGGAAAACCAGGTCTGGGATTTGGTTGATCCGCCTTCGGGAGTAATCCCTATAGGCTGTAAGTGGATCTTCAAAAAGAAGAAAGACATGGATGGTAACGTAGTTACCTATAAGGGCAGGCTAGTTGCGAAAGGTTTCAAACAAATCTACGGGATAGATTATGATGAAACTTTCTCTCCTGTAGCCATGTTCAAGTCCATTCGGACTATTCTCGCGATAGCTGCATATTATGATTATGAGATCTGGCAAATGGATGTGAAGACCGCTTTCCTTAATGGAAAACTGGAAGAGGATGTGTATATGACACAGCCTGAAGGTTTCATCAATCCATCAGAACGTCATAAAATATGCAAATTAAAGAAGTCCATTTGTGGACTAAAACAAGCATCAAGTGTTGGGGTATGCCCTTAAGGCTAATGTTTGAAGCCTTGGGATTATATCAGTATCATGTATATAAACTCTATGTTTATAAAGGCAATGGTTGTTATTCAGGTTGTTACATCATCTGCTGCAATATGTATACTTCTGAATAATGTCTCAATGCTGTTCAGCTTGGCTGACATGCAGTTTTGTCCTTAGTCGAGATATCTTGGTGAACATGAGACAGCCTTGATATGATTAAGACTAATATGTGTTCTAATCTTATAGGATGCTTCGAGCATGGAATAAGATGTAGACTCATGGGTACATTGGATGTACTGGACAGACCCTACTTGGGATATTCAATTGCTTGTCACAATGTGAATAATCCTTATAAGCAAACAAGTGGCATATTTCCTCTGACTTGAGATCACTTGTGTTTCTAAATGATGATTGGCATTGTTTTGAGGTAGTTCGATATCATTTGAAACATAATGGTTATAGATTATCTTGGATAATGAGCATGAGTCATGTTAGGGCACTAGTGATAGATATAGGATTGCCGTCTCCTTGTTTGGAGTGTGATGTTCTATAGGGGCCCCCTGGATGAGATGATTGAGAAAGTGTATGGCCATACCCAGATGACTATGTTCATCTGATCTAATCATTCTCATCATATTGGAATTACAGGCTTGACACGCTTGTCCAATAAGAACGTCCAGTGGCAAAGGAAACACATATGCCTAGTGAGTTGGGTTCACACTTGTGCTATGGTTTGGGTGTAGTCTTGGAAGACTCTTTCCTTTATATCGGGAGACAGTGATGTGTTGCTAGATACCCCTCACTGATCGTGATAACATGAGTTATCGTTACCGACATTTAAAGGAAACCCTTAGGGTCGCACAATTTGATGATATGGCTTACTTAAGTCAGATCGTGTGGACTGAATTGTTCTGGTTCAGTTTAAAGGAGTTTAAACTCTGATTGTAAGTGAGATCTGGTCTGATCATGTTTGATTGATTAGGGCTTGAGATCGGTAAGCTTCGATCGAGAGAATTGATGCTAGATCGGTGAGATCAAGAGCATCAAGAGATGAATGGTTAGATCCTGAACCTTATGGTTTAATTTGATCTAGACCAATGCTTGGCTTAATTTGGTCTTTGAACCAAATCTAATTGAACCGGCTCATCATGTGAGCGCATGGTTCAATGGGAGATAAAGTGGCGATCGGTTTAATTGTGTAAACGCATGAGCGTTAAGGGGTTTGCTATTTTTGGAAGTTGGTTTTCCAAAATAGAGTAACGCTTCCACGTTTGGGCATAACGCCTCACGTTCGAGGGCATTACTCTTCGCTCACTCGCCTCTTCCTCTTGACGACGCTCCTCTTTCGGTGATCTTCTTCACGCAAAGAGAGGGAGTTCGAAAGCCAAGAAAAGCATCTCATCTCCTTCACATGGTTAGGAGACTTGGAGAACTTTGCTAGCACAAAGATCGACAAGGAGTAAGCGATCATACATCTTGTGTGCGCACGCTTTGGAGGAGAGCCACATCGCACTCTTGCTTCCAAGTCGCCATCCAAGAAATGGCATTGGTATGTTTTTCGTTTGATCTATACAAGTTCATGAAGTTGATCATATATTCATGCATGCGATTCCTTAAGAAACCCTAGCTTCCGCTATGCAAAATATTCTACATGCGCATATTAGGGTTTCGCCCCCTTAGGGGAACCTTCAATTGGTATCAGAGCCATGTTGCTATGAATTATATGATTGCTTTTTGTGATCCATGCTTGTGTTTATGAGTAGATCTATGATCATGCCGAAACCTACATGTTTGTAGCTTTATCTTATGTTTGCGCATGATGAGTGTTGGCGCATATTACATGATGTTTTTGTCAAAACAACTTATCTTGCGCGACTCTATTTAGATCTAAGCGCCTACTTGAAAGACTTAGACGGGTTATTAGGGTTGAAGTCATCGTCCAGTATAGACCCAACAGTCTGATCAGACCATCTGACAGCCTTCATGGGTCGACCAGATGGCACCTATGTGCAAGCATGAGGTGGCTATAGGTCGACTGCATACTGGGCGTTGTAGCGATGTCTGATTGAGACAACCAGTGAACGCACATGAGTTAGGCCCGGGGTCACGCCCGCTTGCCAGAACTCATGAGTGTCGTTCAGCCCTTAACGCATGCATGTTTGGCCACTGGGTCGACTCAAGTCGGTTATGACTTGGTGCATGCTAGGGCAGAGGGTCTGACTTGGTCTGATGAGTGGATCCCTATTAATGGACCGTTGTAAGGTAGTAGGGCACCTAAGGAAATAAAATTGAGGCCATGGGGATTTTTGAAAATTTTATTTTCTTATCTAGATCACAAGTTGTTTGTATCACATGAATGAATGTTTATTTCATCTTATGTGGGCTGCCCAATTAATGTGTGCTGTGCTGGGGCCTACGTGCCTGGATGTATTATTGTAAATTATTATTGTGATCTGCGCATCACATTTCAATTAATTTATAAAGTGTAATTGACCTGCGTGTCAATCATGTCTAGATAGATTAAATTATATTTTAATCAGACATGAGCACAGAGCACACATGGCAGAGGCGCATGCAGCAAGTGGCTTCACCAGTGGGAGGTCTAGGGTTCGACTCTAGGACAGGCGCATTTTACCTGGTGGGCGCACCTGAGCTGCAGTGGGCGCTTGTGAAGAGTCCCCTTCAAGGGGGAGCGAAACCCTACTTGGCGCAAATTAATTCTTTTGGCAGCGGAAATTAGGGTTTCAAAGATAAGATCGCATGTAGTTCATATGATCAACTTGTAACAATGGAATAGATCATAAGGGATCATACCAACGCCATTGGATTGGATGGTGTCTTGGAAGCAAAGACGCAATTGCTTCTTCTCCGAAGATGACGCACACAATGAATGAAGATGGCTTCTCCTTGTCGTCTTTGTGCTAGCAAAGCTTCAAGGGGTCCTTTGTGTGGAGGAAGATGGAGATGCGAGAGTGATGTTCACCTTGGCCGAAATCTTCTCAACTCTCTCGTGAAGACAAGCCACACACGAGAGCGCAAATGAGAGAGGCGAGCGTTGAAGCATTTTTGGCGTTGAAGGGAACATGCGCTAATGACTTTCCAAAAATAGGAAAGACACGAAGCCATGCCCCCATGATGTCAAAACCGATCAAAAACGCCTCAAGCATTGAACCATGCGTTCACTCTCTTGAACCGGTTCAATGCAATTGCATTTGGTCCAAAGACCAAATCAAACCAGCCCAAGCCATTTGGTCTAGATCATCTTAAACCCTAAGGCTCCAGATCTAACCGTTCATCTCCTGATGCTATTGATCTTACTGATCCAGCATCAATTCTCTCGATCGAAGCTTACCGATCTCAAGCCCCAATCAATCAAACATGATCAGACCAGATCTCACTTACAATCAGAGTTTAAACTCCTTCAAACTGAACCTAAACAATTCAGTCCACACGATCTGACTTAAGTAAGCCATATCATCGAATTGTGCGACCCTAAGGGTTTCCTTTAAATGTCGGTAACGATAACTTACGTTATCACGATCAGTGAGGGGTATCTAGCAACACATCACTGTCTCCCGATATAAAGAAAAGAGTCTTCCAAGACTATACCCAAACCACAGCACAAGTGTGAATCCACTTCACTAGGCATACATGTTTCCTTTGCCACTGGATGTTCTTATTGGACAAGCATGTCAAGCCTGTAGCTCCAATATGATGAGCATGATTAGATCAGATGAACATAGTCATCTGGGTATGGCCATACACTTTCTCAATCATCTCATCCAGGGGGCCCCTTTAGAACACCACACTCCAATCAAGGAGACGGCAATCCTATATCTATCACTAGTGTCCTAACCTGACTCATGATCATTATCCAAGATAGTCTATAACCATTATTTTTCAAATGATATTGAACTACCTCAAAACAATGACAATCATCATTTAGAAACACAAGTGATCTCAAGTCAGAGGACATGTGCCACTTGTTGCAAACAAGGATTATTCACATTGTGACAAGCAATTGAATATCCTAGTAGGGTCTGTCCAGTACATCCAATGTACCCATGAGCCTACATCTTATTCCATGCTCGAAGCATCCTATAAGATTAGAACACATATTAGTCTCAATCATATCAAGGCTGTCTCATGTTCACCAAGATATCTCGACTAAGGACTTTATAGCATGTCAGCCTAGCTGAACAGCATTGAGACATCATTCAGAAGTACACTTGTTGCAGCAGACAATGTAACAACCTGAATAACAACCATTGCCTTTATAAACATGAAAAGTTTATACATGATACTGATACAATCCCAAGGCCTCAAACATTAGCCTTAAGGGCATACCCCAACAGCTTGGGCCCGGGTTGGGCCAGAGGAAATCCAAAAGACCCAAGAAGAGCTCAAGTGAAGACTTAAGTTAATTAAGGTCTTACTTAGGCTTAATGGGCTTTTACCACATAAGATCATCATGCTTTTAATTTACTGTTTCAGTAATGTAGTAACTGCATGATTTATTCTTCTACTATCACCATAGGATTTGAATGATAGTAAGAAGATAAAAGGACCGTTAAAATCCAACGCCAAATATCAAGCACGATAGCCTTCTGACGCGAAACCTCACTGTTCTGACTATCGTTGGGGCCGTGTTGTACCCACTCAGTGGGCACGCCCATCTATCTTCAGACGGTGTGTGATTACACCTGCGTGTTACAGAGAAGGGATTTATCGCTTATCGTTGCTCAGCATAGCACGTGGTGGTCCAGGGAGTAGGTCGGGTCAGCTTGACCATGTAGGCTACATATTGAGCATATGGTAGCCATATGGAGGCAGCCATCTGTGGGATCAGAGACTGTGTTGTACCAACTCAGTTGGCACAGTCTGCTGGATTGCCCAGATGAAGGGGAATCACACGGGTTGGCGATTGGCAGGGATTGCCTACCAGAAATTAGTGCTTGTACTCTCTGTGCATCTTATCTCGCCTGAGCGGGACGCGGAGACCAAGTATGAAATCTGGATCCCATCTCACTAAAAGAGTTTTACTCTTTCGGACTGTTTTATTGGATTTTTCAGTCAGATAAAATAGTGAGAAAAGAATCATTCTTAAGTCCTGAATTGATTCTAACATTGATACTGACCTTGCTGTTCTTGCATTGTTGTAGATTACTGCAGCAACGAACACCACAGCCTTCAATGTGCGATCCCTACTGGAAAGGGAGAAGTTTGCTGGGCCAAACTTCTCAAACTGGTACGGACACCTTAAGATTATTCTTAAGGCTGAGAGGAAACTGTATGTCCTCGAGACGGCTATACCGCCTCAACCCGCTGCGAACGCCGCAAGGGCGGTTCGGGAAGCTTATGAAAAGCACGTCAATGATAGCATTGATGTCGCTTGCCTGATGCTAGCGTCTATGACGCCACAGCTGCAGCGTCAACATGAAGATTTATCTGCTATTGAAATAATAGCAAATCTCAAGTTGTTGTATGCTGCACAGGCAAGGACTGAACGCTACAATTTGACTAAACTTTTCTTTCAGAGCAAACTGGCTGAAGGGAGTCCAGTGGGAGCTCACGTACTCAAGATGATTGGGTACAAGGAGGCTCTAGAGAAACTGGGACACACCATCAATCAGGAGCTTGTTGTAGACATTATTCTGCAGTCTCTCCCGGCCTCTTTCGATCCATTCATTATTAATTTTAATATGAACAAGATCGACTGTACGCCGGCAGAGTTGCTGAACATGCTCTTGACTACAGAGCAAACTCAGTCTCGTGAGAAGGGAACGCCTTCATCCTCTGTCCTAATCGTTCCTTCTAGGAACAAGAAGAAGGGGAAGAAGGGCAAAGCCCCTGTCAAGAGCTACAACAAGGCTCTGAAGCAAAAAGTAAAGCGGTCGAAGGAATACAGATGTTTCCATTGTGGCCAGCTGGGTCACTGGAAAAAGGACTGTAAAGCGCTCCAAGGAGATAAGAAGGGAAGTAAGCCTTTCGCTTCTAGCTCAGGTATTTACGTGACTGAAGTCATGGTATCTTCTTCTTCTATTTCATGGGTGTTGGACACTGCATGTGGAGTTCACATTTGTTCAAATGTACAGGAACTAAAGAGAAGAAGACAGGTGGGACAGCATGAGGTGGACCTACGAGTTGGAAACGGGGCACGGGTTGCTGCAGTTGCTGTAGGAGAATATCACATCTCTTTACCATCTGGTCTTGTATTAGAACTGGACAATTGTTATTTTGTACCGAGCATAACTAAGAATATTATCTCTATTCCTGCTCTTGTCAGGAAAGGGTTTTCCTTTGAATGCAAGATTTCAAAGTGTTACATTTCTTTTGATAATATTGTTTATACTACTGGGTCAATTAACAATGGGTTATTCATGTTGGACATGGAATGTTCAATACAACAGATTGATATTAAGAAAGCCAAGTATGCTGATGACAGCACCTTGCTATGGCATAGTCATTTAGGCCATATTAACAAGAAGCGCATTAAGCGGTTGCATATTCATGGACTGCTGGGATCATTCTCCTATGAGGAGCTTGATACATGCTGTTGGGGTATGCCCTTAAGGCTAATGTTTGAGGCCTTGAGATTGTAACAGTATCATGTATAAACTCTTATGTTTATAAAGGCAATGGTTGTTATTCAGTTGGCTACATTGTCTGCTGCAATAATTGTACTTCTGAATAATGTCTCAATGGTGTTCAGCTAGGCTGACATGCTGTAATGTCCTTAGTTGAGATATCTTGGTGAACATGAGACAACCTTGATATGATTGAGACTAATATGTGTTCTAATCTTATAGGATGCTTCGAGCATGGAATAAGATGTAGACTCATGGGTACATTGGATGTACTGGACAGACCCTACTGGGATATTCAATTGCTTCTCACAATGTGAATAATCCTTGATTGCAACAAGTGGCACATTTCCTCTGACTTGAGATCACTTGTGTTTCTAAATGATGATTGTCATTGTTTTGAGGTAGTTCAATATCATTTGAAACATAATGGTTATAGACTATCTTAGATGGTGAGCTTGAGTCAGGTTAGGGCACTAGTGATAGATACAGGATTGCCGTCTCCTTGTTTAAGGAGTGTGATGTTCAAAAGGGGCCCCCCCTCTGTGTGAGATGATTGAGAAAGTGTATGGCCATACCCAGGTGACTATGATCATCTGATTTAATCATGCTCATAATATTGGAGCTACAGGCTTGACACGCTTGTCCAATAAGAACATCCAGTGGCAAAGGAATCATGTATGCCTAGTGAGTTGATTCACACTTGTGCTGTGGTTTGGGTGTAGTCTTGGAAGACTCTTGTCTTTATATCGGGAGACAGTGATGTGTTGCTAGATACCCCTCACTGATCGTGATAACGTGAGTTATCGTTACCGACATTTAAAGAAAACCCTCAGGGTCGCACAATTTGATGATATGGCTTACTTAAGTCAGATCGTATGGACTGAATTGTTTGGGTTCAGTTTAAAGGGATTTAGTCTCTGATTGTAAGTGAGATCTGGTCTGATCATGTTTGATTGATTAGGGCTTGAGATCGGTAAGCTTCGATCGAGAGAATGGATGCTAGATCAGTGAGATCAGCAGCATCAAGAGATCAACGGTTAGATCTGGAACCTTAGGGTTTAATTGTGATCTAGACCATATCGCTTGGGTTAATTGGTCTTTGGACCAAACCAAATTGAACCAGCTCATTGAGTGAGCGTGTGGTTCAAATGGAGAGGAGTTTGCGATTGGGGTAAACCCATGATCGCATGTGAGTAAGTGGCTTTCTATTTTTAGAAAGCATGATCACATACGTGACCATCACTCACGTTCACGCCTAAGGCGCTCTACTCTCTCGCTTCTCCTCCTCTCTCGTCGCCAACAAGCTCTCTCTCGTGTGGTGAAGAGGTTGACGAAAAAGTAGAAGGAAGAAATCGCCAAGCAAAGGATTCTCTTCCCTTCCATACGACAAGGACCTCTTGGAACCTTGCTAGCACAAGGAGCACCATCAGAGTAGGCGACTTCTTCATCTTGTGTGCACATCCTTTGGAGGAGATCCCTATTGCTCTCTGCTTCCAAGACGCCATCTAGAAATGGCATCGGTATGACATCTTCTATGTTTGCAATCGGTTTAACAAGTTGATCATATGTTATGCATGAATCCGATCCCCTAGAAACCCTCTTCCGCTGTTTAAAATTTTATACGCGCCATACTTTAGGGTTTCGCCCCCTTCTGGGGACTCACAATTGGTATCAGAGGCAGGTTATATGCATGATTTATATGATTGCTGAACTGAAGTGATCCATGTTTGCGCAACACCTTAGATCTAAACTACATGAAGTATGATTTTTTATCATTAGCGCATGTATCTAGTTGGCGCATACATTTAGTTTTTCTCAAAAACTTCTTTACTTGCGTGACTCACCTTAGATCTAAATGGCGCCTGCTATAAGTCCTTAGACGGGTTAGTAGGGTTGAAGTCATCTCTAGTTAAGATCCAACTAGTCTGATCAGACCATCTGACAGCCTAGATGGATCGACCAGATGGCACCTATGCGCAAGCATAAGGTGGCTATAGGTCGACTGCATCAAAGGCGTGTAGCGAGGTCTGGTTGAGAGAACTAGTGAACACGCATGAGTTAGGCCCGGGGTCACACCCGCTTGCCAAAACTCATGTAGGTTGTTCAGCCCTAGCGCATGCATAGTTGACCACTGGGTCGACTCAAGTCAGTTAGGACTTGGTGCATGCAAGGGCAGTGGATCTGACTAGGTCTGATGAGTGGATCCCTATTAATGGACCGTTGTAAGGTACTAGGGCACATAAGGAAAATAAAATTGATGCCAATGGGTTTTTGAAAAATTTTATTTTCTTGAATGGATCACATGTTGATTGTAAGCATATGCTTGTTTATTTAATCTTATGTGGGACGCCTAATTTGTTGGAGTATGCCCTTAAGGCTAATGTTTGAGGCCTTTGGGATTGTAATAGTATCATGTAATAAACTCTTATGTTTATAAAAGGCATGGTTATTATTCAGCTTGTTACCTTGTCTGCTGTAATAAGTGTACTTCTGAATAATGTCTCAAAGCTGTTCAGCTAGGCTGACAGGCTATAAGTCCTTAGTCGAGATATCTTGGAGAACATGAGACAGCCTTGATATGATAGAGACTAATATGAGTGCTAATCTTATAGGATGCTTCGAGCATGGAATAAGATGTAGACTCATGGGTACATTGGATGTACTGGACAGACCCTACTGGGATATTCCATTGCTTGTCACAATGTGAATGATCCTTGTAAGCAACAAGTGGCACATGTCCTCTGACTTGAGATCACTTGTGTTTCTAAATGAGGATTGTCATTGTCTTGAGCTAGTTCAATATCATTTGAGATATAATGATTATAGACTATCTTGGATGGTGAGCTTGAATCAGGTTAGGGCACTTGTGATAGATAAAGGATTGCCGTCTCCTTGTTTAAGGAGTGTGATGTTCTATAGGGCCACACTATATGAGATGATTGAGGAAGTGTATGGCCATACCCAGATGACTATGTTCATCTGATCTAATCATGCTCATCGTATTGGAGTTACAAGCTTGACATGCTTGTCCAATAAGAACATCCAGTGGCAAAGGACACATGTATGCCTTGTGAATTGAGTCACACTTGTGCTGTGTTTTGGGTGCAGTCTTGGAAGACTCTTTCCTTTATATCGGGAGACAGTGATGTGTTGCTAGATACCCCTCACTGATCGTGATAACGTAAGTTATCGTTACCGACATTTAAAGGAAACCCTCAGGGTCGCACAATTTGGTGATATGGCTTCCTTAAGTCAGATCGTGTGGACTGAATTGTTTTGGTTCAGTTTAAAGAGATTTAATCTCTGATTGTAAGTGAGATCTGGTCTGATCATGTTTGATTGATTAGAGCTTTAGATCGGTAAGCTTCGATCGAGAGAGATGATGCTAGATCGGTGCGATCAGAAGCGTCAGATGATGAAGGGTCAGATCTAGGACCTTGTGGTCTAATTTGGTCTAGACTTAATTCTGGGCTGATTTGGTTTCGAAATTGAACCAATGAAATTGAACCGGCTCATGGGTTGAGCGCTTGGTTCAAGAGGGAGAAGAGGTTGCGTTTGGTTCATGGAAACATGAACCATGAACGCCAACTCTTAATCGTTGCCATTTATGGAAAGTTCCATAAGCTAAACGCATATGCGTTCATGGCTTGATTACTCTCTAATGCTTTCGGTTTTGCTCTTTGGGCGTGGAGAAAACGGCTTGCTCTTGGAGAAGGCGTTGTTCTTGCGAAAAGAAGGAAGAGCTCTCGAAAAGAAGGCAGCCCTTTTCATCTAATCTCCTACACACGGTTGAAAGAGCTTGCCAATCTTGCTAGCACAAGACTTGCGCAAGGAGGAAGCTTTCATCCCTTGTGTGTGATTTCTTTGGAGAAGATCCCTTCGGTCTTTCTTCTTCCAAGCCGCACCATCTACATGGCTATGGTATGATCTTGTTCTTATCAATCTTTGATAGTTGAACAATTGGCATGCAAACGATTTTAAAACCCTTGCTTCCGCTTGCATCATTTTTCATTAGCGCCATGCTTAGGGTTTTTGCCCCCTTTATCTTTGGGGTTCCTTCATAATTAATGTGTGCTGTGCTGGGGCCTGCGTGCCTGGTTAAAATTTGTAAATTAATTTTTATTGTGATCTGCGCATCACATTGCATTTAATTTATAAAATGTAATTGACCTGCGAGTCAATCTTGTCTAGATAGATTAATTTGTAAATTAATCAGACAAGAGCACAGAGCACACTTGGCAGAGGCGCTTGCAGCAGAGGCTTGACCAGGTGGGAGGTCCAGGGTTCGACTCTGGGACGAGGCGCATTTTCCCTGGTAGGCGCACCTGAGCTGCAGATGGCGATTGGGCCCTGGGTTGGGCCAGATGAGAAGCAAAAGACCCATGAAGAAAAGTAAGTGAAGACTTAAGTTTAATTTAAGGTCTAACTTAGGCTTAATGGGCTTTTACCACATAAGATCAGCATGCTTTCTATTTATTGCTTTTATAATTAGAATTGCATGAGTTTATCTTCTGCTATCACCATAGGAATTGCATGATAGTCAAGAAGATAAAAGACCGTTAAAATCCAACGCTAAAATATCAAGCTCGTAAGCATTCTGACGCGAAACCTCACTGTTCTGACTATCGTTGGAGCCGTGTTGTACCCACTCAGTGGGCACGTCCATCTATCTTCAGACGGTGCGGGATTACACCTGCGTGTTACAGAGAAGGGATTTATCGCTTCTCGTTGCTCAGCATAGCACGTGGTGGTCCAGGGAGTAGGTCGGGTTAGCTTGACCGTGTAGGCTACATATGTGGCGCATATGGTAGCGCATGGAGGCAGCCATCTGTGGGGTCAGAGATTGTGTTGTACCAACTCAGTTGGCACAGTCTGCTGGATTGCCCAGATGAAGGGGAATCGCACGGGTTGGCGATTGGCAGGGACTGCCTACCAGAAATTAGTGCTTGTACTCTCTGTGCATCTTATCTCGCCTGAGCGGGACGCGGAGACCAAGTATGAAATCTGGATCCCATCTCACTAAAAGAGTTCTACTCTTTCGGGCTGTTTTGCTGGATTTTTCAGCCAGATAAAATAGTGAGAAAAAGAATCATTCTTAAGTCCTGATTGATTCTTAACATTGATACTGACCTTGCTGTTCTTGCATTGTTGTAGATACCTGCAGCAACGAACACCATGAGCTTCAATGTGCGATCCCTACTGGAAAGAGAGAAGTTTGCTGGGCCAAACTTCTCAGACTGGTTCGGACACCTTAAGATTGTTCTTAAGGCAGAGAGGAAACTGTATGTCCTCGAGACGGCTATACCGCCTCAGCCCGCTCCGAACGCCGCAAGGGCGGTTCGGGATGCCTATGAAAAACATGTCAATGATAGCATTGATGTCGCTTGCCTGATGCTAGCGTCTATGATGCCACCGCTGCAGCGTCAGCATGAGGATATGTCTGCTATAGAAATGATAGCAAACCTCAAGATGCTGTATGCTGCGCAGGCGAGGACTGAGCGCTATAATTTGACTAAGCTGTTCTTTCAGAGCAAACTGGCTGAAGGGAGTCCAGTGGGAGCTCACGTGCTCAAGATGATTGGGCACAAGGAGGCTCTAGAGAAACTGGGACACACCATCAATCAGGAGCTTGCTGTAGACATTATTCTGCAGTCTCTCCCGCCCTCTTTCGATGCGTTCATCATTAACTTTAATATGAACAAAATCGATTGTACTCCGGCAGAGCTGCTGAATATGCTCTTGACTACTGAGGAGACTCTGAAGGGAAAGCCTTCAACCTCTGTCTTGATGTTTCCTTCAAGGAACAAGAAGAAGGGGAAGAAGGGCAAGGCCCCTGTCAAGAGTTACAGCAAGGCTCTGAAGCAAAAGGTCAAGCAGTCGAAGGAATACAGATGTTTCCATTGTGGCCAGCTGGGTCACTGGAAAAAGGACTGTAAAGCGCTCCAAGGAGACAAGAGGGGAAGCATCGCTTCTGGCTCAGGTATATACGTGACGGAAGTCATGGTTTCATCTTCTTCTATTTCATGGGTGTTGGACACTGCATGTGGAGTTCACATTTGTTCAAATGTACAGGAACTCAAGAGAAGAAGACAGGTGGGACAGCATGAGGTGGACCTACGAG
The DNA here is from genome assembly GCA_027563935.2 of Costus lasius. Lineage (NCBI taxonomy): Eukaryota > Viridiplantae > Streptophyta > Magnoliopsida > Zingiberales > Costaceae > Costus > Costus lasius. Next base: position 47,796,361 of record CM050446.2, read on the forward strand.
TTGGAAACGGGGCACGGGTTGCTGCTGTTGCTGTAGGAGACTATTTCATCTCATTACTATCTGGACATGTATTGGAACTAGACAATTGTTACTTTGTTCCCAGCATTACTAAAAATATTATCTCCATTCCTGCTCTTGTCAGGAAGGGGTTTTCCTTTGAATGCAATATTTCAAAGTGTGTTCTTTCTTTAGATAATATTGTTTATGCTACTGGTTCAATTAACAATGGGTTATTCATGTTGGACATGGAATGTTCTATACACAATATTGATAATAAGAAAGCCAAATATGCTGATGACAGCACCTTGCTATGGCATAGTCGTTTAGGTCATATTAACAAGAAACGCATTAAGCGGTTGCATGATTATGGACTGCTGGGATCATTCTCCTATGAGGAGATTGATACATGCAAAGCTTGTTTAATGGGCAAAATGACGAAGTCGCCTTTTCCTCATAAAGGTCAAAGGGCTTCAGGTTTACTTGACCTTATACACAGTGATGTGTGTGGGCCATTTAGTAAACATGCCAGAGGTGGCTATCAGTACTTCATTACCTTCACTGATGATTTCAGTAGATATGGGTATGTCTATCTTATGAGACATAAAAGTGAATCTTTTGACAAGTTCAAAGAGATCAAGAATGAAGTACAGAATCAGCTAGGCCGAAATATCAAGGCACTTCGTTCTGATCGAGGTGGAGAATACCTAAGTCGAGAGTTTACTGACTATCTAAAGGAGTGTGGGATTATCTCACAGCTCACTCCACCAGGAACACCGCAATGGAATGGTGTGTCTGAGAGGAGAAATAGAACGTTACTAGACATGGTTCGTTCTATGATGAGTCAAGCTACTCTACCTTACTCCTTTTGGGGATTTGCACTGGAGACAGCTGCAAAGGTACTGAACCGAGTGCCATCCAAGGCAGTTTCAAAGACCCCATATGAATTATGGTATGGGAAACAGCCTAGCTTGACATTTATCAGGATCTGGGGCTGCGAGGCTTATGTCAAAAAGCTCGCCTCTGGAAAACTAGAGAGCAGATCTGAGAAATGTATCTTTGTCGGTTACCCTAAGGAAACTAAGGGTTATTATTTCTACGATCCCAAGGAGAACAAGGTATTTGTTGCTCGGACGGCCATATTTCTTGAGAAGGAGTTTCTTCTGCAAGAGGCCAGTGGGAGAGAAATAAAGCTGGATGAGAATCCAGAAGAAGGACAAAGTGGTCAAGCACAGTTGGATGAGCCTGAGCCGGTAGAACAGGTTACTGAACAACCTGAGGCTCAGATATCACGGGAACCGCGAAGATCGGGAAGGATCCGTCGACAGCCTGAGCGCTATGACGGAGTCTACATCATTGATAATTATGAACCCCTCACTTATGCGGATGCGGTCAGTGGACCGGACTCAGCGAGATGGCTTGAAGCTATGCGCGCCGAGATGGACTCCATGTCAGATAACCAAGTTTGGGATTTGGTTGATCCACCTCCGGGAGTTATCCCTATAGGCTGTAAATGGATCTTCAAGAAGAAGATTGACATGGATGGTAATGTGGTTACCTATAAAGGCAGGCTAGTTGCGAAAGGTTTCAAACAAATCTACGTGATAGATTATGATGAAACTTTCTTACCTGTAGCTATGTTTAAGTCTATTCGGATTTTTTTTTCGCGATAGCAGCATATTATGATTATAAGATCTGGCAAATGGATGTGAAGATAGCTTTCCTTAATGGAAATCTGGATGAGGATGTGTATATGACACAACCTGAAGGTTTCACTAATCCATCAGATCGTCATAAAATATGCAAGTTAAAGAAGTCTATTTATGGACTTAAACAAGCATCGAGAAGCTGGAATATTCGTTTTGATGAATCAATCAGTGAATTTGGTTTCATCAAGAATGAAGATGACCCGTGTGTATATAAGAGGTTTAGTGGGAGCGTGATTACTTTCCTAGTCCTCTACGTCGATGATATCTTGATCATTGGAAACGATATTCCTGAAATGCATGCGGTTAAGGCATGGTTAAGGAAATGTTTTCAGATGAAAGATTTAGGAGAAGCAGCCTATGTATTAGGTGTGAAGATCTACAGGGATAGATCTAAGAGGCTTCTCGGGCTGTGCCAGAGTACTTACATCGATAAAGTCCTGGAGAGATTTCATTTAGAGAATTCTAAAAGAGGATATCTTCCAGTCAGACATGGTCTGAATCTTTCGAAGAGTCAGTGTCCACAAACACAGACTGAGAAAGATGAAATGGACAATACGCCTTATGCTTCGGCTATTGGGTCCATTATGTATGCGATGTTGTGTACTCGCCCAGACGTCGCTTACGGGTTAAGCGTGACCAGTCGGTTCCAAAGTAATCCAGGTATGGCGCACTGGATTGTAGTCAAGAACATTTTAAAATATCTGCGGAGGACCAAAGATATGTTCTTGATATATGGTGGTCAGGAAGAACTCAGTATAGAAGGATATACTGACGCTTCGTTCCAGTCGGACCAGGATGATTTCCGATCGCAATCAGGCTATGTTTTTAGCTTGAATGGAGGAGCAGTGGTGTGGAAAAGTTTCAAATAGTCAATCATTGCTGATTCCACAACAGAAGCCGAGTATGTTGCAGCCTCGGAAGCATCCAAGGAGGCAGTGTGGATTCGTAAGTTCGTGAGAGAACTTGGTGTTGTTCCTTCGAGTGCAGATCCTTTGGTTATCTTCTGTGATAACACTGGAGCAATCGCACAAGCAAAGGAACCACGGTCGCACCAGAAGTCCAAGCACATACAGAGACGGTTTCATTTGATCAGGGAGATCATAGATCGTGGCGAGATCAAAGTCTGCAAGGTTCATACAGATGACAATCTGGCTGACCCGCTTACCAAGCCTCTGGCGCAGCAGAAGCATGAGAAGCACTGTAATAATATGGGTTTGAGATTTCTCAACCATTAGATTAAGTGCAAGTGGGAGATTGTTGGGGTATGCCCTTAAGGCTAATGTTTGAAGCCTTGGGATTGTAACAGTATCATGTATAAACTCTTATGTTTATAAAGTCAATGGTTGTTATTCAGTTGGTTACATTGTCTGCTGCAATAATTGTACTTCTGAATAATGTCTCAATGGTGTTCAGCTAGGCTGACATGCTGTAATGTCCTTAGTCGAGATATCTTGGTGAACATGAGACAATCTTGATATGATTGAGACTAATATGTGTTCTAATCTTATAGGATGCTTCGAGCATGGAATAAGATGTAGACTCATGGGTACATTGGATGTACTGGACAGACCCTACTGGGATATTCAATTGCTTGTCACAATGTGAATAATCCTTGATTGCAACAAGTGGCACATTTCCTCTGACTTGAGATCACTTGTGTTTCTAAATGATGATTGTCATTGTTTTGAGGTAGTTCAATATCATTTGAAACATAATGGTTATAGACTATCTTGGATGGTAAGCTTGAGTCAGGTTAGGGCACTAGTGATAGATACAGGATTGCCGTCTCCTTGTTTAAGGAGTGTGATGTTCAAAAGGGGCCCCCCCCTCTGTATGAGATGATTGAGAAAGTGTATGGCCATACCCAGGTGACTATGATCATCTGATCTAATCATGCTCATAATATTGGAGCTACAGGCTTGACACGCTTGTCCAATAAGAACATCCAGTGGCAAAGGAATCATGTATGCCTAGTGAGTTGATTCACACTTGTGCTGTGGTTTGGGTGTAGTCTTGGAAGACTCTTTTCTTTATATCGGGAGACAGTGATGTGTTGCTAGATATGAAGAGTCCCCTTCAAGGGGGAGCGCAAGGGGGTGAAACCCTATGGATGGCGCATCTTTGATTTTAAGCGGAAGCAAGGGTTTCAAGGGATCGGCTGCATGATATATGATCAACTAACATAAAGCTTGATAAAATCTACAAAGGATCATACCAATGCCATAGTTTCGATGGCGCCTTGGAAGCAAAGGCGCAAGTGCTCCTTCTCCAAAGAGGACGCACACAAGAGGATGAAGATGGCTACTTCTTGGTGTTCTTTGTGCTAGCAAAGACCTCCAAGGTGTGCTTGTCGCATGAAGGTGATGAGAAAAAGCTTGGCCGAGCCTCCTTCCTCTTCCTTGGCGTCAACACTCTCTCACCAACCAAAGTGGAGATGCGATTAGACCAAGAGGAGAAGCGTTAGGCGTTTCTCTTAGGAGATGGCGTTACATGACTTCCAATTATGGAAAGTCATGAAGCCATGCGCTCCCACTCCAAGCAAACCGCCCAAAACGCCTTATGGATCGAACCATGCGTTCACCCATGTGAACCGGTTCAATCCAAATTGGTCCAAACCAATTTGGTTCAAAGACCACATGAAACCAGCCCAAGCCATGGTCTAGATCTCTCTGAACCAAAATGGTTCAAGATCTAACCGTTGATCTCTTGACGCTTCTGATCTCACCGATCTAGCATCACTACTCTCGATCGAAGCTTACCGATCTCAAGCCCTAATCAATCAAACATGATCAGACCAGATCTCACTTACAATCAGAGTTTAAATCCCTTTAAAATGAACCGAAACAATTCAGTCCACACGATCAGACTTAAGTAAGCCATATCATCAAATTGTGCGACCCTAAGGGTTTCCTTTAGATGTCGGTAACGATAACTAACGTTATCACGATCAGTGAGGGGTATCTAGCAACACATCACTGTCTCCCGATATAAAGGAAAGAGTCTTCCAAGACTACACCCAAACCACAGCACAAGGGTGAATGCACTTCACTAGGCATACATGTTTCCTTTGCCACTGGATGTTCTTATTGGACAAGCGTGTCAAGCCTGTAACTCCAATATGATGAGCATGATTAGATCAGATGAACATAGTCACCTGGGTATGGCCATACACTTTCTCAATCATCTCATAGGGGGGGGGGGCCCATTAGAACATCTCACTCCTTGAACAAGGAGACGGCAATCCTGTATCTATCACGAGTGCCCTAACCTGACTCAAGCTCACCATCCAAGATAGTCAATAATCATTATGTTTCAAATGATATCGAACTACCTCAAAACAATGACAATCATCATTTAGAAACACAAGTGATCTCAAGTCAGAGGACATGTGCCACTTGATGCAAACAAGGATTATTCACATTGTGACAAGCAATTGAATATCCTACTAGGGTCTGTCCAGTACATCCAATGTACCCATGAGTCTACATCTTATTCCATGCTCGAAGCATCCTATAAGATTAAAATACATATTAGTCTCAATCATATCAAGGCTGTCTCATGTTCACCAAGATATCTCGACTAAGGACTTTATAGCATGTCAGCCCAGCTGAACAGCTTTGAGACATTATTCAGAAGTACACTAATTGCAGCAGAGAAGGTAACAACCTGAATAATAACCATGCCTTTATAAACACAAGAGTTTATTACATGATACTGGTACAATCCCAAGGCCTCAAACATTAGCCTTATGGGCATACCCCAACAATCTCCCACTTGCACTTAATCTAATGGTTGAGAAATCTCAAACCCATATTATTACAGTGCTTCTCATGCTTCTGCTGTGCCAGAGGCTTGGTAAGCGGGTCAGCTAGATTGTCATCTGTATGAACCTTGCATATTTTGATCTCGCCACGATCAATGATCTCCCGGATCAAGTGAAACCGTCTCTGTATGTGCTTGGACTTCTGGTGCGACCGTGGTTCCTTTGCTTGTGCGATTGCTCCAGTGTTATCACAGAAGATAACCAAAGGATTTGCACTCGAAGGAACGACACCAAGTTCTCTCACGAACTTACGAATCCACACTGCCTCCTTGGATGCTTCCGAGGCTGCAACATACTCGGCTTCTGTTGTGGAATCAGCAACAGTTGACTGTTTGAAACTCTTCCACACCACTGCTCCACCATTCAAGCTAAAAACATAGCCTGATTGCGATCGGAAATCATCCTGGTCCGACTGGAACGAAGCGTCAGTATATCCTTCTATACTGAGTTCTTCCTGACCACCATATATCAAGAACATATCTTTGGTCCTCCGCAGATATTTTAAGATGTTCTTGACTGCAATCCAGTGTGCCTGTCCTGGATTACTTTGGAAACGACTGGTTACGCTTAACCCGTAAGCGACGTCTGGGCGAGTACACAACATCGCATACATAATGGACCCAATAGCCGAAGCATAAGGCGTATTGTCCATTTCATCTTTTTCAGTCTGTGTTTGTGGACACTGACTCTTCGAAAGATTCAGACCATGTCTGACTGGAAGATATCCTCTTTTAGAATTCTCTAAATGAAATCTCTCCAGGACTTTATCGATGTAAGTACTCTGGCACAGCCCGAGAAGCCTCTTAGATCTATCCCTGTAGATCTTCACACCTAATACATAGGCTGCTTCTCCTAAATCTTTCATCTGGAAACATTTCCTTAGCCATGCCTTAACCGCATGCATTTCAGGAATATCATTTCCAATGATCAAGATGTCATCGACGTATAGGACTAGGAATGTAATCACGCTCCCACTAAACCTCTTATATACACACGGGTCATCCTCGTTCTTGATGAAACCAAACTCAGAGATTGATTCATCAAAACGAATATTCCAGCTCCTAGATGCTTGCTTAAGTCCATAAATGGACTTCTTTAACTTGCATATTTTATGACGATCTGATGGATTAGTGAAACCTTCAGGTTGTGTCATATACACATCCTCATTAAGATTTCCATTAAGGAAAGCTGTCTTCAAATCCATCTGCCAGATCTCATAATCGTAATATGCAGCTATCGCGAAAAGAATCCGAATAGACTTAAACATGGCTACAGGAGAGAAAGTTTCATCATAATCTATCCCGTATATTTGTTTGAAACCTTTCGCAACTAGCCTGCCTTTATAGGTAACTATGTTACCATCCATGTCAATCTTCTTCTTGAAGATCCATTTACAGCCTATAGGGATTACTCCCGGAGGCGGATCAACCAAATCCCAGACTTGGTTATCTGACATGGAGTCCATCTCGGCTCGCATAGCTTCAAGCCATCTAGCTGACTCCGGTCCACTGACCGCATCCGCATATGTGAGGGGTTCATCATTATCAATGATGTAGACTCCGTCATAGCGCTCAGGCTGTCGACGGATCCTTCCCGATCTACGCGGTTCCCGTGATATCTGAGCCTCAGGTTGTTCAGTAACCTGTTCTACCGGCTCAGGCACATCCAACTGTGCTTGACTACTTTGTCCTTCCTCTGGATTCTCATCCAGTTTTATTTCTCTCCCACTTGCCTCTTGCAGAAGAAATTCCTTCTCAAGAAATATTGCCGTCCGAGAAACAAATACTTTGTTCTCTTTGGGATCGTAGAAATAATAACCCTTAGTTTCCTTAGGGTAACCGACAAAGATACATTTGTCAGACCTGCTCTCCAGTTTCCCAGAGGCGAGCTTTTTGACATAAGCCTCGCAACCCCAGATCCTGATAAATGTCAAGCTCGGCTGTTTCCCATACCATAACTCGTATGGAGTCTTAGAAACTGCCTTGGATGGCACTCGGTTTAGTACCTTTGCAGCTGTTTTCAGTGCAAATCCCCAAAAGGAGTATGGAAGAGTAGCCTGACTCATCATAGAACGAACCATATCAAGTAACGTTCTATTTCTCCTCTCGGACACACCATTCCATTGCGGTGTTCCTGGCGGAGTGACCTGTGAGATAATCCCACACTCCTTCAGATAGTCAGTAAACGTATGACTCAAGTATTCTCCACCTCGATCAGAACGAAGTGCCTTGATATTTCGGCCTAGCTGATTCTGTACTTCATTCTTGAACTCTTTGAACTTGTCAAAAGATTCACTCTTATGTCTCATTAGATAGACATAACCATATCTACTGAAATCATCAGTAAATGTAATGAAGTACTGATAGCCACCTCTGGCATGTTTACTAAATGGCCCACACACGTCACTATGTATAAGGTCAAGTAGACCTGAAGCCCTTTGACCTTTGTGAGGAAAAGGTGACTTCTCTTCCCGAGGCTAGCACCGAGCGTGGAAGGGAGCAACGTTGAGACGGTCAACGCGTGGATACTTGTAGAGGGCGAACACTTGGGCGCCTTCAACATGGCTTCAACATCTCGACAAGCAAAAGAGGTACATCTCTAACACATCCTTGTGTTTTCTCTCTCGCATGGATCATTGGGAAAGGAATATGTTTCGGGTGTAATGATTCTTCCACTGGATCCTGGGACTGCAAAATTTTAAATTACACCCGGTATTCCCTAACAGTGGTATCAGAGCTACTTGCGAGAAACACAAGGTGTACGTTTGCTTGTGTGAAAAATTTTTTGGAAAATTTTTCTTCTATCCATGCGCGTTTCATTTAGAAAGCATTTTTCATCTAATCTTCTCTTCTCAACTTTATGGCCGAAATTTGATTGTGTTCATGATTGATTTAAGACCAAAGGCGCACGTAGGTTTTGTCAAGTAGGACAGGCATTGTGTCTTCGGACTGGCCGGGTCTCTTGATTTGACAAAACTGCCAGCCGATAGGGTCCATGAAATCATCATGGAACTTGATCTAAATTTTGGCATAAATTTGGTTAAGAAAGTGCTTTGGATGATGTTGGCGCATAAGGTGCTAAAATTTGATTTTTTCGGATTTTCAAATTTTACATACGCCACTTGATTGGGTTGATATGTGTTGGAGTATGCCCTTAAGGCTAATGTTTGAGGCCTTTGGGATTGTAAAAGTATTATGTAATAAACTCTTATGTTTATGAAAGGCATGGTTATTATTCAGGTTGTTACCTTGTCTGCTGCAATGAGTGTGCTTCTGAATAATGTCTCAAAGCTGTTCAGCTAGGCTGACAGGCTGTATGTCCTTAGTCGAGATATCTTGGTGAACATGAGACAGCCTTGATATGATGGAGACTAATATGAGTGCTAATCTTATAGGATGCTTCGAGCATGGAATAAGACGTAGACTCATGGGTACATTGGATGTACTGGACAGACCCTACTGGGATATTCCATTGCTTGTCACAATGTGAATGATCCTTGTAAGCAGCAAGTGGCACATGTCCTCTGACTTGAGATCACTTGTGTTTCTAAATGATGATTATCACTGTCTTGAGGTAGTTCAATATCATTTGAAACATAATGATTATAGACTATCTTGGATGGTGAGCTTGAGTCAGGTTAGGGCACTTGTGATAGATATAGGATTGCCGTATCCTTGTTTAAGGAGTGTGATGTTCTAAAGGGCCCCCTTTATATGAGATGATTGAGGAAGTGTATGGCCATACCCAGATGACTATGTTCATCTGATCTAATCATGCTCATCGTGTTGGAGTTACAAGCTTGACATGCTTGTCCAATAAGAACATCCAGTGGCAAAGGATAAATGTATGCCTTGTGAATAGAGTCACACTTGTGCCTTGGTTTGGGAGTAGTCTTGGAAGACTCTTTCCTTTATATCGGGAGACAGTGATGTGTTGCTAGATACCCCTCACTGATCGTGATAACGTAAGTTATCGTTACCGACATTTAGAGGAAACCCTCAGGGTCGCACAATATGATGATATGGCTTACTTGAGTCAGATCGTGTGGACTGAATTCTTTGGGTTCAGTTTAAGGGGATTTAATCTCTGATTGTAAGTGAGATCTAGCCTGATCATGTTTGATTGATTAGGGCTTGAGATCGGTAAGCTTGGATCGAGAGAGATGATGCTAGATCGAAGAGATCAGGGGCATCAGGTGATGAACGGTTAGATCATGAGCCTTGGGGTTCAATATGGTCTAGACCACATGGCTTGAGCCATTTCGGTTTGGTTCATGAACCAAAGTCGATTGAAACGGTTTAGCTTGAACCGGTTCACAATTGTGAACGCATGGTTCAATGCTCAAATGCGTTTGAGGTTGGCTTGAGCGCATGGCATGATGAGCTTCCATTTATGGAAAGTCATCATGGCCGGTTTCACAAAAAACGCCTAAACGCATAAGCGTTTGTGCTCTTCTCTTGAACGCCTTGGACAATTTCGTTGAGGTGTGGTTGACGACGACAAGGAGAGGCTAGGCAAGTGAAGCTCTCGGCAACAAGGAGATTCATCATCCCCTTCCATTCGACAAGAAGGCTTGAGGGTCTTGCTAGCACAAGAGATCTCAAGGAAGTGAGCATCTTCATCTTGTGTGTGGGCTTGTGGAGGAGACCTAGTTTGATCTCTTCTTCCAAACCGACTTCCAAATCCATGGCGTTGGTATGATTCCTTTTCATAACATAAGTTGATCTTATAGATTCATATGCGATCTTGAAACCCTTTTTCCGCAAAGCTTGTTAGAATTGCAAGTTTAGGGTTTCTCCCCTATAATTAGGGGTTCCTACAATTGGTATCAGAGCTAGGCTCTTGATATGATCTATATGATTGCTTATTTGTGATCCATACATTCAAGTTGCGCTTACTTTTACTTGAAGCATGCTTTGTTTTCATGAGGTTGCGCATGTATCTTGTTTTCATGAGGTTGCGCATGTATCTTGCTTTCATGAAGTTGCGCATGTTATCATGCTTTAAGTTGCGCTTGTATCATGGCTTTGATAAAGTATGCGCTCCCCCTTGAAGGGGACCCCCTAAAGTATGCGCTCCTCCTTGAAGAGGACCCCCTTAGATCTAAGGCTTATATGCAAGCATGTTGTTTGTTTGTATCATTGCGCATGTTCTAAATGTTTTCTAAAACCTTACATCTTGCGCGCATAATTAGATCTAAGGTGCCACTACATTAAACCCTTAGATGGGTTGATGGGGTTGAAGTCACCACTAGGTTAGATCCAAGTCTGATCAGACCATCTGACAGCTCAGATGGGTTGACCCAATGGCACCTATGCGCAAGCACAAGGTGGCTATAGGTTGACTGCATCTAGGGCGTGTAGCGAGGTCTGGTTGAGACAACTACTGAACACACTTGAGTTAGGCCCGGGGTCACACCCGCTTGCCAAAAACTCATGGGGTGGTTCAGCCCTTGGGGCATGCATGGTTGACCATTAGGTCAACTCGGGTCAGTTAGGACTCGGTGCATGCAAGGGCAAAGGATCTAACTAGATGGATGAGTGGATCCCTATCAATGGACCATTGTAAGGTTGTAGGGCTCGTAAGGAAATTAAAATTGATGCCATGGGGTTTTTTCAAAATTTAATTTCTTGATTGGATCACAAGATGATTTGATGCCATGATGCTTGTCTATTTAGTCTTATGTGGGTTGCCCTATTGTGTGCTGTGCTGGGGCCTGCGTGCCTGGGTTTAAATTGTAAATTAATTTGTGATCTGCGAATCACATTGTTTTAATTTATGAAATGTTGTTGACCTGTGTGTCAACCTTGTCTAGATAGATCAAATGTACTTTGATTAGACAAGAGTACAAATGCACACATCATAAAGGGGCATTCACCTGGTGGCGCACCTGAGGTGCTCTTGGCGCTAGGGCCCTAGGTTGGACCAGATGAGATGCCAAGGAGCTCAAGTGAAGACTTAAGTAAAATTAAGGTCTTACTAGGGTTCATGGGCTTTTACCACATAAGATCATGCTTTCTACTTATTGCAAATAATTAGAGTTGCATGTTTATGTTTATCTTCTACTATAGCCATAGGATATGCCTGATAGTAAGAAGATAAAAGACCGCTAAAATCCAACGCTAACATATCAAGCTCGTAAGCCTTCTGACGCGAAACCTCACCTTTCTGACTATCGTTGGAGCCGTGTTGAACCCACTCAGTGGGCACGTCCATCTATCTTCAGACGGTGCCGGATTTCACCTGCGTGTTACAGAGTTGGGATTTATCCCCTCTCGTTGCTCAGCATAGCACGTGGTGGTCCAGGGAGTAGGTCGGGTCAGCTTGACCATGTAGACTACATATGTGGCGCATATGGTAGCACATGGAGGCAGCCATCTCTGGGATCAGAGACTGTGTTGTACCAACTCAGTTGGCACAGTCTGCTGGATTGCCAAGATGAAGGGGAATCGCACGGGTTGGCGATTGGCTGGGACAGCCTACCAGAAATTAGTGCTTGTCATCTCTGTGCATCTTATCTCGCCTGAGCGGGACGCGGAGACCAAGTATGAAATCTGGATCCCATCTCACTAAAAGAGTGTTACTCTTTCGGACTGTTTACTGGATTTTTCAGTCAGACAAAATAGTGAGAAAAAGAATCTTTCTTAAGTCCTAGATTGATTCTGAACATTGATACTGACCTTGCTGTTCTTGCTTGTTGTAGATTCCTGCAGCAACGAACACCATGAGCTTCAATGTGAGATCCCTACTGGAAAGGGAGAAGTTTGCTGGGCCGAACTTCTCTGACTGGTTCGGACACCTTAAGATTGTTCTTAAGGCAGAGAGGAAACTGTATGTCCTCGAGACGGCGATACCGCCGCAGCCCGCTCCGAACGCCGCAAGGGCGGTTCGGGATGCCTACGAAAAGCACGTCAATGATAGCATTGATGTCGCTTGCCTGATGCTAGCGTCTATGACGCCACCGCTGCAGCGTCAGCATGAGGACATGTCGGCTATAGAAATTATAGCGAACCTCAAGATGCTGTATGCTGCACAGGCGAGGACTGAACGCTATAATCTGACGAAGCTCTTCTTTCAGAGCAAACTGGCTGAGGGGAGCCCAGTGGGAGCTCACGTGCTCAAGATGATTGGGCACAAGGAGGCTCTGGAGAAACTGGGGCATACCATCAACCAGGAGCTTGCTGTGGACATTATTCTGCAGTCTCTTCCGCCTTCTTTCGATGCGTTCATCATTAACTTTAATATGAACAAGATCGATTGTACGCCGGCAGAGCTGCTGAATATGCTCTTGACAACTGAGGAAACTCTGAAGGGTAAGCCTTCAACCTCTGTCTTGATGGTTCCTTTTAGGAACAAGAAGAAGGGGAAGAAGGGCAAGGCCCCTGTCAAGAATTACAGCAAGGCCCTGAAACAGAAGGTGAAGCGGTCGAAGGACAACAGGTGTTTCCACTGTGGCCAGCTGGGTCACTGGAAAAAGGACTGTAAAGCGCTCCAAGGAGATAAGAGGGGAAGCATCGCTTCTGACTCAGGTATATATGTGACTGAGGTCATGTTTTCATCTTCTTCTATATCATGGGTGTTGGACACTGCATGTGGAGTTCACATTTGTTCAAATGTACAGGAACTCAAGAGAAGAAGGCAGGTGGGACAGCATGAGGTAGACCTACGCGTTGGAAACGGGGCACGGGTTGCTGCTGTTGCTGTAGGAGACTATTTCATTTCTTTACCATCTGGCATTGTATTAGAATTAAACAATTGTTATTTTGTACCAAGTATCACAAAGAATATTATCTCTATTCCTGCTCTTGTCAGGAAAGGATTTGCCTTTGAATGCAAGATTTCAAAGTGTGTTTTATCTCGTGATAATATTGTGTATGCAACTGGTTCAATTAACAATGGGTTATACATGTTGGACATGGACAATTCTATACAAAATATTGATAATAAGAAAGCCAAGTATGCTGATGGACAGCACCTTGTTATGGCATAGTCGTTTAGGCCATATAAACGAGAAGCGCATTAAGCGGTTGCATGATCATGGACTGCTGGGATCATTTTCCTATGAGGAGATTGATACATGCAAAGCTTGTTTGATGGGTAAAATGACGAAGTCTCCTTTTCCTCACAAAGGTCAAAGGGCTTCAGGTTTACTGGACCTAATACACAGTGATGTGTGTGGGCCTTTTGGTAAACATGCCAGAGGTGGCTATCAGTACTTCATTACCTTTACTGATGATTTCAGTAGGTATGGATATGTCTATTTAATGAGACATAAAAGTGAATCTTTTGACAAGTTCAAAGAGTTCAAAAATGAAGTACAAAATCAGCTAGGCCGAAATATCAAGGCACTTCGTTCAGATCGAGGTGGTGAATACCTGAGTCATGCGTTTACTGACTATCTGAAAGAGTGTGGGATTATCTCACAGCTCACTCCGCCAGGAACACCGCAATGGAATGGTGTGTCCGAGAGGAGAAATAGAACGTTACTTGATATGGTTCGTTCTATGATGAGTTAGGCTACTCTTCCATACTCCTTTTGGGGTTTTGCACTGGAAACAGCTGCAAAGGTACTAAACCGAGTGCCATCCAAGGCAGTTTTAAAGACGCCATATGAGTTATGGTATGGGAAACAGCCTAGCTTGACATTTATCAGGATCTGGGGTTGCGAGGCTTATGTCAAAAAGCTCGCCTCTGGGAAACTAGAGAGCAGATCTGACAAATGCATCTTTGTCGGTTACCCTAAGGAAACTAAGGGTTATTATTTCTACGATCCCAAGGAGAACAAGGTATTTGTTGCTCGGACGGCCGTATTTCTTGAGAAGGAATTTATTCTGCAAGAGGCCAGTGGGAGAGAAATAAAGCTGGATGAGAATCCAGAGGAAGGACAAAGTAGTCAAGCAGAGTTGGATGTGCCTGAGCCGGTAGAGCAGGTTATTGGACAACCTGAGGCTCAGATATCACGGGAACCGCGAAGATCGGGTAGGATCCGTCGACAGCCTGAGCGCTATGACGGAGTCTACATCATTGATAATGATGAACCCCTAACTTATGCGGATGCGGTCAGTGGACCGGAGTCAGCTAGATGGCTTGATGCTATGCGAGCCGAGATGGACTCCATGTCAGATAACCAAGTCTGGGATTTGGTTGATCCGCCTCCGGGAGTAATCCCTATAGGCTGTAAATGGATCTTCAAGAAGAAGATTGACATGGATGGTAACGTGGTTACCTATAAAGGCAGGCTAGTTGCGAAAGGTTTCAAACAAATCTACGGGATAGATTATGATGAAACTTTCTCACCTGTAGCCATGTTTAAGTCTATTCGGATTCTTTTCGCGATAGCTGCATATTACGATTATGAGATCTGGCAGATGGATGTGAAAACAGCTTTCCTTAATGGAAATCTGGATGAGGATGTGTATATGACACAACCGGAAGGTTTCACTAATCCATCAGATCGTCATAAAATATGTAAGTTAAAGAAGTCCATTTATGGACTGAAACAAGCATCAAGAAGCTGGAATATTCGTTTTGATGAATCAATCTCTGAGTTTGGTTTCATCAAGAACGAGGATGACCCGTGTGTATATAAGAGGTTTAGTGGGAGCGTGATTACATTCCTAATCCTCTACGTCGATGATATCTTGATCATTGGAAACGATATTCCTGAACTGCATGCTGTTAAGGCATGGTTAGGAAAATGTTTTCAGATGAAAGATCTAGGAGAAGCAGCCTATGTACTAGGTGTGAAGATCTACCGGGATAGATCTAAGAGGCTTCTCGGGCTGTGCCAGAGTACTTACATCGATAAAGTCCTGGAGAGATTCCATTTAGAGAATTCTAAACGTGGATATCTTCCAGTCAGACATGGTCTGAATCTTTCGAAGAGTCAGTGTCCACAAACACAGACTGAGAAAGATGAAATGGACAATACGCCTTATGCTTCGGCTATTGGGTCCATTATGTATGCGATGTTGTGTACTCGCCCAGACGTCGCTTACGGGTTAAGCGTGACCAGTCGATTCCAAAGTAATCCAGGTTTGGCGCACTGGATTGCAGTCAAGAACATTTTAAAATATCTGCGGAGGACCAAAGATATGTTCTTGATATATGGTGGTCAGGAAGAACTCAGTATAGAGGGATATACTGACGCTTCGTTCCAGTCGGACCAGGATGATTTCCGATCGCAATCAGGCTATGTTTTTAGCTTGAATGGTGGAGCAGTGGTGTGGAAAAGTTTCAAACAGTCAACTGTTGCTGATTCCACAACAGAAGCCGAGTATGTTGCAGCCTCGGAAGCATCCAAGGAGGCAGTGTGGATTCGTAAGTTCGTGAGAGAACTTGGTGTCGTTCCTTCGAGTGCAGATCCTTTGGTTATCTTTTGTGATAACACTGGAGCTATAGCACAAGCAAAGGAACCGCGGTCGCACCAGAAGTCCAAGCACATACAGAGACGGTTTCACTTGATCCGGGAGATCATTGATCGTGGCGAGATCAAGATTTGCAAGGTTCATACAGATGACAATCTGGCAGACCCGCTTACCAAGCCTCTGGCGCAGCAGAAGCATGAGAAGCACTGTAATAATATGGGTTTGAGATTTCTCAACCATTAGATTAAGTGCAAGTGGGAGATTGTTGGAGTATGCCCTTAAGGCTAATGTTTGAGGCCTTTGGGATTGTAAAAGTATTATGTAATAAACTCTTATGTTTATGAAAGGCATGGTTATTATTCAGGTTGTTACCTTGTCTGCTGCAATGAGTGTGCTTCTGAATAATGTCTCAAAGCTGTTCAGCTAGGCTGACAGGCTGTATGTCCTTAGTCGAGATATCTTGGTGAACATGAGACAGCCTTGATATGATGGAGACTAATATGAGTGCTAATCTTATAGGATGCTTCGAGCATGGAATAAGACGTAGACTCATGGGTACATTGGATGTACTGGACAGACCCTACTGGGATATTCCATTGCTTGTCACAATGTGAATGATCCTTGTAAGCAGCAAGTGGCACATGTCCTCTGACTTGAGATCACTTGTGTTTCTAAATGATGATTGTCACTGTCTTGAGGTAGTTCAATATCATTTGAAACATAATGATTATAGACTATCTTGGATGGTGAGCTTGAGTCAGGTTAGGGCACTTGTGATAGATATAGGATTGCCGTATCCTTGTTTAAGGAGTGTGATGTTCTAAAGGGCCCCCTTTATATGAGATGATTGAGGAAGTGTATGGCCATACCCAGATGACTATGTTCATCTGATCTAATCATGCTCATCGTGTTGGAGTTACAAGCTTGACATGCTTGTCCAATAAGAACATCCAGTGGCAAAGGATAAATGTATGCCTTGTGAATAGAGTCACACTTGTGCCTTGGTTTGGGAGTAGTCTTGGAAGACTCTTTCCTTTATATCGGGAGACAGTGATGTGTTGCTAGATACCCCTCACTGATCGTGATAACGTAAGTTATCGTTACCGACATTTAGAGGAAACCCTCAGGGTCGCACAATATGATGATATGGCTTACTTGAGTCAGATCGTGTGGACTGAATTCTTTGGGTTCAGTTTAAGGGGATTTAATCTCTGATTGTAAGTGAGATCTAGCCTGATCATGTTTGATTGATTAGGGCTTGAGATCGGTAAGCTTGGATCGAGAGAGATGATGCTAGATCGAAGAGATCAGGGGCATCAGGTGATGAACGGTTAGATCATGAGCCTTGGGGTTCAATATGGTCTAGACCACATGGCTTGAGCCATTTCGGTTTGGTTCATGAACCAAAGTCGATTGAAACGGTTTAGCTTGAACCGGTTCACAATTGTGAACGCATGGTTCAATGCTCAAATGCGTTTGAGGTTGGCTTGAGCGCATGGCATGATGAGCTTCCATTTATGGAAAGTCATCATGGCCGGTTTCACAAAAAACGCCTAAACGCATAAGCGTTTGTGCTCTTCTCTTGAACGCCTTGGACAATTTCGTTGAGGTGTGGTTGACGACGACAAGGAGAGGCTAGGCAAGTGAAGCTCTCGGCAACAAGGAGATTCATCATCCCCTTCCATTCGACAAGAAGGCTTGAGGGTCTTGCTAGCACAAGAGATCTCAAGGAAGTGAGCATCTTCATCTTGTGTGTGGGCTTGTGGAGGAGACCTAGTTTGATCTCTTCTTCCAAACCGACTTCCAAATCCATGGCGTTGGTATGATTCCTTTTCATAACATAAGTTGATCTTATAGATTCATATGCGATCTTGAAACCCTTTTTCCGCAAAGCTTGTTAGAATTGCAAGTTTAGGGTTTCTCCCCTATAATTAGGGGTTCCTACAATATGGTCATAGCGAGTGCCCTCCTGTGTTGTGATGTGGAAGCATGTTTCCACTTGTGATGAATGCTTGTAAAGTCTCTTTCCACCTGCGTGTGGTTCTCTCCCTATCTTGTTGTAAAGAATTTTTCATCTTGTTTAGAATAGATGTAGAATTATATGATAGGTTAAGGCTTCATCTTGACAACAAGGAGTCTTCTTCAATCGGAGTCAGAAGTGGCGCCAGCTTTGGAAGCGTGGTGATGGACTTGCAGCTGAAGGAAGGACATATGATTTCGGCTTCTGGCATGGGCTGATCTGCTTTAAGGACTCGCAACCCTTGGATGCGCGATAACATGTCACATGGCTCGTGACAAGTTATGTGTATGAAAAGGGCTATGACCATATCAACCAAACTAGCATGCCTGTGATGATTTATTATTTTGTCCATAGCATGCCTGTGATGTTTTTCCTTTGCTGCCATAACCATAGGAAAACTGCATGCTAGAAAAGAATAAAACAAACATACAAAAACTCTCAATACAATATCAAGTCGATAGCCTTCTAACGCGTAGCCCTCATCAAACTATCGATCGGTGGTGTTGTGAACTATTTTCCACCCTCGTGGGACACACCCACTTATCTTTAGAAGGTGTGTGGTGACAATGATTTCCCCAGTCCAGTTTTAACCTGGGCGTGCCTTCGCAAGGAAATTTGTTGGCCCTGGGCATAACGGTTAGGACCAGACTTGACTAGTTTTTCATATGTCATTGACATGATGAATTACTGGAGGCAGCTATTGAGAGGATAGGGTTTTGTGTTGTATCCAGCCCTCGCTGGACACAGGGCGCCTAGTCTGTCTCAACTAAGAGGAATTGTGCATGGCACAATTGGCTGGCATGCCTACCTAAGGAAGCATGAGACTCTCTGTGCATCCCAACTCACCCTCGTGAGTCGCATAGACCTTATGTGAAATTAGGATCCTACTCACTTATTTCCATGTTGAGTTAGAGAGTTCTCAACTTGTTTTGGAAGTAGTGGGAGCATAGCATTTAATTTAAAGTCCTTGTTAAATGCTTTATCATTGTACTTATTTTACTTATTTGCTTATTGTAGATGGCATCTCCTGATCTAAGATTGAAACTTTATAAAAATAAGTTGGATGGGACAAACTGGACAAATTGGTTCAAGATTTTGTCCAAGATACTGGAACAAGAGAATATTGTGCATCTTCTTGAAAGACCTCCATCCCAGCCCAGTGTGTATTTCACAAATGATTGGGAGTGGAATGTCTATCTTGAACATTGTGAAGATAACGAACAGTACACTGCTCTTGTCTTAGAGTGTATGACCCTAGAGGTCAAGGTTGAATGTGATGAGATGGGGATTTATGATCTTATCATACATCTCAAAGGTCTCTTCACACCATGCTCTATAGACAATGATCAGGAGAGTTCTGTTGGATCTTCAGAGTGTATGCCTGAATCTAAGAATGACCATGGTTCTGTATCTTCGAAGCTAATACTTCGGAAGACTGGGAATGCATGGGTATTTCGAAGAGGATTAATGGCCAAGAAGAGCATGGCAAAGAAGAAGGGATGTAATCCATCTGCTTCAGGTATTGTGTTACCGAGGTCTTTTGTCTACTTCTTATTCATGGGTACTGGGTACCGTATGTGAGGCTCACATATGTTTTTCATGTGCAGGAGCTCAAAAGAAGTAGGACGAAGAGGCTTGATGGGATCGACTCTCGGGTCAGGGACGGAGCATTAGATGCTGCTGTTGATATCATCTCACTGCCTTGAAGACTTTATATAGAACCTTGCTATTATGTATCAGCTTATGTATTAGAACATCATCCCTTTTAGAAAGGATTTCAGTTTGAAATAATATATGATATTTTCTGAGATGTTCTATTGAAGTGATACAGTTGACAATAGTTTGTGGTTCTATATGTGACACAAGATCAGATCTAATGATTCAATAAACATCCTCTTATAGCATTGTCTCTTGAACCATAGAACAATGGTCACATCCAAAGGTCCATGGACTATT
Source organism: Costus lasius (assembly GCA_027563935.2). Taxonomy (NCBI): domain Eukaryota; kingdom Viridiplantae; phylum Streptophyta; class Magnoliopsida; order Zingiberales; family Costaceae; genus Costus; species Costus lasius. Next base: position 47,816,233 of record CM050446.2, read on the forward strand.
GGGATCATTGTCCTTTCAGGATTATGATACATGTGAGCCTAGTTCAAAGGAATAATATGACAGATGCTGCCTTCACCATAAAGGGTGGAAGGACTATTGGCTTGTTGGATCTAATACACAACAATGTATGTGGACCCATATAAACAAGCACTAAGAGGTGTTACATGCTTCATCAGGTGTGGGTATGCCTTATCCAACCTAAAAACTTTGGAAAAATCCAAGAAGTTCACAAATGAAGTATTGAGTCAAATTGAAGGATCTATTAAAGCACTTTGATTGGATCAAGGTGATTAGTGGAGAATTTGATGACTGTCCTAAGGAGTGTGGAGTTATCTCACAGCTTACTTAGTACACCACTATGTGGTGAATTTCAAAGAAAGAAAAGGAACACATTAGATGCGATTCCATCTTTGAATAGTCATGCAAATATACTATTATGATGCCATGCAAACAGATGTACTGCCACTCCATAAGAAAAATGTCTAAGTTAGCTTTTGAGTTGCGAACTGCAAATTTCTCATTTCTTCAATGGAATTGGGAATGTAATGTGCAGTGATTCAAAAGTATGTGTTTGTGGTGCACTGTAGAGTGCTAATTCTATCCCAAAGAGAACAAAATATTTGTTGCTCAAACTGCTGTCTCTCTTGAGAAAGTATTTCTTTTGAAAGAATCTAGTGGGAGTAGATTTGATTTGGACAAGGTCCAGAATCAACCACGATATAATTAGACACAGATGGAGAGCAAAATCTCACATACAGGTTGAAAGTCAACCTGAGGTTCAAGTAACACAGGAACTACATAAGTCTGCATCGATTCGATATGCTGGGCATAACGAATTTTATCATGGATGAACCTAAGACTTATAAGGAAATGGAAGCGGTCGGTGGACCAGATTCCAAGAAATGGCTAAGGGCCATGAGAACCATAATGGACTCCATGTCTGCTAATCAAGTCTGGGACTTGGATGAGCTGCCAAAGGGGTAATTCCCACAGGCTATAAATAAATCTTCTACGAAGATAGACATGGAAGGTAACATTGTTACCTTAAAAGGCAAGCTAGTGAATAGAAATTTCAAGCAAATCCACTGGGTGGATAATGATGAAATTTTCACCAATAGCTGAGTTTTAAGTCCATTAGGGACCTGCTTGTTATAATTGCATGATCAATTATGGCATGTTATTATGAAAACTGCCTTTCTTGCATGGACGTCTGAAAAGATATCTATAAGGAAATAGCCAGAAGGTTTTCATATCAAGGCCAAAAAGATATGTATGGTGTTATGCAAGCATGTTTGAAATAGCCTGTGTTTACGAGAAAATCAGTGGGAGCACCTTAATGGTATTTCTTGTTCTAGATGATTGATGATATTCTCCTCACATGGAATAACATCTCAGCTCTTCACACGGTGAAGAAAAGGAAGATATGTATTTCGAGAAGAATGATCTAGGGAATGATGCCTATATCCTAGGCATGAGGATCTATAGATAGAGATCCAAGAAAGTCATTGCCCTTTAGTCAATCTATGTTCATCCAAGAGTTTCTGGAGAGGTTTATATTGGATGATTCCAAATATTGATACCTTCCAGGAAGATATGGTCTGACTCTCTCAAAGATGTTGTGTCCTGTGACACAGCTGGAGAGTAATAACATGGGTCTAAAATCCTGATACATGGTGTGTAGGATGGATCATGTTTTGAATAATATACTCAAGACCATTTGTGGCAAATGCTTGGAGCATAGCCAGCAAGTTTCAACCAGATCTTAGTGTTTAACACTAGATAGCTGTGAAAGCAATCCTTACATATATACTTGGGAAGTATAAAGGATTGGAGTCTAGTCTATGATAGACAGGAAAGAATTTTGTGTACAAGGGTACACTGACACTTCGTTCCAGTCTAGTGGCTATTGATCACAGCCAGGATTTGCGCTTTGCCTTATTGTGGTGTTGTGTGCTGAAAGAGCATTATGCAAACCAAAGTGGCAAGATTCTACAAATAAGGTTAAGTACATTGCAGCTCCTTGTGGCAGCCAAGGAGGCAGCTTCATTCATTTGAACTTGATTTAGTTCATGATGCTTGATGGTCCAGTATAGTTCTTACTGGGGCCATAGCATAAGTGAAGGAACTTAATACTCAAGTATGTACTGCAGCATATCATCCGATCTTAGAGATCATGGATAAGGATGATGATCAAATTTGTTAAAATAAACACAGATAGCAATCTGGAAAAACCCACTGACATAGCCTCTGGTGCAGCGGAAGCTAAATGGGTCATACTAGAGACATTGGAACTGACTTAACATCAGTTGTCCTTGGTATTAGTGCAAGTGGGAGATTGTTGGTGTATATGCCCTAAAGACCAATGTATGGACATGGTCAGGCATTGTTTGAATGTACTTTGATAGAACTATTACTCTTTATATAGGTATGGTCGTTATTATGCATACTTCTCTACCTGCGTTGATGTATTGAGTTGCATAAATAATGTCCCAGGAGTTTGGATTGGATCCATTCTCATAAGCTATCCCCAGACAAGGTACCTTAGCAGATATGGGACAGCTTTGGTACATGTGAGACTGGTGTATGGGCTGGTTAGGTGCGGGGCACAGTAATGCAGACATACAGGTGCATTGGATGCACTAGAGTGATCCACTGTGAGGATTGACTTGTCTAGTCAACAAGTCAATCTCACATGCAAGAGGTTTGCATTGATCCTTAGACTTGAGGTATTCATGTCTAGATTTGATGATGGGTATGCTTTGATACAGTCTTACGTCTCTCCATAATTGGGAGACAAAAACAACTGACATTGGGCATGTCATAAGTCATGTAGAGACATGGATAACCAGTAGTAGGATTTGCCCCTTCCTTATTGGAAGCATGATATCCACTCGGGGCGCCCTACCTTATTGGTGCATGACAGGAATGTGTGGCCACACTTGTTGAGTCATGACCAGTGCACTGGATTGATAAACTTGAGACTAATCCAATGGCAGGATATCAGCTTAGGCAAAGGGATCTATAATGCAATGGGAATCCTCGTTGCTTGTTAGGAGTTGTTGCCATAATGACTTAAGTCATATGACATGGGTAGTAGTGATGTGTTGCTAGATACCCCTCACTATTTATGATGTTTACGTCATTGCCATCGTCATATGGATCCTACGGGGTCACACGCAATAGACTCTTGACGTTGATTTATTCAGAAGCCTTATGATCAAGTTATCGGATAACTTGGATCAATTTGGAAGATTTCGTCAGCGCCAATGGGCCTAATGAGTTGGAAGAAAGTTATTGGAGCCAAACTTCATTTTTGGCAGGTTGACCCGAAATTGACCTAGATTGGTCACATTTGGATTAGGGTTGCATTGGATTGGAACCAATGGCTTAATCAACCCATACCATGAAGTTTGGGCTAGCTCATTATCCAATGAGGCCCAATAATAAGTTGTCATGAAGAGATTAAAGGCTAAAAGGGCATAATGGGGAGAAATCTCACCCCATTAGCGCCTAAGGGCATAATGGGGTGAGGGAGGCGCCTTTGCTTCATTATGGAAGTAAAGGGCGCTTAGCCCCTCTTCCTAGGATGGAATGCAAGCCTTTATGGCATCTCTTGGGCTGATATGGCTATAGGGCAAATAAGGATAGGTTGAATGAGGTTTATGGAAAAGTCTTGGAGACTTTCCTTGCCACAAACCTCCTTCATCCTAGCCGCCCACTTGGCATGTGAAAGTCCCCTATGAAGGGGGAAAAACCCTAATCATGCGCATATAAGAAACTTGCATGGGCGGAATCTAGGGTTTCCTAGGATCGCATCTAGCAGGATCATATGATTAACTTTAACAATTTTATAGATCTTAAGAAGAAATCATACCAATGCCATGTCTTAGATGGCGACATGGAAGCAAGAGGGCGATGTGGCTCTCCTCCAAAGCGTGCGCACACAAGATGAAGAGGGCTTCCTCCTTGTCGCCCCTTGTGCTTGCAAGGATCTCCAAGTGTCCTAGTCGCGTGAAGGAGAGTTTTAGATGATCTCTTGCTTGCCGAATGGTAGGCCTTGTTCTCTTCTCCTTTTTCAGAATTCTCTCAAAGCGTGAAGAAGCCACACACGAGAGAGTGTGTCGAGAGAGAAGAGGCAATACGTTTTTAGGCGTTTAGGCGTTGAGAGGAAGTGGCCTTCATGACTTTCCAAAAATAGAAGCAATGCGCCCATGATCTCATAACCGACCAAAAACGCTTTCAACTTGAACCATGCGTTCACACATGTGAACCGGTTCAAACCAATTCGGTTCCTTTCAATTTGGTTCGAAGACCAAATCAAACCAGCATTGATTCAGATCTCATCAAACCAAATGGTTCAAGATCTAACCGTTCATCTCTTGATGCTCTTGATCTCACCGATCTAGCATCCAACCTCTCGATCGAAGCTTACCGATCTCAAGCCCTAATCAATCAAACATGATCAGACCAGATCTCACTTACAATCAGAGTTTAAACTCCTTTAAACTGAACCAAAACAATTCAGTCCACATGATCTGACATAAGTAAGCCATATCATCAAATTGTGCGACCCTAAGGGTTTCCTTCAAATGTCGGTAACGATAACTCACGTTATCACGATCAGTGAGGGGTATCTAGCAACACATCACTGTCTCCCGATATAAAGGAAAGAGTCTTCCAAGACTACACCCAAACCATAGCACAAGTGTGAATTCAACTCACTAGGCATACATGTTTCCTTTGCCACTGGATGTTCTTATTGGACAAGCGTGTCAAGCCTGTAACTCCAATACAATGAGAATGATTAGATCAGATGAACATAGTCATCTGGGTATGGCCATACACTTTCTCAATCATCTCATCCAAGGGGGGGCCCGATTAGAACATCACACTCCAAACTAGGAGACGGCAATCCTATATCTATCACTAGTGCCCTAACATGACTCATGCTCATTATCCAAGATAGTCTATAACCATTATGTTTCAAATGATATCGAACTATCTCAAAACAATGCCAATCATCATTTAGAAACACAAGTGATCTCAAGTCAAAGGAAATATGCCACTTGTTTGCATACAAGGATTATTCACATTGTGACAAGCAATTGAACATCCTATTGTTGGGGTATGCCCTTAAGGCTAATGTTTGAGGCCTTGGGATTGTATAAGTATCATGTAATAAACTCTTAAGTTTATAATAAGGCATGGTTGTTATTCAGGTTGTTACCTTGTCTGCTGTAATAAGTGTACTTCTGAATAATGTCTCAAAGCTGTTCAGCTAGGCTGACAGGCTATATGTCCTTAGTCGAGATATCTTGGTGAACATGAGACAGCCTTGATATGATGGAGACTAATATGAGTGCTAATCTTATAGGATGCTTCGAGCATGGAATAAGATGTAGACTCATGGGTACATTGGATGTACTGGACAGACCCTACTGGGATATTGCATTGCTTGTCACAATGTGAATGATCCCTGTAAGCAGCAAGTGGCACATGTCCTTTGACTTGAGATCACTTGTGTTTCTAAATGATGATTGTCATTGTCTTGAGGTAGTTCAATATCATTTGAAATATAATGATTATAGACTATCTTGGATGGTGAGCTTGAATCAGGTTAGGGCACTAGTGATAGATAAAGGATTGCCGTCTCCTTGTTTAAGGAGTGTGGTGTTCTAAGGGCCCCCCTATATGAGATGATTGAGATAGTGTATGGCCATACCCAGATGACTATGTGCATCTAATCTAATCATGCTCATCGTATTGGAGTTACAAGCTTGACCCGCTTGTCCAATAAGAACATCCAGTGGCAAAGGACACATGTATGCCTTGTGAATTGAGTCACACTTGTGCTATGGTTTGGGAGTAGTCTTGGAAGACTCTTTCCTTTATATCGGGAGACAGTGATGTGTTGCTAGATACCCCTCACTGATCGTGATAACGTAAGTTATCGTTACCGACATTTAGAGGAAACCCTCAGGGTCGCACAATTTGGTGATATGGCTTACTTGAGTCAGATCGTATGGACTGGATTCTTTGAGTTCAGATTAAAGGGATTTAATCTCTGATTGTAAGTGAGATCTGGTCTGATCATGTTTGATTGATTAGGACTTGAGATCGGTAAGCTTCGATCGAGAGAGGTGATGCTAGATCGGAGAGATCAAGGGCATCAGATGATGAATGGTTAGATCATGAGCCTTGGGGGTTCAATTTGGTCTAGACCAAGTGGCTAGAGCTATTTCGGTTTGGTTTGTTGAACCAAAGCCAATTTGACATTTTGGCTTGAACCGGTTCACAATGGTGAACGCATGGTTCAATCCTAAAATGCGTTTGGGTTGAGTTGAGCGCATGGACTTGATGAGCTTCCATTTATGGAAAGTCATCAAGGGCCGGTTTCACTCACTTCAATGCCAAAAACGCATATGCGTTTGCGCTCTTCTCTTCAACGCATTCGACTTTGGTTGGGTGGTGATTGACGAAGAGAAGGAGAGGTTGAGCAAGAGGAGCTCTCGGCCAAGAGGTTCATCATCCCCTTCCATTCGACACTTGAAGGCTTGGGTGTCTTGCTAGCACAAGAGACCGCAAGGAGTAAGCATCTTCACCTTGTGTGTGAACTTGTGGAGGAGATCTACTTTGTTCTCTTTATCCAAGCCGACTTCCAAGCATATGGCGTTGGTATGATTTTTATCTCAATCTATTCAATCGATTATAATTGAACATATGGCATGCAAATGATCTTGAACCCTTGCTTCCGCTTGCATATTTTACATTAGCGCCATGCTTAGGGTTTTGCCCCCTTATGATTAGGGGTTCCTACAATTGGTATCAGAGCTAGGCTCTATGCATGCTATTATGTTTGCTGATGTGATCCTCATGTTGCGCTTACTTTTACTTGAGGCATGCTTTGCTTACATGAAGTTGCGCTTGTATCATGCTTTGCTTACATGAAGTTGCGCTTGTATCATGCTTTGCTTATATGAAGTATGCGCTCCCCCTTGAAGGGGACCCCCTAAAGTTTGCGCTCCCCCTTGAAGGGGACCCCCTTAGATCTAAGGGTTATATGCAAGCATGTTGTTTGTTTGTATGATTGCGCATGTTCTAAGGTTTTTCTAAAACTTACATCTTGCGCGCTTGATTAGATCTAAGGTGCCACTACATTAAACCCTTAGATGGGTTGATGAGGTTGAAGTCACCACTAGGTTAGATCCAAGTCTGATCAGACCATCTGACAGCTCAGATGGGTTAACCTGATAGCACCTATGCGCAAGCACAAGGTGGCTATAGGTTGACTGCATCTAGGGCGTGTAGCGAGGTCTGGTTGAGACACTACTGAACACACTTGAGTTAGGCCCGGGGTCACACCCGCTTGCCAAAACTCATGGGGGTAGTTCAGCCCTTGGCGCATGCATGGTTGACCATTAGGTCAACTCGGGTCAGTTAGGACTCGGTGCATGCAAGGGCAAAGGATCTAACTAGATGGATGAGTGGATCCCCATCAATGGACCATTGTAAGGTTGTAGGGCTCATAAGGAAATTAAAATTGATGCCATGGGGTTTTCAAAACTTTTAATTTCAAGATGATTGGATCACATGTTGATTGAACCATATGCTTGTTTATTTAGTCTTATGTGGGTTGCCCAATTGTGTGCTGTGCTGGGGCCTGCGTGCCTGGACTTAAAAATTGTAAATTAATTTGTGATCTGCGAATCACATTGTACTTAATTTATAATATGTTGTTGACCTGCGAGTCAACCTTGTCTAGATAGATCAAATGTACTTTGATTAGACAAGAACAAAGGCACACATCCAAGAGGGGCATTCACCTGGTGGTGCACCTGAGGTGCTCTTGGCGCTAGGGCACTGGGTTGGACCAGATGAGATGCAATGAAGCTCAAGTGAAGACTTAAGTTATATTAAGGTCTTACTAGGGTTCATGGGCTTTTACCACATAAGATCATGCTTTCTACTTATTGCTAATAATTAGAATTGCATATTTATGTTTATCTTCTGCTATAGCCATAGGACATGCCTGATAGTAAGAAGATAAAAGACCGTTAAAATCCAACGCTAACATATCAAGCTCGTAAGCCTTCTGACGCGAAACCTCACCTTTCTGACTATCGTTGGAGCCGTGTTGAACCCACTCAGTGGGCACGTCCATCTATCTTCAGACGGTGCTGGATTTCACCTGCGTGTTACAGAGTTGGGATTTATCCCCTCTCGTTGCTCAGCATAGCACGTGGTGGTCTAGGGAGTAGGTCAGGTCAGCTTGACCATGTAGACTACATATGTGGCGCATATGGTAGCACATGGAGGCAGCCATCTCTGGGATCAGAGACTGTGTTGCACCAACTCAGTTGGCACAATCTGCTGGATTGCCAAGATGAAGGGGAATCGCACGGGTTGGCGATTGGCTGGGACAGCCTACCAGAAACTAGTGCTTGTCATCTCTGTGCATCTTATCTCGCCTGAGCGGGACGCGGAGACCAAGTATGAAATCTGGATCCCATCTCACTAAAAGAGTGTTTACTCTTTCGGACTGTTTACTGGATTTTTCAGTCAGACAAAATAGTGAGAAAAGAATCTTTCTTAAGTCCTGGATTGATTCTGAAACATTGATACTGACCTTGCTGTTCTTGCTTGTTGTAGATTCCTGCAGCAACGAACACCATGAGCTTCAATGTGCGATCCCTACTGGAAAGGGAGAAGTTTGCTGGGCCGAACTTCTCTGACTGGTTCGGACACCTTAAGATTGTTCTTAAGGCAGAGAGGAAACTGTATGTCCTCGAGACGGCGATACCGCCGCAGCCCGCTCCGAACGCCGCAAGGGCGGTTCGGGAAGCCTACGAAAAGCACGTCAATGATAGCATTGATGTCGCTTGCCTGATGCTAGCGTCTATGACGCCACCGCTGCAGCGTCAGCATGAGGATATGTCGGCTATAGAAATTATAGCGAACCTCAAGATGCTGTATGCTGCACAGGCGAGGACTGAGCGCTATAATCTGACGAAGCTCTTCTTTCAGAGCAAACTGGCTGAGGGGAGCCCAGTGGGAGCTCACGTGCTCAAGATGATTGGGCACAAGGAGGCTCTAGAGAAACTGGGGCATACCATCAACCAGGAGCTTGCTGTGGACATTATTCTGCAGTCTCTTCCGCCCTCTTTCGATGCGTTCATTATTAACTTTAATATGAACAAGATCGATTGTACGCCGGCAGAGCTGCTGAATATGCTCTTGACCACTGAGGAAACTCTGAAGGGTAAGCCTTCAACCTCTGTCTTGATGGTTCCTTCTAGGAACAAGAAGAAGGGGAAGAAGGGCAAGGCCCCTATCAAGAATTACAGCAAGGCCCTGAAACAGAAGGTGAAGCGGTCGAAGGACAACAGGTGTTTCCACTGTGGCCAGCTGGGTCACTGGAAAAAGGACTGTAAAGCGCTCCAAGGAGATAAGAGGGGAAGCATCGCTTCTGGCTCAGGTATATATGTGACTGAAGTCATGTTATCTTCTTCTACTATATCATGGGTGTTGGACACTGCATGTGGAGTTCACATTTGTTCAAATGTGCAGGAACTCAAGAGAAGAAGGCAGGTGGGACAGCATGAGGTAGACCTACGAGTTGGAAACGGGGCACGGGTTGCTGCTGTTGCTGTAGGAGACTATTTCATTTCTTTACCATCTGGCATTGTATTAGAATTAAACAATTGTTATTTTGTACCAAGTATCACAAAGAATATTATCTCTATTCCTGCTCTTGTCAGGAAAGGATTTGCCTTTGAATGCAATATTTCAAAGTGTGTTTTATCTCATGATAATATTGTGTATGCAACTGGTTCAATTAACAATGGGTTATACATGTTGGACATGGAAAATTCTATACAAAACATTGATAATAAGAAAGCCAAGTATGCTGATGACAGCACCTTGTTATGGCATAGTCGTTTAGGCCATATAAACGAGAAGCGCATTAAGCGGTTGCATGAACATGGACTGCTGGGATCATTCTCCTATGAGGAGATTGATACATGCAAAGCTTGTTTGATGGGTAAAATGACGAAGTCTCCTTTTCCTCACAAAGGTCAAAGGGCTTCGGGTTTACTTGACCTTATACACAGTGATGTGTGTGGGCCTTTTAGTAAACATGCCAGAGGTGGCTATCAGTACTTCATTACCTTTACTGATGATTTCAGTAGGTATGGGTATGTCTATTTAATGAGACATAAAAGTGAATCTTTTGACAAGTTCAAAGAGTTCAAAAATGAAGTACAAAATCAGCTAGGCCGAAATATCAAGGCACTTCGTTCTGATCGAGGTGGTGAATACCTGAGTCATGGATTTACTGACTATCTGAAGGAGTGTGGGATTATCTCACAGCTCACTCCGCCAGGAACACCGCAATGGAATGGTGTGTCCGAGAGGAGAAATAGAACGTTACTAGACATGGTTCGTTCTATGATGAGTCAGGCCACTCTTCCATATTCCTTTTGGGGTTTTGCACTGGAAACAGCTGCAAAGGTACTAAACCGAGTGCCATCCAAGGCAGTTTTAAAGACGCCATATGAGTTATGGTAGGGAAAACAGCCTAGCTTGACATTTATCAGGATCTGGGGTTGCGAGGCTTATGTCAAAAAGCTCGCCTCTGGGAAACTGGAGAGCAGATCTGAGAAATGTATCTTTGTCGGTTACCCTAAGGAAACTAAGGGTTATTATTTCTACGATCCCAAAGAGAACAAGGTTTTTGTTGCTCGGACGGCCATATTTCTTGAGAAGGAGTTTCTTCTGCAAGAGGCCAGTGGGAGAGAAATAAAGCTGGATGAGAATTCAGAGGAAGGACAAAGTAGTCAAGCAGAGTTGGATGTGCCTGAGCTGGTAGATCAGGTTACTGAACAACCTGAGGCTCAGATATCACGGGAACCGCGAAGATCGGGTAGGATCCGTCGACAGCCTGAGCGCTATGACGGAGTCTACATCATTGATAATGATGAACCCCTAACTTATGCGGATGCGGTCAGTGGACTGGAATCAGCTAGATGGCTTGAAGCTATGCGAGCCGAGATGGACTCCATGTCAGATAACCAAGTCTGGGATTTGGTTGATCCGCCTCCGGGAGTAATCCCTATAGGCTGTAAATGGATCTTCAAGAAGAAGATTGACATGGACGGTAACGTGGTTACCTATAAAGGCAGGCTAGTTGCGAAAGGTTTCAAACAAATCTACGGGATAGATTATGATGAAACTTTCTCTCCTGTAGCCATGTTTAAGTCTATTCGGATTCTTTTCGCGATAGCAGCATATTACGACTATGAGATCTGGCAAATGGATGTGAAGACAGCTTTCCTTAATGGAAATCTGGATGAGGATGTGTATATGACACAACCGGAAGGTTTCACTAATCCAGCAGATCGTCATAAAATATGCAAGTTAAAGAAGTCCATTTATGGACTTAAACAAGCATCAAGAAGCTGGAATATTCGTTTTGATGAATCAATCTCTGAGTTTGGTTTCATCAAGAACGAAGATGACCCGTGTGTATATAAGAGGTTTAGTGGGAGCGTGATTACATTCCTAATCCTCTACGTCGATGATATCTTAATCATTGGAAATGATATTCCTGAACTGCATGCTGTTAAGGCATGGTTAGGAAAATGTTTCCAGATGAAAGATCTAGGAGAAGCAGCCTATGTATTAGGTGTCAAGATCTACCGGGATAGATCTAAGAGGCTTCTCGGGCTGTGCCAGAGTACTTACATCGATAAAGTCCTGGAGAGATTCCATTTAGAGAATTCTAAACGTGGATATCTTCCAGTCAGACATGGTCTGAATCTTTCAAAGAGTCAGTGTCCACAAACACAGACTGAGAAAGATGAAATGGACAATACGCCTTATGCTTCGGCTATTGGGTCCATTATGTATGCGATGTTGTGTACTCGCCCAGACGTCGCTTACGGGTTAAGCGTGACCAGTCGATTCCAAAGTAATCCAGGATTGGCGCACTGGATTGCAGTCAAGAACATCTTAAAATATCTGCGGAGGACCAAAGATATGTTCTTGATATATGGTGGTCAGGAAGAACTCAGTATAGAGGGATATACTGACGCTTCGTTCCAGTCGGACCAGGATGATTTCCGATCGCAATCAGGCTATGTTTTTAGCTTGAATGGTGGAGCAGTGGTGTGGAAGAGCTTCAAACAGTCAACTGTTGCTGATTCCACAACAGAAGCCGAGTATGTTGCAGCCTCGGAAGCATCCAAGGAGGCAGTGTGGATTCGTAAGTTCGTGAGAGAACTTGGTGTCGTTCCTTCGAGTGCAGATCCTTTGGTTATCTTCTGTGATAACACTGGTGCTATAGCACAAGCAAAGGAACCACGGTCGCACCAGAAGTCCAAGCACATACAGAGACGGTTTCACTTGATCCGGGAGATCATTGATCGAGGCGAGATCAAGATTTGCAAGGTTCATACAGATGACAATCTGGCAGACCCGCTTACCAAGCCTCTGGCGCAGCAGAAGCATGAGAAGCACTGTAATAATATGGGTTTGAGATTTCTCAACCATTAGATTAAGTGCAAGTGGGAGATTGTTGGGGTATGCCCTTAAGGCTAATGTTTGAGGCCTTGGGATTGTATAAGTATCATGTAATAAACTCTTAAGTTTATAATAAGGCATGGTTGTTATTCAGGTTGTTACCTTGTCTGCTGTAATAAGTGTACTTCTGAATAATGTCTCAAAGCTGTTCAGCTAGGCTGATAGGCTATATGTCCTTAGTCGAGATATCTTGGTGAACATGAGACAGCCTTGATATGATGGAGACTAATATGAGTGCTAATCTTATAGGATGCTTCGAGCATGGAATAAGATGTAGACTCATGGGTACATTGGATGTACTGGACAGACCCTACTGGGATATTGCATTGCTTGTCACAATGTGAATGATCCCTGTAAGCAGCAAGTGGCACATGTCCTTTGACTTGAGATCACTTGTGTTTCTAAATGATGATTGTCATTGTCTTGAGGTAGTTCAATATCATTTGAAATATAATGATTATAGACTATCTTGGATGGTGAGCTTGAATCAGGTTAGGGCACTAGTGATAGATAAAGGATTGCCGTCTCCTTGTTTAAGGAGTGTGGTGTTCTAAGGGCCCCCCTATATGAGATGATTGAGATAGTGTATGGCCATACCCAGATGACTATGTGCATCTAATCTAATCATGCTCATCGTATTGGAGTTACAAGCTTGACCCGCTTGTCCAATAAGAACATCCAGTGGCAAAGGACACATGTATGCCTTGTGAATTGAGTCACACTTGTGCTATGGTTTGGGAGTAGTCTTGGAAGACTCTTTCCTTTATATCGGGAGACAGTGATGTGTTGCTAGATACCCCTCACTGATCGTGATAACGTAAGTTATCGTTACCGACATTTAGAGGAAACCCTCAGGGTCGCACAATTTGGTGATATGGCTTACTTGAGTCAGATCGTATGGACTGGATTCTTTGAGTTCAGATTAAAGGGATTTAATCTCTGATTGTAAGTGAGATCTGGTCTGATCATGTTTGATTGATTAGGACTTGAGATCGGTAAGCTTCGATCGAGAGAGGTGATGCTAGATCGGAGAGATCAAGGGCATCAGATGATGAATGGTTAGATCATGAGCCTTGGGGGTTCAATTTGGTCTAGACCAAGTGGCTAGAGCTATTTCGGTTTGGTTTGTTGAACCAAAGCCAATTTGACATTTTGGCTTGAACCGGTTCACAATGGTGAACGCATGGTTCAATCCTAAAATGCGTTTGGGTTGAGTTGAGCGCATGGACTTGATGAGCTTCCATTTATGGAAAGTCATCAAGGGCCGGTTTCACTCACTTCAATGCCAAAAACGCATATGCGTTTGCGCTCTTCTCTTCAACGCATTCGACTTTGGTTGGGTGGTGATTGACGAAGAGAAGGAGAGGTTGAGCAAGAGGAGCTCTCGGCCAAGAGGTTCATCATCCCCTTCCATTCGACACTTGAAGGCTTGGGTGTCTTGCTAGCACAAGAGACCGCAAGGAGTAAGCATCTTCACCTTGTGTGTGAACTTGTGGAGGAGATCTACTTTGTTCTCTTTATCCAAGCCGACTTCCAAGCATATGGCGTTGGTATGATTTTTATCTCAATCTATTCAATCGATTATAATTGAACATATGGCATGCAAATGATCTTGAACCCTTGCTTCCGCTTGCATATTTTACATTAGCGCCATGCTTAGGGTTTTGCCCCCTTATGATTAGGGGTTCCTACAATTGGTATCAGAGCTAGGCTCTATGCATGCTATTATGTTTGCTGATGTGATCCTCATGTTGCGCTTACTTTTACTTGAGGCATGCTTTGCTTACATGAAGTTGCGCTTGTATCATGCTTTGCTTACATGAAGTTGCGCTTGTATCATGCTTTGCTTATATGAAGTATGCGCTCCCCCTTGAAGGGGACCCCCTAAAGTTTGCGCTCCCCCTTGAAGGGGACCCCCTTAGATCTAAGGGTTATATGCAAGCATGTTGTTTGTTTGTATGATTGCGCATGTTCTAAGGTTTTTCTAAAACTTACATCTTGCGCGCTTGATTAGATCTAAGGTGCCACTACATTAAACCCTTAGATGGGTTGATGAGGTTGAAGTCACCACTAGGTTAGATCCAAGTCTGATCAGACCATCTGACAGCTCAGATGGGTTAACCTGATAGCACCTATGCGCAAGCACAAGGTGGCTATAGGTTGACTGCATCTAGGGCGTGTAGCGAGGTCTGGTTGAGACACTACTGAACACACTTGAGTTAGGCCCGGGGTCACACCCGCTTGCCAAAACTCATGGGGGTAGTTCAGCCCTTGGCGCATGCATGGTTGACCATTAGGTCAACTCGGGTCAGTTAGGACTCGGTGCATGCAAGGGCAAAGGATCTAACTAGATGGATGAGTGGATCCCCATCAATGGACCATTGTAAGGTTGTAGGGCTCATAAGGAAATTAAAATTGATGCCATGGGGTTTTCAAAACTTTTAATTTCAAGATGATTGGATCACATGTTGATTGAACCATATGCTTGTTTATTTAGTCTTATGTGGGTTGCCCAATTGTGTGCTGTGCTGGGGCCTGCGTGCCTGGACTTAAAAATTGTAAATTAATTTGTGATCTGCGAATCACATTGTACTTAATTTATAATATGTTGTTGACCTGCGAGTCAACCTTGTCTAGATAGATCAAATGTACTTTGATTAGACAAGAACAAAGGCACACATCCAAGAGGGGCATTCACCTGGTGGTGCACCTGAGGTGCTCTTGGCGCTAGGGCACTGGGTTGGACCAGATGAGATGCAATGAAGCTCAAGTGAAGACTTAAGTTATATTAAGGTCTTACTAGGGTTCATGGGCTTTTACCACATAAGATCATGCTTTCTACTTATTGCTAATAATTAGAATTGCATATTTATGTTTATCTTCTGCTATAGCCATAGGACATGCCTGATAGTAAGAAGATAAAAGACCGTTAAAATCCAACGCTAACATATCAAGCTCGTAAGCCTTCTGACGCGAAACCTCACCTTTCTGACTATCGTTGGAGCCGTGTTGAACCCACTCAGTGGGCACGTCCATCTATCTTCAGACGGTGCTGGATTTCACCTGCGTGTTACAGAGTTGGGATTTATCCCCTCTCGTTGCTCAGCATAGCACGTGGTGGTCTAGGGAGTAGGTCAGGTCAGCTTGACCATGTAGACTACATATGTGGCGCATATGGTAGCACATGGAGGCAGCCATCTCTGGGATCAGAGACTGTGTTGCACCAACTCAGTTGGCACAATCTGCTGGATTGCCAAGATGAAGGGGAATCGCACGGGTTGGCGATTGGCTGGGACAGCCTACCAGAAACTAGTGCTTGTCATCTCTGTGCATCTTATCTCGCCTGAGCGGGACGCGGAGACCAAGTATGAAATCTGGATCCCATCTCACTAAAAGAGTGTTTACTCTTTCGGACTGTTTACTGGATTTTTCAGTCAGACAAAATAGTGAGAAAAGAATCTTTCTTAAGTCCTGGATTGATTCTGAAACATTGATACTGACCTTGCTGTTCTTGCTTGTTGTAGATTCCTGCAGCAACGAACACCATGAGCTTCAATGTGCGATCCCTACTGGAAAGGGAGAAGTTTGCTGGGCCGAACTTCTCTGACTGGTTCGGACACCTTAAGATTGTTCTTAAGGCAGAGAGGAAACTGTATGTCCTCGAGACGGCGATACCGCCGCAGCCCGCTCCGAACGCCGCAAGGGCGGTTCGGGAAGCCTACGAAAAGCACGTCAATGATAGCATTGATGTCGCTTGCCTGATGCTAGCGTCTATGACGCCACCGCTGCAGCGTCAGCATGAGGATATGTCGGCTATAGAAATTATAGCGAACCTCAAGATGCTGTATGCTGCACAGGCGAGGACTGAGCGCTATAATCTGACGAAGCTCTTCTTTCAGAGCAAACTGGCTGAGGGGAGCCCAGTGGGAGCTCACGTGCTCAAGATGATTGGGCACAAGGAGGCTCTAGAGAAACTGGGGCATACCATCAACCAGGAGCTTGCTGTGGACATTATTCTGCAGTCTCTTCCGCCCTCTTTCGATGCGTTCATTATTAACTTTAATATGAACAAGATCGATTGTACGCCGGCAGAGCTGCTGAATATGCTCTTGACCACTGAGGAAACTCTGAAGGGTAAGCCTTCAACCTCTGTCTTGATGGTTCCTTCTAGGAACAAGAAGAAGGGGAAGAAGGGCAAGGCCCCTATCAAGAATTACAGCAAGGCCCTGAAACAGAAGGTGAAGCGGTCGAAGGACAACAGGTGTTTCCACTGTGGCCAGCTGGGTCACTGGAAAAAGGACTGTAAAGCGCTCCAAGGAGATAAGAGGGGAAGCATCGCTTCTGGCTCAGGTATATATGTGACTGAAGTCATGTTATCTTCTTCTACTATATCATGGGTGTTGGACACTGCATGTGGAGTTCACATTTGTTCAAATGTGCAGGAACTCAAGAGAAGAAGGCAGGTGGGACAGCATGAGGTAGACCTACGAGTTGGAAACGGGGCACGGGTTGCTGCTGTTGCTGTAGGAGACTATTTCATTTCTTTACCATCTGGCGTTGTATTAGAATTAAACAATTGTTATTTTGTACCGAGTATTACCAAAAATATTATCTCTATTCCTGCTCTTGTCAGGAAAGGATTTGCCTTTGAATGCAATATTTCAAAGTGTGTTTTATCTCATGATAATATTGTGTATGCAACTGGTTCAATTAACAATGGGTTATACATGTTGGACATGGAAAATTCTATACAAAACATTGATAATAAGAAAGCCAAGTATGCTGATGACAGCACCTTGTTATGGCATAGTCGTTTAGGCCATATAAACGAGAAGCGCATTAAGCGGTTGCATGAACATGGACTGCTGGGATCATTCTCCTATGAGGAGATTGATACATGCAAAGCTTGTTTGATGGGTAAAATGACGAAGTCTCCTTTTCCTCACAAAGGTCAAAGGGCTTCGGGTTTACTTGACCTTATACACAGTGATGTGTGTGGGCCTTTTAGTAAACATGCCAGAGGTGGCTATCAGTACTTCATTACCTTTACTGATGATTTCAGTAGGTATGGGTATGTCTATTTAATGAGACATAAAAGTGAATCTTTTGACAAGTTCAAAGAGTTCAAAAATGAAGTACAAAATCAGCTAGGCCGAAATATCAAGGCACTTCGTTCTGATCGAGGTGGTGAATACCTGAGTCATGGATTTACTGACTATCTGAAGGAGTGTGGGATTATCTCACAGCTCACTCCGCCAGGAACACCGCAATGGAATGGTGTGTCCGAGAGGAGAAATAGAACGTTACTAGACATGGTTCGTTCTATGATGAGTCAGGCCACTCTTCCATATTCCTTTTGGGGTTTTGCACTGGAAACAGCTGCAAAGGTACTAAACCGAGTGCCATCCAAGGCAGTTTTAAAGACGCCATATGAGTTATGGTAGGGAAAACAGCCTAGCTTGACATTTATCAGGATCTGGGGTTGCGAGGCTTATGTCAAAAAGCTCGCCTCTGGGAAACTGGAGAGCAGATCTGAGAAATGTATCTTTGTCGGTTACCCTAAGGAAACTAAGGGTTATTATTTCTACGATCCCAAAGAGAACAAGGTTTTTGTTGCTCGGACGGCCATATTTCTTGAGAAGGAGTTTCTTCTGCAAGAGGCCAGTGGGAGAGAAATAAAGCTGGATGAGAATTCAGAGGAAGGACAAAGTAGTCAAGCAGAGTTGGATGTGCCTGAGCTGGTAGATCAGGTTACTGAACAACCTGAGGCTCAGATATCACGGGAACCGCGAAGATCGGGTAGGATCCGTCGACAGCCTGAGCGCTATGACGGAGTCTACATCATTGATAATGATGAACCCCTAACTTATGCGGATGCGGTCAGTGGACTGGAATCAGCTAGATGGCTTGAAGCTATGCGAGCCGAGATGGACTCCATGTCAGATAACCAAGTCTGGGATTTGGTTGATCCGCCTCCGGGAGTAATCCCTATAGGCTGTAAATGGATCTTCAAGAAGAAGATTGACATGGACGGTAACGTGGTTACCTATAAAGGCAGGTTAGTTGCGAAAGGTTTCAAACAAATCTACGGGATAGATTATGATGAAACTTTCTCTCCTGTAGCCATGTTTAAGTCTATTCGGATTCTTTTCGCGATAGCAGCATATTACGACTATGAGATCTGGCAAATGGATGTGAAGACAGCTTTCCTTAATGGAAATCTGGATGAGGATGTGTATATGACACAACCGGAAGGTTTCACTAATCCAGCAGATCGTCATAAAATATGCAAGTTAAAGAAGTCCATTTATGGACTTAAACAAGCATCAAGAAGCTGGAATATTCGTTTTGATGAATCAATCTCTGAGTTTGGTTTCATCAAGAACGAAGATGACCCGTGTGTATATAAGAGGTTTAGTGGGAGCGTGATTACATTCCTAATCCTCTACGTCGATGATATCTTAATCATTGGAAATGATATTCCTGAACTGCATGCTGTTAAGGCATGGTTAGGAAAATGTTTCCAGATGAAAGATCTAGGAGAAGCAGCCTATGTATTAGGTGTCAAGATCTACCGGGATAGATCTAAGAGGCTTCTCGGGCTGTGCCAGAGTACTTACATCGATAAAGTCCTGGAGAGATTCCATTTAGAGAATTCTAAACGTGGATATCTTCCAGTCAGACATGGTCTGAATCTTTCAAAGAGTCAGTGTCCACAAACACAGACTGAGAAAGATGAAATGGACAATACGCCTTATGCTTCGGCTATTGGGTCCATTATGTATGCGATGTTGTGTACTCGCCCAGACGTCGCTTACGGGTTAAGCGTGACCAGTCGATTCCAAAGTAATCCAGGATTGGCGCACTGGATTGCAGTCAAGAACATCTTAAAATATCTGCGGAGGACCAAAGATATGTTCTTGATATATGGTGGTCAGGAAGAACTCAGTATAGAGGGATATACTGACGCTTCGTTCCAGTCGGACCAGGATGATTTCCGATCGCAATCAGGCTATGTTTTTAGCTTGAATGGTGGAGCAGTGGTGTGGAAGAGCTTCAAACAGTCAACTGTTGCTGATTCCACAACAGAAGCCGAGTATGTTGCAGCCTCGGAAGCATCCAAGGAGGCAGTGTGGATTCGTAAGTTCGTGAGAGAACTTGGTGTCGTTCCTTCGAGTGCAGATCCTTTGGTTATCTTCTGTGATAACACTGGTGCTATAGCACAAGCAAAGGAACCACGGTCGCACCAGAAGTCCAAGCACATACAGAGACGGTTTCACTTGATCCGGGAGATCATTGATCGAGGCGAGATCAAGATTTGCAAGGTTCATACAGATGACAATCTGGCAGACCCGCTTACCAAGCCTCTGGCGCAGCAGAAGCATGAGAAGCACTGTAATAATATGGGTTTGAGATTTCTCAACCATTAGATTAAGTGCAAGTGGGAGATTGTTGGGGTATGCCCTTAAGGCTAATGTTTGAGGCCTTGGGATTGTATAAGTATCATGTAATAAACTCTTAAGTTTATAATAAGGCATGGTTGTTATTCAGGTTGTTACCTTGTCTGCTGTAATAAGTGTACTTCTGAATAATGTCTCAAAGCTGTTCAGCTAGGCTGATAGGCTATATGTCCTTAGTCGAGATATCTTGGTGAACATGAGACAGCCTTGATATGATGGAGACTAATATGAGTGCTAATCTTATAGGATGCTTCGAGCATGGAATAAGATGTAGACTCATGGGTACATTGGATGTACTGGACAGACCCTACTGGGATATTGCATTGCTTGTCACAATGTGAATGATCCCTGTAAGCAGCAAGTGGCACATGTCCTTTGACTTGAGATCACTTGTGTTTCTAAATGATGATTGTCATTGTCTTGAGGTAGTTCAATATCATTTGAAATATAATGATTATAGACTATCTTGGATGGTGAGCTTGAATCAGGTTAGGGCACTAGTGATAGATAAAGGATTGCCGTCTCCTTGTTTAAGGAGTTTGGTGTTCTAAGGGCCCCCCTATATGAGATGATTGAGATAGTGTATGGCCATACCCAGATGACTATGTGCATCTGATCTAATCATGCTCATCGTATTGGAGTTACAAGCTTGACCCGCTTGTCTAATAAGAACATCCAGTGGCAAAGGACACATGTATGCCTTGTGAATTGAGTCACACTTGTGCTATGGTTTGGGAGTAGTCTTGGAAGACTCTTTCCTTTATATCGGGAGACAGTGATGTGTTGCTAGATACCCCTCACTGATCGTGATAACGTAAGTTATCGTTACCGACATTTAGAGGAAACCCTCAGGGTCGCACAATTTGGTGATATGGCTTACTTGAGTCAGATCGTATGGACTGGATTCTTTGAGTTCAGATTAAAGGGATTTAATCTCTGATTGTAAGTGAGATCTGGTCTGATCATGTTTGATTGATTAGGACTTGAGATCGGTAAGCTTCGATCGAGAGAGGTGATGCTAGATCGGAGAGATCAAGGGCATCAGATGATGAATGGTTAGATCATGAGCCTTGGGGGTTCAATTTGGTCTAGACCAAGTGGCTAGAGCTATTTCGGTTTGGTTTGTTGAACCAAAGCCGATTTGACATTTTGGCTTGAACCGGTTCACAATGGTGAACGCATGGTTCAATCCTAAAATGCGTTTGGGTTGAGTTGAGCGCATGGACTTGATGAGCTTCCATTTATGGAAAGTCATCAAGGGCCGGTTTCACTCACTTCAATGCCAAAAACGCATATGCGTTTGCGCTCTTCTCTTCAACGCATTCGACTTTGGTTGGGTGGTGATTGACGAAGAGAAGGAGAGGTTGAGCAAGAGGAGCTCTCGGCCAAGAGGTTCATCATCCCCTTCCATTCGACACTTGAAGGCTTGGGTGTCTTGCTAGCACAAGAGACCGCAAGGAGTAAGCATCTTCACCTTGTGTGTGAACTTGTGGAGGAGATCTACTTTGTTCTCTTTATCCAAGCCGACTTCCAAGCATATGGCGTTGGTATGATTTTTATCTCAATCTATTCAATCGATTATAATTGAACATATGGCATGCAAATGATCTTGAACCCTTGCTTCCGCTTGCATATTTTACATTAGCGCCATGCTTAGGGTTTTGCCCCCTTATGATTAGGGGTTCCTACACCTATGTAGGGTCTGTCCAGTACATCCAATGTACCCATGAGTCAACATCTTATTCCATGCTCAAAGCATCCTATAAGATTAGAACACATATTAGTCTCAATCATATCAAGACTGTCTCATGTTCACCAAGATATCTCGACTAAGGACTTAACTGCATGTCAGACTAGCTGAACATCATTGAGACATTATTCAGAAGTATACACATTGCAGCAGATAATGTAACAACCTGAATAACAACCATTGCCTTTATAAACATAGAGTTTATACATGATACTGATATAATCCCAAGGCCTCAAACATTAGCCTTAAGGGCATACCCCAACAATCTCCCACTTGCACTTAATCTAATGGTTGAGAAATCTCAAACCCATATTATTACAGTGCTTCTCATGCTTCTGCTGCGCCAGAGGCTTTGTAAGCGGGTCAGCCAGATTGTCATCTGTATGAACCTTGCAGACTTTGATCTCGCCACGATCAATGATCTCCCAGATCAAGTGAAACCGTCTCTGTATGTGCTTGGACTTCTGGTGCGACCGTGGTTCCTTTGCCTGTGCTATTGCTCCAGTGTTATCACAGAAGATAACCAATGGATCTGCACTCGAAGGAACAACACCAAGTTCCTGAACGAACTTGCGAATCCACACTGCCTCCTTAGATGCTTCCGAGGCTGCAACATACTCGGCTTCTGTTGTGGAATCAGCAACAACAGATTGTTTGAAACTTTTCCACACCACTGCACCTCCATTCAAGCTAAAAACATAGCCTGATTGCGATCGGAAATCATCCTGGTCAGATTGGAACGAAGCGTCAGTATATCCATCAATACTGAGTTCTTCCTGACCACCATACACCAAGAACATATCTTTGGTCCTCCGCAGATATTTCAAAATGTTCTTGACTGCAATCCAGTGCGCCTGACCTGGATTACTTTGGAACCGACTGGTCACGCTTAACCCGTAAGCGACGTCTGGGCGAGTACACAACATCGCATACATAATGGACCCAATAGCCGAAGCATAAGGCGTATTGTCCATTTCATCTTTCTCAGTCTGTGTTTGTGGACACTGACTCTTTGAAAGATTCAGACCATGTCTGACTGGAAGATATCCTCTTTTAGAATTTTCTAAATGGAATCTCTCCAGGACTTTATCGATGTAAGTACTCTGGCACAGCCCGAGAAGCCTCTTAGATCTATCTCTGTAGATCTTCACACCTAATACATAGGCTGCTTCTCCTAAATCTTTCATCTGGAAACATTTTCTTAACCATGCCTTAACCACATGCAGTTCAGGAATATCGTTTCCAATGATTAAGATATCATCGACGTAGAGGACTAGGAAAGTGATTACGCTCCCACTAAACCTCTTATATACACACGGGTCATCTTCATTCTTGATGAAACCAAACTCACATATTGATTCATCAAAACGAATATTCCAGCTTCTTGATGCTTGCTTAAGTCCATAAATGGACTTCCTTAACTTGCATATTTTATGACGATGTGATGGATTAGTGAAACCTTCAGGTTGTGTCATATACACATCCTCATCCAGTTTTCCATTAAGGAAAGCAGTCTTCACATCCATCTGCCAGATCTCATAATCATAATATGCTGCTATCGCGAGAATAATCCGAATAGACTTAAACATAGCTACAGGAGAGAAAGTTTCATCATAATCTATCCCGTAGATTTGTTTGAAACCTTTCGCAACTAGCCTGCCTTTATAGGTAACCACGTTACCATCCATGTCAATCTTCTTCTTGAAGATCCACTTACAGCCTATAGGGATTACTCCCGGAGGCAGATCAACCAAATCCCAGACTTGGTTATCTGACATGGAGTCCATCTCGGCTCGCATAGCTTCAAGCCATCTCGCTGATTCCGGTCCACTGACCGCATCCGCATAAGTGAGGGGTTCATCATCAATGATGTAGATTCCGTCATAGCGCTCAGGCTGTCGATGGATCCTTCCCGATCTTCGCGGTTCCCGTGATATCTGAGCCTCAGGTTGTTCAGTAACCTGATCTACTGGCTCAGGCTCATCCAACTGTGCTTGACTACTTTGTCCTTCTTCTGGATTCTCATCCAGCTTTATTTCTCTCCCACTGGCCTCTTGCAGAAGAAATTCCTTCTCAAGAAAAATAGCCGTCTGAGCAACAAACACCTTGTTGTCTTTGGGATCGTAGAAATAATAACCCTTAGTTTCCTTAGGGTAACCAACAAAGATACATTTCTCATATCTGCTCTCTAGTTTCCTAGAGGCGAGCTTTTTGACATAAGCCTCGCAACCCCAGATCTTGATAAACGTCAAGCTTGGCTGTTTCCCATACCATAACTCATATGGCGTCTTTGAAACTGCCTTGGATGGCACTCGGTTTAGTACCTTTGCAGCTGTTTCCAGTGCAAATCCCCAAAAGGAGTAAGGTAAAGTAGCCTGACTCATCATAGAACGAACCATATCCAGTAAGGTTCTGTTCCTCCTCTCGGACACACCATTCCATTGCGGTGTTCCTGGCGGAGTGAGCTGTGAGATAATCCCACACTCCTTCAGATAGTCAGTAAACTCTCGACTCAAGTATTCTCCACCTCGATCTGAATGAAGTGCCTTGATATTTCGGCCTAGCTGATTTTGTACTTCATTTTTGAACTCTTTGAACTTGTCAAAAGATTCACTTTTATGTCTCATTAGATAGACATAACCATACCTACTGAAATCATCAGTAAAGGTAATGAAGTACGAATAGCCACCTCTGGCATGTTTACTAAATGGCCCACACACATCACTGTGAATGAGGTCAAGTAAACCTGAAGCCCTTTGACCTTTATTAGAAAAAGGAGACTTCGTCATTTTACCCATTAAACAAGCTTTGCATGTATCAAGCTCCTCACAGGAGAATGATCCCAGCAGTCCATTATCATGCAACCACTTAATGCGCTTCTTGTTAATATGGCCTAAACGACTATGCCATAGCAAGGTGCTGTTATCAACATACTTAGCTTTCTTGTTATCAATTTGTTGTATAGAACATTCCATGTCCAACATGAATAACCCATTGTTAATCGACCCAGTAGCATAAACAATATTATCAAAAGAAATAATACACTTTGAAATATTGCATTCAAAGGAAAACCCTTTCCTGACAAGAGCAGGAATAGAGATAATATTTTTCGTTATGCTTGGTACAAAATAACAATTGTCCAGTTCCAATACAAGTCCAGATGGTAATGAGATGTAATAAACGCCTACAGCAACAGCAACAACCCGTGCCCCGTTTCCAACTCGTAGGTCCACCTCATGCTGTCCCACCTGTCTTATTCTCTTGAGTTCCTGTACATTTAAACAAATGTGAACTCCACATGCAGTGTCCAACACCCATGATATGGAAGAAGAAACCATGACTTCAGTCACGTAAATACCTAAGCCAGAAGCAAAACTTCCCTTCTTATCTCCTTGGAGCGCTTTACAGTCCTTTTTCCAGTGACCCAGCTGGCCACAGTGGAAACATCTGTATTCCTTCGACCGCTTAACCTTTTGTTTCAGAGCCTTGCTGTAGCTCTTAACAGGGGCTTTGCCTTTCTTCCCTTTCTTCTTGTTCCTAAAAGGAACCATTAAGACAGAGGATACAGGCTTTCCCTTTAGAGTCAACTCTGTAGTCAAGAGCATATTCAGTAACTCTGCCGGCGTACAGTCGATCTTGTTCATATTAAAGTTAATGATGAACGGATCGAAAGAGGTCGGGAGAGACTGCAATATGATGTCTACAGCAAGCTCCTGATTGATGGTATGTCCCAGTTTTTCTAGAGCCTCCTTGTACCCAATCATCTTGAGTACGTGAGCTCCCACTAGACTTCCTTCAGCCAGTTTGCTCTGAAAGAAAAGCTTAGTAAAATTGTAGCGTTCAGTCCTAGCCTGTGCAGCATATAGCAGCTTGAGGTTTGCTATAATTTGTATAGCAGATAGATCCTCATGCTGACGCTGCAGCTCTGGCGTCATAGACGCAAGCATCAGGCAAGCGACATCAATGCTATCATTGACATGCTTCTCATAGGCATCCCGAACCGCCCTTGCGGCGTTCGCAGCGGGTTGAGGCGGTATAGCCGTCTCGAGGACATACAGTTTCCTCTCTACCTTAAGAACAATCTTAAGGTGTCCGTACCAGTCTGAGAAGTTTGGTCCAGCAAACTTCTCCCTTTCCAGTCGGGATCGCACATTGAAATTCGTGGTGTTCGTTGCTGCAGTAATCTACAACAATGCAAGAACAGCAAGGTCAGTATCAATGTGAGAATCAATTCAGGACTTAAGAATGATTATTTTCTCACTATTTTATCTGGCTGAAAAATCCAGCAAAACAGCCCGAAAGAGTAAAACTCTTTTAGTGAGATGGGATCCAGATTTCATACTTGGTCTCCGCGTCCCGCTCAGGCGAGATAAGATGCACAGAGAGTACAAGCACTAATCTCTGGTAGGCAATCCCTGCCAATCGCCAACCCGTGCGATTCCCCTTCATCTGGGCAATCCAGCAGACTGTGCCAACTGAGTTGGTACAACACAATCTCTGATCCCACAGATGGCTGCCTCCATATATCTACCATATGTGCCACATATGTAGCCTAAATGGTCAAGCTGACCCGACCTACTCCCTGGACCACCACGTGCTATGCTGAGCAACGAGAAGCGATAAATCCCTTCCCTATAACACGCAGGTGTAATCACACACCGTCTAAAGATAGATGGGCGTGCCCACTGAGTGGGTACAACACGGCCCCAACGATAGTCAGAACAGTGAGGTTTCGCGCCAGAAGGCTTACGAGCTTGATATTTTAGCGTTGGATTTTAACGGTCTTTTATCTTCTTAACTATCATGCAAACCCTATGGTGATAGCAGAAGATTAAATCATGCAATTCTAATTATATAAACGATAAATAGAAAGCATGCTGATCTTATGTGGTAAAAGCCCATTAAGCCTAGGTAAGACCTTAATTTTAACTTAAGTCTTCACTTGAGCTCTTCATGGGTCTTTTGCATCTCATCTGGCCCAACCCAGGGCCCAAGCGCCCACTGCAGCTCAGGTGCGCCCACCAGGTAAATGCGCCTGTCCCAGAGTCGAACCCTGGACCTCCCACCTGGTCAAGCCACTGCTGCATGCGCCTCTGCCAAGTGTGCTCTGTGCTCTTGTCTGATTAAAATACAATTTAATCTATCTAGACAAGATTGACACGCAGGTCAATTACATTGTATAAATTAATTAACATGTGATGCGCAGATCACAATAAAAATAATTTACAATTAATCCAGGCACATAGGCCCCAGCACAGCACACATTAAATATGGGCAGCCCAC
Organism: Costus lasius; assembly: GCA_027563935.2. Classification (NCBI taxonomy): domain Eukaryota; kingdom Viridiplantae; phylum Streptophyta; class Magnoliopsida; order Zingiberales; family Costaceae; genus Costus; species Costus lasius. The sequence continues at coordinate 47,843,308 of CM050446.2, forward strand.
ATAAGATTAAATAAACACACATCATGGTATACAATCATCATGTGATCCAACATTAAGAAAATAAAATTTTCGAAAACCCATTGGCATCAATTTTATTTTCCTTATGTGCCCTACTACCTTACAACGGTACATTAATAGGGATCCACTCATCATGTCTAGTCCGATCCACTGCCTTTGCATGCACCAAGTCCTAACTGACTTGAGTTGACCTAATGGTCAACCATGCATGCGCAAAGGGCTGAACAACCTCCATGAGTTCTGGCAAGCGGGTGTAACCCCGGGCCTAACTCAAGAGCGTTCATTTGTTGTCTCAACCAGACATCGCTACACGCCTGTCTGCAGTCGATCTATAGCCACCTCGTGCTTGCGCACAGGTGCCATCTGGTCGACCCATCTAGGCTGTCAGATGGTCTGATCAGACTGTTGGGTCCAGACAAAACTGATGATTTCAACCCTATCAACCCGTCTAAGGGTTTAAAGTAGGCGCAGATATAGATCTAAGGTGAGTCGCGCAAGTAATTAAGTTTTAACAAAACAAAACTTTAACATGCGCCAATACATCAATGTAAAACATACATGTATTTTTCGAAAACTAGCATGTAGTTTCGCATATAGGTTTAGATCTAACTATGCAACGCATACATGGATCACACAAAAACAAATCAATCATATAAGATCACATGCCATGAACTCGGCTCTGATACCAATTGAAAGTCCCCTATGAAGGGGGAAAAACCCTAATCATGCGCATATAAGAAACTTGCATGGGCGGAATCTAGGGTTTCCTAGGATCGCATCTAGCAGGATCATATGATTAACTTTAACAATTGTATAGATCTTAAGAAGAAATCATACCAATGCCATGTCTTAGATGGCGACTTGGAAGCAAGAGGGCGATGTGGCTCTCCTCCAAAGCGTGCGCACACAAGATGAAGAGGGCTTCCTCCTTGTCGCCCCTTGTGCTAGCAAGGATCTCCAAGTGTCCTAGTTTTTTAGATGATCTCTTGCTTGCCGAATGGTAGGCCTTGTTCTCTTCTCCTTTTTCGGAATTCTCTCAAAGCGTGAAGAAGCCACACACGAGAGAGTGTGTCGAGAGAGAAGAGGCAATACGTTTTTAGGCATTTAGGCGTTGAGAGTAAGTGGCCTTCATGACTTTCCAAAAATAGAAGCCATGCGCCCAAGATCTCATAACCGACCAAAAACGCTTTCAACTTGAACCATGCGTTCACACATGTGAACCGGTTCAAACCAATTCGGTTCCTTTCAATTTGGTTCAAAGACCAAATCAAACCAGCATTGATTCAGATCTCATCAAACCAAATCGTTCAAGATCTAACCGTTCATCTCTTGATGTGACATCCCGTTATCTTAACCCCAAACAAGCAACACAAATCATGAAAGAAACAGGATGTTATCATACAAGATCGATACATATGCTAGGTAAAACCCCGTTCAGGAAACCCGATCTGAAAATTTCGAAAATCCATACATATAAATCTCCACAAAAACACAATTTCATAATGGTACCTGCCACCACGCATTCCTTGCACTAGACATATGCAAGGCAACAGTTATATCAAATCCGTATCAAATCCATAAAATCCATAAAGGTACCTGCCACCAGGCAATACTTGCACTAGACATATGCAAGTTACAGGTATATCAAAACCGATTACAAAGAATACACCACAAACCGAATTTCAAAGCAAAATCACAAAATTGATTTTTATAAACTCATACCAAACACCGAAACCAGGCTGAAGCCCGCGGTGACACAAAAATCAAACTCATTTAACAGTCACAATCTGACATCACAAGTTCACATAGTTGACATGGTTCACATAGCTCATATCATTCATATAGTTCGGCCACAACCGGCCCCAAATAATTAAGCACAAAAGTTCTTAAACAGCAAACTAGCGATATCCATGCCAATGCTAACTCAAGAAATGCGCCCCTGCTCTATGCCTGAAAATAGTGAGGGGTGAGCTACACAGCCCAGTGAGTGGATAGTCTAAATCGACCATCCATATCATACACTCAAAAATATAGACAGATTATTTTAAAAATCTTTAACAGGAACATTATGTCAACATATAACCACATAAAGAAAACAGAAGTCATATAAACAGTCAGATGTACACACCAACATATAACAAACTCAGGTTCTAGAGTTATACTCTAAACCAACTCAGATGTACACACCAACACTTAATTAACCTAGTTGTCCAGCATATTCAGTAGTGACCATTATGGTCTAACCCGGCTTTGGCCTAAGCACTGGGAGACTGCAAAATTTCATGCAACATATAAACATGGACAGTGAGTAGAATCAAGAGGTGGCCCCCGCCAGGTCACGACGTGGCACTTTGCTCTAAAACACCCCATAACACATCGATGGATAGTGTGTAGATTCAAGAGGTGGCCCCCGCCGGGTCACGACGTGGCACTTTGCTCTACGACACCCCATATCACAAAAAGAGTGATGACATCAAGAGGTGGCCCCTGTCCGACCAAGACATGGCACTTTGCGTCAAAACCCGCTCTCCCAAAAGGTTCCTACTGGACAACAGACACATCTTATATCTTATTTCACAACGGTGGACTTCTAAGTGTCAACTAGACTCTAGGATAGTCATCACAATAATCATATCGGGCAGGCTGAACATCAACCCCCATCACAATAATCATAACAGGTAGGCTGAACATCAACCCCCTCACATATCACAATACAGGGCTGAAATCTCAAACCCTTAACATATCACATATCAACTATCCCATTGAGTACACAGTTACACTCAGCCTTAGTCCTACCCATCTCATAACACATAATAACCGAAAATCACATAACCACATAATTTTAAAAAAATCACATAACCACATAATAATCAAGGATCACATAACCACATAATAATCAAAAATCACATAATCACCTAATAGTGTAGTCCTTAGATTTCATGCTGATTAGTTCAGTCAAACCTTGCTATGTTATCACCCAAGTTTCTCAAATACAAATACATAGCCATAAATATAGAATCATAAATATTTAACATGTTACACACACCAAGAAACAATCATATCAAGCATCCATAAAATCAACTTAAAATTTAAAACAAGTATTCATATAAACTACTTTACAAATTACCACATGTAACATGTTAACTACAACATCAAAATTCGGTTTTCATAAACAATTATCAAGATCATCAAGATTTCGGTTTTTAGGTTTTCATGGAAAATACCCTAAATTCGGTTTTCATGAAGAACAAGAATATCTATTCGATTTCATGGGAAAATACCTTAGATTTGATTTTCATGAAGAACATATTAATTTCGGTTTTCATGTCCTAAATTCGGTTTTAACATGGTGAAGGTATCGGTTTTAGCATAGTAAAAATTCCAACAAGCAAAGGTATCATTTAACACATCATATAACACAAACAATAGATAGAATCGAATAGACACTCCACTCACCTCTTAACCGTGATCACCAAGGTGAAAATCCTCCACAACAATTCGCCTAAAGCCTTGAAATTCCACCAATGTCGCCACCAAGGGAAGAAGAACGTCACCAACACCAAGACGCCAGCCAAAGGAAGAAAGGAATTTTCGCCTCCAAGCCTCCAAGAATCGCCCCAAGCCTTCAAGCCGTCGCCCAAGATTTTCCTTCAAGCCAAAATTTCGCCAAAAACTCTACCCTAACCGAAATTACTAACTAAAAATTTCGGTTTTTGAATTCTAACCCGCTAACCAATTAATTGTCAAATAGGGTTTAACCCATTTAACTAATAAATTCAAATTTTAAAACCCAATTAGTGTAAACCCAATAACCCATGGTTTAAGTGAAAATCCAATAAGAATTTAAATTAACATCCAATTAATTAATTCACTTAAACGCAAATCCAATAAGGATTTAATTAATATCCAATAAAGTCTAATTAATTAACCAATAAGGTCTAATTAATTAACTTAAAATTAACAACCAAAAATCTCTAATTAATTAAGTATAAATTAACAACCAATACATAGAAAAATACCACAGTCAGTAATTTTATTTAAATCATGAACACAATATCACAGCCAACGAGTTTATTTAAATCAAAAATAATGCTTACCAGGACTTAAGATCCTTGGATCTTACATCCCTCCCTCCTTATAAAGCTTTAGTCCTCTAAAGCTCAGCATCCATATCATCAAAGAGATAAGCATAAAATTTCCTCATATCAGCTTCAGTCTCCCAAGTCGCCTCCTCAACCGACTGATTTCCCCAGATAACCTTTACCAAAGGTATAGTCTTGTTCCTCAGAACTTTATCCTTTCTATCCACAATCCGGAGAGGTCTTTCCTCAAAAGTCAAATCACTCTGAATCTGAAGAGGTTCCAATTCCAATACATGAGATGGATCAGGATGATATTTCCTCAAAACAGAAACATGGAACACATTATGCACATGATCCATAGCAGGAGGTAAAGCTAACCGGTAAGCCACTGGACCAATTCTCTCAATAATGTCAAAAGGGCCTACAAACCTAGGGCTCAACTTGCCCTTTTTGCCAAACCTCATAACACCCTTAGTAGGTGATACCTTTTAGAAAACATGATCCCCTACCATAAACTCCAGGGAACGACGACGGTCATCAGCATAACTCTTCTGTCTGTCCCGAGCAATCTTCAATTTATCCTGAATCTCTCTGACCTTATCAGTAGTCTCCTGTACTGCATCAGATCTCAAAATCATTCTGTCACCAGTTTCCTCCCAACACAAGGGAGTCCTACACCTTCTCCCATACAAAGCCTCATATGGAGCCATCTGAATACTGGAGTGGAAGCTATTATTATAAGTGAACTCTATCAAAGATAGATCCCGGTTCCACTCAGAACTCCAATCAACCACATAAGCTCTCAACAAGTCTTCTAGAGTCTGTATAGTACGCTCCGTCTGACCATCAGACTGAGGATGGTATGCTGTACTAAAACTCAACTTAGTACTCAAACCCTCCTGTAAGCTCTTCCAAAATCTGGACAAAAACCGAGAGTCCCTATCAGACACAATATCAACAGGCACTCCATGCAATCTGACTATCTCATCAATGTACAATCTGGCCAGTCTCTCTAAAGAATAAGTCATCTTAATCGGAAGAAAATGGGCTGATTTAGTGAGTCTATCAACGATCACCCAAATAGCATCATGACCCAATCTGGTTCTAGGCAAACCACACACAAAATCCATACTGATGCATTCCCACTTCCACTCAGGAATAGGAAGAGGCTGCAACAAACCGCCAGGCTTCTGATGTTCAGCCTTTACAGTCTGACAAGTTAAACACCTAGAGACAAAATCAGATACTTCTTTCTTCATACCCGGCCACCAAATATTTTTCTTAAGGTCCTGATACATCTTAGTCACACCAGGATGTAGAGAATATTTGGAGTTATGGCTGTCCTCCAATATTTCTTTCCTCAAGCTCGGTTCCTCAGGGACACATACCCTTCCACGAAACCGAAGAATACCATCATCAGACAGGCTAAAATCCTGAACTGCTCCATCAACCAAACTATCCCTGATCTGAACTAATCTCGGATCCACAGACTGCTGATCTCTGATCTTCTGCAACAAAGCAGACTGTACTCTGAGAAAAGCCACATAACCCGACTGAACTCTAGGAGAAACACTGATCTTGAGATCGCTAAACTCCTGCAGCAACTGCCACTCACTGACCCGTAGTGCTGCTACTGAAGTAACTGGATGTCTGCTCAGTGCATCCGCCACCACATTGGCCTTTCCAGCCTGATACTGAATAGAGAAGTCATAGTCTTTGATCAACTCCATCCATCTTCTCTGTACTGGACAGACCCTACTAGGATATTCAATTGCTTGTCACAATGTGAATAATCCTTATTTGCAACAAGTGGCACATGTCCTCTGACTTGAAATCACTTGTGTTTCTAAATGATGATTGTCATTGTTTTGAGGTAGTTCAATATCATTTGAAACATAATGGTTATAGACTATCTTGGATGGTGAACTTGAGTCATGTTAGGGCGCTAGTGATAGATATAGGATTGCCGTCTCCTTGTTTGGAGTGTGATGTTCTAAAGGGGCCCCCCTGGATGAGATGATTGAGAAAGTGTATGGCAATACCCAGGTGACTATGTTCATCTGATCTAATCATGCTCATCATATTGGAGCTACAGGCTTGACACGCTTGTCCAATAAGAACATCCAGTGGCAAAGGAATCATGTATGCCTGGTGAAGTGGATTCACACTTGTGCTGTGGTTTGGGTGTAGTCTTGGAAGACTCTTTCTTTTATATCGGGAGACAGTGATGTGTTGCTAGATACCCCTCACTGATCGTGATGACGTAAGTTATCGTTACCGACATTTAAAGGAAACCCTTAGGGTCGCACAATTTGATGATATGGCTTACTTAAGTCAGATCGTGTGGACTGAATTGTTTAGGTTCAGTTTAAAGGGATTTAATCTCTGATTGTGAGTGAGATCTGGTCTGATCATGTTTGATTGATTAGGGCTTGAGATCGGTAAGCTTCGATTGAGAGAATGGATGCTAGATCGGTGAGATCAGGAGCATCAAGAGATCAACGGTCAGATCAAGAACCTTAGGGTTTAATGTGATCTGGACTAATAGCTTGGGTTAATTGGTCTTTGAACCAAACAAAATTGAACCAGCTCATCATGTGAGCGCACGGTTCAAGTTAAGAGAAATATGCGATTGGGAAAAAACCCTTGATCGCATGTTGAGGAGTGGCTTTCTATTTTTAGAAAGCATGATCACATACGTGACCACGCCTCACCTCTTCACTCCTATTGTTGTCGCCCCTCTCTTCTCGTGTAATTTTTTGGGCATTCTCGTGGAAGAGGCTTTGACGACAAGGAAGAATCACCAAGCAGTGGATCTCATCTTCTTCATCCCTTCTCACACGACAAGGTCACTTGGAGAACCTTGTTAGCACAAGGAGCGTCCAAGGAGGAAGCCATCAATTATCTTGTGTGTGGCGCTTTGGAGGAGAACCCCATCATTCTCTCTTCTTCCTAGACACCATCCAAGCGATGGCCATGGTATGAGTCACTACCATTCTATGCAATTGATTTTAAAGTTGATCATATATCATGCATTCGATCCCTAGAAACCCCTTCCGCTGCATGAAAACCTCCATATGCGCCTATTAGGGTTTCGCACCCCGTTTCTTAGGGGACTTTCAAACTCTACCAAGATGTGCCCAAGGTAGTTAGGCATTGTGGGACCTGTCAATCCACCAAGGTCCAGAAGCACAATTTTGGACTATACACCCCTCTGCCTATTCCCCAAGCACCGTGGCAAGATATTAGTATGGACTTTGTTCTAGGATTGCCTAGGACTACTGCTATACATGACTCTATTTATGTTGTGGTAGATAGGTACACTAAAATGACACGTTTTATACCTTGCACTAAGACTACCGATGCCTCCCATATGGCTAGGCTCTTCTTTAGAGACATTGTTAGGCTGCATGTACCCCTCTCACTATAGTTTCGGATAGAGACACCAGGTTCATTAGCCATTTCTGGAGGACACTATGGTCTCTATTTGGTACAAAACTGAAGTTCTTGACGGCCTATCATCCCCAGACGGATGGGCAGACCGAGGTGGTCAACATATCACTTGGGAGCATCCTTAGGGTACCAACCTAGTGGTAGGTTATGCTTTCCAGGCAAACTTAGGGTACCAACCTAATAAGCCCAGTGATTGGGACAAGCCATTACCCACAGCTGAATTCTCCTACAATAGTGTTCCAAATAGGACTACTGGTCTGTCTCCCTTCCAGGCAAACTTAGGGTACCAACCTAATAAGTCCATTGATCTATTTGCTGCCCCTAAGCATTGCAGGACTTCTATTTCGGCCCGAGATTATGCTTTCCATATTTCGCAGTTACATCATGAGTTATTTAGTAAGATTCAGGATTATGTTAATCAATATCGTAATGATACTAATAAACAACGCCGAGAGAAGATATTTTCTGTAGGGGATCAGGTGATGTTGCGGGTCCATGAGGAGCGTATCCAAGGACACGGCCGCAAGTTGGATGCAGAGGGAATCGGGCCCTTCACCATTCTGAAGAAGGTCAACAACAACGCCTATCTATTGGACCTGCCACCAGAATTGGGGATATCCTCCACCATCAATGTGGAGGATTTGACGCTTTATCATCCGCCTCTCTCTATACAAGAACCGGACGTCTGCCGTGAGTTAGAGATAGAGGCCATACTCGAGGACCAGACCCGACTCACCCCTGATGAGGTACAGCTTTATTACCGCGTCAAATTTGCTGATGGTGAGGAGGCATGGCTCCCTGAGGCTGAGCTTCCTAGGTCTGCACCTGAGCTTCTCCAAGCGTACAAAGATAATTCTCCAGAGGAGAATTTTTCTCACCCCGGGAGAGCTGATGTGGGACCGAGGTAGGACCTTCGGAGGTCCGCCCGGGTTCGAAAGAAGCCCTCTAGGTATGGCTATCCTAGCCACTAGACATAGCTTCCTTAGGACCCCATTTTGCTTATTTTGTCTCAGATTAGGGTGCATCATGTGGTAGGTTAGATCCACCCTCAAATTACACCATGTAGTTACATTTCTAGGTTACGCTACTTATGTATGGTAGGTTAGTGCATGCAATTAATGTAATAGATTAGGTCAACTCCATTTTTGGAACACAAGTCAAATCAGGTCAACACAACTCAAAGTGGCACCAAGAGCCCATCAGCCCATCCTGTGGAAGAATCAGACCACCCACCTTATGGAGCATCACAACAACTACACCAAATCTCACCATCCTAGTTGGCACCCATATGGGATTTGTCTTCACTCTCCAACCACCTCTTTCCCTTTGGAGTAAAGGGGGACAATGCCAGCTATCCTCAGCTTTTCCAGCAGCCCTCATGAAGGTAAATGCGCCAGCCCATCAATGCAAGGAGCAGCCTGCACTCTACCACTACAACCGCAGGATGTTGCCCCTCTAATTCTGGAAGTTCCTGCCACTATCTTCAACCGAAGCCACCAGGAGATCAGCCCCATCAGCAGCTCAGGATTTTCCATTACCCTTTGGAGGAAGACTCCGAAAGAAGTACAAGGATGCTAGCCAACAAATGGAGAAAGGCTCAGCCCCATGAATGCGCCAGCTCAATGTGCAGAATTTCTTTTTTGCTTGTTTGACTTGTGTATGCGCCAAGTGTTTGTCTCTCCCTTTGGCTGCTCATTATAACCTTGTAAACACTCTTGGTGAAGGCTAGAGTTGAATATTTTGAGAAAATTTAGAAGTGTGTCTTCTAGTGGTGTGTGTCACCTCAACTCTCCCCTCTTCCAAACCTTGCCGAGAGCTCATTTCCTCTTCCCCTCTTCAATCTTCTTCCACCACTTGCTCATGTCCTGAAGCTGGAAGTTCACGCCACCTTCTCTCATCAGCCTTGAAGAGTCTTCAGCCCAAGAGAAGGAGCTGGGCCAAACCGTGGCTCAAGATGGTATCACCTACACCATGCCGAGACCAAGAATCCACCCCAAGTTAGCTAAGTTCCTTCTCTACCTTGGTTGTTGTTTTCTTGATGTTCTTTGAGCACCCATCTGCACTCACACAGAATTCTCACAGGTGGCGCAAGGCCCTTGAAGAGCATGCCATGCGCATCCCCTCCTTTCCCCCTCTAAGCTAGTTAGTCCTTAACATGTTAGCAAGGGAACTTGGAGATTAGCCTCCCCCTTGATTGTTCTTGTAACTTGGCCTCTTAGTATTCTTTCAAACACTCACCCACGCATGTGTGGGAATGCTGTAATGCCATGGATGTAAGCTCATAGGGCCCTACTTCGTGTTGTTCCACCATTGGACCGGTGAAGAACGGGAAGTACGCCCTTTCTATTCTCAAAGGGCGCAAGGCGAGCCTCTCCCTTAGAGTAGTGTTGTTTCATGCCCTAGATCGCATGCTAGGTTTCAAATTCAGTTTCATCACTTGTCTTAGACTTGCATGATAGGATTTAACTTCAGTTTATTACTCTCTTAGTTTCGGCTTTTACCTACAAAATACCAAAACAAACTATTTTCAACTACGTTAGCATAAAGGGTTTCATTAATCTATATTTAACTAGCAAAAATGTTTTCAAATCGCGTTGTTTGAATGCTTGCATGTTTGCCCCCCCCCCCCCCATCATCTTGGTATCAAAGCGAGGTTCTTAGAGTAGGATTTTATAAGACCAAAAATTTATTTTCCTACTTCTAAGATGATTTTGGACCTAGGTGCTTAAAAGAATTTGATTAGCTATATTCTACCACCTTAGGATCTACTTTCAAAAGCTCTACTTGTTTTCGAAAATGGCTACTAGATCCGGTGCTCCCTATGGTCTTAATCAAGCTCTTGACCATGAGGTTAGTGCCCTTTCAATTGATATGGCCTCCATTAAAGACACCCTAGCCTCCCTTCAACACTCTATAGGTGTCATAGACAATAGGCTTAACACCCTAGAGTCTAACTCTAAGATGGATCCCCCAAATACTAGTCGGCCTAATAGTGGATCCCACACAAGGGAACCAAATGACCTAGGACCTCCCTCTCAAACCCCTAGAGTCACTCATGTTCAAACCGAATGGGAAGGGCCCCATGCTCAACAACCACCCTATTATAGACCTAGGGATCATGATGTGCAACGTGCCATCAAGATCAACCCTCCTACTTTTGGTGGATCCCTTAACCCTAAGGAATTCCTAGGTTGGACTACAAAGCTAGATCAATACTTTGACTATAGTCTTATGCACAATGAGAGTAAGGTTAGGTTCACAAAGTGTTTACTAGAAGGACCCGGTAGACTCTACTGGACCCATGTTGAGAGAACCATAGAAAGGGATGGTAAGCCGCCCATTGAGTCTTGGGATGAGATGAAACTCGTACTTAGGCAAAGTATGTCTCTCCCGGCTTCATACAAAAACTTAAGGATGAACTCGGTAGTCACACTCAAGGCTCCTCTACTGTAGAAGCCTACGAAACCAAGTTAGAAGAGCTTCTCATTAGGTGTGAGGTCAATGAAGACCCGGGTATGATTCTAAGTAGATTCAAGAATGGCCTTAGACCTAACATTAAGAGGGCTTTGACCTATTTCCAATTAGATACCCCAGAGATAGCTTATCAAAGGGCCATAGAGGTGGAACAAGAACTTAAGAATAGGAAGGAGACCCTCCCTCCCCGGCCTATCTATAGGCCCACTCCTATGCACCAGCCTTCTAGCTCAACCCCCAAGCCTAGACCTGCTCAACCTATAGACAACTCCACCATCACTTGTTATAACTGTAGGCAAAGGGGACACCTTGCTAAGGACTGCACTAAGAAGGTCATGGTCCTAACTAAGGAAAACATGGACCCTGAACCCACACTTGAGGGAGACCCTGATCAAGAGATTGAATTCAATGACTGTGACAGTAGTGATGACATCTTCAACACCTTAGGGGTAGTTAGATGTACCCTTGTTAAGCCTACCCCCACTGAAGACTGGCGTCGGACCAGCATCTTCCACACTTACACCAAATGCCATGGTCACATGTGCAAGGTGGTAATTGATGGAGGAAGCAGTCTCAATGTTGTCTCCCACATAGCTGCTACTAAACTGAATCTCAAAATGGAACCCCGACTTAGCCCTTACAACATTTCCTGGGTCAACCAAACTAGTGTCCCTATGACCCATAGATGCCTTGTGCCTATCCAGTTTGGCACATATGAGGACAAGGTTTGGTGTGACGTCCTTACTATGGATGTAACCCAAATCCTTTTAGGCCGCCCTTGGCTCTATGACATGGATGTTGTCCACTACGGTAGGACTAACACCTATGTCTTTAACCATAAGGACCAAAAGATTAGGTTAAAACCTTCCCTTCCCAAAGAACTTAGAGCTACAACTAGTAAGGGTAATGTAGAGGAACCCAAGCAGAGTCAGCCCACCGTTCAATTTATAAGGCCCCAAACCTTCACTACGGAGATCATAGAAGATCAACCCCTTTATACCTTAGTCATCAAAGAAGTCAACCCCGAAGTGGAAGAGAAACCTTCCCCATAAGTAGAAGCCTTGCTCCAGGAATTTAGTGAGCTCACTCCCGAGGATCTCCCTAAAGGACTGCCACCCCTCAGGGATATACAACATGCCATAGACTTAGTACCTGGATTCTCTCTTCCCAACCTACCCCACTATAGGATGAACCCTACCGAACATGAGGAGCTTAAGAGACAAGTAGATGACTTGATGTGTAAGGGTTACATAAGGGAAAGCCTGAGCCCCTGTGTTGGTGTATATGCCCTGCAGACCAATGTATGGACATGGTCAGGCATTGTTTAAATGTACTTTGATAGAATTAATGAAATTGATATAATCAATAAAGGCATGGTCGTTATTATGCAGATTGCTTTACCTGCGTAGATGTAATGAATTGCATAGATAATGTCCCAGGAGTTTGGATTGGATCCATTCTCATAAGTAATCCCCGGTCAAGGTGCCTTAGCCGATATGGGACAGCTTTGGTACATGTGAGACTGGTGTATGGGCTGGTTAGGTGCGGGGCACAGTAACGCAGACATACAGGTGCATTGGATGCACTGGAGTGATCCACCGTGAGGATTGACTTGTCTAGTCAACAAGTCAATCTCACATGCAAGAGGTTTGCATTGATCCTTAGACTTGAGGTATTCATGTCTAGATATGATGATGGGTATGTTTTGATACAGTCTTACGTCTCTCCGTAAATGGGTGATCAAAACGACTGTCATTGAGCATGTCATAAGTCATGTAGAGACATGGATGACCAATAGTAGGATTTGCCCCTTCCTTCTGAGGAAGCATGATATCCACCTCGGGGTGCCCCACCTTATTGGTGCATGACAGGAAAGTGTGGCCACACTTGTTGAGTCATGACCAATGCATTGGATAATAAACTTGAGACTAATCCAATGGCAGGATATCAGCATAGGCAAAGGGATCTAGAATGCATGGGAATCCTCGTTGCTTGTTAGGGAGTTGTTGCCAGATGACTTAAGTCCTATGACATGGGTAGTAGTGATGTGTTGCTAGATACCTCTCACTACTTATGATGATATTCAATCATCATTGCTATCGTCATTAGGATCCTACCGGGTCACACGCAATAGACTCTTGACGTTGTTTTATGATCTGGAAATCTTGGAATATATTTAAGTTCATCATTCTGAGTCCAATACAGATTCATAGTTGAATCTGAGTCCAATTGGGATTCATGAGTTTGTATATGTATCCTAGTCAAGTTGGACTTGAACAAGGGATTATATACCATGTTGGATTCGAATCCTAATCTAATTAGGAGTTGGAATCCTAATCCTATTAGGAATTGGAATCCTAATCCAACTAGGAGTTGGAATCCTAATTTAATTAGGATCCTACTCATGTATTTCCAAGTTGAGTTTTGAGAGTTATCAACTTGTTAAGGAAATAGTGGGAGTATAGCATTTAATTTTAAAGTCCTTGTTAAATGCTTTATCATAGTACTTATTTTGCTTGTTTGCTTATTGTAGATGATTCCATCTCCTGAACCTAGATTGAAACTTCTTAAAAATAAACTGGATGGAACAAATTGGACAAGATGGTTCAGACTTTTGTCCAAACTTCTAGAACATGAGAATATGGTATATCTTCTTGAAAGACCTCCAACCCAACCCTGTATATATTTTTGTACAGAGTGGGAGTGGAATGTCTATCTTGAACATTGTGTGGATAGTGAACATTACACTGCTCTTATTTTGAGGTGCTTGACTCCTGAGGTCCAGGTTGAGTGTGATGAGATGGGGATCTATGATATGATCATACATCTTCGACGTCTCTTCACACCAGGCACTTCAAATAGTGATCTAGAGAGTGTTGTTGGATCTTCTGGGTGTTTGCCTGAATCTAGGAATGACTATGGTTCCGTATCTTCGAAGCTAAAACTTCGGAAGACTGGGAATGCATGGAAATTTCAGGATGGATTAAGGCCCAGGAAGAGCATGGCACAAAAGAAGGGATGTTATCCATCTGCTTCAGGTATTGTGTTACTAAGGTCTTTATGTCTACTTCTTATTCATGGGTACTGGGTACTGCATGAGGAGCTTACATATGTTTTTCATATGCAGGGGCTCAAAAGAAGTAGGACAATAAGGCTTGGTGGGATCGACTTTCGAGTCAGGGACGGAGCATTGGATGCTGCTGTTGATGTCATCTCACTACCTTCAAAGACTTCAACTAGAACTTTGCTATTATGTACTAGCTTTTGTATTAGAACATTATGTCCATTATTTTGAATGGATTTTCAGTTTGAAATAAATTGGTATTTCTTGGAATCTGGAATGTTCTATAGTAGTGGTACAATTGATAATAGCTTGTAGTTCTGTATGTAACACTGAATAGATCAAATCCAATGATTCAATCAATACCATCTCTTTGCATTGTCTCTTGGGCCATAAGACAAAAGTCACATCCAAAAGTCCATGGACTATTGGGATTATTATCCTTTCAGGGTTATGATATATGTGAGCCTTGTCTAATGGACAAGATGACAGATGCTACCTTCATTTAGGAAGGAGAGAGAGGTTAGATACTTGTTGGATCTAGTGCACAGCAATGTGTATAGATCCATGGAGACAAGCACTAAGTTGTATACTTCATTAAGTTGGGATATGTCATATCCGACACGTAACTTTGGAGAAATCCAAGAAGTTAAGAAATGAAGTATAGAATCGAATTGGAGAATCTATTAAAACCCTTTGATTGGATCAAAGTGGGAAGTGAAGAATTTGATGACTTTCTTGAGGAGTGTGGGGTAGCCTCACAGCTTACTTGGACCACCACAACTGTGTGGTAAAATTCAAAGAAAGAAAAGGGAACACATTGGATGTGGTTCCACCTTTGAATAGTCATGCAAATTTACTTCCTTTAGATGCCATGCAAGCAACTGTTCTGACACTCCATGGTATGTATTTGTGGGGCACTCAGAGTGCTACTTCTATCCCGATGAGAACAAAAATATTTGTTGCTCAAACTGCTGTCTTTCTTAAGGAGATATCTTTTTGAAAGAAGCTAGTGGGAGTAGATTTGATTAGGACAAGGTCCAAAAATCATCCACAATACAGTTAGACACAAATGGAGAGTAGAATCACACATGCAGGTTGAAAGTCAACCTGAGGTTCAAGTAACACAGGAACCACATAAGTCTGGATCGATTCGACATGCTGGGCATGACGAATTTTTCAAGGATGAACCTAAAGACTTATGAGGAAATGGAAGCGGTCAGTGGACCAGATTCCAAGAAATGGCTGAGCGCCATAAGAACCGTAATGGACTCCATGTCTGCTAATCAAGTGTGGGACTTGATTGAGCCGCCAAAGGGGTAACACCCAGAGGCTGTATGTGGATCTTCTTGGAAGATAGACATGAAAGGTAACATTGTTACCTATGATGACAAGCTAGTGAATGAAATTTCGGATAAGTCCACTGGGTGGATAGTGATGAAATTTTTCACCGATAGCTTTGTTTAAGTCTATTAGGTATCTACTTGTTATAATTGCATGTTCTGTTATAGCGTGTTGTTATGAAAATTTCTTTTCTTAATGGACGTCTGGAAGAGGATGTCTAGATGGAAATAGCCAAAATATTTTCATACAGTCGCCATAAAGATATGTATGGTATTATACAAGTATCCTGTGTTTACAAGAAGATCAGTGGGAGCATCATAATGTTTCTTGTTCTAATTGATTGACGATATTCTCCTCACTTGAAATGACATCCCAGCTCTTCGCGCGGTGAAGTACAGGCTTGGAATGTATTTCGAGAAGAATGACCTAGGGAATGCAGCCTACATCCTAGGCATGTGGATCAACTGGGATCCAAGAAAATCATTGCCCTTTAGTCAATCTACGTTCATCCAAGAGATTCTGGAGAGGTTCATATTAGATCATTCCAAAGGATGATACCTTCCAGAGAGACATGGTCTGATTCTCTCCATGATGCAATGTCTTTTGACACAGCAGGAGAGAGATAACATGAGTCTATAATCCTAATACATTGGGTATA
The DNA here is from genome assembly GCA_027563935.2 of Costus lasius. Taxonomy (NCBI): domain Eukaryota; kingdom Viridiplantae; phylum Streptophyta; class Magnoliopsida; order Zingiberales; family Costaceae; genus Costus; species Costus lasius. The sequence goes on from CM050446.2 coordinate 47,859,398, forward strand.
GGATAGATCATATTTTGTGCAACTAGCACAAGACTATGTGTGGCGAATGCTTGGAGCATGGCCAGTAAGTTTCAAATCAGATCCTAGTGTTCAAACACTGGATAGCTGTGAAAGTAATCCTTCATACTTGGGAAGTATAAAGGATTGATTTTTAGTCTGTGATAGACAGGAAGAACTTTGTGTACTGGGTACACTGACACTTCGTTCCGGTCTAATGACTATCGTTCACAATCAGGATTTGCTTTTTGCCTTGATGTGGTGTTGTTGGCTGAAAGAGCTTTATGCAAACTGCAGTGGCAAATTCTACAATAAGGCTGAGTACATTGCAGCTTCTTGTGGCAGCCAAGGAAGCAGCTTCATTCTTTTGAACTTGATTTAGTCCCTGGTGCTTGATGGTCCAGTATAGTTCTTACTGGGGCCGTAAGCATGTGTAAAGGAACTTAGCGCTCAAGTATGTACTGCAGCGATATCATCTGATCTTGGAGATCATGGATAAAGATGATAATTCAAACTTGTTAAAATAAACACAGATAGCAATCTGGAAAAACCCACTGACATAGCCTTTGGCGCAGCGGAAGCTAAATATGTCATACTAGAGACATGGGACTGAATAAATTCAATTGCCCTTGGTCTTAGTGCAAGTGGGAGATTGTTGGTGTATATGCCCTGCAGACCAATGTATGGACATGGTCAGGCATTGTTTAAATGTACTTCGATAGAATTAATGAAATTGATATAATCAATAAAGGCATGGTCGTTATTATGCAGATTGCTTTACCTGCGTAGATGTAATGAATTGCATAGATAATGTCCCAGGAGTTTGGATTGGATCCATTCTCATAAGTAATCCCCGGTCAAGGTGCCTTAGCTGATATGGGACAGCTTTGGTACATGTGAGACTGGTGTATGAGCTGGTTAGGTGCGGTGCACAGTAACGCAGACATACAGGTGCATTGGATGCACTGGAGTGATCCACCGTGAGGATTGACTTGTCTAGTCAACAAGTCAATCTCACATGCAAGAGGTTTGCATTGATCCTTAGACTTGAGGTATTCATGTCTAGATATGATGATGGGTATGTTTTGATACAGTCTTACGTCTCTCCGTAAATGGGTGATCAAAACAACTGTCATTGAGCATGTCATAAGTCATGTAGAGACATGGATGACCAATAGTAGGATTTGCCCCTTCCTTCCGATGAAGCATGATATCCACCTCGGGGCGCCCCACCTTATTGGTGCATGACAGGAAAGTGTGGCCACACTTGTTGAGTCATGACCAATGCATTGGATAATAAACTTGAGACTAATCCAATGGCAGGATATCAGCATAGGCAAAGGGATCTAGAATGCATGGGAATCCTCGTTGCTTGTTAGGGAGTTGTTGCCAGATGACTTAAGTCCTATGACATGGGTAGTAGTGATGTGTTGCTAGATACCTCTCACTACTTATGATGATATTCAATCATCATTGCTATCGTCATTAGGATCCTACCGGGTCACACGCAATAGACTCTTGACGTTGTTTTATGATCTGGAAATCTTGGAATATATTTAAGTTCATCATTCTGAGTCCAAGACAGATTCATAGTTGAATCTGAGTCCAATTGGGATTCATGAGTTTGTATATGTATCCTAGTCAAGTTGGACTTGAACAAGGGATTATATACCATGTTGGATTCGAATCCTAATCTAATTAGGAGTTGGAATCCTAATCCTATTAGGAATTGGAATCCTAATCCAACTAGGAGTTGGAATCCTAATTTAATTAGGAGTTGGAATCCTAACCCTATTAGGAATTGGAATCCTAATCCAACTAGGAGTTGGAATCCTAATTTAATTAGGAGTTAGAATCCTAACCCTATTGGGAAATAGAGTCCTATTCCAACTGGGAGTTGGAATCCTAATTCAATTAGGAGTTGGAATTCTAATTCTACTAGAAATGAGAATCCTAATCTAATTAGGATTCAAATCCTAATGAGAATTAGATTTGGATAAGGCCCATAGTGGTTGGGCACAAATCCTAATCCAACTAGGATTCAAATCCTAAAGAGAATTGGATTTGGATAAGGCTCATTGTGTTGAGCGCAAATCCTAATCCAATAAGGATTTATTTCCACTGGCCTAATTAGTGTTGAGATCCAAATCCAATTAGGGATTGTGGATTAATTCTAATTGAGGCAAGTTTGAATCCTAATAGGAGTTGGAAATACACTTGGCACATGGGATAATTCCATATATGGAATTTGCGCCAATGTGAAGTGTATGAATCCTTTTGGAAATTGGTTTCCTCAATTGGAAACATGCTTGGACGTGTGGGCTGATATGAAGGCGTGTATTGCTTGGTTATATCAAGCAAGAAATCAGCCAATCTCATATGGAAAGTCCTAATTAGAATGAAACTCAAATATCCTCTCTTGATATGGCAAGAAGCTAGATTATTTCTATGCTTCAATTAGCTCCAATTCAAGAAGGTATGTGGCTAATGTCTTGTGGCAATTCCTTGGAGGAATTGCGCCAAGAGCATATATGGCAAGTCCCAATTAATTGATTTCAATGACTAGCTCTTAAATTGGCAAGAAGCTTGATACTTTCTAAGCCTTATTCTTGCGCATATTCAAGGCTAGTAGCGGCTGATCAATTAGGGATAATTCCTTGGAGGAATTGTGCCAATCTATAGTTGGAAAGAGAATGGGCGGTGGAGGCTTGAAAGGCTATAAAAGAAGGGGTATGCGCCCCTCTCTATGGATGATGAATTCGCCAAAGCAAGGCAACTTGGAGTTGCGCAAGCTTTGGATATCTAACCGCCCTCTTCCTTTATAGTTGCGCCACCTTCCTTCATCCTCTTGTTTGTTGGCCGAGAGTCTCCTTGGAGGAGTCTTGTTGGCGTGAAGAACAAAAGGAGAAGGAGAAGGAGATTCCAAGAGGTGATCTTCTCTTCCCGAGGCTAGCACCGAGCGTGGAAGGGAGCAACGTTGAGAAGGTCGACGCGTGGATACTTGTAGAGGACGAGCACGTGAGCGTCTTCAACTTGGCACCTTCATCCTAACAAGCAATAGAGGTACTAACCCTAACACATCCTTGTGTTCACTCTCTCGCATGGATCCTTGGGAAAGGAATGTGTTTCGGGTGTAATGCTCCTTCCGCTGCGTCCTGGGACTGCAAATTTTTAAATTACACCCGGCATTCCCCAACACCCTGCGCCGTCCCAGCCCTTCTTACCCCCAAGAAGGATGGAAGCTGGCGCATGTGTATGAATTGTAGAGCTATCAACAAGATTACTATCAAGTATAGGTTTCCCATACCTAGACTTGATGACATGCTAGATATGTTAGTAGGATCCAAATGGTTTTCCAAACTTGACCTCAGGAGTGGATACCATCAGGTCAGGATAAGAGAAGGGGATGAGTGAAAGACCACTTTCAAAACCAAAGATGGTCTATATGAGTGGTTAGTCATGCCTTTTGGGCTAACCAATGCCCCTTCCACATTTATGAGGCTTATGACCAAAGTGCTTAGACCCTACATAGGAAAATTCTTAGTTGTGTACTTTGATGACATACTTATCTATAGTAAGTCACAAGAGGAGCACCTAGAGCACTTAAGGCAAACCCTAACCCTTCTTAGAAATGAAAAGCTTTATGTCAACCTAAAGAAGTGTTCTTTCCTATCTCCCAAAGTTGTCTTTCTAGGGTTCATTGTTTCCGACTTAGGGCTTCAAGTTGATCGATCTAAAGTCCAAGCCATACTAGACTGGCTAGAGCCCAAGACCCTTACTGAAGTTAGGAGTTTCCATGGCCTTGCTACCTTCTACCGTAGGTTCATACGGAATTTTAGCACCATAGTAGCTCCTATCACCAATTGCATGAAACAAGGGGACTTTAGTTGGACTAAGTCTGCCAGTAGGGCTTTCACTGAACTTAAGAATAGGATGACCTCTGCCCCTATTTTAAGATTGCCTGACTTTGGCAAGGTCTTTGAGGTTGATCGCGATGCTTCTGGCAATGGCATAGGTGGGACCCTCAGCCAGGAAGGTCACCCAATTGCCTTCTTCAGTGAAAAGCTGATGGAGGGCAAGCAGAAGTACTCAACCTATGACAAAGAGTTCTATGCCGTGGTTCAATCTTTGAGGCATTGGTGGCACTACCTTCTCCACCATGAATTTACCTTAAATAGTGATCACCAAGCCCTGTCTTACCTTAGTGCCCAAAGAAAACTCAATGCTAGACATGCCAAGTGGGTAGAGTATCTACAACAGTACACTTTTGTCTTAAAACACAAGTCTAGAGTTAACAACAAAGTTGCTGATGCTTTAAGTAGGGTAGTCTTCATTTTGCAAACTATGCATGCTGAGCTTGTGGGATTTGAGCATATGAAAGCTGCCTATCTAGATTGCCCTGATTTTTCTACTATCTATGCTGATATGACTAGAGATGTTATGAGTCACCCTCTGTACACCCTTAGGGATGGGTATCTTTTCCTTGGGCCGACGCTTTGTGTGCCTAAGACCTCAATCCGGGATTTCCTAATTTGGGAACTCCATGGGGGAGGGTCTGCTGGGCACCACGGTCGAGAGAAGACCCGTGCCTTGGTAGAGGAGCGGTTCTTTTGGCCTAAACTCTACCAAGATGTGGCCAAGGTAGTTAGGCATTGTGGGACCTGTCAATCCACCAAGGTCCAGAAGCACAATTTTGGACTGTACACCCCTCTGCCTATTCCCTAGGCACCGTGGCAGGATATTAGTATGGACTTTGTTCTAGGATTGCCTAGGACTGCTGCTAGACATGACTCTATTTATGTTGTGGTAGACAGGTTCACTAAAATGGCACATTTTATACCTTGCACTAAGACTACCGATGCCTCCCATATGGCCAGGCTCTTCTTTAGAGACATTGTTAGGCTGCATGGTACCCCTCTCACTATAGTTTCGGATAGAGACACCAGGTTCATTAGCCATTTCTGGAGGACACTATGGGCTCTATTAGGCACAAAACTGAAGTTCTCGACGGCCTATCATCCCCAGACGGATGGGCAGACCGAGGTGGTCAACAGATCACTTGGGAGCATCCTTAGGAGTCTCGTAGGAGAACACCCCAGTGATTGGGACAAGCTGTTACCAACAGCTGAATTCTCCTGCAATAGTGTTCCAAATAGGACTACTGGTCTGTCTCCCTTTCCAGACAAACTTAGGGTACCAACCTAATAAGCCCATTGATCTATTTACTGCCCCTAAGCATTGCAGGACTTCTATTTCGGCCCGAGATTATGCTTTCCATATTTCGCAGTTACATCATGAGTTATTTAGTAAGATTCAGGATTCTGTTAATCAATATCGTAATGATACTAATAAACAACGCCGAAAGAAGGTATTTTCTGTAGGGGATGAAGTGATGTTGCGGGTCCGTGAGGAGCGTATCCAAGTGTTGGTTCCCCAAAGGGGGCGAAAACCCTATGGTGGCGCAAACAAGAAAGGGGGCAGCGGATAAAGGGTTTCATAGGATCAATGAGCATGCATTATATGATCAACTTAACAAAACCGATTGTAAAGAGGTGATTCGATTCATACCATGGCCATTTCAAGATGGCGCCTTGGAAGTAAGAGAACAACAAAGATCTCCTCCAAATCATCACACACAAGATGAAGATGTGCTTCTTCTTGTCGTCCCTTGTGCTAGCAAGGATCGTCCAAGGCGTCTTGATCGAATGCAAAAGGGAAAGGAGAGCTTTTCTTCTTGGCGTTTTTCTCTCTTGTCGCCTTAGACTTCCTCTACCCCAGAATGCCGCTCGAAGACAACCCAAGGAGGCGTCAAAGGCGTGAAGAGGCAAGGCAGGGGCGACGTGAGATCATGGCCACGTTTGAGAAGTGCTATCCAAAAATAGCATCCCACTTCTCCACATGCGATCTTGGGTTTACCCCAATCGCAAATGCCACATCACCTTTGAACCACGCGCTCATCCATGAGCTGGTTCAAACCGATTTGGTCCACTAACCAAATAAACCAAGAAATAAGTCCAGATCAAAATAAACCCTAAGGCTCTTGATCTGACCGTCAATCTCTCAATGCTCCTGATCTGACTGGTCTAGCATTCATTCTCTCAATCGAAGCTTACCGATCTCAAGCCCTAATCAATCAAACATGATCAGACCAGATCTCACTTACAATCAGAGATTAAATCCCTTTAAACTGAACCCGAATAATTCAGTCCACACGATCTGACTTAAGAAAGCCATATCATCAAATTGTGCGACCCTAAGGGTTTCCTTTAAATGTCGGTAACGATAACTTACGTTATCACGATCAGTGAGGGGTATCTAGCAACACATCACTGTCTCCCGATATAAAGGAAAGAGTCTTCCAAGACTACACCCAAAAACAGCACAAGTGTGAATCAATTCACAAAGCATACAAATTTCCTTTACCACTGGATGTTCTTATTGGACAAGCAAGTCAAGCTTGTAACTCCAATATGATGAGCATGATTAGATCAGATGAACATAGTCATCTGGGTATGGCCATACACTTTCTCAATCATCTCATCCAGGGGGCCCCTTTAGAACATCACACTCCAATTAAGGAGACGGCAATCCTATGTCTATCACTAGTGCCCTAACCTGACTCAAGCTCACCATCCAAGATAGTCTATAATCATTATATTTCAAATGATATTGAACTATCTCAAAATAATGACAATCATCATTTAGAAAACACAAGTGATCTCAAGTCAGAGGAAATGTGCCACTTGTCGCATTCAAGGATTATTCACATTGTGACAAGCAATTGAATATCCAAGTAGGGTCTGTCCAGTACATCCAATGTACCCATGAGTCTACATCTTATTCCATGCTCGAAGCATCCTATAAGATTAGAACACATATTAGTCTTAACCATATCAAGGCTGTCTCATGTTCACCAAGATATCTCGACTAAGGACATAACTGCATGTCAGCCTAGCTGAACAGCTTTGAGACATTATTAAGAAGAACATATATTGCAGCAGACAATGTAGCTTACTGAATAACAACCATGCCTTTATAAACATAACAGTTTATTACATGATACTGTTACAATCCCAAGACCTCAAACATTAGTCTTAAGGGCATACCCCAACACCAAGGACACGGCCACAAGTTGGATGCAAAGGGAATCGGGCCCTTCACCATTCTAAAGAAGGTCAACAACAACGCCTATCTATTGGACCTGCCACCATAATTGGGGATATCCTCCACCATCAATGTGGAGGATCTAACACTTTATCATCCGCCTCTCTCTATACAAGAACCGGACGTCTTCTGCGAGTTAGAGATTGAGGCCATACTCGAGGACCAGGCCCGACTCACCCCTGATGAGGTACAGCTTTATTACCGCGTCAAATTTGCTGATGGTGAGGAGGCATGGCTCCCTGAGGCTGAGCTTCCTAGGTCTGCACCTGAGCTTCTCCAAGCGTACAAAGATAATTCTCCAGAGGAGAATTTTTCTCACCCCGGGAGAGCTGATGTGGGACCGAGGTAGGACCTTCGGAGGTCCGCCCGGGTTCGAAAGAAGCCCTCTAGGTATGGCTATCCTAGCCACTAGACATGGCTTCCTTAGGACCCCATTTTGCTTATTTTGTCTTAGATTAGGGTGCATCATGTGGTAGGTTAGATCCACCCTCAAATTACACCATGTAGTTAGATTTCTAGGTTCTGCCACTTATGTATGGTAGGTTAGTGCATGGAATTAATGTAATAGATTAAATCAACTCCATTTTGGGAACACAAGTCAAATCAGGTCAACACAACTCAAAGTGGCACCAAGAGCCCATCAGCCCATCCTGTGGAAGAATCAACCCACCCACCTTATGGAGCATCACAATAACTACGCCAAATCTCACCATCCTAGTTGGCATCCATGTGGGATTTGTCTTCACTCTCCAACCGCCTCTTTCCCTTTGGAGTAAAGGGGGACAATGCCAGCTATCCTCAGCTTTTCCAGCAGCCCTCATGAAGGTAAATGCGCCAGCCCATCAATGCACGGAGCAGCCTGCACTCTACCACTACAACCGCAGGATGTTGCCCCTCTAATTCTGGAAGTTCCTGCCACTATCTTCAACTGAAGCCACCAGGAGATCAGCCCCATCAGCAGCTCAGGATTTGCCATTACCCTTTGGAGGAAGACTTCAAAAGAAGTACAAGGATGCCAGCCAACAAATGGAGAAAGGCTCAGCCCCATCAATGCGCCAGCTCAATGTGCAGAATTTCTTTTTTGCTTGTTTGACTTGTGTATGCGCCAAGGGTTTGTCTCTCCATTTGGCTGCTCATTATAACCTTGTAAAGACTCTTGGTGAAGGTTAGAGTTGAATATTTTGAGAAAATTTAGAAGTGTGTCTTCTAGTGGTGTGTGTCACCTCAACTCTCCCCTCTTCCAAACCTTGCCGAGAGCTCATTTCCTCTTCCCCTCTTCAATCTTCTTCCACCACTTGCTCATGTCCTGAAGCTGTTCATGCCACCTTCTCCCATCAGCCTTGATGAGTCTTCAGCCTAGGAGAAGGAGCTGGGCCAAACCGTGGCTCAAGATGGTGTCACCTACACCATGCCGAGACCAAGAATCCACCCCAAGTTAGCTAAGTTCCTTCTCTACCTTGGTTGTTGTTTTCTTGATGTTCTTTGAGCACCCATCTGCACTCACACAGAATTCTCACAGGTGGCGCAAGGCCCTTGAAGAGCATGCCAAGCGCATCCCCTCCTTTCCCCCTCTAAGCTAGTTAGTCCTTAACATGTTAGCAAGGGAACTTGGAGATTAGCCTCCCCCTTGATTGTTCTTGTAACTTGGCCTCTTAGTATTCTTTCAAACACTCACCCACGCTTGTGTGGGAATGCTATAATGCCATGGATGTAAGCTCATAGGGCCCTACTTCATGTTGTTACACCATTGGACCGGTGAAGAACGGGATGTTGGGGAATGCCGGGTGTAATTTAAAATTTTGCAGTCCCAGGACGCAGCGGAAGAAGCATTACACCCGAAACACATTCCTTTCCCAAGGATCCATGCGAGAGAGAGAACAGAAGGATGTGTTAGGGTTAGTACCTCTATTGCTTGTTAGGATGAAGGTGCCAAGTTGAAGACGCTCACGTGCTCGTCCTCTACAAGTATCCACGCGTCGACCTTCTCAACGTTGCTCCGTTCCACGCTCGGTGCTAGCCTCGGGAAGAGAAGATCACCTCTCGGAATCTCCTTCTCCTTCCTCCTTGCTCTTCACGCCAACTTGTCTCCTTGCTTGGAGACTCTCGGCCAAAGACAAGAGGAAGAGAAGAGAGGGTGGCGCTCCACAAGAAGAAGAGGGCGGCTTGAATTCTAGGGCTTGCGCAACTCCAAGTTGCCTTTTCCTCAAGAAGAATTCTGCACTTGATGTTCATCTAATGATCATCCAAATCGTCATCACAAGAGGGGGCGCATACCCCTTCTTTTATAACCGACCAAGCCAAACCGCCACCTCTCTTTCCTTCTATGCTCTTGGCGCAATTCCTCCAAGGAATTGCCATAAGAGTTCAGCCACATCCTCTCTTGAATAGGCGCAACATGAAGCATGGAAAGAATCTAGCTTCTTGCCTTATCAAGAGAGGTAATTTGAGTTCCAATTCAATTAGGACTTTCCATATATGATTGGCCAAATCATTGCTTGAATAAATCAAGCCATATTTGCTAACATATCAGCCCCACACGTCCAAGATAGTTTCCACTTGAGGAAACAACTTTCCAAAAGGATTCATACACCCCAATTGGCGCAAATTCCATATATGGAATTATCCCATGCGCCAAGTGTATTTCCAACTCCCATTAGGATTCAAACTTGCCTCAATTAGATTTAATCCACAATCCCTAATTGGATTTGGATCTCAACACTAATTAGGCCCATGGAAATAAATCCTTATTGGATTAGGATTTGCGCCCAACACAATGAGCCTTATCCAATTCTCTTTAGGATTTGAATCCTAGTTGGATTAGGATTTGCGCCCAACCACTATGGGCCTTATCCAAATCTAATTCTCATTAGGATTTGAATCCTAATTAGATTAGGATTCTCATTTCTAGTAGAATTAGAATTCCAACTCCTAATTGAATTAGGATTTCAACTCCTAGTTGGAATAGGACTCTATTTCCCAATAGGGTTAGGATTCTAACTCCTAATTAAATTAGGATTCCAACTCCTAGTTGGATTAGGATTCCAATTCCTAATAGGGTCAGGATTCCAACTCCTAATTAGATTAGGATTCCAACTCCTAGTTGGATTAGGATTCCAATTCCTAATAGGATTAGGATTCCAACTCCTAATTAGATTAGGATTCGAATCCAACATGGTATATAATCCCTTGTTCAAGTCCAACTTGACTAGGATACATATACAAACTCATGAATCCCAATTGGACTCAGATTCAACCATGAATCTGTCTTGGACTCAGAATAATGAACTCAAATATATTCCAAGATTTCCAGATCATAAAACAACGTCAAGAGTCTATTGCGTGTGACCCGGTAGGATCCTAATGACGATAGCAATGATGATTGAATATCATCATAAGTAGTGAGAGGTATCTAGCAACACATCACTACTACCCATGTCATAGGACTTAAGTCATCTGGCAACAACTCCCTAACAAGCAACGAGGATTCCCATGCATTCTAGATCCCTTTGCCTAAACTGATATCCTGCCATTGGATTAGTCTCGAGTTTATTATCCAATGCATTGGTCATGACTCAACAAGTGTGGCCACACTTTCCTGTCATGCACCAATAAGGTGGGGCGCCCCGAGGTGGATATCATGCTTCCTCGGAAGGAAGGGGCAAATCCTACTATTGGTCATCCATGTCTCTACATGACTTATGACATGCTCAATGACAGTCGTTTTGATCACCCATTTACGGAGAGACGTAAGACTGTATCAAAAAATACCCATCATCATATCTGGACATGAATACCTCAAGTCTAAGGATCAATGCAAACCTCTTGCATGTGAGATTGACTTGTTGACTAGACAAGTCAATCCTCACGGTGGATCACTCCAGTGCATTCAATGCACCTGTATGTCTGCGTTACTGTGCCCCGCACCTAACCAGCCCATACACCAGTCTCACATGCACCAAAGCTGTCCCATATCGGCTAAGGCACCTTGACCGGGGATTACTTATGAGAATGGATCCAATCCAAACTCCTGGGACATTATCTATGCAATTCAATACATCAACGCAGGTAAAGCAATCTGCATAATAACGACCATGCCTTTATTGATTATATCAATTTCATTAATTCTATCGAAGTATATTTAAACAATGCCTGACCATGTCCATACATTGGTCTGTAGGGCATATACACCAACAATCTCCCACTTGCCCTAAGACCAAGGGTAACTGAATTTATTCAGTCCCATGTCTCTAGTATGACATATTTAGCTTCCGCTGCGCCAGAGGCTATGTCAGTGGGTTTTTCCAGATTGCTATCTGTGTTTATTTTAACAAGTTTGAATCATCATCTTTATCCATGATCTCTAAGATCAGATGATATTGCTGCAGTACATACTTGAGTGCTAAGTTCCTTTACACATGCTTACGGCCCCAGTAAGAACTATACTGGACCATCAAGCATCAAGGACTAAATCAAGTTCAAATGAATGAAGCTGCTTCCTTGGCTGCCACAAGAAGCTGCAATGTACTCAGCCTTATTGTAGAATTTGCCACTACAGTTTTCATAAAGCTCTTTCAGCCAACAACACCACATCAAGGCAAAAAGCAAATCCTGACTGTGAACGATAGTCATTAGACCGGAACGAAGTGTCAGTGTACCCAGTGCACAAAGATCTTCCTGTCTATCACAGACTAAAATTCAATCCTTTATACTTCCCAAGTACGAAGGATTGCTTTCACAGCTATCTAGTGTTTGAACACTAGGATCTGATTGAAACTTACTGGCCATGCTCCAAGCATTCGCCACACATAGTCTTGTGCTAGTTGCACAAAACATGATCTATCCTATACCCAATGTATTAGGACTATAGAATCATGTTGTCTCTCTCCTACTGTGTCAAAAGACATTGCATCATGGAGAGAATCAGACCATGTCTCTCTGGAAGGTATCATCCTTTGGAATGATCCAATATGAACCTCTCTAGAATCTCTTGGATGAACGTAGATTGACTAAAGGGCAATGACTTTCTTGGATCCCAGTTGATCCACATGCCTAGGATGTAGGCTACATTCCCTAGGTCATTCTTCTCGAAATACATTCCAAGCCTGTACTTCACCGCGTGAAGAGCTGGGATGTCATTTCAAGTCAGGAGAATATCGCCAATCAATTAGAACAAGAAACATTATGATGCTCCCACTGATCTTCTTGTAAACACAGGATACTTGTATAATACCATACATATCTTTATGGCAACTGTATGAAAATATTTTGGCTATTTCCATCTAGACATCCGCTTCCAGACTTCCATTAAGAAAAGCAATTTTCATAACAACACGCTATAACAGAACATGCAATTAAGACAAGTAGATACCTAATGGACTCAAACAAAGCTATCGGTGAAAAATTTCATCACTATCCACCCAGTGGACTTATCCAAAATTTCATTCACTAGCTTGTCATCATAGGTAACAATGTTACCTTTCATGTCTATCTTCCAAGAAGATCCACATACAGCCTCTGGGTGTTACCCCTTTGGCGGCTCAATCAAGTCCCACACTTGATTAGCAGACATGGAGTCCATTATGGCGCTCAGCCATTTCTTGGAATCTGGTCCACTGACCGCTTCCATTTCCTCATAAGTCTTTAGGTTCATCCTAGATGAAAAATTCGTCATGCCCACAACCTGTGAGAGTATTTCGAATCCATTCAGACTCATGTGGTTCCTGTGTTACTTGAACCTCAGGTTGACTTTCAACCTGCATGTGTGAATCTACTCTCCATTTGTGTCTAACTGTATTGTGGTTGATTTTTGGACCTTGTCCTAATCAAATCTACTCCCACTATCTTCTTTCAAAAAAAAGATATCTCCTCAAGAAAGACAGCAGTTTGAGCAACAAATATTTTTGTTCTCATCGGGATAGAAGTAGCACTCTCAGTGCCCCACAAATACACACTATGGAGTGTCAGAATAGTTGCTTGCATGGCCTGTAAAGGAAGTAAATTTGCATGACTATTCAAAGATGGAACCACATCCAATGTGTTCCCTTTTCTTTCTTTGAATTTCACTACACAGTTGTGGTGTTCCAAATAAGTTGTGAGACAACCCCACACTCCTCAAGATAGTCATCACATTTTTCACTTCCCACTTTGATCCAATCAAAGTGTTTTAATAGATTCTCCAATTCGATTCTATACTTCATTCTTTAACTTCTTGGATTTCTCCAAAGTTACGTGTTGGATATAACATATCCCAACTTAATGAAGTATACCACTTGGTGCTTGTCTCCATGGGTCTACACACATTGCTGTGTACTAGATCCAACAAGCATCTAACCTCTCTCTCCTTCCTAAATGAAGGTAGCATCTGTTATCTTGTCCATTAGACAAGGCTCACATATATCATAACCCTGAAAGGATAATGATCCCAATGGTCCATGGACTTTTGATTGTGACTTTTGTCTTATGGCCCAAGAGACAATGCAAAGAGATGGTATTGAATCAATGGATTTGATCTATTCAGTGTTACACACAGAACTACAAGCTATTATCAATTGTACCACTACTATAGAACATTCCAGATTTAAAGAAATACCAATTTATTTCAAACTGAAAATCCATTCAAAATAATGGACATAATGTTCTAATACAAAAGCTAGTACATAATAGCAAAGTTCTAGTTGAAGTCTTTGAAGGTAGTGAGATGACATCAACAGCAGCATCCAATGCTCCGTCCCTGACTCGAATGTCGACCCCACCAAGCCTCATTGTCCTACTTCTTGTGAGCCCCTGCATATGAAAAACATATGTAAGCTCCACATGCGGTACCCAGTACCCATGAATAAGAAGTAGACATAAAGACCTCAGTAACACAATACCTGAAGCAGATGCATAACATCCCTTCTTTTGTGCCATGCTCTTCCTGGGCCTTAATCCATCCTGAAATTTCCATGCATTCCCAGTCTTCCGAAGTTTTAGCTTCGAAGATACGGAACCATAGTCATTCCTAGATTTAGGCAAACACCCAAAAGATCCAACAACACTCTCTAGATCACTATTTGAAGTGCTTGGTGTGAAGAGACGTCGAAGATGTATGATCATATCATAAATCCCCATCTCATCACACTCAACCAGGACCTCAGGAGTCAAGCACCTCAAAATAAGAGCAGTGTAATGTTCACTATCCACACAATGTTCAAGATAGACATTCCACTCCCACTCTGTACAGAAATATATACAGGGCTGGGTTGGAGGTCTTTCAAGAAGATATACCATATTCTCATGTTCTAGAAGTTTGGACAAAAGTCTGAACCATCTTGTCCAATTTGTTCCATCCAGTTTATTTTTAAGAAGTTTCAATCTAGGTTCAGGAGATGGAATCATCTACAATAAGCAAACAAGCAAAATAAGTACTTTGACAAAGCATTTAACAAGGACTTTAAATTAAATGCTATACTCCCACTATTTCCTTAACAAGTTGATAACTCTCAAAACTCAACTTGGAAATACATGAGTAGGATCCTAATTTCACGCGAGGTCTCCGCGACTCACGAGGGTGAGTTGAGATGCACAGAGAGCCCCATGCTTCCTTAGGTAGGCATGCCAGCCAATTGTGCTGCGCACAATTCCTCTTAGTTAAGACAGACTAGGCGCCCTGTGTCCAGCGAGGGCTGGATACAACACAGAACCCTATCCTCTCAACAGCTGCCTCTAGTGATTCATCATGTCAGTGACATATGAAAAACTAGTCAAGTCTGGTCCTAACCATTATGCCCAGGGCCAACGAATTTCCTGTTGGGGTATGCCCTTAAGGCTAATGTTTGAGGCCTTGGGATTGTAACAGTATCATGTATAAACTCTTATGTTTATAAAGGCAATGGTTATTATTCAGGTTGTTACATCATCTGCTGCAATGTGTGTTCTTCTGAATAATGTCTCAATGCTGTTCAGCTAGGCTGACATGCTATATTATCCTTAGTCGAGATATCTTGGTGAACCTGAGACAGCCTTGATATGATTGAGACTAATATGTGTTCTAATCTTATAGGATGCTTCGAGCATAGAATAAGATGTAGACTCATGGGTACATTGGATGTACTAGACAGACCCTACTAGGATATTCAATTGCTTGTCACAATGTGAATAATCCTTGATTGCAACAAGTGGCACATGTCCTCTGACTTGAGATCACTTGTGTTTCTAAATGATGATTGTCATTGTTTTGAGGTAGTTCAATATCATTTGAAACATAATGATTATAGACTATCTTGGATAATGAGCTTGAGTCAGGTTAGGGCACTAGTGATAGACAAAGGATTGCCATCTCCTGGATTGGAGTGTGATGTTCTAAAGGGGCCCCCCTGGATGAGATGATTGAGAAAGTGTATGGCCATACCCAGGTGACTATGTTCACCTGATCTAATCATGCTCATCATATTGGAGTTACAAGCTTGACCCGCTTGTCCAATAAGAACATCCAGTGGCAAAGGATACATGTGTGCCTTGTGAAGTGGATTCACACTTGTGCTGTGGTTTGGGTGTAGTCTTGGAAGACTCTTTCCTTTATATCGGGAGACAGTGATGTGTTGCTAGATACCCCTCACTGATCGTGATAACGTAAGTTATCATTACCGACATTTAAAGGAAACCCTTAGGGTCGCACAATTTGATGATATGGCTTACTTAAGTCAGATCGTGTGGACTGAATTGTTTCGGTTCAGTTCAAAGGGATTTAATCTCTGATTGTAAGTGAGATCTGGTCTGATCATGTTTGATTGATTAGGGCTTGAGATCGGTAAGCTTTGATCGAGAGTATTGATGCTAGATCGGTGAGATCAAGAGCATGACGAGATGAACGGTTAGATCTGCAGCCTTAGGGTTTAAGATGATCTAGACCAAATGGCTTGGGCTGGTTTGGTTTGGTCTTTGGACCAAATGCATTTACATTGAACCGGTTCAAGAGCTTGAATGCATGGTTCATTGTTTGTGGCGTTATTGATCGGTTTAGAGATCTTGAACGCATGGCTTAATGTCTTTCCTATTTTGGAAAGTAATAAGCGCATGTTCCCTTCAACGCCAAAACAAGTGAACGCTCCATTCAACCTTCGGCACCTCTCTCTCTCGACGAGACCTTGGTGTGGAGAAGGAGACATCTTGGAGAAGGTTCGGCAAGCCTAGAGACCATCTCTCATTCCCTTTCCATACGGCAAGAACCCTTGAAGAACCGTGCTAGCACAAGGATCTCCAAGGAGTAGGCACATCACCTTGTGTGCGTCAACTAGGGAGAAGATCCCTTTCGGTCTTTGCTTCCAAGCTACCATCCATATGATGGCGATGGTATGATCCTTCATTCATGGTTGCAATCGTTTAGATGTTGATCATATGGCATGCAAAAGATCCTAATAAACCCTATGCTTCCTTGCGAAAATCTTCAATATGCGCCCCCCTCTTGAAAGGGGTTTCTTCAATTGGTATCAGAGCATGGTTTTCGCATGTTCATATGATTGCTTTTGCTTGTTGTGATCCGTGTATGCTAATACATGTTATAGATCTATATGAAGGTTTAATTAAGTTTGCGCATGTTACCTTAGATACATGTTTCTATCTAGTTGCGCATGTTAACTTAGTTGAAAGCTTCTTATTGTGTTGCGCTTGTTGAAGATGTTTTGAACAAAACTTACATCTTGCGCGCCTATCACCTAGATCTATATTTGCGCCTACTATAAACCCTTAGACGGGTTGATGGGGTTGAAAGCATCATCTAGCATAGATCAAACTAGTCTGATCAGACCATCTGACAGCCTAGATGGATCGACCAGATGGCACCTGTGCGCAAGCACAAGGTGGCTATAGGTCGATTGCATCACAGGCGTGTAGCGAGGTCTGGTTGAGACAACTAATGAACACACATGAGTTAGGCCCGGGGTCACACCCGCTTGCCAGAACTCATGATGGTTGTTCAGCCCTTGGCGCATGCATGGTTGACCATTAGGTCAACTCGAGTCAGTTATGACTTGGTGCATGCAAGGGCATGGATCTAACTAGATTGATGAGTGGATCCCTATCAATGGACCGTTGTAAGGTTGTAGGGCACATAAGAAAATTAAAATTGATGCCAATGGGTTTTCAAAATTTTATTTTCTTTGTAATGGATCACATGTTGATTGAATGATGCCATGATGCTTGTTTATTTAATCTTATGTGGGTTGCCCTTTAATGTGTGCTGTGCTGGGGCCTGCGAGCCTGGTAAATTGTAAATTAATATTATTGTGATCTGCGCATCACATTTCTAATTAATTTATTGTATAATTGACCTGCGAGTCAATCTTGTCTAGATAGATTAAAATGTATTTTAATCAGACAAGAGTTCAAAGCACACATGGCAGAGGTGCATGCAGCTAAGGCTTTTCCAGGTGGGAAGTCTAGGGTTCGACCCTAGGACAGGCGCATTCACCTGGTGGGCGCACCTGAGCTGCATTGAGCGCTAGGGCCCTAGGATGGACCAGATGAGATGCAAAAGACCCAAGAAGAGCAAGTGAAGACTTAAGTTGATTTAAGGTCTTACTTAGGGTCTATGGGCTTTTACCACATAAGATCCATGCTTTCTTTTATTTTCTAAATAATTAGAATTGCATGAGTTATTTATCTTCTGCTATAGCCATAGGATTTGCCTGATAGTAAGAAGATAAAAGACCGTTAAAATCCAACGCTAAAACATCAAGCACGTAATGCCTTCTGGCGCGAAACCTCACTGTTCTGACTATCGTTGGGGCCGTGTTGTACCCACTTAGTGGGCACGCCCATCTATCTTCAGACGGTGTGTGATTTCACCTGCGTGTTACAGAGAAGGGATTTATCGCTTCTCGTTGCTCAGCATAGCACGTGGTGGTCCAGGGAGTAGGTCAGGTCAGCTTGACCATGTAGGCTACATATGGGGCATATGGTAGCTATATGGAGGCAGCCATCTGTGGGGTCAGAGACTGTGTTGTACCAACTCAGTTGGCACAGCCTGCTGGATTGCCCAGATGAAGGGGAATCGCACGGGTTGGCGATTGTAACATCCCACATTCTTAACCCCAAACAAATGGCACAATTCACAAATGATACAGGATGTTTCATATAAGATCGATCATATACTAGGTAAAACCGAGTTCAAGAAAACACGATCTGAAAAAAATTCCATAAATCCATACACACAAATTCACAAAACTCAAATCTCATAAATCTCGTAAGGGTACCTGCCACCACGCAATCCTTGCACTAGACATATGCAAGGCAACAGTTATATCAAAACCGATTAAAATTCATAAAATCCATAAAGGTACCTGCCACCAGGCAATACTTGCACTAGACATATGCAAGTTACAGTTGTATCAAAACCGATTGCAAAAATACACATCAACTTCAATTTCAAAACAAATCCACAAAAATCGATTTTTATAAACTGACACCAAACACCGAAACCAGGCTGAAGCCCGCGGTGATACAAAATCAAACTCAGTTAACTGCCACAATCTGGCAACACAAATTCACATAGTTCACATGGTTCACATCACATGGTTCACATAGTTGATATAAATCATATGGTTTAGCCACAACCGGCCCCAGAAAATTTTAGCATAAAAGTTCTTAAGCAGCAAACATAATATCCACGCCAATATTACTCATGAAATGCGCCCCTGCTCTATGCCTGAAAATAATGAGGGGTGAGCTACACAGCCCAGTGAGTGGATAGTCTAAATCGACCATCCATAACATACACTCAAAAATATAGGCAGATTATTTTTTTAAAAATCTTTAACAAGAATATTATGTCAACATATAACAAAATAAAGAAACAGAAATCAAATAAACAGTCAGATGTACACACTAGCATATAACAAACTCATGTTCACAAACTCAGGTTCTAGAGTTTTACTCTAACCCAATTAAACACATATATTTTAAACCAACTAAACACACCATACTTAATTAACCTAGTTGTCCAGCATATTCAGTAGTGACCAATATGGTCTAACCCGGCTTGGCCAAAGCACTGGGAGCTGCAAAATCTCGTGCAACACATAAACATGGATAGTGAGTAGAATCAAGAGGTAGCCCCCGTCAGCTCACGACGTGGCACTTTGCTCCCTCACCCCATAACACATCAGAGTGATGACATCAAGAGGTGGCCCCTGTCTGATCAAGACATGGCACTTTGCGTCTTATATCACCCCGTCACATAAAGAGTAATGACATCAAGAGGTGGCCCCTGTCTGATCAAGACATGGCACTTTGCGTCTTATATTACCCCATCACATAAAAGAGTAGTGACATCAAGAGGTGGCCCCTGTCTGACCAAGACATGGCACTTTGCGTCAAAACCCGTTCTCCCAAAAGGTTCCTACTGGACAACAGACACATCTTATTTCATATTTCACATAGGTGAACATATTTCACAAAGGTGGACTCCTAAGTGTCAACTAGACTCTAGGATAGTCATCACAAAAATCATATCGGGCAGGCTGAACATCAACCCCCATCACAATAATCATAATAGGCAGGCTGAACATCAACCTCCTCACATATCACAATACAGGGCTGAAATTCAAACCCTTAACATAACACATAAGGACTATCCCCTTGAGTTCATAGTTACACCTAGCCTTAGTCCTAACCATCACATAATCACATAATTTTCCAATTTCACATAACCCATAATTTTTCAAAATTCACAAGATCACACATATTGTTCAGAATTCACATGATCACACATATTGTTCAGAATTCACATGATCACACATATTGTTCAGAATTCACATAACATAACACATAATGTTTTATATTCGAATATCACCGAATATTGTGTAGTCCTTAAATTTCAGGCTGGTCAGTTCAGTGAAATTTTGCTAAATTATCACCCAATGTTCTCAAACATGATTACATGATCTTAATTAAATAAACATGAGTTTTACAACATAACATTATTGGCAATTTATCAAGCATCCATAAAATTCGACATATAACATTTATCATGCGCCCCAAAAATCAACATAAAATTAAAGCATAATTGCTTTACAAATCACACATGTAACCCACTGTTTCAAACCTAATATCAATTTAAAAATACACCTTAATTAACACCTTAGTTAACAAGAATTTCATACTCAAGATCAATGATTTAATGCTTCCTAAACTCCACACAATAATTACCCTAAATTCGGTTTTCATGGAGATATGCCTTAAATTCGGTTTTCATGGAAAATACCCTAAACTAACTTTTCATGGAGAAATATCAAGATTCAATTCACATGTAAACATGTTAACCACAATATCAAGATTAATATCAAATTTCGGTTTTCATAAATAAATGGCTCAAATTCGGTTTTTAGCATGATAAAACTTTCCAATCAATCTAACTCATTAATTAATACAACCAAATTGCTAGGAATCGAAAGAACACACCACTCACCTCTTAAACCGAAAATTCTCCACAAAAGAAATCGTCTAAAGCTTTTAAGTCGCCCAAAAATCTTCAAGAACTCGCCAAAGGAATTTCTTCTCTTCAAGGAAAAATCGCCAAGGGAAGAAGATGAAGAAAATCACCTCAAAACTCTTCAAGAATCGCCACTTCTTCTCAAGCCGTCGCCCACAATTTTCCTCAAGCCAAAATCGCCAAAAACTCTTACCCTAAGCGCAATTCCCACTTAAACTTTGGATTTTAAAATTTTAAACCCATTAACCCATTAATTCAAATAGGTTTAACCCATTTAACTAACTAAATTCGAATTTTAAAATCCAATTAGTTAATCCGATTAGGACTTAATTCATTTAACTAATAATTTGAATTTTAAATCTAATATCCAATTAATTATTTCACTTAAACACAAATCCAATAAGGATTTAATTAATATCCAATAAGAATTTAATTAATTAACCAATAAGGTCTAATTAATTAACCAATAAGTTCTAATTAATTAACTTACAATTTACAACCATAAATCCTAATTAATTTATCATGAACGACCAATAATAATTTATCATAAATCAGCCAACAATCAAATAAATAATCTCTAATTTATTTACAATAAATTAACAACCAAAATTTCTAGTTAATTAACTATAATTTGACAACCAATACATAAAATTATCATAGTCAATAATTTTATTTAAATCAAAATAATGCTTACCAGAACTTAAGATCCTTGGATCTTACAGCGATTGGCAGGGACTGCCTACCAGAGATTAGTGCTTGTACTCTCTGTGCATCTTATCTCGCCTGAGCGGGACGCGGAGACCAAGTATGAAATCTGGATCCCATCTCACTAAAAGAGTGTTACTCTTTCGGGCTGTTTTGCTGGATTTTTCAGCCAGATAAAATAGTGAGAAAAAGAATCTTTCTTAAGTCCTGGATTGATTCTAGACATTGATACTGACCTTGCTGTTCTTGCATTGTTGTAGATTCCTGCAGCAACGAACACCATGAGCTTCAATGTGCGATCCCTACTGGAAAGGGAGAAGTTTGCTGGGCCAAACTTCTCAGACTAGTACGGACACCTTAAGATTATTCTTAAGGCAGAGAGGAAACTGTATGTCCTCGAGACGGCTGTGCCGCCTCAACCCGCTGCGAACGCCGCAAGGGCGGTTCGTGATGCCTATGAAAAGCATGTCAATGATAGTATTGATGTCGCTTGCCTGATGCTAGCGTCTATGACGCCACCCCTGCAGCGTCAGCATGAGGATATGTCTGCTATAGAAATTATAGCAAACCTCAAGATGTTGTATGCTGCACAGGCGAGGACTGAACGCTATAATTTGACCAAGCTTTTCTTTCAGAGCAAACTGGCTGAAGGGAGCCCAGTGGGAGCTCACGTGCTCAAGATGATTGGGCACAAGGAGGCTCTGGAGAAACTGGGGCATACCATCAATCAGGAGCTTGCTGTAGACATTATTCTGCAGTCTCTCCCGCCCTCTTTCGATGCGTTCATTATTAACTTTAATATGAACAAAATCGATTGTACTCCGGCAGAGCTGCTGAATATGCTCTTGACTACTGAGGAGACTCTGAAGGGAAAGCCTTCAACCTCTGTCTTAATGGTTCCTTCCAGGAACAAGAAGAAGGGGAAGAAGGGCAAAGCCCCTGTCAAGAACTACAGTAAGGCTCTGAAACAGAAGGTGAAGCGGTCGAAGGACAACAGGTGTTTCCATTGTGGCCAGCTGGGTCACTGGAAAAAGGACTGTAAAGCGCTCCAAGGAGACAAGAAGGGAAGCATCGCTTCTGGCTCAGGTATATTTGTGACTGAAGTCATGATATCCTCTTCTTCTATTTCATGGGTGTTGGACACTGCATGTGGAGTTCACATTTGTTCAAATGTACAGGAACTCAAGAGAAGAAGACAGGTGGGACAGCATGAGGTGGACCTACGCGTTGGAAACGGGGCACGGGTTGCTGCTGTTGCTGTAGGGGATTATTACATCTCATTACCATCTGGCATTGTATTAGAATTAAACAATTGTTACTTTGTACCCAGTATTACCAAAAATATTATCTCTATTCCTGCTCTTGTCAGGAAAGGGTTTTCCTTTGAATGCAAGATTTCAAAGTGTTATCTTACTCTTGATAATATTGTTTATGCTACTGGTTCAATTAACAATGGGTTATTCATGTTGGACATGGAATATTCTATACAAAACATTGATAATAAGAAAGCCAAGTATGCTGATGACAGCACCTTGTTATGGCATAGTCGTTTAGGCCATATTAACAAGAAGCGCATTAAGCGGTTGCATGATCATGGACTGCTGGGATCATCCTCCTATGAGGAGATTGATACATGCAAAGCTTGTTTAATGGGTAAAATGACGAAGTCTCCTTTTCCTAACAAAGGTCAAAGGGCTTCAGGTTTACTTGACCTTATACACAGTGATGTGTGTGGGCCGTTTAGTAAACATGCCAGAGGTGGCTATTCGTACTTCATTACCTTTACTGATGATTTCAGTAGGTATGGGTATGTCTATCTTATGAGACATAAGAGTGAATCTTTTGACAAGTTCAAAGAGTTCAAGAATGAAGTACAGAATCAGCTAGGCCGAAATATCAAGGCACTTCGTTCTGATCGAGGTGGAGAATACTTGAGTCATGCGTTTACTGACTATCTAAAAGAGTGTGGGATTATCTCACAGCTCACTCCACCAGGAACACCGCAATGGAATGGTGTGTCCGAGAGGAGAAATAGAACGTTACTTGATATGGTTCGTTCTATGATGAGTCAGGCTACTCTACCTTACTCCTTTTGGGGATTTGCACTGGAAACAGCTGCAAAGGTACTAAACCGAGTGCCATCCAAGGCCGTTTCAAAGACTCCATATGAGTTATGGTATGAGAAACAGCCTAGCTTGACATTTATCAGGATCTGGGATTGCGAGGCTTATGTCAAAAAGCTCGCCTCTGGGAAACTGGAGAGCAGAGCAGAGAAATGCATCTTTGTCGGTTACCCTAAGGAAACTAAGGGTTATTATTTCTACGATCCCAAAGAGAACAAGGTATTTGTTGCTCGGACGGCCATTTTTCTTGAGAAGGAGTTTCTTCTGCAAGAGGCCAGTGGGAGAGAAATAAAGCTAGATGAGAATCCAGAGGAAGGACAAAGTAGTCAAGCACAGTTGGATGAGCCAGAGCCAGTTGATCAGGTTATTGAACAACCTGAGGCTCAGATATCACGGGAATCGCGAAGATCGGGAAGGATCTGCAGACAGCCTGAGCGCTATGACGGAGACTACATCATTGATAATGATGAACCCCTTACTTATGCGGATGCGGTCAGTGGACCGGAGTCAGCTAGATGGCTTGAAGCTATGCGAGCCGAAATGGACTCCATGTCAGATAACCAAGTCTGGGATTTGGTTGATCCGCCTCCGGGAGTAATCCCTATAGGCTGTAAATGGATCTTCAAGAAGAAGATTGACATGGATGGTAACATAGTTACCTATAAAGGCAGGCTAGTAGCGAAAGGTTTCAAACAAATCTACGGGATAGATTATGATGAAACTTTCTCTCCTGTAGCCATGTTTAAGTCTATTCGGATTCTTTTCGCGATAGCAGCATATTACGATTATGAGATCTGGCAGATGGATGTGAAGACCGCTTTCCTTAATGGAAAATTGGATGAGGATGTGTATATGACACAACCTGAAGGTTTCACTAATCCATCAGATCGTCATAAAATATGCAAGTTAAAGAAGTCCATTTATGGACTTAAGCAGGCATCTAGAAGCTGGAATATTCGTTTTGATGAATCAATCTGTGAGTTTGGTTTCATCAAGAACGAAGATGACCCGTGTGTATATAAGAGGTTTAGTGGGAGCGTGATTACTTTCCTAGTCCTCTACGTCGATGATATCTTAATCATTGGAAACGATATTCCTGAACTGCATGCTGTTAAAGCATGGTTAGGAAAATGTTTTCAGATGAAAGATCTAGGAGAAGCAGCCTATGTATTAGGTGTGAAGATCTACAGGGATAGATCTAAGAGGCTTCTCGGGCTATGCCAGAGTACTTACATCGAAAAAGTCCTGGAGAGATTCCATTTAGAGAATTCTAAAAGGGGAAATCTTCCAGTCAGACATGGTCTGAATCTTTCAAAGAGTCAGTGTCCACAAACACAGACTGAGAAAGATGAAATGGACAATACGCCTTATGCTTCGGCTATTGGGTCCATTATGTATGCGATGTTGTGTACTCGCCCAGACGTCGCTTACGGGTTAAGCGTGACCAGTCGATTCCAAAGTAATCCAGGTCAGGCACACTGGATTGCAGTCAAGAACATTTTAAAATATCTGCGGAGGACCAAAGATATGTTCTTGATATATGGTGGTCAGGAAGAACTCAGTATTGAAGGATATACTGACGCTTCGTTCCAGTCGGACCAGGATGATTTCCGATCGCAATCAGGCTATATTTTTAGCTTGAATGGAGGAGCAGTGGTGTGGAAAAGTTTCAAACAGTCTACTATTGCTGATTCCACAACAGAAGCCGAGTATGTTGCAGCCTCGGAAGCATCCAAGGAGGCAGTGTGGATTCGTAAGTTCATTCAGGAACTTGGTGTTGTTCCTTCGAGTGCAGATCCTTTGGTTATCTTCTGTGATAACACTGGAGCTATAGCACAAGCAAAGGAACCACGGTCGCACCAGAAGTCCATGTTATCGTTAACAGGAACATTATGTCAACATATAACAAAATAAAGAAACAGAAGTCATATAGACAGTCAGATGTACACACTAGCATATAACAAACTCAGGTTCTAGAGTTTTACTCTAAACCAATTAAACACATATATTCTAAACCAACTAAACACACCATACTTAATTAACCTAGTTGTCCAGCATAATCAGTAGTGACCAATATGGTCTAACCCGGCTTGGCCAAAGCACTGGGAGCTGCAAAATCTCGTGCAACACATAAACATGGATAGTGAGTAGAATCAAGAGGTGGCCCCCGCCAGGTCACGACGTGGCACTTTGCTCTATCACCCCATAACACATCGATGGATTGTGTGTAGATTCAAGAGGTGGCCCCCGTCAGGTCATGACGTGGCACTTTGCTCTACGACACCCCATATCACAAAATGAGAGTGATGACATCAAGAGGTGGCCCCTGTCTGATCAAGACATGGCACTTTGCGTCTTATATCACCCCATAACATAAAAGAGTAATGACATCAAGAGGTGGCCCCTGTCCGACCAAGACATGGCACTTTGCGTCAAAACCCGTTCTCCCAAAAGGTTCCTACTAGACAACAGACATATCTTATTTCATATTTCACAAAGGTGGACTCCTAAGTGTCAACTAGACTCTAGGATAGTCATCACAAAATCATATCGGGCAGGCTGAACATCAACCCCCATCACAATAATCATAATAGGCAGGCTGAACATCAACCTCCTCACATATCAAATACAGGGCTGAAATTCAAACCCTTAACATATCACATAAGGACTATCCAATGAGTACCCGGTTACACTTAGCCATAGTCCTAACCATCACATATCACATAATATCCGAATTCACATAACCACATAATTTTCATAAGTCACATAACCACATAATATTCCAAATTCACATAACCCGTTACATAACACATATTATTCCAAATTCACATCACCTATCACATAACACATATTATTCCCAAAAATCTCATAACATATCACATAATATTTCATATTCAAATAGTGTAGTCCTTAGATTTCATGCTAATTAGTTCAGTCAAAACTTGCTATGTTATCACTCACATTTCTCAAACAATTTCTCAACATAGTCCTAAGTATATAACCATATACTTATAAAATCAACTTAAAATTTTCAAACAATTTCTCAAACAATTTCTCAAACAACTACCACATACATGTTAACTAAAAACATCAAATTCGGCTTCCATACATATTATCAAGATTTCGGTTTAACTACAATTAACAAGGTTTCGGTTTTCATACATGCTACAAAAATCATTGATTTAATGTTACCAAAATTGATTTCGGTTTAACTATAATTAACAAGAATTTCATACTCAAAATTCAATGATTTAATGCTACCAAAATTCCTACAAAAATACCTTAAATTTCATACAAATTTTTGGTTAAATAATCATCATATAATCACCATTGAAAAATTCGGTTTTCATGATATAATCAACTTTACAAAATTCGGTTTTCATGATATAATCAACTTTACAAAATTCGGTTTTCATCATGGTGAAGTCTTGAATTTCGGTTTTAGCATGGTAAGATTTTCAACAAGCAAATATATCATCTAACACATCAATTAACACAAACAAATAGATAGAAATCGATTAGACACCCCACTCACCTCTTAACCGTGAATACCAAGGTGAAAACTCTCCAAAAACAATTCGTCTAAGGCTTGAAGTTCTACCAAGAATCGCCACCAAAGGAAGGAAACACCTCCAACACCAAAGACTCCAAGAGAGAAGGAAGATGAAGAAGAAGATCGCCCAAGGTTTCAAGAATCGCCAACTCTTCAAGCCGCCACCTTAATTTTTCTCCAAGCTAAAGAAAAACGCCAAAATCTCCACCCTAGCCGATATTACCACTTAAACTTTGGGTTTTTAAATTTTAAACCCATTAATCAATTAATTCAAATAGGGTTTAACCCATTTAACTAATAATTTCGAATTTTAAATCTAATTATTGCAAACCCAATAACCCATGGTTTAAGTGAAAATCCAATATGAATTTAAATTAACATCCAATTAATTACTTCACTTAAGCGCAAATCCAATAAGGATTTAATTAATATCCAATAAGGTCTAATTAATTAACTAATAATTTACAACCCATAAATCCTAATTAATTTATCATGAACAACCAATGATAATTTATCATAAATTAACAACCAATAATCAAATAAATAATCTCTAATTAATTTACAATAAATTAACAACCAAAAATCTCTAGTTAATTAACTATTAACAACCAATACATAGAAAAATATCACAGTCAATAATTTTATTTAAATCCAAATAATGCTTACCAGGACTTAAGATCCTTGGATCTTACAGTCAAGCACAGTTGGATGTGCCTGAGCCGGTAGATCAGGTTACTAAACAACCTGAGGCTCAAATATCACGGGAACCGCGAAGATCGGGAAGGATCCGTCGACAGCCTGAGCGCTATGACGGAGTCTACATCATTGATTATGATGAACCCCTCACTTATGCGGATGCGGTCAGTGGACCGGAGTCAGCTAGATGGCTTGAAGCTATGCGAGCCGAAATGGACTCCATGTCAGATAACCAAGTCTGGGATTTGGTTGATCCGCCTCCGGGAGTAATCCCTATAGGCTGTAAATGGATCTTCAAGAAGAAGATTGACATGGATGGTAACATTGTTACCTATAAAGGCAGGCTAGTTGCGAAAGGTTTCAAACAAATCTACGGGATAGATTATGATGAAACTTTCTCTCCTGTAGCCATGTTTAAGTCTATTCGGATTCTTTTCGCGATAGCAGCATATTACGATTATGAGATCTGGCAGATGGATGTGAAAACAGCTTTCCTTAATAGAAATCTGGATGAGGATGTGTATATGACACAACCTGAAGGTTTCACTAATCCATCAGATCGTCATAAAATATGCAAGTTAAAGAAGTCCATTTATGGACTTAAGCAAGCATCTAGAAGCTGGAATATTCGTTTTGATGAATCAATCTCTGAGTTTGGTTTCATCAAGAACGAGGATGACCCGTGTGTATATAAGAGGTTTAGTGGGAGCGTGATTACTTTCCTAGTCCTCTACGTCGATGATATCTTAATCATTGGAAACGATATTCCTGAAATGCATGCGGTTAAGGCATGGCTAAGGAAATGTTTCCAGATGAAAGATCTAGGAGAAGCAGCCTATGTATTAGGTGTGAAGATCTACAGGGATAGATCTAAGAGGCTTCTCGGGCTGTGCTAGAGTACTTACATCGATAAAGTCCTGGAGAGATTCCATTTAGAGAATTCTAAAAGAGGGTATCTTCCAGTCAGACATGGTCTGAATCTTTCAAGGAGTCAGTGTCCACAAACACAGACTGAGAAAGATGAAATGGACAATACGCCTTATGCTTCGGCTATTGGGTCCATTATGTATGCGATGTTGAGTACTCACCCAGACGTCGCTTACGGGTTAAGCGTGACCAGTCGATTCCAAAGTAATCCAGGTCAGGCACACTGGATTGCGGTCAAGAACATTTTAAAATATCTGCGGAGAACCAAAGATATGTTCTTGATATATGGTGGTCAGGAAGAATTCAGTATAGAAGGATATACTGACGCTTCGTTCCAGTCGGACCAGGATGATTTCCGATCGCAATCAGGCTATGTTTTTAGCTTGAATGGTGGAGCAGTGGTGTGGAAGAGTTTCAAACAGTCAACTGTTGCTGATTCCACAACAGAAGCCGAGTATGTTGCAGCCTCGGAAGCATCCAAGGAGGCAGTGTGGATTCGTAAGTTCGTGAGAGAACTTGGTGTTGTTCCTTCAAGTGTCGATCCTTTGGTTATCTTCTGTGATAACACTGGAGCAATCGCACAAGCAAAGGAACCACGGTCGCACCAGAAGTCCATGTTATCGTTACCGACATTTAAATGAAACCCTTAGGGTCGCAGAATTTGATGATATGGCTTCTTTAAGTCAGATCGTGTGGACTGAATTGTTTGGATTCAGTTTGAAGGGATTTAATCTCTGATTATAAGTGAGATCTGGTCTGATCATGTTTGATTGATTAGGGCTTGAGATCGGTAAGCTTTGATCGAGAGAATGGATGCTAGATCGGTGAGATCAAGAGCATCAGGAGATGAACGGTTAGATCATGAGCCATTTGGTTCATAGAAGGTCTAGACCATGTCTTGGCTTGGCTTGGTTTGATTTTGGTCTTTGAACCAAATCGAATTGAACCAAAGAATGAACCGGTTCACTATGTGAACGCATGGTTCATGAAGGAAAGCGTTTTGGCGTTGGCGAATGGCTTCATGACTTTCCATTTTGGGAAGTCATGTAACGCCACTCTTGATATCGCCTAAATGTTTTTGCTCTCTTGTCTTTGACGTGGCTTGCGATTTTCGTGTGGTGAAGGTGTTCACGACAAGGGGAGAACTCTCGGCCAAGCATCATCTCATCATCCCTACCATTCGAACAAGAACATCTTGGCACTTTTGCTAGCACAAGAGGTGCGCAAGAAGGAAGCCTTCATCATTTGGTGTGTGTCTTCTTTGGAGGAGATCTCTTTTGCTCTCTCTCTTCCAAGACGCCATCCAACACATGGCTTCGGTATGAAATACTTCTCATCCTTAAAAGTTGATCATATATGTATTCATGCAAACGATCTACATGAAACCCTAAAAAATTTCATGCGCCCCCTTCGTTAGGGTTTCATCCCCTTTGCGCTCCCCCTTGAAGGGGACTTTCAGTTCCTTCAAGGAACAAGAAGAAAGGGAAGAAGGGCAAAGCCCCTGTCAAGAACTACAACAAGGCTCTGAAACAAAAGGTTAAGCGGTCGAAGGAATACAGATGTTTCCACTATGGCCAGCTGGGTCACTGGAAAAAGGACTGTAAAGCGCTCCAAGGAGACAAGAAGGGAAGCAATCCTTTCGCTTCTGGCTCAGGTATTTTCGTGACTGAAGTCATGGTATCTTCTTCTTCTATTTCATGGGTGTTGGACACTGCATGTGGAGTTCACATTTGTTCTAATGTACAGGAACTCAAGAGAAGAAGACAGGTGGGACAGCATGAGGTGGACCTACGAGTTGGAAACGGGGCACGGGTTGCTGCTGTTGCTGTAGGAGTTTATTACATCTCATTACCATCTGGACATGTATTGGAACTAGACAATTGTTATTTTGTACCAAGCATAACGAAAAATATTATCTCTATTCCTGCTCTTGTCAGGAAAGGGTTTTCCTTTGAATGCAAGATTTCAAAGTGTTATCTTTCTTTTGATAATATTGTTTATGCTACTGGCTCGATTAACAATGGGTTATTCATGTTGGACATGGAATGTTCTATACAAAATATTGATATTAAGAAAGCCAAGTTTGCTGATGACAGCACCTTGCTATGGCATAGTCGTTTAGGCCATATTAACAAGAAACGCATTAAGCGGTTGCATGATCATGGACTACTGGGATCATTCTCCTGTGAGGAGCTTGATACATGCAAAGCTTGTTTAATGGGTAAAATGACGAAGGCCCCTTTTTCTAACAAAGGTCAAAGGGCTTCAGGTTTACTTGACCTCATTCACAGTGATGTGTGTGGGCCTTTTAGTAAACATGCCAGAGGTGGCTATTCATACTTCATTACCTTTACTGATGATTTCAGTAGGTATGGTTATGTCTATCTTATGAGACATAAAAGTGAATCTTTTGACAAGTTCAAAGAGTTCAAAAATGAAGTACAGAATCAGTTAGGCCGAAATATCAAATCACTCCGCACAGATCGAGGTGGAGAATACTTGAGTCATGAGTTTACTAACTATCTGAAGGAGTGTGGGATTGTCTCACAGCTCACTCCACCAGGAACACCGCAATGGAATGGTGTGTCCGAGAGGAGAAATAGAACCTTACTTGATATGGTTCGCTCTATGATGAGGCAGGCTACTCTACCTTACTCCTTTTGGGGATTTGCACTGGAAACAGCTGCAAAGGTACTAAACCGAGTGCCATCCAAGGCAGTTTCAAAGACTCCATATGAATTATGGTATGGGAAACAGCCGAGCTTGACATTTATTAAGATCTGGGGTTGCGAGGCTTATGTCAAAAAGCTCGCCTCTGGGAAACTGGTGAGCAGATCTGAGAAATGTATCTTTGTCGGTTACCCTAAGGAAACTAAGGGTTATTATTTCTACGATCCCAAAGAGAACAAAGTTTTTGTTGCTCGGACGGCTATTTTTCTTCAGAAGGAATTTCTTCTGCAAGAGGCCAGTGGGAGAGAAATAAACCTGGATGAGAATCCAGAAGAAGGACAAAGTAGTCAAGCACAGTTGGATGTGCATGAGCCAGTAGAACAGGTTATTGAACAACCTGAGGCTCAGATATCACGGGAATCGCGTAGATCGGGAAGGATCCGTCGACAACCTGAGCGCTATGACGGAGTCTACATCATTAATGATGAACCCCTCACTTATGCGGATGCGGTCAGTGGACCGGAATCAGCGAGATGGCTTGAAGCTATGCGAGCCGAAATGGACTCCATGTCAGATAACCAAGTCTGGGATTTGGTTGATCCGCCTCCGGGAGTAATCCCTATAGGCTGTAAATGGATCTTCAAAAAGAAGATTGACATGGATGGTAACGTTGTTACCTATAAAGGCAGGCTAGTTGCGAAAGGTTTCAAACAAATCTACAGGATAGATTATGATGAAACTTTCTCTCCTGTAGCTATGTTCAAGTCTATTTGGATTATTCTTGCGATAGCAGCATATTATGATTATGAGATCTGGCAAATGGATGTGAAGACCGCTTTCCTTAATGGAAAACTAGACGAGGATGTGTATATGACACAACCTGAAGGTTTCATCAATCCATCAGATCGTCATAAAATATGCAAGTTAAAGAAGTCCATTTATGGACTTAAGCAAGCATCAAGAAGCTGGAATATTCGTTTTGATGAATCAATCTGCGTGTTTGGTTTCATCAAGAATGAAGATGACCCGTGTGTATATAAGAGGTTTAGTGGGAGCGTGATTACATTCCTAGTCCTCTACGTCGATGATATCTTAATCATTGGAAACGATATTCCTGAACTACATGCTGTCAAGGCATGGTTAAGAAAATGTTTCCAGATGAAAGATTTGGGAGAAGCAGCCTATGTATTAGGTGTGAAGATCTACAGAGATAGATCTAAGAGGCTTCTCGGGCTGTGCCAGAGTACTTACATCGATAAAGTCCTGGAGAGATTTCATTTAGAAAATTCTAAAAGAGGATATCTTCCAGTCAGACATGGTCTGAATCTTTCAAAGAGTCAATGTCCACAAACACAGACTGAGAAAGATGAAATGGAAAATACGCCTTATGCTTCGGCTATTGGGTCCATTATGTATGCGATGTTGTGTACTCGCCCAGACGTCGCTTACGGGTTAAGCATGACCAGTCGATTCCAAAGTAATCCAGGTCAGGCACACTGGATTGCTGTCAAGAACATTTTGAAATATCTTCGGAGGACCAAAGATATATTTTTGATTTATGGAGGTGAGTAAGAACTCAGTATTGAAGGATATACTGACGCTTCGTTCCAATCTGACCAGGATGATTTCCGATCGCAATCAGGCTATGTTTTTAGCTTGAATGGAGGTGCAGTGGTGTGGAAAAGTTTCAAACAGTCAATTGTTGCTGATTCCACGACAGAAGCCGAGTATGTTGCAGCCTCGGAAGCATCCAAGGAGGCAGTGTGGATTCGTAAGTTCGTTCAGGAACTTGGTGTTGTTCCTTCGAGTGCAGATCCATTGGTTATCTTCTGTGATAACACTGGAGCAATAGCACAAGCAAAGGAACCACGGTCGCACCAGAAGTCCAAGCACATACAGAGAAGGTTTCACTTGATCCGGGAGATCATTGATCGTGGCGAGATCAAAGTCTGCAAGGTTCATACAGACGACAATCTGGCTGACCCGCTTACAAAGCCTCTGGCGCAGCAGAAGCATGAGAAGCACTGTAATAATATGGGTTTGAGATTTCTAAACCATTAGATTAAGTGCAAGTGGGAGATTGTTGGGGTATGCCCTTAAGGCTAATGTTTGAGGCCTTGGGATTATTTCAGTATCATGTATAAACTCTATGTTTATAAAGGCAATGGTTGTTATTCAGGTTGTTACATTATCTGCTGCAATGCGTATACTTCTGAATAATGTCTCGGTGCTGTTCAGCTAGGCTGATATGCAGTATTGTCCTTAGTCGAGATATCTTGGTGAACATGAGACAACCTTGATATGATTGAGACTAATATGTGTTCTAATCTTATAGGATGCTTCGAGCATGGAATAAGATGTAGACTCATGGGTACATTGGATGTACTGGACAGACCCTACTAGGATATTCAATTGCTTGTCACAATGTGAATAATCCTTGTATGCAAACAAGTAGCATGTGTCCTCTGACTTGAGATCACTTGTGTTTCTAAATGATGATTGGCATTGTTTTGAGGTAGTTCAATATCATTTGAAACATAATGATTATAGACTATTTTGGATAATGAGCATGAGTCATGTTAGGGCACTAGTGATAGATATAGGATTGCCGTCTCCTTGTTTTAGGAGTGTGATGTTCTGAAGGGGCCCCCTGGATGAGATGGTTGAGAAAGTGTATGGCCATACCCAGATGACTATGTTCATCTGATCTGATCACTCTCATCATATTGGAGTTACAGGCTTGACACGCTTGTCCAATAAGAACATCCAGTGGCAAAGGAAACATGTATGCCTAGTGAAGTGGATTCACACTTGTGCTGTTGTTTGGGTGTAGTCTTGGAAGACTCTTTCCTTTATATCGGGAGACAGTGATGTGTTGCTAGATACCCCTCACTGATCGTGATAACGTGAGTTATCGTTACCGACATTTGAAGGAAACCCTTAGGGTCGCACAATTTGATGATATGGCTTACTTAAGTCAGATCGTGTGGACTGAATTGTTTTGGTTCAGTTTAAAGGGATTTAAACTCTGATTGTAAGTGAGATCAGGTCTGATCATGTTTGATTGATTAGGGTTTGAGATCGGTAAGCTTCAATCGAGAGTGTTGATGCTAGATCGGTGAGATCAAGAACATCAAGAGATGAACGGTTAGATCTTGAACCATTTGGTTCAATGAGATCTAGACCATGGCTTGGGCTGATTTGATTTGGTTTTTGAACCAAATGCAATTGGATCGAATTGATTTGAACCGGTTCACATAAGTGAACGCATGGTTCAAAGCTTGTAGGCGTTTTGGTCGGTTTTGATGTCGTGGGCACATGGCTACATGTCTTTCTATTTTTGGAAAGTCATAAATGCCACTTCCCTCAACGCCTCAACGCCTCAACGCTCGCTTCTTCCTCTTGACGCCCCCTCTCTCGTGTAGTGAAGATCTTCACGCCTTGAAGAGGATTCGGCCAAGCTAGAGCTCTCATCCTATTCCCTTCCATTCGACAAGGATACTTTGAAGAGCTTTGCTAGCACAAAGGATTCAAAGGAGCAAGTCATCTTCACCTTGTGTGCGTCACTTTTGGAGAAGAAGCACACGCATCTTTCTCTTCCAAGTCGCCATCTAAGCAATGGCAATGGTATGAATCCTTTTCATCTATATAAGGTATTGAAAGTTGATCATATGAGATATATAAATCGATCTATGAAACCCTAACATCCCTTGCGAAACTTTGATATGCGCCCCCTTTGGGTTTCACCCCCCTTTGAAAAGGGACTTACAATTGGTATCAGAGCATAGGTTTTATGTATGTTCATATGGTTGATTTGTGATCCATGTTAGCGCTTAAGTATAGTTCTATATGTAAGTTTTCATTAAGTTTACGCATGTTAACTTAGATGAAGCTTTCTTACAATATTGCGCATGTTGAAAGTTGTTTTTACCTAAAAAGGATTCATACATGACCACGCCTCATGTTGCTAAACTTGGAGTGAACGCATCACACGTTAAGGCTTTGCTAATTTTAGATAGCATGTTGCTAAACGTGACCACGCCTCATGTCGCTTCTCTTCATGCCCTATTGTCGCCTCTTGCCTCTGGCTCTCGACACTCTCGTGTGGTGAAGAGGGTTGACGACAAGGAGAGGTCTCGGCCAAGCAATCAAGTCATCTCATCCCTTCCATTCAACAAGGATTCTTGGAGAACTTTGCTAGCACAAAGATCAACAAAGAGTAGGCGATCACATCTTGTGTGCGCATCTTTTGGAGGAGATCCCTTTCGATCTCTGTTTCCAAGGCGCTATCCAAAGCAATGGCGATGGTATGACTCCTTTACGATGTATACATGTTTTAGTTGATCATATGACATACATGCTATCGATCTAGAAGCCCTAGCTTCTGCTGCAAAAATTTATATATGCGCCTATTTAGGGTTTCGCCACCCCCCCCCCCTTAGGGACTTTCACCACGAGCGTGGCCGTGGCCATGGCGTCGTTTGCGTCCCTAGATTCTTGTGTCACGGGCATGACTGGACACACGGCTTGGCCGTGCTTAGGTCTGGGAAGCTCTGTTTGCGCCAAAAATCTGGCTGCCTTATCCCCACGTCCTGGGGAGTTGCCTTCCAGGGGGTTTGGGCCATCCCCAAGTAGGCTCATGGGCTCGTTTGCTCCTGCATTACCCTCCATATTTGTACAAATATGAGCTCCACATGCGGTATCCAATACCCATGACATAGAAGTAGAAAGGTTAACTTCAGTAACATAAATACCTGAGCATGAAGATGAAGCCTTGCCTCTCTTCTTCACATTCTGAAGTCGGACTATGTCCTTTATCATATGAGGTGGTCCTCCACATGAGTAGCACTTGTTATTCCTGACTCTTTCCATCTTTATTTTCAATGTCTTAGTTAAGCCTTTCGGCTCAACACATTGAATGTCTACTTAGGAGGGTTAAGCTCAACCAATTCATCAAAGAGCTGCCTTAGATTAGAAATAATCTCAAAGGTACTTTTAGATTTATATTGCCCTCTTAACACGGGTGACATGTTAGTTAGCATCAAATTAGCAACCTCCAAAGTATCAGCCTGATGCTTATCATAAGCATGTTGGGAAACCCCGGGGACATTTTACAATTTTCAGAGTCATGGACATACATTTTACGCAGCGGAAGAATGTCCCCGAAACAAGCCAGTCCCAAAAACCCAGTGAAGATCTTGAAAGTCCCTTAAGCAAGGGGGGAGGTGTCGAAACCCTAATGGCGCATATGATAAAACCTTTTGCAGCGGAAAGGGTTTCTGGATCGATGCATGCAGTATGATCAACTTTAACTTGCATACAAGAGAATCGATTCTTACCAGTGCCATTGCTTGGATGGCGTCTAGGAAGCAGAGAGTCAAGCGCTTCTCCTCCAAATGGTGCGCACACAAGATGGATGTTGGCTTCTCCTTGTCGAACCTTGTGCTAGCAAGGATCTCCAAGTGTCCTTGTCGAATGGAAGGGAAGTTGAGATGATGTCTCGCTTGAGCAAACTCTCTCCAAGACGTGAACAAAAACTTCCACACGAGAGCAAGCGACGAGAATAGGAGAGGGGCGACAAGAGATGCGTTCCACTCAAAACGTGGAGGCGTGGCTACTAAAAATAGCTAGCCTTACTCTCTCATGCGATCATACGTTCATGTACCCACGAACCAATCGCATTTTTCTCTCCTCATTGAACCATGTGCTCACATAATGAGTTGGTTCATTTTTGGGTTGGTTCAAAGACCAATTAACCCAAGCGATTTGGTCTAGATCATATTAACCCTAAGGTTCAAGATCTAACCGTTCATCTCTTGATGCTTCTGATCTCACCGATCTAGCATCCATTCTCTCGATCGAAGCTTACCGATCTCAAGCCCTAATCAATCAAACATGATCAGATCAGATCTCACTTACAATCAGAGATTAAATCCCTTTAAACTGAACCAAAACAATTCAGTCCACACGATCTGACTTAAGTAAGCCATATCATCAAATTGTGCGACCCTAAGGGTTTCCTTTAAATGTCGGTAACGATAACTTACGTTATCACGATCAGTGAGGGGTATCTAGCAACACATCACTATCTCCCGATATAAAGGAAAGAGTCTTCCAAGACTACACCCAAACCACAGCACAAGTGTGAATCAACTCACTAGGCATACATGTTTCCTTTGCCACTGGATGTTCTTTATTGGACAAGCGTGTCAAGCCTGTAACTCCAATATGATGAGAATGATTAGATCAGATGAACATAGTCATCTGGGTATGGCCATACACTTTCTCAATCATCTCATCCAGGGGGCCCCTTTAGAACATCACACTCCAAACAAGGAGACGGCAATCCTATGTCTATCACTAGCACCCTAACATGACTCATGCTCATCATTCAAGA
Organism: Costus lasius; assembly: GCA_027563935.2. Taxonomy (NCBI): domain Eukaryota; kingdom Viridiplantae; phylum Streptophyta; class Magnoliopsida; order Zingiberales; family Costaceae; genus Costus; species Costus lasius. The sequence continues at coordinate 47,897,098 of CM050446.2, forward strand.
TAGTCTATATCCATTATGTTTCAAATGATATTGAACTACCTCAAAACAATGCCAGTCATCATTTAGAAACACAAGTGATCTCAAGTCAGAGGAAGTATGCCACTTGTTCGCATACAAGGATTATTCACATTGTGACAAGCAATTGAATATCCTAGTAGGGTCTGTCCAGTACATCCAATGCACCCATGATTCTACATCTTATTCCATGCTCGAAGCATCCTATAAGATTAGAACACACATTAGTCTCAATCATATCAAGGCTGTCTCATGTTCACCAAGATATCTCGACTAAGGACAAAAGTGCATGTCAGCCAAGCTGAACAGCATTGAGACATTATTCAGAAGTATACATATGACAGCAGATAATGCAACAACCTGAATAACAACAATTGCCTTTATAAACAAAGAGTTTATGTAAGATCCAAGGATCTTAAGTCCTGGTAAGCATTATTGTTGAATTAAATAAAATTATTGACTGTGATATTTTATTAGGATTCAAGTAAAATTTATTGATTGTTAGTTATTTGATTTGTGATTGGTTGTCAATTTATTGTAAATTAATTAGAGGTTATTTGTTTGATTATTGGCTGTTAATTTATGATAAATTATTATTAGTTGTTCATGATAAATTAATTAGGATTTATGGGTTGTAAGTTGTAAGTTAATTAATTTGAAATTATTGGTTAATTAATTAGATCTTATTGGTTAATTAAATCCTTATTGGATGTTAATTAAATCCTTAATGGATTTCGTTAAGTGAAGGGTTAGTGGATGTTAAATTAATTAGTTAACTAACTTATTGGATATTGGTTTAACTCTTATTGGACTTTCACTTAAACTAAGGGATTATTGGGTTAATGGGTTAGACCCTTTTGAATTAATTGGTTAGAGGGTTAAACATTAAAAACCGAAACTTAAGTGGGTAATTTCGGTTAGGGTGGAGACTTTGGCGATTTTTTTGGCTTGAAGAAAACTTGGGCGACGGCTAAGGAGGAGTGGGCGATTCTTGGAGGCGAAAATTTCTTCTTCCTCTTCCTTTTCTTCCTTTGGCCGGCATCTTGGTGTTGGAGGTGTTCCTTGTCAATTGTTGGCGTCTTCCTAGGAGCATTCCAAGGTCTTAGACGAATTCTTGTGGAAGTTTTCACCTTGGTATTTTCGGTTTAGGAGGTGAGTGGAATGTCTTATTTGATCTATTAGTTTGGTTGTGTTTGTGAATTGATACAATTGAATTATTGGAATTTTTATCATGTTAAAACCGAAACTCAAGATGTATTTTTCATGTAAACCAAATTCAAGATGTTCTTCATGGGAACCGAATCTTTGATAATTACTCATGATAATCCAAAATTTTGATGATTTTCCTTATGAAATCCGAAAGTTGATAACATGAAATTTAAGGTATTTTATAGGAATTTTGGTAGCCTTAAATCATTGAATTTTGGGTATGAAATTCTTGTTAATTATGGTTAAACCGAAATTGATGTTTGTAGTTAACATGAAAACCGAAATCTTGATGTTCTTGATAATTGTTTATGAAAACCGAAATTGATGTTTGTAATTAACATGAAAACCGAAACCTTGATGACCTTGATAATGGTCTATGAAAACCGAATCTTGGTATTTGTAGTTAATATGTTACATGTGGTAATTTGTAAAGTAATTTATGTGAATACATGTTTTAGTTTTGTTAATTTTATGGATAGTTTGTATGATCTCATGTTTTGGTTTTATGTTAATTTTTATGGATGCTTGTTAACTGAATTATTGAGAAATTGTTTGAGAAAACTTGAGTGATAACATAGCAAAATTTGATTAAACTTATCAGCATGAAATCTAAGGACTACACTATATCATGTGATATTCGAATATGAAATATTATGTATTTATTATGTGATTTGTGGGTCATGTGAATTTTTAACAATATATGTGATCTTGTGAATTTTGAACAATATGTGTGATTATGTGAATTTGGAAAAATTATAGGTTATGTGAATTTGGAAAATTATGTGATTATGTGATGGTTAGGACTAAGGCTAGGTGTAACTATGAACTCAAGGGGATAGTCCTTATGTGTTATGTTAAGGGTTTGAATTTCAGCCCTGTATTGTGATATGTGAGGAGGTTGATGTTCAGCCTGCCTATTATGATTATTGTGATGGGGGTTGATGTTCAGCCTGCCCGATGTGATTTTTGTGATGACTATCCTAGAGTCTAGTTGACACTTAGGAGTCCACCTTTGCGAAATATGTTCACCTATGTGAAATATGAAATAAGATGTGTCTGTTGTCCAGTAGGAACCTTTTGGGAGAACGGGATTTGACCCAAAGTGCCATGTCTTGGTCAGACAGGGGCCACCTCTTGATGTCATTTCTCTTTTATGTGCTGGAGTAATATAAGACCCAAAGTGCCATGTCTTGATCAGACAGGGGCCACCTCTTGATGTCGTTACTCTTTATGTGATGGGGTGATATAAGACCCAAAGTGCCATGTCTTGATCAGACAAGGGCCACCTCTTGATGTCGTCACTCTGATGTGTTATGGGGTGAGGGACCAAAGTGCCACGTCGTGACCTGGCGGGGGCCACCTCTTGATTCCACTCACTATCCATGTTTATGTGTTGCATGCGGCTCCCAGTGCTTTGGCCAAGCCGGGTTAGACCATATTGGTCACTACTGAATATGCTGGACAACTAGGTTGATTATGTGTTGGTGTGTATAGTGGTTTAGAGTATAACTCTAGAACCTGAGTTTGTAAACTTAAGTTGTTATGTGTATAGTTGGTTTAAAATATATGGGTTTAATTGGGTTAGAGTAAAATTCTAAAACCTGAGTTTGTGAACATGAATTTGTTATATGCTAGTTGTACATATGACTGCCTATATGATTTCTGTTTCTTTATTTGGTTATATGTTGACATAATGTTCTGTTAAATGTTTTTAAAAAAAAATAATCTGCATATATATATTTTGAATGTATGTCATGGATGGTCGATTTAGACTATCCACTCACTGGGCTGTGTAGCTCACCCCTCACTATTTTCAGGCATAGAGCAGGGGCGCATGCCTTGAGTGCATTGGCGTGGATATTATGTTTGCTGCTTAAGAACTTTTATGCTAAAATTTTCTGGGGCCGGTTGTGGCTAAACCATATGATTTATATGAACTATGTGAACCATGTGAACTATGTGAAATTGTGTTGCCAGTTATGGCAGTCTTGTGAATTTGATTTTTGTGTCACCGCGGGCTTCAGCCTGGTTTCGGTGTTTGGTATGGGTTTATAAAATCGATTTTGTGATTTTGTTTTGATTTTCGGCTTGTTGTACATCCTATGAAATCGGTTTTGATACAACTGTAACTTGCATATGTCTAGTGCAAGTATTGCGTGGTGGTAGGTACCCTTATGAGATTTATGAGATTTATGAGATTTATGAGATTCGAGTTTTATGAATTGTGTTTCAAGGATTTTATATGATATGAATTACGAAAATTTTTCAGATCGTGTTTTTCTTGAACTCGGTTTTACCTAGCATATGATCGATCTTATATGAAACATCCTGTTTCTTTTATGAAATGAGCCATTTGTTTGGGGTTAAGAATGTGGGATGTTACAGAATGGTATCAGAGGAGTTGGCTAGCTAAAACTTAGTTTGGGGGAAAACATGTTTGTGTATTGCTAGACACCTAATAGGTTTATGATTGTTTGCCTGACTATGATATGTGTGTGACTATGATATGCGTGTGTAGGCATTTAAGATGGTGCGAACCAGAGGAAATGCTAGTGATGAGGGCGAGCAGACCCCGAACCTCACGAGAACTATTGAGGCTCTGACTGGCATGGTTCAGCAACAAGGTGCTATGATAGAAAGGCAAGCTCAGATGCTGCAGCAGCAGCAGACTCAACACCAAGAAGCACAACAGCAGCACTTGCAGCAGCTGACTCAAGAGAGACCCCAGACTACTACTCGAGCAGTGGGGGATGACTCTCAGGAGGGCGCTCACAGGCGCTATGCTTCACTTGTGAGTGAATTCCAGAAACTGGGTCCCAGCTCTTTTTATGGGGGCTCAGAATCCAGTAATGCAGAGAACTGGCAGTTGTGCTTGGAAAAGATTTTCCAAGTCATGCGCTGCTCAGATGAGGATAAGTTATGTCTGGCCACCTATATGATGCGTGCTGACGCAGATGAGTGGTGGAAAGGCGTAGTGAGACTTGCCGAAGAAAGACATGAGACTGTAGATTGGCCTTACTTCTTGTCTCGATTTAACGAGAAGTACTTCCCAGATAGCTTGGTTAGGGACCGAGAGGTGGAATTTATTCATCTGGAGCAGGGTGATATGACAGTGGACCAGTATGAATTACAGTTCACGAAATTGGGAAAGTATGCTCCTCATCTGATAAACACTGAAAAGAGGAGAGCTACCAAGTTTCTCAGAGGTCTCAGATGGGACATTAGAGAGCAGGTTGGTGCTCAACACTTGGAGACCTATGTTGAAACTGTTGGGCGAGCGCGCACCATTGAGAGGTATATATCTGAGAGGAGTTCTCATGTTGCCGTGACAGTCGTTCCTGCAGCTGAGGCGGCGGTTCCTCAGCATGGCAGTGGCGGCAAGGGTAAGAAATACCCTAGGCATAAAGATTACAAGAAGAGCAGGTATAAGCCTTACTCCTACAAGGCACCGCAGCAGTCCAGGGATGCACCGCAGCAGTTCAGCGATGCCAGGGATGCAAGAAACGGTATCACTTGTAGTTATTGTGGGCTCAGGGGACATCTAGTGAAAGACTGCCATAGGAAGAATGGTATATGCTTCAGGTGTAAGAAACCAGGGCACATGGCTAAGGATTGCAAAGAACCTGAGATGCAACCTAGAGGCGCAGATAAGCCTACGGTCCAGACTAGAGTGTATGCTGTGGCTGAGAAGGATACACGAGCTTCCCGATCCGTCGTGGAAGGTACTTTATTCGTATTTGATCAGTTAGCCCGCATATTATTTGACCCTGGTGCAAATTTATCTTTTGTATCTGTTAAGTTTGCTGCATGTTTACCTGTTGTACCTAAGATGCTAGATTATGTTGTGTCTGTGAGTACTCCCTTAGGAAAATCATTATCTACAGATACTGTTTGTGCTGACTGTGTAGTACATGTAGAGAGTTATGAGTTTCTGGTAGATCTAATCCTCCTAGACATGCAAGACTATGATGTCATTCTAGGTATGGACTGGTTGTCTTCGCATCATGCCTCTGTGGATTGCTTTGAGAAAGTGATCACTTTGAATATGCTTGATGGGAATCGGATTTTTGTGAGAGGTCTAGTGTCAGACCAAGGACCACATGTGATATCTTTCCTGCAGGCCAGGAAGTTACTTGCTAGTGGGTGCAAGGGTTATCTTGCACATGTTAAGGTGCAGGATGATTCTACTTCTGATCTGACTCAGATGGCGGTGGTGAAAGAATTTCCTGATGTGTTCTCTGAAGAATTTTCAGGCTTGCCACCAATTAGAGAAGTGGAGTTTGGCATTGAGTTGGCGCCAGGTACGGCACCTATCTCCAGAGCTCCTTATCGTATGGCTACTTCAGAGTTGGCCGAGCTTAAGAAACAACTGGAGGAATTGTTAGAGAAAGGGTATATTCGGCCTAGTGCTTCACCTTGGGGAGCGCCAGTGTTATTTGTGAAGAAAAAAGATGGAACCCTGAGGATGTGTATAGACTACAGGCAGCTTAACCAAGTGACTATCAAGAATAAGTATCCTCTTCCCAGAATTGATGATCTATTTGATCAATTACAGGGAGCGACAGTGTTCTCTAAGATTGATCTGAGATCAGGGTATTATCAGCTTAGGGTCAAGGATGAGGATATATTTAAGACTGCTTTCAGGACCAGGTATGGGCATTTCGAATTTTTAGTTATGCCTTTTGGACTGACGAATGCACCAGCTGTCTTCATGGATTTGATGAACAGGGTATTCCATGAGTTGCTTGACTCTTGTGTGGTGGTCTTTATAGACGATATATTGGTGTACTCTCAGACTACCTCAGATCATGTCAGTGATTTGCGCAGAGTATTGGAGATCTTGAGGAAGAACCGATTATATGCCAAGGCTAGTAAGTGTGAATTCTGGCTAGAAAAGATTAGTTTCCTTGGGCATGTGATTTCTGGTCAGGGGGTGTCTGTGGATCCAGTTAAAGTGCAAGCCATTCTTAATTGGGGAAGACCGACTAGTGCTACTGAGATCAGGAGTTTCCTGGGTTTAGCAGGTTACTACCGGAGATTTGTTGAGGGATTCTCCAAGTTGGCGGGTCCTTTAACTAAATTAACCAGAAAGGAGGCCAAGTTTATTTGGGATGATAAGTGTGAAGAGAGTTTTCAAGAGCTGAAAAGGAGATTGACTAGTATACCGATCCTCATTATACCTAGTGATGGGGAAAGGTTTACTGTTTATACAGATGCTTCTGGCAAAGGGTTGGGTTGTGTCTTGATGCAGAAGGGTTCTGTAGTAGCCTATGCTTCGAGACAACTGAAGGAGTATGAATTGAACTACCCTACTCATGATTTAGAGTTGGCGGCCGTAGTCTTTGCTTTGAAGATATGGCGTCACTATTTGTTGGGTCAGGAGTTTGATCTGTTCACTGATCACCAGAGTCTCAAGTATATCTTCACTCAGAAGGACTTGAACATGAGACAGAGAAGATGGATGGAGTTGATCAAAGACTATGACTTCTCTATTCAGTATCAGGCTGGAAAGGCCAATGTGGTGGCGGATGCTCTGAGCAGACATCCAGTTACTTCAGTAGCTGCTTTAAGAGTCAGTGAGTGGCGGTTACTGCAGGAGTTCAGAGATCTCAGGATCAGTGTTTCTCCTAAAGTTCAGTCTGGTTATGTGGCTTTTCTCAGAGTACAGTCTGCTCTGTTGCAGAAGATCAGAGATCAGCAGTCTGTGGATCCGAGATTAGTTCAGATCAGGGATAGTCTGGTTGATGGCGCAGTTCAGGATTTTAGCCTGTCTGATGATGGTATTATTCGGTTTCGTGGAAGGGTATGTGTCCCTGAGGAACCGAGCTTGAGGAAAGAAATATTGGAGGACAGCCATAACTCCAAATATTCTCTACATCCTGGTGTGACTAAGATGTATCAGGACCTCAAGAAAAGTTTTTGGTGGCCGGGTATGAAGAAAGAAGTGTTTGATTTTGTCTCTAGGTGTTTAACCTGTCAGACTGTAAAGGCTGAACACCAGAAGCCTGGTGGTTTGTTGCAGCCTCTTCCTATTCCTGAGTGGAAGTGGGAATGCATCAGCATGGATTTTGTATGTGGTTTGCCCAGAACTAGATTGGGTCATGATGCTATTTGGGTGATTGTTGATAGACTTACTAAATCAGCCCATTTTCTTCCGATCAAGATGAATTATTCTCTAGAGAGACTGGCTAGATTATATATTGATGAGATAGTCAGACTGCATGGAGTTCCGGTTGATATTGTGTCTGATAGGGACTCTCGATTTTTGTCCAAATTTTGGAAGAGTTTACAGGAGGGTTTGGGTACTAAGTTGAGTTTTAGTACAGCATACCATCCTCAGTCTGATGGCCAGACGGAGCGTACTATACAGACTCTAGAAGATTTGTTGAGAGCCTATGTGGTTGATTGGAGTTCTGAGTGGAACCGGGATCTATCTTTGATAGAGTTCACTTATAATAACAGTTTCCACTCTAGTATTCAGATGGCTCCTTATGAGGCTTTGTATGGGAGAAGGTGTAGGACTCCCTTGTGTTGGGAAGAAACTGGTGACAGGATGATTTTGAGATCCGATGCAGTTCAAGAGACTACTGATAAAGTCAGAGAGATCCAGGATAAGTTGAAAATTGCTCGGGACAGACAGAAGAGTTATGCTGATGACCGTCGTCGTCCTTTGGAGTTTATGGTAGGAGACCATGTGTTCTTGAAGGTGTCGCCTACTAAGGGTGTTATGAGATTTGGCAAAAAGGGCAAGTTGAGCCCTAGGTTTGTAGGCCCTTTTGATATTATTGAGAGAGTAGGTCCAGTGGCTTACCGATTGGCTTTACCTTCTGCTATGGATCATGTGCATAATGTGTTCCATGTCTCTGTTTTGAGGAAATATCATCCTGATCCATCTCATGTGTTGGAGTTGGAACCTCTTCAGATTCAGAGTGACTTGACATTCGAGGAAAGACCTCTCCGGATTGTGGATAGAAAGGATAAAGTCCTGTTGAACAAGACCATACCTTTGGTAAAGGTTATCTGGGGGAATCAGTCGGTTGAGGAGGCGACTTGGGAGACTGAAGCTGATATGAGGAAAAATTATGCTTACCTCTTTGATGATATGGATGCTGAGCTTTAGAGGACTAAAGCTTTATAAGGAGGGAGGAATGTAAGATCCAAGGATCTTAAGTCCTGGTAAGCATTATTGTTGAATTAAATAAAATTATTGACTGTGATATTTTATTAGGATTCAAGTAAAATTTATTGATTGTTAGTTATTTGATTTGTGATTGGTTGTCAATTTATTGTAAATTAATTAGAGGTTATTTGTTTGATTATTGGCTGTTAATTTATGATAAATTATTATTAGTTGTTCATGATAAATTAATTAGGATTTATGGGTTGTAAGTTGTAAGTTAATTAATTTGAAATTATTGGTTAATTAATTAGATCTTATTGGTTAATTAAATCCTTATTGGATGTTAATTAAATCCTTAATGGATTTCGTTAAGTGAAGGGTTAGTGGATGTTAAATTAATTAGTTAACTAACTTATTGGATATTGGTTTAACTCTTATTGGACTTTCACTTAAACTAAGGGATTATTGGGTTAATGGGTTAGACCCTTTTGAATTAATTGGTTAGAGGGTTAAACATTAAAAACCGAAACTTAAGTGGGTAATTTCGGTTAGGGTGGAGACTTTGGCGATTTTTTTGGCTTGAAGAAAACTTGGGCGACGGCTAAGGAGGAGTGGGCGATTCTTGGAGGCAAAAATTTCTTCTTCCTCTTCCTTTTCTTCCTTTGGCCGGCATCTTGGTGTTGGAGGTGTTCCTTGTCAATTGTTGGCGTCTTCCTAGGAGCATTCCAAGGTCTTAGACGAATTCTTGTGGAAGTTTTCACCTTGGTATTTTCGGTTTAGGAGGTGAGTGGAATGTCTTATTTGATCTATTAGTTTGGTTGTGTTTGTGAATTGATACAATTGAATTATTGGAATTTTTATCATGTTAAAACCGAAACTCAAGATGTATTTTTCATGTAAACCAAATTCAAGATGTTCTTCATGGGAACCGAATCTTTGATAATTACTCATGATAATCCAAAATTTTGATGATTTTCCTTATGAAATCCGAAAGTTGATAACATGAAATTTAAGGTATTTTATAGGAATTTTGGTAGCCTTAAATCATTGAATTTTGGGTATGAAATTCTTGTTAATTATGGTTAAACCGAAATTGATGTTTGTAGTTAACATGAAAACCGAAATCTTGATGTTCTTGATAATTGTTTATGAAAACCGAAATTGATGTTTGTAATTAACATGAAAACCGAAACCTTGATGACCTTGATAATGGTCTATGAAAACCGAATCTTGGTATTTGTAGTTAATATGTTACATGTGGTAATTTGTAAAGTAATTTATGTGAATACATGTTTTAGTTTTGTTAATTTTATGGATAGTTTGTATGATCTCATGTTTTAGTTTTATGTTAATTTTTATGGATGCTTGTTAACTGAATTATTGAGAAATTGTTTGAGAAAACTTGAGTGATAACATAGCAAAATTTGATTAAACTTATCAGCATGAAATCTAAGGACTACACTATATCATGTGATATTCGAATATGAAATATTATGTATTTATTATGTGATTTGTGGGTCATGTGAATTTTTAACAATATATGTGATCTTGTGAATTTTGAACAATATGTGTGATTATGTGAATTTGGAAAAATTATAGGTTATGTGAATTTGGAAAATTATGTGATTATGTGATGGTTAGGACTAAGGCTAGGTGTAACTATGAACTCAAGGGGATAGTCCTTATGTGTTATGTTAAGGGTTTGAATTTCAGCCCTGTATTGTGATATGTGAGGAGGTTGATGTTCAGCCTGCCTATTATGATTATTGTGATGGGGGTTGATGTTCAGCCTGCCCGATGTGATTTTTGTGATGACTATCCTAGAGTCTAGTTGACACTTAGGAGTCCACCTTTGCGAAATATGTTCACCTATGTGAAATATGAAATAAGATGTGTCTGTTGTCCAGTAGGAACCTTTTGGGAGAACGGGATTTGACCCAAAGTGCCATGTCTTGGTCAGACAGGGGCCACCTCTTGATGTCATTTCTCTTTTATGTGCTGGAGTAATATAAGACCCAAAGTGCCATGTCTTGATCAGACAGGGGCCACCTCTTGATGTCGTTACTCTTTATGTGATGGGGTGATATAAGACCCAAAGTGCCATGTCTTGATCAGACAGGGGCCACCTCTTGATGTCGTCACTCTGATGTGTTATGGGGTGAGGGACCAAAGTGCCACGTCGTGACCTGGCGGGGGCCACCTCTTGATTCCACTCACTATCCATGTTTATGTGTTGCATGTGGCTCCCAGTGCTTTGGCCAAGCCGGGTTAGACCATATTGGTCACTACTGAATATGCTGGACAACTAGGTTGATTATGTGTTGGTGTGTATAGTGGTTTAGAGTATAACTCTAGAACCTGAGTTTGTAAACTTAAGTTGTTATGTGTATAGTTGGTTTAAAATATATGGGTTTAATTGGGTTAGAGTAAAATTCTAAAACCTGAGTTTGTGAACATGAATTTGTTATATGCTAGTTGTACATATGACTGCCTATATGATTTCTGTTTCTTTATTTGGTTATATGTTGACATAATGTTCTGTTAAATGTTTTTAAAAAAAAATAATCTGCATATATATATTTTGAATGTATGTCATGGATGGTCGATTTAGACTATCCACTCACTGGGCTGTGTAGCTCACCCCTCACTATTTTCAGGCATAGAGCAGGGGCGCATGCCTTGAGTGCATTGGCGTGGATATTATGTTTGCTGCTTAAGAACTTTTATGCTAAAATTTTCTGGGGCCGGTTGTGGCTAAACCATATGATTTATATGAACTATGTGAACCATGTGAACTATGTGAAATTGTGTTGCCAGTTATGGCAGTCTTGTGAATTTGATTTTTGTGTCACCGCGGGCTTCAGCCTGGTTTCGGTGTTTGGTATGGGTTTATAAAATCGATTTTGTGATTTTGTTTTGATTTTCGGCTTGTTGTACATCCTGTGAAATCGGTTTTGATACAACTGTAACTTGCATATGTCTAGTGCAAGTATTGCGTGGTGGCAGGTACCCTTATGAGATTTATGAGATTTATGAGATTTATGAGATTTATGAGATTCGAGTTTTATGAATTGTGTTTCAAGGATTTTATATGATATGAATTACGAAAATTTTTCAGATCGTGTTTTTCTTGAACTCGGTTTTACCTAGCATATGATCGATCTTATATGAAACATCCTGTTTCTTTTATGAAATGAGCCATTTGTTTGGGGTTAAGAATGTGGGATGTTACAGTTTATACATGATACTGATGCAATCCCAAGGCCTCAAACATTAGCCTTAAGGGCATACCCCAACAATCTCCCACTTGCACTTAATCTAATGGTTGAGAAATCTCAAACCCATATTTTGTAAGATCCAAGGATCTTAAGTCTTGGTAAGTATTATTTTTTTGATTTAAATAAAATCATTGGCAGTTATATATTATTCTTGATTTAAATAAAACCATTGACTATGAATATTACGTTAAGCAGTATTAATTAACTGGCTTATTGATTGTTAATTTATAATTATTTGATTAGAGTTAATTTATAATTTATTGGTTCTTAATTTGTAATTAATTAATTAGAATTCATTGGTTGTTAATTTGTAATTAATTAAATCCTTATTGGATTTTCGTTAAGTGAATGGTTAAATGGTTAGTTAATGGTTAAATTAATTAGTTAATTATGAGTTATTGGGTTTGCGCTAATTGGGTTTAAAATTCAAATTTATTAGTTAAATGGGTTAAACCCTTTTGAATTAATTGGTTAGCGGGTTAAACATTAAAAACCGAAATTTAAATTTTTAAGGGGTTTAGCGACTAGGGTAAAGAGGTTGGCGTTTTTGTTGGCTTGGAAGAACCTTGGGCGACGGCTTGAAAGAACTTGGCGATTTCCTTGAAGGCTTGGACGATCTTCTTCTTCCTTCTTCCTTGGCCGGCTTTCTTGGGTGCTTGTTGGCGTCTATCTAGAAGCATTTCAAGCCCTTAGACGATTTGTTGTGGAAGATTGTTCACCTTAGTGTTCACGGTTAAGAGGTGAGTGGAGTGTCTATTCGATTCTATCTATTTGGTTGTGTTAGATAATACATGTAATTGTTTGACATGTAATTGTTTGAAAACCTTACCATGTTGAAAACCGAATTTTGCAAAGGTGAATATACCATGTTGAAAACCGAATTTTGCAAAGGTGAATATATCTCATGAAAACCGAAACTTGTAGCTTGAAATTTAAGGTTTTTATAGGGAATTTTGGTAGCATTAAATCATTGATTTTTGAGTATGAAATTCTTGTTAACTAGGTATTTTATAGGGAATTTTGGTAACATTAAATCATTGATTTTTGGTAGCATGAAAATCTTGTTAACTAAGGTTAATATTTGAAGTAGATATTATGCTAGAAACCGTGGGCTATATGTGTTGTATTTTAGTCCTGTGATAATGTATTCTTAAATGGTTAATTAGGGTTTAAATTTAAGTAGTTAGTATGTTGGTCATTGTGGAACCGTGGGCTATATATATATGTTGTATTTTAATCCTATGTTAAATTTTTGAATGCCCTGATAATTGCTAGTAGTGATAATAATTTTATGGTCATGTATCTATTTGAGAAATTTGGGTGATAACATAGCAAGGTTAGACTGAACTAATCAGCATGAAATCTAAGGACTACACTACCATGTGATTATGTGATTTTTATTATGTGATTATGTGATTTTTTAATATTATGTGGTTATGTGAATTATGAATATTATGTGTTGTGATCATGGAATGGTTAGGACTAAGGCTAAGTGTAACTGTGTACTCAACGGGATAGTCTATATGTGATATGTTAAGGGTTTGAATTTCAGCCCTGTATTGTGATATGTGAGGGGGTTGTTGTTCAGCCTGCCTGATGTGATTATTGTGATAAAAGAGGGGGTTGTTGTTCAGCCTGCCTGTTGTGATTATTGTGATGACTATCCTAGAGTCTAGTTGACACTTAGGAGTCCACCGTTGTGAAATAAAATATAAGATGTGTCTATTGTTGTCCAGTAGGAACCCTTTGGGAGAACGAGTGATATAAGACGCAAAGTGCCATGTCTTGGTCGGACAGGGGCCACCTCTTGATGTCATCACTCTTAGACGCTTAGATTTTCGTGTTATGGGGTGATCGTAGAGCAAAGTGCCACGTCGTGACCTGGCGGGGGCCACCTCTTGAATCTACACACCGTCCATCTATATGTTGCATGTGATTTGCAGGCTTCTCCCAGTGCTTAGGCCAAAGCCGGGTTAGACCATAATGGTCACTACTGAATATGCTGGACAACTAGGTTAATTAAGTGGTTGGTGTGTTTGGTTGGTTTAGAGTATTGTTGGGGTATGCCCTTAAGGCTAATGTTTGAGGCCTGTGGGAATGTATCTGTATCATGTAATAAACTCTTAAGTTTATAAAGGCATGGTTGTTATTCAGTTAGCTACATTGTCTGCTGCAATATATGTTCCTCTGAATAATGTCTCAAAGCTGTTCAGCTGGGCTGACATGCTATTATGTCCTTAGTCGATATATCTTGGTGAACATGAGACAGCCTTGATATGGTTAAGACTAATATGTGTTCTAATCTTATAGGATGCTTCGAGCATGGAATAAGATGTAGACTCATGGGTACATGGGATGTACTGGACAGACCCTACTAGGATGTTCAATTGTTTGTCACAATGTGAATATTCCTTGATTGCGACAAGTGGCACATTTCCTCTGACTTGAGATCACTTGTGTTTTCTAAATGATGATTGTCATTGTTTTGAGGTAGTTCAATATCATTTGAAACATAATGATTATAGACTATCTTGGATGGTGAGCTTGAGTCAGGTTAGGACACTAGTGATAGACATAGGATTGCCGTCTCCTTGTTTAAGGAGTGTGATGTTCTATAAGGGCCCCCTGGATGAGATGATTGAGAGAGTGTATGGCCATACCCAGGTGACAGTGTTCATCTGATCTAATCATGCTCATCATATTGGAGTTACAAGCTTGACAGGCTTGTCCAATAAGAACATCAAGTGGCAAAGGAAGTATGCATGCCTAGTGAATTGGATTCACACTTGTGCTGTGGTTTGGGTGAAGTCTTGGAAGACTCTTTCCTTTATATCGGGAGACAGTGATGTGTTGCTAGATACCCCTCACTGGTCGTGATAACGTGAGTTATCGTTACCGACATTTAAAGGAAACCCTTAGGGTCGCACAATTTGATGATATGGCTTCTTTAAGTCAGATCGTGTGGACTGAATTGTTTAGTTCAGTTTAAAGGGGTGTTAAGCTCTGATTGCGAGTGAGATCTGGTCTGATCATGTTTGATTGATTAGGGCTTTAGATCGGTAAGCTTCGATCGAGAGTTATGATGCTAGATCAGTGAGATCTAGAGCATCAAGAGATCAACGGTGATCTTGAACCTTGTGGTTCAATAAGATCGACCATTGCTTGGGCCGATTTGGTCTTAGACCAAAGTCACTTGAACCAGCTCATGTAATGAGCGCTTGGTTCAAATAATCGAAGAGAATGAATTGCGGTTCACTTCATGTGAACGCATAACCGAAGTGAGTAATGGGTTACTATTTTTGGATAGCAACGCCCACGTTCATTACAACGTGTTTACTCTATTGGCGATCATGACTCTTGAACGAAGTCTCCTTCCTTCTCGTGTGAAAAAACTCTCTCGACGAGGGTAGAGGAACTTCTTCTTCGACAAGCCCAAGGATCTTATCCCCTCCATGCGCAAAGGACCCTTGAAGCTTTGCTAGCACAAAGACGACAAGGAGAGGCCATTCTTCATCGTGTGTGCGTCGACTAGGGAGAGGATCCCTTTCGCTCCTTGCTTCCAATACTTCATCCATAGATGGCGATGGTATGAATCTTATTGGCACTCGTAATCGTTTTTCATAGTTGAATATATATCATGCATAATGATCCCTAAAACCCCTATTTCCGCTGCGATGTAACACATGCGCCATTAGGGTTTTCTCGCTCCCCTCGAAGGGGACTCCTGCAATTGGTATCAGAGCAGGTTAAAATGCATGATAATATGTTTGCTGTGACATGTGATCCTTGTATGCGCCATATTGCTAGATCTAGGCTACATGCGAACCTTTACTTGTTGTGTATTGTAGTTGACGCATGTAGTAAGGTAGCGCTTCTATATGTTCTTGTTGATGTTTTCTTAAAAACTCAAACGACTTGCGCGCACACCATTAGATCTAAGTACCGCCTGCATTAAACCCTTAGACGGGTTATTAGGGTTGAAATCATCCCCTGTGTTAGATCCAAACAGTCTGATCAGACCATCTGACAGCCTGAATGGGTCGACCAGTTAGCACTTTGGCGCAAGCCTATGGTGGCTATAGGTCGACTGCAGACAGGTGTGTAGCGATGTCTGATTGAGACACCCAATGAACGCACCTGAGTTAGGCCCGGGGTCACGCCCGCTTGCCAGACCTCAGTGTGGTCGTTCAGCCCTGGCGCATGCATGGTTGACCTTATGGTCAACACAAGTCAGTTAGGACTTGGTGCATGCAAGGGCAGTGGATTTGACTAGGTTGGTTGAGTGGATCCCTAGTAATGGACCGTTGTAAGGTTGTAGGGGAAATAAGGAAAAAATTAAAATTGATCCCAAGGGGTTTTCGAAAATTTTAATTTTTATGATGGATCACATGATGCTGATTGGATGCATATGTTTGTCTATTTAGTCTTATGTGGGCTGCTCATATTAATTGTGTGCTGTGCTGGGGCCTGCGTGCCTGTATTAAATTGTAAATTAATTATTGTGATCTGCGCATCACTGTGTTTTAATTTATAAATGTTAGTGACCTGCGTGTCACTCTTGTCTAGATAGTTAAATTTGTAATTTAATTAGACAAGAGCACAAAGCACACTTGGCAGAGGCGCATGCAGCAGTGGCTGGACCAGGTGGGAGGTCCAGGGTTCGACTCTGGGACCAGGCGCAAATTCCTGGTGGGCGCACCTGTGCTGCAGATGGCGCTTGGGCCCAGGTTTGGGCCAGATGAGCAGCAAAAGACCCATGAAGAGCAAATGAAGACTTAAGTTAGGTTAAGGTCTTCTAGGGCTATGGGCTTTTACCACATAAGATACATGCTTTCTTTTATTGCTTAAATATTGGAATTGCATGATCAAATTATCTTCTGCTATCACCATAGGAATTGCATGATAGGCAAGAAGATAAAAGACCGTTAAAATCCAACGCTAAAATATCAAGCTCGTAAGCCTTCTGACGCGAAACCTCACTGTTCTGATTATCGTTGGAGCCGTGTTGTACCCACTCAGTGGGCACGTCCATCTATCTTCAGAGGGTGTGGGATTACACCTGTGTGTTACAGAGTAGGGATTTATCCCTTCTCGTTGCTCAGCATAGCACATGGTGGTCCAGGGAGTAGGTCGGGTCAGCTTGACCGTGTAGGCTACATATGTGGCGCATATGGTAGCACATGGAGGCAGCCATCTGTGGGATCAGAGACTGTGTTGTACCAACTCAGTTGGCACAGTCTGCTGGATTGCCCAGATGAAGGGGAATCGCACGGGTTGGCGATTGGCTGGGACGCCTACCAGAAACTAGTGCTTGTACTCTCTGTGCATCTTATCTCGCCTGAGCGGGACGCGGAGACCAAGTATGAAATCTGGATCCCATCTCACTAAAAGAGTTCTACTCTTTCGGGCTGTTTTGCTGGATTTTTCACGCCTGATAAAATAGTGAGAAAAAGAATCTTTCTTAAGTCCTGATCGATTCTTATACATTGATACTGACCTTGCTGTTCTTGCATTGTTGTAGATACCTGCAGCAACGAACACCATGAACTTCAATGTGCGATCCCTACTGGAAAGGGAGAAGTTTGCTGGGCCGAACTTCTCTGACTGGTTTGGACACCTTAAGATCGTTCTTAAGGCAGAGAGGAAACTGTATGTCCTCGAGACGGCGATACCGCCGCAGCCCGCTCCGAACGCCGCAAGGGCGGTTCGGGAAGCCTATGAAAAGCACGTCAATGATAGCATTGATGTCGCTTGCCTGATGCTAGCGTCTATGACGCCACCGCTGCAGCGTCAGCATGAGGATATGTCAGCTATACAGATTATAGCAAACCTCAAGATGCTGTATGCTGCACAGGCGAGGACTGAACGCTATAATTTGACTAAGCTCTTCTTTCAGAGCAAACTGGCTGAAGGGAGCCCAGTGGGAGCTCACGTGCTCAAGATGATTGGGCACAAGGAGGCTCTGGAGAAACTGGGGCACACCATCAACCAGGAGCTTGCTGTGGACATTATTCTGCAGTCTCTCCCGCCATCATTCGACGCGTTCATTATTAACTTTAATATGAACAAAATCGATTGTACGCCGGCAGAGCTGTTGAATATGCTCTTGACTACTGAGGAAACTCTGAAGGGTAAGCCTTCAACCTCTGTCTTGATGGTTCCTTCTAGGAACAAGAAGAAGGGGAAGAAGGGCAAGGCCCCGGTCAAGAATTACAGCAAGGCTCTGAAGCAGAAGGTGAAGCGGTCCAAGGAATACAGGTGTTTCCACTGTGGCCAGCTGGGTCACTGGAAAAAGGACTGTAAAGCGCTCCAAGGAGACAAGAGGGGAAGCTTTGCTTCTGGCTCAGGTATATTCGTGACTGAGGTCATGTTTTCTTCTTCTATATCATGGGTGTTGGACACTGCATGTGGAGTTCACATTTGTTCAAATGTGCAGGAACTCAAGAGAAGAAGGCAGGTGGGACAGCATGAGGTGGACCTACGCGTTGGAAACGGGGCACGGGTTGCTGCTGTTGCTGTAGGAGACTACTTCATTTCTTTACCATCTGGAATTGTATTGGAACTAAACAGTTGTTACTTTGTTCCCAGTATAACTAAAAATATTATCTCCATTCCTGCTCTTGTCAGGAAGGGATTTTCCTTTGAATGCAATATTTCAAAGTGTATTTTGTCTTTAGATAATATTGTTTATGCAACTGGTTCAATTAACAATGGGTTATACATGTTGGACATGGAATGTTCGATACAGCAAATTGATATTATGAAAGCCAAGTATGCTGATGACAGCACCTTGCTATGGCATAGTCGTTTAGGCCATATTAACGAGAAACGCATTAAGCGGTTGCATCATCATGGACTGCTGGGATCATTCTCCTACAAGGAAATTGATACATGCAAGGCTTGTTTAATGGGTAAAATGACGAAGTCACCTTTTCCTCACAAAGGTCAAAGGGCTTCAGGTTTACTTGACCTTATACACAGTGATGTGTGTGGGCCATTTAGTAAACATGCCAGAGGTGGCTATCAGTACTTCATTACCTTTACTGATGATTTCAGTAGATATGGGTATGTCTATCTGATGAGACATAAGAGTGAATCTTTTGACAAGTTCAAAGAGTTCAAGAATGAAGTACAAAATCAGCTAGGCCGTAATATCAAAACACTTCGCTCAGATCGAGGTGGTGAATACCTAAGTCATGCGTTTACTGACTATCTAAAAGAGTGTGGGATTATCTCACAGCTCACTCCACCAGGAACACCGCAATGGAATGGTGTGTCCGAAAGGAGAAATAGAACATTACTAGATATGGTTCGTTCTATGATGAGTCAGGCTACTCTTCCATACTCCTTTTGGGGTTTTGCACTGGAAACAGCTGCAAAGGTACTAAACCGAGTGCCATCCAAGGCAGTTTCTAAGACGCCATATGAGTTATGGTATGGGAAACAGCCGAGCTTGACATTTATCAGGATCTGGGGCTGCGAGGCTTATGTCAAAAAGCTCGCCTCTGGGAAACTAGAGAGCAGATCTGACAACTGTATCTTTGTCGGTTACCCTAAGGAAACTAAGGGTTATTATTTCTTCGATCCCAAGGAGAACAAGGTTTTTGTTGCTCGGACGGCCATATTTCTTGAGAAGGAGTTTCTTCTGCAAGAGGCCAGTGGGAGAGAAATAAAGCTGGATGAGAGTCCAGAAGAAGGACAAAGTGACCAAGCACAGTTGGATGAGCCTGAGCCGGTAGAACAGGTTATTGAACAACCTGAGGCTCAGATATCACGGGAACCGCGAAGATCGGGTAGGATCCGTCGACAGCCTGAGCGCTATGACGGAGTCTACATCATTGATAATGATGAACCCCTTACTTATGCGGATGCGGTCAGTGGACCGGAGTCAGCGAGATGGCTTGAGGCTATGCGCGCCGAGATGGACTCCATGTCAGATAACCAAGTCTGGGATTTGGTTGATCCGCCTCCGGGAATAATCCCTATAGGCTGTAAATGGATCTTCAAGAAGAAGATTGACATGGATGGTAACGTGGTTACCTATAAAGGCAGGCTAGTTGCGAAAGGTTTCAAACAAATCTACGGGATAGATTATGATGAAACTTTCTCACCTGTTGCCATGTTTAAGTCTATTCGGATTCTTTTTGCGATAGCTGCATATTACGATTATGAGATCTGGCAAATGGATGTGAAAACAGCTTTCCTTAATGGAAATCTGGATGAGGATGTGTATATGACACAACCTGAGGGTTTCACTAATCCAGCGGATCGTCATAAGATATGCAAGTTAAAGAAGTCCATTTATGGACTTAAACAAGCATCAAGGAGCTGGAATATTCGTTTTGATGAATCAGTCACTGATTTTGGTTTCATCAAGAACGAGGATGACCCGTGTGTTTATAAGAGGTTTAGTGGGAGCGTGATTACTTTCCTAGTCCTCTACGTCGATGACATCTTGATCATTGGAAATGACATTCCTGAAATGCATGCTGTTAAGGCATGGCTGAGGAAATGTTTCCAGATGAAAGATTTAGGAGAAGCAGCCTATGTGTTAGGTGTGAAGATCTACAGGGATAGATCTAAGAGGCTTCTCGGGCTGTGCCAGAGTACTTACATCGATAAGGTCCTGGAGAGATTTCATTTAGAGAATTCTAAACGAGGATATCTTCCAGTCAGACATGGTCTGAGTCTTTCGAAGAGTCAGTGTCCACAAACACAGACTGAGAAAGATGAAATGGACAATACGCCTTATGCTTCGGCTATTGGTTCCATTATGTATGCGATGTTGTGTACTCGCCCAGACGTCGCTTACGGGTTAAGCGTGACCAGTCGTTACCAGAGTAATCCAGGTATGGCGCACTGGATTGCAGTCAAGAACGTTTTAAAATATCTGCGGAGGACCAAAGATATGTTCTTGATATATGGTGGTCAGGAAGAACTCAGTATTGAAGGATATACTGACGCTTCATTCCAGTCTGACCAGGATGATTTCCGATCGCAATCAGGCTATGTTTTTAGCTTGAATGGAGGAGCAGTGGTGTGGAAAAGTTTCAAACAGTCAACTGTTGCTGATTCCACAACAGAAGCCGAGTATGTTGCAGCCTCGGAAGCATCCAAGGAGGCAGTGTGGATTCGTAAGTTCGTGAGAGAACTTGGTGTCGTTCCTTCGAGTGCAGATCCTTTGGTTATCTTTTGTGATAACACTGGAGCAATCGCACAAGCAAAGGAACCACGGTCGCACCAGAAGTCCAAGCACATACAGAGACGGTTTCATTTGATCAGGGAGATCATTGATCGTGGCGAGATCAAAGTATGCAAGGTTCATACAGATGACAATCTGGCAGACCCGCTTACCAAGCCTCTGGCGCAGCAGAAGCATGAGAAGCACTGTAATAATATGGGTTTGAGATTTCTCAACCATTAGATTAAGTGCAAGTGGGAGATTGTTGGGGTATGCCCTTAAGGCTAATGTTTGAGGCCTGTGGGAATGTATCTGTATCATGTAATAAACTCTTAAGTTTATAAAGGCATGGTTGTTATTCAGTTAGCTACATTGTCTGCTGCAATATATGTTCCTCTGAATAATGTCTCAAAGCTGTTCAGCTGGGCTGACATGCTATTATGTCCTTAGTCGATATATCTTGGTGAACATGAGACAGCCTTGATATGGTTAAGACTAATATGTGTTCTAATCTTATAGGATGCTTCGAGCATGGAATAAGATGTAGACTCATGGGTACATGGGATGTACTGGACAGACCCTACTAGGATGTTCAATTGTTTGTCACAATGTGAATATTCCTTGATTGCGACAAGTGGCACATTTCCTCTGACTTGAGATCACTTGTGTTTTCTAAATGATGATTGTCATTGTTTTGAGGTAGTTCAATATCATTTGAAACATAATGATTATAGACTATCTTGGATGGTGAGCTTGAGTCAGGTTAGGACACTAGTGATAGACATAGGATTGCCGTCTCCTTGTTTAAGGAGTGTGATGTTCTATAAGGGCCCCCTGGATGAGATGATTGAGAGAGTGTATGGCCATACCCAGGTGACAGTGTTCATCTGATCTAATCATGCTCATCATATTGGAGTTACAAGCTTGACAGGCTTGTCCAATAAGAACATCAAGTGGCAAAGGAAGTATGCATGCCTAGTGAATTGGATTCACACTTGTGCTGTGGTTTGGGTGAAGTCTTGGAAGACTCTTTCCTTTATATCGGGAGACAGTGATGTGTTGCTAGATACCCCTCACTGGTCGTGATAACGTGAGTTATCGTTACCGACATTTAAAGGAAACCCTTAGGGTCGCACAATTTGATGATATGGCTTCTTTAAGTCAGATCGTGTGGACTGAATTGTTTAGTTCAGTTTAAAGGGGTGTTAAGCTCTGATTGCGAGTGAGATCTGGTCTGATCATGTTTGATTGATTAGGGCTTTAGATCGGTAAGCTTCGATCGAGAGTTATGATGCTAGATCAGTGAGATCTAGAGCATCAAGAGATCAACGGTGATCTTGAACCTTGTGGTTCAATAAGATCGACCATTGCTTGGGCCGATTTGGTCTTAGACCAAAGTCACTTGAACCAGCTCATGTAATGAGCGCTTGGTTCAAATAATCGAAGAGAAGGAATTGCGGTTCACTTCATGTGAACGCATAACCGAAGTGAGTAATGGGTTACTATTTTTGGATAGCAACGCCCACGTTCATTACAACGTGTTTACTCTATTGGCGATCATGACTCTTGAACGAAGTCTCCTTCCTTCTCGTGTGAAAAAACTCTCTCGACGAGGGTAGAGGAACTTCTTCTTCGACAAGCCCAAGGATCTTATCCCCTCCATGCGCAAAGGACCCTTGAAGCTTTGCTAGCACAAAGACGACAAGGAGAGGCCATTCTTCATCGTGTGTGCGTCGACTAGGGAGAGGATCCCTTTCGCTCCTTGCTTCCAATACTTCATCCATAGATGGCGATGGTATGAATCTTATTGGCACTCGTAATCGTTTTTCATAGTTGAATATATATCATGCATAATGATCCCTAAAACCCCTATTTCCGCTGCGATGTAACACATGCGCCATTAGGGTTTTCTCGCTCCCCTCGAAGGGGACTCCTGCAAGTATAACTCTAGAACCTTGGTTACTCTGTAGTTATAATTGTGTGTTGTCTTAGCAGTGTACATCTGACTATTTTATATGAATTCTGTACTTTAAGTTTGTCATATGTTGACATGATATTCTGTTAAATGTTTTTAAAATAATCTGCATGTATTTTTGAGTGTATGTTATGGATGGTCGTTTGAGACTATCCACTCACTGGGCTGTGTAGCTCACCCCTCATTATTTTCAGGTGTAGAGCAGGGGCGCATTTCCAGTTAGCATTTTATATGAATATCGTGATATGCCAGTTGAATGAATAAGACTTTTGTGCTTAATTACTGGGGCCGGTTGTGGCCGAATTATATGAACTTGTGTTGCCAGTTGTGGCCAAACTATGTGAACTTGTGTTGCCGGTTATGGCAGTTTGATATTCTGATTTTTGTGTCACCGCGGGCTATGGCCTGGTTTCGGTGTGGTATCATTGAATGAATTTATAGAATCGACATTGTGGTTTTGTTTCTAAGTTCGAGTCGACTTATACTTTTGCGATCGGATTTGATATAAATGTGACTTGCATATGTCTAGTGCAAGTATTGCGTGGTGGCAGGTACCTTTATGAAATTGTGTTTTTGTGGAGATTTGTATGTATGGAATTTCGAAATTTTCAGATCGGATTTCCTGGACTTGGTTTTACTTAGCATGTGCATCGATCCTGTGTGATAACATCCTGTTTCTATGTGAATTGTGTTGCGTGTTTGGGGTTAAGATAACGGGATGTGACATATTATTACAGTGCTTCTCATGCTTCTGCTGTGCCAGAGGCTTTGTAAGCGGGTCAGCCAGATTGTCATCTGTACGAACCTTGCAAACTTTGATCTCGCCACGATCAATGATCTCCCGGATCAAGTGAAACCGTCTCTGTATGTGCTTGGACTTCTGGTGCGACCGTGGTTCCTTTGCTTGTGCGATTGCTCCAGTGTTATCACAGAAGATAACCAAAGGATCTGCACTCGAAGGAACAACACCAAGTTCTTGAACGAACTTACGAATCCACACTGCCTCCATGGATGCTTCTGAGGCTGCAACATACTCGGCTTCCGTGGTAGAATCAGCAACTATAGGCTGTTTGAAACTCTTCCACACCACTGCTCCTCCATTCAAGCTAAAAACATAGCCTGATTGCGATCGGAAATCATCCTGGTCAGATTGGAACGAAGCGTCAGTATATCCTTCAATACTGAGTTCTTCCTGACTACCATACTCCAAGAACATATCTTTGGTCCTCCGAAGATATTTTAAAATGTTCTTGACTGCAACCCAGTGCGCCTGACCTGGATTACTTTGGAACCGACTGGTCACGCTTAACCCGTAAGCGACGTCTGGGCGAGTGCACAACATCGCATACATAATGGATCCAATAGCCGAAGCATAAGGCGTATTGTGCATTTCATCTTTCTCAGTCTGTGTTTGTGGACACTGACTCTTTGAAAGATTCAGACCATGTCTGATTGAAAGATATCCTCTTTTAGAATTCTCTAAATGGAATCTCACCAGGACTTTATCGATGTAAGTACTCTGGCACAGCCCGAGAAGCCTCTTAGATCTATCCCTGTAGATCTTCACACCTAATACATAGGCTGCTTCTCCTAAATCTTTCATCTGGAAACATTTCCTTAGTCATGCCTTAACTGCATGCATTTAAGGAATATCGTTTCCAATGATCAAGATATCATCGACGTAGAGGACTAGAAAAGTAATCACGCTCCCACTAAACCTCTTATATACACACGGGTCATCTTCATTCTTGATGAAACCAAATCCACTGATTGATTCATCAAAACGAATATTCCAGCTTCTTGATGCTTGCTTAAGTCCATAAATGGACTTCTTTAACTTGCATATTTTATGACGATCTGATGGATTAGTGAAATCTTCAGGTTGTGTCATATAGACATCCTCATCCAGTTTTCCATTAAGGAAAGTGGTCTTCACATCCATTTGCCAGATCTCATAATCGTAATATGCTGCTATCGCGAAAAGAATCCGAATAGACTTGAACATAGCTACAGGAGAGAAAGTTTCATCATAATCTATCCTGTAGATTTGTTTGAAACCTTTCGCAACAAGCCTGCCTTTATAGGTAACCACGTTACCATCCATGTCAATCTTCTTCTTGAAGATCCATTTACAGCCTATAGGGATTACTCCCGGAGGCAGATCTACCAAATCCCAAACTTGGTTATCAGACATGGAGTCCATTTCGGCTCGCATAGCTTCAAGCCATCTCGCTGATTCCGGTCCACTGACCGCATCCGCATAAGTGAGGGGTTCATCATGATCAATGATGTAGACTCCGTCATAGTGCTCAGGCTATCGACGGATCCTTCCCGATCTACGCGGTTCCCGTGATATCTGAGCCTCAGGTTGTTCAATAACCTGTTCTACTGGCTCAGGCACATCCAACTGTGCTTGACTACTTTGTCCTTCCTCTGGATTCTCATCCAGCTTTACTTCTCTCCCACTGCCCTCTTGCAGAAGAAACTCCTTCTCAAGAAAAATGGCCGTTCGAGCAACAAATACTTTGTTCTCTTTGGGATCGTAGAAATAATAACCCTTAGTTTCCTTAGGGTAACCGACAAAGATACATTTCTCAGATCTGCTCTCTAGTTTCCCAGAGGCGAGCTTTTTGACATAAGCCTCGCAACCCCAGATCTTAATAAATGTCAAGCTTGGCTGTTTCCCATACCATAACTCATATGGCGTCTTTGAAACTGCCTTGGATGGCACTCGGTTTAGTACCTTTGCAGCTGTTTCCAGTGCAAATCCCCAAAAGGAGTAAGGTAGAGTAGCCTGACTCATCATAGAACGAACCATATCCAACAAGGTTCTGTTCCTCCTTTCGGACACACCATTCCATTGCGGTGTTCCTGGCGGAGTGAGCTGTGAGATAATCCCACACTCCTTCAGATAGTCAGTAAACTCATGACTCAAGTATTCACCACCTCGATCTGAGCGAAGTGCCTTGATATTTCGGCCTAATTGATTCTGTACTTCATTCTTGAACTCTTTGAACTTGTCAAAAGATTCACTCTTATGTCTCATTAAATAGACATACCCGTATCTACTGAAATCATCAGTAAAGGTAATGAAGTATGAATAGCCACCTCTGGCATGTTTACTAAAAGGCCCACACACATCACTGTGTATAAGGTCAAGTAAACCTAAAGCCCTTTGACCTTTCTTAGAAAAAGGGGCCTTCGTCATTTTACCCATTAAACAAGCTTTGCATGTATCAAGCTCCTCATAGGAGAATGATCCCAGCAGTCCATGATCATGCAACCACTTAATGCGCTTCTTGTTAATATGGCCTAAACGACTATGCCATAGCAAGGTGCTGTCATCAGCATATTTGGCTTTCTTAATATCAATTTGCTGTATAGAACATTCCATGTCCAACATGAATAACCCATTGTTAATTGACCCAGTAGCATAAACAATATTATCATAAGAAATAACACACTTTGAAATATTGCATTCAAAGGAAAACCCTTTCCTGACAAGAGCAGGAATAGAGATAATATTTTTCGTAATGCTTGGTACAAAGTAACAATTGTCTAGTTCCAATACAAGTCCAGATGGTAATGAGATGTTATAAACTCCTACAGCAACAGCAGCAACCCGTGCCCCGTTTCCAACTCGTAGGTCCACCTCATGCTGTCCCACCTGTCTTCTTCTCTTGAGTTCCTGTACATTTGAACAAATGTGAACTCCACATGCAGTGTCCAACACCCATGATATAGAAGAATAAACCATGACTTCAGTCACGAAAATACCTGAGCCAGAAGCGAAACTTCCCTTCTTGTCTCCCTGGAGCGCTTTACAGTCCTTTTTCCAGTGACCCAGCTGGCCATAATGGAAACATCTGTATTCCTTCGACCGCTTAACCTTTTGTTTCAGAGCCTTGCTGTAGCTCTTGACAGGGGCTTTGCCCTTCTTCCCTTTCTTCTTGTTCCTTGAGGGAACCATCAAGACAGAGGATGAAGGCTTTCCCTTAAGAGTCAGCTCTGTAGTCAAGAGCATATTCAGTAACTCTGCCGGCGTACAGTCGATCTTGTTCATATTAAAGTTAATGATGAACTGATCGAAAGAGGTCGGGAGAGACTGCAATATGATGTCTACAGCAAGCTCCTGATTGATGGTATGTCCCAGTTTCTCTAGAACCTCCTTGTACCCAATCATCTTGAGTACGTGAGCTCCCACTGGACTCCCTTCAGCCAGTTTGCTCTGAAAGAAAAGTTTAGTCAAATTGTAGCGTTCAGTCCTAGCCTGTGCAGCATACACCAGCTTGAGGTTTGCTATAATTTGTATAGCAGATAGATCCTAATGCTGACGCTGCAGCTCTGGCGTCATCGACGCAAGCATCAGGCAAGCGACATCAATGCTATCATTGACATGCTTTTCATAAGCATCGCGAACCGCCCTTGCGGCGTTCGTAGCGGGTTGAGGCGGTATGGCCGTCTCGAGGACATACAGCTTCCTCTCTGCCTTAAGAACAATCTTAAGGTGTCCGTACCAGTCTGAGAAGTTTGGTCCAGCAAACTTCTCCCTTTCCAGTAGGGATCGCACATTGAAATTCGTGGTGTTCGTTGCTGCAGTAATCTACAACAATGCAAGAACAGCAAGGTCAGTATCAATGTGAGAATCAATTCAGGACTTAAGAATGATTCTTTTCTCACTATTTTATCTGGCTGAAAAATCCAGCAAAACAGCCCGAAAGAGTAAAACTCTTTTAGTGAGATGGGATCCAGATTTCATACTTGGTCTCCGCGTCCCGCTCAGGCGAGATAAGATACACAGAGAGTACAAGCACTAATTTCTGGTAGGCAATCCCTGCCAATCGCCAACCCGTGCGATTCCCCTTCATCTGGGCAATCCAGCAGACTGTGCCAACTGAGTTGGTACAACACAGTCTCTGATCCCACAGATGGCTGCCTCCATATAGCTACCATATGCGCCACATATGTAGCCTACATGGTCAAGCTGACCCGACCTACTCCCTGGACCACCACGTGCTATGCTGAGCAACGAGAAGCGATAAATCCCTTCCCTGTAACACGCAGGTGTAATCCCGCACCGTCTGAAGATAGATGGGCGTGCCCATTGAGTGGGTACAACACGGCCCCAACGATAGTCAGAACAGTGAGGTTTCGCGTCAGAAGGCTATCGTGCTTGATATTTAACGTTTGGATTTTAACGGTCTTTTATCTTCTTAACTATCATACAATTCCTATGGTGATAGCAGAAGATTAAATCATGCAATTCTACTTATTTAAACAATAATGAAAGCATGATGATCTTATGTGGTAAAAGCCCATTAAGCCTAGGTAAGATCTTAATTTAACTTAAGTCTTCACATGAGCTCTTCATGGGTCTTTTGCTTTTCATCTGGCCCAACCCGGGCCCAAGCGCCCACTGCAGCTCAGATGCGCCCACCAGGTAAAATGCGCCTGTCCTAGAGTCGAACCCTAGACCTCCCACTGGTGAAGCCACTTGCTGCATGCGCCTCTGCCATGTGTGCTCTGTGCTCATGTCTGATTAAAATACAATTTAATCTATCTAGACATGATTGACTCGCAGGTCAATTACACTTTATAAATTAATTAAAAATGTGATTCGCAGATCACAATAATAATTTACAAATTAACATCCAGGCACGCAGGCCCCAGCACAGCACACATTAAAATAGGCAGCCCACATAAGATGAAATAAACAAGCATCATGGCATCCAATCAACATGTGATCCAACAATAAGAAAATAAAATTTTTTTTGAAAAACCCATTGGCATGATTTTATTTTCCTTATGTGCCCTACTACCTTACAACGGTCCATTAATAGGGATCCACTCATCAAACCTAGTCAGATCCACTGCCCTTGCATGCACCAAGTCCTAACTGACTTGAGTCGACCTAGTGGTCAACAATGCATGCCATAGGCTGAACGACCTGCATGAGTTCTGGCAAGCGGGCATGACCCCGGGCCTAACTCATGCGCGTTCAATGGTTGTCTCAATCAGACATCGCTACATGCCTGTCCGCAGTCGACCTATAGCCACCTCGTGCTTGCACACAGGTGCTATCTGGTCAACCCATCTAGGCTATCAGATGGTCTGATCAGACTGGTTGGATCTAGACTAGACGATGACTTCAACCCTATCAACCCGTCTAAGGATTTAAAGTAGGCACCTCTTAGATCTAATGGTAAGCGCGCAAGTTATTTTGTTTTAATAAAACCAACATGCAACATGCGCCAACAAGAAACATGCGCTAAGGAGAAAATAACATCAGGTATTTTCGCCATCATAAAACTATACAACAAGTTTCGCATGTCCTATAGATCTAGTCTTTTGCGCAAACATGGATCACAATGCAAAGATAGCAATCATATTAACATGCAATAAACGTGCCTCTGATACCAATTGAAAGTCCCTTAAGCAAGGGGGGAGGTGTCAAAACCCTAATGGCGCATATGATAAAACCTTTTGCAGCGGAAAGGGTTTCTGGATCGATGCATGCAGTATGATCAACTTTAACTTGCATACAAGAGAATCGATTCTTACCAGTGCCATTGCTTGGATGGCGTCTAGGAAGTAGAGAGTCAAGCGCTTCTCCTCCAAATGGTGCACACACAAGATGGATGTTGGCTTCTCCTTATCGAACCTTGTGCTAGCAAGGATCTCCAAGTGTCCTTGTCAAATGGAAGGGAAGTTGAGATGATGTCTCGCTTGAGCAAACTCTCTCCAAGACGTGAACAAAAACTTCCACACGAGAGCAAGCGACGAGAATAGGAGAGGGGCGACAAGAGATGCGTTCCACTCAAAACGTGGAGGCGTGGCTACTAAAAATAGCTAGCCTTACTCTCTCATGCGATCATGCGTTCATGTACCCACGAACCAATCGCATTTTTCTCTCCTCATTGAACCATGCGCTCACATAATGAGTTGGTTCATTTTTGGGTTGGTTCAAAGACCAATTAACCCAAGCGATTTGGTCTAGATCATATTAACCCTAAGGTTCAAGATCTAACCGTTCATCTCTTGATGCTTCTGATCTCACCGATCTAGCATCCATTCTCTCGATCGAAGCTTACCGATCTCAAGCCCTAATCAATCAAACATGATCAGACCAGATCTCACTTACAATCAGAGATTAAATCCCTTTAAACTGAACCAAAACAATTCAGTCCACACGATCTGACTTAAGTAAGCCATATCATCAAATTGTGCGACCCTAAGGGTTTCCTTTAAATGTCGGTAACGATAACTTACGTTATCACGATCAGTGAGGGGTATCTAGCAACACATCACTATCTCCCGATATAAAGGAAAGAGTCTTCCAAGACTACACCCAAACCACAGCACAAGTGTGAATCAACTCACTAGGCATACATGTTTCCTTTGCCACTGGATGTTCTTTATTGGACAAGCGTGTCAAGCCTATAACCCCAATATGATGAGAATGATTATATCAGATGAACATAGTCATCTGGGTATGGCCATACACTTTCTCAATCATCTCATCCAGGGGCCCCCTTTAGAACATCACACTCCAAACAAGGAGACGGCAATCCTATGTCTATCACTAGCACCCTAACATGACTCATGCTCATCATCCAAGATAGTGTATAACCATTATGTTTCAAATGATATTGAACTACCTCAAAACAATGCCAATCATCATTTAGAAACACAAGTGATCTCAAGTCAGAGGAAGTATGCCACTTGTTCGCATACAAGGATTATTCACATTGTGACAAGCAATTGAATATCCTAGTAGGGTCTGTCCAGTACATCCAATGCACCCATGATTCTACATCTTATTCCATGCTCGAAGCATCCTATAAGATTAGAACACACATTAGTCTCAATCATATCAAGGCTGTCTCATGTTCACCAAGATATCTCGACTAAGGACAAAAGTGCATGTCAGCCAAGCTGAACAGCATTGAGACATTATTCAGAAGTATACATATGACAGCAGATAATGCAAAAACCTGAATAACAACAATTGCCTTTATAAACAAAGAGTTTATACATGATACTGATGCAATCCCAAGGCCTCAAACATTAGCCTTAAGGGCATACCCCAACAGATCTCTTGCGAGGGGGTCAACACAATGTGATAGTAAGTACCTTTATGCAATTAGAAGCCGATGTCGATGAAGGCGCCCAAGTGTTCGCCCTCTGCAGTCTCACACACACGGATTCCTCAAGTTTTCTTCTTCCTCGCCTGGTGCTAGCCTCAGGAAGAAGATCCATGCCTTAGGAGAGTCCTCCAAGCAACTTGCGCCACCACCAAGATGTGATGCGCCAAGGAGATGGAAGGAGAAGGGAACTCCGCAAGTCTTCTTGTTCCTTTGCGCCAAGGACAGGAAGAGGAGAAGGATGAAGCATGCTTGCGCCCCTGATGGAAGAAGAAGAGCTCTAAGCTCTCCAAGCCGTCGCCCTCTAATGCTTCACGCCTCCAAGGAATAAGCATCATCAAGAGAGGGGGCGGCAAGGGCTTATTTATAGGAGCAAGAGGCGGTTAGGGGAGAAAGGCAAGTGTTGACAATTAGGGCATGATTCTAGGAGATTATTTAATCAAATATACTGATTAAATCTCCACTCCCATATGTGCCTAAGACTTGCCAAAGCAAGTATCATCCATATGCGCCCATATCATGCCATATGAGGCATTAATCCCATCTATGCGCCTAGACCTAGTCAAGGCAATATAATGGATTGCCTAATGTGGCTTGGGCGCAAGTCCTAATCCAATTAGGACTCTAATTATGTTAATAATCAGCCCACAATTGTCAAACACAATCCAATCAATTATCTTGAGTGATTTATTCAAATCCAATTTGATTTAATCACCTAGGAGATACCAAACAAGGCATGGGCGCAAATTCTAGTCCAACTAGAATCCCATATGCGCCTATCCTATTAATTCATCCCCATTATACCCTTCAAGCCTCATAGCCCTTCAATACAACTTATTAGCAAGCCCAACTAAACAATGGGCCAAGCCCAAAGTCCATTATGCATGTTAACCAAGCTATTGGATCCAATCCAATTTAACCCATGGTCAAATGAGGTTAACCATGGTTAATCTGATCAATATGCTATAAATGGAAGTTGGCTCCAATAAGTTTCTTCCATCTCATCAGGCCCATTGGCGCTGATGAAATCTCCCAAATAGATCCGAGTTATCTAATAACTCGATCTAAAGGCTACCCGATCAATATGAAAACTCGAGTATCAAGGTGTGCGACCCTGTAGGTTCCTCTAACGCTGGCAGTGCTAACCAAAGGTCATCACAAGCAGTGAGTGGCACCTAGCAGTGCATCGCTGCTACCCAAGTCATTGGAATGGATATCGACATCGACATCCCCATCATCGCAACTAGGTACAGATGCATTACAGTCTCTTTGCCGAATTGATATCCGATTGGACAAGTGTGTCACCACTTGTTTTCACCCAATCACATGGTTATGACTAAATCAGGTTTTCACCTGGGTATGGCCATACACTTTCAGTCATAGAACCATAGAGGAGCTCCATGGATATCATACTTCCCTAAGGAAGGGGCAAATCCTGTCTCTGTCCATTGACCTTCTCATATGGGTCGTGACATGCTCAATGACAACCGTTATGACCTCCCAACTACGGCGAGGTGTTAGGTTGTATCAAAGCAAGTCCCTAACCATATAGAATGGTCAATGACCTCAAGTCAAGGGATCAATGCATCTCCTGTCACTTGTGAGGATAACTCATGACACCAAGTCATAACCTCACAGCGGGTCTATCCAGTATATCCTCCAATGATATACCCATGTGTCTGCGTTAGCACCACATGCCTAACCAGCCCACATACCAGTCTCACAAGTACCAGAGCTATCCCATATCCACTCAGGTACATCGACTGGGGACAATCATTTGAGCACAGATCCAATCTGTCTCCAGGGACATTATCATGTAAGTACATAATCGCAGGTGTAGACAAACAATGATAACGACAATGCCAGAAAGATATATGAATATCAGAGTTAAGTAGTACAAAGATGGACCAAAACTAGGTCCTAGGGCATATACACCAACAATCTCCCACTTGCACTAAGACCTAGAGGTTGAGCAACCTCAACCCCATATCTCTAGTACGACCATCATGCTTCTACTGCGCCAAAGACTTGGTCAGTGGGTCGGCTAGATTGCTCTCTGTGTCAACTCTGCTAATCTTGACATCACCTTGATCAATGATCTCTCTGATCAGGCGAAATCTCCTGAGTATGTGTTTGGACCTTTGATGAGACCGTGGTTCCTTAACATGTGCAGTTCCCATTGTTGTCATAGTAGAGCTCAATGGGATCCATTGCACTTGGAACCACCTGAAGTTCAGAAAAGAACTTCCTGATCCAAACGGCTTCATTGGCTGCCTCAGAAGCAACCACATTGTTAGGGAATGCCGGGTGTAATTTAAAATTTTGCAGTCCCAGGACGCAGCGGAAGAAGCATTACACCCGAAACACATTCCTTTCCCAAGGATCCATGCGAGAGAGAAGACACAAGGATGTGTTAGAGATGTACCTCTTTTGCTTGTTTAGATGTCGAAGCCATGTTGAAGGAGCCCAAGTGTTTGCCTCTACAAGTATCCACGCGTCGACTCCTTGATCGTTTCTCCCTTCCACGCTCGGTGCTAGCCTCGGGAAGAGAATCGAGCCTTAGGGTTCCTTCACTCTTCTTGCGCCACCTCCAAGGTTCATGTGCCAAGTGCAAGGAAGATGCCGCCAACTCCTTATCCTCTTCACTCCAAGAGAAGAGGGAGAAGATGAGTTTCGGCCTTGAGGAAGATTAAGGGAAAATTGCGCCACCAAGTCCTTCTCCAAGTCACGCCAAGAGGAGAGGAAGGAGAAGACTTGCGGTCACTTGTTGGAAGAAGGGTTGCGCCACTTTGATGTTGTCACCCTTTGCCCTTGCTTTCGTCCCTCTACTTGTGTTCACGTCTCCAAGCGTTCATCATCTAAAGAGGGCGACAATGGGTCCTATAAATAGGACTAGAGGCGGTTTGAGCAAGGGCTAGGATCATGCCAAGTGTATGGCTAGGATGAGGTGTCTTGAAGTAAGGAAAGTCTCCAAGACTTTACCATAAACCTCATTCAACCTATCCATAAAAGTCTAAACACTATATCAGCCCAAGACATGCCTCAAATGCATTCTTACCATCAAAGGCTAAGTGGCTAGGCACAACATGCATGAGGAGTTTCGGCTAGGGTAAGGGTTTTGGGAGAAACTAGGGTTTGAGGTAAGGTAAGTCTCCAAGACATTACCATATACCTCTTCCCTATGTCCATATGCGCCTAGGAACTTCCCATAAAAGTTCTCAAGCCATATCAGCCCCAAGACTTACCTTAGAGGCAAGTATTCCATCCAAGGAAGAAGGGCTAGGCGCCCTTTACTTCCATAATGAAGCAAAGGCGCCTCCCTCACCCCATTATGCCCCTAGGCGCCAATGGGGTGAGATTTCTCCCCATTATACCCTTTTAAGCCAATTCTTCTTCATGATAACTAATTATTGGGCCTCATTGGATAATGAGCTAGCCCAAACTTCATGGCATGGGTTGATTAAGCCATTGGATCCAATCCAATGCAACCCTAATCCAAATGTGACCAATCTAGGTCAAGTTCGGGTCAACCTGCCAAAAATGAAGTTTGGCTCCAATAACTTTCTTCCAACTCATCAGGCCCATTGGCGCTGATGAAATCTTCCAAATTGATCCAAGTTATCCAATAACTTGATCCTAAGGCTTCTGATTAAACCAACGTCAAGAGTCTATTGCGTGTGACCCCGTAGGATCCATATGACGATGGCAATGATGTAAACATCATAAGTAGTGAGGGGTATCTAGCAACACATCACTACTACCCATGTCATAGGACTTAAGTCATTATGGCAACAACTCCTAACAAGCAACGAGGATTCCCATTGCATTACAGATCCCTTTGCCTAAGCTGATATCCTGCCATTGGATTAGTCTCAAGTTTATTATCCAATGCATTGGTCATGACTCAACAAGTGTGGCCACACTCTCCTGTCATGCACCAATAAGGTGGGGCGCCCCGAGGTGGATATCATGCTTCCTCTGAAGGAAGGGGCAAATCCTACTATTGGTCATCCATATCTCTACGTGACTTATGACATGCCCAATGACAGTCGTTTTGGTCTCCCAGTTACGGAGAGACGTAAGACTGTATTAAAGCATACCCATCATCAAATCTAGACATGAATACCTCAAGTCTAAGGATCAATGCAAAACCTCTTGCATGTGAGATTGACTTGTTGACTAGACAAGTCAATCCTCACGGTGGATCACTCCAGTGCATCCAATGCACCTGTATGTCTGCGTTACTGTGCCCCGCACCTAACCAGCCCATACACCAGTCTCACATGTACCAAAGCTGTCCCATATCTGCTAAGGTACCTTGTCTGGGGATAGCTTATGAGAATGGATCCAATCCAAACTCCTGGGATATTATTTATGCAACTCAATACATCAACGCAGGTAGAGAAGTCTGCATAATAACGACCATGCCTATATAAAGAGTAATAGTTCTATCAAAGTACATTCAACCAATGCCTGACCATGTCCACGCATTGGTCTTTAGGGCATATACACCAACAATCTCCCACTTGCACTAAGACCAAGGACAACTGGTGTTTAGCCAGTTCCAATGTCTCTAGTATGACCTATTTAGCTTCCGCTGCGCCAGAGGCTAGGTCAGTGGGGTTTTCCAGATTGCTATCTGTGTTTATTTTAACAAATTTGATCATCATCCTTATTCATGATCTCTAAGATCAGATGATATGCTGTAGTACATACTTGAGCATTAAGTTCCTTTTCTTATGCTATGGCCCCAGTAATAACTATACTGGACCATCAAGCACTATGAACTAGATCAAGTTCAAATGAATGAAGCTGCATCCTTGGCTGCCACAAGGAGCTGCAATGTGAGGGGTCCCCTAATCTAAGGGGGGGCACCCTAGATAGGCGCATGTTATATTTTTAAGCAGCGGAAAGGGGGTTTCTAGGGATCTGTTCAATGCATGTAATATAATCAACTTAAATCGATTGTATATAAGAGATAGAACCATACCAATGCCATTTGTTGGATGGCATCTAGGAAGAAGAAAGTGAAATCGCTTTCCTCCAAACGGTTCGCACGCAAGAAGATCTATGCGCTTACTCCCTTCGGTACACCTTGTGCTAGCAAAGTTCCTTGGTGTCTTTGTTCGTGTGAGAAGGGAAGAAGAAGATCTTGCTTGCTCAGTCCTCGACTCTCCAAAGCATGAAGCGAAAAAAAACTTCCACATGAGGAGGCGACGGGAATAGAAGTGAGGCGACAAGAGATGCGCTCTACCCAAAACATGGAGGCGTGGTTGCTAAAAATAGCCAACCTTACTCTTTCATGCGATCATGTGTTCATGCGCTCATGAACCAATCGCATTTTCCTCTCCTCTCTTTGAACCAAGCGCTCATATCATGAGCCGGTTCAACTAGGTCTGGTTCATAGACCAATTAACCCAAGCAATTAGTCCAGATCACATTAAACCCTAAGGCTCTTGATCTGACCATTGATCTCTTTATGCTCCTGATCTCACTGATCTAGCATCCATTCTCTCGATCGAAGCTTACCGATCTCAAGCCCTAATCAATCAAACATGATTAGACTAGATCTCACTCACAATCAGAGATTAAATCCCTTTAAACTGAACCCAAATAATTCATTCCACACGATCTGATTTAAGTAAGCCATATCATCAAATTGTGCGACCCTAAGGGTTTCCTTTAAATGTCGGTAACGATAACTTACGTTATCACGATCAGTGAGGGGTATCTAGCAACACATCACTGTCTCCCGATATAAAGGAAAGAGTCTTCCAAGACTACACCCAAACCACAGCACAAGTGTGAATCCAACTCACAAGGCATGCATATTTCCTTTGCCACTGGATGTTCTTATTGGACAAGCGTGTCAAGCTTGTAGCTCCAATATGATGAGCATGATTAGATCAGATGAACATAGTCACCTGGGTATGGCCATACACTTTCTCAATCACCTCATCCAGGGGGCCCCTTTAGAACATCACACTCCTTAAACAAGGAGACGGCAATCCTTTGTCTATCACTAGTGCCCTAACCTGACTCAAGCTCACCATCCAAGATAGTCTATAATCATTATGTTTCAAATGATATTGAACTACCTCAAAACAATGACAATCATCATTTAGAAAACACAGGTGATCTCAAGTCAGAGGAAATGTGCCACTTGTCGCATTCAAGGATTATTCACATTGTGACAAGCAATTAAATAACCTAGTAGGGTCTGTCCAGTACATCCAATGTACCCATGAGTCTACATCTTATTCCATGCTCGAAGCATCCTA
This sequence comes from Costus lasius, assembly GCA_027563935.2. Classification (NCBI taxonomy): domain Eukaryota; kingdom Viridiplantae; phylum Streptophyta; class Magnoliopsida; order Zingiberales; family Costaceae; genus Costus; species Costus lasius. The sequence goes on from CM050446.2 coordinate 47,934,301, forward strand.
TAAGATTAGAACACATATTAGTCTTAACCATATCAAGGCTGTCTCATGTTCACCAAGATATCTTGACTAAGGACATAACTGCATGTCAGCCTAGCTGAACAGCTTTGAGACATTATTCAGAAGTACATTTATTGCAGCAGACAATGTAAGAAACTGAATAATAACCATGCCTTTATAAACATAAAAGTTTATTACATGATACTGATACAATCCCAAGGCCTCAAACATTAGCCTTAAGGGCATACCCCAACAATCTCCCACTTGCACTTAATCTAATGGTTGAGAAATCTCAAACCCATGTTATTACAGTGCTTCTCATGCTTCTGCTGCGCCAGAGGCTTGGTAAGCGGGTCTGCCAGATTGTCATCTGTATGTACCTTGCAGACTTTGATCTCGCCACGATCTATGATCTCCCGGATCAAGTGAAACCGTCTCTGTATGTGCTTGGACTTCTGGTGCGACCGTGGTTCCTTTGCTTGTGCGATTGCTCCAGTGTTATCACAAAAGATAACCAAAGGATCTGCACTCGAAGGAACAACACCAAGTTCTCTCACGAACTTACGAATCCACACTGCCTCCTTGGATGCTTCCGAGGCTGCAACATACTCGGCTTCTGTTGTGGAATCAGCAACAGTTGACTGTTTGAAACTCTTCCACACCACTGCTCCTCCATTCAAGCTAAATACATAGCCTGATTGCGATCGGAAATCATCCTGGTCAGACTGGAACGAAGCGTCAGTATATCCTACAATACTGAGTTCTTCCTGACCACCATATATCAAGAACATATCTTTGGTCCTCCGCAGATATTTTAAAATGTTCTTGACTGCAATCCAGTGCGCCATACCTGGATTACCTTGGAACCGACTGGTCACGCTTAACCCGTAAGCGACGTCTGGGCGAGTACACAACATCGCATACATAATAGATCCAATAGCCGAAGCATAAGGCGTATTATCCATTTCATCTTTCTCAGTCTGTGTTTGTGGACACTAACTCTTCGAAAGATTCAGACCATGTCTGACTGGAAGATATCCTCTTTTAGAATTCTCTAAATGAAATCGTTCTAGGACTTTATCGATGTAAGTACTCTGGCACAGCCCGACAAGCCTCTTAGATCTATCCCTGTAGATCTTCACACCTAATACATAGGCTGCTTCTCCTAAATCTTTCATCTGGAAACATTTCCTTAACCATGCCTTAACCGCATGCATTTCAGGAATGTCATTTCCAATGATCAAGATATCATCGACGTAGAGGACTAAGAAAGTAATCACGCTCCCACTAAACCTCTTATATACACACGGGTCATCCTCGTTCTTGATGAAACCAAACTCAGAGATTGATTCATCAAAATGAATATTCCAGCTTCTAGATGCTTGTTTAAGTCCATAAATAGAGTTCTTTAACTTGCATATCTTATGACGATCTGATGGATTAGTGAAACCTTCTGGTTGTGTCATATACACATCCTCATCCAGATTTCCATTAAGGAAAGCTGTCTTCACATCCATTTGCCAGATCTCATAATCATAATATGCTGCTATCGCGAAAAGAATCCGAATAGACTTAAACATAGCTACAGGTGAGAAAGTTTCATCATAATCTATCCCATAGATTTGTTTGAAACCTTTCGCAACTAGCCTGCCTTTATAGGTAACCACGTTACCATCCATGTCAATCTTCTTCTTGAAGATCCATTTACAGCCTATAGGGATAACTCCCGGAGGCGGATCAACCAAATCCCAGACTTGGTTATCTGACATGGAGTCCATCTCGGCGCGCATAGCTTCAAGCCATCTCGCTGACACCGGTCCACTGACCGCATCCGCATAAGTGAGGGGTTCATCATTATCAATGATGTAGACTCCGTCATAGCACTCAGGCTGTCGACGGATCCTTCCCGATCTTCGCGGTTCCCATGATATCTGAGCCTCAGGTTGTTCAATAACCTGATCCACCGGCTCAGGCTCATCCAACTGTGCTTGACTACTTTGTCCTTCCTCTGGATTCTCATCCAGCTTTATTTCTCTCCCACTGGCCTCTTGCAGAAGATACTCCTTCTCAAGAAATATGGCCGTCCGAGCAACAAATACCTTGTTCTCTTTGGGATCGTAGAAATAATAACCCTTAGTTTCCTTAGGGTAACCGACAAAGATACATTTCTCAGATCTGCTCTCTAGTTTCCCAGAGGCGAGCTTTTTGACATAAGCCTTGCAGCCCCAGATCCTGATAAATGTTAAGCTCGGCTGTTTCCCATACCATAACTCATATGGCGTCTTAGAAACTGCCTTGGATGGCACTCGGTTTAGTACCTTTGCAGCTGTTTCCAGTGCAAAACCCCAAAAGGAATATGGAAGAGTAGCCTGACACATCATAGAACGAACCATATCAAGTAACGTTCTATTTCTCCTCTCGGACACACCATTCCATTGCGGTGTTCCTAGCGGAGTGAGTTGTGAGATAATCCCACACTCCTTTAGATAGTCAGTAAATGCATGACTCAAGTATTCTCCACCTCGATCTGAACGAAGTGCCTTGATATTTCGGCCTAGCTGATTCTGTACTTCATTCTTGAACTCTTTGAACTTGTCAAAAGATTCACTTTTATGTCTCATCAAATAGACATACCCATACCTACTGAAATCATCAGTAAAGGTAATGAAGTACTGATAGCCACCTCTGGCATGTTTACTAAATGGCCCACACACATCACTGTGTATAAGGTCAAGTAAACCTGAAGCCCTTTGACCTTTATTAGGAAAAGGTGACTTCGTCATTTTACCCATTAAACAAGCCTTGCATGTATCAATCTCCTCATAGGAGAATGATCCCAGCAGTCCATGATCATGCAACCGCTTAATGCGTTTCTTGTTAATATGGCCTAAACAACTATGCCATAGCAAGGTGCGGTCATCAGCATACTTGGCTTTCTTAATATCAATATGTTGTATAGAACATTCCATGTCCAACATGAATAACCCATTGTTAATTGAACCAGTAGCATAAACAATATTATCTAAAGAAAGAACACACTTTGAAATATTGCATTCAAAGGAAAACCCCTTCCTGACAAGAGTAGGAATGGAGATAATATTTTTTAGTAATGCTGGGAACAAAGTAACAATTGTTCAGTTCTAATACAATCCCAGATGGCAAAGAGATGAAATAGTCTCCTACAGCAACAGCAGCAACCCGTGCCCCGTTTCCAACTCGTAGGTCCACCTCATGCTGTCCCACCTGTCTTCTTCTCTTGAGTTCCTGTACATTTGAACAAATGTGAACTCCACATGCAGTGTCCAACACCCATGATATAGAAGAAGATGAAACCATGACTTCCGTCACGTAAATACCTGAGCCAGAAGCGATGCTTCCCCTCTTATCTCCTTGGAGCGCTTTACAGTCCTTTTTCCAGTGACCCAGCTGGCCACAGTGGAAACATCTGTATTCCTTTGACCGCTTAACTTTTTTGCTTCAGAGCCTTGCTGTAACTCTTGACAGGGGCCTTGCCCTTCTTCCCCTTCTTCTTGTTCCTAGAAGGAACCATTAAGACAGAGGTTGAAGGCTTTCCCTTCAGATTTTCCTCAGTAGTCAAGAGCATATTCAGCAGCTCTGCCGGAGTACAGTCGATTTTGTTCATATTAAAGTTAATAATGAACGCATCGAAAGAGGGCGGAAGAGACTGCAGAATAATGTCTACAGCAAGCTCCTGGTTGATGGTATGCCCCAGTTTCTCTAGAGCCTCCTTGTGCCCAATCATCTTGAGCACGTGAGCTCCCACTGGGCTCCCTTCAGCCAGTTTGCTCTGAAAGAACAGCTTTGTCAGATTATAGCGTTCTGTCCTCGCCTGTGCAGCATACAGCATCTTGAGGTTTGCTATCATGTCTATAGCAGACATATCCTCATGCTGACGCTGCAGCGGTGGCGTCATAGACGCTAGCATCAGGCAAGCGACATCAATGCTATCATTGACGTGCTTTTCATAAGCTTCCCGAACCGCCCTTGCGGCGTTCGGAGCGGGCTGAGGCGGTATCGCCGTCTCGAGGACATACAGTTTCCTCTCTGCCTTAAGAACTATCTTAAGGTGTCCGAACCAGTCTGAGAAGTTTGGCCCAGCAAACTTCTCTCTTTCCAGTAGGGATCGCACATTGAAGCTCATGGTGTTCGTTGCTGCTGGTATCTACAACAATGCAAGAACAGCAAGGTCAGTATCAATGTAAAGAATCAATTCAGGACTTAAGAATGATTCCTTTTCTCACTATTTTATCTGGCTGAAAAATCCAGCAAAACAGCCCGAAAGAGTAGAACTCTTTTAGTGAGATGGGATCCAGATTTCATACTTGGTCTCCGCATCCCGCTCAGGCGAGATAAGATGCACAGAGAGTACAAGCACTAATCTCTGGTAGGCAGTCCCTGCCAATCGCCAACCCGTGCGATTCCCCTTCATCTGGGCAATCCAGCAGACTGTGCCAACTGAGTTGGTACAACACAATCTCTGACCCCACAGATGGCTGCCTCCATGTGCTACCATATGCGCCACATATGTAGCCTACATGGTCAAGCTGACCCGACCTACTCCCTGGACCACCACGTGCTATGCTGAGCAACGAGAAGCGATAAATCCCTTCTCTGTAACACGCAGGTGTAATCCCGCACCGTCTGAAGATAGAAGGACGTGCCCACTGAGTGGGTACAACACGGCTCCAACGATAGTCAGAACAGTGAGGTTTCGCGTCAGAAGGCTTACGAGCATGATATTTTAGCGTTGGATTTTAACGGTCTTTTATCTTCTTCACTATCATGCAATTCCTATGGTGATAGCAGAAGATAAATAAATCATGCTGTTCTACTTATTTAAACAATAAAAGAAAGCATGGATCTTATGTGGTAAAAGCCCATAGCCTAAGTAAGACCTTAATTAACTTAAGTCTTCACTTGCTTTTCTTCGTGGGTCTTTTGCTGCTCATCTGGCCCAACCCAGGGCCCAAGCGCCATCTGCAGCTCAGGTGCGCCTACCAGGGAAAATGCGCCTAGTCCCAGAGTCGAACCCTGGACCTCCCACCTGGTTAAGCCTCTGCTGCAAGCGCCTCTGCCAAGTGTGCTCTGTGCTCTTGTCTGACTAATTTACAAATTAATCTATCTAGACAAGATTGACTCGCAGGTCAGTAACATTTTATAAATTAATTAAACTGTGATTCGCAGATCACAAAAATAAGAATTAATTTACAATAAAATTCCAGGCACGCAGGCCCCAGCATAGCACACATTAAACGGGCAGCCCACATAAGATTAAATAAACATACATATGGTATCCAATCAGCATGTGATCCAATCATGAAAAATAAAATTTTTAAAAAAACCCCATTGAGATTAATTTTATTTTTCCCTATTTGCCCTGCTGCCTTACGACGGTCCATTACTAGGGATCCACTCATCCAGCCTAGTCAGATCCACTGCCCTTGCATGCACCAAGTCCTAACTGACTTGAGTCGACCAAAGGTCAACCATGCATGCGCCAAGGCCGAACAACCCTCATGAGTTCTGGCAAGCGGGTGTGACCCCGGGCCTAACTCATGTGTGTTCACTAGTCGTCTCAATCAGACATCGATACACGCCTGTCTGCAGTCGACCTATAGCCATCTCGTGCTTGCGCACAGATGCTATCTGGTCGACCCATCAAGGCTGTCAGATAGTCTGATCAGACTATTTGGATCTAACCTAGGGGATGACTTCAACCCTAATAACCCGTCTAAGGGTTTAAAGCAGGCGCCTCTTAGATCTAATGAGAGTCGCGCATGATATAAGTTTTTGGAAAAAAACCTAAGATGCGCCAACAAACATGCGCAAAGGAAATACATATTTAAGGTTCGCAAGAAGCAACATAACATGTACATTTTCGCATGTTCTAGATCTAAGCATACAATGGCACCCATGGATCACAAAACATTTAAGCAATCATAAAAACATGCATTAACTGGCTCTGATACCAATTGAAGGGGTCCCCTAATCTAAGGGGGGGCACCCTAGATAGGCGCATGTTATATTTTTAAGCAGCGGAAAGGGGGTTTCTAGGGATCTGTTCAATGCATGTAATATAATCAACTTAAATCGATTGTATATAAGAGATAGAACCATACCAATGGCATTTGTTGGATGGCGTCTAGGAAGAAGAAAGTGAAATCGCTTTCCTCCAAACGGTTCGCACACAAGAAGATCTATGCGCTTACTCCCTTCGGTACACCTTGTGCTAGCAAAGTTCCTTGGTGTCTTTGTTCGTGTGAGAAGGGAAGAAGAAGATCTTGCTTGCTCAGTCCTCGACTCTCCAAAGCGTGAAGCGAAAAAAAACATCCACACGAGGAGGCGACGGGAATAGAAGTGAGGCGACAAGAGATGCGCTCTACCCAAAACATGGAGGCGTGGTTGATAAAAATAGCCAACCTTACTCTTTCATGCGATCATGTGTTCATGCGCTCATGAACCAATCGCATTTTCCTCTCCTCTCTTTGAACCAAGCGCTCATATCATGAGCCGGTTCAACTAGGTCTGGTTCATAGACCAATTAACCCAAGCAATTAGTCCATATCACATTAAACCCTAAGGCTCTTGATCTGACCGTTGATCTCTTTATGCTCCTGATCTCACTGATCTAGCATCCATTCTCTCGATCGAAGCTTACCGATCTCAAGCCCTAATCAATCAAACATGATTAGACCAGATCTCACTCACAATCAGAGATTAAATCCCTTTAAACTGAACCCAAATAATTCAGTCCACACGATCTGACTTAAGTAAGCCATATCATCAAATTGTGCGACCCTAAGGGTTTCCTTTAGATGTCGGTAACGATAACTTACGTTATCACGATCAGTGAGGGGTATCTAGCAACACATCACTGTCTCCCGATATAAAGGAAAGAGTCTTCCAAGACTACACCCAAACCACAGCACAAGTGTGAATCCAACTCACAAGGCATGCATATTTCCTTTGCCACTGGATGTTCTTATTGGACAAGCGTGTCAAGCTTGTAGCTCCAATATGATGAGCATGATTAGATCAGATGAACATAGTCACCTGGGTATGGCCATACACTTTCTCAATCACCTCATCCAGGGGGCCCCTTTAGAACATCACACTCCTTAAACAAGGAGACGGCAATCCTTTGTCTATCACTAGTGCCCTAACCTGACTCAAGCTCACCATCCAAGATAGTCTATAATCATTATGTTTTAAATGATATTGAACTACCTCAAAACAATGACAATCATCATTTAGAAAACACAGGTGATCTCAAGTCAGAGGAAATGTGCCACTTGTCGCATTCAAGGATTATTCACATTGTGACAAGCAATTGAATAACCTAGTAGGGTCTGTCCAGTACATCCAATGTACCCATGAGTCTACATCTTATTCCTTGCTCGAAGCATCCTATAAGATTAGAACACATATTAGTCTTAACCATATCAAGGCTGTCTCATGTTCACCAAGATATCTTGACTAAGGACATAACTGCATGTCAGCCTAGCTGAACAGCTTTGAGACATTATTCAGAAGTACATTTATTGCAGCAGACAATGTAAGAAACTGAATAATAACCATGCCTTTATAAACATAAAAGTTTATTACATGATACTGATACAATCCCAAGGCCTCAAACATTAGCCTTAAGGGCATACCCCAACACAATGTACTCAGCCTTATTTGTAGAATCTTGCCACTTTGGTTTGCTTTCACCATACAACACCATAACAAGGCAAAGCGCAAATCCTGGCTGTGATCAATAGTCACTAGACTGGAATGAAGTGTCAGTGTACCCCTGTACACAAAATTCTTTCTTGTCTATCATAGACTAGACTCCAATCCTTTATACTTCCCAAGTATATATACAAGGATTGCTTTCACAGCTATCTAGTGTTAAACACTAAGATCTGATTGAAACTTGCTGGCTATGCTCCAAGCATTTGCCACAAATGGTCTTGAGTATATTATTCAAAACATGATCCATCCTACACACCATGTATCAGGACTTTAGACCTATGTTATTACTCTCCAGCTGTGCCACAGGACACAACATCTTTGAGAGACTCAGACCATATCTTCCTGGAAGGTATCAATATTTGGAATCATCCAATATAAACCTCTCCAGAAACTCTTGGATGAACATAGATTGACTAAAGGGCAATGACTTTCTTGGATCTCTATCTTTAGATCTGTTGGGGTATGCCCTTAAGGCTAATGTTTGAGGCCTTTGGGATTGTATAAGTATCATGTAATAAACTCTTGTGTTTATAAAAGGCATGGTTGTTATTCAGTTTGTTACCTTGTCTGCTGTAATAAGTGTACTTCTGAATAATGTCTCAAAGCTGTTCAGCTAGGCTGACAGTCAATATGTCCTTAGTCGAGATATCTTGGTGAACTTGAGACAGCCTTGATATGGTTAAGACTAATATGTGTTCTAATCTTATAGGATGCTTCGAGCATGGAATAAGATGTAGACTCATGGGTACATTGGATGTACTGGACAGACCCTACTAGGATATTCAATTGCTTGTCACAATGTGAATGATCCTTGTAAACAGCAAGTGGCACATGTCCTCTGACTTGAGATCACTTGTGTTTCTAAATGATGATTGTCATTGTCTTGAGGTAGTTCAATATCATTTGAAACATAATGATTATAGACTATCTTGGATGGTGAGCTTGAATCAGGTTAGGGCACTAGTGATAGACAAAGGATTGCCGTCTCCTTGTTTAAGGAGTGTGATGTTCTAAAGGGCCCCCCTATATGAGATGATTGAGAAAGTGTATGGCCATACCCAGATGACTATGTTCATCTGATCTAATCATGCTCATCATATTGGAGTTACAAGCTTGACATGCTTGTCCAATAAGAACATCCAGTGGCAAAGGAAACATGTATGCCTTGTGAAGTGGGTTCACACTTGTGCTGTGGTTTGGGTGAAGTCTTGGAAGACTCTTTCCTTTAAATCGGGAGACAGTGATGTGTTGCTAGATACCCCTCACTGATCGTGATAACGAAAGTTATCGTTACCGACATATAAAGGAAACCCTCAGGGTCGCACAATATGGTGATATGGCTTACTTAAGTCAGATCGTGTGGACTGAATTATTTGGGTTCAGTTTAAAGGGCTTTTAGTCTCTGATTGTAAGTGAGATCTGGACTGATCATGTTTGATTGATTAGGGCTTGAGATCGGTAAGCTTCGATCGAGAGATTGGATGCTGGATCGTGAGATCTAGAGCATCGGAAGATGAACGGTTAGATCATGAGCCATTTGGTTCATAGAAGGTCTAGATCGTAGCTTGGCTTGATTTGATTTGGTGATTGAACAAAATTCGATTGAACCAAATCAAAGAACCGGTTCAACACTTGGTTCAAAGAGGAGATTCGATGGTTCACTTGGTGTGAACGCATGAGGCTTTGAATACTTACCTTTTTGGGAAATCGGTTTCAAAGATTGAATGCATGTAACGCCTCCACATTAGTGTGGAAGGTTACACACTCACCTCTAGCGAAACTCTCTTGGGCGTCGTGGTGAATTGACGACAAGGTGAAGAGAAGAAAACTCTCTCGCCAAGCAAGAAGTTCTTCCCCTTTTCTCATATGGCAAAGACCCTTGAAGAGGCTTGCTAGCACAAGATTCACAAGGGGTAAGCAACATCACTTTGTGTGCGTCGCTTGTGGAGAAGATCTCGTTTGGTCTTTTGCTTCCAAACCGACATCCACTCTAATGGCATCGGTATGACACCTTGTGATCTCTTTTTCGTTCACATAAGTTAATCATATGACTACATGCGATCTTGATGATGAATCCCCTAAAAATATCTACATGCGCCCCCAACCCCCTTATTTAGGGCTTCATCTTGTTTCCGCTCCCCCTTGAAGGGGACTTTGAAATTGCGCTCCCCCTTGAAGGGGACTTTCAAGATCCTCATGCCTAAGATGTTGGCATCATTCCCTAGATCATTCTTCTTGAAATACATATCAAACCTTTCTTTCACCATGTGAAGAGTTGAGATGTCATTCCATGTGAGGAGAATGTCATCAATCATCTAGAACAAGAAATACTATTAAGGTGCTCCCACTAATCTTCTTATAAACACAGGCTTTTTCAACCATGCTTGCATAACATCATGCATATCTATATGGCCTTGATATGAAAACCTTATGGCTATTTCCTTATAGATATCTTTTCAGATGTCCTTGCAAGAAAAGCAGTTATCATAACAAGATGCCATAATTGATCATGCAATTACAACAAGCAGATCCCTAATGGACTTAAAGCTCAGCTATTGGTGAAAATTTCATTATTATCCACCCAGTGGATTTGCCTGAAATTATTGTTCACTAGCTTGTCTTTTAAGGTAACAATGTTACCTTCCATGTCTATCTTCCTAGAAGATTTATTATAGCCTATGGGAATTACCCCTTTTGGCAGCTTATCCAAGTCCCAAACTTGATTAGCAGACATGGAGTCCATTATGGTTCTCATGGCCCTTAGCCATTTCTTGGAATCTGGTCCACCGACCGCTTCCATTTCCTCATAAGTCTTAGGTTCATGCTTGATGAAAAATTCTTCATGCCCAGCATATCGAATCGATCCAGACTTATGTTATTCCTGTCTTACTTGAACCTCAGGTTGACTTTCAACCTGTATGTGAGATTTTGCTCTCCATCTGTGTCTAATTATATTGTGGTTGATTCTGGACCTTGTCCAAATCAGATCTACTCCCACTGGCTTCTTTCAAGAGAAATACTTTCTCAAGAGAGACAGCAGTTTGAGCAACAAATATTTTGTTCTCCTTGGGATAGAATTAGCACTCTATAGTGCACCACAAACACATACTTTTTGAATCACTGCACATTACATTCCCAATTCCATTGAAGAAATGGGATATTTTCAGTTCTTAACTCAAAAGCTAACTTAGACATTTTCTTATGGAGTAGCAGTACTTTTGTTTGCATGGCATCATAGTAGTATATTTGCATAACTATTCAAAGATGGAACCACATCCAATGTGTTCCTTTTCTTTCTTTGAAATTCACCACATAGTGGTGAGCTAAGAAGGCTGTGAGATAACTCCACACTTCTTAGGACAGTCATCAAATTCTCCACTTAATCATCTTGATCCAATCAAGGTGCTTTAATAGATCCTTCAATTTGACTCAATACTTCATATGTGAACTTCTTGGATTTTTCCAAAGTTCTTGGGTTGCGTAAGGCATACCCACACCTAATGAAGTATATAACTCCTCTTAGTGCTTGTTTATATGGGTCTACTTACATTGCTGTGTAATAGATCCAACAAGTCACTTATTCCTTCCTTCTTTTCCGGTGAAGGCAGCATCTGTCACATTGTTCATTTGAACTAGGCTCACATGTATCATAATCCTGAATGGATAATGATCCCAATAGTCCATGGACTTTTGGATGTGACCATTGTTCTATGGTTCAAGAGACAATGCTATAAGAGGAATTTTATTGAATCATTAGATCTGATCTTGTGTTACATATAGAACTATTGTCAATTGTATCAATTCAATAGAACATCTCAGATTAAAGAAAAATATTATTTATTATTTCAAACTGAAGTCCTTTCCAAAAGGAATGATGTTCTAATACATAAGCTGATACAATAATAGCAAAGTTTTATATAAAGTCTTCAAGGCAGTGAGATGATATCAATAGCAGCATCCAATGCTCCGTTCCTGACCCGAGAGTCGATCCCATCAAGCCTCTTCATCCTACTTCTTTTGAGCTCCTGCACATGTAAAACATATGTGAGCCTCACATACGGTACCCAGTACCCATGAATAAGAAGTAGACAAAAGACCTCGGTAACACAATACCTGAAGCGGATGGATTACATCCCTTCCTCTTTGCCATGCTCTTTTTGGCCATCAATCCTATTCGAAATACCCATGCATTCCCAGTCTTCCGAAGTATTAGCTTCGAAGATACATAACCATGGTCTTTCTCAGATTCAAGCACACATTCTGAAGATCCAACAGAACTCTCCTGATCATTGTCTATAGAGCATGGTGTGAAGAGACCTTTGAGATGTATGATTAGATCATAGATCCCCATCTCATCACATTCAACCTTGACCTCTGGGGTCATGCACTCTAAGACAAGAGCAGTGTACTGTTCGTTATCTTCACAATGTTCAAGATAGACATTCCACTCCCAGTCATTAGTGAAATATACACTGGGCTGGGATGGAGGTCTTTCAAGAAGATGCACCTTATTTTCTTGTTCCAGTATCTTGGACAAAATCTTGAACCATTTTGTCCAATTTGTCCCATCCAGTTTATGTTTATAAAGTTTCAATCTTAGATTAGGAGATGCCTTCTACAATAAGCAAATAAGTAAAATAAGTACTATGATAAAGCATTTAACAAGGACTTTTAATTAAATGCTAAGCTCCCACTACTTCCAAAACAAGTTGAGAACTCTCTAACTCAACATGGAGATAAGTGAGTAGGATCCTAATTTCACATAAGGTCTCTGCGACTCACGAGGGTGAGTTGAGATGCACAGAGAGTCTCATGCTTCCTTAGGTAGGCATGCCACCCAATTGTGCCATGCACAATTCCTCTTAGTTAAGACAGACTAGGCGCCCTGTGTCCAGCGAGGGCTGGATACAACACAAAACCCTATCCTCTCAACAGCTGCCTCTAGTATTTCATCATGTCAATGACATATGAAAAACCAGTCAAGTCTGGTCCTAACCGTTTGGGTCCCCTTCAAGGGGGAGCGCAAGCGGAAAAACAACCCCTTTCTAGAGGGGGGCGCAAAGGTGAAACCCTAAAGGGGGCGGCGCATATGCTATTTTAAGGGGTGTCACCCTCATGATCGCATGTAGATCATATGATTAACTTTTGTATAAACGAAAAATCTTTAAAGGGATCATACCAACGCCATGAAGTTGGATGTCGGCTTGGAAGAAGAGAGCAACTTTGATCTCCTCCACGAGTTCACACACAAGGTGAAGATCTCTTACTTCCTTGGCGTCACTTGTGCTAGCAAGGCACTCAAGGTTCCTTGTCGAGTTGAAGGAGATGATGAAATCCTTCTTGGCCGATCCTTTCTCCTCGTCAACCTCAACCCCAAAGAGAGTATGTGTCATCGAGTTTTGAAGAGGAAGATGAGCGTTAGCCAAGACTTGTGATCGAATGTGGAGACATTCATCACTATGGCAAAACCGAAATGCCATAAATGGTAAGTCTTTAACACATGCGTTTTGCGTTCACATGAAGTGAACCAAACGCATAGCTTTCCTCTCAAATGAACCAAGCGCTCACATGTGAGCCGGTTCAATTAAATTGGTCCATTGACCAAACCAAATCAGCCCAAGAATTGGTCCAGACCAAATTAAACCCTATGGTTCAAGATCTGACCGTTCATCCTGTGATGCTCTTGATCTCATCGATCTAGCATCCATACTCTCGATCAAAGCTTACCGATCTCAAGCCCTAATCAATCAAACATGATCAGACTGGATCTCACTTACAATCAGAGTTTAATCTCCTTTAAACTGAATCAAAACAATCCAGTCCACCCGATCTGACTCAAGTAAGTCATATCACCAAATTGTGCGACCCTTAGGGTTTCCTTTAAATGTCGGTAACGACAACTCACGTTATCACGATCAGTGAGGGGTATCTAGCAACACATCACTGTCTCCCGATATAAAGGAAGGAGTCTTCCAAGACTACACCCAAATCACAGCACAAGTGTGAATCCACTTCACAAGGCAGACATGTTTCCTTTGCCACTGGATGTTCTTATTGGACAAGCATGTCAAGCCTGTAATTCCAATACGATGAGCATGATTAGATCAGATGAACATAGTCATCTGGGTATGTCCATACACTTTCTCAATCATCTCATATAAGGGGGGGCCCTCTAGAACATCACACTCCTTAAACAAGGAGACGGCAATCCTTTATCTATCACTAGTGCCCTAACCTGACTCAAGCTCATCATCCAAGATAGTCTATAATCATTATGTTTCAAATGATATTGAATTACCTCAAAACAATGACAATCATCATTTAGAAACACAAGTGATCTCAAGTCAAAGGACATGTGCCACTTGCTGCTTACAAGGATCATTCACATTGTGACAAGCAATGGAATATCCCAGTAGGATCTGTCCAGTACATCCAATGTACCCATGAGTCTACATCTTATTCCATGCTCGAAGCATCCTATAAGATTAGCACACATATTAGTCTCAATCATATCAAGGCTGTCTCATGTTCACCAAGATATCTCGACTAAGGACATATAGCCTGTCAGCCTAGCTGAACAGCTTTGAGACATTATTCAGAAGTACACTTATTACAGCAGACAAGGTAACAACCTGAATAATAACCATGCCTTTATAAACACAACAGTTTATTACATGATACTTATTACAATCCCAAAGGCCTCAAACATTAGCCTTAAGGGCATACCCCAACAATCTCCCACTTGCACTTAATCTAATGGTTGAGAAATCTCAAACCCATATTGTTACAGTGCTTCTCATGCTTCTGCTGCGCCAGAGGCTTGGTAAGCGGGTCTGCCAGATTGTCATCTGTATGAACCTTGCAAATCTTGATCTCGCCTCGATCAATGATCTCCCGAATCAAGTGAAACCGTCTCTGTATGTGCTTGGACTTCTGGTGCGACCGTGGTTCCTTTGCTTGTGCGATTGCTCTAGTGTTATCACAGAAGATAACCAAAGGATCTGCACTCGAAGGAACAACACCAAGTTCTCTCACGAACTTACGAATCCACACTGCCTCCTTGGATGCTTCCGAGGCTGCAACATACTCGGCTTCTGTTGTGGAATCAGCAACAGTTGACTGTTTGAAACTCTTCCACACCACTGCTCCACCATTCAAGCTAAAAACATAGCCTGATTGCGATCGGAAATCATCCTGGTCCGACTGGAACGAAGCGTCAGTATATCCCTCTATACTGAGTTCTTCCTGACCACCATATATCAAGAACATATATTTGGTCCTCCGCAGATATTTTATAATGTTCTTGACTGCAATCCAGTGCGCCAAACCTGGATTACTTTGGAATCGACTGGTCACGCTTAACCCGTAAGCGACGTCTGGGCGAGTACATAACATCGCATACATGATGGACCCAATAGCCGAAGCATAAGGCGTATTGTCCATTTCATCTTTCTCAGTCTGTGTTTGTGGACACTGACTCTTCGAAAGATTCAGACCATGTCTGACTGGAAGATATCCACGTTTAGAATTCTCTAAATGGAATCTCTCCAGGACTTTATCGATGTAAGTACTCTGGCACAGCCCGAGAAGCCTCTTAGATCTATCCCTGTAGATCTTTACACCTAACACATAGGCTGCTTCTCCTAGATCTTTCATCTGGAAACATTTTCCTAACCATGCTTTAACAGCATGCAGTTCAGGAATATCATTTCCAATGATTAAGATATCATCGACGTAGAGGATTAGGAATGTAATCACGCTCCCACTAAACCTCTTATACACACACGGGTCATCTTCGTTCTTGATGAAACCAAACTCAGAGATTGATTCATCAAAACGAATATTCCAGCTTCTTGATGCTTGTTTAAGTCCATAAATGGACTTCTTTAACTTGCATATCTTATGACGATCTGATGGATTAGTGAAACCCTCAGGTTGTGTCATATACACATCCTCATCCAGATTTCCATTAAGGAAAGCTGTCTTCACATCCATCTGCCAGATCTCATAATCATAATATGCAGCTATCGCGAAAAGAATCCGAATAGACTTAAACATGGCTACAGGTGAGAAAGTTTCATCATAATCTATCCCGTAGATTTGTTTGAAACCTTTCGCAACTAGTCTGCCTTTATAGGTAACCACGTTACCATCCATGTCAATCTTCTTCTTGAAGATCCATTTACAGCCTATAGGGATTACTCCCGGAGGCGGATCAACCAAATCCCAGACTTGGTTATCTGACATGGAGTCCATCTCGGCTCGCATAGCTTCAAGCCATCTAGCTGACTCCGGTCCACTGACCGCATCCGCATAAGTAAGGGGTTCATCATTGTTAATGATGTAGACTCCGTCATAGCGCTCAGGCTGTCGACGGATCCTTCCCGATCTTCGCGGTTCCCGTGATATCTGAGCCTCAGGTTGTTCAATAACCGGCTCAGGCTCATCCAACTGCGCTTGACTACTTTGTCCTTCCTCTGGATTCTCATCCAGCTTTATTTCTCTCCCACTGGCCTCTTGCAGAAGAAACTCCTTCTCAAGAAATATGGCCGTCCGAGCAACAAATACCTTGTTCTCTTTGGGATCGTAGAAATAATAACCCTTAGTTTCCTTAGGGTAACCGACAAAGATACATTTCTCAGATCTGCTCTCCAGTTTCCCAGAGGCGAGCTTTTTGACATAAGCCTCGCAACCCCAGATCCTGATAAATGTCAAGCTAGGCTGTTTCCCATACCATAACTCATATGGAGTCTTAGAAACTGCCTTGGATGGCACTCGGTTTAGTACCTTTGCAGCTGTTTCCAGTGCAAAACCCCAAAAGGAATATGGAAGAGTAGCCTGACTCATCATAGAACGAACCATATCAAGTAACGTTCTATTTCTCCTCTCGGACACACCATTCCATTGCGGTGTTCCTGGCGGAGTGAGCTGTGAGATAATCCCACACTCTTTCAGATAGTCAGTAAATGTATGACTCAAGTATTCCCCACCTCGATCTGAGCGAAGTGCCTTGATATTACGGCCTAGCTGATTCTGTACTTCATTTTTGAACTCTTTGAACTTGTCAAAAGATTCACTTTTATGTCTCATCAGATAGACATACCCATACCTACTGAAATCATCAGTAAAGGTAATGAAGTACTGATAGCCACCTCTGGCATGTTTACTAAATGGCCCACACACATCACTGTGTATAAGGTCAAGTAAACCTGAAGCCCTTTGACCTTTGTGAGAAAAAGGTGACTTCGTCATTTTACCCTTCAAACAAGCTTTGCATGTATCAATCTCCTCATAGGAGAAAGATCCCAGCAGTCCATGATCATGCAACCGCTTAATGCGCTTCTCGTTTATATGGCCTAAACGACTATGCCATAGCCAGGTGCTGTCATCAGCAATTTTGGCTTTCTTATTATCAATGTTATGTATAGAACTTTCCATGTCCAACATGAATAACCCATTGTTAATTGAACCAGTTGCATACACAATATTATCATAAGATAAAACACACTTTGAAATATTGCATTCAAAGGCAAATCCTTTCCTGACAAGAGCAGGAATGGAGATAATATTCTTGGTTATACTGGGTACAAAATAACAATTGTTTAATTCTAATACAATGCCAGATGGTAAAGAAATGAAATAGTCTCCTACAGCAACAGCAGCAACCCGTGCCCCGTTTCCAACTCGTAGGTCTACCTCATGCTGTCCCACCTATCTTCTTCTCTGGAGTTCCTGCACATTTGAACAAATGTGAACTCCACATGCGGTGTCCAACACCCATGAAATGATAGAAGAAGATAACATGACCTCAGTCACATATATACCTGAGCCAGAAGCGATGCTTCCCCTCTTATCTCCTTGGAGCGCTTTGCAGTCCTTCTTCCAGTGACCCAGCTGGCCACAGTGGAAGCACCTGTTGTCCTTGGACCGCTTTACCTTTTGCTTCAGAGCCTTACTGTAGTTCTTGACAGGGGCCTTGCCCTTCTTCCCCTTCTTCTTGTTCCTGGAAGGAACCATTAAGACAGAGGTTGAAGGCTTGCCCTTCAGAGTTTCCTCAGTAGTCAAGAGCATATTCAGCAGCTCTGCCGGCGTACAATCGATTTTGTTCATATTAAAATTAATAATGAACGCATCGAAAGAGGGCGGAAGAGACTACAGAATAATATCCACAGCAAGCTCCTGGTTGATGGTATGCCCCAGTTTCTCCAGAGCCTCCTTGTGCCCAATCATCTTGAGCACGTGAGCTCCCACTGGGCTCCCTTCAGCCAGTTTGCTCTGAAAGAAGAGCTTTGTCAGATTATAGCATTCTGTCCTCGCCTGTGCAGCATACAGCATCTTGAGGTTCGCTATAATCTCTATAGCCGACATATCCTCATGCTGACGCTGCAGCGGTGGCGTCATAGACGCAAGCATCAGGCAAGCGACATCAATGCTATCATTGACGTGCTTTTCATAGGCATCCCGAATCGCCCTTGCGGCGTTCGGAGCGGGCTGCGGCGGAATCGCCGTCTCGAGGACATACAGTTTCCTCTCTGCCTTAAGAACGATCTTAAGGTGTCCGAACCAGTCAGAGAAGTTCGGCCTAGCAAACTTCTCCCTTTCCAGTAGGGATCGCACATTGAAGTTCATGGTGTTCGTTGCTGCAGGAATCTACAACAAGCAAGAACAGCAAGGTCAGTATCAATGTTCAGAATCAATCCAGGACTTAAGAAAGATTCTTTTCTCACTATTTTGTCTGACTGAAAAATCCAGTAAACAGTCCGAAAGAGTAACACTCTTTTAGTGAGATGGGATCCAGATTTCATACTTGGTCTTCGCGTCCCGCTCAGGCGAGATAAGATGCACAGAGATGACAAGCACTAATTTCTGGTAGGCTGTCCCAGCCAATCGCCAACCCGTGCGATTCCCCTTCATCTGGGCAATCCAGCAGACTGTGCCAACTGAGTTGGTACAACACAGTCTCTGATCCCTCAGATGGCTGCCTCCATGTGCTACCATATGCGCCACATATGTAGCCTACATGGTCAAGCTGACCCGACCTACTCCCTGGACCACCACGTGCTATGCTGAGCAACGAGCAGGGATAAATCCCTACTCTGTAACACGCAGGTGAAATCCAGCACCGTCTGAAGATAGATGGACGTGCCCACTGAGTGGGTACAACACGGCTCCAACGATAGTCAGAACGGTGAGGTTTCGCGTCAGAAGGCTTACGAGCTTGATATGTTAGCGTTGGATTTTAACGGTCTTTTATCTTTTCAACTATCATACAAGTCCTATGGTGATAGCAGAAGATAAACTCATGCAATTCTAATTATAAAAGCAATAAATAGAAAGCATGATCTTATGTGGTAAAAGCCCATGAACCCTAAGTAAGATCTTAATTTTACTTAAGTCTTCACTTGAGCTCCTTTTGCATCTCATCTGGTCCAACCCAGGGCCCTAGCGCCAAGAGCACCTCAGGTGCGCCACCAGGTGAATGCTCCTTTAGGATGTGTGCATTTGTGCTCTTGTCTAATCAAATACAATTTGATCTATCTAGACAAGTTTGACTCGCAGGTCAATAATACAATAAATTAATCAAGAATGTGATTCGCAGATCACAAATTAATTTACAAGTTTAATTCCAGGCTCGCAGGCCCCAGCACAACACACATTTAACATGGGCAGCCCACATAAGAATAAATAAACAAACATCATGGCATCAATCAACTTGCATGTGATCCATTACAAAAATTAAAATTTTGAAAACCCCATTGGCATCAATTTTATTTTTCTTATAAGCCCTACAACCTTACAATGGTCCATTGATAGGGATCCACTCATCCATCTGGTCAGATCCTCTGCCCTTGCATGCACCGAGTCCTAACTGACTCGAGTTGACCTAATGGTCAACCATGCATGCCCCAAGGGCTGAACAACCCTCATGAGTTCTGGCAAGCGGGTGTGACCCCGGGCCTAACTCATGTGTGTTCAATGGTGTCTCAACCAGACCTCGCTACACGCCCTAGATGCAGTCATCCTATAGCCACCTTGTGCTTGCGCATAGGTGCTATCAGGTCAACCCATCTGAGCTGTCAGATGGTCTGATCAGACTTTGGATCCAACATAGAGGTGACTTCAACCCCATCAACCCATCTAAGGGTTTATAGTAGGCACCGTTTGATGGAGGGGCCAACCCTGCCCCAAGGAGGTCTGGAAGGACTAGGAGGAAGCCCATCAGATATGGCTTTCCCTCCTAGGTCATCTTTCTTACCTTATTTTCACTTTCCTTATTTGCATTGAATAAAGCTCTAGTGCATTGTGTAGTTTCCTTATTTGCTTCTAGAATAGTCTACTGGCCTTTGTGTTAATAATTGGGCAGGTTATAGCCCAGCTCAAGGGAAGCTAGGAAGCTCAAGCTAAAGCCGCTCAAGTAGAGCTCCAATTATGGAAGGAGGCACTTCAACTACTTCAACTAAAGACTCCAAGTTGAAGGGGCTTACAATCAATGCAACTCCACCTTCCATATCAACCTAGGCGCCACTCAATATGATGATGATTCGAATGCAAGAAATCAGCCCACAATTTAATGCGCCTAGCCATCAACAATCTAGATCCACAAATCAAGGGATCACCATTTAGATCCACAAATCA
Source organism: Costus lasius (assembly GCA_027563935.2). Classification (NCBI taxonomy): domain Eukaryota; kingdom Viridiplantae; phylum Streptophyta; class Magnoliopsida; order Zingiberales; family Costaceae; genus Costus; species Costus lasius. The sequence goes on from CM050446.2 coordinate 47,954,692, forward strand.
AGGGATCATCATCTAGATCCACAATTTGAGGAATCACCCTTGGAAACCTCTTAACCGCCCATGCTCTTGAAGGAAGATTTTCGAATTCAAATAAGTCCAAGGCATGAAGGCGCCATCTCATCCATGCAAACAAGGAAGGAGCTCATAAAGAATTCGGCTACAAGGAAGCTCCATCAAGAAAGAATTCGAAATTCAAAAGGGCTAAAGGAAATGTATTAAATGTCATTAATTTCTTCCTTAAACCTTATGATTGCGCCTAGGGTGAATTGTCACCCTTGCCCATGGCTTGTTGAGCCTATAAATTGTAACCTCCCCTCTCTTTGTCTATTAGTTGCCTAGTGAAAAGAATCCTTGTGTTAGCATTGGTGATTGTCGCCTAAGAGTATTCTATCTCCCCCCTTCTCTAAAGGGCCGAGCCCTTTCCCTTCTTCCCCCTTTCTTCTCAAGTCTTCAACGCAACTCAACCACTTGAAGGATCTTGCGCACCTTTGGAGGGACTCTAAGAAGCTTCATCCTTTGTCCTCGGCAATCAACAAAGACCCTTAGGGGTTCTTCACTTTCGGCTTGCATGAAGGCTACACCAACAAGACTTCAAATTCGGCTAAGTTCTTTCCCCTCTTCCATCTATAGATTCTAGAACTTGTTTTCTACACTAATCTAAACTTTGTTTGAAGGGGCGCAAGGACTTGGAGGACTCTTCACTAAGCGCAAGCTTTCTCCCCTCCCCCTCTCCTCTTTTAGTTAAGTGTTAAGGGAACTTGTGAGGCTTAACCTCCCCCTTAGTTTTGCTTTGTAATATGAATCCGTGGTGTGTGCGGATCTCGTTTGTCTGTGTTTGCTTGTAATGATGCAATACCTTCCATCAGAGTAGGACCGTTGAAGATCGGGACGATACGATCCTTCTATGCTCAAGGATCGCACTGTGAGTATTCCTACTTGTCTTTCAATTTGTAGGTAATTGCTATTTCTTTAAGTAGTCTAAATAGTTTAGTGTCGTTTTCTTTATTTATAAAAATACAAAACATATTTTCCAACTCCGTTTAGAGTAATTTCGGTTTTTATCAAAATACAAAAAAATATTTTCTGAAAGCGTTGTTTGAATGCTCCCTTACTTGTGAGTGATCCCACCTCCATCAGTTTGGTATCAGAGCCTTTCTTAGAATAGATTTTTGGCCTAAAAGCTATTTTTCAAATTCTAAGACTTTTCTTGGACCTAGTTGTTTGAAAGAAGTTGATCTCATAAAAGGCTATTATCTAATATATCATTTTTAGGAGCCTTATTTTCAAAAACTAAATTTCTTTCAAAACTATCTTTGACCATGACTACTAGATCAGGAGCAAATTATAATAACCACCCTGAATCCAATGATATTACTAGGCAAGCTGAACCTAATGACATGGCTAGACTCTTTAACATGATAGCGTCCTTCCAAGAGGAACTTAGGGATATTAGAGCTAGACTCCCAAATCCTGAAAATCTTAGGGATGATAGACCCCCTAGTCGGCCCTCAAGTGAACCCATCCTAGGTGAACATCCCCAAAACAATAGGAACCATAATAGGAGAGTCCAAGAACCTGAATGGGAAGATCCACATGCTCGACCCTATCAAAGACCTAGGGAAGACCAAAACCCTGAGTGGAATGAGCCACGTGCTCAAACCTACCACAGACCTAGAGAGGATGAAGTGCAACGCAACATCAAACTCTCACCACCAACCTTTAGTGGTTCCCTTGACCCTAGAGAATTCCTAGATTGGGTAGATAAACTTGAACGGTATTTTGACTGGAGCATGATGCCTAGTCAATCCAAGGTTAGGTTCACCCGATGTCTCCTAGAAGGTACTGCTAGGTTATACTGGACTAGCATAGAGAAGAACATAGAGTTGTTTAGACGCCCTCCTATTGAGAGATGGGAAGACATGCGAGACAAACTTAGGGAAAAATATGTCCCTCCCTATTTCCAACTTAAGATTATCGATGAAGCCATGAGCCTAGTCCAGGGTAGTCAGACCGTCACCGATTACACCACTAGGTTTGATGAACTCCTTCTGAGGAGTGGCATCCATGAAGAAGACCATGTCTCCCTTAGTAGGTATAAGAATGGACTTAGACCCGAGATCAAAAGAGGAATGACCTATTTCCAAATAGAGTCTAGAGAAGTCGCCTACCAAAGAGCCTTAGAGGTAGAGGAAAACATAAAGAGAGCCTTTAGGAGAGAGTTAAGCTCCCCTAGAACTTACCCCAAGGCACCCTCCTCAAGCCCCTCAAGTTCTCAACCCAAAGCCCCAACCCCAACACCCTCTAGACCTAGGACTGTCCAATAACCTAGAGTCGTTTGCCATGCTTGCCACCAAGTAGGACACTATATGAAAGACTGTCCCAAGAGAGTCCTGTACTTAGGTGAGGAAAAATGTGAAGAAACCTATGAGGAAAACCATGAGGAAATCCATAACCCTGACTCTGGTTGCACGGTTTGGGAAGAACTAGCTTATGATAGTGGTGAAGAACAAACCCACGACACATTAGGAGTGGTTAGGTGCACCCTAATCAAACCTACCCCAACCGAGGACTGGCGTAGGACCAGTATTTTCCACACCTACACGAAATGCAATGGTAACATGTGCAAAGTAGTGATAAATGGGGGAAGTAGTCTAAACGCAGTCTCTCACACAGCCTTAGTAAAATTCAACCTTAAGGCAGAACCGCACCCTAATCCCTATAGCATATCCTGGGTCAACCAGTCTAGTGTCCCAGTCACCCATAGATGCTTAGTGCCCCTTCAGTTTGCCATCTACCAAGGCAAGATTTGGTGTGACGTCATAACCATGGATGTCGCCCAAGTCTTACTCGGTCGCCCGTGGTTATACGATATGGATGTTATCCACTACGGTCGGACTAACACCTATGTCTTTAGCCATGACGGACAAAAGATCAAACTGAAGCCTTCCATGCCTAAGGAACTTAAGGCTGCCACCAACAAGGGTAGGATAGAGGAACCTAAGGAACCCAAGCCAACCATCCAACTCATAAGGTCCCATGCCTTTACCCAAGACTGCTTAGAATCCAAGCAAGTGTACTCCTTAGTCATTAAGGGAACAAATCCAGATGAGGAGTCACCCATACCCAAAGAAGTTGAGACCCTACTCTCAGGGTACTCTGAGCTCACCAGGGAAGAACTTCCCAATGGCTTACCCCCCCTTAGAGAAATCCAACATGCCATAGACCTTGTCCCGGGTTCTACTCTCCCACACTTACCCCACTATAGGATGAACCCTACTGAGCATCAAGAGCTCAAAAGACAAGTAGATGAACTGTTAGACAAGGGTTTCATTAGGGAAAGCCTTAGCCCGTGTGCAGTACCCGCCCTTCTTACCCCAAAGAAGGATGGAAGCTGGCGCATGTGTATAGACTGTAGGGCCATGAACAGAATAACCATCAAGTATAGATTTCCCATCCCAAGATTAGATGACATGCTTGACATGCTGGTAGGTTCTAAGTGGTTTAGCAAGCTAGACCTTAGAAGTGGGTACCACCAAGTTAGGATCAGACTTGGGGATGAGTGGAAGACTGCCTTTAAAACTAAGGATGGTTTGTATGAATGGCTAGTCATGCCCTTTGGCCTTTCTAATGCCCCCTCAACCTTCATGAGGTTAATGAACCAAGTCTTGAAGCCTTACATAGGAAGATTCTTAGTAGTTTACTTTGATGACATCCTAATCTATAGCAAGACCCGAGAAGAACACATGGAACACCTTAGAAAAATCCTAGACTTACTTCAGGAAGAAAAGCTATACCTAAACCTGAAGAAGTGTTCTTTCCTTTCCCCTAGGGTTGTCTTTTTAGGCTTCATAGTTTCAGACCAAGGACTTCAAGCTGACCCTAGCAAAATCCAAGCCATCTTAGACTGGCCTGAACCCAAGACTTTAACTGAAATTAGGAGCTTCCATGGTCTAGCTGCCTTTTATAGGAGGTTCATTAGAAACTTTAGCACCATAGTAGCCCCTATAACCAACTGTATGAAACAAGGTGAGTTTAGTTGGCCTAAGTCTGCTAGTAGAGCTTTTGTGGAGCTTAAGTCTAGAATGACCACTGCCCCTGTCCTAAAGTTACCTGACTTCTCTAAAGTTTTCATAGTGGACTGTGATGCCTCAGGAGTAGGAATAGGAGGTACCCTTAGTCAGGAAGGTCACCCCATAGCCTACTTTAGTGAGAAGTTAAATGAGGCTAAACAAAGATATACTACCTATGATAAGGAGTTCTATGCTGTAGTGCAATCCTTAAGGCACTGGAGGCACTATTTGATACATAACGAATTTATTCTAAATAGTGATCACCAAGCTTTATCTTTTCTAAATGCTCAAAAGAAATTAAATGCTAGACATGCTAAATGGGTAGAGTACCTTCAACAGTATACTTTTGTTTTGAAGCATAAATCTGGAATTGAAAATAAAGTTGCTGATGCTTTGAGTAGAGTAGTTTTACTTATGCAAACTTTATCTGTTGAAGTAGTTGGATTTGATCGCATGAAACATGAATACCTAGAATGCCCTGATTTTTCAAGCATTTATTCTGAGCTTAGCATAGATCCTTTGAGTCATCCCCTTTATACCCTAAGGGATGAGTTTCTGTTTCTTGGGCCAAAGTTGTGCATTCCCAAGACCTCAATCCAAGACTTCCTTGTTTGGGAGATCCACGGAGGAGGGTCTGCCGGGCACCATGGCCGGGACAAAACTCAAGCCTTAGTGGAGGAACGGTTCTTCTGGCCGAACCTCTACAGGGATGTAGCTAAGGTTGTCAGACATTGTAGGACCTGTCAGACCAGGAAAACTCAGAAACATAACTATGGTCTGTACACACCCCTACCCATTCCTCAAGCACCATGGCAAGACCTTAGCATGGACTTCATCTTAGGTTTACCAAGGACTCCCTCCAGACATGATTCTATTTTTGTCGTAGTGGATAGGTTTACCAAGATGGCACACTTTATACCTTGCAACAAAACCACAGATGCATCACATGTAGCTAGGTTATTCTTTAAGGAGGTTGTTAAACATAGAGGTACCCCTCTGACTATAGTTTCTGATAGGGATTCCAGGTTTGTTGGACATTTCTGGAAAACCCTGTGGGCTATGTTGGGAACCAAACTCAAATTCTCCACGGCCTATCATCCTCAGACGGATGGGCAGACCGAAGTGGTCAATCGATCACTAGGGAGCATTTTGAGGAGTTTGGTAGGAGAACACCCAGGCACATGGGATAAGCTGTTGCCCATTGCCGAGTTCTCCTATAATAGTGTTGTCAACAAAACCACAGGATTGTCCCCTTTTCAGGCCAACTTAGGGTACCAGCCCAGAAAACCTGTTGATTTGTTTCCTTTACCTAGGCACTCTCATATTTCTATGTCTGCTAAAGATTTTGCTACTCACATGTCCCATTTACATCATGAAATTCACTGTCAAATGCTTGATGCTGTAAATTCCTATCGCAAGAGTGCTAACAGAAAACGCCGAGAAAGGAAATTCTCTGTAGGTGAACAGGTTATACTGCGGGTCAGGGAGGAGCGCATCCATGGATCTGGCCGCAAGTTGGACCCAAAAGGAATCGGGCCATTCACCATTGTAGAAAAGATCAACGACAACGCCTACATCTTGGATCTACCACCGGACTTGGGGATCCCCACCACTGTCAATGTGGAGGATCTCACGCACTATGAGGAGCCGGTGCACATCGGGGAGTTGACTGACAGGCCTGAGCTGCAGAGCATACTTGAAGATCAGACCCGACTCACCCCAGACAAGGTACAAGTGTTTTACCGTGTTAAATTTACGTCGGGTGAGGAGGCTTGGCTTCCCGAAGAAGAGTTGGCACAGGCCGCTCCGGAATTACTCCAAGGGTACAAGGATAATTCTCCAGAGGAGAATTCTTCCCACCCGGGGAGAAATGATGGAGGGGCCAACCCTGCCCCAAGGAGGTCTGGAAGGACTAGGAGGAAGCCCATCAGATATGGCTTTCCCTCCTAGGTCATCTTTCTTACCTTATTTTCACTTTCCTTATTTGCATTGAATAAAGCTCTAGTGCATTGTGTAGTTTCCTTATTTGCTTCTAGAATAGTCTACTGGCCTTTGTGTTAATAATTGGGCAGGTTATAGCCCAGCTCAAGGGAAGCTAGGAAGCTCAAGCTAAAGCCGCTCAAGTAGAGCTCCAATTATGGAAGGAGGCACTTCAACTACTTCAACTAAAGACTCCAAGTTGAAGGGGCTTACAATCAATGCAACTCCACCTTCCATATCAACCTAGGCGCCACTCAATATGATGATGATTCGAATGCAAGAAATCAGCCCACAATTTAATGCGCCTAGCCATCAACAATCTAGATCCACAAATCAAGGGATCACCATTTAGATCCACAAATCAAGGGATCATCATCTAGATCCACAATTTGAGGAATCACCCTTGGAAACCTCTTAACCGCCCATGCTCTTGAAGGAAGATTTTCGAATTCAAATAAGTCCAAGGCATGAAGGCGCCATCTCATCCATGCAAACAAGGAAGGAGCTCATAAAGAATTCGGCTACAAGGAAGCTCCATCAAGAAAGAATTCGAAATTCAAAAGGGCTAAAGGAAATGTATTAAATGTCATTAATTTCTTCCTTAAACCTTATGATTGCGCCTAGGGTGAATTGTCACCCTTGCCCATGGCTTGTTGAGCCTATAAATTGTAACCTCCCCTCTCTTTGTCTATTAGTTGCCTAGTGAAAAGAATCCTTGTGTTAGCATTGGTGATTGTCGCCTAAGAGTATTCTATCTCCCCCCTTCTCTAAAGGGCCGAGCCCTTTCCCTTCTTCCCCCTTTCTTCTCAAGTCTTCAACGCAACTCAACCACTTGAAGGATCTTGCGCACCTTTGGAGGGACTCTAAGAAGCTTCATCCTTTGTCCTCGGCAATCAACAAAGACCCTTAGGGGTTCTTCACTTTCGGCTTGCATGAAGGCTACACCAACAAGACTTCAAATTCGGCTAAGTTCTTTCCCCTCTTCCATCTATAGATTCTAGAACTTGTTTTCTACACTAATCTAAACTTTGTTTGAAGGGGCGCAAGGACTTGGAGGACTCTTCACTAAGCGCAAGCTTTCTCCCCTCCCCCTCTCCTCTTTTAGTTAAGTGTTAAGGGAACTTGTGAGGCTTAACCTCCCCCTTAGTTTTGCTTTGTAATATGAATCCGTGGTGTGTGCGGATCTCGTTTGTCTGTGTTTGCTTGTAATGATGCAATACCTTCCATCAGAGTAGGACCGTTGAAGATCGGGACGATACGATCCTTCTATGCTCAAGGATCGCACTGTGAGTATTCCTACTTGTCTTTCAATTTGTAGGTAATTGCTATTTCTTTAAGTAGTCTAAATAGTTTAGTGTCGTTTTCTTTATTTATAAAAATACAAAACATATTTTCCAACTCCGTTTAGAGTAATTTCGGTTTTTATCAAAATACAAAAAAATATTTTCTGAAAGCGTTGTTTGAATGCTCCCTTACTTGTGAGTGATCCCACCTCCATCAGCTCAATGGTTAGAGGGACTTGGTTTGTGAAGGCCAAGTCGAGGGTTCGAATCCTGCTGCAGACGAAATTTGCACAGCCCAGGCATGGGGTATAACTGTGCCAGGATTCGACACCCTGGACCTTGCGGGTTAGGTCTCTGGGATGCCTAACCTCGAGGGGATCGGTGGAGCTCCGCCGGTCCTTAGTGTTGTAGGGGAGGGGGGCGAGCATGTCAGACGCGCCGAATGAGGCAGGCATGGGTCGCTTATGTCCAGACGGCCCTTGTGAGGCAGACATACATGTCCGGACGGCCCTTGTGAGGCAGACATGGCTCTCTCCTACATCATAAAAGGTACCTTTTATGATGTAGGAGAGAGCCATGTCTGCCTCACAAGGGCCGTCCGGACATGTATGTCTGCCTCACAAGGGCCGTCTGGACATAAGCGACCCATGCCTGCCTCATTCGGCGCGTCTGACATGCTCGCCCCCCTCCCCTACAACACTAAGGACCGGCGGAGCTCCACCGATCCCCTCGAGGTTAGGCATCCCAGAGACCTAACCCGCAAGGTCCAGGGTGTCGAATCCTGGCACAGTTATACCCCATGCCTGGGCTGTGCAAATTTCGTCTGCAGCAGGATTCGAACCCTCGACTTGGCCTTCACAAACCAAGTCCCTCTAACCATTGAGCTGCAGCTCTAATGGTTAGAGGGACTTGGTTTGTGAAGGCCAAGTCGAGGGTTCGAATCCTGCTGCAGACGAAATTTGCACAGCCCAGGCATGGGGTATAACTGTGCCAGGATTCGACACCCTGGACCTTGCGGGTTAGGTCTCTGGGATGCCTAACCTCGAGGGGATCGGTGGAGCTCCGCCGGTCCTTAGTGTTGTAGGGGAGGGGGGCGAGCATGTCAGACGCGCCGAATGAGGCAGGCATGGGTCGCTTATGTCCAGACGGCCCTTGTGAGGCAGACATACATGTCCGGACGGCCCTTGTGAGGCAGACATGGCTCTCTCCTACATCACCGTTAGATCTAAATGGAGCGCGCAAGATGTAACAAGTTTTAGATTAAAAACAACTACAACATGCGCAACTTCAACATAAGAAGCTTTCATCTACCAAAAACATGCGCAACTTGATACATGGCTACAAGCGCAAACAAGATGAAACTTCATGATAGATCTATGACATGCGTTGGCATACTAGGATCACAAAACAAGCAACATGAAGCAATCATATGAATCTACAAGAACCCTGCTCTGATACCAATTGTTGGGTCCCCTTCAAGGGGGAGCGCAAGCGGAAAAACAACCCCTTTCTAGAGGGGGGCGCAAAGGTGAAACCCTAAAGGGGGCGGCGCATATGCTATTTTAAGGGGTGTCACCCTCATGATCGCATGTAGATCATATGATTAACTTTTGTATAAACGAAAAATCTTTAAAGGGATCATACCAACGCCATGAAGTTGGATGTCGGCTTGGAAGAAGAGAGCAACTTTGATCTCCTCCACGAGTTCACACACAAGGTGAAGATCTCTTACTTCCTTGGCGTCACTTGTGCTAGCAAGGCACTCAAGGTTCCTTGTCGAGTTGAAGGAGATGATGAAATCCTTCTTGGCCGATCCTTTCTCCTCGTCAACCTCAACCCCAAAGAGAGTATGTGTCGTCGAGTTTCGAAGAGGAAGATGAGCGTTAGCCAAGACTTGTGATCGAATGTGGAGACATTCATCACTATGGCAAAACCGAAATGCCATAAATGGTAAGTCTTTAACACATGCGTTTTGCGTTCACATGAAGTGAACCAAACACATAGCTTTCATCTCAAATGAACCAAGCGCTCACATGTGAGCCGGTTCAATTAAATTGGTCCATTGACCAAACCAAATCAGCCCAAGAATTGGTCCAGAACAAATTAAACCCTATGGTTCAAGATCTGACCGTTCATCCTGTGATGCTCTTGATCTCATCGATCTAGCATCCATACTCTCGATCAAAGCTTACCGATCTCAAGCCCTAATCAATCAAACATGATCAGACTGGATCTCACTTACAATCAGAGTTTAATCTCCTTTAAACTGAATCAAAACAATCCAGTCCACCCGATCTGACTCAAGTAAGTCATATCACCAAATTGTGCGACCCTTAGGGTTTCCTTTAAATGTCGGTAACGACAACTCACGTTATCACGATCAGTGAGGGGTATCTAGCAACACATCACTATCTCCCGATATAAAGGAAGGAGTCTTCCAAGACTACACCCAAATCACAGCACAAGTGTGAATCCACTTCACAAGGCAGACATGTTTCCTTTGCCACTGGATGTTCTTATTGGACAAGCATGTCAAGCCTGTAATTCCAATACGATGAGCATGATTAGATCAGATGAACATAGTCATCTGGGTATGGCCATACACTTTCTCAATCATCTCATATAAGGGGGGCCCTCTAGAACATCACACTCCTTAAACAAGGAGACGGCAATCCTTTATCTATCACTAGTGCCCTAACCTGACTCAAGCTCATCATCCAAGATAGTCTATAATCATTATGTTTCAAATGATATTGAATTACCTCAAAACAATGACAATCATCATTTAGAAACACAAGTGATCTCAAGTCAAAGGACATGTGCCACTTGCTGCTTACAAGGATCATTCACATTGTGACAAGCAATGGAATATCCCAGTAGGATCTGTCCAGTACATCCAATGTACCCATGAGTCTACATCTTATTCCATGCTCGAAGCATCCTATAAGATTAGCACACATATTAGTCTCAATCATATCAAGGCTGTCTCATGTTCACCAAGATATCTCGACTAAGGACATATAGCCTGTCAGCCTAGCTGAACAGCTTTGAGACATTATTCAGAAGTACACTTATTACAGCAGACAAGGTAACAACCTGAATAATAACCATGCCTTTATAAACACAACAGTTTATTACATGATACTTATTACAATCCCAAAGGCCTCAAACATTAGCCTTAAGGGCATACCCCAACAGAGATGCCTTCTACAATAAGCAAATAAGTAAAATAAGTACTATGATAAAGCATTTAACAAGGACTTTTAATTAAATGCTAAGCTCCCACTACTTCCAAAACAAGTTGAGAACTCTCTAACTCAACATGGAGATAAGTGAGTAGGATCCTAATTTCACATAAGGTCTCTGCGACTCACGAGGGTGAGTTGAGATGCACAGAGAGTCTCATGCTTCCTTAGGTAGGCATGCCAGCCAATTGTGCCATGCACAATTCCTCTTAGTTAAGACAGACTAGGCGCCCTGTGTCCAGCGAGGGCTGGATACAACACAAAACCCTATCCTCTCAACAGCTGCCTCTAGTATTTCATCATGTCAATGACATATGAAAAACCAGTCAAGTCTGGTCCTAACCGTTATGCCCAGGGCCAACAAATTTCCTTGCGAAGGCACGCCCAGGTTAAAACTGGACTGGGGAAATCATTGTCACCTCACATCTTCTAAAGATAAGTGGGTGTGTCCCACGAGGGTGGGAAACAGTTCACAACACCACTGATCGATAGTTTGATGAGGGCTACGCGTTAGAAGGCTATCGACTTGATATTGAATTGAGAGTTTTTGCATGTTTGTTTTATTCTTTTCTAGCATGCAGTTTTCCTATGGTTCAGGCAGCAAAGGAAAAGCATCATAGGCATGCTATGGACAAATAATAAACCATCACAGGCATGCTAGTTTGGTCAATATGGTCATAGCCCTTTTCATACACATAACTTGTCACGAGCCATGTGACATGTTATCGTGCATCCAAGGGTTGCGAGTCCCTGAAGCAAATCAGCCCATGCTAGAAGCCGAAAGCTAGTGTCCTTCCTTCAGCCGGAAGTCCATCACCAAGCTTCCAAAGCTGGCGCCACTCTGATATCGGTTGAACAAGACACATTGTTGTCTTTGATGAACCTTAACCTATCTCATGTAAACAATTCTACATCTATTCTAAGGAAAGATGAAAATTTTACATCAAGAAGGGGAGAACCACACGCAGGTGGTAGAAAGATTTTACAAGCATTCGTCACAGGTGGAAACATGCTTCCACATCATAACACAGGAGGGCACTCGCTATGACCATATCAACGCATGAAAGAGACAAGTGGCGCATATATAAAATTTGAAAAACCGTAATAATCAAATTTTATCCCCTTATGCGCCAACTCCATCCAAAGCACTCTCTTTATCAAATTTATGCTAAAATTGGGTTCAAGTTTCATGATGACTTCATGGACCCTATCGGCTGGCAATTTTGTCAGATCAAGAGACCTGGCCAGTCCGAAGACACAATGCCCGTCCTACTTGACAAAACTACGTGTGCCTTTGGTCTTAAATCCATCATAAACACAATCCAAATTTCGGCCATAAAAATTGATGAAAGAAGTTTGGATGAAAGCGCCTTCTAGGTTAAACGCGCATGGATGAACGAAAAATTTTCCAAAAATTTTTCACACAAGCAAATGTACACCTTGTGTTTCTCGCAAGTAGCTCTGATACCACTGTTAGGGAATGCCGGGTGTAATTTAAAATTTTGCAGTCCCAGGACGTAGCGGAAGAAGCATTACACCCGAAACACATTCCTTTCCCAAGGATCCATGCGAGAGAGAAGACACAAGGATGTGTTAGAGATGTACCTCTTTTGCTTGTTGAGATGTCGAAGCCATGTTGAAGGCGCCCAAGTGTTCGCCTCTACAAGTATCCACGCGTCGACTCCTTGATCGTTGCTCCCTTCCACGCTCGGTGCTAGCCTCGGGAAGAGAATCGAGCCTTAGGGTTCCTTCACTCTTCTTGCGCCACCTCCAAGGTTCATGTGCCAAGTGCAAGGAAGATGCCGCCAACTCCTTATCCTCTTCACTCCAAGAGAAGAGGGAGAAGATGAGTTTCGGCCTTGAGGAAGATTAAGGGAAAATTGCGCCACCAAGTCCTTCTCCAAGTCACGCCAAGAGGAGAGGAAGGAGAAGACTTGCGGTCACTTGTTGGAAGAAGGGTTGCGCCACTTTGATGTTGTCACCCTTTGCCCTTGCTTTCGCCCCTCTACTTTTGTTCACGTCTCCAAGCGTTCTGAGAGTCCCCATCTAAAGGGGGCGAAACCCTAGTAGGAGGCGCATATAAAACTAGCATAGCGGAAGCAAGGGTTTCTAAACATCTTTTGCAAGAATATATGATCAACTTCATATAGTTTGGATTCATACCATAGCCATTTCGCTTGGATGGCGATTTGGAAGAGAAAGATGCAAACGCTTCTTCTCCAAAGGCACCGCACACAAGATGTGATCGCCTACTCCTTGTTGCTTCTTGTGCTAGCTGTTAGGGTATGCCCTTAAGGCTAATGTTTGAGGCCTTGGGATTGTAACAGTATCATGTATAAACTCTTATGTTTATAAAGGCAATGGTTGTTATTCAGGTTGTTACATTGTCTGCTGCAATGAGCGTACTTCTAAATAATGTCTCTATGATGTTCAGCTAGGCTGACATGCAGTAAAGTCCTTAGTCGAGATATCTTGGTGAACATGAGACAGCCCTGATATGATTGAGACTAATATGTATTCTAATCTTATAGGATGCTTCGAGCATCGAATAAGATGTAGACTCATGGGTACATTGGATGTACTGGACAGACCCTACTAGGTTATTCAATTGCTTGTCACAATGTGAATAATCCTTGATTGCAACAAGTGGCACATGTCCTCTGACTTGAGATCACTTGTGTTTCTAAATGATGATTGTCATTGTTTTGAGGTAGTTCAATATCATTTGAAACATAATGGTTATAGACTATCTTGGATGGTGAGCTTGAGTCATGTTAGGTCACTAGTGATAGATATAGGATTGCCGTCTCCTTCATTGGAGTGTGATGTTCTAAAGGGGCCCCCTGGATGAGATGATTGAGAAAGTGTATGGCCATACCCAGATGACTATGTTCATCTGATCTAATCATGCTCATCATATTGGAGTTACAAGCTTGGCAGGCTTGTCCAATAAAGAACATCCAGTGGCAAAGGAATCATGTATGCCTAGTGAGTTGATTCACACTTGTGCTGTTGTTTGGGTGTAGTCATGGAAGACTCTTTCCTTTATATCGGGAGACAGTGATGTGTTGCTAGATACCCCTCTCTGATCGTGATAACGTAAGTTATCGTTACCGACATTTAAAGGAAACCCTCAGGGTCGCACTGTTGGGGTATGCCCTTAAGGCTAATGTTTGAGGCCTTAGGATTCTATGAGTATCATGTATAAACTGTGATGTTTATAAAGGCAATGGTTGTTATTCAGTATGTTACATTGTCTGCTGCAATAAGTGTGCTTCTGAATAATGTCTCAATGCTGTTCAGCTAGGCTGACATGCTGTAATGTCCTTAGTCGAGATATCTTGGTGAACATGAGACAGCCTTGATATGATTGAGACTAATATGTGTTCTAATCTTATAGGATGCTTCGAGCATGGAATAAGATGTAGACTCATGGGTACATTGGATGTACTGGACAGACCCTACTAGGATATTCAATTGCTTGTCACAATGTGAATAATCCTTGTTTGCAACAAGTGGCACATGTCCTCTGACTTGAGATCACTTGTGTTTCTAAATGATGATTGTCATTGTTTTGAGGTAGCTCAATATCATTTGAAACATATGTTGGGGTATGCCCTTAAGGCTAATGTTTGAGGCCTATGGGAATGTATCAGTATCATGTAATAAACTGTTATGTTTAAAGGCATGGTTGTTATTCAGTTAGCTACATTGTCTGCTGCAATATATGTTCTTCTGAATAATGTCTCAAAGCTATTCAGCTGGGCTGACATGCTATTATGTCCTTAGTCGATATATCTTGGTGAACATGAGACAGCCTTGATATGGTTAAGACTAATATGTGTTCTAATCTTATAGGATGCTTCGAGCATGGAATAAGATGTAGACTCATGGGTACATGGGATGTACTGGACAGACCCTACTAGGATGTTCAATTGTTTGTCACAATGTGAATATTCCTTGATTAAGACAAGTGGCACATTTCCTCTGACTTGAGATCACTTGTGTTTCTAAATGATAATTGTCATTGTTTTGAGGTAGTTCAATATCATTTGAAACATAATGGTTATAGACTATCTTGGATGGTGAGCTTGAGTCATGTTAGGTCACTAGTGATAGATATAGGATTGCCGTCTCCTTCATTGGAGTGTGATGTTCTAAAGGGGCCCCCTGGATGAGATGATTGAGAAAGTGTATGGCCATACCCAGATGACTATGTTCATCTGATCTAATCATGCTCATCATATTGGAGTTACAAGCTTGGCAGGCTTGTCCAATAAAGAACATCCAGTGGCAAAGGAATCATGTATGCCTAGTGAGTTGATTCACACTTGTGCTGTTGTTTGGGTGTAGTCATGGAAGACTCTTTCCTTTATATCGGGAGACAGTGATGTGTTGCTAGATACCCCTCTCTGATCGTGATAACGTAAGTTATCGTTACCGACATTTAAAGGAAACCCTCAGGGTCGCACTGTTGGGGTATGCCCTTAAGGCTAATGTTTGAGGCCTTAGGATTCTATGAGTATCATGTATAAACTGTGATGTTTATAAAGGCAATGGTTGTTATTCAGTATGTTACATTGTCTGCTGCAATAAGTGTGCTTCTGAATAATGTCTCAATGCTGTTCAGCTAGGCTGACATGCTGTAATGTCCTTAGTCGAGATATCTTGGTGAACATGAGACAGCCTTGATATGATTGAGACTAATATGTGTTCTAATCTTATAGGATGCTTCGAGCATGGAATAAGATGTAGACTCATGGGTACATTGGATGTACTGGACAGACCCTACTAGGATATTCAATTGCTTGTCACAATGTGAATAATCCTTGTTTGCAACAAGTGGCACATGTCCTCTGACTTGAGATCACTTGTGTTTCTAAATGATGATTGTCATTGTTTTGAGGTAGCTCAATATCATTTGAAACATATGTTGGGGTATGCCCTTAAGGCTAATGTTTGAGGCCTATGGGAATGTATCAGTATCATGTAATAAACTGTTATGTTTAAAGGCATGGTTGTTATTCAGTTAGCTACATTGTCTGCTGCAATATATGTTCTTCTGAATAATGTCTCAAAGCTATTCAGCTGGGCTGACATGCTATTATGTCCTTAGTCGATATATCTTGGTGAACATGAGACAGCCTTGATATGGTTAAGACTAATATGTGTTCTAATCTTATAGGATGCTTCGAGCATGGAATAAGATGTAGACTCATGGGTACATGGGATGTACTGGACAGACCCTACTAGGATGTTCAATTGTTTGTCACAATGTGAATATTCCTTGATTAAGACAAGTGGCACATTTCCTCTGACTTGAGATCACTTGTGTTTCTAAATGATAATTGTCATTGTTTTGAGGTAGTTCAATATCATTTGAAACATAATGATTATAGACTATCTTGGATGATGAGCTTGAGTCAGGTTAGGGCACTAATGATAGACATAGGATTGCCGTCTCCTTGTTTAAGGAGTGTGATGTTCTAAAGGGGCCCCCTGGATGAGATGATTGAGAAAAGAGTATGGCCATACCCAGGTGACAGTGTTCATCTGATCTAATCATGCTCATCATATTGGAGTTACGAGCTTGACAGGCTTGTCCAATAAGAACATCCAGTGGCAAAGGAAATATGCATGCCTTGTGAATTGATTCACACTTGTGCTATGTTTTGGGTGTAGTCTTGGAAGACTCTTTCCTCTATATCGGGAGACAGTGATGTGTTGCTAGATACCCCTCACTGATCGTGATAATGAGAATTATCGTTACCGACATTTAAAGGAAACCCTCAGGGTCGCACAATTTGATGATATGGCTTACTTAAGTCAGTTCGTGTGGACTGAATTGTTTAGGTTCAGTTTAAAGGGATTTAATCTCTGATTGTGAGTGAGATCTAGTCTGATCATGTTTGATTGATTAGGGCTTTAGATCGGTAAGCTTCGATCGAGAGATTAGATGCCAGATCGGTCAGATCAGGGGCATCGAAGAGATTGACGGTTAGATCTGAAGCCTTAGGGTTTATTTAAGATCTAGACCATATTGCTTGGTTTAATTGGTCTTGGACCAAACCGAAGTGAACCCGCTCATTGGTTGAGCGCATGGTTCAAGTGATGTGGCATTAGCGATTGGGTAAACCCAAGAGCGCATGTTGAGAAGTGGATGCTATTTTTGGATAGCACTTCTACTAATCGTGGCCATGACTCACGATTGCCACACTTCACGCTTCCCCCTCTCTTTGTTCGTCGCCAACGCTTGGCTTAGACGTGACAACCTCTCGGCTAGAGAAGAGGAGGACGAAAAAAAAGGAAACTCAAGCAAGACGATCTTTTTCCTTTCCCTTTCCATTCGACAAAGGCTTCTTGGAACCTTGCTAGCACAAGGAGCACCAAGGAAAGTAGGCGACACCAATTGTGTGCGTCACCTTAGGAGAAGGCTCGCTTGCGCCTTTCCTTCCAAGTCTTCATCCAACGCAAATGGCTATGGTATGAATTCAAGTTTACTTAAGTTGATCATATATCATGCAATAGATTCTTTCAAACCCTTTATTCCGCTGCAAAGTTTTATGCGCCACATGACTAGGGTTTTTGCTCCCCCTAGAAGGGGACCCCCCTTAATCTTAAGGGGTACTTTCAATTGGTATCAGAGGCAACGTTAATGCTTGCTTATATGATTGCTTCATGTTGTGTGATCCATGTTTTAAATCTATAGATCTAGAGTTAACAACATGCGAATTTACATGTTACATTGTTTCATGCCGAAACATGCTTTTGTTATCTTGCTTGTTGGCGCATCTAGGTTTTATTAAAAATCCTTATTACATGCGCGCTCCAAATAGATCTAAGCCCATACTTTAAACCCTTAGACGGGTTACTAGGGTTGAAGTCATCCCCTAGGTTGGATCCAACAGTCTGATCAGACTATCTGACAGCCTGAATGGGTCGACCAGTTAGCACCTTGGCGCAAGCCTATGGTGGCTATAGGTCGACTGCAGACAGGTGTGTAGCGATGTCTGATTGAGACAACTTATGAACGCACCTGAGTTAGGCCCGGGGTCACGCCCGTTTGCCAGACCTCAGTGTGGATGTTCAGCCCTGGCGCATGCATAGTTGACCTTATGGTCGACGCAAGTCAGTTAGGACTTGGTGCATGCAAGGGCAGTGGATCTGACTAGGTTGGATGAGTGGATCCCTAGTAATGGACCGTTGTAAGGTTGTAGGGCAAATAAGGAAAAATTAAAATTGATCCTATGGGGTTTTCAAAAATTTTAATTTTTTTGATGGATCACATGGTTATTGAATGATGCATTTGCTTGTTTATTTAGTCTTATGTGGGCTGCTCATATTATTTGTGTGCTGTGCTGGGGCCTGCGTGCCTGGGAATATTGATTGTAAATTAATTTTATTTTGTGATCTGCGAATCACTGTTTAATTAATTTATAAATGTAAGTGACCTGCGTGTCACTCTTGTCTAGATAGTTAAATTTGTAATTTAATTAGACAAGAGCACAAAGCACACTTGGCAATGGCGCATGCAGCAGTGGCTTGACCAGGTGGGAGGTCCAGGGTTCGACTCTGGGACCAGGCGCATTTTCCCTGGTAGGCGCACCTGAGCTGCAGATGGCGCTTGGGCCCAGGTTTGGGCCAGATGAGCAGCTAAAGACCCATGAAGAGCAAGTGAAGACTTAAGTTAGGTTAAGATCTCACTAGGGCTATGGGCTTTTACCACATAAGATTCATGCTTTCTTTTATTGATGAATATTAGAATTGCATGATTAAATTATCTTCTGCTATCACCATAGGAATTGCATGATAGGCATGAAGATAAAAAGGACCGTTAAAATCCAACGCTTTAATATCAAGCTCGTAAGCCTTCTGACGCGAAACCTCACTGTTCTGATTATCGTTGGAGCCGTGTTGTACCCACTCAGTGGGCACGTCCATCTATCTTCAGAGGGTGTGGGATTACATCAGTGTGTTACAGAGTAGGGATTTATCCCTTCTCGTTGCTCAGCATAGCACACGGTGGTCCAGGGAGTAGGTCGGGTCAGCTTGACCGTGTTGGCTACATATGTGGAGCATATGGTAGCACATGGAGGCAGCCATCTGTGGGGTCAGAGATTGTGTTGTACCAACTCAGTTGGCACAGTCTGCTGGACTGCCCAGATGAAGGGGAATCGCACGGGTTGGCGATCGGCAGGGACTGCCTACCAGAAACTAGTGCTTGTACTCTCTGTGCATCTTATCTCGCCTGAGCGGGACGCGGAGACCAAGTATGAAATCTGGATCCCATCTCACTAAAAGAGTATTACTCTTTCGGGCTGTTTTGCTGGATTTTTCACGCCTGATAAAATAGTGAGAAAAAGAATCTTTCTTAAGTCCTGATTGATTCTTATACATTGATACTGACCTTGCTGTTCTTGCATTGTTGTAGATACCTGCAGCAACGAACACCATGAACTTCAATGTGCGATCCCTACTGGAAAGGGAGAAGTTTGCTGGGCCGAACTTCTCTGACTGGTTTGGACACCTTAAGATCGTTCTTAAGGCAGAGAGGAAACTGTATGTCCTCGAGACGGCGATACCGCCGCAGCCCGCTCCGAACGCCGCGAGGGCGGTTCGGGAAGCCTATGAAAAGCACGTCAATGATAGCATTGATGTCGCTTGCCTGATGCTAGCGTCTATGACGCCACCGCTGCAGCGTCAGCATGAGGATATGTCTGCTATAGACATGATAGCAAACCTCAAGATGCTGTATGCTGCACAGGCGAGGACTGAACGCTATAATTTGACAAAGCTCTTCTTTCAGAGCAAACTGGCTGAAGGGAGCCCAGTGGGAGCTCACGTGCTCAAGATGATTGGGCACAAGGAGGCTCTAGAGAAACTGGGGCATACCATCAACCAGGAGCTTGCTGTGGACATTATTCTACAGTCTCTCCCGCCTTCATTCGACGCGTTCATTATTAATTTTAATATGAACAAAATCGATTGTACTCCGGCAGAGCTGCTGAATATGCTCTTGACCACTGAGGAGACTCTGAAGGGTAAGCCTTCAACCTCTGTCTTGATGGTTCCTTCCAGGAACAAGAAGAAGGGGAAGAAGGGCAAGGCCCCGGTCAAGAATTACAGCAAGGCTCTGAAGCAGAAGGTGAAGCGGTCCAAGGAATACAGGTGTTTCCACTGTGGCCAGCTGGGTCACTGGAAAAAGGACTGTAAAGCGCTCCAAGGAGATAAGAGGGGAAGCTTTGCTTCTGGCTCAGGTATATTCGTGACTGAAGTCATGTTTTCTTCTTCTATATCATGGGTGTTGGACACTGCATGTGGAGTTCACATTTGTTCAAATGTACAGGAACTCAAGAGAAGAAGGCAGGTGGGACAGCATGAGGTGGACCTACGCGTTGGAAACGGGGCACGGGTTGCTGCTGTTGCTGTAGGAGACTACTTTATTTCTTTACCATCTGGACTTGTATTGGAACTAAACAGTTGTTATTTTGTTCCCAGTATAACTAAAAATATTATCTCCATTCCTGCTCTTGTCAGGAAGGGATTTTCCTTTGAATGCAATATTTCAAAGTGTATTTTATCTTTTGATAATATTGTTTATGCAACTGGTTCAATTAACAATGGGTTATACATGTTGGACATGGAATGTTCGATACAGCAAATTGATATTAAGAAAGCCAAGTATGCTGATGACAGCACCTTGCTATGGCATAGTCGTTTGGGCCATATTAACGAGAAACGCATTAAGCGGTTGCATGATAATGGGCTGCTGGGATCATTCTCCTATAGGGAGATTGATACATGCAAAGCTTGTTTGATGGGCAAAATGACGAAGTCACCTTTTCCTCACAAAGGTCAAAGGGCTTCAGGTTTACTTGACCTTATACACAGTGATGTGTGTGGGCCTTTTAGTAAACATGCCAGAGGTGGCTATCAATACTTCATTACCTTTACTGATGATTTCAGTAGATATGGGTATGTCTATCTGATGAGACATAAGAGTGAATCTTTTGACAAGTTCAAAGAGTTCAAAAATGAAGTACAGAATCAGCTAGGCCGAAATATCAAGGCACTTCGCTCAGATCGAGGTGGTGAATACCTAAGTCATGCATTCACTGACTATCTAAAGGAGTGTGGGATTATCTCACAGCTCACTCCACCAGGAACACCGCAATGGAATGGTGTGTCCGAAAGGAGAAATAGAACGCTACTTGATATGGTTCGTTCTATGATGAGTCAGGCTACTCTACCCTACTCCTTTTGGGGTTTTGCACTGGAAACAGCTGCAAAGGTACTAAACCGAGTGCCATCCAAGGCAGTTTCAAAGACGCCATATGAGTTATGGTATGGGAAACAGCCAAGCTTGACATTTATCAGGATCTGGGGCTGCGAGGCTTATGTCAAAAAGCTCGCCTCTGGGAAACTAGAGAGCAGATCTGACAAATGTATCTTTGTCGGTTACCCTAAGGAAACTAAGGGTTATTATTTCTACGACCCCAAAGAGAACAAGGTTTTTGTTGCTCGGACGGCCATATTTCTTGAGAAGGAGTTTCTTCTGCAAGAGGCCAGTGGGAGAGAAATAAAACTGGATGAGAATCCAGAAGAAGGACAAAGTGACCAAGCACAGTTGGATGAGCCTGAGCCGGTAGAACAGGTTATTGAACAACCTGAGGCTCAGATATCACGGGAACCGCGAAGATCGGGTAGGATCCGTCGACAGCCTGAGCGCTATGACGGAGTCTACATCATTGATAATGATGAACCCCTTACTTATGCGGATGCGGTCAGTGGACCGGAATCAGCGAGATGGCTTGAAGCTATGCGCGCCGAGATGGACTCCATGTCAGATAACCAAGTTTGGGATTTGGTTGATCCGCCTCCGGGAGTTATCCCTATAGGCTGTAAATGGATCTTCAAGAAGAAGATTGACATGGATGGTAACGTAATTACCTATAAAGGCAGGCTAGTTGCGAAAGGTTTCAAACAAATCTACGGGATAGATTATGATGAAACTTTCTCACCTGTAGCCATGTTTAAGTCTATTCGGATTCTTTTCGCGATAGCTGCATATTATGATTATGAGATCTGGCAGATGGATGTGAAAACAGCTTTCCTGAATGGAAATCTGGATGAGGATGTGTATATGACACAACCAGAAGGTTTCACTAATCCAGCAGATCGTCATAAGATATGCAAGTTAAAGAAGTCTATTTATGGACTTAAACAAGCATCCAGAAGCTGGAATATTCGTTTTGATGAATCAGTTACTGAATTTGGTTTCATCAAGAACGAGGATGACCCGTGCGTATATAAGAGGTTTAGTGGGAGCGTGATTACTTTTCTAGTCCTCTACGTCGATGACATCTTGATCATTGGAAATGACATTCCTGAAATGCATGCTGTTAAGGCATGGCTGAGGAAATGTTTCCAGATGAAAGATTTAGGAGAAGCAGCCTATGTGTTAGGTGTGAAGATCTACCGGGATAGATCTAAGAGGCTTCTCGGGCTGTGCCAGAGTACTTACATCGAAAAGGTCCTGGAGAGATTTCACTTAGAGAATTCTAAGAAAGGATATCTTCCAGTCAGACATGGTCTGAATCTTTCGAAGAGTCAGTGTCCACAAACACAGACTGAGAAAGATGAAATGGACAATACGCCTTATGCTTCGGCTATTGGATCCATTATGTATGCGATGTTGTGTACTCGCCCAGACGTCGCTTACGGGTTAAGCGTGACCAGTCGTTACCAGAGTAATCCAGGTATGGCGCACTGGATTGCAGTCAAGAACATTTTAAAATATCTGCGGAGGACCAAAGATATGTTCTTGATATATGGTGGTCAGGAAGAACTCAGTATTGAAGGATATACTGACGCTTCGTTCCAGTCTGACCAGGATGATTTCCGATCGCAATCAGGCTATGTTTTTAGCTTGAATGGAGGTGCAGTGGTGTGGAAGAGTTTCAAACAGTCAACTGTTGCTGATTCCACAACAGAAGCCGAGTATGTTGCAGCCTCGGAAGCATCCAAGGAGGCAGTGTGGATTCGTAAGTTCGTGAGAGAACTTGGTGTCGTTCCTTCGAGTGCAGATCCTTTGGTTATCTTCTGTGATAACACTGGAGCAATCGCACAAGCAAAGGAACCACGGTCGCACCAGAAGTCCAAGCACATACAGAGACGGTTTCATTTGATCAGGGAGATCATAGATCGTGGCGAGATCAAAATCTGCAAGGTTCATACAGATGACAATCTGGCAGACCCGCTTACCAAGCCTCTGGCGCAGCAGAAGCATGAGAAGCACTGTAATAATATGGGTTTGAGATTTCTCAACCATTAGATTAAGTGCAAGTGGGAGATTGTTGGGGTATGCCCTTAAGGCTAATGTTTGAGGCCTATGGGAATGTATCAGTATCATGTAATAAACTGTTATGTTTAAAGGCATGGTTGTTATTCAGTTAGCTACATTGTCTGCTGCAATATATGTTCTTCTGAATAATGTCTCAAAGCTATTCAGCTGGGCTGACATGCTATTATGTCCTTAGTCGATATATCTTGGTGAACATGAGACAGCCTTGATATGGTTAAGACTAATATGTGTTCTAATCTTATAGGATGCTTCGAGCATGGAATAAGATGTAGACTCATGGGTACATGGGATGTACTGGACAGACCCTACTAGGATGTTCAATTGTTTGTCACAATGTGAATATTCCTTGATTAAGACAAGTGGCACATTTCCTCTGACTTGAGATCACTTGTGTTTCTAAATGATAATTGTCATTGTTTTGAGGTAGTTCAATATCATTTGAAACATAATGATTATAGACTATCTTGGATGATGAGCTTGAGTCAGGTTAGGGCACTAATGATAGACATAGGATTGCCGTCTCCTTGTTTAAGGAGTGTGATGTTCTAAAGGGGCCCCCTGGATGAGATGATTGAGAAAAGAGTATGGCCATACCCAGGTGACAGTGTTCATCTGATCTAATCATGCTCATCATATTGGAGTTACGAGCTTGACAGGCTTGTCCAATAAGAACATCCAGTGGCAAAGGAAATATGCATGCCTTGTGAATTGATTCACACTTGTGCTATGTTTTGGGTGTAGTCTTGGAAGACTCTTTCCTCTATATCGGGAGACAGTGATGTGTTGCTAGATACCCCTCACTGATCGTGATAATGAGAATTATCGTTACCGACATTTAAAGGAAACCCTCAGGGTCGCACAATTTGATGATATGGCTTACTTAAGTCAGTTCGTGTGGACTGAATTGTTTAGGTTCAGTTTAAAGGGATTTAATCTCTGATTGTGAGTGAGATCTAGTCTGATCATGTTTGATTGATTAGGGCTTTAGATCGGTAAGCTTCGATCGAGAGATTAGATGCCAGATCGGTCAGATCAGGGGCATCGAAGAGATTGACGGTTAGATCTGAAGCCTTAGGGTTTATTTAAGATCTAGACCATATTGCTTGGTTTAATTGGTCTTGGACCAAACCGAAGTGAACCCGCTCATTGGTTGAGCGCATGGTTCAAGTGATGTGGCATTAGCGATTGGGTAAACCCAAGAGCGCATGTTGAGAAGTGGATGCTATTTTTGGATAGCACTTCTACTAATCGTGGCCATGACTCACGATTGCCACACTTCACGCTTCCCCCTCTCTTTGTTCGTCGCCAACGCTTGGCTTAGACGTGACAACCTCTCGGCTAGAGAAGAGGAGGACGAAAAAAAAGGAAACTCAAGCAAGACGATCTTTTTCCTTTCCCTTTCCATTCGACAAAGGCTTCTTGGAACCTTGCTAGCACAAGGAGCACCAAGGAAAGTAGGCGACACCAATTGTGTGCGTCACCTTAGGAGAAGGCTCGCTTGCGCCTTTCCTTCCAAGTCTTCATCCAACGCAAATGGCTATGGTATGAATTCAAGTTTACTTAAGTTGATCATATATCATGCAATAGATTCTTTCAAACCCTTTATTCCGCTGCAAAGTTTTATGCGCCACATGACTAGGGTTTTTGCTCCCCCTAGAAGGGGACCCCCCTTAATCTTAAGGGGTACTTTCAACATAATGGTTATAGACTGTCTTGGATAATGATCATGAGTCAGGTTAGGACACTAGTGATGGATATAGGATTGCCGTCTCCTTGTTTAAGGAGTGTGATGTTCTAAAGGGCCCCCCCTAAATGAGATGATTAAGAAAGTGTATGGCCATACCCAGGTGACTATGTTCACCTGATCTAATCATGCTCGTCATATTGGAGCTACAGGCTTGACACGCTTGTCCAATAAGAACATCCAGTGGCAAAGGAAACATGTATGCCTTGTGAGGTTGATTCACACTTGTGCTGTGGTTTGGGCGTAGTCTTGGAAGACTCTTTCCTTTATATCGGGAGACAGTGATGTGTTGCTAGATACCCCTCACTGGTCGTGACAACGTAAGTTATCGTTACCGACATTTAAAGGAAACCCTCAGGGTCACACAATTTGGTGATATGGCTCACTTATGTCAGATCGTGTGGACTGAATTGTTTTGGTTCAGTTTAAAGGAGTTTAAACTCTGATTGTAAGTGAGACCTGGTCTGATCATGTTTGATTGATTAGGGCTTGAGATCGGTAAGCTTCGATCGAGAGTGTGGATGCTAGATCGGTGAGATCAAGAGCATCAAGAGATGTACGGTTAGATCTTGAACCTTCACGGTTCATATGAGATTTAGACCATGGCTTGGCTTGGTTCGATTTGTCATTTGGACCAAATGAAATTGGACGGAATTCAATTGAACCAGTTCACATATGTGAACGCATGGTTCAATTGAGTTGGCGTTTTGGAATGGTTCAAAAGACATGAACGCATGTCTTGATGACTTTCCTTTTATGGAAGTCTTGAAACGCCAAAACGCCTATGTTGACTCAACGCCTCTAAGCTTCGATGCTCTCTCTTGGGTGAGGTATCGTTTACGCAAGGAGGAAGAGCTTTCGAAGACCAAGAAGCTTTCATCTCGTCTCCTTCACACGGTTAGGAGACTTGGCGTTCCTTGCTAGCACAAGGAGTAACAAGAAGGGGCTATCTCTCATCTAGTGTGTGTCTTCTTTGGAGGAGAGCTTGTTTGCCCTCTTGCTTTCAAGCCGCATCCAATCTAATGGCTATGGTATGAGTTGATTCTTTGCAATCCTCGTTTACAAGTTAATCATGTGTCATGCTAACCGATCTTGAAGCCCTAGCTTCCGCTATGTGCACATATATGTGCCTAATTAGGGTTTGCGCTCCCCCTTGAAGGGGACCCAACAATTGGTATCAGAGGATGGTATCGTATGTTCATATGATTGCTTGTTGTTTATGTGTGATCCTTGTATGTGCTTATAGCTTTGATCTAAGGTTTGTTATCATGCGTATAGTTTACATGCAAGTTATCACGTTGCGCATGTATTGGCGCATGCTTAAGTTTACATGCAAGTTATCATGTTGCGCATGTATTGGCGCATGCTTAAGTTTACATGCAAGTTTTCTTGTTGCGCATATGTTGGCGCATGCATTGCATTCTCAAATCAAAAGAACTTGCACGCCCTTCATTAGATCTAATAAGCACCTACTATAAACCCTTAGACGGGTTGATAGGGTTGAAAGCATCATCTTGAATAGATCCAACCAGTCTGATCAGACCATCTGACAGCCTAGATGGGTCGACCAGATGGCACCTGTGCGTAAGCACGAGGTGGCTATAGGTCGACTGCATCATAGGCGTGTAGCGAGGTCTGGTTGAGACAACCAGTGAACGCACATGAGTTAGGCCCGGGGTCACACCCGTTTGCCAGAACTCATGTTGGTTGTTCAGCCCTTGGCGCATGCATGGTTGACCATTAGGTCAACGCGAGTCAGTTATGACTTGGTGCATGCAAAGGGCATGGATCTAACTGGACATGATGAGTGGATCCCTATCAATGGACCGTTGTAAGGTTGTAGGGCACATAAGACAAGTAAAATTGATTCCAATGGGATTTCAAAAATTTTATTTTGTCTATGGATCACATGTTGATTGAATGATGCCATGATGCTTGTTTATTTAATCTTATGTGGGTTGCCCTTTTAATGTGTGCTGTGCTGGGGCCTGCGAGCCTGGTAAATTATTATTTTTGTGATCTGCGAATCACATTTTTAATTAATTTATTGTATAATTGACCTGCGAGTCAAACTTGTCTAGATAGATTAAAATGTATTTTAATTAGACAAGAGCACAAAAGCACACATCGCAGAGTAGCATTCAGCTGGTGGGCGCACCTGAGCTGCATTGAGCGCTAGGGCCCTGGGTTGGACCAGATGAGATGCAAAAGAGCTCAAGTGAAGACTTAAGTTGATTTAAGGTCTTACTTAGGCTCTATGGGCTTTTACCACATAAGATCCATGCTTTTTTTTATTTTCTAAATAATTAAAAATGCATGATTTATTTATCTTCTGCTATCACCATAGGATTTGCATGATAGTAAAGAAGATAAAAGACCGTTAAAATCCAACGCTAAAATATCAAGCTCGATAGCCTTCTGACGCGAAACCTCACTGTTCTGACTATCGTTGGAGCCATGTTGTACCCACTCAGTGGGCACGTCCATCTATCTTCAGACGGTGCGGGATTTCACCTGCGTGTTACAGAGAAGGGATTTATCGCTTCTCGTTGCTCAGCATAGCACGTGGTGGTCTAGGGAGTAGGTCGGGTCAGCTTGACCATGTAGGCTACATATGTGGCGCATATGGTAGCACATGGAGGCAGCCATCTGTGGGATCAGAGACTGTGTTGTACCAACTCAGTTGGCACAGTCTGCTGGATTGCCCAGATGAAGGGGAATCGCACGGGTTGGCGATTGGCAGGGACTGCCTACCAGAAATTAGTGCTTGTATTCTCTGTGCATCTTATCTCGCTTGAGCGGGACGCGGAGACCAAGTATGAAATCTGGATCCCATCTCACTAAAAGAGTGTTACTCTTTCGGACTGTTTAATGGATTTTTCAATCAGACAAAATAGTGAGAAAAGAATCTTTTTTAAGTCCTGGATTGATTCTAAACATTGATACTGACCTTGCTGTTCTTGCATTGTTGTAGATTCCTGCAGCAACGAACACCATGAGCTTCAATGTGCGATCCCTACTGGAAAGGGAGAAGTTTGCTGGGCCAAACTTCTCAGACTGGTATGGACACCTTAAGATCGTTCTTAAGGCAGAGAGGAAACTGTATGTCCTCGAGACGGCTGTGCCGCCTCAACCCGCTGCGAACGCCGCAAGGGCGGTTCGCGATGCCTATGAAAAGCATGTCAATGATAGCATTGATGTCGCTTGCCTGATGCTAGCGTCTATGACGCCACCGCTGCAGCGTCAGCATGAGGATATGTCTGCTATAGAAATTATAGCAAACCTCAAGATGCTGTATGCTGCACAGGCGAGGACAGAACGCTATAATCTGACAAAGCTTTTCTTTCAGAGCAAACTGGCTGAAGGGAGCCCAGTGGGAGCTCACGTGCTCAAGATGATTGGGCACAAAGAGGCTCTGGAGAAACTGGGGCATACCATCAACCAGGAGCTTGCTGTAGACATTATTCTGCAGTCTCTCCCGCCTTCTTTCGATGCGTTCATTATTAACTTTAATATGAACAAAATCGACTGTACTCCGGCAGAGCTGCTGAATATGCTCTTGACTACTGAGGAGACTCTGAAGGGAAAGCCTTCAACCTCTGTCATAATGGTTCCTTCCAGGAACAAGAAGAAGGGGAAGAAGGGCAAAGCCCCTGTCAAGAACTACAGTAAGGCTCTGAAACAGAAGGTGAAGCGGTCAAAGGACAACAGATGTTTCCACTGTGGCCAGCTGGGTCACTAGAAAAAGGACTGTAAAGCGCTCCAAGGAGACAAGAAGGGAAGCATCGCTTCTGGCTCAGGTATATTTGTGACTGAAGTCATGATATCCTCTTCTTCTATTTCATGGGTGTTGGACACTGCATGTGGAGTTCACATTTGTTCAAATGTACAGGAACTCAAGAGAAGAAGACAGGTGGGGCAGCATGAGGTGGACCTACGCGTTGGAAACGGGGCACGGGTTGCTGCTGTTGCTGTAGGGGATTATTACATCTCATTACCATCTGGCATTGTATTAGAATTAAACAATTGTTACTTTGTACCCAGTATTACCAAAAATATTATCTCTATTCCTGCTCTTGTCAGGAAAGGGTTTTCCTTTGAATGCAAGATTTCAAAGTGTTATCTTACTCTTGATAATATTGTTTATGCTACTGGTTCAATTAACAATGGGTTATTCATGTTGGACATGGAATATTCTATACAAAACATTGATAATAAGAAAGCCAAGTATGCTGATGACAACACCTTGCTATGGCATAGTCGTTTAGGCCATATTAACAAGAAGCGCATTAAGCGGTTGCATGATCATGGACTGCTGGGATCATTCTCCTATGAGGAGATTGATACATGCAAAGCTTGTTTAATGGGTAAAATGACGAAGTCTCCTTTTCCTAATATAGGTCAAAGGGCTTCAGGTTTACTTGACCTTATACACAGTGATGTGTGTGGGCCATTTAGTAAACATGCCTGAGGTGGCTATCAGTACTTCATTACCTTTACTGATGATTTCAGTAGATATGGTTATGTCTATCTTATGAGACATAAGAGTGAATCTTTTGACAAGTTCAAAGAGTTCAAGAATGAAGTACAAAATCAGTTAGGCCGAAATATCAAGGCACTTCGTTCTGATCGAGGTGGAGAATACTTGAGTCATGCGTTTACTGACTATCTAAAAGAGTGTGGGATTATCTCACAGCTCACTCCGCCAGGAACACCGCAATGGAATGGTGTGTCCGAGAGGCGAAATAGAACGTTACTTGATATGGTTCGTTCTATGATGAGTCAGGCTACTCTACCTTACTCCTTTTGGGGTTTTGCACTGGAAACAGCTGCAAAGGTACTAAACCGAGTGCCATCCAAGGCAGTTTCAAAGACTCCATATGAGTTGTGGTATGGGAAACAGCCGAGCTTGACATTTATCAGGATCTGGGGCTGTGAGGCTTATGTCAAAAAGCTCGCCTCTGGGAAACTAGAGAGCAGATCTGAGAAATGTGTCTTTGTCGGTTACCCTAAGGAAACTAAGGGTTATTATTTCTATGATCCCAAAGAGAACAAGGTATCTGTTGCTCGGACGGCCATTTTTCTTGAGAAGGAGTTTCTTCTGCAAGAGGCCAGTGGGAGAGAAATAAAGCTGGATGAGAATCCAGAGGAAGGACAAAGTAGTCAAGCACAGTTGGATGTGCATGAGCCAGTGGATCAGGTTATTGAACAACCTGAGGCTCAGATATCACGGGAACCGCGTAGATCGGGAAGGATCCGTCGACAGCCTGAGCGCTATGACGGAGTCTACATCATTGATAATGATGAACCCCTTACTTATGCGGATGCGGTCAGTGGACCGGACTCAGCTAGATGGCTTGAAGCTATGCGAGCCGAGATGGACTCCATGTCAGATAACCAAGTCTGGGATTTGGTTGATCCGCCTCTGGGAGTAATCCCTATAGGCTATAAATGGATCTTCAAGAAGAAGATTGACATGGATGGTAACGTGGTTACCTATAAAGGCAGGCTAGTTGCAAAAGGTTTCAAACAAATCTACGGGATAGATTATGATGAAACTTTCTCTCCTGTAGCCATGTTCAAGTCTATTCGGATTCTTTTCGCGATAGCAGCATATTACGATTATGAGATCTGGCAGATGGATGTGAAGACGGCTTTCCTTAATGGAAAACTGGATGAGGATGTGTATATGACACAACCTTAAGGTTTCATTAATCCATCAGATCGTCATAAAATATGCAAGTTAAAGAAGTCCATTTATGGACTTAAACAAGCATCTAGAAGCTGGAATATTCGTTTTGATGAATCAATCTCTGAGTATGGTTTCATCAAGAATGAAGATGACCCATGTGTATATAAGAGGTTTAGTGGGAGCGTGATTACTTTCCTAGTCCTCTACGTCGATGATATCTTAATCATTGGAAACGATATTCCTGAACTGCATGCTGTTAAAGCATGGTTAGGAAAATGTTTCCAGATGAAAGATCTAGGAGAAGCAGCCTATGTATTAGGTGTGAAGATCTACAGGGATAGATCTAAGAGGCTTCTCGGGCTGTGCCAGAGTACTTACATCGATAAAGTCCTGGAGAGATTTCATTTAGAGAATTCTAAAAGAGGATATCTTCCAGTCAGATATGGTCTGAATCTTTCAAAGAGTCAGTGTCCGCAAACACAGACTGAGAAAGAGGAAATGGACAATACGCCTTATGCTTTGGCTATTGGGTCCATTATGTATGTGATGTTATGTACTCGCCCAGACGTCGCTTACGGGTTAAGCGTGACCAGTCGATTCCAAAGTAATCCAGGTCAGGCACACTGGATTGCAGTCAAGAACATTTTAAAATATCTGCGGAGGACCAAAGATATGTTCTTGATATATGGTGGTCAGGAAGAACTCAGTATTGAAGGATATACTGACGCTTCGTTCCAATCGGACCAGGACGATTTCCGATCGCAATCAGGCTATGTTTTTAGCTTGAATGGTGGAGCAGTGGTGTGGAAGAGTTTCAAACAGTCCATTGTTGTTGATTCCACAACAGAAGCCGAGTATGTTGCAGCCTCGGAAGCATCCAAGGAGGCAGTGTGGATTCGTAAGTTCATTCAGGAACTTGGTGTCGTTCCTTCGAGTGCAGATCCTTTGGTTATCTTCTGTGATAACACTGGAGCAATCGCACAAGCAAAGGAACCACGGTCGCACCAGAAGTCCAAGCACATACAGAGACGGTTTCACTTGATCCGGGAGATCATTGATCGTGGCGAGATCAAAATATGCAAGGTTCATACAGATGACAATTTGGCTGACCCGCTTACTAAGCCTCTGGCGCAGCAGAAGCATGAGAAGCACTGTAATAATATGGGTTTGAGATTTCTCAACCATTAGATTAAGTGCAAGTGGGAGATTGTTGGGGTATGCCCTTAAGGCTAATGTTTCAGGCCTTAGGATTCTATGAGTATCATGTATAAACTGTGATGTTTATAAAGGCAATGGTTGTTATTCAGTATGTTACATTGTCTGCTGCAATAAGTGTGCTTCTGAATAATGTCTCAATGCTGTTCAGCTAGGCTGACATGCTGTAATGTCCTTAGTCGAGATATCTTGGTGAACATGAGACAGCCTTGATATGATTGAGACTAATATGTGTTCTAATCTTATAGGATGCTTCGAGCATGGAATAAGATGTAGACTCATGGGTACATTGGATGTACTGGACAGACCCTACTAGGATATTCAATTGCTTGTCACAATGTGAATAATCCTTGTTTGCAACAAGTGGCACATGTCCTCTGACTTGAGATCACTTGTGTTTCTAAATGATGATTGTCATTGTTTTGAGGTAGTTCAATATCATTTGAAACATAATGGTTATAGACTGTCTTGGATAATGATCATGAGCCAGGTTAGGACACTAGTGATGGATATAGGATTGCCGTCTCCTTGTTTAAGGAGTGTGATGTTCTAAAGGGCCCCCCCCCTAAATGAGATGATTAAGAAAGTGTATGGCCATACCCAGGTGACTATGTTCACCTGATCTAATCATGCTCGTCATATTGGAGCTACAGGCTTGACACGCTTGTCCAATAAGAACATCCAGTGGCAAAGGAAACATGTATGCCTTGTGAGGTTGATTCACACTTGTGCTGTGGTTTGGGCGTAGTCTTGGAAGACTCTTTCCTTTATATCGGGAGACAGTGATGTGTTGCTAGATACCCCTCACTGGTCGTGACAACGTAAGTTATCGTTACCGACATTTAAAGGAAACCCTCAGGGTCACACAATTTGGTGATATGGCTCACTTATGTCAGATCGTGTGGACTGAATTGTTTTGGTTCAGTTTAAAGGAGTTTAAACTCTGATTGTAAGTGAGATCTGGTCTGATCATGTTTGATTGATTAGGGCTTGAGATCGGTAAGCTTCGATCGAGAGTGTGGATGCTAGATCGGTGAGATCAAGAGCATCAAGAGATGTACGGTTAGATCTTGAACCTTCACGGTTCATATGAGATTTAGACCATGACTTGGCTTGGTTCGATTTGTCATTTGGACCAAATGAAATTGGACCGAATTCAATTGAACCGGTTCACATATGTGAACGCATGGTTCAATTGAGTTGGCGTTTTGGAATGGTTCAAAAGACATGAACGCATGTCTTGATGACTTTCCTTTTATGGAAGTCTTGAAACACCAAAACGCCTATGTTGACTCAACGCCTCTAAGCTTCGATGCTCTCTCTTGGGTGAGGTATCGTTTACGCAAGGAGGAAGAGCTTTCGAAGACCAAGAAGCTTTCATCTCGTCTCCTTCACACGGTTAGGAGACTTGGCGTTCCTTGCTAGCACAAGGAGTAACAAGAAGGGGATATCTCTCATCTAGTGTGTGTCTTCTTTGGAGGAGAGCTTGTTTTCCCTCTTGCTTTCAAGCCGCATCCAATCTAATGGCTATGGTATGAGTTGATTCTTTGCAATCCTCATTTACAAGTTAATCATGTGTCATGCTAACCGATCTTGAAGCCCTAGCTTCCGCTATGTGCACATATATGTGCCTAATTAGGGTTTGCGCTCCCCCTTGAAGGGGACCCAACACGCACAATTTGATGATATGGCTTACTTAAGTCAGATCGTGTGGACTGAATTGTTTTGGGTTCAGTTTAAAGGGAATTAATCTCTGATTGTGAGTGAGATCTGGTCTGATCATGTTTGATTGATTAGGGCTTGAGATCGATAAGCTTCGATCGAGAGATTGGATGCTAGATCAGTGAGATCAGAAGCATCAAGAGATCAACGGTTAGATCTGGAGCCTTAGGGTTTAATTGAGATCTAGACTGGATTGCTTGGGTTAATTGGTCTTGGACCAAACCGAAATGAACCAGCTCATCAAGTGAGCGTGTGGTTCAAATGGAGAGGAGTTTGCGATTGGGGTAAACCCATGATCGCATGTGAGGGAGTGGATTTCTATTTTTAGAAAGCATGATCACTTACGTGACCACGCCTCATGTTGCTCGCCTCTTCACGCCTTTGTCGCCTCTTGTGATTTCGAGAGTTTTTGCATTCTCGTGTAAAAAGAGTGGACGACAAGAGGAGATTGTTTTTTTCGCCAAGCAAGGAGATCATCTTCTCTTTTTCATACGACAAGAACCTCTTGGAACCTTGCTAGCACAAGGAGCACCAAGGGAGTAGGCGGCTTCTTCATCTTGTGTGCGCATCCTCTGGAGGAGACCCCTGTCGATCTCTTCTTCCTCGACATCATACAAACAATGGCCATGGTATGATCATTGTTGTTCTAAGTTGATCATATAATACATGCTATGCGATCCTAGGAAACCCTAGATTCCGCCCATGCAAATTTATATCTGCGCATGTCTTAGGGTTTCGCCCCCCTTTGTGGGGACTTTCACTAGCAAGGCTCCAAGTATCCTTGTCGTGTGAAGGAAGATGAGATGCGAGAGTAGTTCTCTCCTTTGGCCGAATGCTTCTCTACACCTCGTGTAGACGAGCCACACAAGTGCAAGACCAAAAGAGCGAGCGTTTTGGAACGTGGAGGCGTGCATTCATTTTTGGAACTTCCAAAAATAGCAAACGCTTAACGCATCCACACTTTGAACCATGTGTTCACTCATGTGAACGGGTTCCTTTTGGTTTGGTTCAAAGACCAATTAAGCCAAGCCTTTGGTCTAGATCATAATTAAACCCTAAGGCTCCAGATCTAACCGTTCATCTCTTGATGCTCTTGATCTCACAGATCTAGCATCAATACTCTCGATCGAAGCTTACCGATCTCAAGCCCTAATCAATCAAACATGCTCAGACCAGATCTCACTTACAATCAGAGTTTAAACTCCTTTAAACTGAACCGAAACAATTCAGTCCACACGATCTGACTTAAGTAAGCCATATCATCAAATTGTGCGACCCTAAGGGTTTCCTTTAAATGTTGGTAATGATAACTTACGTTATCACGATCAGCGAGGGGTATATAGCAACACATCACTGTCTCCCAATATAAAGGAAAGAGTCTTCCAAGAGTACACCCAAACCACAGCACAAGTGTGAATCCACTTCACTAGGCATACATGTTTCCTTTGCGACTGGATGTTCTTATTGGACAAGCGTGTCAAGCCTGTAACTCCAATATGATGAGAATGATTAGATCAGATGAACATAGTCATCTGGGTATGGCCATACACTTTCTCAATCATCTCATCCAAAGGGGGGGCCCCATTAGAACATCACACTCCTTAAACAAGGAGACCGCAATCCTATATCTATCACTAGTGTCCTAACCTGACTCATGATCATTATCCAAGATAGTCTATAACCATTATGTTTCAAATGATATTGAACTACCTCAAAACAATGACAATCATCATTTAGAAACACAAGTGATCTCAAGTCAGAGGACATATTCCACTTGTTTGCATATAAGGATTATTCACATTGTGACAAGCAATTGAATATCCTAGTAGGGTCTGTCCAGTACATCCAATGTACCCATGAGTCTGCATCTTATTCCATGCTCGAAGCATCCTATAAGATTAGAACACATATTAGTCTCAATCATATCTAGTCTGTCTCATGTTCACCAAGATATCTCGACTAAGGACTTAACTGCATGTCAGCCAAGCTGAACAGCATTGAGACATTATTCAGAAGTATACATATTGCAGCAGATGATGTAACAACCTGAATAATAACCATTCCCTTTATAAACAAAGAGTTTATACATGATACTGATATAATCCCAAGGCCTCAAACATTAGCCTTAAGGGCATACCCCAACAATCTCCCACTTGCACTTAATTTAATGGTTGAGAAATCTCAAACCCATATTATTACAGTGCTTCTCATGCTTCTGCTGCGCCAGAGGCTTTGTAAGCGGGTCTGCCAGATTGTCATCTGTATGAACCTTGCAGATTTTGATCTCGCCTCGATCAATGATCTCCCGGATCAAGTGGAACCGTCTCTGCATGTGCTTGGACTTCTGGTGCGACCGTGGTTCCTTTGCTTGTGCGATTGCTCCAGTGTTATCACAGAAGATAACCAAAGGATCAGCACTCGAAGGAACAACACCAAGTTCCTGAATGAACTTACGAATCCACACTGCCTCCTTAGATGCTTCTGAGGCTGCAACATACTCAGCTTCTGTTGTAGAATCAGCAACAATAGACTGTTTGAAACTTTTCCACACCACCACACCTCCATTCAAGCTAAAAACATAGCCTGATTGCGATCGGAAATCATCCTGGTCAGATTGGAACGAAGCGTCAGTATATCCTTCAATATTGAGTTCTTCCTGACCACCATACACCAAGAACATATCTTTGGTCCTCCGCAGATATTTTAAAATGTTCTTGACTGCAATCCAGTGTGCCTGACTTGGATTACTTTAGAATCGACTGGTTACGCTTAACCCGTAAGCGACGTCTGGGCGAGTACACAACATCGCATACATAATGGACCCAATAGCCGAAGCATAAGGCGTTTTGTCCATTTCATCTTTCTCAGTCTGTGTTTGCGGACACTGACTCTTCGAAAGATTCAGACCATGTCTGACTGGAAGATATCCTCTTTTAGAATTCTCTAAATGAAATCTCTCCAGGACTTTATCGATGTAAGTACTCTGGCACAGCCCGAGAAGCCTCTTAGATCTATCTCTGTAGATCTTCACACCTAATACATAGGCTGCTTCTCCTAGATCTTTTATCTGGAAACATTTCCTTAACCATGCCTTAACCGCATGCATTTCAGGAATATCGTTTCCAATGATCAAGATATCATCGACGTAGAGGACTAGGAATGTAATCATGCTCCCACTAAACCTCTTATATACACACGGGTCATCTTCATTCTTGATGAAACCAAATTCACAGATTGATTCATCAAAACGAATATTCCAGCTTCTTGATGCTTGCTTAAGTCCATAAATGGACTACTTTAACTTGCATACTTTATGACGATCTGATGGATTAGTGAAACCTTCAGGTTGTGTCATATACACATCCTGATCCAGATTTCCATTAAGGAAAGCGGTCTTCACATCCATCTGCCAGATCTCATAATCATAATATGCTGCTATTGCGAGAATAATCCGAATAGACTTGAACATGGCTACAGGAGAGAAAGTTTCATCATAATCTATCCCGTAGATTTGTTTGAAACCTTTCACAACTAGCCTGCCTTTATAGGTAACCACGTTACCATCCTTGTCAATCTTCTTCTTGAAGATCCATTTACAGCCTATAGGGATTATTCCCGGAGGCGGATCAACCAAATCCCAGACTTGGTTATCTGACATGGAGTCCATCTCGGCTCGCATAGCTTCAAGCCATCTCGCTGATTCCGGTCCACTGACCGCATCCGCATAAGTGAGGGGTTCATCATGATCAATGATGTAGACTCCGTCATAGCGCTCAGGCTGTCGACGGATCCTTCCCGATCTTCGCGGTTCCCGTGATATCTGAGCCTCAGGTTGTTCAATAACCTGTTCTACTGGCTCATGCTCATCCAACTGTGCTTGACTACTTTGTCCTTCCTCTGGATTCTCATCCAGCTTTATTTCTCTCCCACTGGCCTCTTGCAGAAGAAATTCCTTCTCAAGAAAAATGGTCGTCCGAGCAACAAATACCTTGTTCTCTTTGGGATCGTAGAAATAATAACCCTTAGTTTCCTTAGGGTAACCGACAAAGATACATTTCTCAGATCTGCTCTCTAGTTTCCCAGAGGCAAGCTTTTTGACATAAGCCTCGCAACCCCAGATCTTAATAAATATCAAGCTCGGCTGTTTCCCATACCATAACTCATATGGAGTCTTTGAAACTGCCTTGGATGGCACTCGGTTTAGTACCTTTGCAGCTGTTTCTAGTGCAAATCCCCAAAA
This sequence comes from Costus lasius, assembly GCA_027563935.2. Taxonomy (NCBI): domain Eukaryota; kingdom Viridiplantae; phylum Streptophyta; class Magnoliopsida; order Zingiberales; family Costaceae; genus Costus; species Costus lasius. The sequence goes on from CM050446.2 coordinate 47,992,247, forward strand.
GGAGTAAGGTAGATTAGCCTGACTCATCATTGAACGAACCATATCCAATAAGGTTCTGTTCCTCCTCTCGGACACACCATTCCATTGCGGTGTTCCTGGTGGAGTAAGCTGTGAGATAATCCCACACTGCTTCAGATAGTCAGTAAACTCTCGACTTAGGTATTCTCCACCTTGATCTGAGCGAAGTGCCTTGATATTTCGGCCTAGCTGATTTTGCACTTCATTTTTGAACTCTTTGAACTTGTCAAAAGATTCACTTTTATGTCTCATTAGATAGACATATCCATACCTACTGAAATCATCAGTAAAGGTAATGAAGTATGAATAGCCACCTCTGGCATGTTTACTAAATGGCCCACACACATCACTGTGTATAAGGTCAAGTAAACCTGAAGCCCTTTGACCTTTGTGAAGAAAAGGAGCCTTCGTCATTTTACCCATTAAACAAGCTTTGCATGTATCAATCTCCTCATAGGAGAATGATCCCAGCAGTCCATGATCATGCAACCGCTTAATGCGTTTCTTGTTAATATGGCCTAAACGACTATGCCATAGCAAGGTGCTGTCATCAGCAAACTTGGCTTTCTTATTATCAATATTTTGTATAGAACATTCCATGTCCAACATGAATAACCCATTGTTAATTGACCCAGTAGCATAAACAATATTATCATTAGAAATAACACACTTTGAAATATTGCATTCAAAGGAAAACCCTTTCCTGACAAGAGCAGGAATAGAGATAATGTTTTTCGTTATGCTTGGTACAAAGTAACAATTGTTCAGTTCTAATACAAGTCTAGATGGTAATGAGATGTGATATTCTCCTATAGCAACAGCAGCAACCCGTGCCCCGTTTCCAACTCGTAGGTCCACCTCATGCTGTCCCACCTGTCTTCTTCTCTTGAGTTCCTGTACATTTGAATAAATGTGAACTCCACATGCAGTGTCCAACACCCATGAAATAGAAGAAGAAGATATCATGACCTCAGTCACAAAAATACCTGAGCCAGAAGCGATGCTTCCCTTCTTGTCTCCTTGGAGCGCTTTACAGTCCTTTTTCCAGTGACCCAGCTGGCCACAATGGAAACATCTGTATTCCTTCGACCGCTTAACCTTTTGTTTCAGAGCCTTGTTGTAGCTCTTGACAGGGGCTTTGCCCTTCTTCCCCTTCTTCTTGTTCCTGGAAGGAAACATCAAGACAGAGGTTGAAGGCTTTCCCTTTAGAGTCAACTCTGTAGTCAAGAGCATGTTCAGTAACTCTGCCGGGGTACAGTCGATCTTGTTCATATTAAAATTAATGATGAACGGATTGAAAGTAGCCGGGAGAGACTGAAGAATGATGTCTACAGCAAGCTCCTGATTGATGGTATGTCCCAGTTTCTCTAGAGCCTCCTTGTACCCAATCATCTTGAGTACGTGAGCTCCCACTGGACTCCCTTCAGCCAGTTTGCTCTGAAAGAAAAGCTTAGTCAAATTGTAGCGTTCAGTCCAAGCCTGTGCAGCATACAGCATCTTGAGGTTTGCTATAATCTGTATAGCAGATAGATCCTCATGCTGACGCTGCAGCTCTGGTGTCATAGACGCAAGCATCAGGCAAGCGACATCAATGCTATCATTGACATGCTTTTCATAGGCATCCCGAACCGCCCTTGCGGCGTTCGCAGCGGGTTGAGGCGGTATAGCCGTCTCGAGGACATACAGCTTCCTCTCTACCTTAAGAACAATCTTAAAGTGTCGGTACCAGTCTGAGAAGTTTGGCCCAGCAAACTTCTCCCTTTCCAGTAGGGATCGCACATTAAAATTCGTGGTGTTCGTTGCTGCAGTAATCTACAACAATGCAAGAACAGCAAGGTCAGTATCAATGTTTAGAATCAATCCAGGACTTAAGAAAGATTCTTTTCTCACTATTTTATCTGACTGAAAAATCCATTAAACAGTCCGAAAGAGTAACGCTCTTTTAGTGAGATGGGATCCAGATTTCATACTTGGTCTCCGCGTCCCGCTCAAGCGAGATAAGATGCACAGAGAGTACAAGCACTAATTTCTGGTAGGCAATGCCTGCCAATCGCCAACCCGTGCGATTCCCCTTCATCTGAGCAATCCAGCAGACTGTGCCAACTGAGTTGGTACAACACAGTCTCTGATCCCACAGATGGCTGCCTCCATATAGCTCACATATGCTCAGTATGTAGCCTACATGGTCAAGCTGACCTGACCTACTCCCTGGACCACCACGTGCTATGCTGAGCAACGAGAAGCGATAAATCCCTTCTCTGTAACACGCAGGTGTAATCACACACCGTCTGAAGATAGATGGGCGTGCCCACTGAGTGGGTACAACACGGCCCCAACGATAGTCAGAACAGTGAGGTTTCGCGTCAGAAGGCTTAGGTGCTTGATATATTAGCGTTGGATTTTAACGGTCTTTTATCTTCTTAACTATCATACATAACCTATGGCGATAGCAGAAGATTAAATCATGCAGTTCTAATTATATAAACAATAAGTAGAAAGCATGCCGATCTTATGTGGTAAAAGCCCATTAAACCTAAGTAAGACCTTAATTTAACTTAAGTCTTCACTTGAGCTCTTCATGGGTCTTTTGCATCTCATCTGGCCCCAAACCAGGGCCCAAGCGCCCACAGCAGCTCAGGTGCGCCCACCAGGTAAATGCGCCTGTCCCAGAGTCGAACCCTGGACCTCCCACCTGGTTAAGCCTCAAGCTGCATGCGCTTCTGCCATGTGTGCTCTGTGCTCTTGTCTGATTAAATTACAATTTAATCTATCTAGACAAGATTGACACGCAGGTCAATTACACAATAAATTAATTAAAATGTGATGCGCAGATCACAATTATAATAATTTACAATTTAATCCAGGCTCGCAGGCCCCAGCACAGCTGTAACATCCCACATTCTTAACCCCAAACAAATGGCACAATTCACAAATGATACAGGATGTTTCATATAAGATCGATCATATGCTAGGTAAAACCGAGTTCAAGAAAAACACGATCTGAAAAATTTTCTATAAATCCATACACACAAATTCACAAAACTCGAATCTCATAAATCTCATAAGGGTACCTGCCACCACGCAATACTTGCACTAGACATATGCAAGTTACAGTTATATCAAAACCGATTCAAATTCATAAAATCCATAAAGGTACCTGCCACCAGGCAATACTTGCACTAGACATATGCAAGTTACAGTTGTATCAAAACCGATTGCAAAAATACATATCAACTCCAATTTCAAAACAAATCCACAAAATCGATTTTATAAACTGACACCAAACACCGAAACCAGGCCGAAGCCCGCGGTGACACAAAATTCAAACTCAGTTAACTGCCACAATCTGGCAACACAAATTCACATAGTTCATATGGTTCACATCACATGGTTCACATAGTTCATATAAATCATATGGTTTAACCACAACCGGCTCCAGAAAATTTTAGCATAAAAGTTCTTAAGCAGCAAACATAATATCCACGCCAATGTTACTCATGAAATGCGCCCCTGATCTATGCCTGAAAATTATGAGGGGTGAGCTACACAGCCCAGTGAGTGGATAGTCTAAATCGACCATCCATAACATACATTCAAAAATATAGGCAGATTATTTTGAAAATCTTTAACATGAACATATGTCAACATATAACAAAATAAAGAAACAGAAATCATATAGACAGTCAGATGTACACACTAGCATATAACAAACTCATGTTCACAAACTCAGGTTTTAGAGTTTTACTCTAACCCAATTAAACACATATATTCTAAACCAACAAAACACATATAACTTAGGTTCACAAACTCAGGTTCTAGAGTTATACTCTAAACCACTAAACACACCAACACATAATCAACCTAGTTGTCCAGCATATTCAGTAGTGACCAGTATGGTCTAACCCGGCTTGGCCAAAGCACTGGGAGCCGCATGCAACACATAAACATGGACAGTGAGTGGAATCAAGAGGTGGCCCCCGCCAGGTCACGACGTGGCACTTTGGTCCCTCACCCCATAACACATCAGAGTGACGACATCAAGAGGTGGCCCCTGTCTGATCAAGACATGGCACTTTGGGTCTTATATCACCCCATCACATAAAGAGTAATGACATCAAGAGGTGGCCCCTGTCTGATCAAGACATGGCACTTTGGGTCTTATATTACTCCATCACATAAAAGAGTAGTGACATCAAGAGATGGCCCCTGTCTGACCAAGACATGGCACTTTGGGTCAAAACTCGTTCTCCCAAAAGGTTCCTACTGGACAACAGACACATCTTATTTCATATTTCACATAGGTGAACATATTTCACAAAGGTGGACTCCTAAGTGTCAACTAGACTCTAGGATAGTCATCACAAAAATCATATCGGGCAGGCTGAACATCAACCCCCATCACAAAAATCATAATAGGCAGGCTGAACATCAACCTCCTCACATATCACAATACAGGCTGAAATTCAAACCCTTAACATATCACATAAGGACTATCCCCTTGAGTTCATAGTTACACCTAGCCTTAGTCCTAACCATCACATAATCACATAATTTTCCAAATTTACATAATCACATATATTGATCCAAATTCACAAGATCATACATATTTTTTTCAAAATTCACATAACCCACAAATCACATAATAAACACATAATATTTCATATTCAAATATCACATGATATAGTGTAGTCCTTAGATTTCATGTTGATTTGTTTAGTCAAACCTTGCTATGTTGTCAACTCAAGTTTCTCAAATACAGATACATAGCCATAAATCTAACATCATAATTATTTAACATATTACACACACCAAGAAACAATCATATCAAGCATCCATAAAATCAACTTAAAATTTAAAACAAGTATTCTTATAAATCACCTTACAAATTACCACAAATTACCACATGTAACATATTAACTACAAACACCAAAATTCGGTTTTTATAGACAATTATCAAGGTCATCAAGGTTTCGGTTTTCATGTTAACTACAAACATCAATTTCGGTTTTCATAAACAATTATCAAGAACATCAAGATTTCGGTTTTCATGTTAACTACAATTAACAAAAGTTTCATACTCAAAGTCAATGATTTAATGCTACCAAAATTCCTATAAAAATAACTTAAATTTCATACAAAGTTTTGGTTAAATAGTCATCATATCATCACCTTTGAAAATTCGGTTTTCATGATATATTCATCATTACAAAATTCGGTTCTCATGAAGAAACATCTTGAATTCGGTTTACATGAAAAATACATCTTGAGTTTCGGTTTTAACATGATAAGAATTCCAATAATTCAATTGTATCAAGTCACAAACACAACCAAACTAATAGATCAAATAAGACATTCCACTCACCTCTTAAACCGAGAATACCAAGGTAAAAAAACTTCCACAAGAATTCGTCTAAGACTTTGGAATGCTCCTAGGAAGACGCCAACAATCGACAAGGAACACCTCCAACCACCAAGATGCCGGCCAAAGGGAGAAAAAGGAAGATGAAGAAGAATTTCCGCCTCCAAGTCTCCAAGAATCGCCCACTCCTTCCTAGCCGTCGCCCAAGTTTTCTTCAAGCCAACAAATCGCCAAAATCTCCACCCTAACCGAAATTACCTATTTAAATTTCGGTTTTTAAGGTTTTAACCCTCTAACCCATTAATTCAAAAAGGTTTAACCCATTAATCCCTTAGTTTAAGTGAAAGTCCAATAAGAGTTAAACTAACATCCAATAAGCTAGTTAACTAATTAATTTAACATCCACTAACCCTTCACTTAACGAAATCCATTAAGGATTTAATTAACATCCAATAAGGATTTAATTAACCAATAAGATCTAATTAATTAACCAATAAGGTCTAATTAATTAACCAATAATTTACAACCCATAAATCCTAATTAATTTAACATGAACAACCAATAATAATTTATCATAAATTAACAGCCAATAATCAAACAAATAATTTCTAATTAATTTACAATAAATTAATAACCAAAAATCTCTAGTTAATTAACTATACTTTATCAATCACAAATCTCTGGTTAATTAACTATTAACAACCAATACATAGAAAATATCACAATCAATAATTTTATTTAATTCAACAATAATGCTTACCAGGACTTAAGATCCTTGGATCTTACAACAGCACACATTAAAAGGGCAACCCACATAAGATAAAATAGACAAGCATCATGGTATACAATCAACATGTGATCCATTACAAGAAAATAAAATTTTTTGAAATCCATTGGAATCAATTTTATTTTTCTTATGTGCCCTGCTACCTTACAACGGTCCATCAATAGGGATCCACTCATCTGACCTAGTCAGATCCACTGCCCTTGCATGCACCAAGTCCTAACTGACTTGAGTTGACCCAGTGGCCAACAATGCATGCAGATGGGCTGAACGACACTCATGAGTTCAGGCAAGCGGGTGTGACCCCGGGCCCAACTCATGCGCGTTCACTGGTTGTCTCAACCAGACATCGCTACACGCCTGTATGCAGTCGACCTATAGCCACCTCGTGCTTGCGCACAGGTGCCATCTAGTCGACCCATCTAGGCTGTCAGATGGTCTGATCAGACTGTTTGGATCTTAACTAGATGATGACTTCAACCCTATCAACCCGTCTAAGGGTTTATAGTAGGCGCTGCTTAGTTCTAATGTGGGGCGCGCAAGATACAAGTTTTGACAAAACAAAAGCTTTAACAAGCGCCAACATAATCATGCATAAACATGAATATCACACATGCGCCAACATCTAAAACCTAGCATGTAGTTTCGCATGTGATATAAATTAGATCTACGCAAACAAGGATCACACATTAACATGAAGCAATCATATTAACATACAACAACCTGCTCTGATACCAATTGAGAGTCCCCATCTAAAGGGGGCGAAACCCTAGTAGGAGGCGCATATAAAACTAGCATAGCGGAAGCAAGGGTTTCTAAACATCTTTTGCAAGAATATATGATCAACTTCATATAGTTTGGATTCATACCATAGCCATTTCGCTTGGATGGCGATTTGGAAGAGAAAGATGCAAACGCTTCTTCTCCAAAGGCACCGCACACAAGATGTGATCGCCTACTCCTTGTTGCTTCTTGTGCTAGCAAGGCTCCAAGTATCCTTGTCGTGTGAAGGAAGATGAGATGCGAGAGTAGTTCTCTCCTTTGGCCGAATGCTTCTCTACACCTCGTGTAGACGAGCCACACAAGTGCAAGACCAAAAGAGGGGCGAGCGTTTTGGAACGTGGAGGCGTGCATTCATTTTTGGAACTTCCAAAAATAGCAAACGCTTAACGCATCCACACTTTGAACCATGCGTTCACTCATGTGAACGGGTTCCTTTTGGTTTGGTTCAAAGACCAATTAAGCCAAGCCTTTGGTCTAGATCATAATTAAACCCTAAGGCTCCAGATCTAACCGTTCATCTCTTGATGCTCTTGATCTCACAGATCTAGCATGAATACTCTCGATCGAAGCTTACCGATCTCAAGCCCTAATCAATCAAACATGCTCAGACCAGATCTCACTTACAATCAGAGTTTAAACTCCTTTAAACTGAACTAAAACAATTCAGTCCACACGATCTGACTTAAGTAAGCCATATCATCAAATTGTGCGACCCTAAGGGTTTCCTTTAAATGTTGGTAACGATAACTTACGTTATCACGATCAGCGAGGGGTATCTAGCAACACATCACTGTCTCCCAATATAAAGGAAAGAGTCTTCCAAGACTACACCCAAACCACAGCACAAGTGTGAATCCACTTCACTAGGCATACATGTTTCCTTTGCGACTGGATGTTCTTATTGGACAAGCGTGTCAAGCCTGTAACTCCAATATGATGAGAATGATTAGATCAGATGAACATAGTCATCTGGGTATGGCCATACACTTTCTCAATCATCTCATCCAAAGGGGGGGCCCATTAGAACATCACACTCCTTAAACAAGGAGACCGCAATCCTATATCTATCACTAGTGTCCTAACCTGACTCATGATCATTATCCAAGATAGTCTATAACCATTATGTTTCAAATGATATTGAACTACCTCAAAACAATGACAATCATCATTTAGAAACACAAGTGATCTCAAGTCAGAGGACATATGCCACTTGTTTGCATATAAGGATTATTCACATTGTGACAAGCAATTGAATATCCTAGTAGGGTCTGTCCAGTACATCCAATGTACCCATGAGTCTACATCTTATTCCATGCTCGAAGCATCCTATAAGATTAGAACACATATTAGTCTCAATCATATCTAGGCTGTCTCATGTTCACCAAGATATCTCGACTAAGGACTTAACTGCATGTCAGCCAAGATGAACAGCATTGAGACATTATTCAGAAGTATACATATTGCAGCAGATGATGTAACAACCTGAATAATAACCATTGCCTTTATAAACAAAGAGTTTATACATGATACTGATATAATCCCAAGGCCTCAAACATTAGCCTTAAGGGCATACCCCAACACGTTCATCATCTAGAGAGGGCGACAATGGGTCCTATAAATAGGACTAGAGGCGGTTTGAGCAAGGGCTAGGATCATGCCAAGTGTATGGCTAGGATGAGGTGTCTTGAAGTAAGGAAAGTCTCCAAGACTTTACCATAAACCTCATTCAACCTATCCATAAAAGTCTAAACACTATATCAGCCCAAGACATGCCTCAAATGCATTCTTACCATCAAAGGCTAAGTGGCTAGGCGCAACATGCATGAGGAGTTTCGGCTAGGGTAAGGGTTTTGGGAGAAACTAGGGTTTGAGGTAAGGTAAGTCTCCAAGACATTACCATATACCTCTTCCCTATGTCCATATGTGCCTAGGAACTTCCCATAAAAGTTCTCAAGCCATATCAGCCGCAAGACTTACCTTAGAGGCAAGTATTCCATCCAAGGAAGAAGGGCAAGGCGCCCTTTACTTCCATAATGAAGCAAAGGCGCCTCCCTCACCCCATTATGCCCCTAGGCGCCAATGGGGTGAGATTTCTCCCCATTATACCCTTTTAAGCCAATTCCTCTTCATGACAACTAATTATTGGGCCTCATTGGATAATGAGCTAGCCCAAACTTCATGGCATGGGTTGATTAAGCCATTGGATCCAATCCAATGCAACCCTAATCCAAATGTGACCAATCTAGGTCACATTCGGGTCAACCAGCCAAAAATGAAGTTTGGCTCCAATAACTTTCTTCCAACTCATCAGGCCCATTGGCGCTGATGAAATCTTCCAAATTGATCCAAGTTATCCAATAACTTGATCCTAAGGCTTCTGATTAAAGCAACGTCAAGAGTCTATTGCGTGTGACCCCGTAGGATCCATATGACGATGGCAATGATGTAAACATCATAAGTAGTGAGGGGTATCTAGCAACACATCACTACTACCCATGTCATAGGACTTAAGTCATTATGTCAACAACTCCTAACAAGCAACGAGGATTCCCATTGCATTACAGATCCCTTTGCCTAAGCTGATATCCTGCCATTGGATTAGTCTCAAGTTTATTATCCAATGCATTGGTCATGACTCAACAAGTGTGGCCACACTCGCCTGTCATGCACCAATAAGGTGGGGCACCCCGAGGTGGATATCATGCTTCCTCTGAAGGAAGGGGCAAATCCTACTATTGGTCATCCATGTCTCTACGTGACTTATGACATGCCCAATGACAATCGTTTTGGTCTCCCAGTTACGGAGAGACGTAAGACTGTTTTAAAGCATACCCATCATCAAATCTAGACATGAATACCTCAAGTCTAAGGATCAATGCAAAACCTCTTGCATGTGAGATTGACTTGTTGACTAGACAAGTCAATCCTCACGGTGGATCACTCCAGTGCATCCAATGCACCTGTATGTCTGCGTTACTGTGCCCCGCACCTAACCAGCCCATACACCAGTCTCACATGTACCAAAGTTGTCCCATATCTGCTAAGGTACCTTGTCTGGGGATAGCTTATGAGAATGGATCCAATCCAAAATCCTGGGATATTATTTATGCAACTCAATACATCAACGCAGGTAGAGAAGTCTGCATAATAACGACCATGCCTATATAAAGAGTAATAGTTCTATCAAAGTACATTCAACCAATGCCTGACCATGTCCATACATTGGTCTTTAGGGCATATACACCAACAATCTCCCACTTGCACTAAGACCAAGGACAACTGGTGTTTAGCCAGTTCCAATGTCTCTAGTATGACCTATTTAGCTTCCGCTGCGCCAGAGGCTAGGTCAGTGGGGTTTTCCAGATTGCTATTTGTGTTTATTTTAACAAATTTGATCATCATCCTTATTCATGATCTCTAAGATCAGATGATATGCTGTAGTACATACTTGAGCATTAAGTTCCTTTTCTTATGCTATGGCCCCAGTAATAACTATACTGGACCATCAAGCACTATGAACTAGATCAAGTTCAAATGAATGAAGCTGCATCCTTGGCTGCCACAAGGAGCTGCAATGTACTCAGCCTTATTTGTAGAATCTTGCCACTTTGGTTTGCTTTCACCATACAACACCATAACAAGGCAAAGCGCAAATCCTGGCTGTGATCAATAGTCACTAGACTGGAATGAAGTGTCAGTGTACCCCTGTACACAAAATTCTTTCTTGTCTATCATAGACTAGACTCCAATCCTTTATACTTCCCAAGTATATATACAAAGATTGCTTTCACAGCTATCTACTGTTAAACACTAAGATCTGATTGAAACTTGCTGGCTATGCTCCAAGCATTTGCCACAAATGGTCTTGAGTATATTATTCAAAACATGATCCATCCTACACACCATGTATCAGGACTTTAGACCTATGTTATTACTCTCCAGCTGTGCCACAGGACACAACATCTTTGAGAGACTCAGACCATATCTTCCTGGAAGGTATCAATATTTGGAATCATCCAATATAAACCTCTCCAGAAACTCTTGGATGAACATAGATTGACTAAAGGGCAATGACTTTCTTGGATCTCTATCTTTAGATCCTCATGCCTAAGATGTTGGCATCATTCCCTAGATCATTCTTCTTGAAATACATATCAAACCTTTCTTTCACCATGTGAAGAGTTGAGATGTCATTCCATGTGAGGAGAATGTCATCAATCATCTAGAACAAGAAATACTATTAAGGTGCTCCCACTAATCTTCTTGTAAACACAGGCTTTTTCAACGATGCTTGCATAACATCATGCATATCTATATGGCCTTGATATGAAAACCTTCTGGCTATTTCCTTATAGATATCTTTTCAGATGTCCTTGCAAGAAAAGCAGTTATCATAACAAGATGCCATAATTGATCATGCAATTATAACAAACAGATCCCTAATGGACTTAAAGCTCAGCTATTGGTGAAAATTTCATTATTATCCACCCAGTGGATTTGCCTGAAATTATTGTTCACTAGCTTGTCTTTTAAGGTAACAATGTTACCTTCCATGTCTATCTTCCTAGAAGATTTATTATAGCTTGTGGGAATTACCCCTTTTGGTAGCTTATCCAAGTCCCAGACTTGATTAGCAGACATGGAGTCCATTATGGTTCTCATGGCCCTTAGCCATTTATTGGAATCTGGTCCACCGACCGCTTCCATTTCCTCATAAGTCTTAGGTTCATGCTTGATGAAAAATTCGTCATGCCCAGCATATCGAATCGATCCAGACTTATGTTATTCCTGTCTTACTTGAACCTCAGGTTGACTTTCAACCTGTATGTGAGATTTTGCTCTCCATCTGTGTCTAATTATATTGTGGTTGATTCTGGACTTTGTCCAAATCAGATCTACTCCCACTGGCTTCTTTCAAGAGAAATACTTTCTCAAGAGAGACAACAATTTGAGCAACAAATATTTTGTTCTCCTTGGGATGGAATTAGCACTCTATAGTGCACCACAAATTGATCCAAGTTATCCAATAACTTGATCCTAAGGCTTCTGATTAAAGCAACGTCAAGAGTCTATTGCGTGTGACCCCGTAGGATCCATATGACGATGGCAATGATGTAAACATCATAAGTAGTGAGGGGTATCTAGCAACACATCACTACTACCCATGTCATAGGACTTAAGTCATTATGGCAACAACTCCTAACAAGCAACGAGGATTCCCATTGCATTACAGATCCCTTTGCCTAAGCTGATATCCTACCATTGGATTAGTCTCAAGTTTATTATCCAATGCATTGGTCATGACTCAACAAGTGTGGCCACACTCTCCTGTCATGCACCAATAAGGTGGGGCGCCCCAAGGTGGATATCATGCTTCCTCTAAAGGAAGGGGCAAATCCTACTATTGGTCATCCATGTCTCTACGTGACTTATGACATGCCAAATGACAGTCGTTTTGGTCTCCCAGTTACGGAGAGACGTAAGACTGTATTAAAGCATACCCATCATCAAATCTAGACATGAATACCTCAAGTCTAAGGATCAATGCAAAACCTCTTGCATGTGAGATTGACCTGTTGACTAGACAAGTCAATCCTCACGGTGGATCACTCCAGTGCATCCAATGCACCTGTATGTATGCGTTACTGTGCCCCGCTCCTAACCAGCCCATACACCAGTCTCACATGTACCAAAGCTGTCCCATATCTGCTAAGGTACCTTGTCTGGGGATAGCTTATGAGAATGGATCCAATCCAAACTCCTGGGACATTATTTATGCAACTCAATACATCAACGCAGGTAGAGAAGTCTGCATAATAACGACCATGCCTATATAAAGAGTAATAGTTCTATCAAAGTACATTCAACCAATGCCTGACCATGTCCATACATTGGTCTTTAGGGCATATACACCAACACACATACTCAGCTTCGGTTGTAGAATTAGCTATGGTGGTTTGCTTGAAGCTCTTTCAGCATACAGCACCTCCAACCATCTTAAACAAATAGCTGGTATGCGATCTGAAGTCGTCAGGATCAGACTGGAATGACTCATCAGTGAAGCCCTGCACACTGAGCTCTTCCAGTCCCCGTAGACCATACAGAATAAATCCTTAGTCCTTTTTAGGAAACTCAAGGATATTCTTTACAGCCACCCAGTGCTGCAAACCTAGATTGGATTGGTATCGGCTGGTTATGCTTACAGCATAACCCACTTCTGGTCTAGTACACAGCATTGCATACATGATTGATCCCATTGCCGAAGCATAGGGAATTCGACTCATGTTATCCCTCTCAGCCCGTGTTGTAGGACACTGGCTCTTTGAGAGAGTAAGACCATCTCTCACTAGAAGGTATCCTTTCTTGGATTGCTCCAAGTTGAACCTCTCCAGGACCTTATCAATGTGGGTACTCTGACTAAGGGGCAAGAGCCTCTTGAATCTATCCCGGTAGATCCTCACGCCTAGAATATAGGCGGCCTCCCCTAAGTCTTTCATCTCAAAACATTTCCCCAACCATGTCTTCACAGCTTGAAGACTAGGGATGTCATTTCCGATGAGCAGTATGTCATCAACATACATGACCAGAAAAGTCACCAAGCTCCCACTAAATTTTCTGTATACACAGGCGTCATCTTCACTTTTGATAAAGCCATAATCTCTCACAGCTTCATCAAACTGAAGATTCTAACTTCGAGATGCTTGCTTTAATCCATAAATGGATTTCTTTAGCCTGCAGACTTTACTAGCCTCTGCAGGATGGATGAAGCCATCAGGTTGTGACATATACACATCCTCAGTCAGCTTCCCGTTAAGGAACGCTGTCTTCACATCCATCTGCCATATCTCATAGTCATGATATGCAGCTATAGCAAGCAGAATCCGAATGGATTTGATCATGGCAACTGGCAAGAAGGTTTCATCATAGTCCACCCCGTGGACTTGTTTAAATCCTTTAGCCACTAGTCTACCCTTATAGGTAACTATTTTGCCATCCATGTCTGTCTTCCACTTGAAGACCCATTTACACCCTATGGGTTTTACCCCATCAGACAGCTCAACCAAATCCCAAACTTGGTTAGCCGACATGGAATCCATCTCGGATCGCATGGCCTCAAGCCATCTCTCGGAGTCCGGTCCACTGACCGCCTCATCATAAGTCCTGGGTTCATCCTCAATGATGAAGATCCCGTCGTGTTGGGTCGGTAGCGACCCATACCTCTCAGGTGAACGACGAAACCTCCCAGACCTACATGGGACCCGTGTCTGAGCCTCAGGTTGCCTAGCAACCGGTGCAGGTGGCTCAAATTCCATCTCTTTGTCTTTGTGGTTGCACTTGGTCCTCATCCAAGTCAAACCTCCAGCCGCTAACTTCTTTCATGAGAAATTCTTTCTCTAGAAAGACAGCACCCCAAGCAACAAAAACTTTGTTCTCAGTTGGGACATAGAAGTAGTATCCTTTAGTTTCCTTAGGATACCCCACAAACACACATTTATCAGATCTAGGTTCTAGCTTGCTAGAATCCTGACGTTTGACATAAGCCTTACATCCCAAGATCCTGATAAAAGTGAGATTTGGGCATCTCCCACTCCATACCTCGTATGGAATCTTTGAGACACTCTCAGATGGAACATTATTCAGTATTAGATAAGCTATCTCAAGTGCATGTCCCCAAAACGAGGGAGGTAGAGTTGCATGACTCATCATAGATCGAACCATGTCCAACAAAGTTCGATTTCTCCTTCCAGACACATCATTCCATTGAGGTGTTCCAGGAGGAGTGAGTTGGGATATGATCCCACACTCTCTCATATAGTCAAAGAACTCACCGCTCAGGTACTCTTCAACACGATCTGATCGAAGAGTCTTAATGGATCTACCAAGCTGGTTTTCTACTTCATGTCTAAACTCCTTAAATTTCTCAAAGGATTCAGACTTATGTCTCATCAGATAGACATAACCATATTTACTGAAGTCATCAGTAAACGCGATGAAGTAGTTGTACCTTCCTTTGGCTTGTTTATTGAAAGGCCCATACACGTCAGTATGTATGAGATTTAATAAACCTCCTGCCCTCTCACCAGTCTTGGTGAAGGGCGCCTTTGTCATTTTCCCTAATAAACAAGGTTCACAAGAATCAAATTCCTCCAAGGAACTTGAACCCATTTTCATGGAGTTGTCGAATGCGATTCTTGTTTATATGGGCTAATCGACAATGCCGTAGGAAAGCACCAACTGAACCACTCAGTTTGGTCCTTTTATTATTTATGTTACAAATAGAGCTATCCATGTCCAAGACATGCGGTCCGTTGCACAAAGTACCCTTCCCATAAAACATGTTTGCAAAAGAAAAAGAACATAAGTTCTCTTTTATTTCAAACCTAAATCCTTTCTTTGCCAAGCAAGGAGTGGATACAATGTTTTGGTAAGGGAAGGTACATAATAGCAATTGTCTAGCTTTAACTGAAGTCCTAAAGGCAGCGAGAGAAACTCCTACAGCAACAGCAGCAACTTGTGCCCTGTTACCTATCCGTAGGTCAATCTCTCTAGGCCTTACCAATCTATCCTTTTAGAGCCATCGCATATTTGTACAAATATGAGCTCCATGTTGGGGTATGCCCTTAAGGCTAATGTTTGAGGCCTTGGGATTGTAAAAGTATCATGTAATAAACTCTTGTGTTTATAAAGGCATGGTTATTATTCAGTTTGTTACCTTGTCTGCAGTAATAAGTGTACTTCTGAATAATGTCTCAATGCTGTTCAGCTAGGCTGACATGCAGTAAAGTCCTTAGTCGATATATCCTGGTGAACATGAGACAGCCTTGATATGGTTAAGACTAATATGTGTTCTAATCTTATAGGATGCTTCGAGCATGGAATAAGATGTAGACTCATGGGTGCATTGGATGTACTGGACAGACCCTACTAGGATATTCAATTGCTTGTCACAATGTGAATAATCCTTGAATGTAACAAGTGGCACATTTCCTCTGACTTGAGATCACTTGTGTTTTCTAAATGATGATTGTCATTGTTTTGAGGTAGTTCAATATCATTTGAAACATAATGATTATAGACTATCTTGGATAATGAGCTTGAGTCAGGTTAGGGCACTAGGGATAGATAAAGGATTGCCGTCTCCTTGTTTAAGGAGTGTGATGATCTAAAGGGGCCCCCTGGATGAGGTGATTGAGAAAGTGTATGGCCATACCCAGGTGACTATGTTCATCTGATCTAATCATGCTCATCATATTGGAGTTACAAGCTTGACACGCTTGTCCAATAAGAACATCCAGTGGCAAAAGAAATATGCATGCCTTGTGAGTTGATTCACACTTGTGCTGTTGTTTGGGTGTAGTCTTGGAAGACTCCTTTCTTTCTATCGGGAGACAGTGATGTGTTGCTAGATACCTCTCACTGATCGTGATGACGTAAGTTATCGTTACCGACATTGAAGGAAACCCTCAGGGTGGCACAATTTGATGATATGGCTTACTTAAGTCAGATCGTGTGGACTGAATTGTTTGGGTTCAGTTTAAAGGGATTTAATCTCTGATTGTAAGTGAGATCTAGTCTGATCATGTTTGATTGATTAGGGCTTCAGATTGGTAAGCTTCGATTGAGAGAATAGATGCTAGATCGGTGAGATCAGAAGCGTCAAGAGATCAACGGTCAGATCAAGAACCTTAGGGTTCAATTGTGATCTAGGCTAAGTCGCTTGGTTTATTTGGTCATTGAGCCAAATGAAATTGAACCGGCTCATGGGTTGAGCGCATGGTTCAAAGAGAAGAGGTAAATGCGGTTTGTTCATGATCGCATGAACGCATGAACTTATGGTTTTGCTATTTTTGGAAGATGCGTTTCCAAGATAGAAAAACGCCTCCACGTTCATGAGTTGCGTTACACTCTTGCTCGCATCTCGCTCTCTCATCGCCTCAAGCATTCATCTTGCGTAGTGAAGGTGGACGAAAGTAGGAGCAGGAAATCGCCAAGCAAAGAAGGTCTCCTTCCCTTTGTAACATCCCACATTCTTAACCCCAAACAAAGAACACAATCACAAAGGGAATAGGATGTTTCATATAAGATCGATCAAATGCTAGGTAAAACCGAGTTCAAGAAAACACGATCTGAAAATTTTCAAAACTCCAAACACATAAAATCTTCGAATCACAAATCATAAATCTCATAAAGGTACCTGCCACCACGCAATACGTGCACTAGACATATGCACGTTACAGTTGTATCAAAACCGATTGCAAAAATACACATCAACTCCAATTTCAAAACAAATCCACAAAATCGATTTTATAAACTAATACCAAACACCGAAACCAGGCTGAAGCCCGCGGTGACACAAGAATCAACATCATTTAACTGCCACAGTCTGGCAACACAATTTTTCATAGTTCACATGGTTCACGTCACATGGTTCACATAAATCATAAAATTCATATTCGGCCACAGCCAGCCTCAAATTAATTAAGCATAAACATGGGGCCACAACCGACATCATAAGCATAAATCACAACATCAATATCATGCTAACTGCGCTCCTGCTCTATACCTGAAAATAGTGAGGGGTGAGCTACACAGCCCAGTGAGTGGATAGTCTAATTGACCATCCATAACATACACTCAAAAATATAGGCAGATTGTTTTAAAAATCTTTAACAGGAACATAATGTCAACATATCACCAGATTAAATATACAGAAGTCACATAAACAGTCAGATGTACACACTAACATAATCAACTCAGGTTCTAAACAAACTCAGGTTCTAGAGTTATACTCTAAACCAACTAAACACACATATTCTAAACCAACTAAACACACCAACACATTTTTTTACCTAGTTGTCCAGCATATCATAAGTGACCAATATGGTCTAACCCGGCTTGGCCAAAGCACTGGGAGCTGCAAAATCTCGTGCAACACATAAACATGGACAGTGAATAGAATCAGGAGGTGGCCCCCGTCAGGTCACGACGTGGCACGCTGGTCTATCACGCCATAACATAAAACGAGAATAGAATCAGGAGGTGGCCCCCGTCAGGTCACGACGTGGCACGCTGGTCTATCCCGCCATAACATAAAACGAGAATAGAATCAGGAGGTGGCCCCCGTCAGGTCACGACGTGGCACGCTGGTCTATCCCGCCATAACATAAAACGAGAATGATGACATCAAGAGGTGGCCCCTGTCTGACCAAGACATGGCACTTTGGGTCTTATATCATTCCCAACACATAAAAGAGTAATGACATCAAGAGGTGGCCCCTGTCTGACCAAGACATGGCACTTTGGGTCAAAACCCGTTCTCCCAAAAGGTTACTACTGGACAACACACATATCTTATTTCATAATTTCACATAGGTGGACATATTTCACAAAGGTGGACTCCTAAGTGTCAACTTGACTCTAGGATAGCCATCACAAAAATCACATCGGGCAGGCTGAACTTCAACCCCCATCACAATAATCATAATAGGCAGGCTGAACATCAACCCCCACACATATCACAATACAGGGCTGAAATTCAAACCCTTAACATATCACACAACAGGGCTATCCCCTTGAGTTCATAGTTACACCTAGCCTTAGTCCTAACCATCACATAATCACAACACATAATATTCGAACCTCATAACCACATAATTTTCGAATTTCACATAACCACATAATATTCACATATTCAAAGATCACTTAACATGCCAAAAATCACAAATCACAATATTTAAAAAATCACATAACATAGTGTAGTCCTTAAATTTCAGGCTGGTCAGTTCAGTGTAATTTTGCTAAGTTATCAACCAATGTTCTCTATCAATATTTCATGTCATTACTTTCTACATACACCACTCAATTAAAAATACATAATAATACAGAAAATTCACCAAATTTCGTTCACAATTAACATAAATGTAGAATATCACAACTTCATAGTTTTCTACTAGTTCTGATAACAAAAGACAGAAATACCCCTAGTTCAAAGTTTAAGTCATGCAGGAAAAGTTATCCAAAAATTTCGTAAAAATATTCATTACATCCCTCATGATCCCTAGATTCGAAATTTCAAGTTTTCCCCAATTTTAACTAGAAAATTTACCGAATTACCCCTAGGTCAATGTCAGTCAACAGAAACTTTTATTTCTAAAAATTCTCAAAAAATTACAGTAGAGTCCTCATATACCTAATTTCATGAATATCAAGTTTTCCCCAAATTTTACCCATGCATTTGGGCGTAACTTCATGAAGAAGGGTCGAAATTCTCATTCAAGCCCTAAACTTCATGCAATTGAAAAACTAAAGCTACATACATGCTTAAACAAGGTCTAATTGATGATTAGAAGCCTTAAAAATGAAAAGCCCTAATTCTCATACAATCTAGGGTTTTCGAAATTTTAGGGAAAACATAGAAACATGTACAAAAATTGAAATTAAGGGTTCATGCCATGTTTCTAAGCAATAATCTCAAGCATACATGGATTAAGTGGAAGAGAAAATCCACTCACCTCTTAAACCGAAAATTTTCCACAAAAGAAATCGTTCAAAGCCTTTGATGTCACCACCAAACACCAAGGAAATTTCTTCACTTCAAGGAAAAATCGCCAAGGGGAAAAAGATGAAGAAAATCACCTCAACAACTCCAAGAATCGCCTTCTTCTTTGCCCTAGCCGCCCCAAGATTTCCTCAAGCCAAAAAAAAACGCCCACAATCTCACCCTAGTCGATATTACCACTTAAACTTTGGGTTTTTAAATTTTAAACCCATTAACCAATTAATTCCAATAGGGTTTAACCCATTTAACTCATAATTTCGAATTTTTCAAACCCAATAACCCATAGTTAACCAATTAATTTAATTAACTTAACCATTAACCATTCACTTAACCGAAATCCAATAAGGACTTAATTAATATCCAATAAGGATTTAATTAACCAATAAGGTCTAATTAATTAACTTACAATTTACAACCCATAAATCCTAATTAATTTATCATGGACAACCAATAATAATTTATCATAAATTAACAGCCAATAATCAAATCAAAAATCTCTAATTAATTTACAATAAATTAACAACCAAATAAACTCAAATCCATTAATTACAAATTAACAATCAATAAATCAGTTAATTAACAACAAAAATCTCTAGTTAATTTATCATAAATTAACAATCAATACTCAGGAATAATAACTCAGTCAATAATTTTATTTACATCAATAATTTATCATAATTTATCATAGAAAATAATGCTTACCAGAACTTAAGATCCTTGGATCTTACACCCTTCCATTCGACAAGCACTTCTTGGAGCCTTGCTAGCACAAGGAGCACCAAGGAAAAGTAGGCGACATCAATTGTGTGCGTCACCTTTGGAGGAGATCTCTCTTGCTCTCTCCTTCCAAGACACCATCCAAGAGATGGCGATGGTATGGATCCTTCTCTTGTTATTTCTAATGTGTGAAAGTTGATCATATGCGATATTAAGATCTCTTGAAACCCTAGCTTCCATGCGAAATTTATACATGCGCCACCAATAGGGTTTCGCCCCCCTCTTGAAAGGGGTCCTACACTCCACATGCGGTATCCAATACCCATTTCATAGGAGTAGAAAGGTTGACTTCAGTAACACGAATACCTGAGCATGAAGACAAGGCCTTGCCTTTCTTCTCCTCATTCTGAAGTTGCAACATGTCCTTCAACATGTGAGGTGGCCCTCCACATGAATAGCACCTACTATTCCTGATCATATCCATCTTTAATTTCAGTTCCTTGGTCAAGCCTTTCGGCTCAACACACTGAATATCAACTTTAGGAGGATTGAGCTCAACCAATTCATCAAAGAGCTGCCTCAGATTAAAAATAATCTCAGAGGCACTCCTCGATTCATATTACCCTCTAAATTCAGGTGACATGTTGGTTAGCAACTTCCAAAGTATCAACCTGATGCTTATCATAAGCATCCCTCTCAGCCGCTGAGGCCGAGCATGGAAGTGGCTCAGGAAAAAGGACGCTCAAGGACACAAAGCTTCCTTTTGAGCTTGAGTACGATTCTCAAGTTCATATACCAATCCAGTAAGTTGGATCCAGCCAACTTATCCCTTTCCAGGGGAGATCGCAGTGACCAACTGCTATTGTTCACAGCCATTGTTCCACAACAACCAAGAAACAGCAGATTAGTACTACTTCGAGTCATTTAAACTGGACTTGTTTTAAATGACCATGGCTCCCACTATTTTTAATCGAATTGACAACCCACAAAGTCAATCGAGAAATCCAAGATTTCCTAGTGAGATGAGATCCTCATTCCACATAGGGGTTTGCGTCCCACGAGGGTGGGATGAGATGCACAAAGTGACCCATGTTTCCTAAGGTGGGCTCGCCGGCCGATTGCTCCAAGAAATTCCCCTTATTGAGACAGTCCAGGCATTTCATGTCTAGCGAGGGCTGGATACAGCATGAAACCCTAACCTCTCAACGATGCCTCTAGAGTTTCATCATGTGCCTAGCACACATGAAAATATAGTCAAGTCCATTCCTAACCGTTATGCCTAGGGCCAACAAGTTTCCTTGCGAAGGCACGCCCAGGTTAAAACTGGACTGGGGAAACCATTGCCACCACGCACTTTCTAAAGATAAGTGGGTGTGTCCCACGAGGGTGGGAAACAATTCACAACTCCACTGATCGATAGCTTAGTGAGGGCTACGCATTAGAAGGCTACTAGACTTGATATTTTAATTGAGGGTTTTTGTTTAAGGTCTCATCATCTCAGTTTTATCTTATGTCTATCATTACAGGCATGCAATCCTATGGTGATAACATAACAATAAAACATCACAGGCATGCTTTAGCTTTTGTAAAGAAAGCAATAAAAGGATGATGTGATCATAGCCCATTCAAGACATTGAACCAATCCATGCCAAAAAGGGGTTCAACTCTTGACCTAGGATTCAAGCCCCAAGACAAGACCTAGCCTAGCCGACCTCTAGCTCTTTCTTCAAGGTTGGCTCCAAGGTCCTTCTCTCATGGTTTAGCTCTCAAACCCTAGGGTCACACCCACAAGGTTCGGCCAATGCCATGGTCTTCCTCCAAGGAAGGTGCGACATCTAGCAAGCCACAAGAGGGATAGCACACAAGCACAAGGCTCGGCCAAACCCTAACTTGCGCCCCCATGCAAGGATGTGCCACCTTTGAAGCTTGTTGCGCCATCAAGCAAGGATGCGCAACCAAGCAAGCATGCACCTTGCTCCAAGTAGATGCGCCACCCTAATCTTCTTCTTAGTTAAAAGCAAAAAGAAAAGCGGCACGCAGGCCTCACAAGGATACATCACAGGCATGCTAAGGGGCTTGACAAATGACCATAACATCATGCACAATCAAGTACTTACTCATGCAATTCTACATGCTCATGAAAAACATAAAATCTGAAATTTTACTTTTTCATAAAGCATGTCTCTCTTCCTTCCCTTCATATCACAAATCTTTGATTCTAAGTTTCTCTCAGGAGTCTACAAGAGGCATACCGGTTGCCCTGCTTGCAATCCCTAACTTGCTAGGATAAGGGCAATCACCCAGTCCATGCCCTATCCCAACAAGTCTCTCAAGGTAGGTCTATCCTATTATGAGAGGAGAAATTTTCTCTTCCACGTATGGGTCTATCCCATCACATGAAGAGAGCAAAGAACCACAAGAAGTTAATTAGAAGTA
The DNA here is from genome assembly GCA_027563935.2 of Costus lasius. NCBI lineage: Eukaryota > Viridiplantae > Streptophyta > Magnoliopsida > Zingiberales > Costaceae > Costus > Costus lasius. Next base: position 48,014,903 of record CM050446.2, read on the forward strand.
AGAAACAAGAGACCTACAATTTTTCTACTTAAAGAAAAACCAGGCGCCAACATCTATGCAATATGCGAAAATGTAGATATGGCATGTGAGCATGAAAAGCATGAAAGAACATCGTTCGAGGCTCGCAAGTACCTCTGATACCACTGTTGGGAAACCCCGGGGACATTTTACAATTTTCAGAGTCATGGACATACATTTTACGCAGCGGAAGAATGTCCCCGAAACAAGCCAGTCCCAAAAACCCAGTGAAGATCTCTTGCGAGGGGGTCGACACGATGTGATAGTAAGTACCTTTATGCAATTAGAAGCCGATGTCGATGAAGGCGCCCAAGTGTTCGCCCTCTGTAGTCTCGCACACACGGATTCCTCAAGTTTTCTTCTTCCTCGCCCGGTGCTAGCCTCGGGAAGAAGATCCATGCCTTAGGAGAGTCCTCCAAGCAACTTGCGCCACCACCAAGATGTGATGCGCCAAGGAGATGGAAGGAGAAGGGAACGCCGCAAGTCTTCTTGTTCCTTTGCGCCAAGGAAGAGGAGAAGGATGAAGCATGCTTGCGCCCTTGATGGAAGAAGAAGAGCTCTAAGCTCTCCAAGCCGTCGCCCTCTAATGCTTCACGCCTCCAAGGAATTAGCATCATCAAGAGAGGGGGGCGGCAAGGGCTTATTTATAGGAGCAAGAGGCGGTTAGGGGAGAAAGGCAAGTGTTGACAATTAGGGCATGATTCTAGGAGATTATTTAATCAAATATACTGATTAAATCTCCACTCCCATATGCGCCTAAGACTTGCCAAAGCAAGTATCAGCCATATGCGCCCATATCATGCCATATGAGGCATTAATCCCATCTATGCGCCTAGACCTAGTCAATGCAATATAATGGATTGCCTAATGTGGCTTGGGCGCAAGTCCTAATCCAATTAGGACTCTAATTATGTTAATAATCAGCCCACAATTGTCAAACACAATCCAATCAATTATCTTGGGTGATTTATTCAAATCCAATTTGATTTAATAACCTAGGAGATACCAAACAAGGCATAGGCGCAAATTCTAGTCCAACTAGAATCCCATATGCGCCTATCCTATTAATTCATCCCCATTATACCCTTCAAGCCTCATAGCCCTTCAATACAACTTATTAGCAAGCCCAACTAAACAATGGGCCAAGCCCAAAGTCCATTATGCATGTTAACCAAGCTATTGGATCCAATCCAATTTAACCCATGGTCAAATGAGGTTAACCATGGTTAATCTGATCAATATGCTAAAAATGGAAGTTGGATCCAATAAGTTTCTTCCATCTCATCAGGCCCATTGGCGCTGATGAAATCTCCCAAATAGATCCGAGTTATCCAATAACTCGATCTAAAGGCTACCCGATCAATATGAAAACTCGAGTATCAAGGTGTGCGACCCTGTAGGTTCCTCTAACGCTGGCAGTGCTAACCAAAAGGTCATCACAAGCAGTGAGTGGCACCTAGCAGTGCATCGCTGCTACCCAAGTCATTGGAATGGATATCGACATCGACATCCCCATCATCGCAACTAGGTACAGATGCATTACAGTCTCTTTGCCGAACTGATATCCGATTGGACAAGTGTGTCACCACTTGTTTTCACCCAATCACATGGTTATGACTAAATCAGGTTTTCACCTGGGTATGGCCATACACTTTCAGTCATAGAACCATAGAGGAGCTCCATGGATATCATACTTCCCTAAGGAAGGGGCAAATCCTGTGTATGTCCATTGACCTTCTCATATGGGTCGTGACATGCTCAATGACAACCGTTATGACCTCCCAACAACGGCGAGGTGTTAGGTTGTATCAAAGCAAGTCCCTAACCATATAGAATGGTCAATGACCTCAAGTCAAGGGATCAATGCATCTCCTGTCACTTGTGAGGATAACTCATGACACCAAGTCATAGCCTCACAGCGGGTCTATCTAGTATATCCTCCAATGATATACCCATGTGTCTGCGTTAGCACCACATGCCTAACCAGCCCACATACCAGTCTCACAAGTACCAGAGCTGTCCCATATCCACTCAGGTACATCGACTGGGGACAATCATTTGAGCACAGATCCAATCTGTCTCCAGGGACATTATCATGTAAGTACACAATCGCAGGTGTAGACAAACAATGATAACGACAATACCAGAAAGATATATGAATATCAGAGTTAAGTAGTACAAAGATGGACCAAAACTAGGTCCTAGGGCATATACACCAACAAAGCATCCTTCTCAGCCGCTGAGGCCTGGCATGGAAGTGGCTCAAGAATAGGCTGCTCAAGGACATAGAGCTTCCGTTTGAGCTTGAGCACATTTCTCAAGTTCATATACCAATATAGTAAGTTGGATCAAACCAACTTATCCCTTTCCAGGGTAGATCGCACTGACCATCTGCCATTGTTCGTAGCCATTGTTCCACAACAACCAAGAAACAGCAGATTAGTACTACTTTTAAATCATTTAATCTAGACTTGCATTAAATGATCATGGCTCCCACTATTTTAATCGAATTGACAACCCACAAAGTTAATCGGGAAATGCGAGATTTTCTAGTGAGATGGGATCCTTATTCCACATAGGGCTTCACGTCCCACGAGGGTGAGATGAGATACATAAAGTGACCCATGCTTCCAAAGGTGGGCATGCCGGCTGATTGCTCTAAGCAACTCCCCTTATTGAGACAGTCTAGGCATTCCATGTCCAGCGAGGGCTGGATACAGCATAAAACCGAAACCTCTCAACGTTGCCTCTAGAGTTTCATCATGTGCCGAGCACATATGAAAATCTAGTCAAGTTCATTCTTAACTGTTATGCCCAGGGCCAACGAGTTTCCTTGCAAGGGCCTGCCCAGGTCTAAAACTGGTCTGGGAAACCATTGTCACCACACACCTTCTAAAGATAAGCGGGTGCGTCCCACGAGGGTGGGAAATAGTTCACAACACTACTGATTGATAGTTTGATGAGGGCTATGTTGTGATCCGAAATAACACACTTATAAATACAAGTAGGTAGACTTATTTAAGGTGTCGCGGCCAAAACCTAAGTGTTGGCACACAGGGCTATTGTCACTCCCTGACACGGCTCCAAAAACTTGTTGTCCCTAAACTTGTAGTGTCCGCAAGTGCACGGATACTCGAAGTAATAAAGAAAAATATCGATCCCACAGAGACCTTATTATTAAGTACCAAATAGTTGTGTTTTTACTAGCTAAGTAACTGAATAATAGCAAAGCAATGATAGAAAACACACGAAATCAGATAATTAGAGAGAGATCAATCCTCCTTAATTCTAATGACTATATTTAAATAAAAGGTCGTCAAACTAATTTTATCATGATAAAGACTTAATTTACTTGATAAAGGCATCATCTCACTTTCGTGCAAACAATCATGCAGGGATAAATCCTCGCTTTCGCGCAAGATCTATCCCAACGCTAAAGATAAGTAAATCATCAATCAAAGAATTCAAGATCACTTTCGTGCATCCGAATTCTAGGTTGATTGTCTCAAGTGGAATCTTAAGGATCACTTTCGTGCATCCAAGACTCAACACAAGTTCTACTTATGGTTTTCCGACGACTCGATCCTCACTTTGATGCAAGATCAAATCAACCCTAATACAATAACTCAACCCTAGATTCAAATTATAATCATGGCAATAAAATCACTAAAATCAAATAATTAAGAACTGACCTAAGAGAGTTCCTAACATGCAATTCTAAGGTTCCAAGTTCTTAGGCAATTACTTTTCAGTCAATGGCAAAAACACTAAAACATGAATGACAATAAGAAACTACGAAGAATTATAGACAAACAATCACATATGTAGAATTATCATAATCAAACTATTCTGACGAAAATAAAGTCATCTAGTCATTAAAAATCAAGGAAAACTACTCCCCATGTCCCAAAATAAGTTTAAGCTTGCATGGAGAAAAGATTACAAAAATCCATAATGTTTAAGAGGAAGAAAAACGAGAGGAAGAACAAATTACAGTACGGCCGTAATGGAATTTACAACTGTAATCTTGTGTGAACAGCATCGGCGGCCGGTGTTTTGTTGATTTCTTCTCCGTCTGAACTCCTTTTGCTCTGAAACTTTTGGTGTGTCCTCTCCTCCTCCATGCAAAGCTTCTGCATGAAAATCATGGCCTGAGGTGCCCTCTATGCCTCTCAGCATGAGGCCAAACCCTAAGTGCCTCTCTGTCAATTGCTCCCTTGATACTTTATAAAATTTCGTTCTTTCACTTTTTTCATCTTCTCCTCTTTACGATGAGTCTACAGAAACTTTTGGATCTAAATTTGGAGGTCTGGATCAAAAGATATGGTCCGCACAAGATTCGGATCCGTAAAAATCACGTTTTTGAATAGAAATTATGGTACCGTAATGAATATTACTTCAGTGCCGTAATTTTGGCTCTGTGAAGTATTTGTCAAGATTATGGCCTGTAAAAATGTTTACGGCCGTGCCATATTTTATTCTATTTTTTTCTGGACCAAAATATGGCCCGTAAAGATCATTATGGTAGTGCCGTAATCTCAGAAATCTCTCCGGTGGAAAATCATCTAGCTTTACGGCACCAAAAAGATTGTTACGGCGGTGCCGTAATCTCACGAAATACTCTGGTCGAAATCTTCCCAAATTACGGCACCTCTCAGGGATTACGGCTGTACCGTAATTCTGTGGTGTAATTACGGTACCGTAAAATCCATTACGGGGGTGCCCGTAATTTGCTCTGAAGCTCTGATTCTTCTGAAATTTGACGTGTAATCTCCTCTTGATGTTGTGAATTCAATTATGCATCTGGTTTGCTCGAAATCTATTGAAAAACATGCCTTTTTGCCTGAAAATCATCAAAAATAGAAAAGAGTGTGGATTCCGCAAATATTGATAAAAAAGGCATAAAAATAAGCAAAGTCTATGAATATGACACAAAAATACCAATGAAATGGCACATAATTTATTATAAATTTCGATGTCATCAGGCTACGCGTTAGAAGGCTACTAGACTTGATATTTTGATCGAGGGTTTTTGAGGTCTCATAAACTCAGTTTTATCTTATGTCTAACATTACAGGCATGCAATCCTATAGTGATAATATAATGATAAAACATCACAAGCAGGCTTTAGCTTTTGTAAAGAAAGCAATAAAAGGATGATGTGATAATAGCCCATTCAAGACATTGAACCAATCCATGTAGGAACCCCATAAAGGGAGCGAAACCCCTAAGTAAGGCGCATATTAAAACTTTTAAGCAGCGGAAGAGGGTTTCTTAAGATCGGTTTCATGAGATATGATCAACCATTATAACCCGAATGCAAATAGAAGAAACGGATTCATACCATAGCCATTTCAAGATGGCGCCTTGGAAGAAAAAGTTGCAAACGCCTCTTCTCCAAAGTCTCGCACACAAGATGAACAATGTGCTTCTTCCTTGGTGCTCCTTGTGCTAGCAAGGTTCCAAGGTTGTCTTGCCGAATGGAAGGGAAAGATGAGATGTCGTTCTCTTGGCCGAATCCTCCTCAACCTTCAAGGCGTCGCCACACACATGGAAGTCGAGAGGAATATTGAGAGCGAGAGGCGAGAATAGAGAACACTCTATTCGAACGTGAGTGACTCCAATTGGAGATCATGGTTACTAAAAATAGCAACCACTCACCGCTCCAACGTTCACGCCAAGTGAACATGTCGCCACACCTTGAACCATGCGCTCATTTCATGAGCCGGTTCAATTTGGTTTGGTTTAAAACCAATCAAGCCAAGCAATCAAGTCCAGATCTCAAATAAACCCTAAGGCTCCTGATCTGACCGTTCATCTCTTGATGCTCTTGATCTCACCGATCTAGCATCTATTCTCTCGATCGAAGCTTACCGATCTCAAGCCCTAATCAATCAAACATGATCAGACCAGATCTCACTCACAATCAGAGATTAAATCCCTTTAAACTGAACCTAAACAATTCAGTCCACACGATCTGACTTAAGTAAGCCATATCATCAAATTGTGCGACCCTGAGGGTTTCCTTTAAATGTCGGTAACGATAACTCACGTTATCACGATCAGTGAGGGGTATCTAGCAACACATCACTGTCTCCCGATATAAAAGAAATGAGTCTTCCAAGACTACACCCAAAAACAGCACAAGTGTGAATCAACTCACTAGGCATGCATACTTCCTTTGCCACTGGATGTTCTTATTGGACAAGCGTGTCAAGCTTGTAGCTCCAATATGATGAGCATGATTAGATCAGATGAACATAGTCATCTGGGTATGGCCATACACTTTCTCAATCATCTCATCCAGGGGGCCCCTTTAGAACATCACACTCCTTAAACAAGGAGACGGCAATCCTATGTCTATCACTAGTGCCCTAACCTGACTCAAGCTCATTATCCAAGATAGTCTATAACCATTGTGTTTCAAATGATATTGAACTACCTCAAAACAATGACAATCATCATTTAGAAAACACAAGTGATCTCAAGTCAGAGGAAATGTGCCACTTGTCATATACAAGGATTATTCACATTGCGACAAACAATTGAATATCCTAGTAGGGTCTGTCCAGTACATCCAATGTACCCATGAGTCTACATCTTATTCCATGCTCGAAGCATCCTATAAGACTAGAACACATATTAGTCTTAACCATATCAAGGCTGTCTCATGTTCACCAAGATACATCGACTAAGGACTTAACTGCATGTCAGCCCAGCTGAACAGCTTTGAGACATTATTCAGAAGAACATATATTGCAGCAGACAATGTAGCTAACTGAATAATAACCATACCTTTATAAACATAAACGTTTATTACATGATACTGTTACAATCCCAAGGCCTCAAACATTAGGCTTAAGGGCATACCCCAACAATCTCCCACTTGCACTTAATCTAATGGTTGAGAAATCTCAAACCCATATTATTACAGTGCTTCTCATGCTTCTGCTGCGCCAGAGGCTTGGTAAGCGGGTCTGCCAGATTGTCATCTGTATGAACCTTGCAGACTTTGATCTCGCCACGATCTATGATCTCCCTGATCAAATGAAACCGTCTCTGTATGTGCTTGGACTTCTGGTGCGACCGTGGTTCCTTTGCTTGTGCGATTGCTCCAGTGTTATCACAGAAGATAACCAAAGGATCTGCACTCGAAGGAACAACACCAAGTTCTCTCACGAACTTACAAATCCACACTGCCTCCTTGGATGCTTCCGAGGCTGCAACATACTCGGCTTCTGTTGTGCAATCAGCAACAGTAGACTATTTGAAACTCTTCCACACCACTGCTCCTCCATTCAAGCTAAAAACATAGCCTGATTGCGATCGGAAATCATCCTGGTCAGACTGGAACGAAGCGTCAGTATATCCTTCAATACTGAGTTCTTCCTGACCACCATATATCAAGAACATATCTTTGGTCCTCCGCAGATATTTTAAGATGTTCTTGACTGCAATCCAGTGCGCCAAGCCTGGATTACTTTGGAAACGACTGGTCACGCTTAACCCGTAAGCGACGTCTGGGCGAGTACACAACATCGCATACATAATGGATCCAATAGCCGAAGCATAAGGCGTATTGTCCATTTCATCTTTCTCAGTCTGTGTTTGTGGACACTGACTCTTCGAAAGACTCAGACCATGTCTGACTGGAAGATATCCTCGTTTAGAATTCTCTAAATGAAATCTCTCCAGGACTTTTTCGATGTAAGTACTCTGGCACAGCCCGAGAAGCCTCTTAGATCTATCCCTGTAGATCTTCACACCTAATACATAGGCTGCTTCTCCTAGATCTTTCATCTGGAAACATTTCTTTAACCATGCTTTAACAGCATGCATTTCAGGAATGTCATTTCCAATGATCAAGATGTCATTGACGTAGAGGACTAGGAAAGTAATTACGCTCCCACTAAACCTCTTATACACACACGGGTCATCCTCGTTCTTGATGAAACCAAATTCAGTGACTGATTCATCAAAACGAATATTCCAGCTTCTTGATGCTTGCTTAAGTCCATAAATGGACTTCTTTAACTTGCATATTTTATGACGATCTGATGGATTAGTGAAACCCTCAGGTTGTGTCATATACACATCCTCATCCAGATTTCCATTAAGGAAAGCTGTTTTCACATCCATCTGCCAAATCTCATAATCGTAATATGCAGCTATCGCGAAAAGAATCCGAATAGACTTGAACATAGCTACAGGTGAGAAAGTTTCATCATAATCTATCCCGTAGATTTGTTTGAAACCTTTCGCAACTAGCCTGCCTTTATAGGTAACCACGTTACCATCCATGTCAATCTTCTTTTTGAAGATCCACTTACAGCCTATAGGGATAACTCCCGGAGGCGGATCAACCAAATCCCAAACTTGGTTATCTGACATGGAGTCCATCTCGGCGCGCATAGCTTCAAGCCATCTCGCTGACTCCGGTCCACTGACCGCATCCGCATAAGTGAGGGGTTCATCATTATCAATGATGTAGACTCCGTCATAACGCTCAGGTTGTCGACGAATCCTTCCCGATCTTTGCGGTTCCCGTGATATCTGAGCCTCAGGTTGTTCAATAACCTGATCTACCGGCTCAGGCTCATCCAACTGTGCTTGACTACTTTGTCCTTCCTTTGGATTCTCATCCAGCTTTATTTCTCTCCCACTGGCCTCTTGCAGAAGAAACTCCTTCTCAAGAAATATGGCCGTCCGAGCAACAAATACCTTGTTCTCTTTGGGATCGTAGAAATAATAACCCTTAGTCTCCTTAGGGTAACCAACAAAGTTACATTTGTCAGATCTGCTCTCTAGTTTCCCAGAGGCGAGCTTTTTGACATAAGCCTCGCAGCCCCAGATCCTGATAAATGTCAAGCTCGGCTGTTTCCCATACCATAACTCATATGGAGTTTTTGAAACTGCCTTGGATGGCACTCGGTTTAGTACCTTTGCAGCTGTTTCCAGTGCAAAACCCCAAAAGGAGTAAGGAAGAGTAGCCTGACTCATCATAGAACGAACCATATCAAGTAACGTTCTGTTTCTCCTCTCGGACACACCATTCCATTGCGGTGTTCCTGGCGGAGTGAGCTGTGAGATAATCCCACACTCCTTCAGATAGTCAGTAAACGTATGACTCAAGTATTCTCCACCTCGATCTGAGCGAAGTGCCTTGATATTTCGGCCTAGCTGATTTTGTACTTCATTCTTGAACTCTTTGAACTTGTCAAAAGATTCACTTTTATGTCTCATTAAATAGACATACCCATATCTACTGAAATCATCAGTAAAGGTAATGAAGTACTGATAGCCACCTCTGGCATGTTTACTAAATGGCCCACACACATCACTGTGTATAAGGTCAAGTAAACCTGAAGCCCTTTGACCTTTGTGAGGAAAAGGTGACTTCATCATTTTACCCATCAAACAAGCTTTGCATGTATCAATCTCCTTGTAAGAGAATGATCCCAGCAGTCCATGATCATGCAACCGCTTAATGCGTTTCTCGTTAATATGGCCTAAACGACTATGCCATAGCAAGGTGCTGTCATCAGCATACTTGGCTTTCTTAATATCAACATTTTGTATAGAACGCTCCATGTCCAACATGAATAATCCATTGCTAATTGAACCAGTTGCATAAACAATATTATCATAAGATAAAAGACACTTTGAAATATTGCATTCAAAGGAAAAACCCTTCCTGACAAGAGCAGGAATGGAGATAATATTTTTAGTAATACTAGGAACAAAATAACAATTGTCTAGTTCCAACACAATTCCAGATGGTAAAGAAATGAAATAGTCTCCTACAGCAACAGCAGCAACCCGTGCCCCGTTTCCAACTCGTAGGTCCACCTCATGCTGTCCCACCTGCCTTCTTCTCTTGAGTTCCTGTACATTTGAACAAATGTGAACTCCACATGCAGTGTCCAACACCCATGATATAGAAGAAGAGAACATGACCTCAGTCACATAAATACCTGAGCCAGAAGCGATGCTTCCCCTCTTATCTCCTTGGAGCGCTTTACAGTCCTTTTTCCAGTGACCCAGCTGGCCACAGTCGAAACACCTGTATTCCTTGGACCGCTTCACCTTTTGCTTCAGAGCCTTGCTGTAGCTCTTGACAGGGGTCTTGCCCTTCTTCCCCTTCTTCTTGTTCCTCGAAGGAACCATTAAGACAGAGGTCGAAGGCTTTCCCTTCAGAGTCTCCTCAGTAGTCAAGAGCATATTCAGCAGCTCTGCCGGAGTACAATCGATTTTGTTCATATTAAAGTTAATAATGAACGCGTCGAATGAAGGCGGGAGAGACTGCAGAATAATATCCACAGCAAGCTCCTGGTTGATGGTATGCCCCAGTTTCTCTAGAGCCTCCTTGTGCCCAATCATCTTGAGCACGTGAGGTCCCACTGGGCTCCCTTCAGCCAGTTTGCTCTGAAAGAAGAGCTTTGTCAAATTGTAGCGCTCAGTCCTTGCCTGTGCAGCATACAGCATCTTGAGGTTCGCTATCATGTCTATAGCAGACATATCCTCATGCTGACGCTGCAGCGGTGGCGTCATAGACGCTAACATCAGGCAAGCGACATCAATGCTATCATTGACGTGCTTTTCATAGGCTTCCCGAACCGCCCTTGCGGCGTTCGGAGCGGGCTGAGGCGGTATCGCCGTCTCGAGGACATACAGTTTCCTCTCTGCCTTAAGAACAATCTTAAGGTGTCCAAACCAGTCAGAGAAGTTCGGCCCAGCAAACTTCTCCCTTTCCAGTAGGGATCGCACATTGAAGTTCATGGTGTTCGTTGCTGCAGGTATCTACAACAATGCAAGAACAGCAAGGTCAGTATCAATGTTAAGAATCAATCAGGACTTAAGAAAGATTCTTTTTCTCACTATTTTATCTGACTGAAAAATCCATTAAACAGTCCGAAAGAGTAGACACTCTTTTAGTGAGATAGGATCCGGATTTCATACTTGGTCTCCGCGTCCCGCTCAGGCGAGATAAGATGCACAGAGAGTACAAACACTAATCTCCGGTAGGCAGTCCCTGCCGATCGCCAACCCGTGCGATTCCCCTTCATCTGGGCAATCCAGCAGACTGTGCCAACTGAGTTGGTACAACACAGTCTCTGATCCCACAGATGGCTGCCTCCATGTGCTACCATATGCGCCACATATGTAGCCTACATGGTCAAGCTGACCCGACCTACTCCCTGGACCACCATGTGCTATGCTGAGCAACGAGAAGGGATAAATCCCTACTCTGTAACACACAGGTGTAATCCCACTCCGTCTGAAGATAGATGGACGTGCCCACTGAGTGGGTACAACACGGCTCCAACGATAATCAGAACAGTGAGGTTTCGCATCAGAAGGCTTACGAGCTTGATATTTTAGCGTTGGATTTTAACGGTCTTTTATCTTCTTCACTATCATGCAATTCCTATGGTGATAGCAGAAGATAAACTAATCATGCAATTCTAATATTTAAACTATAAATAAAAGAAAGCATGAATCTTATGTGGTAAAAGCCCATAGCCCTAGTAAGACCTTAATTAACTTAAGTCTTCACTTGCTTTTCTTCATGGGGCTTTTGCTGCTCATCTGGCCCAAACCAGGGCCCAAGCGCCATCTGCAGGTCTGGTGCGCCCACCAGGAATATGCGCCAGGTCCTAGGGTCGAAACCTAGACCTCCCACCTGGTCAAGCCACTTGCTGCATGCGCCTCTGCCAAGAGTGCTCTGTGCTCTTGTCTAATTAAATTACAAATTTAACTATCTTGACAAGATTGACACGCAGGTCAATTACATTTTATAAATTAAAGCAATGTGATGCGCAGATCACAATATAAAATTAATTTACAAAATTAACCAGGCACGCAGGCCCCAGCACAGCACTCATTAAAGACGGGCAGCCCACATAAGATTAAATAAACATACATATGCAACAATCAACATATGATCCATTCATGAAAATTAAATTTCGAAAACCCCTTGGGATGAATTTTAATTTTCCTTATTTGCCCTACTGCCTTACAATGGTCTATTACTAGGGATCCACTCATCCATCCTAGTCAGATCCACTGCCCTTGCATGCACCAAGTCCTAACTGACTTGAGTCGACCATAAGGTCAACCATGCATGCGCCAGGGCTGAACTACCACAATGAGGTCTGGCAAGCGGGTGTGACCCCGGGCCTAACTTGTAGGAACCCCTTTCAAGAGGGGGGCGAAACCCAGCATGGTGCAAAACAAATTTCAAGCAGCGGATAGGGTCTCTAAGAATCGCATGCACCTTATATAATCAACTTAAAGGAAAAACCGATTGCATAAGAGATGATTCGATCCATACCATTGCCATTTCTAGATGGCACCTTGGAAGTAAAGATCAAACGAGATCTTCTCCTTGTCGTCACACACAAGATGATGTCGCTATCTCTCTTGGTGCTCCTTGTGCTAGCAAGGTTCCAAGAGGTCCTTTGACGAGTGAAGGGAAAATGAGATGTCAATCTCTCTTGGCCGAATCCTCCTCAATCCGTCAAGCGTCGCCGCACTCACACAAGAATGTCGAGAGGAATATGGGCGAGAGGAAATATGGGAAGTGGCGAAAATAGAGCATACTCTATTCGGACGAGAGCCCCCTCAAGTGGAGATCATGGTTACTAAAAATAGTAACCACTCCTCACCACAACGTTCACGCCAAGTGAACTTGTCGCCTACTCCTCTCCCTATGAACCAAGCGCTCATTTAGTGAGCCGGTTCACTTTGGTTCGGTTTAAGAACCAATCAAGCCAATGATCTAGTCTAGATCTTAAATAAACCCTAAGGTTCACGATCTAACCGTCGATCTCAACGATGCCCCTGATCTGACCGATCTGGCATGCATTCTCTCGATCAAAGCTTACCGATCTCAAGCCCTAATCAATCAAACATGATCAGACCAGATCTCACTTACAATCAGAGATTAAATCCCTTTAAACTGAACCCAAATAATTCAGTCCACACGATCTGACTTAAGTAAGCCATATCATCAAATTGTGCGACCCAAAGGGTTTCCTTTAACTGTCGGTAACGACAACTTACGTTATCACGATCAGTGAGAGGTATCTAGCAACACATCACTGTCTCCCGATATAAAGAAAAGAGTCTTCCAAGACTACACCCAAAAACAGCACAAGTGTGAATCAAATCACAAGGCATGCATTTTTCCTTTGCCACTGGATGTTCTTATTGGACAAGCCTGTCAAGCTTGTAATTCCAATATGATGAGCATGATTAGATCAGATGATCATAGTCACCTGGGTATGGCCATACACTCTCTCAATCATCTCATCCAGGGGGCCCCTTTAGAACATCACACTCCTTAAACAAGGAGACGGCAATCCTATGTCTATCACTAGTGCCCTAACCTGACTCAAGCTCATCATCCAAGATAGTCTATAATCATTATGTTTCAAACGATATTGAACTATCTCAAAACAATGACAATCATCATTTAGAAAACACAAGTGATCTCAAGTCAGAGGAAATGTGCCACTTGTCATAATCAAGGAATATTCACATTGTGACAAACAATTGAACATCCTAGTAGGGTCTGTCCAGTACATCCCATGTACCCATGAGTCTACATCTTATTCCATGCTCGAAGCATCCTATAAGATTAGAACACATATTAGTCTTAACAATATCAAGGCTGTCTCATGTTCACCAAGATACATCGACTAAGGACTTAATAGCATGTCAGCCCAGCTGAACAGCTTTGAGACATTATTCAGAAGAACATATATTGCAGCAGACAATGTAGCTAACTGAATAACAACCATGCCTTTATAAACATAAGAGTTTATTACATGATACAGATACATTCCCATAGGCCTCAAACATTAGCCTTAAGGGCATACCCCAACAATCTCCCACTTGCACTTAATCTAATGGTTGAGAAATCTCAAACCCATATTATTACAGTGCTTCTCATGCTTCTGCTGCGCCAGAGGCTTGGTAAGCGGGTCTGCCAGATTGTCATCTGTATGAACCTTGCAGACTTTGATCTCGCCTCGATCTATGATCTCCCTGATCAAATGAAACCGTCTCTGTATGTGCTTGGACTTCTGGTGCGACCGTGGTTCCTTTGCTTGTGCGATTGCTCCAGTGTTATCACAAAAGATAACCAAAGGATCTGCACTCGAAGGAATGACACCAAGTTCTCTCACGAACTTACGAATCCACACTGCCTCCTTGGATGCTTCCGAGGCTGCAACATACTCGGCTTCTGTTGTGGAATCAGCAACAGTTGACTGTTTGAAACTCTTCCACACCACTGCACCTCCATTCAAGCTAAAAACATAGCCTGATTGCGATCGGAAATCATCCTGGTCAGACTGGAACGAAGCGTCAGTATATCCTTCAATACTGAGTTCTTCCTGACCACCATATATCAAGAACATATCTTTGGTCCTCCGCAGATATTTTAAAATGTTCTTGACTGCAATCCAGTGCGCCACACCTGGATTACTCTGGTAACGACTGGTTACGCTTAACCCGTAAGCAACGTCTGGGCGAGTACACAACATCGCATACATAATGGATCCAATAGTCGAAGCATAAGGCGTATTGTCCATTTCATCTTTCTCAGTCTGTGTTTGTGGACACTGACTCTTCGAAAGATTCAGACCATGTCTGACTGGAAGATATCCACGTTTAGAATTCTCTAAATGAAATCTCTCCAGGACCTTATCGATGTAAGTACTTTGGCACAGCCCGAGAAGCCTCTTAGATCTATCCCTGTAGATCTTCACACCTAACACATAGGCTGCTTCTCCTAAATCTTTCATCTGGAAACATTTCCTTAGCCATGCCTTAACAGCATGCATTTCAGGAATGTCGTTTCCAATGATCAAGATGTCATCGACGTAGAGGACTAGGAAAGTAATCACGCTCCCACTAAACCTCTTATATACACATGGGTCATCCTCGTTCTTGATGAAACCAAATTCAATGACTGATTCATCAAAACGAATGTTCCAGCTTCTTGATGCTTGTTTAAGTCCATAAATAGACTTCTTTAACTTGCATATCTTATGACGATCTGCTGGATTAGTGAAACCTACTGGTTGTGTCATATACACATCCTCATCCAGATTTCCATTAAGGAAAGCTGTTTTCACATCCATCTGCCAAATCTCATAATCATAATATGCAGCTATCGCGAAAAGAATCCGAATAGACTTAAACATAGCTACAGGTGAGAAAGTTTCATCATAATCTATCCCGTAGATTTGTTTGAAACCTTTCGCAACTAGCCTGCTTTTATAGGTAACCACGTTACCATCCATGTCAATCTTCTTCTTGAAGATCCATTTACAGCCTATAGGGATAATTCCCGGAGGCGGATCAACCAAATCCCAAACTTGGTTATCTGACATGGAGTCCATCTCGGCGCGCATAGCTTCAAGCCATCTCCCTGACTCCGGTCCACTGACCGCATCCGCATAAGTGAGGGGTTCATCATTGTCAATGATGTAGACTCCGTCATAGCGCTCAGGCTGTCGACGGATCCTACCCGATCTTCGCGGTTCCCGTGATATCTGAGCCTCAGGTTGTTCAATAACCTGTTCTACCGGCTCAGGCTCATCCAACTCTGCTTGACTACTTTGTCCTTCGTCTGGATTCTCATCCAGCTTTATTTCTCTCCCACTGGCCTCTTGCAGAAGAAATTCCTTCTCAAGAAATATGGCCGTCCGAGCAACAAAAACCTTGTTCTCCTTGGGATCGAAGAAATAATAACCCTTAGTTTCCTTAGGGTAACCGACAAAGATACATTTGTCAGATCTACTCTCTAGTTTCCCAGAGGCGAGCTTCTTTACATAAGCTTCGCAACCCCAGATCCTGATAAATGTCAAGCTTGGCTGTTTCCCATACCATAACTCATATGGCGTCTTTGAAACTGCCTTGGATGGCACTCGGTTTAGTACCTTTGCAGCTGTTTCCAGTGCAAAACCCCAAAAGGAGTAGGGTAGAGTAGCCTGACTCATCATAGAACGAACCATATCAAGTAGCGTTCTATTTCTCCTCTCGGACACACCATTCCATTGCGGTGTTCCAGGCGGAGTGAGCTGTGAGATAATCCCACACTCCTTTAGATAGTCAGTAAATGCATGACTTAGGTATTCACCACCTCGATCTGAGCGAAGTGCCTTGATATTACGGCCTAGCTGATTCTGTACTTCATTTTTGAACTCTTTGAACTTGTCAAAAGATTCACTCTTATGTCTCATCAGATAGACATACCCGTATCTACTGAAATCATCAGTAAAGGTAATGAAGTACTGATATCCACCTCTGGCATGTTTACTAAAAGGCCCACACACATCACTGTGTATAAGGTCAAGTAAACCTGAAGCCCTTTGACCTTTGTGAGGAAAAGGTGACTTCGTCATTTTACCCATTAAACAAGCTTTGCATGTATCAATCTCCTTGTAGGAGAATGATCCCAGCAGTCCATTTTCATGCAACCGCTTAATGCGTTTCTCGTTTATATGGCCTAAACGACTATGCCATAGCAAGGTGCTGTCATCAGCATACTTGGCTTTCTTAATATCAATTTGTTGTATCGAACATTCCATGTCCAACATGTATAACCCATTATTAATTGAACCAGTTGCATAAACAATATTATCAAAAGACAAAATACACTTTGAAATATTGCATTCAAAGGAAAATCCCTTCCTAACAAGAGCAGGAATGGAGATAATATTTTTAGTTATACTGGGAACAAAGTAACAACTGTTTAGTTCCAATACAAGTCCAGATGGTAAAGAAATAAAGTAGTCTCCTACAGCAACAGCAGCAACCCGTGCCCCGTTTCCAACTCGTAGGTCCACCTCATGCTGTCCCACCTGCCTTCTTCTCTTGAGTTCCTGTACATTTGAACAAATGTGAACTCCACATGCAGTGTCCAACACCCATGATACAGAAGAAGAAAACATGACCTCAGTCACGAATATACCTGAGCCAGAAGCAAAGCTTCCCCTCTTATCTCCTTGGAGCGCTTTACAGTCCTTTTTCCAGTGACCCAGCTGGCCACAGTGGAAACACCTGTATTCCTTAGACCGCTTCACCTTCTGCTTCAGAGCCTTGCTGTAATTCTTGACCGGGGCCTTGCCCTTCTTCCCCTTCTTCTTGTTCCTAGAAGGAACCATCAAGACAGAGGTTGAAGGCTTACCCTTCAGAGTCTCCTCAGTGGTCAAGAGCATATTCAGCAGCTCTGCCGGAGTACAATCGATTTTGTTCATATTAAAATTAATAATGAACGCGTCGAATGAAGGCGGGAGAGACTGCAGAATAATGTCCACAGCAAGCTCCTGGTTAATGGTATGCCCCAGTTTCTCTAGAGCCTCCTTGTGCCCAATCATCTTGAGCACGTGAGCTCCCACTGGGCTCCCTTCAGCCAGTTTGCTCTGAAAGAAGAGCTTTGTCAAATTATAGCGTTCAGTCCTCGCCTGTGCAGCATACAGCATCTTGAGGTTCGCTATCATCTCTATAGCCGACATATCCTCATGCTGACGCTGCAGCGGTGGCGTCATAGACGCTAGCATCAGGCAAGCGACATCAATGCTATCATTGACGTGCTTTTCATAGGCTTCCCGAACCGCCCTTGCGGCGTTCGGAGCGGGCTGCGGCGGTATCGCCGTCTCGAGGACATACAGTTTCCTCTCTGCCTTAAGAACGATCTTAAGGTGTCCAAACCAGTCAGAGAAGTTCGGCCCAGCAAACTTCTCCCTTTCCAGTAGGGATCGCACATTGAAGTTCATGGTGTTCGTTGCTGCAGGTATCTACAACAATGCAAGAACAGCAAGGTCAGTATCAATGTATAAGAATCAATCAGGACTTAAGAAAGATTCTTTTTCTCACTATTTTATCAGGCGTGAAAAATCCAGCAAAACAGCCCGAAAGAGTAAAACTCTTTTAGTGAGATGGGATCCAGATTTCATACTTGGTCTCCGCGTCCCGCTCAGGCGAGATAAGATGCACAGAGAGTACAAGCACTAGTTTCTGGTAGGCAACACATGATACAAGCGCAAACTTTAGGGGGTCCCCTTCAAGGGGGAGCGCATACTTTAGGGGGTCCCCTTCAAGGGGGAGCGCAAACTACATGTCAACATATGATACAAGCGCAACCTTCATGCAACCATGATACAAGCGCAACCATCATGTAACCAAAGTAAGCGCAACCATCATGTAACCAAAGTAAGCGCAACCAACATGGATCACAAAATCGTAAAGCAATCATATAGATCATATGGAGAGCCTAGCTTTGATACCAATTGATGGAACCCCTAATCTAAGGGGGAAGAAACCCTAGCGCATGCGCATCTAGCATGCATAGCGGAAAGAGGGCTTCAAGTAGATCGCATATGAACTATATGTTAACTTAATTCAACTTAAGATCAAGTTTTGATCTTACCAATGCCATGGATTGGATGGCGGCTTGGAATGAGAGAGAGCAAGCGAGATCTCCTCCAAAGAATACACACACCAAGTGATGAAGGCTTCCAACTTGCGCAACTTTGTGCTAGCAAAATGCCAAGTTGTCCTTCTCGAGTGGTAGGGATGAAGATGATGCTTTTGCCGGTTCTCCTCTTGTCGTCCACTCCAAGCTTCTCTCAAGTCTCACCGAGCAAGAGCAAAACGCAAGGAGGCAAGGGATGAATGAGCTCAAGCCGTTTTGGCGTTTCAAGGAGCCATGCGCTCAATGACTTTCCAAATTTGGAAACTCCATTAAGCCATGCGTTCTCCTCTTCAAGCAAACCGCCCAAAACGCTTATGGATCGAACCATGGGTTCACCCATGTAAACCGGTTCAATCCAAATTGGTCCAAACCAAAGCAATCGGTCTAGATCAACCAAACCCTAAGGTTTCCAATCCAACCGTTCATCTTATGATGCTCTTGATCTCACCGATCTAGCATCAATACTCTCGATCGAAGCTTACCGATCTCAAGCCCTAATCAATCAAACATGATCAAGCTAGATCTCACTTACAATCAGAGTCTATATCCCTTTAAACTGAACCCAAATAATTCAGTCCACACGATCTGACTCAAAGAAAGCCATATCACCAAATTGTGTGACCCTGAGGGTTTCCTTTAAACGTCGGTAACGATAACTTACGTTATCACGATCAGTGAGGGGTATCTAGCAACACATCACTGTCTCCCGATATAAAGGAAAGAGTCTTCCAAGACTCCACCCAAACCATAGCATAAGTGTGAATCAACTCACTTGGCATACATGATTCCTTTGCCACTGGATGTTCTTATTGGACAAGCATGTCAAGCCTGTAACTCCAATACGATGAGCATGATTAGATCAGATGAACATAGTCATCTGGGTATGGCCATACACTTCCTCAACCATCTCATATAGGGGGGCCCTCTAGAACATCACACTCCTTAAACAAGGAGACGGCAATCCTTTATCTATCACAAGTGCCCTAACCTGACTCAAGCTCACCATCCAAGATAGTCTATAATCATTATGTTTCAAATGATATTGAACTACCTCAAAACAATGACAATCATCATTTAGAAACACAAGTGATCTCAAGTCAAAGGACATGTGCCACTTAGTGCTTACAAGGATCATTCACATTGTGACAAGCAATGGAATATCCGAGTAGGGTCTGTCCAGTACATCCAATGTACTCATGAGTCTACATCTTATTCCATGCTCGAAGCATCCTATAAGATTAGCACTCATATTAGTCTCAATCATATCAAGGCTGTCACATGTTCACCAAGATATCTCGACTAAGGACATAGAGCCTGTCAGCCTAGCTGAACAGCTTTGAGACATTATTCAGAAGTACACTTATTACAGCAGACAAGATAACAACCTGAATAATAACCATGCCTTTTATAAACTTAAGAGTTTATTACATGATACTTATACAATCCCAAGGCCTCAAACATTAGCCTTAAGGGCATACCCCAACAATCTCCCACTTGCACTTAATCTAATGGTTGAGAAATCTCAAACCCATATTATTACAGTGCTTCTCATGCTTCTGCTGCGCCAGAGGCTTGGTAAGCGGGTCTGCCAGATTGTCATCTGTATGAACCTTGCAAATCTTGATCTCGCCACGATCAATGATCTCCCGGATCAAGTGAAACCGTCTCTGTATGTGCTTGGACTTCTGGTGCGACCGCGGTTCCTTTGCTTGTGCGATGGCTCCAGTGTTATCACAGAAGATAACCAAAGGATCTGCACTTGAAGGAACGACACCAAGTTCTCTCACGAACTTACGAATCCACACTGCCTCCTTGGATGCTTCCGAGGCTGCAACATACTCGGCTTCTGTTGTGGAATCAGCAACAGTTGACTGTTTGAAACTTTTCCACACCACTGCTCCACCATTCAAGCTAAAAACATAGCCTGATTGCGATCGAAAATCATCCTGGTCCGACTGGAACGAAGCGTCAGTATATCCCTCTATACTGAGTTCTTCCTGACCACCATATATCAAGAACATATCTTTGGTCCTCCGCAGATATTTTAAAATGTTCTTGACCGCAATCCAGTGCGCCAAACCTGGATTACTTTGGAATCGACTGGTTACGCTTAACCCGTAAGCGACGTCTGGGCGAGTACACAACATCGCATACATAATGGATCCAATAGCCGAAGCATAAGGCGTATTGTCCATTTCATCTTTCTCAGTCTGTGTTTGTGGACACTGACTCTTCGAAAGATTCAGACCATGTCTGACTGGAAGATATCCACGTTTAGAATTCTCTAAATGGAATCTCTCCAGGACTTTATCGATGTAAGTACTCTGGCACAGCCCGAGAAGCCTCTTAGATCTATCCCGGTAGATCTTCACACCTAGTACATAGGCTGCTTCTCCTAAATCTTTCATCTGGAAACATTTTCCTAACCATGCCTTAACAGCATGCAGTTCAGGAATATCATTTCCAATGATTAAGATATCATCGACGTAGAGGATTAGGAATGTAATCACGCTCCCACTAAACCTCTTATATACACACGGGTCATCCTCGTTCTTGATGAAACCAAACTCAGAGATTGATTCATCAAAACGAATGTTCCAGCTTCTTGATGCTTGTTTCAGTCCATAAATGGACTTCTTTAACTTGCATATTTTATGACGATCTGATGGATTAGTGAAACCCTCAGGTTGTGTCATATACACATCCTCATCCAGATTTCCATTAAGGAAAGCTGTTTTCACATCCATCTGCAAGATCTCATAGTCGTAATATGCTGCTATCGCGAAAAGAATCCGAATAGACTTAAACATGGCTACAGGAGAGAAAGTTTCATCATAATCTATCCCGTAGATTTGTTTGAAACCTTTCGCTACTAGCCTGCCTTTATAGGTAACTACGTTACCATCCATGTCAATCTTCTTCTTGAAGATCCATTTACAGCCTATAGGGATTACTCCCGGAGGCGGATCAATCAAATCCCAGACTTGATTATCTGACATGGAGTCCATCTCGGCTCGCATAGCTTCAAGCCATCTAGCTGACTCCGGTCCACTGACCGCATCCGCATAAGTGAGGGGTTCATCATTATCAATGATGTAGACTCCGTCATAGCGCTCAGGCTGACGACGGATCCTACCCGATCTTCGCGGTTCCCGTGATATTTGAGCCTCAGGTTGCTCAATAACCTGATCTACCGGCTCAGGCTCATCCAACTGTGCTTGACTACTTTGTCCTTCCTCTGGATTCTCATCCAGCTTTATTTCTCTCCCACTAGCCTCTTGCAGAAGAAACTCCTTCTCAAGAAATATGGCCGTCCGAGCAACAAAAACCTTGTTCTCTTTGGGATCGTAGAAATAATAACCCTTAGTTTCCTTAGGGTAACCGACAAAGATACATTTCTCAGATCTGCTCTCTAGTTTCCCAGAGGTGAGCTTTTTGACATAAGCCTCGCAACCCCAGATCCTGATAAATGTCAAGCTAGGCTGTTTCCCATACCATAACTCATATGGCGTCTTTAAAACTGCCTTGGATGGCACTCGGTTTAGTACCTTTGCAGCTGTTTCCAGTGCAAAACCCCAAAAGGAATATGGAAGAGTAGCCTGACTCATCATAGAACGAACCATATCAAGTAACGTTCTATTTCTCCTCTCGGACACACCATTCCACTGCGGTGTTCCTGGCGGAGTGAGCTGTGAGATAATCCCACACTCCTTCAGATAGTCAGTAAACGCATGACTCAGGTATTCACCACCTCGATCAGAACGAAGTGCCTTGATATTTCGGCCTAACTGATTTTGTACTTCATTTTTGAACTCTTTGAACTTGTCAAAAGATTCACTTTTATGTCTCATTAAATAGACATATCCATACCTACTGAAATCATCAGTAAAGGTAATGAAGTACTGATAGCCACCTCTGGCATGTTTACTGAAAGGCCCACACACATCACTGTGTATAAGGTCAAGTAAACCTGAAGTCCTTTGACCTTTGTTAAGAAAAGGAGACTTCGTCATTTTACCCATCAAACAAGCTTTGCATGTATCAATCTCCTCATAGGAGAATGATCCCAGCAGTCCATGTTCATGCAACCGCTTAATGCGCTTCTCGTTTATATGGCCTAAACGACTATGCCATAGCAAGGTGCTGTCATCAGCATACTTGGCTTTCTTATTATCAATGTTTTGTATAGAATTTTCCATGTCCAACATGTATAACCCATTGTTAATTGAACCAGTTGCATACACAATATTATCATGAGATAAAACACACTTTGAAATCTTGCATTCAAAGGCAAATCCTTTCCTGACAAGAGCAGGAATAGAGATAATATTCTTGGTAATACTGGGTACAAAATAACAATTGTTCAATTCTAATACAATGCCAGATGGTAAAGAAATGAAATAGTCTCCTACAGCAACAGCAGCAACCCGTGCCCCGTTTCCAACTCGTAGGTCTACCTCATGCTGTCCCACCTGCCTTCTTCTCTTGAGTTCCTGCACATTTGAACAAATGTGAACTCCACATGCAGTGTCCAACACCCATGAAATAGAAGAAGAAGATAACATGACCTCAGTCACATATATACCTGAGCCAGAAGCGATGCTTCCCCTCTTATCTCCTTGGAGCGCTTTACAGTCCTTTTTCCAGTGACCCAGCTGGCCACAGTGGAAACACCTGTTGTCCTTCGACCGCTTGACCTTCTGTTTCAGGGCCTTGCTGTAATTCTTGACAGGGGCCTTGCCCTTCTTCCCCTTCTTCTTGTTCCTTGAAGGAACCATCAAGACAGAGGTTGAAGGCTTACCCTTCAGAGTTTCCTCAGTAGTCAAGAGCATATTCAACAGCTCTGCCGGCGTACAATCGATCTTGTTCATATTAAAATTAATAATGAACGCATCGAAAGAAGGCGGGAGAGACTGCAGAATAATATCCACAGCAAGCTCCTGGTTGATGGTATGCCCCAGTTTCTCCAGAGCCTCCTTGTGCCCAATCATCTTGAGCACGTGAGCTCCCACTGGGCTCCCCTCAGCCAGTTTGCTCTGAAAGAAGAGCTTCGTCAGATTATAGCGCTCAGTCCTCGCCTGTGCAGCATACAGCATCTTGAGGTTCGCTATAATTTCTATAGCCGACATATCCTCATGCTGACGCTGCAGCGGTGGCGTCATAGACGCTAGCATCAGGCAAGCGACATCAATGCTATCATTGACGTGCTTTTCGTAGGCATCCCGAACCGCCCTTGCGGCGTTCGGAGCGGGCTGCGGCGGTATCGCCGTCTCGAGGACATACAGTTTCCTCTCTGCCTTAAGAACAATCTTAAGGTGTCCGAACCAGTCAGAGAAGTTCGGCCCAGCAAACTTCTCCCTTTCCAGTAGGGATCGCACATTGAAGCTCATGGTGTTCGTTGCTGCAGGAATCTACAACAAGCAAGAACAGCAAGGTCAGTATCAATGTTTCAGAATCAATCCAGGACTTAAGAAAGATTCTTTTCTCACTATTTTGTCTGACTGAAAAATCCAGTAAACAGTCCGAAAGAGTAAACACTCTTTTAGTGAGATGGGATCCAGATTTCATACTTGGTCTCCGCGTCCCGCTCAGGCGAGATAAGATGCACAGAGATGACAAGCACTAGTTTCTGGTAGGCTGTCCCAGCCAATCGCCAACCCGTGCGATTCCCCTTCATCTTGGCAATCCAGCAGACTGTGCCAACTGAGTTGGTACAACACAGTCTCTGATCCCAGAGATGGCTGCCTCCATGTGCTACCATATGCGCCACATATGTAGCCTACATGGTCAAGCTGACCCGACCTACTCCCTGGACCACCACGTGCTATGCTGAGCAACGAGAGGGGATAAATCCCAACTCTGTAACACGCAGGTGAAATCCAGCACCGTCTGAAGATAGATGGACGTGCCCACTGAGTGGGTTCAACACGGCTCCAACGATAATCAGAAAGGTGAGGTTTCGCGTCAGAAGGCTTACGAGCTTGATATATTAGCGTTGGATTTTAACGGTCTTTTATCTTCTTACTATCAGGCATGCCTATGGCTATAGCAGAAGATAAACATAAACATGCAATTCTAATTATTAGCAATAAGTAGAAAGCATGATCTTATGTAGTAAAAGCCCATGAACCCTAGTAAGACCTTAATGTTACTTAAGTCTTCACTTGAGCTTCATTGCATCTCATCTGGTCCAACCCAGTGCCCTAGCGCCAAGAGCACCTCAGGTGCACCACCAGGTGAATGCCCCTCTTGGATGTGTGCCTTTGTACTCTTGTCTAATCAAAGTACATTTGATCTATCTAGACAAGGTTGACTCGCAGGTCAACTACATTTCATAAATTAAAACAATGTGATTCGCAGATCACAAAAATTAACTTATAATTTACCAGGCACGCAGGCCCCAGCACAGCACACAATATGGGCAACCCACATAAGACTAAATAAACAAGCATATGGTTCAATCAACATGTGATCCAATCATCTTGAAATTAAAAGTTTTGAAAACCCCATGGCATCAATTTTAATTTCCTTATGAGCCCTACAACCTTACAATGGTCCATTGATAGGGATCCACTCAACCATCTAGTTAGATCCATTGCCCTTGCATGCACCGAGTCCTAACTGACCCGAGTTGACCTAATGGTCAACCATGCATGCGCCAAGGGCTGAACTACCCTCATGAGTTTTGGCAAGCGGGTGTGACCCCGGGCCTAACTCAAGTGTGTTCAGTAGTGTCTCAACCAGACCTCGCTACACGCCCTAGATGCAGTCAACCTATAGCCACCTTGTGCTTGCGCATAGGTGCTATCAGGTTAACCCATCTGAGCTGTCAGATGGTCTGATCAGACTTGGATCTAACCTAGTGGTGACTTCAACCCCATCAACCCATCTAAGGGTTTAATGTAGTGGCACCTTAGATCTAATCAAGCGCGCAAGATGTAAGTTTTAGAAAACTTTTAGAACGTGCGCAAATAAACAAACAACATGCTTGATAACCCTTAGATCTAAGGGGGTCCCCTTCAAGGGGGAGCGCATACTTTAGGGGGTCCCCTTCAAGGGGGAGCGCAAACTTTAGGGGGTCCCCTTCAAGGGGGAGCGCATACTTTAGGGGGTCCCCTTCAAGGGGGAGCGCAAACTACATGTCAACATATGATACAAGCGCAACCTTCATGCAACCATGATACAAGCGCAACCATCATGTAACCAAAGTAAGCGCAACCATCATGTAACCAAAGTAAGCGCAACCAACATGGATCACAAAATCGTAAAGCAATCATATAGATCATATGGAGAGCCTAGCTTTGATACCAATTGATGGAACCCCTAATCTAAGGGGGAAGAAACCCTAGCGCATGCGCATCTAGCATGCATAGCGGAAAGAGGGCTTCAAGTAGATCGCATATGAACTATATGTTAACTTAATTCAACTTAAGATCAAGTTTTGATCTTACCAATGCCATGGATTGGATGGCGGCTTGGAATGAGAGAGAGCAAGCGAGATCTCCTCCAAAGAATACACACACCAAGTGATGAAGGCTTCCAACTTGCGCAACTTTGTGCTAGCAAAATGCCAAGTTGTCCTTCTCGAGTGGTAGGGATGAAGATGATGCTTTTGCCGGTTCTCCTCTTGTCGTCCACTCCAAGCTTCTCTCAAGTCTCGCCGAGCAAGAGCAAAACGCAAGGAGGCAAGGGATGAATGAGCTCAAGCCGTTTTGGCGTTTCAAGGAGCCATGCGCTCAATGACTTTCCAAATTTGGAAACTCCATTAAGCCATGCGTTCTCCTCTTCAAGCAAACCGCCCAAAACGCTTATGGATCGAACCATGGGTTCACCCATGTAAACCGGTTCAATCCAAATTGGTCCAAACCAAAGCAATCGGTCTAGATCAACCAAACCCTAAGGTTTCCAATCCAACCGTTCATCTTATGATGCTCTTGATCTCACCGATCTAGCATCAATACTCTCGATCGAAGCTTACCGATCTCAAGCCCTAATCAATCAAACATGATCAAGCTAGATCTCACTTACAATCAGAGTCTATATCCCTTTAAACTGAACCCAAATAATTCAGTCCACACGATCTGACTCAAAGAAAGCCATATCACCAAATTGTGTGACCCTGAGGGTTTCCTTTAAACGTCGGTAACGATAACTTACGTTATCACGATCAGTGAGGGGTATCTAGCAACACATCACTGTCTCCCGATATAAAGGAAAGAGTCTTCCAAGACTCCACCCAAACCATAGCATAAGTGTGAATCAACTCACTTGGCATACATGATTCCTTTGCCACTGGATGTTCTTATTGGACAAGCATGTCAAGCCTGTAACTCCAATACGATGAGCATGATTAGATCAGATGAACATAGTCATCTGGGTATGGCCATACACTTCCTCAACCATCTCATATAGGGGGGCCCTCTAGAACATCACACTCCTTAAACAAGGAGACGGCAATCCTTTATCTATCACAAGTGCCCTAACCTGACTCAAGCTCACCATCCAAGATAGTCTATAATCATTATGTTTCAAATGATATTGAACTACCTCAAAACAATGACAATCATCATTTAGAAACACAAGTGATCTCAAGTCAAAGGACATGTGCCACTTAGTGCTTACAAGGATCATTCACATTGTGACAAGCAATGGAATATCCGAGTAGGGTCTGTCCAGTACATCCAATGTACTCATGAGTCTACATCTTATTCCATGCTCGAAGCATCCTATAAGATTAGCACTCATATTAGTCTCAATCATATCAAGGCTGTCTCATGTTCACCAAGATATCTCGACTAAGGACATAGAGCCTGTCAGCCTAGCTGAACAGCTTTGAGACATTATTCAGAAGTACACTTATTACAGCAGACAAGATAACAACCTGAATAATAACCATGCCTTTTATAAACTTAAGAGTTTATTACATGATACTTATACAATCCCAAGGCCTCAAACATTAGCCTTAAGGGCATACCCCAACACTTTAGATCTAAGATGAATCGCGCAAGTTATTTGTTTTGAAAACACAATAAAACATGCGCCAACAACATGCGCCAGGGAGAAAATAACATCTATAAGAAACATGTATTTTCGCCAACTTACAACTACAGCATAAGCATTCGCATGTGACCTATAGATCTGTTATCTTGCGCAAACATGGATCATAAAACATAACATGGCAATCATAACACACGCATGAAACATTGGCTCTGATACCAATTGTAGGAACCCCATAAAGGGGGCGAAACCCCTAAGTAAGGCGCATATTAAAACTTTTAAGCAGCGGAAGAGGGTTTCTTAAGATCGGTTTCATGAGATATGATCAACCATTATAACTCGAATGCAAATAGAAGAAACGGATTCATACCATAGCCATTTCAAGATGGCGCCTTGGAAGAAAAAGTTGCAAACGCCTCTTCTCCAAAGTCTCGCACACAAGATGAACAATGTGCTTCTTCCTTGGTGCTCCTTGTGCTAGCAAGGTTCCAAGGTTGTCTTGCCGAATGGAAGGGAAAAATGAGATGTCGTTCTCTTGGCCGAATCCTCCTCAACCTTCAAGGCGTCGCCACACACACGGAAGTCGAGAGGAATATTGAGAGGGAGAGGCGAGAATAGAGAACACTCTATTCGAACGTGAGTGACTCCAATTGGAGATCATGGTTACTAAAAATAGCAACCACTCACCGCTCCAACGTTCACGCCAAGTGAACATGTCGCCACACCTTGAACCATGCGCTCATTTCATGAGCCGGTTCAATTTGGTTTGGTTTAAAACCAATCAAGCCAAGCAATCAAGTCCAGATCTCAAATAAACCCTAAGGCTCCTGATCTGACCGTTCATCTCTTGATGCTCTTGATCTCACCGATCTAGCATCTATTCTCTCGATCGAAGCTTACCGATCTCAAGCCCTAATCAATCAAACATGATCAGACCAGATCTCACTCACAATCAGAGATTAAATCCCTTTAAACTGAACCTAAACAATTCAGTCCACACGATCTGACTTAAGTAAGCCATATCATCAAATTGTGCGACCCTGAGGGTTTCCTTTAAATGTCGGTAATGATAACTCACGTTATCACGATCAGTGAGGGGTATCTAGAAACACATCACTGTCTCCCGATATAAAAGAAATGAGTCTTCCAAGACTACACCCAAAAACAGCACAAGTGTGAATCAACTCACTAGGCATGCATACTTCCTTTGCCACTGGATGTTCTTATTGGACAAGCGTGTCAAGCTTGTAGCTCCAATATGATGAGCATGATTAGATCAGATGAACATAGTCATCTGGGTATGGCCATACACTTTCTCAATCATCTCATCCAGGGGGCCCCTTTAGAACATCACACTCCTTAAACAAGGAGACGGCAATCCTATGTCTATCACTAGTGCCCTAACCTGACTCAAGCTCATTATCCAAGATAGTCTATAACCATTGTGTTTCAAATGATATTGAACTACCTCGAAACAATGACAATCATCATTTAGAAAACACAAGTGATCTCAAGTCAGAGGAAATGTGCCACTTGTCATATACAAGGATTATTCACATTGCGACAAACAATTGAATATCCTAGTAGGGTCTGTCCAGTACATCCAATGTACCCATGAGTCTACATCTTATTCCATGCTCGAAGCATCCTATAAGACTAGAACACATATTAGTCTTAACCATATCAAGGCTGTCTCATGTTCACCAAGATACATCGACTAAGGACTTAACTACATGTCAGCCCAGCTGAACAGCTTTGAGACATTATTCAGAAGAACATATATTGCAGCAGACAATGTAGCTAACTGAATAATAACCATGCCTTTATAAACATAAACGTTTATTACATGATACTGTTACAATCCCAAGGCCTCAAACATTAGGCTTAAGGGCATACCCCAACAATCCATGCCAAAAAGGGGTTCAGCTCTTGACCTAGGATTCAAGCCCCTAAAACTAGACCTAGCCTAGCCGACCTCTAGCTTGGTCTTCAAGGTTGGCTCCAAGGTCCTTCATTCCATGGTTTAGCTCTCAAACCCTATAAACATTCATGGGTTCGGCCAATGCCATGGATCCTCCTCCAAGGAAGATGTGCCACCTTGCAAGCCACAAGAGGGATAGCTCAGAAGCACAAGGCATGGCCACACCCTTACTTGCGCCCCCATGCAAGGATGCGCCACCTTTGATGAAATTTGTTGCACCACCAAACAAGGTGCACAAGCTTCATGCATGCGCCATGCTCCAAGTAGATGCGCCACCCTAATCTTCTTCTTAGTTAAAAGCAAAAGGAAAAGTGGCACACAGGCCTCACAAGGATACATCATAGGCATGCTAAGGGGCTTGACCCATGACCACAAACATCATGCACAAATAAGGTATTTACACATGCAATTCTACATGCTCATTAAAAACTCTAAATCTAAAATTTTTGTTTCTCATAAAACAAGTCTCCTTTCCTCATCTTCTTATCACAAATCTTTTAGTTATTTGCGATTAACTCTTCATGATGATTTCATAGATCCTTTCGGCTGGCAATTTTGTCAGATTAAGAGACCCGGCCAGTCCGTAGACACAATGCCCGTCCTACTTGACAAAACTACATGCGCCTTAGATCTTAAATCAGTCAAAAAAAATTACCCAAAATTCCAAAAGAGAATGACAAGATGATAGGAACAAGAAACTATAATTTTTCTTAAATAGAAAAATCAAGCAGCATGTGAATATGCAATTTTCAAAAAATTTAAACATGGCATGTGAGCATGGAAAAGCATGAAAGTGCATCGTTTGAGGCTCGCAAGTCCCTCTGATACCACTATTGGGAAACCCCGGGGATATTTTATAATTTTTCAAAGTCATTACAAACACATTGCACAGCGGAAGAATATCCCCGAAACAGGCCGGTCCCAAAAACCAAGTGAAGATCGTCTTGCGAGGGAGTCGACATGATGAGATAGTAAATACCTTAGGAGCAAGATGAGGCCGATGTGGAGGTAGGCGCCCAAGTGTTCGCCCTCTACAATCTCCCATACACGGATGCCTCAAGCTCTCTTGTTCCACGCCCGGTGCTAGCCTCGGAAAGAAGATCCAAGCCTTGTTCACCACCGTCAAAACTTGCGCCAGTCACCAATTGAGTTACGCCAAGGAGAAGGATAGGAGAAGATTGCCACCAAGCCCTTGTTCTTCTCATGCCAAGAAGAGATGGAGAAGAAGGCAAGTGGCACTAGGGAAGATGATGCCACCAAGAGGTTCCCTTGCTCACGCCAAGAAGAGGAAGGGAAAGATGCTTGCGGCTATGGTGATGGAAGAAGAAGGTTGCACCAACCCTTGAAGCCCTCACCCTTTTCTTGCTCACGCCAATGCTTGGTTGCATGCCTTTCTTTCACATATACATTTGTATATATGGAGAGGCAAGGGGCGGTGAGGCAAAGGGGTTAGGGGAACAATTCATGAGGAGTATGCGGCTAGGGTATGAGTGGGTTGGAAATTAGGGTTAGGGTTTAGGTAACTCTCCAAGAGCTTTCCATAAACCCTTTCCTATTAGCCATATGTGCCAAAGACCTTCCAAAGAAGTGTATGTAACCATATGAGCCCCAAGACTTGCCATAGAGGCAAGCATACCATCTAAAATAGAAGGGGGAGGTGCATAATGCTTCATAATGAAGCAAATTGTGCCAACTTATCCCCATTAAGCTCATAGGTGCTAATAGGATAAGTTTTCTCCCTATTATACCCTTTTAGCTCATTATCTCTTCATGACAACTTGTTATTGGGCCTCATTAGGTAATGAGCTAGCCCAAACTTCATTACATGGGTTGATTAAGCAATTGGATCAAATCCAATGCAACCCTAATCCAAATTTGACCAACCATGGTCAAATACAGGTCAACCTGCAAAAAATTAAGTTTGGCACCAATAACTCTCTTCCATCTCATCAGGCCCATTGGTGCTGATGCAATCTCCCAAATAGATCTGAGTTATCCAATAACTCGATCATAAGGTTTCCCTATCAATACGACAACTCGAGTATCAAGGTGTGCGACCCTGTAGGTTCCTTCGACGTTGTGATGGAGGGCCTAACACAGCTCCTAGAAGATCCACTAGGGCTCGGAGGAAGCCCATCAGGTATGGCTTCACATAGAGTCCACTTTCCTTTTTAGTACTTTCCTTATTTGCATTGCATAGCATGATAGGTTAGTTCCACCCAAAAGTCTACCATGTAGTTTATTTTTATGAATGTTGCTGGTAGGTTGTGCATTGTAATATCATGGTAGGTTAGTGCATGTAGTTGGACACATTTAAAGATGGCTCAGGGATACAAGCTAGCTAGCTCACTCTACTCCATGGAGCTAATTCCCATTTTGGAAGGCTCACTTCAAACTAGCTCAAAGGGGACTTCCAACTCAACTCCACTTCAAAGCCCCACTCAAAGGCCCTTTCCAATTGAAGAAGATATCAACCTATGGATTCATTTGCGCCACCCTCAAGCAACAAATGGAAGCAAAAGCTCATCAAGATCCACCAATCAAGGAGGCGCCCCATCTAGATCCACCAATCAAGGAGGCGCTCCATCTAGATCCACCAATCAAGGAATTACACCATCTAGATCCACAATTAGGGGAAGGATTATTTCCTTCTTCTCATTGCCGCCCAAGACAACAAGGAAGGATTTCGAATTCAAATTCCCTCCTCATATGCGCCCACATCTCCAAGGAAGATAATCAATTCAAAATTCAAAGACTCACCATTTCAAGACATCCAAAGGAAGCAACAAGATCAGCCATTTAATGACTTGCCACCATTTTCGAATTTCATCCAAGTTTGTAAGGGGCGCAAGGGGCCAATGACCACCTTGCCCTCATCCCTTAGCCACCTATAAATATGTCCCCATCGCATCATGTGCATTAAGCATTGTTGAAATAAATTGTTGACTAGTTTCCTAGCCAAAGCAAGGTGCTTGTGTCGCCTAGGGTGCTTGTGTCGCCCACCTCTTCTCCTTAGGGTGCTTGTGTCGCCCAAAGCCCCCTCATCTTCCCCTTTCCTTCTCCAAGAGCCGAGACTCCCTTCCCCTTCTCCTCATCATCACTTCATCCAAGTCAAGCCGAGAGCTTCAACATCAAAGCAAGAACACAACAACTCAAGTGGCGCATAGAACATGGAAGAAATCTTTGATCTCTTCAAGGCGACTCTATAAGTTAAGTGTTCTAACCTCTTGTGTTCTTTCTTCATACAACTTAAGAGCATCTTACTACACTTCCCTTGCAATTGTAGGAGTTGGCACAAGGAAAGGACTTGGCACATCCCTCTTCTTTTTCTTTCCCCCCTCTTAGTTAGTCCAATATTTGTGTTTGCAAGAGAATTTGGAGGACTAGCCTCCCTCTTGACATTTGATTGTGTAGTTATTTTAATCTGCTTTATAATTCACCCACGCCTGTGTGGGATTGCTGATTGCCCTGTGTGTAACCTGCACCTTCCATCAGAGTAGGACCGGTGAAGAACGGGAAGAACGGTCCTTCTATTCTCAAGGGCCGCACTGTAAGTCTTCTTTACAATTATTGTCATTTACTTTGAAGCAAGTAGTGTAGCCCTATCTTCTTTCTTGCAAGTAGTTAATTCAGATTTCTTATTAAAAATACAAAAACACTACTTTCAAACTTCGTTAGTTTAAATTTGGTTTTCTCTACTTTATAAAAATACAAAACACTATTTTTTCGAAAATCGTTGTTTGCATGCTTTGTGAATTACCCCTACATCATCTTGGTATCAGAGCTTAGGCTCCTAGATTAGAAATTTCAAGCCTTCAAACTTATTTTTCTAACTTCTAGGCGATTTTTGGAACTAGGTTGATTGAGACAAAGGATTTTTCATAATTGGCTACTAGCTCTATTATTATTTTCTCCATAAAAATCCTCTTTTTCAAAAAAAATCAAACATGCAGACTAGATCTAAGGCTCAAAGCTCCCAACCCATAACTTTGGAAACCTTAGCTGAAATGATTGCAGCCTTAAACCATAGGATAGACGATGTGGACACAAATCTACACCAACTCAATGATAAGGTGCAAGAGATAGAAGAGTCTAATAGGACTAGATCTCATAGCCAACCCCCAAGTGAACATCACTCTAGGGAACCTGTGCAAAGGCAGCCAACCCCAAGGAACAACCCTAGGAACACTCCCCAAGACTTTGATTGGGAAGGACACCCTGCCCAAAATCATCACAACCCTCGACCTAGGGATGACTATGCCCATGTTGTGAAGCTTAACCCGCCCACTTTTAATGGATCCCTTGATCCTAGAGTTTACCTAGACTGGGCAACCAAACTCGAGCAATACTTCGAATGGAGTATGATGCCCGAGCACTCTAAGGTTAGGTTCACCAAATGCCTGCTTGAAGGTTCTGCTAGACTCTATTGGAGTAATGTAGAAAGAAGCCTACAAAGGTCTAGACAACCCCCCATTACAAGATGGGAAGAGATGAACACTAGACTGAGAGAAAAGTATGTTCCCCTGAACTTTCATAGTAAGCTTCTTGACCAAACTAGTGGCCTTACCCAAGGAAACTCAACCGTAGAAGAATATATGGTAGAGTTTGATGAACTGTTATTGAGGAGTGAAATGGATGAAACCCCAATGTTTACCCTGAGTAGGTTCAAGAATGGTCTCAAACCAGAAATTAAGAGAGGACTTGCCTTTTACCAAATAGATACCATAGAGGAAGCTTACCAAAGAGCCCTTGAAGTTCAACAACAACTTAAGATTAGAAAGGAAGCTCTGACCTCTAAACCAACCTATAGGCCCTCTCCTAGCAGTTCACACCCTAACTCCTCAACCCCTAAACCCAAGCCAATCCAAACCACAGTTGTCTGCCATAACTATAAACAACCAGGTCACCTCATAAGGAACTGTCCTAAAAAGATAATGGTTATGACTGAGGAACATGTAGACCCAGAAGTAGAAACTGAAGAAAACTTAGATCAAGACCCTAACTGCTGTAATGTTGAGATTAATGACTGTGGTAGTGAAGAGGATTTTTTCCTCAACACTCTGGGAGTAGTCAGGTGCACCCTGATCAACCCCACCCCTACTGAAGACTGGCGAAGAACCAGCATCTTCCACACTTACTCAAAATGCCATGGTCACATGTGCAAAGTAGTAATTGATGGAGGGAGCAGTTTGAATGCCGTCTCTCAAGTAGCAGTCACTAAACTCAACCTTAAGGCAGAACCTGACCCTAAGCCTTATAGTATTTCCTGGGTCAATCAGACTAGCGTTCCTGTCTCCCATAGGTGCCTTGTCCCACTCGTATTTGGTGCCTACCAAGGATCAATATGGTGTGACGTCATCACAATGGATGTCGCCCAGATTCTCCTAGGCCGTCCTTGGATTTTTGACATGGATGTTGTCCACTACGGTAGGACAAACACTTATGTCTTCAATCACAATGGACAGAAGATTAGGCTTAAGCCATCCTTACCTAAGGAACTTAGAGCCTCCACTAGCAAAGGTAAGATAGAAGAACCCAAACAACCAAAGCCAACCATCCAACTTATCCAACCCCAAACCTTTGCTAAGGAATACCTAGAAGATCAACCTCTCTATACCCTTATCATTAAGGAAACCACACCTGAAACTGAAACCAAAACCCCTCCTGAGGTAGAAAGCATCCTAGAAGACTATAATGAACTTATCCCAGAAGACTTACCCAATGGTCTACCTCCACTTAGGGATATCCAGCATGTTATAGATCTTGTCCCTGGATCCACTTTACCCAACCTCCCTCATTATAGGATGAACCCTACTGAGCACACTGAACTTAAGAGACAGGTAGATGATCTCTTAGCCAAGGGTTATATTAGGGAAAGTCTTAGTCCATGTGCTGTTCCAGCCCTCTTGACCCCCAAGAAGGATGGCAGCTGGCGCATGTGCATAGACTGCCGTGCCATCAATAAGATAACTGTAAAGTACAGATTCCCTATTCCTAGGCTGGATGATATGTTAGACATGTTAGTTGGGTCTAGATGGTTCACAAAACTTGATCGTAGGAGTGGATACCACCAAGTCAGAGTTAGAGAAGGAGATGAATGGAAAACCGCTTTCAAAATGAAAGATGGTTTATATGAGTGGTTAGTGATGCCCTTTGGCTTAACTAACGCCCCTTCTACTTTTATGAGGCTTATGACACAGGTCCTGAAACCTTACATAGGTAGATTCCTAGTTGTTTATTTCGATGATATCTTAATCTTTAGCAAAACTAAGGAAGCTCACCTAGATCATCTCAGGAGAACCCTTGAACTACTTAGGAAAGAGAAGCTTTATGTTAACTTAAAGAAATGTTCTTTCCTCTCTAGCAGTGTTGTCTTTCTAGGGTTCATAGTGTCTGAGCAGGGCCTTCAAGCTGACCCATCTAAGGTCCAAGCTATCCTAGATTAGCCAGAACCTAAAACTCTCACTGAAGTTAGGAGCTTCCATGGCTTAGCTACCTTCTACCGAAGGTTTATTAGAAACTTCAGTACTATTGTTGCCCCTATCACTAGTTGCTTGAAACTAGGTGATTTTACTTGGACTAAACCTGCTAGCCGAGCCTTTAGTGAACTCAAAGTAAGGATGACCACAGCCCCAGTCCTCAGACTCCCTGACTTCAGCAAAGTCTTCGAGGTTGACTGTGATGCCTCTGGGATTGGCATAGGAGGGACCCTCAGTCAAGAAGGTCACCCTGTTGCCTTTTTCAGTGAAAAACTCAATGAGGCAAAACAGAAATATTCAACTTATGACAAGGAATTTTATGCTGTAGTTCAATCTCTTAGATATTGGAGGCACTACTTGATTCATAATGAATTTATCCTTAATAGTGACCACCAGGCTTTGTCATACCTTAGTGCTCAAAAGAAGTTGAACTTTAGGCATGCCAAATGGGTAGAGTATATCCAGCAGTACACCTTTGTCCTAAAACACAAATCAGGAAAAGAAAACAAAGTAGCTGATGCTTTAAGTAGGGTTACTTTACTTATGCAAACTTTACATGTTTAAGTTACTGGCTTTGAAAATATGAAAACTGCATATCTTGATTGTCCTGATTTTGCTTCTATACATGCTGAACTTAGTGTTGACCCCCTAAGTCATCCTTTGTACACCCTTAGGGATGGGTTCTTATTTCTTGGACCTATACTCTGTGTCCCTAAGACCTCAATCCGAGAATTCCTTATTTGGGAATTGCACGGAGGAGGGTCTGCAGGTCACCATGGTCGGGATAAAACCCAAACCTTGGTTGAGGAGAGGTTTTATTGGCCGAACCTCAACAGGGATGTTGCTAAGGTGGTTAGCCACTGTAGGACATGCCAGGTAACTAAAACCCATAAGCATAGTGCTGGACTCTACACCCCGCTACCCATTCCCCAAGCCCCATGGCAAGACTTGAGCATGGACTTTATCTTAGGGCTGCCCAGAACATCTAGCAAGCATGACTCCATCTTTGTAGTAGTAGATAGATTCACTAAGATGGCCCATTTCATCCCTTGCTATAAAACTTCTGATGCCTCTCACATAGCCAAGTTATTCTTTAAAGAAGTTGTTAGGCTACATGGTACCCCCCTTACCATAGTTTCTGATAGGGACACCCGATTTGTCAGTTACTTCTGGAAGACCTTGTGGACCTTACTAGGCACCAAACTGAAATTCTCTACAGCCTATCATCCCCAGACGGATGGTCAGACTGAAGTGGTCAACCGATCACTAGGGAACATCCTTAGAAGCCTTGTAGGTGAACACCCCGGCACTTGGGACAAACTCTTGCCCACCGCCGAGTTCTCCTACAATAGTGTTGTCAATAGGACTACAGGTCTCTCCCCTTTTCAGGCAAACTTAGGGTATCAGCCTAAGAAACCCATTGATCTGATTGCCTTACCCAAGCATTTAAAACCTTCTTTATCAGCTCGTGATTATGCTTTCAATATTTCCCAAATGCACCATGAGATCCTTAGAAAAATTCTAGACTCTACTGTTTCATATTGCGAAGCTGCTAACAAGAAACGCCGAGAAAGGTTATTCAATGTAGGTGATCAGGTGATTCTGCGAGTCCGCGAGGAGCGTATCCAAGGACACGGACGCAAGCTGGACGCAAAGGGATTGGGACCCTTCACCATAGTGGGCAAGATCAACAACAATGCATATGTGCTTGATCTGCCTCCAGAATTGGGGATCCCCACCACTGTTAACGTGGAGGATCTCACAGCTTACAAGGAGCCTCTCTCACTCAAAGAACCAGAGGCCCCCTTCGATCCAGAGATAGTGGATATCCTTGAGGACCAGACCCGACTCACCCCTAACGAGGTACAACTGTTTTACCGCGTTAAGTTTTCTAATGGTGAGGAGGCATGGCTCCCCGAGGTAGAGCTAGCCCTGGCTGCTCCAGATTTGCTCCAACGATTCAAGGATAATTCTCCTGAGGAGAATTTTTCCAACCCGGGGAGAATTGATGGAGGGCCTAACACAGCTCCTAGAAGATCCACTAGGGCTCGGAGGAAGCCCATCAGGTATGGCTTCACATAGAGTCCACTTTCCTTTTTAGTACTTTCCTTATTTGCATTGCATAGCATGATAGGTTAGTTCCA
This sequence comes from Costus lasius, assembly GCA_027563935.2. Taxonomy (NCBI): domain Eukaryota; kingdom Viridiplantae; phylum Streptophyta; class Magnoliopsida; order Zingiberales; family Costaceae; genus Costus; species Costus lasius. The sequence continues at coordinate 48,053,012 of CM050446.2, forward strand.
CACAAAAGTCTACCATGTAGTTTATTTTTATGAATGTTGTTGGTAGGTTGTGCATTGTAATATCATGGTAGGTTAGTGCATGTAGTTGGACACATTTAAAGATGGCTCAAGGGATACAAGCTAGCTAGCTCACTCTACTCCATGGAGCTAATTCCCATTTTGGAAGGCTCACTTCAAACTAGCTCAAAGGGGACTTCCAACTCAACTCCACTTCAAAGCCCCACTCCAAGGCCCTTTCCAATTGAAGAAGATATCAACCTATGGATTCATTTGCGCCACCCTCAAGCAACAAATGGAAGCAAAAGCTCATCAAGATCCACCAATCAAGGAGGCACCCCATCTAGATCCACCAATCAAGGAGGCGCTCCATCTAGATCCACCAATCAAGGAATTACACCATCTAGATCCACAATTAGGGGAAGGATTATTTCCTTCTTCTCATTGCCGCCCAAGACAACAAGGAAGGATTTTGAATTCAAATTCCCTCCTCATATGCGCCCACATCTCCAAGGAAGATAATCAATTCAAAATTCAAAGACTCACCATTTCAAGACATCCAAAGGAAGCAACAAGATCAGCCATTTAATGACTTGCCACCATTTTCGAATTTCATCCAAGTTTGTAAGGGGCGCAAGGGGCCAATGACCACCTTGCCCTCATCCCTTAGCCACCTATAAATATGTCCCCATCGCATCATGTGCATTAAGCATTGTTGAAATAAATTGTTGACTAGTTTCCTAGCCAAAGCAAGGTGCTTGTGTCGCCTAGGGTGCTTGTGTCGCCCACCTCTTCTCCTTAGGGTGCTTGTGTCGCCCAAAGCCCCCTCATCTTCCCCTTTCCTTCTCCAAGAGCCGAGACTCCCTTCCCCTTCTCCTCATCATCACTTCATCCAAGTCAAGCCGAGAGCTTCAACATCAAAGCAAGAACACAACAACTCAAGTGGCGCATAGAACATGGAAGAAATCTTTGATCTCTTCAAGGCGACTCTATAAGTTAAGTGTTCTAACCTCTTGTGTTCTTTCTTCATACAACTTAAGAGCATCTTACTACACTTCCCTTGCAATTGTAGGAGTTGGCGCAAGGAAAGGACTTGGCACATCCCTCTTCTTTTTCTTTCCCCCCTCTTAGTTAGTCCAATATTTGTGTTAGCAAGAGAATTTGGAGGACTAGCCTCCCTCTTGACATTTGATTGTGTAGTTATTTTAATCTGCTTTATAATTCACCCACGCCTGTGTGGGATTGCTGATTGCCCTGTGTGTAACCTGCACCTTCCATCAGAGTAGGACCGGTGAAGAACGGGAAGAACGGTCCTTCTATTCTCAAGGGCCGCACTGTAAGTCTTCTTTACAATTATTGTCATTTACTTTGAAGCAAGTAGTGTAGCCCTATCTTCTTTCTTGCAAGTAGTTAATTCAGATTTCTTATTAAAAATACAAAAACACTACTTTCAAACTTCGTTAGTTTAAATTTGGTTTTCTCTACTTTATAAAAATACAAAACACTATTTTTTCGAAAATCGTTGTTTGCATGCTTTGTGAATTACCCCTACATCATCTTGGTATCAGAGCTTAGGCTCCTAGATTAGAAATTTCAAGCCTTCAAACTTATTTTTCTAACTTCTAGGTGATTTTTGGAACTAGGTTGATTGAGACAAAGGATTTTTCATAATTGGCTACTAGCTCTATTATTATTTTCTCCATAAAAATCCTCTTTTTCAAAAAAAAATCAAACATGCAGACTAGATCTAAGGCTCAAAGCTCCCAACCCATAACTTTGGAAACCTTAGCTGAAATGATTGCAGCCTTAAACCATAGGATAGACGATGTGGACACAAATCTACACCAACTCAATGACAAGCATGTTCAGCTTGGCTGACATGCTGTAATGTCCTTAGTCAAGATATCTTGGTGAACATGAGACAGCCTTGATATGATTGAGACTAATATGTGTTCTAATCTTATAGGATGCTTCGAGCATGGAATAAGATGTAGACTCATGGGTACATTGGATGTACTGGACAGACCCTACTAGGATATTCAATTGCTTGTCACAATGTGAATAATCCATGTTTGCAACAAGTGGCACATGTCCTCTGACTTGAGATCACTTGTGTTTCTAAAATGATGATTGTCATTGTTTTGAGGTAGTTCAATATCATTTGAAACATAATGGTTATAGACTATCTTGGATAATGATCATGAATCAGGTTAGGACACTAGTGATAGATATAGGATTGCCGTCTCCTTGATTGGAGTGTGATGTTCTAAAGGGGCCCCCCTGGATGAGATGATTGAGAAAGTGTATGGCCATACCCAGGTGACTATGTTCATCTGATCTAATCATGCTCATCATATTGGAGCTACAGGCTTGACACGCTTGTCCAATAAGAACATCTAGTGGCAAAGGAAACATGTATGCCTCGTGAAGTGGATTCACACTTGTGCTGTGGTTTGGGTGTAGTCTTGGAAGACTCTTTCCTTTATATCGGGAGACAGTGATGTGTTGCTAGATACCCCTCACTGATTGTGATAACGTAAGTTATCATTACCGACATTTAAAGGAAACCCTTAGGGTCGCACAATTTGATGATATGGCTTACTTAAGTCAGATCGTGTGGACTGAATTGTTTCGGTTCAGTTTAAAGGGATTTAAACTCTGATTGTAAGTGAGATCTGGTCTGATCATGTTTGATTGATTAGGGCTTGAGATCAGTAAGCTTCGATCGAGAGAAGTGATGCTAGATCGGTGAGATCAAAAGCATTGAGAGATCAACGGTTAGATCTTGAACCTTTTTGGTTCAATGAGATCTAGACCATTGCTTGGGCAGGTTTGGTTTGACCATTGAACCATATACATGTGAACCGGCTCATGTGTGAGCGCATGGTTCATATGGAGTGGGATAAGCGTTTGGTTCACTTGAAGTGAACGCATAACGCATGAACATTTTCGTTTGCTATTTTTGGAAGTTCCAAAATAGAAACGCCTCCACGTTCGGTTGGCTTCACGCTCCATTCAACCCTTTGCTCCTTGCTCTCGACGACACTCTCGTGTGGAGAAAAAGATGTCTTGGAGAAAGTTCGGCCAAGCAAGAGAGTTCATCTCTCATTTCCTTTTATTCGATCAAGATACCTTGGTGCCTTGCTAGCACAAGAAGCAAAAAGGGCGTAGGCAACATCTCATTGTGTGCGCATCTTTTGGAGGAGATCAGATTTGTTCTCTTCTTCCAAGCCGACATCTACACAATGGCTATGGTATGATCTATACGAGTTGTTTAACAAGTTAATCATATGTCTATGCAAACGATTCTAAGAAACCCTTGCTTCCGCTAGAAAAATTTATGCGCCTCCTATTTGGGTTTCGCCCCCCCCCCCCCCCCCCTTAGATTAGGGGACTTGCAATTGGTATCAGAGCAGGTTATTGCTTGTTCATATGATTGCTTGATCTTCATGTTTGATCCATGAATGCGCTTGTGAATAGATCTAATGGATAATTACATGCCTAACTACATGCTTATTGTTGTGAATATGATGTATCTTGGCGCATGTATCATGTATGCGCTTGTTGTAGTTTTTCCTTAAAACTTGATCACTTGCACGCCCCATATTAGATCTAAGCGCCTACTATAAACCCTTAGACGGGTTGATGGGGTTGAAGTCATCCTCTAGGTAGGATCCAAATAGTCTGATCAGACCATCTGACAGCCTAGATGGGTCGACCAGATGGTACCTATGCGCAAGCATGAGGTGGCTATAGGTCGACTGCAGACAGGCGTGTAGCGAGGTCTGGTTGAGACAACCAGTGAGCACTCTTGAGTTAGGTCCGGGGTCACACCCGCTTGCCAGAACTCATGAAGGTTGTTCAGCCCTTTGCGCATGCATGGTTAACCATTAGGTCGACTGAAGTCAGTTAGGACTTGGTGCATGCAAGGGCAGTGGATCTGACTAGACATGATGAGTGGATCCCTATTAATGGACCGTTGTAAGGTAGTAGGGCACATAAGACAAATAAAATTGATTCCAATGGGATTTTTTTTAAAAAAAAAAATTTATTTTGTTGATGGATCACATGTTGATTGGATGCCATGATGCTTGTTTATTTCATCTTATGTGGGTTGCCCAATTAATGTGTGCTGTGCTAGGGCCTGCGTGCCTGGATTAATTGTAAATTATTTTGTGATCTGCGCATCACATTTTAATTAATTTATTGTGTAATTGACCTGCGTGTCAATCTTGTCTAGATAGATTAAAATGTAATTTTAAATAGACAAGAGCACAGAGCACACATGGCAGAGGCGCATGCAGCAGAGGCTTGACCAGGTGGGAGGTCTAGGGTTTGACCCTATGACAGGCGCATGTACCTGGTGGGCGCATCTGAGCTGCAGAGGGCGCTTGGGCCCTGGTCTGGGCCAGATGAGATGCAAATGACTCATGAAGAGCTCAAGTGAAGACTTAAGTTAACTTAAGGTCTTACCTAGGCTTAATGGGCGTTTACCACATAAGATCATCATGCTTTCTTTTGTTGTTTAAATAATTAGAATTGCATGATTTATTTATCTTCTTCTATCACCATAGGGTTTGCATGATAGTTAAGAAGATAAAAGGACCGTTAAAATCCAACGCTATAATATCAAGCTCGTAAGCCTTCTGACGCGAAACCTCACTGTTCTGACTATCGTTGGGGCCGTGTTGTACCCACTCAGTGGGCACGCCCATCTATCTACAGACGGTGTGTGATTTCACCTGCGTGTTACAGAGAAGGGATTTATCGCTTCTCGTTGCTCAGCATAGCACGTGGTGGTCCAGGGAGTAGGTTAGGTCAGCTTGACCATGTAGGCTACATATGGGGCATATGTTAGCTATATGGAGGCAGCCATCTGTGGGGTCAGAGACTGTGTTGTACCAACTCAGTGGGCACAGTCTGCTGGATTGCCCAGATGAAGGGGAATCGCACGGGTTGGCGATTGGCAGGGACTGCCTACCAGAAATTAGTGCTTGTACTCTCTGTGCATCTTATCTCGCCTGAGCGGGACGTGGAGACCAAGTATGAAATCTGGATCCCATCTCACTAAAAGAGTCTTACTCTTTCGGACTGTTTTAATGGATTTTTCAGTCAGATAAAATAGTGAGAAAAGAATCTTTCTTAAGTCCTGGATTGATTCTAAACATTGATACTGACCTTGCTGTTCTTGCATTGTTGTAGATTCCTGCAGCAACGAACACCATGAGCTTCAATGTGCGATCCCTACTGGAAAGGGAGATGTTTGCTGGGCCAAACTTCTCAGACTGGTACGGACACCTTAAGATTGTTCTTAAGGCTGAGAGGAAACTATATGTCCTCGAGACGGCTATACCGCCTCAACCCGCTCCGAACGCCGCAAGGGCGGTTCGGGAAGCCTATGAAAAGCATGTCAATGATAGCATTGATGTCGCTTGCCTGATGCTAGCCTCTATGACACCACAGCTGCAGCGTCAGCATGAGGATATGTCTGCTATAGAAATTATAGCAAACCTCAAGATGCTGTATGCTGCACAGGCGAGGACTGAACGCTATAATTTGACCAAGCTTTTCTTTCAGAGCAAACTGGCTGAAGGGAGTCCAGTGGGAGCTCATGTGCTCAAGATGATTGGGCACAAAGAGGCTCTAGAGAAATTGGGGCATACCATCAATCAGGAGCTTGCTGTAGACATTATTCTGCAGTCCCTTCCGGCCTCTTTCGATCCGTTCATTATTAATTTTAATATGAACAAGATCGACTGTACTCCGGCAGAGTTGCTGAATATGCTCTTGACTACAGAGGAGACTCTAAAGGGAAAGCCTTCAACCTCTGTCTTGATGTTTCCTTCCAAGAACAAGAAGAAGGGGAAGAAGGGCAAAGCCCCTGTCAAGAACTACAACAAGGCTCTGAAACAAAAGGTTAAGCGGTCGAAGGAATACAGATGTTTCCATTGTGGCCAGCTGGGTCACTGGAAAAAGGACTGTAAAGCGCTCCAAGGAGACAAGAAGGGAAGCATCGCTTCTGGCTCAGGTATTTTTGTGACTGAAGTCATGATATCCTCTTCTTCTATATCATGGGTGTTGGACACTGCATGTGGAGTTCACATTTGTTCAAATGTACAGGAACTCAAGAGAAGAAGACAGGTGGGACAGCATGAGGTGGACCTACGAGTAGGAAACGGGGCACGGGTTGCTGCTGTTGCTGTAGGAGAATATCACATCTCATTACCATCTGGACTTGTATTAGAACTGAACAATTGTTATTTTGTACCTAGCATTACCAAGAATATTATCTCTATTCCTGCTCTTGTCAGGAAAGGGTTTTCCTTTGAATGCAAGACTTCAAAGTGTTATCTTTCTCTTGATAATATTATTTATGCTACTGGGTCAATTAACAATGGGTTATTCATGTTGGACATGGAATATTCTATACAAAATATTGATAATAAGAAAGCCAAGTATGCTGATGACAGCACCTTGCTATGGCATAGTCGTTTAGGCCATATTAACAAGAAGCGCATTAAGCGGTTGCATGACCATGGACTGCTGGGATCATACTCCTATGAGGAGATTGATACATGCAAAGCTTGTTTATTGGGCAAAATGACGAAGTCTCCTTTTCCTAACAAAGGTCAAAGGGCTTCAGGTTTACTTGACCTTATACACAGTGATGTGTGTGGGCCATTTAGTAAACATGCCAGAGGTGGCTATTCATACTTCATTACCTTTACTGATGATTTCAGTAGATATGGGTATGTCTATCTAATGAGACATAAGAGTGAATCTTTTGACAAGTTCAAAGTGTTCAAAAATGAAGTACAGAATCAGCTAGGCCGAAATATCAAGGCACTTCGCTCAGATCGAGGTGGAGAATACCTAAGTCGAGAGTTTACTGACTATCTGAAGGAGTGTGGGATTATCTCACAGCTCACTCCACCAGGAACACCGCAATGGAATGGTGTGTCCGAGAGGAGGAACAGAACCTTACTGGATATGGTTCGTTCTATGATGAGTCAGGCTACTCTACCTTACTCCTTTTGGGGATTTGCACTGGAAACAGCTGCAAAGGTACTAAACCGAGTGCCATCCAAGGCAGTTTCAAAGACTCCATATGAGTTATGGTTTGGGAAACAACCGAGCTTGACATTTATTAAGATATGGGGTTGCGATGCTTATGTCAAAAAGCTCGCCTCTGGGAAACTAGAGAGCAGATCTGAGAAATGCATCTTTGTCGGTTACCCTAAGGAAACTAAGGGTTATTATTTCTACGATCCCAAAGAGAACAAAGTATTTGTTGCTCGGACGGCAATTTTTCTTGAGAAGGAATTTCTTCTGCAAGAAGCCAGTGGGAGAGAAATAAAACTGGATGAGAATCCAGAGGAAGGACAAAGTAGTCAAGCACAGTTGGATGAGCCTGAGCCAGTAGAATGGGTTATTGAACAACCTGAGGCTCAGATATCACGGGAACCGCGTAGATCGGGAAGGATCCGTCGACAGCCTGAGCGCTATGACGGAGTCTACATCATTGATCATGATGAACCCCTCACTTATGCGGATGCGGTCAGTGGACCGGAGTCAGGTAGATGGCTTGAAGCTATGCGAGCCGAGATGGACTCCATGTCAGATAATCAAGTCTGGGATTTGGTTGATCCGCCTTCGGGAGTAATCCCTATAGGCTGTAAATGGATCTTCAAGAAGAAGATTGACATGGATGGTAACGTAGTTACCTATAAAGGCAGGTTAGTTGCGAAAGGTTTCAAACAAATCTACGGGATAGATTATGATGAAACTTTCTCTCCTGTAGCCATGTTCAAGTCTATTCGGATTATTCTTGCGATAGCAGCATATTACGATTATGAGATCTGGCAGATGGATGTGAAGACCGCTTTCCTTAATGGAAAACTGGATGAGGATGTGTATATGACACAACCTGAAGGTTTCACTAATCCATCAGATCGTCATAAAATATGCAAGTTAAAGAAGTCCATTTATGGACTTAAACAAGCATCTAGAAGCTGGAATATTCGTTTTGATGAATCAATCTGTGAATTTGGTTTCATCAAGAATGAAGATGACCCGTGTGTATATAAGAGGTTTAGTGGGAGCGTGATTACTTTCCTAGTCCTCTACGTCGATGATATCTTAATCATTGGAAACGATATTCCTGAACTCTATGCTGTTAAAGCATGGTTAAGAAAATGTTTCCAGATGAAAGATCTAGGAGAAGCAGCCTATGTATTAGGTGTGAAGATCTACAGAGATAGATCTAAGAGGCTTCTCGGGCTGTGCCAAAGTACTTACATCGATAAAGTCCTGGAGAGATTTCATTTAGAGAATTCTAAAAGAGGATATCTTCCAGTCAGACATGGTCTGAATCTTTCAAAGAGTCAGTGTCCACTAACACAGACTGAGAAAGATGAAATGGACAATACGCCTTATGCTTCGGCTATTGGGTCCATTATATATGCGATGTTATGTACTTGCCCAGACGTAGCTTACGGGTTAAGCGTGACCAGTCGATTCCAAAGTAATCCAGGTCAGGCGCACTGGATTGCAGTCAAGAACATTTTGAAATATCTTCGGAGGACCAAAGATATGTTCTTGATATATGGAGGTCAGGAAGAACTCAGTATTGAAGGATATACTGACGCTTCGTTCCAATCTGACCAGGATGATTTCCGATCGCAATCAGGCTATATTTTTAGCTTGAATGGTGGAGCAGTGGTGTGGAAAAGTTTCAAACAGTCTATCGTTCCTGATTCCACAACAGAAGCCGAGTATGTTGCAGCCTCGGAAGCATCTAAGGAGGCAGTATGGATACGCAAGTTCGTTCAGGAACTTGGTGTTGTTCCTTCGAGTGCAGATCCTTTGGTTATCTTCTGTGATAACACTGGAGCAATCGCACAAGCAAAGGAACCACGGTCGCACCAGAAGTCCAAGCACATACAGAGACGGTTTCACTTGATCCGGGAGATCATTGATTGTGGTGAGATCAAAATCTGCAAGGTTCATACAGATGACAATCTGGCTGACCCGCTTACCAAGCCTCTGGCACAGCAGAAGCATGAGAAGCACTGTAATAATATGGGTTTGAGATTTCTCAACCATTAGATTAAGTGCAAGTGGGAGATTGTTGGGGTATGCCCTTAAGGCTAATGTTTGAGGCCTTGGGATTTTTTCAGTATCATGTATAAACTCTTATGTTTATAAAGGCAATGGTTGTTATTCAGTTTGTTACATTGTCTGCTGCAATAAGTGTGCTTCTGAATAATGTCTCAATGCTGTTCAGCTTGGCTGACATGCTGTAATGTCCTTAGTCGAGATATCTTGGTGAACATGAGACAGCCTTGATATGATTGAGACTAATATGTGTTCTAATCTTATAGGATGCTTCGAGCATGGAATAAGATGTAGACTCATGGGTACATTGGATGTACTGGACAGACCCTACTAGGATATTCAATTGCTTGTCACAATGTGAATAATCCTTGTTTGCAACAAGTGGCACATGTCCTCTGACTTGAGATCACTTGTGTTTCTAAAATGATGATTGTCATTGTTTTGAGGTAGTTCAATATCATTTGAAACATAATGGTTATAGACTATCTTGGATAATGATCATGAATCAGGTTAGGACACTAGTGATAGATATAGGATTGCCGTCTCCTTGATTGGAGTGTGATGTTCTAAAGGGGCCCCCCTGGATGAAGGTTCCCTTAGACAAGGGGCGAAACCCTAGATAGGCGCATGTTATATTTTTAAGCAGCGGAAAGGGGGTTTCTAGGGATCTGTTCAATGCATGTAATATAATCAACTTATATCGATTGTATATAAGAGATAGAACCATACCAATGCCATTTGTTGGATGGCGTCTAGGAAGAAGAAAGTGAAATCGCTTTCCTCCAAACGGTTCGCACACAAGAAGATCTATGCGCTTACTCCCTTCGGTACACCTTGTGCTAGCAAAGTTCCTTGGTGTCTTTGTTCGTGTGAGAAGGGAAGAAGAAGATCTTGCTTGCACAGTCCTCGACTCTCCAAAGCGTGAAGCGAAAAAACCACAAGAGGAGGCGACAGGAATAGAAGTGAGGCGACAAGAGATGCGCACTACCCAAAACATGGAGGAGTGGTTGCTAAAAATAGCCAACCTTACTCTTTCATGCGATCATGTGTTCATGCGCTCATGAACCAATCGCATTTTCCTCTCCTCTCTTTGAACCAAGCGCTCATATCATGAGCCGGTTCAACTAGGTCTGGTTCATAGACCAATTAACCCAAGCAATTAGTCCAGATCACATTAAACCCAAAGGCTCTTGATCTGACTGTTGATCTCTTGATGCTCCTGATCTCACTGATCTAGCATCCATTCTCTCGATCGAAGCTTACCGATCTCAAGCCCCAATCAATCAAACATGATTAGACCAGATCTCACTCACAATTAGAGATTAAATCCCTTTAAACTGAACCCAAATAATTCAGTCCACACGATCTGACTTAAGTAAGCCATATCATCAAATTGTGCGACCCTAAGGGTTTCCTTTAAATGTCGGTAACGATAACTTACGTTATCACGATCAGTGAGGGGTATCTAGCAATTCATCACTGTCTCCCGATATAAAGGAAAGAGTCTTCCAAGACTACACCCAAACCACAGCACAAGTGTGAACCCAAATCACCAGGCATGCATAATTCCTTTGCCACTAGATGTTCTTATTGGACAAGCGTGTCAAGCTTGTAGCTCCAATATGATGAGCATGATTAGATCAGATGAACATAGTCATCTGGGTATGGCCATACACTTTCTCAATCATCTCATCCAGGGGGGCCCCTTTAGAACATCACACTCCTTAAACAAGGAGACGGCAATCCTATGTCTATCACTAGTGCCCTAACCTGACTCAAGCTCACCATCCAAGATAGTCTATAACCATTATGTTTCAAATGATATTGAACTACCTCAAAACAATGACAATCATCATTTAGAAACACAAGCGATCTCAAGTCAGAGGAAATGTGCCACTTGTCGCATTCAAGGATTATTCACATTGTGACAGACAATTGAATATCCTAGTAGGGTCTGTCCAGTACATCCAATGTACCCATGAGTCTACATCTTATTCCATGCTCGAAGCATCCTATAAGATTAGAACACATATTAGTCTTAACCATATCAAGGCTGTCTCAAGTTCACCAAGATATCTCGACTAAGGACTTTATAACATGTCAGCCCAGCTGAACAGCTTTGAGACATTATTCAGAAGTACATTTATTGCAGCAGACAATGTAAGAAACTGAATAACAACCATGCCTTTATAAACATAAAAGTTTATTACATGATACTGATACAATCCCAAGGCCTCAAACATTAGCCTTAAGGGCATACCCCCAACAATCTCCCACTTGCACTTAATCTAATGGTTGAGAAATCTCAAACCCATATTATTACAGTGCTTCTCATGCTTCTGCTGCGCCAGAGGCTTAGTAAGCGGGTCTGCCAGATTGTCATCTGTATGAACCTTGCAAACTTTGATCTCGCCACGATCTATGATCTCCCGGATCAAGTGAAACCGTCTCTGTATGTGCTTGGACTTCTAGTGCGATCGTGGTTCCTTTGCTTGTGCGATTGCTCCAGTGTTATCACAGAAGATAACCAAAGGATCTGCACTCGAAGGAACAACACCAAGTTCTCTCACGAACTTACGAATCCACACTGCCTCCTTGGATGCTTCCGAGGCTGCAACATACTCGGCTTCTGTTGTGGAATCAGCAATAGTTGACTATTTGAAACTCTTCCACACCACTGCTCCTCCATTCAAGCTAAAAACATAGCCTGATTGCGATCGGAAATCATCCTAGTCAGACTGGAACGAAGCGTCAGTATATCCTTCAATACTGAGTTCTTCCTGACCACCATATATCAAGAACATATCTTTGGTCCTCCGCAGATATTTTAAAATGTTCTTGACTACAATCCAGTGCGCCATACCTGGATTACTTTGGAACCGACTGGTCACGCTTAACCCGTAAGCAACGTCTGGGCGAGTACACAACATCGCATACATAATGGACCCAATAGCCGAAGCATAAGGCGTATTGTCCATTTCATCTTTCTCAGTCTGTGTTTGTGGACACTGACTCTTCGAAAGATTCAGACCATGTTTGACTGGAAGATATCCTCTTTTAGAATTCTCTAAATGAAATCTCTCCAGGACTTTATCGATGTAAGTACTCTGGCACAGCCCGAGAAGCCTCTTAGATCTATCCCTGTAGATCTTCACACCTAATACATAGGCTGCTTCTCCTAGATCTTTCATCTGGAAACATTTCCTTAACCATGCCTTAACCGCATGCATTTCAGGAATGTCATTTCCAATTATCAAGATATCATCGATGTAGAGGACTAGGAATGTAATCACGCTCCCACTAAACCTCTTATATACACACGGGTCATCCTCGTTCTTGATGAAACCAAATTCACTGATTGATTCAGCAAAACGAATATTCCAGCTTCTCGATGCTTGTTTAAGTCCATAAATAGACTTCTTTAATTTGCATATCTTATGACGATCTGATGGATTAGTGAAACCTTCTGGTTGTGTCATATACACATCCTCATCCAGATTTCCATTCAGGAAAGCTGTTTTCACATCCATTTGCCAGATCTCATAATCATAATATGCAGCTATCGCAAAAAGAATCCGAATAGACTTAAACATAGCTACAGGTGAGAAAGTTTCATCATAATCTATCCCGTAGATTTGTTTGAAACCTTTCGCAACTAGCCTGCCTTTATAGGTAACCACGTTACCATCCATGTCAATCTTCTTCTTGAAGATCCATTTACAGCCTATAGGGATAACTCCCGGAGGCGGATCAACCAAATCCCAGACTTGGTTATCTGACATGGAGTCCATCTCGGCGCGCATAGCTTCAAGCCATCTCGCTGACTCCGGTCCACTGACCGCATCCGCATAAGTGAGGGGTTCATCATTATCAATGATGTAGACTCCGTCATAGCGCTCAGGCTGTCGACGAATCCTTCCCGATCTTCGCGGTTCCCGTGATATCTGAGCCTCAGGTTGTTCATTAACCTGATCCACCGGCTCAGGCTCATCCAACTGTGCTTGACTACTTTGTCCTTCCTCTGGAATCTCATCCAGCTTTATTTCTCTCCCACTGGCCTCTTGCAGAAGATACTCCTTCTCAATAAATATGGCCGTCCGAGCAACAAATACCTTGTTCTCTTTGGGATCGTAGAAATAATAACCCTTAGTTTCCTTAGGGTAACCGACAAAGATACATTTCTCAGATCTGCTCTCTAGTTTCCCAGAGGCGAGCTTTTTGACATAAGCCTCGCAGCCCCAGATCCTGATAAATGTCAAGCTCGGCTGTTTCCCATACCATAACTCATATGGAGTTTTTGAAACTGCCTTGGATGGCACTCGGTTTAGTACCTTTGCAGCTGTTTCCAGTGCAAAACCCCAAAAGGAATATGGAAGAGTAGCCTGACTCATCATAGAACGAACCATATCAAGTAACGTTCTATTTCTCCTCTCGGACACACCATTCCATTGCGGTGTTCCTGGCGGAGTGAGCTGTGAGATAATCCCACACTCCTTTAGATAGTCAGTAAACGCATGACTCAAGTATTCTCCACCTCGATCAGAACGAAGTGCCTTGATATTTTGGCCTAGCTGATTTTGTACTTCATTCTTGAACTCTTTGAACTTGTCAAAAGATTCACTTTTATGTCTCATCAGATAGACATACCCATACCTACTGAAATCATCAGTAAAGGTAATGATGTACTGATAGCCACCTCTGGCATGTTTACTAAATGGCCCACACACATCACTATGTATAAGGTCAAGTAAACCTGAAGCCCTTTGACCTTTATTAGGAAAAGGTGACTTCGTCATTTTACCCATTAAACAAGCTTTGCATGTATCAATCTCCTCATAGGAGAATGATCCCAGCAGTCCATGATCATGCAACCGCTTAATGCGCTTCTTGTTAATATGGCCTAAACGACTTTGCCATAGCAAGGTGCTGTCATCAGCATACTTGGCTTTCTTAATATCAATATTGTGTATAGAACATTCCATGTCTAACATGAATAACCCATTGTTAATTGAACCAGTAGCATAAACTATATTATCAAGAGAAAGAACACACTTTGAAATATTGCATTCAAAGGAAAATCCCTTCCTGACAAGAGCAGGAATGGAGATAATATTTTTAGTAATGCTGGGAACAAAGTAACAATTGTTCAGTTCTAATACAAGCCCAGATGGCAAAGAGATGAAATAGTCTCCTACAGCAACAGCAGCAACCCGTGCCCCGTTTCCAACGCGTAGGTCCACCTCATGCTGTCCCACCTGCCTTCTTCTCTTGAGTTCCTGTACATTTGAACAAATGTGAACTCCACATGCAGTGTCCAACACCCATGATACAGAAGAAGAAGAAACCATGACTTCCGTCACGTATATACCTGAGCCAGAAGCGATGCTTCCCCTCTTATCTCCTTGGAGCGCTTTACAGTCCTTTTTCCAGTGATCCAGCTGGCCACAGTGGAAACATCTGTATTCCTTTGACCGCTTGACTTTTTGCTTCAGAGCCTTGCTGTAACTCTTGACAGGGGCCTTGCCCTTCTTCCCCTTCTTCTTGTTCCTAGAAGGAACCATTAAGACAGAGGTCGAAGGCTTTCCCTTCAGAGTCTCCTCAGTAGTCAAGAGCATATTCAGCAGCTCTGTCGGAGTACAGTGGATTTTGTTCATATTAAAGTTAATAATGAACGCATCGAAAGAGGGTGGGAGAGACTGCAGAATGATGTCTACAGCAAGCTCCTGATTGATGGTATGCCCCAGTTTCTCTAGAGCCTCCTTGTGCCCAATCATCTTGAGCACGTGAGCTCCCACTGGGCTCCCATCAGCCAGTTTGCTCTGAAAGAACAGCTTTGTCAGATTATAGCGTTCTGTCCTCGCCTGTGCAGCATACAGCATCTTGAGGTTTGCTATCATGTCTATAGCAGACATATCCTCATGCTGACGCTGCAGCGGTGGCGTCATAGACGCTAGCATCAGGCAAGCGACATCAATGCTATCATTGACGTGCTTTTCATAAGCTTCCCGAACCACCCTTGCGGCGTTCGGAGCGGGCTGAGGCGGTATCGCCGTCTCGAGGACATACAGTTTCCTCTCTGCCTTAAGAACAATCTTAAGGTGTCCGAACCAGTCTGAGAAGTTCGGCCCAGCAAACTTCTCCCTTTCCAGTAGGGATCGCACATTGAAGCTCATGGTGTTCGTTGCTGCAGGTATCTACAACAATGCAAGAACAGCAAGGTCAGTATCAATGTTAAGAATCAATCAGGACTTAAGAAAGATTCCTTTTTCTCACTATTTTATCTGGCTGAAAAATCCAGCAAAACAGCCCGAAAGAGTAGTACTCTTTTAGTGAGATGGGATCCAGATTTCATACTTGGTCTCCGCGTCCCGCTCAGGCGAGATAAGATGCACAGAGAGTACAAGCACTAATCTCTGGTAGGTAGTCCCTGCCAATCGCCAACCCGTGCGATTCCCCTTCATCTGGGCAATCCAGCAGACTGTGCCAACTGAGTTGGTACAACACAATCTCTGACCCCACAGATGGCTGCCTCCATGCGCTACCATATGCGCCACATATGTAGCCTACATGGTCAAGCTGACCCGACCTACTCCCTGGACCACCACGTGCTATGCTGAGCAACGAGAAGCGATAAATCCCTTCTCTGTAACACGCAGGTGTAATCCCGCACCGTCTGAAGATAGATGGACGTGCCCACTGAGTGGGTACAACACGGCTCCAACGATAATCAGAACAGTGAGGTTTCGCGTTAGAAGGCATACGAGCTTGATATTTTAGCGTTGGATTTTAACGGTCTTTTATCTTCTTCACTATCATGCAATTCCTATGGTGATAGCAGAAGATAAATAAATCATGCTGTTCTACTTATTTAAACAATAAAAGAAAGCATGGATCTTATGTGGTAAAAGCCCATAGCCTAAGTAAGACCTTAATTAACTTAAGTCTTCACTTGCTTTTCTTCATGGGTCTTTTGCTACTCATCTGGCCCAACCCAGGGCCCAAGCGCCATCTGCAGCTCAGGTGCGCCTACCAGGGAAAATGCGCCTGGTCCCAGAGTCGAACCCTGGACCTCCCACCTGGTCAAGCCTCTGCTGCAAGCGCCTCTGCCAAGTGTGCTCTGTGCTCTTGTCTGATTAATTTACAAATTAATCTATCTAGACAAGCTTGATACGCAGGTCAATTACACTTTATAAATTAAATACAATGTGATACGCAGATCACAATAATTAATTTACAACTATAAATTCCAGGCACGCAGGCCCCAGCACAGCACACATTAAATATGGGCAGCCCACATAAGAATAAATAAACAAACATAGGCATCAATCAACATGTGATCCAATCATGAAAATTAAATTTTGAAAAACCCCATAGGCATCAATTTTAATTTCCTTATTTGCCCTGCAACCTTACAACGGTCCATTACTAGGGATCCACTCATCCAACCTATTCAGATCCACTGCCCTTGCATGCACCAAGTCCTAACTGACTTGAGTCGACCAAAGGTCAACCATGCATGCGCCAGGGCCGAACAACCCTCATGAGTTCTGGCAAGCGGGTGTGACCCCGGGCCTAACTCATGTGTGTTCACTAGTCGTCTCAATCAGACATCGCTACACGCCTGTCTGCAGTCGACCTATAGCCATCTCGTGCTTGCGCACAGATGCTATCTGGTCGACCCATCAAGGCTGTCAGATAGTCTGATCAGACTGTTTGGATCTAAACTAGGGGATGACTTCAACCCTAATAACCCGTCTAAGGGTTTATAGCAGGCGCCTCTTAGATCTAATGAGCGTCGCACAAGTTTTTTTTTTTTTTGTTTTGAAAACATAATGAAACAAGCGCCAAGAACATGCGCCAACATAAAAATGTAACATGAAATATTTGTCGCATGAAACATCTAATATGCGCATGTTATAGATCTAAGCATAATCATACTTTCGCATATATGGATCACAAAGTCTTAAGCAATCATAGAAACATGCAAACAACCGGCTCTGATACCAATTGAGGGTTCCCTTAGACAAGGGGCGAAACCCTAGATAGGCGCATGTTATATTTTTAAGCAGCGGAAAGGGGGTTTTTAGGGATCTGTTCAATGCATGTAATATAATCAACTTATATCAATTGTATATAAGAGATAGAACCATACCAATGCCATTTGTTGGATGGCGTCTAGGAAGAAGAAAGTGAAATCGCTTTCCTCCAAACGGTTCGCACACAAGAAGATCTATGCGCTTACTCCCTTCGGTACACCTTGTGCTAGCAAAGTTCCTTGGTGTCTTTGTTCGTGTGAGAAGGGAAGAAGAAGATCTTGCTTGCACAGTCCTCGACTCTCCAAAGCGTGAAGCGAAAAAACCACAAGAGGAGGCAACGGGAATAGAAGTGAGGCGACAAGAGATGCGCACTACCCAAAACATGGAGGCGTGGTTGCTAAAAATAGCCAACCTTACTCTTTCATGCGATCATGTGTTCATGCGCTCATGAACCAATCGCATTTTCCTCTCCTCTCTTTGAACCAAGCGCTCATATCATGAGCCGGTTCAACTAGGTCTGGTTCATAGACCAATTAACCCAAGCAATTAGTCCAGATCACATTAAACCCAAAGGCTCTTGATCTGACCGTTGATCTCTTGATGCTCCTGATCTCACTGATCTAGCATCCATTCTCTCGATCGAAGCTTACCGATCTCAAGCCCCAATCAATCAAACATGATTAGACCAGATCTCACTCACAATCAAAGATTAAATCCCTTTAAACTGAACCCAAATAATTCAGTCCACACGATCTGACTTAAGTAAGCCATATCATCAAATTGTGCGACCCTAAGGGTTTACTTTAAATGTCGGTAACGATAACTTACGTTATCACGATCAGTGAGGGGTATCTAGCAACACATCACTGTCTCCCGATATAAAGGAAAGAGTCTTCCAAGACTACACCCAAACCACAGCACAAGTGTGAACCCAAATCACCAGGCATGCATAATTCCTTTGCCACTGGATGTTCTTATTGGACAAGCGTGTCAAGCTTGTAGCTCCAATATGATGAGCATGATTAGATCAGATGAACATAGTCATCTGGGTATGGCCATACACTTTCTCAATCATCTCATCCAGGGGGGCCCCTTTAGAACATCACACTCCTTAAACAAGGAGACGGCAATCCTATGTCTATCACTAGTGCCCTAACCTGACTCAAGCTCACCATCCAAGATAGTCTATAACCATTATGTTTCAAATGATATTGAACTACCTCAAAACAATGACAATCATCATTTAGAAACACAAGCGATCTCAAGTCAGAGGAAATGTGCCACTTGTCGCATTCAAGGATTATTCACATTGTGACAGACAATTGAATATCCTAGTAGGGTCTGTCCAGTACATCCAATGTACCCATGAGTCTACATCTTATTCCATGCTCGAAGCATCCTATAAGATTAGAACACATATTAGTCTTAACCATATCAAGGCTGTCTCAAGTTCACCAAGATATCTCGACTAAGGACTTTATAACATGTCAGCCCAGCTGAACAGCTTTGAGACATTATTCAGAAGTACATTTATTGCAGCAGACAATGTAAGAAACTGAATAACAACCATGCCTTTATAAACATAAAAGTTTATTACATGATACTGATACAATCCCAAGGCCTCAAACATTAGCCTTAAGGGCATACCCCCAACACTGGATGAGATGATTGAGAAAGTGTATGGCCATACCCAGATGACTATGTTCATCTGATCTAATCATGTTCATCATATTGGAGCTACAGGCTTGACACGCTTGTCCAATAAGAACATCCAGTGGCAAAGGAAACATGTATGCCTCGTGAAGTGGATTCACACTTGTGCTGTGGTTTGGGTGTAGTCTTGGAAGACTCTTTCCTTTATATCGGGAGACAGTGATGTGTTGCTAGATACCCCTCACTGATTGTGATAACGTAAGTTATCGTTACCGACATTTAAAGGAAACCCTTAGGGTCGCACAATTTGATGATATGGCTTACTTAAGTCAGATCGTGTGGACTGAATTGTTTCGGTTCAGTTTAAAGGGATTTAAACTCTGATTGTAAGTGAGATCTGGTCTGATCATGTTTGATTGATTAGGGCTTGAGATCGGTAAGCTTCGATCGAGAGAAGTGATGCTAGATCGGTGAGATCAAAAGCATTGAGAGATCAACGGTTAGATCTTGAACCTTTTTGGTTCAATGAGATCTAGACCATTGCTTGGGCTGGTTTGGTTTGACCATTGAACCATATACATGTGAACCGGCTCATGTGTGAGCGCATGGTTCATATGGAGTGGGATAAGCGTTTGGTTCACTTGAAGTGAACGCATAACGCATGAACGTTTTCGTTTGCTATTTTTGGAAGTTCCAAAATAGAAACGCCTCCACGTTCGGTTGGCTTCACGCTCCATTCAACCCTTTGCTCCTTGCTCTCGACGACACTCTCGTGTGGAGAAAAAGACGACTTGGAGAAAGTTCGGCCAAGCAAGAGAGTTCATCTCTCATTTCCTTTTATTCGATCAAGATACCTTGGTGCCTTGCTAGCACAAGAAGCAACAAGGGAGTAGGCAACATCTCATTGTGTGCGCATCTTTTGGAGGAGATCAGATTTGTTCTCTTCTTCCAAGCCGACATCTACACAATGGCTATGGTATGATCTATACGAGTTGTTTAACAAGTTAATCATATGTCTATGCAAACGATTCTAAGAAACCCTTGCTTCCGCTAGAAAAATTTATGCGCCTCCTATTTGGGTTTCGCCCCCCCCCCCCCTTTAGATTAGGGGACTTGCACAATGCATCTCCTGTCACTTGTGAGGATAACTTATGACACCAAGTCCTTGCCTCATAGTGGGTCGGTCCAGTATATACACCACTGATATATCCATATGTCTGTGCTAGCACCTCGTGCCTTGCCAGCCCATATACTAGTGTCACAAGTACCAAAGATGTCCCATACCAATAAAAGGTACATTGATTGGGGACAAGAGTTTCTGGACAGATCCAATCTGTCTCCAGGGACATTATCATATAAGTACATAATCGCAGATATAGACAAACATTGATAATGACAATGCCAGAATGATATATAAATATTAGTGTCAAGTTCTACAAAGATAGACCAAAACTAGGTCTCAGGGCATACACTCCAACATAAATCACCACAAGCAATGAGTGGCACCTAGCAGTACATCATTCCTACCAAAGTCATCTGAATAAATGTCACCATCGACAACCACTAAAACTGCGATAAAGTGCAAGTACAGCTTTGTCCTTTTGCCAACTGATGTCCAGATTGGGCAAACGTGTCACACTTGTTAATCACAATATTATGGCATGACTAAATCAGGTTCTCACATAGGTATGGCCATACACTTTCAGTCATCGATAGAAGGGCGCCATGGACAATCAAGCTTCCCCGCATGGAAGCCGCAAATCCTCTATTGGCACTTTGAATCCCTCATATAGCTCATGATACAGCCAATGACAACCGTTTTGACTTCCCTTTTACGGTGAAGTGTTAGGTTGTATCAAAGTGCGTCACACACTATATAGTGATACCAATGCCCTCAAGTCTAGGACAAGCGTAACTCTGCCACTGTGATATTCATCTCGTGTCACCGAGATGAATCCTCACGGTGGGTCGATCCAGTATATCTACATTGATATACCTATATGCTGCGTTAGCAACCCGTTCTCAACCAGCGCATATACTAGTCTCAAGTGAATCATAGCTATCCCATATCCATTATGATTCTTGACCAGGAATAAACATAGAGACAAGATAAAATCTATCTCTTAGGGACATTGTATATGCAAATACACATGTGCGCAGATGTACAAATTTGCATAACAACGACAATGCCAGGATAACTAATCTATCAAATTGATGTGATACACATATCCCAATGGACCATCCTGAGGTCCTAGGGCATAAACACTAACATGAGCTTGCTAGCTTTATTCGAGAGCTTCCAGGCGTTTGTCTAGGGCAGCCTCAGGCGCCACTTGTATCTACGTTGTTTGTGGTCTCTACCTCCATCAATTCTCCCCGGGTGAAAAAAATTCTTCCCCGAAGAATTGTTCTTGTGATAGTGGAGAAGTTCTAGAGAGGCAAGAGTCAAAGTCCATAGTCCAAGTTGCTAGTCAGGGATACCTGCATTGAATTTCCTTTCTCGACCATAGTCATTAGTGAGTTTACAATAAGGAATTATAGCATTTAAGTGGCATTGAATAATGAAATCAATATATTCAACTTCATTAAGTGTAAAGAGCAAGGAATGGTTGAGTTCATATGTTTTGTTAATCCCAATGGTGGCTTAAGGGTGTGCGTAGAAGGACCTAGGAGACAAGATTCATGCATCATAGGGTCCTAGGAGAAATTTTCTAAGACTAGGGAATTTCGTAAGGGTTGAGGCTTAGGATCTAAGTCAAGCTCAAAAGGCTCCAAGAGTTCCTTAGACTCAGGTTTGATCAAATTATGTATTAGAGTGGATGGAATTAGATATGGCTCATAAAACATCAAACTTAAAGATGGGCTTTCTAAGCAAGGTTCATAGTATACTAAGCTTGAGGTTGGATTTTTCTATGCTGGGTTCATCTATTGGGTTTAGGTCTATCTCAGGTTCTCTTTGGGGATTGGGAAGACCTATGGTTGTAGGTTCTCTAATAGTAGTGCTAATCTCAAGTTGAGATCCTATGGGTATCGGCCCTAAAATTGATGGTAAAGCAATTGGTTCTACCTCAAGGTTTGGCTCTTCATGACTTTCTTCTTGAAGTTCAATGGTTTCATCAAGGTATGGGTTTGGCCCTAAATTAGGCTCTAAGGTTTGCTTGAGCTTTAAAGGGGTTGAACTCTCATCTTCTCTTTGCAAGGACTTCTCCATAAGTCTCTTTATCTCTTGCTTAATCTCTTCAATTTGTTCATGTTTCTCCTTACAAAGGCTATGTGTTGGCTTTTCATCTTTAGGGTAGACTATGTGTTCCAAACCTTTATGAATAAACTATAACACCAAGGTTTACTAAAATAATATCCTTGAAAATCTTGCATAAATTATTTGCCTAATAAAATGTCAAAGCCTTCTAAACTCATCATATCACACCAAATTTTAGTTTTGATATTGTTTAACTGTTTGGGAACTAAGCATTGGAAATCAACTACAAATAGAGTCAAATCATCCCAAGTTGTCATGTAAGGGTTAACATGTATCTCTATGGTGAGGCCAAATTGTTCAAGGGCATCAATAGAAATAACATTAAACTTCACAAAATGATCAAAAACAGTTTTACTATGATGGCCATTGCACAAGGTGTAAGTTGTGAAGCAACTAGGCCTATGAGTGATTATCTTATAACCCCTATCAATTATGAGTTATCTTTTAGCAATTAAATCCCTTTGATAAAAGTGACGCACCATGATGTGTTATGAGATGTATGGGGTGCAATTAGGGTGTAAGCATGTGTTTTTTTTTTCTAGCAAATAATGGAAACTAAATAATAAGAACAACTAAACATGAAAGCGTGTAAATTTTTTTTTAGTGCAAACAAACTTGAACTAGCAAATAACTTAAAATATGCAAACTAAATACAAAGAATCCTGAAAGCATGTTTTTTTTTTGTTTTCAATTGTAAGTAAATAGCAAATACTTAACTAACATGCAAAAAGCAAGGAAATCAACAAAACATAAAAAGAAAACAAATAATTTTTTTATTTTTTATGGAAAAAGTGAAGCAAGGATCGTGTGGGCAGCCAAGAGTTGACCACTTGCTTGCTCTGAAACCAAGCTTATGCAGGACGGAAGCACGTGATTTATTCTATTGATTAAAAATTTCAATTATTTATTTATTTATTTATTTTTTATTTTTAGACAAAAATAGATTCATGCAAGCAGACAGAATTCCAAGATTGCAGAAAATTATCATTTACCAAATGTAGCAATATCGGAGAGTGCGTTTCAATCATCCAATATTCAAACTAAATGAACCACATTGTAGAACTAAATTAGTTCTTTGCATGCATATCAAAATGGAGAGTAGATTCCTATTCGAGCATGTAGATTCTCTGCAACAAAAAATTGTAATCAGTTTACTAGATCAAAGAGTAGCATAATTTCAGTCCAATAAGTCCAGAATTTTATCAGTCATCAAAACTTGACAAGTCTTGTAGGTTGATCCCTTGTAACTTGAGTCGGATCAACTTCTCTGGCTATTAGACAAAGTTTAGTACATCCGTTTTGTGCCATAGTTCATGATTTGTAGTGCACCAAATTCTTAAAGTACCTGCAAGAAAGACACTAATCAGATTAGTACATAAAACAAATGCAGGTGTTAATCAGATATCAAAAGTTCTTATGTTTCTGAGTTCGATCCATTGTCGCCTGAGTTGAATAGACGAATTCAGCTTCTAGATCAAGATTTGGTCTTTCTGAGAGATCCAATTTTGGTGGTGCAGGCTTGTCCAAGCATGTTAAAATCCTGTGATAAAAAGCCTAATCAGATTAGATTTTTGACCAAAACAGAATGCAGCACGTAGAGAGATCTAGAAACAGGGGGAAGTTGCATCAAGAGCAGGGATCGTCGGCATTCGTCCAGTGGTGCACGATCGCTGGACCTATTACGAGTGGAGGTCCTTATGATGACGGCGAAGAGGTGGCCAGAGTTTGGAGACAGGCGGTGGCTGGTCCGAGGAGAACGGTGCTGAATAGCGGATCTTGGGTGGAAACTGGGCAGAAACAGGGGTTTTGGTCGGTCGTTTGTTGTGCCCGCAAGTGCACTAATGACACTGAAATTTATAGTAAATTTTATGTCATTTTATATATCTTTTTGGGTCATATTATTACTACTTTGCTTATTTTTATGCCTTTTTTTATCAAATATTGCAGAATCTACTTCTATTTTGGTTTCTCTTGATTTTTAGGTAAAAAGTGCAATATTTTGATGGTTTTTGAAAGATTTGAGCACACCAATGGATTCCAGACGTTGAAATGAAGTCACCTATAAAATTTCAGAAGAATCAAAGCTTCAGAGCAAATTACGGCACCCCCATTATAGAATTTACGGTACTGTAATATAACTGCACTCGCAGATCAAAATTATGGTACTGCCGTAATTCCATGAGGTGCCATAATTTGGAGTTTTTCCGGCCAGAGATTTCAAGACGATTACGGTACTACCGTGACGAAATTTACGGTACCGTACTTCGAGTCAATTTTCCACCCGAAGGATTGTTAACATTATGGCACAGCCGTAAAGAACGTCACGGTACCATAATTTTGGAATATTTCAACCCGAGAACTTGCTGTCCAGATTACGACACTGCCATAAACTTCATTACGGCGGTAATTACAACGCAGCTCGCGATTTTCCCAGTTAACTCCGAAGTCCGAATCTTGCGCGGACCATATCTTTTGATCCAGACCTCCAAATTAAGATCGGAAAGATTCTACAAACTGGTTTTAAAGAGGAAAATACACACGAAGTGAAGGCACCAATTTTTATCTAGAATTGAGAGAGCAATCAACAGAGAGGTGCTTAGGGTTTGGCCACGCGCCGAGAGGTGTAGAGGACACCTTAGGACATGACTTTCACACAGAAGCTTTGCTTAGAGGAGGAGACAACAGCCCAGAAATTTCAGAGAAAAAGAAGATTAGACGGAGGAGAAATCAACACAACACCGAGCGCCGCCGGTGTTGCGCCCAGATTACGGCCGTAAACTTCTTTACGGCCGTACCGTAATATCTATTTTCTCCTTCCTTTCGATTTTCTTCAACATGGATTATTGTAATCTTCCCTCTATGCAAGCTTAAACATCTTTGGGACTTGGGGTATAATCTCCTTTGATTTCGTAATGATTAGATAACTTTTTACCTTCGTTAGAATAGTTTTATGATGATAATTTCACTTATGCGAATATTTGTACTTTGATTCTTCATAGATTGATGTTATTATTCATGTTTTAGAATTCTCACAATAAGGACCGAAAGGTGACTTGCTTGAGATTTTGGAACCCTAGAATTGCATGTTAGGAGCTTTTTGTAAGAGATTAAGTTAGTTCTTATTTTGTGATTTTAGTGATTTTATTGCCATGTTAGATAATTTGAATCTACGATTGATTTATTATGTCAAACGTGGATTTCTTGCACGAAAGTGAGGATCGGAACATTGGAGAACCATAAGTAAAACTTGTGTTGAGACTCGAATGCACAAAAGTGATCCTTGAGACTCCACTTGAGACAATCAACTTAGAATTCGGATGCACAAAAGTGATCTTTGAATTCTTTGATTGATGATTTACTTATCTTCAGTGTTGGGATAGATCTTGCGTGAAAGTGAGGATTGGTCCCTGCATGATTGTCTGCATGAAAGTAAGATGATCCCTTTATGAAGTAAATTAAGTCTTTATCATAATAAAATTAGTCTGATGACCTTTTATTTATGTCTAATCATTGAAATTAAGGTGGATGAAACCCTAGTCCCAGTTTATCTCTCTGATTATTTTCCTGTGTGTTTATCGATTATTCACTTACATCATATTCGATTTGTTTAGCTAGTAATAAAATAATTATTCGATACTTAACAATAAGGTCTCTGTGGGATCGATACTTTTCTTTAATACTTCGAGTATCCATGCACTTGTGGACACAACAAGTTTAGGGACAACAAGTTTTTGGAGCCGTGTCAGGGAGTGACAATAGCCCTGTATGCCAACACTTAGGTTTTGGCCGCGACACCTGAAATAAGTCTGCCTACTTGTATTTAAAAGTGTGTCCTTTCGGATCACAACAAGTTTTTGGCGCCGTTGCCGGGGACCTTAGTTTTGTTAATATCAAAATAGTTGTTTGTATTGCTATACTAAGTTTTATTTATTTTAGATTTAACTTTGTTTTATGTTTTTGCATGTTTTGGATTTTCACAAGTTGTGATAGAGCTTGTATTTCTAAAGTTTGTGAATTTACTTGTGTTTTATATTTTTTGGTTTTTTATATATATTCTGAAAAAAAAATATAATAATTTGATTGATTGGTGTTGGATTATCTTTCTGTTCTTGATATATTTGAAGATATGACTTTTAATCACAACTCGTGGGCAGCTAAAAGAGGTGAGGTATATATGCCACAAGGAAGGTATGAAAATAATTCATTGTGCACACTTCAAGATAAGTTTAACTCTTCTAATAGATGTGATATTTGTGGTTGCTTTGATCATTATAGTTCTAATTGCCCAATTTTAAATTCTCCAAATTCTAATTTATCATGCTATCAAGATGATCATTATAATTCTAGATGGGAAAATCAAACTTCTTTTTATGAGGATTGCTCAAATCATATTTCTAGACCATATTTTGAGGATACTGAAAAATCTAGCTTAGAGGTAATGTTTGAAAAATTCATGTCAAGTCAAAATCAAATCATGACAAATCAAAGTAACAAAATTATTGATCTTAAGGGAATAATTGGTCAACTTGCTTCTAGGTAGATTCTTTGACTGCTAATTCTAAATTTTTAGAAAGCAAGTTAGCACAAAAAGCATGTTTATTTGAGTTTGATTTGGAAACTAAAGAAATTGATTTAGAAAATTCTCCCTCTGATTATGATTATTTTGAGATTGAGCCTTATGTGAACATTAATTCATCTCACTCTAATTTTGATGATTGTGAAATTGATTCATCTAATAGTTTATTTGTGGAAAAGGTTAATAAAATTGAAATTGAAAAACCCTCTTTTGATGAAATTGATTCTTTTGATGATATATTGTTTGTGGTTGAATCTGATGAGGGATATGAGGGGACTAATTTAGAGAATCCTTATTATGATTTTGTTGATAATTTTGAAATTGATAAATTGTTTGATTGTGAGCATGAGGAACTTGAAAAAGATTTAAACATTATGAATATTAATGTATCTCACTTTGATGTTTTGCCCATATCTACTGTTGACTCTTGTGATTTATTTGAAAATTTATGTTTCATTAAGGAACCTAATTTGAGAAATAAAAATTATTTTGATGATCCAATGCTTATATCTTTTGATTAAAGTCCTATGGCAATTGAAGATTTAAATTTGAAGAAAGGACTTATGATTTTACTCTCTGATAAATTTAGGAAAATCATTGAATATCCTTTGATTGAAGTTGAAAATTTTGATTTTGATTTCTACATATTTAAGAAAGCCATGTTGATTATGATTTATTTGAAATTCTGGGTATTTGGATTAGTGGCAAAACTTTTTGAACAGCGGAAAAGAAAGAAATTGCATGCTATTTACTTTGGAACTGATTCACCTGCTTCACCATGATATCTGATTTTTGGTAAAGCTAATGACCTAAAAATTAGCGCTTCTTAGGAGGCAACCCAAGCACTCTTGCTTAGCTTAGTTTATTTTATTTTAGTTTATTTTTAAATTTTTTTTTTGCAGGGGAAATAAAATTTTGTGCAAAATACGGCACTACCGTAATCAGTGTTACGGTGCGGTAATCCTAATCTGATTTCATCCGAGAGCTTTTAGCATATTACGGCAGTACCGTATTAGTTTTTATGGTACCATATTTTTTGGTATTTTTCATCCGAGACTTTTGTGTACATTACGGCACTGCTGTAAAGAACTTTACGCCCGTAATTCTAAATCTACAGTTTGCTTATCTGACTAGGTGTTTTCTCGTTGTGATTTTAAGAGACTGGTTTGAGAAAATTTTTGATCTTTGGCACCATTATGAAGTACTCATCTTTGTCTATCATCTGGATATTTTTGATGAATTTTAAAGTCCATGGATCACTCTAAAACACATAGCATCTTTTCGATTCTAATTAATTTCTGCATCAGTTTTTTTTTACTATTCTGATTAGCACTTTTGCTGCAGCTTTTTAAGATACTTTAATGACTTGAAACCCTAATTTTTCTCATGGAATATGAAGAACATGTGTCGTTCTACCTCGTGGATTAATTGGTTTCATGAAAATATTTTCTGATCATTCTATGACACATGGCAACTTTTCGAATTTGATTAACTTTTGTGCAGTTTTTGTAGTTTTGTAATCTGAGTAGCCTTCTTTCTGTAAATTCCTGATAGATTTTGATCATTTGATTTTCATACATCTGAAAAGAATGAGTTTCATTCTATTACATGGTTCAGTCCATTTTCCTTTTGGGTCATTAAATCTTATTTTTGGGTATAGCTACTTTTCTTAAAAAATTCACTGGCTGCACTGTTTGCTTTCTACCTGTTATAGCTTCTTTTGCCTCCAGATCCTGAAATCTTCAAGAGCAACTGTCTTCCACCTCTAGCTACCACTGCATCTGCCTCTGACATCACTGTTTCCAGCCGTAGACACTGGATTATACCAGCATCAAACTCTTCATTAGTGATTGATTTTTTTTATCTATGCAGCATTATTTCTGACACCCACCAGCCGACGATCTCACCTCCAGGACTGTAGTCTCTAGCAGGCCACTAGAGATTACTCACTCTACTATCGGCACCATCACGATAGCATCTGTTCCACCTCTGCCTCTCAGCCGCATTAGCTCTTTCCACCAGTACTCTTTAGACCATCAATGATATCCCTTATTCTTCTTTGAGAAAATTATTTCTATCATTATTATTTGTTAGTAAGAGACTATTTTTAGACTGAGCCTTATGTATCTTAATTTGTGCAGGAAAATCTTCAGAAGCACATTTTTGGTGTGAGCCTTATGTATTTTTGGTCAAAGCTTGATATATAGTTTTGTGAGTATCGTTTGCACTCTCTTGTATTCATGATTATTTCATATGGATGAATCTTTGATTTACTTTAGATGTATCACTCACTGAGTTTTCTATTCGATGTGGTCTCTTTAATCTATCATGTTTCACTTTTGATTATGATTGTTTGAGTTTCATGCTTCACAACTTTTGCATTGATTTTGACATATTTTGATGATTAAAAATTTTATGACATGAATCTATGTGATGAGAGATGGGTAGATTTTTATTATATATCATGATGAATGTTCGTGCATGCATGCCTATGAATGGAGATATACCTATTATGTTAAATTTATTTCTTCAATATATATCTACTTGTTGAAATTCTTCATTGATTGATGCATAAGGATTTTTGGGTAGATATATTGTTTGATGAATGCAATATAAGGGTGAAGCATCTTTCTTGAATAAAATGAGCATATGAGTGTAATTTTTGAATTGATGTCAATTGATTAACTTAGTTGATGTTTAATCATTTTATTATTTGTTGGGAAGAAAGAATCCAAAATCCACAAAAAAAAAAGTGAGAGACTCCCCTACTTGGCACTGTGCAAAATTGACAGTGGTACCTAAGACAAGGGTTGAAGTCTATAAAATATATTACAGACAAAAAAAAAGAACATGACTCCTCTACTTGGCACTGTATAAAATTGACAGTGGTACCAAAGATAAGAGTTGAGGTCCAAATAAAAAGTGTGTATCTATGTGGGTACATACCATCAAAAACACATAATAATAATAATAATAATGATAATAATAATAATAATGAGTGGAAAAAGATTTTAGATATCCTATTCCTGTAAACAAAAATTCGATAGATTTAAACTAAAACTTGGGTGAAATCATGAGATTGAAATTATTTTATTATGCGAGTTGCGAAGTTTTATTTGATCAAAGTTTTGGATCTTAAAGATTAAATTCAGAGGATGATGTATTTATCTGAAATTTTGTGCAAAAAGTTGATGGAATATTTCATGAGTGATTATATTTTATAAATTTATTTTTCATAAAAAGGCATATTTTCCATACTAGAGTTCTTTATTCTATTTATTTGCTTGAGGACAAGCAAAGTTTCAGCCTTATGTGTTTGATGACACCGAAATTTATAGTAAATTTCATACCATTTTATATATCTTTTTTTGTCATATTATTACTACTTTGCTTATTTTTATGCCTTTTTTTATCAAATATTGCAAAAATCTACTTCTATTTTGGTTTTTCATGATTTTCAGGTAAAAAGTGCTATATTTTGATGGATTTTGAAAGATTTGAGCATACCAATAGATTCCAGACGTTGAAACGAAGTCACCTGTAAAATTTCAGAAGAATCAGAGCTTTAGAGCAAATTACGGCACCCCCATTATAGAATTTACGGTACCGTAATTTGACTGCACTCCCAGATCAAAATTATGGTACTACCGTAATTCCCGTGAGGTGCCGTACTTTGGAGTTTTTCTGGCCAGAGATTTCAAGATGATAACGGTACTGCCGTGACAAAATTTACGGTATCGTAATTTGGGTCAATTTTCCACACGAAGGATTGTTGACAATACGGCACTACCGTAAAGAACTTCACGGTACCGTAATTTCAGAATATTTCAACACGAGAACTTGCTATCTAGATTACGGCACTACCGTAAACTTCATTACGGCCGTAATTACAACGCAGCTCGCGATTTTCCCGGTCAACTCCGAAGCCCGAATTTTGCGTGGACTATATCTTTTGATCCAGACCTCCAAATTAAGATCGGAAAGATGCTGCGGACTGGTATTAAAGAGGAGAAGAGACACGAATTGAAGGCACCAAATTTTATCTAGAATTGAGAGAGCAATCAACAGAGAGACACTTAGGATTTGGCCTCACGCCGAGAGGCGTAGAGGACACCTCAGGCCGCGATTTTCGGACAGAATCTTGGCTTGGAGGAGGAGACAATAGCCCAGAAGTTTCAGAGAAAAAAGAGATCAAACAGAGGAGAAATCAACACAAAACTGAGCGTCGCCGCTGTTGCACCCAGATTATGGCCGTAAACTTCTTTACAGCCGTACCGTAATTTCTATTTTCTCTTTCCTTTCGATTTTCTTCAACATGGATTATTGTAATCTTCCCTCTATGCAAGCTTAAACATCTTTGGGACTTGGGGTGTAATCCCCTTTGATTTCGTAATGATTAGATAACTTTTTACCTTCGTCAGAATAGTTTAATGATGATAATTTTACCTATGCGAATATTTGTACTTTGATTCTTCATAGATTGATGATATTATTCATGTTTTAGAATTCTCGCAATAAGGACCGAAAGGTGACTTGCTTGAGATTTTGGAACCCTAGAATTGCATGTTAGGAGCTTTATGTAGGAGATTAAGTTAGTTCTTATTTTGTGATTTTAGTGATTTTATTGTCATGTTAGATAATTTGAATATAGGATTGAGTTATTGCATCAAACGTGGAGATCTTGCACGAAAGTGAGGATTGGAACGTTGGAGTGTTGGGGTATGCCCTTAAGCCTAATGTTTGAGGCCTTGGGATTGTAACAGTATCATGTAATAAACGTTTATGTTTATAAAGGCATGGTTATTATTCAGTTAGCTACATTGTCTGCTGCAATATATGTTCTTCTGAATAATGTCTCAAAGCTGTTCAGCTGGGCTGACATGTAGTTAAGTCCTTAGTCGATGTATCTTGGTGAACATGAGACAGCCTTGATATGGTTAAGACTAATATGTGTTCTAGTCTTATAGGATGCTTCGAGCATGGAATAAGATGTAGACTCATGGGTACATTGGATGTACTGGACAGACCCTACTAGGATATTCAATTGTTTGTCACAATGTGAATAATCCTTGTATATGACAAGTGGCACATTTCCTCTGACTTGAGATCACTTGTGTTTTCTAAATGATGATTGTCATTGTTTTGAGGTAGTTCAATATCATTTGAAACACAATGGTTATAGACTATCTTGGATAATGAGCTTGAGTCAGGTTAGGGCACTAGTGATAGACATAGGATTGCCGTCTCCTTGTTTAAGGAGTGTGATGTTCTAAAGGGGCCCCCTGGATGAGATGATTGAGAAAGTGTATGGCCATACCCAGATGACTATGTTCATCTGATCTAATCATGCTCATCATATTGGAGCTACAAGCTTGACACGCTTGTCCAATAAGAACATCCAGTGGCAAAGGAAGTATGCATGCCTAGTGAGTTGATTCACACTTGTGCTGTTTTTGGGTGTAGTCTTGGAAGACTCATTTCTTTTATATCGGGAGACAGTGATGTGTTGCTAGATACCCCTCACTGATCGTGATAACGTGAGTTATCGTTACCGACATTTAAAGGAAACCCTCAGGGTCGCACAATTTGATGATATGGCTTACTTAAGTCAGATCGTGTGGACTGAATTGTTTAGGTTCAGTTTAAAGGGATTTAATCTCTGATTGTGAGTGAGATCTGGTCTGATCATGTTTGATTGATTAGGGCTTGAGATCGGTAAGCTTCGATCGAGAGAATAGATGCTAGATCGGTGAGATCAAGAGCATCAAGAGATGAACGGTCAGATCAGGAGCCTTAGGGTTTATTTGAGATCTGGACTTGATTGCTTGGCTTGATTGGTTTTAAACCAAACCAAATTGAACCGGCTCATGAAATGAGCGCATGGTTCAAGGTGTGGCGACATGTTCACTTGGCGTGAACGTTGGAGCGGTGAGTGGTTGCTATTTTTAGTAACCATGATCTCCAATTGGAGTCACTCACGTTCGAATAGAGTGTTCTCTATTCTCGCCTCTCGCTCTCAATATTCCTCTCGACTTCCGTGTGTGTGGCGACGCCTTGAAGGTTGAGGAGGATTCGGCCAAGAGAACGACATCTCATCTTTCCCTTCCATTCGGCAAGACAACCTTGGAACCTTGCTAGCACAAGGAGCACCAAGGAAGAAGCACATTGTTCATCTTGTGTGTGAGACTTTGGAGAAGAGGCGTTTGCAACTTTTTCTTCCAAGGCGCCATCTTGAAATGGCTATGGTATGAATCCGTTTCTTCTATTTGCATTCGGGTTATAATGGTTGATCATATCTCATGAAACCGATGTTAAGAAACCCTCTTCCGCTGCTTAAAAGTTTTAATATGCGCCTTACTTAGGGGTTTCGCCCCCTTTATGGGGTTCCTACAATTGGTATCAGAGCCTATGTTTCATGCGTGTGTTATGATTGCCATGTTATGTTTTATGATCCATGTTTGCGCAAGATAACAGATCTATAGGTCACATGCGAATGCTTATGCTGTAGTTGTAAGTTGGCGAAAATACATGTTTCTTATAGATGTTATTTTCTCCCTGGCGCATGTTGTTGGCGCATGTTTTATTGTGTTTTCAAAACAAATAACTTGCGCGATTCATCTTAGATCTAAAGCACCTACTTTAAACCCTTAGATGGGTTATTAGGGTTGAAGTCACCCCCTAGGTTAGATCCAAAAGTCTGATCAGACTATCTGACAGCCTTGATGGGTTGACCAGGTAGCACCTGTGCGCAAGCACGTGGTGGCTACAGGTCGGCTGCAGACAGGCGTGTAGCGATGTCTGATTGAGACAACTGATGAACGCACATGAGTTAGGCCCGGGGTCACACCCGCTTGCCAGACCTCATTGTGGTTGTTCAGCCCTGGCGCATGCATGGTTGACCTTATGGTCGACTCAAGTCAGTTAGGACTTGGTGCATGCAAGGGCAATGGATCTGACTAGGATGGATGAGTGGATCCCTAGTAATAGACCATTGTAAGGCAGTAGGGCAAATAAGGAAAATTAAAATTCATCCCAAGGGGTTTTCGAAATTTAATTTTCATGAATGGATCATATGTTGATTGTTGCATATGTATGTTTATTTAATCTTATGTGGGCTGCCCGTCTTTAATGAGTGCTGTGCTGGGGCCTGCGTGCCTGGTTAATTTTGTAAATTAATTTTATATTGTGATCTGCGCATCACATTGCTTTGATTTATAAAATGTAATTGACCTGCGTGTCAATCTTGTCTAGATAGTTAAATTTGTAATTTAATTAGACAAGAGCACAGAGCACTCTTAGCAGAGGCGCATGCAGCAAGTGGCTTGACCAGGTGGGAGGTCTAGGGTTCGACCCTAGGACCTGGCGCATATTCCTGGTGGGCGCACCAGACCTGCAGATGGCGCTTGGGCCTTGGTTTGGGCCAGATGAGCAGCAAAAGCCCCATGAAGAAAAGCAAGTGAAGACTTAAGTTAATTAAGGTCTTACTAGGGCTATGGGCTTTTACCACATAAGATTCATGCTTTCTTTTATTTATTGTTTAAATATTAGAATTGCATGATTAGTTTATCTTCTGCTATCACCATAGGAATTGCATGATAGTGAAGAAGATAAAAGACCGTTAAAATCCAACGCTGAAATATCAAGCTCGTAAGCCTTCTGACGCGAAACCTCACTGTTCTGATTATCGTTGGAGCCGTGTTGTACCCACTCAGTGGGCACGTCCATCTATCTTCAGACGGTGTGGGATTACACCTGTGTGTTACAGAGTAGGGATTTATCCCTTCTCGTTGCTCAGCATAGCACATGGTGGTCCAGGGAGTAGGTCGGGTCAGCTTGACCATGTAGGCTACATATGTGGCGCATATGGTAGCACATGGAGGCAGCCATCTGTGGGATCAGAGACTGTGTTGTACCAACTCAGTTGGCACAGTCTGCTGGATTGCCCAGATGAAGGGGAATCGCACGGGTTGGCGATCGGCAGGGACTGCCTACCGGAGATTAGTGCTTGTACTCTCTGTGCATCTTATCTCGCCTGAGCGGGACGCGGAGACCAAGTATGAAATCCGGATCCTATCTCACTAAAAGAGTGTCTACTCTTTCGGACTGTTTAATGGATTTTTCAGTCAGATAAAATAGTGAGAAAAAGAATCTTTCTTAAGTCCTGATTGATTCTTAACATTGATACTGACCTTGCTGTTCTTGCATTGTTGTAGATACCTGCAGCAACGAACACCATGAACTTCAATGTGCGATCCCTACTGGAAAGGGAGAAGTTTGCTGGGCCGAACTTCTCTGACTGGTTTGGACACCTTAAGATTGTTCTTAAGGCAGAGAGGAAACTGTATGTCCTCGAGACGGCGATACCGCCTCAGCCCGCTCCGAACGCCGCAAGGGCGGTTCGGGAAGCCTATGAAAAGCACGTCAATGATAGCATTGATGTCGCTTGCCTGATGTTAGCGTCTATGACGCCACCGCTGCAGCGTCAGCATGAGGATATGTCTGCTATAGACATGATAGCGAACCTCAAGATGCTGTATGCTGCACAGGCAAGGACTGAGCGCTACAATTTGACAAAGCTCTTCTTTCAGAGCAAACTGGCTGAAGGGAGCCTAGTGGGAGCTCACGTGCTCAAGATGATTGGGCACAAGGAGGCTCTAGAGAAACTGGGGCATACCATCAACCAGGAGCTTGCTGTGGATATTATTCTGCAGTCTCTCCCGCCTTCATTCGACGCGTTCATTATTAACTTTAATATGAACAAAATCGATTGTACTCCGGCAGAGCTGCTGAATATGCTCTTGACTACTGAGGAGACTCTGAAGGGAAAGCCTTCGACCTCTGTCTTAATGGTTCCTTCGAGGAACAAGAAGAAGGGGAAGAAGGGCAAGACCCCTGTCAAGAGCTACAGCAAGGCTCTGAAGCAAAAGGTGAAGCGGTCCAAGGAATACAGGTGTTTCCACTGTGGCCAGCTGGGTCACTGGAAAAAGGACTGTAAAGCGCTCTAAGGAGATAAGAGGGGAAGCATCGCTTCTGGCTCAGGTATTTATGTGACTGAGGTCATGTTCTCTTCTTCTATATCATGGGTGTTGGACACTGCATGTGGAGTTCACATTTGTTCAAATGTACAGGAACTCAAGAGAAGAAGGCAGGTGGGACAGCATGAGGTGGACCTACGAGTTGGAAACGGGGCACGGGTTGCTGCTGTTGCTGTAGGAGACTATTTCATTTCTTTACCATCTGGAATTGTATTGGAACTAGACAATTGTTATTTTGTTCCCAGTATTACTAAAAATATTATCTCCATTCCTGCTCTTGTCAGGAAGGGTTTTTCCTTTGAATGCAATATTTCAAAGTGTCTTTTATCTTATGATAATATTGTTTATGCAACAGGTTCAATTAGCAATGGATTATTCATGTTGGACATGGAGCGTTCTATACAAAATGTTGATATTAAGAAAGCCAAGTATGCTGATGACAGCACCTTGCTATGGCATAGTCGTTTAGGCCATATTAACGAGAAACGCATTAAGCGGTTGCATGATCATGGACTGCTGGGATCATTCTCCTATAAGGAGATTGATACATGCAAAGCTTGTTTGATGGGTAAAATGACGAAGTCACCTTTTCCTCACAAAGGTCAAAGGGCTTCAGGTTTACTTGACCTTATACACAGTGATGTGTGTGGGCCATTTAGTAAACATGCCAGAGGTGGCTATCAGTACTTCATTACCTTTACTGATGATTTCAGTAGATATGGGTATGTCTATTTAATGAGACATAAAAGTGAATCTTTTGACAAGTTCAAAGAGTTCAAGAATGAAGTACAAAATCAGCTAGGCCGAAATATCAAGGCACTTCGCTCAGATCGAGGTGGAGAATACTTGAGTCATACGTTTACTGACTATCTGAAGGAGTGTGGGATTATCTCACAGCTCACTCCGCCGGGAATACCGCAATGGAATGGTGTGTCCGAGAGGAGAAACATAACGTTACTTGATATGGTTCGTTCTATGATGAGTCAGGCTACTCTTCCTTACTCCTTTTGGGGTTTTGCACTGGAAACAGCTGCAAAGGTACTAAACCGAGTGCCATCCAAGGCAGTTTCAAAAACTCCATATGAGTTATGGTATGGGAAACAGCCGAGCTTGACATTTATCAGGATCTAGGGCTGCGAGGCTTATGTCAAAAAGCTCGCCTCTGGGAAACTAGAGAGCAGATCTGACAAATGTAACTTTGTCGGTTACCCTAAGGAGACTAAGGGTTATTATTTCTACGATCCCAAAGAGAACAAGGTATTTGTTGCTCGGACGGCCATATTTCTTGAGAAGGAGTTTCTTCTGCAAGAGGCCAGTGGGAGAGAAATAAAGCTGGATGAGAATCCAGAGGAAGGACAAAGTAGTCAAGCACAGTTGGATGAGCCTGAGCCGGTAGATCAGGTTATTGAACAACCTGAGGCTCAGATATCACGGGAACCGCGAAGATCGGGAAGGATTCGTCGACAACCTGAGCGTTATGACGGAGTCTACATCATTGATAATGATGAACCCCTCACTTATGCGGATGCGGTCAGTGGACCGGAGTCAGCGAGATGGCTTGAAGCTATGCGCGCCGAGATGGACTCCATGTCAGATAACCAAGTTTGGGATTTGGTTGATCCGCCTCCGGGAGTTATCCCTATAGGCTGTAAGTGGATCTTCAAGAAGAAGATTGACATGGATGGTAACGTGGTTACCTATAAAGGCAGGCTAGTTGCGAAAGGTTTCAAACAAATCTACGGGATAGATTATGATGAAACTTTCTCACCTGTAGCTATGTTCAAGTCTATTCGGATTCTTTTCGCGATAGCTGCATATTACGATTATGAGATTTGGCAGATGGATGTGAAAACAGCTTTCCTTAATGGAAATCTGGATGAGGATGTGTATATGACACAACCTGAGGGTTTCACTAATCCATCAGATCGTCATAAAATATGCAAGTTAAAGAAGTCCATTTATGGACTTAAGCAAGCATCAAGAAGCTGGAATATTCGTTTTGATGAATCAGTCACTGAATTTGGTTTCATCAAGAACGAGGATGACCCGTGTGTGTATAAGAGGTTTAGTGGGAGCGTAATTACTTTCCTAGTCCTCTACGTCGATGACATCTTGATCATTGGAAATGACATTCCTGAAATGCATGCTGTTAAAGCATGGTTAAAGAAATGTTTCCAGATGAAAGATCTAGGAGAAGCAGCCTATGTATTAGGTGTGAAGATCTACAGGGATAGATCTAAGAGGCTTCTCGGGCTGTGCCAGAGTACTTACATCGAAAAAGTCCTGGAGAGATTTCATTTAGAGAATTCTAAACGAGGATATCTTCCAGTCAGACATGGTCTGAGTCTTTCGAAGAGTCAGTGTCCACAAACACAGACTGAGAAAGATGAAATGGACAATACGCCTTATGCTTCGGCTATTGGATCCATTATGTATGCGATGTTGTGTACTCGCCCAGACGTCGCTTACGGGTTAAGCGTGACCAGTCGTTTCCAAAGTAATCCAGGCTTGGCGCACTGGATTGCAGTCAAGAACATCTTAAAATATCTGCGGAGGACCAAGATATGTTCTTGATATATGGTGGTCAGGAAGAACTCAGTATTGAAGGATATACTGACGCTTCGTTCCAGTCTGACCAGGATGATTTCCGATCGCAATCAGGCTATGTTTTTAGCTTGAATGGAGGAGCAGTGGTGTGGAAGAGTTTCAAACAGTCAACTGTTGCTGATTCCACAACAGAAGCCGAGTATGTTGCAGCCTCGGAAGCATCCAAGGAGGCAGTGTGGATTTGTAAGTTCGTGAGAGAACTTGGTGTTGTTCCTTCGAGTGCAGATCCTTTGGTTATCTTCTGTGATAACACTGGAGCAATCGCACAAGCAAAGGAACCACGGTCGCACCAGAAGTCCAAGCACATACAGAGACGGTTTCATTTGATCAGGGAGATCATAGATCATGGCGAGATCAAAGTCTGCAAGGTTCATACAGATGACAATCTGGCAGACCCGCTTACCAAGCCTCTGGCGCAGCAGAAGCATGAGAAGCACTGTAATAATATGGGTTTGAGATTTCTCAACCATTAGATTAAGTGCAAGTGGGAGATTGTTGGGGTATGCCCTTAAGCCTAATGTTTGAGGCCTTGGGATTGTAACAGTATCATGTAATAAACGTTTATGTTTATAAAGGCATGGTTATTATTCAGTTAGCTACATTGTCTGCTGCAATATATGTTCTTCTGAATAATGTCTCAAAGCTGTTCAGCTGGGCTGACATGTAGTTAAGTCCTTAGTCGATGTATCTTGGTGAACATGAGACAGCCTTGATATGGTTAAGACTAATATGTGTTCTAGTCTTATAGGATGCTTCGAGCATGGAATAAGATGTAGACTCATGGGTACATTGGATGTACTGGACAGACCCTACTAGGATATTCAATTGTTTGTCACAATGTGAATAATCCTTGTATATGACAAGTGGCACATTTCCTCTGACTTGAGATCACTTGTGTTTTCTAAATGATGATTGTCATTGTTTTGAGGTAGTTCAATATCATTTGAAACACAATGGTTATAGACTATCTTGGATAATGAGCTTGAGTCAGGTTAGGGCACTAGTGATAGACATAGGATTGCCGTCTCCTTGTTTAAGGAGTGTGATGTTCTAAAGGGGCCCCCTGGATGAGATGATTGAGAAAGTGTATGGCCATACCCAGATGACTATGTTCATCTGATCTAATCATGCTCATCATATTGGAGCTACAAGCTTGACACGCTTGTCCAATAAGAACATCCAGTGGCAAAGGAAGTATGCATGCCTAGTGAGTTGATTCACACTTGTGCTGTTTTTGGGTGTAGTCTTGGAAGACTCATTTCTTTTATATCGGGAGACAGTGATGTGTTGCTAGATACCCCTCACTGATCGTGATAACGTGAGT
This sequence comes from Costus lasius, assembly GCA_027563935.2. NCBI lineage: Eukaryota > Viridiplantae > Streptophyta > Magnoliopsida > Zingiberales > Costaceae > Costus > Costus lasius. The sequence continues at coordinate 48,092,616 of CM050446.2, forward strand.
TATCGTTACCGACATTTAAAGGAAACCCTCAGGGTCGCACAATTTGATGATATGGCTTACTTAAGTCAGATCGTGTGGACTGAATTGTTTAGGTTCAGTTTAAAGGGATTTAATCTCTGATTGTGAGTGAGATCTGGTCTGATCATGTTTGATTGATTAGGGCTTGAGATCGGTAAGCTTCGATCGAGAGAATAGATGCTAGATCGGTGAGATCAAGAGCATCAAGAGATGAACGGTCAGATCAGGAGCCTTAGGGTTTATTTGAGATCTGGACTTGATTGCTTGGCTTGATTGGTTTTAAACCAAACCAAATTGAACCGGCTCATGAAATGAGCGCATGGTTCAAGGTGTGGCGACATGTTCACTTGGCGTGAACGTTGGAGCGGTGAGTGGTTGCTATTTTTAGTAACCATGATCTCCAATTGGAGTCACTCACGTTCGAATAGAGTGTTCTCTATTCTCGCCTCTCGCTCTCAATATTCCTCTCGACTTCCGTGTGTGTGGCGACGCCTTGAAGGTTGAGGAGGATTCGGCCAAGAGAACGACATCTCATCTTTCCCTTCCATTCGGCAAGACAACCTTGGAACCTTGCTAGCACAAGGAGCACCAAGGAAGAAGCACATTGTTCATCTTGTGTGCGAGACTTTGGAGAAGAGGCGTTTGCAACTTTTTCTTCCAAGGAGCTATCTTGAAATGGCTATGGTATGAATCCGTTTCTTCTATTTGCATTCGGGTTATAATGGTTGATCATATCTCATGAAACCGATCATAAGAAACCCTCTTCCGCTGCTTAAAAGTTTTAATATGCGCCTTACTTAGGGGTTTCGCCCCCTTTATGGGGTTCCTACATGGAGAACCATAAGTAAAACTTGTGTTGAGACTCGGATGCACGAAAGTGATCCTAGAGACTCCACTTGAGACAATCAACTTAGAATTTGGTTGCACGAAAGTGATATTTGAATTCTTTGATTGATGATTTACTTATCTTTAGCGTTGGGATAGATCTTGCGCGAAAGCGAGGATTTGTCCCTGCATGATTGTCTGCATGAAAGTGAGATGATCCCTTTATGAAGTAAATTAAGTCTTTATTATAATAAAATTAGTCTGACGACCTTTTATTTATGTCTAATCATTGAAATTAAGGTGGATGAAACCCTAGTCCCAGTTTATCTCTATGATTATTTTCCCGTGTGTTTATCGATTATTCACTTGCATCATATTTGATTTGCTTAGCTAGTAAGAATACAATTATTTGATACTTAACAATAAGGTCTCTATGAGATCGATACTTTTCTTTATTACTTCTAGTATCCGTGCACTTGCGGACACTACAAGTTTAGGGACAACAAGTTTTTGGAGCCGTTTCAGGGAGTGACAATAGCCCTGTACGCCAACACTTAGGTTTTGGCCGCGACACCTGAAATAAGTCTACCTACTTGTATTTATAATTGTGTCATTATTTGCTAAGTACCAAAGAATTGATTTCTTATTAGCTGGGCAATCGAATGTGATATAAGTAAAATTTGGAAAGAACATGAAATCAAAGAGAGAAAAGCTGGGACTAGGGTTTCATCCACCTTAATTTCTTTGACTTGAAGGAACTAAGCACATCGTCAGTCCACTCTTGTTGTGATAAAGATATAATTTACTTCAAAAAGAAATCATCTTGCTTTCGCGCAGATAATTTATAATGAATCAATCCTCACTTTAACACAAGATTAATTCAATGCTACAGATAAGTAAATCATTGACAAAGAAATCAAAGATCACTTTCACGCATCCAATCTCTATGTCAATCATCTCAAGTGAAAACTAAATACTTTCATACTTTAGTTTCACATGTTCTACTTAAGGTTCTCTAACGATCCGATACTTAATTTCTTACAATATCTTCATGCTTATTTCAGTAATTCTTCCTATATAAGAATTATCAACAAGGCAATAAACTTCTAAAATCTAGAAATAAGAACAAACCTAATTTCTTACGATGAGTTCCTAAATTTCAATTTTAGGGTTCCAAGTTTTCGCAAGTCACTTTTTAGTCCATATCGCAGAAACTCCAATATATGCTGATAATACGAAACTAGAAAGAATTAAAGGCAATTATCACTTAAGCAGAATTATCATAACAAAAGTTCCTTGACGAAATAAGGTTTATCTAGTTGTTTTGAAATTAACGGGATTACACGCCCCATGTCCCAAAAAGTGTTTAAGCAAGCATGGTTGAAGAATTACAATAAGCCATAATTTTGAAGGATCAGAAATCGAAGAGAAAGAGGAAGTTCTACTAACAACATGGCTGTAATGAAAATTATAGCCGTAATTTTGCTCCAGAATGCGCAATCAACAGTAGCGGCGATGCTTCTTTCATTGATTTCTCCTCCATTCGATCTCCTTTCTCTTTGAAACTTTTGGAGTATGTTCTTCTCCTCCAGGAGTAGCTTCCCTTCAAATTTCACGGCCAGAGATGCATTGTACACTGCCTAGTGGTGAAGCCTAGGGCGGTAGTCAAGATTGCGATTTCTCTCTCTGTGATGGATCAAAATTGAGGCTTTCAGTGTGATGATGTTCGCCTTGTTATCTGAAGTATTCCCCTTTTACGGATCTCAATTTGGTGGTCTAAATTGCCCGCAATCATCTGCGCAAAAATTGGGCTTCAATTTGACTCAGAAAATAGGCCGCCTCGGTTAGAATTACGGCCGTGATTTTGATTACGACAGTGCCATATTTCATCCTATGAAGAATCTGGAAAGAAACACGTGCTATGAAAACAACCACGGTAGTGCCGTGATCGCACAAAACATTCTATAAGGAAATCACCTGACACTACGGCCAGTCATATGCATTGCGGTAGTGCCATAAAAACTACAAGACTCTCTGGTCGTAAATCAACTAAAATTACGGCCCGTAATATGGTTGACGGAAGTGCCGTAAAATCCGTAAAACTTTTTGTACAGAAATGGACTGAAGTTACGGCCCGTAATATATATTACGGTAGTGCCATGGTTTAGTCTGTAGGTTCAGTAAAACTACGGTATTGTAATATTGATTACGACCCTACCGTATTTTTGACCTGAATATCTGATTTGTGTGAAATTTGACATGTAATCTTCTCTTGATGATGGAAATTTGTCTATGCATTTGGATTGCTTGAAAACACCTTAAAATAATGCCTTTTTATTTGAAAATGATCAAAAACACAAAAAAGTGTAGATTCCGTAATATTTGATAAATAAGGCATAAAAATAAGCAAAAGAACATGAATATTACACAAAAAGGCCTATAAAATGACACAAAATATACTATGAATTTTCGTGTCATCAAATACATAAGGCTCAAACTTTACTTGTCCTGAAGCAAAATCAAAAATTGATGAAAGGAATAAACTTTCTTATGAGGAATAAACTTCTAAAATATAATTGTCAACAAAAGAATTCACTAATTGCTTCATAAAATTTCAAATAAACATATCATCTTCTAAATTCAATCCTCAAGATCCACAATTTAATCAAATAAAATTTCGCAACTTTTATAATAAGTAGAATCTCAATCTCAAGATTTCACTTAGTTTTACTTCAAATCTACCATACTTTTGTTTACAGGAATAGGATTCCAAGATCTTTTTCCCACAAGAATTTTAAGTTCCTCCCCTTTTTTGTATCGTTCGCATTCTCTAAATCGATTACCACCTTTTTTCTTGTGACAAATTTAGAGTACACTGATCACATAACCAATGTATTAGAACTCATATCTCAAAGGTAGGAAGAATTTTCCATGAGATAGTGGAGTTAATGTGAAACGATTTCTCTCCATAGTATGTACCCTCATAGATACATACTTCCCTTTTTTTGTTTGGACTTCAACTTTTTACTTTGGTGCCACTGTAAATCAATACGGTGCCAAGACAAGGAGTCATTCTCTTGATCTTTTCTTTTCTCACATCATTTTTTTTATTTTGACTTCAACCTATGTCTTAGGTACCACTACCAATTTTGCGCATTGCCAAGTAAGGGAGTCACCTCTCTTAAAATTGAATCATGGAACTTTTCTTCCCAACAAATAGCAAAATAGACTAAACATCAACTAGATTAATCAATCGATATCAATTCAAAAATCATACTGATATGCCTGTTTTATTTAAAGAAGTAGTTTCACTTTAAGATTATATTCATCAAATAATATGTCCACCCAAAATCTCATGCATCAACCAATGAAAAATTTCAATAGGCAGATATATATTAAAGAAATAAATTCATCATAATAGGTCTATCCCTAATCACTAGCATTTGACAACTTTATCATCAAGAAAATCATATTGTCAATAGAATTTTCAGAAATAGACCACACTACAACATTACAGCATAAAACCATAACAAGAGAAAATTTTGCATATATCCATTCAGAAACAAAATGATACAATCCATCATGCATCAGCATACACCCACACAAGGTGCTCAATATCATCAAAATATCAAAAACATCCTACAACCATATTGAATTCAAAATCATGATAACAAATTTAGAATCATAGTGATACACCAAATCGAATTTTTAAAAAATTAGAGAGTCATGACAAGCAGTATATAATAGCAACAGCGGACACAAGAAGTTTGACCAATCCAACTCATCTTTCCCTATAAAGATATGAAACATCAATAGTAGCATAAGATAAACAAGGAATAAGTAGGGAAAAAGGATACTCATAGAGCTCTACTCGTCCGCGTTAGATCCAATCCCCTCCGTATCCTCGGGGGCTCATCCATAGGATCGTCGTGCTATCCCTCCTGGTCTCCACCATGGTCTCCTCCATAAACTCCACCTCTCCTGCTATCCTATAAACCAAACCGGTCATAGAGGAAATTCCCCATCTCCTCCATATAGTTGCCTAGTTCCTCCACATCCTGGTGAATATGCTCCATGAAGTCAGACATCCTTCCCATGGAATCAAGAATTCTTTCCATGAGGCGACCCTGACGGTACACCTCAACAGAAAGAGACTAGAAACCAGGGTGAAAGGCACTGGCCCATCCTCTCTTGGTAGCACGACGTGAGGAACCTGAATCTCAGTGTGAAGGTGACTCTACAGCTCCATGAGCCGGTGGATCCATATCCATACTGAATGGGTCATCTCTACCACCCTAGGTGGGTGGTGGTGGTACAGTGTCCAAAGGTGATGGCATAGCATAATCAGCATCACTAGGAGTCAGCTTCCAATTTGCCTGATTCTTCACAGTAGTTTTCTCAGTGTTGGGCAAGGGCAATGTTTGAGCTCCTGGTCCAAGAACCAAACAAAAGGTATCACCTTCTCTAACAATCATTTTCATGGCCATACATGACTTAAGGTATAATCTTGCATTTCCTCTAGCCACCTCAACTCCATAAGGCTCAACATTAAGAAATAGAGCTATAAGGGTAATGAAACCACCTATGACAATAGCTCCTTTCTTTGCCCTTGCCACCTTGTCCATGTGTTTGACTAAGAAAAAGGCAACATCCACTAGATATGCATGCAACATACTCCATAAAAAGAAAAGGTCAGTCTGTCGTACCATGCCATTACTGTCACCACGCCCAAACACTATGTGAGCTAGAACTCTATGTGCATACTTGATACAAGGGTTTGTGATCTTAGAGGCTTTGGCTACTGAAAAATAGGTCTCTGAAGAGATTTGGTTCCAAAACATGCTCTCAATGAAACCAAGTGACACACAAGTGTGCCCTCTAGATGCTAGATGGAAGATGGTTGTTGTGTCCACAAGTGCACGGATACGCAAAGTAATAAAAAGATATCAAACCATAGAGACCTCGTTTGTCAAGTATCGAATAATCGATTTCTCACTAGGTAGGCAATCGAAAATAAGGCAAGCGATTGGAACCACACGAAAAAGTCATAGAGAGAGAAACTGGGACTAGGGTTTCATCCACCTTAATTTCAATGACTAGATCGAAATGAGTGTTCGTCAGTCTAATTTTATTATGATAAAAAATATAATTTACTTCATAAATAAATCATCTCACTTTCGCGTAGACAATTTATAAAGATCCAATGCTCACTTTCGCACAGGATCTATTCAATGCTAAAGATAAGTAAATCATTGACAAAGAACTCAAAGATCACTTTCGTGCATTCAAATCCTAAGTCAATCATCTCAAGTGAAAACTACATGCTTTCATAGTATAATTTTCACATGTTCTACTTAAGGTTCTCCAACGATCCGATACTTGATTTCTCATAGTATCATCATGTTTATTTCAATAACTCAACCCTAGATTCAGATTATCAACATAGCAATATACTTGTAAAATCAAGAAATAAGAACAAACCTAATTTCTTACGATGAGTTCCTAACATTCAATTTTAGGGTTTTAAGTTTTCGCAAATAGCTTTTCAGTCCATATCACAAAAACTCTAAATCATGCTGGTGAAATAAATCGAAGGAGAATTAAAGGCAATCGTCACATAAGTAGAATTATCATATTAAAATTATCTTGACGAAATAATAGTCATCTCGTCATAAGAAATTAAGGGGATTATACCCCATGTCCTATGAAGTGTTTAAGCTAGCATAGTTGAAGAATTACAATAAGTCATTGTTTCAAAGGATTAGAAATCAAAAGGAAAGAGGGAATCAAATAATAACACGGCTGTAATGAAAATTACAGCCGTAATTTTACTCTAGAAGGGGCGATGAATAGTGCTGGAGACGCTTCCTTTGTTGATTTCTCCTCCAATCGATCCCCTCTTGCTCTAAAACTTCTGGAGTATGTTCTCTTCCTCTAGGCGTAGCTTCCCCTCAAATTTCTCGGCTGGAGATGCACTGTATGTTTCCCAACGGCGAAACCTAGGGCGACGGCTCAAATCTCAATTTCTCTCTCGATCGTGGATGAAAATTGGGGCTTTTCGTGTGTTCCCATTCTCCTCGATCTCGCCAGTCTTTTTCTTTTTATGGATCTCCTATTGATGGTCTAGATCGTCCACAATCACTCACACAAGAATAGAGCTTCAAAAATACCCGTGAAACTCGGTTGTCTAGGTTAGAATTACGACCGTGTTTTTTATTACGGCAGTGCCGTAATTTCAGCAAAGTTTTCTGTATATAAATCGACCAGGATTATGGCCTGTGATGTCCATTACGGCAGTGCAGTAAACTCATCAAATCTCTTGGGTGAAAATTCTCTCGAAATTCCGGCCCGTAATATGGATTACGACAGTGCCGTAATATCTATTAAACTTTCTGTTCAAAATTCACCCCAAATTACGGCAGTGCTCTGAAATTACGGTAGTGTCGTGGTTTGTTCTATAAGTTCAGTGAAACCACGGTACTGTAATATTAATTACGGCGCTGCCATAATTTGGTTTGAGGCTTCAATTCTTCAAGAAAATTGACATGTAATCTCTTCCTAATGATGAGAATTCATCTATGCATCTGAATTTGCTTGAAAACGCCTTAAAATGATGCCTTTTTACCTGAAAATCATCAAAAACCAGAAAAGGTATAGATTTTGCAATATTTGATAAATAAGACATAAAAATAAGCAAAAGAGCATGAATATGACATAAAAAGACCTATCAAATGGCACAAAATATACAATAAATTTTTTTCTCATCAATGATCCTGATGTCTCTCAAAGTGAGACTCCTCTCTATGTTGGCCATGCGGAAGGTGATCTCACCTTCAGCATGTCTATCAGTGAACTCATGTAGCTCCATATCCATGCTACTCAAAAACTCTAGTACCAAGGGCAGATAAGTCCAAGGTGTCATCTGAAAGAATTTCATGGCCCTTATTTGATCGAACATCCAGAACACATCTTCATATAGCCCTAGTTGTTACACCCTAATTCTAAGACAAAAATAAAATAATCTATTATAACTTTACAATCTAGGAACAACAATATAAGTCTAAGTGCTACAAAAATTCTCTTTACAAGCCTTTACATCAGAGTACACTTTTACAACACTCAGATCTCAACACTTTTAATACAAGAATCGAAATTCTTCAAGAATACTTTAAATCCGTGGCTTGATTTCCTTAGTCCAGATTAGTACATGCAATATCAAACAGACTCAGCAAAACATTGTTGAGTAAGCCTCTCCCTAGAAGAAAGGGTAGCCCCTTAGATTCAAAGGAGGGAAGCTAGCAAGAAACATGAACAATGAAACTGTAACAAACTGAATACTGAAACTGTAAATTGAAAGCTGGAACTGAACTGGAATTGTAAACTAGAAACTGAACTAGAAGCTATAACTGAAAATTGGAAACTGGAACAGTAAACCAAAAGCTGTAAACTGAAAACTATACTGCAACTGGATAAACTGAATCAACTAGGTTATTTATGATCAAATACAGGAGCTACTAACATGCAAGGAAACAACTATGAGCAATACCTATTGGCCTATGGGGTCATCACCCCGAATACGCATGATAAGGTGAATCATTCAACTTACATGGTGAACACATGCGCTACCATGCGTCACAAATCCCGGTGCATGCTAACTTTGGACCCCGATTTGTCCACTGAGTGGATACTACTGGGTATGTGCTCTATAATATGCATCTGTCCACACTCATGAATACTAGATAACTGAAACTGTCCACACACGTGGATACTAGAAATTAGTTATGCAAATATATTGTCCACAATGTGGATACTGATAAACTGATTATGCAAAATATGCAACTGGTATACAAAAGTGCAAAACTAATATGTCAATAAACAACTTGCAACTCTTCGATATGTACAAGATACTATACTATCTGACTCAATGGAAACAAGGATACCAAACCTTTAGCTATAGAAATCTGGTTTGAGGTCTTACCTTTGAAAAGCCAAGAAAACTGATTATCAAACGAAGCAAGCCAATAACTGGATCAACCACTCTGAAACATAGATTTGTACACAAACTTTATCAAATAAGATTCAAACTTGAAAACAGAGACCACCAATAGAAATGAAACATCTCAAATCCTAGGGAACCAACTTTGGAATCAGTGAACTGCACCCAAAAGCCATTGAACCGGACTGAATTGCAGTGAACCGGTCAGATTCACCCTAAACCAAACCAAACCGAAACTTGAATCCAAAATTACACAAAATATACGAATACTCTATGGACACACTAGGTACCATTGGATAGGAAATTTTAAAAGCTTTCCAATGACTACCTGAACCGGTCAGGATTCAACCGGATTAGGGTCGAACCGGCCAGAAAACAAGTGCTGGGCCGAAATCAAAATTGAACCGCCCAAACTGTTGAACCGGTTCAAATCGAATTCAAAACTCAGCTGGATGGTTTATTTCCAAATAAACCGCCCGAACCCTAAAATCAACTCGAACCAAGCTGCTCGCCTGCGCCGCCCGATCACCGCCATGCAAGGCCGCCAGACTTAAGTCCGCCACTTGCGCTAGCGAGCTTTTGAGGGCGCGTTGAGCATCTGTTCGACTCCAAACTTTGCTAGAAGAATCTCGATGACGAAAGGAAGCTCCTGCGGTGGCTGTGGCAAGCTTTTGACATACGCTCGAAGCTCTCGTAGCAGCCAAACCTATTGACGGCGGCGCCGCCGCCGTCGACACTCAAAACAGCACCAAAACTTAACTAAACATCACGAAAACTTCACAGAAGCAAGCTTACCTTGCTACGAAGCCATATCGTAGGTCTGGAACAGAAAATGCATATCGAAGAAGGCGCTAGAAAACTGAAACTCGAGGTGGTGCCGCTCGAACTCCGGCGACTGGTTCGAGCTTGATTTCTCGCTTCGGACGGCACGCCACGGCTCGAAGAGAGGCTAGGGTTCTCACCTCAACAACGCGAAGAGAAGCCCTCAAATATGGACGTAGAATGCGTCCTAGAATAGCAAAGGCCGCCGATGACTCAGTCGCCGCAAACAGCGGGGAAGACGAGGAGTCGACTCGGTCGCAAAATTAAATCAAAATCGAATGAAGTAAAATCGGCGCGGTTTTACTATTAAACCACAACTTAGCCTAGTGGTCTGGCTGATTCAGGAATTTCGGCGCAACGCGGGTTCGAACCCCCGCGAGCGCAAATTCAAGTTTTTAATATAAAACTATTTTTTTAAACCTTTTAAAAATTCCGGAAAAATTCCAGAAAAATTTCTAAAAATCCAAAATGCAAATTCTAATTTTCTAAAATTATTTTTTAAAAACTTGGGATATTATACTAGTGCCTCCAATGTACGCTGATCTGCATACTTAGTGTTCATAACTCTCCTAGCTACCAATTGATTGTATCTAGCTTCTTGGATTTCATCCCTAAAAATGATACCATGGGGATTTAGGGGTGTTGAGGATTCAGCTAGTGCATTTCCTTTCTTCTTTGAGACCACTGATTTGGCTCTTGGTGCCATTTCAGATAATAAAACTTGTCACTTGTGTAGAAACAAGGCTGCAAGCTGAAATTTGCATGCAATATAACAAATTCAAGTTCTAGATGAAATAACTCCTTCAATTCTCCCTTAGAATGAAAATCTCTACTTAGCACTCATCCTAGAAGTAGGCATCAACCAAATCGAAGCTAAAACCCAATAAATTTCACTAGGAACAGTGCTGGCGGCAAAGCAGGCGGAAAAACAAGTAGAAAAATCGCCAATTGACCTCATTCAAGGCTCGAAATCATTCCAATATCAGTAAAAAATCTTTAGAAATGAACTAGGAAAAGTCGTTGGCCATCTAAGAAGAAAATGTGAGCATAAATTTAGGAAAATCAACTAAGAAACGGGAGAAAATGAGAAAGGGGCGGAAACTCGCTAAATCGAGCAAATCAGTGTAAAGAGTACCAAATCGACTGCTGGAGCTGAATGGGAAGGGTCGCTGGCGAGCTCTGAAGGCAAGGGAAGGTCAGAAATCGAAGGTCGGCATGAAAGAAAGTGAGTTCGAGAGCAAAAACCCCAAAACACGGCCTAAGAAACCCTAAAAATGGCACAAAAATCTTGTGGGCCAAATAGAATTACGGCCGTAATATTTTTTACGGCAGTGCCATAATGTGCTCCGTTCAAACGTAATAACTATACGGCAGTGCCGTAAACTTCTGAAAACTCTTAAGTCAAAAATTGACTAGAATTACAGTACTGCAACTAAGGTTACAGTACCACCATAAAAACCTCAAAACTCTCGGGTTGAAAATCAGCCGTAATTACGGCACCATAAAACTGGTTATGATAGTACCGTAAAAACGAGCAAAGAGATTTTTTTTATGAAAAATAAATTAAAATAAAATAAATCACAAAATTACGGCACGTGAACATTTTTATGGTACTATCGTAATATGAGGCAAATCTCAGAAACATTATGTATGAAAATTACATGAAATTACGGCATGTAAAAATCATTATGGTAGTGCCGTAAAAATAATAAAACTTTCTGGTTGAAAAAGGACTGAAATTACGTCCCGTAATTTCCATTTTGGCGGTGTCGTATTTTGTACCAAACTTGATTTTACCTGCAAAAAGAGAAGAAAAAATAGTTCTAAAAATAAACTAAAATAAAAGAAACTAAGCTAAGTAAGAGTGCTTGGGTTCCCTCCCAAGAAGTGCTAATTTAAAGGTCATTAGCTTGACCGTTCTACACTTAGATTTGATCGTGGTTCCTTGAGTCGCCATTCAGATTTCTCTTTGTTTTGCTCACCACTTCTGAATACATAAGGCTCATTCAATAAACAATGTCCAACTTTACCCAAAAACCTTTTTCTTTTATTAAGTAGTTTCAATCTTTCTCTTCTTTTCTGTCTCCTCTTTCTTTTCTTTTCATCTTTTAAATCAGCTTTCTCCTGAAATTCTTCATTCACACGCTCATAATTTGTGCACATCACTAACAACAATATCTATTGCATCAATACTGCAACATGATCCTGAATATGATGCTTTTTTCAATGAATCTATTAAATCAAACTTAATTATATTTTCACAAATATCAAATGTGAGTTTTCCATTCCTAACATCAATTACTGCACCTGTTGTGGCTAAAAATGGTTTACCAATGATAATTGGGTTTTTAGAAATCTGCTGGTATGAAATATTTACCTATTTGAACTCGAACATTTTCTAAAATACCAATTGGATACTTTATCGATGAATCAGCGCGCTACAAAGTTATTGAACTTGGTTTAGGCTCGCCCATGTCCAATTTCCTGCAAATAGATAAAGGCATTAGGCTTACACTAGCACCAAGATCACACAAGGCTCGGTCAAAAGCCATACTCCTAATTTAATAAGAAATAGAGAAACTACCTAGATCTTTTAATTTTGGTGGCAACTTATTTTGGATGATAGCACTACACTCCTCAGTTAATGTCATAGTTCCATAGTCCTCTATCTTTCTTTTATTGGACAAAATTTCTTTTAAAAACTTAGCATATGTGGGCATTTGAGATAAAGCTTCAGAAAATGAAATGTTAATATAAAGTTTCTTTAAAACATCAAGAAATTTCCTAAACTGCTTATCTAATTTTGCTTGCACTAGTCTCTGGGGAAAAGTATAGGTGGCCTATAAGGTGCAGGTGAACCAGGCCTAGGAATATCTGACTGACAGGTCTCATCACTTTTAGGTTCATCACCCCTATGAGGTGGCGAACTAGCATGGGACTGCACATGAGCAGGTTGTGTATCTAAGCCTGGTTCATTGCTATGTTCTATGTTGGGCTCTTCCTCCTTATCATCTAATCTACCCCTTAGTTCATCTAATTGCTTCCCACTCCTGGTAGTGATAGCATTACAATGTTCCCTAGGGTTTGGTTCAGGTTTAGGAGGCAATTTCCCTAGGGGTCTATAGGATGTGCTAGCTTGTTGTGCTATCTGGTTCTCTAGAATTTTATTATAAGCAGTCAAAGATCCTACATGAGAAGTAAGCTGATTAACTATTCCCTTAAGATCCTCAATTTCCTTACTCTGATTTGTCCTAAGCTGATTTTGATTGGCCAAAAATTTTTCAAGCATGGACTCTACACTAGAGTTTTGGGGCTGACTTTGATTTTGATTTCTCTGTTGGTATCCTCTTTCCTCATTCTATCCCCTTACATTATTACTACCTTCCCAAGATAAATTTGGGTGATTCCTCCATCCAGGGTTATATGTACTAGAGTAGGGGTCATTATTTGTACTTTGATTATATCCCCCTATAGCATTCACATGTTCTATACCCTGATCAGCAATAACTTTACACTCCTCAAAATAATGCCCATGATTACCATAAATTTCACAGATAACAGAAGATGAAACTACAGCAGTTTGCATTTGAAAAGAATCAAACCTATTGTACAAAGAATCTACCATTTCAGCCAAAGTGCGCCAGTTATGATTTTCATTCTTACATTGAGGAGGCCGATATATCACTCCTCTCTCTATATTCCATTGGTTGTGGTTCAGTGCCATCTCCTCAAGCAAGGTGAAAGCATCATCAATGGTCTTGTTCACGAGGGCTACTCCTACAACAGCATAAATATTTAGCCGGGTATTATAAAGTAAACCATTATAAAATGTATGAATTAAAACCCATTTTTCAAGGCCATGGTGAGGACACTTCCGCTGCAACTTGTTGAAATGCTCCATTGCCTCGCTAAAAGACTCTCCATCCCGCGGTGCAATGCTTGTAATCTGGTTCCTTAACTGGATTGTCTTGCTGGGTGGAAAGTGCTTCATCAAGAAAGCATTAGACAATTGATCCCATGTAGTGAAGGTATCGGTAGGTTGAGATTGAAGCCAAGAGCGTGCGCGGTCCCTGAGAGAAAAAGGAAACAATGTAAGCTTTAATGCATCACGGGAAACTCCATTAATTTTAATAGTGTCACATAATTCAAGAAATAAAGCAATATGTTGTTTAGGATCTTCAAGTGGAGTTCCTCCAAACTGGTTTTGCTGGATCATGGATAGGAAAGCAGGCATGATATGAAAGTTATTAGCCTCTATCGCTGGTCTAGTAATGCTAGAGTGTATCCCCTGTGAATTAGGGGCTGCATAGTCCCTAAGTGATCTTCTGTCTGCCATGAATACTTCCTCTTCCTGTCTTCCTTCAAACCTGAGTTTCCTGCGCAGTCTAAGAGTTTTGTTAATCTCAGGGTCTAGGGGAACTAGAGGTCCTGATCTAAGATTTCTGCGCATGCACAAGTAGATAAATCAAATAACTCAAAATATGCAGAAAAGAACAAAAAACAGAATGTAAAACGAATGCCAGTCTAGCAATACTATCAATATCTTCGATATTAACAAAAACCAAGTTCCCTAGCAATGGCACCAAAAACTTGTTGTGTCCGCAAGTGCACGGATACTCGAAGTAATAATTAAGATATCGAACCTGTAATGCCCTTGATTTTCTGAATTATGATTTAAGGTTAGAAATTCAGTTTCTGTATTTTTATCGGTTAAAATTTTGGGATTTTTGCCTAATTGTAGGACTTTTCCCTACAGGGCAAAAATAATTATTTTTGTTGGGGCTTCGAACCCTCAACCTTGACTATTTGCTCCTGGAATTCTTCCACCATGGTGGCGCATATTTCTGTGTTATTGGAGTGGCGCATGGTGGTTAAGCCCAGGTAAGCCCATTAAAGCCGATTTCCACTTAAGTTAATTGGGTTATTGGATCTTGGATCCGTTTGGGGTGGAAAAAAAAAAAAAAAAGGGGAAAATTCGTGAGAGCTCCTCTCCCTCACGATTTTTGGTTTGTTTCTTGCCCTAGCCGCCTGTGTTGTCGCCCCTCACTGTGCTTGGCGCTCCTGCAAAATTTCTGACGCTGGTGGTGGCAGACTGGTGGTGGACGAACTTTCTGGAGACCCCTGATCCCCTGTTTTGGCGTTTTCTCTGTGGGCGATTTTTCTGGTGAGTAATTCGATCCTAAGGAGTCTAATCCGAATTAAAATTCGTTATTTGCCATGATTATTCGTATGGGGTTGAATTCAAATAATTATAGGGTTTTAAAATCCTGTTCTGCTGAAATCTGCATTCGTTAATCTGACCTTTGTGTACTATAACCCCAATATCTCATGGTCTATAGATCCAAATCGCACGAAATAAATTTTGTATGAAAATAGATACATTCGGCTTTAATTTGAATCTGATATCGACCATATCCGAGCTGTATTCGTATTTCAATCTGTATTGCAATCTAGCTGTACAAAATCAGTTTTCTGAAATTCTGGATTTCGACCTTTATGTGTTCGAACCATCATATCTCCCTAGGTATAGCTCGAAATCTTGTCAAATCAGTTTTATTAGACCGTAGGCTCGAAGAGCTTTATTTTGACTCCCATAACGCCTATTTTCGATTAGTTATTGGATCTGAAATAAATGTCGCAAGTCTGATATATGAATCTGTTTTCTTGAAATCTGAAATTCTGACCTTCCTATGTTCGAACCCTTATATCTTCCTGTCTAAAATTCGAAATCTTGTGAAACCAGTTTTATTGGAAACTAGATTCAGAGAGCTTCATTTTGAATACAATATTGACTAGCTTTGGTTCGAAATTGGACTAAAATTATATTTTGCAAACTGACAATATAAATCTGCTATGTTTTGGTTAGACGAATATTCCTTTGTGAGAAAAATTTACATTGTATGGTTTAACCTCTTAAATTGTGGTCTGTAGTTCTTCTAAAATTTATTTGTTTGATGAGAAATTTTAGAGAAAACAAAATTGGGGATTTAACTAAGAACTTAGGAATTTTCGAAAATATAGTTCGAGCCAATTTTGGGGCTTTGGTCAATTTTCTTCACGAGCGTGTAATTAAAATTATCTGTAGTGGGGGACTGAAATTATTTACATGAAATTTGTGCGTTCCGTTAAGGTTCTGAAAGTGGCGCCCCTTACAGTAATTTTATAGCTCACGGTTTTAGAAATTTTGAGGAGATTATTTCATGAATAATTTCTGTTCTGTGTTTAAATGTTTGTTATATGAATAATTTCTGTTCTGTATTTAATTGTTTGTTATGTGGATATTTCCTGTTCTGTTTATATGTTGTGAAGTTTCTGAAAACCTTGAATGTGTTAAAACATTTGTGAGAACATAGAATGGTTTGACATGAATTAAGGTTAGTTGTAAGGAATTCACTCATATAAATTCTGTTCTGTGTTTAAGGACTGGATATTAGGGTGTGTCATTTTCTGGTTTGTTAGACTTTGGGCATAATGTAAGAATTAAGTAGTGGTTGATCCTACTTCTCCGTTTCAGTATAATCTGTTCTGTAAAATTATGCCCTAGTGTAGCACTCTTCCGTGTCCTTACCCTCCTTCTGTGGCGCTGTAATGGTGCTGATAGTCTACTACGACCCTTGAGACACTATTTCTGTTCTGGGTATTGGAGGCCAGAGTGCCACGTCCTAACAAGACGGGGGCCACCCACTGATACCTCCTCTACCATTCAGTTCTGGGTTTTGGAGGCCAGAGTGCCACGTCCTAACAAGACGGGGGCCACCCACTGATACCTCCTCTACCATTCAGTTCTGGGTTTTGGAGGCCAGAGTGCCACGTCCTAACAAGACGGGGGCCACCCACTGATACCTCCTCTACCATTCAGTTCTGGGTTTTGGAGGCCAGAGTGCCACGTCCTAACAAGACGGGGGCCACCCACTGATACCTCCTCTACCATTCAGTTCTGGGTTTTGGAGGCCAGAGTGCCACGTCCTAACAAGACGGGGGCCACCCACTGATACCTCCTCTACCATTCAGTTCTGGGTTTTGGAGGCCAGAGTGCCACGTCCTAACAAGACGGGGGCCACCCACTGATACCTCCTCTACCATTCAGTTCTGGGTTTTGGAGGCCAGAGTGCCACGTCCTAACAAGACGGGGGCCACCCACTGATACCTCCTCTACCATTCTGTTCTGGGTATTGGAGACCAGAGTGCCACGTCCTGACAAGACGGGGGCCACCCACTGATATCTCCTTTACCATTCTGTTTCTGATATGCATGCATTGTCTCGTCCTCGGCAGAGGTGGGGTCAGACCTTCTGTGGTCATCAGGCCTTCTGTGGCCTTTCTGTTTCCGATGTAGACTATCCGTTTGGACTCTGAAAATTCTGATTTTCTGTCTGTCAGTTCTGATTTCTGTAGTTCTGTTTCGATCTGTATTTAGATGTATTAGGCGGTGTGGTTAGTTGGTATGGGTTGGTATATTCATATCCTACCTGTTTGATGCCTATTGTTACAAGTATCTGTATTTGATTGTGTTTGTTTTTGATATGAGCATGCATGTTAAGTTGATTTATCTTATCTGTTAAATAAAAAGAATTTCAACTTAAGTATGATATTTTTGATGTGTACTATGGATGACTTTTAGTGTCTTTTACTCACTGAGCTTTTTAGCTCACCTCCGTTGTTTAAATGTTTTCAGGTGAGACATCAAGACAGTAATTGCTACAGCTAATATGACGCTAATGTTTGATGTCATTTCTAAGAATAGTCTTCTAAAGATTTATCAGGCCTGCGTGCCTAATTTATTATGACCTATATGACATGTTTTATCTCCTGAGGGCTTATGCCTGTTTTCAGGATATTATATTATAGTTGTTTCGTTTAAATTATTGGATACAAGTCTTGGATTCTTTTATTGAATTGGTTCTTATTTTGAAATGTCCGATTTGAGATGTGTAACCGAATTTGTGTTGTTTATTTTAGTATCTGAATAATCAGTTCTGTATATTTATGAAATTCCACATATGTGTAGTGTGGACGTTTGTTGTTGTTACAAGATATGTGTGTCTGTGCAGCAGTAGTTTAGAATACTTGCTGCCGGATTTTTTCTGGACTTCCGGATTTCTATTTCCTAGTAATCGATCCTATTCAGTTCTGTGCGGTTTTCTGTTCCGTAGTATTGTCCTTCGATGCCGCTTTCTTCTTGTGTTTTAATGGAAGAGTAAAAATTTTTTGAAACCCCGTATTTTACTTGTATGCGTGTGGGGTGTGATTCTGAGGGATGTTACAGATGGTATCAGAGCAATTTTACTAGCAATTAGAAACTCCGGGGAAGGAAAACTTTGTTTGTGTATTGCTAGAAACCAAGTTAGGATCTGATTTGTGATTGAATATTGGTTGTTATTCTACCGTGTTATGTGATGCAGGTAAAAAAAAAAAAAAAATGGTGCGACCAAGATTTAGCAGTAGCAACAGTGATCAACAGTCTGATCTGAGGCAGGCCATGGAGGCTATGACTGCTATGATGCAACAACAGAACGCATTCATCCAGCAGCAAACTCAGATGATGCAGCAGCAGCAGGCACAGCACATGGAGGTTCAGCAACAGTTATTGCAGCGGCTGTCGCAGACACAGCCTCAGTCACAGTCACAACCGGCTGGACACTGTGTGGGTGGCGCTGGTTCTCCTCTGGGTGATGGCGCACATCAACGATATGCTCGGTTGGTTCGAGAGTTTCAGCACCTGAACCCGACTGCATTTTATGGTAGTCCGGGGCCCAGAGCGGCTGAGGATTGGCTTTTGACACTGGAAAAGATTTTCCAGGTTCTGCGCTGTGATGATGCAGACAAGCTATGTTTGTCTGTCTTCATGTTGCGTGGAGATGCCGAAGACTGGTGGAAGGGAGTCGTCAGACTGGCGGCAACTGAATCCGGAGTTGTTGATTGGTAGTACTTCATGATGAAGTTCAATGCCAAGTTTTTCCCCTCTAGCTTATCTGAGGAGCGCGAGGTGGAGTTTATTCATCTTGATCAGGGTGACCTGACGGTGGATCAGTATGAGGCCGTATCTACAGATATAGCATATCCTGACTGTTTGATTAAGGTAGAAGGATATGATTTACCTATTGATTTGATTAGTCTTTCTATGAAAGACTATGACATCATTCTGGGCATGGATTGGCTGTCTGCCTATCATGCTACTTTAGATTGTTTTGAAAAGCTAATTACTCTGCATCTAAGTGATGGACAGCAATTGGTTATCCAAGGCCGGATTTCAGAACAAGGGCCTTTGGTGATATCTCATCTGCAGGCCAGGAAGCTTTTAGCCCAGGGCTGCAAGGGGTATCTGGCGCATGTCAAGGTGCAGACTGAGCCTGATTTGGATCTGGCTAAAATTCCTGTGGTAAGAGAGTTTGCTGACGTCTTCTCAGATTTATCTGGGTTACCACCTAGCAGAGAAGTTGAGTTTGGTATCGAGTTGTTGCCAGGCACAGCACCGATATCTAAAGCTCCTTACAGGATGGCAACTTCAGAACTGACAGAGCTGAAGAAGCAACTGGAAGAACTATTAGAGAAGGGGTATATTCGGCCCAGTGTTTCTCCATGGGGAGCACCTGTGTTATTTGTGAAGAAGAAGGATGGTACTTTGCGCATGTGCATCGATTACCGTCAACTCAATCAAGTGACTGCTAAGAATAAGTACCCATTACCCCGTATTGATGATCTCTTTGATCAGTTGCAGGGTGCTACTGTATTCTCTAAAATTGACCTGAGGTCTGGCTATTATCAGATGAGTGTTCGGGAGGAGGATGTACCTAAAACTGCATTCAGGACCAGGTATGGGCATTATGAATTTCTTGTTATGCCCTTTGGACTGACAAATGCTCCTGCGGTGTTTATGGATCTGATGAACAGGGTATTTCATGAGCTCCTGGACAAATGTGTGGTCGTCTTCATTGATGATATTCTGATCTACTCCAAGAATGCGCAAGACCACTCTCAGGATTTGTGCAAGGTGCTGGAGATTCTGCGGCTGAAGCGGCTATATGCTAAGGCCAGCAAATGTGAGTTCTGGCTAGATCAGATTGGTTTTCTGGGAC
The DNA here is from genome assembly GCA_027563935.2 of Costus lasius. NCBI lineage: Eukaryota > Viridiplantae > Streptophyta > Magnoliopsida > Zingiberales > Costaceae > Costus > Costus lasius. Next base: position 48,112,352 of record CM050446.2, read on the forward strand.
ACATTATTTCTAGCCAGGGTGTGTCTGTGGATCCAGTGAAGGTGGAGGCTATTCTTCACTGGGGAAGACCAACTACAGCGACTGAGGTCAGAAGTTTTCTGGGCTTAGCTGGATACTACCGCCGCTTTGTGGAGGGTTTTTCCAAGCTGGCAGGTCCTCTGACTAAGCTAACTAGAAAGAATCTGAAGTTTGAGTGGTTTGATGATTGTGAGTCTAGTTTTCAGGAACTGAAAAAGAGACTGACCAGTGCTCCTATCCTCATCATTCCCTGTGATGGAGAGAAGTTCATTGTTTACACTGATGCCTCTGGTAAGGGTCTGGGTGCTGTACTGATGCAGCAAGGAAAAGTAGTCGCTTATGCTTCAAGGCAACTCAAAGATTACGAAGTAAACTACCCCACTCATGATCTGGAGTTGGCAGCTATAGTTTTTGCCTTGAAAATCTGGAGGCACTATCTGTTTGGACAGACATTTGAATTGTTTACAGATCACCAGAGCTTGAAGTATATCTTCACTCAGAAAGAGCTGAATATGAGACAGAGGCGATGGCTTGAATTGATAAAGGATTATGACTTCACCATCCAATATCAGTCTGGTAAAGCCAATGTGGTGGCTGATGCGCTTAGTCGGTATCCTGTGACTCAGATAGCTGCACTGCGAGTCCAGGAGTGGCGACTATTGCAGGAGTTCAGTGACATGCATCTGAGTGTGACTCCGGGTGAGAGAGGCGGTCTTCTGGCTTCTCTCAGGGTTCAGTCAGACTTACTGCAGAGACTGAGATCAGGGCAGCAGTCAGATCAGGATATTCTACGGTGGAAAGAGAGGTCTGAGCAAGGCTGGGATGAGAATTTCAGTATGTCGGATGATGGTCTCCTCAGATTCCGTAGAAGGGTCTGTGTCCCTGAGGACCCTGAGTTGAGAAATGACATTCTTAAGGAAAGTCATTGCACTAAGTATACCGTTCATCCTGGTAGTACCAAGATGTATCAGGATCTGAAAAAGACTTTCTGGTGGCATGGTATGAAGAAGGATGTGCATTTGTTTGTGTCCAGATGTTTGACTTGCCAAACCGTGAAGGCTGAGCATCAGAGGCCGGGCGGTTTGATGCAGTCTCTCCCTATTCCTCAGTGGAAGTGGGAGCATATCAGTATGGACTTTGTGTGTGGGCTGCCCAATACCAGAAGGAATCATGATGCCGTATGGGTGATTGTGGACAGACTCACGAAGTCGGCTCACTTCTTACCGATCAAAATGACTTACAGTTTGGATCGGTTAGCAAAACTGTACATCGATGAGATTGTCAGATTACATGGAGTTCCCTTGGACATTGTCTCTGATCGTGATCCTCGATTTCTATCCAGGTTTTGGAAGAAATTACAGGAAGATTTGGGAACTAATCTGAGTTTCAGCACTGCATATCATCCTCAATCTGATGGTCAGACAGAGAGAACTATTCAGACACTTGAGGATCTTCTGAGATCTTATGTGATTGACTGGTCTGTTGAGTGGGATCTGGACTTATCACTGATAGAGTTCACCTACAACAATAGCTTCCACTCTAGCATACAGATGGCTCCGTATGAGGCCCTATATGGGAGGAAATGCAGAACACCTATATGCTGGGAGGAAACTGGGGACAGAACAGTGCTAAAGTCTGATGCTGTTCAGGAAGCCACTGAGAAGATCAGAGAAATTCAGAAAAAGATGAAGATTGCTCAGGATAGACAGAGGAGTTATGCTGATGTGAGGCGGCGTCCTCTTGAGTTTTTGGTGGGAGAGCATGTTTTCCTAAAGGTCTCGCCTATGAAAGGGGTGATGAGATTTGGGAAGAGAGGAAAATTGAGTCCCAGGTACATTGGTCCCTTTGATATCATTGAGAGGGTTGGACCTGTGGCATACCGACTTGCTCTACCCCCATCACTGGAACACCTCCATAATGTGTTCCATGTTTCTGCACTCAGAAAATATTGTTCTGATCCTTCTCATGTTCTGGAGTTGGAACCTCTCCAGCTTGAAGAGAACATGACTTTTGTGGTGAAACCTCTCAGAATTGAAGATAGAAAAGAGAAAGTGCTGAGGAATAAGGTTATTCCACTTGTGAAAGTCATCTGGGGAAATCAGTCTGTTGAAGAAGCCTCTTGGGAGGTTGAAGCAGAGATGAGAAAGGAGCATCCTCACCTGTTCAGTGACGGGCTTGGTCAGCTTTAGAGGACTAAAGCTCTATAAGGGGGGGAGGATGTAACGCCCTTGATTTTCTGAATTATGATTTAAGGTTAGAAATTCAGTTTCTGTATTTTTATCGGTTAAAATTTTGGGATTTTTGCCTAATTGTAGGACTTTTCCCTACAGGGCAAAAATAATTATTTTTGTTGGGGCTTCGAACCCTCAACCTTGACTATTTGCTCCTGGAATTCTTCCACCATGGTGGCGCATATTTCTGTGTTATTGGAGTGGCGCATGGTGGTTAAGCCCAGGTAAGCCCATTAAAGCCGATTTCCACTTAAGTTAATTGGGTTATTGGATCTTGGATCCGTTTGGGGTGGAAAAAAAAAAAAAAAAAAAAAAAAAAAAAAAAGGGGGAAATTCGTGAGAGCTCCTCTCCCTCACGATTTTTGGTTTGTTTCTTGCCCTAGCCGCCTGTGTTGTCGCCCCTCACTGTGCTTGGCGCTCCTGCAAAATTTTTGACGCTGGTGGTGGCAGACTGGTGGTGGACGAACTTTCTGGAGACCCCTGATCCCCTGTTTTGGCGTTTTCTCTGTGGGCGATTTTTCTGGTGAGTAATTCGATCCTAAGGAGTCTAATCCGAATTAAAATTCGTTATTTGCCATGATTATTCGTATGGGGTTGAATTCAAATAATTATAGGGTTTTAAAATCCTGTTCTGCTGAAATCTGCATTCGTTAATCTGACCTTTGTGTACTATAACCCCAATATCTCATGGTCTATAGATCCAAATCGCACGAAATAAATTTTGTATGAAACTAGATACATTCGGCTTTAATTTGAATCTGATATCGACCATATCCGAGCTGTATTCGTATTTCAATCTGTATTGCAATCTAGCTGTACAAAATCAGTTTTCTGAAATTCTGGATTTCGACCTTTATGTGTTCGAACCATCATATCTCCCTAGGTATAGCTCGAAATCTTGTCAAATCAGTTTTATTAGACCGTAGGCTCGAAGAGCTTTATTTTGACTCCCATAACGCCTATTTTCGATTAGTTATTGGATCTGAAATAAATGTCGCAAGTCTGATATATGAATCTGTTTTCTTGAAATCTGAAATTCTGACCTTCCTATGTTCGAACCCTTATATCTTCCTGTCTAAAATTCGAAATCTTGTGAAACCAGTTTTATTGGAAACTAGATTCAGAGAGCTTCATTTTGAATACAATATTGACTAGCTTTGGTTCGAAATTGGACTAAAATTATATTTTGCAAACTGACAATATAAATCTGCTATGTTTTGGTTAGACGAATATTCCTTTGTGAGAAAAATTTACATTGTATGGTTTAACCTCTTAAATTGTGGTCTGTAGTTCTTCTAAAATTTATTTGTTTGATGAGAAATTTTAGAGAAAACAAAATTGGGGATTTAACTAAGAACTTAGGAATTTTCGAAAATATAGTTCGAGCCAATTTTGGGGCTTTGGTCAATTTTCTTCACGAGCGTGTAATTAAAATTATCTGTAGTGGGGGACTGAAATTATTTACATGAAATTTGTGCGTTCCGTTAAGGTTCTGAAAGTGGCGCCCCTTACAGTAATTTTATAGCTCACGGTTTTAGAAATTTTGAGGAGATTATTTCATGAATAATTTCTGTTCTGTGTTTAAATGTTTGTTATATGAATAATTTCTGTTCTGTATTTAATTGTTTGTTATGTGGATATTTCCTGTTCTGTTTATATGTTGTGAAGTTTCTGAAAACCTTGAATGTGTTAAAACATTTGTGAGAACATAGAATGGTTTGACATGAATTAAGGTTAGTTGTAAGGAATTCACTCATATAAATTCTGTTCTGTGTTTAAGGACTGGATATTAGGGTGTGTCATTTTCTGGTTTGTTAGACTTTGGGCATAATGTAAGAATTAAGTAGTGGTTGATCCTACTTCTCCGTTTCAGTATAATCTGTTCTGTAAAATTATGCCCTAGTGTAGCACTCTTCCGTGTCCTTACCCTCCTTCTGTGGCGCTGTAATGGTGCTGATAGTCTACTACGACCCTTGAGACACTATTTCTGTTCTGGGTATTGGAGGCCAGAGTGCCACGTCCTAACAAGACGGGGGCCACCCACTGATACCTCCTCTACCATTCAGTTCTGGGTTTTGGAGGCCAGAGTGCCACGTCCTAACAAGACGGGGGCCACCCACTGATACCTCCTCTACCATTCAGTTCTGGGTTTTGGAGGCCAGAGTGCCACGTCCTAACAAGACGGGGGCCACCCACTGATACCTCCTCTACCATTCAGTTCTGGGTTTTGGAGGCCAGAGTGCCACGTCCTAACAAGACGGGGGCCACCCACTGATACCTCCTCTACCATTCAGTTCTGGGTTTTGGAGGCCAGAGTGCCACGTCCTAACAAGACGGGGGCCACCCACTGATACCTCCTCTACCATTCTGTTCTGGGTATTGGAGACCAGAGTGCCACGTCCTGACAAGACGGGGGCCACCCACTGATATCTCCTTTACCATTCTGTTTCTGATATGCATGCATTGTCTCGTCCTCGGCAGAGGTGGGGTCAGACCTTCTGTGGTCATCAGGCCTTCTGTGGCCTTTCTGTTTCCGATGTAGACTATCCGTTTGGACTCTGAAAATTCTGATTTTCTGTCTGTCAGTTCTGATTTCTGTAGTTCTGTTTCGATCTGTATTTAGATGTATTAGGCGGTGTGGTTAGTTGGTATGGGTTGGTATATTCATATCCTACCTGTTTGATGCCTATTGTTACAAGTATCTGTATTTGATTGTGTTTGTTTTTGATATGAGCATGCATGTTAAGTTGATTTATCTTATCTGTTAAATAAAAAGAATTTCAACTTAAGTATGATATTTTTGATGTGTACTATGGATGACTTTTAGTGTCTTTTACTCACTGAGCTTTTTAGCTCACCTCCGTTGTTTAAATGTTTTCAGGTGAGACATCAAGACAGTAATTGCTACAGCTAATATGACGCTAATGTTTGATGTCATTTCTAAGAATAGTCTTCTAAAGATTTATCAGGCCTGCGTGCCTAATTTATTATGACCTATATGACATGTTTTATCTCCTGAGGGCTTATGCCTGTTTTCAGGATATTATATTATAGTTGTTTCGTTTAAATTATTGGATACAAGTCTTGGATTCTTTTATTGAATTGGTTCTTATTTTGAAATGTCCGATTTGAGATGTGTAACCGAATTTGTGTTGTTTATTTTAGTATCTGAATAATCAGTTCTGTATATTTATGAAATTCCACATATGTGTAGTGTGGAAGTTTGTTGTTGTTACAAGATATGTGTGTCTGTGCAGCAGTAGTTTAGAATACTTGCTGCCGGATTTTTTCTGGACTTCCGGATTTCTATTTCCTAGTAATCGATCCTATTCAGTTCTGTGCGGTTTTCTGTTCCGTAGTATTGTCCTTCGATGCCGCTTTCTTCTTGTGTTTTAATGGAAGAGTAAAAATTTTTTGAAACCCCGTATTTTACTTGTATGCGTGTGGGGTGTGATTCTGAGGGATGTTACAGAACCACAGAGACCTCATTTGCTAAGTACCAAAGAATTGATTTCTTATTTGCTAGGCAATCGAATGTGATGTAAGTAAAATTTGGAAAGAACACGAAATCAGAGAGAGAAAAGCCGGGACTAGGGTTTCATCCACCTTAATTTATATGACTATAAGGAAATAAGCACATCGTCAGTCCACTCTTGTTATGATAAAGATATAATTTACTTCAAAAAGAAATCATCTCGCTTTCGCGCAGACAATTTATAAAGAGTCAATCCTCACTTTCGCACAAGATTAATTCAATGCTAAAGATAAGTAAATCATTGACTAAGAAATCAAAGATCACTTTCATGCATCCAATCTCTATGTCAATCATCTCAAGTGAAAACTAAATACTTTTATACTTTAGTTTTACAGGTTCTACTTAAGGTTCTCCAACGATCCGATACTTATTTTCTTACAATATCTTCATGTTTATTTCAATAATTCTTCCTATATTAGAATTATCAACAAGGCAATAAACTTCAAAAATCTAGAAATAAGAACAAACCTAATTTCATATGATGAGTTCCAATTTTAGGGTTCCAAGTTTTTGCAAGTCACTTTTCAGTCCATATCGCAAAAACTCCAATATATGCTGATAATATGAAACTAGAAAGAATTAAAGGCATTAATCACTTAAGTAGAATTATCATAACAAAAGTTCCCTAACGAAATAAGGTTTATCTAGTCATTATGAAATTAAGGGGATTATACCCCCATGTCCATAAAAGTGTTTAAGCTAACATGGTTGAAGAATTACAATAAGCCATAATTTCGAATGATCAGAAATCGAAGAGAAAGAGGAAGTTCTACTAACAACGGCTGTAATGAAAGTTACAGCCGTAATTTTGCTCCAGAACTTGCGATGAACAGTAGTGGCAACATTTATTTCGTTGATTTCTCATCCAATCGATCTCTTTCGCTCTAAAACTTCTGGAGTATGTTCTCCACCTCCAGGTGTAGCTTCCCTTCAAATTTCACGGCTGGAGATGCTTTGTACGCTTCCCGGTTGTGAAACCTGGGGCGGCGGTAAAGATTGTGATTTCTCTCTCCGTGATGGATCAAAATTGGGGCTTTCGGTGTGATGATGTTCGCCTTGTTCTCTGAAGTATTCCCCTTTTAATGAATCTCAATTTGGTGGTCTAAATCGTCTGCAATCATCCGCGCAAAAATCGGGCTTCAATTTGACTAGGAAAATCGGCCGCCTGGGTTAGAATTATAGTCGTGATTTTGATTACGGCAGTGCCGTATTTCATCCTGTGAAGAATCTAGAAAGAAACACATGCGGTGAAAATAACCACCGCAATGCCATGATCGCGCAAAACATTTTGTAAGGAAATCACCCGACATTACGGCCCGTAATATACATTACGGTAGTGCCATAAAAACTGCAAGACTCTCTGGTCAGAAATCAACAGAAATTATTGCCCGTAATATGGTTTAATGTAGTGCCGTAGAATCCTCAAAACTATCTGTACATAAATGGACCGAAGTTACAGCCCGTAATATAGATTACGGTAGTGTCATGGTTTATTCTGTAGGTTCGATAAAATCACGGCACCATAATATTGATTATGGCCCTGCTGTATTTTCGGTCTGAAGCTCTGATTTGTGTGAAATTTGACAGGTAATCTTCTCATGATGATGGGAATTTGTCTATGCATTTGGATTGCTTGAAAATGCCTTAAAATAATGCCTTTTTACTTGAAAATGATCAAAAACACAAAAAGGTGTAGATTCCGCAATATTTGATAAATAAAGGATAAAAATAAGAAAAAGAGCATGAATATTACACATAAAGACCTATAAAATGATGCAAAATATACTATAAATTTTTGTGTCATCACCGTTCGATTCCGGCGATTGGAGGGGCAGATGGAGTGATACCAGTGGCTGATGATTCTTTGGCGAAAGGCTAAGCGATGGCTGAAGTTGCATGGAGATCCGACGGTTGGATCGTCGCAGGCGAACTCAGAAATCTTGGAAATTCTATGTTGCTGTTGAAGTGTGCGGGTGTTTGCAGCAAAACAGAGGAGGATTGAGGGAGTAGAGGAGATTAGAGAAGAGAGGAAGAGGGAGGGGTTCGACCGTAGAAGGAGAAGGGAAAGGTAAGTGACACAAGCACCTCAGAGGAGAAGAAAAGCGACATCCGATTTCATCGGAAGAAAACCATTTCCATTCAAATTCAACAACTTCTTCTGTAGATTACAATGTTCATGGGAGATACATATAGAGCAGCTTTGAGAGAGACGTTACAGGCTTTCCTTCTTTGAACCGCTGTAGAGAAAGTTAAACGTTCCTTCGATTGCTAAAGAGAGCCGTTGTAGCTTTGTGAAGATGCGAAAGGGAGACGTTGACTTCCTTGTTTGCAATGTTGGCTGAGCGAAGGGGCTGCAAGGAGAGATTGAACTTTCCATGTTGGTTGCAAGTTTCCATTCTTTCCTACCTTGGGTTGTAGCGAAGCGATGAGATGAGCGTTGACTAGTGCTTTATGAAAATCCCTTGATTAGCTGATGTGGAGCTGTTATACCCCAAGTTTTTGAAAAATACTTTTAGAAAGTCAGAATTTGCTTTTTGGATTTTTTGGAGATTTTTCTGGAATTTTTCCAAATTTTTTTAAAGGTTAAAAATCAAATTTAAAAAAAAAAGTTTATTTTGCGCTCGCGGGGGTTCGAACCCATGTCGCGCGTGTGGTGCCAACTCAGCCTAACCACCGGGCCAAGTTATGTTTTGTTAATATTAAACCGCGCCAAGCTTAGTTGATTTCGTTTTGATTTGATTTTGTGAAACGAGTTGAATCGTCATCTTCCCCGTGTTTTTTGGCGACCGAGTCTTCAGCGGTGACCAACTATTTTAGGTCGCGTTCCTTGCTATTAATTGAGGGCTTCTGCTCTCCTTTGCGAGGCGAGAACCCTAGGAAGTCTTCAAGCCGTGGCGCGCCGTCAGGAGGGAGATTACGAGCTCAAACCAGTCGCCGGCGCCGCCTCGAGTTTCAGTGTTCCAATGCTTTCTTCAATACGTGTTTTCTGTTCCAGGGCTATGATACAGCTTCGTAGCGAGGTAAGTGAGCTTTCTGGAAATTTTTGCGAAGTTCTGTTTCTGTTTCATTTGGTTTTGGTGTGTCGACGGCGGCGACGCCACCGTCGATAGTGGCGGCTGTTGCGAGGGCTCCGACCGTGGGTCGAAAGCTCGCCGCAGCCACCTCAGGAGCTTCCCTTCATCGTCGAGAGTTTTCTGGTAATGTCTGGAAGCAAATCGACGCTCAACACGCTCTCAGGAGCTCGCCGGCGCAAGCGACGGACGAAAGTCCGGCCGCCTTGCACGACAGCAATGGGGCGGCGCGGGCGAGCGGTCGATTCGGTCATATTTAGGGTTTGGACGGTTTATTTGCAAATAAACCAGCCGGCTGAGTTTTGGAATTGATTTGGTCTGGCTCTACAGATTGAGCGGTTCAATTTCAATTTCGGCCCAGTTATTGAATTCGGACCGGTTCGACCTCGATTCGGTCGAATCTGGGCTGGTTCAGGTATCCGTTGGAAAGCTCGTAAAATTTCCCATCCAATGGTACCTTGTGTATCCTTCGATCCTTTGTGTATTTTTTGTAATTGTGGTTTTAAGCTTCGGTTTGGTTTGGTTTAAGGTGATTCTGACCGGTTTACTGCAATTTAGTCCGGTTCAGTGGCTTTTGGGTCCGGTTCACTGGATCCGAAGTTGGTTCCTTAAGTTTTGAAATGTTTCGCTTCTGTTGGTGATCTCTGTTTTCATGTTTGAATCTTATTTGATGAAGTTCATGTATAAATCTATGTTTCAGAGCGGTTTACCCAATGTTTGGCTTGCTTCGTTTGATAATACGTTTTCTTGGTTTTCAAAGGTAAGACCTCAAACCAGATTTCTATAGATAAAGGTTTGCAAATTGTTTATTGACATATCTGTTTTGTACTTTGTATACCAGTCAAGTATGTTTCTAGCATGTTATTGTTATCAAAATCCATGTTTGCAAACAATATATCTGCATAAACCAGTTTTCAAGTATCCACGTGTGTGGACAGTTTCAGTTATCAAGTATCCACGAGTGTGGACAGTATGTTATTGAGCACATACCTAGTAGTATCCACTCTGTGGATAGATCGGGGTCCCAAGTTAGCATGCACCGGGATTCGTGATGCATGGTAGCGCGTGTGTTCACCATGTAAGGTGAAGATTCACCTTATCATGCATATTCGGGGTGATGACCCCATGAGCCAGTAGGTATTGCTCATAGTGGTTTCATTGCATGATATCAGCTTTTATATTTGATCATAAATAACCAGTTGATTAAGTTTATCCTGTTGTAGTATAGTTTTCAGTTTACAGCTTTTAGTTTACAGTTCTAGTTTACAGCCTTCAGTTTATCGTTTATAGTTTTAGCTTCAGCTTTCAGTTTATAGTTTCTAGTTTTCAGTATTCAGTTCATTACAGTTTTATTGTTCTTTCTCTTGCTAGTTTCCCCTCCTTTGAATCTAAGGGACTACCCTTTCTTCTAGGGAGAGGCTTACTCAGCAATGTTTTGCTAAGTCTTGTTGATGTTGCAGGTACTGGTCTGGACTAAGGAATTCAAGGCAAGATTTTAAAGTGTTGCTTGATGGATTGTTCCCAAAGAATTATGAGACTGGTATTAAAAGTTTTTAGCTGAGATCTAAGTGTTGTAAAAGTGTACTCTGTTGTAAAGTCCTGTAAAGAGATTTTGTTTTGTAGCAGTCAATCTTTTGTTGTTGTTCCTATATTTTAAAGTTATAATAGATTGCTTTAGTTATATTCTAGTCTTGGTTCTAGGGTGTAACAGGAGCTGAACATTATCGTAGGCTTCTTTTCTTCATTGCTTGGCGTGGATGCTTGTCACGATTGGGGAATTGATTGAGTATGCGACAACTTATTTTTTGGTAAGTAAGCATGCATGTCATGAGCATCTCTTTAGGTGGTTGGAGTAGTCCTTCGATTATTGAGATAGCTTTATGAGTGAGCTTGCTAGCTTTATTGGAGAGCTTCCATGTGTTTGTCTAAGGCAGCCTCAGGCTCCACTTGTACCTACATTGTTTGTGGTCTCTACCTCCTTTAATTCTCCCAGGGTGAAAAAAATTCTTCCCCGAAGAATTGTTCTTGCATTGGTGGAGAAGTTCTGGAGAGGCAAGAGTCAAAGTCCATAGTCCAAGTTGCTGGTCAGGGATACCTGCATTGAATTTCCTTTCTCGACCATATTCATTAGTGAGTTTGCAATTAGGAATTCTAGCATTTAAGTGGCATGGAATAATGAAATCAATATATTCAACTTCATTAAGTGTAAAGAGCCAGGAATGGTTGAGTTCATTATGTTTTGTTAGTCCCAATGGTGGCTTAAGGGTGTGCGTAGAAGGACATAAGGGACAAGATTCACGCATCATAGGGTCATGGGAGAAATTTTCTAAGACTAGGGATTTTCCTAAGGGTGGAGGCTTAGGATCTAAGTCAAGCTCAAAAGGCTCCAAGTGTTCCTTAGACTCAGGTTTGATCAAATTATGCATTAGAGTGGATGGAATTAGATATAGCTCATAAAACATCAAACTTAAAGATGGGCTTTCTAAGCAAGGTTCATAGTGTACTAAGCTTAAGGTTGGATTTTCTATGCTGGGTTCATCTATTGGGTTTAGGTCTATCTCGGGTTCTCTTTGGGATTGGGAAGTCCTATGGTTGTAGGTTCTCTAATAGTAGTGCTAAGCTCAAGTTGAGATCCTGTGGGTATGGGCCCTAAAATTGATGGAAAAGCAATTGGTTCTACCTCAAGGTTTGGCTCTTCATGACTTGCTTATTGAAGTTCAGTGGTTTCATCAAGGTATGGGTTAGGCCCTAAATTAGGCTCTAAGGTTTGCTTGAGCTCTAAAGGGGTTGAACTCTCATCTTCTCTTTGCAAGGACTTCTCCATAAGTCTCTTTATCTCTTGCTTAATCTCTTCAATTTGTTCATGTATCTCCTTACAAAGGCTATGTGTTGGCTTTTCATCTTTAGGGTAGACTATGTGTTCCAAACCTTTATGAATAAAACTATAACACCAAGGTTTACTAAAATAATGTCCTTGAAAATCATGCATAAATTATTTGCCTAATAAAATGTCAAAGCCTTCTAAACTCATCACATCACGCCATATTTCTATTTTGATATTGTTTAACTGTATGGGAACTAAGCATTGAAAATCAACTACATATATAGTCAAATCATCCCATGTTATCATGTAACAGTTAACATGTATCTCTATGGTGAGGCCAAATTGTTCAAGGGCATCAATAGAAATAACATTAAACTTCACAAAATGATTAATAACAGTTTTACTATGATGGCCATTGCACAAGGTGTAAGTTGTGAAGCAACTAGGCCTATGAGTGATTATCTTATAAGCCCTATCAATTATGAGTTCTCTTTTAGCAATTAAATCCCTTTGATAAAAGTGATGCACCATGATGTGTTATGAGAAGTATGGGGTGCAACTAGGGTATAAGCAAGTTTTTTTTTTCTAGCAAATAATGGAAAATAAATAATATGAACAACTAAACATGAAACATGTAATTTTTTTTTTTATGCAAACAAACTTCAACTAGCAAATAACTTAAAATATGCAAACTAAATACAAAGAATCATGAAAGCATGTTTTTTTTTTTGGTTTTCAATTGTAAGTAAATAGCAAATACTTAACTAACATGAAAAAAGCAAGGAAAGCAACAAAACATAAAACAAAAACAAATAATTTTTTTATTTTTTATGCAAAAAGTGAAGAAAGGATCGTGTGGGCAGACAGGAGTTGACCACTTACCTACTCTGATACCAAGCTGATGCAAGATGGAAGCACGTGATTTATTCTACTGATTAAAATTTTCAATTATTTATTTATTTATTTTCAAAAATTAACAGATTAATGAAAGCAGCCAGAATTCCAGGATTGCAGAAAATTATCATTTACCAAATGTAGCAATATCCGAGAGTGGGTTCCAATCATCCAATATTCAAACTAAATGAACCACATTGTAGAACTACATTAGTTCTTTGCAGGCGTATCAAAATGAAGAGTAGATTCCTATTCGAGCATGTAGATTATCTGCAACAAAAAACTGTAATCAGTATACTAGATCAAAGAGTAGCAGAATTTTAGTGCAGTAAGTCCAGAATTTTATCAGTCATCAAAAGTTGACATGTCTTGCATGTTGATCCCTTGTATCTTGAGTTGGATTGACTTATCTGGCTGTCAGACAAAATTTAGTACATCCGTTTTGTGCCATAGTTCATGATTTGTGGTGCACCAAATTCTTAAGGTACCTACAAGAAAGACACTAATTAGATATCAAAGGTTCTTATGTTTCTGAGTTCGATCCATTGTCGCCTGAGTTGAATAGACTAATCCGGCTTCTAGAGCAAGATTTGGTCTTTATGAGAGATCCAATTTTGGTGGTGTAGGCTTGTCCGAGCATGTTAAAATCCTACGATAAAAAGCCAAATCAGATTAGATTTTTGACCAAAATATAATGCAGCACGTAGAGAGATCCAGAAATAGGGGGAAGTTGTGTCAAGAGCAGGAATCGTCGGTGTTCATTCAGTGGTGCACGATTGCTGGACCTGTTACGTCTGGAGGTCCTTATGATGACGGCGAAGAGGTGGCCGGAGTTTGGAGACGAGCGGTGGCTGATCGGAGGAGAACGGTGTTGAATGGCGGATCTAGGGCTGAAACTGGGCAGAAACAGCGCTTTTGGTTGGCCGTTCGATTCCGGCGATTGGATAGGTGGATGGAGTGATGCCGGCGACTGATGATTTGTTGGCGAAAGGCGAAGTGGTGGCTGAAGTTGCATGGAGATCCGAAGGCTGGATCGTCGCCGGTGAACTCACAAATATCAAAAATTCTAGGTTGCTTTTGAAGTGTGCGGGTGTTTGCAGCGAAATAGAGGAGGATTGAGGGAGTAGAGGAGATTAGAGAAGAGAGGAAGAGGGAGGGGCTCGGCCCTAGAAGGAGAGGGGAAAGGTAGGTGACACAAGCACCTCAGAGGAAAAGCGACATCCGATTCCATCGAAAGAAAACCATTTCCATTCAAATTCAACAACTTCTTCTGTCGATTACAACGTTCATGCAAGATACATATAGAGCAGCATTGAGAGAGATGTTACAGGATTTCCTTCTTTGATCCGCTGTAGGGAACGTTAAACTTTCCTTCGATTGCTGAAGAGAGCCATTGTAGCTTTGTGAAGATGCGAAAGGGGAGACGTTGACTTCCTTGCTTGCAATGTTGGCTGAGCGAAGGGGCTGCATGGAGACGTTGAGCTTTCCATGTTGGTTGCGAGTTTCCATTCTTTCATGCCTTGGCTTGTAGCGAAGCGATGAGATGAGCGTTGATTAGTGCTTTATGAGAATCCCTTGATTGGCTGATGTGGAGCTGAACATTATCGCAGGCTTCTTTCCTTCATTGCTTGGTGTTGATGCTTATCATGATTGTGGAATTGATTGAGTATGTGACAACTTATTTTTTGGTAAGTGAGCATGCATGTCATGAGCATCTCTTTAGGTGGTTGCAGTAGTCCTTCCATTATTGAGCTAGCTTTATGAGTGAGCTTGCTAGCTTTATTCGAGAGCTTCCAGGCATTTGTCTAAGGCAACCTCAGGCTCGACTTGTACCTACGTTGTTTGTGGTTTATGCCTCCATCAGCTTGGACTTCATCCTAGGCTTACCCTGCATGGCCTCGCGCCACGACTACATTTTTGTTGTTGTGGATCACTTCTCTAAGGTGGCGCACATTGTTCCTTGTTCCGAGATGGCCAATGAATCCCACATTGTGGGTCTCTTTGTCAAAGAGATTGTTCGCCTACATAGCCTCCCACTCACCATTGTATCTGACCGCGACACTCGGTTTGTTGGTTACTTTTGAAAGTCCCTCTGGTCCCTACTGGGCACCACGCTCAAGTACTCTTCCGCATACTATCCATAGACCGATGGTCAAACAGAGGTGGTTAACCACAGTCTAGGGAACCTTCTACGCTATTTATCCAGTGACTTTCGACGCCATTGTGCCAATCATCTTCCCATCGTGGAGTTTGTGTATAACAGTGCATTCAACCGGTCTATCGAGTTGAGTCCTTTCCAAATTTTGCTCGGGCACCAACCTCGCAAGCTTATATACATGCATAATGTCCCTGCTTCCCCTTCCATCCACGAGTTCGCTCGTGCATTTGCATCCCACATCTCGGGTTTACATGATGAGATTCATCGTCGGATTTACCTAAGAAATACCCGGTATGTATTTGAGGCCAACAAGCATCGTAGGCAACATCATTGTGAGATGAGTGCGCATGTGATGGTGCGTATCCACCCAGTGCACTTTAGATCGAGGGCCAATTGGAAACTGAAAGCATGCTGCTATGGTCCCTACACAACCCTACAGTGGGTTGGCACCAATGCTTACATCCTCGACCTACTGGCGGACTCTCTTATCAGCCTGGTCTTCAATGTCGCCGACCTGGTTCCTTTACATGCACCCTTGCCTGGCGGTGCCCCCTCGGCTGACATGGTGGATCCTTGTTCTCTGATGGAGAATTCTCCCCACCCCAAGGGAATTGACAAAGGCATAAATGAGCATTGGGGTGCTCCCACATCCTTGGAAGACACCTAGGAAAGTTCCCCAGGGCTGGAGGAAGCCACACTGAAAATTCCCGGTCAAACGGAGCCCTACACATAGTTTCACACCCCAACCGTGAAGGAGATCACGGCCGTGACCACCTCAGCAGAAGCAGACATGCCCGTGATGTTGGTGTATATGCCCTAAAGACCAATGTATGGACATGGTCAGGCATTAGTTGAATGTACTTTGATAGAACTATTACTCTTTATATAGGCATGGTCGTTATTATGCAGACTTCTCTACCTGCGTTGATGTATTGAGTTGCATAAATAATGTCCCAGGAGTTTGGATTGGATCCATTCTCATAAGCTATCCCCAGACAAGGTACCTTAGCAGATATGGGACAGCTTCGGTACATGTGAGACTGGTGTATGGGCTGGTTATGTGCGGGGCACAGTAACGCAGACATACAGGTGCATTGGATGCACTGGAGTGATCCACCGTGAGGATTGACTTGTCTAGTCAACAAGTCAATCTCACATGCAAGAGGTTTGCATTGATCCTTAGACTTAAGGTATTCATGTCTAGACTTGATGAAGGGTATGCTTTAATAAAGTCTTACGTCTCTCCGTAATTGGGAGATCAAAACGACTGTCATTGGGCATGTCATAAGTCACGTAGAGACATGGATGACCAATAGTAGGATTTGCCCCTTCCTTCCGAGGAAGCATGATATCCACCTCGGGGCGCCCCACCTTATTGGTGCATGACAGGAAAGTGTGGCCACACTTGTTGAGTCATGACCAATGCATTGGATAATAAACTTGAGACTAATCCAATGGCAGGATATCAGCTTAGGCAAAGGGATCTGTAATGCAATGGGAATCCTCGTTGCTTGTTAGGAGTTGTTGCCATAATGACTTAAGTCCTATGACATGGGTAGTAGTGATGTGTTGCTAGATACCCCTCACTACTTATGATGTTTACATCATTGCCATCGTCATATGGATCCTACGGGGTCACACGCAATAGACTCTTGACGTTGCTTTAATCAGAAGCCTTGGGATCAAGTTATTGGATAACTTGGATCCATTTGGAAGATTTCATCAGCGCCAATGGGCCTGATGAGATGGAAGAAAGTTATTGGAGCCAAACTTCATTTTTGGCAGGTTGACCCGAAATTGACCTAGATTGGTCACATTTGGATTAGGGTTGCATTGGATTGGATTCAATGGCTTAATTAACCCATGCCATGAAGTTTGGGCTAGCTCATTATCCAATGAGGCCCAATAATTAGTTGTCATGAAGAGGAATTGGCTTAAAAGGGTATAATGGGGAGAAATCTCACCCCATTGGCGCCTAGGGGCATAATGGGGTGAGGGAGGTGCCTTTGCTTCATTATGGAAGTAAAGGGCGCCTAGCCCTTCTTCCTTGGAAGGAATACTTGCCTCTAAGGTAAGTCTTGGGGCTGATATGGCTTGAGAACTTTGATGGGAAGTTCCTAGGCGCATATGGACATAGGGAAGAGGTATATGGTAATGTCTTGGAGACTTACCTTACCTCAAACCCTAGTTTCTCCCAAAACCCTTACCCTAGCCGAAACTCCTCATGCATGTTGCGCCTAGCCACTTAGCCTTTGATGGTAAGAATGCATTTTAGGAATGTCTTGGGCTGATATGGCCATTGGGCAAATTAGGATAGGTTGAATGAGGTTTATGGTAAAGTCTTTGAGACTTTCCTTAGCTCAAGACTCATTTATCCTAGCCGCCCACTTGGCATAATCCTAGCCATTGAAATAACCGCCCCTTGTCCTATTAATAGGACCCTTGTCGCCCCACTAAGTGGTTGATTCGTGTGGACAATATCAAGGAGGGGTGACATATCTCTTGGAGAGACTTGGAGTGCAAGGGGCGAAAGTAAATAAGGATTGGCGCAAACTTCTTCCTTGGAGCCGCAAGTTCTTTCTCTCCCTCTCTTCTTGGCGCAAGGACTCTTAGTGCTTGGTGGCATCTCCTTGCCACAAGCTCTCTCCCTTCCTTGGCCATAGGCGCACCTTGCTTGAAGGTGGCGCAAGCAAAGAAGAAGAAAGGAAGCAACTTGGCGGCATCATCTTCCTCCTCATCTCCTCTTGGCGCTTTCATCTTGGAGGTGGCGCAAGAGAAATAAAGATACCATAAGGCTTGATTCTCTTCCCGAGGCTAGCACCAAGCGTGGAAGGGAGCAACGATCAAGGAGTCGACGTGTGGATACTTGTAGAGGGCGAACACTTGGGCGCCTTCAACATGGCTTCGACATCTAAACAATCAAAAGAGGTACATCTCTAACACATCCTTGTGTCTTCTCTCTCACATGGATCCTTGGGAAAGGAATGTGTTTCTGGTGTAATGCTTCTTCCGCTGCGTCCTGGGACTGCAAAATTTTAAATTACACCCGGCATTCCCCAACACATGACTCAATGCACGGCCCTAGCCGTGAAGAGCTTGGTGGACAGATGCATGGCCGTGATGAGCAAACGCACACCCGTGACACGGTCACGATCCCACGCAGAAGAAAACAAGTGTGTATCCACACGGTTTCGTGTCCTCCTATCACACCCTTAGATTATAACAATACAAAAGAGATGATCATACAACATAATTTTCGCAAGGATCGAAAATCAATATCAAGTTCTAATCCCTTGAACAACAAAAATAAGTTATAAAAAAAATGTCATCATCTAAGTTGCAACAGAAAAATATCCATTATTTCGAAGTCTTTTACCCAAAGCAAAGTAGAATCATACAATCCAAAATCTAAGAGATAAACATGCTATCAACATTACCCATCATAATCAAATTTCAAAACCAGTAACATTCTCATCACAACAAGTCACATTATAACTCCTTAATACAAGTCTTTTATGCAACATACAATGTTTCCAAGATTACAAAATTCCATGAAGCCAAAACATCCAAATGAGCTTTCAAAATATTTCATACTTCTGCCCACAATGCATAGCCAAGCTAATCTGCAATATGGGTTAGTATATATAAGAATGAGCATAAATTTTGCCTAGCAAGTAATCCCAAAGGCTAAGGGAAACAAAACTAAAAGGGGTATACATATCAATGAAATAGTTAACACAATAAAGCAATAATGAAGGATAACAAAATTCCCTTGAGCACATAATGTGGGTAAAGCAAACAAGATAGCAAAACATTCCCCACGGATAAGACATTTGAGTCACAAGTAGTCATTGATCATTATTGAGCATAGGCGTGCATTCATATCATGAATAGTCATAGATCATATATGTGGGGGAGACAATCATAATTCATAATTCCTTCCACGTCTGGAAGTTGAACCCATCCTCGTCAGTAGAGAGAGCAAACAAAAGCTAGCTAGAGCATCTTAGGGCTCTTCATGCAAATAGATAGTGGGAGACAAACGTTGGCTCCCATGAATTGAAGAGGTGGCCCCCACCTTTTTAGGGGTGTGGAACTTTGCTCCACAACTATCATGATATAGTGGGATTCAAGCGGTGGCTCCCATGAATTAAAGAGGTGACCCCCACCTTTTTAGGGGTGTGGCACTTTGCTCCCAATTACTATATGAAAAGTGGGACTCAAGAGGTGGCCCCCACCTTTTTAGGGGTGTGGCACTTTGCTCCACATTCATCCACAAATCTCTCATTGGCGTTCACATTAATTCTCCCCACAATATAGCTTTCATAAGAAGAGCACTGTGATAATGAGCTTGGGTATAACATTGTTAAGATATAACCTCAGTCATTGGACATACCATTTGTCATTGGACATAAGCATAACATTGATAATGAGATTTTTAGGGCCGGGACATAAGTTTCATATAATATGTTAGAGTTCATGCCATGAGTTTAAAATCACAAGTTAAGACATAGAAATGAATTTCATTAAGATCTTGCTGCTTCAAGAACGATTTCAAGCTCAAAACACAACACCAACTTTGGTGGTAAGCTTTTAATAAAAAACTTGCAGATTTATATTATTAGAGTGCAATATATATTTTAGGTCCAATACCTAACCAAAACTAGTCAATAGGGTATTCAAAATGAAGCTCTGTGAGTCTCATTTCTAATGCAACTAAGTTTACAGAATTTGGAGTTGTAGTGAGGGAGATATGAGGGTTTGAACACAGAAAGGTCAGGTTTCTTGATTTATAAGAAATTAAGCAAATATGTAGATTCGAGAATCTGACTTCGACGTATGTTTCAGAATTAATACCGAACCAAAAATAGACAATATAGTAGTCAAAATGAAGCTCTCTGAGTCTACTTTCTAAGGAAGCTTATGTTATAAGTTTCGAAGTTATAATCAGGGAGATATGAGGGTTTGAGCACAGAAAGGTCAAAATTCCAGATTTTCCATGAAGCAGATTTGGGCAGATTCGTAAGTCAGAATTCTGACATATATTTCAGGGGGAATACCTAACCACAACTAGGCAATATGGTATCCAAAATGAAGCTCTCTGACTCTGCTTTCCAATAAAACTGAATTCGTAAGATTTGGAGTTATAACCAGGGAGATATGAGGGTTCGAACATAGGAAGATCAGAATTCCAGGTTTCCAGAAAACAGATTCATATATTAGAAATGCGACATATGTTCCAGAATGAATACCCAACCGAAATTAGGCAATATGGTAGTGAAAATGCAGCATTACGAGTATATGTTCCAATGAAACTGGTTTCACAAGATTTCAAGCTACACCTAGGTAGATATGTGGGTTCGAATGCAGAAAGGTCAAGATTCCAGATTTTCAGAAAACAGATTTCGTAAGTTAGATAACAATACCGATTGGAACACGAATATAACTCAGATTTGATCGATATCACAATGAAATCAAAGCTGAGTGAAGCTAGTTTCATGCAAAATTTGTTTCATGCTATTTGGATCTATAGGTCATGAGATATTGGGGTTAAAGCACAGCAAGGTCAGATTAGAAAATGCATATTTCTGCAGAACAGAATTTTAAGATCCTAAAAACATTCGAATCCGACGCCATAGAAATGGATATCATGTGATTCAAAACCCAAATAAAACATATAAGACACAAGGGACATCGAAATTATGTAGGGCGTGAAGAAAGAACTAGATTAATAAAAACAAGAATTAGATTACTTACCTTAAGATTCTGAAATCTTTCTCCCAACTCCTTCCTCTAGTTGGCGGCTCCTCTAGGGTTCCACCCCAAGCAAGATGCGACCAGCCCTCCTGATGTAGGACGGAGGCGTGTGAAAATGCAACAAAAAAAAATTCAATTATTTTTTTTTGTAATTTTCAGAAAAAAAAAATCATACTCATGAAAGCAGCCAGAATTCGTGGGCAATATAGGTAATCAGTTAAGAAAAGTAGCCATGTCTAGGAGAAGGATCCAATGATAAAAAATTCAAACTAATTAAACATCATTATAGAACTAAATGAGTTCTTTTCAAACATGCCAACAATAGAGGGAGTCGAACTGTCAAGCATGTAAAAACATCTACAACAAAATGGTTAATCAGACATGCACATTAAAGCAGTACATAATTTTATCAGAATGCAAATTTTGCTATGCTTCCTAGGATAAACCATTCATTCTTTCATGGAGCCAACTATTCCGAGAGGTAGAACAAGATGTGTGCTTCCTACTTGTGCAAACATTATAAACTTTTGCTTCACCGAATGTTTAAAACACCTGCAAGAAGAGAGCTAATTAGATTAGTTTTCAAAACAAATGCAGGATTTAATAAGATACCAAAAGTTGCTAGGTATCCTTGGTTGATCTATTGAGTCTGGGTTCGGCTTGACTGATCTAACTGATAGAACAGGATTTGTTCTTCCTAATCGTGCCAAAATTGAAGACTTTTGTTACCTAGGTTGCTTAATTAGATTAACAAAACAGGAACTATAGCAGGAAACAAAAGGATATGTAGAAGAAGGGTTTGCGCCGATCAACGACGCCGAAGCATGGGTTGCTCGTTAGAGCCATAGGGGACGACGGTGGACCAGGCTGGACGTTGAAGTTGTCGGAGCACCGAGAGATAGTGGAAGGGGCGAGGATGGCGGCTGAGCACTAGCGGAGGCGGAGACGCGGGTTGTCGAACAGAATCTGGGAGGCTAGCGAGCAGAGCAGGGGTGGTTGGCGTTCGGCTGGTAGGGCACGAACTCAGAAGATTCTACTACTGGAGGTTGCTGTGGTGACAGCGAAGAGGTGGCCGGATTTTCTGGTTGAGTGGTGGCCAGTCGGAGGAGAACGACATGAAGGGCGAGACGGCTGTAGAATCTAGGCGAGAACAGGGGATTCGAATGATTCTAGTGATCGGACGGGAGGATGGGTGGACACCGGCGGCTGTGGCTTTGTCATGGGGAGGATGAGTGATGCCAGAAGTTTCGTGAGGATTGGACCGGTAGATGGTCGGCGGTGAACTCACGAAATTTCAGAATTATGGAAACTGGGAACCGTGACTAGTTGGCTTGGTTTCGGGAGGAAGAAGCTGGAAGAGAAGAGAGGAAGGGAGGAGGGGCTCGGCCCTAGAAGGAGAAGAGGAAGGAGAGCATCCGATAAAAGAGGAAGATAGTAGAAGAAAAAATACTTCATTAAGCTAAATCATCAAATCTCTATCTGTCTGTTGATTACAATGATGCAGGGGATACAAATAGGCAAAGCAGAGAGACGTTGCAGGCGACGTTGTTGTTTCCTTCTTCACCAGCAGAGAGACATTGGAGAAGTTTCCATTGTGGGCTACAAGCGAACATTGCAAGCCTCCAACATTGAAGATGAGCGTTGTGCAAAGAGACGTTGGCATTTCCTTTGTTGGCTGCAAGCGTGGCAAGGCTCCTGCGTGAAGATTGGCGTTGACTTGGCCTTGGTTGATTTGAGCCTGACGCATCTAGATGTGGCTAGATTGGCTGGCACAACTTCTTCTTTAGTGAGCTTGAACATCTTTAGCTTGAATGTCTTCACTTTATTGGGTCGTTGAAATAGTTCTTTTCCAATTATTGTGCTAGCTTTTGTCATTGAGCTTGCTAGCTTATTCTTGACCCTCCAGGACGTTGACTGGGGTACTAGTAGACTCCACTTGTAGCTTCTTGTCCTGTGATCCCTGCCTCCATCAGTTCTCCCCGGGTGAAAAAAATTCTTCCCCGAATAATTGTTCTTGCGTAGGTGGAGGAGTTCAACAGTCAATATCGATAGTCCAAGCTGCAAGTCAGGGACACCTGTAGAAAATTCCCTCTCTCGGCCATACACATTACTAAGTTTGTGATAGAAAATCCTTGGGTTTAAGAAAGAACAAGGAATAATGAAATCAATATACTCAATGTCAATAAGTGTAAAGTGCAAAACATGATTGAGTTTATTACGTGTTGTTGATCCTAATGGTGGCTTAAGGGTGTGGGTAGATGGACCTAAAAGACAGGATTCATGAGTCATGGGGTCATGAGAGAAATTTTCTAAGCCTACTGGTGTTCCTAAGGGTTGAGATTTAGGGTCCAGGTCAAGCTCAAAAGGCTTTAACTTAGGTTCAAAATATGGTTCAAGAAGATCAATGGGTTTGTGTTCAGTTTTAGGTTCTCTAATAGTAGTGCAATTTTGGGCTTGGGAACCTGTGGGTATGGGCCCTAGAATTGAAGGTAATTGTGATGGTTCTATTTCACTCTTAAGTTGAGACAGGTCTACAGGGGTCTCTATGGGCAACTTAGGGGTATTTTGACTCTCAGACAAGTCAACTATGGGTTCCTTAGTTGGAATGCTAGACTCAAGTTGAGGTATGGTAGGAGGTAGTTTTGGCTCTTTGGTTTGGTTTGTCTATAAGAGGCCTAAAGAATTGGCTACCTTAGGGGGTTTTGGTTTGGACCTCTTGATCTTAATCTTAGGGTTATGACACCTTAAGACATAAGAATCATCTTGCCTTTGGTAATACCCTTTGACATTGTATAACCAAGGTTCTCCTAGGTGGACATGGCATGTACCTTCTAGGGGTAAGACATCACACCAAACTTCTAGTAGGAGGGTACCTAACAAAATAGGAACTAGGCACTTATGGTTTATTAAGGTTTTAGTTCCATCATCCTTACTAATGGTGTAAGGGTCTAGGTTAGGCTCAGTGGCAAAGCCAAATCTATCAATGGCACTAGGAGTTATGAAGTTGAAGCCTATGGACTCATCTATGGCTACCTTACACATCTTATCTTTCATTTTGATGTAGGTATGGAAAAAATCATTTCTAAGAGTGACCTTATATGTTGAAAGTTTCTCTAGATATTGGTTATGGTGTTTGTCTAGAGTTCCGCTTGGAGATCTTTCCCTAGAATGAAAGTCAGTGGTAAGTTGGTTGAGATTTTGGGTGATGGTCCCTATTTGAGCAGCCAAAAGGTTAAATTGGTTGAGACTCTGAGTGATGGTTCCTACTTGTTCAGTTATAAGGTCAATCTTCTCATTCAAAGAAGTATTATCCATTGTGGGGATCTGTTCTTGTTGAGTTTTAGACCAAGTTTGCATGGGTGTTTTGAGAAGATATAAGTTTTGAAAATAGAGCAGAAACAAGGCTGAAAACATATTGGAAAAATTCAGAATTCAAGTGCATAATTGAGCATATAAAGAATTCAATTACAATTGCTTTTAACCATATGCAGTTTGATATAGATAATGTGCAGCAAAAATGCTAAAACAAATCAGGAATCTCAAAACTTTAATAGTCCAGATGCTGCAGAATTTGTAAAATTCAGAGTGGAATACCAGGAAAACACATGCAGAATTTGAGTAGCTTTGCAAAATTTCATATGCAGTTTTTTTTTCTTTTTTTTTGTTGAATTATTATCAGTGCAAGCAAACTTTTTTTTTCTTGGCAAATAAACTAGCAAACAGCATAACTAACATGCAAACTCAATACCAAGAAACATGAAAGCATATAATTTTTTTCCCTAGCAAATTAACAAACATGCAAAAGCAAAAACAACTAATCATGAGAGCTTTTTTTTATGCAAACAAACTGCAACTAGCAAATAATATGCAAACAACTAAGCATGAATCACAAGCAAAAAAACTAAGAATGATTTTTTTTATTTTTTTATGCAAAGAGTGAAGCAAAGGATCGTGTGGGCAGACAAGAGTTACCCACAACTTGCTCTGATACCAAGCTGATGTATGATGACACCGAAATCTATTGTAAATTTCATGCCATTTTGTATATCTTTTTGTGTCATATTATTACTACTTTGTTTATTTTTATGTCTTTTTTATCAAATATTGCAAAATCTACTTCTATTTTGGTTTTTCATGATTTTCAGGTAAAAAGGCACGATTTTAAGGCGTTTTCAAGCAAAAACAAATACATAAAAAAATTTCCATCATCAAGAGGAGATCACACGATAAATTTCAGAGGAATCAGAGCTTCAGAGCAAATTACGACACCCCCATTATGGACATTACGGTATCGTAATTTCCCTTCACTCGCATATCAAAATTATGGTACTGCCGAAATTCTCGTGAGGTGCTGTATTTTGGGATTTTTCCGACTAGAGTTTTCATGGTGATTACGGCACTGCCGTAAAGAAGATCACGGGACCATAATTACATATGATTTCCTACCCGAGAGATTTGAAGAAATACGGCACTGCCGTAATGAACTTTACGGGCCGTATTTTGGTCCAGAAATTTATAGAAAAAAATATAGCATGGCTGTAATAATTTTCATGGACCATAATTTTGTCTCAGAGTTCACAGAATCAAATTATGGCACTGCAGTAAAATCCATTACGGCCGTAATTTCTATGTGGACACGCGATTTTTTCGAAGCTGATTTTTGCGCGGACCATATCTTTTGATCAAGAAGTCCAAATTGAGATCTGAAAGAAGTGGTGGACTCACCATAAAGAGGAGAAAATTTATGAAGTGAAAGGACCAATTTTTATTTAGAATCGAGAGAGAAATCAATAGGGAGGCCCTTAGGGTTTGCCCTCACGCCGAGAGGTGTAGAGAACACCTGAGGCTGTGATTTTCAAACAGAAGCTTCGTTTGGAGGAGAGGACGACACACCAGAAGTTTCAGAACAAGAGGAGATCAGACGGAGGAGAAATCAATGAAAGAGCAGCACCGGCACTGTTCACTCGCATAATTTCTGCTGCAATTTCTATTATAGCCATGTTGTAATGTTGTTTCTCCCATATTTTCATTTTCTGATCGTTCTAAACTATGGTTTATTGTATTTCTTCTTTTATGCAAGTTTAAACATCTTTGGGACATGGGGTGTAATCCCCTTTGATTTCATAATGATTAGATAACTTTTTATCTTCGTCAGAATAGTTTTATGATGAAAATTTTACTTATGTGAATAATTGCACTTTGATTCTCCATAGATTGATGTTATTATTCATGATTTAGAGTTATCGGAATAAGGACCGAATTTTGACTTGCTTGAGAACTTGCAACCCTAGAATTGCATGTTAGGAACTCTCTTATGTTAGTTCTTAATTATTTGATTATAGTGATTTTATTGCCATCATGATAATTTGAATCTAGGGTTGAGTTATTCTATTATACTTGATTTGATCTTGCATGAAAGTGAGGATCGAGTCGTCGGAAAACCATAAGTAGAACTTGTGTTGAGTCTCAGATACACGAAAGTGATCCTTGAGATTCCACTCGAGACAATAAACTTAGAATTCAGATGCACGAAAGTGATCTTTGAATTCTTTGATTGATGATTTACTTATCTTTAGCGTTGGGATAGATCTTGCGCGAAAGCGAGGATTGGTCCCTGCATGAATGTCTGCACGAAAGTGAGATGATCCCTTTATGAAGTAAATTAAGTTTTTATCATAATAAAATTAGTCTGACGACCTTTTATTTATGTCTAATCATTGAAATTAAGGTGGATGAAACCCTAGTCCCAGTTTATCTTTACACTCTTTCCATTATTCACTTGCATCATATTCGATTTGCTTAACTAGTAAGAAAACAATTATTTGGTACTTAACAATAAGGTCTCTATGGGATCGATACTTTTCTTTATTACTTCGAGTATCCGTGCACTTGCGAACACTACAAGTTTAGGGACAACAAGTTTTTGGAGCCATGTTAGGGAGTGACAATAGTCCTATACGCCAACACTTAGGTTTTGGCTGCGACACCTGAAATAAGTCTACCTACTTGTATTTATATGTGTGTCCTTTCGGATCACAATAAGTTTTTGGCGCCATTGCCGGGGACCTTTGTTTTATTAATATCAAAATAGTTGTTAGTATTGCTTGACTAAGTTTTATTTGTTTTAGATTTAAATTTGTTTTTTCTTCTTTTTGCAGGTTTTGGATTTTCACAAGTTGTGACAGAAGTGTGATTTCTAAAATTTATGAATTTGCTTGTGTTTTATATTTTCTATTTTTTTATATTCTAAAAAAAATAAAAAATAATTTAATTGATTGGTGTTGGATTATCTTTCTATTCTCGATAGATGTTATAAATATGTCTTTTCATCACAATTCATGGGCATCTCAAAGAAGTAAGGTATACATGCCACAAAGTAAGCATGAAGATGATTCACGATGCACTCTTGCAGACATATTGAAATTACACTCTTTTCCTTCTATTAGATGCAATATCTGTAAATGTAATGATCATTATGCTTCTAAATGTCAATTTAGAAATCATGCAAATCCCAATGCACCATGGTACCAAAATGATCAATATTCTTTTTATGATGATTGCTCAAACAATGTTTATGAACCATACTTTGAGGATACTGAAAAATCTAGCTTAGAGATAATGTTTGAAAAGTTCATGAAAAACAGTGAGGAGGCATATAATCAATTCATGACAAATCAAAATAAGGAAATTGAAGATTTTAAGGAGATAAATGGTCAGCTTGCTTCTCATGTAGAATCTTTAACTGCTAATTCTAAAATTTTAGAAACCCAGTTAGCCCAAAAAGCATATCTATTTGAGTTTGAAACTGAGGAACTTGATCTAGAAAATTCCCCCACTGATCATGATTGTTTTGAGATTGAGTCTTATGTGGACATTATTGAATTTCACTCTGATTTTGACAATTGTGAAATTAATTCCTTTGATAATTTATTTGTGGAAAAGTTTGAGGAAATTAAAATTGAAAAACCCCCTTTTGATGATATTTTATTTATGGTTAAATCTGATGAAGGATATGAGGAGACTGATTTAGGAAAATCTTACTCTAATAATGTTAATAATTTTAAAACTGATGAAGTGCATGAATAACTTGAAAAAGATTTAAAAATTTCAAACATTGTTGAATCTCACTCTGATGTTTTGCCCATATCTATTGTTGAATCTTCTGATTTCATTGAAAATTTATGTTTCATTGAGGAATCTTATGTGAGAAAGAAAAATTATTTTGATGATCCAATGCTTACATCTTTTGATCAAAGTCTTATAGCCATTGAAAATATAAATTTGAAGAAAGGACTTAAGATTTTACTCTCTAATAAATTTAGGAAGATCATTGAATATCCTTTGATTGAAGTTGAAAATTTTGATTTTCATTTCCGCATATTTAAGAAAGCCACGGTGATTATAATTTACATGAAATTTTGGATATTTGAATTAGTGGCTAAACTTTTTAGACAGCGGAAAAGAAAGAAATTACATGCTATTTACTTTGGTACTGATTCACCTGGTTCACCATGAGATTTGATTTTTGGTCGAGTTATAGACCTAAAATTAGTGCTTCTTGGGAGGCAACCCAAGCACTCTTACTTAGTTTAGTTTCTTTTATTTTAGAATTAATTTTCTTTTCCTTTTGCAGGCAGAAATGAAATTTTGCGCAAAATACGGCACTGCCATAATCAGTGTTACGGCGCCATAATCCTGATCCAATTTCATACGAGAGTGTTTAGCATATTACGGTAGTACCGTATTAGTTTTTACGGTACCATAATTTTGGACGTTTTCTGACCGAGAGTTTTGTGTACATTACGGCACTGCCGTAAATAACTTTACGCCCGTAATTCTAAATCTGCTGTTTGCTTATCTGAGAAGGTGTTTTCTCACTGTGATTTTAAGAAACTGCGTTGGGAAAATTTTTAATCTTTTGCACAACATCGTAATACTCATCTTTTTATATCATCTCGATATTTTTACTGAATTTTAAAGTCCATGGATCATTCTAAAACACATAGTATCTTTTCAATTCTGATTAATTTCTGCAGCAGTTTTTTTTTTACTATTCTGATTAGCGTTTTTGCAGCAAGTTTTTAAGGTGCTTTAATGACTTGAAACCCTGATTTTTCGCATGGAATATGAAGAACATGTGTTGTTCTATCTCATGGATTAGTTGTTTTCATGAAAATATTTTCTGATCATTCTAGGACACATGGCAACTTTTCGAATCTGATTAACTTTTGTGCAGTTTTTGCAGTTTTGTAATTTGAGTAGCCTTCTTTCTGCTGATGCCCTAAATTCCTGACAGATTTTGATCCTTTGATTTTCATACATATGAAAAGAACGAGTTTTATTCTATTACATGGTTCTGTCCATTTTCTTTTTGGATTATTAAATCTTATTTTTAGGTATGGCTACTTTTCAAAAAAAAAAAATTAGTTGCTGCTCTACTTGCTTTCTACATATTATAGCTTATTTTGCCTCCAGATTCAGAAATCTTCAAGAGAAACTGTCTTCCACCTCAAGCAACCACTGCGTCTGCCTCTGACATCACTGTTTCTAGCCGTCGACACTGGATTATACCATCAGCAGATTCTTACTTTTTCGGCTGCCTCTTATTCTATTGATTTTATTTATGCAGCAGACTCTTCATTACTGACTGAAATTTATTGATTTTGTTTGATGACACCAAAATTTATAGTAAATTTCATGTCATTTTGTATATCTTTTTGTCTCATATTATTACTACTTTGTTTATTTTTATGTCTTTTTTATCAAATATTGCAAAATCTACTTCTATTTTGGTTTTCATGATTTTCAGGTAAAAAGGCGGAATTTTAAGGCATTTTGAAGCAAAATCAAATACATAGAAAAATTTCCATCATCAAGAGGAGATCACATGACAAATTTCAGAGAAATCAGAGCTTTAGAGCAAATTACGGCACCCCCATTATGGATATTACGGTACCGTAATTTCCCTACACTCGCATATCAAAATTACGGTACTACCGTAATTCTCGTGAGGTGTCGTATTTTGGGATTTTTCTGACCAGAGTTTGCATAGCGATTACTGCACTACCGTAAAGAAGATCACGGTACCGTAATTACAAATTATTTCCTACCCGAGAGATTTGAAGAAATACGACACTGCCGTAATGATATTTACGGGCCGTATTTTGGTCCAGAAATTTACAGAAAAAAATATGGCACAGCCGTAATAATTTTCATGGGCCGTAATTTTGTCACAGAGTTGACAAAATCAAATTACAGCACCGCCGTAAACTCCATTACGGCTGTAATTTCTGTGTGGACACGCGATTTTTTCGGGGCCGATTCTTGCGTGGACCATATCTTTTGATCTAGAAGTCCCAATTGAGATCCGAAAGAAGTGGTAGACTCGTATTAAAGAGAAGAAAATGCACGAAGTGAAAGGACAAATTTTTATCCAGAATCGAGAGAGCAATCAACAGGGAGGAGCTTAGGGTTTGCCATCGCGCTGAGAGGCATAGAGGACACCTCAGGCCGTGATTTTCTCACAAAAGCTTCGTTTGGAGGAGAGGACTACACACCAGAAGTTTCAGAGCAAGAGGAGATCAGATCGAGGAGAAATTGACGAAAGAGCGGCACCGGCACTGTTTACTCGCATAATTACGGTTGTAATTTCTATTACAGCTGTGTTGTAATGTTTTTTCTCCCTTCTTTTCATTTTCTGATCATTCTAAAGTATGGTTTGTTGTATTTCTTCTTTTATGCAAGTTTAAACATCTTTGGGACATGAGGTGTAATCCCCTTTGATTTCATAATGATTAGATAACTTTTTATCTTCGTCAGAATAGTTTTATGATGATAATTTTACTTATGTAAATAATTGCACTTTGATTCTCCATAGATTGTTGTTATTATTCATATTTTAGAGTTCTCGCAATAAGGACTGAAAGGTGACTTGCTTGAGAACATGGAACCCTATAATTGCATGTTAGGAACTCTCTTAGGTTAGTTCTTAATTATTTGATTTTAGTGATTTTATTGCCATGATGATAATTTGAATCTAGGGTTGAGTTATTGTATTAGACTTGATTTGATCTTGCACGAAAGTGAGGATCGAGTCATCGGAAAACCATAAGTAGAACTTGTGTTGAGTCTTGGATGCACGAAAGTGATCCTTGAGATTCCACTCGAGACAATCAACTAGAATTCGGATGCACGAAAGTGATCTTTGAATTCTTTAATTGATGATTTACTTATCTTCAGCATTGGGATAGATCTTGCGCGAAAGAGAGGATTGGCCCCTGCATGATTGTCTGTACAAAAGTGAGATGATCCTTTATGAAGTAAATTAAGTTTTTATCATAATAAAATTAGTCTAACGACCTTTTATTTATGTCTAATCATTGAAATTAAGGTGGATGAAACCCAAGTCCTAGTTTATCTCCCTGTTTATCTTTACACTCTTTCAATTATTCACTTGCATTATATTCGATTTGCTTAGCTAGTAAGAAAATAATTATTTGGTACGTAACAGTAAGGTCTCTGTGGGATCGATACTTTTCTTTATTACTTCGAGTATCCATACACTTGCGGACACTACAAGTTTAGGGACAACAAGTTTTTGTTGGGGTATGCCCTTAAGCCTAATGTTTGAGGCCTTGGGATTGTAACAGTATCATTTGTATAAACTTATATGTTTATAAAGGCATGGTTGTTATTCAGTTAGCTACATTGTCTGCAGCAATATATATGTTCTTCTGAATAATGTCTCAAAGCTGTTCAGCTAGGCTGACATGCAGTTAAGTCCTTAGTCGAGATATCTTGGTGAACATGAGACAGCCTTGATATGGTTAAGACTAATATGTGTTCTAATCTTATAGGATGCTTCGAGCATGGAATAAGATGTAGACTCATGGGTACATTGGATGTACTGGACTGACCCTACTAGGATGTTCAATTGTTTGTCACAATGTGAATAATCCTTGATTGCAACAAGTGGCACATTTCCTCTGACTTGAGATCACTTGTGTTTCCTAAATGATGATTGTCATTGTTTTGAGGTAGTTCAATATCATTTGAAACATAATGATTATAGACTATCTTGGATAATGAGCTTGAATCAGGTTAGGGCACTAGTGATAGACATAGGATTGCCGTCTCCTTGTTTAAGGAGTGTGATGTTCTAAAGGGGCCCCCCCTGGATGAGATGATTGAGAAAGTGTATGGCCATACCCAGGTGACTATGTTCATCTGATCTAATCATGCTTGTCATATTGGAGTTACAAGCTTGACACGCTTGTCCAATAAGAACATCCAGTGGCAAAGGAAATATGTATGCTTAGTGAGTTGAATTCACACTTGTACTGTGGTTTGGGTGTAGTCTTGGAAGACTCTTTCCTTTATATCGGGAGACAGTGATGTGTTGCTAGATACCCCTCACTGATCGTGATAACGTGAGTTATCATTACCGACATTTAAAGGAAACCCTCAGGGTCGCACAATTTGATGATATGGCTTACTTAAGTCAGATCGTGTGGACTGAATTATTTGGGTTCAGTTTAAAGGGATTTAATCTCTGATTGTAAGTGAGATCTGGTCTGATCATGTTTGATTGATTAGGGCTTGAGATCGGTAAGCTTCGATCGAGAGAATGGATGCTAGATCAGTTAGATCAGGAGCATCAAGAGATCGACGGTCAGATCAAGAACCTAAGGGTTTATTATGGTCTGGACTGGTTGCTTGGTTTATTTGGTTATTGAACCAAATTCAAATGAACCGGCTCATGGATGAGCGCTTGGTTTAAAGAATAGAGAGGAAAAATGCGATTGGTTCGAAATGCATGAACACATGATCGCATGAAAGAGTAAGTTGGCTATTTTTAGCAACCACGCCTCCATGTCTTATGTGGAGCGCATCTCTTGTCGCCTCACTTCTATTCCCGTCGCCTTCTCTCGTGTGGAACCTCTGCTTCACGCTTTTGAAGAGTCGAGGACTAAGCAAGCAAGTTTCTCTCATTCCCTCCATACGAAGGACTCCTTGAAGATTTGCTAGCACAAAGTCGCCAAGGAAGTAGTCGCCTTCTCATTGTGTGTGTCATCTAAGGAGAAGAGGCACTTGCGTCTTTGATTCCAAGACACCATCAAACCGATGGCAATGGTATGGTTCTATCTCTTGTGCAATCGGTTTTAAGTTGATTATAATGCATGCATCAAAAGATCCTAGAAACCCCCTTTCCGCTGCTTAAACGAAAAATACATGCGCCTATCTAGGGTTTCGCCCCCTTTGTTAGGGGATCTTTCAATTGGTATCAGAGCCATTGTTTGCATGTTTCTATGATTGCTTAAAATATTGTGATCCATGTATGCGGATATATAAGTATGCTTAGATCTATAACATGCGCATATTAGATGTTTCATAAGAAAAATGTTTCATGTTACATTCTTATGTTGGCGCATGTTCTTGGCGCATTTTTGTATGTTTTCTTAAAACTTATATTACATGCGCGATTCACCTTAGATCTAAGGCGCCTACTTTAAACCCTTAGATGGGTTATTAGGGTTGAAATCTCAGTCTAGTCAAGATCCAATTAGTCTGATCAGATTATCTGACAGCCTTGATGGGTCGACCAGATGGCACCTATGCGAAAGCACAAGGTGGCTATAAGTCGACTGCAGACAGGCGTGTAGCGATGTCTGGTTGAGACAACCTATTAACGCACATGAGTTAGGCCCGGGCTCACGCCCGCTTGCCAGACCTCAGTGTGGTCGTTCAGCCCTTGGCGCATGCATGGTTGGCCTTTTGGTCGACTCAAGTCAGTTAGGACTTGGTGCATGAAAGGGCAGTGGATCTGACTAGATCTGATGAGTGGATCCCTAGTAATGGACCATTGTAAGGTAGTAGGGCAAATAAGGAAAATTAAAATTGATCCCAAGGGGTTTTCGAAATTTAATTTTCATGAATGGATCACATGTTGATTGATGCATATGTATGTTTATTTAATCTTATGTGGGCTGCCCGTGTTTTAATGTGTGCTGTGCTGGGGCCTGCGTGCCTGGTTAATTTTGTAAATTAATTTTTATATTGTGATCTGCGCATCACATTGCATTTAATTTATAAAATGTAATTGACCTGCGAGTCAACCTTGTCTAGATAGATTAATTTGTAAATTAATCAGACAAGAGCACAGAGCACATTTGGCAGAGGCGCATGCAGCAGAGGCTTGACCAGGTGGGAGGTCTAGGGTTCGACCCTAGGACCAGGCGCATTTACCTGGTGGGCGCACCTGAGCTGCAGATGGCGCTTGGGCCCTGGTTTGGGCCAGATGAGCAGCAAAAGCCCCATGAAGAAAAGCAAGTGAAGACTTAAGTTCTTAAGGTCTTACTAGGGCTATGGGCTTTTACCACATAAGATTCATGCTTTCTTTTATTGTTTAATAAGTAGAACAGCATGATTTATTTATCTTCTGCTATCACCATAGGAATTGCATGATAGTGAAGAAGATAAAAGACCGTTAAAATCCAACGCTAAAATATCAAGCTCGTATGCCTTCTGACGCGAAACCTCACTGTTCTGATTATCGTTGGAGCCGTGTTGTACCCACTCAGTGGGCACGTCCATCTATCTTCAGACGGTGCGGGATTACACCTGCGTGTTACA
This sequence comes from Costus lasius, assembly GCA_027563935.2. Lineage (NCBI taxonomy): Eukaryota > Viridiplantae > Streptophyta > Magnoliopsida > Zingiberales > Costaceae > Costus > Costus lasius. Next base: position 48,146,472 of record CM050446.2, read on the forward strand.
GAGAAGGGATTTATCGCTTCTCGTTGCTCAGCATAGCACGTGGTGGTCCAGGGAGTAGGTCGGGTCAGCTTGACCATGTAGGCTACATATGTGGCGCATATGGTAGCGCATGGAGGCAGCCATCTGTGGGGTCAGAGATTGTGTTGTACCAACTCAGTTGGCACAGTCTGCTGGATTGCCCAGATGAAGGGGAATCGCACGGGTTGGCGATTGGCAGGGACTGCCTACCAGAGATTAGTGCTTGTACTCTCTGTGCCTATCTAGGGTTGCCGTACAGGGCTATTGCCTATCTAGGGTTTCGCCCCCTTTGTTAGGGGATCTTTCAGTTTTTTGAGCCGTGTCAGGGATTGACAATAGCCCTGTACGGCAACACCTAGGTTTTGGCCGCGGCACCTGAAATAAGTCTACCTACTTGTATTTATAAGTGTGTCCTTTCTGATCACAACAATGTAGGACGGAGGCGTGTGAAAATGCAACAAAAAAATTCAATTATTTATTTTTGTAGCCAGAATTCGTGGGCAATATAGGTAATCAGTTAAGAAAAGTAGCCATGTCTAGGAGAAGGATCCAATGATAAAAAATTCAAACTAATTAAACCTCGTTATTGAACTAAATGAGTTCTTTTCAAACGTGGCAAAAATAGAGGGAGTCGAACTGTCAGGCATGTAAAAACATCTGCAGCAAAATGGTTAATCAGATATGCACATTAAAGCAGTACAGAATTTTATCAGAATGCAAATTTTGCTATGCTTCCTAGGATAAACCATTCATTCTTTCATGGAGCCAACTATTCCGAGAGGTAGATCAAAATGTGTGCTTCCTACTTGTGCAAACGTTATAAATTTTGCTTCACCGAATGTTTAAAACACTTGCAAGAAGAGAGCTAATCAGATTAGTTTTTAAAACAAATGCAGGATTTAATAAGATATCAAAAGTTGCTACGTATCCTTAGTTGACCTGTTGAGTCTGGGTTCAGCTTGACTGATCCAGCTGATAGAACAGGATTTGTTCTTCCTAATCGTGCCAAAATTGAACACTTTTGTTACCCAGGTTGCTTAAAGTACCTACAAGAAAAGCTTAATTAGATTAACAAAATAGGAACTGTAGCAGGAAACATAAGGATATGTAGAAGAAGGGTTTGCGCCGATCAACGATGCCAGAGCATGGGTTGCTCATCAGAGCCATAGGGGATGATGGTGGACTAGGCTGGACGTTGAAGTCGTCGAAGCACCGATAGATAGTGGAAGGGGCGAGGATGGCGGCTGAGCACTGGCGGAGGCAGAGACGCGGTTTGTCAAACATAATAGGGGAAGCTAGCGAGCAGAGCAGGGGTGGTTAGCGTTCGGCCGGTAGGGCACGAACTCGGAACTTGCTACTACTGGAGGTTGCTGTGGTGACGGCGAAGAGGTGGCTGGATTTTCTAGTCGAGTGGTGCCCGGTCGGAGGAGAACGACGGTGAAGGGCGAGACGGCTGCAGAATCTGGGCTAGAACAGGGGATTCGAATGGAAGTTCGATTCCGGTGATCGGACTGGTGGATGGGCGGACACCGGTAGCTGTGGCTTCGTCTTGGGGAGGATGAGTTATGCCGAAAGTTTCATCGGGATCGGACGGGTAGATAGTTGGGGGGCGAACTCACGAAATTTCAGAATTCTGGAAACTAGGAACCGTGACTGGTTGGCTTGGTTTCGGGAGGAAGAAGCTAGTAGAGAAGAGAGGAAGGGAGGAGGGGCTCAGCCCTAGAAGGAGAAGAGGAAGGAGAGCATCCGATAAAAGAGGAAGATACTAGAAGAAAACTACTTCATTAAGCTAAATCATCAAATCTCTGTCTATCTGTTGATTACAATGATGCAGGGGATACAAATAGGCAAAGCAGAGAGACGTTGCAGGCGACGTTGCTGTATCCTTCTTCGCCAGCAGAGAGACGTTGGAGAAGTTTCCATTGTTGGCTGCAAGTGAACATTGCAAGGCTCCAGCGTTGAAGATGAGCGTTGTGCAAAGATATGTTGGCATTTCCTTTGTTGGCTGCAAGCGTGGCAAGGCTCATGCGTGAAGATTCGCGTTGACTTGGCCTTGGTTGATTTGAGCCTAGCGCATCTAGATGTGGCTAGATTGGTTGGCACAGATGTAAATTCTGATTTGTTGGATGCAGCAACTTCTTCTTTAGTGAGCTTGAACATCTTGAGCTTTAATGTCTGCACTTTATTGGGTCGTTGAAATAGTTCTTTTCCAATTATTGTGCTAGCTTTTGTCATTGAGCTTGCTAGCTTATTCTTGACCCTCTAGGCCTTTGACTAGGGTACTCATAGACTCCACTTGTAGCTTCTTGGCCTATGATCCCTGCCTCCATCACCTCCCCCCTTGGCAATTTTCTATTTTTTTTCTCCACTTTCTAACCCACAAGGCTTATGTGGCATGTATTATAGAAATGCCCTTTTAAGACTCCAATAAGGATACTCAAGTCCATAATACGAAGATACCATCCTCACCATAGAAAACTTCAAGATTTTAAGCATGCTTAATTGACCAAGGGATATGATTTACCAATTTATGATTTGCATACCATCATAAGGGGTTCATAAATTTTATAGTATTACATCCGTTCCTCCTTAAAAGAACTTTAGTCCTCTAAAGTTGCATTACCTTGATTATCAAAAAGATGTGGATGGATTCTTTTCATGTTTGCCTCTAATTCCCAAGTTGGCTCTTCAATCGAACGATGCTGTCAAATAACCTTCACAAGTGGTATAACTCGGTTCATCAAAATCTTTTCCTTTCTATCAATAATTCTTATGGGTCTTTCAACATAAGATAGGTCTTCTTCAATATGAATAGGCTCATGCAGAGTTTATCAAGTGAGTATGTCATTCTGATGGGTAAAAAATGTGCAGATTTTGTTAACTTATCAATGATAACCCAAATGACATCATGATGTCTAGAAGTTCTAGGCAATCATGAAACAAAATCCATTCCAATGCTTTCCTATTTCCATTCTGGTATGTTCACTGGTTGAAGGAAGCCACCCGGTCTTTGATGTTCAGCCTTAACCAATTGACATGTTAAACATTTGGAAACATATTGAGCAATATCATTCTTCATACCACTCCACCAAAAGGTTTTCTTCAAGTCTTGATACATCTTAGTGCTGCCTGGGTGAATAGAATACTTTGAGTGGTGAGATTCTTACAATATATTGGCCTTAATTTCAGAATCCTTAGGAACACACATTCTATCCTTGAATCTCAATATGTCATCCCCTCTCAAGCAAAAGTCTTTTCTCAATCCATTTCCACTGTCTTCTCTAAGCTGCATTAGTCTCAGATCCTGAAGCTGTCCATCCCTAATTTGTTGAAGAAAGTCATATTGAATCCTAAAAGAAGCAAGTAATACCTTTGGCTCATGTTCGATCACTTTAAGACTTAAGGCACTGAATTCTTCATATAATTGCCATTATTTCACCATTAATGATGCTATTATGGTTGAAGACTTCCTACTAAGTGCATCTTCTACCACATTAGTTTTACCTAACTGATAATGAATGGTGCAATCATAGTCTTTCAATAGCTCTATCCATCTCCTCTACTTCATGTTCAACTCCTTTTCAGTGAAGATATACTTTAAGCTCTTGTGATCAGTGTAGATCTCAAATGTTTGCCCATATAAATAGTGTCTCCAAATTTTCAATGCAAATATGATAGTAGCTAACTCTAAATCATGTGTTGGGTAATTCTGCTCATAATCCTTCAACTGCCTTGAAGCATAAGCAGCCACTTTACTTGCTTGCATCAACACGGAACAAAGGCCCTTGCCTGAAGCAGTAGTGTAAACCATAAATTTATCATCTGCATTAGGAATAGTAAGGATTGGAGCACTTGTCAATCTTCTCTTTAGCTCTTGAAAACTTTGCTCACATGCGTCGTCCCAATCATACTTCACACTCTTCCTTATTAACCTGGTGAGAGGGCTTGCAATCTTGGAGAATCCTTCAACAAACCTTCTATAGTAATCGGCCATGCCCAAGAATCTTCTAATCTCTGCCACATTGCTTGGTCCGTCCCAATTCACAATAGCTTCCACTTTCTTTGGATCCACATTTATACCATCACTTGAATTGAGATGCCCTAGGAAACCAATTCCCATAACCAAAATTCACTCTTGCTCAACTTTGCATAAAGCTTCTTCTCTCTTAGAATAGACAAAACAATTCTTAAATCCCTTTGATGATCTCGGTCATTCTTGGAGTAAATCAAAATATCATCAATAAATACAATCACACATTTGTCCAACAAGGAATGAAATACTCGGTTCATTAGACCCACGAAAACTGTAGGAGCATTTGTTAGTCCAAAAGGCTTGACTAAAAATTCATAGTATCCATACCGAGTTCTAAAAACTCTCTTTGGAATGTCTTCATTCTTGATGTTTAATTGATAATAGCCAGATCTTAAGTCAAGCTTTGAAAACACTTGTGCGCCTTGCAACTGATCAAATAAATCATTAATTGTAGGTAAAGGATATTTATTCTTAATGGTTACCTGATTCAGCTGCCTGTAATCTATGCAAAGCCTTAGTGTGCCATCTTTCTTCCTGACAAATAGTACTGGAGCACCCCATGGTGAGACACTAGGTCTAATAAAGCCCTTGTCCAAAAGCTCATGCAGTTGCTTTTCAACTCAGCTAGTTCTATTGCTGCCATTCTGTAAGGAGCTTTAGATATTGGTGTAGTGTTTGGAACAAGATTAATAGCAAAGTCAACTTCTCAATCTGGGGGCATGCCAGGTAGGTCATTTGAAAACACATCTGGAAATTCTCTAGCCACAGGTATTACATCCAAGCTAGGTTCAAGTTCTTGACATTCCTTGATATAAGCTAAGTGACATTCACAACCATTCTGAAGGAGTTTAGAAGCATGCATAAATGATATAATGTTTGGATACTGATCATGATCTTGGAGATCTAGAAGGATTAAATTAGCTAAAAGTTTATGTTCTCCCACCATGAACAAGCAAGAAGGATAGATAAGATTAGCAGTTAGAGAGTCACTAATAGGTGTGGAGACTAATATCATAAGATCGAATTGTTTGGGTTCCTTTTCCAAATGAGGTGCAAAGTGACGTGCAACAAAAGATAAATTAGAGCCAGGATCAAACAAAACTCTTACAACTTTTTTGGAAATATAAAGAGTGCCTTCCACTTCTAACTTTGAAGCTTTGGAATCACGTTCGGCAATGACATAGACTTTAGCATGGGCTACGGGCTTAGTGGGCATTGATTCCTTTGCCTTGTTGAATTTACAATCATTTATCTGATGGCCAAACTTTCCACAAGCAAAACAAGCTCCAGTAACTCTATAGCAAGCCATTGATTAATGATTTCCACCACAATTAGCACAAGATTGAACATTCTTGGTCATTCTTGACTCATCATTGGATCATTTAAACTTTTTAAAGGATCCTTCATTTTTGTTTGTTCTTTTATCCTTGTAGCCAATTGTCCTTTCCTTTCCTCTTTTGTTTCTCACCTCAAGCATCTCGTCCACATCCCTCTCAAGAATAGTTGCCCGATCAACTAAGTCACCATAGCACCTCAATTTTGAGGCTAAAAGTCTTGTCCTTATGTTGTGTCTTAAACCACCTTCAAGTCTCTTTGCTCTCCGTGCTTCATCTGAAACCAAATGTGGTGCAAATCTAGATAATTCAATGAATTTAGCTTCATATTGTGCCACTGTAAGATTCCCTTGAGTTAAATTTATAAATTCTTTCTCCTTTTGATCCTTAAGGCATTCCGGGAAGAACTTCTCATTAAACTTTTTAAGAAAATAAGTCCAGGTAATTGTTTCTTCCTTAGAATCAGCAATCCTCTTAATCATTCTCCATCAATGCTCAGCTTCACCCTTAAGCATAAATGATGCAAATAACACCTTTTGGCTATCTGAACTATTGAGTTCACCAAAGAACTTTTCTAGTTGCATAATCCATCTTTTAGCCATCAAGGGATCTGGATCACCCAAAAATGGTGGAGGATTTAGTCTCTTAAATCTCTCAATTCCCAATTGATCATCATTTTATTGACTAGATGCAATTGAATAGTTAAGATTTTCATCTCTTGCCACTTGTTGTTGCATCAAAGTAGACATAGTCTCCAAAGCCTTTAAAACTCTAGCCATTTGATCGACCGAATCACTAGAAGGCTGATTTGATCTCCCCATTTTATCCACCTATACAAACATCAATTTAGGGATCGTCAATCATAATTATCATCATAATCAAATCATGACTAATTTCCCCAAATCAATCATCTGATACCATTGTTGTCACACTCTTAGATAATAACAATCCATAACAGATAATTATACAACAAAATTTTCGCAAGGATCGACAATCAATATCAAGTTCTAATCCCTTGAACAACAAAACAAGTTATAAAAAAAATGTCATCATCTAAGTTGCAACAGAAAAATATCCATTACTTCAAAGTCTTTTACCCAAAGCAAAGTAGAGTCATAGAATCCAAAATCTGAGAGCTAAACATGCTATCAACATTACCCAACACAATCAAATTTCAAAACTAGTAACATTCTCATTACAACAAGTCACAATACAACTCCTTAATACAAGTCTTTTATGGAAAATACAATGTTTCCAAGATTACAAAATTTCATGATATAGCCAAAACATCCAAATGAGCTTCCAAAATATTTTATACTTCTGCCCACAATGTGTAGCCAAGCTAATCTACAATATGGGTTAGTATACACAAGAATGAGCATAAATTTTGCCCAGCAAGTAATCCCAAAGGCTAAGGGAAACAAAACTAAAAAGGGGTATACATATCAATGAAATAGTTAACACAATAAAACAACAATGAAGGATAACAAAATTCCCTTGAGCACATAATTTGGGTAAAGCAAACAAGAGAGCAAAACATTCCCTTCGGATAAGACATTTGAGTCACAAGTAGTCATTGATCATTATTGAGCACTCGTATCATGAATAATCACTGATCATTATTGAGCGTTGGGGTGCATTCATATCTATTGTTGTATATGTCATAGGACCTAGTATTGGTCCATTATTGTACTACTTGACTTTGATATTTATATATCTTTCTGGCATTATCATTATCTATGTTTGTTTACATATGCAATTATGTACTTACATGATAATGTCCCTAGAGACATATTAGATTAGTGCTCAAATGATTGTCCCCAGTCAATGTACCTGAGTGGATATGGGATAGCCCTGGTATTTGTGACACTAGTATATAGGCTGGGCACGCTGTGCTAACGTAGACATATGGGTATATCAGTGGTGGATATACTGGATAGACCCGCTGTGAGGCAATGACTTGGTGTTATGAGTTATCCTCACATGTGACAGGAGATGCATTGATCCCTTGACTTGAGGTCATTGGCCATTCTATATGGTTAGGGACATGCTTTGATACAACCTAACACCTCGCCATAGTTGGGAGGTAATAATGATCGTCATTGAGCATGTCACGACCCATATGAGAAGGTTAATAGATAGACAAAGGATTTGCCCCTTCCTAAAGGAAGCTTGATATCCATGAAGCTCCTCAATGGTTCTATGACTGAAAGTGTATGGCCATACCTAGGTGAGAACCTGATTTAGTCACAGCTATGTGATTGGGTGAAAACAAGTGGTCACACACTTGTCCAATCGGATATCAGTTTGGCAAAGAGACTGTAATGCATTTGTACCTAGCTGCGATGATGGGGATGTCGATGTCGATATCCATTCTAATGACCTGGGTAGCAGCGATGCACTGCTAGGTGCCACTCACTGCTTGTGGTGACCTTTCGTTAGTATTGGCAGCGTTAGAGGAACCTACAGGGTCGCACACCTTGATACTCGAGTTCTCGTATTGATTAGAAAGCGTTATGATCGAGTTATTGGATAACTAGGATCTATTTGGGAAATTTCATCAGCGCCAATGAGCCTGATGAGATAGAAGAATGTTATTAGAGCCAAACTTCATTTTTTACAGGTTGACCCGTATTTGACCATAGTTAGTCACATTTGGATTAGGGTTGCATTGGATTGGATCCAAGTGCTTAATCAACGCATGCAATGATGTTTGGGCTAGCTCATTATCCAATGAGGCCCAATAACAAGTTGTCATGAAGAGGCAATGGGCTAAAAGGGCATAATGGGGAGAAACCCAACCCCATTCACGCCTAACGTGCATAATGGGGTTTGGGTGGCAAAAATTGCTTCATTAAGAAGGAATTTTCACCTAGCCCTTCTCCTTTGATGGTATGAATGCCTTTAAGGCATGTCTTGGGCTGATATGGTACTTGGGCAATTATGGCTAGGTTGAATGAGGTTTATGGTAAAGTCTTGGAGACTTTCCTTGCCTAAAACCCCCTCATCCTAGCCATACACTTGTCATGATCCTAGCCCTTGCCCAAACCGCCTCTTGCCCTATTTATTGAACCCTAGCTGCCCCTCTCTTAGTGTTCTACTCCTTGGAGGCATGATGATACATTGATGGGCGAGTGTGAAAGTCCCCTAACTAAGGGGGCGAAACCCTATAGGAGGCGCATATGAAAAACTTTGATGCAGCGGAAGGGGTTTCAAGGATCTATGCATATAATATGTTCAACTTTAAATTCCAAAACGATTCTCACCATTGCCATCGCTTAGATGGTGTCTTGGAAGGAAAGGCGCAAGTGCTCCTTCTCCAAAGGTGACGCACACAATTGGTGTCGCCTACTCTTCCTTGGTGCTCCTTGTGCTAGCAAGGTTCCAAGAAGTCGTTGTCGAATGGAAGGGGAGAGATCTCCTTTGCTTGGCGATTGCTTCCTTCTCCTTTCGTCAATCTCTTCACCACACGAGAGTGCCCAACCGAATAACTCAAGTTAGCGACAAGAGAGGAGGAGAGGCGAGAGAGTAGAGCGCCTTAGGCGTGAACGTGAGTCATGGTCACGTATGTGATCATGCTTTCTAAAAATAGAAAGCCACTCAGTCTCAATTTGAACCATGCGCTCAACCAATGAGCTGGTTCAATTTGGTTTGGTTTAATAACCAAATAAACCAAGCAATCAGTCCAGACCACAATAAACCCTAAGGCTCTTAATCTGACCGTCGATCTCTTGATGCTCCTGATCTCACTGATATAGCATCCAATCTCTCGATCGAAGCTTACCGATCTCAAGCCCTAATCAATCAAACATGATCAGACTAGATCTCACTTACAATCAGAGATTAAATCCCTTTAAACTGAACCTGAACAATTCAGTCCACACGATCTGACTTAAGTAAGCCATATCATCAAATTGTGCGACCCTGAGGGTTTCCTTTAAATGTCGGTAACGATAACTCACGTTATCACGATCAGTGAGGGGTATCTAGCAACACATCACTGTCTCCCGATATAAAGAAAAGAGTCTTCCAAGACTACACCCAAACCACAGCACAAGTGTGAATCAAACTCACAAGGCATGCATGTTTCCTTTGCCACTGGATGTTCTTATTGGACAAGCGTGTCAAGCTTGTAGCTCCAATATGATAAGTATGATTAGAACAGATGAACACAGTCACCTGGGTATGGCCATACACTTTCTCAATCATCTCATCCAGGGGGCCCCTTTAGAACATCACACTCCTTAAACAAGGAGACGGCAATCCTTTGTCTATCACTAGTGCCCTAACCTGACTCAAGCTCACCATCCAAGATAGTCTATAATCATTATGTTTCAAATGATATTGAACTAACTCAAAACAATGACAATCATCATTTAGAAACACAAGTGATCTCAAGTCAGAGGAAATGTGCCACTTGTCGCAATCAAGGATTATTCACATTGTGACAAACAATTGAATATCCTAGTAGGGTCTGTCCAGTACATCCAATGTACCCATGAGTCTACATCTTATTCCATGCTCGAAGCATCCTATAAGATTAGAACACATATTAGTCTTAACCATATCAAGGCTGTCTCATGTTCACCAAGATATATCGACTAAGGACTTTATAGCATGTTAGCCCAGCTAAACAGCTTTGAGACATTATTCAGAAGTACAATTATTGCAGCAGACAATATAACAACCTGAATAACAACCATGCCTTTATAAACATAAGAGTTTATTACATGATACTGATACAATCCCAAGGCCTCAAACATTAGCCTTAAGGGCATACCCCAACAGAGTGCAAGGGCCTTGGCGCAACAAGTTCTTCCATCAAACCCTAGCCGCAAGCTTCATCTATTCTTCTCTTCCTCTTGGCGATAGTAAGAGAACACCTTGGCGGCATCTCCTTCTTCCTCCTTCCTCTTGGTTCTTCTTCCTTTGAAGGTGGTGCAAGTGGTGTGGAAGGAGCACAAGGCTTGGATCTTCTTCCCGAGGCTAGCACCGGTCATGGAAGAAGAGGACTCAAGGCATCTGTGTGTGTAAGACTGCAGAGGGCGCACGCTTGGGTGCCTATCACTACATCGGCCTCATCTTGCTCCTAAGGTATTTTCTAACTCATCGTGTTAACTCTCTCGCATGTGATCTTCACTCGGATTTTGGGACTGGCTCATTTCAGGGATATTGCTTCCGCTGTGCAATATATTTGTGTAATCTCTATCTCTGAAAATTGTAAAATATCCCCAGGGTTTCCCAATAGTGGTATCAGAGGGACTTGTGAGACTCGAATGATGTAATTTCATGCTTTTCCATGCTAACATGTCAGATCTCAATTTTCAAAAATTGCATGATCACAAGGCAAACGATTTTTCTAAGTAGGAAAAATTAGGGTTTTGTTCCTATCATCTTGTCAGTCTCTTTTGGATTTTTGGGTTATTTTTCTTGCTTGATTTAAAGATCATAGGCGCACGTAGTTTTGTCAAGTAGGACGGGCATTGTGTCTTTGGACTAGCTAGGTCTCTTGATCTGACAAAATTGCCTGCCGAAAGGATCTATGAAATCATCATGAAAAGTTAATCGCGAATAACCAAAAGATTTGTGATAAGAAGATGAGGAAAAGAGACTTGTTTTATGAAAAGTAAAGTTTCAGATTTTATGTTTTTCATGAGCATGTAGAATTGCATGAGTAAATACCTTGGTTGTGCATAATGTTGTGATCATGAATCAAGCCCTTTGCATGCCTGTGATGTATCCTTGTGAGGCCTGCATGCCACTTTTCTGTACTTTTAACTAAGAAGTAGATTAGGGTGGCGCATATACTTGGAGATTGGCGCATGCATGCTTGCTTGCGCACCTTGCTTGGTGGCGAAAGAATCACTCTTCTTTGATGGCGCATGGTGTAGTGGCGCAAGATGACTTGGCCGAGCCTTAGGGCTTGTGTGCTAGGTGTCTTGGCCCATACATGGTGGCGCATCACTCTTGAAGGAAGCCCATGGCATTGGCCGAACCTATGGGGGTGCTTCTAGGGTTTCCCTAGAACTACCTCTAGGGTTTGAGAGCTAAACCATGATGAGAAGGACCTTGGAGCCAACCTTGAAGACCAAGCTAGAGGTTGGCTAGGCTAGGACTAGTTTTAGGGGGCTTGAGTCCTAAGTCAAGAGTTGAACCTCCTTTTGCCATGGGTTGGTTCAATGTCTTGAATAGGCTATGATCACATCATTCTTTTACTGTTTTTCCATTATCTACTAAAGCATGCCTGTGATGTTTTATCGTTATGTTATCACTATAGGATTGCATGCCTGTATTGTTAGGCATAAGATCAAACTGATGAGACCTTAGATAAAAACCCTCAATTAAAATATCAAATCTAGTAGCCTTCTAATGCGTGGCCCTCACTAAGTTATCGATCTGTAGAGTTGTGAACTCTTTCCCACCCTCGTGGGACACACCTACTTATCTTTAGAAAGTGCATGGTGGCAATGGTTTCCCAGTCCAGTTTTAACCTGGACGTGCCTTCGCAAGGAAAATCGTTGGCCATAATCATTTAAAACAAGTCCAGTTTAAATTATTCGAAGTAGTACTAATCTGCTAATTCTTGGTTGTTGTAGAACAATGGCCGTGAACAATGGTAGATGGTCACTGTGATCTACCCTAAAAAGGGTTAAGTTGGTTGGATCCAACTTACTGGATTGGTATATGAACTTGAGAAATGTGCTCAAGCTCGAGAGGAAGCTCTATGTCCTTGAGTAGCCAATTCCTCAGCCACTTCCATGCTCGGCCTTAGTGGCTGAGAAAGATGCTTATGATAAGCATCAAGCTGATACTTTGGAGGTTGTTAATTTGATGCTAACCAACATGTCGCCTAAATTAAAAGGGCAATATGAATCTAAGAGTGCCTCTGAGATTATTTCTAATCTAAGGCAGCTCTTTGATGAATTGGTTGAGCTCAACCCTCCTAAAGTAGACATTCAATGTGTTGAGCTGAAAGGCTTAACTAAGACATTGAAGATAAAGATGGAAAGACTCAGGAATAACAAGTGCTACTCATGTGGAGGACCACCTCACATGATAAAGGACATGGTGCGACTTTAGAATGAGAGGAAGAGAGGCAAGGCTTCGTCTTCATGCTCAGGTATTTATGTTACTGAAGTCAACCTTTCTACTTCTTTGTCATGGGTATTGGATACCGCATGTGGAGCTCATATTTGTACAAATATGCAGGGGCTCAAGAAAAGTAGATTGGTACGGCCTGGAAGATTGACCTACCAGTTGGAAATGAGGCATAGGTTGCTGCTGTTGCTGTAGGAGTTTTGACTCTCTCCCTGCCTTCTGGACTTCAATTAGAGTTAGATAATTGCTACTATGTACCTTCGCTTACTAAGAACAATGTATCCATTCCTTGCTTGGCAAAGAAGGGATTTAAGTTTGAAATAAATAAGAACTCTTGTTCTTTTTCATATGCAAATATGTTATATGGGAAGAGTACTTTGTGCAATGGTCTATATGTGTTAGACATGGATAACTCTATTTGTAATAGAAATAATAAAATGACCAAACTGAGTGGTTCAGTTGGGGCTTTCCTATGCCTTTATCGATTAGCCCATATAAACAAGAATCGCATCCAACAACTCCATGCAAATGGGTTGTTAGATTCAAGTTCCTTGGAGGAATTTGAAACATGTGAGCCTTGTTTATTAGGGAAGATGACAAAGGCACCCTTCACCAAGATTGGTGCGAGGGTAGGAGGATTATTGGATCTCATACATACTGATATGTGTGGGCCATTCAATAAACAAGCCAGAGGAGGGTACAACGACTTCATCACATTTACTGATGACTTCAGTTGATATGGCTACGTCTACTTGATGAGACACAAATATGAATCCTTTGAAAAATTTAAGGAGTTCAGGCATGAAGTAGAGAACCAGCTTGGTAGATCCATTAAAGCTCTTCGATCAAATCGTGGTGGAGAGTACCTGAGTGGTGAGTTCCTTGACTATCTGAGAGAGTGTGGGATCCTATCCCAACTCACTCCTCCTGGAACACCTCAATGTAATGGTGTGTCTGAAAGGAGAAATCGAACTTTGTTGGACATGGTTCGGTCTATGATGAGTCATGCAACTCTACCTCCCTCATTCTGGGGCATGCACTTGAGACAGCTTATCTAATACTGAATAATGTTTCCATCTAAGAGTGTCTCAAAGATTCCATACGAGGTATGGAGAGGGAGATGCCATAATCTATCTTTTATTAGGATCTGGGGATATGAGGCTTATGTCAAACGTCAGGATTCTAGTAAGCTATAACTTAGATCTGATAAATGCGTGTTTGTGGGGTACCCTAAGGAAACTAAGGGTTACTACTTCTATGTTCCCACCGAGAACAAAATTTTTGTTCCTCGGGGTGCTGTCTTTCTAGAGAAAGAATTTCTCATGAAAAAAATCAATGGGAGGAAGTTTGACTTGGACAAGGTCCAAGTGCAACCACAAGACAAAGAGATGGAACCTGAGCCACCTACACCGGTTACTAGGCAACCTGAGGCTCAGACACAGGCCCCATGTAGGTCTGGGAGGATTTGTCGTGCACCTGAGAGGTATGGGTCACTACCGACCCAACACAACGGGATCTTCATCATTGAGGATGAACCCTGGACTTATGATGAGGCGGTCAGTGGACCGGACTCCATGAGATGGCTTGAGGCCATGCGATCGGAGATGGATTCCATGTCAGCTAATCAAGTCTGGGATTTGGTTGAGCTACTTGATGGGGTAAAACCTATAGGGTGTAAATGGGTCTTCAAGAGGAAGACAGACATGGATGGCAACATAGTTACCTATAAAGGTAGACTAGTGGCTAAGGAATTCAAACAAGTCCACGGGGTGGACTATGATGAAACCTTCTCGCCAGTTGCCATGATCAAATCCATTCGGATTCTGCTTGCTATAGTTGCGTATCATGACTATGAGATATGGCGGATGGATGTAAAGACAGCGTTCCTTAATGGGAAGCTGACTGAGGATGTGTACATGACACAACCTAATGGCTTCATCAATCTTGTAGATGCTAGTAAGGTCTGCAGGCTAAAGAAATCCATTTATGGATTTAAGCAAGCATCTCGAAGTTGGAATCTTCGGTTTGATGAAGCTATGAGAGATTATGGCTTTATCAAAAGCGAAGATGACACCTGTGTATACAGAAAATTCAGTGGGAGCTTGGTGACTTTTCTGGTCTTGTATGTCGATGACATACTACTCATCGGAAACAATATCCCTAGTCTTCAATTAATGAAGACATGGTTAGGGAAGTGTTTCGAGATGAACGACTTAGGGGAGGCCGCCTACATCCTAGGCATGAGGATCTACCGGGATAGATCCAAGAGGCTCCTAGCTCTTAGTCAGAGTACCTACATTGATAAGGTCCTAGAGAGGTTCAACTTGGAGCAATCCAAGAAGGGATACCTTCTAGTGAGACATGGCCTTACTCTCTTAAAGAGCCAGTGTCCCACCACACAGGCTGAGAGGGATGACATGAGTCGAGTGCCCTATGCTTTGGTAGTGGGATCGATCATGTATGCAATGTTGTGTACTAGACCAGACATGGCTTATGTTGTGAGCATAACCAGCCGATACCAATCAAATCTAGGTTTACAGCACAGGGTGGCTGTAAAGAACATCCTTAAATATCTGAGAAAAACTAAGGATATGTTCTTAGTCTATGGGGGACAGGAAGAACTCAGTTGCAGAACTATACTGATGCGTCATTCTTGTCTGACCCTGATGACTTCAGATCGCAGGCCGGCTATGTGTTCAAGTTGAATGGAGGCGTTGTATGCTGGAAGAGCTTCAAACAATCCACCATAGTTGATTCTACAACCGAGGCTGAGTATGTGGCCGCTGCTGAGGCAGCCAAAGAAGCTGTGTGGATCAGGAAGTTCATTTTTGAACTTTAGGTGGTTCCAAGTGCAATGGATCCCATTGAGCTCTACTGTGACAACAATGGAGCAATTGCACAAGCCAAGGAACCACGGTCTCATCAAAGGTCCAAACACATACTCAGGAGATTTCACCTGATCAGAGATATCATTGACAGAGGTGATGTCTAGATTAGCAGAGTTGACACAGAGAACAATCTGGCAGACCCATTGACCAAAGCATTGGCGTAGCAAAAGCATGATGGTCATGCTAGAGATATGGGGTTGATATGCCTCAACCTCTAGGTCTTAGTGCAAGTGGGAGATTGTTGGTGTATGTGCCCTAGGACCTAGTATTGGTCAATTATTGCACCACTTGAATTTGATATTTATATATCTTTATGGCATTGTCATTATCTATGTTTGTTTACATCCGCGATTATGTACTTACATGATAATGTCCCTGGAGACAAATTGGATCTGTGCTCAAATGATTGTCCCTAGTTAATGTACTTGAGTGGTTATGGGACAACTCTGGTACTTGTGAGACTAGTGTATGGGCTGGTTAGGCATGAGGTGCTAACGCAGACATATGGGTATATTAGTGGTGGATATACTGGATAGACCCGCTGTGAGGCAATGACTTGGTGTCATGAGTTATCCTCACATGTGACAGGAGATGCATTGATCCCTTGACTTGTGGTCATTGGCCATTCTATATGGTTAAGGACATGCTTTGATACAACCTAACACCTCACCGTAGTTGGGAAGTAATAATGGTTGTCATTGAGCATGTCACGACCCATATGAGAAGGTCAATAGACAGACAAAGGATTTGCCCCTTCCTAAGGGAAGCTTGATATCCATGGAGCCCCTTAATGGTTCTATGACTGAAAGTGTATGGCCATACCTAGTTGAGAACCTGATTTAGTCATAGCCATGTGATTGGGTGAAAACAAGTGGTGCCACACTTATCCAATCGGATATCAGTTCAGCAAAGAGACTGTAATGCATCTGTACCTAATTGCGATGATGGGGATATCGATGTCAATATCCATTCCAATGACTTGGGTAGCAGCGATGCACTACTCGGTACCACTCACTGCTTGTGGTGACCTTTGGGCAGCACTGCCAGCGTCAGAGGAACCTATAGGGTCGCACACTTTGATACTCGAGTTCTCGTATTGATCGGGAAGCCTTATGATTGAGTTATTGGATAACTCGGATCTATTTGGGAAATTTCATCGGCGCCAATGGGCCTGATGAGAGGAAAGAATGTTATTGGAGCCAAGCTTCATTTTTGACAGGTTGACCTGTATTTTACCATGGATGGTCACATTTGGATTATGGTTGCATTGGATTGGATCCAAGTGCTTAATTAAACCATATAATGAAGTTTGGGCTAGCTCATTATCCAATGAGGCCCAATAACAAGTTTGGGCAATGGCCTAAAAGGGAATAATGGGGAGAAACCCAACCCTATTCATGCCTAACAGGCATAATGGGGTTTGGGTGGCAAAAATTTCTTCATTAAGAAGGAATTTGTGTCTAGTCCTTCTTCTTTGATGGTATGAATGCCTTTAAGGCATGTCTTGGGCTGATATGGTACTTGGGCAATTACGGAAAGGTTGAATGAGGTTTATGATAAAGTCTTGGAGACTTTCCTTGCTTAAAACCCCCTCATCCTAGCCATACACTTGTCATGATCCTAGCCCTTGCCCAAACCGCATCTTGCCCTATTTATTGAACCCTAGCTGCCCCTCTCTTAGTGTTCTACTCCTTGGAGGCGTGAGGATACATTGAAGAGTGAGTTCAAGGGCCTTGGCGCAACAAGTTCTTCCATCAAACCCTAGCCGCAAGCTTCCTCTCTTCTTCTCTTCCTCTTGGCGAGAGTAAGAGAACACCTTGGCGGCATCTCCTTCTTCCTCCTTCCTCTTGGTGCTTCTTCCTTTGAAGGTGGCGCAAGTGGTGTAGAAGGAGCACAAGGCTTGGATCTTCTTCCCAAGGCAAGCACCGGGTGTGGAAGAAGAGGACTCGAGGCATCCGTGTGTGTGAGACTGCAAAGGGCGCATGCTTGGGCACCTATGACGACATCGGCCTCATCTTGCTCCTATGGTATTTTCTAACTCATCGTGTCGACTCTCTCGCATGCGATCTTCACTGGGGTTTTGGGACTGGCTCGTTTCGAGGACATTGCTTTCGCTGTGCAATGTATTTGTGTAATCTCTATCTTTGAAAACTATAAAATATCCCCGAGGTTTCCCAACAATATCATGAATAGTCATAGATCATTGATGTGGGGGAGACAATCATAATTCATAATTCCTTCCACAATTGGATGTTGAACCCATCCTCATCAGGTGAGAGAGCAAACAAAAGCTAGCTGGGCATCTTAGGGCTCTTCATGCAAATAGATAGTGGGATTCAAGCGGTGGCTCCCATGAATTCAAGAGGTGGCCCCCACCTTTTTAGGGGTGTGACACTTTGCTCCATGTAGCGCTTTGCTCCACAACTATCATGATGTAGTGAGATTCAAGCGGTGGCTCCCATGAATTCCTGAGGTGGCCCCCACCTTTTTAGGGGTGTGGTAGTTTGCTCCATGTAGCACTTTGCTCCTAACCACTATTTAAGAAATGGGACTAAAGAGATGGCCCCCACCTTTTTAGAGGTGTGGCACTTTGCTCCCACAACTCCTTTGAATGGAGGGATTCAAGAGGTGGCCCCACCTTTTTAGGGGTGTGGTACTTTGCTCCACATTCATCCACAAATCTCTCATTTGGGTTCACATAAATTCTCTCCACAATATAGCTTTCATAAGAAGAACACTATGACAATGAGCTTGGGTATAACATTGATAAGATATTACCTGAGTCATTGGACATACCATTTGTCATTGGACATAAGCATAACATTGATAATCAGATTTTTAGGGCCGGGACATCAGTTCCATATAATGTGTTAGAGTTCTTGCCATGAGTTTAAAATCACAAGTTAAGACATAGAAATAAATTTCATAAAGATCATGCTGCTTAAGAATGATTTCAAGCTCAAAACCTAATACCAACTTTGGTGGTAAGCTTTTAACCAAAAACTGGCATATTCATATTATTAGATTGCAACATATATTTTAGGTCCAATACCTAACCAAAACTAGTTAATAGGGTATTCAAAATGAAGCAATCTGTGAGTCCACTTTCCAATGCAACTCAATTTACAAATTTTGAATGCAGAAAGGTCGGGTTTGAACGCAGAAAGGTCGAGTTTCTAGATTTATATGAAATTAAGCAAATATGCATATTCGAGCATCTGATTTTGACATATGTTTCAGAATTAATACGTGACCAAAAATAGGCAATATAGTAGTCAAAATGAAGCTCCCAGAGTCTACTTTCTAATGAAGCTGATGTTATAAGTTTTAAAGTTGTAATCAGGGAGATACGAGGGTTCCAGCAAAGAAAGTTCAAAATTCCAGATTTTCCAGGAAGCAGATTTGGGCAGATTCGTAAGTCAGAATTACGACATATATTTCAGGTCTAATACCTATCCACAACTAGCCAATATGGTATCCAAAATGAATCTCTCTGAGTCTACTTTCCATTGAAACTAAATTCGTAAGATTTGGAGTTATAACCAGGGAGATATGAGGGTTCAAACATAGGAAGATCAGAATTCTTGATTTCCAGAAAACATATTGATATATTAGAAATGCGACATATGTTCCAGAATGAATACCCAACCAAAATTAGGCAATATGGTAGTTACAATGCATCACTACGAGTATACTTACCAATGAAACTGGTTTCATAAGATTTTGAGCTATACCTTAGGAGATATGAGGGTTCGAACATAGAAAGATCAAGATTTCACATTTTAAGAAAATAGAGTTCGTAAGTTAGATAACAATATCGATTGCAACACGAATATAACTCAGATGTGGTCGCTATCACATTCAAATCAAAGCTGAGTGAATCTAGTTTTATACAAAATTTGTTTCGTGCGATTTGGATCTATAGGTCATGAGATATTGGGGTGAAAGTACAGCAAGGTCAAATTAGAGAATGCAGATTTCAGCAGAATAGAATTTTAAGACCCTCAAAACATTCGAATCCGACCCCATAGAAACGGACATCATGTGATTCAAAACCCAAATCATGCATATAAGACACAAGGAACATCGAAATTATGTAGGGCGAGAAGAAAGAACTAGATTAACATAAACGAGAATAAGATTACTTGCCTTAAGATGCTGAAATCTTTCTCCCAACTCCTTCCTCTAGTTGGTGGCTCCTCTAGGGTTCCACCCCAAGCAAGATGCAACCAGCCCTCACCCTTCACGATTTTCCTTTTTTTTCTCCACTTTCTAACCCACAAGGCTTATGTGGCAAGTGTTCCAGAAATGCCCTTTTAAGACTCTAATATGGACACTGAAGTCCATAAAACCAAGATACCATCCTCACATTAGAAAATTTCAAGATTTTAAGCATGCTTAATTGACCAAGGGATATGATTTACCAATTTATTATTTGCATACCGTCATAAGGGGTTCATAAATTTTAGAGTTTTACATCCCTCCCTCCTTAAAAGAACTTTAGTCCTTTAAAGTTGCATTACCTTGATTATCAAAAAGATATGGATGGATTATTTTTATGTCTGCCTCTAATTCCCAAGTTGGCTCTTCAATTGAGTGATGCTGCCAAATAACCTGCACAAATGGTATAACTCAGTTTCTCAAAATCTTTTCCTTTCTATCAATAATTCTTATGGGTCTTTCAACATAAGATAGGTCTTTTTCAATATGAATAGACTCATGCTCAATGACGTGCGACGGATCATGATGATACTTCTCCACATAGAAACATGGAACACATTATGAATAGATGGTGGTAAACAACTCTATAAGCAACTGAGTCAACCCTTCTAAGAATCTCAGAAGGTCCAATAAATCTTGGGCTTAGCTTCCCTTTCTTCCCAAATCTCATAACACCTTTAGAAGGAGAAATCTATACAAAAACATGATCACTAACTTGAAACTCAAGTTCCCTTCTTCTATTGTCTGCTTAACTCTTTTGGCGGCTTTGAGCCACTTTTAGTTTATCCTTTGTCACATGTATTTTCTTAGTGGTCTCTTGTATTGCATCTAGGCTTAAGAGTCTTCTATCACCAACCTCTTCCCAACAAATCGGAGTTCTACACTTCCTCCCATACAAAGCTTCATAAGGAGCCATTTGAATACTTGAATGAAAGCTGTTATTGTAAGTGAATTCAATAAGAGCAGGTCCTTATCTGTTGGTGTATATGCCCTAGGACCTAGTTTTGGTCAACTAATGTACTACTTGACTTGGATATTTATATATCATTCTGGCATCGTCATTATCTATGTTTGTTTACATCTGCGCATATGTACTAACATGATAATGTCCCTGGAGACAGATTGGATCTGTGCTCGAACTATAGTCCCCAGTCGATGTACCTTAGTGGATATGGGACATCTATGGTACTTGTGAGATTGGTATGTGGGCTGGTTAGGATGCAGACACATGGGTATATCATTGGAGGATATATTGGATAGACCCGCTGTGAGGCTATGACTTGGTGTCATGAGTTATCCTCACAAGTGATAGGAGATGCATTGATCCCTTGACTTGAGGTCATTGATCATTCATTATGGTTAGGGACTTGCTTTGATACAACCTAACACCTTGCCGTAGTTGGGAGGTCATAACGGTTGTCATTGAGCATGTCACAACCCATATGAGAAGGTCAATGGACAGACATAGAATTTGCCCCTTCCTTAGGGAAGTATGATATCCATGGAGCTCCTCTATGGTTCTATGACTGAGAGTGTATGGCCATACCCAGGTAAGAACCTATTTTAGTCATAGCCATGAGATTGGATGAAAACAAGTGGTGACACACTTGTCCAATCGGATATCAGTTCGGCAAAGAGACTGTAATGCATCTGTACCTAGTTGCGATGATGGGGATGTCGATGTCGATATCCATTCCAATGACTTGGGTAGCAGCGATGCACTGCTAGGTGCCACTCACTGCTTGAGATGACTTTTAGTCAGCACTGCCAGCGTTAGAGGAACCTACAGGGTCGCACACCTTGATACTTGAGTTCTCGTATTGATCGGGAAGCCTTATGATCGAGTTATTGGATAACTCGGATCTAATTGGGAGATTTCATCAGCGCCAATGGGCCTGATGAGATGGAAGAATGTTATTGGAGCCAAACTTCATTTGTGGCAGGTTGACCCATATTTGACCATGATTGGTCACATTTGGATTAGGGTTGCATTGGATTGGATCCAAGTGCTTAATCAACCCATGTAATGGAGTTTGGGCTAGCTCATTATCCAATGAGGCCCAATAATAAGTTGTCATGAAGAGAAGAAGGGCTAGAAGGGTATAATGGGGACAAATCTTCTCCCCTAGGCGCCTATGGGCATAATGGGGAGAAGTGGCACAATTTGCTTCATAAGGAAGCAATTGGCGCCTCCCCCCTTTATCCCTTATGGTATGAATGCCTATATGGCATTGCTTGGGGTGCAAGGCAAGGCCTTGGCGCACAAAGAAAGGCATGGGCACAAAAGGAATGGTTGAATGAGAATTATGGAAATGTCTTCGAGACTTTCCTTGTCTAAAACCTTCTCATCCTAGCAGCCCACTTGTCTTGATCCTAGCCTTTCATAAACCGCCTCTTGCCCTATAAAAGAGCACCTAGCCGACCCCTCTTATGAGTGATCAATCCTTGAAGCCGTGAACACAAGAAGAGGGGCGAGTGCTAGGAGCAAGGGCGCATCTTCCTTCTTCCATAGCCACAAGCTTCTCCCTCCTTTGCTCTTGGCGCAAGGAGCTTTGGTGCTTGGCGGCTTGACTTGTTTCCTTCTTCTCTTGGCGCATCCCTTCCTCTTGGTGGCGCAAGTGAAGTGGAGCATCTCCCTAAGGCTTGGATCTTCTTCCCGAGGCTAGCACCAGGCGTGGAAGAAGAGAACTCAAGAGATCCGTGTGTGTGACACTGCAGAGGGCGCACACTTGGGCGCCTACATCGTCATCGCTCCAAATCGCTCTTAAGGTATTTCTTAACTCATCGTGTCGACTCTCTTGCTTGCGATCTTCATTGGGTTTTTGGGACCGGCCTGTTTCGGGGACATTCTTCCGCTGTGCAATGTATGTATGTCTATGACTCTGAAAAAATTGTAAAATGTCCCCGGGGTTTCCCAACAGTGGTATCAGAGCGACTTGCAAGACTCGAACGATGTTTTATGCTTTTCTTTCATGCTCACATGCCATATCTCTATTTTCGTAAATAGCATGATGCATGGCGAACGATTTTTCTAAGTAGGAAAAATTAGGGTTTCTTGTTTCTATCTTCCTCTCAATCTCTTTTGGATTTTGGACTATTTTTCTTGTTTGATTTAAAGATTGAATGCGCGTAATTTTGTCAAGTAGGATGGGCATTGTGTCTTCGGACTGGCCAAGTCTCTTGATCTGACAAAATTGCCAGCCGAAAGGATCTCTGAAATCATCATGAAAAATAAATCGCAATTGACCAAAAGATTTGTGAGAAGAAGATGAGAAAAAGAGACTAGTTTTATGAAAAAGTAAAATTTCAGATTTTATGTTTTTCATGAGCACGTAGAATTGCATGAGCAAATACCTTGATTGTGCATGATGTTGTGATCATTAGTCAAGCCCCCCCCCTCTGCATGCCTGTGATGTATCCTCGTGAGGCTTGCGTGCCGCTTTTCTTTTTGCTTTTAACTAAGAAGAAGATTAGGGTGGCGCATGTACTTGGAACTTGGCGCATGCATACCTTGGATGGTGGCGCAACAAGCATCAAAGAAAGAGGCACAAGCCTGCTTAGTGGCGCAAGTTAGGCATGGCCGAACCCTTGGGTTTGAGAGCTAGCTAACTTGGCTTCTTGCATTATGGCGCATCCTCATTGGAGGAAGACCATGGCATTGGCCGAACCCTTGGGGTCTACCCTTAAGCTTTGAGAGCTAAACCATGTGAGAAGGACCTTGGAGCCAACCTTGAAGACCGAGATAGAGGGCGGCTAGGATAGGTCTTTCTTAAGGGCTTGAGTCCTATGTCAAGAGTTGAACCTCCTTTTGGCATGGGTTGGTTCAATGTCTTGAAAGGGCTTTGATCACATCATCTTTTACTGCTTTCCTTATCTGCTAAAAGCATGCCTGTGATATTTTATCGTTATGTTATCACTATAGGATTGCATGCCTGTATTGTTAGACATAAGATAAAACTGATGATACCTTAAAAACCCTCATAATAAAATATAAAGTCTAGTAGCCTTCTAACGCGTGGCCCTCACTAAGCTATCGATTAGTGGAGTTGTGAACTGGTTCCCACCCTCATGGGACACACCCACTTATCTTTAGAAAGTGTGTGGTGACAATGGTTTCCCAGTCCAGTTTTAACCTGGGCGTGCCTTCGCAAGGAAATTCGTTGGCCCTGGGCATAACGGTTAGGAATGGACTTGACTAGATTTTCAAATGTGCTGGGCACATGATGAAACTCTAGAGGCATCGTTGAGAGGTAAGGGTTTCATGTTGTATCCAACCCTCGCTGGACATGAAATGCCCAGACTGTCTCAACAAGGGGAGTTGCTTGGAGCAACCGGCCGGCGCGCCCACCTTAGGAAACATGGGTTACTTTGTGCATCTCATCCCACCCTCGTGGGATGCGAAGCCTCATGTGAAATAAGGATCCCATCTCACTATGAAGTCTTAAACTTCCCGATTGACTTGTGGGTTGTCAATTCGAATTTAAAATAGTGGGAGCAGTAATCATTTAAAACAAGTCCAGTTTAAATGATTCGAAGTAGTACTAATCTGTTCTTCTTGGGTGTTGTAGAATAATGGCTACGAACACTGGCGGATTATCACTACGATCACTCCTTGATAAGGATAAGTTAGTTGGAACTAACTTTATGGACTGGCATCGGAACTTGAGGATAGTCCTCAAGCTCGAGAAGAAGCTGTATGTCCTTGAACAAGCTCTTCCTGCGGCTCCTCCGCCTAATGCCCGAATGGCAGACAGAGATGCTTATAGAAAGCATCAGGATGACTCTTTGGAGGTTGCATGTCTTATGCTAGCCAGCATGGCACCTGAACTGCAGGTGCAATATGAGGAGCAGAACTCTTTTCAGATGATCACTCATCTGAAACAGATGTTCGAGGCTCAGGCTAGAATTGAGAGATTTGACACCGCCAAAGTAGTCTTTCGGTGCAAGTTGTCTGAGGGTGCACCAGTGAGACCCCATGTTCCCAAACTCATTAGGAACGTGGATCATCTCAGGAGACTAGGACATACCATAGACAACGAGCTGGTTGTGGATCTTATTCTGCATTCCCTACTCCCTAGCTTCAGTCTATTTATTATTAACTTCAACATGAACCGGATTGAGTGCACACGGGAGGAATTGATGAATATGCTCCAAACAGCCGAGTGAGAGATGGGTAAGACCAAACCCAATTCTGTTCTTTTGGTCCCTGCGACCAAGAAGATAAAGAAGAAGGGTAAGGCACGTGCTAAGAGCAGTGCCAGAGGTCCTACCAAAGCACTAAAGAAAAAGGCAAAGAAGTCAAAGGACCAGAGGTGTTTTCACTGTGGCGAGCAGGGTCACTAGAGAAGGGACTGCAAGCAGCTTCAGAATGAGGAGAAGAAAGGCTTGGCCTTAACTTCTAGCTCAGGTATCTATGTTATAGAAGTCAATCTTTCTACTTCTATGTTATGGGTATTGGATACCGCATGTGAAGCTCATATTTGTACAAATATGCAGGGGCTCAAGAAAAGTAGATCGGTGCGGCCTGGAGAGATTGACCTATGCATTGGAAACGGGGCACAGGTTGCTGCTGTTGCTATAGGCGTTTTGACTCTCTCCTTGCCTTCTGGACTTCAATTAGAACTAGATAATTGCTTTTGTGTACCTTCACTTACTAAGAACATTGTATCCATTCCTTGCTTAGCAAGGAAAGGATTTAAATTTGAAATAAATAAGAACTCTTGTTCTTTTTCATTTGCAAATATGTTCTATGGGAAGGGTACTTTGTGCAATGGTCTATATATCTTGGATATGGAAAGTTCTATTTGTAACATAAGTAATAAAAGGACCAAACTGAGTGGTTCAGTTGGTGCTTTCCTATGGCACTGTCGATTAGCCCATATAAACAAGAATCGCATCCAACAACTCCATGCAAATGGATTGTTAGATTCAAGTTCCTTGGAGGAATTTGATACTTGTGAACCTTGTTTATTAGGGAAAATGACAAAGGGGCCCTTCACCAAGATTGGTGAGAGGGCAGAAGGTTTATTAGATCTCATACATACTGATGTGTGTGGGCCGTTCAATAAATAAGCTAGAGGAGGGTACAACTACTTCATTACCTTCACTGATGACTTCAGTAGGTATGGCTATGTCTACCTAATGAGACATAAATCTGAATCCTTTGAGAAATTCAAGGAGTTCAAGAATGAAGTAGAGAACCAGCTTGGAAGATCCATTAAAGCTCTTTGATCAGATCGAGGTGGAGAGTACCTTAGCGGTGAGTTCTTTGACTATCTGAGAGAGTGTGGGATCATATCCCAACTCACTCCTCCTGGAACACCTCAATGGAATGGTGTGTCTGAAAGGAGAAATCGAACTTTATTGGATATGGTTCGATCTATGATGAGTCATGCAATTCTACCTTCATCATTTTGGGGGCATGCACTAGAAACAGCTTCTCTGATACTGAATAATGTTCCATCTAAGAGTGTCTCCAAAATACCATACGAGATGTGGAGTGGGAGATGCCCTAATCTCACTTTTATCAAGATCTGGGGATGTGAGGCTTATGTCAAACGTCAGGATTCTAGCAAGCTAGAACCTAGATCTGATAAATGTGTGTTTGTGGGGTATCCTAAGGAAACTAAAGGATACTACTTCTATGTCCCAACCGAGAACAAAGTTTTTGTTGCTGTCTTTCTAGAGAAAGAATTTCTTATGAAAGAAGTTAGTGGGAGGAAGTTTGACTTGGATGAGGTCCAAGTGCAAGCACAAGACAAAGAGATGGAATCTGAGCTACCTGCACCTGTTGCTAGGTAACCTGAGGCTCAGACACAGGTCCCGCGTCGGTGTGGGAGAATTCGTCGTGCACCTGAAAGGTATGGGTCGCTGCCGACCCAACACGATGGGATCTTCATCATTGAGGATGAACCCATAACCTATGATGAGGCGGTCAGTGGACCGGACTCCGAGAGATGGCTTGACGCCATGCGATCCGAGATGGATTCCATGTCGGCTAACCAAGTCTGGGATTTGGTTGAGCTGCCTGATGGGGTAAAACCGATAGGGTGTAAATGGGTCTTCAAGAGGAAGACAGACATGGATGGCAATATAGTTACCTATAAGGGTAGACTAGTGGCTAAAGGATTTAAACAAGTCCACGGGGTGGACTACGATGAAACCTTCTCGCCAGTTGCCATGATCAAATCCATTCGGATTCTGCTTGCTATAGCTGCATATCATGACTATGAGATATGGCAGATGGATGTGAAGACAGCGTTCCTGAAAGATCCCCTAGAATAAGGGTGTAAGATCCAAGGATCTTAAGTCCTGGTAAGCATTATTGTTGAATTAAATAAAATTATTGATTGTGATATTTTCTATGTATTGGTTGTTAATAGTTAATTAACCAGAGATTTGTGGTTGATAAAGTATAGTTAATTAACTAGAGATTTTTGGTTATTAATTTATTGTAAATTAATTAGAGGTTATTTGTTTGATTATTGGCTGTTAATTTATGATAAATTATTATTAGTTGTTCATGATAAATTAATTAGGATTTATGGGTTGTAAGTTGTAAGTTAATTAATTTGAAATTATTGGTTAATTAATTAGATCTTATTGGTTAATTAAATCCTTATTGGATGTTAATTAAATCCTTAATGGATTTCGTTAAGTGAAGGGTTAGTGGATGTTAAATTAATTAGTTAACTAACTTATTGGATATTGGTTTAACTCTTATTGGACTTTCACTTAAACTAAGGGATTATTGGGTTAATGGGTTAGACCCTTTTGAATTAATTGGTTAGAGGGTTAAACATTAAAAACCGAAACTTAAGTGGGTAATTTCGGTTAGGGTGGAGACTTTGGCGATTTTTTTGACTTGAAGAAAACTTGGGCGACGGCTAAGGAGGAGTGGGCGATTCTTGGAGGCGAAAATTTCTTCTTCCTCTTCCTTTTCTTCCTTTGGCCGGCATCTTGGTGTTGGAGGTGTTCCTTGTCAATTGTTGGCGTCTTCCTAGGAGCATTCCAAGGTCTTAGACGAATTCTTGTGGAAGTTTTCACCTTGGTATTTTCGGTTTAGGAGGTGAGTGGAATGTCTTATTTGATCTATTAGTTTGGTTGTGTTTGTGAATTGATACAATTGAATTATTGGAATTTTTATCATGTTAAAACCGAAACTCAAGATGTATTTTTCATGTAAACCAAATTCAAGATGTTCTTCATGGGAACCGAATCTTTGATAATTACTCATGATAATCCGAAATTTTGATGATTTTCCTTATGAAATCCGAAAGTTGATAACATGAAATTTAAGGTATTTTATAGGAATTTTGGTAGCCTTAAATCATTGAATTTTGGGTATGAAGTTCTTGTTAATTATGGTTAAACCGAAATTGATGTTTGTAGTTAACATGAAAACCGAAATCTTGATGTTCTTGATAATTGTTTATGAAAACCGAAATTGATGTTTGTAATTAACATGAAAACCGAAACCTTGATGACCTTGATAATGGTCTATGAAAACTGAATCTTGGTATTTGTAGTTAATATGTTACATGTGGTAATTTGTAAAGTAATTTATGTGAATACATGTTTTAGTTTTGTTAATTTTATGGATAGTTTGTATGATCTCATGTTTTGGTTTTATGTTAATTTTTATGGATGCTTGTTAACTGAATTATTGAGAAATTGTTTGAGAAAACTTGAGTGATAACATAGCAAAATTTGATTAAACTTATCAGCATGAAATCTAAGGACTACACTATATCATGTGATATTCGAATATGAAATATTATGTATTTATTATGTGATTTGTGGGTCATGTGAATTTTTAACAATATATGTGATCTTGTGAATTTTGAACAATATGTGTGATTATGTGAATTTGGAAAAATTATAGGTTATGTGAATTTGGAAAATTATGTGATTATGTGATGGTTAGGACTAAGGCTAGGTGTAACTATGAACTCAAGGGGATAGTCCTTATGTGTTATGTTAAGGGTTTGAATTTCAGCCCTGTATTGTGATATGTGAGGAGGTTGATGTTCAGCCTGCCTATTATGATTATTGTGATGGGGGTTGATGTTCAGCCTGCCCGATGTGATTTTTGTGATGACTATCCTAGAGTCTAGTTGACACTTAGGAGTCCACCTTTGTGAAATATGCTCACCTATGTGAAATATGAAATAAGATGTGTCTGTTGTCCAGTAGGAACCTTTTGGGAGAACGGGATTTGACCCAAAGTGCCATGTCTTGGTCAGACAGGGGCCACCTCTTGATGTCATTTCTCTTTTATGTGATGGAGTAATATAAGACCCAAAGTGCCATGTCTTGATCAGACAGGGGCCACCTCTTGATGTCGTTACTCTTTATGTGATGGGGTGATATAAGACCCAAAGTGCCATGTCTTGATCAGACAGGGGCCACCTCTTGATGTCGTCACTCTGATGTGTTATGGGGTGAGGGACCAAAGTGCCACGTCGTGACCTGGCGGGGGCCACCTCTTGATTCTACTCACTATCCATGTTTATGTGTTGCATGCGGCTCCCAGTGCTTTGGCCAAGCCGGGTTAGACCATATTGGTCACTACTGAATATGCTGGACAACTAGGTTGATTATGTGTTGGTGTGTTTAGTGGTTTAGAGTATAACTCTAGAACCTGAGTTTGTGAACCTAAGTTATATGTGTTTTGTTGGTTTAGAATATATGTGTTTAATTGGGTTAGAGTAAAACTCTAAAACCTGAGTTTGTGAACATGAGTTTGTTATATGCTAGTGTGTACATCTGACTGTCTATATGATTTCTGTTTCTTTATTTTGTTATATGTTGACATATGTTCATGTTAAAGATTTTCAAAATAATCTGCCTATATTTTTGAATGTATGTTATGGATGGTCGAATTAGACTATCCACTCACTGGGCTGTGTAGCTCACCCCTCACTATTTTCAGGCATAGAGCAGGGGCGCATGCCTTGAGTGCATTGGCGTGGATATTATGTTTGCTGCTTAAGAACTTTTATGCTAAAATTTTCTGGGGCCGGTTGTGGCTAAACCATATGATTTATATGAACTATGTGAACCATGTGAACTATGTGAAATTGTGTTGCCAGTTATGGCAGTCTTGTGAATTTGATTTTTGTGTCACCGCGAGCTTCAGCCTGGTTTCGGTGTTTGGTATGGGTTTATAAAATCGATTTTGTGATTTTGTTTTGATTTTCGGCTTGTTGTACATCCTGTGAAATCGGTTTTGATACAACTGTGACTTGCATATGTCTAGTGCAAGTATTGCGTGGTGGCAGGTACCTTTATGGATTTTATGAATTTGAATCGGTTTTGATATAACTGTAACTTGCATATGTCTAGTGCAAGTATTGCGTGGTGGCAGGTACCCTTATGAGATTTATGAGATTTATGAGATTTATGAGATTTATGAGATTCGAGTTTTATGAATTGTGTTTCAAGGATTTTATATGATATGAATTACGAAAATTTTTCAGATCGTGTTTTTCTTGAACTCGGTTTTACCTAGCATATGATCGATCTTATATGAAACATCCTGTTTCTTTTATGAAATGAGCCATTTGTTTGGGGTTAAGAATGTGGGATGTTACAAAGGGGAGGTAAAACCCTATAGGCGCATATGGAGATATAGATGCAGCGGAAAAAGGGTTTCAATGATCTTTGCATGCATTATGATTAACTTATAAAATCAGCATGAATAAAACGATTCATACTATAGCCATTTCTAGATGGCGCCTTGGAAGAAAAATCGCAAATGCCACTTCTCCAAAGTCTCGCACACAAGAGGATGATGGCAAACTCTTTGTCGCTCCTTGTGCTAGCAAGGCTACAAAGTGTCCTTGATCGAATGGAAAGGGATGATGAACTTCTTGGCCGAATCCTCCTCAACCTTCAAGACGTCGCCACACACGAAAGCGTCAAGAAGAGAGGTCGCTTGAGAGGCGAGAGTAGTAAGCACTATTCGAACGTGAGCGTTATCTCCAAGTGGAGATCATGGTTACTAAAAATAGCCACCACGTTCGCTCCAATGTTCACGCCAAGTGAACAACTCGCCAAGCCTTGAACCATGCGCTCATTTCATGAGCCGGTTCACATTGGTTCGGTTTAAGAACTAATCAAGCCAAGCAACCAGTCCAAATCATAATTAAACCACAAGGTTCTTGATCTGACCGTTGATCTCTTAATGCTTCTGATCTGACCGATCTAGCATTCATTCTCTCGATCGAAGCTTACCGATCTCAAGCCCTAATCAATCAAACATGATCAGACCAGATCTCACTTACAATCAGAGATTAAATCCCTTTAAACTGAATCCGAACAATTCAGTCCATACGATCTGACTTAAGTAAGCCATATCATCAAATTGTGCGACCCTGAGGGTTTCCTCTAAATGTCGGTAACGATAATTCTCATTATCACGATCAGTGAGGGGTATCTAGCAACACATCACTATCTCCCGATATAAAGGAAAGAGTCTTCCAAGACTACACCCAAAATACAGCACAAGTGTGAATCCAATTCACAAGGCATGCAAATTTCCTTTGCCACTGGATGTTCTTATTGAACAAGCCTGTCAAGCTTGTAACTCCAATATGATGAGCATGATTAGATCAGATGAACATAGTCACCTGGGTATGGCCATACTCTTTTCTCAATCATCTCATCCAGGGGGCCCCTTTAGAACATCACACTCCTTAAACAAGGAGACGGCAATCCTATGTCTATCACTAGTGCCCTAACCTGATTCAAGCTCACCATCCAAGATAGTCTATAATCATTATGTTTCAAATGATATTGAACTATCTCAAAACAATGACAATCATCATTTAGAAAACACAAGTGATCTCAAGTCAGAGGAAATGTGCCACTTGTCACATTCAAGGAATATTCACATTGTGACAAACAATTGAACATCCTTGTAGGGTCTGTCCAGTACATCCAATGTACCTATGAGTCTACATTTTATTCCATGCTCGAAGCATCCTATAAGATCAGAACACATATTAGTCTCAAACATATCAAGGCTGTCTCATGTTCACCAAGATATCTCGACTAAGGACTTATAGCATGTCAGCCTAGCTGAACAGCTTTGAGACATTATTCAGAAGAACATATATTGCAGCAGACAATGTAGCTAACTGAATAACAACCATGCCTTTATAAACATAACAGTTTATTACATGATACAGATACATTCCCATAGGCTTCAAACATTAGCCTTAAGGGCATACCCCAACAATCTCCCACTTGCACTTAATCTAATGGTTGAGAAATCTCAAACCCATATTATTACAGTGCTTCTCATGCTTCTGCTGCGCCAGAGGCTTAGTAAGCGGGTCAGCCAGATTGTCATCTGTATGAACCTTGCAGACTTTGATCTCGCCACGATCAATGATCTCCCTGATCAAATGAAACCGTCTCTGTATGTGCTTGGACTTCTGGTGCGACCGTGGTTCCTTTGCTTGTGCGATTGCTCCAGTGTTATCACAGAAGATAACCAAAGGATCTGCACTCGAAGGAACAACACCAAGTTCTCTCACGAACTTACGAATCCAAACTGCCTCCTTGGATGCTTCCGAGGCTGCAACATACTCGGCTTCTGTTGTGGAATCAGCAACAGTTAACTGTTTGAAACTCTTCCACACCACTGCACCTCCATTCAAGCTAAAAACATAGCCTGATTGCGATCGGAAATCATCCTGGTCCGACTGGAACGAAGCGTCAGTATATCCTTCAATACTGAGTTCTTCCTGACCACCATATATCAAGAACATATCTTTGGTCCTCCGCAGATATTTTAAAATGTTCTTGACTGCAATCCAGTGCGCCATACCTGGATTACTTTGGAAACGACTGGTCACGCTTAACCCGTAAGCAACGTCTGGGCGAGTACACAACATCGCATACATAATGGATCCAATAGCCGAAGCATAAGGCGTATTGTCCATTTCATCTTTCTCAGTCTGTGTTTGTGGACACTGACTCTTCGAAAGATTCAGACCATGTCTGACTGGAAGATATCCTCGTTTAGAATTCTCTAAATGAAATCTCTCCAGGACTTTATCGATGTAAGTACTCTGGCACAGCCCGAGAAGCCTCTTAGATCTATCCCTGTAGATCTTCACACCTAACACATAGGCTGCTTCTCCTAAATCTTTCATCTGGAAACATTTCCTCAGCCATGCCTTCACAGCATGCATTTCAGGAATGTCATTTCCAATGATCAAGATGTCATCGACGTAGAGGACTAAGAAAGTAATCACGCTCCCACTAAACCTCTTATATACACACGGGTCATCCTCGTTCTTGATGAAACCAAATTCACTGATTGATTCATCAAAATGAATATTCCAGCTTCTAGATGCTTGCTTAAGTCCATAAATGGACTTCTTTAACTTGCATATCTTATGACGATCTGCTGGATTAGTGAAACCTTCTGGTTGTGTCATGTACACATCCTCATCCAGATTTCCATTCAGGAAAGCTTGTTGGGGTATGCCCTTAAGGCTAATGTTTGAGGCCTGTGGGAATGTATCTGTATCATGTAATAAACTGTTATGTTTATAAAGGCATGGTTATTATTCGGTTGTTTACATTGTCTGCTGCAATATATGTTCTTCTGAATAATGTCTCAAAGCTGTTCAGCTGGGCTGACATGCTATTATGTCCTTAGTCGATGTATCTTGGTGAACATGAGACAGCCTTGATATGGTTAAGACTAATATGTGTTCTAATCTTATAGGATGCTTCGAGCATGGAATAAGATGTAGACTCATGGGTACATTGGATGTACTGGACAGACCCTACTAGGATGTTCAATTGTTTGTCACAATGTGAATGTTCCTTGATTAAGACAAGTGGCACATTTCCTCTGACTTGAGATCACTTGTGTTTTCTAAATGATGATTGTCATTGTTTTGAGATGGTTCAATATCATTTGAAACATAATGATTATAGACTATCTTGGATGGTGAGCTTGAGTCAGGTTAGAGCACTAGTGATAGACATAGGATTGTCGTCTCCTTGTTGAAGGAGTGTGATGTTCTAAAGGGGCCCCCTGGATGAGATGATTGAGAAAGTGTATGGCCATACCCAGGTGACAGTGTTCATCTGTTCTAATCATGCTCATCATATTGGAGTTACGAGCTTGACAGGCTTGTCCAATAAGAACATCCAGTGGTAAAGGAAATATGCATGCCTTGTGAATTGATTCACACTTGTGCTGTTTATGGGTGTAGTCTTGGAAGACTCTTTCCTTGATATCGGGAGACAGTGATGTGTTGCTAGATACCCCTCACTGATCGTGATAATGTGAATTATCGTTACCGACGTTTTAAGGAAACCCTCAGGGTCGCACAATTGATGATATGGCTTACTTAAGTCAGATCGTGTGGACTGAATTGTTCAGGTTCAGTTTAAAGGGATTTAATCTCTGATTGTAAGTGAGATCTAGTCTGATCATGTTTGATTGATTAGGGCTTGAGATCGGTAAGCTTCGATCGAGAGAATGGATGCTAGATCGGTCAGATCAGGAGCATCAAAGAGATCAACGGTTAGATCTGGAACCTTAGGGTTTTAATGTGATCTAGGCCATGTCGATTGGTTTATTTGGTTATTGAACCAAAATTAAATTGAACCAAAATGGTTCAAGACTAGGCGACAAGTTCACTTAGCGTGAACATGTTGGGCGGTGAGTGGTGCTATTTTTAGCAACCATGACTCTCACGTTCGAATAGAGAGGGTTCTCTATTCTCGCCTCTTGAACGCATATTCCTCTCGTTCTTTTGGGTGACGGCACCTTGGAGCTTGAGGAGAATTCGGCAAAGAGAAAAGATCTCCTTCCCTTTCCATTTCGATCAAAGACTTCTTTGGATCTTGCTAGCACAAGAATCGCAAAGAGGAGTAGGCGACATCAACTGTGTGCGTCACCTCTGGAGAAGATCTGCTTTGATCTTTGCTTCCTAGACGCCATCTTGAAATGGCTATGGTATGAGTTTTATCTCTTCTATGCAATCGAATTTTTATGGTTGATCATATCACATGAAGCCGATCCATGAAACCCTAATCCGCTGCCTAAATGTTTATAATGCGCCATGCTGGGTTTCGCCCCCCTCTAGAAAGGGGTTCTTTCAATTGGTATCAGAGCGTTGTTTCATGCTTGTTTATGATTGCCATGATATGTCATATGATCCATGTATGCGCAAGTTGATAGATCTATAGGTTACATGCGATGTCTTATGCTGATAGTTGTAAGATGGCGAAAGTTATTTTCTCTTTTGCGCATGTTGTTGTTTGCGCATGTTCTTGTAAGTTTTCTTAAAACCTTGATCACATGCGCGATTCACCTAGATCTAATGCGCCTACATTAAACCCTTAGATGGGTTATTAGGGTTGAAGTCATCCCCTAGGTCGGATCCAAACAGTCTGATCAGACCATCTGACAGCCTAGATGGGTTGACCAGATAGCACCTTGGCGCATGCTAAAGGTGGCTATAGGTCGACTGCATCAAAGGCGTGTAGCGATGTCTGATTGAGACAACTTGTGAACACACCTGAGTTAGGCCCGGGGTCACGCCCGTTTGCCAGACCTCAGTGTGGTTGTTCAGCCTTGGCGCATGCATGGTTGACCTTATGGTCGACTCAAGTCAGTTAGGACTTGGTGCATGCAAGGGCAGTGGATCTGACTAGGTTGGATGAGTGGATCCCTAGTAATGGACCATTGTAAGGTTGTAGAGCAAATAAGGAAAAATTAAAATTGATCCCAAGGGGTTTTCGAAAATTTTAATTTTTATGGATCACATGGTTCTTGATTGATGCATATGTTTGTTTATTTAGTCTTATGTGGGCTGCCCGTTATTAATGTGTGCTGTGCTGGGGCCTGCGTGCCTGTATTAAAAATTGTAAATTAATTATTGTGATCTGCGTATCACTGTGTTTTAATTTATAAATGTAAGTGACCTGCGTGTCACTCTTGTCTAGATAGTTAAATTTGTAATTTAATTAGACAAGAGCACAGAGCACACTTGGCAAAGGCGCTTGCAGCAGAGGCTTGACCAGGTGGGAGGTCCAGGGTTCGACTCTGGGACCAGGCGCATATTCCCTGGTAGGCGCACCAGAGCTGCAGATGGCGCTTAGGCCCTGGTTTGGGCCAGATGGGCAGCTAAAGACCCATGAAGAGCAAATGAAGACTTAAGTTAGGTTAAGGTCTTCTAGGGCTATGGGCTTTTACCACATAAGATTCATGCTTTCTTTTATTGCTTAATATTAGAATTGCATGATTAAATTATCTTCTGCTATCACCATAGGAATTGCATGATAGGCAAGAAGATAATAGACCGTTAAAATCCAACGCTGAAATATCAAGCTCGTAAGCCTTCTGACGCGAAACCTCACTGTTCTGATTATCGTTGGAGCCGTGTTGTACCCACTCAGTGGGCACGTCCATCTATCTTCAGAGGGTGCGGGATTACACCTGTGTGTTACAGAGTAGGGATTTATCCCTTCTCGTTGCTCAGCATAGCACATGGTGGTCCAGGGAGTAGGTCGGGTCAGCTTGACCGTGTTGGCTACATATGTGGAGCATATGGTAGCACATGGAGGCAGCCATCTGTGGGGTCAGAGATTGTGTTGTACCAACTCAGTTGGCACAGTCTGCTAGATTGCCCAGATGAAGGGGAATCACACGGGTTGGCGATTGGCTGGGATGCCTACCAGAAACTAGTGCTTGTACTCTCTGTGCATCTTATCTCGCCTGAGCGGGACGCGGAGACCAAGTATGAAATCTGGATCCCATCTCACTAAAAGAGTATTACTCTTTCGGGCTGTTTTGCTAGATTTTTCACGCCTGATTAAATAGTGAGAAAAAGAATCTTTCTTAAGTCCTGATCGATTCTTATACATTGATACTGACCTTGCTGTTCTTGCATTGTTGTAGATACCTGCAGCAACGAACACCATGAACTTCAATGTGCGATCCCTACTGGAAAGGGAGAAGTTTGCTGGGCCGAACTTCTCTGACTGGTTTGGACACCTTAAGATCGTTCTTAAGGCAGAGAGGAAACTGTATGTCCTCGAGACGGCGATACCGCCACAGCCCGCTCCGAACGCCGCAAGGGCGGTTCGGGAAGCCTATGAAAAGCACGTCAATGATAGCATTAATGTCGCTTGCCTGATGCTAGCGTCTATGACGCCACCGCTGCAGCGTCAGCATGAGGATATGTCAGCTATACAGATTATAGCAAACCTCAAGATGCTGTATGCTGCACAGGCGAGGACTGAACGCTATAATTTGACTAAGCTCTTCTTTCAGAGCAAACTGGCTGAAGGGAGCCCAGTGGGAGCTCACGTGCTCAAGTTGATTGGGCACAAGGAGGCTCTAGAGAAACTGGGGCATACCATTAACCAGGAGCTTGCTGTGGACATTATTCTGCAGTCTCTCCCGCCATCATTCGACGCGTTCATTATTAATTTTAATATGAACAAAATCGATTGTACTCCGGCAGAGCTGCTGAATATGCTCTTGACCACTGAGGAGACTCTGAAGGGTAAGCCTTCGACCTCTGTCTTGATGGTTCCTTCAAGGAACAAGAAGAAGGGGAAGAAGGGCAAGGCCCCGGTCAAGAATTACAGCAAGGCTCTGAAGCAGAAGGTGAAGCGGTCCAAGGAATACAGGTGTTTCCACTGTGGCCAGCTGGGTCACTGGAAAAAGGACTGTAAAGCGCTCCAAGGAGATAAGAGGGGAAGCTTTGCTTCTGGCTCAGGTATATTCGTGACTGAGGTCATGTTTTCTTCTTCTATATCATGGGTGTTGGACACTGCATGTGGAGTTCACATTTGTTCAAATGTACAGGAACTCAAGAGAAGAAGGCAGGTGGGACAGCATGAGATGGACCTACGAGTTGGAAACGGGGCACGGGTTGCTGCTGTTGCTGTAGGAGACTATTTCATTTCTTTACCATCTGGACTTGTATTGGAACTAGACAATTGTTACTTTGTTCCCAGTATAACTAAAAATATTATCTCCATTCCTGCTCTTGTCAGGAAGGGATTTTCCTTTGAATGCAATATTTCAAAGTGTATTTTGTCTTTTGATAATATTGTTTATGCAACTGGTTCAATTAGCAATGGGTTATACATGTTGGACATGGAATGTTCGATACAGCAAATTGATATTAAGAAAGCCAAGTATGCTGATGACAGCACCTTGCTATGGCATAGTCGTTTAGGCCATATTAACGAGAAACGCATTAAGCGGTTGCATGATCATGGACTGCTGGGATCATTCTCCTATAAGGAGATTGATACATGCAAAGCTTGTTTGATGGGTAAAATGACGAAGTCACCTTTTCCTCACAAAGGTCAAAGGGCTTCAGGTTTACTTGACCTTATACACAGTGATGTGTGTGGGCCATTTGGTAAACATGCCAGAGGTGGCTATCAGTACTTCATTACCTTTACTGATGATTTCAGTAGATACGGGTATGTCTATCTGATGAGACATAAGAGTGAATCTTTTGACAAGTTCAAAGAGTTCAAGAATGAAGTACAGAATCAGCTAGGCCGAAATATCAAGGCACTTCGCTCAGATCGAGGTGGTGAATACCTAAGTCATACGTTTACTGACTATCTGAAGGAGTGTGGGATCATCTCACAGCTCACTCCGCCAGGAACACCGCAATGGAATGGTGTGTCCGAGAGGAGAAATAGAACGCTACTTGATATGGTTCGTTCTATGATGAGTCAGACTACTCTTCCATACTCCTTTTGGGGTTTTGCGCTGGAAACAGCTGCAAAGGTACTAAACCGAGTGCCATCCAAGGCAGTTTCAAAGACGCCATATGAGTTATGGTATGGGAAACAGCCGAGCTTGACATTTATCAGGATCTGGGGCTGCGAGGCTTATGTCAAAAAGCTCGCCTCTGGGAAACTAGAGAGCAGATCTGACAAATGTATCTTTGTCGGTTACCCTAAGGAAACTAAGGGTTATTATTTCTACGATCCCAAGGAGAACAAGGTTTTTGTTGCTCGGACGGCCATATTTCTTGAGAAGGAGTTTCTTCTGCAAGAGGCCAGTGGGAGAGAAATAAAGCTGGATGAGAATCCAGAAGAAGGACAAAGTGACCAAGCACAGTTGGATGAGCCTGAGCCGGTAGAACAGGTTATTGAACAACCTGAGGCTCAGATATCACGGGAACCGCGAAGATCGGGTAGGATCCGTCGACAGCCTGAGCGCTATGACGGAGTCTACATCATTGATAATGATGAACCCCTCACTTATGCGGATGCGGTCAGTGGACCGGAGTCAGCAAGATGGCTTGAGGCTATGCGCGCCGAGATGGACTCCATGTCAGATAACCAAGTCTGGGATTTGGTTGATCCGCCTTCGGGAGTTATCCCTATAGGCTGTAAATGGATCTTCAAGAAGAAGATTGACATGGATGGTAACGTGGTTACCTATAAAGGCAGGCTAGTTGCGAAAGGTTTCAAACAAATCTACGGGATAGATTATGATGAAACTTTCTCACCTGTAGCCATGTTTAAGTCTATTCGGATTCTTTTCGCGATAGCTGCATATTATGATTATGAGATTTGGCAGATGGATGTGAAAACAGCTTTCCTGAATGGAAATCTGGATGAGGATGTGTACATGACACAACCAGAGGGTTTCACTAATCCATCAGATCGTCATAAGATATGCAAGTTAAAGAAGTCCATTTATGGACTTAAACAAGCATCGAGAAGCTGGAATATTCGTTTTGATGAATCAGTCACTGAATTTGGTTTCATCAAGAACGAGGATGACCCGTGTGTATATAAGAGGTTTAGTGGGAGCGTGATTACTTTCCTAGTCCTCTACGTCGATGACATCTTGATCATTGGAAATGACATTCCTGAAATGCATGCTGTTAAAGCATGGCTGAGGAAGTGTTTCCAGATGAAAGATTTAGGAGAAGCAGCCTATGTGTTAGGTGTGAAGATCTACAGGGATAGATCTAAGAGGCTTCTCGGGCTGTGCCAGAGTACTTACATCGATAAGGTCCTGGAGAGATTTCATTTAGAGAATTCTAAACGTAGATATCTTCTAGTCAGACATGGTCTGAATCTTTCGAAGAGTCAGTGTCCACAAACACAGACTGAGAAAGATGAAATGGACAATACGCCTTATGCTTCGGCTATTGGTTCCATTATGTATGCGATGTTGTGTACTCGCCCAGACGTCGCTTACGGGTTAAGCGTAACCAGTCGTTACCAGAGTAATCCAGGTATGGCGCACTGGATTGCAGTCAAGAACATCTTAAAATATCTGCGGAGGACCAAAGATATGTTCTTGATATATGGTGGTCAGGAAGAACTCAGTATTGATGGATATACTGACGCTTCGTTCCAGTCTGACCAGGATGATTTCCGATCGCAATCAGGCTATGTTTTTAGCTTGAATGGAGGAGCAGTGGTGTGGAAAAGTTTCAAACAGTCAACTGTTGCTGATTCCACAACAGAAGCCGAGTATGTTGCAGCCTCGGAAGCATCCAAGGAGGCAGTCTGGATTCGTAAGTTCGTGAGAGAACTTGGTGTTGTTCCTTCGAGTGCAGATCCTTTGGTTATCTTTTGTGATAACACTGGAGCAATCGCACAAGCAAAGGAACCACGGTCGCACCAGAAGTCCAAGCACATACAGAGACGGTTTCATTTGATCAGGGAGATCATAGATCGTGGCGAGATCAAAGTATGCAAGGTTCATACAGATGACAATCTGGCAGACCCGCTTACCATGCCTCTGGCGCAGCAGAAGCATGAGAAGCACTGTAATAATATGGGTTTGAGATTTCTCAACCATTAGATTAAGTGCAAGTGGGAGATTGTTGGGGTATGCCCTTAAGGCTAATGTTTGAGGCCTGTGGGAATGTATCTGTATCATGTAATAAACTGTTATGTTTATAAAGGCATGGTTATTATTCGGTTGTTTACATTGTCTGCTGCAATATATGTTCTTCTGAATAATGTCTCAAAGCTGTTCAGCTGGGCTGACATGCTATTATGTCCTTAGTCGATGTATCTTGGTGAACATGAGACAGCCTTGATATGGTTAAGACTAATATGTGTTCTAATCTTATAGGATGCTTCGAGCATGGAATAAGATGTAGACTCATGGGTACATTGGATGTACTGGACAGACCCTACTAGGATGTTCAATTGTTTGTCACAATGTGAATGTTCCTTGATTAAGACAAGTGGCACATTTCCTCTGACTTGAGATCACTTGTGTTTTCTAAATGATGATTGTCATTGTTTTGAGATGGTTCAATATCATTTGAAACATAATGATTATAGACTATCTTGGATGGTGAGCTTGAGTCAGGTTAGAGCACTAGTGATAGACATAGGATTGCCGTCTCCTTGTTGAAGGAGTGTGATGTTCTAAAGGGGCCCCCTGGATGAGATGATTGAGAAAGTGTATGGCCATACCCAGGTGACAGTGTTCATCTGTTCTAATCATGCTCATCATATTGGAGTTACGAGCTTGACAGGCTTGTCCAATAAGAACATCCAGTGGTAAAGGAAATATGCATGCCTTGTGAATTGATTCACACTTGTGCTGTTTATGGGTGTAGTCTTGGAAGACTCTTTCCTTGATATCGGGAGACAGTGATGTGTTGCTAGATACCCCTCACTGATCGTGATAATGTGAATTATCGTTACCGACGTTTTAAGGAAACCCTCAGGGTCGCACAATTGATGATATGGCTTACTTAAGTCAGATCGTGTGGACTGAATTGTTCAGGTTCAGTTTAAAGGGATTTAATCTCTGATTGTAAGTGAGATCTAGTCTGATCATGTTTGATTGATTAGGGCTTGAGATCGGTAAGCTTCGATCGAGAGAATGGATGCTAGATCGGTCAGATCAGGAGCATCAAAGAGATCAACGGTTAGATCTGGAACCTTAGGGTTTTAATGTGATCTAGGCCATGTCGATTGGTTTATTTGGTTATTGAACCAAAATTAAATTGAACCAAAATGGTTCAAGACTAGGCGACAAGTTCACTTAGCGTGAACATGTTGGGCGGTGAGTGGTGCTATTTTTAGCAACCATGACTCTCACGTTCGAATAGAGAGGGTTCTCTATTCTCGCCTCTTGAACGCATATTCCTCTCGTTCTTTTGGGTGACGGCGCCTTGGAGCTTGAGGAGAATTCGGCAAAGAGAAAAGATCTCCTTCCCTTTCCATTTCGATCAAAGACTTCTTTGGATCTTGCTAGCACAAGAATCGCAAAGAGGAGTAGGCGACATCAACTGTGTGCGTCACCTCTGGAGAAGATCTGCTTTGATCTTTGCTTCCTAGACGCCATCTTGAAATGGCTATGGTATGAGTTTTATCTCTTCTATGCAATCGAATTTTTATGGTTGATCATATCACATGAAGCCGATCCACAAAACCCTAATCCGCTGCCTAAATGTTTATAATGCGCCATGCTGGGTTTCGCCCCCCTCTAGAAAGGGGTTCTTTCAAAGCTGTTTTCACATCCATCTGCCAGATCTCATAATCATAGTATGCAGCTATCGCGAAAAGAATCCGAATAGACTTAAACATGGCTACAGGTGAGAAAGTTTCATCATAATCTATCCCGTAGATTTGTTTGAAACCTTTCGCAACTAGCCTGCCTTTATAGGTAACCACGTTACCATCCATGTCAATCTTCTTCTTGAAGATCCATTTACAGCCTATAGGGATTACTCCCGGAGGCGGATCAACCAAATCCCAAACTTGGTTATCTGACATGGAGTCCATCTCGGCGCGCATAGCTTCAAGCCATCTCGCTGACTCCGGTCCACTGACCGCATCCGCATAAGTAAGGGGTTCATCATTATCAATGATGTAGACTCCGTCATAGCGCTCAGGCTGTCGACGAATCCTTCCCGATCTTCGCGGTTCCCGTGATATTTGAGCCTCAGGTTGTTCAATAACCTGATCTACCGGCTCAGGCTCATCCAACTGTGCTTGACTACTTTGTCCTTCCTCTGGATTCTCATCCAGCATTATTTCTCTCCCACTGGCCTCTTGCAGAAGAAACTCCTTCTCAAGAAATATGGCCGTCCGAGCAACAAAAACCTTGTTCTCCTTGGGATCGAAGAAATAATAACCCTTAGTTTCCTTAGGGTAACCGACAAAGATACATTTGTCAGATATGCTCTCTAGTTTCCCAGAGGCGAGCTTTTTAACATAAGCCTCGCAGCCCCAGATCCTGATAAATGTCAAGCTCGGCTGTTTCCCATACCATAACTCATATGGAGTCTTAGAAACTGCCTTGGATGGCACTCGGTTTAGTACCTTTGCAGCTGTTTCCAGTGCAAAACCCCAAAAGGAGTTGGGTAAAGAAGCCTGACTCATCATAGAACGAACCATATCAAGTAACGTTCTATTTCTCCTCTCGGACACACCATTCCATTGCGGTGTTCCTGGCGGAGTGAGCTGTGAGATAATCCCACACTCCTTTAGATAGTCAGTAAACGCATGACTTAGGTATTCACCACCTCGATCTAAGCGAAGTGCCTTGATATTTCGGCCTAGCTGATTCTGTACTTCATTCTTGAACTCTTTGAACTTGTCAAAAGATTCACTCTTATGTCTCATCAGATAGACATAGCCATACCTACTGAAATCATCAGTAAAGGTAATGAAGTACTGATAGCCACCTCTGGCATGTTTACTAAATGGCCCACACACATCACTGTGTATAAGGTCAAGTAAACCTGAAGCCCTTTGACCTTTGTGAGGAAAAGGTGACTTCGTCATTTTACCCATTAAACAAGCCTTGCATGTATCAATCTCCTCACAGGAGAATGATCCCAGCAGTCCATTATCATGCAACCGCTTAATGCGTTTCTCGTTAATATGGCCTAAACGACTATGCCATAGCAAGGTGCTGTCATCAGCATACTTGGCTTTCTTATTATCAATATTTTGTATCGAACTTTCCATGTCCAACATGAATAACCCATTGTTAATTGAACCAGTTGCATAAACAATATTATCAAAAGATAAAATACACTTTGAAATATTGCATTCAAAGGAAAATCCCTTCCTGACAAGAGCAGGAATGGAGATAATATTTTTAGTAATACTGGGAACAAAATAACAATTGTTTAGTTCCAATACAATTCCAGATGGTAAAGAAATGAAGTAGTCTCCTACAGCAACAGCAGCAACCCGTGCCCCGTTTCCAACTCGTAGGTCCACCTCATGCTGTCCCACCTGTCTTCTTCTCTTGAGTTCCTGTACATTTGAACAAATGTGAACTCCACATGCAGTGTCCAACACCCATGATATAGAAGAAGATGAAAACATGACCTCAGTCACGAATATACCTGAGCCAGAAGCGAAGCTTCCCCTCTTATCTCCTTGGAGCGCTTTACAGTCCTTTTTCCAGTGACCTAGCTGGCCATAGTGGAAACACCTGTATTCCTTGGACCGCTTAACCTTCTGCTTCAAAGCCTTGCTGTAGCTCTTGACAGGGGCCTTGCCCTTCTTCCCCTTCTTCTTGTTCCTTGAAGGAACCATTAAGACAGAGGTCGAAGGCTTTCCCTTCAGAGTCTCCTCAGTAGTGAGGAGCATATTCAGCAGCTCTGCCGGAGTACAATCGATTTTGTTCATATTAAAATTAATAATGAACGCGTCGAATGAAGGCGGGAGAGACTGCAGAATAATATCCACAGCAAGCTCCTGGTTGATGGTATGCCCCAGTTTCTCTAGAGCCTCCTTGTGCCCAATCATCTTGAGCACGTGAGCTCCCACTGGGCTCCCTTCAGCCAGTTTGCTCTGAAAGAAGAGCTTCGTCAAATTATAGCGTTCAGTCCTCGCCTGTGCAGCATACAGCATCTTGAGGTTCGCTATAATCTCTATAGCCGACATATCCTCATGCTGACGCTGCAGCGGTGGCGTCATAGACGCTAGCATCAGGCAAGCGACATCAATGCTATCATTGACGTGCTTTTCATAGGCTTCCCGAACCGCCCTTGCGGCGTTCGGAGCGGGCTGCGGCGGTATTGCCGTCTCGAGGACATACAGTTTCCTCTCTGCCTTAAGAACGATCTTAAGGTGTCCAAACCAGTCAGAGAAGTTCGGCCCAGCAAACTTCTCCCTTTCCAGTAGGGATCGCACATTGAAGTTCATGGTGTTCGTTGCTGCAGGTATCTACAACAATGCAAGAACAGCAAGGTCAGTATCAATGTATAAGAATCGATCAGGACTTAAGAAAGATTCTTTTTCTCACTATTTTATCTGGCTTGAAAAATCCAACAAAACAGCCCGAAAGAGTAGAACTCTTTTAGTGAGATGGGATCCGGATTTCATACTTGGTCTCCGCGTCCCGCTCAG
Source organism: Costus lasius (assembly GCA_027563935.2). Lineage (NCBI taxonomy): Eukaryota > Viridiplantae > Streptophyta > Magnoliopsida > Zingiberales > Costaceae > Costus > Costus lasius. The sequence goes on from CM050446.2 coordinate 48,191,438, forward strand.
GCGAGATAAGATGCACAGAGAGTACAAGCACTAATCTCCGGTAGGCAGTCCCTGCCGATCGCCAACCCGTGCGATTCCCCTTCATCTGGGCAGTCCAGCAGACTGTGCCAACTGAGTTGGTACAACACAGTCTCTGACCCCACAGATGGCTGCCTCCATGTGCTACCATATGCGCCACATATGTAGCCTACATGGTCAAGCTGACCCGACCTACTCCCTGGACCACCATGTGTTATGCTGAGCAACGAGAAGGGATAAATCCCTACTCTGTAACACACAGGTGTAATCCCGCACCGTCTGAAGATAGATGGACGTGCCCACTGAGTGGGTACAACACGGCTCCAACGATAATCAGAACAGTGAGGTTTCGCGTCAGAAGGCTTACGAGCTTGATATTTAATCGTTGGATTTTAACGGTCTTTTATCTTCTTCACTATCATGCAATTCCTATGGTGATAGCAGAAGATAAACTTAATCATGCAATTCTAATATTTAAACATTAAATAAAAGAAAGCATGAATCTTATGTGGTAAAAGCCCATAGCCCTAGTGAGACCTTAACCTAACTTAAGTCTTCACTTGCTCTTCATGGGTCTTTTGCTGCTCATCTGGCCCACACCAGGGCCCAAGCGCCAATTGCAGCTCAGGTGCGCCTACCAGGGAAAATGCGCCTGGTCCCAGAGTCGAACCCTGGACCTCCCACCTGGTCTAGCCACTGCTGCATGCGCCTCTGCCATGTGTGCTCTGTGCTCTTGTCTAATTAAATTACAAATTTAACTATCTAGACAAGATTGACACGCAGGTCAATTACATTTTATAAATTAAAGCAATATGATACGCAGATCACAATAATTAATTTACAATTTTAAATCCCAGGCACGCAGGCCCCAGCACAGCACACAATTAATATGAGCAGCCCACATAAGACTAAATAGACAAACATATGCATCCAATCAGCAATCATGTGATCCATTTTAAAAATTAAAATTTTCGAAAAACCCCATGGGATCAATTTTAATTTTTCCTTATTTGCCCTACAACCTTACAACGGTCCATTACTAGGGATCCACTCATCCAACCTAGTCAGATCCACTGCCCTTGCATGCACCAAGTCCTAACTGACTTGAGTTGACCATAAGGTCAACCATGCATGCGCCAGGGCTGAACAACCACAATGAGGTCTGGCAAGCGGGTGTGACCCCGGGCCTAACTCATGTGTGTTCATAAGTTGTCTCAATCAGACATCGCTACACACCTGTCTGCAGTCGACGTATAGCCACCATAGGCTTGCGCCAAGGTGCTAACTGGTCGACCCATTCAGGCTGTCAGATGGTCTGATCAGACTGTTGGATCTGACCTAGGGGATGACTTCAACCCTAGTAACCCGTCTAAGGGTTTACAGTAAGGCCTTAGATCTATGATTAGTCGCGCATATGATATTAGTTTTCGAAAAACATACATATTGCGCAAACTAGAAAACATGCGCCAAGAGGAAAGCAAATGTCGCCAACTTGAACTAACGCATCTAACTTATAGATCTAGGCAATATTCGCAACAAGGATCACAAAAATGGCTCAAGCGTTAAGCAATCATAAAAAACATGCTTCAACCAGCGCTCTGATACCAATTGAAAGATCCCCTAGAATAAGGGGAGGTAAAACCCTATAGGCGCATATGGAGATATAGATGCAGCGGAAAAAGGGTTTCAATGATCTTTGCATGCATTATGATTAACTTATAAAATCAGCATGAATAAAACGATTCATACCATAGCCATTTCTAGATGGCGCCTTGGAAGAAAAATCGCAAATGCCACTTCTCCAAAGTTTCGCACACAAGAGGATGATGGCAAACTCTTTGTCGCTCCTTGTGCTAGCAAGGCTACAAAGTGTCCTTGATCGAATGGAAAGGGATGATGAACTTCTTGGCCGAATCCTCCTCAACCTTCAAGACGTCGCCACACACGAAAGCGTCAAGAAGAGAGGTCGCTTGAGAGGCGAGAGTAGTAAGCACTATTCGAACGTGAGCGTTATCTCCAAGTGGAGATCATGGTTACTAAAAATAGCCACCACGTTCGCTCCAATGTTCACGCCAAGTGAACAACTCGCCAAGCCTTGAACCATGCGCTCATTTCATGAGCCGGTTCACATTGGTTCGGTTTAAGAACTAATCAAGCCAAGCAACCAGTCCAAATCATAATTAAACCACAAGGTTCTTGATCTGACCGTTGATCTCTTAATGCTTCTGATCTGACCGATCTAGCATTCATTCTCTCGATCGAAGCTTACCGATCTCAAGCCCTAATCAATCAAACATGATCAGACCAGATCTCACTTACAATCAGAGATTAAATCCCTTTAAACTGAATCCGAACAATTCAGTCCATACGATCTGACTTAAGTAAGCCATATCATCAAATTGTGCGACCCTGAGGGTTTCCTCTAAATGTCGGTAACGATAATTCTCATTATCACGATCAGTGAGGGGTATCTAGCAACACATCACTGTCTCCCGATATAAAGGAAAGAGTCTTCCAAGACTACACCCAAAATACAGCACAAGTGTGAATCCAATTCACAAGGCATGCAAATTTCCTTTGCCACTGGATGTTCTTATTGGACAAGCCTGTCAAGCTTGTAACTCCAATATGATGAGCATGATTAGATCAGATGAACATAGTCACCTGGGTATGGCCATACTCTTTTCTCAATCATCTCATCCAGGGGGCCCCTTTAGAACATCACACTCCTTAAACAAGGAGACGGCAATCCTATGTCTATCACTAGTGCCCTAACCTGATTCAAGCTCACCATCCAAGATAGTCTATAATCATTATGTTTCAAATGATATTGAACTATCTCAAAACAATGACAATCATCATTTAGAAAACACAAGTGATCTCAAGTCAGAGGAAATGTGCCACTTGTCACATTCAAGGAATATTCACATTGTGACAAACAATTGAACATCCTTGTAGGGTCTGTCCAGTACATCCAATGTACCTATGAGTCTACATCTTATTCCATGCTCGAAGCATCCTATAAGATCAGAACACATATTAGTCTCAAACATATCAAGGCTGTCTCATGTTCACCAAGATATCTCGACTAAGGACTTATAGCATGTCAGCCTAGCTGAACAGCTTTGAGACATTATTCAGAAGAACATATATTGCAGCAGACAATGTAGCTAACTGAATAACAACCATGCCTTTATAAACATAACAGTTTATTACATGATACAGATACATTCCCATAGGCTTCAAACATTAGCCTTAAGGGCATACCCCAATAGTTCCTTAACGGGAAGCTGACTGAGGATGTGTATATGTCACAACCTGATGGCTTCATCCATCCTGCAGAGGCTAATAAGGTCTGCAGGCTGAAGAGATCCATTTATGGATTAAAGCAAGCATCTCGAAGTTGGAATCTTCGATTTGATGAAGCCGTGAGAGATTATGGCTTTATCAAAAGCGAAGATGACGCCTGTGTATACATAAAATTCAGTGGGAGCTTGGTGATTTTTCTGGTCTTGTATGTTGATGACATACTGCTCATCAGAAACGACATCCCTAGTCTTCAATCTGTGAAGACATGGTTGGGGAAGTGTTTTGAGATGAAAGACTTAGGGGAGGCCGCCTATATTCTAGGCGTAAGGATCTACAGGGATAGATCCAAGAGGCTTTTGGCCCTTAGTCAGAGTACCTACATTGATAAGGTACTGGAGAGGTTCAACATGGAGCAATCCAAGAAAGGATACCTTCCAGTAAGACATGGCCTTACTCTCTCAAAGAGCCAGTGTCCTACAACACAGGCTGAGAGGAATGACATGAGTCGAATTCCTTATGCTTCGGAAGTAGGATCGATCATGTATTCAATGTTGTGTACTAGACCAGATGTGGCATATGCTGTAAGCATAACCAGCCGATACCAATCCAATCCAGGTCTGCAGCACTGGGTGGCTATAAAGAACATCCTAAAGTATCTGAGAAGAACTAAGGATCTGTTCTTGGTCTATGGGGGACAGGAAGAGCTCAGTATGCAGGGCTATACTGATGCATCGTTCTAGTCTGACCCTGATGACTTTAGATCGCAGGCCGGCTATGTGTTCAAGATAAATGGAGGCGCTGTATGTTGGAAGAGCTTCAAGCAATCCACCATAGCAGATTATACAACCGAGGCTGAGTATGTGGCTGCTTCTGAGGCAGCCAAGGAAGCCGTTTGGATAAGGAAGTTCTTATGTAATCTTCAGGTGGTACCTAGTGCAATGGATCCCATTGAACTCTACTGTGACAACAATGGAGCAATTGCACAAGCCAAGGAACCACGGTCTCATCAAAGATCCAAACACATACTCAGAAGATTTCACCTGATCAGAGATATCATTGACAGAGGTGATGTCAAGATTAGCAGAGTAGACACAGAGAACAATCTGGCAGACCCATTGACCAAGGCTTTGGCGCAGCAGAAGCATGATGGTCACGCTAGAGATATGGGGTTGAGATTCCTCAACTTCTATGTCTTAGTGCAAGTGGGAGATTGTTGGTGTATATGCCCTAGGACCTAGTTTTGGTCAACTAATGTACTACTTGACTTTGATATTTATATATCATTCTGGCATTTGTCATTATCTATGTTTGTTTACATCTGCGCATATGTACTAACATGATAATGTCCCTGGAGACATATTGGATCTGTGCTCGAACTATAGTCCCCAGTCGATGTACCTTAGTGGATATGGGACAGCTATGGTACTTGTGAGACTGGTATGTGGGCTGGTTAGGATGCAGACACATGGGTATATCATTGGAGGATATACTGGATAGACCCGCTGTGAGGCTATGACTTGGTGTCATGAGTTATCCTCACGAGTGATAGGAGATGCATTGATCCCTTGACTTGAGGTCATTGATCATTCTATATGGTTAGGGACTTGCTTTGATACAACCTAACACCTTGCCCTAGTTGGGAGGTCATAACGGTTGTCATTGAGCATGTCACGACCCATATGAGAAGGTCAATGGATAGACATAGGATTTGCCCCTTCCTTAGGGAAGTATGATATCCATGGAGCTCCTCTATGGTTCTATGACTGAGAGTGTATGGCCATACCCAGGTAAGAACCTGTTTTAGTCATAGCCATGAGATTGGATGAAAATAAGTGGTGACACACTTGTCCAATCGGATATCAGTTCGGCAAAGAGACTGTAATGCATCTGTACCTAGTTGCGATGATGGGGATGTCGATGTCGATATCCATTCCAATGACCTGGGTAGCAGCGATGCACTGCTAGATGCCACTCACTGCTTGTGATGACTTTTGGTCAGCACTGCCAGCGTCAGAGGAACCTACAGGGTCGCACACCTTGATACTTGAGTTCTCGTATTGATCGGGAAGCCTTATGATCGAGTTATTGGATAACTCGGATCTAATTGGGAGATTTCATCAGCGCAATGGGCCTGATGAGATGGAAGAATGTTATTGGAGCCAAACTTCATTTTTGGCAGGTTGACCCATATTTGACCATGATTGGTCACATTTGGATTAGGGTTGCATTGGATTGGATCCAAGTGCTTAATCAACCCATGTAATGGAGTTTGGGCTAGCTCATTATCCAATGAGGCCCAATAATAAGTTGTCATGAAGAGAAGAAGGACTAGAAGGGTATAATGGGGACAAATCTTCTCCCCTAGGCGCCTATGGGCATAATGGGGAGAAGTGGCACAATTTGCTTCATAAGGAAGCAATTGGCGCCTCCCCCCTTTATCCCTTATGGTATGAATGCCTATATGGCATTGCTTGGGGCGGAAGGCAAGGCCTTGGCGCACAAAGAAAGGCATGGGTACAAAAGGAATGGTTGAATGAGAATTATGGAAATGTCTTGGAGACTTTCCTTGTCTCAAACCTTCTCATCCTAGCCGCCCACTTGTCTTGATCCTGGCCTTTCATAAACCGCCTCTTGCCCTATAAAAGAGCACCTAGCCGACCCCTCTTATGAGTGATCAATCATTGAAGGCGTGAACACAAGAAGAGGGGCGAGTGCTAGGAGCAAGGGCGCATCTTCCTTCTTCCATAGCCGCAAGCTTCTCCCTCCTTTCTGTTGGGGTATGCCCTTAAGGCTAATGTTTGAGGCCTTGGGATTGTATAAGTATCATGTAATAAACTCTTAAGTTTATAATAAGGCATGGTTGTTATTCAGGTTGTTACCTTGTCTGCTGTAATAAGTGTACTTCTGAATAATGTCTCAAAGCTGTTCAGCTAGGCTGACAGGCTATATGTCCTTAGTCGAGATATCTTGGTGAACATGAGACAGCCTTGATATGATGGAGACTAATATGAGTGCTAATCTTATAGGATGCTTCGAGCATGGAATAAGATGTAGACTCATGGGTACATTGGATGTACTGGACAGACCCTACTGGGATATTGCATTGCTTGTCACAATGTGAATGATCCCTGTAAGCAGCAAGTGGCACATGTCCTTTGACTTGAGATCACTTGTGTTTCTAAATGATGATTGTCATTGTTTTGAGGTAGTTCAATATCATTTGAAATATAATGATTATAGACTATCTTGGATGGTGAGCTTGAATCAGGTTAGGGCACTAGTGATAGATAAAGGATTGCCGTCTCCTTGTTTAAGGAGTGTGGTGTTCTAAGGGCCCCCCTATATGAGATGATTGAGATAGTGTATGGCCATACCCAGATGACTATGTGCATCTGATCTAATCATGCTCATCGTATTGGAGTTACAAGCTTGACCCGCTTGTCCAATAAGAACATCCAGTGGCAAAGGACACATGTATGCCTTGTGAATTGAGTCACACTTGTGCTATGGTTTGGGAGTAGTCTTGGAAGACTCTTTCCTTTATATCGGGAGACAGTGATGTGTTGCTAGATACCCCTCACTGATCGTGATAACGTAAGTTATCGTTACCGACATTTAGAGGAAACCCTCAGGGTCGCACAATTTGGTGATATGGCTTACTTGAGTCAGATCGTATGGACTGGATTCTTTGAGTTCAGATTAAAGGGATTTAATCTCTGATAGTAAGTGAGATCTGGTCTGATCATGTTTGATTGATTAGGACTTGAGATCGGTAAGCTTCGATCGAGAGAGGTGATGCTAGATCGGAGAGATCAAGGGCATCAGATGATGAATGGTTAGATCATGAGCCTTGGGGGTTCAATTTGGTCTAGACCAAGTGGCTAGAGCTATTTCGGTTTGGTTTGTTGAACCAAAGCCGATTTGACATTTTGGCTTGAACCGGTTCACAATGGTGAACGCATGGTTCAATCCTAAAATGCGTTTGGGTTGAGTTGAGCGCATGGACTTGATGAGCTTCCATTTATGGAAAGTCATCAAGGGCCGGTTTCACTCACTTCAATGCCAAAAACGCATATGCGTTTGCGCTCTTCTCTTCAACGCATTCGACTTTGGTTGGGAGGTGATTGACGAAGAGAAGGAGAGGTTGAGCAAGAGGAGCTCTCGGCCAAGAGGTTCATCATCCCCTTCCATTCGACACTTGAAGGCTTGGGTGTCTTGCTAGCACAAGAGACCGCAAGGAGTAAGCATCTTCACCTTGTGTGTGAACTTGTGGAGGAGATCTACTTTGTTCTCTTTATCCAAGCCGACTTCCAAGCATATGGCGTTGGTATGATTTTTATCTCAATCTATTCAATCGATTTTAGTTGAACATATGGCATGCAAATGATCTTGCGACCCTTGCTTCCGCTTGCATATTTTACATTAGCGCCATGCTTAGGGTTTTGCCCCCTTATGATTAGGGGTTCCTACAATTGGTATCAGAGCTTGGCTCTATGCATGCTATTATGTTTGCTGATGTGATCCTCATGTTGCGCTTACTTTTACTTGAGGCATGCTTTGCTTACATGAAGTTGTGCTTGTATCATGCTTTGCTTACATGAAGTTGCGCTTGTATCATGCTTTGCTTACATGAAGTTGCGCTTGTATCATGCTTTGCTTACATGAAGTTGCGCTTGTATCATGCTTTGCTTATATGAAGTATGCGCTCCCCCTTGAAGGGGACCCCCTAAAGTTTGCGCTCCCCCTTGAAGGGGACCCCCTTAGATCTAAGGGTTATATGCAAGCATGTTGTTTGTTTGTATGATTGCGCATGTTCTAAGGTTTTTCTAAAACTTACATCTTGCGCGCTTGATTAGATCTAAGGTGCCACTACATTAAACCCTTAGATGGGTTGATGAGGTTGAAGTCACCACTAGGTTAGATCCAAGTCTGATCAGACCATCTGACAGCTCAGATGGGTTAACCTGATAGCACCTATGCGCAAGCACAAGGTGGCTATAGGTTGACTGCATCTAGGGCGTGTAGCGAGGTCTGGTTGAGACACTACTGAACACACTTGAGTTAGGCCCGGGGTCACACCCGCTTGCCAAAACTCATGGGGGTAGTTCAGCCCTTGGCGCATGCATGGTTGACCATTAGGTCAACTCGGGTCAGTTAGGACTCGGTGCATGCAAGGGCAAAGGATCTAACTAGATGGATGAGTGGATCCCCATCAATGGACCATTGTAAGGTTGTAGGGCTCATAAGGAAATTAAAATTGATGCCATGGGGTTTTCAAAACTTTTAATTTCAAGATGATTGGATCACATGTTGATTGAACCATATGCTTGTTTATTTAGTCTTATGTGGGTTGCCCAATTGTGTGCTGTGCTGGGGCCTGCGTGCCTGGACTTAAAAATTGTAAATTAATTTGTGATCTGCGAATCACATTGTACTTAATTTATAATATGTTGTTGACCTGCGAGTCAACCTTGTCTAGATAGATCAAATGTACTTTGATTAGACAAGAACAAAGGCACACATCCAAGAGGGGCATTCACCTGGTGGTGCACCTGAGGTGCTCTTGGCGCTAGGGCACTGGGTTGGACCAGATGAGATGCAATGAAGCTCAAGTGAAGACTTAAGTTATATTAAGGTCTTACTAGGGTTCATGGGCTTTTACCACATAAGATCATGCTTTCTACTTATTGCTAATAATTAGAATTGCATATTTATGTTTATCTTCTGCTATAGCCATAGGACATGCCTGATAGTAAGAAGATAAAAGACCGTTAAAATCCAACGCTAACATATCAAGCTCGTAAGCCTTCTGACGCGAAACCTCACCTTTCTGACTATCGTTGGAGCCGTGTTGAACCCACTCAGTGGGCACGTCCATCTATCTTCAGACGGTGCTGGATTTCACCTGCGTGTTACAGAGTTGGGATTTATCCCCTCTCGTTGCTCAGCATAGCACGTGGTGGTCCAGGGAGTAGGTCAGGTCAGCTTGACCATGTAGACTACATATGTGGCGCATATGGTAGCACATGGAGGCAGCCATCTCTGGGATCAGAGACTGTGTTGCACCAACTCAGTTGGCACAGTCTGCTGGATTGCCAAGATGAAGGGGAATCGCACGGGTTGGCGATTGGCTGGGACAGCCTACCAGAAACTAGTGCTTGTCATCTCTGTGCATCTTATCTCGCCTGAGCGGGACGCGGAGACCAAGTATGAAATCTGGATCCCATCTCACTAAAAGAGTGTTTACTCTTTCGGACTGTTTACTGGATTTTTCAGTCAGACAAAATAGTGAGAAAAGAATCTTTCTTAAGTCCTGGATTGATTCTGAAACATTGATACTGACCTTGCAGTTCTTGCTTGTTGTAGATTCCTGCAGCAACGAACACCATGAGCTTCAATGTGCGATCCCTACTGGAAAGGGAGAAGTTTGCTGGGCCGAACTTCTCTGACTGGTTCGGACACCTTAAGATTGTTCTTAAGGCAGAGAGGAAACTGTATGTCCTCGAGACGGCGATACCGCCGCAGCCCGCTCCGAACGCCGCAAGGGCGGTTCGGGAAGCCTACGAAAAGCACGTCAATGATAGCATTGATGTCGCTTGCCTGATGCTAGCGTCTATGACGCCACCGCTGCAGCGTCAGCATGAGGATATGTCGGCTATAGAAATTATAGCGAACCTCAAGATGCTATATGCTGCACAGGCGAGGACTGAGCGCTATAATCTGACGAAGCTCTTCTTTCAGAGCAAACTGGCTGAGGGGAGCCCAGTGGGAGCTCACGTGCTCAAGATGATTGGGCACAAGGAGGCTCTAGAGAAACTGGGGCATACCGTCAACCAGGAGCTTGCTGTGGACATTATTCTGCAGTCTCTTCCGCCCTCTTTCGATGCGTTCATTATTAACTTTAATATGAACAAGATCGATTGTACGCCGGCAGAGCTGCTGAATATGCTCTTGACCACTGAGGAAACTCTGAAGGGTAAGCCTTCAACCTCTGTCTTGATGGTTCCTTCTAGGAACAAGAAGAAGGGGAAGAAGGGCAAGGCCCCTATCAAGAATTACAGCAAGGCCCTGAAACAGAAGGTGAAGCGGTCGAAGGACAACAGGTGTTTCCACTGTGGCCAGCTGGGTCACTGGAAAAAGGACTGTAAAGCTCTCCAAGGAGATAAGAGGGGAAGCATCGCTTCTGGCTCAGGTATATATGTGACTGAGGTCATGTTATCTTCTTCTACTATATCATGGGTGTTGGACACTGCATGTGGAGTTCACATTTGTTCAAATGTGCAGGAACTCAAGAGAAGAAGGCAGGTGGGACAGCATGAGGTAGACCTACGAGTTGGAAACGGGGCACGGGTTGCTGCTGTTGCTGTAGGAGACTATTTCATTTCTTTACCATCTGGCGTTGTATTAGAATTAAACAATTGTTATTTTGTACCGAGTATTACCAAGAATATTATCTCTATTCCTGCTCTTGTCAGGAAAGGATTTGCCTTTGAATGCAATATTTCAAAGTGTGTTTTATCTCATGATAATATTGTGTATGCAACTGGTTCAATTAACAATGGGTTATACATGTTGGACATGGAAAATTCTATACAAAACATTGATAATAAGAAAGCCAAGTATGCTGATGACAGCACCTTGTTATGGCATAGTCGTTTAGGCCATATAAACGAGAAGCGCATTAAGCGGTTGCATGAACATGGACTGCTGGGATCATTCTCCTATGAGGAGATTGATACATGCAAAGCTTGTTTGATGGGTAAAATGACGAAGTCTCCTTTTCCTCACAAAGGTCAAAGGGCTTCGGGTTTACTTGACCTTATACACAGTGATGTGTGTGGGCCTTTTAGTAAACATGCCAGAGGTGGCTATCAGTACTTCATTACCTTTACTGATGATTTCAGTAGGTATGGGTATGTCTATTTAATGAGACATAAAAGTGAATCTTTTGACAAATTCAAAGAGTTCAAAAATGAAGTACAAAATCAGCTAGGCCGAAATATCAAGGCACTTCGTTCTGATCGAGGTGGTGAATACCTGAGTCATGGATTTACTGACTATCTGAAGGAGTGTGGGATTATCTCACAGCTCACTCCGCCAGGAACACCGCAATGGAATGGTGTGTCCGAGAGGAGAAATAGAACGTTACTAGACATGGTTCGTTCTATGATGAGTCAGGCCACTCTTCCATATTCCTTTTGGGGTTTTGCACTGGAAACAGCTGCAAAGGGACTAAACCGAGTGCCATCCAAGGCAGTTTTAAAGACGCCATATGAGTTATGGTATGGAAAACAGCCTAGCTTGACATTTATCAGGATCTGGGGTTGCGAGGCTTATGTCAAAAAGCTCGCCTCTGGGAAACTGGAGAGCAGATCTGAGAAATGTATCTTTGTCGGTTACCCTAAGGAAACTAAGGGTTATTATTTCTACGATCCCAAAGAGAACAAGGTTTTTGTTGCTCGGACGGCCATATTTCTTGAGAAGGAGTTTCTTCTGCAAGAGGCCAGTGGGAGAGAAATAAAGCTGGATGAGAATTCAGAGGAAGGACAAAGTAGTCAAGCAGAGTTGGATGTGCCTGAGCTGGTAGATCAGGTTACTGAACAACCTGAGGCTCAGATATCACGGGAACCGCGAAGATCGGGTAGGATCCGTCGACAGCCTGAGCGCTATGACGGAGTCTACATCATTGATAATGATGAACCCCTAACTTATGCGGATGCGGTCAGTGGACCGGAATCAGCTAGATGGCTTGAAGCTATGCGAGCCGAGATGGACTCCATGTCAGATAACCAAGTCTGGGATTTGGTTGATCCGCCTCCGGGAGTAATCCCTATAGGCTGTAAATGGATCTTCAAGAAGAAGATTGACATGGACGGTAACGTGGTTACCTATAAAGGCAGGCTAGTTGCGAAAGGTTTCAAACAAATCTACGGGATAGATTATGATGAAACTTTCTCTCCTGTAGCCATGTTTAAGTCTATTCGGATTCTTTTCGCGATAGCAGCATATTACGACTATGAGATCTGGCAAATGGATGTGAAGACAGCTTTCCTTAATGGAAATCTGGATGAGGATGTGTATATGACACAACCGGAAGGTTTCACTAATCCAGCAGATCGTCATAAAATATGCAAGTTAAAGAAGTCCATTTATGGACTTAAACAAGCATCAAGAAGCTGGAATATTCGTTTTGACGAATCAATCTCTGAGTTTGGTTTCATCAAGAACGAAGATGACCCGTGTGTATATAAGAGGTTTAGTGGGAGCGTGATTACATTCCTAATCCTCTACGTCGATGATATCTTGATCATTGGAAATGATATTCCTGAACTGCATGCTGTTAAGGCATGGTTAGGAAAATGTTTCCAGATGAAAGATCTAGGAGAAGCAGCCTATGTATTAGGTGTCAAGATCTACCGGGATAGATCTAAGAGGCTTCTCGGGCTGTGCCAGAGTACTTACATCGATAAAGTCCTGGAGAGATTCCATTTAGAGAATTCTAAACGTGGATATCTTCCAGTCAGACATGGTCTGAATCTTTCAAAGAGTCAGTGTCCACAAACACAGACTGAGAAAGATGAAATGGACAATACGCCTTATGCTTCGGCTATTGGGTCCATTATGTATGCGATGTTGTGTACTCGCCCAGACGTCGCTTACGGGTTAAGCGTGACCAGTCGATTCCAAAGTAATCCTGGATTGGCGCACTGGATTGCAGTCAAGAACATCTTAAAATATCTGCGGAGGACCAAAGATATGTTCTTGATATATGGTGGTCAGGAAGAACTCAGTATAGAGGGATATACTGACGCTTCGTTCCAGTCGGACCAGGATGATTTCCGATCGCAATCAGGCTATGTTTTTAGCTTGAATGATGGAGCAGTGGTGTGGAAGAGCTTCAAACAGTCAACTGTTGCTGATTCCACAACAGAAGCCGAGTATGTTGCAGCCTCGGAAGCATCCAAGGAGGCAGTGTGGATTCGTAAGTTCGTGAGAGAACTTGGTGTCGTTCCTTCGAGTGCAGATCCTTTGGTTATCTTCTGTGATAACACTGGTGCTATAGCACAAGCAAAGGAACCACGGTCGCACCAGAAGTCCAAGCACATACAGAGACGGTTTCACTTGATCCGGGAGATCATTGATCGAGGCGAGATCAAGATTTGCAAGGTTCATACAGATGACAATCTGGCAGACCCGCTTACCAAGCCTCTGGCGCAGCAGAAGCATGAGAAGCACTGTAATAATATGGGTTTGAGATTTCTCAACCATTAGATTAAGTGCAAGTGGGAGATTGTTGGGGTATGCCCTTAAGGCTAATGTTTGAGGCCTTGGGATTGTATAAGTATCATGTAATAAACTCTTAAGTTTATAATAAGGCATGGTTGTTATTCAGGTTGTTACCTTGTCTGCTGTAATAAGTGTACTTCTGAATAATGTCTCAAAGCTGTTCAGCTAGGCTGACAGGCTATATGTCCTTAGTCGAGATATCTTGGTGAACATGAGACAGCCTTGATATGATGGAGACTAATATGAGTGCTAATCTTATAGGATGCTTCGAGCATGGAATAAGATGTAGACTCATGGGTACATTGGATGTACTGGACAGACCCTACTGGGATATTGCATTGCTTGTCACAATGTGAATGATCCCTGTAAGCAGCAAGTGGCACATGTCCTTTGACTTGAGATCACTTGTGTTTCTAAATGATGATTGTCATTGTTTTGAGGTAGTTCAATATCATTTGAAATATAATGATTATAGACTATCTTGGATGGTGAGCTTGAATCAGGTTAGGGCACTAGTGATAGATAAAGGATTGCCGTCTCCTTGTTTAAGGAGTGTGGTGTTCTAAGGGCCCCCCTATATGAGATGATTGAGATAGTGTATGGCCATACCCAGATGACTATGTGCATCTGATCTAATCATGCTCATCGTATTGGAGTTACAAGCTTGACCCGCTTGTCCAATAAGAACATCCAGTGGCAAAGGACACATGTATGCCTTGTGAATTGAGTCACACTTGTGCTATGGTTTGGGAGTAGTCTTGGAAGACTCTTTCCTTTATATCGGGAGACAGTGATGTGTTGCTAGATACCCCTCACTGATCGTGATAACGTAAGTTATCGTTACCGACATTTAGAGGAAACCCTCAGGGTCGCACAATTTGGTGATATGGCTTACTTGAGTCAGATCGTATGGACTGGATTCTTTGAGTTCAGATTAAAGGGATTTAATCTCTGATAGTAAGTGAGATCTGGTCTGATCATGTTTGATTGATTAGGACTTGAGATCGGTAAGCTTCGATCGAGAGAGGTGATGCTAGATCGGAGAGATCAAGGGCATCAGATGATGAATGGTTAGATCATGAGCCTTGGGGGTTCAATTTGGTCTAGACCAAGTGGCTAGAGCTATTTCGGTTTGGTTTGTTGAACCAAAGCCGATTTGACATTTTGGCTTGAACCGGTTCACAATGGTGAACGCATGGTTCAATCCTAAAATGCGTTTGGGTTGAGTTGAGCGCATGGACTTGATGAGCTTCCATTTATGGAAAGTCATCAAGGGCCGGTTTCACTCACTTCAATGCCAAAAACGCATATGCGTTTGCGCTCTTCTCTTCAACGCATTCGACTTTGGTTGGGAGGTGATTGACGAAGAGAAGGAGAGGTTGAGCAAGAGGAGCTCTCGGCCAAGAGGTTCATCATCCCCTTCCATTCGACACTTGAAGGCTTGGGTGTCTTGCTAGCACAAGAGACCGCAAGGAGTAAGCATCTTCACCTTGTGTGTGAACTTGTGGAGGAGATCTACTTTGTTCTCTTTATCCAAGCCGACTTCCAAGCATATGGCGTTGGTATGATTTTTATCTCAATCTATTCAATCGATTTTAGTTGAACATATGGCATGCAAATGATCTTGCGACCCTTGCTTCCGCTTGCATATTTTACATTAGCGCCATGCTTAGGGTTTTGCCCCCTTATGATTAGGGGTTCCTACACACTTTGGGTCTTATATCACCCCATCACATAAAGAGTAACGACATCAAGAGGTGGCCCCTGTCTGATCAAGACATGGCACTTTGGGTCTTATATTACTCCATCACATAAAAGAGAAATGACATCAAGAGGTGGCCCCTGTCTGACCAAGACATGGCACTTTGGGTCAAATCCCGTTCTCCCAAAAGGTTCCTACTGGACAACAGACACATCTTATTTCATATTTCACATAGGTGAACATATTTCACAAAGGTGGACTCCTAAGTGTCAACTAGACTCTAGGATAGTCATCACAAAAATCACATCGGGCAGGCTGAACATCAACCCCCATCACAATAATCATAATAGGCAGGCTGAACATCAACCTCCTCACATATCACAATACAGGGCTGAAATTCAAACCCTTAACATAACACATAAGGACTATCCCCTTGAGTTCATAGTTACACCTAGCCTTAGTCCTAGCCATCACATAATCACATAATTTTCCAAATTCACATAACCTATAATTTTTTTCCAAATTCACATAATCACACATATTGTTCAAAATTCACAAGATCACATATATTGTTAAAAATTCACATGACCCACAAATCACATAATAAATACATAATATTTCATATTCGAATATCACATGATATAGTGTAGTCCTTAGATTTCATGCTGATAAGTTTAATCAAATTTTGCTATATTATCACTCAAGTTTTCTCAAACAATTTCTCAATAATTCAGTTAACAAGCATCCATAAAAATTAACATAAAACCAAAACATGAGATCATACAAACTATCCATAAAATTAACAAAACTAAAACATGTATTCACATAAATTACTTTACAAATTACCACATGTAACATATTAACTACAAATACCAAGATTCGGTTTTCATAGACCATTATCAAGGTCATCAAGGTTTCGGTTTTCATGTTAATTACAAACATCAATTTCGGTTTTCATAAACAATTATCAAGAACATCAAGATTTCGGTTTTCATGTTAACTACAAACATCAATTTCGGTTTAACCATAATTAACAAGAATTTCATACCCAAAATTCAATGATTTAAGGCTACCAAAATTCCTATAAAATACCTTAAATTTCATGTTATCAACTTTCGGATTTCATAAGGAAAATCATCAAAATTTCAGATTATCATGAGTAATTATCAAAGATTTGGTTCCCATGAAGAACATCTTGAATTTGGTTTACATGAAAAATACATCTTGAGTTTCGGTTTTAACATGATAAAAATTCCAATAATTCAATTGTATCAATTCACAAACGCAACCAAACTAATAGATCAAATAAGACATTCCACTCACCTCCTAAACCGAAAATACCAAGGTGAAAACTTCCACAAGAATTCGTCTAAGACCTTGGAATGCTCCTAGGAAGACGCCAACAATTGACAAGGAACACCTCCAACAACAAGATGCCGGCCAAAGGAAGAAAAGGAAGAGGAAGAAGAAATTTTCGCCTCCAAGAATCGCCCACTCCTCCTTAGCCGTCGCCCAAGTTTTCTTCAAGCCAAAAAAATCGCCAAAGTCTCCACCCTAACCGAAATTACCCACTTAAGTTTCGGTTTTTAATGTTTAACACTCTAACCAATTAATTCAAAAGGGTCTAACCCATTAACCCAATAATCCCTTAGTTTAAGTGAAAGTCCAATAAGAGTTAAACCAATATCCAATAAGTTAGTTAACTAATTAATTTAACATCCACTAACCCTTCACTTAACGAAATCCATTAAGGATTTAATTAACATCCAATAAGGATTTAATTAACCAATAAGATCTAATTAATTAACCAATAATTTCAAATTAATTAACTTACAACTTACAACCCATAAATCCTAATTAATTTATCATGAACAACTAATAATAATTTATCATAAATTAACAGCCAATAATCAAACAAATAACCTCTAATTAATTTACAATAAATTGACAACCAATCACAAATCAAATAACTAACAATCAATAAATTTTACTTGAATCCTAATAAAATATCACAGTCAATAATTTTATTTAATTCAACAATAATGCTTACCAGGACTTAAGATCCTTGGATCTTACATTCCTCCCTCCTTATAAAGCTTTAGTCCTCTAAAGCTCAGCATCCATATCATCAAAGAGGTAAGCATAATTTTTCCTCATATCAGCTTCAGTCTCCCAAGTCGCCTCCTCAACCGACTGATTCCCCCAGATAACCTTTACCAAAGGTATAGTCTTGTTCCTCAGGACTTTATCTTTTCTATCAACAATCCGGAGAGGTCTTTCCTCGAATGTCAAGTCACTCTGAATCTGAAGAGGTTCCAACTCCAACACATGAGATGGATCAGGATGATATTTCCTCAAAACAGAGACATGGAACACATTATGCACATGATCCATAGCAGAAGGTAAAGCCAATCGGTAAGCCACTGGACCTACTCTCTCAATAATATCAAAAGGGCCTACAAACCTAGGGCTCAACTTGCCCTTTTTGCCAAATCTCATAACACCCTTAGTAGGCGACACCTTCAAGAACACATGGTCTCCTACCATAAACTCCAAAGGACGACGACGGTCATCAGCATAACTCTTCTGTCTGTCCCGAGCAATTTTTAGCTTATCCTGGATCTCTCTGACTTTATCAGTAGTCTCTTGAACTGCATCGGATCTCAAAATCATCCTGTCACCAGTTTCTTCCCAACACAAGGGAGTCCTACACCTTCTCCCATACAAAGCCTCATAAGGAGCCATCTGAATACTAGAGTGGAAACTGTTATTATAAGTGAACTCTATCAAAGATAGATCCCGGTTCCACTCAGAACTCCAATCAACCACATAGGCTCTCAACAAATCTTCTAGAGTCTGTATAGTACGCTCTGTCTGGCCATCAGACTGAGGATGGTATGCTGTACTAAAACTCAACTTAGTACCCAAACCCTCCTGTAAACTCCTCCAAAATCTGGACAGAAATCGAGAGTCCCTATCAGACACGATATCAACAGGCACTCCATGCAGTCTGACTATCTCATCAATATATAATCTAGCCAGTCTCTCTAAAGAATAAGTCATTTTAATCGGAAGAAAATGGGCTGATTTAGTAAGTCTATCAACAATCACCCAAATAGCATCATGACCCAATCTGGTTCTGGGCAAACCACACACACAAAATCCATACTGATGCATTCCCACTTCCACTCAGGAATAGGAAGAGACTGCAACAAACCCCCAGGCTTCTGGTGTTCGGCCTTTATAGTCTGACAGGTCAAACACCTAGAGACAAAATCAAGCAAAACTTTTCTTGAGGTCTTGATACATCTTAGTCACGCCAGGATGTAGAGAATATTTGGAGTTATGGCTGTCCTCCAATATTTCGTTCCTCAAGCTCGGTTCCTCCGGGACACATACCCTTCCACGAAACCGAAGAAATACCATCATCAGACAGGCTAAAATCCTGAACCGCGCCATCAACCAGACTATCCCTGATCTGAACTAATCTCGGATCCACAGACTGCTGACCTCTGATCTTCTGCAACAAAGCAGACTGTACTCTGAGAAAAGCCACATAACCCGACTGAACTCTAGGAGTAACACTGATCCTGAGATCGCTGAACTCCTGCAGTAACCGCCACTCACTGACTCGTAAAGCAGCTACTGAAGTAACTGGATGTCTGCTCAGAGCATCCGCCACTACATTGGCCTTTCCAGCCTGATACTGAATAGAGAAGTCATAGTCTTTGATCAACTCCATCCATCTCCTCTGTCTCATGTTCAAGTCCTTCTGAGTGAAGATATACTTGAGACTTTGGTGATCAGGTGAACAGATCAAACTCCTGACCCAACAAATAGTGACGCCATATCTTCAAAGCAAAGACTACGGCCGCCAACTCTAAATCATGAGTAGGATAGTTCAGTTCATACTCCTTCAGTTGTCTCGAAGCATAGGCTACCACAGAACCACTCTGCATCAATACACAACCCAACCCTTTGCCAGAAGCATCTGTATAAACAGTAAACCTTTCCCCATCACTAGGAATAATGAGGATCGGTTGTACTAGTCAATCTCCTTTTCAGCTCTTGAAAACTCTCTTCACACTTATCATCCCAAATAAACTTGGCCTCCTTTCTGGTCAATTTAGTTAAAGGACCCGCCAGCTTGGAGAATCCCTCAACAAATCTCCGGTAATAACCTGCCAAACCCAGAGAAAACTCCTGATCTCAGTAGCACTAGTCGGTCTTCCCCAATCAAGGATAGCTTGCACTTTAACTGGATCCACAGACACCCCCTGACCAGAAATCACATGTCCCAGAAAACTGATCTTTTCCAGCCAGAATTCACACTTACTAGCCTTGGCATACAACCGATTCTTCCTCAGAACCTCCAGCACTCTGCGCAAGTCACTGACATGATCTGAAGTAGTCTGAGAGGTATACCAAAATATCGTCTATGAAGACTACCACACAAGAATCAAGCAGCTCATGGAATACCCTGTTCATCAAATCCATGAAAACAGCAGGTGCATTTGTCAGTCCAAAAGGGCATAACCAAGAATTCGAAATGCCCATACCTGGTCCTGAAAGCAGTCTTAAATATATCCTCATCCTTGACTCTAAGCTGATAATACCCTGATCTCATATCAATCTTAGAGAACACTGTAGCTCCCTGTAACTGATCAAATAGATCATCAATTCTGGGAAGAGGATACTTATTCTTGATAGTCACTTGGTTCAATTGCCTGTAGTCTATACACATCCTCAGGGTTCCATCTTTCTTCTTTACAAATAGCACTGGCGCTCCCCAAGGTGAAGCACTAGGCCGAATGTACCCTTTCTCTAACAATTTCCTCCAGCTGTTTCTTAAGCTCGGGCCAACTCTGAAGTAGCCATACGATAAGGAGCTCTGGAGATAGGTGCCGTACCTGGCGCCAACTCAATGCCAAATTCTACTTCTCTTATTGGTGGCAAGCCTGAAAATTCCTCAGAGAACACATCAGGAAATTCTTTCACCACCTCCATCTGAGTCAGATCAGAAGTAGAATCCTCTTGCAACTTAACATGCGCAAGATAACCCTTGCACCCACTAGCAAGTAACTTCCTGGCCTGCAGGAAAGATATCACATGTGGTCCTTGGTCTGACACTAGACCTCTCACAAAAAGTCGATTCCCATCAAACATATTCAAAGTGATTACTTTCTCAAAGCAATCCACAGAGAGCATGATGCGAAGACAACCAATCCAGTACCTAGAATGACATCATAGTCTTGCATGTCTAGGAGGATTAAATCTACCAGAAACTCATAGCCCTCTACATGCACTACACAATCAGCGCATACAGTGTCTGTAGATAATGATTTTCCTAAGGGAGTACTGACAGACACAACATACTCTAGCATCTTAGGGGACACAGGGTAAACATACAGCAAACTTAACAGATACAAAAGATAAATTTGCACCAGGGTCAAATAAAATACGAGCTAACTGATCAAATACAAATAATGTACCTTCCACAACGGATCGGGAAGCTCGTGTATCCTTCTCAGCCACAGCATACACTCTAGTCTGGACCGTAGGCTTATCTGCGCCTCTAGGTTGCATCTCAGGTTCTTTGCAATCCTTAGCCATGTGCCCTGGTTTCTTACACCTGAAGCATATACCATTCTTCCTATGGCAGTCTTTCACTAGATGTCCCCTGAGCCCACAATAACTACAAGTGATACCGTTTCTTGCATCCCTGGCATCGCTGAACTGCTGCGGTGCATCCCTGGACTGCTGCGGTGCCTTGTAGGAGTAAGGCTTATACCTGCTCTTCTTATAATCTTTATGCCTAGGGTATTTCTTACCCTTGCCGCCACTGCCATGCTGAGGAACCGCCGCCTCAGCTGCAGGAACTACTGTCACGGCAACATGAGATCTCCTCTCAGATAATATACCTCTCAATGGTGCGGCGCTCGCGCCAACAGTTTCAACATAGGTCTCCAAGTGTTGAGCACCAACCTGCTCTCTAATGTCCCATCTGAGACCTCTGAGAAACTTAGTAGCTCTCCTCTTTTCAGTGTTTATCAGATGAGGAGCATACTTTCCCAATTTCGTGAACTGTAGCTCATACTGGTCCACTGTCATATCACCCTGCTCCAGGTGAATAAATTCCACCTCTCGGTCCTCAACCAAGCTATCTGGGAAGTACTTCTCGTTGAATCGAGACAAGAAGTAAGGCCAATCTACAGTCTCATGTCTCTTCTTCGGCAGAGTCTCACCACGCCTTTCCACCACTCATCTGCGTCGTCAGCACGCAACATATAGGTGGCCAGACATAACTTATCCCTCGTGCCGAGCAACGCATAACTTGGAAAATCTTTTCCAAGCACAACTGCCAATTCTCTGCATTACTGGATTCTGAGCCCCCATAAAAAGAGCTCGGACCCAGTTTTCTGGAATTCACTCACAAGTGAAGCATAGCGCCTGTGAGCGCCCCCCCTGAGAGTCATCCCCCACTGCCCGAGTAGTAGTCTGGGGTCTCTCTCGAGTCAGCTGCTGCAAAAGCTGCTGTTGTGCTTCTTGGTGCTGAGTCTGCTGCTGCGCTGCAGCATCTGAGCTTGCCTTTCTATCATAGCACCCTTGTTGCTGAACCATGCCAGTCAGAGCCTCAATAGTTCTCGTGAGGTTCGGGGTCTGCTCGCCCTCATCACTAGCATTTCCTCTGGTTCGCCACCATCTTAAATGCCTACACACGCATATCATAGTCACACACATATCATAGTCAGGAAAACAATCATAAACCTAACAGGTGTCTAGCAATACACAAACATGTTTTCCCCCAAACTAAGTTTTAGCTAGCCAACTCCTCTGATACCATTCTGTAACATCCCACATTCTTAACCCCAAACAAATGGCTCATTTCATAAAAGAAACAGGATGTTTTCATATAAGATCGATCATATGCTAGGTAAAACAAAACACGATCTGAAAAATTTTCGTAATTCATATCATATAAAATCCTTGAAACACAATTCATAAAACTCGAATCTCATAAAATCTCATAAATCTCATAAATCTCATAAATCTCATAAGGGTACCTGCCACCACGCAATACTTGCACTAGACATATGCAAGTTACAGTTATATCAAAACCGATTCAAATTCATAAAATCCATAAAGGTACCTGCCACCCATAAAATCCATAAAGGTACCTGCCACCACGCAATACTTGCACTAGACATATGCAAGTCACAGTTGTATCAAAACCGATTTCACAGGATGTACAACAAGCCGAAAATCAAAACAAAATCACAAAATCGATTTTATAAACCCATACCAAACACCGAAACCAGGCTGAAGCCCGCGGTGACACAAAAATCAAATTCACAAGACTGCCATAACTGGCAACACAATTTCACATAGTTCACATGGTTCACATAGTTCATATAAATCATATGGTTTAGCCACAACCGGCCCCAGAAAATTTTAGCATAAAAGTTCTTAAGCAGCAAACATAATATCCACGCGAATGCACTCAAGGCATGCGCCCCTGCTCTATGCCTGAAAATAGTGAGGGGTGAGCTACACAGCCCAGTGAGTGGATAGTCTAAATCGACCATCCATGACATACATTCAAAATATATATATGCAGATTATTTTTTTTTTTAAAAAACATTTAACAGAACATTATGTCAACATATAACCAAATAAAGAAACAGAAATCATATAGGCAGTCATATGTACAACTAGCATATAACAAATTCATGTTCACAAACTCAGGTTTTAGAATTTTACTCTAACCCAATTAAGCCCATATATTTTAAACCAACTATACACATAACAACTTAAGTTTACAAACTCAGGTTCTAGAGTTATACTCTAAACCACTATACACACCAACACATAATCAACCTAGTTGTCCAGCATATTCAGTAGTGACCAATATGGTCTAACCCGGCTTGGCCAAAGCACTGGGAGCCGCATGCAACACATAAACATGGATAGTGAGTAGAATCAAGAGGTGGCCCCCACCAGGTCACGACGTGGCACTTTGGTCCCTCACCCCATAACACATCAGAGTGACGACATCAAGAGGTGGCCCCTGTCTGATCAAGACATGGCACTTTGGGTCTTATATCACCCCATCACATAAAGAGTAACGACATCAAGAGGTGGCCCCTGTCTGATCAAGACATGGCACTTTGGGTCTTATATTACTCCATCACATAAAAGAGAAATGACATCAAGAGGTGGCCCCTGTCTGACCAAGACATGGCACTTTGGGTCAAATCCCGTTCTCCCAAAAGGTTCCTACTGGACAACAGACACATCTTATTTCATATTTCACATAGGTGAACATATTTCACAAAGGTGGACTCCTAAGTGTCAACTAGACTCTAGGATAGTCATCACAAAAATCACATCGGGCAGGCTGAACATCAACCCCCATCACAATAATCATAATAGGCAGGCTGAACATCAACCTCCTCACATATCACAATACAGGGCTGAAATTCAAACCCTTAACATAACACATAAGGACTATCCCCTTGAGTTCATAGTTACACCTAGCCTTAGTCCTAGCCATCACATAATCACATAATTTTCCAAATTCACATAACCTATAATTTTTTTCCAAATTCACATAATCACACATATTGTTCAAAATTCACAAGATCACATATATTGTTAAAAATTCACATGACCCACAAATCACATAATAAATACATAATATTTCATATTCGAATATCACATGATATAGTGTAGTCCTTAGATTTCATGCTGATAAGTTTAATCAAATTTTGCTATATTATCACTCAAGTTTTCTCAAACAATTTCTCAATAATTCAGTTAACAAGCATCCATAAAAATTAACATAAAACCAAAACATGAGATCATACAAACTATCCATAAAATTAACAAAACTAAAACATGTATTCACATAAATTACTTTACAAATTACCACATGTAACATATTAACTACAAATACCAAGATTCGGTTTTCATAGACCATTATCAAGGTCATCAAGGTTTCGGTTTTCATGTTAATTACAAACATCAATTTCGGTTTTCATAAACAATTATCAAGAACATCAAGATTTCGGTTTTCATGTTAACTACAAACATCAATTTCGGTTTAACCATAATTAACAAGAATTTCATACCCAAAATTCAATGATTTAAGGCTACCAAAATTCCTATAAAATACCTTAAATTTCATGTTATCAACTTTCGGATTTCATAAGGAAAATCATCAAAATTTCAGATTATCATGAGTAATTATCAAAGATTTGGTTCCCATGAAGAACATCTTGAATTTGGTTTACATGAAAAATACATCTTGAGTTTCGGTTTTAACATGATAAAAATTCCAATAATTCAATTGTATCAATTCACAAACGCAACCAAACTAATAGATCAAATAAGACATTCCACTCACCTCCTAAACCGAAAATACCAAGGTGAAAACTTCCACAAGAATTCGTCTAAGACCTTGGAATGCTCCTAGGAAGACGCCAACAATTGACAAGGAACACCTCCAACACCAAGATGCCGGCCAAAGGAAGAAAAGGAAGAGGAAGAAGAAATTTTCGCCTCCAAGAATCGCCCACTCCTCCTTAGCCGTCGCCCAAGTTTTCTTCAAGCCAAAAAAATTGCCAAAGTCTCCACCCTAACCGAAATTACCCACTTAAGTTTCGGTTTTTAATGTTTAACCCTCTAACCAATTAATTCAAAAGGGTCTAACCCATTAACCCAATAATCCCTTAGTTTAAGTGAAAGTCCAATAAGAGTTAAACCAATATCCAATAAGTTAGTTAACTAATTAATTTAACATCCACTAACCCTTCACTTAACGAAATCCATTAAGGATTTAATTAACATCCAATAAGGATTTAATTAACCAATAAGATCTAATTAATTAACCAATAATTTCAAATTAATTAACTTACAACTTACAACCCATAAATCCTAATTAATTTATCATGAACAACTAATAATAATTTATCATAAATTAACAGCCAATAATCAAACAAATAACCTCTAATTAATTTACAATAAATTGACAACCAATCACAAATCAAATAACTAACAATCAATAAATTTTTACTTGAATCCTAATAAAATATCACAGTCAATAATTTTATTTAATTCAACAATAATGCTTACCAGGACTTAAGATCCTTGGATCTTACAATTACAGGCTCGCAGGCCCCAAAATATCAAGTCAGAACATAACACATCCGCTAGGCTGTAGGCTCCTGCCCTGCATCTGAAAATATAGTGGAATGAGCTACACAGCTCAGTGAGTAGATAGTCTCGTTCGACCATCCACTAATACACTATCAAAAATAGATACAGATATCTTTTCAAAAAACATTTAACAAAAGATATCAAAGTATGTTACATAATAAAACCGATAACTATAACTCACAATCATAATCAGAAACAATACACCCAACCTCGGGCAACAAGATTACAAAATAGCCTAACCGGCCAACACAAGATCACGAAATAGCCTAACCAGCCAACACAAGATTACGAAATAGCCTAACCAGCCAACACAAGATCACGAAATAGCCTAACCAGCCAACAGACTCAGACTCACGCAACTATTGTCCAGTGATTTCAGAATTGACCCCGTGGGTCCAACCTGGCCATCGTCAGGGCACTGAGAGTAACCTGCAGCACATATCGGTGAGGTGTAGATTCAAGAGGTGGCCCCCGCCAGGTCACGACGTGGCACTTTGCTCTACGACACTCAACCACACCCCCTTACCGGGAACACAAACAGGTGAGGTGTAGATTCAAGAGGTGGCCCCCGCCAGGTCACGACGTGGCACTTTGCTCTACGACACTCAACCATACCCCCTTACCGGGAACACAAAAACCCCCACAACTGGGAAACAAGAACAGAACAGAAGGTGAATGAATTCAAGAGGTGGCCCCCGTCTGACCAAGACGTGGCACTTTGCTTC
This sequence comes from Costus lasius, assembly GCA_027563935.2. Taxonomy (NCBI): domain Eukaryota; kingdom Viridiplantae; phylum Streptophyta; class Magnoliopsida; order Zingiberales; family Costaceae; genus Costus; species Costus lasius. Next base: position 48,217,697 of record CM050446.2, read on the forward strand.
AAACACCCAACTCTCAAAAGGTTTATCACCTGGACAAAATACCCTTAACACAAACCGGAAACCTGAACCTCTAACCTGGTCACTAGACTCTAGAACAGTCCCTCCATTACCGGAAACATGTTAGAATAGGATGGGTGGATTCCCCAACCCCAAATCAGAATGACTGTTCACTGAGTGCTCTAGTTGACCCTTAGGTTCAGTCCACTCAAGTCTAGGACTCTTATCCTCAATCATACAACACGAACATTATCTCAGACTCCACATCAATCAAGTTCAGGAAAGGTCCTTAGATTTCATGCAAGCATGGTTTAACCTTTTCTAAGTTATCATCCAAAGTTATCAATCAATATTTCATGTCATTACTTTCTACATACACCATTCAATTAAAAATACATAATAATACAGAAAATTCACCAAATTTCGTTCACAATTAACATAAATGCAGAATATCATATATTCAAAGTTTTCTACTAATTCTGATAACAAAAGACAGAAATACCCCTAGTTCAAAGTTTAAGTCATGCATGAAAACTTATCCAAAAATCTCGTAAAAATAATCATTACATCCCTCATGATCCCTAGATTCGTAATTTCAAGTTTTCCCCAATTTTAACTAGAAAATTTACCGAATTACCCCTAGGTCAATCTCAGTCAACAGAAACTTTTATTTCTAAAAATTCTCAGAAAAATATAGTAGAGTCCTCATATACCTAATTTCATGAATATCAGGTTTTCCCCAATTTTTACCCATACATTTGGGCGTAATTTCATGAAGAAGGGGCGAAATTCTCATTCAAGCCCTAATCTTCATGCAATTGAAATTCTAAGGCTACATACATGTTTAATCAAGGTCTAATTTATGATTAGGAGTCTTAAAAACGAAAAGCCCTAATTCTCATGCAACCTAGGGTTTCGAATTTTGGAGAAAAGCAAGAAAACATGTACAATTTTGCAAGCATGAGTTCATATCATAATTCTAGCCCTTAATCCTCTCTAAATCAAGCAACACATACAATTTTCGTGAACTAGGTGAAGGAGAACATCCACTCACCTTGTTTTCGGTTCTTCCAAGTCAACACCCTCACGCCACACAAGACACCGGAACCACCCAAAAGCCGCCGGAAAATCGCCTCCACCACCTCTTGCCGCCGGCGACAAGAAGAGGAGAAGGAGAAGAAGGCAAGCCGCCCCTTCACCCTAGAGAAATCGTGAGAGAAGAGGAAAACGAGGGTGAACACGGTTTCCACCAAAATTTTCGTTTTTTTCAAGCCTATAACGAATCCAAACCCAATAGCCAACATAAGTGGAAGATCCAATAACCCTTTAGTATAAGTTAATCTCCACTTTACCCTTATCAAAGGCTCTTACCCTTTTCTAACAAGAAAGACACCACTAGCCTAGTGGCGTGCAGCACACAACCTATGCCTTAAGTCGCAGGTTCGAATCCTCTCCGTGACACATATTTTTACATAGCAGGAAAATACATAAATCAAGACATTTTCTCATTGAAAGAAATTCCCAAAAATGCTAAATAAATAACATTTTATTTTTCTTACCTGCTAATAAATTTCTGGATCTTACAAAAATCATCCCGAGAGTTCTTTTGAAAATACGGTAGTGCCGTAATATCTTTTACGGTACCGTATTTTGTTTCAAAAAAAAAAGAAGAAGTATATATTAGAGAAAGATAAGAAAAGGGAGGAGCATCAATGTTGACTACTCACCTGGGGATACGGAAAGAAATCAGACCAGACAATGATGAAGAAAATTTTGTGAGTATTAATTTCCCTTACTTCTTTGACATTACATATGATTTAAAGGGAAGGATAATGCTTCACAACTACCACTACTGCTGTTCTGCTTGACACGCCTATTTTTTTTTTTTTATATGGTTGTACTACATGATGATGATATTATTTCTTTTTGACATGATGTGATGTTAAATATATTTCGATTAATCTGATATATGGTCATGTTTTGAGGTGTGTTGATGATTTTTAATGATGAATGAACTCAAATTTATGATTAGAGATATAACCTCATCATGTTAAATTTATTTCTTCAATATATATTTGTCTATTGAAATATGACATTAGTTGATGCATGAAATTTTGGATAGATGTATTATTTGAGGGATAAAATCTAAAAGTGAACTTATTCTTTTGAATAAAATGAGCATATGAGTATGATTTGAGAATTGAGATCAATTGATCAACCTAATAGATGCTTAGTCTATTTGGCTATTTGTTGGGAAGGAAGAATCCAAGATCCGCAAAAACAGCGAGAAACTCCCCTGCTTGGCACTGTGGGAAAGCGCGGTGGTACCGAAGGTCATGGGTTGAAGCAATAAATAGAAAAAGTATGTATCTATGTGGGTACATGCCATGAGAGTGATCATTTCACATAAACTCCGCTATCCTTGGTAAATTCTTTCCAAATTAGAGGATATGAGTTCTATTGCATTGATTATGTGATCCGTCCATTCTAATCTCGTCACCAGAAAAAAAAGGTGGTAATCGAATTGGAGAATGTGAATGATCATAAAAAAAATGTATGGAAAAAGATCTTGGAAACCTAATTCCTGTAAACAAAAGCATGATGGATGTGAATTGAAATTGGGTGAAGTCCTGAGATTGAAAATTCTAATTATTATACAAGTTGCAAAATTTTAATTGATTGAATTATGAATCTAGAAGATTGAGTTCTAAGGATGATATGTTTATTTGAAGTTTTATAAATCAATTAATAGAATTTTTCATTGATGAGTTGTATTTTAGAAATTTATTGACCATGAAAAGGTTATTCTTTTGATCAAATTTTGATTTCAAATTTTATTTTTGCTTGAGGACAAGCAAAGTTTGAGCCTTATGTATTTTGATGACACCAAAATATATATTATATTTTGTATCATTTTAGATATCTTTTCATGCTAAATTGAGGATCTTATTACTTGTTTTCATGCTAAATTCATCAAATATTGCAAAAGTCTACTTCTATTTTGGTTTTTCACGATTCTCAGGTAAAAAGGCAATATTTCAAGGAATTTTCAAGCAAAATCAAACACATAGAAGAGTTACCATCATCAAGAGGAGATCACCCAAGAAATTTCATGCAAAACGGAGCAACTCAGCAAATTACGGCCATGTCATAACCTATTTTACGGTACCGTATTTTCATACGCTACCGTAAAATACGAGCCACTGCCGTATTTTGAGGAGTTTCCGAACATAAGGTTTTTCAGATTTTATGGTAGTACTGTAAACCAGATTACAGTACCGTATTTCAGAGCGATTCAGAACAGAAACTTTGCTTGATTTTATGGCACCACCGTAAAGAATTACACGGGCCGTATTGTCCAGTCACTTTCGAACAGAGAGTTCAGCCAATATTACGGCAGTACCGTAAACCAGATTACGGTGCCGTATTTCCCAGACGACATCAGAACAGAAAACTCGACCGATTTTACGGCAGTGCCGTAAACTATTACACTGTCATATTTCTATTGTTAAATGCGATTTCCAGGTCAATTCTGAAGTCTGATTCTTGCGGAGACGATTGCGAGCGAACCAGAGCTTTATACTCGAATCCATAAGAAGCAATGAGGGAGCCTTTGACGGGAGGATTACACACACACCAAAAGCCCCAATTTTCATCGACTGTCGAGAGAGAAATCAGGATTTATGCTGCCGCCTAGGGTTCCGCCACCGTGATCAATCTAGACCACCTCTGGCCGTGATTTTCATACTAAAGCTTCGTCTAAAGGAAGAGAGGACATGCCAGAATTTTCAGATCGAAAGGAGATCAATTGGGAGAGGAATCGAAGAAAGAAGAGGCACCGACACTATTCATCGCCTCAAATTCCAAATTACGGCTTTGTTTTATTTCACAGCCGTGCTGTATTTTCTTAAACTCATCTTTTTCTTTGATTTTCGATCTTCTGAAACCATGACTTATTGTAATTCCTTCACGATGCTAGCTTAAACTACCTTTGGGACTGAAAGGTCCCCACAAGGGGGGAAGAAACCCTAATAGGCGCATAACAAGGATCATACATGCGGAAGCTAGGGTTTCATAGAAAATCGATATGCATGTCATATAATCAACTCTTAAGGCTTGTATAGAGCGAAAGGGATTCATACCATTGCCATTGCAAGGATGGCGACTTGGAAGCAAAGATGCGAGTGCTTCTTCTCCAAAGGCACCGCACACAAGATGAGAGAAGCTTTCTTCTTGTCGCTCCTTGTGCTAGCAAGGATCTCTAAGTGTCCTAATCGCTTGCAGGGATGAGATCTCCTTTTTCCTTGGCTTGTTCGAATGCTCTCCAAGGCGTCAAGAAGTCACACACACGAGAGAGGGGGGCGTCGAGAAGAGGCAAGCGTTTAGGCGTTGAGAGGAAGTGGCGTTAATGACTTTCCAAAAATAGAAAGTCATGAAGCCATGCGCCCATGATCTCAAAACCGACCAAAACGCCTTCAAGCTTCGAACCAAGCGTTCACACATGTGAACCGGTTCAAGCCAATTCGATCCATTTCAATTTGGTTCAAAGACCAAATCAAATCAGCCCAAGCCATGGTCTAGATCTTACTGAACCAAATGGTTCAAGATCTAACCGTTCATCTCTTGATGCTCTTGATCTCACCGATCTAGCATCAATTCTCTCGATCGAAGCTTACCGATCTCAAGCCCTAATCAATCAAACATGATCAGACCAGATCTCACTTACAATCAGAGATTAAATCCCTTTAAACTGAATCAAAACAATTCAGTCCACACGATCTGACTCAAGTAAGCCATATCATCAAATTGTGCGACCCTAAGGGTTTCCTTTAAATGTCGGTAACGATAACTTACGTTATCACGATCAGTGAGGGGTATCTAGCAACACATCACTGTCTCCCGATATAAAGGAAAGAGTCTTCCAAGACTACACCCAAACCACAGCACAAGTGTGAATCCACTTCACTAGGCATACATGTTTCCTTTGCCACTGGATGTTCTTATTGGACAAGCGTGTCAAGCCTGTAATTCCAATATGATGAGAATGATTAGATCAGATGAAACATAGTCATCTGGGTATGGCCATACACTTTCTCAATCATCTCATCCAGGGGGCCCCTATAGAACATCACACTCCTTCCAAGGAGACGGCAATCCTATATCTATCACTAGCGCCCTAACATGACTCATGCTCATTATCCAAGATAGTATATAACCATTATGTTTCAAATGATATTGAACTACCTCAAAACAATGCCAATCATCATTTAGAAACACAAGTGATCTCAAGTCAGAGGAAATATGCCACTTGTTTGCATATAAGGATTATTCACATTGTGACAAGCAATTGAATATCCTAAGTAGGGTCTGTCCAGTACATCCAATGTACCCATGAGTCTACATCTTATTCCATGCTCGAAGCATCCTATAAGATTAGAACACATATTAGTCTCAATCATATCAAGGCTGTCTCATGTTCACCAAGATATCTCGACTAAGGACAAAACTGCATGTCAGCCAAGCTGAACAGCATTGAGACATTATTCAGAAGTATACATATTGCAGCAAATAATGTAACAACCTGAATAACAACCATTTCCTTTATAAACATTGAGTTTATACATGATACTGATATAATCCCAAGGCCTCAAACATTAGCCTTAAGGGCATACCCCAACAGGGACATGGGGGAGTAATTCCCTTTGATTTTCTTAATGACTAGATTATTTTTACTTTCATCATGATTGTTCTACTATGATAATTTTGCCTATGTGATTATTGCTCTAAGATTCTCTTTAGTTTATTTTCATCATCATGATTTAGAGTTCTCGCAATAAGGACCAAAAGGTGACTTGCTTGAGAACTTGGAACCCTAGAACTATATGATAGGAATTTTCTTAGGATTGTTCTTATTATTTAATTTTAGTGATTTGTATTGCCATGATAACAATTACAAACTTAGGATTGGGTTATTGTGTCAAACGTGGAGATCTTGCACGAAAGTGAGGATCGGAACATTGGAGAACCATGGGCAAAACTTGTATTGAGACTCGGATGCATGACGGTGATCATTGAGTCTCCGCTCGAGACGATCAACTTAGAATTCGGATGCACGAAAGTGATCCTCGAGTTCTTCGATTGATGATTTACCTATCATTAGCTTGGGATGAATCTTGCGCGAAAGCAAAGATTTATTCTTCCATGGTTATCTGTACGAGAGTGAGATAATCCCTTTTTAGGTAAATTATGTCTTTATCAAAATAGAATTTGATTTATGAATATCTTTGTATATCTAGTCATGAAAATCTATGTGAATGAAACCCTAATCCTAGTTTTCTCTCTCTGATAGTATCTTTCCGTGTGTTTACGATATTTACCTGACTTTCATTCAATTACCTAGATAGTGAAAAATCAATGGATCAGTACTTGACAACATAGGTCTCTGTGGGTTCGATATCTTTCTCTATTACTTCGAGTATCCGTGCACTTGCGGAGATAACAACAAGTGAGGTAATTGAACAAGTTTTTAGAGCCGTATCAGGGGGTGACAAGTCCCTGTGCGCCATCACTTAGGCGTTGGCTGCGACTTTAGAAATAAGTTTAATTTACCAACTTGTTGGGATAGAACAAGTGTTTGGCGCCGTTGCCAGGGATTAGACCAAGGTACACGCCAAAGAACTTGGGATACAACACCTTACGAGAGAAAACCGAAGGATGTGAAGAGTAATGCCTTATCGAGCAATTCCAGGAGCAGCCGATAATGAAGACGCACCGGAGTCCGTCCTCTGCAATCGTGCACACACGGACTGTCTTGAGATTCCTCCACTCCACGCACGTGCTAGTTTCAGGAGAGGAGATTCACGCCTCTTGATCTTCTCAACTTGCGCCATTGCCAATGAGAAGAGGGAGCGTTGGCGATAAGGAGTGGGTAGCACTACCACTTGTCCCAACCCTTGACACAAAATCTTTTTATTGTGGTCACCTCGAAAACCCTCACGCCAAGCAATAGAAGGGAGGTGACAATAAGAGACAAGAGAAGAGTCTAGTGCAAAAATCTCCCAGGTGGGCCTCTCTATTTATAATAGCAGAGCCAGACACACTTTGGAGATTTTTCCCATGTGGGATAATGCATATAGGCGCCAATTCACAATTAACCAGATTAGCGTCACGGGTTCAAATCCTCGCATACGCTATTAATTGTAAATTGCGCCCAAGCCTATTAATTAGCCAAGAGAAAAATTCTCTTGCCAATTAATAATTTTATTTTATTCATGTTACTAAAGTCCCAAGTCCAAACTTCCACCAAGACCCTTGTTTGACTCATTTTGACAACACAGGTCAACAGAGGTCAAACATGGTCCACTAGAGTCAACTAGTGGTCTTACATGAACTAAAATAAAATATCATCTCCTCTATAAAAGTCTTAATGCATCAGTTTCCCAAAATGATCCGAATCACACAATGATTCGATTAGAGGCTAAACGAACAGTACGGAATCTCTGACGTCATGGTGTGCGACCCTATAGGTTCTTCAAACATTGGCAGTGATGACTAAATCATCACAAGCAATGAGTGGCACCTAGCAGTACATCATTGCTACCCAAGTCATCAGAATGGTGTCATCATCGACATCCCCTAAAACTGCGACAAAGTACAAGTACAGCTTTGCCCTTTTACCAACTAATGTCCAGATTGGGCAAGTGTCTCACACTTGTTAATCCCAATATTATGGCATGACTATCAGGTTCTCACCTGGGTATGGCCATACACTTTCAGTCATTCATATAGGGGCGCTATGGACAATCAAGCTTCCTAGCAAGGAAGGGACAAATCCTGTATTGGCACATTGAATCCCTCATACGACTTGTGACATACCCAATGACAACTGTTATGACTCCCCTTTTACGACGAAGCATTAGGTTGCATCAAAGTACATCAATCAATGTATAGAGATATCAATGCCCTCAAGTCTAGGACAATCGCAACTCTGTCACTGTGATATTCATCTCGTGACACCGAGATGAATCCTCACGGTGGGTCGATCCAGTATATCTCCCTTGATATACCCATATGTCTGCATTAGGAACCCATGATCAACCAGCGCATATACCAGTCTCAAGTGAATCATAGCTGTCCCATATCCACTATGATTCTCGACCAGTGATAAATATAGAGACTAGATAAAATCTATCTCTTATGGACATTGTATATGCAAATGTACATATGCGCGGATGTACAAACTTGCATAACAACGACAATGCTAGGATAACTCATCTATCAACTAGATGTGATACACATATGCCAATGGACCATCCTGAGGTCCTAGGGCATAAACACTAACAATCTCCCACTTGCACTAGGACCTTGCATTGAGCAACCTCAACACCGTATCCTAAGCATGACCTGCCATGCTCCTACTGCGCTAGAGCATCGGTCTATAGGCCTATCATGAATGTATTAGTGTTCATATCTGCTATATCTTAAGTACCTCTGTCCCCAAGACAAGGTATAAGCATCTAAGTACGCCTGCGAGGTTCAATAAAGAACTGCCACTGCTTCCCAAAAGCATTTGCATACTCTGCTTTCAAGTAGTCTGCTCTGAAGCTCCCAAAGCTTCTAGCACCACCATAGGAACAACTAAACTGTCACTGGTTTGCCAAGTGAATACACTGAGCTTTTCCAGTTATTGATGACTAAAAACCACCCTTTAGTTCTTTGCATAACCTAAGGATGTTCCTTTCCCTTTATCTGGTGCCATGCACCTGGATTGGTCCTAGTATCCATTGGTTATGCTCTCGGCACAAACCACATCGGGTCTATAACATACCATCATCGATGTATGTTATCTGACTTAGCATTTGGAGTTTCAAAAACTCTCACACCTACCCCATAGGTGATGTACACTAAGTCATTCATCACAAGACATTTCCCAATCATCTATTCACCAAGTGAAGTATCAAGATATCATCTTTGATGATCTGTATGTCCCCAACATACAAGACCAGATATGTCATCAAGCTCCCACTGCACTCAGGCACCATCGAATGAAGATTATCCCACTGCACTTAGGCACCATTGAGTTAGGAGTTACCCATAAGTCAAAACCAGACGAATCTATTCGACCTGTACAGGCTGAGTATTCTAAGCCTCAGGTTACCCACAACCTATATAACTGGCTCAGATTCCATCTTTGACCAAGTGTGTCAAATGACTGACCTTGGACTATATCCAAGTCAGACTTCCTCCCACTGGACTTTTTCAAGAGAAAAACTTTCCCAAGAAAATTAGCACTCTGAGCAGCAACCAAGTTGCTCTCCTATGGGATCATGGAAGTAATATTCCCAAAGGATACTCCATACACATATGCATTAGATATGGAACATCTATCAGTGTTCAGGAAAAACTGTTCATTTTTGCACAACCTTTAACAAGGCGCTACATGACTTATCCTATATCGAATCATGCCAAGCACGACTTGATTCCTCCATTTAGACACTCACCCTTTAAAAAGGAGTTCTAGAAGGAGTGAGCTATGAGGAATCTTATACTCATCAGGATAATCATAAACTATAGCTCAAGTGCTTTCCAACAAGTCATAAAGCTCTTTATGGATCTATTAAGCTAGTTTCCTTTATTCATATCTATCAGATATGTCTGTAAAGGACTAGTACCCCGTATTTGGCTTACTTATTAGACCTGTCCACACACACTAAAGTGTATGAGGTCCAACAAGACTCCTGATCTTCCACTTCTAAAAAGTGAAGAGCATCGCTGTTGTTGCCCTTAGCAAACAAGGCTCGTGCGAATCTAACTCTCGAAAGAGATAGATCCAACTCATTCTCCTGAAAGAGATTGAATCCACAAATCCATTCACATGGAGATAGTGAATGAGGTTCTTGTTTTACAAGGTCCAAACAATAGTGCCAAAGATAGGTACAACACCACTTAATTTAATCCATATATTGTGTAACTCATATAACTTCACATACAGATAGAACATGAAGATATTGAAGTTCCAACAAAGTCTTGACCCTAGAGAGAGTGAGGTCTCCTACAGCTATGGCAGCAATAGATGCTCCAACTAGTAGGTCAATCTCTCAGCGTCAGCGTTGCCCTATTTCCGTTGAGCACCAAGACACTTTTGCATGTATTGGTCTCATCATGAGGTATGACATACCCATGTGTCAGAAATAGATAACTAGACTTTGGTAACATAATTACCTAAGCCAGAAGATGAAGGGTTACTTCTCTTCTCCTTGTTTTGAGGTCGCTAGCAATCATTCTCGAGCACCTTATCTCCTGCACCCTTTTTCATCATTAATGCATCAGACAAGCCCTAAGGCTTTCCTTTGCATTGAAGGGCTACTTTAGAGGTTACAGCTTTCTATTCTAGCTTGTCCCTTAAAGAGCTATTTTAGAATATCTAAAATATGATCAGCTCAATATGTTGCTTTCGCAACACAGGCGACATGCTAGCTTTAGACAAGCTACCCCATAAGTATCCTCTTCAACCAACAAGGCTGTAGATGAGATGGGTTCAGGAAAAGGCTGCCCAAGGAGACACAGCTTTTCCTCGTGCTTGAGGACAATCCTCAAGTACGGTACCAGTCCTCGAAGTTAGTTCCAACCAACTTCTCCTTTCTCAAGAAGGAACAGAATGACAGTCTGCTATCATTGTTGCTTGTAGAATCCATCTACAACAAAGACAATTGCAAATCAGTGTCACAATTCAATCATTTATTCTGGCCTTTTATAAATGATTATTTCTCACTATTTTATTCAAATCGATAATCCTCAAAAATTGATCGAGAAGTCGCCCGACTTGCTTATTGAGATGGGATCCTCTTTTCGTACATGGCCTTGCGTCCCACAATGGTGGGATATACTGCACAAGGTGACACATGCTTCCTGAGATAGGCTCACCGGCCAATTGCTACTCAGCAATTCCCCTTCCCAAGACCGTTCAGGCACTTTGTGTCCAGCGAGGGCTGGATACAACACAAAGTCCTAACCTCTTGAGGCTGCCTCTAGAAATTTCATCATGTGAACCACCACATATGAAAAATCCTAGTCAAGTCTGACCTGACCGTTATACCCAGGGCCAACAATTTCCTTGCGAAAGGCACGTCCAGAGTTTTAACCGGACTAGAGAAATTATTGTCACCATACTCCTCCTGAAGATAGATGGGTGTGTCCCACGAGGGTAGGAAACAGTGCACAGCACCATCGATCTTGAGTTTGATGAGGGTTATACGTCAGAAGGCTAAGTAACGGGACTTGATAAGATTTATTGAGGATTTTTGTCGTCTCGGCACCACGGGCTTTTATCTTATTCTACCAATACAGGCATGCAATCCTATGGTGGAATAAAACCAAAAAGCAGTAAAGGCATGGTGGAACAGAAACAGTAAATATGATGTGATCAAAGCCCAAAACAGGGGTAACAAGCCCCTAGACCTAGTCCTAGCCACCTAGCACTACTGATGTGGGACCGAGGCGGGATCTTCGGAGGTCCGCCCGGGTTTGAAAGAAGCCCTCTAGGTATGGCTATCCTAGCCCCTAGACATGGCTTCCTTAGGACCCCATTTTGCTTGTTTTGTCTTAGAATAGGGTGCATCATGTGGTAGGTTAGATCCACCTTCCAATTACACCATGTAGTTACATTTCTAGGTTCCGCCACTTATGTATGGTAGGATTAGTACATGCAATTGATGTAATAGATTAGGTCAACTCCATTTTGGGACTTAAGCTAAGATCAGGTCTAGCTCTATCAAGGAGGCGCCAAGCTCAAACCCAACCCATCTTGAAGAGCACCCTCAACAAATCCACCCAAGTTTCCACCATCCAAGTTGGCATCCATGTGGAGTTATTTGTCCTCATCCTCAACCGTCACTTTCCCTTGGGAGCAAAGGGAACCAAGCCAGCCACATCTCAGCTTTCTACAGCCCCAAAGAAGGAAGCATACCAGCCCATCAAAGCAAAGAAGCAACCGGCAGCCTCCCCCTTACAAGTGCAGGTTGCTACCCCCCCCCCCCCCCTATTTAGGGAATTGCTGCTGTTCTCGCCCCCCCAAAGCCACCAGCAGGTCAGCCTTTGCAGCAGCCCAAGACTCACTCTTGCCACTTGAAGAAACGCTCCAAGAGAAGCCCTAGAAGACCAGTCCACAAATGGGGAAACTCAGCCTTCTATGCGCTAGCTCCTTGTACCGATTGCTTGTTGAATGCTTAGCTTGCATATGCGCCAAAGGACCTGTTTCCTTGCTTGGCTTTGCTATTATAACCTTGTAACTTCTTGGACAGAAGGTAGAGTTGAATACTTTTGAAAAGAACTTCTGAAGTGTGTCTTCAAAGGTGTGTGTCACCTCAACTCTCCCCCTCTTCCAACCCTAGCCGAGAGTTCCCCTCCTCTTCCCTTCTCCAATCTTCTCCCCACTTGTTCAAGCCCTGAAGTGGGAAGCTCATGCCTCACCCTCTCCATCAGCCTTGAGGAGCCTCTAGCCATGAGGAGGAGCTGGGCCAAGCCGTGGATCAAATGGTGACCCCTCACCATGCCAAGACCAAGGGACTTCCCCAAGCTAGCTAAGTCTTTCTTTACTTTGGTTGCTGTTCTCTTGATGTTTTGAGCATCCACCTGCACTTACGTTGAACCCTCACAGGTGGCGCAAGGTCTTGGAACATGTCAAGCGCATTCCCCTCCTTTTCCCTCTAATCTAGTTAGTCCCAAATGTGTTAGCAAGGGAATTTGGAGGCTAGCCTCCCCCTTGATTGTTCTTGTAACTTGGCTTCGTAATATTCTTTCAAATACTCACCCACACATGTGTGGGAATGCTGTAATGCCATGTTTGTAAGCTCATAAGGCCCTACTTCGTGAGTTTCAACCATTGGACCGGTGAAGAACGGGAAGTTCACCCTTTCTATTCTCAAAGGGTGCAAGGTGAGCCTCTCCCTTAGAATAGTGTTGTTTTTCAAGCTCTAGATTGCATGCTAGGTTTCAACTTCGGTTTTAACACTTGCCTTAGACTTGCATGATAGGATTTAACTTCAGCTTAGTACTTGTCTAGTTTCGATTTTACCTACAAAATACTTAAACAAGCTATTTTCAACTACGTTAGCATAAAGGGTTTCATTAACTTATACTTAACTAGCAAATGTTTTCAAATCGCGTCGTTTGAATGTGTGCATTCCTATTGCCCCCATCAACTACCAAGGGCTCTGAGCCATGGGCTCATGCCAACAAGTCCTTAGCACATCCTTGAGTGCCCTAAGGTCTCTACTCCAAGGCCCCGAGGTGCGCCACCTAGGTCTTCAACTCCATGGGTCAGCTCTCAAACCCTAGAAGCATCATCCAGGAAAACCCTAGATCCCCTTTAGGTTCGGCTAGCCCGAGTGATGCAGGAGCAAACGGGCCCATGAACACACTTGAGGACGGCCCAATCCCTCCGGAAGACACTTGGGGAGACTCCCCAGGACCCCAGGAATTTTCCCCAAAATTTTCACCTTAGTCAGAGTTCCCCAGACCCCGACACGGCTAGGCCGTGCGCCCCGTCACGGCCATGACACGGTCACTCAAAGACGTGAGTGCCAAACACGAGCGTGCTACCAGTCACGGGCAAGCCGTGCACGGCTCTGTGGATCTCGACCACACCGAACATGGGCGTGCTCATGATCACGAGCAAACCGTGCCCGATTCTGTGGATCTCAGCAACTTCCATCACGGCCGTGCTCCTAGTCACTGGCAAGCCATGCTCGGCCTTATGGATTTCGGCCACACCGAACACAGGCGTGCTCCTGGTCATGGGAAAGCCGTGCCCGGCTCTGTGGATTTCAGCCACACCGAACACGGGCATGTTCCTGGTCACGGGCAAGCCGTGCCCAAGTCTGTGGACTTCGCCCATTCCGAACACGGCCGTGCTCGCCATCACGGCCAGGTCGCGTCAGCCCCTGGAGATGTGTTGCAGCCCCGACGACCTCACTTTGATGTGCACTGCCCTCCCTACCATGTTGCTCCACCCCCATGACGACCCAAAGGAGCCCAACAAGGTGGAAATCCAGCTATCCCAATGCCAAACTAAGCCCCCGGACCGTTTCTTGGGCGTCATTAACCCTCTTTCCACCCATACCGAAACGGCGCAGCCCAAGGGCACTACGAGCCAACCCCCCAAAGATCCAACTCCAAGTGGGCCGCGTAATCTGATTAGCAACACGGCCCAAGACCGAGCCCGACGGTGGTGACCCAGCCCACAACATTGAAGTTATGCTGCTTTGTCTCCATGTGCAAAGAGCGCGTCTAAATCGCCCCCATACGAAGACGTAGGATTGTGCTACCAGCTTCGAAGAATATTAGGTACTAGTTTGTTAATTTTCATCTTGTAATTGTAGCTTGACCACTTTTTGTGGCCTGCAAGAGTTGGTAGGTGGTTAAAGTAGAGTGTCTCTTGTGTATTTTGTTTGTTCCCTCCCCTCTTATTCTATAAAAGAGGAGGTAAGGCTAAGTGTTGAGTAGTTCTCTTGGTGATAGGGATCTCCTGGTGAGCTAGAGTGAGCTTCCAGCTTGTGTGGAAGGTGAGGTTGCTTCACCTTCGGAGTTGTAAGAGTCGGCGACCGACGTCTCGACTCGGCTTGGTTTTCAGCTTTATAAGAAGTAAATCCCACCCTCCGGTGGGTCAAGTTCGCCTGTTTTTCTATTCTCTTGCTTTGATACCGAGTTGGCTTTCTCCTTTCTTCTTCACCCATGGTTGTCCGTTCATCGGAGGCGTGGTATCTCTTGTTCTTGGTTTGTTTCAGCTACGTATGCGCGCGAGCTGAATCCCGCAAAGCCGCAGTCCCCAACGCAAGCTAAGCTTACAACGCGCTAGGAGAGTTGCAAGAATTCGCTAAATTTGCTACGAGGTTAGTGTGTTGTATTACTTAGTTGGGTGTCATTCCTTTTATTCGCATTCGTGTTGCCCTAATTGAACTCGTCGTTGTTTCGTCGTGCTTTCTACTGGATTCCCTGCACTTTTCTGATGCGTTCTCTCTTCCCTCGTCTCACGATCCTCTCCCATTTTATCGAGCATTGTGTACAATCCTAGAGTACCGCTTAAGGATCCCCTCACCCATTAGTTGCTACATCACCGAGTCTTCTCCATGAGCTAGCTCGCAAACCCTAGGCTCCTCCTAGGATTTGGCCAACTTATATCTCCTTCTAGAAGATAGATTGCAAACCCTAGGCTCCTCCTAGAGTTCGGCCAAACATCCATGCGCCTGTTGGGGTATGCCCTTAAGGCTAATGTTTGAGGCCTTGGGATTATTTCAGTATCATGTATAAACTCTATGTTTATAAAGGCAATGGTTGTTATTCAGGTTGTTACATTATCTGCTGCAATGCGTATACTTCTGAATAATGTCTCGATGCTGTTCAGCTAGGCTGATATGCAGTATTGTCCTTAGTCGAGATATCTTGGTGAACATGAGACAGCCTTGATATGATTGTGTTAGGGTATGCCCTTAAGGCTAATGTTTGAGGCCTTGGGATTGTAAAAGTATCATGTAATAAACTCTTGTGTTTATAAAGGCAATGGTTATTATTCAGTTTGTTACATTGTCTGCTGCAATAACTGTGCTTTTGAATAATGTCTCAATGCTGTTCAGCTAGGCTGACATGCATATGTCCTTAGTCGAGATATCTTGGTGAACATGAGACAGCCTTGATATGATTGAGACTAATATGTGTTCTAATCTTATAGGATGCTTCGAGCATGGAATAAGATGTAGACTCATGGGTACATTGGATGTACTGGACAGACCCTACTAGGATATTCAATTGCTTGTCACAATGTGAATAATCCTTGTTTGCATCAAGTGGCACATGTCCTCTGACTTGAGATCACTTGTGTTTCTAGATGATGATTGTCATTGTTTTGAGGTAGTTCAATATCATTTGAAACATAATGATTATAGACTATCTTGGATAATGATCATGAGTCAGGTTAGGACACTAGTGATAGATAAAGGATTGCCGTCTCCTTGTTCAAGGAGTGTGGTGTTCTAAAGGGGGCCCCCCTGAATGAGATGATTGAGAAAGTGTATGGCCATACCCAGGTGACTATGTTCATCTGATCTAATCATGCTCATCATATTGGAGTCACAGGCTTGACACGCTTGTCCAATAAGAACATCCAGTGGCAAAGGAAACATGTATGCCTAGTGAAGTGCATTCACCCTTGTGCTGTGTTTTGGGAGTAGTCTTGGAAGACTCTTTCCTTTATATCGGGAGACAGTGATGTGTTGCTAGATACCCCTCACTGATCGTGATAACGAAAGTTATCGTTACCGACATTCAAAGGAAACCCTCAGGGTCGCACAATTTGATGATATGGCTTACTTGAGTCAGATCGTGTGGACTGAATTATTTGGGTTCAGTTTAAAGGGATTTAATCTCTGATTGTAAGTGAGATCTGGTCTGATCATGTTTGATTGATTAGGGCTTGAGATCGGTAAGCTTCGATCGAGAGAGGTGATGCTAGATCGGTGAGATCAGGAGCATCAGGAGATGAACGGTTAGATCTTGAACCTTAGGGTTTGATATGATCTAGACCAAAGGGGGCTTGGGCTTATTTGATTTGGTTTGTTGAACCAAATGCAATTGAACCAAAAGAGAACCGGTTCACTTATGTGAACGCATGGTTCGAAAGGGTGAAGGCGTTTTGGTCGTTTATGAGTGCATGCTTCCATTTATGGTAAGTCATCAAGGCCTCTTCTTCAAAATGCCTAACGCCAAGCCGTTCACCACTTGACTTCACTTCGCTTGGCTTCTTGCAATTTGCGTGTGGAGAAGAGGTGGACGAACGTGTGGAGAAGAGGTGGACGAACGTGTGGAGCTCTCGCCCAAGCAAGATCTCGTCTCCCATCCCTTCCATTCGGCAAGGACACTTGAAGATCTTTGCTAGCACAAAGATCAATAAGAAGAAGCCATCTCTCTTCTTGTGTGCGTCACTTGTGGAGAAGATCTCTCTTGGTCTTTGCTTCCAAGCCGCCTCCTTCTCATGGCCATGGTAACGCATCTTTCACTTGATGTTTAAGTTGATCATATGAATGTATAGCATGCGATCAAATGTGAAACCCTAATTCCGCTGCTAAAACAAAGAAAGGTCACTTGCGCCCCCCTCTTGAAAGGGGTACTCACCTTAGGGTTTCTCGCTCCCCCTAGAAGGGGACCCTAACAATTGGTATCAAAGCAGGTTAATATATGTTCATATGATTGCTTTGTTTGTTTTGTGATCCTTGTTAGTATAGATCTATTTTACATGCTAGGTTTTAGGTGTTTGGCTCATGTGTGATGTTCATGTTTATGCATGTTCTTGTTGGCGCATGTTAAGTATGTTGAATGGTATTTCATCAAAACTTATATCTACTTGCGCGCAAACATTTAGATCTATATGCACTTACTATAAACCCTTAGACGGGTTGATGGGGTTGAAGTCACCCTCTAGGTTAGATCCACATAGTCTGATCAGACCATCTGACAGCCTAGATGGATCGACCAGATGGCACCTGTGCACAAGCACGAGGTGGCTATAGGTCGATTGCATCACAGGCATGTAGCTAGGTCTGGTTGAGACAACCAGTGAACACACATGAGTTAGGCCCGGGGTCACACCCGCTTGCCAGAACTCATGTTAGTTGTTCAGCCCTTGGCGCATACATGGTTGACCATTAGGTCAACTCGAGTCAGTTAGGACTTGGTGCATGAAAGGGCATGGATCTAACTAGATTGTTGAGTGGATCCCTATCAATGGACCGTTGTAAGGTTGTAGGGCACATAAGAAAATTAAAATTGATGCCAATGGGTTTTCAAAACTTTTATTTTCTTTATAATGGATCACATGTTGATTGCATGATAACATGATGTTTGTTTATTTAATCTTATGTGGGATGCCCAATTTAATGTGTGCTGTGTTGGGGCCTACGAGCCTGGAATTAAACTTGTAAATTAATTTTTATTGTGATCTGCGAATCACATTTTTAATTAATTTGTATAATTGACCTGCGAGTCAAGCTTGCCTAGATAGATCAAAATATATTTGATTAGACAAGAGCACAAAAGCACACATTGCAGAGGCGCATTCAGCTGGTGGGCGCACCTGAGCTGCATTGAGCGCTAGGGCCTGGGTTAGACCAGATGAGATGCAAAAGACCCAAGAAAAGCAAGTGAAGACTTAAGTTAATTAAGGTCTTACTTAGGCTATGGGCTTTTACCACATAAGATCCATGCTTTCTTTTATTGTTTAATAATTAGAATTGCATGAGTTATTTATCTTCTGCTATAGCCATAGGATTTGCCTGATAGTAAGAAGATAAAAGACCGTTAAAATCCAAACGCTAAAATATCAAGCACGTAATGCCTTCTGACGTGAAACCTCACTGTTCTGACTATCGTTGGAGCCGTGTTGTACCCACTCAGTGGGCACGTCCATCTATCTTCAGACGGTGCAGGATTACACCTGCGTGTTACAGAGAAGGGATTTATCGCTTCTCGTTGCTCAGCATAGCACGTGGTGGTCCAGGGAGTAGGTCGGGTCAGCTTGACCATGTAGGCTACATATGTGGCGCATATGGTAGCGCATGGAGGCAGCCATCTGAGGGATCAGAGACTGTGTTGTACCAACTCAGTTGGCACAGTCTGCTGGATTGCCCAGGTGAAGGGGAATCGCACGGGTTGGCGATTGGTTGGGACAGCCTACCAGAAATTAGTGCTTGTCATCTCTGTGCATCTTATCTCACCTGAGCGGGACGCGGAGACCAAGTATGAAATCTGGATCCCATCTCATTAAAAGAGTTCTACTCTTTCGGGCTGTTTTGCTGGATTTTTCAGCCAGATAAAATAGTGAGAAAAAGAATCATTCTTAAGTCCTGATTGATTCTTAACATTGATACTGACCTTGCTATTCTTGCATTGTTGTAGATTCCTGCAGCAACGAACACCATGAGCTTCAATGTGCGATCCCTACTGGAAAGGGAGAAGTTTGCTGGGCCAAACTTCTCAGACTGGTTCGGACACCTTAAGATCGTTCTTAAGGCAGAGAGGAAACTGTATGTCCTCGAGACGGCTGTGCCGCCTCAACCCGCTGCGAACGCCGCAAGGGCGGTTCGTGATGCCTATGAAAAGCATGTCAATGATAGCATTGATGTCGCTTGCCTGATGCTAGCGTCTATGACGCCACCGCTGCAGCGTCAGCATGAGGATATGTCGGCTATAGAGATTATAGCGAACCTCAAGATGCTGTATGCTGCACAGGCGAGGACAGAACGCTATAATCTGACAAAGCTTTTCTTTCAGAGCAAACTGGCTGAAGGGAGCCCAGTGGGAGCTCACGTGCTCAAGATGATTGGGCACAAGGAGGCTCTGGAGAAACTGGGGCATACCATCAACCAGGAGCTTGCTGTAGACATTATTCTGCAGTCTCTCCCGCCCTCTTTCGATGCGTTCATTATTAACTTTAATATGAACAAAATCGATTGTACTCCGGCAGAGCTGCTGAATATGCTCTTGACTACTGAGGAGACTCTGAAGGGAAAGCCTTCAACCTCTGTCTTAATGGTTCCTTCAAGGAACAAGAAGAAGGGGAAGAAGGGCAAAGCCCCTGTCAAGAGTTACAGCAAGGCTCTGAAACAGAAGGTAAAGCGGTCAAAGGACAACAGGTGTTTCCACTGTGGCCAGCTGGGTCACTGGAAAAAGGACTGTAAAGCGCTCCAAGGAGATAAGAGGGGAAGCATTGCTTCTGGCTCAGGTATATATGTGACTGAGGTCATGTTGTCTTCTTCTTCCATTTCATGGGTGTTGGACACTGCATGTGGAGTTCACATTTGTTCAAATGTGCAGGAACTCAAGAGAAGAAGACAGGTGGGACAGCATGAGGTGGACCTACGAGTTGGAAACGGGGCACAGGTTGCTGCTGTTGCTGTAGGAGACTATTTCATCTCATTACCATCTGGCATTGTATTAGAATTAAACAATTGTTATTTTGTACCCAGTATTACCAAAAATATTAACTCTATTCCTGCTCTTGTCAGGAAAGGGTTTTCCTTTGAATGCAAGATTTCAAAGTGTTATATTACTCTTGATAATATTGTTTATGCTACTGGTTCAATTAACAATGGGTTATTCATGTTGGACATGGAATATTCTATACAAAACATTGATAATAAGAAAGCCAAGTATGCTGATGACAGCACCTTGCTATGGCATAGTCGTTTAGGCCATATTAACAAGAAGCGCATTAAGCGGTTGCATGATCATGGACTGCTGGGATCATTCTCCTATGAGGAGATTGATACATGCAAAGCTTGTTTAATGGGTAAAATGACGAAGTCTCCTTTTCCTCACAAAGGTCAAAGGGCTTCAGGTTTACTTGACCTTATACACAGTGATGTGTGTGGGCTATTTAGTAAACATGCCAGAGGTGGCTATCAGTACTTCATTACCTTTACTGATGATTTCAGTAGATATGGGTATGTCTATTTAATGAGACATAAAAGTGAATCTTTTGACAAGTTCAAAGAGTTCAAAAATGAAGTACAGAATCAGCTAGGCCGAAATATCAAGGCACTTCATTCTGATCGAGGTGGAGAATACTTGAGTCATGCGTTTACTGACTATCTGAAGGAGTGTGGGATTATCTCACAGCTCACTCCACCAGGAACACCGCAATGGAATGCTGTGTCCGAGAGGAGAAATAGAACGTTACTTGATATGGTTCGTTCTATGATGAGTCAGGCTACTCTTCCATACTCCTTTTGGGGATTTGCACTGGAAACAGCTGCAAAGGTACTAAACCGAGTGCCATCCAAGGCAGTTTCAAAGACTCCATACGAGTTATGGTATGGGAAACAGCCGAGCTTGACATTTATCAGGATCTGGGGTTGCGAGGCTTATGTCAAAAAGCTCGCCTCTGGGAAACTGGAGAGCAGATCTGAGAAATGTATCTTTGTCGGTTACCCTAAGGAAACTAAGGGTTATTATTTCTACGATCCCAAAGAGAACAAGGTATTTGTTGCTCGGACGGCCATTTTTCTTGAGAAGGAGTTTCTTCTGCAAGAAGCCAGTGGGAGAGAAATAAAGCTGGATGAGAATCCAGAGGAAGGACAAAGTAGTCAAGCACAGTTGGATGAGCCTGAGCTGGTAGAACAGGTTACTGAACAACCTGAGGCTCAGATATCACGGGAACCGTGAAGATCGGGAAGGATCCGTCGACAGCCTGAGCGCTATGACGGAGTCTACATCATTGATAATGATGAACCCCTGACTTATGCGGATGCGGTCAGTGGACCGGAGTCAGCTAGATGGCTTGAAGCTATGCGCGCCGAGATGGACTCCATGTCAGATAACCAAGTCTGGGATTTGGTTGATCCGCCTCCGGGAGTTATCCCTATAGGCTATAAATGGATCTTCAAAAAGAAGATTGACATGGATGGTAACGTGGTTACCTATAAAGGCAGGCTTGTTGCGAAAGGTTTCAAACAAATCTACGGGATAGATTATGATGAAACTTTCTCACCTGTGGCCATGTTTAAGTCTATTCGGATTCTTTTCGCGATAGCAGCATATTACGATTATGAGATCTGGCAGATGGATGTGAAGACCGCTTTCCTTAATGGAAATCTCGATGAGGATGTGTATATGACACAACCTGAAGGTTTCACTAATCCATCAGATCGTCATAAAATATGCAAGTTAAAGAAGTCCATTTATGGACTTAAACAAGCATCTAGAAGCTGGAATATTCGTTTTGATGAATCAATCTCTGAGTTTGGTTTCATCAAGAACGAGGATGACCCGTGTGTATATAAGAGGTTTAGTGGGAGCGTGATTACTTTCCTAGTCCTCTACGTCGATGATATCTTAATCATTGGAAACGATATTCCTGAAATGCATGCTGTTAAAGCATGGCTAAGGAAATGTTTCCAGATGAAAGATCTAGGAGAAGCAGCCTATGTATTAGGTGTGAAGATCTACAGGGATAGATCTAAGAGGCTTCTCGGGCTGTGCCAGAGTACTTACATCGATAAAGTCCTGGAGAGATTTCATTTAGAGAATTCTAAACGAGGATATCTTCCAGTCAGACATGGTCTGAATCTTTCGAAGAGTCAGTGTCCACAAACACAGACTGAGAAAGATGAAATGGACAATACGCCTTATGCTTCGGTTATTGGGTCCATTATGTATGCGATGTTGTGTACTCGCCCAGACGTCGCTTACGGGTTAAGCGTGACCAGTCGATTCCAAAGTAATCCAGGTATGGCGCACTGGATTGCAGTCAAGAACATTTTAAAATATCTGCGGAGGACCAAAGATATGTTCTTGATATATGGTGGTCAGGAAGAACTCAGTATAGAAGGATATAGTGACGCTTCGTTCCAGTCGGACCAGGATGATTTCCGATCGCAATCAGGCTATGTTTTTGGCTTGAATGGTGGAGCAGTGGTGTGGAAGAGTTTCAAACAGTCTACTGTTGCTGATTCCACAACAGAAGCCGAGTATGTTGCAGCCTCGGAAGCATCCAAGGAGGCAGTGTGGATTCGTAAGTTCGTGAGAGAACTTGGTGTTGTTCCTTCGAGTGCAGATCCTTTGGTTATCTTCTGTGATAACACTGGAGCCATTGCACAAGCAAAGGAACCACGGTCGCACCAGAAGTCCAAGCACATACAGAGACAGTTTCACTTGATCCGGGAGATCATTGATCGTGGCGAGATCAAAATATGCAAGGTTCATACAGACGACAATCTGGCTGAGCCGCTTACCAAGCCTCTGGCGCAGCAGAAGCATGAGAAGCACTGTAATAATATGGGTTTGAGATTTCTCAACCATTAGATTAAGTGCAAGTGTGAGATTGTTAGGGTATGCCCTTAAGGCTAATGTTTGAGGCCTTGGGATTGTAAAAGTATCATGTAATAAACTCTTGTGTTTATAAAGGCAATGGTTATTATTCAGTTTGTTACATTGTCTGCTGCAATAACTGTGCTTCTGAATAATGTCTCAATGCTGTTCAGCTAGGCTGACATGCATATGTCCTTAGTCGAGATATCTTGGTGAACATGAGACAGCCTTGATATGATTGAGACTAATATGTGTTCTAATCTTATAGGATGCTTCGAGCATGGAATAAGATGTAGACTCATGGGTACATTGGATGTACTGGACAGACCCTACTAGGATATTCAATTGCTTGTCACAATGTGAATAATCCTTGTTTGCATCAAGTGGCACATGTCCTCTGACTTGAGATCACTTGTGTTTCTAGATGATGATTGTCATTGTTTTGAGGTAGTTCAATATCATTTGAAACATAATGATTATAGACTATCTTGGATAATGATCATGAGTCAGGTTAGGACACTAGTGATAGATAAAGGATTGCCGTCTCCTTGTTCAAGGAGTGTGGTGTTCTAAAGGGGGCCCCCCTGAATGAGATGATTGAGAAAGTGTATGGCCATACCCAGGTGACTATGTTCATCTGATCTAATCATGCTCATCATATTGGAGTCACAGGCTTGACACGCTTGTCCAATAAGAACATCCAGTGGCAAAGGAAACATGTATGCCTAGTGAAGTGCATTCACCCTTGTGCTGTGTTTTGGGAGTAGTCTTGGAAGACTCTTTCCTTTATATCGGGAGACAGTGATGTGTTGCTAGATACCCCTCACTGATCGTGATAACGAAAGTTATCGTTACCGACATTCAAAGGAAACCCTCAGGGTCGCACAATTTGATGATATGGCTTACTTGAGTCAGATCGTGTGGACTGAATTGTTTGGGTTCAGTTTAAAGGGATTTAATCTCTGATTGTAAGTGAGATCTGGTCTGATCATGTTTGATTGATTAGGGCTTGAGATCGGTAAGCTTCGATCGAGAGAGGTGATGCTAGATCGGTGAGATCAGGAGCATCAGGAGATGAACGGTTAGATCTTGAACCTTAGGGTTTGATATGATCTAGACCAAAGGGGGCTTGGGCTTATTTGATTTGGTTTGTTGAACCAAATGCAATTGAACCAAAAGAGAACCGGTTCACTTATGTGAACGCATGGTTCGAAAGGGTGAAGCCGTTTTGGTCATTTATGAGTGCATGCTTCCATTTATGGTAAGTCATCAAGGCCTATTCTTCAAAACGCCTAACGCCAAGCCGTTCACCACTTGACTTCACTTCGCTTGGCTTCTTGCAATTTGCGTGTGGAGAAGAGGTGGATGAACGTGTGGAGAAGAGGTGGACGAACGTGTGGAGCTCTCGCCCAAGCAAGATCTCGTCTCCCATCCCTTCCATTCGGCAAGGACACTTGAAGATCTTTGCTAGCACAAAGATCAACAAGAAGAAGCCATCTCTCTTCTTGTGTGCGTCACTTGTGGAGAAGATCTCTCTTGGTCTTTGCTTCCAAGCCGCCTCCTTCTCATGGCCATGGTAACGCATCTTTCACTTGATGTTTAAGTTGATCATATGAATGTATAGCATGCGATCAAATGTGAAACCCTAATTCCGCTGCTAAAACAAAGAAAGGTCACTTGCGCCCCCCTCTTGAAAGGGGTACTCACCTTAGGGTTTCTCGCTCCCCCTAGAAGGGGACCCTAACAGATTGAGACTAATATGTGTTCTAATCTTATAGGATGCTTCGAGCATGGAATAAGATGTAGACTCATGGGTACATTGGATGTACTGGACAGACCCTACTAGGATATTCAATTGCTTGTCACAATGTGAATAATCCTTGTATGCAAACAAGTAGCACGTGTCCTCTGACTTGAGATCACTTGTGTTTCTAAATGATGATTGGCATTGTTTTGAGGTAGTTCAATATCATTTGAAACATAATGATTATAGACTATTTTGGATAATGAGCATGAGTCATGTTAGGGCACTAGTGATAGATATAGGATTGCCGTCTCCTTGTTTTAGGAGTGTGATGTTCTGAAGGGGCCCCCTGGATGAGATGGTTGAGAAAGTGTATGGCCATACCCAGATGACTATGTTCATCTGATCTGATCATTCTCATCATATTGGAGTTACAGGCTTGACACGCTTGTCCAATAAGAACATCCAGTGGCAAAGGAAACATGTATGCCTAGTGAAGTGGATTCACACTTGTGCTGTTGTTTGGGTGTAGTCTTGGAAGACTCTTTCCTTTATATCGGGAGATAGTGATGTGTTGCTAGATACCCCTCACTGATCGTGATAACGTGAGTTATCATTACCGACATTTGAAGGAAACCCTTAGGGTCGCACAATTTGATGATATGGCTTACTTAAGTCAGATCGTGTGGACTGAATTGTTTTGGTTCAGTTTAAAGGGATTTAAACTCTGATTGTAAGTGAGATCAGGTCTGATCATGTTTGATTGATTAGGGTTTGAGATCGGTAACCTTCGATCGAGAGTGTTGAAGCTAGATCGGTGAGATCAAGAACATCAAGAGATGAACGGTTAGATCTTGAACCATTTGGTTCAATGAGATCTAGACCATGGCTTGGGCTGATTTGATTTTGTTTTTGAACCAAATGCAATTGGATCGAATTGATTTGAACCGGTTCACATGAGTGAACGCATGGTTCAAAGCTTGTAGGCGTTTTGGTTGGTTTTGATGTCGTGGGCACATGGCTACATGTCTTTCTATTTTTGGAAAGTCATAAACGCCACTTCCCTCAACGCCTCAACGCCTCAACGCTCGCTTCTTCCTCTTGACGCCCCCTCTCTCGTGTAGAGAAGGTCTTCACGCCTTGAAGAGGATTCGGCCAAGTTAGAGCTCTCATCCTATTCCCTTCCATTCGACAAGGATACTTTGAAGAGCTTTGCTAGCACAAAGGATTCAAAGGAGCAAGTCATCTTCACCTTGTGTGCGTCACTTTTGGAGAAGAAGCACACGCATCTTTCTCTTCCAAGTCGCCATCTAAGCAATGGCAATGGTATGAATCCTTTTCATCTATATAAGGTATTGAAAGTTGATCATATGAGATATACAAATCGATCTATGAAACCCTAACATCCCTTGCGAAACTTTGATATGCGCCCCCTTTGGGTTTCACCCCCCTTTGAAAAGGGACTTACAATTGGTATCAGAGCATAGGTTTTATGTATGTTCATATGATTGCTTTGTGATCCATGTTAGCGCTTAAGTATAGTTCTATATGTAAGTTTTCATTAAGTTTACGCATGTTAACTTAGATGAAGCTTTCTTACAATGTTGCGCATGTTGAAAGTTGTTTTTACCTAAAAACTTAACATCTTGCGCGCATCCATCTAGATCTATAAAGCGACTACTGTAAAACCTTAGACAGGTTATTAGGGTTGAAGTCATCCTCTAGTTAAGATCCAAATAGTCTGATCAGACCATCTGACAGCCTAGAAGGGTCGACCAGATGGCACCTGTGCGCTAGCACGAGGTGGCTATAGGTCGACTGCAGACAGGCGTGTAGCGATGTCTGGTTGAGACAACAAGTGAACGCTCTTGAGTTAGGCCCGGGGTCACACCCGCTTGCCAGAACTCATGAAGGTTGTTCAGCCCTTAGCGCATGCATAGTTGACCATTAGGTCGACTCAAGTCAGTTAGGACTTGGTGCATGCAAAGGCAGTGGATCGGACTAGACATGATGAGTGGATCCCTATTAATATACCGTTGTAAGGTAGTAGGGCACATAAGGAAAATAAAATTAATCCCAATGGGTTTTTTGAAACTCTTATTTCCTTATTATTGGATCACATGTTGATAGTATACCATGTTCAGTGTTTATTTAATCTTATGTGGGCTGTCCAAATTTAATGTGTGCTGTGCTGGGGCCTGCGTGCCTGGATTAATTGTAAATTATTTTTATTGTGATCTGCGCATCACATTTTAATTAATTTATACAATGTAATTGACCTGCGTGTCAATCTTGTCTAGATAGATTAAATTGTATTTTAATCAGACAAGAGCACAGAGCACACATGGCAGAGGCGCATGCAGCTTGAGGATTGACCAGGTGGAAGGTCTAGAGTTCGACTCTAGGACAGGCGGATTTACCTGGTGGGCGCACCTGAGCTGCAGTGGGCGCTTGGACCCTGGGTTGGGCCAGATGAGATGCAAATGACCCGTGAAGAGCTCAAGTGAAGACTTAAGTTAAATTAAGGTCTTACTTAGGCTTAATGGGCGTTTACCACATAAGATCATCATGCTTTCATTTATTGTTTTCAATAATTAGAATTGCATGATTTAATCTTCTGCTATCACCATAGGGTTTGCATGATAGTTAAGAAGATAAAAGACCGTTAAAATCCAACGTTAAATATCAAGCACGTAAGCCTTCTGACGCGAAACCTCACTGTTCTGATTATCGTTGGGGCCGTGTTGTACCCACTCAGTGGGCACGCCCATCTATCTTCAGACGGTGTGTGATTACACCTGCGTGTTACAGAGAAGGGATTTATCGCTTCTCGTTGCTCAGCATAGCACGTGGTGGTCCAGGGAGTAGGTCGGGTCAGCTTGACCATGTAGGCTACATATGTGGCGCATATGGTAGCCATATGGAGGCAGCCATCTGTGGGATCAGAGACTGTGTTGTACCAACTCAGTTGGCACCGTCTGCTGGATTGCCCAGATGAAGGGGAATCGCACGGGTTGGCGATTGGCAGGGATTGCCTACCAGAGATTAGTGCTTGTACTCTCTGTGCATCTTATCTCGCCTGAGCGGGACGCGGAGACCAAGTATGAAATCTGGATCCCATCTCACTAAAAGAGTGTTACTCTTTCGGACTGTTTAAAGGATTTTTCAGTCAAATAAAATAGTGAGAAAAGAATCATTCTTAAGTCCTGGATTGATTCTAAACATTGATACTGACCTTGCTGTTCTTGTATTGTTGTAGATTTCTGCAGCAATGAACACCACGAATTTCAATGTGCGATCCCTACTGGAAAGGGAGAAGTTTGCTGGACCAAACTTCTCAGACTGGTACGGACACCTTAAGATTGTTCTTAAGGCAGAGAGGAAGCTGTATGTCCTCGAGACGGCTATACCGCCTCAACCCGCTGCGAACGCCGCAAGGGTGGTTCGCGATGCTTATGAAAAGCATGTCAATGATAGCATTGATGTCGCTTGCCTGATGCTTGCGTCTATGACGCCAGAGCTGCAGCGTCAGCATGAGGATCTATCTGCTATAGAAATTATAGCAAACCTCAAGATGCTGTATGCTGCACAGGCTAGGACTGAACGCTATAATTTGACTAAGCTTTTCTTTCAGAGCAAACTGGCTGAAGGGAGTCCAGTGGGAGCTCACGCACTCAAGATGATTGGGTACAAGGAGGCTCTAGAGAAACTGGGACATACCATCAATCAGGAGCTTGCTGTAGACATAATCCTGCAGTCTCTTCCGGCTACTTACGATCCGTTCATCATTAATTTTAATATGAACAAGATCGATTGTACCCCGGCAGAGTTGCTGAACATGCTCTTGACTACAGAGTTGACTCTAAAGGGAAAGCCTTCATCCTCTGTCTTGATCGTTCCTTCAAGGAACAAGAAGAAAGGGAAGAAGGGCAAAGCCCCTGTCAAGAACTACAACAAGGCTCTGAAACAAAAGGTTAAGCGGTCGAAGGAATACAGATGTTTCCACTGTGGCCAGCTGGGTCACTGGAAAAAGGACTGTAAAGCGCTCCAAGGAGACAAGAAGGGAAGCAATCCTTTCGCTTCTGGCTCAGGTATTTTCGTGACTGAAGTCATGGTATCTTCTTCTTCTATTTCATGGGTGTTGGACACTGCATGTGGAGTTCACATTTGTTCTAATGTACAGGAACTCAAGAGAAGAAGACAGGTGGGACAGTATGAGGTG
The DNA here is from genome assembly GCA_027563935.2 of Costus lasius. Classification (NCBI taxonomy): domain Eukaryota; kingdom Viridiplantae; phylum Streptophyta; class Magnoliopsida; order Zingiberales; family Costaceae; genus Costus; species Costus lasius. The sequence goes on from CM050446.2 coordinate 48,246,514, forward strand.
GACCTACGAGTTGGAAACGGGGCACGGGTTGCTGCTGTTGCTGTAGGAGTTTATTACATCTCATTACCATCTGGACTTGTATTGGAACTGGACAATTGTTATTTTGTACCAAACATAACGAAAAATATTATCTCTATTCCTGCTCTTGTCAGGAAAGGGTTTTCCTTTGAATGCAAGATTTCAAAGTGTTATCTTTCTTTTGATAATATTGTTTATGCTACTGGATCAATTAACAATGGGTTATTCATGTTGGACATGGAATGTTCTATACAAAATATTGATATTAAGAAAGCCAAGTTTGCTGATGACAGCACCTTGCTATGGCATAGTCGTTTAGGCCATATTAACAAGAAACGCATTAAGCGGTTGCATGATCATGGACTGCTGGGATCATTCTCCTGTGAGGAGCTTGATACATGCAAAGCTTGTTTAATGGGTAAAATGACGAAGGCCCCTTTTTCTAACAAAGGTCAAAGGGCTTCAGGTTTACTTGACCTCATTCACAGTGATGTGTGTGGGCCTTTTAGTAAACATGCCAGAGGTGGCTATTCATACTTCATTACCTTTACTGATGATTTCAGTAGGTATGGTTATGTCTATCTTATGAGACATAAAAGTGAATCTTTTGACAAGTTCAAAGAGTTCAAAAATGAAGTACAGAATCAGTTATGCCGAAATATCAAATCACTCCGCACAGATCGAGGTGGAGAATACTTGAGTCATGAGTTTACTGACTATCTGAAGGAGTGTGGGATTGTCTCACAGCTCACTCCACCAGGAACACCGCAATGGAATGGTGTGTCCGAGAGGAGAAATAGAACCTTACTTGATATGGTTCGCTCTATGATGAGTCAGGCTACTCTACCTTACTCCTTTTGGGGATTTGCACTGGAAACAGCTGCAAAGGTACTAAACCGAGTGCCATCCAAGGCAGTTTCAAAGACTCCATATGAATTATGGTATGGGAAACAGCCGAGCTTGACATTTATTAAGATCTGGGGTTACGAGGCTTATGTCAAAAAGCTCGCCTCTGGGAAACTGGAGAGCAGATCTGAGAAATGTATCTTTGTCGGTTACCCTAAGGAAACTAAGGGTTATTATTTCTACGATCCCAAAGAGAACAAAGTTTTTGTTGCTCGGACGGCTATTTTTCTTGAGAAGGAATTTCTTCTCCAAGAGGCCAGTGGGAGAGAAATAAAGCTGGATGAGAATCCAGAAGAAGGACAAAGTAGTCAAGCACAGTTGGATGTGCATGAGCTAGTAGAACAGGTTATTGAACAACCTGAGGCTCAGATATCACGGGAACCGCGTAGATCGGGAAGGATCCGTCGACAGCCTGAGCGCTATGACGGAGTCTACATCATTAATGATGAACCCCTCACTTATGCGGATGCGGTCAGTGGACCGGAATCAGCGAGATGGCTTGAAGCTATGCGAGCCGAGATGGACTCCATGTCAGATAACCAAGTCTGGGATTTGGTTGATCCGCCTCTGGGAGTAATCCCTATAGGCTGTAAATGGATCTTCAAAAAGAAGATTGACATGGATGGTAACGTTGTTACCTATAAAGGCAGGCTAGTTGCGAAAGGTTTCAAACAAATCTACGGGATAGATTATGATGAAACTTTCTCTCCTGTAGCTATGTTCAAGTCTATTCGAATTATTCTTGCAATAGCAGCATATTATGATTATGAGATCTGGCAAATGGATGTGAAGACCGCTTTCCTTAATGGAAAACTAGACGAGGATGTGTATATGACACAACCTGAAGGTTTCATCAATCCATCAGATCGTCATAAAATATGCAAGTTAAAGAAGTCCATTTATGGACTTTAGCAAGCATCAAGAAGCTGGAATATTCATTTTGATGAATCAATCTGCGAGTTTGGTTTCATCAAGAATGAAGATGACCCGTGTGTATATAAGAGGTTTAGTGGGAGCATGATTACTTTCCTAGTCCTCTACGTCGATGATATCTTAATCATTGGAAACGATATTCCTGAACTACATGCTGTCAAGGCATGGTTAAGAAAATGTTTCCAGATGAAAGATTTGGGAGAAGCAGCCTATGTATTAGGTGTGAAGATCTACAGAGATAGATCTAAGAGGCTTCTCGGGCTGTGCCAGAGTACTTACATCGATAAAGTCCTGGAGAGATTTCATTTAGAAAATTCTAAAAGACGATATCTTCCAGTCAGACATGGTCTGAATCTTTCAAAGAGTCAATGTCCACAAACACAGACTGAGAAAGATGAAATGGACAATACGCGTTATGCTTCGGCTATTGGGTCCATTATGTATGCGATGTTGTGTACTCGCCCAGACGTCGCTTACGGGTTAAGCGTGACCAGTCGATTCCAAAGTAATCCAGGTCAGGCACACTGGATTGCGGTCAAGAACATTTTGAAATATCTTCGGAGGACCAAAGATATGTTTTTGATTTATGGAGGTCAGGAAGAACTCAGTATTGAAGGATATACTGACGCTTCGTTCCAATCTGACCAGGATGATTTCCGATCGCAATCAAGCTATGTTTTTAGCTTGAATGGAGGTGCACTGGTGTGGAAAAGTTTCAAACAGTCAATTGTTGCTGATTCCACAACAGAAGCCGAGTATGTTGCAGCCTCGGAAGCATCCAAGGAGGCAATGTGGATTCGTAAGTTCGTTCAAGAACTTGGTGTTGTTCCTTCGAGTGCAGATCCATTGGTTATCTTCTGTGATAACACTGGAGCAATAGCACAAGCAAAGGAACCACGGTCGCACCAGAAGTCCAAGCACATACAGAGAAGGTTTCACTTGATCCGGGAGATCATTGATCGTGGCGAGATCAAAGTCTGCAAGGTTCATATAGACGACAATCTGGCTGACCCGCTTACAGAGCCTCTGGCGCAGTAGAAGCATGAGAAGCACTGTAATAATATGGGTTTGAGATTTCTCAACCATTAGATTAAGTGCAAGTGGGAGATTGTTGGGGTATGCCCTTAAGGCTAATGTTTGAGGCCTTGGGATTATTTCAGTATCATGTATAAACTCTATGTTTATAAAGGCAATGGTTGTTATTCAGGTTGTTACATTATCTGCTGCAATGCGTATACTTCTGAATAATGTCTCGATGCTGTTCAGCTAGGCTGATATGCAGTATTGTCCTTAGTCGAGATATCTTGGTGAACATGAGACAGCCTTGATATGATTGAGACTAATATGTGTTCTAATCTTATAGGATGCTTCGAGCATGGAATAAGATGTAGACTCATGGGTACATTGGATGTACTGGACAGACCCTACTAGGATATTCAATTGCTTGTCACAATGTGAATAATCCTTGTATGCAAACAAGTAGCATGTGTCCTCTGACTTGAGATCACTTGTGTTTCTAAATCATGATTGGCATTGTTTTGAGGTAGTTCAATATCATTTGAAACATAATGATTATAGACTATTTTGGATAATGAGCATGAGTCATGTTAGGGCACTAGTGATAGATATAGGATTGCCGTCTCCTTGTTTTCGGAGTGTGATGTTCTGAAGGGGCCCCCTGGATGAGATGGTTGAGAAAGTGTATGGCCATACCCAGATGACTATGTTCATCTGATCTGATCACTCTCATCATATTGGAGTTACAGGCTTGACACGCTTGTCCAATAAGAACATCCAGTGGCAAAGGAAACATGTATGCCTAGTGAAGTGGATTCACACTTGTGCTGTTGTTTGGGTGTAGTCTTGGAAGACTCTTTCCTTTATATCGGGAGACAGTGATGTGTTGCTAGATACCCCTCACTGATCGTGATAACGTGAGTTATCGTTACCGACATTTGAAGGAAACCCTTAGGGTCGCACAATTTGATGATATGGCTTACTTAAGTCAGATCGTGTGGACTGAATTGTTTTGGTTCAGTTTAAAGGGATTTAAACTCTGATTGTAAGTGAGATCAGGTCTGATCATGTTTGATTGATTAGGGTTTGAGATCGGTAAGCTTCGATCGAGAGTGTTGATGCTAGATCGGTGAGATCAAGAACATCAAGAGATGAACGGTTAGATCTTGAACCATTTGGTTCAATGAGATCTAGACCATGGCTAGGGCTGATTTGATTTGGTTTTTGAACCAAATGCAATTGGATCGAATTGATTTGAACCGGTTCACATGAGTGAACGCATGGTTCAAAGCTTGTAGGCGTTTTGGTCGGTTTTGATGTCGTGGGCACATGGCTACATGTCTTTCTATTTTTGGAAAGTCATAAACGCCACTTCCCTCAACGCCTCAACGCCTCAACGCTCGCTTCTTCCTCTTGACGCCCCCTCTCTCGTGTAGAGAAGGTCTTCACGCCTTGAAGAGGATTCGGCCAAGTTAGAGCTCTCATCCTATTCCCTTCCATTCGACAAGGATACTTTGAAGAGCTTTGCTAGTACAAAGGATTCAAAGGAGCAAGTCATCTTCACCTTGTGTGCGTCACTTTTGGAGAAGAAGCACACGCATCTTTCTCTTCCAAGTCGCCATCTAAGCAATGGCAATGGTATGAATCCTTTTCATCTATATAAGGTATTGAAAGTTGATCATATGAGATATATAAATCGATCTATGAAACCCTAACATCCCTTGCGAAACTTTGATATGCGCCCCCTTTGGGTTTCACCCCCCTTTGAAAAGGGACTTACAGCGCCGCCTCCTCTAGGTATCTCACCTCTTTGCTTGATACACCACATCCCTTGCAAGGTGTGCCACCTATAAGGTGCCCCCCTTTGCTTGCATGTGTCATCATGCAAGTGTAGGTTCTTCTCAATCTCAGCCCTCGAATGCAAGAAGCGCCCCTAAGAGCCTTCTCATTCACAACTAAGAGAGAAAACTGCCCCTTACCAAGGTTAAGTGAGCTAACCATCTTGATCAGCCCATGAACCCTTAGATGCACCATTAGGCAATGTTGTACTCTACAAGTGCACGGATACTCGAAGTAATAAAATAGATATCAAACCACAGAGATCTTATTGCCAAGTACTGAATAATCGATTTCTCGTTAGCTAGGCAATCGGAAAATAGTGAATCAAACTATCGAAAAGAACACGGAGAAAATATCATAGAAGGAATTGGGACTAGGGGTTCATCTACTTTAATTTCTAATGGCTAGATTAAGATAAGTGTCATTTTAACATTATGAAGGTATAGTTTACCTCATAAATAAATTGTCTTGCTCTCGCACAAACAATCGTACAAAAAACCGATCTTCACTCTCGTGCAAGATCTATTCAATGTTGAAAATAAGTAAACCATCAACTAAGAAATCAAGGATCACTCTTGTGCATCCGAATTCTAAGTTGATAACCTCAAGTGGAAACTCAATATCACTCTCGTGCACCAGAGTCTCAACACAAGTTTTACTCAAGGTTCTCTGACGACCAGAAATTTAATCTCTTATAATTTCTAATCTAGTCTAAAATATTAACTCAATCCAGAGAATCATAAAATCAACAAGGCATTAGAACTCTCTAAAAATTAGAATTCGATGAACAACCTAATCTCTTACGTTAGTTCCAAACTCGATAATTCCTAGGGTTCCGAATTTCACAATCAACTTCTCAGTCTATTTCGCAAAATCCTAAAACATGTTGATATTAAGATACAGAGGAGAATTAAAGAGCAATCAATCACAAAAGTAAAATTATCACAATAAAATAAATTTGACAAAATTAGGGTTTTCTAGTCATTAAGAAACAAATAGATTACACCCCTATGTCCCAAGGAAAGATTAAGCTACCATGAAGAAGGAATTACAATAAGACATGTTTCAGTGTGATAAGAAATCGAAGAGAGGGAAGAAATTACAGAACACAGTGTTGTAATTGAAATTACAGCACCGTAATAGGCTGGAAACGTGATGAACAGTGGCGTCACCCACTGTTTTGTTGATTTCTCCCTCGATCAGACTCCAAACTCTCTAAAACTTTAGCTGTGTATTCTCCTTCACTAGGCGAAGCTCTCACTCAAAAATCATGGCCGGCAATGGTCTGTAGGCTGAGAAACGATGAACCCTAGTGCGGCCGCTCTTCTCTCCAATTCGCTCTCGATCCCCCCTAAAAATGGGGCCTTTGGTCCTTTTATCTTCTCCTCATTGGGACAAGTCTGTAGCTTCTTTCGGATCTCAATTTGGTACCCTGAATCTCAAGAAATGGTCTTCTGAAGTTTGCAGCGGAAAAATCGAGAAACTGGGCCAAAAATACGGTACCGTAATACAAATACAGCAGTGCCGTATTTTGCCCAAAAATTCAGAAACTTTCTGTTTGAAATCCTCCAAAAATATGGTACCATTGCAGTTTGTCCCAAAAATATGGTAGTGCTGTATTTTGCCCAAGTCTTCTGGTTGGTTTCGCTGGAAAATACGGTACCGTGAGAGTTATGCCCAAAAATACGGTAGTGCCATATTTTTTGCTAGAAGGTCTATTTTGACTTGAAATTAGATGTGTAAACTCCTCTTGATGGTTAGAACTCTTTTATGCATTGAGATTGCTTGAAAACCGATGATAATGATGCCTTTTTGCCTGAAATTGATCAAAAACCAAAGATGGTGTAGATTCTGAAGTATATGATAAAAAAGGCATATAATAAGCAAAAGAGCATGCATATGACTAAAAAAGATGATAAAATATGCAGTAAATTTGTTATGAAATTTGGAGTCATCAGGCAGCCCTAGTAAGCATCATGGTTCTGCTAGTCAAGTTGAACAACTCCTTAGGATGCTCAACCTTCACCATCAGCCCATGGATCTATGTTGGACTACTAGGTAACCCTAGAAGACAACATGGCTCAGGTATTGATGTAGGTCAGCCCCTTAGGTTGAGCTACCTTCATCATTAGCCCTTGAACCCTATATGCACAACTAGGACACCCTAGAAGGCCTCATGGTACAGCTAAGGACAAAGGTCAGCCCCCTAACTTAGTTGGCTTGCACCATCACCTTTGATCAGCCCTCTTCCCTTAAGTGCACAAACTAGGTTGCCCTAGAAGCCACTTTAGGTCAAACCAATTAAAGGGATGTGCCACCTTTGGGGTGCGGTGCGCCAACCCTAACCCTAGTCGCCAACCCCCATTGGATGTATCTCCAGGTAACCCTGAAAACCACCCTAGGGTTCGACTAGGTTATGGGTGCGCCACCCTAAGAGATGCGCAAAGGAGAGAGAAGAGAACGCCATGATATGTCATCAAAGCCTTCGATTCGATTTACAATGTAGAATTGAAATACAAAATTGAAAGTCAGCACGCAGGCCTCTCATTGATACAACATAGGCATGGCAATAGGGCTTGACTTTAATCACAACATAAATGCTCAAATAGAACTACTCATGCGATTCTACATGCTATGAAAAACAACAAGTAATCACTTTTATTTTTCATAAAACCCTTTCAATTAATTTTCAGCGACTCTATATCATCCTTCTATGTTGTCTCACCCCTCTCAGGAGTCTACAAAGGGTAGCCGCCCTTTGCAATCCTTACCCCATAGAGATTAGGACAATCACCCAGTCCATGCCCCGATAATATCCTATGGGACTTGCACCATGGGTCTATCCCATGAGCGCAAGGAGGAGTAAATTCTTCCATATAGGGTCTATCCCAGATGCGAAGAAAACGAAACTAGAAGACGATTAAGAGGCAAAAATTAAAAGAAATTAATTTTCAACAGAAAATTCAAGGCATAAAATTTTTGAAAACAATTTTCATGACATGGGGTAGGCACATGTAGAAAAGTACACCAACGGGCCTCGTAAGATCGCTCTGATAGCACTGTGGGGAATCCCTGGACCTCATAAAAACTTTAAAACACAGCGGAAGCGGAGGTCCAAAACAGAATTCTAGAAACACCAGGATCCCTTACGAGAGAAAACCGAAGGATGTGAAGAGAAATACCTTATCGAGCAATTCCAGGAGCAGCTGATGATGAAGACGCATAGGAGTCTGTCCTCTACAATCGTGCACACACGGACTGTCTTGAGATTCCTCCTCTCCACGCACATGCTAGCTTCGGGAGAGGAGATCCATGCCTCTTGATCTTCTCAACTTGCATCAATGCCAAGGGGAAGAGGAAGCATTGGCGACAAGGAGTGGGTAGCACTACCACTTGTCCCAACCCTTGATGCAAAATCTTTTTATTGTCGTCACCTCCAAAACCCTCACGCAAAGCAGCAGAAGCGAGGCGACAATATGACACAAGAGAAGAGTCTCGTGCAAAAATCTCCCAAGTGGGCCTCTCTATTTATAATAGCAGAGCCAGACACACTTTGGAGATTTTTCCCATGTGGGATAATGCATATAGACGCCTATTCATAGTTAACAAGATCAGCGTCATGGGTTTGAATCCCCGCATATGCTATTAATTGTAAACTGCGCCCAAGCCTATTAATTAGCCAAGAGAAAAATTCTCTTGCCAATTAATTATTTTATTTTATTCTTGTGACTAATGTGCCAAGTCCAAACTTACACCAAGACCCTTGTTTGACTCATTTTGACAACACAGGTCAACAGAGGTCAAACATGGTCCACTAGAGTCAACTAGTGGTCAAACATGAACTAAAATAAAATATCATCTCCTCTATAAAAGTCTCAGTGCATCAGTACCCCAAAATGATCTGAATCACTGGATGATTCTATTAGAGGCTAAACGATCAGCACTGAATCTCTGACGTCTAGGTGTGCGACCCTGGAGGTTCTTCAAATGTTGGCAGTGATGACTAAATCATCACAAGCAATGAGTGGCACCTAGCAGTACATCATTGCTACCCACATCATCAGAATGGTGTCATCATCAACATCCCCTAAAACTGTGATAAAGTACAAGTACAGTTTTGTCCTTTTGCCAACTGATGTCCAGATTGGGCAAGTGTATCACACTTGTTAATCCCAATATTATGGCATGACTATCAGGTTCTCACCTGGGTATGGCCATTGTAACATCCCGTTATCTTAACCCCAAACAAATGGCACAATTCATGAATGATACAGGATGTTTCATATAAGATCGATTCATATGCTAGGTAAAACCGAGTTCAAGAAAACACGATCTGAAAATTTCCACAAATCCATACATAAATATCCACAAAACACAAATCTCATAAATCACATAAGGGTACCTGCCACCACGCAATCCTTGCACTAGACATATGCAAGGCAACAGTTATATCAAATCCGATGGCATAAATACAATTCGATTCGAAATTCAAAGCAAAGCCACAAAGTCGATTTTAAAAACTCATACCAAACACCGAAACCAGGCTGAAGCCCGCGGTGACACAAAAAATCAAACTCATTTAACAGCCACAATCTGGCATCATAGGTTCACATAGATTCACATAGTTCACATCATTCATATAGTTCGTATAACTCATATAGTTCGGCCACAACCGGCCTCAAAATTAAGAACAAAAGTTCTTAAACATAATCACAGCAAACTAGCATAATGTCCACGCCAATGCTAACTCAAGAAATGCGCCCCTGCTCTATGCCTGAAAATAGTGAGGGGTGAGCTACACAGCCCAGTGAGTGGATAGTCTAAATCGACCATCCATAACATACATTCAAAAATATAGGCAGATTATTTTAAAAATCTTTAACAGAACATTATGTCAATATACAACAAGATTAAATACAGAAGTCATATAAACAGCCAGATGTACACACCAACATATAACAAACTCAGGTTCTAAACAAACTCAAGTTCTAGAGTTATACTCTAAACCAACTAAACACACCAATACTTAGTTAACCTAGTTGTCCAGCATATTCAGTAGTGACCAATATGGTCTAACCCGGCTTTGGCCTAAGCACTGGGAGCTGCAAAATCTCGTGCAACACACATAAACATGGACAGTGAGTAGAATCAAGAGGTGGCCCCCGCCAGGTCACGACGTGGCACTTTGCTCTAAAACACCCCATAAACACATCGATGGCTTGTGTGTAGATTCAAGAGGTGGCCCCCGCCGGGTCACGGCGTGGCACTTTGCTCTACGACACCCCATATCACAAAAAGAGAGTGATGACATCAAGAGGTGGCCCCTGTTTGACCAAGACATGGCACTTTGCGTCAAAACCCGTTCTCCCAAAAGGTTCCTACTGGACAACAGACACATCTTATATCATATTTCATAAAGGTGGACTCCTAAGTGTCAACTAGACTCTAGGATAGTCATCACAAAAATCATATCGGGCAGGCTGAACATCAACCCCCATCACAATAATCATAATAGGCAGGCTGAACATCAACCTCCTCACATATCAAATACAGGGCTGAAATTCAAACCCTTAACATATCACATAAGGACTATCCTATGAGTACACGGTTACACTTAGCCATAGTCCTAACCAACACATAACACATAATATTCAAAATTCCCATAATCACATAATTTTCAAAAATCTCATAACCACATAATGTTCACAATTCACATAATCACATAATGTTCACAAATCACATAACAACATAATATTCCAAAAATCACATAAACACCTAATATTTAAAAATCACATAATTACATAATATTAACAATCATATAATGTAGTGTGGTCCTTAGGTTTCATGCTGATTAGTTCAGTCAAACCTTACTAGGTTATCACCCAAATTTCTCAAACAATTTCTCAACATTGCAGTTAACAAGCATCCATAAAAATTAACATAAAACTAAAACATGTAGTCATACAAACTATCCATAAAATTAACAAAAACTAAAACATGTATTCATACAAACTATTTTACAAATCTCTACATATAACCCACGGTTAACATAACATATTATCTATTAAATTTTACACCTTGAATTAACATGAATTTCATGCTCAAACCATTGGTCTAAAACTTCCGAAATTCCATAAATTAATACCTTAAATTTCATATTACCAATTTTCGGTTTTCATAAACAATCATCAAGATTATTTCGGTTTACATGGAAATTTAGGTTTTCATGGAAAAATACAATTCGGTTCTCATGAAGAACAATACCCTAAATTCGGTTTTCATACCCTAAATACACTTTGCATAATTTCGGTTTTAACATGGTAAATTTTCCAAGAACTCAAGTGTATCATTTAACACAAACACAACCAAATTGTTAAATCAATTAAGACATTCCACTCACCTTGAACCGTGAACACCAATAAGAAAAACCCTTCCAAAAATTCGTCTAAGGCTTTGAAAGACGCCACCAAACACCAAGGAATGCCGGCCAAAGGAAGAGGAAGAGGAAGAAAGGAATTTCGCCTCCAAGCCTCCAAGAATTGCCCACTTCTTCCTAGCCGTCGCCCAAGTTTTCTCCCAAGCCAAAATCGCCAATTTTCTTTCCCCAATCGTTAAACCCACTAAAAATTCGGTTTTTGAATTTTAAACCCACTAACCAATTAATTCAAATAGGGTTTAACCCCTTTAACTAATTAATTCGAATCTTCATTCTAATATCCCATAGTTAACCAATTAATTTAATTAACTTAACCATTAACCATTCACTTAAACGAAATCCATTAAGGATTTAATTAACATCCAATAAGGATTTAATTAACCAATAAAGTCTAATTAATTAACCAATAAGCTCTAATTAATTAACTTACAATTTACAACCCATAAATCCTAATTAATTTATCATGAACAACCAATGATAATTTATCATAAATTAACAGCCAATAATCAAATAAATAATCTCTAATTAATTTACAATAAATTAACAACCAAAAATCTCTAGTTAATTAACTATTAACAACCAATACATAGAAAAATATCACAGTCAATAATTTTAGAAAAAAAATCAAAATAATGCTTACCAGGACTTAAGATCCTTGGATCTTACATCCCTCCCTCCTTATAAAGCTTTAGTCCTCTAAAGCTCAAATCATATCATCAAAGAGATAAGCATAAAATTTCCTCATATCAGCTTCAGTCTCCCAAGTCGCCTCCTCAACCGACTGATTTCCCCAGATAACCTTTACCAAAGGTATAGTCTTGTTCCTCAGAACTTTATCCTTTCTATCCACAATCCGGAGAGGTCTTTCCTCAAAAGTCAAATCACTCTGAATCTGAAGAGGTTCCAACTCCAACACATGAGATGGATCAGGATGATATTTCCTCAAAGCAGAGACATGGAATACATTATGCACATGATCCAAAGCAGGAGGTAAAGCTAACCGGTAAGCCACTGGACCAATTCTCTCAATGGTGCGTGCTCGCCCAACAGTCTCCACATAGGTCTCCAAGTGCTGAGCACCAACCTGCTCTCTAATGTCCCATCTGAGACCTCTGAGAAACTTAGTAGCTCTCCTCTTTTCAGTGTTTATCAGGTGAGGAGCATACTTTCCCAATTTCGTGAACTGTAATTCATACTGGTCCACAGTCATATCACCCTGCTCCAGGTGAATAAATTCCACCTCTCGGTCCTCAACCAAGCTATCGGGGAAGTACTTCTCGTTAAATCGAGACAAGAAGTAAGGCCAATCTACAGTCTCATGTCTTTCTTCGGCAAGTCTCACCACGCCCTTCCACCACTCATCTGCGTCACCACGCATCATATAGGTGGCCAGACACAGCTTGTCTTCATCCGAGCAACGCATGACTTGGAAAATCTTGTCCAAGCATAACTGCCAGTTCTCGGCATTACATGATTCTGAGCCCCCATAAAAAGAACTAGGACCCAGTTTCTGGAATTCACTCACAAGTGAAGCATAGCGCCTATGAGCGCCCTCCTGAGAGTCATCCCCCACCGCCCGAGTAGTAGTCTGGGGTCTCTCTTGAGTCAACTGCTGCAAGAGCTGCTGTTGCGCCTCTTGATGCTGAGTCTGTTGCTGCTGCAGCATCTGAGCTTGCCTCTCTATCATGGCACCTTGTTGCTGTACCATGCCAGTCAGAGCCTCAATAGTTCTCGTGAGGTTCGAAGGCTGCTCATCCTCGCCACTAACATTTCCTCTGGTTCGCACCATCTTAAATTCCTACACACACATACCATAGTCAGGAAAACAAACATAAACCTATCAGGTGTCTAGCAATACACAAACATGTTTTCCCCCCGAACTAAGTTTTAGCTAGCCAACTGCTCTGATACCATTCTGTAACATCCCGTTATCTTAACCCCAAACAAATGGCACAATTCATGAATGATACAGGATGTTTCATATAAGATCGATTCATATGCTAGGTAAAACCGAGTTCAAGAAAACACGATCTGAAAATTTCCACAAATCCATACATAAATATCCACAAAACACAAATCTCATAAATCACATAAGGGTACCTGCCACCACGCAATCCTTGCACTAGACATATGCAAGGCAACAGTTATATCAAATCCGATGGCATAAATACAATTCGATTCAAAATTCAAAGCAAAGCCACAAAGTCGATTTTAAAAACTCATACCAAACACCGAAACCAGGCTGAAGCCCGCGGTGACACAAAAAATCAAACTCATTTAACAGCCACAATCTGGCATCATAGGTTCACATAGATTCACATAGTTCACATCATTCATATAGTTCGTATAACTCATATAGTTCGGCCACAACTGGCCTCATAATTAAGCACAAAAGTTCTTAAACATAATCACAGCAAACTAGCATAATGTCCACGCCAATGCTAACTCAAGAAATGCGCCCCTGCTCTATGCCTGAAAATAGTGAGGGGTGAGCTACACAGCCCAGTGAGTGGATAGTCTAAATCGACCATCCATAACATACATTCAAAAATATAGGCAGATTATTTTAAAAATCTTTAACAGAACATTATGTCAATATACAACAAGATTAAATACAGAAGTCATATAAACAGCCAGATGTACACACCAACATATAACAAACTCAGGTTCTAAACAAACTCAAGTTCTAGAGTTATACTCTAAACCAACTAAACACACCAATACTTAGTTAACCTAGTTGTCCAGCATATTCAGTAGTGACCAATATGGTCTAACCCGGCTTTGGCCTAAGCACTGGGAGCTGCAAAATCTCGTGCAACACACATAAACATGGACAGTGAGTAGAATCAAGAGGTGGCCCCCGCCAGGTCACGACGTGGCACTTTGCTCTAAAACACCCCATAAACACATCGATGGCTTGTGTGTAGATTCAAGAGGTGGCCCCCGCCGGGTCACGGCGTGGCACTTTGCTCTACGACACCCCATATCACAAAAAGAGAGTGATGACATCAAGAGGTGGCCCCTGTCTGACCAAGACATGGCACTTTGCGTCAAAACCCGTTCTCCCAAAAGGTTCCTACTGGACAACAGACACATCTTATATCATATTTCATAAAGGTGGACTCCTAAGTGTCAACTAGACTCTAGGATAGTCATCACAAAAATCATATCGGGCAGGCTGAACATCAACCCCCATCACAATAATCATAATAGGCAGGCTGAACATCAACCTCCTCACATATCAAATACAGGGCTGAAATTCAAACCCTTAACATATCACATAAGGACTATCCTATGAGTACACGGTTACACTTAGCCATAGTCCTAACCAACACATAACACATAATATTCAAAATTCCCATAATCACATAATTTTCAAAAATCTCATAACCACATAATGTTCACAATTCACATAATCACATAATGTTCACAAATCACATAACAACATAATATTCCAAAAATCACATAAACACCTAATATTTAAAAATCACATAATTACATAATATTAACAATCATATAATGTAGTGTGGTCCTTAGGTTTCATGCTGATTAGTTCAGTCAAACCTTACTAGGTTATCACCCAAATTTCTCAAACAATTTCTCAACATTGCAGTTAACAAGCATCCATAAAAATTAACATAAAACTAAAACATGTAGTCATACAAACTATCCATAAAATTAACAAAAACTAAAACATGTATTCATACAAACTATTTTACAAATCTCTACATATAACCCACGGTTAACATAACATATTATCTATTAAATTTTACACCTTGAATTAACATGAATTTCATGCTCAAACCATTGGTCTAAAACTTCCGAAATTCCATAAATTAATACCTTAAATTTCATATTACCAATTTTCGGTTTTCATAAACAATCATCAAGATTATTTCGGTTTACATGGAAATTTAGGTTTTCATGGAAAAATACAATTTCGGTTTTCATATTACCAATTTGGCTTGGTTCTCCCAAGCCAAAATCGCCAATTTTCTTTCCCCAATCGTTAAACCCACTAAAAATTCGGTTTTTGAATTTTAAACCCACTAACCAATTAATTCAAATAGGGTTTAACCCCTTTAACTAATTAATTCGAATCTTCATTCTAATATCCCATAGTTAACCAATTAATTTAATTAACTTAACCATTAACCATTCACTTAAACGAAATCCATTAAGGATTTAATTAACATCCAATAAGGATTTAATTAACCAATAAAGTCTAATTAATTAACCAATAAGCTCTAATTAATTAACTTACAATTTACAACCCATAAATCCTAATTAATTTATCATGAACAACCAATGATAATTTATCATAAATTAACAGCCAATAATCAAATAAATAATCTCTAATTAATTTATAATAAATTAACAACCAAAAATCTCTAGTTAATTAACTATTAACAACCAATACATAGAAAAATATCACAGTCAATAATTTTAGAAAAAAAATCAAAATAATGCTTACCAGGACTTAAGATCCTTGGATCTTACAGCCATACACTTTCAGTCATCCATATAGGGGCGCCATGGACAATCAAGCTTCCCTGCAAGGAAGGGGCAAATCCTCTATTGGCACATTGAATCCCTCATACGACTTGTGACATACCCAATGACAACCGTTATGACTCCCCTTTTACGGCGAAGCATTAGGTTGCATCAAAGTACATCAATCACTATATAGAGATACCAATGCCCTCAAGTCTAGGACAAGCGCAACTCTGTCACTGTAATATTCATCTCGTGATACCGAGATGAATCATCACCGCAGGTCAATCCAATATATCTCCGTAGATATACCCATATGCCTGCGTTAGCAAGTCATGCTCAACCAGCGCATATACCAGTCTCAAGTGAATCATAGCTGTCCCATATCCACTATGATTCTCGACTAGGGATAAACATAGAGACTAGATAAAATCTATCTCTTAGGGACATTGTATATGCAAATGTACATATGCACATATGTACAAACTTGCATAACAACAACAATGCCAGGATAACTCATCTATCAACTATATGTGATACACATATCCCAATGGACCATCCTGAGGTCCTAGGGCATAAACACAAACACCCCTCCCAAGCAAAAGTCTTTCCTCAATCCATTTACATTGTCTTCTTTAAGCTGCATTAGTCTTAGATCCTGAAGCTGTCCTTCTCTAATTTGTTGAAAAAGGTCATATTCAATCCTAAAAGAAGCAAGTAATACCTTTGGCTCATGTTTGATCACTTTAAGACTCAAGGCAGTGAATTATTCAAGTAATTGCCATTATTTCACCATTAATGATGCTATTATGGTTGAAGACTTCCTACTAAGTGCATCTGCTACCACATTAGCTTTACCTGACTGATAATGAATGGTGCAATCATAGTCTTTCAATAGCTCTATCCATCTCCTCTGCCTCATGTTCAACTCTTTTTTAGTGAAGATATACTTTAAGCTCTTGTGATCAGTGTAGATATCAAATGTTTGCCCATACAAATAGTGTCTCCAAATTTTCAATACAAATATGATAGTAGCTAACTCTAAATCATGTGTTGGGTAATTCTGCACATAATCCTTTAATTGCCTTGAAGCATAAGCAACCACTTTACCTACTTGCATCAACACGCAACCAAGGCCCTTGCCTGAAGCATCAGTGTAAACCAAAAATTTATCATCTACATTAGGAATAGTAAGGATTGGAGCACTTGTCAATCTTCTCTTTAGCTCTTGAAAACTTTGCTCACATGCATCGTTCCAATTATAATTCACACTCTTCCTTATTAACTTGGTGAGAGAGCTTGCAACCTTAGAGAATCCTTCAACAAACCTTCTATAGTAACTGGCCATGCCCAAGAAACTTCTAATATCTGCCACATTGCTTGGTCTATCCCAATGCATAATAGCTTCCAAAATCTTTGGATCCATATGAAAGTCCCTAATAGGGGGGGGGGGGGCGAAACTCTAAATAGGCGCATATATATATAATTTTGCAGCGGAAGCTAGGGCTTCTAGATCGATAGCATGTATGTCATATGATCAACTAAAACATGTATATATCGAAAAGGAGTCATACCATCGCCATTGCTTTGGATGGCGCCTTGGAAGCAGAGATCGAAAGGGATCTCCTCCAAAAGATGCGCACACAAGATGTGATCGCCTACTCCTTGTTGATCTTTGTGCTAGCAAAGTTCTCCAAGAATCCTTGTCGAATGGAAGGGATGAGATGACTTGATTGCTTGGCCGAGACCTCTCCTTGTCGTCAACCCTCTTCACCACACGAGAGTGTCGAGAGCCAGAGGCAAGAGTGTAAGATCCAGAAATTTATTAGCAGGTAAGAAAATGAAAGTTTATTTATCTAGCAGTTTTGTGGAAGTTGATAATGTATCGATTTATGTATTTTTCCTGCAATGTAAAAATATGGGTCGCGGAGAGGATTCGAACGTGCGACTTAAGGCGTAGAATGTGTGCTGTGTACCACTAGGTTAGTGGTGTCTTTCGATTAGAAAAGGGTAAGAGCCCTTGATAAGGGTGAAGTGGAAAATATAACTTATACTAAAGGGTTATTGGATCTTCCACTTATGTTTGATATTGGGTTTGGATCCTTTGGAGGTAGAAAAAACGAAAATTAAGAGGGTTCACTCACGTTTTTCCCTCTTTGCTTTCGTTCACGATTTCTTCCTAGAGTGAGGGTGGCAGCTTATCTCTTCTCCCTTCTCCTCTTCTTGTGGCCGGCGGTGATTGGTGGTGGAGGCGACTTCCGGTGGTCCTTGGGTGTTTTCCGGCGACGTGAGTAGTGTGAGGGGAGGCGTGAGGGGGTTTGTGACTTGGAAGAAACCGAAATCAAGGTGAGTGGATTTTCTCTTCACCTAGTTCACGCATATTAGTAGTATTGCTTGTTTTAGAGAAAATTAAGGGTTAGAAATATAACATGAACTCTTGCTTTCACATGTGTACACGTTTTCTTTGTTTTTCCTAAAATTTCGAAACCCTAGCTTGCATGACAATTAGGGCTTTTCGTTTTTAAGACTCCTAATCATCAATTAAACCTTGAATAAACATGTATGTAACTTTAGATGTTCAATTGCATGAAGATTAGGGCCTGAATGAGAATTTCGCCCCTTCTTCATGAAATTACGCCCAAATGTATGGGTAAAAATTGGGGAAAAACTGATATTCATGAAATTAGGTATATAAGGACTCTACCATATTTTTTTGGGAATTTTTGGAAATAAAAGTTTCTGTTGACTGAGATTGACCTAGGGGTAATTGGGTAAATTTTCTAGTTAAAATTGGGGAAAACTTGAAATTACGAATCTAGGGATCATGAGGGATGTAATGACTATTTTTACGAAATTTTTGGATAAGTTTTCCTGCATGACTTAAACTTTGAACTAGGGGTATTTCTGTCTTTTGTTATAAGAACTAGGAGAAAACTATGAATCTGTGATATTCAGTATTTATGTTATTTGTGGATGAAATTGGTAAATTTTCTGTATTAGTATGTATTTTTAATTATTGATTGATAACCTTGAATGATAACCTAGAAAAGGTTAAACCATGCTTGCATGAAATCTAAGGACCTTTCTGAACCTGATTGATGTGATGTTCGAAATAATGTCTGTGTTAAATGCATTCGATAAGGGTCCTAGACTTGAGTGGACTGAACCTAAGGGTCAACTAGAGCACTCAGTGAACAGTCATTCTGACTTGGGGTTGGAGAATCCACCCAACCTATTCTGATTTGTTTCCGGTAATGGAGGGACTGTTCTAGAGTCTAGTGACCAGGTTAGAGGTTCAGGTTTCCAGTTTGTGTTGAGGGTATTTTTGTCCAAGTGGTAAACCTTTTGAGAGTTGGGTGTTTGAAACAAAGTGCCACGTCTTGGTCAGACGGGGGCCACCTCTTGAATTCATTCACCTTCCGTTCTGTTCTGTTTGTGTTCCCGGTAAGGGGGTGTGGTTGAGTGTCGTAGAGCAAAATGCCACGTCGTGACCTGGCGGGGGCCACCTCTTGAATCTATGCCTCACCATTGTTCGTGCATGTTACTCTCAGTGCCTTGACGAAGGCCGGGTTGGACCCTCGGGGTCAATTCTGAAATCACTGGACAATAGTTGCGTGAATCTGAGTCTGTTAGCCGGTTAGGCTGTTTTGTGATCTTGTTGCCCGGGATGGTGGGTGTATTGTTGTATGATCATAATTGTGATTTATGGTTATCAGTTTTATTATGTATCATGCTTTGTCATCTTCCGTTAAAAGTTTTGAAAAGATATCTGCATCTATTTTTGATTGTATATTAGTGGATGGTCGAACGAGACTATCTACTCACTGAGCTGTGTAGCTCATTCCACTATATTTCCAGATGCAGGGCAGGAGCCTACAGCCTAGCGGATGTATTATTTTCTGACTTGATATTTTGGGGCCTGCGAGCCTGTGCTATTTTGAGGGCCGGATGTGGCCGAGGTTTTTATGATTTTATTCATTGACATGTTAGCCGGATGTGGCTACTAGTTTTCGACTACTGTGATATTGTTGCCGGGTTGGCATTTGGTTTTGATACGAGTGTTAAACCGAGGGCTTAAGCCTGTTTTCGGTGAATTCTGTTTTGTTCAGTGTTATTTAATTAATGTGATTTATTAGTTGGATGTTGTGATAAGGATTGTGAATCTTGTTTTCGAAATGGTATGTTCAATTTGTGTTTTTGGAGCATGTACAGGAATTCCCTTAGTAATTCTGGGGACATGCTGCCGAAATTTTCCGAATCGTTTTATGTAAGCTATTATTCCCTAGCATTTGTCTTGTTGTTTTGTGTGTGACATTCCCTATCTTCCGCGGTTTCTGGATGTGTTTGGGGTTTATTCTGAGGGGGCGTTACAGAGTGGTATCAGAGGGATGAGCTAGCTAATAATAGCTGTTTCGGGGGTGGAAAACCTTGCTTGTGTATTGCTAGACAGCTAGGAAACTTATTTGAGAACTGACTTTGAGAACTGACCTGATTGTAAATTTGATTTGTGTGTATTTGTTTGTGTGTGTTTAAGGAGCCAGTATGGTGCACCCAAGGTCGAGTGCTAGTGCTGGCAGCAGTGAGCAGACTGCTGAATTCCTGCGGGCTATGGAGTCTTTGACTGGTATGGTGCAGCAGCAGAACGCACTAATCCAGCAACAGGCTCAGATGCTGCAACAGCAGCAGACCCAGCACTAGGAGGTGCAGCAGCAACTGTTACAGCAGAATCGCGAACAGCAACGCGAGTTCAGAGAGCAGTTGCAGCTTCTGTCTCAGACACAGATACCGACGCAGGGGCGGGGGTCTGAGTCTGACTCGGGCCCGGGGTCTAGCTTGCCGGAGGACACCCATAGGCGCTATGCCTTGCTTGTGGGTGAATTCCAGCGGTTGGGCCCTAGCTCTTTTTATGGGAGTCCAGACTACAGGACGGCAGAGGACTGGCTTTCCGGCTTGGAGAAGATCTTCCAAGTGATGCGATGTTCAGATGAGGACAGACTATGTTTGGCTGCTTATATGATGCGTGGTGACGCGGATGTGTGGTGGAAGAGTGAGCTGAGACTCGCGGTGGACAGATTTGAACCGGTGATGTGGCAATACTTCTTGTCCCGGTTCAATGAGAAATTCTTTCCCACTAGCATGGTTGAGGATAGGGAGGTGGAGTTTATCCACTTGGAACAAGGAGACATGACAGTGGATCAATATGACCTGATGTTCTCAAAGCTTGGGAAGTATGCTCCACATTTGATAAATACTGAGGATAAGCGAGCTAAGAAATTTCTCAGGGGTCTCAGAAGGGATATCAGACAGAAAGTAGGACTGCAACACTTGGAGACTTATGCTGAGATGCTGGTGTTGGGGGGTCCCCTTCAAGGGGGAGCGCAAGGGGGTGAAACCCTAAAGGGGCGCATATCAAGACTTTCATAGCGGAAGCTAGGGTTTCCAAAGGATCATTTGAAGAATCATATGATCAACTTGTCGAAAACTTGCAAGTATGAATGAAAAATCATACCATAGCCATTGTGTGAGTGGTGTCTTGGAATCAAGAGAACAAAAGAGGTCTTCTCCTTGTCATCACACACAAGATGATCAACGGCTACTCTTTGAGATCCTTGTGCTAGCAAGTTTCTTCAAAGGTTGTCGTATGCAAGGGATGAGATGATTCTCTTTTTGGCCGAGAGCTCCTTGTCCGAAACCTCTCCTTCTCGTCAATCACCTCCAAGCGAAAATGCAAGGCGTTGAAGTGAAGTGAGCAACGTTACCACATGGAAGCGTTTTGTTTTCAACATTGAAAACCGCCTTCCAAAATAGGTAAGTCTCAATGGCTCATGCGTTCACATAGTGAACGTTCGAAACTTCCTTTCATTGAACCTCTCATTGAACCAAGCGTTCACATAGTGAACCGGTTCAATTAGATTTCGTTCAAAACCCAAATTGAGCCAAGCCACTTGGTCTAGACCATATCAAACCCTAAGGTTCCAGATCTAACCGTTCATCTCCTGATGGTCTTGATCTCACCGATCTAGCATCCACTCTCTCGATCGAAGCTTACCGATCTCAAGCCCAAATCAATCAAACATGATCAGACCAGATCTCACTCACAATCAGAGATTAAATCCCTTTAAACTGAACCCAAAGAATTCAGTCCACACGATCTGACTTAAGTAAGCCATATCATCAAATTGTGCGACCCTAAGGGTTTCCTTTAAATGTCGGTAACGATAACTTTCATTATCACGATCAGTGAGGGGTATCTAGCAACACATCACTGTCTCCCGATATAAAGGAAAGAGTCTTCCAAGACTACACCCAAACCACAGCACAAGTGTGAATCCATTCACAAGGCATACATATTTCCTTTGCCACTGGATGTTCTTATTGGACAAGCGTGTCAAGCCTGTAACTCCAATATGATGAGCATGATTAGATCAGATGATCATAGTCACCTGGGTATGGCCATACACTTTCTCAATCATCTCATTTAGGGGGGGGCCCCTTTCGAACATCTCACTCCTTAAACAAGGAGACGGCAATCCTATATCTATCACTAGTGTCCTAACCTGACTCATGATCATTATCCAAGATAGTCTATAACCATTATGTTTCAAATGATATTGAACCACCTCAAAACAATGACAATCATCATTTAGAAACACAAGTGATCTCAAGTCAGAGGACATGTGCCACTTGTTGCAAATAAGGATTATTCACATTGTGACAAGCAATTGAATATCCTAGTAGGGTCTGTCCAGTACATCCAATGTACCCATGTGTCTACATCTTATTCCATGCTCAAAGCATCCTATAAGATTAGAACACATATTAGTCTCAATCATATCAAGGCTGTCTCGTGTTCACCAAGATATCTCGACTAAGGACATTAGCATGTCAGCCTAGCTGAACAGCTTTGAGACATTATTCAGAAGTACATTTATTGCTGCAGACAATGTAACAAACTGAATAACAACCGTTGCCTTTATAAACATAAGAGTTTATATACATGATACTCATAGAATCCCTAGGCCTCAAACATTAGCCTTAAGGGCATACCCCAACAGCTGGATCGTGCCCGCACCGCAGAGAAGTACATCCTGGAGGAGCAGGCCGAGACGGCCCTAGTTGTAGCCCCTATAGCTGTGGCATCGGTTCCCCAGCAGACTGGTGGAGGCAGTAGGAAATACCATAAGGGGAAGGACCAGAAGAGAGATCGATACAGACCGTACCAGGGGAAGGGAACTCAGAGACCGCAGCAGACATCTCAGTCACAGCAGTAGAGTACTGATGGCCAGGTAGAGGACAGAGTCTGCTACCATTGTGGGGCCAAGGGTCACCTGAGGGCGGACTGCCACAAGAAGTCCGGGGCGTGCTTCAAGTGCGGAAAAGTGGGGCACAGGATCAAAGATTGCAAGGCGCCTGGGCCATAGATCCGGGGTACCGATAGACCAGCTGTCCAGGCCAGAGTCTACGCTATAGCAGAGAAGGACACTCGAGCTTCCCGATCCGTCGTGGAAGGTACTTTACATGTTTTCGATCAGTTAGCTCGTATTTTATTTGATCCGGGGTGCAATTTGTCCTTTGTGTCTGCTAATTTTGCTTCTAGACTACCTGTCTCACCTAGAGTACTAGATTACACAGTTTCAGTATGTACACCCTTGGGGGATAGTTTATCCACTGACATAGTCTACCCTGACTGTGTTATTCACATAGAGCAGTACCAGTTTTTAGTTGATTTGATACTGCTAGGCATGCAGGATTATGATTTGATCCTAGGCATGGATTGGCTATCTTCTCACCCCGCTACAGTGGATTGCTTTGAGAAGATTGTTACTCTGCATCTGCTTGATGGGAGTCATCTGCTAGTAAGGGGCCTGGTGTCTGATCAAGGGCCACATATGATATCATTTGTGCATGCCAGCAAGTTGCTAGCCAGTGGGTGCAAAGGATACCTTGCACATGTTAAGGTGCAAGAAGACTCAGATCCAGACTTAACTCAGATAGAGGTAGTCTGTGAGTTTCCTGATGTATTCTCAGATGAGTTTTCAGGTTTGCCTCCCCACAGGGATGTGGAGTTTGGTATTGAGCTGATGCCTGGTACAGCTCCAATATCAAAGGCTCTTTATCGTATGGCCACCTCAGAGTTAGCTGAGTTGAAGAAGCAGTTAGAGGAACTGCTTGAAAAGGGCTATATCAGACCGAGTGCTTCACCCTGGGAGCGCCAGTCTTGTTTGTAAAGAAGAAGGACGGAACACTGAGAATGTGCATAGATTACCGCCAGTTGAATCAGGTGACGGTAAAGAATAAGTATCCTCTTCCGAGGATAGATGACCTGTTCGATCAGTTGCAGGGTGCCACTGTGTTCTCCAAGATCGATCTGAGGTCAGGATACCATCAGCTCAGGGTCAAGGATGAGGATATCCTGAAGACTGCTTTCAGGACCAGGTATGGGCATTACGAGTTTGTAGTTATGCCTTTTGGACTGACCAATGCACCTACTGTTTTTATGGATCTGATGAATAGGGTGTTTCATGAGCTGTTAGACACTTGTGTGGTGGTGTTCATAGATGATATACTGGTATACTCCCGTACTTCTCAGGATCATGCTAGGGACTTGCGCAGGGTACTAGCAATTCTGAGGAAACACCAGTTGTATGCTAAGGCCAGCAAGTGCGAGTTTTGGTTGGATCAGATCAGCTTTTTGGGGCATGTGATATCTGGTAAGGGCGTGTCCGTGGATCCAGTGAAGGTATAGGCTATCCTGAACTGGGGAAGACCAACTAGTGCCACAGAGATCCGGAGCTTTCTGGGATTAGCAGGATATTACAGGAGGTTTGTGGAGGGGTTCTCCAAGCTGGCGGGTCCCTTAACCAAGCTGACCAGGAAAGAGGCTAAGTTTGTTTGGAACGAGAAGTGTGAGGAAAGCTTCCAGGAGTTAAAGAGGAGATTGACCAGTACGCCATCCTTATCATTCCTACTGATGGGGAGAGGTTTACTGTTTATACTGATGCCTCAGGCAAAGGACTGGGCTGTGTCCTGATGCAAAAAGGGGCCGTAGTAGCTTATGCTTCGCGGCAATTGAAGGAGTATGAGTTAAACTACCCCACCCATGATTTGGAGTTGGCGGCAGTGGTTTTTGCACTGAAAATATGGCGCCACTATCTATTGGGACAGGAGTTTGACTTGTTTACTGATCATCAGAGTCTCAAGTACATTTTCACTCAGAAGGATTTGAATATGAGGCAGAGAAGGTGGATGGAGCTAATAAAGGATTATGATTTCTCTATTCAGTATCAGGCCGGGAAAGCCAATGTGGTAGCTGATGCATTGAGCAGACACCCAGTTACTTCGGTAGCTGCACTGAGGGTCAGTGAGTGGCAGTTACTGCAGGAGTTCCGAGAGCTCAGGGTTGAGGTGTCTCCCAGAGTTCAGTCTGGATATGTGGCTTTTCTCCGGGTTCAGTCTGCTTTATTACAGAGAATCAGGGATCAGCAGCTGGTAGATCCGAATCTAGTTCAGATCAGAGAGAGGTTGGCTGCCGGGCCAGTGGAGGATTTCACCTTATCTGGTGATGGTATTCTGCGGTTCCGTGGACGGGCGTGTGTCCCTGAGGAACCTAGTCTAAGGAGAGAGATCTTGGAGGAGGGTCATAACTCCAAGTATTCCTTGCATCCCGGAGTCACAAAAATGTATCAGGATTTGAAGAAAGATTTCTGGTGGCCGGGCATGAAGAAGGAGGTCGCGGTGTTCGTATCTCGGTGTTTGACCTGTCAGACTGTGAAGGCCGAACACCAAAGACCTGGGGGATTATTGCAGCAGCTCCCTATTCCGCAGTGGAAGTGGGAGTGCATTAGTATGGATTTTGTTTGTGAGTTGCCTCGGACCAGGAGAGGGCATGATGCGGTTTGGGTCATCGTTGACAAGCTCACGAAGGCTGCACACTTTTTACCTATTCAGATGACTTACCCACTCGATCGGCTGGCTAAGCTGTACATCGATGAAATAGTCAGATTACACGGAGTGCCTGTGGATATTGTATCAGACCGCGATTCCAGATTCCTTTCCAGATTCTGGAAGAGCTTGCATGAGGGTCTTGGCACTAAGTTGAGTTTTAGTACCGCCTACCATCCGCAGTCAGATGGTCAGTCAGAGCGTACTATACAGACTTTGGAGGATTTGCTAAGGGCTTATGTGGTAGATTGGAGCTCTGAGTGGGACAGTGATTTATCCCTGATAGAGTTCACCTACAATAACAGCTTTCACTCCAGCATTCAGATGGCTCCGTACGAGGCTCTGTATGGCAGGAAGTGCAGGTCACCTCTGAGTTGGGAGGAATCAGGGGACCGGATGATTCTGAGATCAGAGGCTGTATAGGAGGCTACAGATAGAGTCAGAATTATTCAGGAAAAATTGAAGGTTGCTCGGGACAGGCAGAAGAGTTATGCAGATGATCATCGTCGTCCCTTAGAGTTTATGGTGGGGGATCATGTGTTTCTGAAGGTTTCACCAACCAAGGGTGTCATGCGGTTTGGCAAGAAGGGAAAGCTGAGCCCGAGGTTTGTTGGACCTTACGATATTGTAGAGAGGGTTGGTCCTGTAGCTTACAGACTAGCTCTGCCACCATCTCTGGAGCATCTTCATAATGTATTTCATGTGTCAGTTCTGAGGAAATACTGTGCAGATCCATCACATGTGCTTGATTCTGCTCCCCTGCAGATCCAGAGTGATCTGACTTTTGTAGAGAGACCACTGAGGATTGTGGATAGGAAAGACAAAGTCTTAAGGAACAAGACAATACCGCTTGTAAAAGTTATTTGGGGAAACCAGTCAGTCGAAGAAGCTACTTGGGAGACAGAGTCAGATATGAGAAGAGAGTTCCCTCAGCTGTTCGATGATTTGGATGGTGAGCTTTAGAGGACTAAAGCTTTTTAAGGGGGGAGGAATGTAAGATCCAGAAATTTATTAGCAGGTAAGAAAATGAAAGTTTATTTATCTAGCAGTTTTGTGGAAGTTGATAATGTATCGATTTATGTATTTTTCCTGCAATGTAAAAATATGGGTCGCGGAGAGGATTCGAACCTGCGACTTAAGGCGTAGAATGTGTGCTGTGTACCACTAGGTTAGTGGTGTCTTTCGATTAGAAAAGGGTAAGAGCCCTTGATAAGGGTGAAGTGGAAAATATAACTTATACTAAAGGGTTATTGGATCTTCCACTTATGTTTGATATTGGGTTTGGATCCTTTGGAGGTAGAAAAAACGAAAATTAAGAGGGTTCACTCACGTTTTTCCCTCTTTGCTTTCGTTCACGATTTCTTCCGAGAGTGAGGGTGGCGGCTTATCTGTTCTCCCTTCTCCTCTTCTTGTGGCCGGCGGTGATTGGTGGTGGAGGCGACTTCCGGTGGTCCTTGGGTGTTTTCCGGCGACGTGAGTAGTGTGAGGGGAGGCTTGAGGGGGTTTGTGACTTGGAAGAAACCGAAATCAAGGTGAGTGGATTTTCTCTTCACCTAGTTCACGCATATTAGTAGTATTGCTTGTTTTAGAGAAAATTAAGGGTTAGAAATATAACATGAACTCTTGCTTTCACATGTGTACACGTTTTCTTTGTTTTTCCTAAAATTTTGAAACCCTAGCTTGCATGACAATTAGGGCTTTTCGTTTTTAAGACTCCTAATCATCAATTAAACCTTGAATAAACATGTATGTAACTTTAGATTTTCAATTGCATGAAGATTAGGGCTTGAATGAGAATTTCGCCCCTTCTTCATGAAATTATGCCCAAATGTATGGGTAAAAATTGGGGAAAAACTGATATTCATGAAATTAAGTATATAAGGACTCTACCGTATTTTTTTGGGAATTTTTGGAAATAAAAGTTTCTGTTGACTGAGATTGACCTAGGGGTAATTGGGTAAATTTTCTAGTTAAAATTGGGGAAAACTTGAAATTACGAATCTAGGGATCATGAGGGATGTAATGACTATTTTTACGAAATTTTTGGATAAGTTTTCCTGCATGACTTAAACTTTGAACTAGGGGTATTTCTGTCTTTTGTTATAAGAACTAGGAGAAAACTATGAATCTGTGATATTCAGTATTTATGTTATTTGTGGATGAAATTGGTAAATTTTCTGTATTAGTATGTATTTTTAATTATTGATTGATAACCTTGAATGATAACCTAGAAAAGGTTAAACCATGCTTGCATGAAATCTAAGGACCTTTCTGAACCTGATTGATGTGATGTTCGAAATAATGTCTGTGTTAAATGCATTCGATAAGGGTCCTAGACTTGAGTGGACTGAACCTAAGGGTCAACTAGAGCACTCAGTGAACAGTCATTCTGACTTGGGGTTGGAGAATCCACCCAACCTATTCTGATTTGTTTCCGGTAATGGAGGGACTGTTCTAGAGTCTAGTGACCAGGTTAGAGGTTCAGGTTTCCAGTTTGTGTTGAGGGTATTTTTGTCCAAGTGGTAAACCTTTTGAGAGTTGGGTGTTTGAAACAAAGTGCCACGTCTTGGTCAGACGGGGGCCACCTCTTGAATTCATTCACCTTCCGTTCTGTTCTGTTTGTGTTCCCGGTAAGGGGGTGTGGTTGAGTGTCGTAGAGCAAAGTGCCACGTCGTGACCTGGCGGGGGCCACCTCTTGAATCTATGCCTCACCATTGTTCGTGCATGTTACTCTCAGTGCCTTGACGAAGGCCGGGTTGGACCCTCGGGGTCAATTCTGAAATCACTGGACAATAGTTGCGTGAGTCTGAGTCTGTTAGCCGGTTAGGCTGTTTTGTGATCTTGTTGCCCGGGATGGTGGGTGTATTGTTGTATGATCATAATTGTGATTTATGGTTATCAGTTTTATTATGTATCATGCTTTGTCATCTTCCGTTAAAAGTTTTGAAAAGATATCTGCATCTATTTTTGATTGTATATTAGTGGATGGTCGAACGAGACTATCTACTCACTGAGCTGTGTAGCTCATTCCACTATATTTCCAGATGCAGGGCAGGAGCCTACAGCCTAGCGGATGTATTATTTTCTGACTTGATATTTTGGGGCCTGCGAGCCTGTGCTATTTTGAGGGCCGGATGTGGCCGAGGTTTTTATGATTTTATTCATTGACATGTTAGCCGGATGTGGCTACTAGTTTTCGACTACTGTGATATTGTTGCCGGGTTGGCATTTGGTTTTGATACGAGTGTTAAACCGAGGGCTTAAGCCTGTTTTCAGTGAATTCTGTTCTGTTCAGTGTTATTTAATTAATGTGATTTATTAGTTGGATGTTGTGATAAGGATTGTGAATCTTGTTTTCGAAATGGTATGTTCAATTTGTGTTTTTGGAGCATGTACAGGAATTCCCTTAGTAATTCTGGGGACATGCTGCCGAAATTTTCCGAATCGTTTTATGTAAGCTATTATTCCCTAGCATTTGTCTTGTTGTTTTGTGTGTGACGTTCCCTATCTTCCGCGGTTTCTGCATGTGTTTGGGGTTTATTATGAGGGGGCGTTACAAAGAGGCGACAATAGGGCATGAAGAGAAGCGACGTGAGGCGTGGTCACGTTTAGCAACATGCTATCTAAAATTAGCAAAGCCTTAACGTGTGATGCGTTCACTCCAAGTAAACCATCACTTTTTCCTCTCCCCTTGAACCATGCGCTCACTTGATGAGCCGGTTCAATTTGGTTTGGTTCAAAGACCAATTAACCCAAGCCATTGGTCTAGATCACAATAAACCCTAAAGGTTCAAGATCTAACCGTTCATCTCTTGATGCTCCTGATCTCACCGATCTAGCATCAATTCTTTTGATCGAAGCTTACCGATCTCAAGCCCTAATCAATCAAACATGATCAGACCATATCTCACTTACAATCACAGTTTAAATCCCTTTAAACTGAACCCAAACAATTCAGTCCACATGATCTGACTTAAGTAAGCCATATCATCAAATTGTGCGACCCTAAGGGTTTCCTTTAAATGTCGGTAACGATAACTCACGTTATCACGATCAGTGAGGGGTATCTAGCAACACATCACTGTCTCCCGATATAAAGGAAAGAGTCTTCCAAGACTACACCCAAACCACAGCACAAGTGTGAATCCACTTCACTAGGCATACATGTTTCCTTTGCCACTGGATGTTCTTATTGGACAAGCGTGTCAAGCCTGTAATTCCAATATGATGAGAATGATTAGATCAGATTAAACATAGTCATCTGGGTATGGCCATACACTTTCTCAATCATCTCATCAAGGGGGTCCCTATAGAACATCACACTCCTTCCAAGGAGACGGCAATCCTATATCTATCACTAGTGCCCTAACATGACTCATGTTCATTATCCAAGATAGTCTATAACCATTATGTTTCAAATGATATTGAACTACCTCAAAACAATGCCAATCATCATTTAGAAACACAAGTGATCTCAAGTCAGAGGAAATATGCCACTTGTTTGCATACAAGGATTATTCACATTGTGACAAGCAATTGAATATCCTAAGTAGGGTCTGTCCAGTACATCCAATGTACCCATGAGTCTACATCTTATTCCATGCTCGAAGCATCCTATAAGATTAGAACACATATTAGTCTCAATCATATCAAGGCTGTCTCATGTTCACCAAGATATCTCGACTAAGGACTTTACTGCATGTCAGCCAAGCTGAACAGCATTGAGACATTATTCAGAAGTATACATATTGCAGCAGATACTGTAACAACCTGAATAACAACCATTGCCTTTATAAACATAAAGTTTATACATGATACTGAAATAATCCCAAGGCCTCAAACATTAGCCTTAAGGGCATACCCTAACAATCTCCCACTTGCACTTAATCTAATGGTTGACAAATCTCAAACCCATATTATTACAGTGCTTCTCATGTTTCTGCTGCGCCAGAGGCTTTGTAAGCGGGTCAGCCAGATTATCATCTGTATGAACCTTGCAGACTTTGATCTCGCCACGATCAATGATCTCCCGGATCAAGTGAAACCTTCTCTGTATGTGCTTGGACTTCTGGTGCGACCGTGGTTCCTTTGCTTGTGCTATTGCTCCAGTGTTAACACAGAAGATAACCAAAGGATCTGCACTTGAAGGAACAACACCAAGTTCCTGAACGAACTTACGAATCCACACTGCCTCCTTAGATGCTTCTGAGGCTGCAACATACTCGGCTTCTGTTGTGGAATCAGCAACAATTGACTGTTTGAAACTTTTCCACACCACTGCTCCTCCATTCAAGCTAAAAACATAGCCTGATTGCGATCGGAAATCATCCTGGTCAGACTGGAACGAAGCGTCAGTATATCCTTCAATACTGAGTTCTTCCTGACCTGCATATATCAAGAACATATCTTTGGTCCTCCGAAGATATTTCAAAATGTTCTTGACCGCAATCCAGTGTGCCTTCCCTGGATTACTTTGGAATCGACTGGTCACGCTTAACCCATAAGCGACGTCTGGGCGAGTACACAACATCGCATACATAATGGACCCAATAGCCGAAGCATAAGGCGTATTGTCCATTTCATCTTTCTCAGTCTGTGTTTGTGGACACTGACTCTTTGAAAGACTCAGACCATGTCTGACTGGAAGATATCCTCTTTTAGAATTCTCTAAATGGAATCTCTCCAGGACTTTATCGATGTAAGTACTCTGGCACAGCCCGAGATGCCTCTTAGATCTATCTCTGTAGATCTTCACACCTAATACATAGGCTGCTTCTCCTAAATCTTTCATCTGGAAACATTTTCTTAACCATGCTTTGACCGCATGTAGTTCAGGAATATCGTTTCCAATGATTAAGATATCATCGACGTAGAGGACTAGGAAAGTAATCACGCTCCCACTAAACCTCTTATATACACACGGGTCATCTTCATTCTTGATGAAACCAAATTCACAGATTGATTCATCAAAACGAATATTCCAGCTTCTTGATGCTTGTTTAAGTCCATAAATGGACTTCTTTAATTTGCATATTTTTTGACGATCCGATGGATTAGTGAAACCTTCAGGTTGTGTCATATACACATCCTCTTCTAATTTTCCATTAAGGAAAGCGGTCTTCACATCCATCTGCCAGATATCATAATCATAATATGCCGCTATCGCGAGAATAATCCGAATAGACTTGAACATAGCTACAGGAGAGAAAGTTTCATCATAATCTATCCCGTAGATTTGTTTGAAACCTTTCGCAACTAGCCTGCCTTTATAGGTAACCACGTTACCATCCATGTCAATCTTCTTCTTGAAGATCCATTTACAGCCTATAGGGATTACTCCCGGAGGCGGATCAACCAAATCCCAAACTTGGTTATCTGACATGGAGTCCATCTCAGCACGCATAGCTTCAAGCCATCTCGCTGAGTCCGGTCCACTGACTGCATCCGCATAAGTGAGGGGTTCATCATCAATGATGTAGACTCCGTCGACGGATCCTTCCCGATCTTCGCGGTTCCCGTGATATCTGAGCCTCAGGTTGTTCAATAACCTGATCTACTGGCTTAGGCTCATCCAACTGTGCTTGACTACTTTGTCCTTCTTCTGGATTCTCATCCAGCTTTATTTCTCTCCCACTGGCTTCTTGCAGAAGAAATTCTTTCTCAAGAAAAATAGCCGTCCGAGCAACAAATACTTTGTTCTCTTTGGGATCGTAGAAATAATAACCCTTAGTTTCCTTAGGGTAACCGACAAAGATACATTTCTCAGATCTGCTCTCTAGTTTCCCAGAGGCGAGCATTTTAACATAAGCCTCGCAACCCCAGATCTTAATAAATGTCAAGCTCGGCTGTTTCCCATACCATAACTCATATGGAGTCTTTGAAACTGCCTTGGATGGCACTCGGTTTAGTACCTTTGCAGCTGTTTCCAGTGCAAATCCCCAAAAGGAGTAAGGTAGAGTAGCCTGACTCATCATAGAACGAACCATATCCAGTAATGTTCTATTTCTCCTCTCGGACACACCATTCCATTGCGGTGTTCCTGGCGGAGTGAGCTGTGAGATAATCCCACACTCCTTAAGATAGTCAGTAAACTCATGACTCAAGTATTCTCCACCTCGATCTGAGCGAAGTGCCTTGATATTTCGGCCTAGCTGATTTTGTACTTCATTTTTGAACTCTTTGAACTTGTCAAAAGATTCACTCTTATGTCTCATAAGATAGACATAACCATACCTACTGAAATCATCAGTAAAGGTAATGAAGTATGAATAGCCACCTCTGGCATGTTTACTAAATGGCCCACACACATCACTGTGAATGAGGTCAAGTAAACCTGAAGCCCTTTGACCTTTGTTAGAAAAAGGGGCCTTCATCATTTTACCCATTAAACAAGCTTTGCATGTATCAAGCTCCTCACAGGAGAATGATCCCAGCAGTCCATGATCATGCAACCGCTTAATGCGTTTCTTGTTAATATGGCCTAAACGACTATGCCATAGCAAGGTGCTGTCATTAGCATACTTGGCTTTCTTAATATCAATCTGTTGTATTGAACATTCCATGTCCAACATGAATAACCCATTGTTAATTGACCCAGTAGCATAAACAATATTATCAAAGGAAATATAACACTTTGAAATCTTGGATTCAAAGGAAAACCCTTTCCTGACAAGAGCAGGAATAGAGATAATATTCTTAGTTATGCTCGGTACAAAATAACAATTGTCCAGTTCAAATACAAGACCAGATGGTAAAGAGATGTGATAAACTCCTACAGCAACAGCAGCAACCCGTGCCCCGTTTCCTACTCGTAGGTCCACCTCATGCTGTCCCACCTGTCTTCTTCTCTTGAGTTCCTGTACATTTGAACAAATGTGAACTCCACATGCAGTGTCCAACACCCATGATATAGAAGAAGAAACCATGACTTCAGTCACGAAAATACCTGAGCCAGAAGCGAAAGGCTTACTTCCCTTCTTGTCTCCTTGGAGCGCTTTACAGTCCCTTTTCCAGTGACCTAACTGGCCACAATGGAAACATCTGTATTCCTTTGACCGCTTTATCTTTTGCTTTAGAGCCTTGTTGTAGCTCTTGATGGGGGCTTTGCCCTTCTTCTCCTTCTTCTTGTTCCTTGAAGGAACCATGAGGACAGAGGATGAAGGCGTTCCCTTCTCACGAGACTGAGTCTGCTCAGTAGTCAAGAGCATGTTCAGCAACTCTGCTGGCGTACAGTCGATCTTGTTCATATTAAAATTAATAATGAAAGGATCGAAAGAGGCCGGGAGAGACTGCAGGATGATATCTACAACAAGCTCCTGATTGATGGTATGTCCCAGTTTCTCTAGAGCCTCCTTGTACCCAATCATCTTGAGTACGTGAGCTCCCACTGGACTCCCTTCAGTCAGTTTGCTCTGAAAGAAAAGTTTAGTCAAATTATAGCGTTCAGTCCTTGCCTGTGCTGCATACAGCATCTTGAGGTTTGCTATAATTTCTATAGCAGATAAATCCTCATGCTGACGTTGCAGCTGTGGCGCCATAGACGCTAGCATCAAGCAAGCGACATCAATGCTATCATTGACATGCTTCTCATAAGCATCCCGAACCGCCCTTGCGGCGTTCGTAGCGGGTTGAGGCGGTATAGCCATCTCGAGGACATACAGTTTCCTCTCAGCCTTAAGAACAATCTTAAGGTGTCCGTACCAGTCTGAGAAGTTTGGCCCAGCAAACTTCTCCCTTTCCAGTAGGGATCGCACATTGAAGGCTGTGGTGTTCGTTGCTGCATTAATCTACAACAATGCAAGAACAGCAAGGTCAGTATCAATGTTAGAATCAATTCCGGACTTAAGAATGATTCTTTTCTCACTATTTTATCTGACTGAAAAATCCAGTAAAACAGTCCGAAAGAGTGAAACTCTTTTAGTGAGATGGGATCCAGATTTCATACTTGGTCTCCGCGTCCCGCTCAGGCGAGATAAGATGCACAGAGAGTACAAGCACTAATCTCTGGTAGGCAATCCCTGCCAATCGCCAACCCGTGCGATTCCCCTTCATCTGGGCAATCCAGCAGACTGTGCCAACTGAGTTGGTACAACACAGTCTCTGATCCCACAGATGGCTGCCTCCATATAGCTACTATATGCGCCACACATGTAGCCTACATGGTCAAGCTGACCCGACCTACTCCCTGGACCACCACGTGCTATGCTGAGCAACGAGAAGCGATAAATCCCTTCTTTGTAATACGCAGGTGTAATCACACACCGTCTGAAGATAGATGGGCGTGCCCACTGAGTGGGTACAACACGACCCCAACGATAGTCAGAACAGTGAGGTTTCGCGTCAGAAGGCTTACGAGCTTGATATTTAACGTTGGATTTTAACGGTCCTTTTATCTTCTTACTATCATTCAAATCCTATGGTGATAGCAGAAGAATAAATCATGCAGTTACTAAAATACTGAAACAGTAAATTAAAAGCATGATGATCTTATGTGGTAAAAGCTCATTAAGCCTAAGTAAGACCTTAATTAACTTAAGTCTTCACTTGAGCTCTTCTTGGGTCTTTTGCATTTTCTCTGGCCCAACTCGGGCCCAAGCGCCCACTACAGCTCAGGTGCGCCCACCAGATAAAATGCGCCTGTCCTAGAGTCGAACTCTAGACCTCCCGCTGGTGAAGCCACTTGCTGCATGCGCCTCTGCCAAGTGTGCTCTGTGCTCCTGTCTGATTAAAATACAATTTAATCTATCTAGACATGAATGACACGCAGGTCAATTACACTTTATAAATTAATTAAAATGTGATGCGCAGATCACAATAAATATTAATTTACAATTTTAATCCAGGCACGCAGGCCCCAGCACAGCACACATTAAATAGGCAGCCCACATAAGATTAAATAAACAAGCAATATGGTATACATTCATCATGTGATCCAAACCAGAAAATAAAATTTTTCAAAAACCCATTGGCATCAATTTTTTTTTTATTTTCCTTATGAGCCCTACTACCTCACAATGGTCCATTAATAGGGATCCACTCATCATACCTAGTCAGATCCATTGCCCTTGCATGCACCAAGTCGTAACTGACTTGAGCTGACCTAATGGTCAACCATGCATGTGAAAGTCCCCTAAGAAACGGGGAGCGAAACCCTAATAGGCGCATATGGAGGTTTTCATGCAGCGGAAGGGGTTTCTAGGGATCGAATGCATGATATATGATCAACTTTAAAATCAATTGCATAGAATGGTAGCGACTCATACCATGGCCATCGCTTGGATGGTGTCTAGGAAGAAGAGAGAACGATGGGGTTCTCCTCCAAAGCGCCACACACAAGATGATCGATGGCTTGCTCCTTGGACGCTCCTTGTGCTAGCAATGTTCTCCAAGTGACCTTGTCGTGTGAGAAGGGATGAAGAAGATGAGATCCACTGCTTGGCAATTCTTCCTTGTCGTCAAAGCCTCTTCCACGAGAATGCCCAAAAAAAAAACACGAGAAGAGAGGGGCGACAACAATAGGAGTGAAGAGGTGAGGCGTGGTCACGTATGTGATCATGCTTTCTAAAAATAGAAAGCCACTCCTCAACATGCGATCAAGGGTTTTTCCCAATCGCATATTTCTCTTAACTTGAACCGTACGCTCACATGATGAGCTGGTTCAATTTTGTTTGGTTCAAAGACCAATTAACCCAAGCTATTAGTCCAGATCACATTAAACCCTAAGGTTCTTGATCTGACCGTTGATCTCTTGATGCTCCTGATCTCACCGATCTAGCATCCATTCTCTCAATCGAAGCTTACCGATCTCAAGCCCTAATCAATCAAACATGATCAGACCAGATCTCACTCACAATCAGAGATTAAATCCCTTTAAACTGAACCTAAACAATTCAGTCCACACGATCTGACTTAAGTAAGCCATATCATCAAATTGTGCGACCCTAAGGGTTTCCTTTAAATGTCGGTAACGATAACTTACGTCATCACGATCAGTGAGGGGTATCTAGCAACACATCACTGTCTCCCGATATAAAAGAAAGAGTCTTCCAAGACTACACCCAAACCACAGCACAAGTGTGAATCCACTTCACCAGGCATACATGATTCCTTTGCCACTGGATGTTCTTATTGGACAAGCGTGTCAAGCCTGTAGCTCCAATATGATGAGCATGATTAGATCAGATGAACATAGTCACCTGGGTATGGCCATACACTTTCTCAATCATCTCATCCAGGGGGGCCCCTTTAGAACATCACACTCCAATCAAGGAGACGGCAATCCTATATCTATCACTAGCGCCCTAACATGACTCAAGTTCACCATCCAAGATAGTCTATAACCATTATGTTTCAAATGATATTGAACTACCTCAAAACAATGACAATCATCATTTAGAAACACAAGTGATCTCAAGTCAGAGGACATGTGCCACTTGTTGCAAACAAGGATTATTCACATTGTGACAAGCAATTGAATATCCTAGTAGGGTCTGTCCAGAACATCCAATGTACCCATGAGTCTACATCTTATTCCATGCTCGAAGCATCCTATAAGATTAGAACACATATTAGTCTCAATCATATCAAGGCTGTCTCATGTTCACCAAGATATATCGACTAAGGACAAAAGTACATGTCAGCCTAGCTGAACAGCTTTGAGACATTATTCAGAAGCACATGTATTGCAGCAGACAATGTAACAAACTGAATAACAACCATTGCCTTTATAAACAAAAGAGTTTATACATGATACTGATAGTATCCCAAGGCCTCAAACATTAGCCTTAAGGGCATACCCCAACAATCTCCCACTTGCACTTAATCTAATGGTTGAGAAATCTCAAACCCATATTATTACAGTGCTTCTCATGCTTCTGCTGCGCCAGAGGCTTTGTAAGCGGGTCAGCCAGATTGTCATCTGTATGAACCTTGCAGACTTTGATCTCGCCACGATCAATGATCTCCCGGATCAAGTGAAACCGTCTCTGTATGTGCTTGGACTTCTGGTGCGACCGTGGTTCCTTTGCTTGTGCTATTGCTCCAGTGTTATCACAGAAGATAACCAAAGGATCTGCACTCGAAGGAACAACACCAAGTTCCTGAATGAACTTACGAATCCAAACTGCCTCCTTAGATGCTTCCGAGGCTACAACATACTCGGCTTCTGTTGTGGAATCAGCAACAATAGACTGTTTGAAACTTTTCCACACCACTGCTCCTCCATTCAAGCTAAAAACATAGCCTGATTGCGATCGGAAATCATCCTGGTCAGATTGGAATGAAGCGTCAGTATATCCTTCAATACTGAGTTCTTCCTGACCTCCATATATCAAGAACATATCTTTGGTCCTCCGCAGATATTTCAAGATGTTCTTGACTGCAATCCAGTGTGCCTGACCTGGATTACTTTGGAATCGACTGGTCACGCTTAACTCGTAAGCGACGTCTGGGCGAGTACACAACATCGCATACATAATGGACCCAATAGCCGAAGCATAAGGCGTATTGTCCATTTCATCTTTCTCAGTCTGTGTTTGAGGACACTGACTCTTTGAAAGATTGAGACCATGTCTGACTGGAAGATATCCTCTTTTAGAATTCTCTAAATGAAATCTCTCAAGGACTTTATCGATGTAAGTACTCTGGCACAGCCCGAGAAGCCTCTTAGATCTATCTCTGTAGATCTTCACACCTAACACATAGGCTGCTTCTCCTAGATCTTTCATCTGGAAACATTTCCTTAGCCATGCTTTAACAGCATGCAGTTCAGGAATATCGTTTCTCATGATTAAGATATCATCGACGTAGAGGACTAGGAAAGTAATTACGCTCCCACTAAACCTCTTATATACACACGGGTCATCCTCATTCTTGATGAAACCAAATTCACTGATTGATTCATCAAAACGAATATTCCAGCTTCTTGATGCTTGTTTAAGTCCATAAATGGACTTCTTTAACTTGCATATTTTATGACGATCTGATGGATTAGTGAAACCTTCAGGTTGTGTCATATACACATCCTCCTGCAAATTTCCATTAAGGAAAGCAGTCTTCACATCCATTTGCTAGATCTCATAATCATAATATGCAGCTATCGCGAGAAGAATCCGAATAGACTTAAACATGGCTACAGGAGAGAAAGTTTCATCATAATCTATCCCGTAGATTTGTTTGAAACCTTTCGCAACTAGCCTGCCTTTATAGGTAACCACGTTACCATCCATGTCAATCTTCTTCTTGAAGATCCATTTACAGCCTATAGGGATAACTCCCGGAGGCGGATCAACCAAATCCCAAACTTGGTTATCTGACATGGAGTCCATCTCGGCACGCATAGCTTCAAGCCATCTAGCTGAGTCCGGTCCACTGACCGCATTCGCATAAGTAAGGGGTTCATCATTATCAATGATGTAGACTCCGTCATAGCGCTCAGGCTGTCGACGGATCCTTCCCGATCTTCGCGGTTCCCATGATATCTGAGCCTCAGATTGTTCAGTAACCTGTTCTACCGGCTCAGGCTCATCCAACTGTGCTTGACTACTTTGTCCTTCCTCTGGATTCTCATCCAGCTTTATTTCTCTCCCACTGGCCTCTTGCAGAAGAAACTCCTTCTCAAGAAAAATGGCCGTCCGAGCAACAAATACCTTGTTCTCTTTGGGATCATAGAAATAATAACCCTTAGTTTTCTTAGGGTAACCGACAAAGATACATTTCTCAGATCTGCTCTCTAGTTTCCCAGAGGCGAGCTTTTTGACATAAGCCTCGCAACCCCAGATCTTAATAAATGTCAAGCTAGGCTGTTTCCCATACCATAATTCATATGGGGTCTTTGAAACTGCCTTGGATGGCACTCGGTTTAGTACCTTTGCAGCTGTCTCCAGTGCAAATCCCCAAAAGGAGTAAGGAAGAGTAGCCTGACTCATCATAGAACGAACCATATCCAGTAAGGTTCTGTTCCTCCTTTCGGATACACCATTCCATTGCGGTGTTCCTGGCGGAGTGAGCTGTGAGATAATCCCACACTCCTTTAGATAGTCAGTAAACTCATGACTTAGGTATTCTCCACCTCGATCAGAACGAAGTGCCTTGATATTTCGGCCCAGCTGATTCTGTACTTCATTCTTGAACTCTTTGAACTTATCAAAAGATTCACTTTTATGTCTCATTAAATAGACATACCCATATCTACTGAAATCATCAGTAAAGGTAATGAAGTATTGATAGCCACCCCTGGCATGTTTACTAAATGGCCCACACACATCACTGTGTATAAGGTCAAGTAAACCTGAAGCCCTTTGACCTTTGTTAAGAAAAGGAGACTTCGTCATTTTGCCCATTAAACAAGCTTTGCATGTATCAATCTCCTCATAGGAGAATGATCCCAGCAGTCCATGATCATGCAACTGCTTAATGCGCTTCTTGTTAATATGGCCTAAACGACTATGCCATAGCAAGGTGCTGTCATCAGCATACTTGGCTTTCTTATTATCAATGTTTTGTATAGAACATTCCATGTCCAACATGAATAACCCATTGCTAATTGATCCAGTAGCATAAACAATATTATCTAAAGATAAAACACACTTTGAAATTTTGCATTCAAAGGAAAACCCTTTCCTGACAAGAGCAGGAATAGAGATAATATTTTTGGTAATGCTAGGAACAAAATAACAATTGTTCAGTTCTAATACAAGTCCAGATGGTAATGAGATCTAATATTCCCCTACAGCAACAGCAGCAACCCGTGCCCCGTTTCCAACTCGTAGGTCCACCTCATGCTGTCCCACCTGTCTTCTTCTCTTGAGTTCCTGTACATTTGAACAAATGTGAACTCCACATGCAGTGTCCAACACCCATGAAATAGAAGAAGAGGATATCATGACTTCAGTCACAAATATACCTGAGCCAGAAGCGATGCTTCCCTT
Source organism: Costus lasius (assembly GCA_027563935.2). Lineage (NCBI taxonomy): Eukaryota > Viridiplantae > Streptophyta > Magnoliopsida > Zingiberales > Costaceae > Costus > Costus lasius. The sequence continues at coordinate 48,287,026 of CM050446.2, forward strand.
CTTGTCTCCTTGGAGCGCTTTACAGTCCTTTTTCCAGTGACCCAGCTGGCCACAGTGGAAACATCTGTATTCCTTTGACCGCTTAACCTTTTGTTTCAGCGCCTTGTTGTAGTTCTTGACTGGGGCTTTGCCCTTCTTCCCCTTCTTCTTGTTCCTGGAAGGAACCATTAAGACAGAGGTTGAAGGCTTTCCCTTCAGAGTTTCCTCAGTAGTCAAGAGCATATTCAGCAACTCTGCCGGAGTACGATCGATTTTGTTCATATTAAAGTTAATAATGAACGCATCGAAAGAAGGCGGTAGAGACTGCAGAATAATATCTACAGCAAGCTCCTGATTGATGGTATGTCCCAGTTTCTCTAGGGCCTCCTTGTGCCCAATCATCTTGAGCACGTGAGCTCCCACTGGACTCCCTTCAGCCAGTTTGCTCTGAAAGAACAGCTTGGTCAAGTTATAGCGCTCAGTCCTCGCCTGTGCAGCATACAGCATCTTGAGGTTTGCTATAATTTCTATAGCAGACATATCCTCATGCTGACGCTGCAGCGGTGGCGTCATAGACGCTAGCATCAGGCAAGCGACATCAATGCTATCATTGACATGCTTTTCATAGGCTTCACGAACCGCCCTTGCGGCGTTCGCAGCGGGTTGAGGCGGCACAGCCGTCTCGAGGACATACAGTTTCCTCTCTGCCTTAAGAACAATCTTAAGGTGTCCGTACCAGTCTGAGAAGTTTGGCCCAGCAAACTTCTCCCTTTCCAGTAGGGATCGCACATTGAAGCTCATGGTGTTCGTTGCTGCAGGAATCTACAACAATGCAAGAACAGCAAGGTCAGTATCAATGTTTAGAATCAATCCAGGACTTAAGAAAGATTCTTTTCTCACTATTTTATCTGACTAAAAAATCCATTAAAACAGTCCGAAAGAGTAACACTCTTTTAGTGAGATGGGACCCAGATTTCATACTTGGTCTCCGCGTCCCGCTCAGGCGAGATAAGATGCACAGAGAGTACAAGCACTAATTTCTGGTAGGCAGTCCCTGCCAATCACCAACCCGTGCGATTCCCCTTCATCTGGGCAATCCAGCAGACTGTGCCAACTGAGTTGGTACAACACAGTCTCTGATCCCACAGATGGCTGCCTCCATATGGCTAACATATGCCCCATATGTAGCCTACATGGTCAAGCTGACCTGACCTACTCCCTGGACCACCACGTGCTATGCTGAGCAACGAGAAGCGATAAATCCCTTCCCTGTAACACGCAGGTGAAATCACACACCGTCTGAAGATAGATGGGCGTGCCCACTGAGTGGGTACAACACAGCCCCAACGATAGTCAGAACAGTGAGGTTTCGCGCCAGAAGGCTTTACGTGCTTGATATTTAACGTTGGATTTTAACGGTCTTTTATCTTCTCAACTATCATGCAATTCCTATGGTGATAGCAGAAGATAAATAAATCATGCAATTCTAATTATATAAACAATAAATAGAAAGCATGCTGATCTTATGTGGTAAAAGCCCATTAAGCCTAAGTAAGACCTTAACCTAACTTAAGTCTTCACTTGCTTTTCTTCATGGGGCTTTTGCTTCTCATCTGGCCCAACCTAGGGCCCAAGCGCCAACTGCAGCTCAGGTGCGCCCACCAGGGAAAATGCGCCTGTCCTAGGGTCGAACCCTAGACCTCCCGTCTGGTCAAGCCACTGCTGCATCCGCCTCTGCCAAGTGTGCTCTGTGCTCTTGTCTGATTAAAATACAATTTAATCTATCTAGACAAGATTGACTCGCAGGTCAATTACAGTTTATAAATTAAATAAAATGTGATGCACAGATCACAGTAAAAATTAATTTACAAATTTTAACCAGGCTCGCAGGCCCCAGCACAGCACACATTAAACACGGGCAGCCCACATAAGATTAAATAAACAAGCAAATGGCATCAATCATCATCTGATCCAATCAAGAAATTAAATTTTTGAAAAACCCCATTGGCATCAATTTTAATTTCCTTATACGCCCTACTACCTTACAACGGTCCATTACTAGGGATCCACTCATCAGTCCTAGTCAGATCCACTGCCCTTACATGCACCAAGTCCTAACTGACTTGAGTCGACCCAGTGGTCAACTATGCATGCGCCATGGGCTGAACAACCTACATGAGTTTTGGCAAGCGGGTGTGACCCCGGGCCTAACTCATGCGTGTTCACTGGTTGTCTCAACCAGACCTCGCTACACGCCTTTGATGCAGTCGACCTATAGCCACCTTATGCTTGCGCATAGGTGCCATCTGGTCAACCCATCTAGGCTGTCAGATGGTCTGATCAGACTAGTTGGATCTTAACTAGAGATGACTTCAACCCTACTAACCCGTCTAAGGACTTATAGCAGGCGGCACTTAGATCTAAGGTGAGTCGCGCAAGTAAAGAAGTTTTTGAGAAAAATTAAATGGATGCGCCAACCAGATACATGCGCTAATGAAAAAAATCATACATCATGTAGTTTTCGCATGAATAACTTTCGCATGTAGTTTAGATCTAAGGTGTTGCGCAAACATGGATCACTAAAGTTAAGCAATCATACAAACATGCATATAACCCCGCTCTGATACCAATTGAAAGTCCCCTAAGAAACGGGGAGCGAAACCCTAATAGGCGCATATGGAGGTTTTCATGCAGCGGAAGGGGTTTCTAGGGATCGAATGCATGATATATGATCAACTTTAAAATCAATTGCATAGAATGGTAGCGACTCATACCATGGCCATCGCTTGGATGGTGTCTAGGAAGAAGAGAGAACGATGGGGTTCTCCTCCAAAGCGCCACACACAAGATGATCGATGGCTTGCTCCTTGGACGCTCCTTGTGCTAGCAAGGTTCTCCAAGTGACCTTGTCGTGTGAGAAGGGATGAAGAAGATGAGATCCACTGCTTGGCGATTCTTCCTTGTCGTCAAAGCCTCTACCACGAGAATGCCCAAAAAAAAACACGAGAAGAGAGGGGCGACAACAATAGGAGTGAAGAGGTGAGGTGTGGTCACGTATGTGATCATGCTTTCTAAAAATAGAAAGCCACTCCTCAACATGCGATCAAGGGTTTTTCCCAATCGCATATTTCTCTTAACTTGAACCGTGCGCTCACATGATGAGCTGGTTCAATTTTGTTTGGTTCAAAGACGAATTAACCCAAGCTATTAGTCCAGATCACATTAAACCCTAAGGTTCTTGATCTGACCGTTGATCTCTTGATGCTCCTGATCTCACCAATCTAGCATCCATTCTCTCAATCGAAGCTTACCGATCTCAAGCCCTAATCAATCATACATGATCAGACCAGATCTCACTCACAATCAGAGATTAAATCCCTTTAAACTGAACCTAAACAATTCAGTCCACACGATCTGACTTAAGTAAGCCATATCATCAAATTGTGCGACCCTAAGGGTTTCCTTTAAATGTCGGTAACGATAACTTACGTCATCACGATCAGTGAGGGGTATCTAGCAACACATCACTGTCTCCTGATATAAAAGAAAGAGTCTTCCAAGACTACACCCAAACCACAGCACAAGTGTGAATCCACTTCACCAGGCATACATGATTCCTTTGCCACTGGATGTTCTTATTAGACAAGCGTGTCAAGCCTGTAGCTCCAATATGATGAGCATGATTAGATCAGATGAACATAGTCACCTGGGTATGGCCATACACTTTCTCAATCATCTCATCCAGGGGGGCCCCTTTAGAACATCACACTCCAATCAAGGAGACGGCAATCCTATATCTATCACTAGCGCCCTAACATGACTCAAGTTCACCATCCAAGATAGTCTATAACCATTATGTTTCAAATGATATTGAACTACCTCAAAACAATGACAATCATCATTTAGAAACACAAGTGATCTCAAGTCAGAGGACATGTGCCACTTGTTGCAAACAAGGATTATTCACATTGTGACAAGCAATTGAATATCCTAGTAGGGTCTGTCCAGTACATCCAATGTACCCATGAGTCTACATCTTATTCCATGCTCGAAGCATCCTATAAGATTAGAACACATATTAGTCTCAATCATATCAAGGCTGTCTCATGTTCACCAAGATATATCGACTAAGGACAAAAGTACATGTCAGCCTAGCTGAACAGCTTTGAGACATTATTCAGAAGCACATGTATTGCAGCAGACAATGTAACAAACTGAATAACAACCATTGCCTTTATAAACAAAAGAGTTTATACATGATACTGATAGTATCCCAAGGCCTCAAACATTAGCCTTAAGGGCATACCCCAACAGCATGCGCCAAGGGCTGAACGACCCTCATGAGTTCTGGCAAGCGGGTGTTACCCCGGGCCTAACTCATGCACGTTCACAGGTTGTATCAACCAGACATCGCTACACGCCTGTCCGCAGTCGACCTATAGCCACCTCGTGCTTGCGCACAGGTGCCATCTGGTCGACCCATCTAGGCTGTCAGATGGTCTGATCAGGCTAATTGGATCTTAACTAGACGATGACTTCAACCCTAATAACCCGTCTAAGTTTTTCAAGTAGGCGCCTCTTAGATCTAGTGTATGCGCGCAAGAGAAGTTTTTATAAAACAACAAGATGCGCCAAACAACATACATGCGCGAAGGAGAAATTATACATCTAAGATAAGCATGTTTTTTCGCCAACCAACATGAACAATTTTTGCATATTATGTAGTTTCGCATGTAACCTTTAGATCTAAACATTTGAGCAAACAAGGATCACACAATAGCAATCATACGAACATACAAATAACCTTGCTCTGATACCAATTGAAAGTCCCTAATAGGGGGGGGGGCGAAACTCTAAATAGGCGCATATATATATAATTTCGCAGCGGAAGCTAGGGCTTCTAGATCGATAGCATGTATGTCATATGATCAACTAAAACATGTATACATCGAAAAGGAGTCATACCATCGCCATTGCTTTGGATGGTGCCTTGGAAGCAGAGATCGAAAGGGATCTCCTCCAAAAGATGCGCACACAAGATGTGATCGCCTACTCCTTGTTGATCTTTGTGCTAGCAAAGTTCTCCAAGCATCCTTGTCGAATGGAAGGGATGAGATGACTTGATTGCTTGGCCGAGACCTCTCCTTGTCGTCAACCCTCTTCACCACACGAGAGTGTCGAGAGCCAGAGGCAAGAGGCGACAATAGGGCATGAAGAGAAGCGACGTGAGGCGTGGTCACGTTTAGCAACATGCTATCTAAAATTAGTAAAGCCTTAACGTGTGATGCGTTCACTCCAAGTAAACCATCACATTTTCCTCTCCCCTTGAACCATGCGCTCACTTGATGAGCCGGTTCAATTTGGTTTGGTTCAAAGACCAATTAACCCAAGCCATTGGTCTAGATCACAATAAACCCTAAAGGTTCAAGATCTAACCGTTCATCTCTTGATGCTCCTGATCTCACCGATCTAACATCAATTCTTTTGATCGAAGCTTACCGATCTCAAGCCCTAATCAATCAAACATGATCAGACCAGATCTCACTTACAATCACAGTTTAAATCCCTTTAAACTGAACCCAAACAATTCAGTCCACATGATCTGACTTAAGTAAGCCATATCATCAAATTGTGCGACCCTAAGGGTTTCCTTTAAATGTCAGTAACGATAACTCACGTTATCACGATCAGTGAGGGGTATCTAGCAACACATCACTGTCTCCCGATATAAAGGAAAGAGTCTTCCAAGACTACACCCAAACCACAGCACAAGTGTGAATCCACTTCACTAGGCATACATGTTTCCTTTGCCACTGGATGTTCTTATTGGACAAGCGTGTCAAGCCTGTAATTCCAATATGATGAGAATGATTAGATCAGATGAAACATAGTCATCTGGGTATGGCCATACACTTTCTCAATCATCTCATCAAGGGGGCCCCTATAGAACATCACACTCCTTCCAAGGAGACGGCAATCCTATATCTATCACTAGTGCCCTAACATGACTCATGTTCATTATCCAAGATAGTCTATAACCATTATGTTTCAAATGATATTGAACTACCTCAAAACAATGCCAATCATCATTTAGAAACACAAGTGATCTCAAGTCAGAGGAAATATGCCACTTGTTTGCATACAAGGATTATTCACATTGTGACAAGCAATTGAATATCCTAAGTAGGGTCTGTCCAGTACATCCAATGTACCCATGAGTCTACATCTTATTCCATGCTCGAAGCATCCTATAAGATTAGAACACATATTAGTCTCAATCATATCAAGGCTGTCTCATGTTCACCAAGATATCTCGACTAAGGACTTTACTGCATGTCAGCCAAGCTGAACAGCATTGAGACATTATTCAGAAGTATACATATTGCAGCAGATACTGTAACAACCTGAATAACAACCATTGCCTTTATAAACATAAAGTTTATACATGATACTGAAATAATCCCAAGGCCTCAAACATTAGCCTTAAGGGCATACCCTAACACCATAGATATACCATCACTTAAAATGACATGCCTTAGGAAACCAATTTCCCTTAACCAAAATTCACTCTTGCTCAACTTTGCACAAAGCTTCTTCTCTCTTATAATAGACAAAATAATTCTTAAATCCCTTTGATGATCTCGGTCATTCTTGGAGTAAATCAAAATATCATCAATAAATACCATCACACATTTGTCCAACAAGGAGTGAAAATTCGGTTCATTAGATCCATGAAAACTGCAGGAGCATTTGTTAGTCGAGAAGGCATGACTAAAAATTCATAGTGTCTATACCAAGTTCTAAAAGTTGTCTTTGGAAAGTTTTTATTCTTGATCTTTAATTGATAGTAGCCAGATCTTAAGTCAATCTTTGAAAATACTTGTGCTCCTTGCAACTGATCAAATAAATCATCAATTCTATGTAAAGGATATTTATTCTTAATGGTTACCTGATTCAGTTGCCTATAATCTATGCAAAGCCTTAGTGTGTCATCTTTCTTCTTCACAAATAGTACTGGAGCACCCCATAGTGAGACACTAGGTCTAATAAAGCCCTTGCCAAAGCTCTTGCAATTGCCTTTTCAACTCAGCTAGTTTTGTTGCTGCCATTTTGTAAGGAGCTTTAGATATTAGTGCAGTGTTTGGAACAAGATCAATACAAAGAGTACCTTCCACTATCGACTTTGAAGCTTTGGAATCATGTTCGCCAATGGCATAGACTTTAGCATGGGCTACGGGCTTTGTGGGCATTGATTCCTTTGCCTTGTTGAATTTACAATCCTTTATCCGATGGCCAAACTTTCCACAAGCAAAACAAGCTCCAGTAACTCTATAGCAAGCCTTTGATTCGTGATTTCCACCACAATTAGCACAAGATTGAATATTCTTGGTCATTCTTGACTCATCATTGGATCGTTTAAACTTTTAAAGGTCCCTTCATTTTTGTTTCTTCTTTTATCCTTGTAGCCAATTGTCCTTTCCTTTCCTCTTTTGTTTTTCACCTCAAGCATCTCGTCCACATCCCTCTAAACAATAGTTGCCTGATCAACTAAGTCACCATAGCACCTCAATTTTAAGGCTGAAAGTCTTGTCCTTATGTTGTGTCTTAAACCACCTTCAAGTCATTTTGCCCTTCGTGCTTCATTTGAAACCAAATGTGGTGTAAATCTAGATAATTCAGTGAATTTAGCTTTATATTGTGCCACTATAAGATTCCCTTGAGTTAAATTTATAAATTCTTTCTCCTTTTGATCCTTAAGGCATTCCGGGAAGAACTTCTCATTAAACTTTTCAAGAAAATAAGCCCAGGTAATTGTTTCTTCCTTAGAATTAGCAACCCTCTTAATCATTCTCCACCTATGCTCAACTTCACCCTCAAGCATAAATGATGCAAATAACACCTTTTGGCTCTAAACTATTGAGTACACCAAAAATCTTTTCTAGTTGGATAATCCATCTTTCAGCCATCAAGGGATATGGATCGCCCAAAAATGCTGGAGGATTCAGTCTCTTAAATCTCTCAATTCCTAATTGATCATGATTTTGTTGACAAGATGCAATTGAATTGTTAAGATTTTCATCTCTTGCCACTTGTTGTTGCATCAAAGTAGACATAGTCTCCAAAGCCTTTAAAACTCAAGCCATTTGATCGACCGAATCACTAGAAGGCTGATTTGATCTCCCCATTTTATCCACCTATACAAACATCAATTTAGGGATCATCAATCATAATTATCTTCAAAATCAAATAAAGACTAATTTCCCCCAAATCAATCCTTTGATACCACTGTTTTCACACCCTTAGATAATAACAATCCATAACAGATAATCATATAACATAATTTTTGCAAGGATTGACAATCAATATCAAGTTCTAATCCTTTGAACAAAACACGTTATAAAAAAATGTCACCATCTAAGTTGCAACAGAAAAATATCCATTCTTTCAAAGTCTTTTACCCAAAGCAAAGTAGAGTCATACAATCCAAAATCTGAGAGCTAAACATGCTATCAACATTACCCATCATAATCAAATTTCAAAACTAGTAACATTCTCATCACAACAAGTCACATTACAACTCCTTAATACAAGTCTTTTATGAAACATACAATGTTTCCAAGATTACAAAATTTCATGATATAGCCAAAACATTCAAATGAACTTCCAAAATATTTCATACTTCTGCCCACAATGCGTAGCCAAGCTAATCTGCAATATGGATTAGTATACACAAAAATGAGCAAAAATTTTGCCTAGCAAGTAATCCCAAAGGCTAAAGGAAACAAAACTAAAAAGGGGTATACATATCAATGAAATAGTTAACACAATAAAACAATAATGAAGGATAACAAAATTTCCTTAAGCACATAATTTGGGTAAAGCAAACAAGATAGCAAAGCATTCCCCACGGATAACACATTTGAGTCATAAGTAGTCATTGATCATTATTGAGCATTTGTATCATGAGTAATCATTGATCTTTATTGAGCATAGGGGTGCATTCATATCATTTATAATCATAGATCATAGATGTGGGGGAGACAATCATAATTCATAATTCCTTCCACGTCTGGAAGTTGAACCCATCCTCGTCAGGAGAGAGAGCAAACAAAATCTAGCTAGAGCATCTTACGGTTCTTCATGCAAATAGATAGTGGGATTCTAGCGGTGACTCTCATGAATTCAAGAGGTGGCCCCCACCTTTTTAGGGGTGTGGCACTATGCTCCATGTAGCACTTTCGTCCAGAACTATCATGATGTAGTGGGATTCAAGTGGTGGCTCCCATGAATTCAAGAGGTGACCCCACCTTTTTAGGGGTGTGACACTTTGCTCCCAACTACTATATGAGAAGTGGGATTCAAGTGGTGGCTCCCATGTAGCACTTTGCTCCCAACTACTATATGAGAAGTGGGACTCAAGAGGTGGCCCCCACCTTTTTAGGGGTGTGGCACTTTGCTCCCACAACTCCTTTGAATGGAGGGATTCAAGAGGTGGCCCCCACCTTCTTTGGGGTGTGGTACCTTGCTCCACATCCATCCACAAATATCTCATTTGGATTCACATAAATTTTCCCCACAATATAGCTTTCATAAGAAGAGCACTATGACAATGAGCTTGGGTATAACATTGATATGATATAACCTAAGTCATTGGACATACCATTTGTCATTGGACATAAGCATAACATTGATAATGAGATTTTTAGGGCCGAGACATAAGTTCCATATAATATGTTAGAGTTCATGCCGTGAGTTTAAAATCACAAGTTAAGACATAGAAATTAATTTCCTAAAGATCTTGCTACTTCAAGAATGATTTCAAGCTCAAAACACAATACCAACTTTGGTGATAAGCTTTTAACTAAAAACTAGCAGATTCGTTATAAGATTGCAACATATACTTTAGGTCCATTACCTAACTAAAACAAGTTAATAAGGTATTCAAAATGAAGCAATCTCTGAGTCTACTTTCCAACACAACTGAGTTTACAAAATTTGGAGCTGGAGTCGGGGAGATATGAGGGTTTGAACACAGAAAGGTCGGGTTGCTAGATTTATAAGAAATTAAGCAAATATGCAGATTCGAGCATCTGATTTAGACATATGTTTCAGAATTAATACCTAACCAAAAAAAGGAAATATTGTAGTCAAAATGAACTTCTCTGAGTCTACTTTCTAATGAAACTGATGTTATAAGTTTTGGAGTTATAATCAGGGAGATACGAGGGTTTGAGCATAGAAAGGTCAAAATTTCAGATTTTCCAGGAAGTAGATTTGGGCAGATTCGTAAGTCATAATTACGACATATATTTCAGGTCGAATGTAGGAACCCCTAATCATAAGGGGGCAAAACCCTAAGCATGGCGCTAATGTAAAATATGCAAGCGGAAGCAAGGGTCGCAAGATCATTTGCATGCCATATGTTCAACTAAAATCGATTGAATAGATTGAGATAAAAATCATACCAACGCCATATGCTTGGAAGTCGGCTTGGATAAAGAGAACAAAGTAGATCTCCTCCACAAGTTCACACACAAGGTGAAGATGCTTACTCCTTGCGGTCTCTTGTGCTAGCAAGACACCCAAGCCTTCAAGTGTCGAATGGAAGGGGATGATGAACCTCTTGGCCGAGAGCTCCTCTTGCTCAACCTCTCCTTCTCTTCGTCAATCACCACCCAACCAAAGTCGAATGCGTTGAAGAGAAGAGCGCAAACGCATATGCGTTTTTGGCATTGAAGTGAGTGAAACCGGCCCTTGATGACTTTCCATAAATGGAAGCTCATCAAGTCCATGCGCTCAACTCAACCCAAACGCATTTTAGGATTGAACCATGCGTTCACCATTGTGAACCGGTTCAAGCCAAAATGTCAAATCGGCTTTGGTTCAACAAACCAAACCGAAATAGCTCTAGCCACTTGGTCTAGACCAAATTGAACCCCCAAGGCTCATGATCTAACCATTCATCATCTGATGCCCTTGATCTCTCCGATCTAGCATCACCTCTCTCGATCGAAGCTTACCGATCTCAAGTCCTAATCAATCAAACATGATCAGACCAGATCTCACTTACAATCAGAGATTAAATCCCTTTAATCTGAACTCAAAGAATCCAGTCCATACGATCTGACTCAAGTAAGCCATATCACCAAATTGTGCGACCCTGAGGGTTTCCTCTAAATGTCGGTAACGATAACTTACGTTATCACGATCAGTGAGGGGTATCTAGCAACACATCACTGTCTCCCGATATAAAGGAAAGAGTCTTCCAAGACTACTCCCAAACCATAGCACAAGTGTGACTCAATTCACAAGGCATACATGTGTCCTTTGCCACTGGATGTTCTTATTGGACAAGCGGGTCAAGCTTGTAACTCCAATACGATGAGCATGATTAGATCAGATGCACATAGTCATCTGGGTATGGCCATACACTATCTCAATCATCTCATATAGGGGGGCCCTTAGAACACCACACTCCTTAAACAAGGAGACGGCAATCCTTTATCTATCACTAGTGCCCTAACCTGATTCAAGCTCACCATCCAAGATAGTCTATAATCATTATATTTCAAATGATATTGAACTACCTCAAAACAATGACAATCATCATTTAGAAACACAAGTGATCTCAAGTCAAAGGACATGTGCCACTTGCTGCTTACAGGGATCATTCACATTGTGACAAGCAATGCAATATCCCAGTAGGGTCTGTCCAGTACATCCAATGTACCCATGAGTCTACATCTTATTCCATGCTCGAAGCATCCTATAAGATTAGCACTCATATTAGTCTCCATCATATCAAGGCTGTCTCATGTTCACCAAGATATCTCGACTAAGGACATATAGCCTGTCAGCCTAGCTGAACAGCTTTGAGACATTATTCAGAAGTACACTTATTACAGCAGACAAGGTAACAACCTGAATAACAACCATGCCTTATTATAAACTTAAGAGTTTATTACATGATACTTATACAATCCCAAGGCCTCAAACATTAGCCTTAAGGGCATACCCCAACAATCTCCCACTTGCACTTAATCTAATGGTTGAGAAATCTCAAACCCATATTATTACAGTGCTTCTCATGCTTCTGCTGCGCCAGAGGCTTGGTAAGCGGGTCTGCCAGATTGTCATCTGTATGAACCTTGCAAATCTTGATCTCGCCTCGATCAATGATCTCCCGGATCAAGTGAAACCGTCTCTGTATGTGCTTGGACTTCTGGTGCGACCGTGGTTCCTTTGCTTGTGCTATAGCACCAGTGTTATCACAGAAGATAACCAAAGGATCTGCACTCGAAGGAACGACACCAAGTTCTCTCACGAACTTACGAATCCACACTGCCTCCTTGGATGCTTCCGAGGCTGCAACATACTCGGCTTCTGTTGTGGAATCAGCAACAGTTGACTGTTTGAAGCTCTTCCACACCACTGCTCCACCATTCAAGCTAAAAACATAGCCTGATTGCGATCGGAAATCATCCTGGTCCGACTGGAACGAAGCGTCAGTATATCCCTCTATACTGAGTTCTTCCTGACCACCATATATCAAGAACATATCTTTGGTCCTCCGCAGATATTTTAAGATGTTCTTGACTGCAATCTAGTGCGCCAATCCTGGATTACTTTGGAATCGACTGGTCACGCTTAACCCGTAAGCGACGTCTGGGCGAGTACACAACATCGCATACATAATGGACCCAATAGCCGAAGCATAAGGCGTATTGTCCATTTCATCTTTCTCAGTCTGTGTTTGTGGACACTGACTCTTTGAAAGATTCAGACCATGTCTGACTGGAAGATATCCACGTTTAGAATTCTCTAAATGGAATCTCTCCAGGACTTTATCGATGTAAGTACTCTGGCACAGCCCGAGAAGCCTCTTAGATCTATCCCGGTAGATCTTGACACCTAATACATAGGCTGCTTCTCCTAGATCTTTCATTTGGAAACATTTTCCTAACCATGCCTTAACAGCATGCAGTTCAGGAATATCATTTCCAATGATCAAGATATCATCGACGTAGAGGATTAGGAATGTAATCACGCTCCCACTAAACCTCTTATATACACACGGGTCATCTTCGTTCTTGATGAAACCAAACTCAGAGATTGATTCATCAAAACGAATATTCCAGCTTCTTGATGCTTGTTTAAGTCCATAAATGGACTTCTTTAACTTGCATATTTTATGACGATCTGCTGGATTAGTGAAACCTTCCGGTTGTGTCATATACACATCCTCATCCAGATTTCCATTAAGGAAAGCTGTCTTCACATCCATTTGCCAGATCTCATAGTCGTAATATGCTGCTATCGCGAAAAGAATCCGAATAGACTTAAACATGGCTACAGGAGAGAAAGTTTCATCATAATCTATCCCGTAGATTTGTTTGAAACCTTTCGCAACTAGCCTGCCTTTATAGGTAACCACGTTACCGTCCATGTCAATCTTCTTCTTGAAGATCCATTTACAGCCTATAGGGATTACTCCCGGAGGCGGATCAACCAAATCCCAGACTTGGTTATCTGACATGGAGTCCATCTCGGCTCGCATAGCTTCAAGCCATCTAGCTGATTCCGGTCCACTGACCGCATCCGCATAAGTTAGGGGTTCATCATTATCAATGATGTAGACTCCGTCATAGCGCTCAGGCTGTCGACGGATCCTACCCGATCTTCGCGGTTCCCGTGATATCTGAGCCTCAGGTTGTTCAGTAACCTGATCTACCAGCTCAGGCACATCCAACTCTGCTTGACTACTTTGTCCTTCCTCTGAATTCTCATCCAGCTTTATTTCTCTCCCACTGGCCTCTTGCAGAAGAAACTCCTTCTCAAGAAATATGGCCGTCCGAGCAACAAAAACCTTGTTCTCTTTGGGATCGTAGAAATAATAACCCTTAGTTTCCTTAGGGTAACCGACAAAGATACATTTCTCAGATCTGCTCTCCAGTTTCCCAGAGGCGAGCTTTTTGACATAAGCCTCGCAACCCCAGATCCTGATAAATGTCAAGCTAGGCTGTTTTCCATACCATAACTCATATGGCGTCTTTAAAACTGCCTTGGATGGCACTCGGTTTAGTACCTTTGCAGCTGTTTCCAGTGCAAAACCCCAAAAGGAATATGGAAGAGTGGCCTGACTCATCATAGAACGAACCATGTCTAGTAACGTTCTATTTCTCCTCTCGGACACACCATTCCATTGCGGTGTTCCTGGCGGAGTGAGCTGTGAGATAATCCCACACTCCTTCAGATAGTCAGTAAATCCATGACTCAGGTATTCACCACCTCGATCAGAACGAAGTGCCTTGATATTTCGGCCTAGCTGATTTTGTACTTCATTTTTGAACTCTTTGAATTTGTCAAAAGATTCACTTTTATGTCTCATTAAATAGACATACCCATACCTACTGAAATCATCAGTAAAGGTAATGAAGTACTGATAGCCACCTCTGGCATGTTTACTAAAAGGCCCACACACATCACTGTGTATAAGGTCAAGTAAACCCGAAGCCCTTTGACCTTTGTGAGGAAAAGGAGACTTCGTCATTTTACCCATCAAACAAGCTTTGCATGTATCAATCTCCTCATAGGAGAATGATCCCAGCAGTCCATGTTCATGCAACCGCTTAATGCGCTTCTCGTTTATATGGCCTAAACGACTATGCCATAACAAGGTGCTGTCATCAGCATACTTGGCTTTCTTATTATCAATGTTTTGTATAGAATTTTCCATGTCCAACATGTATAACCCATTGTTAATTGAACCAGTTGCATACACAATATTATCATGAGATAAAACACACTTTGAAATATTGCATTCAAAGGCAAATCCTTTCCTGACAAGAGCAGGAATAGAGATAATATTCTTGGTAATACTCGGTACAAAATAACAATTGTTTAATTCTAATACAACGCCAGATGGTAAAGAAATGAAAGAGTCTCCTACAGCAACAGCAGCAACCCGTGCCCCGTTTCCAACTCGTAGGTCTACCTCATGCTGTCCCACCTGCCTTCTTCTCTTGAGTTCCTGCACATTTGAACAAATGTGAACTCCACATGCAGTGTCCAACACCCATGATATAGTAGAAGAAGATAACATGACCTCAGTCACATATATACCTGAGCCAGAAGCGATGCTTCCCCTCTTATCTCCTTGGAGCGCTTTACAGTCCTTTTTCCAGTGACCCAGCTGGCCACAGTGGAAACACCTGTTGTCCTTCGACCGCTTCACCTTCTGTTTCAGGGCCTTGCTGTAATTCTTGATAGGGGCCTTGCCCTTCTTCCCCTTCTTCTTGTTCCTAGAAGGAACCATCAAGACAGAGGTTGAAGGCTTACCCTTCAGAATTTCCTCAGTGGTCAAGAGCATATTCAGCAGCTCTGCCGGCGTACAATCGATCTTGTTCATATTAAAGTTAATAATGAACGCATCGAAAGAGGGCGGAAGAGACTGCAGAATAATGTCCACAGCAAGCTCCTGGTTGACGGTATGCCCCAGTTTCTCTAGAGCCTCCTTGTGCCCAATCATCTTGAGCACGTGAGCTCCCACTGGGCTCCCCTCAGCCAGTTTGCTCTGAAAGAAGAGCTTCGTCAGATTATAGCGCTCAGTCCTCGCCTGTGCAGCATATAGCATCTTGAGGTTCGCTATAATTTCTATAGCCGACATATCCTCATGCTGACGCTGCAGCGGTGGCGTCATAGACGCTAGCATCAGGCAAGCGACATCAATGCTATCATTGACGTGCTTTTCGTAGGCTTCCCGAACCGCCCTTGCGGCGTTCGGAGCGGGCTGCGGCGGTATCGCCGTCTCGAGGACATACAGTTTCCTCTCTGCCTTAAGAACAATCTTAAGGTGTCCGAACCAGTCAGAGAAGTTCGGCCCAGCAAACTTCTCCCTTTCCAGTAGGGATCGCACATTGAAGCTCATGGTGTTCGTTGCTGCAGGAATCTACAACAAGCAAGAACAGCAAGGTCAGTATCAATGTTTCAGAATCAATCCAGGACTTAAGAAAGATTCTTTTCTCACTATTTTGTCTGACTGAAAAATCCAGTAAACAGTCCGAAAGAGTAAACACTCTTTTAGTGAGATGGGATCCAGATTTCATACTTGGTCTCCGCGTCCCGCTCAGGCGAGATAAGATGCACAGAGATGACAAGCACTAGTTTCTGGTAGGCTGTCCCAGCCAATCGCCAACCCGTGCGATTCCCCTTCATCTTGGCAATCCAGCAGACTGTGCCAACTGAGTTGGTGCAACACAGTCTCTGATCCCAGAGATGGCTGCCTCCATGTGCTACCATATGCGCCACATATGTAGTCTACATGGTCAAGCTGACCTGACCTACTCCCTGGACCACCACGTGCTATGCTGAGCAACGAGAGGGGATAAATCCCAACTCTGTAACACGCAGGTGAAATCCAGCACCGTCTGAAGATAGATGGACGTGCCCACTGAGTGGGTTCAACACGGCTCCAACGATAGTCAGAAAGGTGAGGTTTCGCGTCAGAAGGCTTACGAGCTTGATATGTTAGCGTTGGATTTTAACGGTCTTTTATCTTCTTACTATCAGGCATGTCCTATGGCTATAGCAGAAGATAAACATAAATATGCAATTCTAATTATTAGCAATAAGTAGAAAGCATGATCTTATGTGGTAAAAGCCCATGAACCCTAGTAAGACCTTAATATAACTTAAGTCTTCACTTGAGCTTCATTGCATCTCATCTGGTCCAACCCAGTGCCCTAGCGCCAAGAGCACCTCAGGTGCACCACCAGGTGAATGCCCCTCTTGGATGTGTGCCTTTGTTCTTGTCTAATCAAAGTACATTTGATCTATCTAGACAAGGTTGACTCGCAGGTCAACAACATATTATAAATTAAGTACAATGTGATTCGCAGATCACAAATTAATTTACAATTTTTAAGTCCAGGCACGCAGGCCCCAGCACAGCACACAATTGGGCAACCCACATAAGACTAAATAAACAAGCATATGGTTCAATCAACATGTGATCCAATCATCTTGAAATTAAAAGTTTTGAAAACCCCATGGCATCAATTTTAATTTCCTTATGAGCCCTACAACCTTACAATGGTCCATTGATGGGGATCCACTCATCCATCTAGTTAGATCCTTTGCCCTTGCATGCACCGAGTCCTAACTGACCCGAGTTGACCTAATGGTCAACCATGCATGCGCCAAGGGCTGAACTACCCCCATGAGTTTTGGCAAGCGGGTGTGACCCCGGGCCTAACTCAAGTGTGTTCAGTAGTGTCTCAACCAGACCTCGCTACACGCCCTAGATGCAGTCAACCTATAGCCACCTTGTGCTTGCGCATAGGTGCTATCAGGTTAACCCATCTGAGCTGTCAGATGGTCTGATCAGACTTGGATCTAACCTAGTGGTGACTTCAACCTCATCAACCCATCTAAGGGTTTAATGTAGTGGCACCTTAGATCTAATCAAGCGCGCAAGATGTAAGTTTTAGAAAAACCTTAGAACATGCGCAATCATACAAACAAACAACATGCTTGCATATAACCCTTAGATCTAAGGGGGTCCCCTTTAAGGGGGAGCGCAAACTTTAGGGGGTCCCCTTCAAGGGGGAGCGCATACTTCATATAAGCAAAGCATGATACAAGCGCAACTTCATGTAAGCAAAGCATGATACAAGCGCAACTTCATGTAAGCAAAGCATGCCTCAAGTAAAAGTAAGCGCAACATGAGGATCACATCAGCAAACATAATAGCATGCATAGAGCCAACCTCTGATACCAATTGTAGGAACCCCTAATCATAAGGGGGCAAAACCCTAAGCATGGCGCTAATGTAAAATATGCAAGCGGAAGCAAGGGTCGCAAGATCATTTGCATGCCATATGTTCAACTAAAATCGATTGAATAGATTGAGATAAAAATCATACCAACGCCATATGCTTGGAAGTCGGCTTGGATAAAGAGAACAAAGTAGATCTCCTCCACAAGTTCACACACAAGGTGAAGATGCTTACTCCTTGCGGTCTCTTGTGCTAGCAAGACACCCAAGCCTTCAAGTGTCGAATGGAAGGGGATGATGAACCTCTTGGCCGAGAGCTCCTCTTGCTCAACCTCTCCTTCTCTTCGTCAATCACCACCCAACCAAAGTCGAATGCGTTGAAGAGAAGAGCGCAAACGCATATGCGTTTTTGGCATTGAAGTGAGTGAAACCGGCCCTTGATGACTTTCCATAAATGGAAGCTCATCAAGTCCATGCGCTCAACTCAACCCAAACGCATTTTAGGATTGAACCATGCGTTCACCATTGTGAACCGGTTCAAGCCAAAATGTCAAATCGGCTTTGGTTCAACAAACCAAACCGAAATAGCTCTAGCCACTTGGTCTAGACCAAATTGAACCCCCAAGGCTCATGATCTAACCATTCATCATCTGATGCCCTTGATCTCTCCGATCTAGCATCACCTCTCTCGATCGAAGCTTACCGATCTCAAGTCCTAATCAATCAAACATGATCAGACCAGATCTCACTTACAATCAGAGATTAAATCCCTTTAATCTGAACTCAAAGAATCCAGTCCATACGATCTGACTCAAGTAAGCCATATCACCAAATTGTGCGACCCTGAGGGTTTCCTCTAAATGTCGGTAACGATAACTTACGTTATCACGATCAGTGAGGGGTATCTAGCAACACATCACTGTCTCCCGATATAAAGGAAAGAGTCTTCCAAGACTACTCCCAAACCATAGCACAAGTGTGACTCAATTCACAAGGCATACATGTGTCCTTTGCCACTGGATGTTCTTATTGGACAAGCGGGTCAAGCTTGTAACTCCAATACGATGAGCATGATTAGATCAGATGCACATAGTCATCTGGGTATGGCCATACACTATCTCAATCATCTCATATAGGGGGGCCCTTAGAACACCACACTCCTTAAACAAGGAGACGGCAATCCTTTATCTATCACTAGTGCCCTAACCTGATTCAAGCTCACCATCCAAGATAGTCTATAATCATTATATTTCAAATGATATTGAACTACCTCAAAACAATGACAATCATCATTTAGAAACACAAGTGATCTCAAGTCAAAGGACATGTGCCACTTGCTGCTTACAGGGATCATTCACATTGTGACAAGCAATGCAATATCCCAGTAGGGTCTGTCCAGTACATCCAATGTACCCATGAGTCTACATCTTATTCCATGCTCGAAGCATCCTATAAGATTAGCACTCATATTAGTCTCCATCATATCAAGGCTGTCTCATGTTCACCAAGATATCTCGACTAAGGACATATAGCCTGTCAGCCTAGCTGAACAGCTTTGAGACATTATTCAGAAGTACACTTATTACAGCAGACAAGGTAACAACCTGAATAACAACCATGCCTTATTATAAACTTAAGAGTTTATTACATGATACTTATACAATCCCAAGGCCTCAAACATTAGCCTTAAGGGCATACCCCAACATCGAATACCTAAGCACAACTAGGCAATATGGTATCCAAAATGAAGCTCTCTGAGTCTAATTTCTAATAAAACTAAATTCGTAATTTGGAGTTATAACCAGGGAGATATGTGTGTTCGAACATAGGAAGATCAGAATTTCAGATTTCGAGAAAACAAATTCGTATATTGGAAATGCGACATAAGTTCCGGAATGAATACCCAACCGAAATTAGGCAATATGGTAGTTAACAATACCGATACTAGTTTCACAAGATTTCGAGCTATACCTAGGGAGATATGAGGGTTCGAACACAAAAATGTCAAGATTCTAGATTTTCAGAAAACAGATTTCGTAAGTTAGATAACAATACTGATTGCAGCACGAATATAACTCAGACGTGGTCAATATCATATTCAAATCAAAGTGAGTGAATCTAGTTTCATACAAAATTTGTTTCACGTGATTTGGATCTATAGGTCATGAGATATTGGGGTTAAAGCACAGCAAGGTCAGATTAGAGAATGCAGATTTCAGTAGAATAGAATTTTAAAACCCTAAAAACATTCGAATCCGACCCCATGGAAACGGATATCATGTGATTCAAAACCCAAATCAAGCATATAAGACACAAGGGACATCAAAATTATGTAGGGCGTGAACGAAGAACCAGATTAACAAAAACAAGAATAAGATTACTTGCCTTAAGATGCTGAAATCTTTCTCCCAAATCCTTCCTCTAGTTGGCGGCTCCTCTAGGGTTCCACCCCAAGCAAGATGCGATCAGCCCTCCCCCTTCACGATTTTCCTTTTTTTTTCTCCACTTTCTAACACACAAGGCTTGTGTGGCAAGTATTCCAGAAATGCCCTTTTAAGACTCCAATAAGGACACTCAAGTCCATAATACCAAGATACCATCCTCACCATAGAAAATTTCAAGATTTTAAGCAAGCTTAATTGACCAAGGGATATGATTTAACAATTTATTATTTGCATACCATGATAAGGGGTTCATAAATTTTAGGGTATTACACCTCCTCCATCTCAAGCACCACAAATTCAACTGGAATGAAGAAATCTCCGACCTTGATTGGGACGTCTTCCATAATTCCTGCCGGCTTGGGCACTGACCGATCAACAAAGTTGAAGAGAAATGGGTGTTGCCTTCACATCGGCAATGTCCAATTTCCCACATATAGAAAAGGGTATTAAAGTGACGCTGGCGCCCAGATCACACAATGCTTGTTCAAAAGTCAAATCCCCTATTTTGCATGGTATTGAAAAGCTGCTCGAATCCTTTAATTTTTCAGGAAGCTTGTTTTGAATGACAACGGTGCACTCTTCAGTAAGCGCCATTGTGCCTGGTTGCTCTAGCTTCCTTCGATTTGAAATAATATCCTTTAAAATTTTCGCATACGTGGCATCTGCGTTAAAGCTTCAGTGAAGGGGATGTTAATGTACAATTTCTTCAAAATATCTAAAAATTTTCCTAACTGTTTATTTAGCTTCGCCCTAGCCATTCTTTGGGGGAATGGAATTGGTGGCTTGTAAGGTGGTGGTGGGATATAAGCTGGTTCACTCACATCATCATCTTTATCCTCACTTGGTCTCTCGGGTTCGAGTCTATCACTGGTGGATGCGTTAAAACTTAGGTTAAAATCAGGTACTCTCGGTTCCTCCAATTGCTCACCACTAGGAGTAGTAATTGCACTGTAATTCTCTCGTGGGTTCTGTTCGGGTTGGGAAGGTAACCTACCTGAAGGTCTTGCTAGACTAGTGGCTAGGTTTACCAACTATATATCTAACTGTTTGTTGTGGACTTCAATGGAATCCAGTCTAGTTGTCACATGATGCAGCATATCATTAACAGTCTCATTTGTTTTTGTCTGAGAGTAGATGAAATTTTCCATGATGGTTTCAAGTGAGGTCTTCTGAGGTTATGGTACATATGGTCCAGGTTGAAAACTAGGTGGTGGTCTATAGTTTGATTGCGGAGCAGGGTTGGGGTTGTTCCTATAAGAGAAGTTAGGATGGTTTCTCTAACCAGGATTATATGTAGTGGATTAGGGATCATTTTGTGGTCTAGGGTTTTGGTTCCCTAAAACATTCACATATTCTTGTTGGGGTTCAGAGGTTTGGGAAACACCTAACTGGCAATTTGCATGGGTGTGGCCAAAAATACCACAAATCTCACATACAGAAGGATTAGAACTTGAATCAACAGAATTGACATACATTGAATCCAGTGTACGAGATAATAAGTCAACCTTGGCTACTAAAGAACTTAAGGCATCTAGTTCATACTTACCAGGCGCAACGGCTCTAGATGATGTACCTCGTTGGTCTCCAACCTATTGGTTGTAATTTAGTGTCATGTCTTCCTAGAGATTCATTGCATCATCAACGTTTTTGTTCATGCTCGCTCCACCAGCAGTTGCATCTACAGTAAGACGAGTATTATAATTAAGACCATGGTAAAATATATAAACAATTACCCATCTTTCCAAGCTGTGGTGTGGGCATAAGCGTTGAAGTTCCTTGAATCGCTCTCATGCTTCGTACAAAGATTCCCCTTCTTTTTGGGTGAAACCGGTGATCTGGTTTCACAGTTGGACAATTTTGCTTGGGGAATAGTATTTCGAGAGAAACGCCTGAGAAAGTTGTTCCTAGGTTGTTCGCGATTCCGGTTGAAGAGAATATAGCCAATTTTGAGCTCCATCCCGAAGAGATAATGGGAAGAGTCGTAGTCGTAGGACGTCGCTAGAAACTCCATTCATCTTGGTCGTGTCCCATAACTCCAAGAATATCGACAGATGCATGTTTGGATCTTCAGAACGTACGCCTCCAAATTGGTTGTGCTGAACCATCGATAAGAGGGAGGGCTTTATCTCAAAATTATTAGCCTCCACTAGAGGTCGAGAAATACTTGAGTGAAGACCCTGTGCATTTGGAGTAGCGAAATTGTTGACACATATTTATATAGCATTTCAAGTATGATTTTACCAACAGAATCGTCTCTATTTTTGGGTCTTCTGCCTAATTATTGCCTTAATTGCTTTGCATCTATAGAATCTACACCTCTTTTGGTATTTTCCATGTTTTTAGGTCAGAACGACCACAAAGAGGATGTATTTTGGACTTTTGAGACTAGGGGAACCCCTCTTAATCCAAGACGATCCTAACTAGAAGTCTTCGGATCCGTTGAAGCCTTTATTGGGAATCACGACCGAGTCACAATCAGAAATATGCCCATGATATGTCGTTGTGCCTGAAGCTGAAATTGATCAATCACGACCGAGTCACCACCAGAATCACACCCATGATCCTAGATCTGCCTATTTCGAAACCACGATTTTAACTCAGGTTTGCTCAACCTAACCTAAGGAAACAAAAGGGGGGAATTAAGGACCTTTCTACGCCGTTGACAAAGGAGGCGTGGAGCAGCTTTTGACGGTAGATTCGGCCACGAAATCATCATTTCATGGAGGTTAGGCAGCTGAAATCCTAAAGGGCATGGAAGGGAACAGAGGAGACCTCTTTCGGCTGGAAAATTGTAGTTGTGGCTTTTGCAGGGTATGGAGAAGAGAATGAAGCACAGAGGAGATGAAGATAAAAGGCGGAAGTAATGGAAGAGAGAAGGGGGTTTTTCGCACGGATAGAAGGGAGGCTGCTGCGCTTAGGAGAGGAGGGCGATTGCAAGGGAACAAGGGGTTGCACATCTGCACCTATTGAAGACACTTCCTGCGTGAGCACCCTAAGGATTAATTTGTAAGGGAGATCTTGCATTTACATTCAATTTGCTGCACTATTTGTACGATCTTACCTTCCTCTTGTAATTTCCGCATAAACCTGCATACGTATGTGATGTTCAATACCATAATTTATGTTGTTACCATGAATATTGTAGGCTAACTCTTGAATTAGGATTTGGGGGGTAACCCTTTGATGATTTACTAGTTGTAACAATCGTATTCCAAATGCTCTAGTTCTTGTTTAATCGTATGCATGCTCTTCGCCTGCATTACTTGAAAAGAGAATGCTTGAGCCTCTAATCGCTGAGGTGAGGTTTGTCAATCAGCATCTCTGGGGGGGAAAAATCAGCTTGCGGATCTGTACACACTTGCGGGGATTACGAGGGTCCTAGACGCGTCGAGGAGACCAAAAATCCGACCGCGTGTCGGAACCCTTCGGTTGAGGGTTTATCTGATCTGCATGTACTCTTTGCCTGCACTATTCGAAAGGGAGTGTTTAAGCCTAGATCTCTGATGACACCAAAATTTATAGTAAATTTTGTGCCATTCCATTGGTATTTTTTGTGTCATTTTCATAGACTTTGCTTATTTTTATGCCTTTTTTTATCAATATTTTTAAAATCTACACTCTTTTCTATTTTTGATGATTTTCAGGTAAAAATACATGTTTTTCAATCGATTTTGAGCAATCCAGATGCATAATTGGATTCACAACATCAAGAGGAGACCACACGTCAAATTTCAGAAGAATTGGAGCTTCAGAGCAAATTACGGCACCCCAATTATGGAATTTGGGGTACCATAATTTGATTGCACTCGCAGATCAAAATAACGGTACTGCTGTAATTCCCATGAGGTACATAATTTGGAGTTTTCCCAGCTAGAGAAATTTTGCGAGAATACGGCACTGCCGTAAAACTCTTTATGGTGCCGTAATTTGCGGCATTTTTGGACAGAGGCTGGATGATGTTTTATGGTACCCGCCGTAAAGGAATTTACGACACCGTAATTCGGGTTGATTTTTCACCGAAGGATTGCTGACATTAAGGCACCGCCGTAAAATACTTCACGGTACCGGAATTCCGGAAGTTTTCAACCCAAGAGTTCGCTGTCCAGATTACAGTACCGCCATAAAATCCTTTACGGCCGTAATTACAACCTAGTTCACGATTTTCCCGGTCAACTCCGAAGCCCAATTTTTGCATAGATGATTGCGATCAATCCAGGCCATTAAATAGGATGTCGTAAGAAGCAAAAAAGGAGTTTTTGCCGAGAGGAGGAGAAGGAGACCAAAAGCCCTAATTTTCGTCGACCGCACAGAGAGAAATCGAGATTCACGCGTCCGCCCTAGGGTTCACCACCGAGAAGCATACATGCTATTTTCGGTGATGACATTTGGGTAGAATTAACGCATAGAGGAGGAGAAGTTGTCCCAGAAGTTTCAGCATGAAAGGAGAACAGACGGAGGAGAAATCACCAGAAAATTGAGCGCCGCCGCTGTTCGCTCCAGATTACGGCCGTAAACTTATTTATAGCCGTACTGTAATTTTTCTTTCTTCTTCCATTCGATTTCCTTCAACATGGATTATTGTAATCTTCCCTCTATGATTGCTTAAACTTATTTTGGGACATGGGGGAGTAATTCAATTGATTTTTAATGACTAGATGACTATTTTTCCATTATTTTGTCACGTTTAATCTTAGCATGATGATTTTACTCATGTGGTAAGTGTTCTTAGACTCTTTTTAGATCCATATTATTATGCCTATTTTAGAGTTTTCGTAATAGACTGAAAAGTAAATTGTTTGAGAACTTGGAACCCTAGTCCCAGCTTTTCTCTCTGATATTTCTGTTTTAGTTTTTGATTGCTAATTTACACTGTTTCGATCAACCTAGATAGTAAGAAATCGATTATTCGATATTCGACAACATAGGTCTCTGTGGGATCGATACTTTTATTTATTACTTCGAGTATCCATTCACTTGCGGACACTACATGTCTAGGGACAACAAGTTTTTGGAGCCGTGTCAGGAAGTGACAATAGTCGTGTACGCCAACACTTAGGTTTTGGCCGCGACACCTGAAATAAGTCTACCTACTTGTATTCATAAGTGTGTCCTTTCAGATCACAACAAGTTTTTGGCACCGTTGCGGGGGACCTTACTTTTGTTGATATTGAATATTTTGAGAGTATTGCTAGACTAGGTTTTTTTTTATGTTCTATCTTTCATTTCTTTTATGTCTATTTTAGTTATTTGATCCATCTACTCTAGTGTGCATAGAAAATTCAGTTCTAATGGCGGATCAGAAATCACTGAGGGACTATGCAGCCCCTAAGCCACGAGAAATATACTTTAGCATTGTCAGACCAACTATTGAAACATATAATTTTGAGATTAATCCTGCCTTCTTGACCATGATTCAACATAACTAATTTGGAGGAGCTCCAATTGAGGATCCCTATCAGCATTTACATCTTTTTATTGAATATTGTGATACCATTAAAATTTATGGAGTTTCTGAAGATGCAATAAAACTAAGACTGTTTCCTTTTTCTCTCATGGACCGAGCGCGATTTTGGTTACATTCTAGACCTGCTGGTGCGTTCACTACATGGGAACAACTGTCAAATGCTTTCCTTAAGAAGTACTTTCCACCAAGTAAAACCATCCAATTGAGAAATTAGATCATGATCTTTATACAGAAAGATGAAGAATCAATCAGCAAGGCATGGGAGCTATTCAATGATTTAATACGGAAGTGCCCTCACTATGGCCTTGAAAATTGGGTTTTAATTCATACATTTTATTATGGTCTACTTTATAATACCCGTCTAATCGTTGATGCTGCTGCAGGAGGAGCCCTCATGAGCAAGACCATTGAAGAAGCTTTTACCCTATTAGAAGAAATGTCCTTGAACCATAACCAACGGGATCCTAAAGAAGAACTGCTATATTGTCATCATCATGGTAAGGATGAAAGCGAGGAATGCCAACCCCTAACTGAAAAGGTAAATTATTTTAGTATAGAATCTTTTCTTAACAAGTTTATGACAAATCAAAGTCAACTCGTGCAAAATCAAAACAAAGAAATTGAAGATGTTAAGGGTCTGGTTAGTCAACTTGCCTCCCAAGTAGAATTCATAGCTATTTGCAATAAAATTTTAGAAGATCAAATGCCTGATGAATAATGCAATGCAATCATAACTAGAAGTGGGAAACAATTAAAAGAACCTAAAGGGAAAATTGAAAACCATGAGAAAGAGCCTATCATTGATCATGATGATGAATTAGAATTAGAAAAATATTCTAAACATGAGCAAACCCAACTTAGTTTGCCACCTCAAAAGGGTGATGAACCAAAAGGGGATGTTTCATGTAGGGAAGAGGATTCTAACCCTAATTCTCCAACACCTTATAGGCCACCTATACCCTTTCCCCAGAGGCTAATGCAAGAAAAGTTAGGCAAACAATTTGGGAGATTTCTATATGTTTTGAAAAAGCTTTACATTAACATTTCATTTACTGAAGCTTTATCTCAAATGCCCACATATGCTAAATTCTTGAAAGAAATATTGTCTAATAAGAGAAAAACAGTGGACTATGGCACTGTCGCTTTAACTGAGGAATGTAGTGCTGTTATCCAAAACAAAACGCCACCCAAATTGAAGGATCCAGGTAGTTTTTCTATCCCTTGTTTTATTGGTAGTATGGCTTTTGACTGAGCCTTATGTGATTTGGGAGCTAGTGTGAGCCTAATGCCATTATCTGTCTGCAGGAGATTGGACATGGGAGAGCTCAAGCCAACTTCTATATCTCTGCAACTCGCCGATCACTCAGTAAAATATCCTGTGGGAATTCTCGAACATGTGCCTATCCAAGTGGGTAAATATTTCATTCCAGCAGATTTTGTAGTTCTTGAGATGGAAGAAGATGCAAAAATCCCCATCATACTTGGTAGACCGTTCTTAGCCACTACAGGAGCACTTATTGATGTAAAGAACGGTAAATTTTCATTTAACATTGGGGATGAAATAATTGAGTATGACTTGCATGAAGCCATGAATAACCCTTCAAATTCTGAATCTTGTTGTAGTTTACATGATGTAGATGACATTGTCTATAATCATAATGATTTATTTGTTGAAACCAATAATTGTGATAGTGATTTAGAATTCGCTCTTGAAAAAACAAACTCTATGACTAATGCGCTATCAAATAACAGTACTTGTGACAATGAAAAGAGTGGAGAAGGAAAGGCTCCAAAAATAGAACTTAAGGCTTTACCTGATAGCCTTCGTTATGAATTTCTTTGTCCTGATTCTACTTACCCAGTTATTGTTGATGCACAGCTAGGAAAAAGGGAGACAGATTTGCTTCTCAACGAATTAAGAATTCATAGAAAGGTAATTGGGTATTCAATTGATGACTTGAAAGGAATTAACCCCTCTTTTTGTATGCATAGGATCTTGATGGAAGAGGAGCATAGGCCACATGCAGATTTCCAAAGAAGACTAAACCCCTCCATGAAAGAAGTTGTAAAGAAAGAGGTTCTGAAATTACTTGATGCAGGTATTATCTATCCTATCTCTGATAGCAAAAGGGTAAGTCCTGTACATTGTGTTCCTAAGAAAGGTGGGGTGACTGTCATGAAAAACAAAGATAATGAATTGATTCCTGTTAGAACTGTTACTAGTTGGCGTATGTGCATAGATTATAGAAAACTGAATGCTGCCACTAGGAAAGATCACTTCCCTTTACCTTTCATTGATCAGATGGTTGAAAGATTGGCAAACCATTCTCACTTTTGCTTTTTAGATGGATATTCTGGTTTTTTTCAAATTCCTATACATACTGATGATCAAGATAAAACAACTTTCACGTCCCCATATGGAACTTTGGCATATAGGAGAATGTCATTTGGTTTATGTAATGCACTTGCTACATTTCAAAGATGTATGATGGCTATCTTTTCTGATTTTATTGAAGATATTATGGATGTGTTTATGAATGATTTCTCTGTATATGGTTCCTCTTTTGATGTTTGTTTGGCTAATTTATCTCATGTTTTGCAAAGGTGTGAAGAAACTAACCTTGTGCTTAATTGGAAAAAATGTCATTTCATGGTTAAACAAGGGATAGTTTTGGGACACTTGATTTCAGAAAGAGGAATTGAAGTTGACAAAGCCAAAGTTGAAGTGATAGAGAAATTGGAACCACCCACCACAGTGAAGGAAGTCCGAAGCTTTCTAGGACATGCAGGATTCTACCGGCAATTCATCAAGGATTTCTCTAAACTCGTTAGACCTCTTACAAATTTACTTTGTAAAGATGTAAAATTTTCTTTTGATGAAGATTGTTTATCTGCTTTTCAGGAACTAAAGACGACTTTGGTTTCTGCACCTATCATTCAGCCTCCAGATTGGGAATTACCCTTTACCAGTGATTATGCAATTGGAGCAGTCGTGTGATACCACGATTACTCATATGGATTTTACTTTTGTAAGAATTTGATTTGGAGATTAAAGACAAAAAGGGATTAGAAAACCTTGTTGCAAATCATCATTCAAGAAGAATGGTAGATACTGAAAAGAATGATGAGATCAATAATTCCTTCCCTGAAGAACAACTCTTAGCCATTGAACAACTCAGAGCCCCCTGGTATGCTGACATAGTAAATTATCTTGTAGCTAATATTTTTCCCTCCTGATTTGAGCTACCAAAAAAGGAAGAGATTTTTTGCTGAGGTGAAACACTATTTTTGGGATGAGCCTTATGTGTTTAGAAGATGTGCCGATGGCATGTTTAGAAGATGTGTACCTGAAGAAGAGGTTGCCGATATATTGCTTCAATGCCATGGATCCTCTTATGCTGGACATGCCGGTACTGAGAAGACTACTTTCAAAGTGTTACAATCAGGATTTTATTGGCCCACAATTTTCGAAGATGCTAGAAGCTTTATTTTATCTTGTGATAGATGTCAAAAAATAGGGAACATTAATAGAAGACATGAGATGCCACTGTCCAATATTCTTGAGGTTGAAATATTTGATGTTTGGGCGATAGACTTCATGGGACCCTTTCCATCCTCTGGAATAACAAGTACATTTTGGTGGCAGTTGATTATGTTTCAAAATGGGTTGAGGCTGGCTCTTGCTTCCCCTACCAATGATTCCAAAGTTATAGTTAAACTGTTCAAAAAAATTATCTTTCCATGATACAGGACGCCACGAGTAGTAATTAGAGATGGAGGCTCGCATTTCATAGAGCATAAGTTCTCAACCCTGCTCAGGAAATATGGAGTAAATCATAGAGTTGCAACACCTTATCACCCCCAAACAAGTAGTCAAGTTGAGATATCAAACAGAGAAATCAAAGGAATTTTGGAAAAGATAGTGTCACGCACTAGAAAAGATTGGGCATTCAAACTTGATGATGCATTATGGGCGTACAAGACTGCTTTCAAAACGCCCATAGGTATGTCTCCTTTTCAATTGATTAATGGAAAATCATGCCACCTTCCTATAGAGCTCGAGCATAAGGCATACTGGGCAATCAAGATGCTGAATTTCGATTTGAAGAACGCGGGTGAAAAACGGATATTACAATTAAATGAGCTAGATGAGATCAGACTTTCGGCATATGAAAATGCAAGAATCTACAAGGAAAGGACTAAAAGATGGCATGATCGACATATTTTTAGAAGAGAATTCCAACCAGGTGACTTTGTTCTTTTATTCAATTCTAGATTGAGACTTTTTCCTGGAAAACTTAAGTCTCGATGGTCTGGGCATTTTCAGGTAAAGAAAGCTTATCCTTACGGAGTTGTAGATATATGGAGTGAGGAAACAGGAGAAATCAAGGTTAATGGTCAAAGGCTGAAGCATTATTATCAAGAGGAGCAAATTGAAGAAAAGGAGAGTTTATATTTAGATGAACCACGATCAAATCCGAGTGCAAAAGGGTCAAGCTAATGACCTTAAATTAGCGCTTCTTGGGAGGCAACCCAAGCTTTCTAACTTTATTTTTGCTTTCTTTTATCTAGGTTTTCTTTTCAGAACTAATTTTTATTTTTCTCTGTAGGTAAACAAACTTTGGCGGAAAAGACCCAATGGCATGGATTGGAAGAATCTTGTGAGTATTTCTTTCCCTCTTACTGTTGCATTACATCAGTGATTCATATTTTTATGAGGATGATTCTTCCACAATTTTTTTTATTATCCACCACTACTACTTCACATGCTTATATTTTTATCTTCGATCCCGTTGTATTACACATGATGATGAGCAATTTTTTGATATGAATGATTTATTGGCTTTGATCAATTTTTGAAGATTATTGTTGATGACTTGTTTGATTTTATTGATAAGTGAATTCAAACCTGAGATTAGAACTAGATCTATCATGTCAAATTTATTTCCCTCATACATATCTATCTTTTGAAATTTGACATTGGTTGATGCATGAAATTTTGGGTAGATGTGTTATTTGTGGAATAAGATCTAAAGGTGAAACTACTCCTTTAAATAAAATGAGCATATGAGTATGATTACTGAATTGAGATCAATTGATCATCCTAGTAGATGCTTAGTCTATTTTGCTATTTGTTGGGAAGAAAGAATCCAAGATCCATAAAAATAGTGAGAGACTCCCCTACTTAGCACTATGTAAAATTGATAGTGGTACCTAAGACATGGGTTGAAGTCTATGCCTAAAAGATAATGAGAGAGCAAAAGAATAAGACTCCTCTACTTGGCACTATGCAAAATTGATAGTGGTACCGAAAAAAATAGTTGAAGTCAAAAATAAAAAGGTGTGTATCAAAGTGGGCACATGCCACCTATGCAAAAATAAAAAAATAATAAATATGTGTGGAAAAAGATCTTGGAAACCTAATTCTTGTAAACAAAAGCATGATAGATTTGAACTGAAATTGGGTGAACTCTTGAGTTTGAAATTTATATTTATTATACAAGTTGCAAAGTTTTATTTCATTAAGCTGTGGATCTAGAGGATTGAGTTCTAAGAATGATATGTTTATTTGAAGTTTTGTGAAACAACTGATGGAATTTTTCATTATTGATTGTATGTTAGAAATTTATTTTCCATGAGAAAGTCTATGCCTATGACCAGTTTTTGAAAATTTTTGATTTTTGCTTGAGGACAAGTAAAGTTTGAGCCTTATGTGTTTGATGACACCGAAATTTATAGTAAATTTTGTGCCATTCCATTGGTATTTTTTGTGTCATATTCATAGACTTTGCTTATTTTTATGCCTTTTTTATCAATATTTGAGGAATCTACACTCTTTTCTATTTTTGATGATTTTTAGGTAAAAAGGCATGTTTTCCAGTCGATTTTGAGCAATCCAGATGCATAATTGGATTCACAACATCAAGAGGAGACCACACGTCAAATTTCAGAAGAATTGAAGCTTCGGAGCAAATTACGGCTCCCCCATTATGGAATTTACAGTACCGTAATTTGACTACACTCGTAGATCAAAATTACGGTACTACCGTAATTCCTGCGAGGTACCGTAATTTGGAGTTTTCCTACTAGAGAAATTTTGCAAGATTACGGCACTGCCATAAAACTCTTTATGGTGTCGTAATTTGGGGCGTTTTTGGACAGAGGCTGGATGATGTTTATGGTACCGCCGTAAAGGAATTTACGGCACCGTAATTTGGGTTGATTTTGAAAGGTTCCCACAAGGGGGCGAAACCCTAAATCATAGGCGCATATGAAGAATGAAAGCAACGGAAAGGGGGTTTCTAGATCTTGCATGGTATTATGATTAACAAAACCGATTGTATAGTAGTGATAGAACCATACCATAGCCATTTCTAGATGGCGTCTTGGAAGCTAGAGAACAAGAGAGGTCTCCTCCAAATTGTCGCACACAAGATGAGGTATAGCTTCTTCTTGTCGTCCCTTGTGCTAGCAAGGATCGTCCAAGTATCCTTCTCGTATGGAAGGGATGAGATCTTCTTGGCTTGGCGAAAAACTTCCTTCTCCTTTCGTCAACACCACATGCACTCTCGAATGAGCAAGCGACGAGAGGAAGGAGCGACAATAGGCGTGAGAGAGGAGTAACGTGAGGTGATGTCATGTTTAGGAGTCATGGTTTCTAAAAATAGAAACACTCCCACGTTCATGCACTCATGCGACCATGGGTTTACCCCAAGCGCAAACTTCTCTTCACCCTTGAACCATGCGCTCATTCATGAGCCGGTTCACTTTGGTTCGGTTCAATAACCAAATAAGCCAAGCATTCAGTCCAGACCATAATAAACACTTAGGTTCTTGATCTGACCGTCAATCTCTTGATGCTCCTGATCTGACCAATCTAGCATCCAATCTCTCGATCAAAGCTTACCGATCTGAAGCCCTAATCAATCAAACATGATCAGACCAGATCTCACTCACAATCAGAGATTAAATCCCTTTAAACTGAACTCAAACAATTTAGTCCACACGATCTGACTTAAGTAAGCCATATCATCAAATTGTGCGACCCTGAGGGTTTCCTTTAAATGTCGGTAACGATAACTCACGTCATCACGATCAGTGAGGGGTATCTAGCAACACATCACTGTCTCCCAATATAAAGGAAAGAGTCTTCCAAGACTACACCCAAAAACAACACAAGTGTGAATCAACTCACAAAGCATACATATTTCCTTTGCCACTGGATGTTCTTATTGGACAAGCGTGTCAAGCTTGTAACTCCAATATGATGAGCATGATTAGATCAGATGAACATAGTCACCTGGGTATGGCCATACACTTTCTCAACCATCTCATCCAGGGGGCCCCTTTAGAACATCACACTCCTTAAACAAGGAGACGACAATCCTATGTCTATCACTAGTGCCCTAACCTGACTCAAGCTCATCATCCAAGATAGTCTATAATCATTATGTTTCAAATGATATTGAACTACCTCAAAACAATGACAATCATCATTTAGAAAACACAAGTGATCTCAAGTCAGAGGAAATGTGCCACTTGTTACATTCAAGGATTATTCACATTGTGACAAACAATTGAATATCCTAGTAGGGTCTGTCCAGTACATCCAATGTACCCATGAGTCTACATCTTATTCCATGCTCGAAGCATCCTATAAGATTAGAACACATATTAGTCTTAACCATATCAAGGCTGTCTCATGTTCACTAAGATATATCGACTAAGGACTTTATTGCCTGTCAGCCTAGCTGAACAGCTTTGAGACATTATTCAGAAGAACATATATTGCAGCAGACAATGTAGCTAACTGAATAGTAACCATGCCTTTATAAACATAACAGTTTATTACATGATACTGATACAAACCCAAGGCCTCAAACATTAGCCTTAAGGGCATACCCCAACAGATTTTCCACCCGAAGGAATGTTCACATTACAGCACTGCCGTAAAATACTTCACGGTACCGTAATTCCGGAAGGAGAAAACTTTATGAAAACATGGTTCCCAATTTGAAATTCTATGTCTTTCCTCCTATGATCAACATAACTCTTGTGCTGACTTTGTGTAACTTCTAATTTATCTTTTATCACATGTTGTTTATCTATTGTTTCTTGCACTTTATCTAGTTCTAAGATCTTTCTATCACCAACCTCTTCCCAACATATAGGTGTTCTACACTTCCTTCCATATAAGGCATCATAAGGTGCCATTTGAATGCTTGAGTGAAAACTATTATTATAGGTGACTTTAATGAGAGAGAGATAATCATCCCACTCACCTTTCCACTCCATAACAGAAGCTTTAAGTCTTCAAGTGTTTATATGGTTCTTTCTAATTGTCCATCAATTTGATGATGATAAGCTATACTAAAGTTTAGGTTAGTCCCCAAAACTTCATATAATCTTTTTTAGAATCTAGAAAGAAATCTTGGATCTCAATCAGATATAATATCAACTAAAACACCGTGAAGTCTTACTATTTCATCAATATATATACTTGTGAGTTTATCAAGAGAGTATGTCATTCTAATAGGCAATAAATGTATAACCTATCAACAATCATCCAAATGGCATCATGTTTCTTAGATGTTAATGGAATCCATCACAATGCTTTCACCACTTCCATTCAAGCACCTCTAAAGGTTGTAATAGTCTTCTAGGCTTTTGGTGTTCAGCTTTGATCAATTGACAGGTTAAACATTTGGAAATATAATTTGCAATATCTTTCTTTAGGTCAGTCCACCAGTAGTAATTATTTAAATTATTATATGATGACTCAAAAAGTCATAGTGAATTTCATATGCTTATATGCTTTTGCTTATTTTTTAATTAAAATTGGTCATTTAGTTCGGAATCTACACATTCTATTGTTTTATAATTTTTCAGGTAAAATATATTGATTTTCATGGATTTCTAAGGATAAATGGACCAAAGACAGAATCAGGAAGAGATTTAGAGCTTAAGGGAAAAATTTAGAAAAAACTTGCCATCACACCCCTGTGACAAAATAAACTGCAGGCGTCACATAGGTATGATTATAAAGATTGGGGGAAAATCACGATAGCAGCCCGAGCCTTCTACCACCCCCAAATCTGATTTTTTTTTATGACAAATTAGAAGAATCAGCGGTACAATAAAAAAATTTGGAAGGGTGGGACTAATTATAAAGGGAAGGAGAAGATCGAATCAAAGTATCACGCTCTCTTGTGGAGAAACGACGAAGAAAACAAAGCAGCGGCACGCTGCTAAGTTTTTGGGTTTGCATAGGAGCTTAATAATCACCTTTTGCCATGAAATTTTGAGGGAAGCTGTGGTTAACGGAGGAGATGACGCACATGAAATTTCAGAATAAAAGGAGTTCAAACAAGAGAGCAATTGCAAGAGGTGTTGCTAGGGTTCTTGCTCTCACCAAGAGGCGTATAGGGTATCTCCAGTGATGAAACTTGGTGGAAAGTTTTCCCCAAGAGAGGAGAACACACTTGCAAAATTTTAGAATGAAAAGAGTTTAGGATTGGGAGAAATCAGCAATGGAATTGGTGGATTACTATAGCATATTGCAAATTATTGTAAGAGGGTGAAATTTCTTAGAATCGCAAGGTTGTGATGAAACATCATAGGGGCACACCCCTGTGACAACAGTGAAATTGAATTGAAACATTTATTTTATTGTTATTTCATGTCCCTGACCTGTAATAACTCTTTCATATGAACTATTACTGTGAAATCATGTCTTTGGTAGCGTAAATTTTTCTTCAGGATTAAGGGAGTAACCCTTCGATTATTTAATGATTTAATTGATTTTTTTACATTATCATTTGTTTGAGTATTGTTAATTCAATTAAAGTGATTCTTTGTACTTGTAATTATCTAGATTTAGATTATTGCATGCCTTAAGGGTTGTAACAAGGACCAAGTGATGACTTACAATCCCAGAACCCTTTAACTAAACATATAGAATTAGACTACGAGAGTAGCTATATCTTAGCAACCTAGTTATTGAAGTTAACCCTATATGTAATAACTCTAGTTTATATAATTACATTGTTTTAGGCAAAATAGTTGCATTGAGAAGTGAATTATATTATTAGAAATCCTTCAGTTAAACCTAATATATAAGCTATGAGAGTACTTTAATATCACTTGAGAGTATGACCTATGAATTAAACCACAAGAATGAATCTTAATTTATTAGGGACTAAAATAAATTGTTATAAAGCATAATTACTAAAACAATAAGTCACAAGAGTGAAGGTTGGTTTAGTAAGAGTTGGGCATCCAAGAGCAGGCAACTCAATCTTAGGGTAATTTCTCTTTAACAAAACTTAAACAATTGACAATGATATTTGTTGTAATTTTTCATTAAAAATCATTGTGGTGGAACCTTGGCACAGTATTAGGAATGAGATCAATATTAAAATCAACTTCTATATTAGGAGGTAAACTAGGTAAGTCATCTATGAATGCATCTAGAAATTCTTTAACAATGGGTATCATGTTTAAATCAGGTATAGGTTCTTACCATATGATTTTTTTAAAAAAATATATTTCACACAAATTATTAGTGAGGTGATACCCATCATATTTAAGATCTTGCAAGGGGAATGATGGTTAAGGAATATACTTTTATAAATTAAAGTAGACTTCTATACTCAAAACGGCAGGTTATGCAAGAGAAACTAACATTATTTGAATGATGCTTGCCTATGATTGTGGAAACATTACATGAGTAACTTAAATTGTGGTATTATAGGTAGGAATCAACTTGGATAGGGATGTCCTCAAGTAGAGAGCTACAAACGCACTACAAGCTATGGTGATATAGGTAGGAATCATATCCTGTCCTATTAATCATAGTATTAGATGTTAAATTGTGTAGCAGATAAATATGATAATTTCTTGTAGTTCTGTTATTTGTGTTGGTGTCTATGCCCTAGGACCTAGTTTTGGTCTATCTTTGTACAACTTAACTTTTATATTTATATATCATTCTGGCATTGTCGCTATCATTATTTGCTTACATCTGCGATCATGTACTTATATGATAATGTGCCTAGAGACAAATTGGATCTGTGCTCAAATGATTGTCCTCAGTCGATGTACCTAGGTGGATATGGCACAGCTCTGGTACTTGTGAGACTGGTATATGGGCTGGTTAGGCACGAAGTGCTACATAGTGAGGCAAAGACTTGGTGTCATGAGTTATCCCCTCAAGTGATAGGAGATGCATTGATCCCTTGACTTGAGGTCATTGACCATTCTATATGGTTAGGGACATGCTTTGATACAACCTAACACCTCGCTATAGTTGAGAGGTAATAACGGTTGTCATTGAGCATGTCACGACCCATATGAGAAGGTCAATAGACAGACAGAGGGTTTGCCCCTTCCTGAGGGAAGCTTGATATCCACGGAGCTCCTCTATGGTTGTATGACTGAAAGTGTATGGCCATACCCAGGTGAGAACCTGATTTAGTCATAGCTATGTGATTGGGTGAAAACAAGTGGTGACACACTTGTCCAATCGGATATCAGTTCGGCAAAGAGACTGTAATGCATCTATACCTAGTCGCGATGATGGGGATGTCGATGTAGATATCCATTCCAATGACCTGAGTAGCAGCAATGCACTGCTAGGTGCCACTCACTGCTTGTGGTGACCTTTGGTCAGCACTGCCAGCATCAAAGGAACCTACAGGGTCGCACACCTTGATACTCGAGTTCTCGTATTGATCGGGAAGCCTTATGATCGAGTTATTGGATAACTCGGATCTATTTGGGAGATTTCATCAGCGCCAATGAACCTGATGAGATGGAAGCATGTTATTGGAGCCAAACTCCATTTATGGCAGGTTAACCCGAAATTGACCATGGTTGATCACATTTGGGTTAGGGTTGCATCGGATTGGATCCAAATGCTTAATCAACCCATGTAATGAAGTTTGGGCTAGCTCATTATCCAATGAGGCCCAATAACAAGTTGTCATGAAGAGGCAATAGGCTAAAAGGGTATAATGGGGAGAAAACTTCTCCCATAGGCGCCTATGGGCATAATGGGGAGAAGTTGGCAAAGTTGCTTCATTAAGGAAGCAATTTGCGCCTCCCCCTTGCTCCTTTGATGGTATGAATGCCTTCATGGCATGTCTTGGGCTGATATGGTGTTTGGGCAATTATGGATAGGTTGAATGAGGTTTATGGTAAAGTCTTAGAGACTTTCCTTGCCTCAAACCTCCTCATCCTAGCTACACACTTGTCATGATCCTAGCCCTTGCCCAAACTGCCTCTTGCCCAATTTATTGGACCCTAGCCGCCCCTCTCTTAGTGTTCAATTCCTTGGAGGCATGAGAACACTAAGAAAGGCGAGAGCAAGAGAGACATAGGCGCACCTCTTCCTTCTTCCATCAAGCCGCAAGCAGTCTTCTTCCTCTCCTCTTGGTGCAAGAGGGACTTCACCTCGGCGGCTTATCCTTCTCCTCATCTTCTTCTTTGGCACTTCATCCTTGGAGGTGGCGCAAGGCTTGAAGAAGGTGACAAAGGCCTGGATCTTCTTCCTGAGGCTAGCACCGGGCATGGAAGAAGAGGACTCGAGGCATCCATGTGTGTGAGACTGCAGAGGGTGCACGCTTGGATGCCTACCTCAACATCAGCCTCATCTTACTTTAAGGTATTTTTCTATCTCATCGTGTCAACTCCCTCGCTTGATGATCTTCACTAGGTTTTTGGGACTGGCTCATTTCGGGCATATTGCTTCTGCTGTGCAATGTATTTGTGTAATCTCAATCTCTGAAAATTGTAAAATATCCCTGGGGTTTCCCAACAGTGCTATCAAAGCGACTTGCGAGACTCGAACGATGTAATTTCATGCTTTTCCATGCTCACATACCATATCTCAATTTTCAAAAATTGTATGATCACATGGTGAACGATTTTTCTAAGTAGGAAAAATTAGGGTTTCTTGTTCATATCATCTTGTCATTCTCTTTTGGATTTTTGGGTTATTTTTCTTGTTTGATTTAAAGATCAAAGGCGCATGTAGTTTTGTCAAGTAGGACGGGCATTGTGTCTTCGGACTGGCCGAGTCTCTTGATTTGACAAAATTGTCAACCGAAAGGATCTATGAAATCATCATGAAAAATTAATCGTGAATAACCAAAAGATTTGTGATAAGAAGATGAGGAAAAGAGACTTGTTTTATGAAAAAGTAAAATTTCAGATTTTATGTTTTTCATGAGCATGTAGAATTGCATGAGTAAATACCTTGGTTGTGCATAATGTTGTGGTCATGGGTCAAGCCCCTTTGCATGCCTGTGATGTATCCTTGTGAGGCCTGCGTGCCGCTTTTCTAAGAAGATTAAGGTAGCGCATGTACTTGGAGATTGGCACATACTTGAAGCTTGCGCACCTTGCTTGGTGGCGCAAGAAGCTTCTTCAAAGATGGCGCATCCTTGCATGGGGGCGCAAGTTAGGGTTTGGCCGAGCCATGTGCTTGTGTGCTATCCCTCTTGTGGCTTGCTTGATGGCACCCTTCCTTGGAGGAAGACCATGGCATTGGCCGAACCTTGGGATTGTACCCCTAGGGTTTGAGAGCTAAAGCATGGAGAGAAGGACCTTGGAGCCAACCTTGAAGATCAAGCTAGAGGTCGGCTAGGTTAGCTCTTGTCTTTGTGGCTTGAGTCCTAGGTCAAGAGTTGAACCTCCTTTTGGCATGGGTTGGTTCAATGTCTTTATTAGGCTATGATCACATCATTCTTTTACTGCTTTCCTTATCTGCTAAAGCATGCCTGTGATGTTTTATTGTTATGTTATTACTATAGGATTGCATCCCTGTATTGTTAAACATAAGATAAAACTGATGAGACCTCAAAAACCCTCATTCAAAATATCAAGTCTAGTAGCCTTCTAACGCATAGCCTTCACTAAGCTATCGATCAGTAGTGTTGTGAACTGTTTCCGACCCTCGTGGGACACACCCACTTATCTTTAGAAAGTGCGTGGTGGCAATAGTTTACCCAGTCCAGTTTTAACCTGGACGTGCCTTCGCATGGAAACTCATTGGCCCTGGGCATAACGGTTAGGAGTGGACTTGACTAGATTTTCATATGTGCTGGGCACATGATGAAACTCTAGAGGCATCATTGAGAGGTTAGGGTTTCATGCTGTATCCAGCTGTTGTTGTCCGCAAGTGCACGGATACTCAAAGTAATAAAAATATCGAACCACAGAGAACTTGTTGCCAAGTACTGAATAATCGATTTCTCGCTAGCTAGGCAATCGAAAAATAGTGAATCAAACTATCAAAAAGAACACGGAGAATATGTCAGAGCAGAAATCGGGACTAGGGGTTCATCTACTTTAATTTCTAATGGCTAGATTAAGATAAGTGTCTGTCAATCTAATTTTATCATGATAAAGGTATAGTTTTCCTCATAAATAAATTGTCTCGCTCTCACGCAAACAATCGTACAAAGAACCGATCTTCACACTCGTGCATGATCTATTCAATGTTGAAAATAAGTAAACCATCAACTAAGAACTCAAGGATCACTCTCGTGCATCTGAATTCTAAGTTGATAATCTCAAGTAGAAACTCAAATATCACTCTCGTGCATCCAAGTCTCAACATAAGTTTTACTCAAGGTTCTCTGACGATCAAAAATTTAATCTCTTACAATTTCTAATCAAGTCTAAAATATTAACTCAATCCAAAGAATCATAAAATCAACAAGGCATTAAAATTCTCTAAAAATTAGAATTCGAAGAACAACCTAATCTCTTACGATAGTTCCAAACTCGATATTTCCTAGGGTTCCAAATTTTACAATCAACTTCTTAGTCTATTTTGCAAAATTCTAAAACATGCTGATATTAAGTGAAGGACCCCTTTCAAGAGGGGGGCGAAACCCTATTGGTGGCGCATGTATAAATTTCGCATGGAAGCTAGGGTTTCAAGAGATCTTAATATCGCATATGATCAACTTTCACACATTAGAAATAACAAGAGAAGGATCCATACCATCGCCATCTCTTGGATGGTGTCTTGGAAGGAGAGAGCAAGAGAGATCTCCTCCAAAGGTGACGCACACAATTGATGTCGCCTACTTTTCCTTGGTGCTCCTTGTGCTAGCAAGGCTCCAAGAAGTGCTTGTCGAATGGAAGGGAAGGAGACCTTCTTTGCTTGGCGATTTCTTGCTCCTACTTTCGTCCACCTTCACTACGCAAGATGAATGCTTGAGGCGACGAGAGAGCGAGATGCGAGCAAGAGTGTGTAACGCAACTCATGAACGTGGAGGCGTTTTTC
This sequence comes from Costus lasius, assembly GCA_027563935.2. Classification (NCBI taxonomy): domain Eukaryota; kingdom Viridiplantae; phylum Streptophyta; class Magnoliopsida; order Zingiberales; family Costaceae; genus Costus; species Costus lasius. Next base: position 48,327,987 of record CM050446.2, read on the forward strand.
TATCTTGGAAACGCATCTTCCAAAAATAGCAAAAACATAAGTTCATGCGTTCATGCGATCATGAACAAACCGCATTTACCTCTTCTCTTTGAACCATGCGCTCAACCCATGAGCCGGTTCAATTTCATTTGGCTCAATGACCAAATAAACCAAGCGACTTAGCCTAGATCACAATTGAACCCTAAGGTTCTTGATCTGACCGTTGATCTCTTGACGCTTCTGATCTCACCGATCTAGCATCTATTCTCTCAATCGAAGCTTACCGATCTGAAGCCCTAATCAATCAAACATGATCAGACTAGATCTCACTTACAATCAGAGATTAAATCCCTTTAAACTGAACCCAAACAATTCAGTCCACACGATCTGACTTAAGTAAGCCATATCATCAAATTGTGCGACCCTGAGGGTTTCCTTCAATGTCGGTAACGATAACTTACGTCATCACGATCAGTGAGAGGTATCTAGCAACACATCACTGTCTCCCGATAGAAAGAAAGGAGTCTTCCAAGACTACACCCAAACCACAGCACAAGTGTGAATCAACTCACAAGGCATGCATATTTCTTTTGCCACTGGATGTTCTTATTGGACAAGCGTGTCAAGCTTGTAACTCCAATATGATGAGCATGATTAGATCAGATGAACATAGTCACCTGGGTATGGCCATACACTCTCTCAATCATCTCATCCAGGGGGCCCCTTTAGATCATCACACTCCTTAAACAAGGAGACGGCAATCCTTTATCTATCACTAGTGCCCTAACCTGACTCAAGCTCATTATCCAAGATAGTCTATAATCATTATGTTTCAAATGATATTGAACTACCTCAAAACAATGACAATCATCATTTAGAAAACACAAGTGATCTCAAGTCAGAGGAAATATGCCACTTGTTACATTCAAGGATTATTCACATTGTGACAAGCAATTGAATATCCTAGTAGGGTCTGTCCAGTACATCCAATGCACCCATGAGTCTACATCTTATTCCATGCTCGAAGCATCCTATAAGATTAGAACACATATTAGTCTTAACCATATCAAGGCTGTCTCATGTTCACCAAGATATATCGACTAAGGACTTTACTGCATGTCAGCCTAGCTGAACAGCATTGAGACATTATTCAGAAGTACACTTATTACTGCAGACAAGGTAACAAACTGAATAATAACCATGCCTTTATAAACACAAGAGTTTATTACATGATATTTTTACAATCCCAAGGCCTCAAACATTAGCCTTAAGGGCATACCCCAACATTAAGAAACAAAAGAGAATTAAAGAACAGTCAGTCACAAAAGTAAAATTATCACAATAAAATCAGTTTGACAAAATTAGGATTTCCTAGTCATTAAGAAATAAAGAGATTACACCCCTATGTCCCAAAGAAAGATCAAGCTACCATGATGAAGGAATTACAATAAAACATGTTTCAGTGTGATAAGAAATCGAAGAGAGGGGAGAAAAGTTACAAAACAGGGCTGTAATTGAACTACAGCCCGTAATTTCGATATCAATAGTGCTGTCACCACTGTTCTATTGATTTCTCCCTCGATTGGACTCCAAATGCTCTGAAACTTCAGCTGTGTGTTCTCGTTCACCAGGCGAAGCTCTCTGTCAAAAAACGTGGCCAGAGGTGGTCTGTAGGCTGAAAACCAATGAACCCTAGTGCAGCCGCTCTTTTCTCAAATTCGCCGTGGATCGGTGGTAAAAGTTTTTCTTTTCAGCTCGGAAAGATCCCCCTTCTAATTGGCCGTGCACACCCCTTTTCTAGATCTCACTTTGGTGCCCTAAATCTCAAGAAATCACGAAACCAATTTTCTGGTGGAAGAATCGGGCGTCTGGGCAGGCGTTACGGTATCGTAATGGGACTTACGGTAGTACCGTAATTATCCACTGAACTTGCTGTATGAAGTCTGACTAAATTAAGGCACCATAAAGGATTTTACGGTAGTGCTGTAATTTTCCTATGAAGCCGCTGAAGTCTCGGGTCGAAATTAGCTTGAAATTATGGTATTGTAATGAAAATTACGGTAGTACCATAATGAAAATTACGGTAGTGCCGTAATTCTCAAGAAATTTCCCAGATGATGCTGCTGTGAAAATCATTACGGTAGTGCCTTAATCCAAAATTACAACCGTAAAAATACTTACAGCACTACCGTAATTTTGCGAGAAAGTTCATTTTGGCTTGAAATTTGATGTGTAGTCTCCTCTTGATGTTAGGATCACGCCCATGTGTTGGATTTGCTTGAAAACTATTGAAAACGTTGCCTTTTTTGCCTGAAAATGATCAAAATTTGAAAAGAGTGTAGATTCTGAAATATTTGATAAAAAAAAGGCATAAAATAAGCAAAGAAGCATGAATATGACTCAAAAACTTGATGGAATAAGCATGAAATTCACTATGAAATTTGTAGTTATCACCAGCCCTCGCTGGACATGAAATGCCTAGATTGTCTCAATAAGGGGAGTTGCTTGGAGCAACCGGTCGGTGTGCCCACCATAAAAAGCATGGGTCACTTTGTGCATCTCATCCCACCCTCGTGGGACATGAAGCCTCGTGTGGAATAAGGATCTCATCTCACTAGGAAATCTTAAATTTCCCGATTGACTTTGTGTGTTGTCAATATGATTAAAATAGTGGGAACCATAATCATTTAAAACAAGTCCAGTTTTAATGATTCGAAGTAGTACTAATCTGCTGTTTCTTGGGTGTTGTAGAAACAATGGCTACGAACACTGGCGGATTAACACTGCTATCCCTTCTTGATAAGGATAAGTTGGTTGGATCCAACTTTATGTACTAGCATCGGAACTTGAGGATAGCCCTCAAGCTCGAGAAGAAGTTGTATGTCCTCGAATAGCCTCTTCCTGCGGCTCCTCCGCCTAATGCCCGGACAGCAAACAGGGATGCTTTTAGAAAGCATCAGGATGACTCTTTGGAGGTTTCATGTCTCATGCTAGCCACTATGGTACCTGAACTTCAGGTGCAATATGAGAAGCAGAACGCTTTTCAAATGATCACTCATCTGAAATAGATGTTCGAGGCTCAAGCTAGAACTGAGAGATATGACATTGCCAAAGCAGTTTTTCGGTGCAAGTTGTCTGAGGATGCACCAGTGAGACCCCACGTTCTCAAGCTGATTAGGAATGTGGATCATCTTAGGAGTCTGGGACATACCATAGACAACGAGTTGGTTGTGGATATTCTTCTACAGTCCCTGCCCCCTAGCTTAAGTCTGTTTATCATAAATTTTAACATGAACCAAATTGATTGCACAAGGGAGGAACTACTGAATATGCTCCAAATAGCCGAGCGTGAGATGGGTAAGACCAAACTCAATTATGTTCTTTTGGTCCCTATGACCAAGAAGATAATGAAGAAGGGTAAGGCATGTGTTAAGGGCAATGCCAGAGGTCCTACCAAGGCACTGAAGAAAAAGGCGAAGAAGTCAACGGAGCAGAGGTGCTTCCACTATGGCGAGGAGGGTCACTGGAGGAGAGACTGCAAGCAACTTGAAGAAACCCCTTTCAAGAGGGGGGCGAAACCCTAAGTAGGCGCATATCATGAATTGCGCAAGGAAGCATAGGGTTTGTTGGGATCTTTTGCATGCCATATGATCAACATCATAACTTGTATAGATAAGAAGTAATTCATACCATAGCCATGAGTGGATGGCGACTTGGAAGTAAAGATCGAAGGGGATCTTCTCCAAAGAAGACACACACCAAAGTGATGAAGACTTCCTTCTTGCGCACCTCTTGTGCTAGCAAAAGTGCCAAGTTGTCCTTGTGTGGAGAAGATGAGATCTTTGCTAGGGCGATGAAGCTCTCACACTTGCTTGCGTGAACTCCCCTCTACACGAGAGTGGATCGGCCACACAAAATCAGAACCGAAATGCGTTTTGGCGTTTACAAGTTAAGTGGCGTTACATGACTTCCAATTATGGAAAGTCATGAAGCCATGCGCTTAAATCCATGCAAACCGCCCAAAAACGCTTTCATCATGAACTATGCGTTCACACATGTGTGAACCGGTTCAATCCAATGGTTCAATGCGTTTGGTACAAAGACCAAACCAAACCAGCCCAAGCCATGGTCTAGATCTCTCTGAACCAAATGGTTCAAGATCTAACCGTTCATCTCTTGATGCCTTTGATCTCACCGATCTAGCATCACTACTCTCGATTGAAGCTTACCGATCTCATGCCCTAATCAATCAAACATGACCAGACCAGATCTCACTTACAATCAGAGTTCAAACTCCTTTAAACTGAATCAAAACAATTCAGTCCACACGATCTGACTCAAGAAAGCCATATCACCAAATTGTGTGACCCTGAGGGTTTCCTTTAAATGTCGGTAACGATAACTTACGTTATCACGACCAGTGAGGGGTATCTAGCAACACATCACTGTCTCCCGATATAAAGGAAAAAGTCTTCCAAGACTACACCCAAACCACAGCACAAGTGTGAATCAACTTCACAAGGCATGCATGTATCCTTTGCCTACTGGATGTTCTTATTGGACAAGCGGGTCAAGCTTGTAACTCCAATATGATGAGCATGATCAGATCAGATGAACATAGTCACCTGGGTATGGCCATACACTTTCACAATCATCTCATCTAGGGGGCCCCTTCAGAACATCACTCTCCAAACAAGGAGACGGCAATCCTATATCTATCACTAGTGCCCTAACCTGACTCATGATCATTATCCAAGATAGTCTATAATCATTATGTTTCAAATGATATTGAACTACCTCAAAACAATGACAATCATCATTTAGAAACACAAGTGATCTCAAGTCAGAGGACATGTGCCACTTGATGCAAACAAGGATTATTCACATTGTGACAAGCAATTGAATATCCTAGTAGGGTCTGTCCAGTACATCCAATGCACCCATGAGTCTACATCTTATTCCATGCTCGAAGCATCCTATAAGATTAGAACACATATTAGTCTCAATCATATCAAGGCTGTCTCATGTTCACCAAGATATCTCGACTAAGGACATTACAGCATGTCAGCCTAGCTGAACAGCATTGAGACATTATTCAGAAGCACACTTATTGCAGCAGACAATGTAACATACTGAATAACAACCATTGCCTTTATAAACATAAAAGTTTATATACATGATACTGATATAATCCCAAGGCCTCAAACATTAGCCTTAAGGGCATACCCCAACAATCTCCCACTTGCACTTAATCTAATGGTTGAGAAATCTCAAACCCATATTATTACAGTGCTTCTCATGCTTCTGCTGCGCCAGAGGCTTGGTAAGCGGGTCAGCCAGATTGTCGTCTGTATGAACCTTGCAGATTTTGATCTCGCCTCGATCAATGATCTCCCGGATCAAGTGAAACCGTCTCTGTATGTGCTTGGACTTCTGGTGCGACCGTGGTTTCTTTGCTTGTGCGATTGCTCCAGTGTTATCACAGAAGATAACCAAAGGATCTGCACTCGAAGGAACGACACCAAGTTCCTGAATGAACTTACGAATCCACACTGCCTCCTTGGATGCTTCCGAGGCTACAACATACTCGGCTTCTGTTGTGGAATCAGCAACAGTTGACTGTTTGAAACTTTTCCACACCACTGCTCCACCATTCAAGCTAAAAACATAGCCTGATTGCGATCGGAAATCATCCTGGTCCGACTGGAACGAAGCGTCAATATATCCTTCAATACTAAGTTCTTCCTGACCACCATATATCAAGAACATATCTTTGGACCTCCGCAGATATTTTAAAATGTTCTTTACCGCAATCCAGTGTGCCTGACCTGGATTACTTTGGAATCGACTGGTCACGCTTAACCCGTAAGCAACGTCTGGGCGAGTACACAACATCGCATACATAATGGACCCAATAGCCGAAGCATAAGGCGTATTGTCCATTTCATCTTTCTCAGTCTGTGTTTATGGACACTGACTCTTTGAAAGATTCAGACCTTGTCTGACTGGAAGATATCCTCTTTTAGAATTCTCTAAATGAAATCTCTCTAGGACTTTATCGATGTAAGTACTCTGGCACAGCCCGAGAAGCCTCTTAGATCTATCCCTGTAGATCTTCACACCTAATACATAGGCTGCTTCTCCTAGATCTTTCATCTGAAAACATTTTCCTAACCATGCTTTAACAGCATGCAGTTCAGGAATATCGTTTCCAATGATTAAGATATCATCGACGTAGAGGACTAGGAAAGTAATCACGCTCCCACTAAACCTCTTATATACACACGGGTCATCTTCGTTCTTGATGAAACCAAACTCAGAGATTGATTCATCAAAACGAATATTCCAGCTTCTAGATGCTTGCTTAAGTCCATAAATGGACTTCTTTAACTTGCATATTTTATGACGATCTGATGGATTAGTGAAACCTTCAGGTTGTGTCATATACACATCCTCATCCAATTTTCCATTAAGGAAAGCGGTCTCCACATCCATCTGCCAGATCTCATAATCGTAATATGCTGCTATCGCGAAAAGAATCCGAATAGACTTAAACATGGCTACAGGAGAGAAAGTTTCATCATAATCTATCCCGTAGATTTGTTTGAAACCTTTCGCAACTAGCCTGCCTTTATAGGTAACCACGTTACCATCCATGTCAATCTTCTTCTTGAAGATCCATTTACAGCCTATAGGAATTACTCCCGGAGGCGGATCAACCAAATCCCAGACTTGGTTATCTGACATGGAGTCCATTTCAGCTCGCATAGCTTCAAGCCATCTAGCTGACTCCGGTCCACTGACCGCATCCGCATAAGTAAGGGGTTCATCATTATCAATGATGTAGACTCCGTCATAGCGCTCAGGCTGTCGACGGATCCTTCCCGATCTTCACGGTTCCCGTGATATCTGAGCCTCAGGTTGTTCAATAACCTGATCCACTGGCTCAGGCTCATCCAACTGTGCTTGACTACTTTGTCCTTCCTCTGGATTCTCATCCAGCTTTATTTCTCTCCCACTGGCCTCTTGCAGAAGAAACTCCTTCTCAAGAAAAATGGCCGTCCGAGCAACAAATACCTTGTTCTCTTTGGGATCATAGAAATAATAACCCTTAGTTCCCTTAGGGTAACCGACAAAGATGCATTTCTCAGATCTGCTCTCCAGTTTCACAGAGGCGAGCTTTTTGACATAAGCCTCGTAACCCCAGATCTTAATAAATGTCAAGCTAGCCTGTTTCCCATACCATAACTCATATGGAGTCTTTGAAACTGCCTTGGATGGCACTCGGTTTAGTACCTTTGCAGCTGTTTCCAGTGCAAAACCCCAAAAGGAGTAAGGTAGAGTAGCCTGACTCATCATCGAACGAACCATATCAAGTAACGTTCTATTTCTCCTCTCGGACACACCATTCCATTGCGGTGTTCCTGGCGGAGTGAGCTGTGAGATAATCCCACACTCTTTTAGATAGTCAGTAAACGCATGACTCAAGTATTCTCCACCTCGATCAGAACGAAGTGCCTTGATATTTCGGCCTAGCTGATTTTGTACTTCATTTTTGAACTCTTTGAACTTGTCAAAAGATTCACTCTTATGTCTCATCAGATAGACATACCCATATCTACTGAAATCATCAGTAAAGGTAATGAAGTACGAATAGCCACCTCTGGCATGTTTACTAAATGGCCCACACACATCACTGTGTATAAGGTCAAGTAAACCTGAAGCCCATTGACCTTTGTGAGGAAAAGGAGCCTTCGTCATTTTACCCATTAAACAAGCTTTGCATGTATCAATCTCCTCATAGGAGAATGATCCCAGCAGTCCATGATCATGCAACCGCTTAATGCGCTTCTTGTTAATATGGCCTAAACGACTATGCCATAGCAAGGTGCTGTCATCAGCATATTTGGCTTTCTTATTATCAATGTTTTGTATAGAATATTCCATGCCCAACATGAATAACCCATTGTTAATTGAACCAGTAGCATAAACAATATTATCAAGAGTAAGATAACACTTTGAAATCTTGCATTCAAAGGAAAACCCTTTCCTGACAAGAGCAGGAATAGAGATAATATTTTGGTAATACTGGGTACAAAGTAACAATTGTTTAATTCTAATACAATGCCAGATGGTAATGAGATGTAATAATCCCCTACAGCAACAGCAGCAACCCGTGCCCCGTTTCCAACTCGTAGGTCCACCTCATGCTGTCCCACCTGTCTTCTTCTCTTGAGTTCCTGTACATTTGAACAAATGTGAACTCCACATGCAGTGTCCAACACCCATGAAATAGAAGAAGAAGATATCATGACCTCAGTCACAAATATACCTGAGCCAGAAGCGATGCTTCCCTTCTTGTCTCCTTGGAGCGCTTTACAGTCCTTTTTCCAGTGACCCAGCTGGCCACAGTGGAAACACCTGTTGTCCTTCGACCGCTTCACTTTTTGTTTCAGAGCCTTGCTGTAGTTCTTGACAGGGGCCTTGCCCTTCTTCCCCTTCTTCTTGTTCCTGGAGGGGAACATCAAGACAGAGGTTGAAGGCTTTCCCTTCAGAGTCTCCTCAGTAGTCAAGAGCATATTCAGCAGCTCTGCCGGAGTACAATCGATTTTGTTCATATTAAAGTTAATAATTAACGCATCGAAAGAAGGTGGGAGAGACTGCAGAATAATGTCTACAGCAAGCTCCTGATTGATGGTATGCCCCAGTTTCTCCAAAGCCTCCTTGTGCCCAATCATCTTGAGCACGTGAGCTCCCACTGGGCTCCCTTCAGCCAGTTTGCTCTGAAAGAAAAGCTTGGTCAAATTATAGCGTTCAGTCCTCGCCTGTGCAGCATACAACATCTTGAGGTTTGCTATAATTTCTATAGCAGACATATCCTCATGCTGACGCTGCAGCGGTGGCGTCATAGACGCTAGCATCAGGCAAGCGACATCAATGCTATCATTGACATGCTTTTCATAGGCTTCACGAACCGCCCTTGCGGCGTTCGCAGCGGGTTGAGGCGGTATAGCCGTCTCGAGGACATACAGTTTCCTCTCTGCCTTAAGAACAATCTTAAGGTGTCCGTACCAGTCTGAGAAGTTTGGCCCAGCAAACTTCTCCCTTTCCAGTAGGGATCGCACATTGAAGCTCATGGTGTTCATTGCTGCAGGAATCTACAACAATGCAAGAACAGCAAGGTCAGTATCAATGTCTAGAATCAATCTAGGACTTAAGAAAGATTCTTTTCTCACTATTTTATCTGACTGAAAAATCCATTAAAACAGTCCGAAAGAGTAACACTCTTTTAGTGAGATGGGATCCAGATTTCATACTTGGTCTCCGCGTCCCGCTCAGGCGAGATAAGATGCACAGAGAGTACAAGCACTAATTTCTGGTAGGCAGTCCCTGCCAATCGCCAACCCGTGCGATTCCCCTTCATCTGGGCAATCCAGTAGACTGTGCCAACTGAGTTGGTACAACACAGTCTCTGACCCCACAGATGGCTGCCTCCATGTAGCTACCATATGCCCCATATGTAGCCTACATGGTCAAGCTGACCTGACCTACTCCCTGGACCACCACGTGCTATGCTGAGCAACGAGAAGCGATAAATCCCTTCTCTGTAACACGCAGGTGAAATCACACAGCGTCTGAAGATAGATGGACGTGCCCACTGAGTGGGTACAACACGGCTCCAACGATAGTCTGAACAGTGAGGTTTCGCGTCAGAAGGCATTATGTGCTTGATATTTTAGCGTTGGATTTTAACGGTCTTTTATCTTCTTAACTATCATGCAAATCCTATGGTGATAGCAGAAGATAAATAAATCATGCATTTCTAATTATTTAGAAAATAAAAGAAAGCATGGATCTTATGTGGTAAAAGCCCATAGAGCCTAAGTAAGACCTTAAATCAACTTAAGTCTTCACTTGCTCTTCTTGGGTCTTTCGCATCTCATCTGGTCCAACCCAGGGCCCTAGCGCTCAATGCAGCTCAGGTGCGCCCACCAGCTGAATGCTCCTCTGCGATGTGTGCTTTTGTGCTCTTGTCTAATTAAAATACATTTTAATCTATCTAGACAAGCTTGACTCGCAGGTCAATTAACATTTTATAAATTAATTAAACAGTGATTCGCAGATCACAATAAAAATTAATTTACACTTTTATCCAGGCTCGCAGGCCCCAGCACAGCACACATTAAAAGGGCAACCCACATAAGATTAAATAAACAAGCATCATGGCATCATTCAATCAACATGTGATCCATTACAAAGAAAATAAAATTTTGAAAACCCATTGGCATCAATTTTAATTTTCTTATGTGCCCTACAACCTTACAACGGTCCATTGATAGGGATCCACTCATCAATCTAGTTAGATCCATGCCCTTGCATGCACCAAGTCATAACTGACTCGAGTTGACCTAATGGTCAACCATGCATGCGCCAAGGGCTGAACAACCCTCATGAGTTATGGCAAGCGGGTGTGACCCCGGGCCTAACTCATGTGTGTTCACTAGTCGTCTCAACCAGACCTCGCTACACGCCTTTGATGCAGTCAACCCATAGCCACCTCGTGCTTGCGCACAGGTGCTATCTGGTCAACCCATCTAGGCTGTCAGATGGTCTGATCAGACTAATTTGATCTATACTAGATGATGCTTTCAACCCCATCAACCCGTCTAAGGGTTTACAATAGGCGCATCTTAGATCTAATCATAGGCGCGCAAGTTAAGTTTTGATAAACAACATGAACCAAGCGCCAACAACAAGTCATGCGAAAGCATAAACAAACAACATGCGCCACCAACAAGGTATACATCTTATTTTCGCATGAAGAAACTATTAGATCTAAACACTTGCGCAAGCATGGATCACAAGAGCAAACATAGCAATCATATTAGCATGCATAAAGCCTGCTCTGATACCAATTGAAGAAACCCCTTTCAAGAGGGGGGCGAAACCCTAAGTAGGCGCATATCATGAATTGCGCAAGGAAGCATAGGGTTTGTTGGGATCTTTTGCATGCCATATGATCAACATCATAACTTGTATAGATAAGAAGTAATTCATACCATAGCCATGAGTGGATGGCGACTTGGAAGTAAAGATCGAAGGGGATCTTCTCCAAAGAAGACACACACCAAAGTGATGAAGACTTCCTTCTTGCGCACCTCTTGTGCTAGCAAAAGTGCCAAGTTGTCCTTGTGTGGAGAAGATGAGATCTTTGCTAGGGCGATGAAGCTCTCACACTTGCTTGCGTGAACTCCCCTCTACACGAGAGTGGATCGGCCACACAAAATCAGAACGGAAATGCGTTTTGGCGTTTACAAGTTAAGTGGCGTTACATGACTTCCAATTATGGAAAGTCATGAAGCCATGCGCTTAAATCCATGCAAACCGCCCAAAAACGCTTTCATCATGAACTATGCGTTCACACATGTGTGAACCGGTTCAATCCAACGGTTCAATGCGTTTGGTACAAAGACCAAACCAAACCAGCCCAAGCCATGGTCTAGATCTCTCTGAACCAAATGGTTCAAGATCTAACCGTTCATCTCTTGATGCCTTTGATCTCACCGATCTAGCATCACTACTCTCGATCGAAGCTTACCGATCTCATGCCCTAATCAATCAAATATGACCAGACCAGATCTCACTTACAATCAGAGTTCAAACTCCTTTAAACTGAATCAAAACAATTCAGTCCACACGATATGACTCAAGAAAGCCATATCACCAAATTGTGTGACCCTGAGGGTTTCCTTTAAATGTCGGTAACGATAACTTACGTTATCACGACCAGTGAGGGGTATCTAGCAACACATCACTGTCTCCCGATATAAAGGAAAAAGTCTTCCAAGACTACACCCAAACCACAGCACAAGTGTGAATCAACTTCACAAGGCATGCATGTATCCTTTGCCTACTGGATGTTCTTATTGGACAAGCGGGTCAAGCTTGTAACTCCAATATGATGAGCATGATCAGATCAGATGAACATAGTCACCTGGGTATGGCCATACACTTTCACAATCATCTCATCTAGGGGGCCCCTTCAGAACATCACTCTCCAAACAAGGAGACGACAATCCTATATCTATCACTAGTGCCCTAACCTGACTCATGATCATTATCCAAGATAGTCTATAATCATTATGTTTCAAATGATATTGAACTACCTCAAAACAATGACAATCATCATTTAGAAACACAAGTGATCTCAAGTCAGAGGACATGTGCCACTTGATGCAAACAAGGATTATTCACATTGTGACAAGCAATTGAATATCCTAGTAGGGTCTGTCCAGTACATCCAATGCACCCATGAGTCTACATCTTATTCCATGCTCGAAGCATCCTATAAGATTAGAACACATATTAGTCTCAATCATATCAAGGCTGTCTCATGTTCACCAAGATATCTCGACTAAGGACATTACAGCATGTCAGCCTAGCTGAACAGCATTGAGACATTATTCAGAAGCACACTTATTGCAGCAGACAATGTAACATACTGAATAACAACCATTGCCTTTATAAACATAAAAGTTTATATACATGATACTGATACAATCCCAAGGCCTCAAACATTAGCCTTAAGGGCATACCCCAACACAACTTCATAATGAGGAGAAGAAAGGCTTGGCCTTGGCTTCTAGCTCAGGTATTTATGTTACAGAAGTCAACCTTTCTACTTCTATGTCATAGGTATTGGATACTGCATGTGGAGCTCATATTTGTAGAAATATGCTGGGGCTCAAGAAAAGTAGATCGGTGCGGGCTGGAGAGATTGACCTATAAGTTAGAAACGGGGCACAGGTTGCTGCTGTTGCTGTAGGAATTTTAACTCACTCCCTGTCTTCTAGACTTCAATTAGATCTAGACAATTGCTATTATGTACCTTCAATTACTAAGAACATTGTGTCCATTCCTTGCTTGGTAAAGAAGGGATTTAAGTTTGAAATAAATAAGAACTTCTATTTTTTTTTCATTTGCAAATATGTTCTATGGGAAGGGTACTTTATGCAATGGTTTATATGTCTTGGACATGGATAGCTCTATTTGTAACATAAATAAAAAAGGACCAAACTGAGTGGTTCAGTTGGTGCTTTCCTATGGCATTGTCGATTAGCCCATATAAACAAAAATCACATTCAACAACGCCATGCAAATGGGTTGTTAGATTCAAGTTCCTTGGAGGAATTTGAAACATGTGAGCCTTGTTTATTAGGGAAAATGACAAAAGCGCCCTTCTCCAAGACTGGTGAGAGTGCAGGGGTTTATTAGATCTCATACATAGTGATGTGTATGGGCCATTCAATAAACATGCCAGAGGAGGGTACAACTACTTCATCACATTCTTTGATGACTTCAGTAGATATGGTTATGTCTACTTGATGAGACATAAGTCTGAATCCTTTGAGAAATTTAAGGAGTTCAGACATGAAGTAAAGAACCAGCTTGGTAGATCCATTAAATTTCTTCGATCAGATCGTGGTGGAGAGTACCTGAGCGGTGAGTTCTTTGACTATCTAAGAGAGTATGGGATCCTATCCCAACTCACTCCTCCTGAAACACCTCAATGGAATAGTGTGTCTGAAAGGAGAAATTGAAGTTTGTTGGACATGGTTCGATCTATGATGAGTCATGCAACTCTACCACTCTCATTCTAGGGTCATGCACTTGAGACAGTTTCTCTCATACTGAATAATGTTCCATCTAAGAGTGTCTCAAAGACTCCATACGAGGTATGGAGTGGGAGACGCCCTAATCTCTCTTTTATCAGGATCTAGGGATATGAGGCTTATATCAAATGTCAGGATTCTAGCAAGCTATATCCTAGATCAGATAAATATGTGTTTGTGGGGTACCCAAGGGAAACTATGGGTTACTACTTCTATGTCCTAACCGAGAACAAGGTCTTTGTTGCTCGGGGTGCTATCTTTCTAGAGAAAGAATTTCTCTTGAAAGAAGTCAGTGGGAGCAAGTTTGACTTGGATGAGGTCCAAGTGCAACCACAAGACAAAGAGATAAAACCTAAGCCACCTGCACTAGTTGCCGGGCAACCTGAGGCTCAGACACAGGTCCCACGTGGGTCTGGGATGATTCGTGGTGCACTTGAGAGGTATGGGTCCCTGCCGACCCAACACGACGGGATCTTCATCATTGAGGATGAGCCCAGGACTTATGATGAGGTGGTTAGTGGATCGGACTCCGAGAAATGGCTTGAGGCCATGCGATCCGAGATGGATTCCATGTCAGCTAACCAAGTCTGGGATTTGGTTGAGCTGCCTGATGGGGTAAAACTCATATGGTGTAAATGGGTCTTCAAGAGGAAGACAGACATGGATGGCAACATAGTTACCTATAAAGGTAGACTAGTGGCTAAGGGATTCAAAGAAGTCCACAGGGTGGACTATGATGAAACCTTCTCGCTAGTTGCCATGATCAAATCCATTTAGATTTTGCTTGCTATAGCTGCATATCATGATTATGAGATATGGCAGATGGATGTGAAGACAACGTTCCATAACGGGAAGTAGACTGAGGATGTGTATATGACACAACCTGATGGCTTCATCCATCCTACAGATGCCAGTAAGGTCTGCAGGCTAAAGAAATCCAGTTATGGATTAAAGCAAGCATCTCAAAGTTGGAATCTTCGGTTTGATGAAGCTGTGAGAGATTATGGCTTTATCAAAAGCGAATATCACACCTGTGTATACAGAAAATTCTGTGGGAGCTTGGTGACTTTTCTGGTCTTGTATGTCGATAACATACTTCTCATCGGAAATGGCATCCCAAGTCTTCAAGTTGTGAAGACATGGTTAAGGAAGTGTTTCAAGATGAAGGACTTAGGGGAGGCTGCCTATATCCTAGATGTGAGGATATACCAGGATAGATCCAAGAGGCTCCTGGCCCTTAGTCAGAGTACCTACTTTGATAAGGTCCTGGAGAGGTTCAACTTAGAGCAATCCAAGAAGGGATACCTTCTAGTGAGACATAGTCTTACTCTCTCAAAGAGCTAGTGTCCCATCACACAGGCTGAGAAGGATGACATGAGTCGAGTGCCCTATGCTTCGGCAGTAGGATCGATCATGTATGCAATGTTGTGTACTAGACCAGATGTGGCTTATGCTGTGAGCATAACCAACCGATACCAATCCAATCCAAGTTTACAACACTGGGTGGCTGTAAAGAACATCCTTAAGTATCTGAGAAGAACTAAGGATCTATTCTTAGTCTATGGAGGACTGGAAGAGCTTCGTATGTAGGGCTATACTGATGCATTGTTCCAATTTGACCCTGATGACTTCAGATCGCAGGCCGGCTATGTGTTCAAGTTGAATGGAGGTGTTGTATGCTAGAAGAACTTCAAGCAATCCACCATATATGATTCTACAACTGAGGCTGAGTATGTGGCCGCTTCTGAGGTAGCCAAAGAAGCTGTTTGGATCAGGAAGTTCATTTCTGAACTTCAGGTGGTTCCAAGTGCAATGGATCCCATTGAGCTTTACTATGACAACAATGGAGTAATTGCACAAACCAAGGAACCATGGTCTCATCAAAGGTCCAAACATATACTCAGGAGATTTCACCTGATGGGAAAGATCATTGAGAGAGGTGATGTCAATATTAGCAGAATTGACACAGAGAACAATCTAGCAGACCCATTGACCAAGGCTTTGGCACAGCAGAAGCATGATGGTCATGCTAGAGATATGGGGTTGAGATTCCTCAAACTCTAGGTCTTAGTGCAACTAGGAGATTGTTGGTGTATATGCCCTAGGACCTAGTTTTGGTCCATCATCATAGTACTTAACTTTGATATTTATATATCATTCTGGCATTGTCATTATCATTATTTGCTTACATCTGCGATCATGTACTTATATGATAATGTCCCTGGAGACAGATTGGAACTGTGCTCAAATGATTGTCCCCAGTCGATGTACCTGAGTGGATATGGGACAGCTCTGGTACTTGTGAGACTGGTATATGGCCTGGTTAGGCACGAGGTACTAACGCAGATATATGGGTATATTAGTGGTGGATATACTAGACAAACCCGCCGTGAGGCAATGACTTGGTGTCATGAGTTATTCTCACAAGTGATAGGAGATGCATTGATCCCTTCACTTGAGGTCATTGACCATTCTATATGGTTAGGGACATGCTTTGATACAACCTAACACCTCGCCATAGTTGGGAGGTAATAACGGTTGTCATTGAGCATGTCACGACCCATATGAGAAGGTCAATAGATAGACAGAAGATTTGCCCCTTCCTGAAGGAAGCTTGATATCCATGGAGCTCCTCTATGGTTCTATGACCGAAAGTGTATGGCCATACACAGGTGAGAACCTGATTTAGTCATAGTCATGTGATTAGCTGAAAACAAATGGTGACACACTTGTCCAATCGGATATCAGTTCGGCAAAGAGACTGTAATGCATCTGTACCTAGTCGCGATGATGGGGATGTCGATGTCGATATCCATTCCAATGACCTGGGTAGCAGCACTGCACTGCTAGGTGCCACTCACTGCTTGTGGTGACCTTTGGTCAGCGCTGCCAGCTTCAGAGGAATCTATAGGGTCGCACACCTTCATACTCGAGTTCTCGTATTCATCGGGAAGCCTTATGATCGAGTTATTGGATAACTCGGATCTATTCGGGAGATTTCATCAGCGCCAATGGGCCTGATGAGATGGAAGAATGTTATTGGTGTAAGATCCAAGGATCTTAAGTCCTGGTAAGCATTATTTTTGATTTAAATAAAATTATTGACTGTGGTATTTTTCTATGTATTGGTTGTTAATTTATAGTTAATTAACTAGAGATTTTTGGTTGTTAGTTTATAGTTAGTTAACTAGAGATTTTGGTTGTTAATTTATTGTAATTTAATTAGAAATTAATGGTGGTTAATTTATTTGATTATTGGTTGCTAATTTATGATAAATTAATTAGAGCTTAATGGTTAATTAAATCCTTATTGGATTTTCGTTAAGTGAGTGGTTAAATGGATTAAAACCTATGTGAATTAGCTAATTGGGTTTAAAATTCAAATTTAGTTAGTTAAATGGGTTAAACCCTATTTGAATTAATTGGTTAACGGGTTAAAGAATTAAAAACCGAAAATTCAAATTGATAATTCGGTTAGGGAAGGGAAATTGGCGATTTTGGCTTGAGGAAATCTTGGGGCGGCTAGGGCAAAGAAGTGGGCGATTTTGAGGAACTTGGCGATTTTCCTCTTCCTTCTTCCTTTGGCTGGCGTCTTGGTGTTGGTGACGTTCTTCTTTCCTTGGTGTTTGGTGGTGTCTTTCAAAGCTTTAGACGAATTTTTGGAAAGGTTTTTCATATTGGTGATCACGGTTAAGAGGTGAGTGGAGTGTCTATTCGATTCTATCTATTGTGTGTGTTAGATGATGTGTTAAATGATACCTTTGCTTGTTGGAATTTTTACTATGCTAAAACCGATACCTTCACCATGTTAAAACCGAATTTAGGACATGAAAACCGAAATTAATATGTTCTTCATGAAAATCAAATCTAAGGTATTTTCCCATGAAATCGAATAGATATTCTTGTTCTTCATGAAAACCGAATTTAGGGTATTTTCCATGAAAACCTAAAAACCGAAATCTTGATGATCTTGATAATTGTTTATGAAAACCGAATTTTGATGTTGTAGTTAACATGTTACATGTGGTAATTTGTAAAGTAGTTTATATGAACACTTGTTTTAAATTTTAAGTTGATTTTATGGATGCTTGATATGATTGTTTCTTGGTGTGTGTAACATGTTAAATATTTATGATTCTATATTTATGGCTATGTATTTGTATTTGAGAAACTTGGGTGATAACATAGCAAGGTTTGACTGAACTAATCAGCATGAAATCTAAGGACTACACTATTAGGTGGTTATGTGATTTTTGATTATTATGTGGTTATGTGATCCTTGATTATTATGTGGTTATGTGATTTTTTTTAAAAATTATGTGGTTATGTGATTTTCGGTTATTATGTGTTATGTGATGGGTAGGACTAAGGCTAAGTGTGACTGTGTACTCAAGGGGATAGTATGTGTAATATGTTAAGGGTTTGAGATTTCAGCCCTGTATTGTGATATGTGAGGGGGTTGATGTTCAGCCTACCTGTTATGATTATTGTGATGGGGGTTGATGTTCAGCCTGCCTGATATGATTATTGTGATGACTATCCTAGAGTCTAGTTGACACTTAGAAGTCCACCGTTGTGAAATAAGATATAAGATGTGTCTGTTGTCCAGTAGGAACCTTTTGGGAGAACGGGTTTTGGCGCAAAGTGCCATGTCTTGGTCGGACAGGGGCCACCTCTTGATGTCATCACTCTTTTTGTGATATGGGGTGTCATCCCAAAAGGTTCCTACTGGACAACAGACACATCTTATATCTTATTTCACAACGGTGGACTTCTAAGTGTCAACTAGACTCTAGGATAGTCATCACAATAATCATATCGGGCAGGCTGAACATCAACCCCCATCACAATAATCATAACAGGTAGGCTGAACATCAACCCCCTCACATATCATAATACAGGGCTGAAATCTCAAACCCTTAACATATCACACATACTATCCCCTTGAGTACACAGTTACACCTAGCCTCAGTCCTAACCATTCCATGATCACAAAACCACATACTATTCAGAATCACATGACCACATAATATTCAAAATCACATAATCACATAATATTCAAAATCACATAATGTAGTGTGGTCCTTAGGTTTCATGCTGATCAGTTCAGTCTAACCTTTCTATGTTATCACCCAAATTTCTTCAATAAAAATACATGACCATAAAATTATTAGCATTACTGGCAATTATCAGGGCATTCAAAAATTTAACATAAGATTAAAATACAACATATATATATAAATTTAAACCCTAGTTAACCATTTAAGAATACATTACATAGGATTAAAATTACAACACCTATAGCCCACGATTTCAAGCATATTATCTATTTCAAAAGTGCAACCCTAGTTAACAAGAATTTCCTAAATTTCGGTTTTTCATGATATATACATCCTTGTAACTTTTCGGTTTTTCACATGAAGAAACATCTAATACCTTAAATTCGGTTTTCATCATATAATCACCTTTACAAAATTCAGTTTTCATGATATAATCACCTTTACAAAATTCGGTTTTCATCACATAATCACCTTTACAAAATTCGGTTTTCATCATAGTGAAGTCTTGAATTTCGGTTTTAGCATGGTAAGGTTTCCAACAAGCAAATGTATCATCTAACACATCATTTAACACAAACAAATAGATAGAAATCGATTAGACACCCCACTCACCTCTTAACCGAGAACACTAAGGTGAAAATCCTCCACAACAATTCGCCTAAAGCCTTGAAATTCCACCAATGCCGCCACCAAGGGAAGAAGAACGTCACCAACACCAAGACGCCAGCCAAAGGAAGAAAAGGAAGAGGAAGAAGAATTTTCGCCTCCAAGTCTCCAAGCCGTCGCCAATCTCTTCAAGCCGCCACCCAAGATTTTTCCTTCAAGCCAAAATTTCGCCAAAACTCTACCCTAACCGAAATATCAATTTGAATTTTTCGGTTTTTAATTCTTTAACCCGTTAACCAACTAATTCCAATAGGGTTTAACCCATTTAACTAATAAATTCGAATTTTAAAAACCCAATTAGTGCAAACCCAATAACCCATGGTTTAAGTGAAAATCCAATAAGAATTTAAACTAACATCCATTTAATGAATTCACTTAAACGCAAATCCAATAAGGATTTAATTAATATCCAATAAAGTCTAATTAATTAACCAATAAGGTCTAATTAATTTATCATAAATTAGCAACCAATAATCGAATAAATTAACCACCATTAATCTCTAATTAATTTACAATAATTTAACAACCAAATAAATTAACAACCAATACAAAGAAAAATACCACAGTCAATAATTTTATTTAAATCAAAAATAATGCTTACCAGGACTTAAGATCCTTGGATCTTACATCCCTCCCTCCTTATAAAGCTTTAGTCCTCTAAAGCTCAGCATCCATATCATCAAAGAGATAAGCATAAAATTTCCTCATATCAGCTTCAGTCTCCCAAGTTGCCTCCACAACCGACTGATTTCCCCAGATAACCTTTACCAAAGGTATAGTCTTGTTCCTCAGAACTTTGTCCTTTCTATCCACAATCCGAAGAGGTCTTTCTTCAAAGGTCAAATCACTCTGAATCTGAAGAGGTTCCAACTCCAATACATGAGATGGATCAGGATGATATTTCCTCAAAGCAGAAACATGGAACACATTATGCACATGATCCATAGCAGGAGGTAAAGCTAACCGGTAAGCCACTGGACCAATTCTCTCAATAATGTCAAAAGGTCCTACAAACCTAGGGCTCAGCTTGCCCTTTTTGCTAAACCTCATAACACCCTTAGTAGGTGATACCTTTAAGAAAACATGATCCCCTACCATAAACTCCAAGGGACGACGACGGTCATCAGCATAACTTTTCTGTCTGTCCCGAGCAATCTTCAATTTATCCTGAATCTCTCTGACCTTATCAGTAGTCTCCTGTACTGCATCAGATCTCAAAATCATTCTATCACCAGTCTCCTCCCAACACAAGGGAGTCCTATACCTTCTCCCATACAAAGCCTCATAGGGAGCCATCTAAATACTGGAGTGGAAACTATTATTATAAGTGAACTCTATCAAAGATAGATCCCGGTTCCACTCAGAACTCCAATCAGCCACATAGGCTCTCAACAAATCTTCTAGAGTCTGTATAGTACGCTCCGTCTGGCCATCAGACTGAGGATGGTATGCTGTACTAAAACTCAACTTAGTACCCAAACCCTCCTGTAAACTCTTCCAAAATCTGGACAAAAAACGAGAGTCCCTATCAGACACAATATCAACAGGCACTCCATGCAGTCTGACTATCTCATCAATATACAATCTAGCCAGCCTCTCTAAAGAATAAGTCATCTTGATCGGGAGAAAATGGGCTGATTTAGTGAGTCTATCAACAATCACCCAAATAGCATCATGACCCAATCTGGTTCTGGGCAAACCACACACAAAATCCATACTGATGCATTCCCACTTCCACTCAGGAATAGGAAGGGGCTGCAACAAACCACCAGGCTTCTGGTGTTCAGCCTTTACAGTCTGACAGGTTAAACACCTAGAGACAAAATCAGACACTTCTTTCTTCATACCCGGCCACCAAAAATTTTTCTTAAGGTCCTGATACATCTTAGTCACACCAGGATGTAGAGAATATTTGGAGTTATGGCTGTCCTCCAATATTTCTTTCCTCAAGCTCGGTTCCTCAGGGACACATACCCTTCCACGAAACCGAAGAATACTATCATCAGACAAGCTAAAATCCTGAACTGCTCCATCAACCAAACTATCCCTGATCTGAACTAATCTCGGATCCACAGACTGCTGATCTCTGATCTTCTGCAACAAAGCAGACTGTACTCTGAGAAAAGCCACATAACCCGACTGAACTTTAAGAGAAACACTGATCCTGAGATCGCTGAACTCCTGCAGTAACCGCCACTCACTGACTCGTAAAGCAGCTACTGAAGTAACTGGATGTCTGCTCAGTGCATCCGCCACTACATTGGCCTTTCCAGCCTGATACTGAATAGAGAAGTCATAGTCTTTGATCAACTCCATCCATCTTCTCTGTCTCATGTTCAACTCCTTCTGAGTGAAGATATACTTGAGACTCTGGTGATCAGTGAACAGATCGAACTCCTGACCCAGTAAATAGTGGCGCCATATCTTCAAAGCAAAGACTACGGCCGCCAACTCTAAATCATGAGTAGGGTAGTTCAATTCATACTCCTTCAGTTGTCTCGAAGCATAGGCTATTATAGAACCCTTCTGCATCAAGACACAACCCAACCCTTTGCCTGAAGCATCCGTATAAACAGTAAACCTTTCCCCATCACTAGGAATAATGAGGATCGGTGTACTAGTCAACCTCCTCTTCAGCTCTTGAAAGCTCTCTTCACACTTGTCATCCCAAATAAACTTGGCCTCCTTTCTGGTCAATTTAGTTAAAGGACCCGCCAGCTTGGAGAATCCCTCAACAAATCTCCGGTAGTAACCTGCTAAACCCAAGAAACTTCTGATCTCAGTAGCACTAGTCGGTCTTCCCCAATTGAGAATGGCTTGCACTTTAACTGGATCCACAGACACCCCTTGACCAGAAATCACATGCCCAAGGAAACTGATCTTCTCTAGCCAGAACTCACACTTACTAGCCTTGGCATATAACCGGTTCTTCCTCAGAACCTCCAGCACTCTGCGCAAGTCACTGACATGATCTGAAGTAGTCCGTGAGTATACCAAAATATCGTCTATAAAGACTACCACACAAGAGTCAAGCAATTCATGGAATACCCTGTTCATCAAATCCATGAAGACAGCAGGTGCATTCGTCAGTCCAAAAGGCATAACTAAAAATTCGAAATGCCCATACCTGGTCCTGAAAGCAGTCTTAAATATATCCTCATCCTTGACCCTAAGCTGATAATACCCTGATCTCAGATCAATCTTAGAGAACACTGTCGCTCCCTGTAATTGATCAAATAGATCATCAATTCTGGGAAGAGGATACTTATTCTTGATAGTCACTTGGTTCAATTGCCTGTAGTCTATACACATCCTCAGGGTTCCATCTTTCTTCTTTACAAACAGCACTGGCGCTCCCCAGGGAGAAGCACTAGGCCGAATGTACCCTTTCTCTAGCAATTCCTCCAGTTGTTTCTTAAGCTCAGCCAGCTCTGAGGTAGCCATGCGATAAGGAGCTCTGGAGATAGGTGCCGTACCTGGCGCCAACTCAATGCCAAACTCCACTTCTCGAATCGGTGGCAAGCCTGAAAATTCTTCAGAGAACACATCAGGAAATTCTTTCACCACCGCCATCTGAGTCAAATCAGAAGTAGCATCATCCTGCACCTTAACATGCGCAAGATAACCCTTGCATCCACTAGCAAGTAACTTCCTGGCCTGCAGGAAAGATATTACATGTGGTCCTTGGTCTGACACTAGACCTCTCACAAAAATCCGATTCCCATCTAGCAGATTTAAAGTGATTACTTTCTCAAAGCAATCCACAGTGGCATGATGTGAAGACAACCAATCCATTCCTAAGATGACATCATAGTCTTGCATGTCTAAAAGGATTAGATCTACCAGAAACTCATAACCCTCTACATGCACTACACCATTAGCACAAACAGTGTCTGTAGACAATGACTTTCCTAAGGGAGTACTGACAGACACAACATAATCTAGCATCTTAGGTACAACAGGTAAACATGCAGCAAATCTAACAGATACAAAAGACAGATTTGCACCAGGGTCAAATAAGATACGAGCTAACTGATCAAATACAAATAAGGTACCTTCCACGACGGATCGGGAAGCTCGTGTATCCTTCTCAGCCACAGCATAAACTCGTGTCTGGACTGTAGGCTTCTCTGCGCCTCTATTCTGCATCTCAGGCTCTTTGCAGTCCTTGACCATGTGCCCTGGTTTCTTACACCTGAAGCATACACCATTCCTCTTATGACAGTCTTTCACTAGATGTCCCTTGAGCCCACAATAATTACAAGTCCGGTCCTCTGTGATACTGTTTCTTACATCCCTGGCATCCCTGAACTGCTGCGGTGTATCCCTGGACTGCTGCTGTGCCTTGTAAGAGTAAGGCTTATACCTGCTCTTCTTGTAATCCTTATGCTTGGGGTACTTCTTACCCTTGCCGCCACTACCATACTGAGGAACCGTCGCCTCAATTGCAGGAATCACAGTCGCGGCAGCATTAGAACTCCTCTCAGATATATATCTCTCTATGGTGCGTGCTCGCCCAACAGTCTCAACATAGGTCTCCAAGTGCTGAGCACCAACCTGCTCTCTAATGTCCCATCTGAGACCTCTGAGAAACTTAGTAGCTCTCCTCTTTTCAGTGTTTATCAGGTGAGGAGCATACTTTCCCAACTTAGTGAACTGCAATTCATACTGGTCCACAGTGAAAGTACCCCTTAAACTAAGGGGGGTCCCCTTCTAGGGGGAGCGAAAACCCTAGACAGTGGCGCATAAAATTTTTGGGCAGCGGATTAGGGTTTCAAGAATCGGTTCATGTGATATGATCAACCAAATGGAAACGATTGCATGTAAGAGATAAAACTCATACCATAGCCATTTCGAATGGCGCCTAGGAAGCAAAGATCAAAGCAGATCTTCTCCAGAGGTGACGCACACAGTTGATGTCGCCTACTCCTCTTTGCGATCCTTGTGCTAGCAAGATCCAAAGAAGTCTTTGATCGAAAATGAGAAAGGGATGAAGAGATCTTTTCTTTGCCGATTTCTCCTCCAAATCCAAGGCGTCGTCACCCACGGAAAAACCAAGAGGAATGCGTTCAAGTGGCGAGAATAGAGAGAGCACTCTCTTTCGAACGTGAGTGTCTCCAAGTGGAGATCATGGTTGCTAAAAATAGCACCACTAACCGCCCAACATGTTCACGCCAAGTGAACTTGTCGCCAATGCTTGAACCATTTTGGTTTAATTTAATTTTGGTTCAATTACCAAATAAACCAAACGACATGGCCTAGATCATATTAAAACCCTAAGGTTCCAGATCTAGCCGTTGATCTCTATGATGCTCCTGATCTGACCGATCTAGCATCTCTTCTCTCGATCGAAGCTTACCGATCTCAAGCCCTAATCAATCAAACATGATCAGACCAGATCTCACTCACAATCAGAGATTAAATCCCTTTAAACTGAACCCGAAACAATTCAGTCCACACGATCTGACTTAAGTAAGCCATATCATCAATTGTGCGACCCTGAGGGTTTCCTTAAAACATCGGTAACGATAATTTACATTATCACAACCAGTGAGGGGTATCTAGCAACACATCACTGTCTCCCGATATCAAGGAAAGAGTCTTCCAAGACTTCACCCAAAAACAGCACAAGTGTGAATCAATTCACAAAGCATACATATTTCCTTTGCCACTGGATGTTCTTATTGGACAAGCCTGTCAAGCTCGTAACTCCAATATGATGAGCATGATTAGAACAGATGAGCACTGTCACCTGGGTATGGCCATACACTCTCTCAATCATCTCATCCAGGGGGCCCCTTTAGAACATCACACTCCTTAAACAAGGAGACGGCAATCCTATGTCTATCACTAGTGCTCTAACCTGATTCAAGCTCACCATCCAAGATAGTCTATAATCATTATTTTTCAAATGATATTGAACTACCTCAAAACAATGACAATCATCATTTAGAAAACACAAGTGATCTCAAGTCAGAGGAAATGTGCCACTTGTCTTAATCAAGGAATATTCACATTGTGACAAACAATTGAACATCCTAGTAGGGTCTGTCCAGTACATCCCATGTACCCATGAGTCTACATCTTATTCCATGCTCGAAGCATCCTATAAGATTAGAACACATATTAGTCTTAACCATATCGAGGCTGTCTCATGTTTACCAAGATATATCGACTAAGGACATAATAGCATGTCAGCCCAGCTGAACAGCTTTGAGACATTATTCAGAAGAACATATATTGCAGCAGACAATGTAGCTAACTGAATAACAACCATGCCTTTATAAACACATAGAGTTTATTACATGATACTTGTTACATTCCCATAGGCCTCAAACATTAGCCTTAAGGGCATACCCCAACAATCTCCCACTTGCACTTAATCTAATGGTTGAGAAATCTCAAACCCATATTATTACAGTGCTTCTCATGCTTCTGCTGCGCCAGAGGCTTGGTAAGCGGGTCTGCCAGATTGTCATCTGTATGAACCTTGCATACTTTGATCTCGCCACGATCTATGATCTCCCTGATCAAATGAAACCGTCTCTGTATGTGCTTGGACTTCTGGTGCGACCGTGGTTCCTTTGCCTGTGCGATTGCTCCAGTGTTATCACAGAAGATAACCAAAGGATCTGCACACGAAGGAACGACACCAAGTTCTCTCACGAACTTACGAATCCACACTGCCTCCTTGGATGCTTCCGAGGCTGCAACATACTCGGCTTCTGTTGTGGAATCAGCAACAGTTGACTGTTTGAAACTTTTCCACACCACTGCACCTCCATTCAAGCTAAAAACATAGCCTGATTGCGATCGGAAATCATCCTGGTCAGACTGAAACGAAGCGTCAGTATATCCTTCAATACTGAGTTCTTCCTGACCACCATATATCAAGAACATATCTTTGGTCCTCCGCAGATATTTTAAAATGTTCTTGACTGCAATCCAGTGCGCCATACCTGGATTACTCTGGTAACGACTGGTTACGCTTAACCCGTAAGCAACGTCTGGGCGAGTACACAACATCGCATACATTATAGAACCAATAGCCGAAGCATAAGGCGTATTGTTCATTTCATCTTTCTCAGTCTGTGTTTGTGGACACTGACTCTTAGAAAGATTCAGACCATGTCTGACTGGAAGATATCCTCGCTTAGAATTCTCTAAGTGAAATCTCTCCAGGACCTTATCGATGTAAGTACTCTGGCACAGCCCGAGAAGCCTCTTAGATCTATCCCTGTAGATCTTCACACCTAACACATAGGCTGCTTCTCCTAGATCTTTCATCTGGAAACATTTCCTCAGCCATGCCTTAACAGCATGCATTTCAGGAATGTCGTTTCCAATGATCAAGATATCATCGACGTAGAGGACTAGGAAAGTAATCACGCTCCCACTAAACCTCTTATATACACACGGGTCATCCTCGTTCTTGATGAAACCAAATTCAGTAACTGATTCATCAAAACGAATATTCCAGCTTCTTGATGCTTGTTTAAGTCCATAAATGGACTTCTTTAACTTGCATATTTTATGACGATCTGCTGGATTAGTGAAACCTTCTGGTTGTGTCATATACACATCCTCATCCAGATTTCCATTAAGGAAAGCTGTTTTCACATCCATCTGCCAAATCTCATAATCATAATATGCAGCTATCGCGAAAAGAATCCGAATAGACTTAAACATGGCTACAGGTGAGAAAGTTTCATCATAATCTATCCCGTAGATTTGTTTGAAACCTTTCGCAACTAGCCTGCCTTTATAGGTAACTACGTTACCATCCATGTCAATCTTCTTCTTGAAGATCCATTTACAGCCTATAGGGATAACTCCCGGAGGCGGATCAACCAAATCCCAGACTTGGTTATCTGACATGGAGTCCATCTCGGCGCGCATAGCCTCAAGCCATCTCGCTGACTCTGGTCCACTGACCGCATCCGCATAAGTAAGGGGTTCATCATTGTCAATGATGTAGACTCCGTCATAGCGCTCAGGCTGTCGACGAATCCTACCCGATCTTCGCGGTTCCCGTGATGTCTGAGCCTCAGGTTGTTCAATAACCTGTTCTACCGGCTCAGGCTCATCCAACTGTGCTTGATCACTTTGTCCTTCTTCTGGATTCTCATCCAGCTTTATTTCTCTCCCACTGGCCTCTTGCAGAAGAAACTCCTTCTCAAGAAATATGGCCGTCCGAGCAACAAAAACCTTGTTCTCATTGGGATCGAAGAAATAATAACCCTTAGTTTCCTTAGGGTAACCGACAAAGATACATTTGTCAGATCTGCTCTCTAGTTTCCCAGAGGCGAGCTTTTTAACATAAGCCTCGCAACCCCAGATCCTGATAAATGTCAAGCTCGGCTGTTTCCCATACCATAACTCATATGGCGTCTTTGAAACTGCCTTGGATGGCACTCGGTTTAGTACCTTTGCAGCTGTTTCCAGCGCAAAACCCCAAAAGGAGTATGGAAGAGTAGCCTGACTCATCATAGAACGAACCATATCAAGTAACGTTCTATTTCTCCTCTCGGACACACCATTCCATTGCGGTGTTCCTGGTGGAGTGAGCTGTGAGATAATCCCACACTCCTTTAGATAGTCAGTAAATGCATGACTTAGGTATTCACCACCTCGATCTGAGCGAAGTGCCTTGATATTACGGCCTAGC
Source organism: Costus lasius (assembly GCA_027563935.2). Classification (NCBI taxonomy): domain Eukaryota; kingdom Viridiplantae; phylum Streptophyta; class Magnoliopsida; order Zingiberales; family Costaceae; genus Costus; species Costus lasius. The sequence continues at coordinate 48,356,033 of CM050446.2, forward strand.
TGATTTTGTACTTCATTCTTGAACTCTTTGAACTTGTCAAAAGATTCACTCTTATGTCTCATCAGATAGACATACCCATATCTACTGAAATCATCAGTAAATGTAATGAAGTACTGATAGCCACCTCTGGCATGTTTACTAAATGGCCCACACACATCACTGTGTATGAGGTCAAGTAAACCTGAAGCCCTTTGACCTTTATTAGGAAAAGGTGACTTCGTCATTTTACCCATCAAACAAGCTTTGCATGTATCAATCTCCTTATAGGAGAATGATCCCAGCAGTCCATGATCATGCAACCGCTTAATGCGTTTCTCGTTAATATGGCCTAAACGACTATGCCATAGCAAGGTGCTGTCATCAGCATACTTGGCTTTCTTAATATCAACATTCTGTATAGAACTTTCCATGTCCAACATGAATAACCCATTATTAATTGAACCAGTTGCATAAACAATATTATCATATGACAAAACACACTTTGAAATATTGCATTCAAAGGAAAACCCCTTCCTGACAAGAGCAGGAATGGAGATAATATTTTTAGTTATACTGGGAACAAAATAACAACTGTTTAGTTCCAATACAATTCCAGATGGTAAAGTAATGAAGTAGTCTCCTACAGCAACAGCAGCAACCCGTGCCCCGTTTCCAACGCGTAGGTCCACCTCATGCTGTCCCACCTGCCTTCTTCTCTTGAGTTCCTGCACATTTGAACAAATGTGAACTCCACATGCAGTGTCCAACACCCATGATACAGAAGAAGAATACATGACCTCAGTCACGAATATACCTGAGCCAGAAGCAAAGCTTCCCCTCTTATCTCCTTGGAGCGCTTTACAGTCCTTTTTCCAGTGACCCAGCTGGCCACAGTGGAAACACCTGTATTCCTTAGACCGCTTCACCTTCTGCTTCAGAGCCTTGCTGTAATTCTTGACCGGGGCCTTGCCCTTCTTCCCCTTCTTCTTGTTCCTGGAAGGAACCATCAAGACAGAGGTTGAAGGCTTACCCTTCAGAGTTTCCTCAGTGGTCAAGAGCATATTCAGCAGCTCTGCCGGAGTACAATCGATTTTGTTCATATTAAAATTAATAATGAACGCGTCGAATGATGGCGGGAGAGACTGCAGAATAATGTCCACAGCAAGCTCCTGGTTGATGGTATGCCCCAGTTTCTCTAGAGCCTCCTTGTGCCCAATCATCTTGAGCACGTGAGCTCCCACTGGGCTCCCTTCAGCCAGTTTGCTCTGAAAGAAGAGCTTCGTCAAATTATAGCGTTCAGTCCTCGCCTGTGCAGCATACAACATCTTGAGGTTTGTAATCATGTCTCTAGCCGACATGTCCTCATGCTGACGCTGCAGCGGTGGCGTCATAGACGCTAACATCAGGCAAGCCACATCAATGCTATCATTGACGTGCTTTTCATAGGCTTCCCGAACCGCCCTTGCGGCGTTCGGAGCGGGCTGCGGCGGTATCGCCGTCTCGAGGACATACAGTTTCCTCTCTGCCTTAAGAACGATCTTAAGGTGTCCAAACCAGTCAGAGAAGTTCGGCCCAGCAAACTTCTCTCTTTCCAGTAGGGATCGCACATTGAAGTTCATGGTGTTCGTTGCTGCAGGTATCTACAACAATGCAAGAACAGCAAGGTCAGTATCAATGTATAAGAATCAATCAGGACTTAAGAAAGATTCTTTTTCTCACTATTTTATCAGGCGTGAAAAATCCAGCAAAACAGCCCGAAAGAGTAGAACTCTTTTAGTGAGATGGGATCCAGATTTCATACTTGGTCTCCGCGTCCCGCTCAGGCGAGATAAGATGCACAGAGAGTACAAGCACTAGTTTCTGGTAGGCAGTCCCTGCCGATCGCCAACCCGTGCGATTCCCCTTCATCTGGGCAGTCCAGCAGACTGTGCCAACTGAGTTGGTACAACACAATCTCTGACCCCACAGATGGCTGCCTCCATGTGCTACCATATGCGCCACATATGTAGCCTACACGGTCAAGCTGACCCGACCTACTCCCTGGACCACCATGTGCTATGCTGAGCAACGAGAAGGGATAAATCCCTGCTCTGTAACACACAGGTGTAATCCCGCACCGTCTGAAGATAGATGGACGTGCCCACTGAGTGGGTACAACACGGCTCCAACGATAATCAGAACAGTGAGGTTTCGCGTCAGAAGGCTTACGAGCTTGATATTTAATCGTTGGATTTTAACGGTCTTTTATCTTCTTGCCTATCATGCAATTCCTATGGTGATAGCAGAAGATAAATTTACTCATGCAATTCTAATATAAAGCAATAAAAGAAAGCATGTGTCTTTTGTGGTAAAAGCCCATAGCCCTAGTGAGACCTTAACCTAACTTAAGTCTACACTTGCTCTTTATGGGTCTTTAGCTGCTCATCTGGCCCAAACCTGGGCCCAAGCGCCAACTGCAGCTCTGGTGCGCCCACCAGGAATTTGCGCCTGGTCCTAGGGTCGAACCCTAGACCTCCCACCTGGTCCAGCCACTGCTGCATGCGCTTCTGCCAAGTGTGCATTGTGCTCTTGTCTAATTAAATTACAAATTTAACTATCTAGACAAGAGTGACACGCAGGTCACTTTCACATTATAAATTAATTAAAATTGTGATACGCAGATCACATAAAGAAAATTAATTTACAACATATAATCCAGGCACGCAGGCCCCAGCACAGCACACATTAAAAACGGGCAGCCCACATAAGACTAAATAAACAAGCAGATGCAACAACCATCATGTGATCCAGTCAGGAAAAATAAATTTTTAAAAAAACCCTTGGGATCGATTTTTTTTTTTTTTTTTAATTTTTCCTCATTTGCCCCACAACCTTACAATGGTCCATTACTAGGGATCCACTCATCCAACCTAGTCAGATCCACTGCCCTAGCATGCACCAAGTCCTAACTGACTTGAGTCGACCAAAAGGTCAACCATGCATGCACCAAGGCTGAACGACCACACTGAGGTCTGGCAAGCGGGCGTGACCCCGGGCCTAACTCAGGTGCGTTCATCAGTTGTCTCAATCAGACATCGCTACACACCTGTCTGCAGTCGACCTATAGCCACCACAGGCATGCGCCAAGGTGCTAACTGGTCGACCCATTCAGGCTGTCAGATAGTCTGATCAGACATGTTTGGATCTAACCTAGGGGGTGACTTCAACCCTAATAACCCATCTAAGGGTTTAATGTAGGAGCATTAGATCTAAGGTGAAACGCGCATGTGATCAAGGTTTTAGAAAAACTTACAAAAACATGCGCCAACAACAACATGCGCAATGGAGAAAATAACATCTATACAAATCATGAATTTTCGCCAACTTAGATAATCGCATGTAACCTATAGATCTATTATAATGCGCATACATGGATCATATGACATATCATGGCAATCATAAACAAGCATGAAACATCAGGCTCTGATACCAATTGAAAGTACCCCTTAAACTAAGGGGGGTCCCCTTCTAGGGGGAGCGAAAACCCTAGACAGTGGCGCATAAAATTTTTGGGCAGCGGATTAGGGTTTCAAGAATCGGTTCATGTGATATGATCAACCAAATGGAAACGATTGCATGTAAGAGATAAAACTCATACCATAGCCATTTCGAATGGCGCCTAGGAAGCAAAGATCAAAGCAGATCTTCTCCAGAGGTGACGCACACAGTTGATGTCGCCTACTCCTCTTTGCGATCCTTGTGCTAGCAAGATCCAAAGAAGTCTTTGATCGAAAATGAGAAAGGGATGAAGAGATCTTTTCTTTGCCGATTTCTCCTCCAAATCCAAGGCGTCGTCACCCACGGAAAAACCAAGAGGAATGCGTTCAAGTGGCGAGAATAGAGAGAGCACTCTCTTTCGAACGTGAGTGTCTCCAAGTGGAGATCATGGTTGCTAAAAATAGCACCACTAACCGCCCAACATGTTCACGCCAAGTGAACTTGTCGCCAATGCTTGAACCATTTTGGTTTAATTTAATTTTGGTTCAATTACCAAATAAACCAAACGACATGGCCTAGATCATATTAAAACCCTAAGGTTCCAGATCTAGCCGTTGATCTCTATGATGCTCCTGATCTGACCGATCTAGCATCTCTTCTCTCGATCGAAGCTTACCGATCTCAAGCCCTAATCAATCAAACATGATCAGACCAGATCTCACTCACAATCAGAGATTAAATCCCTTTAAACTGAACCCGAAACAATTCAGTCCACACGATCTGACTTAAGTAAGCCATATCATCAATTGTGCGACCCTGAGGGTTTCCTTAAAACATCGGTAACGATAATTTACATTATCACAACCAGTGAGGGGTATCTAGCAACACATCACTGTCTCCCGATATCAAGGAAAGAGTCTTCCAAGACTTCACCCAAAAACAGCACAAGTGTGAATCAATTCACAAAGCATACATATTTCCTTTGCCACTGGATGTTCTTATTGGACAAGCCTGTCAAGCTCGTAACTCCAATATGATGAGCATGATTAGAACAGATGAGCACTGTCACCTGGGTATGGCCATACACTCTCTCAATCATCTCATCCAGGGGGCCCCTTTAGAACATCACACTCCTTAAACAAGGAGACGGCAATCCTATGTCTATCACTAGTGCTCTAACCTGATTCAAGCTCACCATCCAAGATAGTCTATAATCATTATTTTTCAAATGATATTGAACTACCTCAAAACAATGACAATCATCATTTAGAAAACACAAGTGATCTCAAGTCAGAGGAAATGTGCCACTTGTCTTAATCAAGGAATATTCACATTGTGACAAACAATTGAACATCCTAGTAGGGTCTGTCCAGTACATCCCATGTACCCATGAGTCTACATCTTATTCCATGCTCGAAGCATCCTATAAGATTAGAACACATATTAGTCTTAACCATATCGAGGCTGTCTCATGTTTACCAAGATATATCGACTAAGGACATAATAGCATGTCAGCCCAGCTGAACAGCTTTGAGACATTATTCAGAAGAACATATATTGCAGCAGACAATGTAGCTAACTGAATAACAACCATGCCTTTATAAACACATAGAGTTTATTACATGATACTTGTTACATTCCCATAGGCCTCAAACATTAGCCTTAAGGGCATACCCCAACACACAGTCATATCACCCTGCTCCAGGTGAATAAATGCCACCTCTCGGTCCTCCACCAAGCTATCAGGGAAGTACTTCTCGTTAAATCGAGACAAGAAGTAAGGCCAATCTACAGTCTCATGTCTTTCTTCGGCAAGTCTCACCACGCCCTTCCACCACTCATCTGCGTCAGCACGCATCATATAGGTGGTCAGACATAACTTATCTTCGTCCGAGCAACGCATAACTTGGAAAATCTTTTCCAAGACCAACTGCCAGTTCTCTGCAGTACTTGATTCTGAGCCCCCATAAAAAGAACTAGGACCCAGTTTCTGGAATTCACTCACAAGTGAGGCATAGCGCCTGTGAGCGCCCTCCTGAGAGTCATCCCCCACTGCTCGAGTAGTAGTCTGGGGTCTCTCTTGAGTCAGCTGCTGCAAAAGCTGCTGTTGTGCCTCATGATGCTGAGTCTGTTGCTGCTGCAGCATCTGAGCTTGCCTCTCTATCATGGCACCTTGTTGCTGTACCATGCCAGTCAGAGCCTCAATAGTTCTCGTGAGGTTCGAAGGCTGCTCATCTTCGCCACTAGCATTTCCTCTGGTTCGCACCATCTTAAATTCCTACACACACAGGCCATAGTCAGGAAAACAAACATAAACCTATCCGGTGTCTAGCAATACACAAACATGTTTTCCCCCCGAACTAAGTTTTAGCTAGCCAACTCCTCTGATACCATTCTGTAACATCCCGTTATCTTAACCCCAAACAAGGAACACAAATCATGAAAGAAACAGGATGTTATCATACAAGATCGATACATATGCTAGGTAAAACCCCGTTCAGGAAACCCGATCTGAAAATTTTGAAAATCCATACATATAAATCTCCACAAAAACACAATTTCATAAAGGTACCTGCCACCACGCATTCCTTGCACTAGACATATGCAAGGCAACAGTTATATCAAATCCGTATCAAATCCATAAAATCCATAAAGGTACCTGCCACCGGGCAATACTTGCACTAGACATATGCAAGTTACAGGTATATCAAAACCGATTACAAAGAATACACCACAAACCGAATTTCAAAACAAAATCACAAAATCGATTTTTTTATAAACTCATACCAAACACCGAAACCAGGCTGAAGCCCGCGGTGACACAAAAATCAAACTCATTTAACAGCCACAATCTGACATCACAAGTTCACATAGTTCACATGGTTCACATGGTTCACATAGCTCATATCATTCATATAGTTCGGCCACAACCGGCCCCAAATAATTAAGCACCAAAGTTCTTAAACAGCAAACTAGCGATATCCATGCCAATGCTAACTTAAGAAATGCGCCCCTGCTCTATGCCTGAAAATAGTGAGGGGTGAGCTACACAGCCCAGTGAGTGGATAGTCTAAATCGACCATCCATAACATACACTCAAAAATATAGACAGATTATTTTAAAAATCTTTAACAGGAACATTATGTCAACATATAACAACATAAAGAAAACAGAAGTTATATAAACAGTCAGATGTACACACCAACATATAACAAACTCAGGTTCTAGAGTTATACTCTAAACCAACTCAGATGTACACACCAACACTTAATTAACCTAGTTGTCCAGCATATTCAGTAGTGACCATTATGGTCTAACCCGGCTTTGGCCTAAGCACTGGGAGACTGCAAAATTTCATGCAACATATAAACATGGACAGTGAGTAGAATCAAGAGGTGGCCCCCGCCAGGTCACGACGTGGCACTTTGCTCTAAAACACCCCATAACACATCGATGGATTGTGTGTAGATTCAAGAGGTGGCCCCCGCCGGGTCACGACGTGGCACTTTGCTCTACGACACCCCATATCACAAAAAGAAGAGTGATGACATCAAGAGGTGGCCCCTGTCCGACCAAGACATGGCACTTTGCGTCAAAACCCGTTCTCCCAAAAGGTTCCTACTGGACAACAGACACATCTTATATCTTATTTCACAACGGTGGACTTCTAAGTGTCAACTAGACTCTAGGATAGTCATCACAATAATCATATCGGGCAGGCTGAACATCAACCCCCATCACAATAATCATAACAGGTAGGCTGAACATCAACCCCCTCACATATCATAATACAGGGCTGAAATCTCAAACCCTTAACATATCACACATACTATCCCCTTGAGTACACAGTTACACCTAGCCTCAGTCCTAACCATTCCATGATCACAAAACCACATACTATTCAGAATCACATGACCACATAATATTCAAAATCACATAATCACATAATATTCAAAATCACATAATGTAGTGTGGTCCTTAGGTTTCATGCTGATCAGTTCAGTCTAACCTTTCTATGTTATCACCCAAATTTCTTCAATAAAAATATATGACCATAAAATTATTAGCATTACTGGCAATTATCAGGGCATTCAAAAATTTAACATAAGATTAAAATACAACATATATATATAAATTTAAACCCTAGTTAACCATTTAAGAATACATTACATAGGATTAAAATTACAACACCTATAGCCCACGATTTCAAGCATATTATCTATTTCAAAAGTGCAACCCTAGTTAACAAGAATTTCCTAAATTTCGGTTTTTCATGATATATACATCCTTGTAACTTTTCGGTTTTTCACATGAAGAAACATCTAATACCTTAAATTCGGTTTTCATCATATAATCACCTTTACAAAATTCAGTTTTCATGATATAATCACCTTTACAAAATTCGGTTTTCATCACATAATCACCTTTACAAAATTCGGTTTTCATCATAGTGAAGTCTTGAATTTCGGTTTTAGCATGGTAAGGTTTCCAACAAGCAAATGTATCATCTAACACATCATTTAACACAAACAAATAGATAGAAATCGATTAGACACCCCACTCACCTCTTAACCGAGAACACTAAGGTGAAAATCCTCCACAACAATTCGCCTAAAGCCTTGAAATTCCACCAATGTCGCCACCAAGGGAAGAAGAACGTCACCAACACCAAGACGCTAGCCAAAGGAAGAAAAGGAAGAGGAAGAAGAATTTTCGCCTCCAAGTCTCCAAGCCGTCGCCAATCTCTTCAAGCCGCCACCCAAGATTTTTCCTTCAAGCCAAAATTTCGCCAAAACTCTACCCTAACCGAAATATCAATTTGAATTTTTCGGTTTTTAATTCTTTAACCCGTTAACCAACTAATTCCAATAGGGTTTAACCCATTTAACTAATAAATTCGAATTTTAAAAACCCAATTAGTGCAAACCCAATAACCCATGGTTTAAGTGAAAATCCAATAAGAATTTAAACTAACATCCATTTAATGAATTCACTTAAACGCAAATCCAATAAGGATTTAATTAATATCCAATAAAGTCTAATTAATTAACCAATAAGGTCTAATTAATTTATCATAAATTAGCAACCAATAATCGAATAAATTAACCACCATTAATCTCTAATTAATTTACAATAATTTAACAACCAAATAAATTAACAACCAATACAAAGAAAAATACCACAGTCAATAATTTTATTTAAATCAAAAATAATGCTTACCAGGACTTAAGATCCTTGGATCTTACACCCTTGCTCCTTTGATGGTATGAATGCCTTTATGGCATGTCTTGGGCTGATATGGTGTTTGGACAATTATGGATAGGTTGAATGAGATTTATGGTAAAGTCTTGGAGACTTTCCTTGCCTCAAACCTTCTCATCCTAGCCACACACTTATCATGATCCTAGCCCTTGCCCAAACCGCCTCTTGCCCTATTTATTGGACCCTAGCTGCCCCTCTCTTAGTGTTCAATTCCTTGGAGGCGTGAGAACACTAAGAAGGGCGAGAGCAAGGGAGACATAGGCGCACCTCTTCCTTCTTCCATCAAGCCGCAATTAGTCTTCTTCTCCTCCTGGCGCAAGAGGGACTTCACCTTGGCAGCTTCTCCTTCTCCTCATCTTCTTCTTTGGCGCTTCATCCTTGGAGGTGGCGCAAGGCTTGAAGAAGGTGACAAAGGCTTGGATCTTCTTCCCGAGGCTAGCACCGGGCGTGGAAGAAGATGGCTCGAGGCATCCGTGTGTGTCAGACTACAGAGGGCGCACGCTTGGGTGCCTATCTCGACATCGGTCTCATCTTGCTTTAAGGTATTTTTCTATCTCATCATGTCGACTCCCTCACTTGACGATCTTCACTGGGTTTTTGAGACTGGCTCATTTCAGGGATATGGCTTCCGCTGTGCAATGTATTTGTGTAATCTCAATCTCTGAAAATTGTAAAATATCCCCTGAGTTTCCCAACAATTTGATCTTGATTTAGTATCCATTGTGCTCTTTGTGTTGTGTGTCATTCATGCATGCAGATGCTTATGTGATTATATTACATAGGTCACATGGTAACTAATTATTATTGACTTTGTGTTTATTTCATTGTAGAGTTGTTATTGACTATTGAGTCATGGATCCATCTACTGTATAGTTATGGTAGTTAGCCTATCGGGCAGTTTTTGTATGGTTTATATTGTCATATTACGATCTTCATTTTGGTTGATGCTAGCCATGAGTGAGCCTTATAAGCCAATGGACCAGGGTGTGTACTAGATGTTGATTTTTGGTTATAGGGTCCACTAGTAGATTTCCTATATGGATTCCTTCGGGCTTTTCTAGGGTTACCTGGGTGTTGGATAAAACACCTCTGACTTGCTAGTTGAGGGCAATTATATGGAGCAGTTTTGTAGTCATTGTTCTTGAATACACGACACTTATGTGGTTATCATATTTTTTTATGTTGCTTATGATCATATAGAGTTATTTTGTATATAATGTGGATTGTTTAACTTAGTTATTTGATACATTGTCGTATCTTATAATTTCTACTTAGCCATTTGGGCTAATTTCTATTGTTTTATCTCCGTGTAAAATGATTTCTCCTAATGTTGATGATGGCTAGATATAGAGGCTACTTAGACCCTCTAGACAATGTCGACACTTGATTGATAGATAGTTGATGTGATCTGAAAGGACACACTTTTAAATACGAGCAGGTAGACTAATCTATGGTGTCGCAGCCAAAACTTGTTTGCAGCACAGGGAACTGTCACCCCCTGATACGGCTCCAAAAACTTGTTGTCCCTAACTCGTAGTGTCCACAAGTGCACGGATACTCGAAGTAATAAAATAAATATCGATTCCACAGAGAGACTAGTGCTGTCAAGTACAAAATAATTGATTTTCTTACTATCTAGGCAATCAAATAATAGCAAAGCAAGAATCGAAGACACACGGAAAATCACTATCAGAGAGAAATTGGGACTAGGGTTTCATTCACTTTGATTTTCAAGACTAGATAAGAAATAAAGAATTCATCAATCAAATCCTAAAATGATATAGGCATAATTTACCTAAAAAGGGACTATCTCACTTTTGCGCAGATAACCATGCAAGAATAAATTCTCGCTTTCACGCAAGATTCATCCCAAGCTAAACCATCAAGGAAGCAGAAATGAGAATTTTTTGCTAGCTGCTCCAGCATCTGGTCATTAAAAGGAAGTGGGTAGTGGTCCTTGCACGTTGCTTTATTCAACTTCCTATAGTCGATGCACATGCGCCAACCAGTTACAGTGCGGGTGGGGATAAGCTCGTTGTTCTCGTTCTTGACCACAGTGACCCCACTTTTCTTAGGCACGACATGCATCGGACTTACCCATTCATTGTTTGGTATTGGGTAAATAACCCCTGCATCAAGTAATTTTAATATCTCCTTCTTTACCACTTCTTTCATATTTGGATTTAACCGGTGCTAGAATTCCACCGAAGCTTTACTGTCGCTCTCCAAGAAAATCCTGTGCATACAGAATGAAGGATTAATTCCTTTAATATCCTCCAATGAGTATCCAATTACCTGTTTATGGAGCCGCAGTTCTTTCAGTGGCTTCGCAGTCTCTTCTGCATTAAGGTTAGCACTAATGATCATAGGATGAGTAGAGTTAGCATCAAGGAATTCATATTTAAGATTATCAGGAAGGGGTTTGAACTCTAACCTCTTCTTTGCAGAAGGACCAGACTTAACCTCTCCAAGACTTTCAAACTGCGTTCTCCTGAATCTCCAAGAGTGAACAACTCCCAAATTTTCTACTTGAACCTGATTCTCATCAGTATCACCCTCATGTTCATCATTCAGCAGATAGACTTCCCACGTGTCTTCAGCGGTTGGTGGGGTAGGTTCAATGTTGTCCTCCATTGTATCAATTTCGCAGCAAGACCCTGCAAAAGATGATTTCTTTAGAGCGGAAGACAAGTCAAATTCTAATTTCTCCTCACCAACATTCAGTGCCAATTTCCCATTTTTCACATCAATAACGGCACCGGCGGTTGCAAGGAAAGGGCGCCCTAGAATGATGGGTAGGCGAGTGTCCTCTTCCATTTCTAGCACTACAAAATCCACAGGGATAAAAAAATCTCCCACTCTTATCGGCACATCTTCATTGATCCCGACCGGTCGGTGCACTGATCGATTAGCTAGTTGAAGGGATATCGAGGTAGGTTTCATCTCATCCATGCCTAACTTCCTGTAGATAGATAAGGGAATTAAACTTACGCTAGCTCCTAAGTCACATAGGGCTCTATCAAAAGGCATATTCCCAATTTGGCAGGGGTTAGAAAAACTCTATAGATCTTTCAGTTTGGGTGGAAGCTTATTCTGGAGGTTGGCACTGCACTCTTCAGTCAAGGCAACTGTCCCTTGCTCCTCAATCTTTCTTTTCTTAGAGAGGATCTCCTTTAAAAGCTTGGCGTACGCTGGCATTTGTGAAAGAATGTTAGTGAAAGGAATATTGATATAGAGTTTTTTTAATACCTCCAAAAATTTTCCAAACTGCCGATCCAATTTAGCCTTAGCTAGTCGCTGAGGGAATGGGATAGGCGGTTTGTATGGTGGAGGTGGAACGTAAACATGCTCCTTATGTGCATTCAAGTTTTGCTTTTCTGATTCTGAGCTAGCTGCAGAATTATCATCTAGTGGAACTCCCTCAGGTGGATTTTGCTTTGCTCTTTCCTTAGGTTCGGGCATCTTTGGATCTTCTAGCTGGATTCCGCTCCTCGTCGTTATCGCATTACAATGCTCGTTGTGGTTAATTCTTTCCTGGATTGAATTGGTTCATTGGTCAAGCTACGTGATCTGATTCTCCATCATTTTTGAGTGGGTTGATACAGAGTCCACTTTCATGTTCAACTAGCGAATCTGCTCACTTATAGAGTCATTGTGTTTCATCTGGCTCGCCATGAAATTTTCCAGCATAGACTCCAATCTAGATTTTTGATGAGGATCTGGTTGTCTTTGGTTGGAAGATGGATGTTGGATTATGGGAGGAGGCCTGAAATTATAAGAGAAATTCTGATTAGAAAAATTAGCAGGAAGAATTTGCCCTTGATTCAACCTGTAGGAGAAATTCGGGTGATTTCTCCATCCCGGATTGTATGTGTTCAAGTAAGGGTCGTTCTGGTTCCTGAAATTCCCAATAGCATTGACTTGTTCAGAGGGAGGACTCAAGATGTGGCAATCATCAGAGGAATGTCTTGTCACTCCACAAACATCACAAGTCATAGAGTTACAAGTATAAACATTGATAGAGTCAAGTTTATTAGAAAGTGAATCTACTTTTGCTACTAGGGAATTAATCATATGCATGTCAAACTTCCCTGAACTTTTAACTAGTTGGCTCCTCTCTCCTGACCACTGATAATGGTTGAGGGCCATGTCCTCAATCAACTCCATCGCATCATCATAATTTTTATTCATTAGTGCCCCACCAGCAGCAGCATCTACAGAAAGTCTAGTCTGGTATAGTAATCCACTGTAGAAGGTGTGAATGATCACCCATTTCTGTAGACCATGGTGCGGGCACATCCTCAATAGTTCTTTGAACCGATCCCATACTTCATACAGGAACTCTCCTTCTCGTTGGGCAAAATTGGTTATCTGATTCCTGAGCTGGGCGGTTTTGCTTGGTGGGAAATACTTTGACAGAAAAGCTTACGATAGCTGCTCCCACGTTGTGATTGATGCCTGCGGTAAAGACTGCAACCACGCCCTAGCTCGATCCCTGAGAGAAAAAGGGAAGATTCTTAGTTTGATAGCATCAGGATGAGCACCGTTAATCTTTAAAGTCTCGCAGCATTCTAAAAAGATAGATAAATGAAGGTTAGGATCGTCAATGGCAGCTCCACTGAATTGATTCTGTTGCACCATCTATACAAGTGATGACTTGATCTCGAAGTTGTTAGCTTCGATAGCACGCCGCGATATGCTCGAGTGCACACCAGAGATGGTGGGTGCTGCAAAGTCCTTCAAAGAGCAATTGGGTTCCATCGTTTGACTGTCAAAAAATTATCCCTCAAGCTTCAGCCTTTTTAAGTTTCTTCTGACCAAACGGAAAGTACGCTATATCTCCGGGTCTCCAGGTACAAGTTCCCCTGTTCGCGCAGTATTCCTGAGCATAAACAAGTACCTAGACAAAAGAGATTGGTAGCACCGCACCAAACAAAAATTACAACTAAAAACAAAGAGCAAAGAAATAATAGGTAAACAAACCGAATAAAAAGAAAATAAAATCTAACTAAACCTAGTCTACCAATTTTCTGATCGTGTTAATATTAGAAACCTAATCCCCGGCAACGGCGCCAAAAACTTGATAGGGCCTAGACGGCTGCTACCACCAGTGCACGGTCTATCACATAATAAATAAGATCGAATCCACAAGGACTAGGGTCAAGTACTAACAAATCAGTCAATCAATAGTTAGGTTAATGATTAATGGAGAAAATTACTAATGTCCTAGTGTAAATGATTAAATTAAAAGCGAATTAAGAACATGCAGTGCAGAGAGCAAAGCAATCGGAGTTTTAAACCTATGAGAGAGATTCGGGGTATTGGGTTTCACCACACTGAAGCATGAAGAAGTTATAAAGCTTGATATTCCAGTCAAGTTTTATCTAAGTTCTCAAGGTAATCCTTCATAGGGTATAGACGCGCTCCCTCTCTGGACACGGTCCGGTATCTGACTTAACCCAAGTCTCCTACTCTCATGGCTTACCGGGTGAAGTGGATCCAATGGGTTATGTGAAGGATTAGGGATCCTCGGGTGATTTTGAGTGCTCTCGCAACACGAAATCACCAGTCCAGTCTAAGGGATTCCGATGATTGTGGTTCACCTTTGAGTCCTTCCCACAGCATCTAGGGCATGCATACATATGGTCAATACATAAACATGAATAAAAACATCCTAGACATGAATAAGAACAAAGATAAGTAAAGAAATATATAGATCAAACTATAGTATTCAACATTCATACAGTGGGCTACGCCCAAACCCCGAAAAGAAAGTTTACGCTATCGTATACATTATGAAATACATCAAATCTCAGATATAAATGAATTCAAACTAAAGGGAAGGGTAGATCCTTGATGGAAAAAGGTCCATCACGAAGATCCACGTTAGAATGAAGGAAGAATCGCGCCGGAACAGTGTTGTCGCCTAGAAAATCACCCCAGAAGGTTTCGCTTCGTTCTCCTCAACTGATTGATCAAATCCAATGATTCTAGTCCCAAAACGTGCATATCCCAGTTGGGAAGGTCTCCCTGAAATTTCGTTCAATTCCGAGCCAGGAATAGAATGTTATGGCTGAAATACCGAGCGCTTGTCATGCAGGACGCGGGACGATGCACGACCATGTATCGGTGCACGGGCACGCCCATGCACGGCTTGGTTAAGATTATTCTGATGACTTATGATGAACAGCCGTGCATGGATGCACACCCATGGCCGTGCATGTTAGGGTATGCCCTTAAGGCTAATGTTTGAGGCCTTGGGTTATTTTCAGTATCATGTATAAACTATATATATATGTTTTTATAAAGGCAATTGTTGTTATTCAGATTGTTACATTATCTGCTGTTGTATGTATACTTCTGAGTAATGTCTCAATGATGTTCAGCTTAGCTGACATTCAGTGTTGTCCTTAGTCGAGATATCTCGGTGAACATGAGACAGCCTTGATATGATTGAGACTAATATGTGTTCTAAACTTATAGGATGCTTCGGGCATAGAATAAGATTTAGACACATAGGTGCATTGGATGTACTGGACTGACCCTACTTAGGATATTCAATTGTTTGTCACAATGTGAATAATCCTTGTATGCAAGCAAGTGGTATATTCCCTCTGACTTGAGATCCCTTGTGTTTCTAAGTGATGATTGGCATTATCTTGAGATAGTTCAATATCATTTGAAAGATAATGGTTAAGGATTATCTTGGATAGTGGGCATGAGTCATGTTAGGGCACTTGTGATAGATATAGGATTGCCTCTCCTAGTTGGAGTGTGATGTTCTAAAGGGCCCCCTGGATGAAATGGTTGAGAATGTGTATGGCCATACCCAGACGACTATGTTCGTCTGATCTAACCATTTTCATCATGTTGGAATCGCAGGCTTGACATGCTTGTCCAATGGGAACATCTAGTGGCAAAGGGAAACATGTATGCCAAGTGAATTAGATTCACACTTGTGCTGTGGTTTGGGAGTAGTCTTGGAAGACTCTTTCCTTCATAACGGGAGACAGTGATGTGTTGCTAGATACCCCTCTCTGATCGTGATAACGTAAGTTATCGTTACAGACATTGAAGGAAACCCTTAGGGTCGCACAATTTGATGATATAGCTTACTTATGTCAGATCGTGTGAACTGGAGGAATTTAAGCTCTGATTGGAAGTGAGATCTAGTCTAATCATGTTTAATTGATTAGGGCATATGATCGGTAAGCTTCGATCAGGAGGATTGATGCTTGATCGTAAAGATCAGGGGTTCAATGAGATGTGTGGTTAGATCTTGAGCCATATGGTTCAAAGAGATCATAACCAAGGCTGGTTCGACTTGATGCTTGAACCAATTCGAAATTGGACCGGTTCATTAGTGAACGCATGGTTCAATTAAGAGGGAAGTTTTCGATGGGTTGAATGGGAGTTAAGGAGGGAGCTACATGTTTGGTTCTTACCATATGTGGTAACCGAACATTCCTTCTTGGTCTCTCTCTCTCTCTCACGGTTTCGAGAAGAGCTCTCATTTTTCTTCCTCTTTTTGGCTCTCTCTCGTGCGGATCTTTTTCACGCAAGCGAAGAACTTTGACCAGCCAAGAGTGCACATCTTCCTCTCCAAGACACGATTAAAGACTCCTTGGTGTCTTTGCTAGCACAAGGAACACAAGGAAGGAAGTCGACATCATCTTGTGTGTGACATCTTTGGAGAAGAGGCACTCGCCCCCTTCATCTTCCAAGCCGCCTCTTACATCATGGCAATGGTAATACTCTAACTTGTTCTATACAAGTTTTATAAGGTTGATCATGTGCTCAATCCATGCGATTCTATGATGACCTAGTATTTCCGCTACAACAAGTTTTTGAATGATGCTTGTGACCAAGGTTTCCCAACAATGGTATCAGAGCAGGTTTTTTTTTATGGCTTGATGCATATGATTGCCGTGATCCATACTTGATTTTTGGATAGATCTTGTTTAGTTTCACATGCGACAACATGATACAATGTTTACATACATAGTTTGCGCATGTGATGTTAGATGAATGTTTACATACATAGTTTGCGCATATCATAGTTGTGTTTTAAACTTATCTTCATGCACGACTTCACTAGATCTATCTGTGCGCCTACTTCAAACACTTAGACGGGTTAACTGTTTTGAAGTCGTTAGTCAAGTATGGACCCAACAGCCTAATCAGACTATCTGACAGCCTGGATGGGCGGCTGGATAGCACCTGTGCGCAAGCTGTACAGGTGGTTATAAGCTGACTACAGAAGGGCGTGTAGCGATGTCTGTTTGAGGCACCTAGTGAACGATCATGATTATGGTCCGGGGTCACACCCGCTTGCCGAAAATCATGTGGGACGTTCAGCTCTTAAGGCATGCATAGTCGACCATTGGGTCGACGCAAGTCAGTTATGACTGGGTACATGCAAGGGCAGTGGGTCTGACTTGGTCTGACGAGTGGATATCTGTTAATGGACCGTTGTAAGGTAGTAGGGCACATAAGGAAATAAAATTGATGCCATGGGTTTTTTCTAAAATTTTATTTCTATTTGGATCACATGTAGTACATGTTTAACATGTTGCATTGAGTATATTGAGTGTTTATTTAATCTTACGTGGGCTGCCCTATTTTGTATGCTGTGCTGGGGCCTGCGTGCCTGGAAAGAATATATTGGTGTGATCTGCGAATCACATTTAATTTATTAAAATGTATAATTGACCTGCGTGTCAAACCATGTCTAGATAGTTTAAAATGTAATTTGATCAGACATGAGCACACAGCACATTTGGCAGAAGCGCTTGCAGCAATTGGCTTCACTAGGTGGGTGGTCTAGAGGTCGACTCTAGAACAGGCCCATTCTGTCTTGTGGGCGCATTTGGGCTGCAGATGGCGTTTGGGCCCGGGCTAGGCCGAATGAGGTACAAGAGTCCCATAAAGAGCTCAAGTAAAGACTTTTGTTAAACTAGGGTTTTACTTAAGTTTTATGGGCGTTTACCACATAAGATAATGGTGCTTTCATTTACTGTTTTAAGTAATATTAGCACATGCATGTTTTATTCTTCAGCTATCACTATAGAATTTGCATGATAGTAAGAAGATAAAAGACCGTTAAAATCCAACGTAAATATCAAGCTATCGATTGCCTTCTGACGCGAAACCTCACTGTTCTGACTATCGTTGGGGCCGTGTTGTACCCACTCAGTGGGCACGCCCAGCTATTTTCAGACGGTGCGCGATTACACCTACATGCTACAGAGAAGGGATTTATCGCTTCTCGTTGCTCAGCATAGCACGTGGTGGTCCAGGAAGTAGGTCAGGTCAGCTTGACCATATAGGCTACAAGTTGAGCATATGATAGCTATATGGAGGCAGCCATCTGAGGAATCAGAAACTGTGTTGTACCAACTCAGTTGGCACAGTCTTGTGGATTGCCTAGATGAAGGGGAATCGCACGGGTTGGCGATTGGCATGGATTGCCTACCAGTGATTAGTGCTTGAACTCTCTGTGCATCTTATCTCGCCTGAGCGGGACGCGGAGATCAAATATGAAATCTGGATCCCATCTCACAAAAAGAGTTTTACTCTTTCGGGCTATTTTATTGGATTTTCAGTCAGATAAAATAGTGAGAAAAGAATCACTCTTAAGTCCTGGAATGATTCTAACATGGATATTGACCTTGTTGTTCTTGCTATGTTGTAGATTCCTGCAGCAACGAACACCACAGGGCTCAACTTGCGATCCATATTGGAAAAGGAGAAGTTTGCTGGGCCAAACTTCTCAGACTGGTACAGACAGCTGAAGATTGTCCTCAAAGCTGAGAGGAGGCTGTACATCCTTGAGTCGGCAATGCCGGCTCAACCCGCTGCGAACGCCGCAAGGGCGGTTCGAGATGCTTATGAGAAGTACGTCAGTGATAGTACTGATGTCGCTTGCCTTATGCTTGCGTCAATGACGCCCGAGCTCCAGCGTCAGCATGAGGATTTGTCTGCTATTGATATTATAGCAAATCTGAAAATGCTGTATGCTGCACAGGCAAGGATAGAACGCTATAACTTGACGAAACTTTTCTTTCATAGCAAACTGACTGAAGGAAGTCCAGTGGGAGCTCATGTACTCAAGATGATTGGGTACAAAGAAGCTCTAGAGAAACTGGGACATACCATCAATTAAGAACTTGTTGTAGACATCATCTTGCAGTCTCTCCCGGCTTCTTTCGATGCGTTCATCATTAATTTTAATATGAACAAAATCGACTGTACTGTAAGATCCAAGGATCTTAAGTCCTGGAGAATTGGCATTTTTGGCTTGGAAGAAACCTTAGGGCGACGGCTTGAAGGCTTGGGCGATTCTTGGAGGCTTGGAGGCGAAATTCCTTTCTTCCTCTTCCTTTCTTCCCTTGGCCGGCGTTCTTGGGTGATTGGTGGCGTTTCTTCTTCCATTGGTGGCGTCTTTCAAGGCCTTAGACGAGTTTGTAAGAGAGATTTTTTCATCTTGGTGTTCACGGTTGAGGTGAGTGGATGTTCTCCTTCACCTAGTTCACGAAAAATTGGATGCATTGCTTGTTTTAGAGAAGATTAATGCATAGGAGTATGGCATGATCTCTTAATTTCAATTGTACATGTTTTCCTTGTTTTTACCAAATTTTCGAAACCCTAGCTTGCATGAAAATTAGGGCTTTTCGTTTTTAAGACTCTTAATCCTAAATTGGACCTTGATTAAACATGTATGTAGCTTTAGAATTTCAATTGCATGAAAATTAGGGCTTGAAGGAGAATTTCGACCCTTCTTCATGAAATTACGTCCAAATGCATGGGTAAAAATTGGGGAAAACTTGATATTCATGAAATTAGGTATATGAGGATTCTACTATATTTTTTTGGGAATTTTTAGAAATAAAAGTTTCTGTTGACTGAAATTGACCTAGGGGTAATTCGGTAAATTTCCTAGTTAAAATTGGGGAAAACTTGAAATTACGAATCTAGGGATCATGAGGGACGTAATGAATATTTTTACGAAATTTTTGGATAACTTTTCGTGTATGACTTAAACTTTGAACTAGGGGTATTTCTGTCTTTTGTTATCAGAACTAGTAGAAAACTATGAATATGTGATATTCTGCATTTATGTTAATTGTGAACGAAATTTAGTGAATTTTCTGTATTATTATGTATTTTTAATTGAATGGTGTATGCAGAAAGTAATGACATGAAATATTGATTGATAACTTTGGGTGATAACTTAGCATGATTATACTGAACTGATCAGCATGAAATCTAAGACTCTATAAAATATTATGTGATTTTTGAATATTATGTGATTATGTGATTTTTGAATATTATGTGGTTATGTGATTTTCGAATATTATGTGGTTATGTGATTTTCGAATAATATGTGTTGTGGTCATGGAATGGTTAGGACTAAGGCTAAGTGTAACTGTGTACTCAAGGGGATAGTCTATATGTGATATGTTAAGGGTTGGAGATTTCAGCCCTGTATTGTGATATGTGAGGGGGTTGTTGTTCAGCCTGCCTGATGTGATTATTGTGACCTGTATTGTGATATGTGAGGGGGTTGTTGTTCAGCCTGCCTGATGTGATTATTGTGATAAAAGAGGGGGTTGTTGTTCAGCCTACCCGATATGATTATTGTGATGACTATCCTAGAGTCTAGTTGACACTTAGAAGTCCACCGTTGTGAAATAAGATATAAGATGTGTCTGTTGTCCAGTAGGAACCTTTTGGGAGAATGGGTTTTGACGCAAAGTGCCATGTCTTGGTCGGACAGGGGCCACCTCTTGATGTCATCACTCTTTTTGTGATATGGGGTGTCGTAGAGCAAAGTGCCACGTCGTGACCCGGCGGGGGCCACCTCTTGAATCTACACACTATCCATCGATGTGTTATGGGGTGTTTTAGAGCAAAGTGCCACGTCGTGACCTGGCGGGGGCCACCTCTTGATTCTACTCACTGTCCATGTTTATATGTTGCATGAAATTTTGCAGTCTCCCAGTGCTTAGGCCAAAGCCGGGTTAGACCATAATGGTCACTACTGAATATGCTGGACAACTAGGTTGATTAAGTGGTTGGTGTGTTTAGTTGGTTTAGAGTATAACTCTAGAACCTTGGTTACTCTGTAGTGATAATTATGTGATTGTTTTAGCAGTGTACATCTGACTGTTTTATATGAATTCTGTTCTTTAAGTTTGTCAAATGTTGACATGATATTCTGTTAAATGTTTTTAAAATAATCTGCATGTATTTTTGAGTGTATGTTATGGATGGTCGTTTGAGACTATCCACTCACTGGGCTGTGTAGCTCACCCCTCATTATTTTCAGGTGTAGAGCAGGGGCGCATTTCCAGTTAGCATTTTATATGAATATCGTGATATGCCAGTTGAATGAATAAGACTTTTGTGCTTAATTACTGGGGCTGGTTGTGGCCGAATTATATGAACTTGTGTTGCCAGTTGTGGCCAAACTATGTGAACTTGTGTTGCCGGTTATGGCAGTTTGATATTCTGATTTTTGTGTCACCGCGGGCTTTGGCCTGGTTTCGGTGTGGTATCATTGAATGAATTTATAGAATCGACATTGTGGTTTTGTTTCTAAGTTCGAGTCGATTTATACTTTTGCGATCGGATTTGATATAAATGTGACTTGCATATGTCTAGTGCAAGTATTGCGTGGTGGCAGGTACCCTTATGAAATTGTGTTTTTGTGGAGATTTGTATGTATGGATTTTTGAAATTTTCAGATCGGATTTCCTGGACTTGGTTTTACTTAGCATGTGCATCGATCTTGTATGATAACATCCTGTTTCTTTCTGAAGAGTCCCCTTCAAGGGGGAGCGCAGGCAGATAAAACCCCTTTCAAGAGGGGGGCGAACCCTAGAGCATGCGGAAAATGTACTCTTCTAGGGTTTCAATAAAATCGTTTGCATGAACACATATATATGATCAACTTTGTATGTATTGCAAAGATCAAGTTTGAGATCTTTTACCATAGCCATGATAAAGGGTGTCGGCTTGGAAGCAAGAGGGCAAGTAAGCACTCCTCCAAAGAAAACACACACTAGATGAGAGATGGCTACCCTTTAGGATGTTCCTTGTGCTAGCAAGAGATCTTTCCAAAGTTCCTTGTCGTGTGTTGATGATGAGATGTGCTTGGCCGAGAGCTACCTTGTCCAAGAGTCCTCTCTTCGTCGAATGAAGGAGACAAGAGCGTAATTGGCAAATTGCGTTGAGGTTTTTCTCATTCAAGTGATGGCGTTACACTTCCAAAAATGGAAGGTTATCAAGCCATGCGACCACTTGAAGAAAAACCGCCCAAGATGCCTTTAAACCTTGAACCATACGTTCACCCATGTGAACCGGTTCAAGCCAATTAGGTTCAACTCAATTCGGTTCAAAAACCCAAATTAAACCAGCCCAAGCCATGGTCTAGATCTCTATGAACCAAACGGTTCAAGATCTAACCGTTCATCTCTTGATGCTCTTGATCTCTTCGATCTAGCATCCATACTCTCGATCGAAGCTTACCGATCTGAAGCCCTAATCAATCAAACATGATCAGACCAGATCTCACTTACAATCAGAGTCTAATCTCCTTTTAACTGAACTAAAACAATTCAGTCCACACGATCTGACTTAAGTAAGCCATATCATCAAATTGTGCGACCCTAAGGGTTTCCTTTAAATGTCGGTAACGATAACTCACGTTATCACAATCAGTGAGGGGTATCTAGCAACACATCACTGTCTCCCGATATAAAGGAAAGAGTCTTCCAAGACTACACCCAAACCACAGCACAAGTGTGAATCATTTCACAAGGCATACATGTTTCCTTTGCCACTGGATGTTCTTATTGGACAAGTGTGTCAAACTTGTAGCTCCAATATGATGAGCATGATTAGATCAGATGAACATAGTCATCTGGGTATGGCCATACACTTTCTCAATCATCTCATATAAGGGGGGCCCCTTTAGAACACCACACTCCTTCCACAAGGAGACGGCAATCCTTTATCTATCACTAGTATCCGAACCTGACTCATGATCATTATCCAAGATAGTCTATAACCATTATCTTTCAAATGATATTGAACTACCTCAAAATAATGACATTCATCATTTAGAAATACAAGTGATCTCAAGTCAAAGGACATGTGCCACTTGATGCAAACAAGGATTATTCACATTGTGACAAGCAATGGAATATCCCAGTAGGGTCTGTCCAGTACATCCAATGTACCCATGAGTCTACATCTTATTCCATGCTCGAAGCATCCTATAAGATTAGAACACATATTAGTCTCAATCATATCAAGGCTGTCTCATGTTCACCAAGATATCTCGACTAAGGACATATAGCATGTCAGCTTAGCTGAACAGCTTTGAGACATTATTCAGTAGTACACTTATTACTGCAGACAAGGTAACAACCTGAATAATAACCATGCCTTTATAAACACAAAAGTTTATTACATGATACTGATACAATCCCAAAGGCCTCAAACATTAGCCTTAAGGGCATACCCCAACAATCTCCCACTTGCACTTAATCTAATGGTTGAGAAATCTCAAACCCATATTATTACAGTGCTTCTCATGCTTCTGCTGCGCCAGAGGCTTGGTAAGCGGGTCTGCCAGATTGTCATCTGTATGAACCTTGCATATTTTGATCTCGCCTCGATCAATGATCTCCCGGATCAAGTGAAACCGTCTCTGTATGTGCTTGGACTTCTGGTGCGACCGTGGTTCCTTTGCTTGTGCGATTGCTCCA
Organism: Costus lasius; assembly: GCA_027563935.2. Classification (NCBI taxonomy): domain Eukaryota; kingdom Viridiplantae; phylum Streptophyta; class Magnoliopsida; order Zingiberales; family Costaceae; genus Costus; species Costus lasius. The sequence goes on from CM050446.2 coordinate 48,379,528, forward strand.
GTGTTATCACAGAAGATAACCAAAGGATCTGCACTAGAAGGAACAACACCAAGTTCTCTCACGAACTTACGAATCCACACTGCCTCCTTGGATGCTTCCGAGGCTGCAACATACTCGGCTTCTGTTGTGGAATCAGCAACAGTTGACTGTTTGAAACTTTTCCACACCACTGCTCCACCATTCAAGCTAAAAACATAGCCTGATTGCGATCGGAAATCATCCTAGTCCGACTGGAATGAAGCGTCAGTATATCCTTCAATACTGAGTTCTTCCTGACCACCATATATCAAGAACATATCTTTGGTCCTCCGCAGATATTTTAAAATGTTCTTGACCGCAATCCAGTGCGCCACACCTGGATTACTTTGGAATCGACTGGTCACGCTTAACCCGTAAGCGACGTCAAGGCGAGTACACAACATCGCATACATAATGGACCCAATAGCCGAAGCATAAGGCGTATTGTCCATTTCATCTTTCTCAGTCTGTGTTTGTGGACACTGACTCCTTGAAAGATTTAGACCATGTCTGACTGGAAGATATCCACGTTTAGAATTCTCTAAATGGAATCTTTCCAGGACTTTATCGATGTAAGTACTCTGGCACAGCCCGAGAAGCCTCTTAGATCTATCTCTGTAGATCTTCACACCTAGTACATAGGCTGCTTCTCCTAGATCTTTCATCTGGAAACATTTTCCTAACCATGCTTTAACAGCATGCAGTTCAGGAATATCATTTCCAATGATCAAGATATCATCGACGTAGAGGACTAGGAAAGTAATCACGCTCCCACTAAACCTCTTATATACACACGGGTCATCTTCGTTCTTGATGAAACCAAACTCAGAGATTGATTCATCAAAACGAATATTCCAGCTTCTAGATGCTTGTTTAAGTCCATAAATGGACTTCTTTAACTTGCATATTTTATGACGATCTGATGGATTCGTGAAACCTTCGGGTTGTGTCATATACACATCCTCATCCAGATTTCCATTAAGGAAAGCTGTTTTCACATCCCATAATCGTAATATACAGCTATCGCGAAAAGAATCCGAATAGACTTGAACATGGCTACAGGTGAGAAAGTTTCATCATAATCTATCCCATAGATTTGTTTGAAACCTTTCGCAACTAGCCTGCCTTTATAGGTAACCACGTTACCATCCATGTCAATCTTCTTCTTGAAGATCCATTTACAGCCTATAGGGATTACTCCCGGAGGCGGATCAACCAAATCCCAGACTTGGTTATCTGACATGGAGTCCATCTCGGCTCGCATAGCTTCAAGCCATCTTGCTGACTCCGGTCCACTGACCGCATCCGCATAAGTGAGGGGTTCATCATTATCAATGATGTAGACTCCGTCATAGCGCTCAGGCTGTCGATGGATCCTTCCCGATCTTCGCGGTTCCCGTGATATCTGAGCCTCAGGTTGTTCATTAACCTGATTTACCGGCTCAGGCTCATCCAACTGTGCTTGACTACTTTGTCCTTCCTCTGGATTCTCATCCAGCCTTATTTCTCTCCCACTGGCCTCTTGCAGAAGAAACTCCTTCTCAAGAAATATGGCCGTCCGAGCAACAAATACTTTGTTCTCTTTGGGATCGTAGAAATAATAACCCTTAGTTTCCTTAGGGTAACCGACAAATATACATTTCTCAGATCTGCTCTCCAGTTTCCCAGAGGCGAGCTTTTTGACATAAGCCTCGCAACCCCAGATCCTGATAAATGTCAAGCTTGGCTGTTTCCCATACCATAACTCATATGGCGTCTTAGAAACTGCCTTGGATGGCACTCGGTTTAGTACCTTTGCAGCTGTTTCCAGTGCAAAACCCCAAAAGGAGTATGGAAGAGTGGCCTGACTCATCATAGAACGAACCATATCAAGTAACGTTCTATTTCTCCTCTCGGACACACCATTCCATTGCGGTGTTCCTGGTGGAGTGAGCTGTGAGATAATCCCACACTCCTTTAGATAGTCAGTAAACTCTCGACTTAGGTATTCTCCACCTCGATCAGAACGAAGTGCCTTGATATTTCGGCCTAGCTGATTTTGTACTTCATTCTTGAACTCTTTGAACTTGTCAAAAGATTCACTTTTATGTCTCATCAGATAGACATACCCATACCTACTGAAATCATCAGTAAAGGTAATGAAGTACTGATAGCCACCTCTGGCATGTTTACTAAATGGCCCACACACATCACTGTGTATGAGGTCAAGTAAACCTGAAGCCCTTTGACCTTTATTTGGAAAAGGTGACTTCGTCATTTTACCCATCAAACAAGCTTTGCATGTATCAATCTCCTCATAGGAGAATGATCCCAGCAGTCCATGATCATGCAACCGCTTAATGCGTTTCTCGTTTATATGGCCTAAACGACTATGCCATAGCAAGGTGCTGTCATCAGCATTCTTGGCTTTCTTATTATCAATGTTATGTATAGAACTTTCCATGTCCAACATGTATAACCCATTGTTAATTGAACCAGTAGCATAAACAATATTACCATAAGATAAAACACACTTTGAAATATTGCATTCAAAGGCAAATCCTTTCCTGACAAGAGCAGGAATGGAGATAATATTTTTAGTTATACTGGGAACAAAATAACAACTGTTTAGTTCCAATACAAGTCTAGATGGTAAAGAAATGAAATAGTCTCCTACAGCAACAGCAGCAACCCGTGCCCCGTTTCCAACGCGTAGGTCTACCTCATGCTGTCCCACCTGTCTTCTTCTCTTGAGTTCCTGTACATTTGAACAAATGTGAACTCCACATGCAGTGTCCAACACCCATGAAATAGAAGAAGATGAAACCATGACTTCCGTCACGTATATACCTGAGCCAGAAGCGATGCTTCCCCTCTTATCTCCTTGGAGCGCTTTACAGTCCTTTTTCCAGTGACCCAGCTGGCCACAGTGGAAACACCTGTTGTCCTTCGACCGCTTCACCTTCTGTTTCAGAGCCTTACTGTAGTTCTTGACAGGGGCCTTGCCCTTCTTCCCCTTCTTCTTGTTCCTAGAAGGAACCAGTAAGACAGAGGTTGAAGGCTTTCCCTTCAGAGTTTCCTCAGTAGTCAAGAGAATATTCAGCAGCTCTGCCGGAGTACAATCGATTTTGTTCATATTAAAGTTAATAATGAACGCATCGAAAGAGGGCGGGAGAGACTGCAGAATTATGTCTACAGCAAGCTCCTGGTTAATGGTATGCCCCAGTTTCTCTAGAGCCTCCTTGTGCCCAATCATCTTGAGCACATGAGCTCCAACTGGGCTCCCTTCAGCCAGTTTGCTCTGAAAGAAGAGCTTCGTCAGATTATAGCGTTCTGTCCTCGCCTGTGCAGCATACAGCATCTTGAGGTTCGCTATAATCTCTATAGCCGACATATCCTCATGCTGACGCTGCAGCGGTGGCGTCATAGACGCTAGCATCAGGCAAGCGACATCAATGCTATCATTGACGTGCTTTTCATAGGCATCACGAACCGCCCTTGCAGCGTTCGGAGCGGGTTGAGGCGGCACAGCCGTCTCGAGGACATACAGTTTCCTCTCAGCCTTAAGAACAATCTTAAGGTGTCCGAACCAGTCCGAGAAGTTTGGCCCAGCAAACTTCTCCCTTTCCAGTAGGGATCGCACATTGAAGCTCATGGTGTTCGTTGCTGCAGGAATCTACAACAATGCAAGAACAGCAAGGTCAGTATCAATGTTAAGAATCAATCCAGGACTTAAGAAAGATTCTTTTTCTCACTATTTTGTCTGACTGAAAAATCCAGTAAACAGTCCGAAAGAGTAACACTCTTTTAGTGAGATGGGATCCAGATTTCATACTTGGTCTCCGCGTCCCGCTCAGGCGAGATAAGATGCACAGAGAGTACAAGCACTAATTTCTGGTAGGCAGTCCCTGCCAATCGCCAACCCGTGCGATTCCCCTTCATCTGGGCAATCCAGCAGACTGTGCCAACTGAGTTGGTACAACACAGTCTCTGATCCCACAGATGGCTGCCTCCATGCGCTACCATATGCGCCACATATGTAGCCTACATGGTCAAGCTGACCCGACCTACTCCCTGGACCACCACGTGCTATGCTGAGCAACGAGAAGTGATAAATCCCTTCTCTGTAACACGCAGGTGAAATCCCGCACCGTCTGAAGATAGATGGACGTGCCCACTGAGTGGGTACAACACGGCTCCAACGATAATCAGAACAGTGAGGTTTCGCGTCAGAAGGCTTACGAGCTTGATATGTTAGCGTTGGATTTTAACGGTCTTTTATCTTCTTCACTATCATGCAATTCCTATGGTGATAGCAGAAGATAAACTCATGCAGTTCTAATTATATAAGCAATAAAAAGAAAGCATGGATCTTATGTGGTAAAAGCCCAAAGCCTAAGTAAGACCTTAAGATACTTAAGTCTTCACTTGCTCTTCTTGGGACTTTTGCATCTCATCTGGTCCAACCCAGGGCCCTAGCGCCAAGAGCACCTCAGGTGCGCCACCAGCTGAATGCCCCTCTAGGATGTGTGCCTTTGTGCTCTTGTCTAATCAAATACAATTTGATCTATCTAGACAAGTTTGACTCACAGGTCAATTATACAATCAATGAGTTTAAAAGTGATTCGCAGATCACAAAATAATAATTTACCAGGCTCGCAGGCCCCAGCACAGCACACAATTAAAGGCAACCCACATAAGATGAAATAAACAAGCATCATGGCATCATTCAATCAACATGTGATCCATTACAAAGAAAATAAAATTTTTGAAAACCCCATTGGCATCAATTTTAATTTTCTTATAAGCCCTACAACCTTACAATGGTCCATTGATAGGGATCCACTCATCCAACTAGTCAGATCCTCTGCCCTTGCATGCACCAAGTCCTAACTGACTCGAGTTGACCTAATGGTCAACCATGCATGCGCCAAGGGCTGAACAACCCTCATGAGTTCTGGCAAGCGGGTGTGACCCCGGGCCTAACTCATGTGTGTTCATTGAGTTGTCTCAACCAGACCTCGCTACACGCCTAAGATGCAATCGACCTATGGCCACCTCGTGCTTGCACATAGGTGCCATCTGGTCGATCCATCTAGGCTGTCAGATGGTCTGATCAGACTAGTGGATCTAACTTAGAGGTGACTTCAACCCCATCAACCCATCTAAGGGTTTATAGTAGGCGCCACTTAGATCTAGTGAGGCGCGCAAGATGTAATGAATTTTACAAAGACATTCAACAAGCGCCATCAAGAAACATGCGCCAAGAATCATACAAGTAATAACATGTAGTTTCGCATGTTGACATTAGATATATCCATTAGCGCAAACATGTGATATCAATCATGCGCCAACATCTAATGACTAGCATGTATTCATGGTGATGATAGATCTACAACAATGGCGCAAACATGGATCACTAAAGCAATCATAAGATTCATGCATAACCCGCTCTGATACCAATTGAAGAGTCCCCTTCAAGGGGGAGCGCAGGCAGATAAAACCCCTTTCAAGAGGGGGGCGAACCCTAGAGCATGCGGAAAATGTACTCTTCTAGGGTTTCAATAAAATCGTTTGCATGAACACATATATATGATCAACTTTGTATGTATTGCAAAGATCAAGTTTGAGATCTTTTACCATAGCCATGATAAAGGGTGTCGGCTTGGAAGCAAGAGGGCAAGTAAGCACTCCTCCAAAGAAAACACACACTAGATGAGAGATGGCTACCCTTTAGGATCTTCCTTGTGCTAGCAAGAGATCTTTCCAAAGTTCCTTGTCGTGTGTTGATGATGAGATGTGCTTGGCCGAGAGCTACCTTGTCCAAGAGTCCTCTCTTCGTCGAATGAAGGAGACAAGAGCGTAATTGGCAAATTGCGTTGAGGTTTTTCTCATTCAAGTGATGGCGTTACACTTCCAAAAATGGAAGGTTATCAAGCCATGCGACCACTTGAAGAAAAACCGCCCAAGATGCCTTTAAACCTTGAACCATACGTTCACCCATGTGAACCGGTTCAAGCCAATTAGGTTCAACTCAATTCGGTTCAAAAACCCAAATTAAACCAGCCCAAGCCATGGTCTAGACCTCTATGAACCAAACGGTTCAAGATCTAACCGTTCATCTCTTGATGCTCTTGATCTCTTCGATCTAGCATCCATACTCTCGATCGAAGCTTACCGATCTGAAGCCCTAATCAATCAAACATGATCAGACCAGATCTCACTTACAATCAGAGTCTAATCTCCTTTTAACTGAACTAAAACAATTCAGTCCACACGATCTGACTTAAGTAAGCCATATCATCAAATTGTGCGACCCTAAGGGTTTCCTTTAAATGTCGGTAACGATAACTCACGTTATCACAATCAGTGAGGGGTATCTAGCAACACATCACTGTCTCCCGATATAAAGGAAAGAGTCTTCCAAGACTACACCCAAACCACAGCACAAGTGTGAATCATTTCACAAGGCATACATGTTTCCTTTGCCACTGGATGTTCTTATTGGACAAGTGTGTCAAACTTGTAGCTCCAATATGATGAGCATGATTAGATAAGATGAACATAGTCATCTGGGTATGGCCATACACTTTCTCAATCATCTCATATAAGGGGGCCCCTTTAGAACACCACACTCCTTCCACAAGGAGACGGCAATCCTTTATCTATCACTAGTATCCGAACCTGACTCATGATCATTATCCAAGATAGTCTATAACCATTATCTTTCAAATGATATTGAACTACCTCAAAATAATGACATTCATCATTTAGAAATACAAGTGATCTCAAGTCAAAGGACATGTGCCACTTGATGCAAACAAGGATTATTCACATTGTGACAAGCAATGGAATATCCCAGTAGGGTCTGTCCAGTACATCCAATGTACCCATGAGTCTACATCTTATTCCATGCTCGAAGCATCCTATAAGATTAGAACACATATTAGTCTCAATCATATCAAGGCTGTCTCATGTTCACCAAGATATCTCGACTAAGGACATATAGCATGTCAGCCTAGCTGAACAGCTTTGAGACATTATTCAGTAGTACACTTATTACTGCAGACAAGGTAACAACCTGAATAATAACCATGCCTTTATAAACACAAAAGTTTATTACATGATACTGATACAATCCCAAAGGCCTCAAACATTAGCCTTAAGGGCATACCCCAACACTTTCGTGATTTGTGTTGCTTGTTTGGGGTTAAGATAACGGGATGTGACATGTACTCCGGCAGAATTACTGAACATGCTCTGCACTACAGAGCAGACTCTTGAGAAGGGAAAGCCTTCGTCCTCTGTCTTGATGGTTCCTTTAGGGAATAAGAAGAAGGGGAGGAAGGGCAAAACCCCTATCAAGAGCTACAACAAGGCTTTGAAACAAAAGGTGAAGCGGTCAAAGGACAACAGATGCTTCCATTGTGGCCAGCTGGGTCACTGGAAGAAGGACTATAGAGCGCTCCGAGGAGAGAGGAAGGGAAGTAAGCCTTTCACTTCTGGCTCAGGTATTTTCGTGACTGAAGTCATGGTTGCTTCTTCTATTTCATGGGTGTTGGACACTACATGTGGAGTTCACATTTGTTCAAATGTGCAGGAACTCAAGAGAAGAAGACAGGTGGGACAGCATGAGGTGGACCTACGAGTTGGAAACGGGGCACGAGTTGCTGCTGTTGCTGTAAGAGAATATTACATCTCTTTACCATCTGGATTTGTATTAGAACTTGACAATTGTTATTTTGTACCAAGCATAACAAAGAATATTATCTCTATTCCTATTCTTGTTAGGAAAGGTTTTTCATTTGAATGCAAAACTTCACAGTGCTGTATTTCATATGATAATATTGTTTATGCAACTAGGTCGATTAACAATGGGTTATACATGTTGGACATGGAATGTTCTGTACAACAAATTGATAATAAGAAAGCCAAAGCACCTTGTTATGGCATAGTCGTCTAGGCCATATTAACAAGAAGCGCATTAAGCGGTTGCATGACCATGGACTGCTGGGATCATTCTCCTGTGAGAAGCTTGATACATGCAAAGCTTGTTTAATGGGCAAGATGACGAAGACTCCTTTTTCTAATAAAGGTGAAAGGGCTCCAGGTTTACTTGACCTTATTCACAGTGATGTGTGTGGGCCATTTAGTAAACATGCCAGAGGTGGGTATTCATACTTCATTACTTTTACTGATGATTTCAGTAGATATGGTTATGTCTATTTAATGAGACATAAGAGTGAATCTTTTGACAAGTTCAAAGAATTCAAAAATGAAGTACAGAATCAGTTAGGCCGAAATATCAAGGCACTTCGATCAGATCGAGGTGGAGAATACTTGAGTCGTGAGTTTACTGACTATCTGAAAGAGTGTGGGATCATCTCACAGCTCACTCCGCCAGGAACACCGCAATGGAATGGTGTGTCCGAGAGGAGGAATCGAACCTTATTGGATATGATTCATTCTATGATGAGTCAGGCTACTCTACCTTACTCCTTTTGGGGATTTGCACTGGAAACAGCTGCAAAGGTGCTAAACCGAGTGCCATCCAAGGCCGTTTCAAAGACACCATATGAGTTATGGTATGGGAAACAGCTGTAATACCCCGAGTTTAGTCCCATATTGGAAGTGGGAGAAGAGATTATATGGTATATAAGGCTTAGTGGGCTTGCTATTGTTAACTTGGGCTTAAGCATTTTAATAGATTGGGCCATGTTGCAAATCGGCTCACCAAGTTAATAAATAGTTTGCTTACTAAGCGGGTCGTAACAAATGGTATCAGAGCAAAACTTAGTCCTAAGCATGGTGAGAGGCCAATAGGAAAGGGCTACCGAGGATGGTGGAGCCACCTTTGGGCTGACCTCACATGCTGCCGACTAAGGGATGATTCTTGGGCATGTGTTAGGGATGTGGGCTTGACGAGGACGTCAAGTCTTACGTGGGGGAGATTGTAATACCCGAGTTTAGTCCCATATTGGAAGTGGGAGAAGAGATTATATGGTATATAAGGCTTAGTGGGCTTGCTATTGTTAACTTGGGCTTAAGCATTTTAATAGATTCGGCCATGTTGCAAATCGGCTCACCAAGTTAATAAATAGTTTGCTTACTAAGCGGGTCGTAACAACAGCCGAGCTTGACATTTATCAAAATCTGGGGTTGCGAGGCTTATGTCAAAAAGCTCACCTCTAGAAAACTGGAGAGCAGATCTGATAAATGTATATTTGTCGAATACCCTAAAGAAACTAAGGGTTATTATTTCTACAATCCCAAAGAGAATAAAGTATTTGTTGCTCGAACGGCTATTTTTCTTGAGAAGGAATTTCTTCTGCAAGAGGCCATTGGGAGAGAAATAAAGCTGGATGAAGTTCCAGAAGAAGGACAAAGTAGTCAAGCACAGTTGGATGACCCTGAACCAATAGATCAGGTTAATATTCAACCTGAGGCTCAGATATCACGGGAACCGCGTAGATCAGGAAGGATTCGTCATGAGCCTGAGCGCTATGACGGAGTCTACATCATTAATGATGAACCCCTCACTTATGCGGATGCGGTATGTGGACCGGAGTCAGCAAGATGGCTTGAAGCTATGCGAGCCGAGATGGACTCCATGTCAGATAACCAAGTTTGGGATTTGGTTGATCCGCCTCCGGGAGTAATCCCTATAGGCTGTAAGTGGATCTTCAGAAAGAAGAAAGACATGGATGGTAACGTAGTTACCTATCAGGGCAGGCTAGTTGCGAAAGGTTTCAAACAAATCTATGGGATAGATTACGATGAAACTTTCTCTCCTGTAGCCATGTTCAAGTCCATTCAAATTATTCTTGCGATAGCAGCATATTTTGATTATGAGATCTGGCAAATGGATGTGAAAACCGCTTTCCTTAACGGAAAATTAGAAGAGGATGTGTACATGACACAACCTGAAGGTTTCATTAACCCATCAGAACGTCATAAAATATGCAAATTAAGGAAGTCCATTTATGGACTAAAACAAGCATCGAGAAGCTGGAATATTCATTTTGATGAATCAGTTTCTAAATTTGGTTTCGTCAAAAATGAAGATGACCCGTGTGTATATAAAAGGTTTAGTGGGAGCGTGATTACTTTCCTAGTCCTCTACGTCGATGATATTTTAATCATTGGAAACGATATTCCTGAACTGCATGCACTCAAAGCATGGTTAAGAAAATGTTTCTAGATGAAAGATTTAGGAGAAGCGACCTATATACTAGGTGTGGAGATCTTTAGAGATAGATCTAATAGGCTTCTCGGGCTATGCCAGAGTACTTACATCGATAAGGTCCTACAGAGATTCCATTTAGAAAATTCTAAAAGAGGATATCTTCCAGTCAGACATGGTCTGAATCTTTCAAAAAGCCAGTGTCCTCAAACACAGTCTGAGAAAGATGAGATGGACAATACGCCTTATGCTTCGGCTATTGGGTCTATCATGTATGCGATGTTGTGTACTCGCCCAAATGTCGCTTACGGGTTAAGCGTAACTAGTCGGTTCCAAGGTAATCCAGGGAAGGCACACTGGATTGCAGTCAAGAACATTTTAAAATATCTTCGCAGAACCAAAGATATGTTCTTGATTTATGGAGGTCAGGGAGAACTCAGTATTGAAGGATATACTGATGCTTCGTTCCAATCTGACCAAGACGATTTCCGATCGCAATCAGGCTATGTTTTTAGCTTGAATGGAGGAGCAGTGGTGTGGAAGAGTTTCAAACAATCAATTGTTGCTGATTCCACAACAGAAGCCGAGTATGTTGCAGCCTCAGAAGCATCAAAGGAGGCAGTATGGATTCGTAAGTTCATTCAGGAACTTGGTGTTGTTCCTTCAAGTGCAGATCCATTGGTTATCTTCTGTGATAACACTGGAGCGATTGCACAAGCGAAGGAACCACGGTCACACCAGAAGTCCAAGCACATACAGAGAAGGTTTCACTTGATCCGTGAAATCATTGATCGAGGAGACATCATGATCTGCAAGATTCATACACATGACAATCTAGCTGACCCGCTTACAAAGCCTCTGGCGCAGCAGAAGCATGAGAAGCACTGTAATAATATGGGTTTGAGATTTCTCAACCATTAGTTTAAGTGCAAGTGGGAGATTGTTAGGGTATGCCCTTAAGGCTAATGTTTGAGGCCTTGGGTTATTTTCAGTATCATGTATAAACTATATATATATGTTTTTATAAAGGCAATTGTTGTTATTCAGATTGTTACATTATCTACTGTTGTATGCATACTTCTGAGTAATGTCTCAATGATGTTCAGCTTAGCTGACATTCAGTGTTGTCCTTAGTCGAGATATCTCGGTGAACATGTGACAGCCTTGATATGATTGAGACTAATATGTGTTCTAAACTTATAGGATGCTTCGGGCATAGAATAAGATTTAGACACATAGGTGCATTGGATGTACTGGACTGACCCTACTTAGGATATTCAATTGTTTGTCACAATGTGAATAATCCTTGTATGCAAGCAAGTGGTATATTCCCTCTGACTTGAGATCACTTGTGTTTCTAAGTGATGATTGGCATTATCTTGAGGTAGTTCAATATCATTTGAAAGATAATGGTTAAGGATTATCTTGGATAGTGGGCATGAGTCATGGTAGGGCACTTGTGATAGATATAGGATTGCCTCTCCTAGTTGGAGTGTGATGTTCTAAAGGGCCCCCTGGATGAAATGGTTGAGAATGTGTATGGCCATACCCAGACGACTATGTTCGTCTGATCTAACCATTTTCATCATGTTGGAATCGCAGGCTTGACATGCTTGTCCAATGGGAACATCTAGTGGCAAAGGGAAACATGTATGCCAAGTGAATTAGATTCACACTTGTGCTGTGGTTTGGGAGTAGTCTTGGAAGACTCTTTCCTTCATAACAGGAGACAGTGATGTGTTGCTAGATACCCCTCTCTGATCGTGATAACGTAAGTTATCGTTACCGACATTGAAGGAAACCCTTAGGGTCGCACAATTTGATGATATAGCTTACTTATGTTAGATCGTGTGAACTGGAGGAATTTAAGCTCTGATTGGAAGTGAGATCTAGTCTAATCATGTTTAATTGATTAGGGCATATGATCGGTAAGCTTCGATCGGGAGGATTGATGCTTGATCGTAAAGATCAGGGGTTCAATGAGATGTGTGGTTAGATCTTGAGCCATATGGTTCAAAGAGATCATAACCAGGGCTAGTTCGACTTGATGCTTGAACCAATTCGAAATTGGACCGGTTCATTAGTGAACGCATGGTTCAATTAAGAGGGAAGTTTTTGATGGGTTGAATGGGAGTTAAGGAGGGAGTTACATGTTTGGTTCTTACCATATGTGGTAACCGAACATTCCTTCTTGGTCTCTCTCTCTCTCTCTCGGTTTCGAGAAGAGCTCTCGTTTTTCTTCCTCTTTTCGGCTCTCTCTCGTGCGGATCTTTTCCACGCAAGGGAAGAACTTCGACCAGCCAAGAGTGCACATCTTCCTCTCCAAGACACGATTAAAGACTCCTTGGTGTCTTTGCTAGCACAAAGAACACAAGGAAGGAAGTCGACATCATCTTGTGTGTGACATCTTTGGAGAAGAGGCACTCGCCCCTTTCATCTTCCAAGCCGCCTCTTACATCATGGCAATGGTAATACTCTAACTTGTTCTATACAAGTTTTATAAGGTTGATCATGTGCTCAATCCATGCGATTCTATGATGACCTAGTATTTCCGCTACAACAAGTTTTTGAATGATGCTTGTGACCAAGGTTTCCCAACAGTGCACTCTGTAGAAGGCACCATTTGAGCTGAAATTTGGCGTGTAGCTCCGTCTCATCATGAGAAATCGTCCCATACATTCAGATTCTCCAAATTCCATCAATTTTGATGCCAAAAACCTATATTTTCATAAAACAAGGGAAAAATGAAGACTCTGAAGAATATGAAGTATTTGAGTGCATAAATGAGACAAAGCATGCATTTTACTCCAAAATAATAATAGAATTTAGTCACGAAATATCATATTTTTGCATGTCATTACCTAACCATACAGAACGGTCAATGACCTCAAGTCAACAGATCAATGCATCTCCTGTTGATGACACCAAAATATATATTATATTTTGTATCATTCCAGATATCATTTCATGATAAATTGAGTATCTTTTACTTGTTTTCATGCTAAATTCATTGAATATTGCAAAGTCTACTTCTATTTTGGTTTTTCATGATTTTCAGGTAAAAAAGCACTATTTCAAGGAATTTTCAAGCAAAATCAAACACATAGAAGAGTTACCATCATCAAGAGGAGATCACCCAAGAAATTTCATGCAAAACGGAGCAAGTCAGCAAATTACGGCAGTGCCGTAACCTATTTTACGGTACCGTATTTTCATACGCTACCGTAAAATCCAAGCCACTACCGTATTTTGACGAGTTTCTGAATAGAGGGATTTTCGGATTTTACAGCATGGCCGTAAACTATTACATGGTACCGTATTGCAGAGCGCTTCAGAACAGAAACTTTGCTTTATTTTACGGCACCACCGTAAAGGATTACACGGGCCGTATTTTCCAGTCACTTCCGAACAGAGAGTTCAAAAGATTTTACGGAAGTACTGTAAACCATATTACAGTGCCGTATTTCCCAGATGATATCAGATCAGAAAACTCGACCGATTTTATGACACTGCCGTGAACTATTACACTGCCGTAATTCTCATTCTGAACGCTACTCTGTGCTCTTGTCTGATAAATTTACAAATTAATCTATCTAGACAAAATTGACACGCAGGTCAATTACACTTTATAAATTAAATAAAATGTGATGCGCAGATCACGATAAATATTAATTTACAATAATTCACCAGGCTCGCAGGCCCCAGCACAGCACACATTAAGGGCAACCCACATAAGATAAAATAAACAAGCACATGGCATCATCCAAAAATCATGTGATCCAACATAAGAAATTAAAATTTCGAAAACCCCATTGGCATCATTTTAATTTTCCTTATGTGCCCTACTACCTTACAACAGTCCATTGATAGGGATCCACTCATCATGTCTAGTCAGATCCACTGCCCTTGCATGCACCAAGTCCTAACTGACTTGAGTCGACCAAAAGGTCAATCATGCATGCGCCAAGGGCTGAACAGCCACAATGAGGTCTGGCAAGCGGGCGTGACCCCGGGCCTAACTCATGTGCGTTCATTAGTTGTCTCACAATCAGACATCGCTACACGCCTGTGATGCAGTCGACCTATAGCCACCACGTGCTCGCGCATGGGTGCCATCTGGTCGACCCATCTAGGCTGTCAGATGGTCTGATCAGACTATTGGATCTAACCTAGAGGATGACTTCAGCCCCATCAACCCGTCTAAGGGTTTATAGCAGGCGCCTCTTAGATCTAGTGAAGGTCGCGCAAGTGATATAGTTTTGAGAAAAACAAACTATGCGCCACACAAACATGCGCCATCAAAACATATTCAAGTTTCGCATATGCAACAACTAAAGATGAAAGTTCGCATGTATAGATCTAAGCATACAAGGATCACAAAAAAGGCTAAAGCAATCATAAAATCATGCATCAACCAGCGCTCTGATACCAATTGAAAGTCCCCACAAGGGGGGCGAAACCCTAAGACATGCGCAGATATGAATTTGCATGGGCGGAATCTAGGGTTTCCTAGGATCGCATAGCATGTATTATATGATCAACTTAGAACAACAATGATCATACCATGGCCATTGTTTGTATGATGTCGAGGAAGAAGAGATCGATAGGGGTCTCCTCCAGAGGATGCGCACACAAGATGAAGAAGCCGCCTACTCCCTTGGTGCTCCTTGTGCTAGCAAGGTTCCAAGAGGTTCTTGTCGTATGAAAAAGGAAGATGATCTCCTTTCTTGGCGAAAAAAAATTTTCTCCTCTTGTCGTCCACTCTTTTACACGAGAATGCAAAAACTCTCGAAATCACAAGAGGCGACAAAGGCGTGAAGAGGCGAGCAACATGAGGCGTGGTCACGTAAGTGATCATGCTTTCTAAAAATAGAAATCCACTCCCTCACATGCGATCATGGGTTTACCCCAATCGCAAACTCCTCTCCATTTGAACCACACGCTCACTTGATGAGCTGGTTCATTTCGGTTTGGTCCAAGACCAATTAACCCAAGCAATCCAGTCTAGATCTCAATTAAACCCTAAGGCTCCAGATCTAACCGTTGATCTCTTGATGCTTCTGATCTCACTGATCTAGCATCCAATCTCTCGATCGAAGCTTACCGATCTCAAGCCCTAATCAATCAAACATGATCAGACCAGATCTCACTCACAATCAGAGATTAATTCCCTTTAAACTGAACCCAAAACAATTCAGTCCACACGATCTGACTTAAGTAAGCCATATCATCAAATTGTGCGACCCTGAGGGTTTCCTTTAAATGTCAGTAACGATAACTTATGTTATCACGATCAGAGAGGGGTATCTAGCAACACATCACTGTCTCCCGATATAAAGGAAAGAGTCTTCCAAGACTACACCCAAACAACAGCACAAGTGTGAATCAACTCACTAGGCATACATGATTCCTTTGCCACTGGATGTTCTTTATTGGACAAGCCTGCCAAGCTTGTAACTCCAATATGATGAGCATGATTAGATCAGATGAACATAGTCATCTGGGTATGGCCATACACTTTCTCAATCATCTCATCCAGGGGGCCCCTTTAGAACATCACACTCCAATGAAGGAGACGGCAATCCTATATCTATCACTAGTGACCTAACATGACTCAAGCTCACCATCCAAGATTGTCTATAACCATTATGTTTCAAATGATATTGAACTACCTCAAAACAATGACAATCATCATTTAGAAACACTAGTGATCTCAAGTCAGAGGACATGTGCCACTTGTTGCAATCAAGGATTATTCACATTGTGACAAGCAATTGAATAACCTAGTAGGGTCTGTCCAGTACATCCAATGTACCCATGAGTCTACATCTTATTCCATGCTCGAAGCATCCTATAAGATTAGAATACATATTAGTCTCAATCATATCAGGGCTGTCTCATGTTCACCAAGATATCTCGACTAAGGACTTTACTGCATGTCAGCCTAGTTGAACATCATAGAGACATTATTCAGAAGTACGCTCATTGCAGCAGACAATGTAACAACCTGAATAACAACCATTGCCTTTATAAACATAAGAGTTTATACATGATACTGTTACAATCCCAAGGCCTCAAACATTAGCCTTAAGGGCATACCCTAACAGGCAGGGGGGGGGGGGACGCGAGGATTACACACGCATCAAAAGCCCCAATTTTCATCGACTGTCAAGAGAGAAATCAGGATTCACGCCGTCGCCTAGGGTTCCACCGCCGCGATCAATCCAGACCACCTCCGGCCATGATCTTCATACTAAAGCTTCGTCTGAAGGAGGAGAGGACACGCCAGAAGTTTCAGATCGAAAAGAGATCAATTGGAAGAGAAATCGAAGAAAGAAGAGGCGCCGACACTGTTCATCGCCTCAAATTGCAAATTACGGCTGTGTTTTATTTTACAGTCATGCTGTATTTTCTTAAACTCTTCTTTTTCCTTGATTTTTGATCTTCTGAAACCATGACTTATTGTAATTCCTTCACGATGCTAGCTTAAACTACTTTTGGGACATGGGGGAGTAATTCCCATTGATTTTCTTAATGACTAGATTATTTTTATTTTCATCATGATTGTTCTACTTTGATAATTTTGCCTATTCAATATTGCTCTAAGATTCTCTTAAGTTTATTTTTGTCATCATGATTTAGAGTTCTCGCAACAAGGACCGAAATGTGACTTACTTGAGAACTTGGAACCCTAGAACTGTATGATAGGAATTTTCTTAGGATTGTTCTTATTATTTAATTTTAGTGATTTGTATTGCCATGATAACAATTACAAATTTAGGATTGAGTTATTGTGTCAAACGTTGAGATCATGCACGAAAGTGAGGATTAGAACGTTAGAGAACCATAGGCAAAATTTGTGTTGAGACTCGGATGCATGACGGTGATCATTGAGTTTCCGCTTGAGACGATCAACTTAGAATGCGGATGCATGAAAGTGATCCTCGAGTTATTCGATTGATGATTTACCTATCATTAGCTTGAATGAATCTTGCGTGAAAGCTAGGATTTATTCTTGCATGGTTATCTGCACGAGAGTGAGATAATCCCTTTTTAGGTAAATTATGTCTTTATCAAAATAGAATTTGATTAATGAACTTCTTTGTACATTTAGTCATGAAAATCTAAGGGAATGAAACTTCTTTGTGTTTGCGATATTTACCTGACTTTCATTCGATTACCTAGATAGTGAAAAAATCAATTGATCAGTATTTGACAACATAGGTCTCTGTGGGTTCGATATCTTTTATTAATTCGAGTATCCATACACTTGCGGATCACAACAAGTTTTTGGCGCCGTTGCCGGGGACCTTAGTTTTGTCAATATTAAAAATATTGAGATTATTGCTAGACTAGGATTAATTTATGTTTTATCTATCTGTTCTTCTCTGTTTACTTGAGTTACTTAATCTGTCTGCTTTAGACTATACAGGAAATTTAAATACAATGGCAGGATAGAGATTACTTAGGGACTATGCTGTCCCTAGGCCACGAGAAATACACTATAGCATTATCAAACCCAGCATTGAAGCCGATAATTTCGAGATTAATCCTGCCTTCTTGACCATGATCTAGCAGAATCAATGTGGAGTAGATCCAATTGAAGATCCCTATCAACACTTACATCTTTTTCTTGAATATTGTGATACCATTAAGATTAGTGGAATTTCTGATGATGCATTAAAACTGATATTATTTCCTTTTTCTCTTAGGGATCGGGCGAAATCATGGCTACAATCACAACCTACTGGAACCTTCACAACTTGGAATCAACTTTCAAATTCCTTCTTGACAAAGTACTTCCCTCCAAGCAAGACAATTCGACTAATAAATCAAATTACAAGCTTTCAATAAAAAGATGGGGAGTCATTCAGTGAGGCATGGGAGAGATTTAATGAATTCCAACGGAAGTGCCCGCACCATAGCCTTGAAAATTGGACTTTACTTCACACATTTTATTATGGCTTACTTGATGATACCCGTCTAATTGTTGATACTTCTGCAGGAGGAACCGATATGAGTAAGACCGTGGAAGATGCTTTTGCACTATTTGTAGAAATATCCTTGAACCATAACCAATGGAATCCTAAGGAAAGAATGTTACATGGTCATCATCATGGTAAGAATAAGAATGAGGAATTGCAAACTCCAACTGAAGAGGTAAAGTCTTTTAGTATAGAATCCTGGCTTGACAAGTTTATGACTCATCAAACTCAATTTATGCAAAATCTTAAGGGAATGGTTAACCAAATTGCTTCTCAAGTAGAATCTTTAACTGCTCACGAGAACTTCAAAAAAAATCAGATGCCTAATGAACATTGCAATGTTGTTGTCACTAGAAGTGGAAAGAAGCTAGGAGAACTTAACAGGAAGGTTGAACTTAAAGAAAAAGAGTCTTACTGTGATCATGATGAAAAATTAGAATTAGAAAAATCCTCTAAACATGAACAAACCCTACCTAGTTTAACACCTCAAAAGGGTGATGAACCAAAAGAGGATGTGCTATGTAAAGAAGATAATTCTAAATCTGATTTGCCTTCACCCTATAGACCACCAATACCTTTTCCTCAAAGGTTAGTACAGGAAAAACTAGACAAAAAATTTGGAAAATTTTTAGATATTTTGAAAAAGCTTTACATTAACATTCCATTTACTGAAGCTTTATTGCAAATGCCTACATATGCTAAATTTTTAAAAGAAATTCTGTCTAATAAGAGGAAAATAGAAGACTTTGGTACTGTGGCTCTAACCGAGGAATGTAGTGCTATTATTCAAAACAAGTTGCCACCTAAGTTGAAGGATCTAGGTAGTTTCTCTATCCCTTGTTTTATTGGTAGTATGGCTTTTGACCGAGCCTTATGTGATTTGGGAGCTAGTGTGAGTCTAATACCATTATTTGTTTGCAGGAGGCTGGACATGGGAGAGCTTAAACCAACTTCAATATCTTTGCAACTCGGTTATCATTTAGTTAAATATCCTGTGGGGATTCTTGAAGATGTGCCTGTTCAAATAGGCAAGTATTTCATCCCAGCAGATTTTATAGTTCTTGAGATGGAGGAAGATGCAAAAATCCCCATAATACTTGGTAGACCATTTTTAGCCACAGCAGGTGCACTCATTGATGTAAAAAATGGTAAGCTTTCACTTAACATTGGGGGTGAAAAGATCAAGTATGATTTGCATGAAGCCATGAAAAATCCTTAAAATTCTGAATATTGTTGTAGTGTACATGATAGGGATGACATTATTTATGATCTTAATGATGTATTTGCTGAAACCCCTGAATATAATTCTGATTTTATTCTTAAGGAAGGAATCAATTCTGATAGTAATGAATTTATAGATTGCAATACTTGTGATGAAAAAGAACAAACTCCAAAAATAGAGCTCAAAGCTTTACTTGATAACCTTCGTTATGAGTTTCTTGGTCCTAATTCAACTTATCCTGTTATAGTTGATGCACAACTTGGAAAAAGGGAAACGAAGTTGCTTCTTAAGGAATTAAGGATTCATAGAAATGTAATTGGGTATTCTATTGATGACCTGAAAGGAATTAATCCTTCTTTTTGTATGCACAGAATCTTGATGGAAGAAGAGCACAAGCCACATGCAGACTTCCAAAGAAGGTTGAACCCCTCCATGAAAGAAGTTGTAAAAAATGAAGTTCTGAAATTACTTGATGCAGGTATTAGCTATCCTATCTCTGATAGCAAATGGGTAAGTCTTGTACATTGTGTTCCTAAAAAAGGAGGGGTAACAGTGATGAAAAACAAAGATAATGAACTAATTCCTGTTAGAACTGTTACTAGTTGGCGAATGTGCATAGATTATAGAAAACTGAATGCTGCTACTAGAAAAGACCACTTCCATTTACCCTTTATTGATCAGATGGTTGAAAGATTAGCAAACCACTCTCATTTTTTTAGATGGATATTCTGGTTTTTTTTCAAATTCCTATACATCCTGATGATCAAGATAAAACCACTTTCACATGCCCATATGGAACTTTTGCATACAGGAGAATGCCCTTTGGTTTATGTAATGCTCCTGCTACATTTCAAAGATGCATGATGGCTATTTTTTCTGATTTTATTGAAGATTTTATGGATGTCTTTATGGATGATTTTTCTGTATATGGCTCTTCTTTTGATGTGTGTTTAGCTAATTTATCTCGAGTATTGCAGAGATGCGAGGAAACTAACCTTGTGCTTAATTGGGAAAAATGTCATTTCATGGTTAAGCAAGGTATAGTTTTGGGACACTTAATCTCCGAGAGAGGAATTGAAGTTGACAAGGCAAAAATTGAGGTGATAGAGAAATTGGAACCACCCACAACTGTGAAGGAGATCCGAAGTTTCCTAGGACATGCCGGATTCTACCGACAATTCATCAAGGATTTCTCTAAACTTGCTAGACCTCTTACAAATTTACTTTGTAAAGATGTAAAATTTTCTTTTGATGAAAGTTGTTTATTTGCTTTTCAGGAATTGAACAAGGCTTTGGTCTCAGCACCTATCATTCAGCCCCCAGATTGGGATTTACCTTTTGAACTCATGTGCGATGCTAGTGATTATCCAATTGGAGCAGTTTTAGGGCAAAGGAAGGATAAAAAGACATATGTTATCCATTATGCTAGCAAGACCTTGGATGAAACACAAAGGAATTACACTACCACTGAAAAGGAACTTTTGGCTATTGTATTTGCTTTTGACAAATTTAGATCATACTTGATCAACTCCAAAGTGGTAGTATACACAGACTATGCAGCTGTGAAATACTTAATGCAGAAAAAAGACAGCAAACCCCGATCGCTCAGATGGATATTACTTTTACAAGAATTTGATTTGGAAATTAAAGATAAATAGGGATCAGAGAACTTTGTTGCAGATCATCTTTCAAGGATAATGGTGGATACTGAAAAGCACGATGAAATCAATGATTCCTTCCCTAAAGAACAGCTCTTAACCATTGAACAGATCAGAGCCCCCTAGTATGCTGACATAGTGAGTTACCTTGTTGCTAATGTTTTTCCTCCTGATTTGAACTACCAAAAAAGGAAGAAATTCTTGGCTGAGGCAAAACATTATTTTTGGGATGAGCCTTATGTGTTTAGAAGATGTATAGATTGTTGGGGTATGCCCTTAAGGCTAATGTTTGAGGCCTTTGGGATTGTAGCAGTATCATGTAATAAACTTTTGTGTTTATAAAGGCATGGTTATTATTCAGGTTGTTACCTTGTCTGCTGTAATAAGTGTACTTCTGAATAATGTCTCAAAGCTGTTCAGCTAGGCTGACAGGCTATATGTCCTTAGTCGAGATATCTTGGTGAACATGAGACAGCCTTGATATGATTGAGACTAATATGTGTTCTAATCTTATAGGATGCTTCGAGCATGGAATAAGATGTAGACTCATGGGTACATTGGATGTACTGGACAGACCCTACTGGGATATTCCATTGCTTGTCACAATGTGAATAATCCTTGTTTGCATCAAGTGGCACATGTCCTTTGACTTGAGATCACTTGTGTTTCTAAATGATGAATGTCATTATTTTGAGGTAGTTCAATATCATTTGAAAGATAATGGTTATAGACTATCTTGGATAATGATCATGAGTCAGGTTCGGATACTAGTGATAGATAAAGGATTGCCGTCTCCTTGTGGAAGGAGTGTGGTGTTCTAAAGGGGCCCCCCTTATATGAGATGATTGAGAAAGTGTATGGCCATACCCAGATGACTATGTTCATCTGATCTAATCATGCTCATCATATTGGAGCTACAAGTTTGACACACTTGTCCAATAAGAACATCCAGTGGCAAAGGAAACATGTATGCCTTGTGAAATGATTCACACTTGTGCTGTGGTTTGGGTGTAGTCTTGGAAGACTCTTTCCTTTATATCGGGAGACAGTGATGTGTTGCTAGATACCCCTCACTGATTGTGATAACGTGAGTTATCGTTACCGACATTTAAAGGAAACCCTTAGGGTCGCACAATTTGATGATATGGCTTACTTAAGTCAGATCGTGTGGACTGAATTGTTTTAGTTCAGTTAAAAGGAGATTAGACTCTGATTGTAAGTGAGATCTGGTCTGATCATGTTTGATTGATTAGGGCTTCAGATCGGTAAGCTTCGATCGAGAGTATGGATGCTAGATCGAAGAGATCAAGAGCATCAAGAGATGAACGGTTAGATCTTGAACCGTTTGGTTCATAGAGATCTAGACCATGGCTTGGGCTGGTTTAATTTGGGTTTTTGAACCGAATTGAATTGAACCTAATTGGCTTGAACCGGTTCACATGGGTGAACGTATGGTTCAAGGTTTAAAGGCATCTTGGGCGGTTTTTCTTCAAGTGGTCGCATGGCTTGATAACCTTCCATATTTGGAAGTGTAACGCCATCACTTGAATGAAAAAGAAACCTCATCGCAATTTGCCAATTACTCTCTTGTCTCCTTCATTCGACGAAGAGAGGGACTTGGACAAGGTAGCTCTCGGCCAAGCACATCTCATCATCAACACACGACAAGGAACTTTGGGGAGATCTCTTGCTAGCACAAGGAAGATCCTAAAGGGTAGCCATCTCTCATCTAGTGTGTGTTTTCTTTGGAGGAGTGCTTACTTGCCCTCTTGCTTCCAAGCCGACACCCTTTATCATGGCTATGGTAAAAGATCTCAAACTTGATCTTTGCAATACATATAAAGTTGATAATATATATGTGTTCATGCAAACGATTTTATTGAAACCCTAGAAGAGTACATTTTCCGCATGCTCTAGGGTTCGCCCCCCTCTAGAAAGGGGTTTTATCTGCCTGCGCTCCCCCTTGAAGGGGACTCTTCATAGATGGTATTTATAGACGATGTATGCCTGAAGAAGAGATCACAGATATATTATGCCAATGTCATGCATCCTCTTATTGCAGTCATGCTAGTACTAAAAAGACTGTTTATAAAGTGTTACAATCAGTATTTTATTATCCCACCATTTTCAAGGATGCTAGAAACTTTGTATTATCTTGTGATAGTTGTCAAAGAACGGGGAACATCAGCAGAAGACACGAGATGCCACTGTCCAACATTCTTGAAGTTGAAATATTTGATGTTTGGGGGATAGACTTTATGGGAGCTTTCCCATCTTCAGGAGGTAACAAGTACATTCTGGTAGCAGTTGACTATGTTTCAAAATGGGTTGAAGCTCTTGCTTCACCTACCAATGATTCAAGAGTTATTGATAAATTTTTCAAAAAGATCATATTTTCACAGTATGGGACCCCGCGGGTAGTAATCAGTGATGAGGGCTCGCATTTCATAGAACACAAATTTTCAGCTTTACTTAGAAAATATGAGGTGAATCATAGAGTAGCAACGCCTTATCATCCTCAAACAAGTGGACAAGTGGAGATATCAAACAGAGAAATCAAGAGAATTTTAGAGAAGACAGTGTCACGCACTAGGAAAGATTGGGCATTCAAACTTGATAATGCCTTGTGGGCATACCGGACTGCTTTCAAAACACCAATAGGAATGTCTCCATTTCAATTGATTTATGGAAAATCATGTCATTTGCCTGTAGAACTTGAGCATAAAGCATACTGGGCAATCAAGATGCTGAATTTCGACCTGAAGAGTGCGGGAGAAAAACGGAGATTATAATTAAATGAGCTAGATGAAATTAGACTCTCTGCATATGAGAATGCAAAAATTTACAAGGAGAGGACAAAAAGATGGCACGATCGACATCTTTTCAGGAGAGATTTCCATCTAGGTGACTTTGTTCTTTTATTCAATTCTAGATTGAGACTTTTTTCTCGAAAACTTAAATCTCGATGGTCCGGATCTTTTTAGGTGAAGAAAATTTATCCCTACGGAGCTATGGACATATGTAGTAAAGATACAGGAGAATTTAAAGTTAATGGACAAAGATTGAAACACTATTATCAAGAAGAACTGATTGAAGAAAAGGAGAGCTTTTACCTCGACGAACCATGATCAAATCTGAGTGCAGAACGGTCAAGCTAATGACCTTTAAATTAGCGCTTCTTGGGAGGCAACCCAAGCTTTCTAACCTCTATTTTGTTTTCTTTAACTTAATACTAATGTTTCCTTTATTTTTGTAGGAAAAGCGTGATTTGGTGCAAATTACGGCACTACCGTAAAGTATTTTACGGTACCGTATTTCCAGTCCACTTTCGATCAGAAAGTTGCCTCAAAATTACCGTACGACCGTAATGTGTTCTACGGTACTGTATTTTGTGACCAAAATCATCCCGAGAGTTCTTTTGAAAATACGGTAGTGCCGTAATATCGTTTACGGTACCATATTTTGTTTCAAAAAAAAAAGTATATATTAGAGAAAGATAAGAAAAGGGAGGAGCATCAATGCTGACTACTCACCTGGGGATACAGAAAGAAATCAGACCGGACAATGATGAAGAAAATTTTGTGAGTATTAATTTCCCTTACTTCTTTGACACTACATATGATTTAAAGGGAAGGATAATGCTTCACGACTACCACTACTGCTGTTCTGCTTGACACGCTTATTTTTATTTTTCGATATGGTTGTACTACATGATGATGATATTATTTCTTTTTGACATGATGTAATGTTGAATATATTTCGATTAATGTGATATATGGTCATGTTTTGAGGTGTGTTGATGAATTTTGATGATGAAAGAAATCAAATTCATGATTAGAAATATAGTCCTATCATGTTAAATTTATTTCTTCGGTACATATTTGTCTATTGAAATATGACATTAGTTGATGCATGAAATTTTGGATAGATGTATTGTTTGAAGAATAAAATCTAAAAGTGAAACTTTTCTTTCAAATAAAATGAGTAGATGAGTATGACTTGTGAATTGAGATCAATTGATCAACCTAGTAGATGTTAGTCTATTTTTGCTATTTGTTGGGAAATAAGAATCCAAGATCCACAAAAATAGTGAGAGACTCCCCTACTTGGCACTGTGTAAAATTGATAGTGGTACCTAAGACATGGGTTGATGTCTATAAAAAATGATGAGAGTGGAAAAGAATAAGACTCCTCTACTTGGCACTATGTAAAATTGACAGTGGTACCTAAGAAAAGAGTTGAAGTCAAAATAAAAAGCATGTATCTATGTGGGTACATGCCATCCATGCAAAAACAACAAAATAACTGTCATAAAAAACAAATATATATATATATATATATATATATATATATATATGTGTGTGTGTGTGTGTGTGTGTGTGTGTGTGTGTGTGTGGAAAAAGATCTTGGAAACCTAATTCCTTTAAGCAAAAGCATGATAGAATGAACTGAAATTGGGTGAAGTCTTGAGATTGAAAATTCTATTTATTATACAAGTTGCAAAGTTTTATTTGATTGAATTGTGGATCTAGAGGGTTGAGTTCTAAGGATGATATGTTTATTTGAAGTTCTATAAATCAATTGATAGAATTTTTCATTGATGAGTTGTATTTTAGAAATTTATTGAGCATGAAAAGGTTATTCTTTTGATCAAATTTTGAATGCAAATTTGATTTTTGCTTGAGGACAAGCAAAGTTTGAGCCTAATGTATTTTGATGACACCAAAATATATAGTATATTTTGTATCATTCCAGATATCTTTTCATGATAAATTGAGGATCTTTTACTTATTTTCATGCTAAATTCATTGAATATTGCAAAGTCTACTTCTATTTTGGTTTTTCATGATTTTCAGGTAAAAAGGCACTATTTCAAGACATTTTCAAGCAAAATCAAACACATAGAAGAGTTACCATCATCAAGAGGAGATCACCCAAGAAATTTCATGCAAAACGGAGCAAGTCAGCAAATTACGGCAGTGCCGTAACCTATTTTATAGTACCGTATTTTCATACGCTATCGTAAAATCTGAGCCACTGCCGTATTTTGATGAGTTTCCGAACAGTGGGATTTTTGGATTTTACAGCACGACCGTAAACTATTACATGGTACCGTATTGCAGAGCGCTTCAGAACAGAAACTTTGCTTGATTTTACGGCAGCACCGTAAAGGATTACACGGGCCGTATTTTCTAGTCACTTCCGAACAGAGAGTTCAGAAGATTTTACGGTAGTACCATAAACCATATTATGGTGCCGTATTTCCCATATGACATCAGATCAGAAAACTCAACCGATTTTATGGCACTGCCGTGAACTATTACACTGCTGTAATTCTCATTCTGAACGTGACTCCGAGGTCAATCCCGACGCCCGATTCTTGTGGAGATGATTGCGAAAGATCCAAGGCTCTATGTTCAAAGCCGTTAGAAACAATGGGGTCGGGGGGGGGGGGGGGCGGCGGATGCGAGGATTACACATCCACCAAAAGCCCCAATTTTCATCGACTGTCAAGAGAGAAATCAGGATTCACGCTGCCGCCTAGGGTTCGGCCGCCGCGATCAATCCAAACCACCTCCGGCCGTGATTTTCATACTGAAGCTTCGTCTGAAGGAGGAGAGGACATGCCAGAAGTTTCAGATCGAAAAGAGATCAATTGGAAGAGAAATCGAAGAAAGAAGAGGCGCCAACACTGTTCATCGCCTCAAATTGCAAATTACGGCTGTGTTTTATTTCACAGCCATGCTGTATTTTCTTAAACTCTTCTTTTTCCTTGATTTTCGATCTTCTGAAACCATGACTTATTATAATTCCTTCACGATGCTAGCTTAAACTACTTTTGGGACATGGGGGAGTAATTCCCTTTGATTTTCTTAATGACTAGATTATTTTTATTTTCATCATGATTTTCTACTTTGATAATTTTGCCTATGTGATTGTTGCTCTAAGATTCTCTTAAGTTTATTTTTGTCATCATGATTTAGAGTTCTCGCAATAAGGACCGAAAGGTGACTTGCTTGAGAACTTGGAACCCTAGAACTGTATGACAGGAATTTTCTTAGGATTGTTTTTATTATTTAATTTTAGTGATTTGTATTGCCTTGATAACAATTACAAATTTAGGATTGAGTTATTGTGTCAAACATGGAGATCTTGCACGATAGTGAGGATCGGAACGTTAGAGAACCATAGGCAAAACTTGTGTTGAGACTCGGATGCACGACGGTGATCATTGACTTTCCGCTTGAGACGATCAACTTAGAATGTGGATGCATGAAAGTGATCCTCGAGTTCTTCGATTGATGATTTACCTATCATTAGCTTGGAATGAATCTTGCGCGAAAGCGAAGATTTATTCTTGCATGGTTATTTGCACGAGAGTGAGATAATTCCTTTTTAGGTAAATTATGTCTTTATCAAAATAGAATTTGATTGATGAACATCTAGTCATGAAAATCTAAGTGAATGAAACCCTAGTCCCAGTTTTCTCTCTCTGATAGTATCTTTCTGTGTATTTGCGATATTTACCTGACTTTCATTCGATTACCTATATAGTGAAAAATCATTTGATCAGTATTTGACAACATAGGTCTCTGTGGGTTCGATATCTTTTATTACTTCGAGTATCTGTACACTTGCGGATCACAACACCTGTCACTTGTGAGGATAACTCATGACACCAAGTCATAGCCTCATAGCCGGTCGGTCCAGTATATCCACCAGTAATATACCCATATATCTGCGTTGGCACCTCGTGCCTAACCAGCCCATATACCAGTCTCACAAGCACCAGAGCTATCCCATATCCACTCAGATACATCGACTGGGGACAATCTTTTGAGCACAGATCCAATCTATCTCCAGGGACATTATTATGTAAGTACATAATCACAGATATAGAAAAACATTGAATATCAGTGTCAAGTAGTACAAAAGATGGACCAATAACAGGTCCAAGGGCATAAACACCAACAATGGGACCATTATTTCACATGAGGCTTTGTGTCTCACGAGGGTTGGATGAGATGCACAAAGTGACTCATGCTTCCTAAGGTGGGCACGCTAGCCTATTGCACTTGGCAACTCCCATTATTGAGATAGTCTAGGCACTTCGTGTCTAGCGAGCGCTAGATATAGTATAAATATAATTGATTACTTTGTGCTGCCTCTAGAATTTCATCATGTGGTAGACCATATAAGAGACTAGTCAAAGTTTGACCTAACTACTATGCCTAGAGCCGACCAGTTTCCTTACAAAGGCACGTCCAAGTTAAAACTGGACTAAGGAAACCATTGTCACCACACGCCTTCTAAAAATAAGTGGGTGTGTCCCACGAGGGTGGAAAATAATTCACAGCACCACTAATCGATAGATTGATGGGGGCTACGAATCAGAAGACTATTACAAACATGATATTGTTTTTGAGGGTTTTTGTGGTCTCATCAACTTAATTTTATCTTTTGTGTAACATTACAGGAATGCAATCCTATAGTGATAACAAAAAGATAAAACACATCCAGGCATGCTTTAGCAGATTTGAAAAGTAGTAAACAAGTGATATGGGGATAGCCTAATCAACACATTAAACCATCACATGCCACATGATGTTCAATGCATGACCTAGGTGTTGGGAAACCCAGTGATATTTTACAAATTTTTCATCAGACATTACAAGTGCACAACAGAATAATATCCCCGAAATAGGCCGGTCCCAAAAATCCAATGAAGATCATCTTGCGAGAGAGTCGACACGATGAGATAGTAAGTGCCTAGAGCAAGAAGAGGCCGATGTCGATGTAGGCGCCCAAGTGTTCGCCCTCTGTAGTCTCACACACATGGGTTCCTCGAGTCTTCTTCTTCCACACCCAGTGCTAGCCTCGGGAAGAAGATCCACACCTTGGGAGTCCCTCTTGATCACTTGCGCCAATCACCAAGGAGAAGTGGTGCCAAGGGAAGAATAAGAGGAAAATGCCGCAAGCCTTCTTCATTCTTCGTGCCAAGGAAGGTAAAGGGAGAAAGAGGACTTTGGCTTTGGTGGAAGAGGAAGAGGAAAGCTCCAAGAACCCTAAGCCTTTCGCCCCTCTTGAAGAGGAAAGCTTCAAGAGAATTAGTGTTAAGAGCGGGCAGCTAGGTGGTTCTTTTATACCATTAAGAGGCAGTTAGGGTAATTAGGAAGGTCTAGGCGATTTTGCTTTGAATGAGGAGTTTATTTAATCAAATAACTTGATTAAATCTTTCATCCATATGCGCCAATGCCTTGCCTAAGCAAGCATGAACCTAACACCTTCTTAATGTGGTAAACTTCCTATCAAATCGCAAAGACCATGTCAAAGCATAATAGAAGTTTCCAAATGGGGTATGGGCGCAAGTCCTAATCCAATTAGGACTCCAATTATGTTAATAATCAGCCCCACTTGCGCCCCCATCAAATCTCAATCAATATCTCAAGTGATTAGATCAAATCCTAATCAAATTTAACCACTTGAAGATACCTGATATATCATATGTGCCAATTCTAGCCCAACTAGGATTCTCCATGCACCCATGACATATTATTCTCCCCATATGCCCATTTAGCCTCTTATTCATTTAATACAACTTATTAGCAAGCCCCATTGGGTAATGGGCTAGCCCAAACTCCATTATGCATGTTAACCAAGTCATTGGATCCAATCCAATTTAACCCAAGGTCAAATGAGGCTAACCATGGTTAATTTAGTTAATATGCCAAAAACGAAAGTTGACTCCAATAAGTTTCTTCCATCTCATTAGGCCCATTGGTGATAATGAAATCTCCCAAATAGATCTGAGTTATCCAATAACTCGATCTAAAGGCTACCCGATAAATACAAAAACTCGAGTTTCAAGGTGTGTGACCCTGTAAGTTCCTCTGATGTTGGCAGTGATGAACTTAGGTCATCCCAAGCAGTGAGTGGCACCAAGTAGTGCATCGCTGCTACTCAAGTCATTAGAATGGATATCGACATTGACATCCCCATCATCGCAACTAGGTATAGATGCATTATAGTCCCTTTGCCAAGCTGATATCCGAATGGACAAGTGTGTTATCACTTGTTTTCACCCAATCATATGGTCATGACTAAATCAGGTTCTTACCTGGGTATGGCCATACCCTTTCAGTCATAGAACCACAGAGGAGCTCCATGGATATCAAGCTTCTTTCAGGAAGCGGCAAATCCTCTATCTGTCCATTGACCTTCTCATATGGGTCGTGACATGCTCAATAACAACCGTTATTACCTCCCAACTACGGTAAGGTGTTAGGTTGTATCAAAGTATATCTCTAACCATATAGAATAGTCAATGACCTCAAGTCAATGGATCAATGCATCTCTTCTCACTTATGACGATAACTCATGACACCAAGTCATAGCCTCACAGCGGGTCGATATACCGAATTCTCTTACAATAGTGTTGTTAATAGGACTACAGGTCTGTCCCCCTTTCAGGCCAACTTAGGGTATCAGCCTAAGAAACCCATTGATCTGATTGCCTTACCCAAGCATTTAAAATCTTCTTTATCAGCTCGTGATTATGCTTTCAATATTTCCCAAATGCACCATGAGATCCTTAGAAAAATTCTAGACTCTACTGTTTCATATTGCGAAGCTGCTAACAAGAAACGCCAAGAAAGGTTATTCAATGTAGGTGATCAGGTGATTCTGCAAGTCCGCGAGGAGCGTATCCAAGGACACGGACACAAGCTGGATGCAAAGGGATTGGGACCCTTCACCATAGTGGGCAAGATCAACAACAACGCCTACGTACTTGATCTGCCTCCAGACTTGGGGATCCCCACCACAGTTAACGTGGAGGATCTCATAGCTTACAAGGAGCCTCTCTCACTCCAAGAACCAAAGGCCCCCTTCGATCCATAGATAGTGGATATCCTTGAGGACCAGACTCGACTCACCCCTGATGAGGTACAGCTGTTTTACCGCGTTAAGTTTTCTAATGGTGAGGAGGCATGGCTCCCCGAGGTAGAGCTAGCCCTGGCTGCCCCAGATTTGCTCCAAGGATTCAAAGATAATTCTCCTAAGGAGAATTTTTCCAACCCAGGGAGAAATGATGGAGGGCCAAACACAGCTCTTAGAAGATCCACTAGGGCTCGGAGGAAGCCCATCAGGTATGGCTTCACTTAGAGTCCACTTTCCTTTTCAGTACTTTCCTTATTTGCATTGCATAGCATGATAGGTTAGTTCCACCCCAAAGTCTATCATGTAGTTTATTTTTATGAATGTTGTTGGTAGGTTGTGCATTGTAATGTCATGGTAGGTTAGTGCATGTAGTTTGGATGCATTTAAAGATGGCTCAAGGGATACAAGTTAGCTAGCTCACTCTACTCCAAGAAGCTAGTTCCCATTATGGAAAGGTCACTTCAACCTAGCTCAAAGGGGGACTTTCAACTCAACTCCACTTCAAAGCCCCACCCCAAGGCCCTTTCCAATTGAAGAAGATATCAGCCCATGGATTTATTTGCACCATCCTCAAGCAACAAATGGAAGCAAGGCTCAATCTAGATCCATAAATCAAGGGGCGCCACTCTAGATCCACAAATCAAGGGGCGCCTAATCTAGATCCACAAATCATGGTGAATCCCTTCCTTCCTCTCCTTGCCGCTCAAGCCAACTTGGAAGGATTTTGAATTCAGCCAACTCTCCACCCATGCGACTTCAACACAAAGAAGAAAGCCAATTTCGAAATTCAAAAGCTTTCCTTTGAAGACTCTCCAAAGAAGACAACAATATCAGCCATTTAATGCCTTTCTTCATTTTCGAATTATCACCAAGATTGTAAGGGGCGCAAGGGGCCAATGACCACCTTGCCCTCACCTTATCCTCATCCCTAAGCTGCCTATAAATGTATCCCATCGCATCATGTGCATAAGCATTGTTGAAATATATTGTTGACTAGTTTCCTAGCCAAAGAAAGGGTGCTTGTGTCGCCTTGGGTGCATGTGTCGCCCACCACTTCTCCTTTGGGTGCTTGTGTCGCCCAAGCCTCTCCATCTTCCCCCTCTTCTCTCAAGAGCCGAGCCTCCTCTTCTTCTTTTCCTCGTCCTCACTCCATCCAAGCAAGGCCGAGAGTCTCCATCATCAAGGCAAAGCACAAGAACTCAAGATGGCGCCAAAGAACATGGAAGCATCCTTGATCTCCCTCAAAGCGCATCTCTAAGTTAAGTGCTCTTTCTTCTTGTGTTTTCTCTTTACACATCTCAAGAACATCTTACTACACAATTCTTGGACTTGTAGGACTTGGCGCAAGGAAGTGGCGCATCCCCCCTCTCTCTTGATCTCCCCTCTTTAGTTAGTCCCTTGTCTTGTTAGCAAGAGAACTTGGAGGATTAGCCTCCCTCTTGACCTTGATTATTGTTATATTTTAATTCTGCATTATAACTCACCCACGCCTGTGTGGGGTTGCTGAATGCCCTGTGTGTAACCTGCACCTTCCATCAGAGTAGGACCGGTGAAGAACGGGAAGGACGGTCCTTCTATTCTCAAGGGCCGCACTGTAAGTCTTCTTTAAAATTATTGTCATTTCTTTCTTGCAAGTAGTTAACTTTCGGATTTCCTATTTAAAATACAAAAACACTATTTTTTTCAACCTCGTTAGTTTAATTCGGATTTTCCTCTAGTTTATGGTAATACCAAAATATTTTTGAAAATCGTTGTTTGCATGCTTGTGACTTACCCCTACATCATCTTTGGTATCAGAGCTTAGGCTCCTAGATTAGAATTTTAAGCCTTCAAAACTTAATTTTCTAACTTCTAGGCGATTTTTGGAACTAGGTTGTTTGAGACAAAAGATTTTCATAATTGGCTATCCTATCTAGTAGCCCTATATTTTTTCTATAAATTTTTTTCAAAATCAACCATGCAGACCAGATCTAAGGCTCAAAGCTCCCAACCCATGACCTTGGAAACTTTAGCTGAAATGATTGCATCTTTAACTCAAAGGTTGGACAATGTAGACACCAACATAAATCAACTCCATGATAAGGTGCAAGAAATAGAAGAGTCTCATAGGAGTAGATCTCCTAGCCACCCTCCTAGTGAACACCATTCTAGAGATCCTTTGGAGCCTATGCCAAGGCAACAAACCCCAAGGAATAATCCTAGGAACAATCATCAAAACTTTGATTGGGAAGGACACCCTGTCCAAAACAATCACAACCCTCGACCTAGGGATGACTACACACATGCTGTGAAACTTAACCCGCCCACTTTTAATGGATCCCTTGATCCTAGAAATTACTTAGACTGGGCAACCAAACTCGAGCAATACTTCGAATGGAGTATGATGCCCGAGCACTCTAAGGTTAGGTTTACCAAATGCCTACTTGACGGTTCTGCTAGACTCTATTGGAGCAATGTAGAAAGAAGCCTGCAGAGGTCTAGACAACCCCCCATTACAAGATGGGAAGAGATGAACACTAGACTAAGAGAAAAGTATGTTCCCTTAAACTTTCACCATAAGCTTCTTGACCAAACTAGTAGCCTTACCCAAGGAAACTTAACTGTAGAAGGATACATGGTAGAATTTGACGAGCTTTTGCTAAGGAGTGAAATGGATGAAGACCCAATGTTTACCCTGAGTAGGTTCAAAAATGGTCTTAAACCAGAGATCAAAAGAGGACTTGCCTTCTACCAAATAGACACCATAGAAGAAGCTTACCAAAGAGCCCTTGAGGTCCAACATCAACTTAAGATTAGGAAGGAAGCTATAACCTCAAAATCAACCTATA
The DNA here is from genome assembly GCA_027563935.2 of Costus lasius. NCBI lineage: Eukaryota > Viridiplantae > Streptophyta > Magnoliopsida > Zingiberales > Costaceae > Costus > Costus lasius. The sequence goes on from CM050446.2 coordinate 48,413,340, forward strand.
AGCCCTCTCCTAGTAGTTCACACTCCAATTCCTCAACCCCTAAACCCAAGCCAACCCAAACTTCAGTTGTCTGCCATAACTGTAAACAACCAGGCCACCTTATAAGGAACTGTCCTAAAAAGATAATGGTTATGACTGAGGAACATGTAGACCCAGAAGCTGAACCTGAAGAGACCTTAGAACAAGATCCTAACTGCTGTAATGTTGAGGTAAATGACTATGATAGTGAAGAGGATTTTTTCCTCAACACTTTGGGAGTAGTCAGGTGCACCCTGATCAACCCCACCCCTATTGAAGACTGGCGTAGAACCAGCATCTTCCACACTTACTCAAAATGCCATGGTCACATGTGCAAGGTAGTAATTGATGGAGGAAGCAGTTTGAATGCCGTCTCTCAAGTAGCAGTCACTAAACTCAATCTTAAGGTAGAACCTCACCCTAAGCCTTATAGTATTTCCTGGGTAAACCAGACTAGCGTTCCTGTTTCCCATAGGTGCCTTGTCCCACTCCAATTTGGTGCCTACCAAGGAGCAATATGGTGTGACATCATCACAATGGATGTCGCCCAAATTCTCCTAGGACGCCCTTGGATTTTTGACATGGATGTTGTCCACTATGGTAGGACCAACACTTATGTCTTCAATCACAACGGGCAGAAAATCAGGCTTAAACCCTCCTTACCTAAGGAACTTAGAGCCTCCACTAGCAAAGGTAAGATCAAAGAACCCAAACAACCAAAGCCAACCATCCAACTTATCCAACCCCAAACTTTTGTTAAGGAATACTTAGAAGACCAACCTCTCTATACCCTTATCATTAAAGAGGCCACACCTGAGACTGAGACCAAAACCCCTCCTAAGGTAGAAAGCATCTTGGAAGACTATAGTGAGCTTGTCCCAGAAGACTTACCTAATGGCCTACCCCCACTTAGGGATATCCAACATGTTATAGACCTTGTCCCTGGATCCACTTTACCCAACCTCCCTCATTATAGGATGAACCCTACTGAGCACACCGAACTTAAAAGACAAGTAGATGACCTATTAGCCAAGGGTTACATTAGGGAAAGCCTTAGCCCATGTGCTGTTCCAGCCCTCTTGACCCCCAAGAAGGATGGCAGTTGGCGCATGTGCATAGACTGCCGTGACATAAACAAGATAACTGTGAAATATAGGTTCCCTATTCCTAGGTTGGATGATATGTTAGACATGCTAGTTGGGTCTAGATGGTTCACCAAACTTGATCTTAGGAGTGGATACCATCAAGTTAGAGTTAGAGAAGGAGATGAATGGAAAACCGCTTTCAAAACGAAAGATGGTTTATTTGAGTGGTTAGTGATGCCCTTTGGCTTAACTAACGCCCCTTCCACTTTTATGAGGCTAATGACACAAGTCTTGAAACCATATATAGGTCGATTCCTAGTTGTTTATTTTGATGACATCTTAATTTTTAGCAAAACTAAGGAAGCTCACCTAGATCATCTCAGAAGAACCCTTGACCTACTTAGGAAAGAGAAGCTTTACATCAACTTGAAGAAATGTTCTTTCCTCTCTAGCAGTGTTGTCTTTCTAGGGATCATAGTGTCTGAGCAGGGCCTTCAAGCTGACCCCTCTAAGGTCCAAGCTATCCTAGATTGGCCAGAACCCAAAACTCTAACTGAAGTTAGGAGCTTCCATGGCTTAGCTACCTTCTACCGAAGGTTTATTAGAAACTTCAGTACTATTGTTGCCCCTATTACTAGTTGCTTGAAACTAGGAGATTTTACTTGGACTAAACCTGCTAGCCGAGCCTTTAGTGAACTCAAAACTAGACTGACCACAGCCCTAGTCCTCAGACTCCCTGACTTCAGCAAAGTCTTTGAGGTTGACTGTGATGCCTCTGGGATTGGCATAGGAGGGACCCTCAGTCAAGAAGGTCACCCTGCTGCCTTTTCCAGTGAAAAACTCAATGAGGCAAAACAGAAGTATTCAACTTATGACAAGGAGTTTTATGCTGTAGTTCAATCTCTTAGATATTGGAGGCATTACCTGATCCATAATGAGTTTATCCTTAATAGTGATCATCAGGCTTTGTCCTACCTTAGTGCTCAAAAGAAACTGAACTTTAGGCATGCCAAATGGGTAGAGTATATACAGCAATACACCTTTGTCTTAAAACACAAGTCAGGAAAAGAAAACAATGTAGCTGATGCTTTGAGTAGGGTTACTTTACTTATGCAACAATTACATGTTCAAGTTACTGGCTTTGATAACATGAAAACTGCTTATATTGATTGTCCTGACTTTGCTTCTATACATGCTGAGCTTAGTGTTGACCCCCTAAGTCATCCTTTGTACACCCTTAGGGATGGGTTCTTATTTCTTGGACCTATACTTTGTGTCCCTAAGACCTCAATCCGAGATTTCCTTATTTGGGAATTGCACGGAGGAGGGTCTGCAGGTCACCATGGTCGGGATAAAACCCAAACCTTGGTTGAGGAGAGGTTTTATTGGCTGAACCTCAACAGGGATGCTGCTAAGATGGTTAGCCACTGTAGGACATGCTAGATAACTAAGACCCATAAGCATAGTGCTGGCCTCTACACCCCGCTACCCATTCCTCAAGCTCCATGGCAAGACTTAAGCATGGATTTCATCCTAGGGCTGCCCAGAACATCTAGCAAACATGACTCCATCTTTGTAGTAGTAGATAGATTCACTAAGATGGCCCATTTCATTCCCTGCTATAAAACCTCTGATGCATCTCACATAGCCAAATTATTCTTTAAGGAGGTTGTTAGGCTACATGGTACCCCCCCCCCCCCCCCCCCTTACCATAGTTTCTGATAGGGACACCCGGTTTGTTAGTTATTTTTGGAAGACCTTGTGGACCTTACTAGGCACCAAACTAAAGTTCTCTACAGCCTATCATCCCCAAACGGATGGTCAGACTGAGGTGGTCAACAGATCACTGGGGAACATCCTTAGAAGCCTTGTAGGTGAACATCCTGGCACTTGGGACAAACTTTTGCCCACTGCCGAATTCTCTTACAATAGTGTTGTTAATAGGACTACAGGTCTGTCCCCCTTTCAGGCCAACTTAGGGTATCAGCCTAAGAAACCCATTGATCTGATTGCCTTACCCAAGCATTTAAAACCTTCTTTATCAGCTCGTGATTATGCTTTCAATATTTCCCAAATGCACCATGAGATCCTTAGAAAAATTCTAGACTCTACTGTTTCATATTGCGAAGCTGCTAACAAGAAACGCCGAGAAAGGTTATTCAATGTAGGTGATCGGGGTGATTATGCGAGTCCGCGAGGAGAGTATCCAAGGACACGGACGCAAGCTGGACGCAAAGGGATTGGGACCCTTCACCATAGTGGGCAAGATCAACAACAACGCCTACGTACTTGATCTGCCTCCAGACTTGGGGATCCCCACCACAGTTAATGTGGAGGATCTCATAGCTTACAAGGAGCCTCTCTCACTCCAAGAACCAAAGGCCCCCTTCGATCCAGAGATAGTGGATATCCTTGAGGACCAAACTCGACTCACCCCTGACGAGGTACAGCTGTTTTACCGTGTTAAGTTTTCTAATGGTGAGGAGGCATGGCTCCCCGAGGCAGAGCTAGCCCTGGCTGCCCCAGATTTGCTCCAAGGATTCAAAGATAATTCTCCTGAGGAGAATTTTTCCAACCCGGGGAGAAATGATGGAGGGCCAAACACAGCTCTTAGAAGATCCACTAGGGCTCGGAGGAAGCCCATCAGGTATGGCTTCACTTAGAGTCCACTTTCCTTTTCAGTACTTTCCTTATTTGCATTGCATAGCATGATAGGTTAGTTCCACCCCAAAGTCTATCATGTAGTTTATTTTTATGAATGTTGTTGGTAGGTTGTGCATTGTAATGTCATGGTAGGTTAGTGCATGTAGTTTGGATGCATTTAAAGATGGCTCAAGGGATACAAGTTAGCTAGCTCACTCTACTGCAAGAAGCTAGTTCCCATTATGGAAAGGTCACTTCAACCTAGCTCAAAGGGGGACTTTCAACTCAACTCCACTTCAAAGCCCCACCCCAAGGCCCTTTCCAATTGAAGAAGATATCAGCCCATGGATTTATTTGCGCCATCCTCAAGCAACAAATGGAAGCAAGGCTCAATCTAGATCCATAAATCAAGGGGCGCCACTCTAGATCCACAAATCAAGGGTCGCCTAATCTAGATCCACAAATCATGGTGAATCCCTTCCTTCCTCTCCTTGCCGCTCAAGCCAACTTGGAAGGATTTTGAATTCAGCCAACTCTCCACCCATGCGACATCAACACAAGGAAGAAAGCCAATTTCGAAATTCAAAAGCTTTCCTTTGAAGACTCTCCAAAGAAGACAACAATATCAGCCATTTAATGCCTTTCTTCATTTTCGAATTATCACCAAGAATGTAAGGGGCGCAAGGGGCCAATGACCACCTTGCCCTCACCTTATCCTCATCCCTAAGCCGCCTATAAATGTATCCCATCGCATCATGTGCATAAGCATTGTTGAAATATATTGTTGACTAGTTTCCGAGCCAAAGAAAGGGTGCTTGTGTCGCCTTGGGTGCTTGTGTCGCCCACCACTTCTCCTTTGGGTGCTTGTGTCGCCCACCACTTCTCCTTTGGGTGCTTGTGTCGCCCAAGCCTCTCCATCTTCCCCCTCTTCTCTCAAGAGCCGAGCCTCCTCTTCTTCTTTTCCTCGTCCTCACTCCATCCAAGCAAGGCCGAGAGTCTCCATCATCAAGGCAAAGCACAAGAACTCAAGATGGCGCCAAAGAACATGGAAGCATCCTTGATCTCCCTCAAAGCGCATCTCTAAGTTAAGTGCTCTTTCTTCTTGTGTTTTCTCTTTACACATCTCAAGAACATCTTACTACACAATTCTTGGACTTGTAGGACTTGGCGCAAGGAAGTGGCGCATCCCCCCTCTCTCTTGATCTCCCCTCTTTAGTTAGTCCCTTGTCTTGTTAGCAAGAGAACTTGGAGGATTAGCCTCCCTCTTGACCTTGATTATTGTTATATTTTAATTCTGCATTATAACTCACCCACGCCTGTGTGGGGTTGCTGAATGCCCTGTGTGTAACCTGCACCTTCCATCAGAGTAGGACCGGTGAAGAACGGGAAGGACGGTCCTTCTATTCTCAAGGGCCGCACTGTAAGTCTTCTTTAAAATTATTGTCATTTCTTTCTTGCAAGTAGTTAACTTTCGGATTTCCTATTTAAAATACAAAAACACTATTTTTTTCAACCTCGTTAGTTTAATTCAGATTTTGCTCTAGTTTATGGTAATACCAAAATATTTTTGAAAATCGTTGTTTGCATGCTTGTGACTTACCCCTGCATCATATTGACTAGTTATGCTCACTGGATAAGCCATGTTCGGTCTAGTACACAACATCGCATACATGATCGAACCTACTGCTGAAGCATAGGGCACTCGACTCATGTCATACCTCTTAGCCTGTGTGGTGGGACACTGGTTCTTTGAGAGAGTAAGGCCACGTCTTACTAGAAGGTACCCTTTATTGGATTGCTCCAAGTTAAACCACTCTAGGACCTTATAAATGTAGGAACTTTGACTCAGAGCCAAGAGCCTCTTGGATCTATCTCGGTAGATCCTTATGCCTAGGATATAGGCGGCCTCCCCTAAGTCTTTCATCTCGAACACATCCCCAACCATGTCTTCACATACTGAAGACTAGGGATGTCGTTTCCGATGAGTAGTATGTCATCGACATATAAGACCAGAAAAGTCACCAAGCTCCCACTGAATTTTCTGTATACACAGGCATCATCTTCACTTTTGATAAAGCCATAATCTCTCACAGCTTCATTGAACCAAAGATTCCAACTTCAAGATGCTTGCTTTAATCCATAAATGGATTTCTTCAGCCTATAGAGTTTATTGGCATCTGTAGGATCGATGAAGCCATCAGGCTGTGTCATATACACATACTCTATTAGCCTCCCATTAAGGAACACTGTCTTAACATCCATAGACTTGATCATGGCAACTAGGAACAAGGTTTCATCATAGTCCACCCCGTGGACTTGTCTGATGCCTTTAGCCACTAGTCTGCCCTTGTAGGTAACTATGTTGCCATCCATGTTTATATTCCTTTTGAAGACTCATTTACACCCTATGGGTATTACCCCATTGACACGTCATGCAAGTGCACGGTTATGTCGAAGTAATATAAAACATGTCAAATCCCACAGGGAACAAGGTTGAGTACTAGAAAATCCAAGTTTTAATAGCTTGGCGAATCGAAACAAGGTTTTGAGAACTAAAATCGAAAACAAGCAATCACAACTATGGCGGTAGAGAGTAAATATGAGGGAGATATCAGGGCTACAGTTTCCACCACAATGACGATCTTAATCGCGCTTAAAGATATCAGTTATTTGGAATAATGATTTTGCATAAGGAGTTTATCCCTAGGGTACAAGGTGCCCTCTCTCGAGTGTACACCTTGGTGTTCAACTAAGACGATCTCCTATTCTCACGGTGGATCATTTTAGATGAACCCAATGAATTCCGTGGAAGATTATGAAACCCTCGAGCCAAGACCAAACACTCTCGTGTCCAGGTCTCACAAGTTTTACTAAGAGATTCTACCTTTACGATCCTCCTCTTGGCATGAATCGTAACGGCTAATACATGATAATACTCGGCCAAGGTAAAATCAAGAGATATGCACATCAAAGTAAAATATGCTCACAATGCAATCCAAATAAAAGAATTAAAACATGTTTAGCAATCAAGAATTGGTAACGGGCTTCAACCAATCCCCGAAATAGGGTTTACGCTACAATCTTCATTGAAACGCTAAAAAATCTCTCTTTTAACTTGGGAAAATCACAAGGAAGAGTTTCTAAGGGATAGGAGAAGATAAATCAAAACAAGCCCTGCAGAATCAAAGCGCTCTGGTGATCAGATCTCCAAAAATCACCTCGAACTCCTCTTTTCACCGTGTTCTTCTGCCCTCACAACTTAATCACGTGATTACTCAATGATTAGAGCATGAAAATTAGGGCTTTTATATCTCAGACCTTCTCCTTCGAATCAGCTTTCTATAGAGTCCTTACTTGCTGAATTTGGACTCCAAACAGGTTGGAAATCATGGAAAGTCCGAATAAGACTCGAACTCGTCGTCGCCTGGGTCAGAATCATGGGTGAACCCCACCGGGTTCACCTGGCCGTGATTCCCTCTATGCAGTTCTTGGTAGAAGAAAGCATGGGTGAACCTCGCTGGGTTCACCTGGCTATGCTTTGCTCTGGGTGGTTTCGGCCTAAAGGAATACTGGTGAACCCCATAGGGTTCACCCGGTCGTGAAGCTCTCTGTGAGGTTTCTGCTGGCTGGCGAACGTGCTGTGGGTTCACCAGGCTGTATTTTTCAGGCTAACTCCGTTTGAGCCCAAATTTGACGTGTAGCTTGATGACACCAAAATATATAGTATATTTTGTTTCATTGTATACGTCTTTTCATGCTCAATTGAAGATCTTTTGCTATTTTTATGCCAAAATTATCAAATATTGTAAAATCTACTTCTATTTTGGTTTTTCATAATTTTCAGGTAAAAAGGCACTATTTTGAGGTATTTTTGAGCAAAATCAAATACATGGAAGAGTTACCATCATCAAGAGGAGTCCACATAACAAATTTCACGCAAATCAGAGCAAAAGACCAAAATACGACAGTGCCGTATTCTATATTACGGTACCGTATTTCCATACGATACCGTAATATCGGAGCACTACCGTAATTTGGTGGATTTTTAGATCAGAAAGTTTTCCTGATTTTACGACACTGTCGTAAACCATTATACGGGCCGTATTTTCCAGAGATTTCAGACCAGAGAACTTGTCCAATTTTACGGCACAACTGTAATATATTTCATGGGCCATAATTTTGACTCAGAGTTCACAAAACTAAAATACGGCACTGCCGTAATTTATTTTACGGCCGTAATTTCATCCCAAATGCACGATTTTCGCGGACTGTTTGAAGCCTGAATCTTGCGCGGACCATATCTTTTGATCTAGACATCCAAATTGAGATCCGAAAGATGCCACAGACTCAAATTTAAGAGGAGAGGACGAACAAAGTGGAATCACCAATTTTTATTAAGAATCGCGGGAGCAATCAACAGAGAGGCACTTAGGGTTTACCCTCACGTCGAGAGGCACAGAGGACGCCTCATGCCGTGATTTTCACACAAAAGCTTCGTTTGGAGGAGAGGACGACACACGTGAAGTTTTAGAGAAAGAGGAGATCGGACAGAGGAGAAATCGACGAAAGAGCGGCACCAGCACTGTTCACTCACATAATTACGGCTGTAATTTCTATTACAGCCGTGTTGTAACGTTATTTCTCCCTTCTTTTCATTTTTTGATCGTTATAAATAATGGCTTGTTGTATTTCTTCTTCCATCCAAGCTTAAACATATTTGGGACATAGGGTGTAATCCCTTTGATTTCTTAATGATTAGATAACGTTTTACCTTCGTCATAATAGTTTTATGATGATAATTTTACTTATGTGAATAATTGTACTTTGATTCTCCAAAGATTGATGTTATTATTCGTGTTTTAGGGTTCTCACAATAAGGACCGAAAGGTGAGTTGCTTGAGAACTTGGAACCCTAGAATTGCATGTTAGGAACTTTCCGTAAGAAATTAGGTTAGTTCTTAATTATTTAATTTTAGTGATCTTATTGCCATGTTGATAATTTGAATCTAAGGTTGAGTTATTGTGTTAGACTTGATTTGATCTTGCACAAAAGTGAGGATCGAGTCGTCGGAAAACCATAAGTAGAACTTGTGTTGAGTCTCGGATGCACGAAAGTGATCCTTGAGTTTCCACTCGAGACAATCAACTTAGAATTCAGATGCACAAAAGTGATGTTTGAATTCTTTAATTGATGATTTTCTTATCTTTAGCGTTGGGATAGATCTTGCGCGTAAGTGAGGATTGATCCCTGCATGATTGTCTGCACGAAAATGAGGTTATCCCTTTATGAAGTAAATTAAGTCTTTATCATGATAAGATTAGTCTGACGACCTTTTATTTAAATCTAGTCATTAGAATTAAAGAGGATGAAACCCTAGTCCCAATGTTTCTCTCTGATTATCTGATTTTGTGTATTTTCCATTATTGCTTTGCTATTATTTGGTTGCTTAGCTAGTAAGAATATAACTATTTGGTACTTAACAATAAGGTCTCTGTGGTTAGATATCTTTTTTTATTACTTTGAGTATCCGTGCACTTGTAGAATACAACAAGTTTTTGGTGCCGTTGCCGGGGACCTTAGTTTTGTTAATATCAAAATGTTGTTAGTATTGCTAGACTAGGTTTTATTTGTTTTAGATTTAACTTTGTTTTCTGTTTTTGCAGGTTTTGGATTTTCAGGAGTTGTGACAGAACTAAGATTTTCTAAAATTTGTGAATTTGCTTGTGTTTTATATTTTCTTTGTTTTATATATTATGAAAAAAATAAAAAATAAAAAATAAAAAAATGGTTTTATTTGATTGATTAGTGTTGGATTACCTTTCTTTTCTTAATAGATTTGAAAATATTTCTTTTAATCACAACTCCTGGGCAACTGAAAGAGGTGAGGTTTACAAGCCACTAGGTAAGTATGAAAATAATTCATTGTACACTCTTGCAGATAAATTATACTCTTTTATGCACTCTGTTAAGAAATCTTTTTCCTCTATTAAATGTGATATTTTGTGGATATTTTGATCATTATCAATTTTTAAATCCCAATTTATCATGGAAAGAATCTTATCAATTCTATTCTACATGGGAAAATCAATATTCTTTTTATGATGATTGCTCAAACAATGTTTTTGAACCATACTTTGAGAAAACTAAAAAATCTAGCTTAGAGATAATGCTTGAAAAATTCATGTCAAATCAAAATCAAATCATGACAAATAGAAGTAAGGAAATTGAAGATCTTAAGGGAATAATTAGTTAGCTTGCTTCTAAAGTAGAATCTTTAACTACTGATTCTGAAATTTTAGAGACCCAAGTTGCACAATAAAATTGCTTATTTGAGTTTGATTTAGAAACTGAGAAAATTGATTTAGAAAATTCCCCCATTGATTATGATTGTTTTGAGATTGAGCCTTATGTGAATATTAATGAATCTCTCTCTAATTTTGATAATTGTGAAATTGATTCCTTTGATAATGTATTATTGGAAAAGGTTGAGGAAATTGAAATTGAAAAACCCTCTTTTGATGATATTGATTCTCTTGATGATATGTTATTTATGGTTAATTCTGATGAAGGATATGAGGGTACTGATTTAGAAAAATCTTACTGTGATTTTGTTGATACTTTTGAAATTGACAAATTATTTGATTGTGAGCAAGAGGAATTTGAAAAAGATTTAAAAAATACAAACATTATTGAATCTCACTTTGATAGTTTGCCCATATCTACTATTGAATCTTCTGATTTCATTGAAAATTTATATTTTATTGAGGAACCTAATTTGAGACAGAAAATTTATTTTGATGATCCAATGCTTATATCTTTTGATCAAAGTCCTATGGCAATTGAAGATTTAAATTTGAAGAAAGTACTTATGATTTTGCTTACTAACAAATATAGGAAAATCATTGAAAATCTTAATTTTGATTTTCACATTTTTAAGAAAGCCACGGTGATTGTAATTTACATGAAATTCTGGATATTTGGATTAGTGGCTAAACTTTTTGGATGGCGGAAAAGGAAAAAATTACATGCTATTTACTTTGGAACTGATTCACCTGCTTCACCATGATTTTTGGGTTTTGGTCAAGCTAATGACCTAAAAATTAGCGCTTCTTGGGAGGAAACCTAAACACTTTTACTTAGCTTAGTTTGTTTTATTTAAGTTTATTTTTCGAATTAATTTTTCTTTTCATTTTGCAGGAAAATAAAATTTTGCGCAAAATATGGAACTGCCGTAATCTGTGCTACGGTGCCGTAATTTCGGTCTGATTTCATCCCAAGAGTTTTTAGTCTTTTACGGCACTACTGTAAGATATTCTACGGTGCCGTAATTTGGGGTAATTTTAGTACAGAAGGTTTTGTATCTTTTACGGCAGTACCGTATGTTGTTTCAGGGTACCGTATTTTAAAGCTGCAGTCTGCTTATTTGACTAGGTGTTTTGTCACTGCGATTTTAAGAAACTGGGTTGGAAAAATTTTTGATCTTTGGCACCATCACGAAGTACTCATCTTTGTCTATGATATGTATATTTTTGCTGGATTTTAAAGACCATGGATCATTCTAAAACACATAGCATCTTTTCGATTCTGATTAATTTCTGCAGCAGTTTTCTTCTGACTATTCTAATTTGCGGTTTTGCTGCAACTTTTTAAGATGTTTCGATGACTTAGAACCCTGATTTTTCACATGGAATTGGAAGAACATGTGTCATTCTATCTTGAGGATTAGTTATTTTCATGAAAATATTTTCTGATCATTCTAGGACACATGGCAACTTTTCGAATCTAATTAACTTTTGTGCAGTTTTTGCAGCTTTGTAATCTGATTAGCCTTCTTTCTATTGATAACCTAAATTCCTGATAGATTTTGATCCTTTGATTTTCACACATATGAAAAGAACGAGTTTTATTCTATTACATAGTTATGTCCATTTTCCTTATGGATCATTAAATTTTATTTTTGGGTATGACTACTTTTCATAAAAAAATTAAGTGGCTGCACTACTTGCTTTCTACATGTTATAGCTTCTTTTGGCTCTAGATCCAGAAATCTTCAAGAGCAACTGTCTTCCATCTCTAGCTACCACTGCATCTGCCTCTGACATCACTGTTTCCAGCCGTCGACACTGGATTATACCATTTGCAGACTCTTACTTCTTCTACTGCCTCTATTTCCATTGATTTGATTTATTCATGTAGCTGACTCTTCATTAGTGACTGATTTTTTTTTATCTATGCAGCATTATTTCTGGCACCCACTAGCCGACGATCTCATCTCTAGGACTGTAGTCTCTAGCAGGCCACTAGAGATTACTCACTCTACTGTCGGCACCATCACCGTCATTGCTAGCAGCTTTTCAGCTAGCCTCTGTTCCACCTCTACTTCTCAGCTGCATCAGCTCTTTCCACTAGCATCCTCTTCAGGCCTCCAGTGACATCTCTGATTCTCCCTTGAGAAAATTATTCTTATCATTCTTATTTTTAGAGACTATTTTTAGACTAAGCCTTATATATCTTAAATTTTGCAGGAAAAATTTTCAAAAGGCACATCTTTGGACCTAGCAGCATCTGCCCCAACACTATTTTTGGTTTGAGCCTTATGTAATTTTGGTCAGAGCTTGCTATATAGTTTTGTGAGTATTGTTTGCACTCTTGTATTCATGATTATATCATATGCTTGCATCTTTGATTTACTTTAGATGAATCACTCACTGAGATTTCTACTCGATATGGTCTCTTGAATCTATCATTTTACACTTTTGAACATTATTGTTTGAGTTTGATGCTTCTACACCTCTGTGACTGCCGCCACTACTATTCTATTTCACATGCTTATTTTTTTTTCAATGTGGTTGTATGATGATTATGATGATACTGATTTCTACTATTTTCGACGGGGTTGTATTATGATATTTTGATATTTTGATGATTTATCTTCGATATGGTTGTAGTATACATGATGATATATTTTTCTTTGATAATATGATATTGTGATATTTGATGATGGTGATGAGTATACTCTTGATTTATATTGTTGATGACTTGATTGATTGATGATGAATAAATTCAAATTCATGATTAGAGACAAACCCTATCATGTTAGATTTATTTCTTCAATGCATATCTATTTTTGAAATTTGACATTGGTTGATGCATGAAATTTTGGGTAGATGTATTATTTGATGAATGAAATCTAAAGGTGAAACTTCTCCTTTAAATAAAATGAGCATATAAGTATGATTTGTTAATTGGTGTCAATTGATCAACCTAGTAGATGTTTAGTCTATTTTGCTATTTGTTGGGAAGGAGGAATCCAAGATCCATAAAAATAGTGAGAGACTCCCCTACTTGGCACTATGTAAAATTGATAGTGGTACCTAAGACATGGGTTGAAGTCTATGCTTGAAAAATAATGAGAGATAAAAAGAATAAGACTCCTCTACTTGGCACTATGAAAAATTGATAGTGGTACCGAAGATAAGAGTTGAAGCCAAAAATAAAAAGTGTGTATCTAAGTGGGTACATGCCGTCTTTACAAAACAAACAAAATACATAAAAAAAGGGAAAAAAATTATGTGTGGAAAAAGATCTTGGAAACCTAATTCCTGTAAACAAAAGCATGATAGATTTGAACTGAAATTGGGTGAAATCATGAGATTGAAAATTCTATTTATTATACAAGTTACAAAGTTTTATTCGATTGAGTTGTGTATCTAGAGGGTTGAGTTCTAAGAATGTATGTTTATTTGAAATTTTGTGAAACAATTGATGGGACTTTTCATTAGTGATTGAATTTTAGAAATTTATTGAGCATAAAAAGGTTTATCTTTTAATCAACTTTTCATTTTTGCTTGAGGACAAATAAAGTTTGAGGCGTATGTATTTGATGACACCAAAATATATAGTACATTTTGTATCATTTTATATGTCTTTCCATGCTCAATTGAAGATCTTTTGCTTATTTTTATGCCGAAATTATCAAATATTGCAAAATCTACTTCTATTTTGGTTTTTCATGACTTTCAGGTAAAAAGACACTATTTTGAGGCATTTTCGAGGAAAATCAAATACATGGAAGAGTTACCATCATCAAGAGGAGTCCACATAACAAATTTCACGCCAATTAGATCAAAAGACCAAAATACGGCAGTGCCGTATTCTATATTACGATACCGTAATATCGGAGCATTACCGTAATTTGGTAGATTTTCAGATCAGAAAGTTTTCCTGATTTTACGGCACTGCCGTAAACCATTTTACGGGCCGTATTTTCCAGAGATTTCAAACTAGAGAACCCATCCGAGTTTACAACACGCCCGTAATATGTTTCACGGGCCGTAATTTTGACTCAGGGTTCATAGAACTAAACAACGGCACTGCTATAATTTATTTTACGGTAATTTCATCCCAAATTCACGATTTTTGCAGACTATTTGAACCCCAAATTTGGCGCGGACCATATCTTTTGATCCAGACATCCAAATTGAGATCTGAAAGATGCTGCGGACTTATCTTAAAGAGGAGAAGACGCACAAAGTGGAAGTACCAATCTTTATTCAGAATCGTGGGAACAATCAACAGAGAGACAATTAGGGTTTACCCTCATGAGGCACACAGGACACCTCATGCTGTGATTTTCACACAGAAGCTTCGTTTGGAGGAGAGGACAACACACCAGAAGTTTCAGAGAAAGAGGAGATCGGACGGAGGAGAAATCAACGAAAGAGCGGCATCGGCACTGTTCACTCGCATAATTACGGCTGTAATTTCTATTACAACCGTGTTGTAACGTTATTTCTCCTTTCTTTTCATTTTTTGATTGTTCTAAACAATGGCTTGTTGTATTTATTCTTCCATGCAAGCTTAAACATATTTGGGACATGGGGTGTAATCCCTTTGATTTCTTAATGATTAAATAACCTTTTACCTTCGTCAGAATAGTTTTATGATGATAATTTTACTTATGTGAATAATTGTACTTTGATTCTCCATAGATTGATGTTATTATTCGTGTTTTAGGGTTCTCACAATAAGGACCGAAAGGTGAGTTGCTTGAGAACTTGGAACCCTATAATTGCATGTTAGGAACTCTCTTAGGTTAGTTCTTTATTATTTGATTTTAGTGATTTTTATTGCCATGATGATAATTTGAATCTAGGGTTGAGTTATTGTACTAGACTTGATTTGATCTTGCACGAAAGTGAGGATTGAGTCGTCGGAAAACCATAAGTAGAACTTGTGTTGAGTCTCGGATGCACGAAACTGATCCTTGAGATTCCACTCGAGATAATCAACTTAGAACTCGGATGCACGAAAGTGATCTTTGAATTCTTTGATTGATGATTTACTTATCGTTAGCGTTGGGATAGATCTTGCACGAAAGCGAGGATCGATCCCTGCATGATTGTCTGCATGAAAGTGAGATGATCCCTTTATGAAGTAAATTAAGTCTTTATCATGATAAGATTAGTCTGATGACCTTTTATTTAAATCTAGTCATTAGAATTAAGGATGATGAAACCCTAGTCCCAATGTTTCTCTCTGATTATATGATTTCGTGTGTTTTCCATCATTGCTTTGCTATTATTCGGTTGCTTAGCTAGTAAGAATATAACTATTTGGTACTTAACAATAAGGTCTCTATGGTTCGATATATTTCTTTATTACTTCGAGTATTCATGCACTTGCGGAATACAACAAGTTTTTAGCGCCGTTGCTAGGGACCTTAGTTTTGTTAATATTAAAATAGTTGTTATTATTGCTAGACTAGGTTTTATTTGTTTTAGGTTTAACTTTGTTTTTTGTTTTTGTAGGTTTTGGATTTTCATAGTTGTGACAGAGCTGTGATATCTAAAAATTTTGAATTTGCTTGTGTTTTTTGTGAAAAAAAAACAATTTTTGATTGATTGGTGTTGGATTATCTTTCTGTTCTTGATAGATTTGAAAATATGTCTTTTAATCACAACTCCTGGGCAACTGAAAGAGGTGAGGTTTACAAGCCACATGGTAAGTATGAAAATAATTCATTGTACACTCTTGCGAATAAATTAAACTCTTTTATGGACTCTGTTAAGAAATCTTCTTCTTCTATTAGATTTGATATTTGTGGATATTTTGATCAATATACCTCTGATTGTCAATTTTTAATTCCCAAATTATCATGGAAAGAATCTTATCAATTGTATTCTAGATGGGAAAACCAAACTTCTTTTTACAATGATTGCTCAAATTTTGTTTCAGAACCATACTTTGAGGATAATGATAAATCTAGCTTAGAGATAATGTTTGAAAAGTTTATGAAACATAGTGAGGAGTCACATGAGACCTTTAAACAAATTAATTCTAGGAGGGATAATATGAGTGCTGATACTAAAATGCTAGAAAACCGGATAGCACAACAAAAAGCATGTTTATTTGAGTTTGATTTGGAAACTAAAAAACTTGAATTAAAAAATTCCCCCTCTGATTATGATTGTTTTGAGTTTGAGCCTTATGTGAATATTCATGAATCTCACTCTAATTTTGATGATTGTGAAATTGATTCATCTGATAGTTTATTTGTGGAAAAGGTTGATGAAATTGAAATTGGAAAACCCTCTTTTGTTGAAATTGATTCTTTTGATGATATATTGTTTGTGGTTGAATCTAATAAAGGATATGATGAGACAAATTTAGAGAAATCTTATTCTGATTTTAATTTTGAAATTGATAAATTATTTGATTGTGAGCATGAGGAACTTGAAAAAGATTTAAACATTATGAATATTATTGAATTTCACTCTGATATTTTGCCCATATCTACTGTTGAATCTTCTGATTTCATTGAAAATTTATGTTTTATTAAGGAACCTAATCTGAGACAGAAAAGTTATTTTGATGATCCAATGCTTGTATCTTTTGATCAAAGTCCTATGGCAATTGATGATTTAAATTTGAAGAAAGGACTTATGATTTTACTCTCTGATAAATTTAGGAAGATTATTGAATATCCTTTGTGTGAAATTAGAATTTTTGATTTAGATTTCCGCATATTTGAGAAAGCCATGTCAATTGTGACTTATTTGAAATTTTGGATATTTGAATTAGTGGCTAAACTTTTTGGACAGTGGAAAAGAAAAAAATTATATGCTATTTACTTTGGAACTGATTCACCTGCTTCACCATGAGATTTGATTTTTGGTCAAGTTAATGACCTAAAAATTAGCGCTTCTTGGGAGGCAACCCAAGCATTGTCACTTTATTTTAGTTTCTTTTATTTTAGTTTATTTTTAGAATTAATTTTTTTCTTCTCTTTTTGTAGGGAAAATCAAATTATGGGCAAAATACGGCACTGCCGTAATCTGTTTCACGGTGTCGTAATTTTGGTGATTTCTTACCCGATAGTTTTTCATCTTTTACGGTACTACCGTAATACATTTTACGGTACCGTATTTTCGGTCCATTTTTTAACAAAAAGTTTTATGCATTTTACGGCACTGCCGTAACATTTTTTACGGCCTGTAATTTCGTGCAATTTTTGACCCGAGGATTCTTTGAAAAATACGGTAGTACCGTAATATATTTCACGGTACCGTATTGTAAAGCTGCAGTCTGTTTATTTGATTAGGTGTTTTCTCACTATGATTCTAAGAAACTAGGTTGGGGAAATTTTTGATATTTGGCACAACATGGAAGTACACATCTTTGTCTATCATCTGGATATTTTTGCTGAATTTTATAGTCCATGTATCATTCTGAAACACATAGCAACTTTTCGATTCTGATTAATTTCTGCAGTAGTTTTCTTTTGACTAATCTGATTAGCGATTTTGTTGCAAGTATTTGAGATGCTTTGATGACTTGAAACCCTGATTTTTCACATGGAATATAAAGAACATGTGTTATTCTATCTTTTGGATTAATTATTTTCATGAAAATATTTTCTGATCATTCTAGGACACATAGCAACTTTTTGAATCAGATTAACTTTTGTGCAGTTTTTTGCAGTTTTGTAATCTGAGTAGCCTACTTTCTCTTGATACCCGAAATTCCTGATAGTTTTTGATCCTTTGATTCTCATACATTTGAAAAGAATGAGCATTATTCTATTACATGATTCTGTCCATTTTCTTTTTGGATCATTAAGTCTTATTTTTGGGTATGGCTACTTTTCATAAAAAATTCACTAGCTGCTCTACTTGATTTCTACATGTTATAGCTTCTTTTGCCTCCAGATGTAGAAATATTCAAGAGCAACTGTCTTCCACCTCTAGCCACCATTGCATCTGCCTCTGACATCACTGTTTCCAGCTGTCAACACTGGTTTATACCATATGCAGACTCTTACTTCTTCTACTGCCTCTTATTCTATTGATTTTATTTATTTATGCAGTAGACTCTTTATTAGTGACTGATTTTTTTTTTATTTTTGCAGTGCTATCTCTCACACCCATCTGCCGATGATCTCACCTCCAAGACTGTAGTCTCTAGCAGGCCACTAGAGATTACTCACTCTACTGTCGGCACCATCATCATTGCTAGAAACTTTTCAGCCAACCTCTGTTCACCTTCTACTTCTTGCCTGCTCGACTCATTCCACCGGCATCCTCTTCAGACCTCCAGCGACATCTCTGATTCTCCCTTGAGAAAATTATTTTTTATCATTATTATTTTTTGAGACTATTTTTAGACTAAGCCTTATGTACCTTAAATTGCGCAGGTAAAATTTTCAAAAAGGCACATCTTTGGACCTAGCAGCATCTACCTTAACACTATTTTTGGTCTGAGCCTTATGTATTTTTGGTCAGGCTATACAGTTTTGTGAGTATCATCTTCCCTCACTTCTTTGCTATACTTTATTTTCTATATCTTATTGATGTTTCATGTGATGAAGGGAAGGATGATGCTTATACACCTCTATGACCGCCGCCACTGCTATTCTATTTCACATGCTTATTTTTCTTTTCAATATGGTTGTATGATGATTATGATGATACTGATTTCTACTATTTCGATGGAGTTGTATTATGCTATTTCGATATTCTGATGATTTATCTTCGATAAGGTTGTAGTATACATGATGATATATTTTTAAATTTTTTTTGATAAAATGATATTGTGATATTTGATGATGTTGATGAGTATACTCTTGATTTATATTGTTGATGACTTGATTGATTGATGATGAATAAATTCAAATTCATGATTAGAGACAAACCCTATCATGTTAGATTTATTTCTTCAATGCATATCTATTTTTGAAATTTGACATTGGTTGATGCATGAAATTTTGGGTAGATGTATTATTTGGTGAATGAAATCTAAAGGTGAAATTTCTCCTTTAAATAAAATGAGCATATGAGTATGATTTGAGAATTGAGATCAATTGATCAACCTAGTAGATGTTTAGTCTATTTTTGCTATTTGTTGGGAAATAAGAATCCAAGATCCATAAAAATAGTGAGAGACCCCTACTTGGCACTATGTAAAATTGATAGTGGTATCTAAGACATGGGTTGATGTCTATGCTTGAAAAATAATGAGAGATAAAAAGAATAAGACTCCTCTACTTGGCACTATGCAAAATTGATAGTGGTACCGAAGATAAGAGTTGAAGTCAAAGATAAAAAGTGTGTATCTGAGTGCGTACATGCCTTCTTTGCAAAAATAATAATAAAAAAAATTATGTGTGGAAAAAGATCTTGGAAACCTAATTCCTATAAACAAAAGCATGATAGATTTGAACTGAAATTGGGTGAAATCATGAGATTGAAAATTCTATTTATTATACAAGTTGCAAAGTTTTATTTGATTGAGTTGTGGATCTAGAGGGTTGAGTTCTAAAAATGATATGTTTATTTGAAGTTTTGTGAAACAATTGATGGGACTTTTCATTAGTAATTGTATTTTATAAATTTATTGAGCATGAAAAGGTTTATCTTTTAATCAGCTTTTGATTTTTGCTTGAGGACAAGCAAAGTTTAAGCCTTATGTATTTGATGACACAAAAATTTATAGTATATTTTGTATTATTTTATATGTATTTTCATGCTTAATTGAATATCTTTTGCTTATTTTTATGTCAAAATTATCAAATATTACAAAATCTACTACTATTTTAGTTTTTCATAATTTTCAGGTAAAAAGGCACTATTTTGAGGCATTTTCGAGCAAAATCAAATACATGGAAGAGTTATCATCAACAAGAAGAGTCCATATAACAAATTTCACGCAAATTAGAGCAAAAGACCAAAATACGGTAGTGCCGTATTCTATATTACGGTACCGTATTTCCGTACGATACCATAATATCGGAGCACTGGCGTAATTTGGTGGATTTTCAGATCAGAAAGTTTTCCTGATTTTACGGCACTGCCGTAAACCATTTTACGGGCCGTATTTTCTAGAGATTTCAGACTAGAGAACTCGTCCAACTTTACGGCACGACCGTAATATATTTCATGGGCCGTAATTTTGACTCAGGGTTCACATAACTAAAATACGGCACTGCCGTAATTTATTTTACGGCCATAATTTCATCCCAAATTCACGATTTTCGCAGACTATTTGAAGCCCGAATTTTGCGCGGACGATATCTTTTGATCTAGACATCCAAATTGAGATCTGAAAGATGCTGCAGACTTATCTTAAAGAGGAGAAGACGCATGAAGTGGAAGCATGAATGTTTATCTAGAATTGAGAGAGCAATTGACAAAGAGGAACTTATGGTTCGGCCTCACGCCGAGAGACGTAGAGGACACCTCAGGCCACGATTTTCACTAAAAAGCTTCGCCTGAAGGAGAGGACGATACCCCAGAAGTTTCAGAGCAACAGAAGTTCGATTGCAGGAGAAATCAACAAAAGAGCGGTGCCGGCACTATTCACTCGCATAATTACGGCTGTAATTTCTATTACAGCCGTGTTGTAACGTTATTTCTCCCTTCTTTTCATTTTCTGATCGTTCTAAACAATGGATTATTGTATTTCTTCTTCCATTCAAGCTTAAATATATTTGGGAGATGGGATGTAATCCCCTTTGTTTTCTTAATGATTAGATAACTTTTTATCTTCGTCAGAATAGTTTTATGATGATAATATTACTTATGTGAATAATTGCACTTTGATTCTCCATAGATTGATGTTATTATTCATGTTTTAGAGTTCTTACAATAAGGACCGAAAGGTGACTTGCTTGAGAACTTGGAACCCTAGAATTGCATGTTAGGAACTCTCTTAGGTTAGTTCTTAATTATTTAATTTTAGTGATTTTTATTGCCATGATGATAATTTGAATCTAGGGTTGAGTTATTGTATTTGACTTGATTTGATCTTGTACGAAAGTGAGGATCGAGTCGTCAGAAAACCATAAGTAGATCTTGTATTGAGTCTCGGATGCACGAAAGTGATAATTGAGATTCCACTCGAGATAATCAACTTAGAACTCGGATGCACGAAAGTGATATTTGAATTCTTTGATTGATGATTTACTTATCTTTAGCATTGGGATAGATCTTGCGCGAAAGAGATGATCGATCCCTGCATGATTGTCTGCACAAAAGTGAGATGATCCCTTTATGAATGAAATTAAGTCTTTATGATGATAAGATTAGTGTGACGACCTTTTATTTAAATCTAGTCATTAGAATTAAGGAGGATGAAACCCTAGTCCCAATGTTTCTCTCTGATTATCTGATTTCGTGTGTTTTCCATCATTGCTTTGCTATTATTCGGTTGCTTAGCTAGTAAGAATACAACTATTTAGTACTTAACAATAAGGTCTCTATGGTTCGATATCTTTGTTTATTACTTCGAGTATCCTTCGTGGATTGATAGGGTTATCTGGTGGCGCGATCGGTGGAGAAGTCGGTGAGATCGGGTGGCGGCGGCAGAACTCGTGCACGGTGCCCTAATTTTGGGTGAACGCGTGATGAAATACGGGTGAACCCGCCAGGGTTCACCTGGCTGTGTGATGTAGGGGGGGAGCGTGTGACAATTCTACTAATTTGAAATCAATTTATTTGTTCATCAAAACTTCATAAGGCAACTAGAATTCCAGGACTATAGAAATAATAAGTTACGAGAAGTAACCCTGTCAAATAATGGGTTCCAATTATCCAATATTCAAACTAATGAACCACATTGAAGAACTAAATTAGTTTTTATGAATCAATCAAAATTTGGGACTCTGGATCTTTCATGCGAGTAAGATATCTGCAACTAAATAGTTAATCATATCAGACAATAAATCAGTGCAGGAACTGTATCATTCCTAAGTTGATCTGTTGAATTTGGGCTCGCATCATCTGGTCCAAATGAAAGAACAATATGAGAGCTTCCTAATCATGCCAAAGTTAAAGATTTGTAGTGCATCAGATTCTTAAAGTTCCTGCACAAATAATACTAATCAGATTAGTTTTGAAAAACAAGTGCAGGAATTAATCGATTATAAAAAGTTCCTATGCCTCCGGGGTTGATCTGGTGATTCTTTAATGGAGCCAAGTTATCTAATCTACAGAGTGAAACCTGTTCTTCATGATCGCATCAGAGATCAGGTGTTCTGTCACGTCCAAGCACGTTGAATACCTGCAAGAAGAAGCTGAATCAATTAAGTTTTAAAGCAGACAGATAAACAGGAGATAAGGGAGTTTGGAAAACAAGGGGATGGAGGTAAGCGCTGATCAACGGCGCTGGGAGTTGGATCGTCTGTCGGCGGCGTAGAGTCGAGATGGAATGATGTTGAAGATGTCGGAGCACCGACGAGAGGTGGCGGAGGAGGCGAGGACGGCGTCGGAGTACAGGCGGAAGCGGAGAGGCGGATGTTCAACCGAACAGGGGAACGCGGGATCGGAGCAGGAATCGTCGGCGTTCGTCCTGCGGTGCACGATCGCCGGAACTGCTACGTCTGGGAGTCACTGTGATGATGACGACGAGGTGGCCGGAGTTTGGTGACGGGCGGTGGCTGGTCGGAGGAGCATGATGCGGAAGGGCGGAGCTAGGTCGCGGGCAGGGCAGAAGCAGGGGAGGTCGCGCTGGAGAAGGATTTGTTGCCGGCCGGCCAGTGGTTGACCAAATCAAAAACTGCTACTACTGGAGGTTGGTATGGTCGTGGTGACGACGTGGCCGGAGTTTCGGGGCGGACGGTGGCCGGTCGGAGGCGAACGACGGTGAAAGGCGGAATTGGGACGGAAGGCTGGCGAGAACAGAGGATTCGAACGGAAGTTCGATTCCGGTGATCGGAGAGTCGGATGGATGGATGCCGGTGGTTGTGGCTTCGTCTTGGGTAGGGTGAGTGGTGGCCGAAGTCTCGTGGAGATCCGGCCGGTGGATCGTTCGCGGCGAACTCGGAAAATTCCTAAAATCTGGAAACTGGAACTGTGACTGGATTGATTTCTGGAGGAAGAAGAGGGTAGAAAATAGAGGAAGGGAGGAGGAGAGGAGGGCTCGGCCCTAGAAGGAGATGAGGGAGGAGAGCATCCGATAAAGAGGAAGATTACTAGAAAACTACTTCATTAGATTCAATTTCAACAACTTGTCTGTTCGTAACAAGGTTGTAAACATGATACAAATAGGGTGAAGCTTGGAAACGAACGTTGCTGGGTGAACGTTGCAATTTCCTTCTTCGTCAGCAAAGAGACGTTGGAGGAGTTTCCTTGTGGACTGAGCGAAGGTGGCTGGAGACGTTGGTGTTTCCATTCTTTGGAGCGTTGAAGTCTAGCGTTGATTTGGCTGCAAGGAGATCCTAAATTGGCTGATTTGAACGTTATTGCTTGCTTTGTTTCCTTTGGCGTGGATGCAGGTCACGACTGGAGTATGCAGCAGCTTGTTATTTGGAAAGTGTCTTGAGCTTCACTTGAAGTATTTGATGGTAGTTCTTTCCCCATTATTGTGCTAGCATTAGGATTGAGCTTGCTAGCTTATTTGAGAGCTTCCGAGCCTTTGATTAGGGTAGTCGTAGGCTCCACTTGTATCTTCGAGGCCTGTGATCCCTGCCTCCATCACTGTGAAGTTTACTAGTCTAGGGCTATAGCCACATAAGCACGGGTGAACCCGCTGGGGTTCACCAGCCCGTCAAGTGTTTTTGAAGTCGTCTGGTGTTATGAAAAGATGGCAAATCCCATGGGGTTCACCTGTCTATGAAGTTCACTGGAAGGTTCCTATGCAGACAGAAAAACTGGTGAACCCGCCTGGGGTTCACCTGCCCATGAAATGCACTGATTACAATTCTGGGCATGCTGGTACAGTGCACTTGACAGGTAAACCCCATGCAAGCTGTGCTGTGCACTGATCAACTCGAAAAATCCTGAAAAAATCTGAAAAAATTCTCATGCGCTACATCTTCATCCTATAACATAAAGAGACATCAAATTAGTAGCAATCCCCTCTAGAAAACCAAAAATAAATGAAAAATAAATCAATAGTGTAAAACAACGTCTAAATTAATGCATGAAAACTAAAAAGCAATTAAAAACTTGGGTTGCCTCCCAAGAGCGCTAGTTTAAGGTCGATAGCTTGACCATGAGAGTTTTCAAAGTTGCAAATTTGTGGGGTCCGAAAGAGCAAGAACTTCCTCTCTTTCAACCCGCTCATCTTCGAAGTAGTGCTTGAGACGGTGCCCGTTAACAGTGAAACTGCCAGTTCGTTTTGTCCAAATTGTGACGGCACCATATGGTTGAACTTTCTGAATTGTAAAAGAACCGGACCATCTCGTACGGAGCTTTCCTAGAAATAGCCGAAGCCTTGAATTAAACATAAGTACTTTATCCCCTTCACGAAATTCTTTCTTCACTATGCGCTTGTCATGCCAGAACTTGGTGCATGCTTTATAGCTCTTTGCATTTTCGTAGGGTTGCGGCTTACTCCTTTTATTGGTGTCTTCGGTGGGGTTTGTCAAGGTAAATTCCAATGGGACCACTTCTTTCCTGAAGGGTTTGGCATGCTGTACAGCTTTTTCCACTATATCCACGCTACAAACATGTACCTACAAGAGAAGGTTTTTTCAGGGTGTTAGCCATATCAAATTGAATAGCATTGTCACAGATGTTCAAGGACAGTTTCTCATTCTTCACATCCATGACAGCGCCTACAGTAGCAAGAAAAGGTCTCCACAGAATGATAGGGAGCCTGTTATCCTAATTATTCTCCAAGACAACAAAGTTTGTAGGAATAAAATAATCTCCTATTTTAACCGGTACGTCCTCTAAAATACCAACTGGTTGACGCACTGATCTATTTGCAATCTGTATAGAAATGTAAGTGGGTTGCAAATCCCCTAAGTCTAGCCTTTTACAAAGTGACAATGGCATGAGACTAACGCTTGCTCCAAGATCGCACAGAGCTCTCTAAAAGGACATCTCCCCAATCTGGTAGGGTATGGAGAAACTACCTGGGTCTTTAAGCTTCTGAGGGAGCTTGTTCTGAATGATGGCGCTGCACTCCTCAGTAAGTGCAACGGTCCCTTGATCCTCTAGCTTCCTCTTGTTTGATAAGATGTCTTTCAAAAATTTTGCATAAGTTGGCATCTGCGAAAGAGCATCAACGAAAGGGATGTTAATATAAAGTTTCTTCAATACTTCTAAAAACGTACCGAACTGCTTGTCCATTTTAGCCTTGATAATCCTCTGTCCAAAAGGAATCGGTGGCTCATATGCAGGCGGTCCCACATAGGGCCATTCCTCTTCATCTGGTTCAAGTGCCACCGGTGTTGTATCTGACTGTGGTACGATAGGTTCGGTTGTCAACTCATCTATCCTGTCATCGGTCGGCATTTTTGGGTCTTCAAGTTGCTTGCCACTCCTAGTGGAGATTGCATTGTAATGCTCCCTCGAGTTTACTTCTAGCTGGGATATTGAAAGTCCCCTATACTTGGGGGGGCGAAACCCTAATAGGCGCATGATAAAATTTAGATCTAAGCGGAAGCAAGGGTTTCTTAGGATCGCAAGCTTGTCATATGATCAACTTGTTAAAGATGCATGAAGAAAATTCATACCATAGCCATTGCTTTGGATGTCGCCTTGGAAGCAGAGAGCGAAAGGGATCTCCTCCAAAAGATGCGCACACAAGATGTGATCGCCTACTCCTTGTTGATCTTTGTGCTAGCAAAGTTCTCCAAGAATCCTTGTCGAATGGAAGGGATGAGATCTCCTTGTTCTCCGGCTTCACCGAATTCTCTCCAAGGCGTGAAGAAGACCCCACACTGGTATCAGAGCGAGAGCGTCGAGAGAAGAGGCAAACGTTTTTGGCGTTGAGGCGTT
The DNA here is from genome assembly GCA_027563935.2 of Costus lasius. Lineage (NCBI taxonomy): Eukaryota > Viridiplantae > Streptophyta > Magnoliopsida > Zingiberales > Costaceae > Costus > Costus lasius. Next base: position 48,439,313 of record CM050446.2, read on the forward strand.
TTTCGAAAGTGGCCTTCATGACTTTCCAAAAAATAGAAAAACATGAAGCCATGCGCCCATGATCTCATAACCGACCAAAAACGCCTTCAAGCTTTGAACCATGCGTTCACTCATGTGAACCGGTTCAAGCCAATTCGATGCATTTTAATTTGGTACAAAGACCAAGTTAAATCAGCCCAAGCCATGGTCTAGATCTTACTGAACCAAATGATTCAAGATCTAACCGTTGATCTCTTGATGCTTTTGATCTCACCGATCTACCATCAATTCTCTCGATCGAAGCTTACCGATCTCAAGCCCTAATCAATCAAACATGATCAGACCAGATCTCACTTACAATCAGAGATTAAATCCCTTTAAACTGAACCAAAACAATTCAGTCCACACGATCTGACTCAAGTAAGCCATATCATCAAATTGTGCGACCCTAAGGGTTTCCTTTAAATGTCGGTAACGAAAACTTACGTTATCACGATCAGTGAGGGGTATCTAGCAACACATCACTGTCTCCCGATATAAAGGAAAGAGTCTTCCAAGACTACACCCAAACCACAGCACAAGTGTGAATCCATTTCACTAGGCATACAAGTTTCCTTTACCACTGGATGTTCTTATTGGACAAGCGTGTCAAGCCTGTAGCTCCAATATGATGAGCATGATTAGATCAGATGAACATAGTCATCTGGGTATGGCCATACACTTTCTCAATCATCTCATCCAGGGGGCCCCTTTAGAACATCACACTCCAAACTAGGAGATGGCAATCCTATGTCTATCACCAGCGCCCTAACATGACTCATGCTCACCATCCAAGATAGTCTATAACCATTATGTTTCAAATGATATCGAACTACCTCAAAACAATGCCAATCATCATTTAGAAACACAAGTAATCTCAAGTCAGAGGAAGTATGCCACTTGTTCGCATACAAGGATTATTCACATTGTGACAAGCAATTGAACATCCTAGTAGGGTCTGTCCAGTACATCCAATGTACCCATGAGTCTACATCTTATTCCATGCTCGAAGCATCCTATAAGATTAGAACACATATTAGTCTCAATCATATCAAGGTTGTCTCATGTTCACCAAGATATCTCGACTAAGGACTATACTGCATGTCAGCCTAGCTGAACATCATTGAGACATTATTCAGAAGTATACATATTGCAGCAGATAATATAACAACCTGAATAACAACCATTGCCTTTATAAACATGAAGTTTATACATGATACTGATATAATCCCAAGGCCTCAAACATTAGCCTTAAGGGAATACCCCAACAGATGGAAGCTTGCCTGGTGCTCTAGAAGATGAGCTAGCTTGCTGGGCTAGCTGACTCTCCAGCATTTTATTTTGTGATGTAGGGCGGGGTCTATAACACTCAAACAACGATTTTCAAAATCCGTTTTGATAGATAAGTAGATAATAAGGGAAAACCGGATTTAAACTAACGAGATTTTGAGAAGCTAATTTTTTTGTATTTTATAATAGTAAAGGAAAAACTCGGGATTACAACTACTAAAAGCAGTAAATGCTGAAATTAAACTTACAGAGCGACCCTTGAGAATTGAAGGATCGTATCACCCCGTTCTTCACCGGTCCAACTCTGATGGAAGGTGTAGAAATGGTTGAGCATTACACACAAACACAGAAAGGGATCCGAACAAGTCTCGGATTCATATTACACACTTAAATCAAGGGGGAGGCTAGTCCTCGCAAGTTCCCTTGCTAATATGAACCCTAACTAGAAGAGGGGGGAAAAGAGAAGAGGAGATGCGCCACCAATTTGCTTGTCCTCCTTGCGCCAACTACAAAATTAAAGAGTAGTGTAGATGCTATTCGGATGACAAGAGGAAACAAAGCAAAGGAAAAAGGGAGAAACTTAGCTTGCTTGGTTTGAAGATCCCTCCTTCTTGTTCCTTGCGCATCATGTCCTCTTGGAGAGTTCTTGGCATCAAGATGGGAGTTATGAGATGAAGAGCTCTCGGCTAGAAGATGCAAGGGAGGAGTCTTCTTAGAATTTTGGTGGAGAAGATGGAGGAAGAAGGGCTCGGCCCTTGGAGGAAAACTACTACTACTACTAATGGCGACACTAATGTTTACCTAGGAAACTAGTAGACAATTCTCATTTCATCCAAAGCTACGAAAATACATGAGGAAGGCTACATTTATAGGCAAGGTAGAGGGTGGGCAAGGTGGTCATTTGCCCCTTAGGCGCCACTTACAAAATTGGAGAGAAAATTCAGCATTTAATTCAAGGTGTAAATGCAATTAAGAGTGTGGATTCTTTCCTTCTTTGGTGAAGCTTCTTTGGAAGTTATTTGAAATTTGAATGGCTCATTGTGTTGGCGAGATGACCTCTTTCCTTGCTTGTTGTGGGCGCATAAATGAGGAATTCGAAATTTGAATTCCTTCCTTGAGAAAGTTAGGCGGCAAGACATTGATAGAATCTTTCATTAAAGGCTCCCCTTTGATTGTGGATCTAGATTGGGGCTGATTTCGAATTCTTCCTTTGATTGGCTGATGTGTTGGCGCATATCCATGGTTGGGTGGTTGAGGTGGCTGATTGGGAGAGGCGTCCAACTAATGTGGAAGTTGAGTTGGCAAGTGAGTTCATCTTTGAACTTGGAGTTGAAGGAGTTGAAGCGTTCTTTCCTTCCTTGAGCTGAACTTGTTGAGTGGAGTTTGAGCTGCCCTTAGAGTGGAGATTGAGCTGACCTTTAGCTTGAATGACCTGCCAAAAATATAACCAATGCAAGGATGCACTATCCTACCATGATGCAAAGTACATAAGAACTACATGCATTACAATGCACAACCTACTACAATTGAACTTGCCATAATTGACTATATGATGCATGGCTTTATTTGAAAGCTTAAACTAACCTAAATGCCATGAAATGCAATGCAAAACAATAGAAAGCAAGTGAGCTCTAGGTGAGCCCATGTTGAGGAGGTTTCCTCCGAGCCCAAGCGTGTCTCTTTAAAGCAGGGCTGCTGCCTCCATCAGCTCTCCCCGGGTTGAAAAAATTCTCCTCTGGAGAATTGTCCTTGTACCCTTGGAGTAACATAGGGGCGGCCTTATCAAGTTCTTCCTCAAAGAGCCAGTCCTCATCACCATTGAGGAATCTAACTCTGTAAGTCACTTGTATCTCTTCAGTGGTCAATCGGGTTTGATCCCCAATGATAGCCTCAATCTCTAGCTCATGTTTGACATTTGAATCAGGCATAAAGAGGGGCTCTTGGTAGAGAGGGGGATCCTCCTCATGGATAGGGGTGGGGATCTTGGGTTCAGGGTCTCCTACATTAGAGTACCTTTTCCGGCTATGCTTATTAGTACACTTAGGATAAAGCTTCATAGTGCTACTAAATTGGCTAGGCATAACAAAGTCTATGTGTTCAACAACATGTAGGGGAAGTAAAGCAGTATCAATGTTATTTAACCCTGAAGTCTTGGGGCCAAGTTCTATAAGACAGGATCTATAGTTCAGAGGATGAGGAGCTAAAAGTCCTAATTCAAGAGATGGTTTAGAGGACTTAGGGTCTAGGTCAACTCCTAGCTTTGGAAACTCATAAGGGTCTTGGTAGGGTATGAGTGTTTCAGTAGGAGGCTCTATCTCAAGGGGTGGCTTTGGTTTGGGTTGTTCACCTAGGTCGGTTTCCTTAAGGACTATTGGGCATAAGGGTTGATCAGGTTGGGTGTCCCTAAGTAATTCTTGAGGTATCATCAGTTGGAGGGTTGTTTGGGTTGGTTTAGACTCAGCTATGACTCCCTTGTTGGTTGAAGCTCTAAGTTCTCTAGGCATGGATGGTTTTAGTTTGATCTTCTGACCTGAGTGGCTGAAGACATAAGTGTTAGTCCGGGCATAGTGGACTACATTCATGTCATATAGCCAGGGTCTGCCTAGTAGGACTTGTGCAATGTCCATAGTGATGATGTCACACCAGACTCGTCCTTCATAGCTACCAAACTGTAATGGCACAAGACTCCTATGGGTTACAGGCACATTTGTTTGATTGACCCAGGAGATATTGTAAGGTATAGGGTGAACCTCTACCTTAAGTTTGAATTTGGCGGCAGCAGAGTGGGAGACTGCGTTGAGGCTACTACCCCCATCTATCACTACTTTGCACATGTTTCCATTGCATTTCGTGTAAGTATGGAAGATACTAGTTCTTCGCCAGTCATCAGTGGGTGAGGGTTGGATCAAGTTACACCTAATGACTCCTAAGGTGTTTTGGGCTGATTCTTCATTACTATCATACTCTAGTTCTTCAAAGACTTGACATTCAGAATCAGGGTCATTAAGGTCTTCAAGGCTAGGGGTTTGGGTTTCTTCTCCTAGGTACAAAACCTTTTTAGGGCAGTCTTTCATAAAATGTCCAGGTTGCCTACAAGCATGACATGTGACCCTTGATAGTTCTTGATAGCTAGAGGGCTTGGGTTTGGGAATGCTAGAGCTAGAGGGATTGGTGGGTTTAGGACTTGGGTTAGGGGTACTAACTTCTTTCCTAAAGGCATTCTTAATTTCTTGTTCTATTTCCTTAGCTCTAAGGTGGGCAACCTCTATGGAGTCTATTTGGTAGTAGGTAAGGCCTTTCCTAATTTCAGATCTGAGGCCATTCTTATACCTACTAAGGGAGAATTGGGGTTCTTCCCTTATGTTACTTCTAAGGAGCAACTCCTCAAAACTGGCAGTGTATTGGTCTACAGTCATGGCTCCTTGGGTTAGGCTGCTAGCTTGGTCATACAGCTTGTTTTGAAAGTATGAGGGAACATACTTCATTTTGAGCTGCTGACGCATCTCTATCCAGTTGTCTATGGGAGGTCGGTTGGATCTCTCTAGGTTGTTTTCTATGTTGGTCCAGTACAACCTAGCATTCCCTTCTAGGAGACGTTTGGCAAACCGAACTTTGCTATGGTCGGGTATCATGCTCCATTCAAAGTACTGTTCAAGCTTGGTTGACCAATCTAGGAAGTCACGGGGATCTAAGGACCCATTGAAGGTTGGGGGATTGAGTTTGATGGCGCGGTGCACATCATCCTCCCTAAATCTGGGTTGAGGTGGAGTTGGAGCTGGGTGTCCATTCCACATAGGTGGTTGATGGGTTCCTACATGGTTTGGATTGGGATATCCAGTCCACATAGGGGGTGGTTGGGTTCCTACATGGTTTGGATTGGGATATCCATTCCACATAGGAGGTGGTTGGGTTCCTACATGGTTTGGGGTTTGATGCCCATTCCACATAGGTGGGGGTTGAGTTCCTACATGGGTTGGAACTTGTTGTCCATTCCACATAGGGGGTGGTTGAGTCCCAGTATGGTTTGGATTTTGAGGCCCATTCCATACAGGTGGTTGTTGAGTTTCCACATGAATTGGACTAGGAGTGTAAGATCCAAGGATCTTAAGTCCTGGTAAGTATTATTTTTGATTTAAATAAAATCATTGGCTGTGATATTTTGTTTTGATTTAAATAAAATTATTGACTGTGATATTTTTCCTATGTATTGATTGTTAATTTATAACTAATTAATTAGTGCTTATTGGTTGTTAATCTATAATTAATTAATTAGAGTTTAATGGTTGTTAATTTTAATTAATTAATTAGCTTATTGGATGTTAGGTAGAGTTTAATGGTTGTTAATTTTAATTAATTAATTAGCTTATTGGATGTTAGTTTAAGTGAACTAATTAATTAGAATTTGTTGGATGTTGGTTTAATCCTTATTGGATTTTCACTTAAACTATGGGTTATTGGGTTTACACTTAAATTAGATGGATTTTGAGTTTAAAATTCGAATAAATTAGTTAGTGGGTTATTTCATAAACCCTATTTGAATTAATTGGTTAGCGGGTTTAAAATTTAAAAACCGAAAATTCAAGTTGGTAATTTCGGCTAGGGTAGGAGAATTGGCATTTTTTTTGGCTTGGAAGAAACCTTAGGGCGACGGCTTGAAGGCTTGGGCGATTCTTGGAGGCTTGGAGGCGAAATTCTTTTCTTCCTCTTCCTTTCTTCCCTTGGCCGGCGTCTTTGGTGTTTGGTGGTGTTTCTCTTCCATTGTTGGCGATATTTGGTGGAACTTCAAGGCCTTAGACGAGTTTTTTTGGAGAGATCTTCATCTTGGTGTTCACGGTTCAAAGTGAGTGGGGTGTCTCATTTGAATTTTATCCTCTTGTTTGTGCTAGATGATAGATTTGATTTCTTGAAATATTCACTATATTAAAAACCGAAAACTCTAGTTGATAGATTTGATTTCTTGAAATATTCACTATGTTAAAAACCGAAAACTCTAGATGATAGATTTGATTTCTTGAAATATTCACCATGTTAAAACCGAAACTCATTCATGAAAACCGAAATTTAGATATTTCTTACATGGAATTCTTGAGCATGAAATCTTTTTAACTAAGGTTTAAAATTTAAGTAGATAATATGTTGTAGATACCGTGGGCTACAAGTGATAATTTGTAAAGTAGTTTGTAAGAATACATGTTTTAATTTTATGTTGGTTTTATGGATGTTTGATAAATGCTAATAATGTTATAGAATCCTTGATTGTTTCTCTATGTTGGTAGCATGTTCTATAATTATGGCTATGTATCTTTGGTTGAGAAACTTGGGTGATAACTTAGCAAGATTATACTGAACAGATCAGCATGAAACCTAAGGACTCTATAAAATATTATGTGGTTATATGTGGTTTCGAATGTTATGTGTTATGGGATGGATAGGACTAAGGCTAAGTGTAACCGTGTACTCAAGGGGATAGTCTATATGTGATATGTTAAGGGTTTGAGATTTCAGCCCTGTATATTGTGATATGTGAGGGGGTTGATGTTCAGCCTGCCTGTTGTGATTCTTGTGATGAAAATGACTATCCTAGAGTCTGGTCTACGCTTAGGAGTCCACTTTTATGAAATAAGATATAAGATGTGTCTAGTGGTTGTCCAGTTAAGGAACCCTTTGGGAGAACGAGTGTGATGCAAAGTGCCATGTCTTGGTCGGACAGGGGCCACCTCTTGATATCATCACTCTTAGACGCTTAGATTTTTGTGTTATGGGGTGGTGTAGATCAAGGTATCACATCTTGACCGGGTGGGGATTACCTCTTGAGTCTACACACTGTCCATGTTTATGTTGCATGTGATTTGCAGGCTTCTCCCAGTGCTTAGGCCAAAGCCGGGTTGGACCATAATGGTCACTCTTGAATATGCTGGACAACTAGGTCAATTAAGTGGTTGGTGTGTTAGGTTGGTTTAGAGTATGACTCTAGAACCTTGGTTACTCTGTGGTGACAAGTGTGTGATGTTTGTACATCTAATTATTTTTTGAGTTCTGTTCTTTGTTTTTGTTATATGTTAACATGATGTTCTGCTAAATGTTTTTAAAATAATCTGCATGTATCTTTGATTGTATGCTATGGATGGTCGATTGAGACTATCCACTCACTGGGCTGTGTAGCTCACCCTTCAATATTTTCAGGTGTAGAACAGGGGCGCACTGCCTGAGTTAGCATGTTATATGGATATTGTGATTCTCTATAGCTATGCCAGTTGGATGTATAAGACTTTTGTGCTTAATTAACTGGGGCCGGTTGTGGCCGAACTATGTGAACTTGTGTTGCCAGTTGTGGCAGTTTTAAGATTTTGATTTTTGTGTCGCCGAGGGCTTGGGCCTGGTTTCGGTGTTTGGTATCATTGATGTTAGTTATGAACTTATAAAATCGATATTGGGACTTTGGTTTTCAATTTGAGTCGATTGGTATTTTTGCAATCGGATTTGATATAAATGTGAACTTGCATATGTCTAGTGCAAATATTGCGTGGCGGCAGGTACATTTCTGAAATTGTGTTTTCGCTGAGATTCTATGTATGGATTCTCGAAAATTTTCAGATCGTGTTTTCTTGAACTTGGTTTTACCTAGCATGTGAATCGATCTTGTATGATAACATCCTGTTTCTCTATGACTTGTGTTGCTTGTTTGGGGTTAAGATAACGGGATGCGATAGAATGGTATCAGAGGAGTTGGCTAGCTAAAACTTAGTTCGGGGGAAAACATGTTTGTGTATTGCTAGACACCTGATAGGTTTATGTTTGTTTTCCTTACTATGGAATTTGTGTGTAGGAATTTAAGATGGTGCGATCCAGAGGAAATGCTAGCAGTGAGGGTGAGCAGACCTCGGATCTCACGAGAGCCATTGCGGCTCTGACAGGCATGGTACAACAACAGGGTGCCATGATAGAGAGGCAAGCTCAGATGCTGCAGCAGCAATAGACTCAGCATCAAGAAGCGCAACAGCAGCTCTTGCAGCAATTGACTCAGGAGAGATCCCAGACTACTACTCGAGGGGTGGGGACTGACTCTCAGGAGGACGCTCACAGGCGTTATGCCTCGCTTGTGAGTGAATTCCAGAAACTGGGTCCTAGCTCTTTTTATGGGGGCTCAGAATCAAGTACGGCAGAGAACTGGCAGTTGGTTTTGGACAAGATTTTTCAAGTCATGCGTTGCTCAGATGAGGACAAGCTGTGTCTGGCCACCTATATGATGCGTGGTGACGCAGATGAGTGGTGGAAGGGCGTGGTGAGGCTTGCTGAAGAAAGACATGAAACAGTAAATTGGACCTATTTCTTGTCTCAATTTAATGAGAAGTACTTCCCCGATAGCTTGGTGGAGGACCGAGAGGTGGAATTTATTCACCTGGAGCAGGGGGATCTGACTGTGGACCAGTATGAGTTACAGTTCACTAAGTTGAGAAAGTATGCTCCTCACCTGATAAACACTGAAAAGAGGAGGGCTACCAAGTTTCTCAGAGGTCTCAGATGGGATATTCGAGAGCAGGTGGGTGCTCAGCACTTGGACACTTATGTTGAGATTGTTGGGCGAGCACGCACCATCGAGAGATACATATCTGAGAGGAATTCTAGTGCTGCTATGACCGTGGTTCCTGCAGTTGAGGCGGCGGCTCCTCAGCATGGTGATGGCGGCAAGGGTAAGAGGTACCCTAAGCATAAGGACTACAAGAAGAGCAGGTATAAGCCTTACTCTCACAAGGCACCGCAGTAGTCCAGGGATGCCAGGGATGTAAAGAACAGTATCACAGAGGATCGGAATTGTCATTATTGTGGGCTCAAGGGACATCTAATGAAAGACTGTTATAAGAAGAATGGTGTTTGCTTCAGGTGTAAGAAACCTGGGCACATGGTCAAGGACTGCAAAGAGCCTGAGATGCAGCATAGAGGCACAGATAAGCCTACAGTCCAGACCCGAGTTTATGCCGTGGCTGAAAAGGATACACGAGCTTCCCGATCCGTCGTGGAAGGTACCTTATTTGTATTTGATCAGTTAGCTCGCATCTTATTTGACCCTGGTGCAAATTTATCTTTTGTATCTGTTAGATTTGCTGCATGTTTACCTGTATTGCCTAAGGTGATGGATTATGTTGTGTCTGTGAGTACTCCCTTAGGAAAATCATTATCTACAGACACTGTTTGTGCTGATTGTGTAGTGCATGTAGAGGGTTATGAGTTTCTTGTAAATCTAATCCTCTTAGACATGCAAGACTATGATGTCATCCTAGGTATGGATTGGTTATCTTCACATCATGCCACTGTGGATTGCTTTGAGAAAGTAATCACCTTGAATCTGCTAGATGGGAATCGGCTTTTTGTGAGAGGTCTAGTGTCAGACCAAGGACCGCATGTGATATCTTTCCTGCAGGCCAGGAAGTTACTTGCTAGTGGGTGCAAGGGTTATCTTGCGCATGTTAAGGTGCAGGATGATTCTACTCCTGATTTGACTCAGATGGCGGTGGTGCAAGAGTTTCCTGATGTGTTATCTGAGGAATTTTCAGACTTGCCACCAATACGAGAGGTAGAGTTTGGCATTGAGTTGGTGCCAGGTACTGCACCTATCTCCAGAGCTCCTTACCGCATGGCTACATCAGAATTGGCCGAACTTAAGAAGCAACTGGAGGAATTGCTGGAAAAAGGTTACATCCGGCCTAGTGCTTCTCCCTGGGGAGCACCAGTGCTGTTCGTAAAGAAGAAGGATGGAACCCTGAGGATGTGTATAGACTACAGACAACTGAACCAAGTGACTATCAAGAATAGGTATCCTCTCCCCAGAATTGATGATCTATTTGATCAATTATAGGGAGCTACAGTGTTCTCTAAGATTGATCTGAGATCAGGGTATTACCAGCTTAGGGTCAAGGATGAGGATATATTTAAGACTACTTTCAGGACCAGGTATGGGCATTTTGAATTTCTAGTTATGCCTTTTGGACTGACGAATGCACCTGCTGTCTTCATGGATTTGATGAACAGGGTATTTCATGAATTACTTGATTCATGTGTGGTGGTTTTCATAGATGATATCTTGGTGTACTCTCGGACTACTTCGGATCATGTCAGTGACTTGCGCAGAGTGCTGGAGATCCTGAGGAAAAACCGATTATATGCCAAGGCTAGTAAGTGTGAGTTCTGGCTAGAAAAGATCAGTTTCCTTGGGCATGTGATTTCTGGTCAGGGGGTGTCTGTGGATCCGGTTAAAGTGCAAGCCATCCTCAATTGGGGAAGACCGACTAGTGCTACTGAGATCAGAAGTTTCCTGGGTTTAGCAGGTTACTACCGGAGGTTTGTTGAGGGATTCTCCAAGCTGGCGGGTCCTTTAACTAAATTGACCAGAAAGGAGGCCAAGTTTAATTGGGATGACAAGTGTGAAGAGAGCTTTCAGGAACTGAAGAGGAGGTTGACTAGTACACCGATCCTCATTATTCCCAGTGATGGGGAAAGGTTTACTGTCTATACGGATGCTTCGGGCAAAGGGTTGGGTTGTGTCTTGATGCAGAAGGGTTCTGTGGTAGCCTATGCTTCGAGACAACTGAAGGAGTATGAGTTGAACTACCCTACTCATGACTTAGAGTTGGCGGCCGTAGTCTTTGCTCTGAAGATATGGCATCACTATTTGTTGGGTCAAGAGTTTGATCTGTTCACTGACCACCAGAGTCTCAAGTACATCTTCACTCAGAAGGAGTTGAACATGAGACAAAGAAGATGGATGGAGTTGATCAAAGACTATGACTTCTCTATTCAGTATCAAGCTGGAAAGGCCAATGTAGTGGCTGATGCACTGAGCAAACATCCAGTAGCTTCAGTAGCGGCACTACGGGTCAGTGAGTGGCAGTTATTGCAGGAGTTCAGAGATCTCAGGATCAGTGTTTCTCCTAGAGTTCAGTCGGGTTATGTGGCTTTCCTCAGAGTACAGTCTACTTTGTTGCAGAAAATCAGAGATCAGCAGTCAGTGGATCCGAAATTAGTTCAGATCAGGGATAGTTTGGATGCGGGTACAGTTCAGGATTTTAGCTTGTCTGATGATGGTGTTCTTCGGTTTCGTGGAAGGGTGTGTGTCCCTGAGGAACCAAGCTTAAGGAAAGAAATATTGGAGGATAGCCATAATTCCAAATATTCTCTACATCCTGGCGTGACTAAGATGTATCAGGACCTCAAGAAAAGCTTTTGGTGGCCGGGTATGAAGAAAGAGGTAATTGATTTTGTCTCTAGGTGTTTAACCTGTCAGACTGTAAAGGCTGAACACCAGAAACCTGGTGGTTTGTTGCAGCCCCTTCCTATTCCTGAGTGGAAGTGGGAATGCATCAGTATGGACTTTGTGTGTGGTTTGCCCAGAACCAGATTGGGTAATGATGCCATTTGGGTGATTGTTGATAGACTCACTAAATCAGCCCACTTTCTCCCGATCAAGATGACTTATCCTTTAGAGAGACTGGCTAGATTGTATATTGACGAGATAGTCAAACTGCATGGAGTGCCTGTTGATATTGTGTCTGATAGGGACTCTCGGTTTCTGTCCAGGTTTTGGAAGAGCTTACAGGAGGGTTTGGGTACTAAGTTGAGTTTTAGTACAGCATACCATCCTCAGTCTGATGGCCAGACGGAGCGTACTATCCAGACTCTAGAAGACCTGTTGAGAGCTTATGTGGTTGATTGGAGTTCCGAGTGGAACCAGGATCTATCTTTGATAGAGTTCACTTATAATAATAGCTTCCACTCCAGTATTCAGATGGCTCCATATGAGGCTTTGTATGGAAGAAGGTGTAGGACTCCCTTGTGTTGGGAGGAGACTGGTGATAGATTGATTTTGAGATCTGATGCAGTACAGGAAACTACTGATAAGGTCAGAGAGATTCAGGATAAACTGAAAATTTCTCGGGACAGACAGAAGAGTTATGCTAATGACCGTCGTCGTTCCCTGGAGTTTATGGTAGGGGATCATGTTTTCTTAAAGGTGTCACCTACTAAGGGTGTTATGAGGTTTGGCAAAAAGGGCAAGCTGAGCCCTAGGTTTGTAGGCCCTTTTGACATTATTGAGAGAGTTGGTCCAGTGGCTTACAGGTTAGCTTTACCTCCTGTTATGGATCATGTGCATAATGTGTTCCATGTTTCTGCTTTGAGGAAATATCATCCTGATCCATCTCATGTATTGGAATTGGAACCTCTTCAGATTCAGAGTGATTTGACCTTTGAGGAAAAACCCCTCCGGATTGTGGATAGGAAGGATAAAGTTCTGAGGAACAAGTCAATACCTTTGGTAAAGGTTATCTGGGGAAATCAGTCGGTTGAGGAGGCGACCTGGGAGACTGAAGCTGATATGAGGAAGTTGTATGCTTATCTTTTTGATGATATGAATGTTGAGCTTTAGAGGACTAAAGCTTTATAAGGAGGGAGAGATGTAAGATCCAAGGATCTTAAGTCCTGGTAAGTATTATTTTTGATTTAAATAAAATCATTGGCTGTGATATTTTGTTTTGATTTAAATAAAATTATTGACTGTGATATTTTTCCTATGTATTGATTGCTAATTTATAACTAATTAATTAGTGCTTATTGGTTGTTAATCTACAATTAATTAATTAGAGTTTAATGGTTGTTAATTTTAATTAATTAATTAGCTTATTGGATGTTAGTTAGAGTTTAATGGTTGTTAATTTTAATTAATTAATTAGCTTATTGGATGTTAGTTTAAGTGAACTAATTAATTAGAATTTATTGGATGTTGGTTTAATCCTTATTGGATTTTCACTTAAACTATGGGTTATTGGGTTTACACTTAAATTAGATGGATTTTGAGTTTAAAATTCGAATAAATTAGTTAGTGGGTTATTTCATAAACCCTATTTGAATTAATTGGTTAGCGGGTTTAAAATTTAAAAACCGAAAATTCAAGTTGGTAATTTCGGCTAGGGTAGGAGAATTGGCGTTTTTTTTGGCTTGGAAGAAACCTTAGGGCGACGGCTTGAAGGCTTGGGCGATTCTTGGAGGCTTGGAGGCGAAATTCCTTTCTTCCTCTTCCTTTCTTCCCTTGGCCGGCGTCTTTGGTGTTTGGTGGTGTTTCTCTTCCATTGTTGGCGATATTTGGTGGAACTTCAAGGCCTTAGACGAGTTTTTTTGGAGAGATCTTCATCTTGGTGTTCACGGTTCAAAGTGAGTGGGGTGTCTCATTTGAATTTTATCCTCTTGTTTGTGCTAGATGATAGATTTGATTTCTTGAAATATTCACTATGTTAAAAACCGAAAACTCTAGATGATAGATTTGATTTCTTGAAATATTCACTATGTTAAAAACCGAAAACTCTAGATGATAGATTTGATTTCTTGAAATATTCACCATGTTAAAACCGAAACTCATTCATGAAAACCGAAATTTAGATATTTCTTACATGGAATTCTTGAGCATGAAATCTTTTTAACTAAGGTTTAAAATTTAAGTAGATAATATGTTGTAGATACCGTGGGCTACAAGTGATAATTTGTAAAGTAGTTTGTAAGAATACATGTTTTAATTTTATGTTGGTTTTATGGATGTTTCATAAATGCTAATAATGTTATAGAATCCTTGATTGTTTCTCTATGTTGGTAGCATGTTCTATAATTATGGCTATGTATCTTTGGTTGAGGAACTTGGGTGATAACTTAGCAAGATTATACTGAACAGATCAGCATGAAACCTAAGGACTCTATAAAATATTATGTGGTTATATGTGGTTTCGAATGTTATGTGTTATGGGATGGATAGGACTAAGGCTAAGTGTAACCGTGTACTCAAGGGGATAGTCTATATGTGATATGTTAAGGGTTTGAGATTTCAGCCCTGTATATTGTGATATGTGAGGGGGTTGATGTTCAGCCTGCCTGTTGTGATTCTTGTGATGAAAATGACTATCCTAGAGTCTGGTCTACGCTTAGGAGTCCACTTTTATGAAATAAGATATAAGATGTGTCTAGTGGTTGTCCAGTTAAGGAACCCTTTGGGAGAACGAGTGTGATGCAAAGTGCCATGTCTTGGTCGGACAGGGGCCACCTCTTGATATCATCACTCTTAGACGCTTAGATTTTTGTGTTATGGGGTGGTGTAGATCAAGGTATCACATCTTGACCGGGTGGGGATTACCTCTTGAGTCTACACACTGTCCATGTTTATGTTGCATGTGATTTGCAGGCTTCTCCCAGTGCTTAGGCCAAAGCCGGGTTGGACCATAATGGTCACTCTTGAATATGCTGGACAACTAGGTCAATTAAGTGGTTGGTGTGTTAGGTTGGTTTAGAGTATGACTCTAGAACCTTGGTTACTCTGTGGTGACAAGTGTGTGATGTTTGTACATCTAATTATTTTTTGAATTCTGTTCTTTGTTTTTGTTATATGTTAACATGATGTTCTGCTAAATGTTTTTAAAATAATCTACATGTATCTTTGATTGTATGCTATGGATGGTCGATTGAGACTATCCACTCACTGGGCTGTGTAGCTCACCCTTCAATATTTTCAGGTGTAGAACAGGGGCGCACTGCCTGAGTTAGCATGTTATATGGATATTGTGATTCTCTATAGCTATGCCAGTTGGATGTATAAGACTTTTGTGCTTAATTAACTGGGGCCTGTTGTGGCCGAACTATGTGAACTTGTGTTGCCGGTTGTGGTAGTTTTAAGATTTTGATTTTTGTGTCGCCGCGGGCTTGGGCCTGGTTTCGGTGTTTGGTATCATTGATGTTAGTTATGAACTTATAAAATCGATATTGTGACTTTGGTTTTCAATTTGAGTCGATTGGTATTTTTGCAATCGGATTTGATATAAATGTGAACTTGCATATGTCTAGTGCAAGTATTGCGTGGCGGCAGGTACATTTCTGAAATTGTGTTTTCGCTGAGATTCTATGTATGGATTCTCGAAAATTTTCAGATCGTGTTTTCTTGAACTTGGTTTTACCTAGCATGTGAATCGATCTTGTATGATAACATCCTGTTTCTCTATGACTTGTGTTGCTTGTTTGGGGTTAAGATAACGAGATGTGACAAGGAGGTGGTTCACTAGGAACATGGTTAGAAGACCTTTCTCTAAAGTCATGGAACTCAGTGGTAAGTTGGGTAAGACCTCGGGTAAGGGCTCCTATTTGCTCAGTCAAGAAGTCAAATTTCTCATTCAAAGAAGTATTATCCATTGTGAGTTCTTGTTCTTGTTGTTGAGTTTTAGACCGAGTTTGCATGGGTGTTTTTGAAAGAATATAAGTTTTTTTGAAAATAGGGCAAAGTGATAGATAGATACGTAGTCTGTTATGGATCCAAATTCTTTCAAACAACCTAATTCCAAAGATCGCCTAGGAGTTAGAAAATAAAGTTTTGAGGCTTTAAAAATCTAAACTAGGAGCCTATGCTCTGATACCAACTGATGTAGGGCCGGGTCTATAACACTCAAACAACGATTTTCAAAATCCGTTTTGATAGATAAGTAGATAATAAGGGAAAACCGGATTTAAACTAACGAGATTTTGAGAAGCTAATTTTTTTGTATTTTATAATAGTAAAGGAAAAACTCGGGATTACAACTACTAAAAGCAGTAAATGCTGAAATTAAACTTACAGAGCGACCCTTGAGAATTGAAGGATCGTATCACCCCGTTCTTCACCGGTCCAACTCTGATGGAAGGTGTAGAAATGGTTGAGCATTACACACAAACACAGAAAGGGATCCGAACAAGTCTCGGATTCATATTACACACTTAAATCAAGGGGGAGGCTAGTCCTCGCAAGTTCCCTTGCTAATATGAACCCTAACTAGAAGAGGGGGGAAAAGAGAAGAGGAGATGCGCCACCAATTTGCTTGTCCTCCTTGCGCCAACTACAAAATTAAAGAGTAGTGTAGATGCTATTCGGATGACAAGAGGAAACAAAGCAAAGGAAAAAGGGAGAAACTTAGCTTGCTTGGTTTGAAGATCCCTCCTTCTTGTTCCTTGCGCATCATGTCCTCTTGGAGAGTTCTTGGCATCAAGATGGGAGTTATGAGATGAAGAGCTCTCGGCTAGAAGATGCAAGGGAGGAGTCTTCTTAGAATTTTGGTGGAGAAGATGGAGGAAGAAGGGCTCGGCCCTTGGAGGAAAACTACTACTACTACTAATGGCGACACTAATGTTTACCTAGGAAACTAGTAGACAATTCTCATTTCATCCAAAGCTACGAAAATACATGAGGAAGGCTACATTTATAGGCAAGGTAGAGGGTGGGCAAGGTGGTCATTTGCCCCTTAGGCGCCACTTACAAAATTGGAGAGAAAATTCAGCATTTAATTCAAGGTGTAAATGCAATTAAGAGTGTGGATTCTTTCCTTCTTTGGTGAAGCTTCTTTGGAAGTTATTTAAAATTTGAATGGCTCATTGTGTTGGCGAGATGACCTCTTTCCTTGCTTGTTGTGGGCGCATAAATGAGGAATTCTAAATTTGAATTCCTTCCTTGAGAAAGTTAGGCGGCAAGACATTGATAGAATCTTTCATTAAAGGCTCCCCTTTGATTGTGGATCTAGATTGGGGCTGATTTCGAATTCTTCCTTTGATTGGCTGATGTGTTGGCGCATATCCATGGTTGGGTGGTTGAGGTGGCTGATTGGGAGAGGCGTCCAACTAATGTGGAAGTTGAGTTGGCAAGTGAGTTCATCTTTGAACTTGGAGTTGAAGGAGTTGAAGCGTTCTTTCCTTCCTTGAGCTGAACTTGTTGAGTGGAGTTTGAGCTGCCCTTAGAGTGGAGATTGAGCTGACCTTTAGCTTGAATGACCTGCCAAAAATATAACCAATGCAAGGATGCACTATCCTACCATGATGCAAAGTACATAAGAACTACATGCATTACAATGCACAACCTACTACAATTGAACTTGCCATAGTTGACTATATGATGCATGGCTTTATTTGAAAGCTTAAACTAACCTAAATGCCATGAAATGCAATGCAAAACAATAGAAAGCAAGTGAGCTCTAGGTGAGCCCATGTTGAGGAGGTTTCCTCCGAGCCCAAGCGTGTCTCTTTAAAGCAGGGCTGCTGCCTCCATCATTTTGTGTCTCCAAGGAGTCCATCCTTGTCATCATAAGCTTCATCATGTCTGTAAGTCCTTCAAGTTGCTTGCTCAACTGTGAATCATTGTTCGGCCTTGGCTGTGGTGGTGGCATGTTGTAGTTCTTAGCCTGAAATCCCGATGGTCTGAAATTGCTGTGTTGGGGCTGCCTGAAATTTCCTTGTGGGGGCTGCGCTTGCTGTGGTGGAACTTGTCCAAGTTGCATTGGCTGAGTCATTCGGTATGAGAAGTTCGGGTGGTTGCGCCATTGATGAAAGTCCCCTTCAAGGGGGAGCGCAAGGGGGTGAAACCCTAAAGGGGGCGGCGCATATATAAAATTTAGGGGTGTCACCCTCAAGACCGCATGTAGTTCATATGATTAACTCATTGCATAAACGAAAAAGATCTCAAAGGGATCATACCAACGCCATTGGAATGGTTGTCGGCTTCGAAGCAAAGATCAAGAGAGATCTTCTCCAAAGATGTCACACACAAGGGATGAAGGCTTCCTCCTTGCACAACTCTTGTGCTAGCAAAAATTGCCAAGTTGTCCTTTGTGTTTTGGAGATGAGATGAAAGCGTCTTGCTCTTCGAAAACCCTTCCCCCTTGTGCAAACGATACCTCACCCAAGAGAGAGCATCGAAGCCTAGAGGCGTTGAGTCAACATAGGCGTTTTGGCGTTTCAAGACTTCCATAAAAGGAAAGTCATCAAGACATGCGTTCATGTCTTTTGAACCATTCCAAAACGCCAACTCAATTGAACCATGCGTTCACATATGTGAACCGGTTCAATTGAATTTGGTCCAATTTCATTTGGTCCAAATGACAAATCGAACCAAGCCAAGCCATGGTCTAAATCTCATATGAACCATGAAGGTTCAAGATCTAACCGTACATCTCTAGATGCTCTTGATCTCACCGATCTAGCATCCACACTCTCGATCGAAGCTTACCGATCTCAAGCCCTAATCAATCAAACATGATCAGACCAGATCTCACTTACAATCAGAGTTTAAACTCCTTTAAACTGAACCAAAACAATTCAGTCCACACGATCTGACTTAAGTAAGCCATATCACCAAATTGTGCGACCCTGAGGGTTTCCTTTAAATGTCGGTAACGATAACTTACGTTATCACGATCAGTGAGAGGTATCTAGCCACACATCACTGTCTCCCGATATAAAGGAAAGAGTCTTCCAAGACTACACCCAAACCATAGCACAAGTGTGAATCCACTTCACGAGGCATACAAGTTTCCTTTGCCACTGGATGTTCTTATTGGACAAGCGTGTCAAGCCTGTAGCTCCAATATGATGAGCATGATTAGATCAGATGAACATAGTCATCAGGGTATGGCCATACACTATTCTCAATCATCTCATTCAGGGGGGCCCCTTTAGAACATCACACTCCTTAAACAAGGAGACGGCAATCCTGTATCTATCACTAGTGCCCTAACCTGACTCATGATCATTATCCAAGATAGTCTATAACCATTATATTTCAAATGATATTGAACTACCTCAAAACAATGACAATCATCATTTAGAAACACAAGTGATCTCAAGTCAGAGGAAGTTTGCCACTTGTTGCACACAAGGATTATTCACATTGTGACAAGTAATTGAATATCCTAGTAGGGTCTGTCCAGTACATCCAATGTACCCATGAGTCTACATCTTATTCCATGCTCGAAGCATCCTATAAGATTAGAACACACATTAGTCTTAACCATATCAAGGCTGTCTCATGTTCACCAAGATATCTCGACTAAGGACATATAGCATGTCAGCCTAGCTGAACAGCATTGAGACATTATTCAGAAGTACACTTATTGCAACAGACAATGTAACATACTGAATAACAACCATGCCTTTATAAACATAAGCGTTTATTACATGATACTCATAGAATCCTAAGGCCTCAAACATTAGCCTTAAGGGCATACCCCAACAATCTCCCACTTGCACTTAATCTAATGGTTGAGAAATCTCAAACCCATATTATTACAGTGCTTCTCATGCTTCTGCTGCGCCAGAGGCTTGGTAAGCGGGTCAGCCAGATTGTCATCTGTATGAACCTTGCAGATTTTAATCTCGCCACGATCAATGATCTCCCGGATCAAGTGAAACCGTCTCTGTATGTGCTTGGACTTCTGGTGCGACCGTGGTTCCTTTGCTTGTGCGATTGCTCCAGTGTTATCACAGAAGATAACCAAAGGATCTGCACTCGAAGGAACGACACCAAGTTCCTGAATGAACTTACGAATCCACACTGCCTCCTTGGATGCTTCCGAGGCTGCAACATACTCGGCTTCTGTTGTGGAATCAGCAACAGTAGACTGTTTGAAACTCTTCCACACCACTGCTCCACCATTCAAGCTAAAAACATAGCCTGATTGCGATCGGAAATCATCCTGGTCCGACTGGAACGAAGCGTCAGTATATCCTTCAATACTGAGTTCTTCCTGACCACCATATATCAAGAACATATCTTTGGTCCTCCAAAGATATTTTAAAATGTTCTTGACTGCAATCCAGTGCGCCATACCTGGATTACTTTGGAACCGACTGGTCACGCTTAACCCGTAAGCGACGTCTGGGCGAGTACACAACATCGCATACATAATGGATCCAATAGCCGAAGCATAAGGCGTATTGTCCATTTCATCTTTCTCAGTCTGTGTTTGTGGACACTGACTCTTCGAAAGATTCAGACCATGTCTGACTGGAAGATATCCTCTTTTAGAATTCTCTAAATGAAATCTCTCCAGGACTTTATCGATGTAAGTACTCTGGCACAGCCCGAGAAGCCTCTTAGATCTATCCCTGTAGATCTTTACACCTAGTACATAGGCTGCTTCTCCTAGATCTTTCATCTGGAAACATTTTCCTAACCATGCTTTAACAGCATGCAGTTCAGGAATATCGTTTCCAATGATTAAGATATCATCGACGTAGAGGACTAGGAAAGTAATCACGCTCCCACTAAACCTCTTATATACACACGGGTCATCTTCATTCTTGATGAAACCAAACTCAGAGATTGATTCATCAAAACGAATATTCCAGCTTCTAGATGCTTGTTTAAGTCCATAAATGGACTTCTTTAACTTGCATATTTTATGACGATCTGATGGATTAGTGAAACCTTCAGGTTGTGTCATATACACATCCTCATCCAGATTTCCATTAAGGAAAGCCGTCTTCACATCCATTTGCCAGATCTCATAATCATAATATGTAGCTATTGCGAAAAGAATCCGAATAGACTTGAACATGGCTACAGGAGAGAAAGTTTCATCATAATCTATCCCGTAGATTTGTTTGAAACCTTTCGCTACTAGCCTGCCTTTATAGGTAACTACGTTACCATCCATGTCAATCTTCTTCTTGAAGATCCATTTACAGCCTATAGGGATCACTCCCGGAGGCGGATCAACCAAATCCCAGACTTGGTTATCTGACATGGAGTCCATCTCGGCTCGCATAGCTTCAAGCCATCTAGCTGACTCCGGTCCACTGACCGCATCCGCATAAGTTAGGGGTTCATCATTATCAATGATGTAGACTCCGTCATAACGCTCAGGCTGACGACGGATCCTTCCCGATCTTCGCGGTTCCCGTGATATCTGAGCCTCAGGTTGTTCAATAACCTGCTCTACCGGCTCATGCACATCCAACTGTGCTTGACTACTTTGTCCTTCCTCTGGATTCTCATCCAGCTTTATTTCTCTCCCACTGGCTTCTTGCAGAAGAAACTCCTTCTCAAGAAATATTGCTGTCCGAGCAACAAATACCTTGTTCTCTTTGGGATCGTAGAAATAATAACCCTTAGTTTCCTTAGGGTAACCGACAAAGATGCATTTCTCAGATCTGCTCTCTAGTTTCCCAGAGGCGAGCTTTTTGACATAAGCCTCGCAACCGCAGATCTTTATAAATGTCAAGCTCGGCTGTTTCCCATACCACAACTCATATGGTGTCTTTGAAACTGCCTTGGATGGCACTCGGTTTAGTACCTTTGCAGCTGTTTCCAATGCAAATCCCCAAAAGGAGTAAGGTAAAGTAGCCTGACTCATCATAGAACGAACCATATCAAGTAACGTTCTATTTCTCCTCTCGGACACACCATTCCATTGCGGTGTTCCTGGCGGAGTGAGCTGTGAGATAATCCCACACTCTTTTAGATAGTCAGTAAACGCATGACTCAAGTATTCTCCACCTCGATCAGAACGAAGTGCCTTGATATTTCGGCCTAGCTGATTTTGTACTTCATTCTTGAACTCTTTGAACTTGTCAAAAGATTCACTCTTATGTCTCATAAGATAGACATAACCATACCTACTGAAATCATCAGTAAAGGTAATGAAGTACGAATAGCCACCTCTGGCATGTTTACTAAACGGCCCACACACATCACTGTGTATAAGGTCAAGTAAACCTGAAGCCCTTTGACCTTTATTAGGAAAAGGAGACTTCGTCATTTTACCCAATAAACAAGCTTTGCATGTATCAATCTCCTCATAGGAGAATGATCCCAGCAGTCCATGATCATGCAACCGCTTAATGCGCTTCTTGTTAATATGGCCTAAACGACTATGCCATAGCAAGGTGCTGTCATCAGCATACTTGGCTTTCTTATTATCAATATTTTGTATAGAATATTCCATGTCCAACATGAATAACCCATTGTTAATTGAACCAGTAGCATAAACAATATTATCAAGAGTAAGATAACACTTTGAAATCTTGCATTCAAAGGAAAACCCTTTCCTGACAAGAGCAGGAATAGAGATAATATTTTTGGTAATACTGGGTACAAAGTAACAATTGTTTAATTCTAATACAATGCCAGATGGTAATGAGATGTAATAATCCCCTACAGCAACAGCTGCAACCCGTGCCCCGTTTCCAACGCGTAGGTCCATCTCATGCTGTCCCACCTATCTTCTTCTCTTGAGTTCCTGTACATTTGAACAAATGTGAACTCCACATGCAGTGTCCAACACCCATGAAATAGAAGAAGATGAAACCATGACTTCCGTCACGTATATACCTGAGCCAGAAGCGATGCTTCCCCTCTTCTCTCCTTGGAGCGCTTTACAGTCCTTTTTCCAGTGACCCATCTGGCCACAGTGGAAACACCTATTGTCCTTTGACCGCTTAACCTTCTGTTTCAGAGCCTTACTGTAGTTCTTGACAGGGGCTTTGCCCTTCTTCCCCTTCTTCTTGTTCCTAGAAGGAACCATTAAGACAGAGGTTGAAGGCTTTCCCTTCAGAGTCTCCTCAGTAGTCAAGAGCATATTCAGCAGCTCTGCCGGAGTACAATCGATTTTGTTCATATTAAAGTTAATAATGAACGCATCGAAAGAGGGCGGGAGAGACTGCAGAATAATGTCTACAGCAAGCTCCTGGTTGACGGTATGCCCCAGTTTCTCCAGAGCCTCCTTGTGCCCAATCATCTTGAGCACGTGAGCTCCCACTGGGCTCCCTTCAGCCAGTTTGCTCTGAAAGAAAAGCTTGGTCAGATTATAGCGTTCAGTCCTCGCCTGTGCAGCATACAGCATCTTGAGGTTCGCTATAATCTCTATAGCCGACATATCCTCATGCTGACGCTGTAGCGGTGGCGTCATAGACGCTAGCATCAGGCAAGCGACATCAATGCTATCATTGACATGCTTTTCATAGGCATCACGAACCGCCCTTGCGGCGTTCGCAGCGGGTTGAGGCGGCACAGCCGTCTCGAGGACATACAGTTTCCTCTCTGCCTTAAGAACGATCTTAAGGTGTCCGAACCAGTCTGAGAAGTTTGGCCCAGCAAACTTCTCCCTTTCCAGTAGGGATCGCACATTGAAGCTCATGGTGTTCGTTGCTGCAGGAATCTACAACAATGCAAGAACAGCAAGGTCAGTATCAATGTTAAGAATCAATCAGGCCTTAAGAATGATTCTTTTTCTCACTATTTTTATCTGGCTGAAAAATCCAGCAAAACAGCCCGAAAGAGTAGAACTCTTTTAGTGAGATGGGATCCAGATTTCATACTTGGTCTCCGCGTCCCGCTCAGGCGAGATAAGATGCACAGAGAGTACGAGTACTAATTTCTGGTAGGCAGTCCCTGCCAATCGCCAACCCGTGCGATTCCCCTTCATCTGGGCAATCCAGCAGACTGTGCCAACTGAGTTGGTACAACACAGTCTCTGATCCCACAGATGGCTGCCTCCATGTGCTACCATATGCGCCACATATGTAGCCTACATGGTCAAGCTGACCCGACCTACTCCCTGGACCACCACGTGCTATGCTGAGCAACGAGAAGCGATAAATCCCTTCTCTGTAACACGCAGGTGAAATCCCGCATCGTCTGAAGATAGATGGACGTGCCCACTGAGTGGGTACAACACGGCTCCAACGATAGTCAGAACAGTGAGGTTTCGCGTCAGAAGGCATTACGTGCTTGATATTTTAGCGTTGGATTTTAACAGTCTTTTATCTTCTTACTATCAGGCAAATCCTATGGCTATAGCAGAAGATAAATAACTCATGCAATTCTAAGTATTTTAGAAAATAAAAGAAAGCATGGATCTTATGTGGTAAAAGCCCATAGAGCCTAAGTAAGACTTTAAATCAACTTAAGTCTTCACTTGCTCTTCTTGGGTCTTTTGCATCTCATCTGGTCCAACCCAGGGCCCTAGCGCTCAATGCAGCGCAGGTGCGCCCACCAGCTGAATGCACCTTTGCGATGTGTGCTTTTGTGCTCTTGTCTAATTAAAATACATTTTAATCTATCTAGACAAGTTTGACTCGCAGGTCAATTATACAATAAATTAATTAAAAATGTGATTCGCAGATCACAAAAATAATAATTTACAATTTACCAGGCTCGCAGGCCCCAGCACTGCACACATTAAAGGGCAACCCACATAAGATTAAATAAACAAGCATCATGGCATCATTCAATCAACATGTGATCCATAGACAAAATAAAATTTTCGAAATCCCATTGGAATCAATTTTACTTGTCTTATGTGCCCTACTACCTTACAACGGTCCATTAATAGGGATCCACTCATCCATCTAGTTAGATCCACTGCCCTTGCATGCACCAAGTCCTAACTGACTTGAGTTGACCTAATGGTCAACCATGCATGCGCCAAGGGCTGAACAACCTCATGAGTTCTGGCAAGCGGGTGTGACCCCTGGCCTAACTCATGTGTGTTCAATGGTTGTCTCAACCAGACCTCGCTACACGCCTGTCCGCAGTCGACCTATAGCCACCTCGTGCTTGCGCACAGGTGCCATCTGGTCGACCCATCTAGGCTGTCAGATGGTCTGATCAGACTGGTTGGATCTTACTTATAGGATGACTTCAACCCTACTAACCCGTCTAAGGGTTTATAGCAGGCGCCATGTAGATCTAATGGTGATAAGCGCGCAAGATGTAAGTTTTGATAAAACATCTACAACAATGCGCAAACAAACAACATGCGGCACTTGAGAAAATATCTAGCATGTTGATAACTCTTAGATCTAGGCATAAGCGCAAACATCTTGAAACAATGATACAAGCGCAAACAAACAACATGCGCATAGCATCATGTAAACGCATGTAAACAAAGCATCAAGTAAGCGCAACATAGCATCATCTATGGATCACAAACACTTCAAAGCAATCATATGAATCTACAAGAACCATAGCTCTGATACCATTTGAAAGTCCCCTTCAAGGGGGAGCGCAAGGGGGTGAAACCCTAAAGGGGGCAGCGCATATATAAAATTTAGGGGTGTCACCCTCAAGACCGCATGTAGATCATATGATTAACTCATTGCATAAACAAAAAAGATCTCAAAGGGATCATACCAACGCCATTGGAATGGTTGTCGGCTTGGAAGCAAAGATCAAGAGAGATCTTCTCCAAAGATGTCACACACAAGGGATGAAGGCTTCCTCCTTGCGCAACTCTTGTGCTAGCAAAAATTGCCAAGTTGTCCTTTGTGTTTTGGAGATGAGATGAAAGCGTCTTGCTCTTCGAAAACCCTTCCCCCTTGTGCAAACGATACCTCACCCAAGAGAGAGCATCGAAGCCTAGAGGCGTTGAGTCAACATAGGCGTTTTGGCGTTTCAAGACTTCCATAAAAGGAAAGTCATCAAGACATGCGTTCATGTCTTTTGAACCATTCCAAAACGCCAACTCAATTGAACCATGCGTTCACATATGTGAACCGGTTCAATTGAATTTGGTCCAATTTCATTTGGTCCAAATGACAAATCGAACCAAGCCAAGCCATGGTCTAAATCTCATATGAACCATGAAGGTTCAAGATCTAACCGTACATCTCTAGATGCTCTTGATCTCACCGATCTAGCATCCACACTCTTGATCGAAGCTTACCGATCTCAAGCCCTAATCAATCAAACATGATCAGACCAGATCTCACTTACAATCAGAGTTTAAACTCCTTTAAACTGAACCAAAACAATTCAGTCCACACGATCTGACTTAAGTAAGCCATATCACCAAATTGTGCGACCCTGAGGGTTTCCTTTAAATGTCGGTAACGATAACTTACGTTATCACGATCAGTGAGAGGTATCTAGCCACACATCACTGTCTCCCGATATAAAGGAAAGAGTCTTCCAAGACTACACCCAAACCATAGCACAAGTGTGAATCCACTTCACGAGGCATACAAGTTTCCTTTGCCACTGGATGTTCTTATTGGACAAGCGTGTCAAGCCTGTAGCTCCAATATGATGAGCATGATTAGATCAGATGAACATAGTCATCAGGGTATGGCCATACACTATTCTCAATCATCTCATTCAGGGGGGCCCCTTTAGAACATCACACTCCTTAAACAAGGAGACGGCAATCCTGTATCTATCACTAGTGCCCTAACCTGACTCATGATCATTATCCAAGATAGTCTATAACCATTATATTTCAAATGATATTGAACTACCTCAAAACAATGACAATCATCATTTAGAAACACAAGTGATCTCAAGTTAGAGGAAGTATGCCACTTGTTGCACACAAGGATTATTCACATTGTGACAAGCAATTGAATATCCTAGTAGGGTCTGTCCAGTACATCCAATGTACCCATGAGTCTACATCTTATTCCATGCTCGAAGCATCCTATAAGATTAGAACACACATTAGTCTTAACCATATCAAGGCTGTCTCATGTTCACCAAGATATCTCGACTAAGGACATATAGCATGTCAGCCTAGCTGAACAGCATTGAGACATTATTCAGAAGTACACTTATTGCAACAGACAATGTAACATACTAAATAACAACCATGCCTTTATAAACATAAGCGTTTATTACATGATACTCATAGAATCCTAAGGCCTCAAACATTAGCCTTAAGGGCATACCCCAACAAAACAATAGAAAGCAAGTGAGCTCTAGGTGAGCCCATGTTGAGGAGGTTTCCTCCGAGCCCAAGCGTGTCTCTTTAAAGCAGGGCTGCTGCCTCCATCATTTTGTGTCTCCAAGGAGTCCATCCTTGTCATCATAAGCTTCATCATGTCTGTAAGTCCTTCAAGTTGCTTGCTCAACTGTGAATCATTGTTCGGCCTTGGCTGTGGTGGTGGCACGTTGTAGTTCTTAGCCTGAAATCCCGATGGTCTGAAATTGCTGTGTTGGGGCTGCCTAAAATTTCCTTGTGGGGGCTGCGCTTGCTGTGGTGGAACTTGTCCAAGTTGCATTGGCTGAGTCATTCGGTATGAGAAGTTCGGGTGGTTGCGCCATTGATGTAGCTCCTAATAGGAGGGAGGGTTCTTAAGCCGTACTCTAGGGATTTTGCACAATCCATGTAAAACGGGAGAGGGTCGTGAGACGAGGGAAGGAAAAACGCTTCGAAAAGTGCAGGAGAAACCGGTAGAAAGCGCGACGAAAACAGTGACGAGTTCGATCAGGGCAACACTAATGCAAATGAAAAGCGACGGCACCTAACTATTAACGCTACACACTAACCTCAAAGCAAATTTTAAGCAATCCTCGCAGCTCACTTGGCACGTTAAGCTTAGCCACGCGATGGACAGCGAGTGCGCAGGACGTAGCTCGCCGACCTTTGTAGCTGAAAACAAGCCAAAGAACACAAGAACCAACCACGCTTCCGAAGAGGGACCAACGTGGGGTGAAAGGAGAAAATTGCAGTGAAGAAACACACAATGGAAATGAGAAACAAGCGAACCTGACCCACCGGAAGGGTGGGATTTACTTCAAGCTGAAAGCGGGAAACAACTTGGAATCGAGGCGTCCTCGACCCAAACAACGATGAAGGCGAGGCTTTGGCTCGACTTCTACAAATGCTGGCGACTCTAACTCACCAGGAGGTCTCTCCACTCCAAGAGAACTAAGGAACCCTACAACCCAACCTCCTCTTTTATAGAATAGAGGGGTGGGAACAAACAAAACGCACAAAGGATGAACTACTTTAACAAACCAACTACTCTTGCAGGCCACTAAAGTGGTCAAGCTGCAACTAAAGACAAAATATAACAAACTCCTAACTAATATTCTGTGGGGCAGGTGGCGTGATTCCGCGTCTTCGCACGGTCGTGGTCTAGACGTGTTCCGAACAAACGGCGATGAGGCAGCAAAACTTCGATGTTGTGGGCTGGGCAACGACCGTCGCGGCCTGCTCTTGGGCCGTGTTATTGACGAGGTTGAGCGGCCCACTTGGACTAAAATCTTTAGGGGACTTTCCGTTGGGTGGCGCCGTGTTGGTGCGGATAGGGAGAGAGCTAGTGTCACCCAAGAAGCAGTCCGGAGGCTTACTTTGGCGTTGGGATCGCCAGATTTCAACTTTGTTGAGCTCCCTTGACTCCTCATGGGGTGGGACAACATGGTAGGGAGGGCGGTGCACATCGAAGTGGGGTCGTCGAGGCTGAAATGGATCTCCAGGGGCGAACATGGCCTGGCAGTGATGGTGGGCACGACCGTGTTCAGAGTCACCAAAATCCACATAAGCGGAGACGGATTGACCGTGCTTGGAGTCACTCCCGTGCTTGGCATCGTCGAAATCCACAGAAGCGGACATAGCTTGCCTGTGCTTGGAGTCACTCCCGTGCATGGCGTCGTCAAAATCCACAGAAGCGGACACGGCTTGCCCGTGATTGGAGTCACGCCCGTGCTTGGCGTTCGTGTCCCGGGGTGATCGTGTCACGGCTGTGTCTGGGCGCACGGCCTGGCCGTGCCTGGGTCCAGTGAACTCTGATCGTGCTGAAATTCTGGCCGTCTCTTCCCCATGTCCTAGGGAGTCTTCCCAAGTGCCTTTCAGGGGATTTGGGCCGTCCCCAAGTGTACCCATGGGCTCGGTTGCTCCTGCATCAGCTTCCGCTGCGTATGCTGATGAGTTCTCCCCCAGAGAACTAGGGGGCAGCGGCGCGTCGGTGTCAGATGGCCCCTCCAACGGGCTGTGGAAGAGAAGGATGTCCGCCAGGTTGAAGATGGGGTGAATCCCCATGTCCTCAGGCAAGTCAAGCTCAGAGGCGTTGGAGCCAATCCTGCGGACCACCGCATAAGGTCCCATATAGCACGGCTGGAGCTTAAAATGTGCCCTGCTGGATAAACACTCGGGGTGGATTCGCACCCTCACCAGCTCACCTATAGTAAAATGATGTGGCCTACGATACTCGTTGGCCTTCATGGCATTACGAGTGTTGCCCAAAAAGATACGACGCCGAACCTCATCATGCAAACTAGCGATATGCTGGGCAAAAGAGTATGCATGCGGGGAGAGATGGTACTCGATGGGAAGGTCATGCAGGTCGATGGGTTTGCGTGGCTGGTAGCCCAAGACAATCTGGAAGGGACTAAGACCCGTAGACCTATTAGAGGCACTATTGTACGCAAACTCAGCCATAGGGAGAATGGAATCCCAAGACCGCGGGTGGTCGCCTACAAGGCAATGGAGTAGATTGCCCAAGCTACGGTTAACAACCTCAGTTTGCCCGTCGGTCTGAGAGTGATAGGCTGTGGAGAATTTCAGAGTGGTGTGTGAGATGTCCCAAAGTGAGCGCCAGAAGTGGCTCACAAAACGCGTGTCGCGGTCGGACACGATGGAGGAGGGAAGACTGTGAAGACGTACGATCTCATGGACAAAAAGGGAGGCCACGTGTGATGCGTCGGCAGTGCGCGCACAAGTGATGAAATGGGCCATCTTGGAGAACCGATCCACAACGAAATAGATCGAGTCGAAGCGGGAAGCGGTCCGTGGTAACCTGAGGATGAAGTCCATGCTCAGGTCGCACCATGGGCCACTGGCCACCGGCAAAGGAGTGTAGAGGCCCATGTTCGCAGGCTGGGGCTTAGACAACTGACAAGTACCGCAGTGGCGCACAATGCGCTCGACATCCTTTCGAAGGGAGGGCCAGAAGAGACATTCTTCAGCCATTTCAAGGGTTTTGTGGCGGCCATGATGGCCGGTGACGCCACCCACATGAAGCTCGAGCAAGAGATCATCTCGAAGCGAAGAGCGGGGAATACACATGCGGTTCCCCAATAACAAGTAACCCTCGCACAACTGATAAGGGGAGTCGGGGTCAACGGACGCAGTCAAAGCGGCGTGAATGGCGCCAAAGTCAGAACACATGGTGTATTCCTCTTTGACATGGTCAAAGGTGTTGACACGGGTGCGCATTACGTATAAAAGGGTCCGGACGCGACTCAATGCGTCCGCGACGATGTTCTCTTTACCCACCTTGTGGTTGATCATGAAGGAGTACAACTAAAGGTACTCGACCCACTTAGCATGGCAGGCACCCAACTTCTTTTGGGCGTTGAGGAAGGAAAGGGCCTAGTGATCGCTATACAACACAAACTCGCGGTGGAGGAGGTAATGCCTCCACTGCCGAAGGGATTGCACGATCGCGTAGAATTCCTTGTCATACGTGGAATAACGCTGTCATACCATGTTCAGTTTCTCGCTGAAGAAGGCCATGGGATGGCCCTCTTGGCTAAGGGAACCACCGATGCCGGAACCGGAGGCATCGTACGCAACCTCAAAGACCTTCGAAAAGTCAAGAAGGCGCAAAACAGGGGCAGTGGTCAAGGCGTCCTTAAGCGCATCAAAAGCACGTTGAGTGGGAGCGGTCCACTCAAACTCATCCTTGGAAAGGCGTTGGGTCAAGGGGGTGGCAATCGTGCTGAACCCCCGAATGAATCGTCGATAAAAACCTGTGAGACCTAAGAAGCTGCGGACCTCGGTGACGGAACGAGGCTCAGGCCAATGACGAATAGCCTCAACTTTCGCGGGGTCAATGGAGAGTCCCTGATCGGAGACGATGTAGCCTAGGAAATACACACTAGGAGTGAGGAAGGCGCGCTTCTTCGTGCTAAGGAAGAGGTGCTCCTTGCGTAGGAGGTCAAACGTGGAGCGAAGATGCTCCAGGTGCTCATCACGGGTCTGGCTAAAGATCAGAATATCGTCAAAGTAGACCACCAAAAACTTGCCCATGTAGGGCCGGAGGACTTGGCTCATCAAGCGCATGAATGTGGATGGAGCATTGGACAACCCGAATGGCATGACGAGTCATTCGTAAAGACCATCCTTGGTCTTGAATGCGGTCTTCCACTCATCGCCCTCGCGGATGCGGACTTGGTGGTAGCCGCTCCTAAGATTGAGCTTGGAAAACCACGACGTGCCGGAAATCAAATCCAGCATATCATCAAGCTGAGGGATGGGAAATCGATACTTGACGGTGATCCTATTGATGGCACGGCTATCGACACACATGCACCACGACCCATACTTCTTAGGTGTGAGTAGCACGGGTACGGCGCAAGGGCTAAGGCTCTCGCGGATGTACCCCTTCGTGAGGAGGTCATCCATCTGACGCTGCAACTCCACGTGCTTCGTGGGATTAAGGCGATGGTGGGGCAAATTGGGGAGAGGTGCTCCCGGGATAAGGTCAATAGCATGCTGATTCTCCCTCTCCGGGGGAAGACCGTGAAGTAAGTCGTCGGGGATGATGTCTCTAAACTCGGCTAACAGGGCAGACACCTCGACGGGAGGCGTCGGGTCGGGACAAGGGATGGGATCCTGAACCTCGCGCACGATGAGCGCATAGACAGTCTTGGCCTCATGGGCCTCTTGAACCAACGCCGGGGTGCGCATGAGTGAGACCATGGGGGCACGCTGAGGGGCCGGGACTGACGGTGTAATCACACCCTTAGAAGTGGATGCTCGGAGCTCCTTAGGCGGAGCTGGAATCAACCGAATTTTCTGCTCGTCATGGTCGAACACATAGGTGTTCGTCCGACCATAATGAACTACGTCCTATCGTATAGCCATGGGTGGACGAGGAGGACGTGGGTGACATCCATAGTCACAACGTCACACAAGACCTTCTCACGATAGTTCCCAAACGTGATGGGAACGTGACACTAGTGTGTGACCGGGAGGCTCGTGGCATCGACCCAAGCAATGGAGTAGGGTCTCGGATGCGGCTCAAGCGGAAGACTGAGCGTGTGACCACGGTCCGAGAGACCACGTTCAAGCTACTTCCGCTGTCGATGACAATCTTACACGAGTGCCCATTGCACTTAATGTAAGTAGTGAAAATGCCCGAGCGCTGCCAATCCTCGGTAGGCGCGGGCTGGACTAGGGTGCAACGAACAACGAGCGCAGACGGACCCGACTCATCGCCGCTAGTGTAACACTCCGCCTCGATGTCGTGCTCAGCAGGGGTTATGGTAGCGACACGAGCCAGACTCGTGTCAACTCGGACTTGTTTCCTCGGACACTCTCGCGATATATGACCCGGTTGCAAACAGTTATAACAGGTAATGCGACTCGAGGTGCCAACCATCGGGGCCTTGCCCTTCTCCTCCCAAGTGGGCAGAGAGGGCGTAGCCTCAAGGGGTGGACGCCTAGGGGGCTGATGGGTTGAGGGCACGGGTCATGGGTTCGGACGAGGCTCCAGACGCTCAAGTCACGGGTGAGGGTGCGGGGGACCACCCATATGGGGGCGCCGCGGGAGAAACAGGTCGACGCGCCTTGCAGCGGCGTGAAGGACTTGCTCGATGTCTCGAGTGCGCTGGAAAGTTTGGTCAAAAGTCTCTGAACCATATGCAGGTAGGGCTCGACGGATCTCAGCGCAGAGGCCATTCCAAAATTTGGACAAGGACAGCTCAGGGTCCTCTTGCAAGTTGCAACGGAGTTGGAGCGTCTCGAAGGTGAGACGGTACTCCTCGACTGTACTAGAACCCTAGTGGAGTTGACTATACTGGTCAAGAAGATGCTGCCTATACGAGGCAAGGACATACCGCTCGCGGAGGCGGTAACGCATCTCCGCCCACTCGGTGATCGGGGGTAATTCTTGCTGCGCATTCTGGCGCCCCACGTTTTCCCAATGTAAACGTGCAGGGCCCTCTAGCAAGGTGCGCACATACCACACTCGGGTGTCGGGGGGGACTCGGGTGAGATAAAAATACACATCAACGGACGCGACCCAGTCGAGGAACTCGGTAGGGTCAAGGCCACCCTTGAAAGGCGCAGGGGTGTGCCGGACATAGCGAAGGAAACTGTCGTCCACCCGGGGATGCTCAGCTCGTGTGGGGACTGGGGTTCGGGGTGCGGCCCAAGCATGGCCGAAGCGGCCATTGGGCTGCGGGCCTTGGGCGGCCCATACGTCATCGTCATCTAGTGGCTCATCTCCAAGGGCAGGATTTCTAGGGGTCTCGAATGTTCAGGTGCGGCCCCAATCTTCCTCGTGGGCACGCGGCCGAATAGGGGCGGCCACAGGGGGTAACTCTCGAGTAAGGGCTGGGTTAGCGGACACCGGAGGATTTGCCGAGCGCGGGTGCTCATGCTCCGTGGGCCCAAGGTGACTAATGAGGTGTTGGAGTCCATTCACAATGCAGCAAGCTTCGCATCAATCCGCGCATCTAGCGCACCCAAGGACTCTAGACGGGAGTTAGCCCCTTACGAAGGCTAGACTGACTCTTGGGTTTCAGGAATAGTGTCGGGGTATTGGGACGACATAACATGTGACCTCGTAGTCACCATGCACAAACAAGGGAGATGCGAGATGCTGAAAACGCCGAAGGAATGCAGAAATATGCAATGCGATGAAGGGGATCTTCCACTCGATAAGAATCGAACGTGCAATGCCCTCTGATACCAGATTTGATGTAGCGCCTAATAGGAGGTAGGGTCCTTAAATCGTACTCTAGGGATTTTGGACAATGCACGTAAAACGGGAGAGCGTCGTGAGACGAGGGAAGGAAAAATGATTCGGAAAGTGCAGGAGAAACCGGTAGAAAGCGCGACAAAAACAGTGACGAGTTCGATCAGGGCAACACTAATGCGAATGAAAAGCAATAGCACCCAACTGTTAATGCAACACACTAACCTCAAAGCAAATTTTAAGCAATCCTCGTAGCTCACTTGGCACGTTAAGCTCAGCCACGCGATGGACAGCGATTGCGCAGGACGTAGCTCACCGGCCTTTGTAGCTGAAAACAAGCCAAAGAACACAAGAACCAACCACGCTTCCGAAGAGGAAACAACGTGGGGTGAAAGGAGAAAATCGCAGCGAAGAAACACACAACGGAAATGAGAAATAGGCGAACCTGACCCACCGGAAGGGTGGGATTTACTTCAAGCTGAAAGTGGGAAACAACTTGTAATCGAGGCATCCTCGACCCGAACAACGATGAAGGCGAGGCTCCGGCTCGACTTCTACAAATGCTAGCGACTCTAACTCACTAGGAGGTCTCTCCACTCCAAGAGAACTAAGGAACCCTATAGCCCAACCTCCTCTTTTATAGAATAGAGGGGTGGGAACAAACAAAACGCACAAAGGACGAACTACTTTAACAAACCAACTACTCTCGCAGGCCACTAAAGTGGTCAAGCTGCGACTAAAGACAAAATATAACAAACTCCTAGCTAATATTCTGTGGGGCAGGTGGCGTGATTCCGCGTTTTCGTACGGTTGTGGTCCAGACGTGTTCCGAACAAATGGCAATGAGGCCACAAAACTTCGATGTTGTGGGCTGGGCAACGACCGTGGCGGTCCGCTCTTGGGCCGTGTTGTTGACGAGGTTGAGCAGCCCACTTGGAGTAAAATCTTCAGGGGACTTACCCTTGGGTGGCGCTGCGTCGGTGCGGATAGGGAGAGAGCTAGTGGCGCCCAAGAAGCGGTCCGGAGGCTTACTTTGGCATTGGGATCGCCGGATTTCCACTTTGTTGAGCTCCCTTGACTCCTCATGGGGTGGGGCAACATGGTAGGGAGGGCGGTGCGCATCAAAGTGGGGTCATTGAGGCTGAAATGGATCTCCAGGGGCGAACACGGTCTGGCTGTGATGGTGGGCACGGCTGTGTTCAGAGTCACCGAAATCCACGGAAGCGGACACAGCTTGCCCGTGCTTGGAGTCATGCCTGTGCTTGGCGTCATCGAAATCCACAGAAGCGGACACGGCTTGCCCGTGCTTGGAGTCACGCCCGTGCTTGGCATTCGCGTCCCGGGGTGACCGTGTCACGGCCGTGTCTGGGTGCACGGCCTGGCCGTGCCTGGGTCCAGTGAACTCTGATCGCGCTGAAATTCTGGCCGTTTCTTCCCCACGTCCTGGGGAGTCTTCCCAAGTGCCTTTCAGGGGATTTGGGCCATCCCCAAGTGTACCCATGGGCTCGGTTGCTCCTGCATCAGCCATACTAGATTGAATGTGCTGGAATACGGATTATTGTTGGGATTGAAATTTCCATCAACATTCAATTTCTCAGAGTGAACTACAGCCATCTGTCCGTCTCCTGCCTGACAATCTGCCCCTGCATGACCTGCAACTCCACATACCTCACAAGAAATAGCGTTAACATCCATTGGATTAACAGACCAAGAATCAATCTTTCTAGTCAGATTATCCACATTACAATAAGAGCAGTCAAAGAGTCTAGGTCATACTTACCTGACTTCTTGGTAGAAGTACCTCTCTCTGATGTCCATTGGGGATGGTTGATCGCCATGTCCTCGAGGAGGTACATCGACTGGGGACAATCATTTTGAGCATAGATCGAATCTGTCTCGAGGGACATTATCATGTGAGTACATAATCACATATGTAAACAAACATAGATAATGACAATGCCAGAAAGATATATAAATTTTAGAGTTAAGTAGTACAAAGATGGACCAAAGCTAGGTCCTAGGGCATATACACCAATAATCTCCCACTTGCACTAAGACCTAGAGGTTGAGGAATCTCAACCCCATATCTCTAGCGTGACCATCATGCTTCTAATGCTCCAAAGCCTTGGTCAATGGGTCTGTCAGATTCTTCTCTGTGTCAACTCTGCTAATCTTGACATCACCTCTGTCAATGATCTCTCTTATTAGGTGAAATCTCCTGAGTATGTGTTTGGACCTTTGATGAGACCGTGGTTCCTTCGCTTGTGCAATTGCACAATTGTTGTCACAGTAGAGTTCAATGGGATCCACTGCACTAGGAACCACCTGAAGTTCAGAAATGAACTTCCTTATCCAAACAGCTTCTTTAGCTGCCTCAGAAGCAGCCATATACTCAGCCTCGGTTGTAGAATCAGCTATGGTGGATTGCTTGAAGCTCTTCCAGCATACAGCGCCTCCATTCATCTTGAACACATAGCCGGCCTGTGATCTGAAGCCGTCAGTGTCAGACTAGAACGACGCATCAGTGTAGCCCTGCATACTGAGGTCTTCTGTCCCCCACAGACCAAGAACAGATCCTTAGTTCTTCTCAGATACTTAAAGATGTTCTTTACAGCCACCCAGTGCTGTAAACCTGGATTGGATTGGTATCAGTTAGTTATGCTCACAGCATAAGCCACGTCTGATCTAGTACACAACATTGCATACATAATCGATCCCACTGCCATAGCATAGGGCACTCGACTCATGTCATCCCTCTCAGCCTATGTGGTGGGACACTGGCACTTTGAGAGAGTAAGGCCATGTCTCACTGGAAGGTATCCCTTCTTGGATTGCTCCAAGTTGAACCTCTCCAGGATCTTATCAATGTAGGTACTCTGAATAAGGGCTTGTAGCCTTTCGGATCTATCCCAGTAGATCCTCACGCCAAGGATATAGGCGGCCTCCCCTAAGTCCTTCATCCCGAAACACTTCCCTAACTATGTCTTCACAGCTTGAAGACTAGGGATGTTGTTTCCGATGAGTAGTATGTCATCGACATACAAGACCAGAAAAGTCACCAAGCTCCCACTGAATTTTCTGTGTACACAGGTGTCATCTTCATTTTTGATAAAGCCATAATCTCTCACAGCTTCATCAAATCAAAGATTCCAACTTCGAGATGCTTGCTTTAATTCATAAATGGATTTCTTTAGCCTACAGACCTTACTGTCATCTGCAGGATGGATGAAGCCATCAGGTTGTGTCATATACACACCCTCAGTCATCTTCCCGTTAAGGAACGCTGTCTTCACATCCATATTCCTTATCTCATAATCATGATATGCAGCTATAGCAAGCAGAATCCTACTAGATTTGATCATGGCAACCGGCGAGAAGGTTTCATCATAGTCTATCTCGTGGACTTGTTTGAATCCCTTAGCCACTAGTCTACCTTTATAGGTAACTATGTTGCCATCCATGTCTGTCTTCCTTTTGAAGACCCATTTACACCCTATGGGTTTTACCCCATCAGGCAGCTCAACCAAATCCCAGACTTTGTTAGCTGTTATGGAATCCATCTCTGATCGCATGGCCTCAAGCCATCTCTCGGAGTCCGGTCCACTAACTACCTCATCATAAGTCTTGGGCTCATCCTCAATGATGAAGATCCCGTCGTGCTGGGTCGGCAGCGATCCATACCTCTCAGGCACACGACGAATCCTCCCAGACCTACTGGGGCCTGTGTTTGAGCCTTAGGTTGCCCAGCAACCGGTGCAGGTGGCTCAGGTTCCATCTCAGTGTCTTGTGGTTGCACTAAGACCTCGTCCAAGTCAAACTTCCTCCCATTGACTTCTTTCATGAGAAATTCTTACTCTAGAAAGACAGCACCCCGAGCAACAAAAATCTTGTTCTCGGTGGCAACACAGAAGTAGTAACCCTTAGTTTCCTTAGGGTACCCCACAAACACACATTTATTATATCTAGGTTATACCTTACTAGAATCTTGACGTTTGACATAAGCCTCACATCCCCAGATCCTAATAAAAGACCGATTAGGGCGTCTCCCACTCCATACCTCATATGGAATCTTTGAGACACTCTTAGATGGAACATTATTCAGTATCAGAGAAGTTGTCTTAAGTGTATGACCTCAGAATGAGGGTGGTAGAGTTGCATGACTCATCATAGACTGAACCATGTCCAACAAGGTTCAATTTCTCCTTTTAGAGGTGTTTGTTGGGGAATGTCGGGTGTAATTTAAAATTTTTGTAGTCCCAGGACGCAGCGGAAGAAGCATTACACCCGAAACACATTCTTTTCCCAAGGATCCATGCGAGAGAGAGAACACAAGGATGTGTTAGGGATGATACCTTTAATGCGTTTCAAGACGATGATGTCAAGTTGAAGACGCTCAAGTACTCATCCTCTACAAGTATCCATGTGTTGACCTTCTCAACGTTGCTCCCTTCCATGCTTGGTGCTAGCCTCGGGAAGAGAAGATCACCTCTTGGAATCTCCTTCTCCTTCTCCCTTTGTTCTTCACGCCAGCAAGACTCCTCCAAGGAGACACTCGGCTAACAAAGAAGAAGAGAAGAGAGGGTAGCGCTCCACAAGAAGAAAAGGGCGGATTGAATTCTAGGGCTTGCGCAACTCCAAAATCGCCAAGCCATGAAGAGAATTTTGCACTTGATGTTCATGCAATAATCATCCCAAGAGGGGGCGCATACCCCTTCTTTGATAAGCAATCAAGCCATAGCCGCCCCTCCACTTTCCTTATGTGTGCTTGGTGCAATTCCTCCAAGGAATTGGCACAAGGGCTCAGCCACATGTCTCTTGAATTGGCGCAAACACAAGCATAGAAATAATCTAGCTTCTTGCCAAATCAAGAAGGGTAATTAGAGTTCAATTCCAAATAGAACTTACCATATGAGATTAGTGCATATATTGCTTGAATTAATCAAGCCATATTCGCCCACTTATTAGTCCATGCATCCAAGATAGTTTCTATCTATGAAAACCAAATTCCATTAGGATTCAATCATCACATTGGCGCAAATTCCATTCATGGAATTATTTCATGCGCCAAGTGTAAATCCTTCTCCTATTAGGATTCAAACTTGCCTCAATTAGATTTAATCCACAACACTTAATTTGGTTTGGATTTTAACACTAATTAGGCCCATGAATTAAATCCTTATTGGATTAGGATTTGCGCCCAACACAATAGGCCTTATCCAAATCCAATACTCATTAGGATTTGAATCCTAGTTGGATTAGGATTTGCGCCCAACCACTATGGGCCTTATCCATATCCAATTGTCATCAGGATTTAAATCCTAATTGGATTAGGATTCTAACTCCTAGTAGAAATAGGATTCCAACTCTTAATTAAATTAGGATTCCAACTCCTAGTTGGATTAGGATTCTAATTCCTAATAGGATTAGGATTCCAACTTCTAAATAAATTGATTACAACTCCTAGTTGGATTAGGATTCCAATTCCTAATAGGATTAGGATTCCAACTCCTAATTAAATTAGGATTCCAACTCCTAGTTGGATTAGGATTCCAATTCCTAATAGGATTAGGATTCCAACTCCTAATTAAATTAGGATTCCAACTCCTAGTTGGATTAGGATTCCAATTCCTAATAGGATTAGGATTCCAACTCCTAGTTGGATTAGGATTCCAACTCCTAATTAAATTTGGATTTGAATCCAACATGGTTTATAGTCCCAAGTCCAAGTTCATCTCCCATACAGAATATAAACCTGACCAGGATATACATAAACCCATAAATCCCAATTGGAACCATATTCAACCATGAATCTATCTTGGACTTAGAATCAGAATGAACTCAAATATATTCCAAGATATCCAGATCATAAAACAACGTCAAGAGTCTATTGCGTGTGACCCCGTAGGATCCATATGACGATGGCAATGATGATTAAACTGTTGGGGTATGCCCTTAAGGCTAATGTTTGAGGCCTTGGGATTATATCAGTATCATGTATAAACTCTATGTTTATAAAGGCAATGGTTGTTATTCAGGTTGTTACATTATCTGTTGCAATATGTATACTTCTGAATAATGTCTCAATGATGTTCAGCTAGGCTGACATGTAGTATAGTCCTTAGTTGAGATATCTTGGTGAACATGAGACAGCCTTGATATGATTGAGACTAATATGTGTTCTAATCTTATAGGATGCTTCGAGCATGGAATAAGATGTAGACTCATGGGTACATTGGATGTACTGGACAGACCCTACTAGGATGTTCAATTGCTTGTCACAATGTGAATAATCCTTGTATGCGAACAAGTGGCATACTTCCTCTGACTTGAGATCACTTGTGTTTCTAAATGATGATTGGCATTGTTTTGAGGTAGTTCGATATCATTTGAAACATAATGGTTATAGACTATCTTGGATGGTGAGCATGAGTCATGTTAGGGCGCTGGTGATAGACATAGGATTGCCATCTCCTAGTTTGGAGTGTGATGTTCTAAAGGGGCCCCCTGGATGAGATGATTGAGAAAGTGTATGGCCATACCCAGATGACTATGTTCATCTGATCTAATCATGCTCATCATATTGGAGTTACAGGCTTGACACGCTTGTCCAATAAAGAACATCCAGTGGCAAAGGAAGCATGTATGCCTTGTGAACTGGATTCACACTTGTGCTGTGGTTTGGGTGTAGTCTTGGAAGACTCTTTCCTTTATATCGGGAGACAGTGATGTGTTGCTAGATACCCCTCACTGATCGTGATAACATAAGTTATCGTTACCGACATTTAAAGGAAACCCTTAGGGTCGCACAATTTGATGATATGGCTTACTTAAGTCAGATCGTGTGGACTGAATTGTTTGGGTTCAGTTTAAAGGGATTTAATCTCTGATTGTGAGTGAGATCTGGTCTGATCATGTTAGATTGATTAGGGCTTGAGATCGGTAAGCTTCGATCGAGAGAATTGATGCTAGATCGGTAAGATCAAGAGCATCAGGAGATGAACGGTTAGATCTGGAACCTTAGGGTTTAATATGATCTAGACCAAATCGCTTGGGTTAATTGGTCTTTGAACCAAACCAAATTGAACCGGCTCATCAAGTGAGCGCAAGGTTCAAGGGAGAAGAGGTTTGCGACTTGTTCATGAGCGCGTGAACGTTGAGAAGTGGTTTGCTATTTTTGGATAACATGTTCTCTAATCGTGGACACGCCTCACGTTGCCTCTCTTCACGCTTCTTCTCTTGCCCTATTGTCGTCTCTTTGTTTTTTGGGCTCTCGACACATTCGGGTGGTGAAGCATTGACGATAAGGGAGAGGTCTCGCCAAGCAAAAGAATTCTTCTCTTCCCTTCCATTCAATCAGGTTCACTTGGAGAACCTTGCTAGCACAAGGATCAACAAGGAGTAGGCGACATCTTCTTGTGTGCGCATCTTTTGGAGGAGATCCCATTTGCTCTCTTCTTCCAAGGCGCCATCCAAAGCAATGGCGATGGTATGACTCCTTACTTATCTTTGCAATCGATTATAGTTGATCATATCTCATGCATAGATCCTCTCGAAACCCTTGTTTCCGTTGCAAAAGTTTTATATGCGCCTATCTAGGGTTTCGCCCCCCCCCCCAAGTATAGGGAACTTTCAATTGGTATCAAAGCAAGTTATTCCATGTTAATATGATTGCTATGTTTGCTTTGTGATCCATGTTTGCACAAAAGACTAGATCTAAAGGTTATATGCGAAAATATTACATGTTGTATCTTTTTGTTGGCGCATATTAGTTTTTCTTAAAACTACATCACCTGCGCGACTCACCTTAGATCTAAGTGGTGCCTACTTGAAACACTTAGACGGGTTATTAGGGTTGAAGTCACAGTCGAGTCTAGATCCAACCAGTCTGATCAGACTATCTGACAGCCTAGATGGGTTGACCAGATGGCACCTGTGCGCAAGCACGAGGTGGCTATAGGTCGACTGCATACAGGCGTGTAGCGATGTCTGGTTGAGACAACCAGTGAACGCGCATGAGTTGGGCCCGGGGTCACACCCGCTTGCCTGAACTCATGAGGGTCGTTCAGCCCAATTGCATGCATTGTTGACCACTGGGTCGACTCAAGTCAGTTAGGACTTGGTGCATGCAAGGGCAGTGGGTCTGACTAGATCTGATGAGTGGATCCCTATTAATGGACCGTTGTAAGGTAGTAGGGCACATAAGGAAAATAAAATTAATGCCAATGGGTTTTTGAAAATTTTATTTTCTTATTATTGGATCACATGTTGATTGTATACCATGTTTGGTGTCTATTTAATCTTATGTGGGCTGCCCAATTTAATGTGTGCTGTGCTGGGGCCTGCGTGCCTGAATTAATTGTAAATTATTTTCTTGTGATCTGCGCATCACATTTTAATTAATTTATTGTGTAATTGACCTGCGTGTCAATCATGTCTAGATAGATTAAATTGTAATTTTAATCAGACATGAGCACAGAGCACACTTGGCAGAAGCGCATGCAGGAGTGGCTTGACCAGGTGGGAGGTCCAGGGTTCGACTCTGGGACAGGCGCATTTACTTGGTGGGCGCACCTGAGCTGCAGTGGGCGCTTGGGCCCTGGGTTGGGCGAGATGAGATGCAAAAGACCCATCAAGAGCTCAAGTGAAGACTTAAGTTAAATTAAGGTCTTACCTAGGCTTAATGGGCTTTTACCACATAAGATCAGCATGCTTTCTATTTATTGTTTATATAATTAGAATTGCATGATTTAATCTTCTGCTATCACCATAGGGTTTGCATGATAGTTAAGAAGATAAAAGACCGTTAAAATCCAATGCTAAAATATCAAGCTCGTAAGCCTTCTGGCGCGAAACCTCACTGTTCTGACTATCGTTGGGGCCGTGTTGTACCCACTCAGTGGGCACGCCCATCTATCTTCAGACGGTGTGTGATTACACCTGCGTGTTACAGGGAAGGGATTTATCTCTTCTCGTTGCTCAACATAGCACGTGGTGGTCCAGGGAGTAGGTCGGGTCAGCTTGACCATGTAGGCTACATATGTGGCGCATATTGTAGCTATATGGAGGCAGCCATCTGTGGGATCAGAGACTGTGTTGTACCAACTCAGTTGGCACAGTCTGCTGGATTGCCCAGATGAAGGGGAATCGCACGGGCTGGCGATTGGCAGGGATTGCCTACCAGAGATTAGTGCTTGTACTCTCTGTGCATCTTATCTCGCCTGAGCGGGACGCGGAGACCAAGTATGAAATCTGGATCCCATCTCACTAAAAGAGTTTTACTCTTTCGGGCTGTTTTGCTGGATTTTTCAGCCAGATAAAATAGTGAGAAAAGAATCATTCTTAAGTCCTGAATTGATTCTCACATTGATACTGACCTTGCTGTTCTTGCATTGTTGTAGATTACTGCAGCAACGAACACCACGAATTTCAATATGCGATCCCTACTAGAAAGGGAGAAGTTTGCTGGACCAAACTTCTCAGACTAGTACGGACACCTTAAGATTGTTCTTAAGGCTGAGAGGAAGCTGTATGTCCTCGAGACGGCTATACCGCCTCAACCCACTGCGAACACCGCAAGGGCGGTTCGGGATGCCTATGAGAAGCATGTAAATGATAGCATTGATGTTGCTTGCCTGATGCTTGCGTCTATGACGCCAGAGTTGCAGCATCAGCATGAGGATCTATCTGCTATACAAATTATAGCAAACCTCAAGCTGCTGTATGCTGCACAGGCTAGGACTGAACGCTACAATTTGACTAAGCTTTTCTTTTAGAGCAAACTGGCTGAAGGGAGTCCAGTGGGAGCTCACGTACTCAAGATGATTGGGTACATGGAGGCTCTTGAGAAACTGGGACATACCATCAATCAGGAGCTTGCTGTAGACATTATCCTACAGTCTCTTCCGGCTACTTTTGATCCGTTCATCATTAATTTTAATATGAACAAGATCGACTGTACCCCGGCAGAGTTGCTGAATATGCTCTTGACTACAGAGTTGACTCTAAAGGGAAAGCCTTCATCCTCTGTCTTGATGGTTCCTTCTAGGAACAAGAAGAAAGGGAAGAAGGGCAAGGCCCCTGTCAAGAACTACAACAAGGCTCTGAAACAAAAGGTTAAGCGGTCGAATGAATACAGAGGTTTCCACTGTGGCCAGCTAGGTCACTAGAAAAAGGACTGTAAAGCGCTCCAAGGAGACAAGAAGGGAAGTTTCGCTTCTGGCTCAGGTATTTTTGTGACTGAGGTCATGGTTTCTTCTTCCATATCATGGGTGTTGGACACTGCATGTGGAGTGCACATTTGTTCAAATGTACAGGAACTCAAGAGAAGAAGACAGGTGGGACAGAATGAGGTGGACCTACAAGTTGGAAACGGGGCATGGGTTGCTGCTGTTACTGTAGGCGTTTATTACATCTCTTTACCATCTGGACTTGTATTGGAACTGGACAATTGTTACTTTGTACCAAGCATTACGAAAAATATTATCTCTATTCCTGCTCTTGTCAGGAAAGGGTTTTCCTTTGAATGCAATATTTCAAAGTGTGTTATTTCTTTTGATAATATTGTTTATGCTACTGGCTCAATTAACAATGGGTTATTCATGTTGGACATGGAATGTTCTATACAAAATATTGATATTAAGAAAGCCAAGCTTGCTGATGACAGCACCTTGCTATGGCATAGTCGTTTAGGCCATATTAACAAGAAGCGCATTAAGCGGTTGCATGATCATGGACTGCTGGGATCATTCTCC
The DNA here is from genome assembly GCA_027563935.2 of Costus lasius. Taxonomy (NCBI): domain Eukaryota; kingdom Viridiplantae; phylum Streptophyta; class Magnoliopsida; order Zingiberales; family Costaceae; genus Costus; species Costus lasius. The sequence continues at coordinate 48,483,616 of CM050446.2, forward strand.
TATGAGGAGATTGATACATGTAAAGCTTGTTTAATGGGTAAAATGACGAAGTCTCCTTTTCCTAAGAAAGGTCAAAGGGCTTCAGGTTTACTTGACCTTATACAGAGTGATGTGTGTGGGCCATTTAGTAAACATGCCAGAGGTGGCTATTCATACTTCATTACCTTTACTGATGATTTCAGTAGGTATGGTTATGTCTATCTTATGAGACATAAAAGTGAATCTTTTGACAAGTTCAAAGAGTTCAAAAATGAAGTACAGAATCAGCTAGGCCGAAATATCAAGGCACTTCGTTCAGATCGAGGTGGTGAATACTTGAGTCGAGAGTTTACTGACTATCTGAAGGAGTGTGGGATTATCTCACAGCTCACTCCGCCAGGAACACCGCAATGGAATGGTGTGTCCGAAAGGAGAAACAGAACCTTATTGGATATGGTTCGTTCTATGATGAGTCAGGCTACTCTACCTTACTCCTTTTGGGGATTTGCATTGGAAACAGCTGCAAAGGTACTAAACCGAGTGCCATCCAAGGCAGTTTCAAAGACGCCATATGAGTTATGGTATGGGAAACAGCCGAGCTTGACATTTATTAAGATCTGGGGTTGCGAGGCTTATGTCAAAAAGCTCGTCTCTGGGAAACTGGAGAGCAGATCTGAGAAATGCATCTTTGTCGGTTACCCTAAAGAAACTAAGGGTTATTATTTCTACGATCCCAAAGAGAACAAAGTATTTGTTGCTCGAACGGCTATTTTTCTTGAGAAGGAATTTCTTCTGCAAGAGGCCAGTGGGAGAGAAATAAAGCTGGATGAGAATCCAGAAGAAGGACAAAGTAGTCAAGCACAGTTGGATGAGCCTGAGCCAGTAGATCAGGTTACTGAACAACCTGAGGCTCAGATATCACGGGAACCACGAAGATCGGGAAGGATCCGTCGACAGCCTGAGCGCTATGACGGAGCCTACATCATTGATGATGAACCCCTCACTTATGCGGATGCGGTCAGTGGACCGGAATCGGCGAGATGGCTTGAAGCTATACGAGCCGAGATGGACTCCATGTCAGATAACCAAGTTTGGGATTTGGTTGATCCGCCTCCGGGAGTAATCCCTATAGGCTGTAAATGGATCTTCAAGAAGAAGATTGACATGGATGGTAACGTGGTTACCTATAAAGGCAGGCTAGTTGCGAAAGGTTTCAAACAAATCTATGGGATAGATTATGATGAAACTTTCTCTCCTGTAGCTATGTTCAAGTCTATTCGGATTATTCTTGCGATAGCAGCATATTATGATTATGAGATCTGGCAGATGGATGTGAAGACTGCTTTCCTTAATGGAAAACTGGATGAGGATGTGTATATGACACAACCTGAAGGTTTCACCAATCCATCAGATCGTCATAAAATATGCAAGTTAAAGAAGTCCATTTATGGACTTATACAAGCATCAAGAAGCTGGAATATTCATTTTGATGAATCAATCTGTGAGTTTGGTTTCATCAAGAATGAAGATGACCCGTGTGTATATAAGAGGTTTAGTGGGAGAGTAATTACTTTCCTAGTCCTCTACGTCGATGATATCTTAATCATTGGAAATGATATTCCTGAACTGCATGCGGTCAAAGCATGGTTAAGAAAATGTTTCCAGATGAAAGATCTAGGAGAAGCAGCCTATGTATTAGGTGTGAAGATCTACAGAGATAGATCTAAGAGGCTTCTCGGGCTGTGCCAGAGTACTTGCATCGATAAAGTCCTGGAGAGATTCCATTTAGAAAATTCTAACAGAGGATATCTTCCAGTCAGACACGGTCTGAATCTTTCAAAGAGTCAGTGTCCACAAACACAGACTGAGAAAGATGAAATGGACAATACGCCTTATGCTTCGGCTATTGGATCCATTATGTATGCGATGTTGTGTACTCGCCCAGACGTCGCTTACGGGTTAAGCGTGACCAGTCAGTTCCAAAGTAATCCAGGTCAGGCGCACTGGATTGCAGTCAAGAATATTTTGAAATATCTTCGGAGGACCAAAGATATGTTCTTGGTGTATGGTGGTCAGGAAGAACTCAGTATTGAAGGATATACTGATGCTTCGTTCCAATCTGACCAGGATGATTTCCGTTCGCAATCAGGCTATGTTTTTAGCTTGAATGGAGGAGCAGTGTTGTGGAAGAGTTTCAAACAGTCTATTGTTGCTGATTCCACAACAGAAGCCGAGTATGTTGCAGCCTCGGAAGCATCCAAGGAGGCAGTGTGGATTCGTAAGTTCGTTCAGGAACTTGGTGTTGTTCCTTCGAGTGCAGATCCTTTGGTTATCTTCTGTGATAACACTGGAGCTATAGCACAAGCAAAGGAACCACGGTCGCACCAGAAGTCCAAGCACATACAGAGAAGGTTTCATTTGATCCGGGAGATCATTGATCGTGGCGAGATCAAAGTCTGCAAGGTTCATACAGACGACAATCTGGCTGACCCGCTTACAAAGCCTCTGGCGCAGCAGAAGCATGAGAAGCACTGTAATAATATGGGTTTGAGATTTCTCAACCATTAGATTAAGTGCAAGTGGGAGATTGTTGGGGTATGCCCTTAAGGCTAATGTTTGAGGCCTTGGGATTATATTGAATAGTCCCCTTCAAGGGGGAGCGCAGGCAGATAAAACCCCTTTCTAGAGGGGGGCGAACCCTAGAGCATGCGGAAAATGTACTCTTCTAGGGTTTCAATAAAATCGTTTGCATGAACACATATATATGATCAACTTTATATGTATTGCAAAGATCAAGTTTGAGATCTTTTACCATAGCCATGATAAAGGGTGTCGGCTTGGAAGCAAGAGGGCAAGTAAGCACTCCTCCAAAGAAAACACACACTAGATGAGAGATGGCTACCCTTTAGGATCTTCCTTGTGCTAGCAAGAGATCTCCCCAAAGTTCCTTGTCGTGTGTTGATGATGAGATGTGCTTGGCCGAGAGCTACCTTGTCCAAGTCCCTCTCTTCGTCGAATGAAGGAGACAAGAGAGTAATTGGCAAATTGCGTTGAGGTTTCTTTTTCATTCAAGTGATGGCGTTACACTTCCAAATATGGAAGGTTATCAAGCCATGCGACCACTTGAAGAAAAACCGCCCAAGATGCCTTTAAACCTTGAACCATACGTTCACCCATGTGAACCGGTTCAAGCCAATTAGGTTCAATTCAATTCGGTTCAAAAACCCAAATTAAACCAGCCCAAGCCATGGTCTAGATCTCTATGAACCAAACGGTTCAAGATCTAACCGTTCATCTCTTGATGCTCTTGATCTCTTCGATCTAGCATCCATACTCTCGATCGAAGCTTACCGATCTGAAGCCCTAATCAATCAAACATGATCAGACCAGATCTCACTTACAATCAGAGTCTAATCTCCTTTTAACTGAACTAAAACAATTCAGTCCACACGATCTGACTTAAGTAAGCCATATCATCAAATTGTGCGACCCTAAGGGTTTCCTTTAAATGTCGGTAACGATAACTCACGTTATCACAATCAGTGAGGGGTATCTAGCAACACATCACTGTCTCCCGATATAAAGGAAAGAGTCTTCCAAGACTACACCCAAACCACAGCACAAGTGTGAATCATTTCACAAGGCATACATGTTTCCTTTGCCACTGGATGTTCTTATTGGACAAGTGTGTCAAACTTGTAGCTCCAATATGATGAGCATGATTAGATCAGATGAACATAGTCATCTGGGTATGGCCATACACTTTCTCAATCATCTCATATAAGGGGGGCCCCTTTAGAACACCACACTCCTTCCACAAGGAGACGGCAATCCTTTATCTATCACTAGTATCCGAACCTGACTCATGATCATTATCCAAGATAGTCTATAACCATTATCTTTCAAATGATATTGAACTACCTCAAAATAATGACATTCATCATTTAGAAACACAAGTGATCTCAAGTCAAAGCACATGTGCCACTTGATGCAACCAAGGATTATTCACATTGTGACAAGCAATGGAATATCTCAGTAGGGTCTGTCCAGTACATCCAATGTACCCATGAGTCTACATCTTATTCCATGCTCGAAGCATCTTATAAGATTAGAACACATATTAGTCTCAATCATATCAAGGCTGTCTCATGTTCACCAAGATATCTCGACTAAGGACATATAGCCTGTCAGCCTAGCTGAACAGCTTTGAGACATTATTCAGAAGTACACTTATTACAGCAGACAAGGTAACAACCTGAATAATAACCATGCCTTTATAAACACAAAAGTTTATTACATGATACTGCTACAATCCCAAAGGCCTCAAACATTAGCCTTAAGGGCATACCCCAACAATCTCCCACTTGCACTTAATCTAATGGTTGAGAAATCTTAAACCCATATTATTACAGTGCTTCTCATGCTTCTGCTGCGCCAGAGGCTTGGTAAGCGGGTCGGCCAGATTGTCATCTGTATGAACCTTGCATATTTTGATCTCGCCTCGATCAATGATCTCCCGGATCAAGTGAAACCGTCTCTGTATGTGCTTGGACTTCTGGTGCGACCGTGGTTCCTTTGCTTGTGCGATTGCTCCAGTGTTATCACAGAAGATAACCAAAGGATCTGCACTCGAAGGAACGACACCAAGTTCTCTCACGAACTTACGAATCCACACTGCCTCCTTGGATGCTTCCGAGGCTGCAACATACTCGGCTTCTGTTGTGGAATCAGCAACAGTTGACTGTTTGAAACTTTTCCACACCACTGCTCCACCATTCAAGCTAAAAACATAGCCTGATTGCGATCGGAAATCATCCTGGTCCGACTGGAACGAAGCGTCAGTATATCCTTCAATACTGAGTTCTTCCTGACCACCATATATCAAGAACATATCTTTGGTCCTCCGCAGATATTTTAAAATGTTCTTGACCGCAATCCAGTGCGCCACACCTGGATTACTTTGGAATCGACTGGTCACGCTTAACCCGTAAGCAACGTCAGGGCGAGTACACAACATCACATACATAATGGACCCAATAGCCGAAGCTTAAGGCGTATTGTCCATTTCATCTTTCTCAGTCTGTGTTTGTGGACACTGACTCTTCGAAAGATTCAGACCATGTCTGACTGGAAGATATCCACGTTTAGAATTCTCTAAATGGAATCTTTCCAGGACTTTATCGATGTAAGTACTCTGGCACAGCCCGAGAAGCCTCTTAGATCTATCTCTGTAGATCTTCACACCTAGTACATAGGCTGCTTCTCCTAGATCTTTCATCTGGAAACATTTTCCTAACCATGCTTTAACAGCATGCAGTTCAGGAATATCATTTCCAATGATCAAGATATCATCGACGTAGAGGACTAGGAAAGTAATCACGCTCCCACTAAACCTCTTATATACACACGGGTCATCTTCGTTCTTGATGAAACCAAACTCAGAGATTGATTCATCAAAACGAATATTCCAGCTTCTAGATGCTTGTTTAAGTCCATAAATGGACTTCTTTAACTTGCATATTTTACGACGATCTGATGGATTCGTGAAACCTTCAGGTTGTGTCATATACACATCCTCATCCAGATTTCCATTAAGGAAAGCTGTTTTCACATCCATCTGCCAGATCTCATAATCGTAATATGCAGCTATCGCGAAAAGAATCCGAATAGACTTGAACATGGCTACAGGTGAGAAAGTTTCATCATAATCTATCCCGTAGATTTGTTTGAAACCTTTCGCAACTAGCCTGCCTTTATAGGTAACCACGTTACCATCCATGTCAATCTTCTTCTTGAAGATCCATTTACAGCCTATAGGGATTACTCCCGGAGGCTGATCAACCAAATCCCAGACTTGGTTATCTGACATGGAGTCCATCTCGGCTCGCATAGCTTCAAGCCATCTTGCTGACTCCGGTCCACTGACCGCATCTGCATAAGTGAGGGGTTCATCATTATCAATGATGTAGACTCCGTCATAGCGCTCAGGCTGTCGACGGATCCTTCCCGATCTTCGCGGTTCCCATGATATCTAAGCCTCAGGTTGTTCATTAACCTGATTTACCGGCTCAGGCTCATCCAACTGTGCTTGACTACTTTGTCCTTCCTCTGGATTCTCATCCAGCCTTATTTCTCTCCCACTGGCCTCTTGCAGAAGAAACTCCTTCTCAAGAAATATGGCCGTCCGAGCAACAAATACTTTGTTCTCTTTGGGATCGTAGAAATAATAACCCTTAGTTTCCTTAGGGTAACCGACAAATATACATTTCTCAGATCTGCTCTCTAGTTTCCCAGAGGCGAGCTTTTTGACATAAGCCTCGCAACCCCAGATCCTGATAAATGTCAAGCTTGGCTGTTTCCCATACCATAACTCATATGGCGTCTTAGAAACTGCCTTGGATGGCACTCGGTTTAGTACCTTTGCAGCTGTTTCCAGTGCAAAACCCCAAAAGGAGTAAGGTAGAGTAGCCTGACTCATCATAGAACGAACCATATCAAGTAACGTTCTATTTCTCCTCTCGGACACACCATTCCATTGCGGTGTTCCTGGCGGAGTGAGCTGTGAGATAATCCCACACTCCTTTAGATAGTCAGTAAAACGCATGACTTAGGTATTCTCCACCTCGATCAGAACGAAGTGCCTTGATATTTCGGCCTAACTGATTTTGTACTTCATTTTTGAACTCTTTGAACTTGTCAAAAGATTCACTTTTATGTCTCATCAGATAGACATACCCATACCTACTGAAATCATCAGTAAAGGTAATGAAGTACTGATAGCCACCTCTGGCATGTTTACTAAATGACCCACACACATCACTGTGTATGAGGTCAAGTAAACCTGAAGCCCTTTGACCTTTATTTGGAAAAGGTGACTTCGTCATTTTACCCATCAAACAAGCTTTGCATGTATCAATCTCCTCATAGGAGAATGATCCCAGCAGTCCATGATCATGCAACCGCTTAATGCGTTTCTCGTTTATATGGCCTAAACGACTATGCCATAGCAAGGTGCTGTCATCAGCATTCTTGGCTTTCTTATTATCAATGTTATGTATAGAACTTTCCATGTCCAACATGTATAACCCATTGTTAATTGAACCAGTAGCATAAACAATATTACCATAAGATAAAACACACTTTGAAATATTGCATTCAAAGGCAAATCCTTTCCTGACAAGAGCAGGAATGGAGATAATATTTTTAGTTATACTGGGAACAAAATAACAACTGTTTAGTTCCAATACAAGTCCAGATGGTAATGAAATAGTCTCCTACAGCAACAGCAGCAACCCGTGCCCCGTTTCCAACGCGTAGGTCTACCTCATGCTGTCCCACCTGTCTTCTTCTCTTGAGTTCCTGTACATTTGAACAAATGTGAACTCCACATGCAGTGTCCAACACCCATGAAATAGAAGAAGATGAAACCATGACTTCCATCACGTATATACCTGAGCCAGAAGTGATGCTTCCCCTCTTATCTCCTTGGAGCGCTTTACAGTCCTTTTTCCAGTGACCCAGCTGGCCACAGTGGAAACACCTGTTGTCCTTCGACCGCTTCACCTTCTGTTTCAGAGCCTTACTGTAGTTCTCGACAGGGGCCTTGCCCTTCTTCCCCTTGTTCTTGTTCCTAGAAGGAACCAGTAAGACAGAGGTTGAAGACTTTCCCTTCAGAGTTTCCTCAGTAGTCAAGAGCATATTCAGCAGCTCTGCCGGAGTACAATCGATTTTGTTCATATTAAAGTTAATAATGAACACATCGAAAGAGGGCGGGAGAGACTGCAGAATTATGTCTACAGCAAGCTCCTGGTTAATGGTATGCCCCAGTTTCTCTAGAGTCTCCTTGTGCCCAATCATCTTGAGCACGTGAGCTCCAACTGGGCTCCCTTCAGCCAGTTTGCTCTGAAAGAAGAGCTTCGTCAGATTATAGCGTTCTGTCCTCGCCTGTGCAGCATACAGCATCTTGAGGTTCGCTATAATCTCTATAGCCGACATATCCTCATGCTGACGCTGCAGCGGTGGCGTCATAGACGCTAGCATCAGGCAAGCGACATCAATGCTATCATTGACATGCTTTTCATAGGCTTCACGAACCGCCCTTGCGGCGTTCGCAGCGGGTTGAGGCGGCACTGCCGTCTCGAGGACATACAGTTTCCTCTCTGCCTTAAGAACGATCTTAAGGTGTCCGAACCAGTCAGAGAAGTTCGGCCCAGCAAACTTCTCCCTTTCCAGTAGGGATCGCACATTGAAGCTCATGGTGTTCGTTGCTGCAGGAATCTACAACAATGCAAGAACAGCAAGGTCAGTATCAATGTTCAGAATCAATCCAGGACTTAAGAAAGATTCTTTTTCTCACTATTTTGTCTGACTGAAAAATCCAGTAAACAGTCCGAAAGAGTAACACTCTTTTAGTGAGATGGGATCTAGATTTCATACTTGGTCTCCGCGTCCCGCTCAGGCGAGATAAGATGCACAGAGATGACAAGCATTAATTTCTAGTAGGCTGTCCCAGCCAATCGCCAACCCGTGCGATTCCCCTTCATCTGGGCAATCCAGCAGACTGTGCCAACTGAGTTGGTACAACACAGTCTCTGATCCCACAGATGGCTGCCTCCATGCGCTACCATATGCGCCACATATGTAGCCTACATGGTCAAGCTGACCCGACCTACTCCCTGGACCACCACGTGCTATGCTGAGCAACGAGAAGCGATAAATCCCTTCTCTGTAACACGCAGGTGAAATCCCGCACCGTCTGAAGATAGATGGACGTGCCCACTGAGTGGGTACAACACGGCTCCAACGATAATCAGAACAGTGAGGTTTCGCGTCAGAAGGCTTACGAGCTTGATATGTTAGCATTGGATTTTAACGGTCCTTTTATCTTCTTCACTATCATGCAATTCCTTTGGTGATAGCAGAAGATAAACTCATGCAGTTCTAATTATATAAGCAATAAAAAGAAAGCATGGATCTTATGTGGTAAAAGCCCAAAGCCTAAGTAAGACCTTAAGATACTTAAGTCTTCACTTGCTCTTCTTGGGACTTTTGCATCTCATCTAGTCCAACCCAGGGCCCTAGCGCCAAGAGCACCTCAGGTGCGCCACCAGCTGAATGCCCCTCTAGGATGTGTGCCTTTGTGCTCTTGTCTAATCAAATACAATTTGATCTATCTAGACAAGTTTGACTCACAGGTCAATTATACAATCAATGAATTAAAAAGTGATTCGCAGATCACAAAATAATAATTTACCAGGCTCGCAGGCCCCAGCACAGCACACAATAAAAGGGCAACCCACATAAGATGAAATAAACAAGCATCATGGCATCATTCAATCAACATGTGATCCATTACAAAGAAAATAAAATTTTTGAAAACCCCATTGGCATCAATTTTAATTTTCTTATAAGCCCTACAACCTTACAATGGTCCATTGATAGGGATCCACTCATCCAACTAGTCAGATCCTCTGCCCTTGCATGCACCAAGTCCTAACTGACTCGAGTTGACCTAATGGTCAACCATGCATGCGCCAAGGGCTGAACAACCCTCATGAGTTCTGGCAAGCGGGTGTGACCCCGGGCCTAACTCATGTGTGTTCACTGAGTTGTCTCAACCAGACCTCGCTACACGCCTAAGATGCAATCGACCTATGGCCACCTCGTGCTTGCGCACAGGTGCCATCTGGTCAATCCATCTAGGCTGTTAGATGGTCTGATCAGACTAGTGGATCTAACTTAGAGGTGACTTCAACCCCATCAACCCATCCAAGGGTTTATAGTAGGCGCCACTTAGATCTAGTGAGGCGGGCAAGATGTAATGAATTTTACAAAGACATTCAACAAGCGCCATCAAGAAACATGCGCCAAGAATCATACAAGTAATAACATGTAGTTTCGCATGTTGACATTAGATCTATCCATTAGCGCAAACATGTTATATCAATCATGCGCCAACATCTAATGACTAGCATGTATTCATGGTGATGATAGATCTACAACAATGGCGCAAACATGGATCACTAAAGCAATCATAAGATTCATGCATAACCCGCTCTGATACCAATTGAAGAGTCCCCTTCAAGGGGGAGCGCAGGCAGATAAAACCCCTTTCTAGAGGGGGGCGAACCCTAGAGCATGCGGAAAATGTACTCTTCTAGGGTTTCAATAAAATCGTTTGCATGAACACATATATATGATCAACTTTATATGTATTGCAAAGATCAAGTTTGAGATCTTTTACCATAGCCATGATAAAGGGTGTCGGCTTGGAAGCAAGAGGGCAAGTTGTAAGATCCAAGGATCTTAAGTCCTGGTAAGCATTATTTTGATTTAAATAAAATTATTGATTGTGATATTTTCTATGTATTGGTTGTTAATAGTTAATTAACCAGAGATTTGTGGTTGATAAAGTATAGTTAATTAACTAGAGATTTTTGGTTATTAATTTATTGTAAATTAATTAGAAATTATTTGTTTGATTATTGGCTGTTAATTTATGATAAATTATTATTGGTTGTTCATGTTAAATTAATTAGGATTTATGGGTTGTAAATTATTGGTTAATTAATTAGACCTTATTGGTTAATTAATTAGACCTTATTGGTTAATTAAATCCTTAATGGATTTCGTTTAAGTGAATGGTTAATGGTTAAGTTAATTAAATTAATTGGTTAATTATGAGATATTGGGTTATTGGGTTTAAAATTCGAAATTATGAGTTAAATGGGTTAAGCCTATTTGAATTAATTGGTTAATGGGTTTAAAATTTAAAAACCCAAAGTTTAAGTGGTAATATCGGCTAGGGTGGGATTATTGGCGATTTTGGAGTCTTGAGAAAATTAAGGTGGCGGCTTGAAAGAACTTGGCGACTCTTGGAAAGCTTGGAGGCGATTTTTGGTGTTCTTTCTTCATATTCTTCCCCTTAGCGAATTTTCCTTGAGGTGAAACTTTCTTGGCGATTTCTTGGAGGCCTTTGGGTGACTTCAAAGGCTTTGGACGATTTTGTTGTGGAGTTTCATCTTGTTGTTCACGGTTTAAGAGGTGAGTGGGGTGTCTTAATTCCTTCCATATGTGTCCTATTCGAACTCTATCAATTAGTTGTGGTAAATAATAAATTTGATTGCATAAAAAAAATTACTATGTGTAAAGCCGAAACCTTGATGTTTCTTCATGAGAAAAACCGAAAATTTCAAGGATGTATATATCTTGTGAAAAATCAAAAATTGCAAGAAAATTATGATGATTGTTATGAAAACCGAATTTTGGTATTAACTATGAGAACCGAAATAATCTTGAAAATTTGTTGTAAAAACCGAATTAATCTTGAGGATTGTTTAACCGAAATTTGTATGATATTTAGGGATTTTTTGGTAACACTAAATCATGGAATTTTGAGTATGAAAATTCTTGTTAACTAGGTATTTTATAGGGAATTTTGGTAACATAAAATCAAGGATTTTTATAGCATGTATGAAAACCGAAACCTTGATAATTGTAGTTAAACCGAAATCTTTATAATTGTAGTTAACATGTTTACTTGTGGTAATTTGTGGTAATTTGTAAAGTAATTTATAAGAATACATGTTTTATATTTTATGTTAATTTTATGATTGCTTGTTTTAATTTTATGTTTCTTTATGGGTGTAGCATGTATTCTTGTTTGAGAAAAATTGGGTGATAACATAGTAAGATTACACTGTTGGGGTATGCCCTTAAGGCTAATGTTTGAGGCCTATGGGAATGTATCAGTATCATGTAATAAACTGTTATGTTTATAAAGGCATGGTTGTTATTCAGTTAGCTACATTGTCTGCTGCAATATATGTTCTTCTGAATAATGTCTCAAAGCTGTTCAGCTAGGCTGACATGCAGTTAAGTCCTTAGTCGATATATCTTGGTGAACATGAGACAGCCTTGATATGGTCAAGACTAATATGTGTTCTAATCTTATAGGATGCTTTGAGCATGGAATAAGATGTAGACTCATGGGTACATTGGATGTACTGGACAGACCCTACTAGGATGTTCAATTGTTTGTCACAATGTGAATATTCCTTGAATATGACAAGTGGCACATTTCCTCTGACTTGAGATCGCTTGTGTTTTCTAAATGATGATTGTCATTGTTTTGAGGTAGTTCAATATCATTTGAAACATAATGATTATAGACTATCTTGGATGGTGAGCTTGAATCAGGTTAGGGCACTAGTGATAGACATAGGATTGCCGTCTCCTTGTTTAAGGAGTGTGATGTTCTAAAGGGGCCCCCTGGATGAGATGATTGAGAAAGTGTATGGCCATACCCAGGTGACTGTGTTCATCTGATCTAATCATGCTCATCATATTGGAGTTACAAGCTTGACAGGCTTGTCCAATAAGAACATCCAGTGGCAAAGGAAATATGCATGCCTTGTGACTTGATTCACACTTGTGCTATGGTTTGGGTGTAGTCTTGGAAGACTTTTTCCTTTATATCGGGAGACAGTGATGTGTTGCTAGATACCCCTCACTGATCGTGATAATGAGAATTATCGTTACCGACATTTAGAGGAAACCCTCAGGGTCGCACAATTTGATGATATGGCTTACTTAAGTCAGATCGTGTGGACTGAATTGTTCGGGTTCAGTTTAAAGGGATTTAATCTCTGATTGTAAGTGAGATCTGGTCTAATCATGTTTGATTGATTAGGGCTTGAGATCGGTAAGCTTTGATCGAGAGATTGGATGCTAGATCGGTCAGATCAACAGCATCAAGAGATCGACGGTCAGATCAAGAGCCTTAGGGTTTATTGTGGTCTGGACTGATTGCTTGGTTTATTTGGTTATTGAACCAAATGGATTTGAACCAGCTCATTTGGTTGAGCGCATGGTTCAAACTTAGAGGGATTTGCGCATGGGGTAAACCCATGATCGCAAGTGAGTGAGTGGCTTTCTATTTTTAGAAAGCATGATCACATACGTGACCATGACTCACGCTCACGCCTAAGGCGCCCTCATCTCTCGTTTTCTCCTTCTCTCGTCGCCAACTTGAGCATTCGTCTCTTGCTCTCTCGTGGATGAAAGAGTGGACGACAAGAGAGAACATTTGAACAAGCAAAGATCTCTCCTTTCCTTTCCATTCGGCAAGACATCCTTGAAGCCTTGCTAGCACAAGGAGCATCAAGGGAGTAGGCGCATTGATCATCTTGTGTGCGCCACCTAAGGAGGAGATCCATTTCGCTCTCTATTCTTCCAAATCGCCATCCAACGCAAATGGCCATGGTATGAATTCAAGTTTACTTAAAGTTGATCATATGAACATGTGATAGATCCTTTGAAACCCTTAATACCGCTGCCAAAAATTTATGCGCCACCTGATCAGGGTTTTCGCTCCCCCTAGAAGGGGACCCCCCTTATCTTAAGGGGTACTTTCAATTGGTATCAGAGGCCCGGCGTTATAGCATGCTTATATGATTGCTTCATGTTTTCGTGATCCATGTTTTAAATCGTTAGATCTAGAGTTAACAACATGCGACTTTACATGTTATCTTGTTTCATGCCGAAACTTGTTTTTGTTATTTTGCTTGTTGGCGCATCTTGGATTTATTACAAATCTTCACTACATGCGCGCTCACTATAGATCTAAGGCCCTGCTATAAACCCTTAGACGGGTTATTAGGGTTGAAGTCACCCCCTAGGTTAGATCCAAACAGTCTGATCAGATTATCTGACAGCCTGAATGGGTCGACCAGATAGCACCTTGGCGCAAGCCTGGGGTGGCTATAGGTCGACTGCAGACAGGTGTGTAGCGATGTCTGATTGAGACAACCTATGAACACACATGAGTTAGGCCCGGGGTCACACCCGCTTGCCAGACCTCATTGTGGTTGTTCAGCCCTGGCGCATGCATGGTTGACCTTATGGTCGACTCAAGTCAGTTAGGACTTGGTGCATGCAAGGGCAGTGGATCTGACTAGGTTGGATGAGTGGATCCCTAGTAATGGACCGTTGTAAGGTAGTAAGGGCGAATAAGGAAATTAAAATTGATACCTATGGGGTTTTCGAAATTTAATTTTCTTGGTTGGATCACATGTTTGAATGTTGCATATGCTTGTTTATTTTTTCTTATGTGGGCTGCCCGTTATTAATGTGTGCTGTGCTGGGGCCTGCGTGCCTGGGAGTTAATTGTAAATTAATTTTTATTTTTGTGATCTGCGAATCACAGTTTAATTAATTTATAATGTGAAATTGACCTGCGTGTCAATCTTGTCTAGATAGTTAAATTTGTAATTTAATTAGACAAGAGCACAGAGCACACTTGGCAGAGGCGCATGCAGCAGTGGCTGGACCAGGTGGGAGGTCTAGGGTTCGACCCTAGGACCAGGCGCATATTCCTGGTGGGCGCACCTATGCTGCAGATGGCGCTTGGGCCCTGGTTTGGGCCAGATGAGCAGCTAAAGACCCATGAAGAGCAAGTGAAGACTTAATTTAGGTTAAGGTCTCACTAGGGCTATGGGCTTTTACCACATAAGATTCATGCTTTCTTTTATTGTTTAAATATTAGAATTGCATGATTAGTTTATCTTCTGCTATCACCATAGGAATTGCATGATAGTGAAGAAGATAAAAGACCGTTAAAATCCAACGATCAAATATCAAGCTCGTAAGCCTTCTGACGCGAAACCTCACTGTTCTGATTATCGTTGGAGCCGTGTTGTACCCACTCAGTGGGCACGTCCATCTATCTTCAGACGGTGCGGGATTACACCTGTGTGTTACAGAGTAGGGATTTATCCCTTCTCGTTGCTCAGCATAGCACATGGTGGTCCAGGGAGTAGGTCGGGTCAGCTTGACCGTGTAGGCTACATATGTGGCGCATATGGTAGCACATGGAGGCAGCCATCTGTGGGGTCAGAGACTGTGTTGTACCAACTCAGTTGGCACAGTCTGCTGGATTGCCCAGATGAAGGGGAATCGCACGGGTTGGCGATCAGCAGGGAATGCCTACCGGAGATTAGTGCTTGTACTCTCTGTGCATCTTATCTCGCCTGAGCGGGACGCGGAGACCAAGTATGAAATCCGGATCCCATCTCACTAAAAGAGTTCTACTCTTTCGGGCTGTTTTGCTGGATTTTTCAGCCAGATAAAATAGTGAGAAAAAGAATCTTTCTTAAGTCCTGATCGATTCTTATACATTGATACTGACCTTGCTGTTCTTGCATTGTTGTAGATACCTGCAGCAACGAACACCATGAACTTCAATGTGCGATCCCTACTGGAAAGGGAGAAGTTTGCTGGGCCGAACTTCTCTGACTGGTTTGGACACCTTAAGATCGTTCTTAAGGCAGAGAGGAAACTGTATGTCCTCGAGATGGCGATACCGCCGCAGCCCGCTCCGAACGCCGCAAGGGCGGTTCGGGAAGCCTATGAAAAGCACGTCAATGATAGCATTGATGTCGCTTGCCTGATGCTAGCGTCTATGACGCCACCGCTGCAGCGTCAGCATGAGGACATGTCGGCTATAGAGATTATAGCGAACCTCAAGATGCTGTATGCTGCACAGGCGAGGACAGAGCGCTACAATTTGACGAAGCTCTTCTTTCAGAGCAAACTGGCTGAAGGGAGCCCAGTAGGAGCTCACGTGCTCAAGATGATTGGGCACAAGGAGGCTCTAGAGAAACTGGGGCATACCATCAACCAGGAGCTTGCTGTGGACATTATTCTGCAGTCTCTCCCGCCTTCATTCGACGCGTTCATTATTAATTTTAATATGAACAAAATCGATTGTACTCCGGCTGAGCTGCTGAATATGCTCTTGACCACTGAGGAGACTCTGAAGGGTAAGCCTTCGACCTCTGTCTTAATGGTTCCTTCCAGGAACAAGAAGAAGGGGAAGAAGGGCAAGGCCACTGTCAAGAGCTACAGCAAGGCTTTGAAGCAGAAGGTGAAGCGGTCCAAGGAATACAGGTGTTTCCACTGTGGCCAGCTGGGTCACTGGAAAAAGGACTGTAAAGCGCTCCAAGGAGATAAGAGGGGAAGCATCGCTTCTGGCTCAGGTATATTCGTGACTGAGGTCATGTTTTCTTCTTCTATATCATGGGTGTTGGACACTGCATGTGGAGTTCACATTTGTTCAAATGTACAGGAACTCAAGAGAAGAAGACAGGTGGGACAGCATGAGGTGGACCTACGCGTTGGAAACGGAGCACGGGTTGCTGCTGTTGCTGTAGGAGACTACTTCATTTCTTTACCATCTGGAATTGTATTGGAACTAAACAATTGTTACTTTGTTCCCAGTATTACTAAAAATATTATCTCCATTCCTGCTCTTGTCAGGAAGGGATTTTCCTTTGAATGCAATATTTCAAAGTGTGTTTTATCTTTAGATAATATTGTTTATGCAACTGGTTCAATTAGCAATGGGTTATTCATGTTGGACATGGAATGTTCAATACAGCAAATTGATAATAAGAAAGCCAAGTATGCTGATGACAGCACCTTGCTATGGCATAGTCGTTTAGGCCATATAAACGAGAAGCGCATTAACCGGTTGCATGATCATGGACTGCTGGGATCATTCTCCTATGAGGAGATTGATACATGCAAAGCTTGTTTGTTGGGTAAAATGACGAAGTCACCTTTTCCTCACAAAGGTCAAAGGGCTTCAGGTTTACTTGACCTTATACACAGTGATGTGTGTGGGCCATTTAGTAAACATGCCAGAGGTGGCTATCAGTACTTCATTACCTTTACTGATGATTTCAGTAGATATGGGTATGTCTATTTGATGAGACATAAAAGTGAATCTTTTGACAAGTTCAAAGAGTTCAAGAATGAAGTACAAAATCAGCTAGGCCGAAATATCAAGGCACTTCGCTCAGATCGAGGTGGAGAATACCTAAGTCATGCGTTTACTGACTATCTAAAGGAGTGTGGGATTATCTCACAGCTCACTCCGCCAGGAACACCGCAATGGAATGGTGTGTCCGAAAGGAGAAATAGAACGTTACTCGATATGGTTCGTTCTATGATGAGTCAGGCTTCTTTACCCAACTCCTTTTGGGGTTTTGCACTGGAAACAGCTGCAAAAGTACTAAACCGAGTGCCATCCAAGGCCGTTTCAAAGACCCCATATGAATTATGGTATGGGAAACAGCCAAGCTTGACATTTATCAGGATCTGGGGTTGCGAGGCTTATGTCAAAAAGCTCGCCTCTGGGAAACTAGAGAGCAGATCTGACAAATGTATCTTTGTCGGTTACCCTAAGGAAACTAAGGGTTATTATTTCTACGATCCCAAAGAGAACAAGGTTTTTGTTGCTCGGACGGCCATATTTCTTGAGAAGGAGTTTCTTCTGCAAGAGGCCAGTGGGAGAGAAATAAAGCTGGATGAGAATCCAGAAGAAGGACAAAGTGACCAAGCAGAGTTGGATGAGCCTGAGCCGGTAGAACGGGTTATTGAACAACCTGAGGCTCAGATATCACGGGAACCGCGAAGATCGGGTAGGATCCGTCGACAGCCTGAGCGCTATGACTGAGTCTACATCATTGATAATGATGAACCCCTCACTTATGCGGATGCGGTCAGTGGACCGGAGTCAGCGAGATGGCTTGAAGCTATGCGCGCCGAGATGGACTCCATGTCAGACAACCAAGTTTGGGATTTGGTTGATCCGCCTCCGGGAGTTATCCCTATAGGCTGTAAATGGATCTTCAAGAAGAAGATTGACATGGATGGTAATGTGGTTACCTATAAAGGCAGGCTAGTTGCGAAAGGTTTCAAACAAATCTACGGGATAGATTATGATGAAACTTTCTCACCTGTAGCCATGTTTAAGTCTATTCGGATTCTTTTCGCGATAGCTGCATACTATGATTATGAGATCTGGCAGATGGATGTGAAAACAGCTTTCCTTAATGGAAATCTGGATGAGGATGTGTACATGACACAACCAGAAGGTTTCACTAATCCAGCAGATCGTCATAAGATATGCAAGTTAAAGAAGTCTATTTATGGACTTAAGCAAGCATCAAGAAGCTGGAATATTCGTTTTGATGAATCAGTCACCGAATTTGGTTTCATCAAGAACGAGGATGACCCGTGTGTATATAAGAGGTTTAGTGGGAGCGTAATTACTTTTCTAGTCCTCTACGTCGATGACATCTTGATCATTGGAAATGATATTCCTGAAATGCATGCTGTTAAAGCATGGCTGAGGAAATGTTTCCAGATGAAAGATTTAGGAGAAGCAGCCTATGTGTTAGGTGTGAAGATCTACAGGGATAGATCTAAGAGGCTTCTCGGGCTGTGCCAGAGTACTTACATCGATAAGGTCCTGGAGAGATTTCATTTAGAGAATTCTAAACGAGGATATCTTCCAGTCAGACATGGTCTGAATCTTTCAAAGAGTCAGTGTCCACAAACACAGACTGAGAAAGATGAAATGGACAATACGCCTTATGCTTCGGCTATTGGATCCATTATGTATGCGATGTTGTGTACTCGCCCAGACGTTGCTTACGGGTTAAGCGTAACCAGTCGTTTCCAAGGTAATCCAGGTATGGCGCACTGGATTGCAGTCAAGAACATTTTAAAATATCTGCGGAGGACCAAAGATATGTTCTTGATATATGGTGGTCAGGAAGAACTCAGTATTGAAGGATATACTGACGCTTCGTTCCAGTCTGACCAGGATGATTTCCGATCGCAATCAGGCTATGTTTTTAGCTTGAATGGAGGTGCAGTGGTGTGGAAGAGTTTCAAACAGTCAACTGTTGCTGATTCCACAACAGAAGCCGAGTATGTTGCAGCCTCGGAAGCATCCAAGGAGGCAGTGTGGATTCGTAAGTTCGTGAGAGAACTTGGTGTCATTCCTTCGAGTGCAGATCCTTTGGTTATCTTCTGTGATAACACTGGAGCAATTGCACAAGCAAAGGAACCACGGTCGCACCAGAAGTCCAAGCACATACAGAGACGGTTTCATTTGATCAGGGAGATCATAGATCGTGGCGAGATCAAAATCTGCAAGGTACATACAGATGACAATCTGGCAGACCCGCTTACCAAGCCTCTGGCGCAGCAGAAGCATGAGAAGCACTGTAATAATATGGGTTTGAGATTTCTCAACCATTAGATTAAGTGCAAGTGGGAGATTGTTGGGGTATGCCCTTAAGGCTAATGTTTGAGGCCTATGGGAATGTATCAGTATCATGTAATAAACTGTTATGTTTATAAAGGCATGGTTGTTATTCAGTTAGCTACATTGTCTGCTGCAATATATGTTCTTCTGAATAATGTCTCAAAGCTGTTCAGCTAGGCTGACATGCAGTTAAGTCCTTAGTCGATATATCTTGGTGAACATGAGACAGCCTTGATATGGTCAAGACTAATATGTGTTCTAATCTTATAGGATGCTTTGAGCATGGAATAAGATGTAGACTCATGGGTACATTGGATGTACTGGACAGACCCTACTAGGATGTTCAATTGTTTGTCACAATGTGAATATTCCTTGAATATGACAAGTGGCACATTTCCTCTGACTTGAGATCGCTTGTGTTTTCTAAATGATGATTGTCATTGTTTTGAGGTAGTTCAATATCATTTGAAACATAATGATTATAGACTATCTTGGATGGTGAGCTTGAATCAGGTTAGGGCACTAGTGATAGACATAGGATTGCCGTCTCCTTGTTTAAGGAGTGTGATGTTCTAAAGGGGCCCCCTGGATGAGATGATTGAGAAAGTGTATGGCCATACCCAGGTGACTGTGTTCATCTGATCTAATCATGCTCATCATATTGGAGTTACAAGCTTGACAGGCTTGTCCAATAAGAACATCCAGTGGCAAAGGAAATATGCATGCCTTGTGACTTAATTCACACTTGTGCTATGGTTTGGGTGTAGTCTTGGAAGACTTTTTCCTTTATATCGGGAGACAGTGATGTGTTGCTAGATACCCCTCACTGATCGTGATAATGAGAATTATCGTTACCGACATTTAGAGGAAACCCTCAGGGTCGCATAATTTGATGATATGGCTTACTTAAGTCAGATCGTGTGGACTGAATTGTTCGGGTTCAGTTTAAAGGGATTTAATCTCTGATTGTAAGTGAGATCTGGTCTAATCATGTTTGATTGATTAGGGCTTGAGATCGGTAAGCTTTGATCGAGAGATTGGATGCTAGATCGGTCAGATCAACAGCATCAAGAGATCGACGGTCAGATCAAGAGCCTTAGGGTTTATTGTGGTCTGGACTGATTGCTTGGTTTATTTGGTTATTGAACCAAATGGATTTGAACCAGCTCATTTGGTTGAGCGCATGGTTCAAACTTAGAGGGATTTGCGCATGGGGTAAACCCATGATCGCAAGTGAGTGAGTGGCTTTCTATTTTTAGAAAGCATGATCACATACGTGACCATGACTCACGCTCACGCCTAAGGCGCCCTCATCTCTCGTTTTCTCCTTCTCTCGTCGCCAACTTGAGCATTCGTCTCTTGCTCTCTCGTGGATGAAAGAGTGGACGACAAGAGAGAACATTTGAACAAGCAAAGATCTCTCCTTTCCTTTCCATTCGGCAAGACATCCTTGAAGCCTTGCTAGCACAAGGAGCATCAAGGGAGTAGGCGCATTGATCATCTTGTGTGCGCCACCTAAGGAGGAGATCCATTTCGCTCTCTATTCTTCCAAATCGCCATCCAACGCAAATGGCCATGGTATGAATTCAAGTTTACTTAAAGTTGATCATATGAACATGTGATAGATCCTTTGAAACCCTTAATACCGCTGCCAAAAATTTATGCGCCACCTGATCAGGGTTTTCGCTCCCCCTAGAAGGGGACCCCCCTTATCTTAAGGGGTACTTTCATACACTGAACTAATCAGCATGAAATATAAGGACTACACTATATGATCTTCATTATGTGATTATGTGATTTTTGATCATTATGTGATTATGTGATTTCGGATATTATGTGGTTATGTGATGGTTAGGACTAAGGCTAGGTGTAACTATGAACTCAAGGGGATAGTCCTTATGTGATATGTTAAGGGTTTGAATTTCAGCCCTGTTATGTGATATGTTAAGGGTTTGAATTTCAGCCCTGTATTGTGATATGTGAGGGGGTTGATGTTCAGCCTGCCTATTATGATTATTGTGATGGGGGTTGATGTTCAGCCTGCCCGATATGATTTTTGTGATGACTATCCTAGAGTCTAGTTGACACTTAGGAGTCCACCTTTGTGAAATATGAAATAAGATGTGTCTGTTGTCCAGTAGGAACCTTTTGGGAGAACGGGTTTTGACCCAAAGTGCCATGTCTTGGTCGGACAGGGGCCACCTCTTGATGTCATTACTCTTTTATGTGTTGGGAATGATATAAGACCCAAAGTGCCATGTCTTGATCAGACAGGGGCCACCTCTTGATGTCATCATTCTCGTTTTGTGTTATGGCGTGATAGACCAACGTGCCACGTCGTGACCTGGCGGGGGCCACCTCTTGATTCTATTCACTGTCCATGTTTGTGTTGCATGTGATTTGCAGCTCCCAGTGCTTTGGCCAAGCCGGGTTAGACCATATTGGTCACTACTGAATATGCTGGACAACTAGGTTAAATATGTGTTGGTATGTTTAGTTGGGTTAGAATATGTGTGTTCGGTTGGTTTAGAGTATAACTCTAGAATCTGAGGTTATTATATGTTAGTGTGTACTTTTGACTGCTTATATGACTTTTGCATTGAATTGTTGTTATATGTTGACATGATATCCTGTTAAAGATTTTTAAAAATAATTTGCCTATATTTTTGAGTGTATGTTCTGGATGGTCAATTAGACTATCCACTCACTGGGCTGTGTAGCTCACCCCTCACTATTTTCAGGTGTAGAGCAGGGGCGCAGTTAGCATTATATGGATGCTGTGAATTATGCTTAATGAATTTATGATGCCGGTTGTGGCCTTAATGTGTTTATGCTTATGATGCCGGTTGTGGCTAAACCCTATGAGTTATATGAACTTTGTGAGTCATGTGAATTGTGTGAATTTGTGTTGCCAGACTGTGGCAGTTAAATTATTTTGATTTTTGTGTCACCGCGGGCTTCAGCCTGGTTTCGGTGTTTGGTATGAATTTGTAAAAATCGATTTTGTGATTTTGTTTTGATTTCGGCTTGATGTGTATTCTGTGTAATCGGTTTTGATATACCCTGTAACTTGCATATGTCTAGTGCAAGTATTGCGTGGTGGCAGGTACCCTTACGTGATTTATGAGTTTTGTGTTTTGTGGATAGTTTATGAATTTTGAAAATTTTCAGATCGTGTTTTTCTTGAACTCGGTTTTACCTAGCATATGATCGATCTTATATGAGACATCCTGGTTCTTTTATGAATTGTATAGCTTGATTTGGGGTTAAGAATGTGGGATGTTACACAAGTAAGCACTCCTCCAAAGAAAACACACACTAGATGAGAGATGGCTACCCTTTAGGATCTTCCTTGTGCTAGCAAGAGATCTCCCCAAAGTTGTTGGGGTATGCCCTTAAGGCTAATGTTTGAGGCCTATGGGAATGTATCAGTATCATGTAATAAACTGTTATGTTTAAAGGCATGGTTGTTATTCAGTTAGCTACATTGTCTGCTGCAATATATGTTCTTCTGAATAATGTCTCAAAGCTATTCAGCTGGGCTGACATGCTATTATGTCCTTAGTCGATATATCTTGGTGAACATGAGACAGCCTTGATATGGTTAAGACTAATATGTGTTCTAGTCTTATAGGATGCTTCGAGCATGGAATAAGATGTAGACTCATGGGTACATGGGATGTACTGGACAGACCCTACTAGGATGTTCAATTGTTTGTCACAATGTGAATATTCCTTGATTAAGACAAGTGGCACATTTCCTCTGACTTGAGATCACTTGTGTTTCTAAATGATAATTGTCATTGTTTTGAGGTAGTTCAATATCATTTGAAACATAATGATTATAGACTATCTTGGATGATGAGCTTGAGTCAGGTTAGGGCACTAATGATAGACATAGGATTGCCGTCTCCTTGTTTAAGGAGTGTGATGTTCTAAAGGGGCCCCCTGGATGAGATGATTGAGAAAAGAGTATGGCCATACCCAGGTGACAGTGTTCATCTGATCTAATCATGCTCATCATATTGGAGTTACGAGCTTGACAGGCTTGTCCAATAAGAACATCCAGTGGCAAAGGAAATATGCATGCCTTGTGAATTGATTCACACTTGTGCTATGTTTTGGGTGTAGTCTTGGAAGACTCTTTCCTCTATATCGGGAGACAGTGATGTGTTGCTAGATACCCCTCACTGATCGTGATAATGAGAATTATCGTTACCGACATTTAAAGGAAACCCTCAGGGTCGCACAATTTGATGATATGGCTTACTTAAGTCAGTTCGTGTGGACTGAATTGTTTAGGTTCAGTTTAAAGGGATTTAATCTCTGATTGTGAGTGAGATCTAGTCTGATCATGTTTGATTGATTAGGGCTTTAGATCGGTAAGCTTCGATCGAGAGATTAGATGCCAGATCGGTCAGATCAGGGGCATCGAAGAGATTGACGGTTAGATCTGAAGCCTTAGGGTTTATTTAAGATCTAGACCATATTGCTTGGTTTAATTGGTCTTGGACCAAACCGAAGTGAACCCGCTCATTGGTTGAGCGCATGGTTCAAGTGATGTGGCATTAGCGATTGGGTAAACCCAAGAGCGCATGTTGAGAAGTGGATGCTATTTTTGGATAGCACTTCTACTAATCGTGGCCATGACTCACGATTGCCACACTTCACGCTTCCCCCTCTCTTTGTTCGTCGCCAACGCTTGGCTTAGACGCGAAAACCTCTCGGCTAGAGAAGAGGAGGACGAAAAAAGGAAACTCAAGCAAGACGATCTTTTTCCTTTCCCTTTCCATTCGACAAAGGCTTCTTGGAACCTTGCTAGCACAAGGAGCACCAAGGAAAGTAGGCGACACCAATTGTGTGCGTCACCTTAGGAGAAGGCTCGCTTGCGCCTTTCCTTCCAAGTCTTCATCCAACGCAAATGGCTATGGTATGAATTCAAGTTTACTTAAGTTGATCATATATCATGCAATAGATTCTTTCAAACCCTTTATTCCGCTGCAAAGTTTTATGCGCCACATGACTAGGGTTTTTGCTCCCCCTAGAAGGGGACCCCCCTTAATCTTAAGGGGTACTTTCAATTGGTATCAGAGCCAGCGTTAATGCTTGCTTATATGATTGCTTCATGTTGTGTGATCCATGTTTTAAATCTATAGATCTAGAGTTAACAACATGCGAATTTACATGTTACATTGTTTCATGCCGAAACATGCTTTTGTTATCTTGCTTGTTGGCGCATCTAGGTTTTATTAAAAATCCTTATTACATGCGCGCTCCAAATAGATCTAAGCCCATACTTTAAACCCTTAGACGGGTTACTAGGGTTGAAGTCATCCCCTAGGTTGGATCCAACAGTCTGATCAGACTATCTGACAGCCTGAATGGGTCGACCAGTTAGCACCTTGGCGCAAGCCTATGGTGGCTATAGGTCGACTGCAGACAGGTGTGTAGCGATGTCTGATTGAGACAACTTATGAATGCACCTGAGTTAGGCCCGGGGTCACGCCCGTTTGCCAGACCTCAGTGTGGATGTTCAGCCCTGGCGCATGCATAGTTGACCTTATGGTCGACGCAAGTCAGTTAGGACTTGGTGCATGCAAGGGCAGTGGATCTGACTAGGTTGGATGAGTGGATCCCTAGTAATGGACCGTTGTAAGGTTGTAGGGCAAATAAGGAAAATTAAAATTGATCCTATGGGGTTTTCAAAAATTTTAATTTTTTTGATGGATCACATGGTTATTGAATGATGCATTTGCTTGTTTATTTAGTCTTATGTGGGCTGCTCATATTATTTGTGTGCTGTGCTGGGGCCTGCGTGCCTGGGAATATTGATTGTAAATTAATTTTATTTTGTGATCTGCGAATCACTGTTTAATTAATTTATAAATGTAAGTGACCTGCGTGTCACTCTTGTCTAGATAGTTAAATTTGTAATTTAATTAGACAAGAGCACAAAGCACACTTGGCAGAGGCGCATGCAGCAGTGGCTTGACCAGGTGGGAGGTCCAGGGTTCGACTCTGGGACCAGGCGCATTTTCCCTGGTAGGCGCACCTGAGCTGCAGATGGCGCTTGGGCCCAGGTTTGGGCCAGATGAGCAGCTAAAGACCCATGAAGAGCAAGTGAAGACTTAAGTTAGGTTAAGATCTCACTAGGGCTATGGGCTTTTACCACATAAGATTCATGCTTTCTTTTATTGATGAATATTAGAATTGCATGATTAAATTATCTTCTGCTATCACCATAGGAATTGCATGATAGGCATGAAGATAAAAAGGACCGTTAAAATCCAACGCTTTAATATCAAGCTCGTAAGCCTTCTGACGCGAAACCTCACTGTTCTGATTATCGTTGGAGCCGTGTTGTACCCACTCAGTGGGCACGTCCATCTATCTTCAGAGGGTGTGGGATTACATCTGTGTGTTACAGAGTAGGGATTTATCCCTTCTCGTTGCTCAGCATAGCACACGGTGGTCCAGGGAGTAGGTCGGGTCAGCTTGACCGTGTTGGCTACATATGTGGAGCATATGGTAGCACATGGAGGCAGCCATCTGTGGGGTCAGAGATTGTGTTGTACCAACTCAGTTGGCACAGTCTGCTGGACTGCCCAGATGAAGGGGAATCGCACGGGTTGGCGATCGGCAGGGACTGCCTACCAGAAACTAGTGCTTGTACTCTCTGTGCATCTTATCTCGCCTGAGCGGGACGCGGAGACCAAGTATGAAATCTGGATCCCATCTCACTAAAAGAGTATTACTCTTTCGGGCTGTTTTGCTGGATTTTTCACGCCTGATAAAATAGTGAGAAAAAGAATCTTTCTTAAGTCCTGATTGATTCTTATACATTGATACTGACCTTGCTGTTCTTGCATTGTTGTAGATACCTGCAGCAACGAACACCATGAACTTCAATGTGCGATCCCTACTGGAAAGGGAGAAGTTTGCTGGGCCGAACTTCTCTGACTGGTTTGGACACCTTAAGATCGTTCTTAAGGCAGAGAGGAAACTGTATGTCCTCGAGACGGCGATACCACCGCAGCCCGCTCCGAACGCCGCGAGGGCGGTTCGGGAAGCCTATGAAAAGCACGTCAATGATAGCATTGATGTCGCTTGCCTGATGCTAGCGTCTATGACGCCACCGCTGCAGCGTCAGCATGAGGATATGTCTGCTATAGACATGATAGCAAACCTCAAGATGCTGTATGCTGCACAGGCGAGGACTGAACGCTATAATTTGACAAAGCTCTTCTTTCAGAGCAAACTGGCTGAAGGGAGCCCAGTGGGAGCTCACGTGCTCAAGATGATTGGGCACAAGGAGGCTCTAGAGAAACTGGGGCATACCATCAACCAGGAGCTTGCTGTGGACATTATTCTACAGTCTCTCCCGCCTTCATTCGACGCGTTCATTATTAATTTTAATATGAACAAAATCGATTGTACTCCGGCAGAGCTGCTGAATATGCTCTTGACCACTGAGGAGACTCTGAAGGGTAAGCCTTCAACCTCTGTCTTGATGGTTCCTTCCAGGAACAAGAAGAAGGGGAAGAAGGGCAAGGCCCCGGTCAAGAATTACAGCAAGGCTCTGAAGCAGAAGGTGAAGCGGTCCAAGGAATACAGGTGTTTCCACTGTGGCCAGCTGGGTCACTGGAAAAAGGACTGTAAAGCGCTCCAAGGAGATAAGAGGGGAAGCTTTGCTTCTGGCTCAGGTATATTCGTGACTGAAGTCATGTTTTCTTCTTCTATATCATGGGTGTTGGACACTGCATGTGGAGTTCACATTTGTTCAAATGTACAGGAACTCAAGAGAAGAAGGCAGGTGGGACAGCATGAGGTGGACCTACGCGTTGGAAACGGGGCACGGGTTGCTGCTGTTGCTGTAGGAGACTACTTTATTTCTTTACCATCTGGACTTGTATTGGAACTAAACAGTTGTTATTTTGTTCCCAGTATAACTAAAAATATTATCTCCATTCCTGCTCTTGTCAGGAAGGGATTTTCCTTTGAATGCAATATTTCAAAGTGTATTTTATCTTTTGATAATATTGTTTATGCAACTGGTTCAATTAACAATGGGTTATACATGTTGGACATGGAATGTTCGATACAGCAAATTGATATTAAGAAAGCCAAGTATGCTGATGACAGCACCTTGCTATGGCATAGTCGTTTGGGCCATATTAACGAGAAACGCATTAAGCGGTTGCATGATAATGGGCTGCTGGGATCATTCTCCTATAGGGAGATTGATACATGCAAAGCTTGTTTGATGGGCAAAATGACGAAGTCACCTTTTCCTCACAAAGGTCAAAGGGCTTCAGGTTTACTTGACCTTATACACAGTGATGTATGTGGGCCTTTTAGTAAACATGCCAGAGGTGGCTATCAATACTTCATTACCTTTACTGATGATTTCAGTAGATATGGGTATGTCTATCTGATGAGACATAAGAGTGAATCTTTTGACAAGTTCAAAGAGTTCAAAAATGAAGTACAGAATCAGCTAGGCCGAAATATCAAGGCACTTCGCTCAGATCGAGGTGGTGAATACCTAAGTCATGCATTCACTGACTATCTAAAGGAGTGTGGGATTATCTCACAGCTCACTCCACTAGGAACACCGCAATGGAATGGTGTGTCCGAAAGGAGAAATAGAACGCTACTTGATATGGTTCGTTCTATGATGAGTCAGGCTACTCTACCCTACTCCTTTTGGGGTTTTGCACTGGAAACAGCTGCAAAGGTACTAAACCGAGTGCCATCCAAGGCAGTTTCAAAGACGCCATATGAGTTATGGTATGGGAAACAGCCAAGCTTGACATTTATCAGGATCTGGGGCTGCGAGGCTTATGTCAAAAAGCTCGCCTCTGGGAAACTAGAGAGCAGATCTGACAAATGTATCTTTGTCGGTTACCCTAAGGAAACTAAGGGTTATTATTTCTACGACCCCAAAGAGAACAAGGTTTTTGTTGCTCGGACGGCCATATTTCTTGAGAAGGAGTTTCTTCTGCAAGAGGCCAGTGGGAGAGAAATAAAACTGGATGAGAATCCAGAAGAAGGACAAAGTGACCAAGCACAGTTGGATGAGCCTGAGCCGGTAGAACAGGTTATTGAACAACCTGAGGCTCAGATATCACGGGAACCGCGAAGATCGGGTAGGATCCGTCGACAGCCTGAGCGCTATGACGGAGTCTACATCATTGATAATGATGAACCCCTTACTTATGCGGATGCGGTCAGTGGACCGGAATCAGCGAGATGGCTTGAAGCTATGCGCGCCGAGATGGACTCCATGTCAGATAACCAAGTTTGGGATTTGGTTGATCCGCCTCCGGGAGTTATCCCTATAGGCTGTAAATGGATCTTCAAGAAGAAGATTGACATGGATGGTAACGTAATTACCTATAAAGGCAGGCTAGTTGCGAAAGGTTTCAAACAAATCTACGGGATAGATTATGATGAAACTTTCTCACCTGTAGCCATGTTTAAGTCTATTCGGATTCTTTTCGCGATAGCTGCATATTATGATTATGAGATCTGGCAGATGGATGTGAAAACAGCTTTCCTGAATGGAAATCTGGATGAGGATGTGTATATGACACAACCAGAAGGTTTCACTAATCCAGCAGATCGTCATAAGATATGCAAGTTAAAGAAGTCTATTTATGGACTTAAACAAGCATCCAGAAGCTGGAATATTCGTTTTGATGAATCAGTTACTGAATTTGGTTTCATCAAGAACGAGGATGACCCGTGCGTATATAAGAGGTTTAGTGGGAGCGTGATTACTTTTCTAGTCCTCTACGTCGATGACATCTTGATCATTGGAAATGACATTCCTGAAATGCATGCTGTTAAGGCATGGCTGAGGAAATGTTTCCAGATGAAAGATTTAGGAGAAGCAGCCTATGTGTTAGGTGTGAAGATCTACAGGGATAGATCTAAGAGGCTTCTCGGGCTGTGCCAGAGTACTTACATCGAAAAGGTCCTGGAGAGATTTCACTTAGAGAATTCTAAGAAAGGATATCTTCCAGTCAGACATGGTCTGAATCTTTCGAAGAGTCAGTGTCCACAAACACAGACTGAGAAAGATGAAATGGACAATACGCCTTATGCTTCGGCTATTGGATCCATTATGTATGCGATGTTGTGTACTCGCCCAGACGTCGCTTACGGGTTAAGCGTGACCAGTCGTTACCAGAGTAATCCAGGTATGGCGCACTGGATTGCAGTCAAGAACATTTTAAAATATCTGCGGAGGACCAAAGATATGTTCTTGATATATGGTGGTCAGGAAGAACTCAGTATTGAAGGATATACTGACGCTTCGTTCCAGTCTGACCAGGATGATTTCCGATCGCAATCAGGCTATGTTTTTAGCTTGAATGGAGGTGCAGTGGTGTGGAAGAGTTTCAAACAGTCAACTGTTGCTGATTCCACAACAGAAGCCGAGTATGTTGCAGCCTCGGAAGCATCCAAGGAGGCAGTGTGGATTCGTAAGTTCGTGAAAGAACTTGGTGTCGTTCCTTCGAGTGCAGATCCTTTGGTTATCTTCTGTGATAACACTGGAGCAATCGCACAAGCAAAGGAACCACGGTCGCACCAGAAGTCCAAGCACATACAGAGACGGTTTCATTTGATCAGGGAGATCATAGATCGTGGCGAGATCAAAATCTGCAAGGTTCATACAGATGACAATCTGGCAGACCCGCTTACCAAGCCTCTGGCGCAGCAGAAGCATGAGAAGCACTGTAATAATATGGGTTTGAGATTTCTCAACCATTAGATTAAGTGCAAGTGGGAGATTGTTGGGGTATGCCCTTAAGGCTAATGTTTGAGGCCTATGGGAATGTATCAGTATCATGTAATAAACTGTTATGTTTAAAGGCATGGTTGTTATTCAGTTAGCTACATTGTCTGCTGCAATATATGTTCTTCTGAATAATGTCTCAAAGCTATTCAGCTGGGCTGACATGCTATTATGTCCTTAGTCGATATATCTTGGTGAACATGAGACAGCCTTGATATGGTTAAGACTAATATGTGTTCTAGTCTTATAGGATGCTTCGAGCATGGAATAAGATGTAGACTCATGGGTACATGGGATGTACTGGACAGACCCTACTAGGATGTTCAATTGTTTGTCACAATGTGAATATTCCTTGATTAAGACAAGTGGCACATTTCCTCTGACTTGAGATCACTTGTGTTTCTAAATGATAATTGTCATTGTTTTGAGGTAGTTCAATATCATTTGAAACATAATGATTATAGACTATCTTGGATGATGAGCTTGAGTCAGGTTAGGGCACTAATGATAGACATAGGATTGCCGTCTCCTTGTTTAAGGAGTGTGATGTTCTAAAGGGGCCCCCTGGATGAGATGATTGAGAAAAGAGTATGGCCATACCCAGGTGACAGTGTTCATCTGATCTAATCATGCTCATCATATTGGAGTTACGAGCTTGACAGGCTTGTCCAATAAGAACATCCAGTGGCAAAGGAAATATGCATGCCTTGTGAATTGATTCACACTTGTGCTATGTTTTGGGTGTAGTCTTGGAAGACTCTTTCCTCTATATCGGGAGACAGTGATGTGTTGCTAGATACCCCTCACTGATCGTGATAATGAGAATTATCGTTACCGACATTTAAAGGAAACCCTCAGGGTCGCACAATTTGATGATATGGCTTACTTAAGTCAGTTCGTGTGGACTGAATTGTTTAGGTTCAGTTTAAAGGGATTTAATCTCTGATTGTGAGTGAGATCTAGTCTGATCATGTTTGATTGATTAGGGCTTTAGATCGGTAAGCTTCGATCGAGAGATTAGATGCCAGATCGGTCAGATCAGGGGCATCGAAGAGATTGACGGTTAGATCTGAAGCCTTAGGGTTTATTTAAGATCTAGACCATATTGCTTGGTTTAATTGGTCTTGGACCAAACCGAAGTGAACCCGCTCATTGGTTGAGCGCATGGTTCAAGTGATGTGGCATTAGCGATT
This sequence comes from Costus lasius, assembly GCA_027563935.2. Classification (NCBI taxonomy): domain Eukaryota; kingdom Viridiplantae; phylum Streptophyta; class Magnoliopsida; order Zingiberales; family Costaceae; genus Costus; species Costus lasius. Next base: position 48,514,712 of record CM050446.2, read on the forward strand.
GGGTAAACCCAAGAGCGCATGTTGAGAAGTGGATGCTATTTTTGGATAGCACTTCTACTAATCGTGGCCATGACTCACGATTGCCACACTTCACGCTTCCCCCTCTCTTTGTTCGTCGCCAACGCTTGGCTTAGACGCGACAACCTCTCGGCTAGAGAAGAGGAGGACGAAAAAAGGAAACTCAAGCAAGACGATCTTTTTCCTTTCCCTTTCCATTCGACAAAGGCTTCTTGGAACCTTGCTAGCACAAGGAGCACCAAGGAAAGTAGGCGACACCAATTGTGTGCGTCACCTTAGGAGAAGGCTCGCTTGCGCCTTTCCTTCCAAGTCTTCATCCAACGCAAATGGCTATGGTATGAATTCAAGTTTACTTAAGTTGATCATATATCATGCAATAGATTCTTTCAAACCCTTTATTCCGCTGCAAAGTTTTATGCGCCACATGACTAGGGTTTTTGCTCCCCCTAGAAGGGGACCCCCCTTAATCTTAAGGGGTACTTTCAAAAGTTCCTTGTCGTGTGTTGATGATGCGATGTGCTTGGCCGAGAGCTACCTTGTCCAAGTCCCTCTCTTCGTCGAATGAAGGAGACAAGAGAGTAATTTGCAAATTGCGTTGAGGTTTCTTTTTCATTCAAGTGATGGCGTTACACTTCCAAATATGGAAGGTTATCAAGCCATGCGACCACTTGAAGAAAAACCGCCCAAGATGCCTTTAAACCTTGAACCATACGTTCACCCATGTGAACCGGTTCAAGCCAATTAGGTTCAATTCAATTCGGTTCAAAAACCCAAATTAAACCAGCCCAAGCCATGGTCTAGATCTCTATGAACCAAACGGTTCAAGATCTAACCGTTCATCTCTTGATGCTCTTGATCTCTTCGATCTAGCATCCATACTCTCGATCGAAGCTTACCGATCTGAAGCCCTAATCAATCAAACATGATCAGACCAGATCTCACTTACAATCAGAGTCTAATCTCCTTTTAACTGAACTAAAACAATTCAGTCCACACGATCTGACTTAAGTAAGCCATATCATCAAATTGTGCGACCCTAAGGGTTTCCTTTAAATGTCGGTAACGATAACTCACGTTATCACAATCAGTGAGGGGTATCTAGCAACACATCACTGTCTCCCGATATAAAGGAAAGAGTCTTCCAAGACTACACCCAAACCACAGCACAAGTGTGAATCATTTCACAAGGCATACATGTTTCCTTTGCCACTGGATGTTCTTATTGGACAAGTGTGTCAAACTTGTAGCTCCAATATGATGAGCATGATTAGATCAGATGAACATAGTCATCTGGGTATGGCCATACACTTTCTCAATCATCTCATATAAGGGGGGCCCCTTTAGAACACCACACTCCTTCCACAAGGAGACGGCAATCCTTTATCTATCACTAGTATCCGAACCTGACTCATGATCATTATCCAAGATAGTCTATAACCATTATCTTTCAAATGATATTGAACTACCTCAAAATAATGACATTCATCATTTAGAAACACAAGTGATCTCAAGTCAAAGCACATGTGCCACTTGATGCAACCAAGGATTATTCACATTGTGACAAGCAATGGAATATCCCAGTAGGGTCTGTCCAGTACATCCAATGTACCCATGAGTCTACATCTTATTCCATGCTCGAAGCATCCTATAAGATTAGAACACATATTAGTCTCAATCATATCAAGGCTGTCTCATGTTCACCAAGATATCTCAACTAAGGACATATAGCCTGTCAGCCTAGCTGAACAGCTTTGAGACATTATTCAGAAGTACACTTATTACAGCAGACAAGGTAACAACCTGAATAATAACCATGCCTTTATAAACACAACAGTTTATTACATGATACTGCTACAATCCCAAAGGCCTCAAACATTAGCCTTAAGGGCATACCCCAACATATATCAGTATCATGTATAAACTCTATGTTTATAAAGGCAATGGTTGTTATTCAGGTTGTTACATTATCTGCTGCAATATGTATACTTCTGAATAATGTCTCAATGATGTTCAGCTAGGCTGACATGTAGTATAGTCCTTAGTTGAGATATCTTGGTGAACATGAGACAGCCTTGATATGATTGAGACTAATATGTGTTCTAATCTTATAGGATGCTTCGAGCATGGAATAAGATGTAGACTCATGGGTACATTGGATGTACTGGACAGACCCTACTAGGATGTTCAATTGCTTGTCACAATGTGAATAATCCTTGTATGCGAACAAGTGGCATACTTCCTCTGACTTGAGATCACTTGTGTTTCTAAATGATGATTGGCATTGTTTTGAGGTAGTTCGATATCATTTGAAACATAATGGTTATAGACTATCTTGGATGGTGAGCATGAGTCATGTTAGGGCGTTGTTGATAGACATAGGATTGCCATCTCCTACTTTGGAGTGTGATGTTCTAAAGGGGCCCCCTGGATGAGATGATTGAGAAAGTGTATGGCCATACCCAGATGACTATGTTCATCTGATCTAATCATGCTCATCATATTGGAGTTACAGGCTTGACACGCTTGTCCAATAAAGAACATCCAGTGGCAAAGGAAGCATGTATGCCTTGTGAACTGGATTCACACTTGTGCTGTGGTTTGGGTGTAGTCTTGGAAGACTCTTTCCTTTATATCGGGAGACAGCGATGTGTTGCTAGATACCCCTCACTGATCGTGATAACATAAGTTATCGTTACCGACATTTAAAGGAAACCCTTAGGGTCGCACAATTTGATGATATGGCTTATTTAAGTCAGATCGTGTGGACTGAATTGTTTGGGTTCAGTTTAAAGGGATTTAATCTCTGATTGTGAGTGAGATCTGGTCTGATCATGTTAGATTGATTAGGGTTTGAGATCGGTAAGCTTCGATCGAGAGAATTGATGCTAGATCGGTAAGATCAAGAGCATCAGGAGATGAACGGTTAGATCTGGAACCTTAGGGTTTAATATGATCTAGACCAAATCGCTTGGGTTAATTGGTCTTTGAACCAAACCAAATTGAACCGGCTCATCAAGTGAGCGCAAGGTTCAAGGGAGAAGAGGTTTGCGACTTGTTCATGAGCACGTGAACGTTGAGAAGTGGTTTGCTATTTTTGGATAACATGTTCTCTAATCGTGGACACGCCTCACGTTGCCTCTCTTCACGCTTCTTCTCTTGCCCTATTGTCGTCTCTTTGTTTTTTGGGCTCTCGACACATTCGGGTGGTGAAGCATTGACGATAAGGGAGAGGTCTCGCCAAGCAAAAGAATTCTTCTCTTCCCTTCCATTCGATCAGGTTCACTTGGAGAACCTTGCTAGCACAAGGATCAACAAGGAGTAGGCGACATCTTCTTGTGTGCGCATCTTTTGGAGGAGATCCCATTTGCTCTCTTCTTCCAAGGCGCCATCCAAAGCAATGGCGATGGTATGACTCCTTACTTATCTTTGCAATCGATTATAGTTGATCATATCGCATGCATAGATCCTCTCGAAACCCTTGTTTCCGCTGCAAAAGTTTTATATGCGCCTATCTAGGGTTTCGCCCCCCCCCCCCAAGTATAGGGGACATTCATAAACATCATAAGTAGTGAGAGGTATCTAGCAACACATCACTACTATCAATGTTATAGGACTTAAGTCATCTAGCAACAACTCCCTAACAAGCAATGAGTATTCCCATGCATTATAGATCCCTTTGCCTGAACTGATATCTCGCCATTGGATTAGTCTCATATTTATTAATCCAATCTATTGGTCATGACTCAAACAGTATGGCCATACATTCCTATCATGCACCAATGAGGTGGGACACCCTAAAGTGGATATCATGCTTCCAATTACGGAAGGGGCAAATCCTCCTATTGGTCATCCATATCTCTATATGACTTATGATAGGTCCAATGACAGTCGTTTTGATCACCCATTTACGAAGAGACGTAAGAATATATCAAAACATACCCGTCGTGATATCTAGACATGAATACCTTAAGTATAAGGATCAATGCAAACCTCTTGTATGTGAGATTGACCAATTGACTAGACAAGTCAATCCTCACGGTGGGTCACTCCAGTGCATCCAATGCACCTATATGTCTGCGTTACTGTGCCCCGCACCTAACCAGCCCATACACCAGTCTCATATGCACCAAAGCTATCCCATATCGGCTAAGGCACCTTGACTGAGATTACTTATGAGAATGGTGAAAGTCCCCTAGAACTGAAGGGGGAAACCCTAATAGGAGGCGCAACAATAATTTTCTAGCGGAATCTTAGGGTTTCAAAAGATCGAATGTAAGTTCATGTGATCAACTCCTTATAATGTATAAATCAGATTAGATTCATACCATGCCATCGATCGGATGGTGCCTTGGAAGGAAAGGCGCAAATGTTCCTTCTCCAAAGGTGACGCACACAAATGAATATGGCTTGCTCCTTTGAATCTTTGTGCTAGCAAAGCTCTTCAAAAGGTCCTTGATCGGTTGAAGGGAATGAGATGAGAGTTCTCTCCTTTTCGAATCCTTCTCCAATGCGTGAAGAAGTCGCCACCCCAGGAAGCGCCGAAAAAGAAAGTGAGAGGTGAGAATAGAGCATGATAATCTCAACGTGAGGCGTGGTCACGATTTAGAAGTCATGGCTTCTAAAATTAGTAAACCACTTCTCCTCATGCGCCCATGAGTTTACCCAAGCGCAAATCTCTGATCTTTTGAACCATGCACTCAAGTAATGAGCTGGTTCAATTAAATTTGGTTCAAATACCAAATTAAACCAAGCCCTCTGGTCTAGATCATAATTAAACCCTAAGGCTCCAGATCTAACTGTTCATCTCTTGATGCTCCCGATCTCACTGATCTAGCATCTATTCTCTCGATCGAAGCTTACCGATCTCAAGCCCTAATCAATCAAACATGATCAGACCAGATCTCACTTACAATCAGAGATCAAATCCCTTTAAACTGAACCCAAATAATTCAGTCCACACGATCTGACTTAAGTAAGCCATATCATAAATTTGTGCGACCCTGAGGGTTTCCTTTAAATGTCGGTAACGATAACTCACATTATCACGATCAGTGAGGGGTATCTAGCAACACATCACTGTCTCCCGATATAAAGGAAAGAGTCTTCCAAGACTACACCCAAACCACAACACAAGTGTGAATCCAATTCACAAGGCATGCAAATTTCCTTTGCCACTGGATGTTCTTATTGGACAAGCGTGTCAAGCTTGTAGCTCCAATATGATGAGCATGATTAGATCAGATGATCATAGTCATCTGGGTATGGCCATACACTTTCTCAATCATCTCATCCAGGGGGGCCCTTTAGAACATCACACTCCTTAAACAAGGAGACGGCAATCCTATATCTATCACTAGTGCCCTAACCTGATTCAAGCTCACCATCCAAGATAGTCTATAACCATTATGTTTCAAATGATATTGAACTACCTCAAAACAATGACAATCATTATTTAGAAAACACAAGTGATCTCAAGTCAGAGGAAATGTGCCACTTGTCGCATTCAAGGATTATTCATATTGTGACAAGCAATTGAATATCCTAGTAGGGTCTGTCCAGTACATCCAATCTACCCATGGGTCTACATCTTATTCCATGCTCGAAGCATCCTATAAGATTAGAACACATATTAGTCATAACCATATCAAGGCTGTCTCATGTTCACCAAGATATATCGACTAAGGACTTAACTGCATGTCAGCCTAGCTGAACAGCTTTGAGACATTATTCAGAAGTACACCTATTGCAGCAGACAATGTAACAAACTGAATAACAACCATGCCTTTATAAACATAAGAGTTTATTACATGATACTGATACATTCCCAAGGCCTCAAACATTAGCCTTAAGGGCATACCCCAACAATCTCCCACTTGCACTTAATCTAATGGTTGAGAAATCTCAAACCCATATTATTACAGTGCTTCTCATGCTTCTGCTGCGCCAGAGGCTTAGTAAGCGGGTCTGCCAGATTGTCATCTGTATGAACCTTGCAGACTTTGATCTCGCCACGATCAATGATCTCCCGGATCAAATGAAACCGTCTCTGTATGTGCTTGGACTTCTGGTGCGACCGTGGTTCCTTTGCTTGTGCGATTGCTCCAGTGTTATCACAAAAGATAACCAAAGGATCTGCACTCGAAGGAACAACACCAAGTTCCTGAACGAACTTACGAATCCACACTGCCTCCTTGGATGCTTCCGAGGCTGCAACATACTCGACTTCTGTTGTGGAATCAGCAACGATTGACTGTTTGAAACTCTTCCACACCACCGCTCCTCCATTCAAGCTAAAAATATAGCCTGATTGCGATCGGAAATCATCCTGGTCAGACTGGAACGAAGCGTCAGTATATCCTTCAATACTGAGTTCTTCCTGACCACCATATATCAAGAACATATCTGAAGGTTCCCTTAGACAAGGGGCGAAACCCTAGATAGGCGCATGTTATATTTTTAAGCAGCGGAAAGGGGGTTTCTAGGGATCTGTTCAATGCATGTAATATAATCAACTTAAATCGATTGTATATAAGAGATAGAACCATACCAATGCCATTTGTTGGATGGCATCTAGGAAGAAGAAAGTGAAATCGCTTTCCTCCAAACGGTTCGCACACAAGAAGATCTATGCGCTTACTCCCTTCGGTACACCTTGTGCTAGCAAAGTTCCTTGGTGTCTTTGTTCGTGTGAGAAGGGAAGAAGAAGATCTTGCTTGCTCAGTCCTCGACTCTCCAAAGCGTGAAGTGAAAACTTCCACACGAGGAGGTGACGGGAATAGAAGTGAGGCGACAAGAGATGCGCTCTACCCAAAACATGGAGGCGTGGTTGCTAAAAATAGCCAACCTTACTCTTTCATGCGATCATGTGTTCATGCGCTCATGAACCAATCGCATTTTCCTCTCCTCTCTTTGAACCAAGCGCTCATATCATGAGCCGGTTCAACTAGGTCTGGTTCATAGACCAATTAACCCAAGCAATTAGTCCAGATCACATTAAACCCTAAGGCTCTTGATCTGACCGTTGATCTCTTGATGCTCCTGATCTCACTGATCTAGCATCCATTCTCTCGATCGAAGCTTACCGATCTCAAGCCCTAATCAATCAAACATGATTAGACCAGATCTCACTCACAATCAGAGATTAAATCCCCTTAAACTGAACCCAAACAATTCAGTCCACACGATCTGACTTAAGTAAGCCATATCATCAAATTGTGCGACCCTGAGGGTTTCCTTTAAATGTCGGTAACGATAACTCACGTCATCACGATCAGTGAGGGGTATCTAGCAACACATCACTGTCTCCCGATAGAAAGGAAAGAGTCTTCCAAGACTACACCCAAAATACAGCACAAGTGTGAATCCAATTCACCAGGCATGCATAATTCCTTTGCCACTGGATGTTCTTATTGGACAAGCATGTCAAGCCTGTAACTCCAATATGATGAGCATGATTAGATCAGATGAACATAGTCATCTGGGTATGGCCATACACTTTCTCAATCATCTCATCCAGGGGGCCCCTTTAGAACATCACACTCCTTAAACAAGGAGACGGCAATCCTATGTCTATCACTAGTGCCCTAACCTGACTCAAGCTCACCATCCAAGATAGTCTGTAACCATTATGTTTCAAATGATATTGAACTACCTCAAAACAATGACAATCATCATTTAGAAAACACAAGTGATCTCAAGTCAGAGGAAATGTGCCACTTGTTACAATCAAGGATTATTCACATTGTGACAAGCAATTGAATAACCTAGTAGGGTCTGTCCAGTACATCCAATGTACCCATGAGTCTACATCTTATTCCATGCTCGAAGCATCCTATAAGATTAGAACACATATTAGTCTTAACCATATCAAGGCTGTCTCATGTTCACCAAGATATCTTGACTAAGGACATAACTGCATGTCAGCCTAGCTGAACAGCTTTGAGACATTATTCAGAAGTACATTTATTGCAGCAGACAATGTAAGAAACTGAATAATAACCATGCCTTTATAAACATAAAAGTTTATTACATGATACTGATACAATCCCAAGGCCTCAAACATTAGCCTTAAGGGCATACCCCAACAATCTCCCACTTGCACTTAATCTAATGGTTGAGAAATCTCAAACCCATATTATTACAGTGCTTCTCATGCTTCTACTGCGCCAGAGGCTTGGTAAGCGGGTCTGCCAGATTGTCATCTGTATGAACCTTGCAGACTTTGATCTCGCCACGATCAATGATCTCCCGGATCAAATGAAACCGTCTCTGTATGTGCTTGGACTTCTGGTGCGACCGTGGTTCCTTTGCTTGTGCGATTGCTCCAGTGTTATCACAGAAGATAACAAAAGGATCTGCACTCGAAGGAACAACACCAAGTTCTCTCACGAACTTACGAATCCACACTGCCTCCTTGGATGCTTCCGAGGCTGCAACATACTCGGCTTCTGTTGTGGAATCAGCAACAGTTAACTGTTTGAAACTCTTCCACACCACTGCTCCTCCATTCAAGCTAAAAACATAGCCTGATTGCGATCGGAAATCATCCTGGTCAGACTGGAACGAAGCGTCAGTATATCCTTCAATACTGAGTTCTTCCTGACCACCATATATCAAGAACATATCTTTGGTCCTCCGCAGATATTTTAAAATGTTCTTGACTGCAATCCAGTGCGCCATACCTGGATTACTTTGGAACCGACTGGTCACGCTTAACCCGTAAGGAACGTCTGGGCGAGTACACAACATCGCATACATAATGGACCCAATAGCCGAAGCATAAGGCGTATTGTCCATTTCATCTTTCTCAGTCTGTGTTTGTGGACACTGACTCTGCGAAAGATTCAGACCATGTCTGACTGGAAGATATCCTCTTTTAGAATTCTCTAAATGAAATCTCTCCAGGACTTTATCGATGTAAGTACTCTGGCACAGCCCGAGAAGCCTCTTAGATCTATCCCTGTAGATCTTCACACCTAATACATAGGCTGCTTCTCCTAGATCTTTCATCTGGAAACATTTCCTTAACCATGCCTTAACCGCATGCATTTCAGGAATGTCATTTCCAATGATCAAGATATCATCGACGTAGAGGACTAGGAATGTAATCACGCTCCCACTAAACCTCTTATATACACACGGGTCATCCTCGTTCTTGATGAAACCAAATTCACTGATTGATTCATCAAAACGAATATTCCAGCTTCTCGATGCTTGTTTAAGTCCATAAATAGACTTCTTTAATTTGCATATCTTATGACGATCTGATGGATTAGTGAAACCTTCTGGTTGTGTCATATACACATCCTCATCCAGATTTCCATTCAGGAAAGCTGTTTTCACATCCATTTGCCAAATCTCATAATCGTAATATGCTGCTATCGCGAAAAGAATCCGAATAGACTTAAACATGGCTACAGGTGAGAAAGTTTCATCATAATCCATCCCGTAGATTTGTTTGAAACCTTTCGCAACTAGCCTGCCTTTATAGGTAACCACGTTACCATCCATGTCAATCTTCTTCTTGAAGATCCATTTACAGCCTATAGGGATAACTCCCGGAGGCGGATCAACCAAATCCCAGACTTGGTTATCTGACATGGAGTCCATCTCGGCGCGCATAGCTTCAAGCCATCTCGCTGACTCCGGTCCACTGACCGCATCCGCATAAGTGAGGGGTTCATCATTATCAATGATGTAGACTCCGTCATAGCGCTCAGGCTGTCGACGAATCCTTCCCGATCTTCGCAGTTCCCGTGATATCTGAGCCTCAGGTTGTTCATTAACCTGTCCTACCGGCTCAGGCTCATCCAACTATGCTTGAGCACTTTGTCCTTCCTCTGGATTCTCATCCAACTTTATTTCTCTCCCACTGGCCTCTTGCAGAAGAAACTCCTTCTCAAGAAATATGGCCGTCCGAGCAACAAATACCTTGTTCTCTTTGGGATCGAAGAAATAATAACCCTTAGTTTCCTTAGGGTAACCGACAAAGATACATTTCTCAGATCTGCTCTCTAGTTTCCCAGAGGCGAGCTTTTTGACATAAGCCTCGCAGCCCCAGATCCTGATAAATGTCAAGCTCGGCTGTTTCCCATACCATAACTCATATGGAGTCTTAGAAACTGCCATGGATGGCACTCGGTTTAGTACCTTTGCAGCTGTTTCCAGTGCAAAACCCCAAAAGGAATATGGAAGAGTAGCCTGACTCATCATAGAACGAACCATATCAAGTAACGTTCTATTTCTCCTTTCAGACACACCATTCCATTGCGGTGTTCCTGGCGGAGTGAGTTGTGAGATAATCCCACACTCCTTTAGATAGTCAGTAAACTCTCAACTTAGGTATTCTCCACCTCGATCAGAACGAAGTGCCTTGATATTTTTGCCAAGCTGATTCTGTACTTCATTCTTGAACTCTTTGAACTTGTCAAAAGATTCACTCTTATGTCTCATAAGATAGACATACCCATATCTACTGAAATCATCAGTAATGGTAATGAAGTACTGATAGCCACCTCTGGCATGTTTACTAAATGGCCCACACACATCACTGTGTATAAGGTCAAGTAAACCTGAAGCCCTTTGACCTTTGTTAGGAAAAGGTGACTTCGTCATTTTACCCATTAAACAAGCTTTGCATGTATCAATCTCCTCATAGGAGAATGATCCCAGCAGTCCATGATCATGCAACCGCTTAATGCGTTTCTTGTTAATATGGCCTAAACGACTATGCCATAGCAAGGTGCTATCATCAGCATACTTGGCTTTCTTAATATCAATATTGTGTATAGAACATTCCATGTCTAACATGAATAACCCATTGTTAATTGAACCAGTAGCATAAACTATATTATCAAGAGAAAGAACACACTTTGAAATATTGCATTCAAAGGAAAATCCCTTCCTGACAAGAGCAGGAATGGAGATAATATTTTTAGTAATGCTGGGAACAAAATAACAATTGTTCAGTTCTAATACAATTCCAGATGGCAAAGAGATGAAATAGTCTCCTACAGCAACAGCAGCAACCCGTGCCCCGTTTCCAACGCGTAGGTCCACCTCATGCTGTCCCACCTGCCTTCTTCTCTTGAGTTCCTGCACATTTGAACAAATGTGAACTCCACATGCAGTGTCCAACACCCATGAAATAGAAGAAGATGAAACCATGACTTCCGTCACGTAAATACCTGAGCCAGAAGCAAAGCTTCCCCTCTTATCTCCTTGGAGCGCTTTACAGTCCTTTTTCCAGTGACCTAGCTGGCCACAGTGGAAACATCTGTATTCCTTTGACCGCTTAACTTTTTGCTTCAGAGCCTTGCTATAACTCTTGACAGGGGCCTTGCCCTTCTTCCCCTTCTTCTTGTTCCTAGAAGGAACCATTAAGACAGAGGTTGAAGGCTTTCCCTTCAGAGTTACCTCAGTAGTCAAGAGCATATTCAGCAGCTCTGCTGGAGTACAGTCGATTTTGTTCATATTAAAGTTAATAATGAACGCATCGAAAGAGGGCGGGAGAGAGTGCAGAATGATGTCTACAGCAAGCTCCTGATTGATGGTATGCCCCAGTTTCTCCAGAGCCTCCTTGTGCCCAATCATCTTGGGCACGTGAGCTCCCACTGGGCTCCCTTCAGCCAGTTTGCTCTGAAAGAACAGCTTTGTCAGATTATAGCGTTCTGTCCTCGCCTGTGCAGCATACAGCATCTTGAGGTTCGCTATCATGTCTATAGCAGACATATCCTCATGCTGACGCTGCAGCGGTGGCGTCATAGACGCTAGCATCAGGCAAGCGACATCAATGCTATCATTGACGTGCTTTTCATAAGCTTCCCGAACCGCCCTTGCGGCGTTCGGAGCGGGTTGAGGCGGTATAGCCGTCTCGAGGACATACAGTTTCCTCTCTGCCTTAAGAACAATCTTAAGGTGTCCGAACCAGTCTGAGAAGTTCGGCCCAGCAAACTTCTCTCTTTCCAGCAGGGATCGCACATTGAAGCTCATGGTGTTCGTTGCTGCAGGTATCTACAACAATGCAAGAACAGCAAGGTCAGTATCAATGTTAAGAATCAATCAGGACTTAAGAAAGATTCTTTTTCTCACTATTTTATCTGGCTGAAAAATCCAGCAAAACAGCCCGAAAGAGTAGTACTCTTTTAGTGAGATGGGATCCAGATTTCATACTTGGTCTCCGCGTCCCGCTCAGGCGAGATAAGATGCACAGAGAGTACAAGCACTAATCTCTGGTAGGCAGTCCCTGCCAATCGCCAACCCGTGCGATTCCCCTTCATCTGGGCAATCCAGCAGACTGTGCCAACTGAGTTGGTACAACATAATCTCTGACCCCACAGATGGCTACCTCCATGTGCTACCATATGCGCCACATATGTAGCCTACATGGTCAAGCTGACCCGACCTACTCCCTGGACCACCACGTGCTATGCTGAGCAACGAGAAGCGATAAATCCCTTCTCTGTAACACGCAGGTGTAATCCCGCACCGTCTGAAGATAGAAGGACGTGCCCACTGAGTGGGTACAACACGGCTCCAACGATAGTCAGAACAGTGAGGTTTCGCGTCAGAAGGCTTACGAGCTTGATATTTTAGCGTTGGATTTTAACGGTCTTTTATCTTCTTCACTATCATGCAATTCCTATGGTGATAGCAGAAGATAAATAAATCATGCTGTTCTACTTATTTAAACAATAAAAGAAAGCATGGATCTTATGTGGTAAAAGCCCATAGCCTAAGTAAGACCTTAATTAACTTAAGTCTTCACTTGCTTTTCTTCATGGGTCTTTTGCTGCTCATCTGGCCCAACCTAGGGCCCAAGCGCCATCTGCAGCTCAGGTGCGCCTACCAGGGAAAATGCGCCTGGTCCCAGAGTCGAACCCTGGACCTCCCACCTGGTTAAGCCTCTGCTGCAAGCGCCTCTGCCAAGTGTGCTCTGTGCTCTTGTCTGACTAATTTACAAATTAATCTATCTAGACAAGATTGACTCGCAGGTCAATAACATTTTATAAATTAATTAAACTGTGATTCACAGATCACAAAAATAAGAATTAATTTATAATAAAATTCCAGGCACGCAGGCCCCAGCACAGCACACATTAAACGGGCAGCCCACATAAGATTAAATAAACATACATATGGTATCCAATCAGCATGTGATCCAATCATGAAAAATAAAATTTTTTTAAAAAAAACCCCATTGAGATTAATTTTATTTTTCCCTATTTGCCCTGCTGCCTTACGACGGTCCATTACTAGGGATCCACTCATCCAGCCTAGTCAGATCCACTGCCCTTGCATGCACCAAGTCCTAACTGACTTGAGTCGACCTAATGGTCAACCATGCATGCGCAAGGGCTGAACGACCACAATGAGGTCTGGCAAGCGGGTGTGACCCCGGGCCTAACTCATGTGCGTTCATAGGTTGTCTCAATCAGGTATCGCTACACGCCTTTGATGCAGTCGACCTATAGCCACCTCTTGCTTGCGCACAGGTGCTATCTGGTCGACCCATCTAGGCTGTCAGATAGTCTGATCAGACCAGTTGGATCGAACCTAGAGGATGACTTCAACCCTAATAACCCGTCTAAGGGTTTAAAGCAGGCGCCTCTTAGATCTAATGAGAGTTGCGCATGATATAAGTTTTTTGAAAAAACCTAAGATGCGCCAACAAACATGCGCAAAGGAAATACATATTTAAGGTTCGCAAGAAGCAACATAACATGTACATTTTCGCATGTTCTAGATCTAAGCATACAATGGCACCCATGGATCACAAAACATTTAAGCAATCATAAAAACATGCATTAACCTCCTCTGATACCAATTGAAGGTTCCCTTAGACAAGGGGCAAAACCCTAGATAGGCGCATGTTATATTTTTAAGCAGCGGAAAGGGGGTTTCTAGGGATCTGTTCAATGCATGTAATATAATCAACTTAAATCGATTGTATATAAGAGATAGAACCATACCAATGCCATTTGTTGGATGGCGTCTAGGAAGAAGAAAGTGAAATCGCTTTCCTCCAAACGGTTCGCACACAAGAAGATCTATGCGCTTACTCCCTTCGGTACACCTTGTGCTAGCAAAGTTCCTTGGTGTCTTTGTTCGTGTGAGAAGGGAAGAAGAAGATCTTGCTTGCTCAGTCCTCGACTCTCCAAAGCGTGAAGCGAAAACTTCCACACGAGGAGGCGACGGGAATAGAAGTGAGGCGACAAGAGATGCGCTCTACCCAAAACATGGAGGCGTGGTTGCTAAAAATAGCCAACCTTACTCTTTCATGCGATCATGTGTTCATGCGCTCATGAACCAATCGCATTTTCCTCTCCTCTCTTTGAACCAAGCGCTCATATCATGAGCCGGTTCAACTAGGTCTGGTTCATAGACCAATTAACCCAAGCAATTAGTCCAGATCACATTAAACCCTAAGGCTCTTGATCTGACCGTTGATCTCTTGATGCTCCTGATCTCACTGATCTAGCATCCATTCTCTCGATCGAAGCTTACCGATCTCAAGCCCTAATCAATCAAACATGATTAGACCAGATCTCACTCACAATCAGAGATTAAATCCCTTTAAACTGAACCCAAACAATTCAGTCCACACGATCTGACTTAAGTAAGCCATATCATCAAATTGTGCGACCCTGAGGGTTTCCTTTAAATGTCGGTAATGATAACTCACGTCATCACGATCAGTGAGGGGTATCTAGCAACACGTCACTGTCTCCCGATAGAAAGGAAAAAGTCTTCCAAGACTACACCCAAAATACAGCACAAGTGTGAATCCAATTCACCAGGCATGCATAATTCCTTTGCCACTGGATGTTCTTATTGGACAAGCATGTCAAGCTTGTAACTCCAATATGATGAGCATGATTAGATCAGATGAACATAGTCATCTGGGTATGGCCATACACTTTCTCAATCATCTCATCCAGGGGGCCCCTTTAGAACATCACACTCCTTAAACAAGGAGACGACAATCCTATGTCTATCACTAGTGCCCTAACCTGACTCAAGCTCACCATCCAAGATAGTCTATAACCATTATGTTTCAAATGATATTGAACTACCTCAAAACAATGACAATCATCATTTAGAAAACACAAGTGATCTCAAGTCAGAGGAAATGTGCCACTTGTTACAATCAAGGATTATTCACATTGTGACAAGCAATTGAATAACCTAGTAGGGTCTGTCCAGTACATCCAATGTACCCATGAGTCTACATCTTATTCCATGCTCGAAGCATCCTATAAGATTAGAACACATATTAGTCTTAACCATATCAAGGCTGTCTCATGTTCACCAAGATATCTTGACTAAGGACATAACTGCATGTCAGCCTAGCTGAACAGCTTTGAGACATTATTCAGAAGTACATTTATTGCAGCAGACAATGTAAGAAACTGAATAATAACCATGCCTTTATAAACATAAAAGTTTATTACATGATACTGATACAATCCCAAGGCCTCAAACATTAGCCTTAAGGGCATACCCCAACAATATCTTTGGTCCTCCGCAGATATTTTAAAATGTTCTTGACTGCAATCCAGTGCGCCATACCTGGATTACCTTGGAACCGACTGGTCACCCTTAACCCGTAAGCGACGTCTGGGCGAGTACACAACATCGCATACATTATGGACCCAATAGCCGAAGCATAAGGCGTATTGTCCATTTCATCTTTCTCAGTCTGTGTTTGTGGACACTGACTCTTCGAAAGATTCAGACCATGTCTGACTGGAAGATATCCTCTTTTAGAATTCTCTAAATGAAATCTCTCCAGGACTTTATCGATGTAAGTACTCTGGCACAGCCCGAGAAGCCTCTTAGATCTATCCCTGTAGATCTTCACACCTAATACAAAGGCTGCTTCTCCAAGATCTTTCATCTGGAAACATTTCCTTAGCCATGCCTTTACGGCATGCATTTCAGGAATGTCGTTTCCAATGATCAAGATATCATCGACGTAGGGGACTAGGAAAGTAATCACGCTCCCACTAAACCTCTTATATACACACGGGTCATCTTCGTTCTTGATGAAACCAAATTCAGTGACTGATTCATCAAAACGAATATTCCAGCTTCTTGATGCTTGTTTGAGTCCATAAAAAGACTTCTTTAACTTGCATATTTTATGACGATCTGATGGATTAGTGAAACCTTCTGGTTGTGTCATATACACATCCTCATCCAGATTTCCATTAAGGAAAGATGTTTTCACATCCATCTGCCAGATCTCATAATCGTAATATGCTGCTATCGCGAAAAGAATCCGAATAGACTTAAACATGGCTACAGGTGAGAAAGTTTCATCATAATCTATCCCGTAGATTTGTTTGAAACCTTTCGCAACTAGCCTGCCTTTATAGGTAACCACGTTACCATCCATGTCAATCTTCTTCTTGAAGATCCATTTACAACCTATAGGGATTACTCCCGGAGGCGGATCAACCAAATCTCAGACTCGGTTATCTGACATGGAGTCCATCTCGGCGCGCATAGCTTCAAGCCATCTCGCTGACTCCGGTCCACTGACCGCATCCGCATAAGTGAGGGGTTCATCATGATCAATGATGTAGACTCCGTCATAGCGCTCAGGCTGTCGACGGATCCTTCCCGATCTTCGCGGTTCCCGTGATATCTGAGTCTCAGGTTGTTCAGTAACCTGTTCTACCGGCTCAGGCTCATCCAACTGTGCTTGACCACTTTGTCCTTCCTTTGGATTCTCATCCAGCTTTATTTCTCTCCCACTGGCCTCTTGCAGAAGAAACTCCTTCTCAAGAAATATGGCCGTCCGAGCAACAAATACTTTGTTCTCTTTGGGATCGTAGAAATAATAACCCTTAGTTTCCTTAGGGTAACCGACAAAGATACATTTCTCAAATCTGCTCTCTAGTTTCCCAGAGGCGAGCTTTTTGACATAAGCCTCGCAGCCCCAGATCCTGATAAATGTTAAGCTCGGCTGTTTCCCATACCATAACTCATATGGCGTCTTTGAAACTGCCTTGGATGGCACTCGGTTTAGTACCTTTGCAGCTGTCTCCAGTGCAAATCCCCAAAAGGAGTAAGGTAGAGCAGCCTGACTCATCATAGAACGAACCATATCAAGTAACGTTCTATTTCTCCTCTCGGACACACCATTCCATTGCGGTGTTCCTGGCGGAGTGAGCTGTGAGATAATCCCACACTCCTTCAGATAGTCGGTAAACTCTCGACTTAGGTATTCTCCACCTCGATCAGAACGAAGTGCCTTGATATGTCGGCCTAGCTGATTCTGTACTTCATTCTTGAATTCTTTGAACTTGTCAAAAGATTCACTCTTATGTCTCATCAGATAGACATAACCGTACCTACTGAAATCATCAGTGAAGGTGATGAAGTATTGATATCCACCTCTGGCATGTTTACTAAATGGCCCACACACATCACTGTGTATAAGGTCAAGTAAACCTGAAGCCCTTTGACCTTTGTGGGGAAAAGGTGACTTCGTCATTTTACCCATTAAACAAGCTTTGCATGTATCAATCTCCTCATAGGAGAATGATCCCAGCAGTCCATAATCATGCAACCGCTTAATGCGTTTCTTGTTAATATGGCCTAAACGACTATGCCATAGCAAGGTGCTGTCATCAGCATATTTGGCTTTCTTATTATCAATATTGTGTATAGAACATTCCATGTCCAACATGAATAACCCATTGTTAATTGAACCAGTAGCATAAACAATATTATCTAAAGTAAGAATACACTTTGAAATATTGCATTCAAAGGAAAACCCTTTCCTAACAAGAGCAGGAATAGAGATAATATTTTTAGTAATACTTGGAACAAAGTAACAACTGTTTAATTCTAACACAAGTCCAGATGGTAAAGAGATGAAATAGTCTCCTACAGCAACAGCAGCAACCCGTGCCCCGTTTCCAACTCGTAGGTCCACCTCATGCTGTCCCACCTGTCTTCTTCGCTTGAGTTCCTGTACATTTGAACAAATGTGAACTCCACATGCAGTGTCCAACACCCATGAAATAGAAGAAGATGAAACCATGACTTCCGTCACGTAAATACCAGAGCCAGAAGCGATGCTTCCCCTCTTGTCTCCTTGGAGCGCTTTACAGTCCTTTTTCCAGTGACCCAGCTGGCCACAGTGGAAACATCTGTATTCCTTTGACTGCTTAACTTTTTGCTTCAGAGCCTTGCTGTAACTCTTGACAGGGGCCTTGCCCTTCTTCCCCTTCTTCTTGTTCCTAGAAGGAACCATTAAGACCGAGGTCGAAGGCTTTCCCTTCAGAGTCTCCTCAGTAGTCAAGAGCATATTCAGCAGCTCTGCCGGAGTACAGTCGATTTTGTTCATATTAAAGTTAATGATGAACGCATCGAAAGAGGGCGGGAGAGACTGCAGAATAATGTCTACAGCAAGCTCCTGATTGATGGTATGCCCCAGTTTCTCTAGAGCCTCCTTGTGCCCAATCATCTTGAGCACGTGAGCTCCCACTAGGCTCCCTTCAGCCAGTTTGCTCTGGAAGAACAGCTTTGTCAGATTATAGCGTTCTGTCCTCGCCTGTGCAGCATATAGCATCTTGAGGTTTGCTATAATTTGTATAGCAGACATATCCTCATGCTGACGCTGCAGCGGTGGCGTCATAGACGCTAGCATCAGGCAAGCGACATCAATGCTATCATTGACGTGCTTTTCATAAGCTTCCCGAACCGCCCTTGCGGCGTTCAGAGCGGGCTGAGGCGGTATAGCCGTCTCGAGGACATACAGTTTCCTCTCTGCCTTAAGAACAATCTTAAGGTGTCCGTACCAGTCTGAGAAGTTCGGCCCAGCAAACTTCTCCCTTTCCAGTAGGGATCGCACATTGAAGCTCATGGTGTTCGTTGCTGCAGGTATCTACAACAATGCAAGAACAGCAAGGTCAGTATCAATGTTAAGAATCAATCAGGACTTAAGAATGATTCTTTTTCTCACTATTTTATTTGGCTGAAAAATCCAGCAAAAACAGCCCGAAAGAGTAGAACTCTTTTAGTGAGATGGGATCCAGATTTCATACTTGGTCTCCGCGTCCCGCTCAGGCGAGATAAGATGCACAGAGAGTACAAGCACTAATCTCTGGTAGGCTGTTCCAGCCAATCGCCAACCCGTGCGATTCCCCTTCATCTGGGCAATCCAGCAGACTGTGCCAACTGAGTTGGTACAACACAATCTCTGACCCCACAGATGGCTGCCTCCATGCGCTACCATATGCGCCACATATGTAGCCTACATGGTCAAGCTGACCCGACCTACTCCCTGGACCACCACGTGCTATGCTGAGCAACGAGAAGCGATAAATCCCTTCTCTGTAACACGCAGGTGTAATCCAGCACCGTCTGAAGATAGATGGACGTGCCCACTGAGTGGGTACAACACGGCTCCAACGATAATCAGAACAGTGAGGTTTCGCGTCAGAAGGCTTACGAGCTTGATATTTTAGCGTTGGATTTTAACGGTCTTTTATCTTCTTCACTATTATGCAATTCCTATGGTGATAGCAGAAGATAAATAAATCATGCTGTACTACTTATATAAACAATAAAAGAAAGCATGGATCTTATGTGGTAAAAGCCCATAGCCTAAGTAAGACCTTAATTAACTTAAGTCTTCACTTGCTTTTCTTCATGGGACTTTTGCTGCTCATTTGGCCCAAACCAGGGCCCAAGCGCCATCTGCAGCTCAGGTGCGCCTACCAGGGAAAATGCGCCTGGTCCCAGAGTCGAACCCTGTACCTCCCACCTGGTCAAGCCTCTGCTGCAAGCGCCTCTGCCAAGTGTGCTCTGTGCTCTTGTCTGATTAACTTACAAATTAATCTATCTAGACAAGATTGACACGCAGGTCAATTACACTTTATAAATTAAATACAATGTGATATGCAGATCACAATAATTAATTTACAACTTTAATACAGGCACGCAGGCCCCAGCACAGCACACATTTAACATGGGCGGCCCACATAAGAATAAATAAACAAGCATATGCCACAATCAAACATGTGATCCTTTCAAGAAAATAAAATTTTTTGGAAAAACCCATTGGCATCAATTTTATTTTCCTTATATGCCCTACTACCTTACAACGGTCCATTACTAGGGATCCACTCATCCAACCTAGTCAGATCCATTGCCCTTGCATGCACCAAGTCGTAACTGACTTGAGTTGACCCAGTGGTCAACCATGCATGCGCCAGGGCTGAACGACCACTATGAGGTCTGGCAAGCGGGTGTGACCCCGGGCCTAACTCATGTGCGTTCATTAGTTGTCTCAACCAGACATCGCTACACGCCTGTCTGCAGTCGACCTATAGCCACCAGGTGCTTGCGCACAGGTGCTATCTGGTCAACCCATCAAGGCTGTTAGATGGTCTGATCAGACTATCTGGATCTAACCTAGGGGATGACTTCAACCCTAATAACCCGTCTAAGGGTTTAAAGTAAGGCCTTAGATCTAATGTGGAGCGCGCATGATACAAGTTTTTGACAAAACAAAGACTTTAACAAGCGCCTACATAAACATGAAAATACACATGCGCCAACATCTAAAAAAAAACTAGCATGTAGTTTCGCATGTGATGACAATTAGATCTATGCATCGCAAATAAGGATCACACAGTAACATGAAGCAATCATATGAACATACAATAACAACTTCCTCTGATACCAATTGAAAGTCCCCTAGAACTGAAGGGGGAAACCCTAATAGGAGGCGCAACAATAATTTTCTAGCGGAATCTTAGGGTTTCAAAAGATCGAATGTAAGTTCATGTGATCAACTCCTTATAATGTATAAATCAGATTAGATTGATACCATTGCCATCGATCGGATGGTGCCTTGGAAGGAAAGGCGCAAATGTTCCTTCTCCAAAGGTGACGCACACAAATGAATATGGCTTGCTCCTTTGAATCTTTGTGCTAGCAAAGCTCTTCAAAAGGTCCTTGATCGGTTGAAGGGAATGAGATGAGAGTTCTCTCCTTTTCGAATCCTTCTCCAATGCGTGAAGAAGTCGCCACCCCAGGAAGCGCCGAAAAAGAAAGTGAGAGGCGAGAATAGAGCATGATAATCTCAACGTGAGGCGTGGTCACGATTTAGAAGTCATGGCTTCTAAAATTAGTAAACCACTTCTCCACATGCGCCCATGAGTTTACCCAAGCGCAAATCTCTGATCTTTTGAACCATGCGCTCAAGTAATGAGCTGGTTCAATTAAATTTGGTTCAAATACCAAATTAAACCAAGCCCTCTGGTCTAGATCATAATTAAACCCTAAGGCTCCAGATCTAACCGTTCATCTCTTGATGCTCCCGATCTCACTGATCTAGCATCTATTCTCTCGATCGAAGCTTACCGATCTCAAGCCCTAATCAATCAAACATGATCAGACCAGATCTCACTTACAATCAGAGATCAAATCCCTTTAAACTGAACCCAAATAATTCAGTCCACACGATCTGACTTAAGTAAGCCATATCATCAATTTGTGCGACCCTGAGGGTTTCCTTTAAATGTCGGTAACGATAACTCACGTTATCACGATCAGTGAGGGGTATCTAGCAACACATCACTGTCTCCCGATATAAAGGAAAGAGTCTTCCAAGACTACACCCAAACCACAGCACAAGTGTGAATCCAATTCACAAGGCATGCAAATTTCCTTTGCCACTGGATGTTCTTATTGGACAAGCGTGTCAAGCTTGTAGCTCCAATATGATGAGCATGATTAGATCAGATGATCATAGTCATCTGGGTATGGCCATACACTTTCTCAATCATCTCATCCAGGGGGGCCCTTTAGAACATCACACTCCTTAAACAAGGAGACGGCAATCCTATATCTATCACTAGTGCCCTAACCTGATTCAAGCTCACCATCCAAGATAGTCTATAACCATTATGTTTCAAATGATATTGAACTACCTCAAAACAATGACAATCATCATTTAGAAAACACAAGTGATCTCAAGTCAGAGGAAATGTGCCACTTGTCGCATTCAAGGATTATTCATATTGTGACAAGCAATTGAATATCCTAGTAGGGTCTGTCCAGTACATCCAATGTACCCATGGGTCTACATCTTATTCCATGCTCGAAGCATCCTATAAGATTAGAACACATATTAGTCTTAACCATATCAAGGCTGTCTCATGTTCACCAAGATATATCGACTAAGGACTTAACTGCATGTCAGCCTAGCTGAACAGCTTTGAGACATTATTCAGAAGTACACCTATTGCAGCAGACAATGTAACAAACTGAATAACAACCATGCCTTTATAAACATAAGAGTTTATTACATGATACTGATACATTCCCAAGGCCTCAAACATTAGCCTTAAGGGCATACCCCAACAAATGGATCAAAACAAACCAAACTCCTAGGACATTATTTATGCAATTAAATACATCAATGCAGGTAAAGCAATCTGCATAATAACGACCCTACTTTTATCAATAATATCAATATTATTAATTCTATCAAAGTATATTCAAATAATGCTGAACCAAGTCCATACATTGGTCTGCAAGGCATAAAGACTAACAGTGTTCCAGGATGAGTGAGTTAGGATAAGATCCCACACTCTTTTAGATAGTCAAAGAACTCACCGCTCAAGTACTCTCCACCACGATCTGATCGAAGAGTCTTAAAGGATCTACTAAGCTGGTTCTCTACTTCATGTCTGAACTCCTTAAATTTCTCTAAGGATTTAGAGTTATGTCTCATGAGGTAGACATAACCATATCTACTAAAATCATAAGTAAAAGTGATGAAGTAGCGGTACCCTCCTCTGGCTTATTTATTGAATGGCCCACACACATCACTATGTATGAGATCCAATAAACCTCCTGCCCTCTCACAAATCTTGGTGAAGGGTGGCTTTGTCATCCTCCCTAATAAACAAGGTTCACAAGTATCAAATTCCTCCAAGGAACTTGAATATAACAACCCATTTGCATGGAGTTGTTGGATGCGATTCTTGTTTATATGGGCTAATCGACAATGCCATAGGAAAGCACTAACTGAACTACTCAGTTTTGTCCTTTTATTATTTATGTTACATATAGAACTATCCATGTCCAAGACATATAACCCATTGCATAAAGTACCCTTCCCATAAAACATGTTTGCAAATGAGAAAGAACAAGAGTTCTCCTTTATTTCAAACTTAAATCCTTTCTTTGCTAAGCAAGGAATGGATACAATGTTTTTAGTAAGTGAAGGTACATAGTAGCAATCATCTGGTTGTAATTGAAGTCCAGAAGACAGGGAACCACCTGAAGTTCAGAAATGAACTCCCTTATCCAAATAGCTTCTTTGGCTGCCTCAGAAGCGGCCACATACTCAGCCACAGTTGTAGAATCGGCAATAGTGGATTGCTTGAAGCTCTTCTAGCAAACAGCACCTCCATTCATCTTGAACACATAGCCGGCCTGCGATCTAAAGTCATCAGGGTCAGACTGGAAAGACACATCAGCGTAGCCCTGCATACTGAGCTCTTCCTGTCCCCCATAGACTAGGAACAAATCCTTAGTTCTTCTCAGATACTTCAGGATGTTCTTTACAGCCACCCAGTGCTGGACTCTAGGATTGGATTGGTATTGGCTGGTTATGCTCACAGCATAAGCCACATCTGATCTAGTGCACAACATTGCATACATGATCGATCCCACTGCCGAGCATAAGGCACTTGACTCATCTCATCCCTCTCAGCCCGTGTGGTGGGACACTGGCTCTTTGAGAGAGTAAGGCCATGTCTCACTGGAAGGTACCCTTTCTTGGATTGCTCCAAGCTAAACCTCTCCAGGACCTTATCAATGTAAGTACTTTGACTAATGGCTAGGAGCCTCTTGGATCTATCCCTATAGATCCTCACGCCTAGGATATAGGCGGCCTCCCCTAAGTCCTTCATCTCAAAACACTTCCCTAACCATGTCTTCATAGCTTGAAGAATACGGATGTCGTTCCCTATGAGCAGTATGTCATTGTTGGTGTATATGCCCTAGGACCTAGTTTTGGTCAACTTATGTACTACTTGACATTGATATTTATATATCATTCTGGCATTGTCGTTATCATTGTTTGTCTACACCTGCGATTGTGTACTTACATGATAATGTCCCTGGAGACAGATTGGATATGTGCTCAAATAATTGTCCCCAGTCGATGTACCTGAGTGGATATGGGACAGCTCTGGTACTTGAGAGACTAGTATGTGGGCTGGTTAGGCACGTGGTGCTAACGCAGACACATGGGTATATCATTGGAGGATATACTAGATAGACCTGCTATGAGGCTATGACTTGGTGTCATGAGTTATCCTCATAAGTGACAGGAGATGCATTGATCCCTTGACTTGAGGTCATTGATCATTCTATATGGTTAGGGACTTGCTTTGATACAACCAAACACCTTGCCGTAGCTGGGAGGTCATAACGGTTGTTATTGAGCAAGTCACGACCCATATGAGAAGATCAATGGACAGACATAGGATTTGCCCCTTCCCTAGGGAAGTAGATATCCATGGAGCTCCTTTATGGTTCTATGACTGAGAGTGTATGGCCATACCCAGGTGAGAACCTATTTTAGTCATAGCCATATGATTGGATGAAAACAAGTGGTGACACACTTGTCCAATAGGATATCAGTTCGGCAAAGAGACTGTAATGCATCTGTACCTAGTTGCGATGATGGGGATGTCGATGTCGATATCCATTCCAATGACCTGGGTAGCAGCGATGCACTGCTAGGTGCCACTCACTGCTTGTGATGACCTCTGGTCAGCACTGCCAGCGTTAGAGGAACCTACAGGGTCGCACACCTTGATACTTGAGTTCTCGTATTGATCAGGAAGCCTTATGATCGAGTTATTGGATAACTCGGATCTAATTGGGAGATTTCATCAGTGCCAATGGGCCTGATGAGATGGAAGAATATTGTTGGAGCCAAACTTCATTTTTGGTAGGTTGACCCGTATTTGACCATGGTTGGTCACATTTGGATTAGGGTTGCATTGGATTGGATCCAAGTGCTTAATCAACCCATGTAATGAAGTTTGGGCTAGCTCATTATCCAATGAGGCCCAATAACAAGTTCTCATGGAGAGATGAGAGGCTAAAAGGGTATAATGGGGAGAAACATGAACCATTAAGCGCCTAGGGGCATAATGGGGTCATGTTGGCGCCTTTGCTTCATTATGGAAGTAAAGGGCGACTCCCCTCTCTTCCTTGGATGGAATGCATGCCTCTATGGCATTGCTTGGGGCGCAAGGCAAGGCCTTGGCGCACAAGGAAAGGCGTGGGGCACGAAAGGAATGGTTGAATAAGAATTATGGAAATGTCTTGGAGACTTTCCTTGTCTCAAACCTCCTCATCCTAGCCCTACACTTATCATGATCCTAGCCCTTACCCTAACCGCCTCTTGCCCTATATATGTGACCCTAGTCGCCCCCTCTTACAGATGATCAATCCTTGAAGGCGTGAACTGTTGGGGAATGCCGGGTGTAATTTAAAAATCTGCAGTCCCAGGACGCAGTGGAAGAAGCATTACACCCGAAACACATTCCATTCCCAAGGATCCATGCGAGAGAGAGAACACAAGGATGTGTTAGGGTTAGTACCTCTATTGCTTGTTAGGATGAAGGTGCCAAGCTGAAGACGCTCACGTGCTCGTCCTCTACAAGTATCCACGCGTCGACCTTCTCAACGTTGCTCCCTTCCACGCTCGGTGCTAGCCTCGGGAAGAGAAGATCACCTCTTGGAATCTCCTTCTCCTTCTCCTTTTGTTCTTCACGCCAACAAGACTCCTCCAAGGAGACTCTCGGCCAACAAACAAGAGGATGAAGGAAGGTGGCGCAACTATAAAGGAAGAGGGCAGCTTAGATATCCAAAGCTTGCGCAACTCCAAGTTGCCTTGCTTTGGCGAATTCAGCATCCATAGAGAGGGGCGCATACCCCTTCTTTTATAGCCTTTCAAGCCTCCACCGCCCATTCTCTTTCCAACTATAGATTGGCACAATTCCTCCAAGGAATTATCCCTAATTGATCAGCCGCTACTAGCCTTGAATATGCGCAAGAATAAGGCTTAGAAAGTATCAAGCTTCTTGCCAATTTAAGAGCTAGTCATTGAAATCAATTAATTGGGACTTGCCATATATGCTCTTGGCGCAATTCCTCCAAGGAATTGCCAGAAGACATTAGCCACATACCTTCTTGAATTGGCGCTAATTGAAGCATAGAAATAATCTAGCTTCTTGCCATATCAAGAGAGGATATTTGAGTTTCATTCTAATTAGGACTTTCCATATGAGATTGGCTGATTTCTTGCTTGATATAACCAAGCAATACACGCCTTCATATCAGCCCACACGTCCAAGCATGTTTCCAATTGAGGAAACCAATTTCCAAAAGGATTCATACACTTCACATTGGCGCAAATTCCATATATGGAATTATCCCATGTGCCAAGTGTATTTCCAACTCCTATTAGGATTCAAACTTGCCTCAATTAGAATTAATCCACAATCCCTAATTGGATTTGGATCTCAACACTAATTAGGCCAGTGGAAATAAATCCTTATTGGATTAGGATTTGCGCTCAACACAATGAGCCTTATCCAAATCCAATTCTCTTTAGGATTTGAATCCTAGTTGGATTAGGATTTGCGCCCAACCACTATGGGCCTTATCCAAATCTAATTCTCATTAGGATTTGAATCCTAATTAGATTAGCATTCTCATTTCTAGTAGAATTAGAATTCCAACTCCTAATTGAATTAGGATTCCAACTCCCAGTTGGAATAGGACTCTATTTCCCAATAGGGTTAGGATTCTAACTCCTAATTAAATTAGGATTCCAACTCCTAGTTGGATTAGGATTACAATTCCTAATAGGGTTAGGATTCCAACTCCTAATTAAATTAGGATTCCAACTCCTAGTTGGATTAGGATTCCAATTCCTAATAGGATTAGGATTCCAACTCCTAATTAGATTAGGATTCGAATCCAACATGGTATATAATCCCTTGTTCAAGTCCAACTTGACTAGGATACATATACAAACTCATGAATCCCAATTGGACTCAGATTCAACTATGAATCTGTCTTGGACTCAGAATGATGAACTTAAATATATTCCAAGATTTCCAGATCATAAAACAACGTCAAGAGTCTATTGCGTGTGACCCGGTAGGATCCTAATGACGATAGCAATGATGATTGAATATCATCATAAGTAGTGAGAGGTATCTAGCAACACATCACTACTACCCATGTCATAGGACTTAAGTCATCTGGCAACAACTCCCTAACAAGCAACGAGGATTCCTATGCATTCTAGATCCCTTTGCCTAAACTGATATCCCGCCATTGGATTAGTCCATATTTATTAATCCAATCTATTGGTCATGACTCAATCAGTGTGGCCACACATTCCTGTCATGCACCAATGAGGTGGGGCGCCCCGAGGTGGATATCATGCTTCCTCGGAAGGAAGGGGCAAATCCTACTATTGGTCATCCATGTCTCTACATGACTTATGACATGCTCAATGACAGTCGTTTTGATCACCCATTTACGGAGAGACGTAAGACTGTATCAAAACATACCCATCATCATATCTAGACATGAATACCTCAAGTCTAAGGATCAATGCAAACCTCTTGCATGTGAGATTGACTTGTTGACTAGACAAGTCAATCCTCACGGTGGATCACTCCAGTGCATCCAATGCACCTGTATGTCTGCGTTACTGTGCCCCGCACCTAACCAGCCCATACACCAGTCTCACATGCACCAAAGCTGTCCCATATCGGCTAAGGTACCTTGACCGGGGATTACTTATGAGAATGGATCCAATCCAAACTCCTGGGACATTATCTATGCAATTCAATATATCTACGCAGGTAAAGCAATCTGCATAATAACGACCATGCCTTTATTGATTATATCAATTTCATTAATTCTATCGAAGTACATTTAAACAATGCCTGACCATGTCCATACATTGGTCTGTAGGGCATATACACCAACAATCTCCCACTTGCACTAAGACCAAGGGCAACTGAATTCATTCAGTCCCATGTCTCTAGTATGGCATATTTAGCTTCCGCTGCGCCAGAGGCTATGTCAGTGGGTTTTTCCAGATTGCTATCTGTGTTTATTTTAACAAGTTTGAATCATCAACTTTATCCATGATCTCTAAGATCAGATGATATCCCTGCAGTATATACTTGAGTGCTAAGTTCCTTTACACATGCTTACGGCCCCAGTAAGAACTATACTGGACCATCAAGCATCAGGGACTAAATCAAGTTCAAATGAATGAAGCTGCTTCCTTGGCTGCCACAAGAAGCTACAATGTACTCAGCCTTATTGTAGAATTTGCCACTGCAGTTTGCATAAAGCTCTTTCAGCCAACAACACCACA
Organism: Costus lasius; assembly: GCA_027563935.2. Lineage (NCBI taxonomy): Eukaryota > Viridiplantae > Streptophyta > Magnoliopsida > Zingiberales > Costaceae > Costus > Costus lasius. Next base: position 48,543,192 of record CM050446.2, read on the forward strand.
TCAAGGCAAAAAGCAAATCCTGACTGTGAACGATAGTCATTAGACCGGAACGAAGTGTCAGTGTACTCAGTACACAAAGTTCTTCCTGTCTATCACAGACTAAAAATCAATCCTTTATACTTCCCAAGTATGAAGGATTGCTTTCACAGCTATCCAGTGTTTGAACACTAGGATCTGATTTGAAACTTACTGGCCATGCTCCAAGCATTCGCCACACATAGTCTTGTGCTAGTTGCACAAAACATGATCTATCCTATACCCAATGTATTAGGATTATAGACTCATGTTATCTCTCTCCTGCTGTGTCAAAAGACATTGCATCATGGAGAGAATCAGACCATGTCTCTCTGGAAGGTATCATCCTTTGGAATGATCCAATATGAACCTCTCCAGAATCTCTTGGATGAACGTAGATTGACTAAAGGGCAATGACTTTCTTGGATCCTAGTTGATCCACATGCCTAGGATGTAGGCTGCATTCCCTATGTCATTCTTCTCGAAATACATTCCAAGCCTATACTTCACCGTGTGAAGAGCTGGGGATGTCATTTCAAGTGAGGAGAATATCGTCAATCAATTAGAACAATAAACATTATGATGCTCCCACTGATCTTCTTGTAAACACAGGATACTTGTATAATACCATTCATATCTTTATGGCAACTGTATGAAAATATTTTGGCTATTTCCATCTAGACATCCTCTTCCAGACGTCCATTAAGAAAAGCAATTTTCATAACAACACACTATAACAGAACATGCAATTATAACAAGTAGATATCTAATGGACTCAAACAAAGCTATCGGTGAAAAATTTCATCACTATCCACCTAGTGGACTTATCTGAAATTTCATTCACTAGCTTGTCATCATAGGTAACAATGTTACCTTCCATGTCTATCTTCTAAGAAGATCCACATACAGCCTCTGGGTGTTACCCCTTTGGCGGCTCAATCAAGTCCCACACTTGATTAGCAGACATGGAGTCCATTACGGTTCTTATGGCGCTCAGCCATTTCTTGGAATCTGGTCCACTGACCGCTTCCATTTCCTCATAAGTCTTTTAGGTTCATCCTAGATGAAAAATTCGTCATTCCCACAACCTGTGAGAGTATTTCAAATCCATTCAGACTCATGTGGTTCCTGTGTTACTTGAACCTCAGGTTGACTTTCAACCTGCATGTGTGATTCTACTCTCCATTTGTGTCTAACTGTATTGTGGTTGATTTTTGGACCTTGTCCTAATCAAATCTACTCCCACTATCTTCTTTCAAAAAGATATCTCCTTAAGAAAGACAGCAGTTTGAGCAACAAATACTTTTGTTCTCATCGGGATAGAAGTAGCACTCTCAGTGCCCCACAAATACACACCATGGAGTGTCAGAACAGTTGCTTGCATGGCATCTAATGGAAGTAAATTTGCATGACTATTCAAAGGTGGAACCACATCCAATGTGTTCCCTTTTCTTTCTTTGAATTTTACCACACAGTTGTGGTGTTCCAAGTAAGCTGTGAGACTACCCCACACTCCTCAAGAAAGTCATCAAATTCTTCACTTCCCACTTTGATCCAATCAAAGGGTTTTAATAGATTCTCCAATTCGATTCTATACTTCATTTCTTAACTTCTTGGATTTCTCCAAAGTTACGTGTCGGATATGACATATCCCAACTTAATGAAGTATACAACTTAGTGCTTGTCTCCATGGATCTATACACATTGCTGTGCACTAGATCCAACAAGCATCTAACCTCTCTCTCCTTCCTAAATGAAGGTAGCATCTGTCATCTTGTCCATTAGACAAGGCTCACATATATCATAACCCTGAAAGGATAATAATCCCAATAGTCCATGGACTTTTGGATGTGACTTTTGTCTTATGGCCCAAGAGACAATGCAAAGAGATGGTATTGATTGAATCATTGGATTTGATCTATTCAGTGTTACACACAGAACTACAAGCTATCATCAATTGTACTACTACTATAGAACATTCCAGATTTAAGGAAATACCAATTTATTTCTGAAGGTCCCCTACACAAGGGGGCGAAAACCCTAATAGGAGGCGCAATAACATTCTAGCGGAATCTAGGGCTTTCAAAATCGCATAGCATGATTATGATCAACTTTAAAGCATGAAATGAACTCATACCGAAGCCATATAATGGAAGGCGCCTTGGAAGCAAGAGAACAAGAGAGCTCTCCTCCAAATCGTCACACACAAGATGATGTTGCTTCCTCCCTTGGTGCTCCTTGTGCTAGCAAGGTTCCAAGAGGTCCTTGTCGAGTGAAAGGGAAAGATGAGATGTCCTTCTCTTGGCCGAATCCTCCTCTACCTTCAAGGTGTCGCCACACACGAAAGCGTCAAGAGGAATATGGGCGAGAGGCGAGAATAGAGAGCACTCTATTCGGTCGTGAACCACATCTCCAAGTGGAGATCGTGGTTACTAAAAATAGCCACCACACTTCGCTCCAACGTTCACGCCAAGTGAACATGTCGCCAACTCCTCTCCCCTTGAACCATGCGCTCATTAAACGAGCCGGTTCAAATTGGTTTGGTCCAGAGACCAATTAAGCCAAGCAATCAAGTCCAGATCTCAAATAAACCCTAAGGCTCAGATCTGACCGTTGATCTCCTGATGCTCCTGATCTCATCGATCTAGCATCCAATCTCTCAATCGAAGCTTACCGATCTCAAGCCCTAATCAATCAAACATGATCAGACCAGATCTCACTCACAATCAGAGATTAAATCCCTTTAAACTGAACCCGAACAATTCAGTCCACTCGATCTGACTTAAGTAAGCCATATCATCAAATTGTGCGACCCTGAGGGTTTCCTTTAAATGTCGGTAACGATAACTCACGTTATCACGATCAGTGAGGGGTATCTAGCAACACATCACTGTCTCCCGATATAAAGGAAAGAGTCTTCCAAGACTACACCCAAAACACAGCACAAGTGTGAATCCACATCACAAGGCATACATGTTTCCTTTGCCACTGGATGTTCTTATTGGACAAGCGTGTCAAGCTTGTAGCTCCAATATGATGAGCATGATTAGATCAGATGAACACAGTCACCTGGGTATGGCCATACACTTTTCTCAATCATCTCATCCAGGGGGCCCCTTTAGAACATCACACTCCTTAAACAAGGAGACGGCAATCCTATGTCTATCACTAGTGCCCTAACATGACTCAAGCTCATTATCCAAGATAGTCTATAACCATTGTGTTTCAAATGATATTGAACTACCTCAAAACAATGACAATCATCATTTAGAAAACATAAGTGATCTCAAGTCAGAGGAAATGTGCCACTTGTCATATTCAAAGATTATTCACATTGCGACAAACAATTGAACATCCTAGTAGGGTCTGTCCAGTACATGCAATGTACCCATGAGTCTACATCTTATTCCATGCTCGAAGCATCCTATAAGACTAGAACACATATTAGTCTTAACCATATCAAGGCTGTCTCATGTTCACCAAGATACATCGACTAAGGACATTATAGCCTGTCAACCTAGCTGAACAGCTTTGAGACATTATTCAGAAGAACATATATTGCAGCAGACAATGTAGCTAACTGAATAATAACCATGCCTTTATAAACATAACAGTTTATTACATGATACTGATACATTCCCAAGGCCTCAAACATTAGGCTTAAGGGCATACCCCAACAATCTCCCACTTGCACTTAATCTAATGGTTGAGAAATCTCAAACCCATATTATTACAGTGCTTCTCATGCTTCTGCTGCGCCAGAGGCTTGGTAAGCGGGTCTGCCAGATTGTCATCTGTATGAACCTTGCAGATTTTGATCTCGCCACGATCTATGATCTCCCTGATCAAATGAAACCGTCTCTGTATGTGCTTGGACTTCTGGTGCGACCGTGGTTCCTTTGCTTGTGCGATTGCTCCAGTGTTATCACAGAAGATAACCAAAGGATCTGCACTCGAAGGAACAACACCAAGTTCTCTCATGAACTTACGAATCCACACTGCCTCCTTGGATGCTTCCGAGGCTGCAACATATTCGGCTTCTGTTGTGGAATCAGCAACAGTTGACTGTTTGAAACTCTTCCACACCACTGCTCCTCCATTCAAGCTAAAAACATAGCCTGATTGCGATCGGAAATCATCCTGGTCAGACTGGAATGAAGCGTCAGTATATCCTTCAATACTGAGTTCTTCCTGACCACCATATATCAAGAACATATCTTTGGTCCTCCGCAGATATTTTAAAATGTTCTTGACTGCAATCCAGTGTGCCTGACCTGGATTACTTTGGAAACGACTAGTCACGCTTAACCCGTAAGCAACGTCTGGGCGAGTACACAACATCGCATACATAATGGAACCAATAGCCGAAGCATAAGGCGTATTGTCCATTTCATCTTTCTCAGTCTGTGTTTGTGGACACTGACTCTTCGAAAGACTCAGACCATGTCTGACTGGAAGATATCCTCGTTTAGAATTCTCTAAATGAAATCTTTCCAGGACTTTATCGATGTAAGTACTCTGGCACAGCCCGAGAAGCCTCTTAGATCTATCTCTGTAGAACTTCACACCTAATACATAGGCTGCTTCTCCTAAATCTTTCATCTGGAAACATTTCCTTAACCATGCCTTCACAGCATGCATTTCAGGAATGTCATTTCCAATGATCAAGATATCATCGACGTAGAGGACTAGGAAAGTAATTACGCTCCCACTAAACCTCTTATATACACACGGGTCATCCTCGTTCTTGATGAAACCAAATTCCGTGACTGATTCATCAAAACGAATATTCCAGCTTCTTGATGCTTGCTTAAGTCCATAAATGGACTTCTTTAACTTGCATATCTTATGACGATCTGATGGATTAGTAAAACCCTCAGGTTGTGTCATATACACATCCTCATCCAGATTTCCATTAAGGAAAGCTGTTTTCACATCCATCTGCCAGATCTCATAATCATAATATGCAGCTATCGCGAAAAGAATCCGAATAGACTTAAACATGGCTACAGGTGAGAAAGTTTCATCATAATCTATCCCGTAGATTTGTTTGAAACCTTTCGCAACTAGCCTGCCTTTATAGGTAACTACGTTACCATCCATGTCAATCTTCTTCTTGAAGATCCATTTACAGCCTATAGGGATAACCCCCGGAGGCGGATCAACCAAATCCCAAACTTGGTTATCTGACATGGAGTCCATCTCGGCTCGCATAGCTTCAAGCCATCTCACTGACTCCGGTCCACTGACCGCATCTGCATAAGTGAGGGGTTCATCATTATCAATGATGTAGACTCCGTCATAGCGCTCAGGCTGTCGACGAATCCTTCCCGATCTTCGCGGTTCCCGTGATATCTGAGCCTCAGGTTGTTCAATAACCTGTTCCACCGGCTCAGGCTCATCCAACTTTGCTTGATCACTTTGTCCTTCCTCTGGATTCTCATCCAGCTTTATTTCTCTCCCACTGGCCTCTTGCAGAAGAAACTCCTTCTCAAGAAATATGGCCGTCCGAGCAACAAAAACCTTGTTCTCTTTGGGATCGTAGAAATAATAACCCTTAGTTTCCTTAGGGTAACCGACAAAGATGCATTTGTCAGATCTGCTCTCTAGTTTCCCAGAGGCGAGCTTTTTGACATAAGCCTCGCAGCCCCAGATCCTGATAAATGTCAAGCTTGGCTGTTTCCCATACCATAACTCATATGGAGTTTTTGAAACGGCCTTGGATGGCACTCGGTTTAGTACCTTTGCAGCTGTTTCCAGTGCAAAACCCCAAAAGGAATATGGAAGAGTAGCCTGACTCATCATAGAACGAACCATATCAAGTAACGTTCTATTTCTCCTCTCGGACACACCATTCCATTGCGGTGTTCCTGGCAGAGTGAGCTGTGAGATAATCCCACACTCCTTTAAATAGTCAGTAAACGCATGACTTAGGTATTCTCCACCTCGATCTGAGCGAAGTGCCTTGATATTTCGGCCTAGCTGATTTTGTACTTCATTCTTGAACTCTTTGAACTTGTCAAAAGATTCACTTTTATGTCTCATTAAATAGACATACCCATGTCTACTGAAATCATCAGTAAAGGTAATGAAGTACTGATAGCCACCTCTGGCATGTTTACTAAATGGCCCACACACATCACTGTGTATAAGGTCAAGTAAAGCTGAAGCCCTTTGTCCTTTGTTAAGAAAAGGTGACTTCGTCATTTTGCCCATTAAACAAGCTTTGCATGTATCAATCTCCTTGTAGGAGAATGATCCCAGCAGTCCATGATCATGCAACCGCTTAATGCGTTTCTCGTTAATATGGCCTAAACGACTATGCCATAGCAAGGTGCTGTCATCAGCATTCTTGGCTTTCTTAATATCAATTTTCTGTATAGAACATTCCATGTCCAACATGTATAACCCATTGCTAATTGAACCAGTTGCATAAACAATATTATCATAAGATAAAACACACTTTGAAATATTGCATTCAAAGGAAAAACCCTTCCTGACAAGAGCAGGAATGGAGATAATATTTTTAGTAATACTGGGAACAAAATAACAACTGTTTAGTTCCAATACAAGTCCAGATGGTAAAGAAATGAAATAGTCTCCTACAGCAACAGCAGCAACCCGTGCCCCGTTTCCAACTCGTAGGTCCACTGAAAGTCCCCTTCAAGGGGGAGCGCAATTTCAAAGTCCCCTTCAAGGGGGAGCGGAAACAAGATGAAGCCCTAAATAAGGGGGTGGGGGCGCATGTAGATGTTTTTAGGGGATTCATCATCAAGATCGCATGTAGTCATATGATTAACTTATGTGAACGAAAAAGGGATCACAAGGTGTCATACCAATGCCATTAGAGTGGATGTCGGTTTGGAAGCAAAAGACCAAACGAGATCTTCTCCACAAGCGACGCACACAAAGTGATGTTGCTTACCCCTTGTGAACCTTGTGCTAGCAAGCTTCTTCAAGGGTCTTTGCCGTATGAGAAAAGGGGAAGAACTTCTTGCTTGGCGAGAGAGTTTTCTTCTCTTCACCTTGTCGTCAATTCACCACGACACCAAAGAGAGTTTCGCTAGAGGTGAGTGTTTAACCTTCCACACTAATGTGGAGGCGTTACATGCATTCAATCTTTGAAACCGATTTCCCAAAAAGGTAAGTATTCAAAGCCTCATGCGTTCACACCAAGTGAACCATCGAATCTCCTCTTTGAACCAAGTGTTGAACCGGTTCTTTGATTTGGTTCAATCGAATTTTGTTCAATCACCAAATCAAATCAAGCCAAGCTACGATCTAGACCTTCTATGAACCAAATGGCTCATGATCTAACCGTTCATCTTCCGATGCTCTAGATCTCACGATCCAGCATCCAATCTCTCGATCGAAGCTTACCGATCTCAAGCCCTAATCAATCAAACATGATCAGTCCAGATCTCACTTACAATCAGAGACTAAAGCCCTTTAAACTGAACCCAAATAATTCAGTCCACACGATCTGACTTAAGTAAGCCATATCACCATATTGTGCGACCCTGAGGGTTTCCTTTATATGTCGGTAACGATAACTTTCGTTATCACGATCAGTGAGGGGTATCTAGCAACACATCACTGTCTCCCGATTTAAAGGAAAGAGTCTTCCAAGACTTCACCCAAACCACAGCACAAGTGTGAACCCACTTCACAAGGCATACATGTTTCCTTTGCCACTGGATGTTCTTATTGGACAAGCATGTCAAGCTTGTAACTCCAATATGATGAGCATGATTAGATCAGATGAACATAGTCATCTGGGTATGGCCATACACTTTCTCAATCATCTCATATAGGGGGGCCCTTTAGAACATCACACTCCTTAAACAAGGAGACGGCAATCCTTTGTCTATCACTAGTGCCCTAACCTGATTCAAGCTCACCATCCAAGATAGTCTATAATCATTATGTTTCAAATGATATTGAACTACCTCAAGACAATGACAATCATCATTTAGAAACACAAGTGATCTCAAGTCAGAGGACATGTGCCACTTGCTGCTTACAAGGATCATTCACATTGTGACAAGCAATTGAATATCCTAGTAGGGTCTGTCCAGTACATCCAATGTACCCATGAGTCTACATCTTATTCCATGCTCGAAGCATCCTATAAGATTAGAACACATATTAGTCTTAACCATATCAAGGCTGTCTCAAGTTCACCAAGATATCTCGACTAAGGACATATTGACTGTCAGCCTAGCTGAACAGCTTTGAGACATTATTCAGAAGTACACTTATTACAGCAGACAAGGTAACAAACTGAATAACAACCATGCCTTTTATAAACACAAGAGTTTATTACATGATACTTATACAATCCCAAAGGCCTCAAACATTAGCCTTAAGGGCATACCCCAACATCCACCTCATGCTGTCCCACCTGTCTTCTTCTCTTGAGTTCCTGCACATTTGAACAAATGTGAACTCCACATGCAGTGTCCAACACCCATGATATAGAAGAAGAAAACATGACCTCAGTCACGAATATACCTGAGCCAGAAGCGATGCTTCCCCTCTTATCTCCTTGGAGCGCTTTACAGTCCTTTTTCCAGTGACCCAACTGGCCACAGTGGAAACACCTGTATTCCTTAGACCGCTTCACCTTCTGCTTCAGAGCCTTGCTGTAGCTCTTGACAGGGGCTTTGCCCTTCTTCCCCTTCTTCTTGTTCCTGGAAGGAACCATTAAGACAGAGGTCGAAGGCTTTCCCTTCAGAGTCTCCTCAGTAGTGAGGAGCATATTCAGCAGCTCTGCCGGAGTACAATCGATTTTGTTCATATTAAAATTAATAATGAACGCGTCGAATGAAGGCGGGAGAGACTGCAGAATAATATCCACAGCAAGCTCCTGGTTGATGGTATGCCCCAGTTTCTGTAACATCCCTCAGAATCACACCCCACACGCATACAAGTAAAATACGGGGTTTCAAAAAAATTTTACTCTTCCATTAAAACACAAGAAGAAAGCGGCATCGAAGGACATTACTACGGAACAGAAAACCGCACAGAACTGAATAGGATCGATTACTAGGAAATAGAAATCCGGAAATCCAGAAAAAATCCGGCAGCAAGTATTCTAAACTACTGCTGCACAGACACACATATCTTGTAACAACAACAAACGTCCACACTACACATATGTGGAATTTCAGAAATATACAGAACTGATTATTCAGATACTAAAATAAACAACACAAATTCGGTTACACATCTCAAATCGGACATTTCAAAATAAGAACCAATTCAATAAAAGAATCCAAGACTTGTATCCAATAATTTAAACGAAACAACTATAATATAATATCCTGAAAACAGGCATAAGCCCTCAGGAGATAAAACATGTCATATAGGTCATAATAAATTAGGCACGCAGGCCTGATAAATCTTTAGAAGACTATTCTTAGAAATGACATCAAACATTAGCGTCATATTAGCTGTAGCAATTACTGTCTTGATGTCTCACCTGAAAACATTTAAACAACGGAGGTGAGCTAAAAAGCTCAGTGAGTAAAAGACACTAAAAGTCATCCATAGTACACATCAAAAATATCATACTTAAGTTGAAATTCTTTTTATTTAACAGATAAGATAAATCAACTTAACATGCATGCTCATATCAGAAACAAACACAATCAAATACAGATACTTGTAACAATAGGCATCAAACAGGTAGGATATGAATATACCAACCCATACCAACTAACCACACCGCCTAATACATCTAAATACAGATCGAAACAGAACTACAGAAATCAGAACTGACAGACAGAAAATCAGAATTTTCAGAGTCCAAACGGATAGTCTACATCGGAAACAGAAAGGCCACAGAAGGCCTGATGACCACAGAAGGTCTGACCCCACCTCTGCCGAGGACGAGACAATGCATGCATATCAGAAACAGAATGGTAAAGGAGATATCAGTGGGTGGCCCCCGTCTTGTCAGGACGTGGCACTCTGGTCTCCAATACCCAGAACAGAATGGTAGAGGAGGTATCAGTGGGTGGCCCCCGTCTTGTTAGGACGTGGCACTCTGGCCTCCAATACCCAGAACTGAATGGTAGAGGAGGTATCAGTGGGTGGCCCCCGTCTTGTTAGGACGTGGCACTCTGGCCTCCAAAACCCAGAACTGAATGGTAGAGGAGGTATCAGTGGGTGGCCCCCGTCTTGTTAGGACGTGGCACTCTGGCCTCCAAAACCCAGAACTGAATGGTAGAGGAGGTATCAGTGGGTGGCCCCCGTCTTGTTAGGACGTGGCACTCTGGCCTCCAAAACCCAGAACTGAATGGTAGAGGAGGTATCAGTGGGTGGCCCCCGTCTTGTTAGGACGTGGCACTCTGGCCTCCAATACCCAGAACAGAAATAGTGTCTCAAGGGTCGTAGTAGACTATCAGCACCATTACAGCGCCACAGAAGGAGGGTAAGGACACGGAAGAGTGCTACACTAGGGCATAATTTTACAGAACAGATTATACTGAAACAGAGAAGTAGGATCAACCACTACTTAATTCTTACATTATGCCCAAAGTCTAACAAACCAGAAAATGACACACCCCAATATCCAGTCCTTAAACACAGAACAGAAATTATATGAGTGAATTCCTTACAACTAACCTTAATTCATGTCAAACCATTCTATGTTCTCACAAATGTTTTAACACATTCAAGGTTTTCAGAAACTTCACAACATATAAACAGAATAGGAAATATCCACATAACAAACAATTAAATACAGAACAGAAATTATTCATATAACAAACATTTAAACACAGAACAGAAATTATTCATGAAATAATCACCTCAAAATTCCTAAAACCGTGAGCTATAAAATTACTGTAAGGGGCGCCACTTTCAGAACCTTAACAGAACGCACAAATTTCATGTAAATAATTTCAGTCCCCCACTACAGATAATTTTAATTACACGCTCGTGAAGAAAATTGACAAAAGCCCCAAAATTGGCTCGAACTATATTTTCGAAAATTCCTAAGTTCTTAGTTAAATCCCCAATTTTGTTTTCTCTAAAATTTCTCATCAAACAAATAAATTTTAGAAGAACTACAGACCACAATTTAAGAGGTTAAACCATACAATGTAAATTTTTCTCACAAAGGAATATTCGTCTAACCAAAACATAGCAGATTTATATTGTCAGTTTGCAAAATATATTTTTAATCCAATTTCGAACCAAAGCTAGTCAATATTGTATTCAAAATGAAGCTCTCTGAATCTAGTTTCCAATAAAACTGGTTTCACAAGATTTCGAATTTTAGACAGGAAGATATAAGGGTTCGAACATAGGAAGGTCAGAATTTCAGATTTCAAGAAAACAGATTCATATATCAGACTTGCGACATTTATTTCAGATCCAATAACTAATCGAAAATAGGCGTTATGGGAGTCAAAATAAAGCTCTTCGAGCCTACGGTCTAATAAAACTGATTTGACAAGATTTCGAGCTATACCTAGGGAGATATGATGGTTCGAACACATAAAGGTCGAAATCCAGAATTCCAGAAAACTGATTTTGTACAGCTAGATTGCAATACAGATTGAAATACTAATACCGCTCGGATATGGTCTATATCATATTCAAATTAAAGCCAAACATATCTAGTTTCATACAAAATTTATCTCGTGCGATTTGGATCTATAGGCCATGAGATATTGGGGTTATAGTACACAAAGGTCAGATTAGAGAATGCAGACTTTCAGCAAAACAGGATTTTAAAACCTTATAATTATTTGAATTCAACCCCATACGGATAATCATGGCAAATAACGAATTTTAATTCGGATTAGACTCCTTAGGATCGAATTACTCACCAGAAAAATCGCCCACAGAGAAAACGCCGAAACAGGGGATCAGGGGTCTCCAGAAAGTTCGTCCACCACCAGTCTGCCACCACCAGCGTCAGAAATTTTGCAGGAGCGCCAAGCACAGTGAGGGGCGACAACACAGGCGGCTAGGGCAAGAAACAAACCACAAATCGTGAGGGAGAGGAGCTCTCACGAATTTTCCCCCTTTTTTTTATTTTTTTTCCACCCCAAACGGATCGAAGATCCAATAACCCAATTAACTTAAGTGGAAATCGGCTTTAATGGGCTTACCTGGGCTTAACCACCATGCGCCACTCCAATAACACAGAAATATGCGCCACCATGGTGGAAGAATTCCAGGAGCAAATAGTCAAGGTTGAGGGTTCGAAGCCCCAACAAAAATAATTATTTTTGCCCTGTAGGGAAAAGTCCTACAATTAGGCAAAAATCCCAAAATTTTAACCGATAAAAATACATAAACTGAATTTCTAACCTTAAATCATAATTCAGAAATTCAAGGGCGTTACATCCTCCCCCCCTTATAGAGCTTTAGTCCTCTAAAGCTGACCAAGCCCGTCACTGAACAGGTGAGGATGCTCCTTTCTCATCTCTGCTTCAACCTCCCAAGAGGCTTCTTCAACAGACTGATTTCCCCAGACGACTTTCACCAGTGGAATAACCTTATTTCTCAGCACTTTCTCTTTTCTATCTTCAATTCTGAGAGGTTTCACCACAAAAGTCATGTTCTCTTCAAGCTGGAGAGGTTCCAACTCCAGAACATGAGAAGGATCAGAACAATATTTTCTGAGTTCAGAAACATGGAACACATTATGGAGGTGTTCCAGTGATGGGGGCAGAGCAAGTCGGTATGCCACAGGTCCAACCCTCTCAATGATATCAAAGGGACCAATGTACCTGGGACTCAATTTTCCCCTCTTCCCAAATCTCATCACCCCTTTCATAGGCGAGACCTTTAGGAAAACATGCTCTCCCACCAAAAACTTAAGAGGACGCCGCCTCACATCAGCATAACTCCTCTGTCTATCCTGAGCAATCTTCATCTTTTTCTGAATTTCTCTGATCTTCTCAGTGGTTTCCTGAACAGCATCAGACTTTAGCACTGTTCTGTCCCCAGTTTCCTCCCAGCATATAGGTGTTCTGCATTTCCTCCCATATAGGGCCTCATACGGAGCCATCTGTATGCTAGAGTGGAAGCTATTGTTGTAGGTGAACTCTATCAGTGATAAGTCCAGATCCCACTCAACAGACCAGTCAATCACATAAGATCTCAGAAGATCCTCAAGTGTCTGAATAGTTCTCTCTGTCTGACCATCAGATTGAGGATGATATGCAGTGCTGAAACTCAGATTAGTTCCCAAATCTTCCTGTAATTTCTTCCAAAACCTGGATAGAAATCGAGGATCACGATCAGAGACAATGTCCAATGGAACTCCATGTAATCTGACAATCTCATCGATGTACAGTTTTGCTAACCGATCCAAACTGTAAGTCATTTTGATCGGTAAGAAGTGAGCCGACTTCGTGAGTCTGTCCACAATCACCCATACGGCATCATGATTCCTTCTGGTATTGGGCAGCCCACACACAAAGTCCATACTGATATGCTCCCACTTCCACTGAGGAATAGGGAGAGACTGCATCAAACCGCCCGGCCTCTGATGCTCAGCCTTCACGGTTTGGCAAGTCAAACATCTGGACACAAACAAATGCACATCCTTCTTCATACCATGCCACCAGAAAGTCTTTTTCAGATCCTGATACATCTTGGTACTACCAGGATGAACGGTATACTTAGCGCAATGACTTTCCTTAAGAATTTCATTTCTCAACTCAGGGTCCTCAGGGACACAGACCCTTCCACGAAATCTGAGGAGACCATCATCCGACATACTGAAATTCTCATCCCAGCCTTGCTCAGACCTCTCTTTCCACCGTAGAATATCCTGATCTGACTGCTGCCCTGATCTTAGTCTCTGCAGTAAGTCTGACTGAACCCTGAGAGAAGCCAGAAGACCGCCTCTCTCACCCGGAGTCACACTCAGATGCATGTCACTGAACTCCTGCAATAGTCGCCACTCCTGGACTCGCAGTGCAGCTATCTGAGTCACAGGATACCGACTAAGCGCATCAGCCACCACATTGGCTTTACCAGACTGATATTGGATGGTGAAGTCATAATCCTTTATCAATTCAAGCCATCGCCTCTGTCTCATATTCAGCTCTTTCTGAGTGAAGATATACTTCAAGCTCTGGTGATCTGTAAACAATTCAAATGTCTGTCCAAACAGATAGTGCCTCCAGATTTTCAAGGCAAAAACTACAGCTGCCAACTCCAGATCATGAGTGGGGTAGTTTACCTCGTAGTCTTTGAGTTGCCTTGAAGCATAAGCAACTACTTTTCCTTGCTGCATCAGTACAGCACTCAGACCCTTACCAGAGGCATCAGTGTAAACAGTGAACTTCTCTCCATCACAGGGAATGATGAGGATAGGAGCACTGGTCAGTCTCTTTTTCAGTTCCTGAAAACTAGACTCACAATCATCAGACCACTCAAACTTCAAATTCTTTCTAGTTAGCTTAGTCAGAGGACCAGCCAGCTTGGAAAAACCTTCCACAAAACGGCGGTAGTATCCAGCTAAGCCCAGAAAACTTCTGACCTCAGTCGCTGTAGTTGGTCTTCCCCAGTGAAGAATGGCCTCCACCTTCACTGGATCCACAGACACACCCTGGCTAGAAATAATGTGTCCCAGAAAACCAATCTGATCTAGCCAGAACTCACATTTGCTGGCCTTAGCATATAGCCGCTTCAGCCGCAGAATCTCCTGCACCTTGCGCAAATCCTGAGAGTGGTCTTGCGCATTCTTGGAGTAGATCAGAATATCATCAATGAAGACGACCACACATTTGTCCAGGAGCTCATGAAATACCCTGTTCATCAGATCCATAAACACCGCAGGAGCATTTGTCAGTCCAAAGGGCATAACAAGAAATTCATAGTGCCCATACCTGGTCCTGAATGCAGTTTTAGGTACATCCTCCTCCCGAACACTCATCTGATAATAGCCAGACCTCAGGTCAATTTTAGAGAATACAGTAGCACCCTGCAACTGATCAAAGAGATCATCAATACGGGGTAATGGGTACTTATTCTTAGCAGTCACTTGATTGAGTTGACGGTAATCGATGCACATGCGCAAAGTACCATCCTTCTTCTTCACAAATAACACAGGTGCTCCCCATGGAGAAACACTGGGCCGAATATACCCCTTCTCTAATAGTTCTTCCAGTTGCTTCTTCAGCTCTGTCAGTTCTGAAGTTGCCATCCTGTAAGGAGCTTTAGATATCGGTGCTGTGCCTGGCAACAACTCGATACCAAACTCAACTTCTCTGCTGAGTGGTAACCCAGATAAATCAGAGAAGACGTCAGCAAACTCTCTTACCACAGGAATTTTAGCCAGATCCAAATCAGGCTCAGTCTGCACCTTGACATGCGCCAGATACCCCTTGCAGCCCTGGGCTAAAAGCTTCCTGGCCTGCAGATGAGATATCACCAAAGGCTCTTGTTCTGAAATCCGGCCTTGGATAACCAGTTGCTGTCCATCACTTAGATGCAGAGTAATTAGCTTTTCAAAACAATCTAAAGTAGCATGATAGGCAGACAGCCAATCCATGCCCAGAATGATGTCATAGTCTTTCATAGAAAGACTAATCAAGTCAATAATTAAATCATATCCTTCTATCTTAATCAAACAGTCAGGGTATGTTATATCTGTAGATACGGCCTCACCCATAGGTGTATGAACAGAAATACAGAAATCAAGTATCCTAGGCAACACAGGCAGACATGATGCAAAACATGTAGACACAAAGGATAAATTGGCACCAGGATCAAAAAGAATGCGTGCCAAATAACTAAACACATAAAGTGTACCTTCCACCACAGACTTCGAAGCCGAAGCATCCCTCTCCGCGATGGCATACACGCGAGTCTGCACAGTAGGCTTCTTACCCTGACCCTGTCCTCTAGCATCCGGCATAGGACAGTCCCTAATCATATGCCCCGCCTTACCACATCTGAAGCAAGCGCCAGTCTTCCTGTAGCACTCATTATCCTGATGTTTAGTGCTCCCACAGTGGAGACACTTCTTGCCATTCTGAGAAACTGTGCTGGCTGGCTTCTGATAAGGTTGGTATCTGCCCTTATTGTCTTTCTTCCTCTTGAAATTCTTCTTATCCTTACCACCCAGAGTGGGTGCGTAAGTCACAGAAGTAGGGGCGGATGCAGTGACTGGAATAGTATCTGCAGCCATCTCAACAATGCACCTCTCAGCAGTGCGAGCCCTGTCTACCACTTCAGCATAAGTTTCCAAGTGTAGCATAGCTACCCTTGTCCTGATATCTTTCCTCAAACCCCGCTGAAACTTCTTGGCTCTTCTTTCCTCGGTGTTGACTAAGTGAGGAGCATACCCCGACAACCGAGCGTATCGTTGATGTGCGCCATCACCCAGAGAAGAACCAGCCGGTTGTGCCTGTGACTGAGACTGTGTCTGCGACAGCCGCTGCAATAACTGTTGCTGAACCTCCATGTGCTGCGCCTGCTGCTGCTGCATCATCTGAGTTTGCTGCTGGATGAATGCGTTTTGTTGTTGCATCATAGCAGTCATAGCCTCCATGGTCTGCCTCAGGTCAGACTGTTGATCACTGTTGCTACTGCTAAATCTTGGTCGCACCATTTTTACCGACATCACATAACACAGTAGAATAACAACCAATATTCAATCACAAATCAGATCCTAACTTGGTTTCTAGCAATACACAAACAAAGTTTTCCTTCCCCGGAGTTTCTAATTGCTAGTAATATTCCTCTGATACCATCTGTAACATCCCTCAGAATCACACCCCACACGCATACAAGTAAAATACGGGGTTTCAAAAAATTTTTACTCTTCCATTAAAACACAAGAAGAAAGCGGCATCGAAGGACATTACTACGGAACAGAAAACCGCACAGAACTGAATAGGATCGATTACTAGGAAATAGAAATCCGGAAATCCAGAAAAAATCCGGCAGCAAGTATTCTAAACTACTGCTGCACAGACACACATATCTTGTAACAACAACAAACGTCCACACTACACATATGTGGAATTTCAGAAATATACAGAACTGATTATTCAGATACTAAAATAAACAACACAAATTCGGTTACACATCTCAAATCGGACATTTCAAAATAAGAACCAATTCAATAAAAGAATCCAAGACTTGTATCCAATAATTTAAACGAAACAACTATAATATAATATCCTGAAAACAGGCATAAGCCCTCAGGAGATAAAACATGTCATATAGGTCATAATAAATTAGGCACGCAGGCCTGATAAATCTTTAGAAGACTATTCTTAGAAATGACATCAAACATTAGCGTCATATTAGCTGTAGCAATTACTGTCTTGATGTCTCACCTGAAAACATTTAAACAACGGAGGTGAGCTAAAAAGCTCAGTGAGTAAAAGACACTAAAAGTCATCCATAGTACACATCAAAAATATCATACTTAAGTTGAAATTCTTTTTATTTAACAGATAAGATAAATCAACTTAACATGCATGCTCATATCAGAAACAAACACAATCAAATACAGATACTTGTAACAATAGGCATCAAACAGGTAGGATATGAATATACCAACCCATACCAACTAACCACACTGCCTAATACATCTAAATACAGATCGAAACAGAACTACAGAAATCAGAACTGACAGACAGAAAATCAGAATTTTCAGAGTCCAAACGGATAGTCTACATCGGAAACAGAAAGGCCACAGAAGGCCTGATGACCACAGAAGGTCTGACCCCACCTCTGCCGAGGACGAGACAATGCATGCATATCAGAAACAGAATGGTAAAGGAGATATCAGTGGGTGGCCCCCGTCTTGTCAGGACGTGGCACTCTGGTCTCCAATACCCAGAACAGAATGGTAGAGGAGGTATCAGTGGGTGGCCCCCGTCTTGTTAGGACGTGGCACTCTGGCCTCCAATACCCAGAACTGAATGGTAGAGGAGGTATCAGTGGGTGGCCCCCGTCTTGTTAGGACGTGGCACTCTGGCCTCCAAAACCCAGAACTGAATGGTAGAGGAGGTATCAGTGGGTGGCCCCCGTCTTGTTAGGACGTGGCACTCTGGCCTCCAAAACCCAGAACTGAATGGTAGAGGAGGTATCAGTGGGTGGCCCCCGTCTTGTTAGGACGTGGCACTCTGGCCTCCAAAACCCAGAACTGAATGGTAGAGGAGGTATCAGTGGGTGGCCCCCGTCTTGTTAGGACGTGGCACTCTGGCCTCCAATACCCAGAACAGAAATAGTGTCTCAAGGGTCGTAGTAGACTATCAGCACCATTACAGCGCCACAGAAGGAGGGTAAGGACACGGAAGAGTGCTACACTAGGGCATAATTTTACAGAACAGATTATACTGAAACAGAGAAGTAGGATCAACCACTACTTAATTCTTACATTATGCCCAAAGTCTAACAAACCAGAAAATGACACACCCCAATATCCAGTCCTTAAACACAGAACAGAAATTATATGAGTGAATTCCTTACAACTAACCTTAATTCATGTCAAACCATTCTATGTTCTCACAAATGTTTTAACACATTCAAGGTTTTCAGAAACTTCACAACATATAAACAGAATAGGAAATATCCACATAACAAACAATTAAATACAGAACAGAAATTATTCATATAACAAACATTTAAACACAGAACAGAAATTATTCATGAAATAATCACCTCAAAATTCCTAAAACCGTGAGCTATAAAATTACTGTAAGGGGCGCCACTTTCAGAACCTTAACAGAACGCACAAATTTCATGTAAATAATTTCAGTCCCCCACTACAGATAATTTTAATTACACGCTCGTGAAGAAAATTGACAAAAGCCCCAAAATTGGCTCGAACTATATTTTCGAAAATTCCTAAGTTCTTAGTTAAATCCCCAATTTTGTTTTCTCTAAAATTTCTCATCAAACAAATAAATTTTAGAAGAACTACAGACCACAATTTAAGAGGTTAAACCATACAATGTAAATTTTTCTCACAAAGGAATATTCGTCTAACCAAAACATAGCAGATTTATATTGTCAGTTTGCAAAATATATTTTTAGTCCAATTTCGAACCAAAGCTAGTCAATATTGTATTCAAAATGAAGCTCTCTGAATCTAGTTTCCAATAAAACTTGTTTCACAAGATTTCGAATTTTAGACAGGAAGATATAAGGGTTCGAACATAGGAAGGTCAGAATTTCAGATTTCAAGAAAACAGATTCATATATCAGACTTGCGACATTTATTTCAGATCCAATAACTAATCGAAAATAGGCGTTATGGGAGTCAAAATAAAGCTCTTCGAGCCTACGGTCTAATAAAACTGATTTGAAAAGATTTCGAGCTATACCTAGGGAGATATGATGGTTCGAACACATAAAGGTCGAAATCCAGAATTCCAGAAAACTGATTTTGTACAGCTAGATTGCAATACAGATTGAAATACTAATACCGCTCGGATATGGTCGATATCATATTCAAATTAAAGCCAAACATATCTAGTTTCATACAAAATTTATCTCGTGCGATTTGGATCTATAGGCCATGAGATATTGGGGTTATAGTACACAAAGGTCAGATTAGAGAATGCAGACTTTCAGCAAAACAGGATTTTAAAACCTTATAATTATTTGAATTCAACCCCATACGGATAATCATGGCAAATAACGAATTTTAATTCGGATTAGACTCCTTAGGATCGAATTACTCACCAGAAAAATCGCCCACAGAGAAAACGCCGAAACAGGGGATCAGGGGTCTCCAGAAAGTTCGTCCACCACCAGTCTGCCACCACCAGCGTCAGAAATTTTGCAGGAGCGCCAAGCACAGTGAGGGGCGACAACACAGGCGGCTAGGGCAAGAAACAAACCACAAATCGTGAGGGAGAGGAGCTCTCACGAATTTTCCCCCTTTTTTTTTATTTTTTTTCCACCCCAAACGGATCCAAGATCCAATAACCCAATTAACTTAAGTGGAAATCGGCTTTAATGGGCTTACCTGGGCTTAACCACCATGCGCCACTCCAATAACACAGAAATATGCGCCACGATGGTGGAAGAATTCCAGGAGCAAATAGTCAAGGTTGAGGGTTCGAAGCCCCAACAAAAATAATTATTTTTGCCCTGTAGGGAAAAGTCCTACAATTAGGCAAAAATCCCAAAATTTTAACCGATAAAAATACATAAACTGAATTTCTAACCTTAAATCATAATTCAGAAATTCAAGGGCGTTACAGTTTCTCTAGAGCCTCCTTGTGCCCAATCATCTTGAGCACGTGAGCTCCCACTGGGCTCCCTTCAGCCAGTTTGCTCTGAAAGAAAAGCTTTGTCAGATTATAG
The DNA here is from genome assembly GCA_027563935.2 of Costus lasius. NCBI lineage: Eukaryota > Viridiplantae > Streptophyta > Magnoliopsida > Zingiberales > Costaceae > Costus > Costus lasius. The sequence continues at coordinate 48,563,517 of CM050446.2, forward strand.
CGCTCTGTCCTCGCCTGTGCAGCATACAGCATCTTGAGGTTCGCTATCATGTCTATAGCAGACATATCCTCATGCTGACGCTGCAGCGGTGGCGTCATAGACGCTAGCATCAGGCAAGCGACATCAATGCTATCATTGACGTGCTTTTCATAGGCTTCCCGAACCGCCCTTGCGGCGTTCGGAGCGGGCTGAGGCGGTATCGCCGTCTCGAGGACATACAGTTTCCTCTCTGCCTTAAGAATAATCTTAAGGTGTCCAAACCAGTCAGAGAAGTTCGGCCCAGCAAACTTCTCCCTTTCCAGTAGGGATCGCACATTGAAGTTCATGGTGTTCGTTGCTGCAGGTATCTACAACAATGCAAGAACAGCAAGGTCAGTATCAATGTTAAGAATCAATCAGGACTTAAGAAAGATTCTTTTTCTCACTATTTTATCTGACTGAAAAATCCATTAAACAGTCCGAAAGTGTAGACACTCTTTTAGTGAGATGGGATCCGGATTTCATACTTGGTCTCCGCGTCCCGCTCAGGCGAGATAAGATGCACAGAGAGTACAAGCACTAATCTCCGGTAGGCAGTCCCTGCCGATCGCCAACCCGTGCGATTCCCCTTCATCTGGGCAATCTAGCAGACTGTGCCAACTGAGTTGGTACAACACAGTCTCTGATCCCACAGATGGCTGCCTCCATGTGCTACCATATGCGCCACATATGTAGCCTACATGGTCAAGCTGACCCGACCTACTCCCTGGACCACCATGTGCTATGCTGAGCAACGAGAAGGGATAAATCCCTACTCTGTAACACACAGGTGTAATCCCACACCGTCTGAAGATAGATGGACGTGCCCACTGAGTGGGTACAACACGGCTCCAACGATAATCAGAACAGTGAGGTTTCGCGTCAGAAGGCTTACGAGCTTGATATATTAGCGTTGGATTTTAACGGTCTTTTTATCTTCTTCACTATCATGCAATTCCTATGGTGATAGCAGAAGATAAACTAATCATGCAATTCTAATATTTAAACAATAATAAAAGAGAGCATGAATCTTATGTGGTAAAAGCCCATAGCCCTAGTAAGACCTTAATTTAACTTAAGTCTTGACTTGCTTTTCTTCATAGGGCTTTTGCTGCTCATCTGGCCCAAACCTGGGCCCAAGCGCCATTTGCAGCTGAAGTGCGCCCACCAGGGAAAATGCGCCTGGTCCCAGAGTCGAACCCTGGACCTCCCACCTGGTCTAGCCACTGCTGCATGCGCCTCTGCCATGTGTGCTCTGTGCTCTTGTCTAATTAAATTACAAATTTAACTATCTAGACAAGATTGACACGCAGGTCAATTACACATTATAAATTAATTAAACTGTGATTCGCAGATCACAAAAATAAAAATTAATTTACAATTAATTCCCAGGCACGCAGGCCCCAGCACAGCACACATTAAAAACGGGCAGCCCACATAAGAGTAAATAGACAAACATATGGCATCAATCAACATGTGATCCACTCAAGAAAATTTAAATTTCGAAAACCCATAGGCATCAATTTTAATTTCCTTATTTGCCCTACAACCTTACAACGGTCCATTACAAGGGATCCACTCATCCATCGTAGTCAGATCCACTGCCCTTGCATGCACCAAGTCCTAACTGACTTGAGTCGACCATAAGGTCAACAATGCATGCGCCAGGGCTGAACAACCACAATGAGGTCTGGCAAGCGGGTGTGACCCCGGGCCTAACTCATGTGTGTTCACTAGTTGTCTCAATCAGACATCGCTACACGCCTGTCTGCAGTCGACCTGTAGCCACCACGTGCTTGCGCACAGGTGCTACCTGGTCAACCCGTCAAGGCTGTCAGATGGTCTGATCAGACTTTTGGATCTAACCTAGGGGGTGACTTCAACCCTAATAACCCGTCTAAGGATTTAATGTAAGGCCTTAGATCTAGTGGTATACGCGCAAGTGTTTAAGTTTTAAGAAAAACTACAACATAATATATGCGCCAACTTAACATGCGCCAAGGAGAAAATCATATCTATTACTAGCATGCATTTTCGCCAACATAAAGCATGTAACTATAGATCTATGAATTTGCGCAAAACATGGATCACAATCATTTTCAAGCAATCATAAAACATGCATGAAAACCTGGCTCTGATACCAATTGAAGGTCCCCTACACAAGGGGGCGAAAACCCTAATAGGAGGCGCAATAACATTCTAGCGGAATCTAGGGCTTTCAAAATCGCATAGCATGATTATGATCAACTTTAAAGCATGAAATGAACTCATACCGAAGCCATATAATGGAAGGCGCCTTGGAAGCAAGAGAACAAGAGAGCTCTCCTCCAAATCGTCACACACAAGATGATGTTGCTTCCTCCCTTGGTGCTCCTTGTGCTAGCAAGGTTCCAAGAGGTCCTTGTCGAGTGAAAGGGAAAGATGAGATGTCCTTCTCTTGGCCGAATCCTCCTCTACCTTCAAGGTGTCACCACACACGAAAGCGTCAAGAGGAATATGGGCGAGAGGCGAGAATAGAGAGCACTCTATTCGGTCGTGAACCACATCTCCAAGTGGAGATCGTGGTTACTAAAAATAGCCACCACACTTCGCTCCAACGTTCACGCCAAGTGAACATGTCGCCAACTCCTCTCCCCTTGAACCATGCGCTCATTAAACGAGCCGGTTCAAATTGGTTTGGTCCAGAGACCAATTAAGCCAAGCAATCAAGTCCAGATCTCAAATAAACCCTAAGGCTCAGATCTGACCGTTGATCTCCTGATGCTCCTGATCTCATCGATCTAGCATCCAATCTCTCAATCGAAGCTTACCGATCTCAAGCCCTAATCAATCAAACATGATCAGACCAGATCTCACTCACAATCAGAGATTAAATCCCTTTAAACTGAACCCAAACAATTCAGTCCACTCGATCTGACTTAAGTAAGCCATATCATCAAATTGTGCGACCCTGAGGGTTTCCTTTAAATGTCGGTAACGATAACTCACGTTATCACGATCAGTGAGGGGTATCTAGCAACACATCACTGTCTCCCGATATAAAGGAAAGAGTCTTCCAAGACTACACCCAAAACACAGCACAAGTGTGAATCCACATCACAAGGCATACATGTTTCCTTTGCCACTGGATGTTCTTATTGGACAAGCGTGTCAAGCTTGTAGCTCCAATATGATGAGCATGATTAGATCAGATGAACACAGTCACCTAGGTATGGCCATACACTTTTCTCAATCATCTCATCCAGGGGGCCCCTTTAGAACATCACACTCCTTAAACAAGGAGACGGCAATCCTATGTCTATCACTAGTGCCCTAACATGACTCAAGCTCATTATCCAAGATAGTCTATAACCATTGTGTTTCAAATGATATTGAACTACCTCAAAACAATGACAATCATCATTTAGAAAACATAAGTGATCTCAAGTCAGAGGAAATGTGCCACTTGTCATATTCAAAGATTATTCACATTGCGACAAACAATTGAACATCCTAGTAGGGTCTGTCCAGTACATCCAATGTACCCATGAGTCTACATCTTATTCCATGCTCGAAGCATCCTATAAGACTAGAACACATATTAGTCTTAACCATATCAAGGCTGTCTCATGTTCACCAAGATACATCGACTAAGGACATTATAGCCTGTCAGCCTAGCTGAACAGCTTTGAGACATTATTCAGAAGAACATATATTGCAGCAGACAATGTAGCTAACTGAATAATAACCATGCCTTTATAAACATAACAGTTTATTACATGATACTGATACATTCCCAAGGCCTCAAACATTAGGCTTAAGGGCATACCCCAACAATCTCCCACTTGCACTTAATCTAATGGTTGAGAAATCTCAAACCCATATTATTACAGTGCTTCTCATGCTTCTGCTGCGCCAGAGGCTTGGTAAGCGGGTCTGCCAGATTGTCATCTGTATGAACCTTGCAGATTTTGATCTCGCCACGATCTATGATCTCCCTGATCAAATGAAACCGTCTCTGTATGTGCTTGGACTTCTGGTGCGACCGTGGTTCCTTTGCTTGTGCGATTGCTCCAGTGTTATCACAGAAGATAACCAAAGGATCTGCACTCGAAGGAACAACACCAAGTTCTCTCACGAACTTACGAATCCACACTGCCTCCTTGGATGCTTCCGAGGCTGCAACATACTCGGCTTCTGTTGTGGAATCAGCAACAGTTGACTGTTTGAAACTCTTCCACACCACTGCTCCTCCATTCAAGCTAAAAATATAGCCTGATTGCGATCGGAAATCATCCTGGTCAGACTAGAATGAAGCGTCAGTATATCCTTCAATACTGAGTTCTTCCTGACCACCATATATCAAGAACATATCTTTGGTCCTCCGCAGATATTTTAAAATGTTCTTGACTGCAATCCAGTGTGCCTGACCTGGATTACTTTGGAAACGACTGGTCACGCTTAACCCGTAAGCAACGTCTGGGCGAGTACACAACATCGCATACATAATGGAACCAATAGCCGAAGCATAAGGCGTATTGTCCATTTCATCTTTCTCAGTCTGTGTTTGTGGACACTGACTCTTCGAAAGACTCAGACCATGTCTGACTGGAAGATATCCTCGTTTAGAATTCTCTAAATGAAATCTTTCCAGGACTTTATCGATGTAAGTACTCTGGCACAGCCCGAGAAGCCTCTTAGATCTATCTCTGTAGAACTTCACACCTAATACATAGGCTGCTTCTCCTAAATCTTTCATCTGGAAACATTTCCTTAACCATGCCTTCACAGCATGCATTTCAGGAATGTCATTTCCAATGATCAAGATATCATCGACGTAGAGGACTAGGAAAGTAATTACGCTCCCACTAAACCTCTTATATACACACGGGTCATCCTCGTTCTTGATGAAACCAAATTCCGTGACTGATTCATCAAAACGAATATTCCAGCTTCTTGATGCTTGCTTAAGTCCATAAATGGACTTCTTTAACTTGCATATCGTATGACGATCTGATGGATTAGTAAAACCCTCAGGTTGTGTCATATACACATCCTCATCCAGATTTCCATTAAGGAAAGCTGTTTTCACATCCATCTGCCAGATCTCATAATCATAATATGCAGCTATCGCGAAAAGAATCCGAATAGACTTAAACATGGCTACAGGTGAGAAAGTTTCATCATAATCTATCCCGTAGATTTGTTTGAAACCTTTCGCAACTAGCCTGCCTTTATAGGTAACTACGTTACCATCCATGTCAATCTTCTTCTTGAAGATCCATTTACAGCCTATAGGGATAACCCCCGGAGGCGGATCAACCAAATCCCAAACTTGGTTATCTGACATGGAGTCCATCTCGGCTCGCATAGCTTCAAGCCATCTCGCTGACTCCGGTCCACTGACCGCATCCGCATAAGTGAGGGGTTCATCATTATCAATGATGTAGACTCCGTCATAGCGCTCAGGCTGTCGACGAATCCTTCCCGATCTTCGCGGTTCCCGTGATATCTGAGCCTCAGGTTGTTCAATAACCTGTTCCACCGGCTCAGGCTCATCCAACTTTGCTTGATCACTTTGTCCTTCCTCTGGATTCTCATCCAGCTTTATTTCTCTCCCACTGGCCTCTTGCAGAAGAAACTCCTTCTCAAGAAATATGGCCGTCCGAGCAACAAAAACATATGAAAAACAGCAGCATCCAATGCTCCGTCCCTGACTCGAAAGTCGATCCCACCAAGCCTTATTGTCCTACTTCTTTTGAGCCCCTGCATATGAAAAACATATGTAAGCTCCTCATGCGGTACCCAGTACCCATGAATGGGAAGTAGACATAAAGACCTTCGTAACACAATACCTGAAGCAGATGGATAACATCCCTTCTTTTGTGCCATGCTCTTCCTGGGCCTTAATCCATCCTGAAATTTCCATGCATTCCCAGTCTTCCGAAGTTTTAGCTTCGAAGATACGGAACCATAGTCATTCCTAGATTCAGGCAAACACCCAGAAGATCCAACAACACTCTCTAGATCACTATTTGAAGTGCCTGGTGTGAAGAGACGTCGAAGATGTATGATCATATCATAGATCCCCATCTCATCACACTCAACTTGGACCTCAGGGGTCAAGCACCTCAAAACAAGAGCAGTGTAATGTTCACTATCCACACAATGTTCAAGATAGACATTCCACTCCCTCTCTGTACAAAAATATATACAGGGTTGGGTTGGAGGTCTTTCAAGAAGATATACCATATTCTCATGCTCTAGAAGTTTGGACAAAAGTCTGAACCATCTTGTCCAATTTGTTCCATCCAGTTTATTTTTAAGAAGTTTCAATCTAGGTTCAGGAGATGGAATCATCTACAATAAGCAAACAAGCAAAATAAGTACTATGATAAAGCATTTAACAAGGACTTTAAAATTAAATGCTATACTCCCACTATTTCCTTAACAAGTTGATAACTCTCAAAACTCAACTTGGAAATACATGAGTAGGATCCTAATTTCACGCGAGGTCTCCGCGACTCACGAGGGTGAGTTGAGATGCACAGAGAGTCCCATGCTTCCTTAGGTAGGCATGCCAGCCAATTGTGCCGCGCACAATTCCTCTTAGTTAAGATAGCCTAGGCGCCCTGTGTCCAGCGAGGGCTGGATACAACACATAACCCTATCCTCTTAACAGCTGCCTCTAGTGATTCATCATGTCAGTGACATATGAAAAACTAGTCAAGTCTGGTCCTAACCGTTATGCCCAGGGCCAACGAATTTCCTTGCGAAGGCACGCCTAGGTTAAAACTGGACTGGGGAAATCATTGTCACCACACACCTTCTAAAGATAAGTGGGTGTGTCCCACGAGGGTGGGAAACAGTTCACAACACCACCGATCGATAGTTTGATGAGGGCTACGCGTTAGAAGGCTATCGACTTGATATTGTATTGAGAGTTTTTGCATGTTTTTATTCTTTTCTAGCATGCAGTTTTCCTATGGTTATGGCAGCAAAGGAAAAACATCACAGGCATGCTATGGACAAAATAATAAACCATCACAGGCATGCTATTTTGGTCGATATGGTCATAGCCCTTTTCATACACATAACTTGTCACGAGCCATGTGACATGTCATCGTGCATCCAAAGGTTGCGAGTCCCTGAAGCAAATCAGCCCATGCCAGAAGCCGAAAGCTAGTGTCCTTCCTTCAGCCGCAAGTCCATCACCAAGCTTCCAAAGCTGGCGCCACTCTGATATCGGTTGAAGAAGACACCTTGTTGTCTTTGATGAACCTTAACCTATCTTATGTAAACAGTTCTACATCTATTCTAAGGAAAGATGAAAATTTTACATCAAGAAGGGGGAGAACCACACGCAGGTGGCAAAAAGATTTTACAAGCATTCATCACAGGTGGAAACATGCTTCCACATCACAACACAGGAGGGCACCCGCTATGACCATATTAACCCAAGGAAGAGACAAGTGGCGCATATATAAAATTTGAAAAACCGGAATAATCAAATTTTATCCCCTTATGCGCCAACTCCATCCAAAGCACTCTCTCAATCAAATTTATGCTAAAATTGGGATCAAGTTTCATGATGATTTCATGGACCCTATCGGCTGGCAATTTTGTCAGATCAAGAGACCCGGCCAGTCCGAAGACACAATGCCCGTCCTACTTGACAAAACTACGTGCGCCTTTGGTCTTAAATCCATCATAAACACAATCCAAATTTCGGCCATAAAATTGATAAAAGAAGTTTGGATGAAAGCGCCTTCTAGGTGAAACGCGCATGGATGAACGAAAAATTTTCCAAAAATTTTTCACACAAGCAAATGTACACCTTGTGTTTCTCGCAAGTAGCTCTGATACCACTGTTGGGGAATGCCGGGTGTAATTTAAAAATCTGCAGTCCCAGGACGCAGCGGAAGAAGCATTACACTCGAAACACATTCCATTCCCAAGGATCCATGCGAGAGAGAGAACACAAGGATGTGTTAGGGTTAGTACCTCTATTTCTTGTTAGGATGAAGGTGCCAAGTTGAAGACGCTCACGTGCTCGTCCTCTACAAGTATCCACGCGTCGACCTTCTCAACGTTGCTCCCTTCCACGCTCGGTGCTAGCCTCGGGAAGAGAAGATCACCTCTTGGAATCTCCTTCTCCTTCTCCTTTTGTTCTTCACGCCAACAAGACTCCTCCAAGGAGACTCTCAGCCAACAAACAAGAGGATGAAGGAAGGTGGCGCAACTATAAAGGAAGAGGGCAGCTTAGATATCCAAAGCTTGCGCAACTCCAAGTTGCCTTGCTTTGGCGAATTCAGCATCCATAGAGAGGGGCGCATACCCCTTCTTTTATAGCCTTTCAAGCCTCCACCGCCCATTCTCTTTCCAACTATAGATTGGCACAATTCCTCCAAGGAATTATCCCTAATTGATCAGCCGCTACTAGCCTTGAATATGCGCAAGAATAAGGCTTAGAAAGTATCAAGCTTCTTGCCAATTTAAGAGCTAGTCATTGAAATCAATTAATTGGGACTTGCCATATATGCTCTTGGCGCAATTCCTCCAAGGAATTGCCACAAGACATTAGCCACATACCTTCTTGAATTGGCGCTAATTGAAGCATAGAAATAATCTAGCTTCTTGCCATATCAAGAGAGGATATTTGAGTTTCATTCTAATTAGGACTTTCCATATGAGATTGGCTGATTTCTTGCTTGATATAACCAAGCAATACACGCCTTCATATCAGCCCACACGTCCAAGCATGTTTCCAATTGAGGAAACCAATTTCCAAAAGGATTCATACACTTCACATTGGCGCAAATTCCATATATGGAATTATCCCATGTGCCAAGTGTATTTCCAACTCCTATTAGGATTCAAACTTGCCTCAATTAGAATTAATCCACAATCCCTAATTGGATTTGGATCTCAACACTAATTAGGCCAGTGGAAATAAATCCTTATTGGATTAGGATTTGCGCTCAACACAATGAGCCTTATCCAAATCCAATTCTCTTTAGGATTTGAATCCTAGTTGGATTAGGATTTGCGCCCAACCACTATGGGCCTTATCCAAATCTAATTCTCATTAGGATTTGAATCCTAATTAGATTAGGATTCTCATTTCTAGTAGAATTAGAATTTCAACTCCTAATTGAATTAGAATTCCAACTCCCAGTTGGAATAGGACTCTATTTCCCAATAGGGTTAGGATTCTAACTCCTAATTAAATTAGGATTCCAACTCCTAGTTGGATTAGGATTCCAATTCCTAATAGGGTTAGGATTCCAACTCCTAATTAAATTAGGATTCCAACTCCTAGTTGGATTAGGATTCCAATTCCTAATAGGATTAGGATTCCAACTCCTAATTAGATTAGGATTCGAATCCAACATGGTATATAATCCCTTGTTCAAGTCCAACTTGACTAGGATACATATACAAACTCATGAATCCCAATTGGACTCAGATTCAACTACGAATCTGTCTTGGACTCAGAATGATGAACTTAAATATATTCCAAGATTTCCAGATCATAAAACAACGTCAAGAGTCTATTGCGTGTGACCCGGTAGGATCCTAATGACGATAGCAATGATGATTGAATATCATCATAAGTAGTGAGAGGTATCTAGCAACACATCACTACTACCCATGTCATAGGACTTAAGTCATCTGGCAACAACTCCCTAACAAGCAACGAGGATTCCTATGCATTCTAGATCCCTTTGCCTAAACTGGTATCCCGCCATTGGATTAGTCCATGTTGGGGTATGCCCTTAAGGCTAATGTTTGAAGCCTATGGGAATGTATCTGTATCATGTAATAAACTGTTATGTTTATAAAGGCATGGTTGTTATTCAGTTAGCTACATTGTCTGCTGCAATATATGTTCTTCTGAATAATGTCTCAAAGCTGTTCAGCTAGGCTGACATGCTATAAGTCCTTAGTCGAGATATCTTGGTGAACATGAGACAGCCTTGATATGTTTGAGACTAATATGTGTTCTGATCTTATAGGATGCTTCGAGCATGGAATAAGATGTAGACTCATAGGTACATTGGATGTACTGGACAGACCCTACAAGGATGTTCAATTGTTTGTCACAATGTGAATATTCCTTGAATGTGACAAGTGGCACATTTCCTCTGACTTGAGATCACTTGTGTTTTCTAAATGATGATTGTCATTGTTTTGAGATAGTTCAATATCATTTGAAACATAATGATTATAGACTATCTTGGATGGTGAGCTTGAATCAGGTTAGGGCACTAGTGATAGACATAGGATTGCCGTCTCCTTGTTTAAGGAGTGTGATGTTCTAAAGGGGCCCCCTGGATGAGATGATTGAGAAAAGAGTATGGCCATACCCAGGTGACTATGTTCATCTGATCTAATCATGCTCATCATATTGGAGTTACAAGCTTGACAGGCTTGTCCAATAAGAACATCCAGTGGCAAAGGAAATTTGCATGCCTTGTGAATTGGATTCACACTTGTGCTGTATTTTGGGTGTAGTCTTGGAAGACTCTTTCCTTTATATCGGGAGACAGTGATGTGTTGCTAGATACCCCTCACTGATCGTGATAATGAGAATTATCGTTACCGACATTTAGAGGAAACCCTCAGGGTCGCACAATTTGATGATATGGCTTACTTAAGTCAGATCGTATGGACTGAATTGTTCGGATTCAGTTTAAAGGGATTTAATCTCTGATTGTAAGTGAGATCTGGTCTGATCATGTTTGATTGATTAGGGCTTGAGATCGGTAAGCTTCGATCGAGAGAATGAATGCTAGATCGGTCAGATCAGAAGCATTAAGAGATCAACGGTCAGATCAAGAACCTTGTGGTTTAATTATGATTTGGACTGGTTGCTTGGCTTGATTAGTTCTTAAACCGAACCAATGTGAACCGGCTCATGAAATGAGCGCATGGTTCAAGGCTTGGCGAGTTGTTCACTTGGCGTGAACATTGGAGCGAACGTGGTGGCTATTTTTAGTAACCATGATCTCCACTTGGAGATAACGCTCACGTTCGAATAGTGCTTACTACTCTCGCCTCTCAAGCGACCTCTCTTCTTGACGCTTTCGTGTGTGGCGACGTCTTGAAGGTTGAGGAGGATTCGGCCAAGAAGTTCATCATCCCTTTCCATTCGATCAAGGACACTTTGTAGCCTTGCTAGCACAAGGAGCGACAAAGAGTTTGCCATCATCCTCTTGTGTGCGAGACTTTGGAGAAGTGGCATTTGCGATTTTTCTTCCAAGGCGCCATCTAGAAATGGCTATGGTATGAATCGTTTTATTCATGCTGATTTTATAAGTTAATCATAATGCATGCAAAGATCATTGAAACCCTTTTTCCGCTGCATCTATATCTCCATATGCGCCTATAGGGTTTTACCTCCCCTTATTCTAGGGGATCTTTCAGTCCATATTTATTAATCCAATCTATTGGTCATGACTCAATCAGTGTGGCCGCACATTCCTGTCATGCACCAATGAGGTGGGGCGCCCCGAGGTGGATATCATGCTTCCTCGGAAGGAAGGGGCAAATCCTACTATTGGTCATCCATGTCTCTACATGACTTATGACATGCTCAATGACAGTCGTTTTGATCACCCATTTACGGAGAGACGTAAGACTGTATCAAAACATACCCATCATCATATCTGTTGGGGTATGCCCTTAAGGCTAATGTTTGAGGCCTTGGGATTGTATAAGTATCATGTAATAAACTCTTGTGTTTATAAAAGGCATGGTTATTATTCAGGTTGTTATCTTGTCTGCTGTAATGAGAGTACTTCTGAATAATGTCTCAAAGCTGTTCAGCTAGGCTGACAGGCTATAAGTCCTTAGTCGAGATATCTTGGTGAACATGAGACAGCCTTGATATGGTTAAGACTAATATGTGTTCTAATCTTATAGGATGCTTCGAGCATGGAATAAGATGTAGACTCATGGGTACATTGGATGTACTGGACAGACCCTACTAGGATATTCAGTTGGTTGTCACAATGTGAATATTCCTTGTATGCATCAAGTGGAACATGTCCTTTGACTTGAGATCACTTGTGTTTCTAAATGATGAATGTCATTATTTTGAGGTAGTTCAATATCATTTGAAAGATAATGATTATAGACTATCTTGGATAATGATCATGAGTCAGGTTAGGACACTAGTGATAGATATAGGATTGCCGTCTCCTTGTTCAAGGAGTGTGATGTTCTAAAGGGCCCCCCTATATGAGATGATTGAGATAGTGTATGGCCATACCCAGATGACTATGATCATCTGATCTAATCATGCTCATCGTATTGGAGTTACAGGCTTGACATGCTTGTCCAATAAGAACATCCAGTGGCAAAGGAAACATGCATGCCTCGTGAGTTTGATTCACACTTGAGCTGTGTTTTGGGTGTAGTCTTGGAAGACTCTTTCCTTTATATCGGGAGACAGTGATGTGTTGCTAGATACCCCTCACTGATCGTGATAACGTAAGTTATCGTTACCGACATTTAAAGGAAACCCTTAGGGTCGCACAATGTGATGATATGGCTTACTTAAGTCAGATCGTGTGGACTGAATTCTTTGGGTTCAGTTTAAAGGGAAATAAACTCTGATTGTAAGTGAGATCTGGTCTGATCATGTTTGATTGATTAGGGCTTGAGATCGGTAAGCTTCGATCGAGAGAGTTGATGCTAGATCGGTGAGATCAAGAGCATCAGGAGATGGACGGTTGGATCTGGAACCTTAGGGTTTGATATGGTCTAGACCAAGTGGCTTGGCTCAATTTGCGTTTATGAACCAACTCTAATTGAACCGGTTCACTATGTGATCGCTTGGTTCAATGAGAGGTTCAATGCAAGGAAGTTTCGAACGTTCACTTGGAGTGAACGCTTAAGCCATTGAGACTTACCTATTTTGGAAGGCGGTTTTCGATAATGAAAGAAAAAACGCTTCCATGTGGTAACGTGGAAGGCTGGTCTCAACGCCTTGCATCTTTTGCTTGAGGGTGATCGACGAGAAGGTGGTTTTGGACAAGGAGCTCTCGGCCAAAGGATCATCTCATCCCTTGCATACGACAACCCTTGAAGGACCTTGCTAGCACAAGGATCTCCAAGGAGCAAGCACATCATCTTGTGTGCGTCAACTAGGGAGAAGATCCCTTTCGATTTTTCTCTTCCAAGTCGCCATCTTCTTCATGGCTTTGGTAAAGATCTAAACTCCATCTTGTTGATCATATTATCTTGCTAATATCCATGAAAACCCTAGCTTCCGCTTGAAACTTTTGATGCGCCACCCTAAAGGGTTTTTCGCCCCCCTCTTGAAAGGGGTTTCATATGCATGCGCTCCCCCTTGAAGGGGACCCTTCAATATCTAGACATGAATACCTCAAGTCTAAGGATCAATGCAAACCTCTTGCATGTGAGATTGACTTGTTGACTAGACAAGTCAATCCTCACGGTGGATCACTCCAGTGCATCCAATGCACCTGTATGTCTGCGTTACTGTGCCCCGCACCTAACCAGCCCATACACCAGTCTCACATGCACCAAAGCTGTCCCATATCGGCTAAGGTACCTTGACCGGGGATTACTTATGAGAATGGATCCAATCCAAACTCCTGGGACATTATCTATGCAATTCAATACATCTACGCAGGTAAAGCAATCTGCATAATAACGACCATGCCTTTATTGATTATATCAATTTCATTAATTCTATCGAAGTACATTTAAACAATGCCTGACCATGTCCATACATTGGTCTGTAGGGCATATACACCAACATGAACACATCAAGAGGGCGAGAATAAGGGGCATTGGCGCAACCATTTTCTTCCATCAAACCCTAGCCACAAGCTTCTTCCCTTCTTCCTCCTTTGGCGCAAGAGAAGTAAAGGCTTGGCGGCATTCTCCCTTCTCCTCTCTTCTACATCAATTGGTGCTTCTACCTTGGAGGTGGCGCAAGCATTCAAAAAGAGAACTAAGGCTTGGATCTTCTTCCCGAGGCTAGCACCGGGCGTGGAAGAAGATAACTCAAGAGATCCGTGTGTGTGAGACTGCAGAGGGCGCACACTTGGGCGCCTGCATCGGCATCGCTCTACATTGCTCTCAAGGTATTTCCTAACTCATCGTGTCGACTCCCTTGCTTGCGATCTTCACTGGGTTTTTGGGACCGGCCTGTTTCGGGGACATTCTTCCGCTGCGAAAAATGTATGTCTATAACTCTGAAAATTATAAAATATCCCCGGGGTTTCCCAACAGTCATCGACATACAAGACTAGAAAAGTCACTAAGCTCCCACTGAATTTTCTGTATACACAGGCATCATCTTCGCTTTTGATAAAGCCATAATCTCTCACAGCTTCATCAAATCGAAGATTCCAACTTCGAGATGCTTGCTTTAATCCATAAATGGATCTTTTTAGCCTGTAGACCTTATTGGCCTCTACAGGATGGATGAAGCCATCAGGTTGTGTCATATACACATCCACAGTTAGCATCCCATTAAGGAATGCTGTCTTTACATCCATCTGCCATATCTCATAGTCATGATATGCTGCTATAGCAAGCATAATCCAAATAGATTTGAACATAGCAATTGGCGAAAAGGTTTCATCATAGTCCACCCCGTGAACTTGTTTGAATCCCTTGGCCACTAATCTACCTTTATAGGTAACTACGTTGCCATCCATATCTATCTTCATTTTGAAGACCCATTTACACCCTATGGGTTTTACCCCATCAGGTAACTCAACCAAATCCCAAACTTGGTTAGCTGACATGGAATCCATTTCAAATCTCATGGCGATAAGCCATCTCTCGGAGTCGGGTCCACTGACTGCCTCTTCATAGGTCTTGGGTTCATCCTCAATGATGAATATCCCGTTGTGTTGGGTCGGCAGCAACCCATACCTCTCAGGTACATGATGGATCCTCCCTGACCTACGCGGGGCCTGTGTCTGAGCCTCAGGTTGCCCATCAATTGGTGCAGGTGGCCTAGGTTCCATCTCTGTGTGTTGTGGTTGCACTTGGACCTCATCCAAGTCAAACTTCCTCCCACTAACTTCTTTCATGAGAAATTCTTTCTCTAGAAAGACAGCACCCCGAGCAACAAAAACATTATTCTCGGTGGGAACATAGAAGTAGTAACCCTTAGTTTCCTTAGGGTACCCCACAAATACACATTTATCAGACCTAGGTTCTAACTTGCTAGAATCCTGACGTTTGACATAAGCCTCACATCCCCAGATCCTGATAAAAGTGAGATAAGGGTGTCTCCCACTCCATACCTCATATGGTATTTTGGAGACACTTTTAGATGGAATGTTATTCAGTATTAGAGAAGCTGTTTCAAGTGCATGTCCCCAGAATGAAGGAGGTAGAGTTGCATGACTCATCATACATTGAACCATATCCAACAAAGTTCGATTTCTCCTTTCAAACACACCATTCCATTGGGGTGTTTGATGACACCAAAATATGTAGTATATTTTGTATCATTTTAGATATCTTTTCATGCTAAATTGAAGAACTTTTACTTGTTTTCATGCTAAATTCATCTAATATTGCAAAGTCTACTCCTATTTTGGTTTTTCATGATTTTTAGGCAAAAAGGCACTATTTTGGGCGTTTTCAAGCAAAATCAAACACATGGAAGAATTACCATCATCAAGAGGAAGATACACAAGAAATTTCATGCAAATCGAGGCCAGGAACCAAAATACGGCAGTACTGTAAAGGATTTTACAGTACCGTATTTTGAGGCTACCGTATTATCAAGAACACTGCCGTATTTTGGAGCTTTTCCAAATAGAAAGATTTTGTGATTTTACGGCACTGCCGTAAAGAATTACACTACCGTATTTTGGAGCGTCTTCAGAACAGAAACCTTTGTTGAAATTATGGCACTGCCGAAAACAAAATTATGGGCCATATTTTTCCAGCGTTTCCAGAACAGAACGCTCAAGCTATTTTACAGTAGTGCCGTGAGATATTACACTGCCGTAATTCCTAGTCAAAAACACGATTTTTACGAGTCCGGATCTTGCGTGAGCCATAACTTTTGATCCAGAGGTCCAAATTAAAATCAGAAAGATGTTCTGAACTCGTCTTTAAGAGGAGAAGGCGTATGAAGTGAAGGAAAGAATTTTTATCCAGTATCGAGAGAGCAATCAACAGAGAGGCGGCTAGGGTTTGGCCTCACGCCTAGGGGAATAGAGGGTGTTTGGTGTTTGGAGGAGAGGAAGAAGCTTTGCCTGGAGGAGAGGAAGACACCACAGAAGTTTTAGAGCGTTTGGAGTCCGATCGGAGGAGGAACAACGAAACAGAGGTGACAACGCTGTTCATCGAAGCAAATTACGACTGTAAAGGATTTTACAGCCGTGGTTGTTTCTCCTTTCTTTTTGTTTTTTGATCACTCTAAGACTATGATTTATTGTATCTTCTCCTTCATGCAAGCTTAATACTGTTTTGGGACATGGGGTGTAATCCCCTTGATTTTTAATGATTACATAAATCTTCTTTCTCATCATGATAATTTTGCCATGATAATTTTGCTCATGTGATATTTGTGCTTAGACTCTCTATAAGTTCATGTTACTAATTATGTTCTTAGAATTTTTGCTTGAGACCGAAAGGTAATTGCTTGAGAATTTGGAACCCTAGAATTGCATGTTAGGATCTCTTCCTTAGGTTAGATCTAATTTGATCTGTTCTAGTAGATTAATTGCCATGATAGTAATATGAATCTATGGATCGAGTCTATTTATCAAATGTGGAGATCTTGCATGAAAGTGAGGATCGAAACGTTGGAGATCCATGAGTAAAACTAGTGTTGAGGCTCTAATGCACGAAAGTGATCCTTGAGATTCCACTAGAGATTATCAACCTATAATTCGGATGCACAAAAGTGATCTTGAGTTCTTTGATTGATGATTTACTTATCTTTAGCATTGGGATAGATCTTGCGCGAAAGCGAGGATTGGTCCCTGCATGATTGTCTGCACGAAAGTGAGATAATCCATTTATGAAGTAAATTAGGTCTTTATCATAGCAAGATTTGATTGACGAACCTTTATTTATATCTTATCATTGAAATTAAGGTGGATGAAACCCTAGTCCCATGTTTATCTCTCTGATTATCTCCTTAGCATATTCTCTACATAGTTTACTTTCATCATATTTGGCTTGCTTAGCTAGCGAGAAAACAATTATTTGGTAATTAACAATAAGGTCTCTGTGGATTGATATTTTTATTACTTCGATAATTCCGTGCACTTGCAGAATCCTATCAAGTTTTTGTTGCTGTTGCCGGGGATTAGTCCAAGGTACACGCGTGTCATACTTGTAGTGTTACCTTACGGTTTATCAAGTTTTTAGCGCCATTGCCGGGGACCTTAGTTTTGTTAATATCAAAATAGTTGTTAGTATTGCTAGATTAGTTTTTATTTGTTTTTAGTTTTAACTTTGTTTTCTATTTTTCCAGGTTTTGGATTTTCGCAGTTGTGACAGAGCTGTGATATCTAAAGATTTATGAATTTCCTTGTGTTTTAGATTTTCTATTTTTTTTCTATATTCTGAAAAAAAAGGAAAAGAAAAATATGATTGATTGGTGTTGGATTATCTTTCTGTTCTTGATAGATTTGAAAACATGTCATTTAATCACAACTCCTGGGCAACTGAAAGAGGTGAGGTATACATGCCAGAAGGTAATTCTCTTCTAGATCAATTTAACTCTTATATGCAATCTTGTTCTTCTGAATATTGCGTTATTTGTGGATATCCTGATCATTGTTCCTCTGATTGCCCATTTTTAAAACCAAATTTATCATGGCAAGAACAAGATCAATTGTATTCTAGATGGGAAAACCGAACTTCTTTATATGATGATTGCTATGATCATGTTTCTAAACCACAATTTGAATTTGATACTGAGGAACTTGAACTAGAAAAATCCCCCTGTGATTATGATTATTTTGAGATTTAGCCTTATGTGAACTTTAATGAATCTCACTCTGTTGTTGATAATTTTGATATTGATTTATCTGATAGTTTATTTGAGGAAAAGATTGAGAAAATTGAAATTGAAAAACCTCCTTTTGATGATAATTATGATTTTGATAATATCTTATTTATGGTTAAATCTGATGAGCATGATGAAGGTTCAAAAATTATAGACATTGATGAGCCCCACTGTGATTTTGGTGATATTTTTGAAATTAATGATAAATCTCTTGTGGTCAACTCTGATTCTATTAATTATTTTTCATATGATTCTGATTTTGACTCTTCTGATGATGAATTATTTGTGGGGAAGCATGAGAAAATTAATTTGGAAGAGTCTCATCTTGATTTTGTTGATAATTTTGATATTGAAAAATTGTTTGATGATGAACATGAGGAAGTTGAAAAAGATTTGAATGCTACAAACACTGATGAATCTCACTCTGATGTTTTGCCCTTATCTTTTGTTGAATCTTTTGATGAATTTGAAAATTTGATTTTTATTGAGGAGCCTAATGAAACACATAAACATTATTATGATGATCCAATACTTGACTATTTTGATCAAAGTCCTTTTGTTATTGCCATTGAAAATATTAATTTGAAGAAAGGACTTATGATTTTGCTTTTTGATAAACATAGAAAGATCATAAAGATTACTTTGACTGGATTTGAAAATTCTGATTATAATTTCTGCATATTCGAGAAAGCCACATTGATCATGATTTGTCTTGAATTCTGGATATTTGGATTAGTGGCTAAACTGTTGGGAAAAAGAAAATGCAGAAAATTATATGCTTTATACTTTGGAACTGATTCACCTGCTTCACCATGATATTGATTTTTGGTCAAGCTATGGACCTAAAAATTAGCGCTTCTTGGGAGGCAACCCAAGCACTTTTGTCTTAGTTTAGTTTCTTTTATTTTAGTTTATTTTTAGAATTAATTTTTCTTTTCTTTTTGCAGAGAAAACAAGATTTTGTGCAAAATACGGCACTGCCGTAATCTATTTCACACCCGTAATCTGTGTTGATTTCTTCTCCCGAGAGTTTTATGGATTTTACGGCGGGTACCGTATTCCTTTTACGGTACTGTATTTCCTGACTATTTTTTACTTCACGTGCCGTAATTTTGACTGCTTTTGATCTGAAAATTTTTGATTTTTAGGACAGTATCGTAAACAATTCCACGGTACCATATTTCCTAATTATTTCTTACCCAAGAGTTCTTTGCAAAATACGGCACTGCTATAAAGAATATTACGGTACCGTATTTCAAAACTACTTTCTGCTTATTGAGTAGGTGTTTTCTCGCTGCGATTTTAAGAAACTGGGTTGAGAAAAATTTTAATCTAAGTAGCCTTCTAAAACACCTAGCAACTTTTCGATTCTGATTAATTTCTGCATCAGATTTTTTTCTGACTGTTCTAACTAGCACTTTTGCTGCCACTTTTTAAGTTGGTTCGGTGACTTGAAACCCAGATTTTTCACTTGGAATTGAAAGAACATGTGTCATTCTATCTTGTGGATAAATTATTTTCACGAAAATATGTTCTGATCATTCTAGGACACATAGCAACTTTTTGAACTTTATTAACTTTTGTGCAGTTTGTAATCTAAGTAGCCTTCTTTCTGCTGATACTCTAAATTCATGGTAGATTTTGATACTTTATTTTTCACATGTCTGGAAAGATCAAGTTTTATTCTACTTCATGGTTTTGTCTGTTTTCTTTTTGGATCATTAAATCTTATTTTTGGGTATGGCTACTTTTTATAAAAAATTTAAAAACTGCTTGATTTGCTTTCTACCTGTCATAGCTTCTTCTCCGGATTTGCAGCACCTCTAGCTACTACTGCATCTGCCTCTGACATCACTGTTTCCAGCCGTCGACACTGGATCATACCACCAGCAGATTCTTATTTCTTTTACTGCCTCTTATTCCATGATATGATTTTATTTTTTGCAGAAGAATATTTATTATTGACTCTGATATTTTTCATCTATGCAGGATTATCTTCCATAGCCTGACGATCTCACCTCCAGGACTGTATTCTCTAGCAGGCCACTAGAGATTACTCACTCTTATGTCGGCACCATCACCATCATTGCTAGCAGCTTTTCAGCTAGCATCTGTTCCACCAGCACTCTTCTAGACTCTCGATGATATCTCTGATTCTTTCTTTGAGAAAATTATTTTTAAAATTAATTTTTTTTTTAGACTGTTTTTGATCTGAGCCTTATGTACCTTAAATTTTGCAGAAAATTTTCAAAAAGCATATCTTTGGACCCAGCTGCATTGGCCTAACAATGGTTGAGCATGATCTATATAGTTTTGTGAGTATCGCTTGCGCTCTCTTATTAATGACTATTTCTTATAGTGCATCTTTGACTTTATCATATTTGTACTACTTATTGGTTTTCTTTTGAAAAATGATTTTATGGATATATGGAACTCATTGTTTTGATGATGATATTATTCAAATTTGTTGATAAAATTTATAAAAGCATATGATCCACTTTCTACTACATGATGGCATGATTTATTCCTTGATGATGTGAGTATTTATACTTGTGATTAGAGAAAAACCCTATCATGTTAGATTTATTTCTTCAATGCATATATATTTTTGAAATTTGACATTGGTTGATGCATAAAATTTTGGGTAGATGTGTTATTTGAGGAATAAGATCTAAAGGTGAAACTATTCTTTTGAATAAAATGAGTATATGAGTATGATTATTGAATTGATGTCAATTGATCAACCTAGTAGATGTTTAGTCTATTTTGCTATTTGTTGGGAAATAGAAACCAAGATCCATAAAAATAGTGAGAGACTCCCCTACTTGGCACTGTGTAAAATTGACAGTGGTACCTAAGAGATGGGTTGAAGTCTATGCATGAAAAATAATAAGACTCCTCTACTTGGCACTGTGTAAAATTGACAGTGGTACCGAAGACAATAGTTGAAATCAAAAATAAAAAGTGTGTATCTAAGTGGGCATATGCTATCTTCACAAAAACAAACAAAATAAAAAAAAAAGAAAAAAAAATCATGTGTGGAAAAAGATCTTGGAAACCTAATTCCTGTAAACAAAAGCATAATAGATTTGAACTGAAAACTGGGTGAAATCATGAGATTGAAAATTCTATTTATTATACAATTTGCAAAGTTTTATTTGATTGAATTGTAGATCTAAAGGGTTAAGTTCAAAGGATGATATGTTTACTTGAAGTTTTGTGAAACAATTGATGGAATTTTTCATTGATGATTATATTTTAGAAATTTATTGAGCATGAAAAGGTTATTCTTCTGATCAAATTTTGACTTCAAAATTTGATTTTTGCTTGAGGACAAGCAAAGTTTCAGCCTTATGTGTTTGATGACACCAAAATATGTAGTATATTTTGTATCATTTTAGATATCTTTTCATGCTAAATTAAAGATCTTTAGCTTGTTTTCATGCTAAATTCATCGAATATTGCAAAGTCTACTCCTATTTTGGTTTTTCATAATTTTTTGGCAAAAAGGCACTATTTTGAGCGTTTTCAAGCAAAATCAAACACATGGAAGAATTACCATCATCAAGAGGAAGATACACAAGAAATTTCATGCAAATCGAGGCTAGGAACCAAAATACGGCAGTAAAGGATTTTACAGTACCGTATTTTGAGGCTACCGTATTATCAAGAACACTGCCGTATTTTGGAGCTTTTCCAAATAGAAAGATTTTGTGATTTTACGGCACTGCCGTAAAGAATTACACTGCCGTATTTTGGAGCATCTTTAGAACAGAAACCTTTGCTGAAATTACGGCACTACCGTAAACTTCTACACGGGCTGTATTTTCCAGACATATTCCGACCAGAAAGTTCAACCGAAATTATGGGCCGTATTTTCCAGCATTTCCAGAACAGAACACACAAGCTATTTTATGGCAGTGCCGTGAGATATTACACTGCCGTAATTCCCAGTCAAAAACGCGATTTTTACGAGTCCGGATCTTGCGTGAGCCATAACTTTTGATCCAGAGGTCCAAATTGAAATTGGAAAGATGTTCTGAACTCATCATTAAGAGTAGAAGGTGTACGAAGCAGAAGAAAGAATTTTTATCCCATGCTGAGAGGCAGCTAGGGTTTGGCCTCGTGCCGAGAGGAGAGAGCAATCAATAGAGAGGCAGCTACGGTTTGGCTATGTTCCGAGAGGCGTAGAGGGCACCTCAGGCCTTGATTTTCATGCAGAAGCTTTGCCTGGAGGAGAGGAAGACACCACAGAAGTTTCAGAGCATTTGGAGTGCGATCGGAGGAGGAATCAACAAAACAGCGGTGACAGCGCTGTTCATCGAAGCAAATTACGGCTGTAAAGGATTTTACAGCCGTGTTGTAACGTTGTTTCTCCTTTCTTTTTGTTTTCTGATCACTCTAAGACTATGATTTATTGTATCTTCTCCTTCATGCAAGCTTAATACTGTTTTGGGACATGGGGTGTAATCCTCTTGATTTTTATTGATTAGATAAATCTTCTTTGTCGTCATGATAATTTTGCTCATGTCTTATTTGTGCTTAGACTCTCTATAAGTTCATGTTACTAATTATGTTCTTAGAATTTTCGCTTGAGACCGAAAGGTAATTGCTTTAGAATTTGGAACCCTAGAATTGCATGTTAGGATCCCTTCCTCAGGTTAGATCTAATTTGGTCTGTTCTAGTAGATTAATTGCCATGATTGTAATATGAATCTATAGATCGAGTCTATTTATCAAATGTGGAGATCTTGTATGAAAGTGAGGATCGGAACATTGGAGATCCATGAGTAAAACTAGTGTTGAGGCTCAGATGCACGAAAGTGATCATTGAGATTCCACTAGAGATTATCAACCTAGAATTCGGATGCACAAAAGTGATCTTGAGTTCTTTGATTGATGATTTACTTATCTTTAGCATTGGGACAGATCTTGCACGAAAGCGAGGATTGGTCCCTGCATGATTGTCTGCACGAAAGTGAGATAATCATTTTATGAAGTAAATTAGGTCTTTATCGTAGCAAGATTTGATTGATGAACCTTTATTTATATCTTATCATTGAAATTAAGGTGGATGAAACCCTAGTCCCATGTTTATCTCTCTGATTATCTCCTTAGCATATTCTCTGCATAGTTTACTTTCATCATATTTGGCTTGCTTAGCTAGCGAGAAAACAATTATTTGGTAATTAACAATAAGGTCTCTGTGGATCGATATTTTTATTACTTCGATAATTTCGTGCACTTACGGAATCCTATCAGTGTTCCAGGAGGAGTGAATTGGGACAGAATCCCACACTCTTTTAGATAGTTAAGGAACTCACCGCTCATGTACTCTCCACCATGATCTGATCGAAGAGCCTTAATGGATCTACCAAGCTGGTTCTCTACTTCATTCTTGAACTCCTTGAATTTCTCAAAGGATTCAGATTTATGTCTCATCAAGTAGACATAACCATATCTACTGAAATCATTAGTAAAGGTAATGAAGTAGCTGTTTCCTCCTCTAGCTTGCCTATTGAATGGCCCACACACATCGCTATGTATGAGATCCAACAAACCTCCTACCCTCTCACCAATTTTGGTGAAGGGTGCCTTTGTCATTTTCCCTAACAAACAAGGCTCACATGTATCAAATTCCTCCAAGGAACTTGAATCTATCAACCCATTTACATGGAGTTGTTGGATGCGATTCTTGTTTATATGGGCTAATCGACAATGCCATAGGAAAGCACCAACTAAACCATTCAGTTTGGTCCTTTTTCTATTTATGTTACATATTGAGTTATTGATAGCCCGAAAGGGAACACAACAAATCTGGCACGCGTATACCTTGGACTAATCCCCGGCAACGGCACCAAAAACTTGATAGGCTTTCGCAAGTGCACGGAACTATCGAAGTAATAAAGAAAAGTATCGAATCCACAGGGACCTTATTGTTAAGTACTAAATAATAGTATTCTTACTAGCTAAGCGAACCGATACTAGTGCAAAGTAATAATGGAAAACACACGAACTCAGATAATCAGAGAGATAAATTGGGACTTAGGGTTTCGTCAATCTAATTCTACCATGACAAAGACATAATTTACTTGATAAAGGTATTCTTTCACTTTCGTGCAGACAATCATCCAGATAACCGATCCTCACTTTCGTGCAAGATCTATTCTCAATGCTGTAGATAAGTAAATCATCAATCAAAGAACTCAAGATCACTTTCGTGCATCCGAATTCTAGGTTGATAATCTCTAGCTGAAGCTCAAGGATCACTTTCGTGCATCCGAGCCTCAACACTAGTTTTACTCATGGATCTCCAACCTTCCGATCCTCACTTTCGTGCAAGATCTCCACATTTGATAAATAGACTCGATCAAAAAATTCATATTACTATCATGGCAAATAATCTACTAGAACAGATCAAATTGGATCTAACCTAAGGAAGAGATCCTAACATGCAATTCTTGTTAGGGAATACCGGGTGTAATTTAAAATTTTGCAGTCCCAGGACGCAGCGGAAGAATCATTACACCCGAAACATATTCCGGTCCCAAGGATCCATGCGAGAGAGAAGACACAAGGATGTGTTAGAGATGTACCTCTTTTGCTTGTCTAGATGTCGAAGCCATATTGAAGGCGCCCAAGTGTTCGCCCTCTACAAGTATCCACGCGTCGGCTCCCTGATCGTTGCTCCCTTCCACGCTTAGTGCTAGCCTCGGGAAGAGAATCGAGCCTTAGGGTTCCTTCACTATTCTTGCGCCACCTCCAAGGTTCATGCGCCAAGTGCAAGGAAGATGCCACCAACTCCTTATCCTCTTCACTCCAAGAGAAGAGGGAGAAGAAGAGTTTCGGCCTTGAGGAAGATTAAGAGGAAGTTGCGCCACCAAGTCCTTCTCCAAGTCACGCTAAGAGGAGAGGAAGGAGAAGACTTGCGGTCACTTGTTGGAAGAAGGGTTGCGCCACTTTGATGTTGTCGCCCTTTGCCCTTGCTTTCGCCCCTCTATGTCTGTTCACGTCTCTAAGCGTTCGTCAACCTTTAGAGGAGGCGACAATGGGTCCTATAAATAGGACTAGAGGTGGTTTGGGCAAGGGCTAGGATCATGCCATGTGTATGGCTAGGATGAGGTGTCTTGAAGCAAGGAAAGTCTCCAAGACTTTACCATAAACCTCATTCAACCTGTCCATAAATGTCCAAGCACTATATCAGCCCAAGATATGCCTCAATTGCATTCTTACCATCAAAGGAGAAGTGGCTAGGCGCAACATGCATGAGGAGTTTTGGCTAGGGTAAGGGTTTGGGCGCATGTAGGGTTCATAAGGAAAGTCTCCAAGACTTTACCATAAACATCTTCCTACTTCTCATATGCGCCCAAGCTATTTCCAAAAGAGTCCTCAAGCCATATCAGCCCCAAGACTTGCCTTAGAGGCAAGTATTACATCCAAGGAAGAAGGGCTAGGCGCTCTTTACTTCCATAATGAAGCAAAGGCGCCTCCCTCACCCCATTATGCCCCTAGGTGCCAATGGGGTGAGATTTCTCCCCATTATACCCTTTTAAGCCAATTCCTCTTCATGACAACTAATTATTGGGCCTCATTGGATAATGAGCTAGCCCAAACTTCATGGCATGGGTTGATTAAGCCATTGGATCTAATCCAATGCAACCCTAATCCAAATGCGACCAATGTAGGTCAATTTCGGGTCAACCTGCCAAAAATGAAGTTTGGCCCCAATAACTTTCTTCCAACTCATCAGGCCCATTGGCGCTGATGAAATCTTCCAAATGGATCCAAGTTATCCAATAACTTGATCCTAAGGCTTCTGATTAAAGCAACGTCAAGAGTCTATTGTGTGTGACCCCGTAGGATCCATATGACGATGGCAATGATGTAGACATCATAAGTAGTGAGGGGTATCTAGCAACACATCACTACTACCCATGTCATAGCACTTAAGTCATTATGGCAACAACTCCTAACAAGCAACGAGGATTCCCATTGCATTATAGATCCCTTTGCCTAAGCTGATATCCTGCCATTGGATTAGTCTCAAGTTTATTATCCAATGCATTGGTCATGACTCAACAAGTGTGGCCACACTTTCCTGTCATGCACCAATAATGTGGGGCGCCCCGAGTGGATATCATGCTTCCAATAAGGAAGGGGCAAATCCTACTATTGGTCATCCATGTCTCTACATGACTTATGACATGCCCAATGATAGTCGTTTTGATCTCCCAATTACGGAGAGACGTAAGACTGTATTAAAGCATACCCATCATCAAATCTATACATAAATACCTCAAGTCTAAGGATCAATGCAAACCTCTTACATGTGAGATTGACTTGTTGACTAGACAAGTCAATCCTCACGGTGGATCACTCCAATGCATCTAATGCACCTGTATGTCTGCGTTACTGTGCCCCGCACCTAACCAGCCCATACACCAGTCTCACATGTACTAAAGCTGTCCCATATCTGCTAAGGTACCTTGTCTGGGGATAGCTTATGAGAATGAATCTAATCCAAACTCCTGGGACATTATTTATGCAACTCAATACATCAACGCAGGTAGAGAAGTCTGCATAATAACGACCATGCCCACATAAAGAGTAATAGTTCTATCAAAGTACATTCAAACAATGCCTGACCATGTCCATATATTGGTCTTTAGAGCATATACACCAACAATTCTAGGGGTCCAAGTTCTCAAGCAAATCACCTTTCAGTCTCATTGCGAAAACTATAAAAACATAATTAGTAACATGGACTTATAGAGAGTCTAGGCACAATTATCACATGAGCAAAATTATCATGGCAAAGTTATCATGACGAAAAAGAAGATTATCTAATCATTAAAAATCAAGGGGATTACACCCCATGTCCCAAAAGATGTTTAAGCTTGCATGGAGGAAGGATTACAATAAGGCATACTTTAGAACAATTAGAAATCAGACAAGAAGAAGAAAAGAACGTTACAACACGGGTGTAATGTATATTACACTCGTAATTTCGTGATCAACAGTGCTGTCACCGCTGTTTCATCGATTTCTTTTCCGATCGAACTCCAAACGCTCTAAAACTTCTGTGGTGTCTTCCTCTCCTCTAGGCGAAGCTTCTGCATGAAAATTATGGCCTGAGGTGCCCTCTACACCTCTCAGCGCGAGGCCAAACCCTAGCTGCCTCTTTGGCGATTTCTCCCTCGATACAGGATAAACGTTCTTTATTCCACTTCGTACGCCTTCCCCTCTTAAAGATGAGTTCAGAACATCTTTCGGATTTCAATTCGGACCTCTGGATCAAAAGTTATGGCTCACACAAGATTCAGAATCGTAAAAATCGCGTTTTTGACTGGGAATTACGACAGTGTAATATCTCACGGCACTGCCGTAAAATAGCTTGAGTGTTCTGTTCTGGAAATGCTGGAAAATACGGCCCGTAATTTGGTTTACGGCAGTGCCATAATTTCGGTTGAACTTTCTGGTCGGAATATGTCTGGAAAATACGGCCCGTGTAGAAGTTTACGGCAGTGCCGTAATTTCAACAAAGGTTTCTGTTCTAAAGACGCTCCAAAATACGGCAGTGTAATTCTTTACGGCAGTGCCGTAAAAACACAAAATCTTTCTATTTGGAAAAGCTCCAAAACACGGCCGTGCTCTTGATAATACAGTAGCCTCAAAATACGGTACCGTAAAATCCTTTACGGTACTGCCATATTTTGGTTCCTGGCCTCGATTTACGTGAAATTTCTTGTGTATCTTCCTCTTGATGATGGTAATTCTTCTATGTGTTTGATTTTGCTTGAAAACGCCCAAAATAGTGTGTTTTTGCCTGAAAATCTTGAAAAACCAAAATAGGAGTAGAATTTGCAATATTCGATGAATTTAGCATGAAAACAAGCAAAAGATCTTCAATTTAGCATGAAAAGATATCTACAATAATACAAAATATACTATATATTTTGGTGTCATCAAACACATAAGGCTCAAACTTTGCTTGTCCTCAAGCAAAAATCAAATTTTGAAGTCAAAATTTGATCACAAGAATAACCTTTTCATGCTCAATAAATTTCTAAAATACAATCATTAATGAAAAATTCGATCAATTGTTTCACAAAACTTCAAGTAAACATATCATCCTTAGAACTTAACCCTTTAGATCTACAATTCAATCAAATAAAACTTTGCAACTTGTATAATAAATAGAATTTTCAATCTCATCATTTCACCCAGTTTTCAGTTCAAATCTATCATGCTTTTGTTTACAAGAATTAGGTTTATAAGATCTTTTTCCACAGATGATTTTTTTTTTCTCTTTTTTTTTATTTTGTTTGTTTTTGTGAAGATGGCATCTACCCACTTAGATACACACTTTTTATTTTTGATTCAACTCTTCTCTTCGGTACCACTGTCAATTTTACACAGTGCCAAGTAGAGGAGTCTTATTATTTTTCACTCTCATTATTTTTCATGCATAGACTTCAACCCATCTCTTAGGTACCACTGTCAATTTTACATAGTGCCAAGTAGGGGAGTCTCTCACTATTTTTTTTATGGATCATGGATTCTTCCTTCCCAACAAATAGTAAAATAGACTAAACATCTACTAGGTTGATCAATTGACATCAATTCAATAATCATACTCATATACTCATTTTATTCAAAAGAATAGTTTCACCTTTAGATCTTATTCCTCAAATAACACATCTATCCAAAATTTCATGCATTAACCAATGTCAAATTTCAAAAATAGATATGCATTGAAGAAATAAATCTAACATGATAGGGTTTTTCTCTAAACACTATTATAAATACTTACATCATCAAGAAAGATATTTTATCAATAAATCATGACATCATATAGTAGAAAGTGGATCATATGCTTTCATCAATTTTAACAACACATTTGAATAATATCATCATCAAAACAATGAGTTCCATATATCCATAAAATTATTTTTCAAGAGAAAACCAATAAGTAGTATAAATATGATAAAGTCAAAGATGCACTATATGAAATAGTCATTAATAAGAGAGTGCAAGTGATACTCACAAAACTATATAGATCATGCTCAATCATTGTCAGGCCAATGCAGCTGGGTCCAATGATGTGTCTTTTAAAAATTTTATGCAAAATTTAAGATACATAAGGCTGAGATCAAAAACAGTCTCAAAAATAATAAAAATAAAAATAATTCTCTCAAAGAAAAATCAGAGATATCATAGAGAGTCCAGAAGAGTGCTGGTGGAACAGATGCTAGCTGAAAAGCTGCTAGCAATGATGGTCATGGTGCCGACATAAGGGTGAGTAATCTCTAGTGGCCTGTTAGAGAATACAGTTCTGGAGGTGAGATCGTCGGGCTATAGAAGATAATACTGCACATAAAAAATCAGAGTCAGAAATGAAGAGTTTACTGCATAAATAAATAATATCATGGAATAAGAGGCAGTAAAATAAGTAAGAATCTGCTGATGGAATAATCCAGTGTCGACGGCTGGAAACAGTGATGTCAGAGGCAGATGTAGTGGTAGCTAGTGCTGGATGCAGATCTGGAGAAGAAGCTATAACAGGTAGAAAGCAAATCAAGGCAGTTTTTGAAATTTTTTATGAAAAGTAGCCATACCCAAGAATAAGATTTAATGATCCAAACAGAAAACAGACAAAACCATGAAGTAGAATAAAACTTGATCTTTCCAGGTATGTGAAAAATAAAGGATCAAAATCTTTCAGGAATTTAGGGTATTAGCAGAAAGAAGGCTACTCAGATTACAAAATGAAAAACTGCACAAAATCTAATCAGAATCAAAAAGTTGTTATGTGTTCTATGACAATCCATGGACTTTAAAATTCAGAAAAAATATCCAAATAATAGACAAAGATGAGTACTTCCATGTTGTGCCAAAAATCAAAATTTTCGTAACCTAGTTTCTTAAAATCACAGCGAGAAAACACCTAGATAGATAAGGAGACTGCAGTTTTAAAATACGGTACCGTAATATTCTTTACGGCAGTGCCGTAATTTACACAAAATCTCTCGGTTAAGAAATATGCAGGAAATACGGTACCGTAGAATTGTTTACGGTACTACCGTATTTTTCACAAAATTTTAGAAAAGAAAATAGTTAAAATTACGGTACGTGAAATAAAAAACGATCAGAAAATACGGAACCGTAAAATAAATACGGTACCGCCGTAAAATACAGAAAACTCTCGGGAGAAGAAATCCGCATAGATTACGGCAGTGCCATATTTTGCGCAAAATTTGATTTTCCCTGCAAAAATAAAAGAAAAATTAATTCTAAAATTAAACTAAAATAAAAGAAACTAACCTAAGATAAAAGTGCTTGGGTTGCCTCCCAAGAAGCACTAATTTTAGGTCCATAGCTTAACCAAAAATCAATATCATGGTGAAGCAGGTGAATCGGTTCCAAAATATAAAGCATATAATTTTCTGCATTTCCTTTTTCCAAACAGTTTAGCCACAAATCTAGATATCCAGAATTTCACATAAATCATGATTAATGTGGCTTTCTCAAATTTGCAGAAATTAAAATTTTCAAATCCAGTCGAAGTAATCTTTATTATCTTCCTATGCTTATCAAAAAGTAAAATCATAAGTCCTTTCTTCAAATTAATATTTTCATTGGCAATAACAAAAGGACCTAGATTAAAAGATTCAAGTATTGGATCATCAAAATAATGTCTATGTCTTTCATTAGATTCCTCGACAAAGCACAAATTTTCAAATAGATCAAAATTTTTAACAATAGCTTTGGGCAAAACATCAAGGTGAGATTCATTCAAATCCTTTTCAAGTTCCTCATGTTTGTCATCAAATAATCTATCAATATCAAAATTATCAACAAAATCAAGATGAGACTCTACAAAATCGATTTTCTCATGCTTCCCGACAAATAATTCATTATCAGAAGAGTCGAAATCAGAATCATATGAAAAAGAATTAATAAAATCAGAGTTGACCACAAGAGATTTATCATTAATTTCAAAAATATCACCAAAATCAAAGTGGGGCTCATCAATGTCTATAATTTTTGAACCTTCATCATGCTCATCATATTTAACCATAAACAAGATATTATCAAAATCAGAATTATCATCAAAAGAAGGTTCTTCAATTTCAATTTTTCAATCTTTTCCTCAAATAAATTAGCAGATGAATTAGTTCTACAATCATCAAAATCAGAGTGAGATTCAATAATATTCACATATGGCTCAATCTCAAAACAATCATGATCACAGGGGGAATTTTCTAATTCAAGTTTTTCAGTATCAAATTCAAATTATGGTTCAGAAACATGATCAGAGCGATCATCATATAAAGAAGTTCGGTTTTCCCATCTAGAATACAATCGATCTTGTTCTTGCCATGATAAATTTGGTTTTAAAAAATGGGCAATCAGAGGAACAATGATCAGGATATCCAGAAATAACGCAATATTCAGAAGAACAAGATTGCATATAAGAGTTAAATTGATCTACAAGAGAATTACCTTTTGGCATGTATACCTCATCTCTTTCAGTTGCCCAGGAGTTGTGATTAAAAGTCATGTTTTCAAATCTATCAAGAACAGAAAGATAATCCAACACCAATCAATCAAATTTTTTTTTATTTTTTAGAATATAGAAAAAAATAGAAAATCTAAAACACAAGCAAATTCACAAATCTTCAGATATCACAGTTCTGTCACGACTATGAAAATCCAAAACCAGCAAAAAGAAAAAAAACAAAGTTAAATCTAAAACAAAAATACTTAGTCTAGCAATACTAACAACTATTTTGATATTAACAAAACTAAGGTCCCCGGCAACGGCGCCAAAAACTTGATAGCCTGAAAGGGAACACTACAAGTCTGGCACGCATATACCTTGGACTAATCCCCGGGAACGGCGTCAAAAACTTGATAGCCCGAAAGGGAACACTACAAGTCTGGCACGCATATACCTTGGACTAATCCCCGGCAACAGCACCAAAAACTTGATAGGCTTCCACAAGTGCATGGAACTATCAAAGTAATAAAGAAAAGTATCGAATCCACATGGACCTTATTGTTAAGTACCAAATAGTGGTATTCTTACTAGCTAAGCGAACCGATTCTAGTGCAAAGTAATAATGGAAAACACACGAACTCAGATAATCAGAGAGATAAATTGGGACTTGTTGGGGTATGCCCTTAAGGCTAATGTTTGAGGCCTTGGGATTGTATCAGTATCATGTATAAACTCTTAAGTTTATAAAGGCAATGGTTGTTATTCAGTTTGTTACATCATCTGCTGCAATATGTATACTTCTGAATAATGTCTCAATGCTGTTCAGCTAGGCTGACATGCTATATGTCCTTAGTCGAGATATCTTGGTGAACATGAGACAGCCTTGATATGATTGAGACTAATATGTGTTCTAATCTTATAGGATGCTTCGAGCATGGAATAAGATGTAGACTCATGGGTACATTGGTTGTACTGGACAGACCCTACTAGGATATTCAATTGCTTGTCACAATGTGAATAATCCTTGTATGCAACAAGTGGCACATTTCCTCTGACTTGAGATCACTTGTGTTTCTAAATGATGGTTGTCATTGTTTTGAGGTAGTTCAATATCATTTGAAACATAATGGTTATAGACTATCTTGGATAATGATCATGAGTCAGGTTAGGGCACTAGTGATAGATATAGGATTGCCGTCTCCTTGATTGGAGTGTGATGTTCTAAAGGGGCCCCCCTGGACGAGATGATTGAGAAAGTGTATGGCCATACCCAGATGACTGTGATCATCTGATCTAATCATGTTCATCATATTGGAGTTACAGGCTTGACTAGCTTGTCCAATAAGAACATCCAGTGGCAAAGGAAACTTGTATGCCTTGTGAGTAGATTCACACTTGTGCTGTGGTTTGGGTGTAGTCCTGGAAGACTCTTTCCTTTATATCGGGAGACAGTGATGTGTTGCTAGATACCCCTCACTGATCGTGATAACGTAAGTTATCGTTACTGACATTTAAAGGAAACCCTCAGGGTCGCACAATTTGATGATATGGCTAACTTAAGTCAGATCGTGTGGACTGAATTGTTTGGGTTCAGTTTAAAAGGGATTTAATCTCTGATTGTAAGTGAGATCTGGTCTGATCATGTTTGATTGATTAGGGCTTGAGATCGGTAAGCTTTGATCGAGAGAATGGATGTTAGATCGGTGAGATCAGCAGCATCAGAGATGAGCGGTTAGATCTGGAACCATTGGGTCCAATTAGATCTAGACCATGACTTGGGCTATTTTGGTTTGGTCTTTGAACCAACCTTATTAGAACCGGTTCACTTAGGTGAACGCTTGGTTCAAAGAGAGTGGCGTATGCAATCGGTTCACTTGATGTAAACGCTTGATCGCATGAGAGTTGAAGGCGAGTTTATGGCTTGCTATTTTTAGAAACCACGCCCCACGTTCAATGTGAACGTTACTCTCGTCGCTCCTCTTCGCTCTTGTTCTCGTGTGGCTTGTGTCAACGAGAGATAGAGAAGCATTCGGCCAAGGAGAATTCGCCAAGCAACTCATCTCATCTTCCTGAAAGTCCCTTGTATCTAAGGGGGGCGAAACCCTAAGGTGGCGCAAACATAATATGGGCAGCGGATGCTAGGGTTTCATAGGATCGAAAACATGTCACATGATTAACTTTTAATAACAAGTATTCATGATAAGAATTCATACCATAGCCATTTCTAGATGGCGCCTTGGAAGCAAAAACACAAATGCCTTTTCTCCAAAGATGACGCACACAATGAGAAGGCGACTACTTCCTCGGAGACTTTGTGCTAGCAAATCTTCAAGGAGTCCTTCGTATGGAGGAGATAAGATCTCTTGCGGCTAGGACGATCAAGCTCTCGCTCCCCTCTTTTGTGTAACCCTTTTACCACACGAGAGCGAGAGAATAAAGAGGCGACGAGTGCAACGTTCTCGTTGAACGTGGGAGCATGGCTTCTAAAAATAGCAAGCCAAAAACTCGCCTCATACTCTCATGCGATCTTGCGTTCACATCAAGTGAACCAATCGCTCCTCTTTGAACCGAGCCATGGTTCAATTGCATTTGGTTCAAAGACCAAATCAAACCAGCCCAAGCCTTTAGTCCAGATCAAATTAAACCCCTAAGGCTTAAGATCTGACCGTTGATCTCTTGATGCTCTTGATCTCACCAATCTAGCATCAATTCTCTCAATCGAAGCTTACCGATCTCAAGCCCTAATCAATCAAACATGATCAGACCAGATCTCACTTTCAATCAGAGATTAAATCCCTTTAAAACTGAACCTAAATAATTCAGTCCACACGATCTGACTTAAGTAAGCCATATCATCAAATTGTGCGACCCTGAGGGTTTCCTTTAAATGTCGGTAACGATAACTCACGTTATCACGATCAGTGAGGGGTATCTAGCAACACATCACTGTCTCCCGATATAAAGGAAAGAGTCTTCCAAGACTACACCCAAAACACAGCACAAGTGTGAATCCAACTCACAAGGCATACATGCTTCCTCTGCCACTGGATGTTCTTTATTGGACAAGCCTGTCAAGCTCGTAACTCCAATATGATGAGCATGATTAGATCAGATGAACACAGTCATCTGGGTATGGCCATACACTTTCTCAATCATCTCATCCAGGGGGCCCCTTTAGAACATCACACTCCTTAAACAAGGAGACGGCAATCCTATGTCTATCACTGGTGCCCTAACCTGATTCAAGCTCACCATCCAAGATAGTCTATAATCATTATGTTTCAAATGATATTGAACTACCTCAAGACAATGACAATCATCATTTAGAAACACAAGTGATCTCAAGTCAGAGGACATGTGCCACTTGCTGCTTACAAGGATCATTCACATTGTGACAAGCAATTGAATATCCTAGTAGGGTCTGTCCAGTACATCTAATGTACCCATGAGTCTACATCTTATTCCATGCTCGAAGCATCCTATAAGATTAGAGCACATATTAGTCTCAATCATATCAAGGCTGTCTCATGTTCACCAAGATATCTCGACTAAGGACTTTATAGCATGTCAGCCCAGCTGAACAGCTTTGAGACATTATTCAGAAGTACAATTATTGCAGCAGACAATGTAACAACCTTGAATAATAACCATGCCTTTATAAACATAAGAGTTTATACATGATAGTGTTACAATCCCAAGGCCTCAAACATTAGCCTTAAGGGCATACCCCAACAATCTCCCACTTGCACTTAATCTAATGGTTGAGAAATCTCAAACCCATGTTATTACAGTGCTTCTCATGCTTCTGCTGCGCCAGAGGCTTGGTAAGCGGGTCTGCCAGATTGTCATCTGTATGTACCTTGCAGACTTTGATCTCGCCACGATCTATGATCTCCCTGATCAAGTGAAACCGTCTCTGTATGTGCTTGGACTTCTGGTGCGACCGTGGTTCCTTTGCTTGTGCGATTGCTCCAGTGTTATCACAGAAGATAACCAAAGGATCTGCACTCGAAGGAACAACACCAAGTTCTCTCACGAACTTACGAATCCACACTGCCTCCTTGGATGCTTCCGAGGCTGCAACATACTCGGCTTCTGTTGTGGAATCAGCAACAGTTGACTGTTTGAAACTCTTCCACACCACTGCTCCTCCATTCAAGCTAAAAACATAGCCTGATTGCGATCGGAAATCATCCTGGTCAGACTGGAACGAAGCGTCAGTATATCCTTCTATACTGAGTTCTTCCTGACCACCATATATCAAGAACATATCTTTGGTCCTCCGCAGATATTTTAAAATGTTCTTGACCGCAATCCAGTGCGCCATACCTGGATTACTTTGGAACTGACTGGTCACGCTTAACCCGTAAGCGACGTCTGGGCGAGTACACAACATCGCATACATAATGGACCCAATAGCCGAAGCATAAGGCGTATTGTCCATTTCATCTTTCTCAGTCAGTGTTTGTGGACACTGACTCTTTGAAAGATTCAGACCATGTCTGACTGGAAGATATCCTCTTTTAGAATTCTCTAAATGAAATCTCTCCAGGACTTTATCGATGTAAGTACTCTGGCACAGCCCGAGAAGCCTCTTAGATCTATCCCTGTAGATCTTCACACCTAATACATAGGCTGCTTCTCCAAGATCTTTCATCTGGAAACATTTCCTTAGCCATGCCTTAACCGCATGCATTTCGGGAATGTCATTTCCAATGATCAAGATATCATCGACGTAGAGGACTAGGAAAGTAATCACGCTCCCACTAAACCTCTTATATACACACGGGTCATCCTCGTTCTTGATAAAACCAAATTCACTGATTGATTCATCAAAACGAATATTCCAGCTTCTTGATGCTTGTTTAAGTCCATAAATGGACTTCTTTAACTTGCATATTTTATGACGATCTGATGGATTAGTGAAACCTTCAGGTTGTGTCATATACACATCCTCATCCAGATTTCCATTCCGGAAAGCCGTCTTCACATCCATTTGCCAGATCTCATAATCGTAATATGCTGCTATCGCGAAAAGAATCCGAATAGACTTAAACATAGCTACAGGTGAGAAAGTTTCATCATAATCTATCCCGTAGATTTGTTTGAAACCTTTCGCAACTAGCCTGCCTTTATAGGTAACCACGTTACCATCCATGTCAATCTTCTTCTTGAAGATCCATTTACAGCCTATAGGGATAACTCCCGGAGGCGGATCAACCAAATCCCAGACTTGGTTATCTGACATGGAGTCCATCTCGGCGCGCATAGCTTCAAGCCATCTCGCTGACTCCGGTCCACTGACCGCATCCGCATAAGTAAGGGGTTCATCATTATCAATGATGTAGACTCCGTCATAGCGCTCAGGCTGTCGACGGATCCTTCCCGATCTTCGCGGTTCCCGTGATATCTGAGCCTCAGGTTGTTCCGTAACCTGATCAACTGGCTCAGGCTCATCCAACTGTGCTTGACTACTTTGTCCTTCCTCTGGATTCTCATCCAGCTTTATTTCTCTCCCACTGGCCTCTTGCAGAAGAAACTCCTTCTCAAGAAATATGGCCGTCCGAGCAACAAATACCTTGTTCTCTTTGGGATCGAAGAAATAATAACCCTTAGTTTCCTTAGGGTAACCGACAAAGATACATTTGTCAGATCTGCTCTCTAGTTTCCCAGAGGCGAGCTTTTTGACATAAGCCTCGCAGCCCCAGATCCTGATAAATGTCAAGCTCGGCTGTTTCCCATACCATAACTCATATGGAGTCTTAGAAACTGCCTTGGATGGCACTCGGTTTAGTACCTTTGCAGCTGTCTCCAGTGCAAAACCCCAAAAGGAATATGGAAGAGTAGCCTGACTCATCATAGAACGAACCATATCAAGTAACGTTCTATTTCTCCTCTCGGACACACCATTCCATTGCGGTGTTCCTGGCGGAGTGAGCTGTGAGATAATCCCACACTCCTTCAGATAGTCAGTAAACGCATGACTCAAGTATTCTCCACCTCGATCAGAACGAAGTGGCTTGATATTTCAGCCTAGCTGATTCTGTACTTCATTCTTGAACTCTTTGAACTTGTCAAAAGATTCACTTTTATGTCTCATCAGATAGACATACCCATACCTACTGAAATCATCAGTAAAGGTAATGAAGTACTGATAGCCACCTCTGGCATGTTTACTAAATGGCCCACACACATCACTGTGTATAAGGTCAAGTAAACCTGAAGCCCTTTGACCTTTGTTAGGAAAAGGTGACTTCGTCATTTTACCCATTAAACAAGCCTTGCATGTATCAATCTCCTCATAGGAGAATGATCCCAGCAGTCCATGATCATGCAACCGCTTAATGCGCTTCTTGTTAATATGGCCTAAACGACTATGCCATAGCAAGGTGCTGTCATCAGCATACTTGGCTTTCTTATTATCAATGTTTTGTATAGAACATTCCATGTCCAACATGAATAACACATTGTTAATTGAACCAGTAGCATAAACAATATTATCAAGAGAAAGAACACACTTTGAAATATTGCATTCAAAGGAAAACCCCTTCCTGACAAGAGCAGGAATGGAGATAATATTTTTAGTAATGCTGGGAACAAAGTAACAATTGTTCAGTTCTAATACAAGCCCAGATGGCAAAGAGATGAAATAGTCTCCTACAGCAACAGCAGCAACCCGTGCCCCGTTTCCAACTCGTAGGTCCACCTCATGTTGTCCCACCTGTCTTCTTCTCTTGAGTTCCTGTACATTTGAACAAATGTGAACTCCACATGCAGTGTCTAACACCCATGAAATAGAAGAAGATGAAAACATGACTTCCGTCACGTATATACCTGAGCCAGAAGCGACGCTTTCCCTCTTATCTCCTTGGAGCGCTTTACAGTCCTTTTTCCAGTGACCCAGCTGGCCACAATGGAAACATCTGTATTCCTTTGACCGCTTAACTTTTTGCTTCAGAGCCTTGCTGTAACTCTTGACAGGGGCCTTGCCCTTCTTCCCCTTCTTCTTGTTCCTAGAAGGAACCATTAAGACAGAGGTCGAAGGCTTTCCCTTCAGAGTCTCCTCAGTGGTCAAGAGCATATTCAGCAGCTCTGCCGGAGTACAATCGATTTTGTTCATATTAAAGTTAATGATGAACGCATCGAAAGAGGGCGGGAGAGACTGCAGAATAATGTCTACAGCAAGCTCCTGGTTGATGGTATGCCCCAGTTTCTCTAGAGCCTCCTTGTGCCCAATCATCTGGAGCACGTGAGCTCCCACTGGGCTCCCTTCAGCCAGTTTGCTCTGAAAGAAAAGCTTTGTCAGATTATAGCGTTCTGTCCTCGCCTGTGCAGCATACAGCATCTTGAGGTTTGCTATCATGTCTATAGCAGACATATCCTCATGCTGACGCTGCAGCGGTGGCATCATAGACGCTAGCATCAGGCAAGCGACATCAATGCTATCATTGACGTGCTTTTCATAAGCTTCCCGAACCGCCCTTGCGGCGTTCGGAGCGGGCTGAGGCGGTATCGCCGTCTCGAGGACATACAGTTTCCTCTCTGCCTTAAGAACAATCTTAAGGTGTCTGAACCAGTCTGAGAAGTTCGGCCCAGCAAACTTCTCCCTTTCCAGTAGGGATCGCACATTGAAGCTCATGGTGTTCGTTGCTGCAGGAATCTACAACAATGCAAGAACAGCAAGGTCAGTATCAATGTAAAGAATCTATTCAGGACTTAAGAATGATTCTTTTTCTCACTATTTTATCTGGCTGAAAAATCCAGCAAAACAGCCCGAAAGAGTAGAACTCTTTTAGTGAGATGGGATCCAGATTTCATACTTGGTCTCCGCGTCCCGCTTAGGCGAGATAAGATGCACAGAGAGTACAAGCACTAATCTCTGGTAGGCTTTCCCAGCCAATCGCCAACCCGTGCGATTCCCCTTCATCTGGGCAATCCAGCAGACTGTGCCAACTGAGTTGGTACAACACAATCTCTGACCCCACAGATGGCTGCCTCCATGCGCTACCATATGCGCCACATATGTAGTCTACATGGTCAAGCTGACCCGACCTACTCCCTGGACCACCACGTGCTATGCTGAGCAACGAGAAGCGATAAATCCCTTCTCTGTAACACGCAGGTGTAATCCCGCACCGTCTGAAGATAGATGGACGTGCCCACTGAGTGGGTACAACACGGCTCCAACGATAATCAGAACAGTGAGGTTTCGCGTCAGAAGGCATACGAGCTTGATATTTTAGCGTTGGATTTTAACGGTCTTTTATCTTCTTCACTATCATGCATTTCCTATGGTGATAGCAGAAGATAAATAAATCATGCTGTTCTACTTATTTAAGCAATAAAAGAAAGCATGGATCTTATGTGGTAAAAGCCCATAGCCTAAGTAAGACCTTAATTAACTTAAGTCTTCACTTGCTTTTCTTCATGGGTCTTTTGCTGCTCATTTGGCCCAAACCAGGGCCCA
The DNA here is from genome assembly GCA_027563935.2 of Costus lasius. Lineage (NCBI taxonomy): Eukaryota > Viridiplantae > Streptophyta > Magnoliopsida > Zingiberales > Costaceae > Costus > Costus lasius. Next base: position 48,603,516 of record CM050446.2, read on the forward strand.
AGCGCCATCTGCAGCTTAGGTGCGCCTACCAGGGAAAATGCGCCTGGTCCCAGAGTCGAACCCTGGACCTCCCACCTGGTCAAGCCACTGCTGCATGCGCCTCTGCCAAGTGTGCTCTTTGCTCTTGTCTGATTAACTTACAAATTAATCTATCTAGACAAGATTGACAGGCAGGTCAATTACATTTTATAAATTAAATACAATGTGATACGCAGATCACAATAAATAATTTACAACTTTAATTTCCAGGCACGCAGGCCCCAGCACAGCACACAATAAAACGGGCAGCCCACATAAGATGAAATAAACAAGCAAATGGCATCAAATTTCATGTGATCCAATCAGGAAAATAAAATTTTGAAAAACCCCATTGGCATCAATTTTAATTTCCTTATTTGCCCTGCTGCCTTACAACGGTCCATTAATAGGGATCCACTCATCAATCTAGTCAGATCCATTGCCCTTGCATGCACCAAGTCCTAACTGACTTGAGTCGACCAAATGGTCAACCATGCATGCGCCTAGGGCTGAACGACCACAATGAGGTCTGGCAGGCGGGTGTGACCCCGGGCATAACTCATGTGCGTTCAAGGTTGTCTCAACCAGACATCGCTACATGCCGTCTGCAGTCGACCTATAGCCACCTCAGGCTTGCGCCAAGGTGCTATCTGGTCGACCCATCTAGGCTGTCAGATAGTCTGATCAGACAGTTTGGATCTATTTAGAAGATGACTTCAACCCTAATAACCCGTCTAAGGGTTTAAAGCAGGCGCTAGTTAGATCTAATGTGAGTCGCGCAAGAGTTTTGTTTTTGTTTTTAGAAAAACCAAAGCATGCGCCAACTAAAGGAAACATATCTTGAGTTTCGACATGCTGAAAGCATCATGTAAACTTTCGCATACACTATAGATCTAACCCATAAGCGCAACCAAAGAAACATCATTCATGCGCCACAAATAACTAAACATGCGTCAAGACAAGCATGTAAAAATTTCGCATGAAGATAACCCTAGGTCTATTCAGCTTGCGCAAACATGGATCACAATACATAACATAAAGTAATCATATGAATCATGCATCAAACATGGCTCTGATACCAATTGAAAGTCCCTTGTATCTAAGGGGGGTGAAGCCCTAAGGTGGCGCAAACATAATATGGGCAGCGGATGCTAGGGTTTCATAGGATCGAAAACATGTCACATGATTAAATTTTAATAACAAGTATTCATGATAAGAATTCATACCATAGCCATTTCTAGATGGCGCCTTGGAAGCAAAAACGCAAATGCCTTTTCTCCAAAGATGACGCACACAATGAGAAGGCGACTACTTCCTCGGAGACTTTGTGCTAGCAAATCTTCAAGGAGTCCTTCGTATGGAGGAGATAAGATCTCTTGCGGCTAGGACGATCAAGCTCTCGCTCCCCTCTTTTGTGTAACCCTTTTACCACACGAGAGCGAGAGAATAAAGAGGCGACGAGTGCAACGTTCTCGTTGAACGTGGGAGCGTGGCTTCTAAAAATAGCAAGCCAAAAACTCGCCTCATACTCTCATGCGATCTTGCGTTCACATCAAGTGAACCAATCGCTCCTCTTTGAACCGAGCCATGGTTCAATTGCATTTGGTTCAAAGACCAAATCAAACCAGCCCAAGCCTTTAGTCCAGATCAAATTAAACCCCTAAGGCTTAAGATCTGACCGTTGATCTCTTGATGCTCTTGATCTCACCAATCTAGCATCAATTCTCTCAATCGAAGCTTACCGATCTCAAGCCCTAATCAATCAAACATGATCAGACCAGATCTCACTTTCAATCAGAGATTAAATCCCTTTAAAACTGAACCTAAATAATTCAGTCCACACGATCTGACTTAAGTAAGCCATATCATCAAATTGTGCGACCCTGAGGGTTTCCTTTAAATGTCGGTAACGATAACTCACGTTATCACGATCAGTGAGGGGTATCTAGCAACACATCACTGTCTCCCGATATAAAGGAAAGAGTCTTCCAAGACTACACCCAAAACACAGCACAAGTGTGAATCCAACTCACAAGGCATACATGCTTCCTCTGCCACTGGATGTTCTTTATTGGACAAGCCTGTCAAGCTCGTAACTCCAATATGATGAGCATGATTAGATCAGATGAACACAGTCATCTGGGTATGGCCATACACTTTCTCAATCATCTCATCCAGGGGGCCCCTTTAGAACATCACACTCCTTAAACAAGGAGACGGCAATCCTATGTCTATCACTGGTGCCCTAACCTGATTCAAGCTCACCATCCAAGATAGTCTATAATCATTATGTTTCAAATGATATTGAACTACCTCAAAACAATGACAATCATCATTTAAAAACACAAGTGATCTCAAGTCAAAGGAAATGTGCCACTTGTACACATACAAGGATCATTCACATTGTGACAAGCAATTGAATATCCTAGTAGGGTCTGTCCAGTACATCTAATGTACCCATGAGTCTACATCTTATTCCATGCTCGAAGCATCCTATAAGATTAGAGCACATATTAGTCTCAATCATATCAAGGCTGTCTCATGTTCACCAAGATATCTCGACTAAGGACTTTATAGCATGTCAGCCCAGCTGAACAGCTTTGAGACATTATTCAGAAGTACAATTATTGCAGCAGACAATGTAACAACCTTGAATAATAACCATGCCTTTATAAACATAAGAGTTTATACATGATACTGTTACAATCCCAAGGCCTCAAACATTAGCCTTAAGGGCATACCCCAACACTTCCCTCACGGATCGAGACCTCTTGGTGTAAGATCCAAGGATCTTAAGTCCTGGTAAGTATTATTTTTGATTTAAATAAAATCATTGACTGTGGATGTTAATGTTAACTAATTAACTAGCTTATTGGATGTTAATTTTCAGTTAATTAATTAGAGTTTATTGCTTGTTAATTTGAGTTAGTTAATTGTTAATTAATTAGAGTTTATTGGTTGTCAAATTAATTAGAGCTTATTGGTTAATTAATTAGACTTAAATTCTTATTGGATTTCGGTTAAGTGAGTGGTTAGTTAATGGCTAAAATTATGGGTTATTTGGGTTTGCAATGAAATTAAATGATATTGGGTTTAAAATTTGAATTAGTGGATTATAAACCTTATTGGAATCAACTAGTTAACGGGTTTTAATAATTAATTAACCGAAAATTGTATTAGTGTTTAGGGTAAGAAATTAGGCGTTTTGGCGTTTTTTGGCTTGGAGAAAAATTAAGGTGGCGGCTTGAAGAGATTGGCGACGGCTTGGAGGCTTGGAGGCGAAAATTCTTCTTCCTCTTCCTTTTCTCCCTTTGGCCGGCGTCTTGGTGTTTGGAGGCGTTCCTTGTCCATTGTTGGCATCTTCCTAGGAGTATTTCAAAGCCTTAGACGAATTCTTGTGGAAGTTTTCACCTTGGTATTCACGGTTAAGAGGTGAGTGGGGTGTCTAATCGATTTCTATCTATTTGTTTGTGTTAAAAGATGTGTTAGATGATACATTTGCTTGTTGGAAACCTTACCATGCTAAAACCGAAATTCAAGACTTCACCATGATGAAAACCGAATTTTGTAAAGGTGATTATATCATGAAAACCGAATTTTGTAAAGGGGATTATATGATGAAAACCGAATTTAAGGTATTAGATGTTTCTTCATGTGAAAAACCAAAAATTCCAAGGATGTATATATCATGAATGCTAACTAGGGTTTCACTTTTGAAATAGATAATATGCTTGAAATCGTGGGCTATATGTGTTGTAATTTTAATCCTATGTAATGTATTCTTAAATGGTTAACTAGGGTTTAGATTTATATATGTGTTGTATTTTAATCCTATGTTAAATTTTTGAATGCCCTGATAATTGCCAGTAATGCTAATAATTTTATGGTCATGTATTTTGTTTGAGAAATTTGGGTGATAACATAGCAAGGTTAGACTGAACTAATCAGCATGAAACCTAAGGACTACACTTCTCTGTGATTTTTGAATATTATGTGATTTTTGAATATTCTGTGATTTTTGAATATTCTGTGATTTTTGAATATTATGTGATTTTTGAATATTATGTGATTTATGAATATCATGTGGTTATGGGATTTTTGAATATTATGTGTTATGGTCATGGAATGGATAGGGCTAAGGCTAAGTGTTACCTTAAACTCAAGGGGATAGTCTATATGTGATATGTTAAGGGTTTGAATTTCAGCCCTGTATTGTGATATGTGAGGGGGTTGTTGTTCAGCCTGCCTAATGTGATTATTGTGATATGTGAGGGGGTTGTTGTTCAGCCTGCCTGTTGTGATTATTGTGATGACTATCCTAGAGTCTAGTTGACACTTAGGAGTCCACCGTTGTGAAATAAGATATAAGATGTGTCTGTGTTGTCTAGTAGGAACCCTTTGGGAGAACGGGTGATATAAGACGCAAAGTGCCATGTCTTGGTCAGACAGGGGCCACCTCTTGATGTCATCACTCTTAGACGCTTAGATTTTTGTGTTATGGGGTGATCGTAGAGAAAAGTGCCACGTCGTGACCTGGCGGGGGCCACCTCTTGAATCTACACACCGTCCATCTATATGTTGCATGTGATTTGCAGGCTTCTCCTAGTGCTTAGGCCAAAGCCGGGTTAGACCATAATGGTCACTACTGAATATGCTGGACAACTAGGTTAACTAAGCGGTTAGTATGTTTAGTTGGTTTAGAGTATAGCTCTAGAACCTTGGTTACTCTGTGGTGACACTGGTGTGATGTCTTAGCAGTGTACATCTGACTGTTTTATATGAGTTCAGTGCTTTAATTATTGTTATATGTTGACATGATATGCTGTTACATGTTTTTAAAATAACCTGCATATATTTTTGAGTGTATGTTATGGATGGTCGATTTAGACTATCCACTCACTGGGCTGTGTAGTTCACCCCTCACTATTTTCAGGCATAGAGCAGGGGCGCAATTCTTGAGTTAGCATTGGCGTGGATATTATGCTAGTTTGCTGTTTAAGAATTTTTGTGCTTAATTATCTGGGGCCGGTTGTGGCCGAACCATATGAATTATATGAACTATATGAACTATGTGAACTATGTGAATTATGAGAATTTGTGTTGCCAGTGTGGCTAAACTATGTGATATTATGTTGCCGGTTGTGGCAGTTTTAAGAGTTTGATTTTTGTGTCACCGCGGGCTTTGGCCTGGTTTCGGTGTTTGGTATGAGTTTATAAAAATCGATTTTTGTGGCTTTGCTTTGAATTTCGAATCGAATTGTATTTATGCCATCGGATTTGATATAACTGTTGCCTTGCATATGTCTAGTGCAAGGATTGCGTGGTGGCAGGTACATTTATGAAATTTGTGTTTCTTGGAGATTGTATGTATGAATTTTGAAAATTTTCAGATTGTGTTTCTTGAACTCGGTTTTACCTAGCATGTGAATCGATCTTGTATGACACATCCTGTTTCTTTTGTGATTTGTGTTGCTTGTTTGGGGTTAAGATAACTGGATGTTACACTTGGAGCCTTGCTAGCACAAGGAGTACCAAGGGAGTAGGCGACTTCTTCATCTAGTGTGCACATCCTTTGGAGGAGATCCTCTCGCTCTCTCTTCTTCCAAATCGCCATCCAAGCGAAATGGCTATGGTATGAATCCAATCTTTATGAAGTTGATCATGTGTTCTTGCTAATGATATTATGAAACCCTTGATTCCGCATGAAATTTTATTTGCGCCACTTATTGGGTTTCGCCCCCCCCCCCCCTCTAGAAAGGGGTCTTACAATTGGTATTAGAGCGTATGTTATTGCTTGATCATATGATTGCTTCATGTTAATATGTGATCCATGTTTGAGGTGAATAGATCTAGGGTTATCATCATGCGAAAAATTTTACATGCATGCATTGTCGCATGTTTATTCTTTGTGGCGCATGTATGATGCTTATGTTGTTGTGCATGTTGAATGTATAGTTTTTCTTAAAAACTTCATCCCTTGCGCGCCTCACTTAGATCTAAGCGCCTACTATAAACCCTTAGACGGGTTGATGGGGTTGAAGTCATCCTCTAGGTTAGATCCAAAGAGTCTGATCAGACCATCTGACAGCCTAGATGGATCGACCAGATGGCACCTGTGCGCAAGCACGAGGTGGCTATAGGTCGATTGCATCACAGGCGTGTAGCGAGGTCTGGTTGAGACAACCATTGAATGCACATGAGTTAGGCCCGGGGTCACACCCGCTTGCCAGAACTCATGATGGTTGTTCAGCCCTTGGCACATGCATGGTTGACCATTAGGTCAACTCAAGTCAGTTAGGACTTGGTGCATGCAAGGGCAGTGGATCTAACTAGACATGATGAGTGGATCCCTATCAATGGACCGTTGTAAGGTTGTAGGGCAGATAAGAAAATTAAAATGGATGACAATGGGTTTTTCAAAAAATTTTATTTTCTTAGTAATGGATCACATGTTTGATTGGATGCCATGTGCTTGTTTATTTCATCTTATGTGGGTTGCCCTTTAATGTGTGCTGTGCTGGGGCCTGCGAGCCTGGTTAATTGTAAATTAATATTTATTTGTGATCTGCGAATCACATTGTGTTTAATTTATAAGTGTAATTGACCTGCGTGTCAATCTTGTCTAGATAGATTAATTTGTAATTTAATCAGACAAGAGCACAAAGCACACATGGCAGAGGTGCATGCAGCAGTGGCTTGACCAGGTGGGAGGGCTAGGGTTCGACCCTAGGACAGGCGCATTTTCCTGGTGGGCGCACCTTGAGCTGCAGTGGGCGCTTTGGCCCTGGGTTGGGCCAGATGAGAAGAAAAAGCCCCATGAAGAAAGCAAGTGAAGACTTAATTTAGGTTAAGGTCTTACTTAGGCTTAATGGGCTTTTACCACATAAGATCCATGCTTTCTTTTATTGTTTAATAATTAGAATTGCATGAGTTATTTATCTTCTGCTATAGCCATAGGATTTGCCTGATAGTAAGAAGATAAAAGACCGTTAAAATCCAACGCTAAATATCAAGCACGTAATGCCTTCTGGCGCGAAACCTCACTGTTCTGACTATCGTTGGGGCCGTGTTGTACCCACTCAGTGGGCATGCCCATCTATCTTCAGACGGTGTGTGATTTCACCTGCGTGTTACAGAGAAGGGATTTATCGCTTCTCGTTGCTCAGCATAGCACGTGGTGGTCCAGGGAGTAGGTTAGGTCAGCTTGACCATGTAGGCTACATATGGGGCATATGTTAGCTATATGGAGGCAGCCATCTGTGGGATCAGAGACTGTGTTGTACCAACTCAGTTGGCACAGTCTGCTGGATTGCCCAGATGAAGGGGAATAGCACGGGTTGGCGATTGGCAGGGACTGCCTACCAGAGATTAGTGCTTGTACTCTCTGTGCATCTTATCTCGCCTGAGCGGGACGCGGAGACCAAGTATAAAATCTGGATCCCATCTCACTAAAAGAGTGTTACTCTTTCGGACTGTTTTAATGGATTTTTCAGTCAGATAAAATAGTAAGAAAAGAATCTTTCTTAAGTCCTGGATTGATTCTAAACATTGATACTGACCTTGCTGTTCTTGCATTGTTGTAGATTCCTGCAGCAACGAACACCATGAGCTTCAATGTGCGATCCCTACTGGAAAGGGAGAAGTTTGCTGGGCCAAACTTCTCAGACTGGTACGGACACCTTAAGATTGTTCTTAAGGCAGAGAGGAAACTGTATGTCCTCGAGACGGCAATACCGCCTCAACCCGCAGCGAACGCCGCAAGGGCGGTTCGTGAAGCCTATGAAAAGCATGTCAATGATAGCATTGATGTCGCTTGCCTGATGCTAGCGTCTATGACGCCACCGCTGCAGCGACAGCATGAGGATATGTCTGCTATAGAAATTATAGCAAACCTCAAAATGTTGTATGCTGCACAGGCGAGGACTGAGCGCTATAATTTGACCAAGCTTTTCTTTCAGAGCAAACTGGCTGAAGGGAGCCCAGTGGGAGCTCACGTGCTCAAGATGATTGGGCACAAAGAGGCTCTAGAGAAACTGGGGCATACCATCAATCAGGAGCTTGCTGTAGACATTATTCTGCAGTCTCTCCCGCCCTCTTTCGATGCGTTCATTATTAACTTTAATATGAACAAAATCGATTGTACCCCGGCAGAGTTGCTGAATATGCTCTTGACTACTGAGGAGACTCTGAAGGGAAAGCCTTCAACCTCTGTCTTAATTGTTCATTCTAGGAACAAGAAGAAGGGGAAGAAGGGCAAAGCCCCAGTCAAGAACTACAATAAGGCTCTGAAACAGAAGGTTAAGCGGTCGAAGGAATACAGATGTTTCCACTGTGGCCAGCTAGGTCACTGGAAAAAGGACTGTAAAGCGCTCCAAGGAGACAAGAAGGGAAGCATCGCTTCTGGCTCAGGTATATTTGTGACTGAAGTCATGATATCATCTTCTTCTATATCATGGGTGTTGGACACTGCATGTGGAGTTCACATTTGTTCAAATGTACAGGAACTCAAGAGAAGAAGACAGGTGGGGCAGCATGAGGTGGACCTACGAGTTGGAAACGGGGCACGGGTTGCTGCTGTTGCTGTAGGGGAATATTACATCTCATTACCATCTGGACTTGTATTAGAATTAAACAATTGTTATTTTGTTCCTAGCATTACCAAGAATATTATCTCTATTCCTGCTCTTGTCAGGAAAGGGTTTTCCTTTGAATGCAATATTTCAAAGTGTATTATTTCTTTGGATAATATTGTTTATGCTACTAGTTCAATTAACAATGGGTTATTCATGTTGGACATGGAATGTTCTATACAAACTATTGATAATAAGAAAGCCAAGTATGCTGATCATAGCACCTTGCTATGGCATAGTCGTTTAGGCCATATTAACAAGAAATGCATTAAGCGGTTGCATGACAATGGACTGCTGGGATCATTCTCCTATGAGGAGATTGATACATGCAAAGCTTGTTTAATGGGTAAAATGACGAAGTCTCCTTTTCCTAACAAAGGTCAAAGGGCTTCAGGTTTACTTGACCTCATACACAGTGATGTGTGTGGGCCATTTAGTAAACATGCCAGAGGTGGCTATTCGTACTTCATTACCTTTACTGATGATTTCAGTAGATATGGTTATGTCTATCTGATGAGGTATAAGAGTGAATCTTTTGACAAGTTCAAAGAATTCAAAAATGAAGTACAGAATCAGCTAGGCCGAAATATCAAGGCACTTCGTTCTGATCGAGGTGGAGAATACTTGAGTCATGCGTTTACTGACTATCTGAAGGAGTGTGGGATTATCTCACAGCTCACTCCGCCAGGAACACCGCAATGGAATGGTGTGTCCGAGAGGAGAAATAGAACGTTACTTGATATGGTTCGTTCTATGATGAGTCAGGCTACTCTACCTTACTCCTTTTGGGGATTTGCACTGGAAACAGCTGCAAAGGTACTAAACCGAGTGCCATCCAAGGCAGTTTCAAAGACTCCATATGAATTATGGTATGGGAAACAGCCGAGCTTGACATTTATCAGGATCTGGGGTTGCGAGGCTTATGTCAAAAAGCTCGCCTCTGGGAAACTGGAGAGCAGATCTGAGAAATGTATCTTTGTCGGTTACCGTAAGGAAACTAAGGGTTATTATTTCTACGATCCCAAAGAGAACAAGGTATTTGTTGCTCGGACGGCAATATTTCTTGAGAAGGAGTTTCTTCTGCAAGAAGCCAGTGGGAGAGAAATAAAGTTGGATGAGAATCCAGAGGAAGGACAAAGTAGTCAAGCACAGTTGGATGAGCCTGAGCCGGTAGAACAGGTTATTGAACAACCTGAGGCTCAGATATCACGGGAACCGCGAAGATCGGGAAGGATCCGTCGACAGCCTGAGCGCTATGACGGAGTCTACATCATTGACAATGATGAACCCCTCACTTATGCGGATGCGGTCAGTGGACCGGAGTCAGCTAGATGGCTTGAAGCTATGCGAGCCGAAATGGACTCCATGTCAGATAACCAAGTCTGGGATTTGGTTGATCCGCCTCCGGGAGTAATCCCTTGTTGGGGTATGCCCTTAAGGCTAATGTTTGAGGCCTTGGGATTCCATGAGTATCATGTATATAAACTCTTTTGTTTATAAAGGCAATGGTTGTTATTCAGGTTGTTACATTGTCTGCTGCAATATGTGTACTTCTGAATAATGTCTCAAAGCTGTTCAGCTAGGCTGACATGCTATAAAGTCCTTAGTCGAGATATCTTGGTGAACATGAGACAGCCTTGATATGATTGAGACTAATATGTGTTCTGATCTTATAGGATGCTTCGAGCATGGAATAAGATGTAGACTCATGGGTACATTAGATGTACTGGACAGACCCTATTAGGATATTCAATTGCTTGTCACAATGTGAATAATCCTTTTGCTACAAGTGGCACATGTCCTCAGACTTGAGATCACTTGTGTTTCTAAATGATGATTGTCATTGTTTTGAGGTAGTTCAATATCATTTGAAACATAATGATCATAGACTATCTTGGATAATGATCATGAGTCAGGTTAGGGCACTAGTGATAGATAAAGGATTGCCGTCTCCTTGTTTAAGGAGTGTGATGTTCTAAAAGGGGCCCCCCTATATGAGATGATTGAGAAAGTGTATGGCCATACCCAGATGACTATGTTCATCTGATCTAATCATGCTCATCATATTGGAGTCACAGGCTTGACACGCTTGTCCAATAAGAACATCCAGTGGCAAAGGATATATGTATGCCTAGTGAAGTGCATTCACCCTTGTGCTATGGTTTGGGAGTAGTCTTGGAAGACTCTTTCCTTTATATCGGGAGACAGTGATGTGTTGCTAGATACCCCTCACTGATCGTGATAACGCAAGTTATCGTTACCGACATTTAAAGGAAACCCTTAGGGTCGCACAATTTGATGATATGGCTTCTTTAAGTCAGATCGTGTGGACTGAATTGTTTGGATTCAGTTTGAAGGGATTTAATCTCTGATTATAAGTGAGATCTGGTCTGATCATGTTTGATTGATTAGGGCTTGAGATCGGTAAGCTTTGATCGAGAGAATGGATGCTAGATCGGTGAGATCAAGAGCATCAGGAGATGAACGGTTAGATCATGAGCCATTTGGTTCATAGAAGGTCTAGACCATGTCTTGGCTTGGCTTGGTTTGATTTTGGTCTTTGAACCAAATCGAATTGAACCAAAGAATGAACCGGTTCACTATGTGAACGCATGGTTCATGAAGGAAAGCGTTTTGGCGTTGGCGAATGGCTTCATGACTTTCCATTTTGGGAAGTCATGTAACGCCACTCTTGATATCGCCTAAATGTTTTTGCTCTCTTGTCTTTGACGTGGCTTGCGATTTTCGGGGGGTGAAGGTGTTGACGACAAGGGGAGAACTCTCGGCCAAGCATCATCTCATCATCCCTACCATTCGAACAAGAACATCTTGGCACTTTTGCTAGCACAAGAGGTGCGCAAGAAGGAAGCCTTCATCATTTGGTGTGTGTCTTCTTTGGAGGAGATCTCTTTTGCTCTCTCTCTTCCAAGACGCCATCCAACACATGGCTTCGGTATGAAATACTTCTCATCCTTAAAAGTTGATCATATATGTATTCATGCAAACGATCTACATGAAACCCTATAAAATTTCATGCGCCCCCTTCGTTAGGGTTTCATCCCCTTTGCGCTCCCCCTTGAAGGGGACTTTCAAATGGTATCAGAGCTTATGGTTTATGCATGAATCATATGGTTGCTTTGAGTGATCCTTGTTTGCGCTTGCAAAGTATAGATCTATGTACATGCCAAAATAAACTACATGCTAGTTTAAGCTCTTAGATGTATGTTTATCTTGATTTGCGCATGTATAATGTTTTTGGTTAGCGCTTGTTAATGTTTTCAAAAAGAAAAACTTACCTTGCGCGCCCATTAGATCTAATGCGCCTACTATAATCCCTTAGATGGGTTGATGGGGTTGAAAGCATCATCTAGAATAGATCCAAGTCTGATCAGACCATCTGACAGCCTAGATGGGTTGACCAGATAGCACCTGTGCGCAAGCAAGAGGTGGCTATAGGTTGACTGCATCAAGGGCGTGTAGCGAGGTCTGGTTGAGACGACCATTGAACACACATGAGTTAGGCCCGGGGTCACACCCGCTTGCCAGAACTCATGAGGGTTGTTCAGCCCTTGACGCATGCATGGTTGACCATTAGGTCTACTCGAGTCAGTTAGGACTTGGTGCATGCAAGGGGCAGAGGATCTGACTAGATGGATGAGTGGATCCCTATCAATGGACCATTGTAAGGTTGTAGGACTCATAAGAAAATTAAAATTGATGCCAATGGGGTTTTCAAAATTTATTTTCTTTTAATTGGATCACATGTTGTTTGATGCCTATGCTTGTTTGTTTATTCTTATGTGGGCTGCCCATGTTAAATGTGTGCTGTGCTGGGGCCTGCGAGCCTGGATTTAACTTGTAAATTAATTTTATTGTGATCTGTGAATCACATTGTTCATTAATTTATTGTATATTTGACCTGCGAGTCAAGCTTGTCTAGATAGATCAAAATGTATTTTGATTAGACAAGAGCACAAAAGCACACATCGCAGAGGCGCATACAGCTGGTGGGCGCACCTGAGCTGCATTGAGCGCTGGGGCCCTGGGTTGGGCCAGATGAGCAGCTAAAAACCCATAAAGAAAAGCAAGTGAAGACTTATTGAACAACCTGAGGCTCAAATATCACGGGAACCGCGTAGATCGGGAAGGATCCGTCGACAGCCTGAGTGCTATGACGGAGTCTACATCATTGATTATGATGAACCCCTCACTTATGCGGATGCGGTCAGTGGACCGGAGTCAGCTAGATGGCTTGAAGCTATGCGAGCCGAAATGGACTCCATGTCAGATAACCAAGTCTGGGATTTGGTTGATCCGCCTCCGGGAGTAATCCCTATAGGCTGTAAATGGATCTTCAAGAAGAAGATTGACATGGATGGTAACATTGTTACCTATAAAGGCAGGCTAGTTGCGAAAGGTTTCAAACAAATCTACGGGATAGATTATGATGAAACTTTCTCTCCTGTAGCCATGTTTAAGTCTATTCGGATTCTTTTCGCGATAGCAGCATATTACGATTATGAGATCTGGCAGATGGATGTGAAAACAGCTTTCCTTAATGGAAATCTGGATGAGGATGTGTATATGACACAACCTGAAGGTTTCACTAATCCATCAGATCGTCATAAAATATGCAAGTTAAAGAAGTCCATTTATGGACTTAAGCAAGCATCTAGAAGCTGGAATATTCGTTTTGATGAATCAACCTCTGAGTTTGGTTTCATCAAGAATGAAGATGACCCGTGTGTATATAAGAGGTTTAGTGGGAGCGTGATTACTTTCCTGGTCCTCTACGTCGATGATATCTTAATCATTGGAAATGATATTCCTGAACTGCATGCTGTTAAGGTATGGTTAAGGAAATGTTTCCAGATGAAAGATTTAGGAGAAGCAGCCTATGTATTAGGTGTGAAGATCTACAGAGATAGATCTAAAAGGCTTCTCGGGCTGTGCCAGAGTACTTACATCGATAAAGTCCTGGAGAGATTCCATTTAGAGAATTCTAAAAGAGGATATCTTCCAGTCAGACATGGTCTGAATCTTTCAAAGAGTCAGTGTCCACAAACACAGACTGAGAAAGATGAAATGGACAATACGCCTTATGCTTCGGCTATTGGGTCCATTATGTATGCGATGTTGTGTACTCGCCCAGATGTCGCTTACGGGTTAAGCGTGACCAGTCGGTTCCAAAGTAATCCAGGTCAGGCGCACTGGATTGCAGTCAAGAACATTTTATAATATCTTCGGAGGACCAAAGATATGTTCTTGGTGTATGGTGGTCAGGAAGAACTCAGTATTGAAGGATATACTGACGCTTCGTTCCAATCTGACCAGGATGATTTCCGATCGCAATCAGGCTATGTGTTTAGCTTGAATGGAGGTGCTGTGGTGTGGAAAAGTTTCAAACAGTCCATCGTTGCTGATTCCACAACAGAAGCCGAGTATGTTGCAGCCTCAGAAGCATCTAAGGAGGCATTGTGGATTCGTAAGTTCATACAGGAACTTGGTGTTGTTCCTTCGAGTGCAGATCCTTTGGTTATCTTCTGTGATAACACTGGAGCAATCGCACAAGCAAAGGAACCACGGTCGCACCAGAAGTCCAAGCACATACAGAGACGGTTTCACTTGATCCGGGAGATCATTGATCGTGGCGAGATCAAAGTCTGCAAGGTTCATACAGATGACAATCTGGCTGACCCGCTTACCAAGCCTCTGGCGCAGCAGAAGCATGAGAAGCACTGTAATAATATGGGTTTGAGGTTACTCAACCATTAGATTAAGTGCAAGTGGGAGATTGTTGGGGTATGCCCTTAAGGCTAATGTTTGAGGCCTTGGGATTGTATCAGTATCATGTATAAACTCTTAAGTTTATAAAGGCAATGGTTGTTATTCAGTTTGTTACATCATCTGCTGCAATATGTATACTTCTGAATAATGTCTCAATGCTGTTCAGCTAGGCTGACATGCTATATGTCCTTAGTCGAGATATCTTGGTGAACATGAGACAGCCTTGATATGATTGAGACTAATATGTGTTCTAATCTTATAGGATGCTTCGAGCATGGAATAAGATGTAGACTCATGGGTACATTGGTTGTACTGGACAGACCCTACTAGGATATTCAATTGCTTGTCACAATGTGAATAATCCTTGTATGCAACAAGTGGCACATTTCCTCTGACTTGAGATCACTTGTGTTTCTAAATGATGGTTGTCATTGTTTTGAGGTAGTTCAATATCATTTGAAACATAATGGTTATAGACTATCTTGGATAATGATCATGAGTCAGGTTAGGGCACTAGTGATAGATATAGGATTGCCGTCTCCTTGATTGGAGTGTGATGTTCTAAAGGGGCCCCCCTGGATGAGATGATTGAGAAAGTGTATGGCCATACCCAGATGACTGTGATCATCTGATCTAATCATGTTCATCATATTGGAGTTACAGGCTTGACTAGCTTGTCCAATAAGAACATCCAGTGGCAAAGGAAACTTGTATGCCTTGTGAGTAGATTCACACTTGTGCTGTGGTTTGGGTGTAGTCTTGGAAGACTCTTTCCTTTATATCGGGAGACAGTGATGTGTTGCTAGATACCCCTCACTGATCGTGATAACGTAAGTTATCATTACCGACATTTAAAGGAAACCCTTAGGGTCGCACAATTTGATGATATGGCTTACTTAAGTCAGATCGTGTGGACTGAATTGTTTGGGTTCAGTTTAAAAAGGATTTAATCTCTGATTGTAAGTGAGATCTGGTCTGATCATGTTTGATTGATTAGGGCTTGAGATCGGTAAGCTTTGATCGAGAGAATGGATGTTAGATCGGTGAGATCAGCAGCATCAGAGATGAGCGGTTAGATCTGGAACCATTGGGTCCAATTAGATCTAGACCATGACTTGGGCTATTTTGGTTTGGTCTTTGAACCAACCTTATTAGAACCGGTTCACTTAGGTGAACGCTTGGTTCAAAGAGAGTGGCGTATGCGATCGGTTCACTTGATGTAAACGCTTGATCGCATGAGAGTTGAAGGCGAGTTTATGGCTTGCTATTTTTAGAAACCACGCCCCACGTTCAATGTGAACGTTACTCTCGTCGCTCCTCTTCGCTCTTGTTCTCGTGTGGCTTGTGTCAACGAGAGATAGAGAAGCATTCGGCCAAGGAGAATTCGCCAAGCAACTCATCTCATCTTCCCTCACGGATCGAGACCTCTTGGAGCCTTGCTAGCACAAGGAGTACCAAGGGAGTAGGCGACTTCTTCATCTAGTGTGCACATCCTTTGGAGGAGATCCTCTCGCTCTCTCTTCTTCCAAATCGCTATCCAAGCGAAATGGCTATGGTATGAATCCAATCTTTATGAAGTTGATCATGTGTTCTTGCTAATGATCTTATGAAACCCTTGATTCCGCATGAAATTTTATTTGCGCCACTTATTGGGTTTCGCCCCCCCCCCCCTCTAGAAAGGGGTCTTACAGGACTTAGGGTTTCATCCTCCTTGATTCTAATGACTAAACATAAATAAAAGGGTCGTCAGTCTAATTCTACCATGACAAAGACATAATTTACTTGATAAAGGTATTGTCTCACTTTCGTGCAGACAATCATGCAGATAACCGATCCTCACTTTTGTGCAAGATCTATTCTCAATGCTGTAGATAAGTAAATCATCAATCAAAGAACTCAATATCACTTTCGTGCATCCGAATTCTAGGTTGATAATCTCTAGCTGAAGCTCAAGGATCACTTTCGTGTATCCGAGCCTCAACACTAGTTTTACTCATGGATCTCCAACGTTCTGATCCTCACTTTCGTGCAAGATCTACACGTTTGATAAATAGACTCAATCCATAAATTCATATTAGTATCATGGCAATTAATCTACTACAACAGATCAAATTAGATCTAACCTAAGGAAGGGATCCTAACATGCAATTCTAGGGGTCCAAGTTCTCAAGCAAATCACCTTTCAGTCTCATTGCGAAAATCTAAAAACATAATTAGTAACATGGACTTATAGAGAGTCTAAGCACAATTATCACATGAGTAAAATTATCATGGCAAAGTTATCATGACGAAAAAGAAGATTATCTAATCATTAAACATCAAGGGGATTACACCCCATGTCCCAAAAGAGTATTAAGCTTGCATGAAGAAAGAGATACAATAAATCATAGTCTTATAGTGATCAAAAAATAAAAATAAAGGAGAAACAATGTTACAACACGGCTGTAAAATCCTTCACAGCCGTAATTTGCTTTGATGAAAAGTGCTGTCACCGCTGTTTCGTTGATTCCTCCTCTGATCGGACTCTAAACGCTCTGAAACTTATGTGGTGTCTTCCTCTCCTCCAGGCGAAGCTTCTGCATGAAAATCACGGCCTGAGGTGCGCTCTAGCCTCTCGGCACGAGGCCAAACCCTAGCCGCCTCTCTGGTGATTTCTCCCTCGATACTGGATAAAAATTTTTCGTTCCACTTCGTACCCTTCTCCTCTTAAATATGAGTACAGAACATCTTTCCTATTTCAATTTGGACCTCTAGATCAAAAGTTATGGCTCACGCAAGATTCGGACTCGTAAAAATTATGTTTTTGACTGGGAATTACGGCAGTGTAATATCTCACGGCACTGCCGTAAAATAGCTTGAGTGTTTTGTTCTAGAAACGCTAGAAAATACGGCCCGTAATTTGGTTTATGGTAGTGCCATAATTTTGGTTGAACTTTCTGGTCGGAATATGTCTGGAAAATACGGCCCGTGTAGACGTTTACGGTAGTGCCATAATTTCAGCAAAGGTTTTTGTTCTGAAGACGCTCCAAAATACGGCAGTGTAATTCTTTACGGTAGTGCCGTAAAATCACAAAATCTTTTTGTTTGGAAAAGCTCCAAAATACAGCCGTGTTCTTGATAATACGGTAACCTCAAAATACGGTACCATAAAATCCTTTACGGTACTGCAGTATTTTGGTTCCTAGCCTTGATTTGCGTGAAATTTCTTGTGTATCTTCCTCTTGATGATGGTAATTCTTCCATGTGTTTGATTTTGCTTGAAAACGCCCAAAATAGTGCCTTTTTGCCTGAAAATCACGAAAAACCAAAATAGGAGTAGACTTTGCAATATTCGATAAATTTAGCATGAAAAGAAGCAAAAGATCTTCAATTTAGCATGAAAAGATATCTAAAATGATTCAAAATATACTACATATTTTGATGTCATCAGTTATCCATGTCTAACACATATAGACCATTGCACAAAGTACCCTTCCCATAGAACATGTTTGCAAATGAAAAAGAACAAAAGTTCTTATTTATTTCAAACTTAAATACCTTCTTTGCCAAGCAAGGAATGGATACAATGTTCTTAGTAAGTGTTGTGTCCGCAAGTGTACGGATACTCGAAGTAATAAAGAAAGTATCGAATCCACAGGGACCTATGCTGCTGAGTACCAAATAATTGATTTTTCACTATCTAGGCAATCGAAAGACTGTAAACTAGCAAACGAAGACCAAAGCGCTAAAACGGAATTATCAGAGAGAGAAGCTGGTACTAGGGTTTCATTCACTTTAATTTTTATAACTAGACATGAATAGAGATTTCATCAGTTTAATTTCAACATGACAAAGATGCAATTTACTTGAATAAAAGGATTATCTCACTTTCGTGCAGACAAAACCTCAATTAGACTAGTCAATCAATATCAATTCAAGTATTCATACTTATATGCTGATTTTATTCAAGAAGTAGTTTCACTTTTAAATCAAATTTTCAAACAACATATCCCCCTAAAATCTTACTCCTTAACCAATGAAGAGTTTCAAAAGTAGATGTGTATAAGAGAAATAAATTTGACATGATAGGCCTTATTCTAGTCTCAATTTTGGATTCATTCAACAACATCAATCATCAATAATTTCAAAAGTGATTCAAAGCCACAGATCATCTCATCATCATCAAATATTAACATGTCATGTCATCAAAATATTATCAAGTGAATACAACCATATTGAAAAGAATATCATCATCAAAATATCAACCATATTGAAGATGAATCATCAATATCATTATACAACCCCATCGAAGATCAGAAAGATAAATATGAAAAATAGAGTAGTCGTGACGGCGGACACAGATACACAGAAGAAGCATCCTTCCCTTCAACACATGAAATATCAATAAGATGTAGAAAATGAAAAACAAAAGATAAAAGGGGAAAGAGATATTTACAAGACTGTACCAATTTTCACCATCATCAGATCCTATCTCTTCAGTGCTTTGCGCTGCGGCATCCATAGGATCAATAGATGGCGTTCTCTGGGGTCCTCCATACTCTCCACTCCTCTTGGGATCCTGAAAATCAAAACGTTCATATAAGAAGTTTCCCATCTCCTCCATATAGGTACTCAGATTTTCAATGTCTTTATGCATGTGATGCATAGAATCAGTCATCTGGCTTACGGAACCTCTTATGTCACTCATTGTGTTCATCACTCTCTCCATCTTCTGCTCCTGTCGATATATTTGAGTGGAGAGATATCTAAATCCGGGATCGAATGCACTGGAGAATCTGCTGCCTGAGTCTGGTTGTGTGGAAGAATCTGTAGCTCCAGATGGCTGCTCCATGCCCATCCCAAAAGGGTCATCACTACTACCCCAGGGTGGCGGTGGTATGGTACTAAGTGGGGGTGGCATAGCAATGTTAGCATCTTCTGGAACCAAACTCCAGTTCTCCTGGTTTCTAACTGTGGTTTTCTTAGTGCATGGAAGTGGTAACTTATATCCTCTTGGTCCAAGAATCAGTGAAAAACCATCTCCTCTTATCACAATTTTCATTGCAATACAAGACTCTAAGTCAAGTCTTGGACTCCCACTTGCAATCTCTGTCCCATAGGGTTCAACTCTCAAGTACAGGGCTATAGGTGTAATAAAACCACCTATCACAATAGCTCCTTTCTTTGCCCTAGAAACTTTTTCCAAGTGTTTCATGAAGAAGAAGGCTACATCCAAGGGATATTCAAATAGCATACTCCATAAAAAGAACAACTCATCTTGCCTCACCATCCCATCACTGTCACCTCTACCAAAGACAGTGTGGGCCAAAACTCTGTGAACATACTTGATGCAAGGATTGGAAATCTTTGAAGCTCTAGCAGTAAGTGCTGAAAAGTGGGTCTCTTCAGTAATTTGGTTCCAAAATACATCTTCAGCATACCCCACTGAAACTGATGTGCGACCTCCTATGCCAAAGTGGAAGATGGTTCTCAAGTCTTGCATGGACAGCTGCCTCTCTACATTAGCTATGCGGAAGGTGATATAACCATCTGCATGTCTTTCACTATACTCATACAACTGCGTATCAAAACTACTTAGAAATTCAAGCACCAATGGTAGATATGTTTGTGGTGTCATTTGGAAGAATATCTGGGCTTCGATTTGTTCAAACATCCACATGACATCTTCATGCAAACCCAATGTCTCCAATGTCCTCTTATCAGCATACTTGGTGGCAATTACTCTTCTCTCAACTAGCTGATTATATCTTGCAGCTTGGATTTCATTTCTGAACAAAATTCCATGTGGGTTGGGTGGAAAGGAAGGCTCAGCTGGTGCCTTTCCTTTTCTTTTGGTGACAATCCCCTTGGTTCTTGGTGGCATTGTTTCAATCACAAGTTGCAACTAAGATTCAACATAAATATAGCAAAATAAATAGGGATGACACTTCCAATAGTCATCAACAACATTAATCAAGTAAGATGTCAACTTAAAATCATGCTTGGACTCAGAAATCAATGAAAAATCGAAAAGGGCGACGGTGAACAGTAAAAAGCTAAACTCGTTCATCACGTCTTAGCACAGATCTCCCTAGAAATTTGTTTGAATTTCTTGAAACAAGAAAGAATCGAAAGCCTATCTTATCACGAGTAGACAGAAACAAAAAGCCCCAAAATTGGTTGAGAAACGGAAGCACACGAGCAAAGGGGGCGGAAACTAGGTCAAAACTTGCTAAAGCAGTGAAATCGGACGAGAGAGTACTAGATCGGCAGTGATAACCGGATGGGAAGGGTCGCCTGAGTCTTCCTAAAGTTGGTGAAGGTCGGAGCTTCAAGATCGGTGCACGAGCGAGCGAGAAAACCTCAAAACGGTAGCGGAAGAAATCTTGTTACGGCAACTTTATCGCGTTTTTTAGATGTAATTACGGTCGTAAAGGAGTTTACGGCGGTGCCGTAATGGTAAAAACTCTCAGGTCAAAAAGCTGCAGCGGTTACGGCACCGTAAAGTAGTTTACGGTGGTGCCGTAATATCGATCAAAATTTTTTTTTTTATAAATTCAAAATTCAAAAAAAAATTCAAAATTCAAAAAATTGAAAATTCAAAAATTCAAAATTTACGGCACCGTAAACAAGTTTACGGTACGGCCGTAAAACGAAAAACTCTCGGGAAGATTTTGTCACAAAATACGGTACCATAAAGGAATTTACGGTGATACAGTAACAGGTTAAAACTCTTTGGGTAAAAATAACCGAGATTACGGTACCGTAAAGGATGTTACGGTAGTACCGTAATTTCATGCCAAATCTTGATTCCTACAGAAAAAAAAATTGTAAAAATTAGTCCTAAAATAAAATTAAAATAAAGTAAATAAAAGAAAGCAAAAGTAAAGTTAGAAAGCTTGGGTTACCTCCCAAGAAGTGCTAATTTAAAGGTCATTAGCTTGACCCTTTAACACTCGGGTGTGATCGTGAATTCCTCTGTTGCCTTCTGATTTTTCTTTTGTTTGGGCATCACATTGAGCCACATAAGGCTCAGCCTTGAAACACTCTCCAATTTTGTTCCAAATCTTTTTTCCTTTGTCAAATAATCTAGATCTTCTTCTCCTTTTTCTCCTTCTTCAAGAATTTTTGTTCTTCTTCTCCTGCATCTCTTTATCAACATCCTCATAAGAATTGTTAATTTCAGAATTTGAGGGTTCATCAAATAAGCTTGAAACATCATAAGTATCATCATTAAATATTTCAACACTACAACAAGATCCTGAGTATGAAAGTTTGTTCAATGAATCATTAAGATTAAATTCAATCTTGTTGTCACAAATATCAAAAGTAATCTTTCCCTCTTTCACATCTATGTTTGCCTTAGCAGTGGCCAATAGAGGTCTCCCAAGAATTATAGGATTTCTAGAATTTTCCTCCATGTCTAACACTACAAAATCAGCGGGTATGAAAAACTCACCTATCTTTATTGGCACATTTTCCAAAATACCTACAGGATACTTTACCGATGAGTCTGCGAGCTGCAAGGATATAGATGTAGGCTTTAGCTCTCCAAGATTCACTTTCCTATAAGTGGAAAGAGGCATTAGACTAACACTTGCACCTAAGTCACATAAGGCTCGGTCAAAAGCCATAGTGCCTATAGAACATGGTATAGAAAAACGACCTGGATCCTTCAGTTTAGGTGGCAGTTTATTTTGAATGACTACACTACAATCTTCAGTTAGAGTAACCATGCAAGTACCATAATCATCTAATTTCCTTTTGTTAGACAAAATCTCCTTTAAAAATTTTGCATAAGATGACATTTCAGTAATAGCTTCAGTAAATGGAATGTTAACATAAAGCTTTTTCAGGATTTCAAGGAATTTGCCAAACTTCTTGTCTAATTTGTTTTGAATTAACCTTTGAGGAAAAGGTATTGGTGGTCTATAGGGTGGAGGTGAGTTAGGGTTATAATTGTCTTTCTCACATAATTCATCTCCTTTTGGTTCATCACCCTTTTGGGGTGGTAAACAAGTTTGGGATTCCTCATGTGAAGAAGATTCTCCTAACTCTAATTCCTCTTGATTATCATCAAGCCCTTTTTCAGTGTTTTCAAACCTCCCTCTAGGTTATCCTAGTTGTTTTCCACTTCTAGTCATGATGGCATTACAGTGCTCTCTAGGGTTTATCTCAGGTTTTGCAGGCAATTTCCCAGGGGGCCTGTAAGGTACACTAGCATGTTGTGCAATTTGGTTTTCTAAAATCTTATTATGTGCTTCTGCTCTTTCCAATCTGGAGTTGATTTGATCAAGACTTTCTCTAAATCCTTCAATTTGTCTATCTCGATTTGACATGAGTTGGTCTTGCTTAGCCATAAACTGATTTTGACTGGCTATCATCTGTTCAAGCATGGATTTTAACTCAGAACTGTGATCCATGTTTGGGTTTTTATTTTTGATAGGATTTTCCCTTTGGAATCCTTTATTCTCAGTTTGTCTCCTCTCATAATTGTTGTTTTTCCATGAAAGGTTGGGGTGATTCCTCCATCCAGGGTTGTAAGTGCTAGAATAGGGTCATTAGGTCTACCTTGATTATAATTCCCTATGGCATTCACATGCTCATTACCTTGGTCTACAACAATTCTACAATTTTCAGAAGTATAACCATCATTGCCACAAATTTCTCAAGTGATAGCAGAAATAAAAGCAATTTGCATAGAATTAAATTTGTTGCATAAAAAGTCTACCTTCTCTGCTAAGGATCGCCATCCATCACTTTCACCCTTACCTTGAGAAGGTTTGTATAGTATTCCTCTCTCAGCAGTCCATTGATTGTGATTCAATGCCATTTCCTCTAGCAGTCTGAAGGCAGCATCTGGTGTTTTGCTCATAAGAGCTCCACCTGCAGCATCCACAGTTAATTTGATATTATTTGATAATCCATAGTAAAAATTTTGCAGTAAAACCCAATCTTCAATGCCATGGTGAGGACACTTCCACTGTAGTTCATTGAATCTCTCCCAGGCCTCGCTGAATGACTCCCCATCTTTTTGTGAAAAGTTTGTAATTTGATTTCTCAATTGAAGAGTCTTGCTTGGGGGGAAGTATTTCGTCAAGAAGGAATTTGACAGTTGATTCCAAGTTGTGAAAGTACCGGTTGGATGAGAATGAAGCCATGTCTTTGCCCGGTCCCTAAGAGAAAAAGGAAAAAGTCTTAATTTCAAAGCATCGTTAGAAACACCATTTATTTTGATAGTATCGCATAATTCCAAAAATAAAGACAAGTGTTGGTTGGGATCTTCCAGAGGAGATCCTCCAAACTGGTTCTGTTGAATCATTGAAATAAAAGCAGGCTTAATCTCAAAGTTATTGGCCTCTATCGCTGGTCTAGCAATACTAGAATGGATTTCTTGAGGATTAGGGGCTGCATAGTCCCTAAGTGTTCTCTGATTATCTCCCATCTCTGCAATTTCTTCTGGTGATGTCTCTTGAGATATCTCTTGTAAATCATCCTCCAGTCTTAACCTCCTGCGTACTCTCAGTGTTTTATTGATTTCAGGATCAAATGGAACAAGTGGTCCTGACCTAAGACTCCTGCGCAAGCAAAACAGATAGATCAAGTGATTTCAAGAAAAATAAAAAATAAACAGTAAATAAAAACCTAGTCAAGCAATAATCTCAATGTCTTCGATATCAACAAAAACTAAGGTCCCTGGCAACGGCGCCAAAAACTTGTTGTGTCCGCAAGTGTACGGATACTCGAAGTAATAAAGAAAGTATCGAATCCATAGGGACCTATGCTGCTGAGTACCAAATAATTGATTTTTCACTATCTAGGCAATCGAAAGAGTGTAAACTAGCAAACGAAGACCAAAGCGCTAAAACAGAATTATCAGAGAGAGAAGCTGGGGACCTAGGGTTTCGTTCACATTAATTTTTATGACTAGACATGAATAGAGATTTCATTAGTTTAATTTCAACATGACAAAGAAGCAATTTACTTGAATAAAAGGATTATCTCACTTTCGTGCAGACAACCATGCAGGGATAAATCTTCGCTCTCACGCAAGAGTTGTCCCAATGCTAATGATAAGTAAATCATCAACTGAGAACTCAATGATCATTTTTGTTCATCCGAGTTCTAAGTCGATAATCTCTAGTGGAATCTCAAGGATCACTTTCGTGCATCTGAGTCTCGACACTAGTTTTACTCAAGGTTCTCTAACGTTCCGATCTTTGCTTTTGCACAAGATCTCCACGTTTGAAAGCTTAGTCTCAATCCTAGATTTATATTATTATCATGGCAGTTAGCTTACTAGAATCAAACAAACAAGAACTAACCTAAAAGGGGTCCCTATCATGCAATTCTAGGGTTCCAAATTCTCAAGCAATTACTTTTCAGTCAATAGCAAAAATTCTAAAACACAAATAGTAATACAGATCTGAGGAGAGGCTAAGGACAAAACATCACATGAGTAAAATCATCATGCTAAGATTAAACAAGATGGAATAATAGAAAGATAGTTATCTAGTCATTAAAACTCAAGTGAATTACTCCCCCATGTCCCAAAAGAGGTTTAAGCTATCATAGAGGGAAGATTACAATGATTCATGATGAAGAAAATCGAAACAGAGGAGGAGTAAAAATTACGGTACGGCCGTAATCTAGGCGAACAACAGCAGCGCTCGATTTTCTGGTGATTTCTCCTCCGTCTAATCTCTGATCACGTTGAAACTTTAGGGGTGTCTTCTTCTCCTCTATGCATAGCTTCCACTCAAATTTCACTACCGGAGATGCTCGGAATTGGTCGCGGCGGTGGAACCCCAGGCGGCGGTGTGAACTCTGATTTCTCTCTAGCCGGTGGATCAAAATTGGGGCTTTTGGTGTGCTTGGCTTCATCTCATCGATGGCTCCCTTTCTCCTTCTTACAGCTTTAAATATAAGGGCCTGGATCATCCACAATCAACCACGCAAAAATTGGGCTTCGGAGTTGACCGGGAAAGTTGCGAGCAGCATCACAATTATGGTAGTAATGAATCTTATGGTGGTGCCGTAAACTAGACAGCGAGCTCTCAGGTGAAATTCTTCTGGAATTACGGTACTGTATTGTTCTTTACGGTAGTGCCGTAATGTGAACAATCTTTCAGGTGGAAAATCGACTCCTATTACAGTGCCGTAAAGATGATTACGGTAGCGCGGTAAGCGTCTCAAAGTTTCTGTCCAAAAATGCCCGTTCATTACGGCACCATAAATATATTTACGGTAGTGCCGTAACGTTCATCGATTCTCTGCCCGAAAAACCTCCAAATTACGGTACCGTAAAGGATATATTGGGGTGCCGTAGTTTCCTCTGAAGCTCCAAATCTTCTAAAAATTGACGTGTGATCTCCTTTTGATGTTGTGAATTCAATTATGCACTTGGATTGCTCGAAATCGACTAAAAAACATGCCTTTTTGCTTAAAAATCATTAGAAATAGAAAAGAGTGTAGATTCTGCAAATATTGATAAAAAGGGCATAAAAATAAGCAAAGTCTATGAATATGACACAAAACCATCAACAAAATGGCATAGAAATTATGATAAATTTTGGTGTCATCAGAAAGCGAAGGTACATAATAGCAATTATCTAACTCTAACTGAAGTCTAGATGGCAGGGAGAGAGTCAAAACTCCTACAGCAACAGCAGCAACCTGTGCCCCGTTTCCAACCCGTAGGTCAATCTCTCCAGGCTGGACCGATCTACTTTTATTCAGCCCCTGCATATTTGTACAAATATGAGCTCCACATGTGGTATCCAATACCCATGACATAGAAGTAGAAAGGTTGACTTCTGTAACATAAATGCCTGAGCTAGATGCGAAGGTCAAGCCTTTCTTCTCCTCATTCTTAAGTCGTACCATGTCCTTCAACATGTGAGGTGGCCCTCCACATGAATAGCACTTATTGTTCCTGATCCATTCTATCTTTATTTCAGTTCCTTGGTCAAGCCTTTCGGCTCAACACACTAAATGTCAACTTTAGGAGGATTGAGCCTAACCAATTCATTAAAGAGCTGTCTTAGATTAGTAATAATCTCAGAGGCACTCTTCAATTCATATTGCCCTTAAAGCTCGGGCGACATGTTGGTTAGCATCAATTGTGCAACCTCCAAAGTATCTGCCTAATGCTTATCATAAGCATCATTCTCAGCCGCTGAGGCCGAGCATGGAAGTAGTTCAGGAATGGGCTGCTTAAGGACATAGAGTTTTCTCTCGAGCTTGAGCACAATTCTCAAGTTCATATACCGATCCAGTAAGTTGGATCCAACCAACTTATCCTTTTCAAGGATAGATCGCAGTGACCATTCGCTATTGTTCATTGCCATTGTTCTACAATAGTCAAGAAACAGCAGATTAGTACTACTTCAAATCATTTAAACTGGACTTGTTTTAAATGATTATGGCTCCCACTATTTTAATCAAATTGACAACCCACAAAGTCAATCAGGAAGTTTAAGACTTCCTAGTGAGATGGGATCCTTATTCCACATGAGGCTTCGCGTCCCACGAGGGTGGGATGAGATGCACAAAGTAACCCATGCTTCCCAAGGTGGGCACGCCGGCTGATTGCTCCAAGCAATTCCCCTTATTGAGACAGTCTAGGCATTTGATGTCCAGCGAGGGCTCGATACAACATGAAACCCTAACATCTCAACGATGCCTCTAGAGTTTCATCATGTGCCCAACACCTATGGAATTCTAGCCAAGTCCATTCCTAACTGTTATGCCCAGGGCCAATGAGTTTTCTTGCGAAGGCGTGCCTGATTAAAACGGACTGGGGAAACCATTGCCACCACACACTTTCAAAAGATAAGTGGGTGTGTCCCACGAGGGTGGGAAACAGTTCACAACACCACTGATCGATAGCTTAGTGAGGGCTACGCGTTAGAAGGCTACTAGACTTGATATTTATTTATGAGGGTTTTTGAGGTCTCATCAGTTTTATCTTATGTCTAACATTATAGGCATGCAATCCTATAGTGATAAAATAATGATAAAACAGACATGATTTAGCAGATATCGATAGCAATAAAAGAATGATGTGATCATAGTCTATTCAAGACATTGAACCAACCCATGCCAAAAGGAGGTTCAACTCTTGACTTAGGACTCAAGCCCCAAAGACAAGACCTAACCTAGCCGACCTCTAGCTCTATCTTCAAGGTTGGCTCCAAGGTCCTTCTCTCATGGTTTAGCACCCAAACCCTAGGGGTACACCCCCAAGGTTCGGCCAATGCCATGGTCTTCCTCCAAGGGTGATGCGCCACCATGTAAGGGCCAAGAGACATAGCACACAAGCCCTAAGGCTCGGCCAAGTCAAACTTGCGCCACTCACCATGCGCCATCAATGAAGGGTGCTTCTTGCGCCACCAAGCAAGGTGCGCAAACAAGCATGCATGCGCCAATTCTTCAACTGATATGCGCCACCCTAATCTTCATCTTAGTTAAAAGGAAAAAAGAAAAGCGGCACGCAGGCCTCACAAGAATACATCACAGGCATACAAAGCGGCTTGACTCATGTTCACAACATTATGCACAAGTAAGTTATCTACACATGCAATTCTACATGCTCATGAAAAATATAAAATCTGAAATTTTACTTTTTCATAAAACCAGTCTCATTTCCTCATCTTCTTATCACAAATCTTTTGGTTATTTGTGATAAACTTTCATGATGATTTCAAAGATCCTTTCGGCTAGCAGTTTTATCACATCAAGAGACCCGGCTAGTCCGAAGACACAATGTTAGGGTATGCCCTTAAGGCTAATGTTTGAGGCCTTGGGATTATTTCAGTATCATGTATAAACTTTATGTTTATAAAGGCAATGGTTGTTATTTAGGTTGTTACAGTATCTGCTGCAATATGTATACTTCTGAATAATGTCTCAATGCTGTTCAGCTTGGCTGACATGCAGTAAAGTCCTTAGTCGAGATATCTTGGTGAACATGAGATAGCCTTGATATGATTGAGACTAATATGTGTTCTAATCTTATAGGATGCTTCGAGCATGGAATAAGATGTAGACTCATGGGTACATTGGATGTACTGGACAGACCCTACTAGGATATTCAATTGCTTGTCACAATGTGAATAATCCTTGTATGCAAACAAGTGGCATATTTCCTCTGACTTGAGATCACTTGTGTTTCTAAATGATGATTGGCATTGTTTTGAGGTAGTTCAATATCATTTGAAACATAATGGTTATAGACTATCTTGGATAATGAACATGAGTCATGTTAGGGCACTAGTAATAGATATAGGATTGCCGTCTCCTTGTTTGGAGTGTGATGTTCTAAAGGGGCCCCCTGGATGAGATGATTGAGAAAGTGTATGGCCATACCCAGATGACTATGTTTCATCTGATCTAATCATTCTCATCATATTGGAATTACAGGCTTGACACGCTTGTCCAATAAGAACATCCAGTGGCAAAGGAAACACATATGTCAAGTGACTTGGGTTCACACTTGTGCTGTGGTTTTGGTGTAGTCTTGGAAGACTCTTTCCTTTATATCGGGAGACAGTGATGTGTTGCTAGATACCCCTCACTGATCGTGATAACGTGAGTTATCGTTACCGACATTTAAAGGAAACCCTTAGGGTCGCACAATTTGATGATATGGCTTACTTAAGTCAGATCGTGTGGACTGAATTGTTCTGGTTCAGTTTAAATGGATTTAAACTCTGATTGTAAGTGAGATCTGGTCTGATCATGTTTGATTGATTAGGGCTTGAGATCGGTAAGCTTCGATCAAGAGAATTGATGCTAGATCGGTGAGATCAGGAGCATCAAGAGATGAACGGTTAGATCTTGAACCTTTAGGGTTTATTGTGATCTAGACCAATGGCTTGGGTTAATTGGTCTTTGAACCAAACCAAATTGAACCGGCTCATCAAGTGAGCGCATGGTTCAAGGGGAGAGGAAAATGTGATGGTTCACTTGGAGTGAACGCATCACACGTTAAGGCTTTGCTAATTTTAGATAGCATGTTGCTAAACGTGACCACGCCTCACGTCGCTTCTCTTCATGCCCTATTGTCGCCTCTTGCCTCTGGCTCTCGACATTCTCGTGTGGTGAAGAGGGTTGACGACAAGGAGAGGTCTCGGCCAAGCAATCAAGTCATCTCATCCCTTCCATTCGACAAGGATTCTTGGAGAACTTTGCTAGCACAAAGATCAACAAGGAGTAGGCGATCACATCTTGTGTGCGCATCTTTTGGAGGAGATCCCTTTCGATCTCTGCTTCCAAGGCGCCATCCAAAGCAATGGCGATGGTATGACTCCTTTTCAATGTATACATGTTTTAGTTGATCATATGACATACATGCTATCGATCTAAAAGCCCTAGCTTCCGCTGCGAAAATTTATATATGCGCCTATTTAGGGTTTCGCCACCCCCCCCCTTAGGGACTTTCAATTGGTATCAGAGCAAGTTATTTGTATGTTCGTATGATTGCTATTGTGTGATCCTTGTTTGCTCAAATGTTTAGATCTAAAGGTTACATGCGAAACTACATAATATGCGAAAATTGTTCATGTTGGTTGGCGAAAATACATGCTTATCTTAGATGTATAATTTAACCTTCGCGCATGTATGTTGTTTGGCGCATCTTGTTGTTTTTATAAAAACTTCTCTTGCGCGCATACACTAGATCTAAGAGGCGCCTACTTGAAAAACTTAGACGGGTTATTAGGGTTGAAGTCATCGTCTAGTTATGATCCAATTAGTCTGATCAGACCATCTGACAGCCTAGATGGGTCGACCAGATGGCACCTGTGCGCAAGCACGAGGTGGCTATAGGTCGACTGCGGACAGGCGTGTAGCGATGTCTGGTTGAGACAACCAGTGAACGTGCATGAGTTAGGCCCGGGGTCACACCCGCTTGCTAGAACTCATGAGGGTCGTTCAGCCCTTGGCGCATGCATGGTTTACCATTAGGTCAGCTCAAATCAGTTACGACTTGGTGCATGCAAGGGCAGTGGATCTGACTAGGTATGATGAGTGGATCCCTATTAATGGACCGTTGTGAGGTAGTAGGGCTCATAAGGAAAAAAAAAAATTGATGCCAATGGGTTTTCAAAAATTTTTTTTTTTGGTTTGGATCACATGATGAATGTATACCATATTGCTTGTTTATTTAATCTTATGTGGGCTGCCTATTTAATGTGTGCTGTGCTGGGGCCTACGTGCCTGGATTAAAATTGTAAATTAATATTTATTGTGATCTGCGCATCACATTTTAATTAATTTATAAAGTGTAATTGACCTGCGTGTCATTCATGTCTAGATAGATTAAATTGTATTTTAATCAGACATGAGCATAGAGCACACTTGGCAGAGGCGCATGCAGCAAGTGGCTTCACCAGCGGGAGGTCTAGGGTTCGACTCTAGGACAGGCGCATTTTATCTGGTGGGCGCATCTGAGCTGCAGTGGGCGCTTGGGCCCGGGTTGGGCCAGAGGAAATGCTAAAGACCCATGTGTTGGGGTATGCCCTTAAGGCTAATGCTTGAGGCCTTGGGATAGTAACAGTATCATGTATAAACTTTTTAGGCAATGGTTGTTATTCAGGTTGTTACCTTGTCTGCTGTAATAAGTGTACTTCTGAATAATGTCTCAAATGCTGTTCAGCTGGGCTGACATGCAGTAAAGTCCTTAGTCGATATATCTTGGTGAACATGAGACAGCCTTGATATGATTGAGACTAATATGTGTTCTAATCTTATAGGATGCTTCGAGCATGGAATAAGATGTAGACTCATGGGTACATTGGATGTACTGGACAGACCCTACTAGGATATTCAATTGCTTGTCACAATGTGAATAATCCTTGTATGTGTACAAGTGGCACATTTCCTTTGACTTGAGATCACTTGTGTTTCTAAATGATGATTGTCATTGTTTTGAGGTAGTTCAATATCATTTGAAACATAATGATTATAGACTATCTTGGATGGTGAGCTTGAGTCATGTTAGGGCACTAGTGATAGATATAGGAATGCCGTCTCCTTAATTGGAGTGTGATGTTCTAAAGGGGCCCCCTGGATGAGATGATTGAGAAAGTGTATGGCCATACCCAGATGACTGTGTTCATCTGATCTAATCATGCTCATCATATTGGAGTTACGAGCTTGACAGGCTTGTCCAATAAAGAACATCCAGTGGCAGAGGAAGCATGTATGCCTTGTGAGTTGGATTCACACTTGTGCTGTGTTTTGGGTGTAGTCTTGGAAGACTCTTTTCTTTATATCGGGAGACAGTGATGTGTTGCTAGATACCCCTCACTGATCGTGATAACGTAAGTTATCGTTACCGACATTTAAAGAAAACCCTTAGGGTCGCACAATTTGATGATATGGCTTACTTAAGTCAGATCGTGTGGACTGAATTGTTTGGATTCAGTTTTAAAGGGATTTAATCTCTGATTGAAAGTGAGATCTGGTCTGATCATGTTTGATTGATTAGGGCTTGAGATCGGTAAGCTTCGATTGAGAGAATTGATGCTAGATTGGTGAGATCAAGAGCATCAAGAGATCAACGGTCAGATCTTAAGCCTTAGGGGTTTAATTTGATCTGGACTAAAGGCTTGGGCTGGTTTGATTTGGTCTTTGAACCAAATGCAATTGAACCATGGCTCGGTTCAAAGAGGAGCGATTGGTTCACTTGAAGTGAACGCATGATCGCATGAGAGTATGAGGCGAGTTTTTGGCTTGCTATTTTTAGAAGCCACGCTCCCACGTTCAACGAGAACATTGTACTCGTCGCCTCTTTATGGCTCTCGCTCTCGTGTGGTAAAAGGCTATACGAAAAGAGGGGTGCAAGAGCTTCATCGACCTAGCCGCAAGAGATCTCATATCCTCCATACGAAGGACTCCTTGAAGATTTGCTAGCACAAAGTCGCCAAGGAAGTAGTCGCCTTCTCATTGTGTGCTTCATCTTTGGAGAAAAGGCATTTGCGTTTTTGCTTCCAAGGCGCCATCCAGAAATGGCTATGGTATGAATTCTTATCATGAATACATGTTGTTAAAAGTTAATCATGTGACATGTTTTCGATCCTATGAAACCCTAGCATCTGCTGCCCATATTATGTTTGCGCCACTTTAGGGTTTCGCCCCCCTTAGATTTAGGGGACTCTCAATTGGTATCAGAGCCATGTTTGATGCATGATTCATATGATTGCTTTATGTTATGTATTGTGATCCATGTTTGCGCAAGCTGAATAGACCTAGGGTTATCTTCATGCGAAAATTTTACATGCTTGTCTTGTCGCATGTTTAGTCATTTGTGGCGCATGAATGATGCTTCTTTGGTTGCGCTTATGGGTTAGATCTATAGTTTATGCGAAAGTTTACATGATACTTTCTGCATGTCGAAACTCAATATTTGTTTCCTTTAGTTGGCGCATGCTTTGGTTTTTCTGAAAAAACAAAACTCTTGCGCGACTCACATTAGATCTAACTAGCGCCTGCTTTAAACCCTTAGACGGGTTATTAGGGTTGAAGTCATCTTCTAAATAGATCCAAACAGTCTGATCAGACTATCTGACAGCCAAGATGGGTCGACCAGATAGCACCTTGGCGCAAGCCTGAGGTGGCTATAGGTCGACTGCAGACGGCGTGTAGCGATGTCTGGTTGAGACACCCTATGAACGCACATGAGTTAGACCCGGGGTCACACCCGCCTGCCAGACCTCATTGTGGTCGTTTAGCCCTAGGCGCATGCATGGTTGACCATTTGGTCGACTCAAGTCAGTTAGGACTTGGTGCATGCAAGGGCAATGGATCTGACTAGATTGATGAGTGGATCCCTATTAATGGACCGTTGTAAGGCAGCAGGGCAAATAAGGAAATTAAAATTGATGCCAATGGGGTTTTTCAAAATTTTATTTTCCTGATTGGATCACATGATATTTGATGCCATTTGCTTGTTTATTTCATCTTATGTGGGCTGCCCGTTTAATTGTGTGCTGTGCTGGGGTCTGCGTGCCTGGAACTTAAATGTAAATTAATAGTTATTGTGATCTGCGCATCACATATTATTTAATTTATAAAATGTAATTGACCTGCGTGTCAATCTTGTCTAGATAGATTAATTTGTAAGTTAATCAGACAAGAGCACAGAGTACACTTGGCAGAGGCGCTTACAGTAGTGGCTAGACCAGGAAGGAGGTCCAGGGTTCGACTCTGGGACCAGGCGCATTTTCCCTGGTAGGCGCACTTGAGCTGCAGATGGCGCTTGGGCCCTGGTTTGGGCCAGATGAGCAGCAAAAGACCCATGAAGAAAAGCAAGTGAAGACTTAAGTTAATTAAGGTCTTACTTAGGCTATGGGCTTTTACCACATAAGATCCATGCTTTCTTTTATTGTTGTTTAAATAAGTAGAACAGCATGATTTATTTATCTTCTGCTATCACCATAGGAATTGCATGATAGTGAACAAGATAAAAGACCGTTAAAATCCAACACTAAAAATATCAAGCTCCTAAGCCTTCTGACGCGAAACCTCACTGTTCTGATTATCGTTGGAGCCGTGTTGTACCCACTCAGTGGGCACGTCCATCTATCTTCAGACGGTGCATGATTACACCTGCGTGTTACAGAGAAGGGATTTATCGCTTCTCGTTGCTCAGCATAGCACGTGGTGGTCCAGGGAGTAGGTCGGGTCAGCTTGACCATGTAGGCTACATATGTGGCGCATATGGTAGCACATGGAGGCAGCCATCTGTGGGGTCAGAGACTGTGTTGTACCAAATCAGTTGGCACAGTCTGCTGGATTGCCCAGATGAAGGGGAATCGCACGGGTTGGCGATTAGCTAGGACAGCCTACCAGAGATTAGTGCTTGTACTCTCTGTGCATCTTATCTCGCCTGAGCGGGACGCGGAGACCAAGTATGAAATCTGGATCCCATCTCACTAAAAGGGTTCTACTCTTTCGAGCTGTTTTGCTGGATTTTTCAGCCAGATAAAATAGTGAGAAAAGAATCTTCCTTAAGTCCTGGATTGATTCTTACATTGATACTGACCTTGCTGTTCTTGCATTGTTGTAGATACCTGCAGCAACGAACACCACGAATTTCAATGTGCGATCCCTACTGGAACGCGAGAAGTTTGCTGGGCCGAACTTCTCAGACTGGTACGGACACCTTAAGATCGTTCTTAAGGCAGAGAGGAAACTGTATGTCCTCGAGACGGCGATATCGCCTCAACCCGCTCCGAACGCCGCAAGGGCGGTTCGTGAAGCTTATGAAAAGCATGTCAATGATAGCATTGATGTCGCTTGCCTGATGCTTGCGTCGATGATGCCACAGCTGCAGCGTCAGCATGAGGATATGTCGGCTATTGATATTATAGCGAACCTTAAGCTGTTGTATGCTGCACAGGCGAGGACTGAACGCTATAATCTGACAAAACTTTTCTTTCAGAGCAAACTAGCTGAAGGGAGTCCAGTGGGAGCTCATGTGCTCAAGATGATTGGGTACAAGGAGTCTCTAGAGAAACTGGGACATACCATCAATCAGGAGCTTGCTGTAGACATTATTCTTGTTGGGGGTATGCCCTTAAGGCTAATGTTTGAGGCCTTGGGATTGTAACAGTATCATGTATAAACTTTTATGTTTATAAAGGCATGGTTGTTATTCAGTTTGTTACCTTGTCTGCTGTAATAAGTGTACTTCTGAATAATGTCTCAAAGCTGTTCAGCTAGGCTGACATGAAGTAAAGTCCTTAGTCGAGATATCTTGGTGAACATGAGACAACCTTGATATGATTGAGACTAATATGTGTTCTAATCTTATAGGATGCTTCGAGCATGGAATAAGATGTAGACTCATGGGTACATTGGATGTACTGGACAGACCCTACTAGGATATTCAATTGCTTGTCACAATGTGAATATTCCTTGATTGCGACAAGTGGCACATTTCCTCTGACTTGAGATCACTTGTGTTTTCTAAATGATGATTGTCATTGTTTTGGGGTAGTTCAATATCATTTGAAACATAATGGTTATAGACTATCTTGGATGGTGAGCTTGAGTCAGGTTAGGGCACTAGTGATAGACATAGGATTGCCGTCTCCTTGTTTAAGGAGTGTGATGTTCTAAAGGGGCCCCCTGGATGAGATGATTGAGAATAGTGTATGGCCATACCCAGATGACTATGTTCATCTGATCTAATCATGCTCATCATATTGGAGTTACAAGCTTGACACGCTTGTCCAATAAGAACATCCAGTGGCAAAGGAAATATGCATGCCTTGTGAGTTGATTCACACTTGTGCTGTGGTTTGGGTGTAGTCTTGGAAGACTCTTTTCTTTATATCGGGAGACAGTGATGTGTTGCTAGATACCCCTCACTGATCGTGATAACGTGAGTTATCGTTACCGACATTTAAAGGAAACCCTCAGGGTCGCACAATTTGATGATATGGCTTACTTAAGTCAGATCGTGTGGACTGAATTGTTCAGGTTCAGTTTAAAGGGATTTAATCTCTGATTGTAAGTGAGATCTGGTCTGATCATATTTGATTGATTAGGGCTTAAGATCGGTAAGCTTCGATTGAGAGAATGGATGCTGGATCGGTGAGATCAAGAGCATCAGGAGATCAACGGTTAGATCTGGAGCCTTAGGGTTTAATTTGGTCTAGACCATGTCGCTTGGCTTATTTGGTCTTTGAACCAGACCAACATGAACCGGCTCATAAATGAGCGCATGGTTCAAAAGTGAAGTGGTTTTGCGAATGGGTAAACCCATGATCGCATGAAGAGAAGTGGCATGCTATTTTTAGATAGCACTTCTCTTACGTGACCACATCTCACGTTCACGCCTCTCCTCTCTTCGTTCGTCGCCTTGTCTCTTGCTCTTGACGAGAGAACATTCGGGTGGTGAAGAGTTTGACGAGAAGAGGAGAAAAATCGCCAAGCCAAGACATCTCTTCCCTTCCACTCGACAAGGACATCTTTGGGCCTTGCTAGCACAAGGATCGCAAGGAGGAGTAGGCGACATCAATTGTGTGCGTCACCTCTGGAGAAGATCCAGTTCGGTCTTTGCTTCCAAGGCGCCATCTAGAAATGGCTATGGTATGATCCTTCTCTATATGCAATTGGGTCATTTTTGTTAATCATACAGCATGCAAGATCTAGAAACCCCCTTTCCGCTGCCTTCATTCCCATATGCGCCTATGAGATAGGGTTTCGCCCCCTTGTGGGGACCTTCAATTGGTATCAGAGCCATGGTTAACGCATGTTTTATGATTGCTTAAGCCATTTTGTGATCCTTGTTTGCGAACTCATGATTAGATCTAAGGTTACATGCGATACATCTTGTATATGTTAGTTGGCGAAAATGCATTGCATAGTTTCTCCTTTGCGCATGTATGTGGCGCATCTAATGTTTTTCTCAAAACAATATTACATGCGCGATTCACACTAGATCTAAGCTGTCCCTGCTATAAACCCTTAGACGGGTTGATGGGGTTGAAGTCATCCTCTAGGATAGATCCAATAGTCTGATCAGACCCTCTGACAGCCTAGATGGGTCGACCAGATGGCACCCATGCGCAAGCATGAGGTGGCTATAGGTCGACTGCATCACAGGCGTGTAGCGAGGTCTGGTTGAGACAACTGGTGAACGCATATGAGTTAGGCCCGGGTTCACACCCGCTTGCCAGAACTCATGATGGTTGTTCAGCCCTTGGCGCATGCATAGTTGACCACTGGGTCGACTCAAGTCAGTTAGGACTTGGTGCATGCAAGGGCAGTGGATCTGACTAGACATGATGAGTGGATCCCTATCAATGGACCGTTGTAAGGTTGTTGGGCACATAAGGAAAAATAAAATTGATCTCAATGGGGTTTTTCAAAAAATTTTATTTTTCATGATTGGATCAAATGATGTATGATGCCATATGCATGTTTATTTATTCTTATGTGGGCTGCCCATGTTAAATGTGTGCTGTGCTGGGGCCTGCGTGCCTGGAAATTATTTTGTAAATTAATTTTTAATTGTGATCTGCGCATCACCTTGTACTTAATTTATAAAATGTAATTGACCTGCGTGTCAATCTTGTCTAGATAGATTAATTTGTAAGTTAATTAGACAAGAGCACTGAGCACACTTGGCAGAGGCGCATGCAGCAGTGGCTTGACCAGGTGGGAGGTCCAGGGTTCGACTCTGGGACCAGGCGCATTTTCCCTGGTGGGCGCACCTCAGCTGCAAATGGCGCTTAGGCCCTGGTTTGGGCCAGATGAGCAGCAAAAGCCCCATGAAGAAAAGCAAGTGAAGACTTAAGTTCTTAAGGTCTTACTAGGGCTATGGGCTTTTACCACATAAGATCCATGCTTTCTTTTATTATTTAAATAAGTAGAACAGCATGATTTATTTATCTTCAGTTATCACCATAGGAATTGCATGATAGTGATGAAGATAAAAGACCGTTAAAATCCAACGCTAAAATATCAAGCTCGTAAGCCTTCTGACGCGAAACCTCACTGTTCTGATTATCGTTGGAGCCGTGTTGTACCCACTCAGTGGGCACGTCCATCTATCTTCAGACGGTGCGGGATTACACCTGCGTGTTACAGAGAAGGGATTTATCGCTTCTCGTTGCTCAGCATAGCACGTGGTGGTCCAGGGAGTAGGTCGGGTCAGCTTGACCATGCAGGCTACATATGTGGCGCATATGGTAGCACATGGAGGCAGCCATCTGTGGGGTCAGAGACTGTGTTGTACCAACTCAGTTGGCACAGTCTGCTGGATTGCCCAGATGAAGGGGAATCGCACGGGTTGGCGATTGGCTAGGGCAGCCTACCAGAGATTAGTGCTTGTACTCTCTGTGCATCTTATCTCGCCTGAGCGGGACGCGGAGACCAAGTATGAAATCTGGATCCCATCTCACTAAAAGAGTTCTACTCTTTCGGGCTGTTTTGCTGGATTTTTCAGCCAGATAAAATAGTGAGAAAAAGAATCATTCTTAAGTCCTGATTGATTCTTAACATTGATACTGACCTTGCTGTTCTTGCATTGTTGTAGATTCCTGCAGCAACGAACACCATGAACTTCAATGTGCGATCCCTACTGGAAAGGGAGAAGTTTGCTGGGCCAAACTTCTCAGACTGGTTCGGACACCTTAAGATCGTTCTTAAGGCAGAGAGGAAACTGTATGTCCTCGAGACGGCGATACCGCCTCAGCCCGCTCCGAACGCCGCAAGGGCGGTTCGGGAAGCTTATGAAAAGCACGTCAATGATAGCATTGATGTCGCTTGCCTGATGCTAGCGTCTATGACGCCACCGCTGCAGCGTCAGCATGAGGATATGTCTGCAATAGACATGATAGCAAACCTCAAAATGCTGTATGCTGCACAGGCGAGGACAGAACGCTATAATCTGACAAAGCTGTTCTTTCAGAGCAAACTGGCTGAAGGGAGCCCAGTAGGAGCTCACGTGCTCAAGATGATTGGGCACAAGGAGGCTCTAGAGAAACTGGGGCATACCATCAATCAGGAGCTTGCTGTAGACATTATTCTGCAGTCTCTCCCACCCTCTTTCGATGCGTTCATTATTAACTTTAATATGAACAAAATCGATTGTACTCCGGCAGAGCTGCTGAATATGCTCTTGACTACTGAGGAGACTCTGAAGGGAAAGCCTTCAACCTCTGTCTTGATGGTTCCTTCGAGGAACAAGAAGAAGGGGAAGAAGGGGAAGAAGGGCAAAGCCCCTGTCAAGAGTTACAGCAAGGCTCTGAAACAAAAAGTTAAGCGGTCAAAGGAATACAGATGTTTCCACTGTGGCCAGCTGGGTCACTGGAAAAAGGACTTTAAAGCGCTCCAAGGAGATAAGAGGGGAAGCTTCGCTTCTGGCTCAAGTATATACGTGACGGAAGTCATGGTTTCATCTTCTTCTATATCATGGGTGTTGGACACTGCATGTGGAGTTCACATTTGTTCAAATGTACAGGAACTCAAGAGAAGAAGACAGGTGGGACAGCATGAGGTGGACCTACGCGTTGGAAACGGGGCACGGGTTGCTGCTGTTGCTGTAGGAAACTATTTCATTTCTTTACCATCTGGACTTGTATTGGAACTAGACAATTGTTACTTTGTTCCCAGTATTACTAAAAATATTATCTCTATTCCTGCTCTTGTCAGGAAGGGGTTTTCCTTTGAATGCAATATTTCAAAGTGTGTTTTGTCTTTAGATAATATTGTTTATGCAACTGGTTCAATTAACAATGGGTTATTCATGTTGGACATGGAATGTTCTATACAAAATATTGATATTAAGAAAGCCAAGTTTGCTGATGATAGCACCTTGCTATGGCATAGTCGTTTAGGCCATATTAACAAGAAGCGCATTAAGCGGTTGCATGATAATGGACTGCTGGGATCATTCTCCTATGAGGAGATTGATACATGCAAGGCTTGTTTAATGGGTAAAATGACGAAGTCACCTTTTCCTAACAAAGGTCAAAGGGCTTCAGGTTTACTTGACCTTATACACAGTGATGTGTGTGGGCCATTTAGTAAACATGCCAGAGGTGGCTATCAGTACTTCATAACCTTTACTGATGATTTCAGTAGATATGGGTATGTCTATCTGATGAGACATAAAAGTGAATCTTTTGACAAGTTCAAAGAGTTCAAGAATGAAGTACAGAATCAGCTAGGCCGAAATATCAAGGCACTTCGTTCTGATCGAGGTGGAGAATACCTAAGTCGAGAATTTACTGACTATCTGAAGGAGTGTGGGATTATCTCACAGCTCACTCCACCAGGAACACCCCAATGGAATGGTGTATCCGAGAGGAGAAAAAGAACGTTACTTGATATGGTTCATTCTATGATGAGTCAGGCTACTCTTCCATATTCCTTTTGGGGATTTGCACTGGAAACAGCTGCAAAGGTACTAAACCGAGTGCCATCCAAGGCAGTTTCTAAGACTCCATATGAGTTATGGTATGGGAAACAGCCGAGCTTGACATTTATCAGGATCTGGGGCTGCAAGGCTTATGTCAAAAAGCTCGCCTCTGGGAAACTAGAGAGCAGATCTGACAAATGTATCTTTGTCGGTTACCCTAAGGAAACTAAGGGTTATTATTACTTCGATCCCAAAGAGAACAAGGTATTTTTTGCTCGGACGGCCATATTTCTTGAGAAGGAGTTTCTTCTGCAAGAGGCCAGTGGGAGAGAAATAAAGCTGGATGAGAATCCAGAGGAAGGACAAAGTAGTCAAGCACAGTTGGATGAGCCTGAGCCGGTGGATCAGGTTATTGAACAACCTGAGGCTCAGATATCACGGGAACCGCGAAGATCGGGAAGGATCCGTCGACAGCCTGAGCGCTATGACGGAGTCTACATCATTGATAATGATGAACCCCTCACTTATGCGGATGCGGTCAGTGGACCGGAGTCAGCTAGATGGCTTGAAGCTATGCGAGCCGAGATGGACTCCATGTCAGATAACCAAGTCTGGGATTTGGTTGATCCGCCTCCGGGAGTAATCCCTATAGGCTGTAAATGGATCTTCAAGAAGAAGATTGACATGGATGGTAACGTAGTTACCTATAAAGGCAGGCTAGTTGCGAAAGGTTTCAAACAAATCTACGGGATAGATTATGATGAAACTTTCTCACCTGTAGCCATGTTTTAGTCTATTCGGATTCTTTTCGCGATAGCAGCATATTACGATTATGAGATTTGGCAAATGGATGTGAAAACAGCTTTCCTGAATGGAAATCTGGATGAGGATGTGTATATGACACAACCAGAAGGTTTCACTAATCCATCAGATCGTCATAAAATATGCAAGTTAAAGAAGTCCATTTATGGACTTAAACAAGCATCAAGAAGCTGGAATATTCGTTTTGATGAATCAGTCACTGAATTTGGTTTCATCGAGAACGAGGATGACCCGTGTGTATATAAGAGGTTTAGTGGGAGCGTGATTACTTTCCTAGTCCTCTACGTCGATGATATCTTGATCATTGGAAATGACATTCCTGAAATGCATGCCGTAAAGGCATGGTTAAGGAAATGTTTCCAGATGAAAGATCTAGGAGAAGCAGCCTATGTGTTAGGTGTGAAGATCTACAGAGATAGATCTAAGAGGCTTCTCGGGCTGTGCTAGAGTACTTACATCGATAAGGTCCTGGAGAGATTTCATTTAGAGAATTCTAAAAGAGGATATCTTCCAGTCAGACATGGTCTGAATCTTTCGAAGAGTCAGTGTCCACAAACACAGACTGAGAAAGATGAAATGGACAATACGCCTTATGCTTCGGCTATTGGGTCCATTATGTATGCGATGTTGTGTACTCGCCCAGACGTCGCTTACGGGTTAAGCGTGACCAGTCGGTTCCAAAGTAATCCAGGTCAGGCACACTGGATTGCGGTCAAGAACATTTTAAAATATCTGCGGAGGACCAAAGATATGTTCTTGATATATGGTGGTCAGGAAGAACTCAGTATTGAAGGATATACTGACGCTTCATTCCAGTCGGACCAGGATGATTTCCGATCGCAATCAGGCTATGTTTTTAGCTTGAATGGAGGAGCAGTGGTGTGGAAGAGTTTCAAACAGTCAATCGTTGCTGATTCCACAACAGAAGCCGAGTATGTTGCAGCCTCGGAAGCATCCAAGGAGGCAGTGTGGATTCGTAAGTTCGTGAGACAACTTGGTGTCGTTCCTTCGAGTGCAGATCCTTTGGTTATCTTCTGTGATAACACTGGAGCAATCGCACAAGCAAAGGAACCACGGTCGCACCAGAAGTCCAAGCACATACAGAGACGGTTTCATTTGATCAGGGAGATCATTGATCGTGGCGAGATCAAAGTCTGCAAGGTACATACAGATGACAATCTGGCAGACCCGCTTACTAAGCCTATGGCGCAGCAGAAGCATGAGAAGCACTGTAATAATATGGGTTTGAGATTCCTCAACCATTAGATTAAGTGCAAGTGGGAGATTGTTGGGGGTATGCCCTTAAGGCTAATGTTTGAGGGCTTGGGATTGTAACAGTATCATGTATAAACTTTTATGTTTATAAAGGCATGGTTGTTATTCAGTTTGTTACCTTGTCTGCTGTAATAAGTGTACTTCTGAATAATGTCTCAAAGCTGTTCAGCTAGGCTGACATGAAGTAAAGTCCTTAGTCGAGATATCTTGGTGAACATGAGACAACCTTGATATGATTGAGACTAATATGTGTTCTAATCTTATAGGATGCTTCGAGCATGGAATAAGATGTAGACTCATGGGTACATTGGATGTACTGGACAGACCCTACTAGGATATTCAATTGCTTGTCACAATGTGAATATTCCTTGATTGCGACAAGTGGCACATTTCCTCTGACTTGAGATAAAGGGGCCCCCTGGATGAGATGATTGAGAATAGTGTATGGCCATACCCAGATGACTATGTTCATCTGATCTAATCATGCTCATCATATTGGAGTTACAAGCTTGACACGCTTGTCCAATAAGAACATCCAGTGGCAAAGGAAATATGCATGCCTTGTGAGTTGATTCACACTTGTGCTGTGGTTTGGGTGTAGTCTTGGAAGACTCTTTTCTTTATATCGGGAGACAGTGATGTGTTGCTAGATACCCCTCACTGATCGTGATAACGTGAGTTATCATTACCGACATTTAAAGGAAACCCTCAGGGTCGCACAATTTGATGATATGGCTTACTTAAGTCAGATCGTGTGGACTGAATTGTTCAGGTTCAGTTTAAAGGGATTTAATCTCTGATTGTAAGTGAGATCTGGTCTGATCATATTTGATTGATTAGGGCTTAAGATCGGTAAGCTTCGATTGAGAGAATGGATGCTGGATCGGTGAGATCAAGAGCATCAGGAGATCAACGGTTAGATCTGGAGCCTTAGGGTTTAATTTGGTATAGACCATGTCGCTTGGCTTATTTGGTCTTTGAACCAGACCAACATGAACCGGCTCATAAATGAGCGCATGGTTCAAAAGTGAAGTGGTTTTGCGAATGGGTAAACCCATGATCGCATGAAGAGAAGTGGCATGCTATTTTTAGATAGCACTTCTCTTACGTGACCACATCTCACGTTCACGCCTCTCCTCTCTTCGTTCGTCGCCTTGTCTCTTGCTCTTGACGAGAGAACATTCGGGTGGTGAAGAGTTTGACGAGAAGAGGAGAAAAATCGCCAAGCCAAGACATCTCTTCCCTTCCACTCGACAAGGACATCTTTGGGCCTTGCTAGCACAAGGATCGCAAGGAGGAGTAGGCGACATCAATTGTGTGCGTCACCTCTGGAGAAGATCCAGTTCGGTCTTTGCTTCCAAGGCGCCATCTAGAAATGGCTATGGTATGATCCTTCTCTATATGCAATTGGGTCATTTTTGTTAATCATACAGCATGCAAGATCTAGAAACCCCCTTTCCGCTACCTTCATTCCCATATGCGCCTATGAGATAGGGTTTCGCCCCCTTGTGGGGACCTTCAATTCTGCAGTCTCTCCCGGCCTCTTTCGATGCGTTCATCATTAACTTTAATATGAACAAAATCGACTGTACTCCAGCAGAGCTGCTGAACATGCTCTTGACTACTGAGGAGACTCTGAAGGGAAAGCCTTCAACCTCT
This sequence comes from Costus lasius, assembly GCA_027563935.2. Taxonomy (NCBI): domain Eukaryota; kingdom Viridiplantae; phylum Streptophyta; class Magnoliopsida; order Zingiberales; family Costaceae; genus Costus; species Costus lasius. Next base: position 48,647,568 of record CM050446.2, read on the forward strand.
GTCTTGATGTTTCCTTCAAGGAACAAGAAGAAGGGGAAGAAGGGCAAAGCCCCAGTCAAGAACTACAACAAGGCTCTGAAGCAAAAGCTGAAGCGGTCAAAGGAATACAGATGTTTCCATTGTGGCCAACCAGGTCACTGGAAAAAGAACTGTAAAGCGCTCCAAGGAGTCAATCAGATGAAAGATCTTGGAGAAGCAGCCTATGTATTAGGTGTGAAGATCTACAGGGATAGATCTCAGAGGCTTCTCGGGCTGTGCCAGAGTACTTACATCGATAAAGTCCTGGAGAGATTTCATTTAGAGAATTCTAAAAGAGGATATCTTCCAGTCAGACATGGTCTGAATCTTTCGAAGAGTCAGTGTCCACAAACACAGACTGAGAAAGATGAAATGGACAAAACGCCTTATGCTTCGGCTATTGGGTCCATTATGTAGGCGATGTTGTGTACTCGCCCAGACGTCGCTTACGGGTTAAGCGTGACCAGTCGGTTCCAAAGTAATCCAGGTATGGCGCACTGGATTGCGGTCAAGAACATTTTAAAATATCTGCGGAGGACCAAAGATATGTTCTTGGTGTATGGTGGTCAGGAAGAACTCAGTATAGAAGGATATACTGACGCTTCGTTCCAGTCTGACCAGGATGATTTCCGATCGCAATCAGGCTATATTTTTAGCTTGAATGGAGGTGCAGTGGTGTGGAAAAGTTTCAAACAGTCAATCGTTGCTGATTCCACAACAGAAGCCGAGTATGTTGCAGCCTCGGAAGCATCCAAGGAGGCAGTGTGGATTCGTAAGTTCGTTCAAGAACTTGGTGTTGTTCCTTCGAGTGCAGATCCTTTGGTTATCTTCTGTGATAACACTGGAGCAATTGCACAAGCAAAGGAACCACGGTCGCACCAGAAGTCCAAGCACATACAGAGACGGTTTCACTTGAGCAGGGAGATCATAGATCGTGGCGAGATCAAAGTCTGCAAGGTTCATACAGATGACAATCTAGCAGACCCGCTTACCAAGCCTCTGGCGCAGCAGAAGCATGAGAAGCACTGTAATAATATGGGTTTGAGATTTCTCAACCATTAGATTAAGTGCAAGTGGGAGATTGTTGGGGTATGCCCTTAAGGCTAATGTTTGAGGCCTTGGGATAGTAACAGTATCATGTATAAACTTTTTAGGCAATGGTTGTTATTCAGGTTGTTACCTTGTCTGCTGTAATAAGTGTACTTCTGAATAATGTCTCAAATGCTGTTCAGCTGGGCTGACATGCAGTAAAGTCCTTAGTCGATATATCTTGGTGAACATGAGTCAGCCTTGATATGATTGAGACTAATATGTGTTCTAATCTTATAGGATGCTTCGAGCATGGAATAAGATGTAGACTCATGGGTACATTGGATGTACTGGACAGACCCTACTAGGATATTCAATTGCTTGTCACAATGTGAATAATCCTTGTATGTGTACAAGTGGCACATTTCCTTTGACTTGAGATCACTTGTGTTTCTAAATGATGATTGTCATTGTTTTGAGGTAGTTCAATATCATTTGAAACATAATGATTATAGACTATCTTGGATGGTGAGCTTGAGTCATGTTAGGGCACTAGTGATAGATATAGGAATGCCGTCTCCTTAATTGGATTGTGATGTTCTAAAGGGGCCCCCTGGATGAGATGATTGAGAAAGTGTATGGCCATACCCAGATGACTGTGTTCATCTGATCTAATCATGCTCATCATATTGGAGTTACGAGCTTGACAGGCTTATCCAATAAAGAACATCTAGTGGCAGAGGAAGCATGTATGCCTTGTGAGTTGGATTCACACTTGTGCTGTGTTTTGGGTGTAGTCTTGGAAGACTCTTTTCTTTATATCGGGAGACAGTGATGTGTTGCTAGATACCCCTCACTGATCGTGATAACGTAAGTTATCGTTACCGACATTTAAAGAAAACCCTTAGGGTCGCACAATTTGATGATATGGCTTACTTAAGTCAGATCGTGTGGACTGAATTGTTTGGATTCAGTTTTAAAGGGATTTAATCTCTGATTGAAAGTGAGATCTGGTCTGATCATGTTTGATTGATTAGGGCTTGAGATCGGTAAGCTTCGATTGAGAGAATTGATGCTAGATTGGTGAGATCAAGAGCATCAAGAGATCAACGGTCAGATCTTAAGCCTTAGGGGTTTAATTTGATCTGGACTAAAGGCTTGGGCTGGTTTGATTTGGTCTTTGAACCATGGCTCGGTTCAAAGAGGAGCGATTGGTTCACTTGAAGTGAACGCATGATCGCATGAGAGTATGAGGCGAGTTTTTGGCTTGCTATTTTTAGAAGCCACGCTCCCACGTTCAACGAGAACGTTGCACTCGTCGCCTCTTTATGGCTCTCGCTCTCGTGTGGTAAAAGGCTACACGAAAAGAGGGGTGCAAGAGCTTCATCGACCTAGCCGCAAGAGATCTCATATCCTCCATACGAAGGACTCCTTGAAGATTTGCTAGCACAAAGTCGCCAAGGAAGTAGTCGCCTTCTCATTGTGTGCGTCATCTTTGGAGAAAAGGCATTTGCGTTTTTGCTTCCAAGGCGCCATCCAGAAATGGCTATGGTATGAATTCTTATCATGAATACATGTTGTTAAAAGTTAATCATGTGACATGTTTTCGATCCTATGAAACCCTAGCATCCGCTGCCCATATTATGTTTGCGCCACTTTAGGGTTTCGCCCCCCTTAGATTTAGGGGACTTTCACCATGAAGAGCTCAAGTGAAGACTTAAGTGAATTAAGGTCTTACCTAGGCTTAATGGGCTTTTACCACATAAGATCATCATGCTTTCATTTATTGTTTAAATAATTAGAACTGCATGATTTAATCTTCTTCTATCACCATAGGGTTTGTATGATAGTTAAGAAGATAAAAGACCGTTAAAATCCAACGTTAAATATCAAGCTCGTAAGCCTTCTGACGCGAAACCTCACTGTTCTGACTATCGTTGGGGCCGTGTTGTACCCACTCAGTGGGCACGCCCATCTATCTTCAGACGGTGTGTGATTACACCTGCGTGTTACAGAGAAGGAATTTATCGCTTCTCGTTGCTCAGCATAGCACGTGGTGGTCCAGGGAGTAGGTCGGGTTAGCTTGACCATGTAGGCTACATGTGTGGCGCATATAGTAGCTATATGGAGGTAGCCATCTGTGGGATCAGAGACAGTGTTGTACCAACTCAGTTGGCACAGTCTGCTGGATTGCCCAGATGAAGGGGAATCGCACGGGTTGGCGATTGGCAGGGATTGCCTACCAGAGATTAGTGCTTGTACTCTCTGTGCATCTTATCTCGCCTGAGCGGGACGCGGAGACCAAGTATGAAATCTGGATCCCATCTCACTAAAAGAGTTTCACTCTTTCGGACTGTTTTACTGGATTTTTCAGTCAGATAAAATAGTGAGAAAAGAATCATTCTTAAGTCCTGAATTGATTCTAACATTGATACTGACCTTGCTGTTCTTGCATTGTTGTAGATTACTGCAGCAACGAACACCACAGCCTTCAATGTGCGATCCCTACTAGAAAGGGAGAAGTTTGCTGGGCCAAACTTCTCAGACTGGTACGGACACCTTAAGATTGTTCTTAAGGCTGAGAGGAAACTGTATGTCCTCGAGACGGCTATACCGCCTCAACCCGCTGCGAACGCCGCAAGGGCGGTTCGGGATGCTTATGAGAAGCATGTCAATGATAGCATTGATGTCGCTTGCTTGATGCTAGCGTCTATGACGCCACAGCTGCAACGTCAGCATGAGGATCTATCTGCTATAGAAATTATAGCAAACCTCAAGATGCTGTATGCTGCACAAGCGAGGACTGAACGCTATAATTTGACTAAACTTTTCTTTCAGAGCAAACTGACTGAAGGGAGTCCAGTGGGAGCTCACGTACTCAAGATGATTGGGTACAAGGAGGCTCTAGAGAAGCTGGGACATACCATCAATCAGGAGCTTGTTGTAGATATCATCCTGCAGTCTCTCCCGGCCTCTTTCGATCCATTCATTATTAATTTTAATATGAACAAGATCGACTGTACACCGGCAGAGTTGCTGAACATGCTCTTGACTACAGAGCAGACTCAGTCTCGTGAGAAGGGAACGCCTTCATCCTCTGTCCTCATGGTTCCTTCAAGGAACAAGAAGAAGGGGAAGAAGGGCAAAGCCCCCATCAAGAGCTACAACAAGGCTCTAAAGCAAAAGATAAAGTGGTCAAAGGAATACAGATGTTTCCATTGTGGCCAGTTAGGTCACTGGAAAAAGGACTGTAAAGCGCTCCAAGGAGACAAGAAGGGAAGTAAGCCTTTCGCTTCTGCCTCAGGTATTTTCGTGACTGAAGTCATGGTTTCTTCTTCTATATCATGGGTGTTGGACACTGCATGTGGAGTTCACATTTGTTCAAATGTACAGGAACTCAAGAGAAGAAGACAGGTGGGACAGCATGAGGTGGACCTACGAGTAGGAAACGGGGCACGGGTTACTGCTGTTGCTGTAGGAGTTTATCACATCTCTTTACCATCTGGTCTTGTATTAGAACTGGACAATTGTTATTTTGTACCGAGCATAACTAAGAATATTATCTCTATTCCTGCTCTTGTCAGGAAAGGGTTTTCCTTTGAATGCAAGATTTCAAAGTGTTATATTTCCTTTGATAATATTGTTTATGCTACTGGGTCAATTAACAATGGGTTATTCATGTTGGACATGGAATGTTCAATACAACAGATTGATATTAAGAAAGCCAAGTATGCTGATGACAGCACCTTGCTATGGCATAGTCGTTTAGGCCATATTAACAAGAAGCGCATTAAGCGGTTGCATGACTATGGACTGCTGGGATCATTCTCCTATGAGGAGATTGATACATGCAAAGCTTGTTTAATGGGTAAAATGACGAAGTCTCCTTTTTCCAACAAAGGTCAAAGGGCTTCAGGTTTACTTGACCTCATTCACAGTGATGTGTGTGGGCCATTTAGTAAACATGCCAGAGGTGGCTATTCATACTTCATTACCTTTACTGATGATTTCAGTAAACATGCCAGAGGTGCCATCCAAGGCCGTTTCAAAGACTCCATATGAGTTATGGTATGGGAAACAGCCGAGCTTGACATTTATTAAGATCTGGGGTTGCGAGGCTTATGTTAAAAAGCTCGCCTCTGGGAAACTAGAGAGCAGATCTGAGAAATGTATCTTTGTCGGTTACCCTAAGGAAACTAAGGGTTATTATTTCTACGATCCTAAAGAGAACAAAGTATTTGTTGCTCGGACGGCTATTTTTCTTGAGAAGGAATTTCTTCTGCAAGAAGCCAGTGGGAGAGAAATAAACCTGGATGAGAATCCAGAAGAAGGACAAAGTAGTCAAGCGCAATTGGATGAGCCTGAGCCAGTAGATCAGGTTATTGAACAACCTGAGGCTCAGATATCACGGGAACCGCGAAGATCAGGAAGGATCCGTCGACAGCCTGAGCACTATGACGGATTCTACATCATTAATGATGAACCCCTCACTTATGCGGATGCGGTCAGTGGACCGGACTCAGCGAGATGGCTTGAAGCTATGCGCGCCGAGATGGACTCCATGTCAGATAACCAAGTTTGGGATTTGGTTGATCCACCTCCGGGAGTAATCCCTATAGGCTGTAAATGGATCTTCAAGAAGAAGATTGACATGGATGGTAACGTGGTTACCTATAAAGGCAGGCTAGTTGCGAAAGGTTTCAAACAAATCTACGGGATAGATTATGATGAAACTTTCTCTCCTGTAGCTATGTTCAAGTCTATTCGGATTATTCTCGCGATAGCGGCATATTATGATTATGAGATCTGGCAGATGGATGTGAAGACCGCTTTCCTTAATGGAAAATTAGAAGAGGATGTGTATATGACACAACCTGAAGGTTTCACTAATCCATCGGATCGTCATAAAATATGCAAATTAAAGAAGTCCATTTATGGACTTAAACAAGCATCAAGAAGCTGGAATATTCGTTTTGATGAATCAATCTGTGAATTTGGTTTCATCAAGAATGAAGATGACCCGTGTGTATATAAGAGGTTTAGTGGGAGCGTGATTATTTTCCTAGTCCTCTACGTCGATGATATCTTAATCATTGGAAACGATATTCCTGAACTACATGCGGTCAAAGCATGGTTAAGAAAATATTTCCAGATGAAAGATTTAGGAGAAGCAGCCTATGTATTAGGTGTGAAGATCTACAGAGATAGATCTAAGAGGCTTCTCGGGCTGTGCCAGAGTACTTACATCGATAAAGTCCTGGAGAGATTCCATTTAGAAAATTCTAAAAGAGGATATCTTCCAGTCAAACATGGTCTGAGTCTTTCAAAGAGTCAGTGTCCACAAACACAGACTGAGAAAGATAAAATGGACAATACGCCTTATGCTTCGGCTATTGGGTCCATTATGTATGCGATGTTGTGTACTCGCCCAGACGTCGCTTAGACGTCGCTTACGGGTTAAGCGTGACCAGTCGATTCCAAAGTAATCCAGGGAAGGCACACTGGATTGCGGTCAAGAACATTTTGAAATATCTTCGGAGGACCAAAGATATGTTCTTGATATATGGAGGTCAGGAAGAACTCAGTATTGAAGGATATACTGACGCTTCGTTCCAATCTGACCAGGATGATTTCCGATCGCAATCAGGCTATGTTTTTAGCTTGAATGGAGGAGCAGTGGTGTGGAAAAGTTTCAAACAGTCAATTGTTGCTGATTCCACAACAGAAGCCGAGTATGTTGCAGCCTTAGAAGCATCTAAGGAGGTAGTTTGGATTCGTAAGTTCGTTCAGGAACTTGGTGTTGTTCCTTCGAGTGCAGATCCTTTGGTTATCTTCTGTGATAACACTGGAGCAATAGCACAAGCAAAGGAACCACGGTCGCACCAGAAGTCCAAGCACATACAGAGAAGGTTTCACTTGATCCGGGAGATCATTGATCATGGCGAGATCAAAGTCTGCAAGGTTCATACAGATGACAATCTGGCTGACCCGCTTACAAAGCCTCTGGTGCAGCAGAAGCATGAGAAGCACTGTAATAATATGGGTTTGAGATTTCTCAACCATTAGATTAAGTGCAAGTGGGAGATTGTTAGGGTATGCCCTTAAGGCTAATGTTTGAGGCTTGGGATTATTTCAGTATCATGTATAAACTTTATGTTTATAAAGGCAATGGTTGTTATTCAGGTTGTTACAGTATCTGCTGCAATATGTATACTTCTGAATAATGTCTCAATGCTGTTCAGCTTGGCTGACATGCAGTAAAGTCCTTAGTCGAGATATCTTGGTGAACATGAGACAGTCTTGATATGAATGAGACTAATATGTGTTCTAATCTTATAGGATGCTTCAAGCATGGAATAAGATGTAGACTCATGGGTACATTGGATGTACTGGACAGACCCTACTAGGATATTCAATTGCTTGTCACAATGTGAATAATCCTTGTATGCAAACAAGTGGCATATTTCCTCTGACTTGAGATCACTTGTGTTTCTAAATGATGATTGACATTGTTTTGAGGTAGTTCAATATCATTTGAAACATAATGGTTATAGACTATCTTGGATAATGAACATGAGTCATGTTAGGGCACTAGTAATAGATATAGGATTGCCGTCTCCTTGTTTGGAGTGTGATGTTCTAAAGGGGGCCCCTGGATGAGATGATTGAGAAAGTGTATGGCCATACCCAGATGACTATGTTTCATCTGATCTAATCATTCTCATCATATTGGAATTACAGGCTTGACACGCTTGTCCAATAAGAACATCCAGTGGCAAAGGAAACACATATGTCAAGTGACTTGGGTTCACACTTGTGCTGTGGTTTGGGTGTAGTCTTGGAAGACTCTTTCCTTTATATCGGGAGACAGTGATGTGTTGCTAGATACCCCTCACTGATCGTGATAACGTGAGTTATCGTTACCGACATTTAAAGGAAACCCTTAGGGTCGCACAATTTGATGATATGGCTTACTTAAGTCAGATCGTGTGGACTGAATTGTTCTGGTTCAGTTTAAATGGATTTAAACTCTGATTGTAAGTGAGATCTGGTCTGATCATGTTTGATTGATTAGGGCTTGAGATCGGTAAGCTTCGATCAAGAGAATTGATGCTAGATCGGTGAGATCAGGAGCATCAAGAGATGAACGGTTAGATCTTGAACCTTTAGGGTTTATTGTGATCTAGACCAATGGCTTGGGTTAATTGGTCTTTGAACCAAACCAAATTGAACCGGCTCATCAAGTGAGCGCATGGTTCAAGGGGAGAGGAAAATGTGATGGTTCACTTGGAGTGAACGCATCACACGTTAAGGCTTTGCTAATTTTAGATAGCATGTTGCTAAACGTGACCACGCCTCACGTCGCTTCTCTTCATGCCCTATTGTCGCCTCTTGCCTCTGGCTCTCGACATTCTCGTGTGGTGAAGAGGGTTGACGACAAGGAGAGGTCTCGGCCAAGCAATCAAGTCATCTCATCCCTTCCATTCGACAAGGATTCTTGGAGAACTTTGCTAGCACAAAGATCAACAAGGAGTAGGCGATCACATCTTGTGTGCGCATCTTTTGGAGGAGATCCCTTTCGATCTCTGCTTCCAAGGCGCCATCCAAAGCAATGGCGATGGTATGACTCCTTTTCGATGTATACATGTTTTAGTTGATCATATGACATACATGCTATCGATCTAGAAGCCCTAGCTTCTGCTGCGAAAATTTATATATGCGCCTATTTGGGGTTTCGCCACCCCCCCCCCCCCCCCTTAGGGACTTTCACACAATGCCTGTCCTACTTGACTAATCCACGTGCGCCTTTGATCCTTAAATCATATAAGAAAAATAACCCAAAAATCCAAAAGAGATTGAAAAGATGATAGAAACAAGAAACCCTAATTTTTCCTACTTAGAAAAATCGTTTGCCATGTGATAATGCAATTTGCGAAAATTGAGATATGGCATCTGAGCATGGAAAAACATGAAATTACATCGTTCGAGTCTCGCATGTTGCTCTGATACCACTGTTGGGAAACCCCGGGGATATTTTACAATTTTCAGAGATAGAGATTACACAAAACATTGCACAGCGGAAGTAATATCCCCGAAACGAGCCGGTCCCAAAAACTTAGTGAAGATTGCATGCAAGGGAGTCGACACGATGAGATAGAATATACCTTACAGCAAGATGATGTCGATGTCGAGTAGGCGCCCAAGCGTGCGCCCTCTGCAGTCTCACACACACAGATTCCTTGAGTCCTCTTCTTCCACACCCGGTGCTAGCCTCGGGAAGAAGATCCAAGCCTTTTGTTCACTTCCTTCACAACTTGCGCCACCTCCAAGGTATATGCGCCAAGGATGAAGAAGGATGAAGAAGAGGGAAGCCGCCAAGCACCAAATTCCTTGCGCCAAGAGGAAAGGAAGATCAAGGCTTCTGGCTAGGGTTTGATGGAAGAGATCACTTGCGCCAAGACCCTTGCTCTCGCCTCTCTCTATGTTCTCACGCCTCCAAGGAGTAGAATACCTGAGAGGGGGCGCCTAGGGCCACTTATATAGAGACATAGGTCGGTCATACAAGGGGGGCAGCTAGGGTTAGGGTTGGGATTTGGCTTCATGAAGCAAAATCGCCTACTCCTCCCCATTATGCCCTTAGGCGCCAATCGGAGGAGATTTATCCCCATTATACCCTTTTAGCCCCTTTCTTCTTCATGATAACTTATTAGCAAGCCCAACTTATCAATGGGCCTAGCCCAAGGTCCATTATGCACGTTAACCAAGTTATTGGATCCAATCCAAGTTAACCCAAGGTCAAATGAGGATAATCATGGTTACATTGGTCAATATGCCAAAAATGGAAGTTGGCTCCAATAAGTTTCTTCCATCTCATCAGGCCCATTGGTGCAGATGAAATCTCCCAAATAGATCCGAGTTATCCAATAACTCGATCATAAGGCTTCCTGATCAATACGAGAACTCAAGTATCAAGGTGTGTGACCCTATAGGTTCCTCTGATGCTGGTAGTGCTGACCGAAGGTCACCATAAGCAGTGAGTGGTACCTAGCAGTGCATCGCTGCTACCCAGGTCATCGGAATGGATATCGACATCGACATCCCTATCATCGCAATTAGGTAGAGATGCATTCCAGTCTCTTTGCCGAACTGATATCCGATTGGACAAGTGTGTCACCACTTGTAATTATCCAATCTCATGTCTATGACTAAATCAACTCTCACCTGGGCATGGCCATACACTTTTAGTCATAGAACTATAGAGGAGCTCCATGGATATCATGCTTCCTTTAGGAAGGGGCAAATCCTATGTCTGTCTATTGATCTTTTTCTTGTTGTTTTCCGCAAGTGCACGGATACTCGAAGTAATAATTAAGATATCGAATCCACAGAGACCTATGTTGTCGAATACCAAATAGTTGATTTCTTACTATCTAGGCTAATCGAAATGGTGAAAATAGCAATCGAAAACTAAAACGGAATTATCAGAAAGAGAAGTTGGGACTAGGGTTTCATTCACTTTAACTTTTATAACTAGATATGAATAAGGATTTCTTTAGTTCAATTTTATCATAATGAAGATGTAATTTACTTAATAAAAGGATTGTTTTACTTTCGTGCAAACAACCGCACAGGGATTTATCCTCGCTTTCGTGCAAGATTCTTCCCAACGCTGAAGATAAGTAAATCATCAAACAAAGAACTCAAGGATCACTTTCGTGCATCCGAATTCTATATTGATAATCTCTAATGGAGTCTCAAGGATCACTTTCGTGCATCCGAGAATCAACATTAGTTTTACTCACGGATCTCCAACGTTTCGATCCTTGCTTTCGCACAAGATCTCTGTGTTTGACAAAAAGACTCCATCTATATATTCATGTTATAATCATGGCAATTATTCTACTAGAACAGATCAAATTAGATCTAACCTAAGGAAGGGATACTAACGTGCAATTCTAAGGTTCCAAATTCTCAAGCAATTACCTTTCGGTCTCAAGAGAAAATTCTAAGAACATAATTAGTAACATGAACTTATAGAGTGTCTAAGCACAATTATCACATGAGCAAAATCATCATGCTAATATTAAACTCAACGAAATAGTAAAAATAGACATCTAGTCATTGGAAATCAAGTGAATTACTCCCCCATGTCCCAAAAGTAGTTTAAGCTATCATCATGAAGGAATTACAATAGATCATAGTTTCAGAGGATCAAAAATTTAAGTAAAAGAGAAGTTTAGAAAATACAGCACGGCAGTGAAGTATTTCACAGCCGTAATTTGCAAAGAACCGTCGATGAACAGTGTCGGTGACTCCTTTTTCTTAGATTTCTCTTCCAATCGATCTATTTTCTGTCTGAAACTTGAAACTTCTGGCACGTTCTCTCCTCCTTCAGACGAAGCTTCAGTATGAAAATCATGGCTGGAGATTGTCTGGATCGAGCGTGGCGGCGAAACCCTAGGCGGCAGCGTGGATCCCAATTTCTTGCTCGATAGTGCACGAAGTTTGGGGCTTTCCGTCTCCCCTGGTGCTCTCATCCCCAGCTCCCTTTTTGTTTTTTATGATATCCAATTTAGAGTTCTAGATCGCCCACAATCCTCTCCTCAAGAATCGGGCGTCGATATTGACCTGTGTGTCGCGTTCAGAACAGGAATTACGGTAGTGGAATAGTTTACGACACTGCCGTAAAATCGCTCGACTCTTCTGTTCTGATGTCATCTGGGAATTACGGCACCGTAATATGGTTTACGGTAGTGCCGTGAAATCGGCTAAACTCTCTGTTCACGAACGTCTGGAAATTACAGCCCGTGTAGTTTCTTACGGTAGTGCCGTAAAATCAGGCGAAGTTTCTGTTCTGAAGCACTCTGAAATACGGTACCGTAATATTGTTTACGGTAGTGCCGTAAAATCCAAAAATATTGTTGTTTGCAAACTCCTCAAAATACGGCAGGGCTCGGGTTTTACGGTACTGTCTGAAATTACGGTACCGTAAAATGGATTATGGCACTACCATAATTTGCAGACTTGCTCCGTTTTGCGTGAAATTTCTTGGTTGATCTCCTCTTGATGATGGTAATCCTTCTATGTATTTGATTTCGCTTGAAAACTCCTTAAAATATTGCCTTTTTACTTGAAAACCATGAAAACCCAAAATAGAAGTAGACTTTGCAATATTCAATGAATTTATCATGAAAACAAGTAAAAGATCTTCAATCTAGCATGAAAAGATATCAAAAAAGTGATACAAAATATACTATATATTTTGGTGTCATTAAAATACATAAGGCTCAAACTTTGCTTGTCCTCAAGCAAAAATCAAAATTTGAAATCAAAGTTTGATTAAAAGAGTAACCTTTTCATGCTCAATAAATTTCTAAAATACAACTCATCAATGAAAAATTCTATCAATTGATTTATAAAATTTCAAATATACATATCATTCTTAGAACTCAACCCTCTAGATCCATAATTCAATCCAATAAAACTTCGCAACATGTACAATAAATAGAATTTTCAATCTCATGATTTCACCTAATTTTCAGTTCAAATCTATCATGCTTTTGTTTACAGGAATAAGGTCTCCAAGATCTTTTTCCACTCATTTTATTTTTTTTTTTACATCATTCACATTCTCTAACTCGATTACCACCTTTTTTCTGGTGACGAGATTAGAGTGCACGGATCACATAATCAATGCAATGGAACTCATATCCTCTAATTTGGAAAGAATTTACTAAGGACAGTGGAGTTTATGTGAAATGATTTCTCTCAAGGCATGTACCCACATAGATACATACTTTTTCTATTTATTACTTCAACCCATGACCTTCTGTACCACTGTGCTTCCCCACAGTGCCATGTAGGGGAGTCCTCACCTTTATTTTGTGGATCTTGGATTCTTATTTCCCAACAAATAGCAAGAATAGAATAAACATTTATTAGGTTGATCAATTGATCTCAATTCACAAATCATACTCATATACTCATTTTATTCGAAAGAAAAATTTCACCTTTAGATTTTATTCTTCAAACAATACATCTATCCAAAATTTCATGCATCAACTAATTTCATATTTCAATAGACAAATATGTATTGAAGAAATAAATTTTGACATGATAGGGCTATATTCTAGTCTCAATTTTGGATTCACTCATCAACATCAAACATCAATCAAGCCATATACAATAATCCCAAAGGTAGATCAAGGCCACAAATCAATCATCTAAATCAAAAGATTATCATGTAGATGAAATAGTGGTGGTAGAAACAAAAACATGAGTTAATGATGAAACCCAAAAGGTGAACGAGAGAGGATACTTACAAAACCTTTTGTGCAAAGTTTTCTTTTTCTTCTCTTCTCCGTGCTTCTTTTTCAGAAATAAAAATTAATTCTAAGATAAAAGTAAGATAAAAGTAAATAAAAGGAAGTGAACTAAAGTTAGAAAGCTTGGTTTGCCTCCCAAGAAGCGCTAATTTAAAAGTCTTTAGCTTGACCCTTTAACATTCAGACTTGATCGTGGTTCATCTAAATAAAAACTCTCTTTTTCTTCAATTAGCTCTTCTTGATAATAGTGCTTAAGTCTCTGACCATTAACCTTGAATTCTCCTGTTTCTTCACTCCATACATCCACGGCTCCGTAAGGATAAGCTTTCTTTACCTGAAAAGGACCAGACCATCGATACTTAAGTTTTCCAGGAAAAAGTCTCAATCTAGAATTGAATAAAAGAACAAAGTCACCTGGTTGGAATTCTCTCCTGAAAATATGTCGATCATGCCACCTTTTTATCCTCTCCTTGTAAATTTTTGCATTCTCATATGCAGAGAGTCTAATCTCAACTAGCTCATTCAATTGTAATTTCCGTTTTTCCCCCGCACTCTTTAAATCAAAATTCAGCATCTTGATTGCCCAATACGCTTTGTGTTTAAGTTCCACAGGTTGGTGACATGATTTTCCATAAATCGATTGAAACGGAGACATACCTATTGGTGTTTTGAAAGCAGTCCGGTATGCCCACAAGGCATCATCAAGTTTGAATGCCCAATCTTTCCTAGTGCTTGACACTGTTTTTTCTAAAATTCCCTCGATTTCTCTGTTTGATATTTCCACTTGTCCACTTGTTTGAGGATGATAAGGTGTTGCCACTCTATGATTCACTCCATATTTTCTAAGTAAGGCTGAAAGTTTGTGTTCTATGAAATGTAAGCCTCCATCACTGATTACTACCCGTGGGGTCCCATACCGTGGAAATATAATCTTTTTGAAAAATTTAGCAACAACCCTTGAATCATTGGTCGGTGAAGCAAGAGCTTCAACCCATTTTGAAACATAGTCAACTGCTACCAGAATGTACTTGTTACCTCCTGAAGATGGGAAAGGTCCCATAAAGTCTATCCCCCAAACATCAAATATTTCAACTTCAAGAATGTTGGACAGTGGCATCTCATGTTTTCTACTAATGTTCCCCATTCTTTGACATCTATCACAAGATAACACAAAGTTTCTAGCATCTTTGAAAATGGTGGGCCAATAAAATCCTGATTATAACACTTTATAAGCAGTCTTTTCAGTACCGGCATGACCACCATAAGAGGATCCATGACATTGACACAAAATATCTGTGATTTCTTCTTCAGGTACACATCTTCTAAAAATACCGTCTGTACATCTTCTAAATACATAAGGCTCATCCCAAAAATAGTGTTTTACCTCAGCCAAGAACTTCTTCCTTTTTTGGTAGTTCAAATCAGGAGGAAAAACATTAGCAACAAGGTAATTTACTATATCAGCATACCAGGGAGCTCTGATCTGTTCAATGGTTAAAAGTTGTTCTTCAGGGAAGGAATCATTGATCTCATTATTCTTTTCAGTGTCTACCATTATTCTTGAGAGATGATCTGCAACAAGGTTTTCTGATCTCTTGTTGTCTTTAATCTCCAAATCAAATTCTTGCAGAAGTAAAATCCATCTGAGTAATCGTGGTTTGCTGTCTTTTTTCTGCATTAAGTATTTCACAGCTGTATGGTCAGTGTACACTACCACTTTAGAGTTAATTAAGTATGACCTAAATTTATCAGAAGCAAATACTATGGCCAATAGTTCTTTCTCAGTGGTGGTGTAATTTTTCTATGTCTCATCCAAAGTCTTGCTAGCATAGTGAATAACATGAGGTTTCTTATCTTTTCTCTGTCCCAAGACTGCTCCCACTGCATAATCACTGGCGTCGCACATGAGTTCAAAGGGCAAGTCCCAATCTGGGGGCTAAATGATGGGTGCTGAAACCAAAGCTTTCTTTAACTCCTGAAAAGCAAATAGACATTTCTCATCAAAGCAAAATTTGGCATCTTTACAAAGTAAATCAGTTAAAGGTTTAGCAAGTTTAGAGAAGTCCCTGATGAATCTCCTGTAAAACCCTACATGTCCCAAAAAGCTCCTGATCTCCTTGACAGTGGTGGGTGGTGCTAACTTCTCAATCACTTCTATCTTGGCCTTGTCCACTTCAATCCCCCGCTCTGAAACAAGACGGCCCAAAA
This sequence comes from Costus lasius, assembly GCA_027563935.2. Classification (NCBI taxonomy): domain Eukaryota; kingdom Viridiplantae; phylum Streptophyta; class Magnoliopsida; order Zingiberales; family Costaceae; genus Costus; species Costus lasius. The sequence continues at coordinate 48,663,149 of CM050446.2, forward strand.
CTATCCCCTGTCTAACCATAAAGTGACACTTTTCCCAATTCAAGACAAGGTTAGTCTCTTCGCATCTCTGTAAAACTCTAGAGATATTAGCTAAACAGTCATCAAAAGAGAAACCATAGATAGAGAAATCATCCATAAAAACATCCATGAAATCTTCAATAAATTCAGAAAAAATTGTCATCATACACCTTTGAAAAGTGGCAGGTGCATTGCATAAACCAAAGCGCATTCTTCTATAAGCAAAAGTACCATAAGGACATGTAAAAGTGGTTTTATCCTGATCATCAGGATGAATAGGAATCTGAAAAAATCTAGAATACCCATCAAGAAAACAAAACTTAGAGTGTTTGACAAGTCTCTCCACCATTTGATCAATGAAAGGTAAGGGAAAATGATCTTTCCTAGTGGCGACATTTAATTTTCTATAATCAATACACATATGCCAACTAGTGACATTTCTAACGGGTATCAATTAATTATCCTTATTTTTCATTGCAATGACACCTCCCTTCTTTGGGACACAGTGTACAGGACTCACCCACTTACTATCTGAGATAGGGTAGATAATACCTGCATCTAGCAATTTTAGTACTTCCTTCTTCACCACTTCCTTCATAAACGGGTTGAGCCTTCTCTGAAAATCTACATGCGATTTGTGCTCATCCTCCATATGAATCCTGTGTATACAAAAAGAAGGATTAATCCATTTTAAATCATCAATGGAATACCCAATTACCTTTCTATGAATTCTTAGCTCCTTCAAGAGTAGATTAGTTTCCCTGGCATCTAATTTAGCATCCACAATCACAGGGTAGGTGGAGTTAGGACCAAGGAATTCATATCTAAGATTATCAGGTAAAACTTTCAACTCTACTTTAGGGATCTTTTCACTTTCATTATTAAAAGTAGCACAATCTAAAATATCATGTTTTTCATCATCGAATTCATCAAAATCATTCTCAAAACCAGAATTATCAATTTTTTCACAAGAATTTTTCAAGGTATCAGAAAAAGAATCAGAAAAAGAAACATCAGCAGAAGAATCATCAAACAAACAACTAACATCATAAACTGTGTCATCAATGGCATGAATAGTGCAACAAGAACTAGCATATGCAGGTTTTTTCAATGAATTATTCAAATCAAACTCAATCTTATCATTGCCAATCCTTAAAGCAAGTCTACCGTTCCGTACATCAATAAGGGCTCCAGCAGTGGCTAAGAACGGCCTACCCAAAATAATAGGAATCTTGGCATCCTCTTCCATTTCAAGTACCACAAAATCAGCAGGTATGAAGTATTTACCAACTTGTATAGGAACATCCTCTAGAATACCCACTGGATATTTTACCAATCGATCAGCGAGCTGCAAAGAAATTGCAGTCGGCTTAGGAGCTCCCATGTCCAATTTCCTGCACACAGACAAAGGCATAAGACTTACACTAGCCCCTAGATCACATAAGGCTCGGTCGAAAGCCATACTACCAATAAAACATGGGATAGAAAAACTACCTAGATCATTCAATTTTGGTGGTAACCTGTTTTGAATAACAGCACTACATTCCTCGGTTAAAGCCACGGTACCATAGTTCTCTATCTTTCTTTTGTTAGACAAGATTTCTTTCAAAAATTTAGCATATATGGGCATTTGAGATAAAGCTTCAGTAAATGGTATGTTAATGTAAAGCTTTTTCAAAACATCAAGAAATTTCCCAAATTGCTTATCTAACTTTTCTTGCACTATCCTTTGGGGAAAAGGTACTAGTGGTCTATAGGGTGGAGGTAGATTAGTTTTAGAATCATCTTCTTTACATGGCACATCCCCTTTTGGTTTACTTCCCTTTTGAGGTGTTAAACTAGGTAGTGTTTGTTCATGTTCAGAAGATTTTTCTAATTCTAATTCCTCATAATGATCATTAATAGACTCTTTCTCCTTAAGTTCTCCTAATTGTCTCCCACTTCTAGTGATAATGGCATTGCAATGTTCCCCAGAGCTTAATCTAGATATTTGTTCTTCTAGAACTTTATTGTATGCCACTAAGGATTCTAATTGAGAAGCAAGGTGACTAACAGTTTCTTCAAGATCCTCAAGTTATTTTGTGTTTTAAATTTGCAATGATTGAATTTGGCTAGCTGAAAGTTTCTCTAGCATGGGTTCACTAACCTCTTCAGTCAAGGGCTGCTGATCCTCATTCTCATCCTTACCATGTTGATGACAATATAACATTCCTTCATCTGGAGCCCATTGGCTATGATTCAAGGACATCTCCTCAAGCAACTTGAAAGCATTGTCAAATGTTCTACTCATCAAGGATCCCCCTGCGGCAGCATCAATAATTAGACGGGTATTATAAACTAAGCCATAATAAAATGTCTGAATTAGAAACTCATTTTCGAAGCTATGGTTAGGACACTTCCGTTGTAGATCATTAAATCTCTCCCATGCCTCGCTGAGTGATTCTCCGCTCTTCTGTTGAAAGTTCGTGATTTGATTCCTCAATTGGATAGTCTTGCTCGGTGGAAAATATTTCATCAGAAAAGCTTTTGATAATTGTTCCCATGTTGTGAAGGTATTGGGTCGACGAGAATGCAACCAAGATTGTGCTTGATCCTTGAGAGAAAAAGGGAACAATATCAGTTTTAGTGCGTCATCAGAAACTCCATGAATTTCTATGGCAAAACAATATTCAAGAAAGATATATAAATGTGAATAAGGATCTTCGATTGATGATCCTCCAAACTGGTTCTGCTGGATCATAGACAAGAAGGCAAGGTTAATTTCAAAGTTGGAGGCCTCAATTGCAGGTCTAACAATGCTAAATTGTATCCTTTGAGGATTAGGGGCTGCATAGTCCCTCAGTGATCTTTGATCAGCCATTACAAATGAATTTCCTGTGCACACTAGAGCAGACTGATCAAATGATGTAAGTAAACAGAAAAGAATAAAAAGATAAAACATAAATGAAACCTAGTCTAGCAATAATCTCAACATCTCTAATATCGACAAAAACTAAGGTCCCCGGAATCGGCACCAAAAACTTATTGTATTCCGTAAGTGCACGAATACTCGAAGTAATAATTAAGATATCGAACCCACAGAGACCTATGTTGTCGAATACCAAATAGTTGATTTCTTACTATCTAGGCTAATCGAAATGGTGAAAATAGCAATCGGAAACTAAAACAAAATTATCAGAAAGAGAAGCTGGGACTAGGGTTTCGTTCACTTTAACTTTTATAACTAGATATGAATAAGGATTTCGTTAGTTCAATTTTATCATAATGAAGATGTAATTTACTTAATAAAAGGATTATTTTACTTTCGTGTAAACAACCGCACAGGGATTTATCCTCGCTTTCGTGCAAGATTCTTCCCAACGCTGAAGATAAGTAAATCATCAAACAAAGAACTCAAGGATCACTTTCGTGCATCCGAGTCTCAACACTAGTTTTACTCACGGATGTCCAACGTTCTGATCCTTGCTTTCGCACAAGATCTCCGCATTTGACAAATAGACTCGATCTATAGATTCATGTTATAATCATGGCAATTATTCTACTAGAACATATCAAATTAGATCTAACCTAAGGAAGGGATCCTAACGTGCAATTCTAAGGTTCCAAATTCTCAAGCAATTACCTTTCAGTCTCAAGCGAAAATTCTAAGAACATAATTAGTAACATGAACTTATAGAGAGTCTAAGGACAATTATCACATGAGCAAAATCATTATGCTAATATTAAACTCAACGAAATAGTAAAAATAGACATCTAGTCATTGGAAATCAAGTGAATTACTCCCCCATGTCCCAAAAGTTGATGTAGGAGAGAGCCATGTCTGCCTCACAAGGGCCGTCCGGACATGTATGTCTGCCTCACAAGGGCCGTCTGGACATAAGCGACCCATGCCTGCCTCATTCGGCGCATCTGACATGTTCGCCCCCCTCCCCTACAACACTAAGGACCGGCGGAGCTCCACCGATCCCCTCGAGGTTAGGCATCCCAGAGACCTAACCCGCAAGGTCCAGGGTGTCGAATCCTGGCACAGTTATACCCCATGCCTGGGCTGTGCAAATTTCGTCTGCAGCAGGATTCGAACCCTCGACTTGGCCTTCACAAACCAAGTCCCTCTAACCATTAGAGCTGCATCATAAAAGGTACAACTGATGTAGGGGGAAAGCGTGTGGCAACAAACTACTAAATTAAAATTCAGTCATTTATTTTTGAATTTTTAGAAAATAGCATATTCATGAAAACAGCTAGAATTCCAGGAGTTCAGAAAATTATTATTTAGCAAATGTGGCAATGTCATAGAGGGGGTTCCAATCATTCAATATTCAAACTAATTGAACTGTATTGTAGAACTAAATTAGTTCTTTACATGTGTATCAAAATGGAGAGTAGACTCCTACTCGAGCATATAGATTTAGTGCAACCAATATAGCTAGTCAGATCGGTAAGTTAAAACTGCACAGAAATGTTTCAGATTGCAAATTTTGCAATGCCGGCTAGATTAAACCGTTGAACCTGGGCTTGCATCAACTAGTCCAAATGAAAGTGCAAGATGAGTGCTTCATTATCAAACCATAGTTCAAGATCTTTGTTGCACCACTTGCTTAAGGTACCTGCGTAAAATACACTAATCAGATTAGTTTATAAAATTAATTTGCAGGAGTTAATCAGGTATGAAATTTTCTTATGCTTCAGTGGTTGATCCATTGTCGTTTCAGTTGGGGCAACTCATCCAGCTTGTAGAGGAGGATCTGATCTTTCTGATAGATCCAACGATGAGAAGTAGAGGCCTGTCCGTGAATGTTAAAAACCTGCCACAAGAAACTTAGTCAGATCACTTCTAAACAGAAAACAAAGAAACAGGAAACAGAGCCCTGAACAGGCAAGCGGGGTCGGTCGAAGATGTTGGAACTGGAGAGTTCATCGGCAATTCTGACAACGGGAGGTGATGGAGAAGGTGAGGGCGGCGTGGGAGCGCTGACAGGGGTGAAGCAACGGATCTTCAATTGGAACAGGGAAGTTACAGAAAGGAGGCGGCTGTATGGTCGGAACAGGGGAAGGTGCCCGAGTTACAGGGCTCCTCGCCGGACGGCCGGTGATGCACGGACGCCGAACCTGTTACAGTTGGGAGTTGCTGTGGTGATGACGAAGAGGTGGCTGGAGTTTCTGGTGGAATGGTGGCCGGACGGAGGAGGGCGACGATGAAAGGCGGAACTGAGGCGAGAGCATGGCGGAAGCAGGGGAAACACGAGCGCAGAGCAGAGTTGGCCGGCGTTCGTCCGGTGGTCCACGATCGCCGGACCTGTTACGGTTGGAGGTCCCTCTAACAATGGCGAAGTGGTGGCCAGAGTTTGAGAGGGATTGGTGGCTTGTCGAAGGATAACGGTGCTGGAAGACGGGAGTAGGGCGGAATCAGGGCGAGAACAGGGGATCGAAAGGAAGTTTTGATTCCGGTGATTGAGGTGGCGAATGGACGGATGCCGGCAGCTGGAGGTTGCTCAGGGGTAGGGACGATGGTGGCCGAAGTCTTGTAGAGATCCGGCCGGTGGATGATCGGCGGCGAAGTGACGAGTTTCTGGAAATTCTGGAAACTGGGATACGTGGTTGTTTGATTTGGTTTCGTGAGGAAGAAGCTTGTGATTTTGTGAGGAAGAAGCTTGTGATTTCGTGAGGAAGAAACTTGTAGAGAAGAAGGGAAGAGGGAGGGACTCAGCCCTAGAAGGAGGTGAGGGGAAGGATAGGCGACACAAGCGCCTCAGAGGAGAAGAAAATCGGAGACATCCGATTGAGGACGAAAAACCATTTCCATTCAACGAATTCTGCAAATCTGCTGTTACAAGGATGCAAGCGAGTGATACATATAGGTGAAACTTCGCAAACATTGCAGGCGGAATTTTGCGGGGTGAACGTTGTAGTTTCCTTGTGGACTGAGCGAGGGAGACGTTGATGTTTCCTTTGCTGGCTGCATGTGAACGTTGTAGCGTTTCCTTGTTTGTAGCGTGCGTGCGCCAGATGAAGTGCTGAGATGAGCGTTGGCTGCAAAGAACTCCGAGATTTGTGTGATGAGAATAGTTGCATCTTGATTTTATTGCTGGTTGATCGCATGGAATAGTCTTGGGCCTCTTTTGTGGCAAATTATTCCTGATAAGTGGGCTTCGCATGGGCCCTTTTGAAGTGGTTATTTATTGAGCTATCTTTGTTGATTGAGCTTGCTAGCTTATTAGAGGAACCTCCAGGCCTTTGACTAGGGTACTCTTAAACTCCACTTGTGCCTTCTTGGCCTGTGGTCCCTGCCCCCATCATTTCTCCCCGGGTGAAAAAAATTCTTCCCCGAAGAATTGTTCTTGTGGCGATGGAGAAATTTTGGAGAGGCAAGAGCTAATTGTTCCTCCAGGATTTGAATCTTCAAATTGTTGTCAGCATCATAGCATATTGTCTTGTTGCTCGTCCACGGTCCAAGCTGCATATCAAGGGTACCTGCATTGAATTCCCTTTCTCGGCCGTACTCATTAGTAAATTTGTCATAGAAAATCACAACACTTTGAAAAGAACAAGGAATGATGAAATCAATATACTCAACTTCAATAAGAGCAGAGTGCAAAGCATGTTTGAGTTCACTATGTTTTGTTGATCCTAATGGTGGCTTAAGGGTGTGGGTAGAAGGACCTAACAGACAAGACTCAAGGATCATAGGGTCCTGGAAGAGATTTTCTAAGTCTAGGGGTTGACCTAAAGGTTGAGGATTAGGATCCAGGTCAAGCTCAAAATGATCTAACTTAGGTTCCATGTGAGGTTCAAGAAGACCTATGGGTTTGGGTTCAACTGGATTTTTAGGCAAGTCATCTTTAGGTTTGCTAGAGGTAGTGCTAAGGTCAAGTTGAGAACCTGTGGGTATAGGCCCTAAAATTGAAGGAAATGGCTCTATTGGACACTTAGGTTGAGACAAGTCTACAGTGGTCTCTATGGGCAACTCAAGGGTAACTTGACTCTCAGACAAGTCAACTATGGGTTCTTGAGCTGGATTGCTAGACTCAAGTTGAGGACCTGTGGGTATGGGCCCTAAAATTGGTTCTACCTCATGGTTTGGCTCCTCATGTCTTGCTACTTCAATTTCAATGGTTTCATCAAGACATGGATTAATCTCTAATGTAGACTCTAAGGGTTGCTCAAGCTCTAATGGGGTTGAACTCTTATGTTCTTTTTGCAAGGATTTCTCCCTAAATCTCTTTATCTCTTGCTTAATCTCTTCAAGTTCTTCCCGTAACTCCTTACAAAGGCTATGTGTTGACTTTTCATCTTTAGGATAAACTATATGTTCCAAACCTTTATGAATAAAACTATAACACCAAGGTTTTGTAAAATAATATCCTTGAAAATCATGCATAAATTCTTTCCCTAATAAGATGTCAAAACCTTTTAGACTCATCACATCACACCAAATGTTTGTTTTGATATTGTCTAGCATAATGGGAACTAAGCATTGATAGTCAACAAAAGTCATAGTCAAATCATCCCAAGTTATGTAGTGAGGGTTATGATGTTTATCTTTGGTGAGACCAAGTTGTTCAAGGGCATCAATAGATATAAAATTAAACTTTAGAAAGTGATCAATAATAGTTCTACTCTTATAACCATTACACCAAACATAAGTTTTGAAACTAGTAGGACTACGGGTGAGTCTTTGATATCCATCTCTAGAAAAGATTAAGTCTCTTTGATTATACCGACGCATGATAAAACAAGAAACTTAGCAAGCAGGAAAAGACTATTGTTTGAGTGCAAAAATTATAAACAAACCTAGCAGTAAATCAGAATTGATTGCAGCAAGTTGATGACAGCAGTTTGAACAAGGCTGAAAAACAGAATTCAGAAATCAAATGCAGAATTTCAGCATCAAATCAATACATCCAAGGCTGCACTTATAGGTGTTTTAAACTGGAATACGTTGATGGTTTTCCTAGCTGCAGTTTGATACAGATTATTGCAGTAAGCAGGCTGAAAATTTCAGATTCGGTAGGCTGAAAACCAGATTTAAAACTCATAAGTCAAGTGCAGAATTCAGCAAATTGGAAACTCAGTTATAGTGCTTTCAACAGTATGTAGTTTGATTAAATCATGTGCAGCAAGAGGTTGAAAACAAATCAGGAATCTCAACAATTTAATGGTCCAGATGCTGCAGAATTTATAAAACCGAGTGGAGTGTCAGGAAAAGCACATGCAGAATTTGAGGTGTATAGCAAAAATCCAGAAATATTATGCAGTTCTATGCATAATTGTTCTCAATGTAAGCAAATTTTTTTTTTTTTTTTTACCACATAAACAACAACTAGCAAATAACCTAAGATATGCAAACTAAATAACAAGAAAATAACTAATCATGAAAATTTTTTTTTATTATTATTATTTTTTTAAATGCAAGTAATTTGCAAAAGATGCAAAAGCAATAAGCAATAAAATATGAAAACAAGAACTAACAATTTTTTTTTTTTATGCAAAGAACAAAGCAAGGATCGTGTAGGCAGACAAGAGTTGCCAACGAACTTGCTCTGATACCAAACTGATGTAGGGGGAAGCGTGTGGCAACAAACTACTAAATTAAAATTCAGTCATTTATTTTTGAATTTTCAGAAAATAGCATATTCATGAAAACAGCTAGAATTCCAGGAGTTCAGAAAATTATTATTTAGCAAATGTGGCAATGTCATAGAGGGGGTTCCAATCATTCAATATTCAAACTAATTGAACTGTATTGTAGAACTAAATTAGTTCTTTACATGTGTATCAAAATGGAGAGTAGACTCCTACTCGAGCATATAGATTTAGTGCAACCAATATAGCTAGTCAGATCGGTAAGTTAAAACTGCACAGAAATGTTTCAGATTGCAAATTTTGCAATGCCGGCTAGATTAAACCGTTGATCCTGGGCTTGCATCAACTAGTCCAAATGAAAGTGCAAGATGAGTGCTTCATTATCAAACCATAGTTCAAGATCTTTGTTGCACCGCTTGCTTAAGGTACCTACGTAAAATACACTAATCAGATTAGTTTATAAAATTAATTTGCAGGAGTTAATCAGGTATGAAATTTTCTTATGCTTCAGTGGTTGATCCATTGTCGTTTTAGTTGGGGCAACTCGTCCAGCTTGTAGAGGAGGATCTGATCTTTCTGATAGATCCAAAGATGAGAAGTAGAGGCCTGTCCGTGAATGTTAAAAACCTGCCACAAGAAACTTAGTCAGATCACTTCTAAACAGAAAACAAAGAAACAGGAAACAGAGCCCTGAACAGGCAAGCGGGGTCGGTCGAAGATGTTGGAACTGGAGAGTTCATCGGCAATTCTGACAACGGGAGGTGATGGAGAAGGTGAGGGCGGCGTGGGAGCGCTGACAGGGGTGAAGCAACGGATCTTCAATCGGAACAGGGAAGTTACAGAAAGGAGGCGGCTGTATGGTCGGAACAGGGGAAGGTGCCCGAGTTACAGGGCTCCTCGCCGGACGGCCGGTGATGCACGGACGCCGAACCTGTTACAGTTGGGAGTTGCTGTGGTGATGGCGAAGAGGTGGCTGGAGTTTCTGGTGGAATGGTGGCCGGACGGAGGAGGGCGACGATGAAAGGCGGAACTGAGGCGAGAGCATGGCGGAAGCAGGGGAAACACGAGTGCAGAGCAGAGTTGGCCGGCGTTTGTCCGGTGGTCCACGATCGCCGGACCTGTTACGGTTGGAGGTCCCTCTGACGATGGTGAAGTGGTGGCCAGAGTTTGAGAGGGATTGGTGGCTTGTCGAAGGATAACGGTGCTGGAAGACGGGAGTAGGGCGGAATCAGGGCGAGAACAGGGGATCAAAAGGAAGTTTCGATTCCGGTGATTGAGGTGGCGAATGGACGGATGCCGGCAGCTGGAGGTTGCTCAGGGGTAGGGACGATGGTGGCCGAAGTCTTGTAGAGATCCGGCCGGTGGATGATCGGCGGCGAAGTGACGAGTTTCTGGAAATTCTGGAAACTGGGATACGTGGTTGTTTGATTTGGTTTCATTAGGAAGAAGCTTGTGATTTTGTGAGGAAGAAGCTTGTGATTTCGTGAGGAAGAAACTTGTAGAGAAGAAGGGAAGAGGGAGGGACTCAGCCCTAGAAGGAGGTGAGGGGAAGGATAGGCGACACAAGCGCCTCAGAGGAGAAGAAAATCGGAGACATCCGATTGAGGACGAAAAACCATTTCCATTCAACGAATTCTGCAAATCTGATGTTACAAGGATGCAAGCGAGTGATACATATAGGTGAAACTTCGCAAACATTGCAGGCGGACGTTTGCGGGGTGAACGTTGTAGTTTCCTTGTGGGCTGAGCGAGGGAGTCGTTGATGTTTCCTTTGCTGGCTGCATGTGAACGTTGTAGCGTTTCCTTGTTTGTAGCGTGCGTGCGCCAGATGAAGTGCTGAGATGAGCGTTGGCTGCAAAGAACTCCGAGATTTGTGTGATGAGAATAGTTGCATCTTGATTTTATTGCTGGTTGATCGCATGGAATAGTCTTGGGCCTCTTTTGTGGCAAATTATTCCTGATAAGTGGGCTTCGCATGGGCCCTTTTGAAGTGGTTATTTATTGAGCTAGCTTTGTTGATTGAGCTTGCTAGCTTATTAGAGGAACCTCCAGGCCTTTGACTAGGGTACTCTTAAACTCCACTTGTGCCTTCTTGGCCTGTGGTCCCTGCCCCCATCAAAAGTAGTTTAAGCTATCATCATGAAGGAATTACAATAGATCATGGTTTCAGAGGATCAAAAATCGAAGTAAAAGAGAAGTTTAGAAAATACAGCACGGCAGTGAAATATTTCACAGCCGTAATTTGCAAAGAACCGTCGATGAATAGTGTTGACGACTCCTTTTTCTTCGATTTCTCTTCCAATCGATCTCTTTTCTGTCTGAAACTTCTAGCACGTTCTCTCCTCCTTAAGACGAAGCTTCAGTATGAAAATCACGGCCAGAGATTGTCTGGATCGAGCGTGGTGGCGAAACCCTAGGCGGCGGCATGGATCCCAATTTCTTCCTCGTTAGTGCACGAAGTTTGGAGCTTTCTGTCTCCCCCCGGTCCTCTCGTCCCCAGCTCCCTTTTTGTTTCTTACAGTATCTAATTTAGAGTTCTGGATCGCCCGCAATCCTCTCTACAAGAATCGGGCGTCGATATTGACCTGGGTGTCGCATTCAGAATAGGAATTATGGCAGTGGAATAGTTTATGGCACTGCCGTAAAATCGCTCGAGTCTTCTGTTATGATGTCGTCTAGGAATTACGGCACCATAATATGGTTTACGGTAGTGCCGTGAAATCGGCTGAACTCTCTGTTCGCGAACGTCTGGAAATTACGGCCCGTGTAGTTTCTTACGGTAGTGCCGTAAAATCGGGTGAAGTTTCTGTTCTGAAGCACTCGGAAATATGGTACCGTAATATTGTTTACGGTAGTGCCATAAAATTCGAAAATCTTTCTGTTTGCAAACTCCTCGAAATGAGGCAGGGCTCAGATTTTACGGTACTATCTGAAATTACGGTACCGTAAAATGGATTACAGCACTGCCGTAATTTGCAGACTTGCTCCGTTTTGCGTGAAATTTCTTGGTTGATCTCCTCTTGATGATGGTAATCCTTCTATGTATTTGATTTCGCTTGAAAACTCCTTGAAATAGTGCCTTTTTACTTGAAAACCATGAAAAACAAAAATAGAAGTAGACTTTGCAATATTCAATGAATTTATCATGAAAACAAGTAAAATATCTTCAATCTAGCATGAAAAGATATCAAAAAGTGATACAAAATATACTATATATTTTGGTGTCATCACTCCTATGGGTCGTGACATGCTCAATGACAACCGTTATTTCCCCCCAACTACGGCGAGGTGTTAGGTTATATCAAAGCATGTCCCTAACCATATAGAATGGCCAATTACCTCAAGTCAAGGGATCAATGCATCTCCTATCACTTGTGAGGATAACTTGTGACACCAAGTCATTGCCTCACAGCGGGTCATTCTAGTATATCCACCACTGATATACCCATATGTCTGCGTTAGCATCTCGTGCCTAACCAACCCATATACCAGTCTCACAAGTACCAGAGTTGTCCCATATCCACTCTGGTACATCGACTGGGGACTTTCATTTGAGCACAGATCCAATCTGTCTCAAGGAACATTATCATATAAGTACACAATCACATATGTAAGCAAATATAGATAATGAGAATGCCAGAATGATATAAAATATCAAAGTCAAGTAGTACAATAATGGACCAAAACTAGGTCCTAGGGCATATATGTTGTGTCCGCAAGTGCACAGATTCTCAAAATAATATAAAAATATTGAACCATAGAGTCCATGTTGCCAAGTACTGAATAATCGATTTCTCACTAGCTAGGCAATCGGAAACTAGTGAATCAAGCTATCAAAAAGAACACGGAGAGAATATCAGAAAAGAAACTGGGACTAGGGGTTCATCTACTTTAAATTTCTAATGACTGGATTAAGATAAGTGTTTGCAATCTAATTCTATCATGATAAAGTATATTTTACTTCATAAATAAATTGTCTCGCTCTCGCGCAGACAACCTTACAAAGAACCGATCCCCACTCTCGTGCAAGATCTATTCAATGCTGAGAATAAGTAAACCATCAACCAAGAACTCAAGGATCACTCTCGTGCATCTGAATTCTGGGTTGATCACCTTAAGTGGAAGCTCAAAGATCACTCTCGTGCATCTGAGTCTCAACAATAGTTTTACTCAAGGGTTTCCAATGATTCGACACTCAATCTCTTGCAATATCAAATCAAGTCTACACATTAGCTCAATCCCAAGAGTCATAAAATCAACAAGGCATTATAGTTCTCTAAAAATCAGAATTCGAAGAACAACCTAATCTCTTACGGTAGTTCCAAACTCAATAATTCCTAGGGTTCCGAATTTCAAACAATCAACCTCTCGGTCTATTTCGCAAAATTCTAAAACATGCTGATATTTAAGACACAAAGGAGAATTAAAGAACAATCAATCACAAGAGTAAAATTATCATAATAAAATCAGTTTAACAAAATTATGTTTTCTAGCCATTAAGAAACAAAGAGATTACACCCCCATGTCCCATAAAAAGATTAAGCTACCATGATGAAAGGATTACAATAAGACATGTTCTCAGAGTGATAAGGAATCAAAAAGAGGAAAGAAAGATTCAAAACAGGGCTGTAATGAAATTACAGCCCATAATTTGCTTTGAACAGCGTTGTCACCACTGTTGTGTCGATTTCTCCTTCGATTCAACTCCGAACGCTCTAGAACTTGAGGTGCATGTTCTCCTTCACCAGACGAAGCTCTCTATCAGAAATCATGGCTGGAGATGGTTTCTGGGTTGAGAACCGATGAGCCCTAGCAATTCTGCCTCTCCTCAATTTCTCCGTGGATTCGTGATAAAATTCGTTCCTTTCAGTCTGGTTATATTCTCCTCATTAAGACAAATTCACCGCCTCTTTCGAATCTTAATTTGGAGGTCTGGATCAAAAGATATGGTCTTTGCAAGAATTGGGTGAAAAAATCAGAATTTTGAGTTCCAAAATACGGCACCGTGAAGCTTCATACGGCAGTGCCGTATTTCATTCTGTGAGTTCTAGGCAAATAATACAGTGCCGTGAGAATGTTTCTCGTAAATACGGTGGTGCCGTATTCTTGCCAAATACTTCTACGACACCGTGAAGGTTCACACGGCAGTGCCGTATTTTTGTCAAAACTTTCTAGTTAAATTCGTCCAATTATACGGCACTGTGTACACATCCACGGCAGTGCCGTATTTCTGCTGAAATCCTCTTATCAAAATCTTCACAAAATACGGTACCGTGAAAGATTCTTCTGAAAATACGGTAGTGCCGTATTTTTCCCAAATATGTCTGCTGAGAAATACGATACCGTGAGAGTGCGTTTGAAAAATATGGTACTGCCATATTTTAGCTAGAAGGTGTATTTTGGTTTGAAATTTGTAGTGTAGACTCCTCTTGATGTTTATAACTCGTTCATGCATCGATATTGCTTGAAAACCAGCGATAATAATGCCCTTTTTACCTGAAATTGATCAACAACCAAAGATTGTGTAGATTCTGAAGTATTTGGTATAAAAGGTGTAAAAACAAGGCAAAAGAGCAATATTATGGTTCAAAAGACTATTAAATAAGTACAAAAAAATACTATGAAATTTAGAGTCATCAAACACATAAGGCTCAAACCTTGCTTGTCCTCAAGCAAATAAATAAAGCAATACCGAGTATTAGAACATAAATTTTCATATGATGAATAAATTTCTAGAATACAATCATCCATAGAAAATTTTATCAATTTCACACAAAATTTAAAGTAAATACATCATCTTTTGAAATTAATCTTTAAGATCCAAAAACTCAATTAAATAAAAGTTCCCAACATGCAAAGCAATAGAATTTCAATCTCATGAATAAATCTTGTTTTTAAGATTTTTCATCTATTACGTTTTTGTTTACAGGAATAGGATCTCCAAATCTTTTTCCACTCAATTTTTTTTTTATTTGTCCTTGACATTCTCTAAATTGATTACCACTCTTTTTCCAATGACAAATTTAGAGTATGTTGGTCACATAACCACACATAATAGAACTCATATCTCATAAGTAGAAAGAATTTTCTTGAGACAGAGGAGTCAATGTCAAAGGAACCTCTCTTGGCATGTATCCACATGGATACATACTTTTGCAATGATCTTCAACTCTTGTCTTAGGTACCATTGTAAACACAATGCCAAGAAGAGGAGTTATTTTTTTTTTCTTTTTGTGGACTTCAACCCATGTCTTTAGGTCGCACTGTTAATTTCACATAGTGCCAAGTAGGGGAGTCATTCATTCTCATAGATTTGGATTTCTTTTTCCCAACAAATAACATAAAAGATTAAAAGGATCAACTAGATTAATCACTTGATATCAACTCAATAGCATGTGCAAATATGCTCATTTTATTCAAAAGAATTAATTCACTTCAAGATTGTATTCACTAGACAATGCATTTTGTAACATCCCTCAGAATCACACCCCACACGCATACAAGTAAAAATACGGGGTTTTAAAAATTTTTACTCTTCCATTAAAACATAAGAAGAAAGCGGCATCGAAGGACATTACTACGGAACTGAAAACCGCACAGAACTGAGTAGGATCGATTTACTAGGAAATAGAAATCCGGAAATCCAGAAAAATCCGGCAGCAAGTATACTAAATTACTGCTGCACAGACCCACATATCTTGGAACAAAACAAATGTCCACACTACACATATGTGAAGAACACAATTGTCAGAAATATTGCAAAAACGGATTATTTAGATACCAAATACAATAAAAATTCGGTCACACAGCTCAAAGTATTCCGACTACAATAAATCTCAAATCGGACATTTCAGAATAATAACAATTTCAATTCTCATGAATCCAAAACTCGTATCCAACAATTAAAATGAGACAACTATAACATAATATAATATCCTGAAAACAGGCATAAGCCCTCAGGAGATAAAACGTGTCATATAATTAAGTTAGGCACGCAGGCCTGATAGATCTTTAGAAGACAACTCTTAGAAATTATATAAAACATAGCATCATAACAAATTTAGTAGCTGTAGCAATCACTGTCCTGATGTCTCACCTGAAAATATTTAAACAACGGGGGTGAGCAAAAAAGCTCAGTGAGTAAAAGACACTAAAAGCCATCCATAGTACACATCAAAAATATCATGCTTAACAGATAAGATACTTAACATGCACACTCATATCAAAACAAAACATAATCAAATACAGATACTTATAACAATAGGCATCAAGCATGAAGTAGGATATAAGTATACCAACCCATTCCAACTAATCACACCGCCCAACACATCTATACTACAGATCGAAATAGAACTACAGAAAATCAGAGCTGACAGACAGAACAGATCGAAACAGAACTACAGAAATCAGAACTGACAGACAGAAAATCAGAATTTTCAGAATCCAAACGGATAGTCTACATCGGAAACAGAAAGGCCACAGAAGGCCTGAAGACCACAGAAGGTCTGATGACCACAGAAGGTCTGACCCCACCTCTGCCGAGGACGAGACATGCATGCATATCAGAAACAGAATAGTAGAGGAGGTATCAGTGGGTGGCCCCCGTCTTGTCAGGACGTGGCACTCTGGCCTCCAATACTGGTAGAGGAGGTATCAGTGGGTGGCCCCCGTCTTGTCAGGACGTGGCACTCTGGCCTCCAATACCCAGAACAGAACAGAAATAGTGGAGGGAGAACGGAAGGTGAGACCAGCTCACATCTACCCTTCACTAGTGTCTCATGGGTCGTAGTAGACTATCAGCACCATTACAGCGCCACAGAAGGAGGGTAAGGACACGGAAGAGTGCTACACTAGGGCATAATTTTTACAGAACAGATCATGCTGAAACGAAGGAGTAGGACTAACCACCACTCAATTCTCACATCATGCCCAAAGTGTCTCACAAACCAGAAAATGACACACCCTAATATCCAGTCCTTAACAAAATTACAATTTGCAGAAAATCAAAGCTGAACACACTTCATAATTTTTGCCATCAACCAGAAGTAATATATGAGTGAATTCCTTGAATTCCTTAGATTTCATGCAACTATCCTTAATTCATGTCAAACCATTCTATGTTCTCACAAAGGTTATAACACATTCAAAGTTTCATAAAATTCACAACATATATATACAGAATAGAAATTTTTCACATAACAAACAATTAAACAGATGTTTCAGAAAAATAGATTAATATATCATACTTGCAACAGATGTTTCAGACCGAGTAAGTAACCTAAAATAGGCAATATGATATTCACAATAAAGCTGTTTGAATCTACTTTCCAATAGAACTGAATCCGTCGGATTTAGAGTTATAACCGGGGAGATATGGGTGTTCGAACATAGAAAGGTCGGGATTTCAGAATTCCAGAAAATAGATTCGTATATCAGAATTGCGACACAAATTTCAGATCCAATAACTAACAGAAAATAGGCGACATGGTAGTCAAATTGAACCCCTTCGAGTCTACTTTCTAATAAAACTGATTTGATGAGATTTCGAGCTATACCTAGGGAGATATGATGGTTCGAACACATAAAGGTCAAAACCCAGATTTCTAGAAAACTGATTTTGTACAGCTAGATTGCAATACAGATTGAAATACGAATACAGCTCGGATATGGTCGATATCATATTCAAATTAAATCCGAATGTATCTAGTTTCATACAAAATTTATTTCGTGCGATTTGAATCTATAGGCCATGAGATATTGGGGTTATAGTACACAAAGGTCAGATTAGAGAATGCAGATTTCAGCAGAACAGGATTTTAAAACCCTATAAATATTTGAATTCGACCCCATACGGATAATCATTGCAAATAATGA
This sequence comes from Costus lasius, assembly GCA_027563935.2. NCBI lineage: Eukaryota > Viridiplantae > Streptophyta > Magnoliopsida > Zingiberales > Costaceae > Costus > Costus lasius. The sequence goes on from CM050446.2 coordinate 48,680,624, forward strand.
ATTTTAATTGAAATAATCTACAATTTAGCGGATTAGACTCCTTAGGATCGAATTACTCACCAGAAAAATCGTCCATAGAGAAAAACGCCAAGACAGAGGATCACCAGGAAGTTCGTCCACCACCAGTCTGCCACCACCAGCGTCAGAAATCTCAGGAGGCGCCAAGCACAGTGAGGGGCGACAACCAAAGGCGGCTAGGGCAAGAAAAACCAACAAAAGTCGTGAGGGAGAGGAGCCCTCACGCAATTCCTCTTTTTCTCCCACCCCAAACGGATCCAAGATCCAATAACCCAGTTAACTTAAGTGAAAAATCGGTTTTATGGGCTTACCTGGGCTTAACCACCCTGCGCCACTCCAATAATATCAGAAATATGCGCCACCATGGTGGAAGGAATTCCAGGAGCAAAGAATCAAGGTTGAGGGTTCGAATCCCCAACCAAAATAATTATTTTTGCCCTGTAGGAAAAATTCCTACACTTAGGCAAAAATCCCAAAATTTTAACAGATAAAAAATACAGAAACAGAATTTCTAACCTTAAATCATAATTCAGAAAAATCGAGGGCGTTACATTCTCCCCCCCCCCCTTATAGAGCTTTAGTCCTCTAAAGCTGACCAAGCCCGTCACTAAACAGGTGAGGATGCTCCTTTCTCATATCTGCTTCAACCTCCCAAGAGGCTTCTTCAACAGACTGATTTCCCCAGATGACTTTCACAAGTGGAATAACCTTATTCCTCAGCACTTTCTCTTTTCTATCTTCAATTCTGAGAGGTTTCACCACAAAAGTCATGTTCTCTTCAAGCTGAAGAGGTTCCAACTCTAGAACATGAGAAGGATCAGAACAATATTTTCTGAGTGCAGAAACATGGAACACATTATGGAGGTGTTCCAGTGATGGGGGCAGAGCAAGTCGGTATGCCACAGGTCCAACCCGCTCAATGATATCAAAGGGACCAATGTACCTGGGACTCAATTTTCCCCTCTTCCCAAATCTCATCACCCCTTTCATAGGTGAGACCTTTAGGAAAACATGCTCTCCCACCAAAAACTCAAGAGGACGCCGCCTCACATCAGCATAACTCTTCTGTCTATCCTGAGCAATCTTCATCTTTCTCTGAATTTCTCTGATCTCAGTCTCTGCAGTAACTCTGACTGAACCCTGAGAGAAGCTAGAAGACCGCCTCTCTCACCCGGAGTCACACTCAGATGCATGTCACTGAACTCCTGCAATAGTCGCCACTCCTGGACTCGCAGTGCAGCTATCTGAGTCACAGGATACCGACTAAGAGCATCAGCCACCACATTGGCTTTGCCAGACTGATATTGGATGGTGAAGTCATAATCCTTTATCAATTCAAGCCATCGCCTCTGTCTCATATTCAGCTCTTTCTGAGTGAAGATATACTTCAAGCTCTGGTGATCTGTAAACAATTCAAATGTCTGTCCAAACAGATAGTGCCTCCAGATCTTCAAGGCAAAAACTACAGCTGCCAACTCCAGATCATGAGTGGGGTAGTTTACCTCATAGTCTTTGAGTTGCCTTGAAGCATAAGCAACTACCTTTCCTTGCTGCATCAGTACAGCACCCAGACCCTTACCAGAGGCATCAGTGTACACAGTGAACTTCTCTCCATCACAGGGAATGATGAGGATAGGAGCACTGGTCAGTCTCCTTTTCAGTTCTTGAAAACTAAACTCACAATCATCAGACCACTCAAACTTCAAATTCTTTCTAGTTAGCTTAGTCAGAGGACCAGCCAGCTTGGAAAAACCCTCCACAAAGCGGCGGTAGTATCCAGCTAAGCCCAGAAAACTTCTGACCTCAGTCGCTGTAGTTGGTCTTCCCCAGTGAAGAATGGCCTCCACCTTCACTGGATCCACAGACACACCCTGGCCAGAAATAATGTGCCCCAGAAAGCCAATCTGATATAGCCAGAACTCACATTTGCTGGCCTTAGCATACAGCTGCTTCAGCCGCAGAATCTCTAGCACCTTGCGCAAATCCTGAGAGTGATCTTGCGCATTCTTGGAGTAGATCAGAATATCATCAATGAAGACGACCACACATTTGTCCAGAAGCTCATGAAATATCCTGTTCATCAGATCCATAAACACCGCAGGGGCATTTGTCAGTCCAAAGGGCATAACAAGAAACTCATAGTGCCCATACCTGGTCCTGAATGCAGTTTTAGGTACATCCTCCTCCTGAACTCTCAGCTGATGATAGCCAGACCTCAGGTCAATTTTAGAGAATACAGTAGCACCCTGCAACTGATCAAAGAGATCATCAATACGGGGTAATGGGTACTTATTCTTAACGGTCACTTGGTTGAGTTGACGGTAATCGATGCACATGCGCAAGGTACCATCCTTCTTCTTCACAAATAACACAGGTGCTCCCCATGGAGAAACACTGGGTCGAATATACCCCTTCTCTAATAGTTCTTCCAGTTGCTTCTTCAGCTCTGTTAGTTCTGAAGTTGCCATCCTGTAAGGAGCTTTAGATATCGGTGCCGTGCCTGGCAACAACTCGATACCAAACTCAACTTCTCTACTGGGTGGTAACCTAGATAAATCATCAGAGAAGACGTCAGTAAACTCTCTTACCACAGGAATTTTAGCCAGATCCAAATCATACTCAGTCTGCACCTTGACATGCGCCAGATACCCCTTGCAGCCCTGGGCTAAAAGCTTCCTGGCCTGCAGATGAGATATCACCAAAGGCTCCTGTTCTGAAATCCAGCCTTGGATAACCAGTTGCTGTCCATCACTTAGATGCAGAGTAATTAACTTTTCAAAACAATCTAAAGTAGCATGATAGGCAGACAGCCAATCCATGCCCAGAATGATGTCATAGTCTTTCATAGGAAGACTAATCAAATCAATAGGTAAATCATATCCTTCAACCTTAATCAAACAGTCAGGATATGCTATATCTGTAGACACGGCCTCACCCATAGGTGTATGAACAGAAATACAGAAATCAAGTATCCTAGGCAACACAGGCAGACATAGTGCAAAACATGCAGACACAAAGGATAAATTGGCACCAGGATCAAAAAGAATGCGTGCCAAATAACTAAACACATAAAGTGTACCTTCTACCACGGACTTCAAAGCCGAAGCATCCCTCTCCGCGATGGCATACACGCGAGTCTGCACCGTAGGCTTCTCACCCTGTCCTCTAGCATCCGGCATAGGGCAGTCCTTAATCATATGCCCCACCTTACCACATCTGAAGCAAGCGCCAGTCTTCCTGTAGCACTCATTATCTTGATGTTTAGTGCTCCCACAGTGGGAACACTTCTTGCCATTCTGAGGAACTGTGCTGACTGGCTTCTGATAAGGTTTGTATCTGCCCTTATTGTCTTTCTTCTTATTCTTGAAATTCTTCTTATCCTTACCACCCAGAGTGGGTGCGTAAGTCACAGAAGTAGGGGCGGATGCAGTGACTGGAATAGTATCAACAGCCATCTCAGCAATGCACCTCTCAGCAGTGCGAGCCCTGTCTACCACTTCAGCATAAGACTCCAAGTGTAGCATAGCTACCCTTGTCCTGATGTCTTTCCTCAAACCCCGCTGAAACTTCTTGGCTCTTCTTTCCTCGGTGTTGACTAAGTGAGGAGCATACCCCGACAACCGAGCGAATGTGGCCTCATACTGATCCACCGTCAGGTCACCCTGCTCAAGATGAATAAACTCCACCTCGCGCTCCTCAGATAAGCTAGAGGGGAAAAACTTGGCATTGAACTTCATCATGAAGTACTGCCAATCAACAACTCTGGATTCAGTTGCCGCCAGTCTGACGACTCCCTTCCACCAGTCTTCGGCATCTCCACGCAACATGAAGACAGATAAACATAGCTTGTCTGCATCATCACAGCGCAAAACCTGGAAAATCTTTTCCAGTGCCAAAAGCCAATCCTCAGCCGCTCTGGGCCCCGGACTACCATAAAATGTAATCGGGTTCAGGTGTTGAAACTCTCGAACCAACCAAGCATATCGTTGATGTGCGCCATCACCCAGAGGAGAACCAGCGCCACCCACACCGTGTCCAGCCGGTTGTGACTGTGACTGAGGCTGTGTCTGCGACAGCCGCTGCAATAACTGTTGCTGAACCTCCATGTGCTGCGCCTGCTGCTGCTGCATCATCTGAGTTTGCTGCTGGATGAACGCGTTCTGTTGTTGCATCATAGCAGTCATAGCCTCCATGGCCTGCCTCAAATCAGACTGTTGATCACCGTTGCTACTGCTAGATCTTGGTCGCACCATTTTTTTTTGTACCTGCATCACATAACACGGTAGAATAACAACCAATATTCAATCACGGATCAGATCCTATCTTGGTTTCTAGCAATACACAAACAGAGTTTTCCAATATTCAGATCCTATCTTGGTTTCTAGCAATACACAAACAGAGTTTTCCTTTCCCGGAGTTTCTAATTGCTAGTAATATTCCTCTGATACCATCTGTAACATCCCTCAGAATCACACCCCACACGCATACAAGTAAAATACGGGGTTTTAAAAAGTTTTACTCTTCCATTAAAACATAAGAAGAAAGCGGCATCGAAGGACATTACTACGGAACTGAAAACCGCACAGAAAACCGCACAGAACTGAGTAGGATCGATTTACTAAGAAATAGAAATCCGGAAATCCAGAAAAATCCGGCAGCAAGTATACTAAATTACTGCTGCACAGACCCATATATCCTGGAACAAAACAAATATCCACACTACACATATGTGGAGAACACAATTGTCAGAAATATTGCAGAAACAGATTATTCAGATACCCAATACAACAAAAATTCGGTCACACAGCTCAAAGTATTCCGACTACAATAAATCTCAAATCGGACATTTCAGAATAATAACAATTTCAATTCTCATGAATCCAAAACTCGTATCCAACAATCAAAACGAGACAACTATAACATAATATAATATCCTAAAAACAGGCATAAGCCCTCAGGAGATAAAATGTGTCATATAATTAAGTTAGGCACGCAGGCCTGATAGATCTTTAGAAGACAACTCTTAGAAATTATATAAAACATAACATCATAACAAATTTAGTAGCTGTAGCAATCACTGTCCTGATGTCTCACCTGAAAATATTTAAACAACGGGGGTGAGCTAAAAAGCTCAGTGAGTAAAAGACACTAAAAGCCATCCATAGTACACATCAAAACTATCATGCTTAACAGATAAGATACTTAACATGAACACTCATATCAAAACAAAACATAATCAAATACAGATATTTATAACAATAAGCATCAAGCATGAAGTAGGATATAAGTCTACCAACCCATTCCAACTAATCACACTGCCCAACACATCTATAATACAGATCGAAACAGAACTACAGAAAATCAGAGCTGACAGACAGAACAGATCGAAACAGAACTACAGAAATCAGAACTGACAGACAGAAAATCAGAATTTTCAGAATCCAAACGGATAGTCTACATCGGAAACAGAAAGGCCACAGAAGGCCTGAAGACCACAGAAGGTCTGACCCCACCTCTGCCGAGGATGAGACATGCATGCATATCAGAAACAGAATGGTAGAGGAGGTATCAGTGGGTGGCCCCCGTCTTGTCAGGACGTGGCACTCTGGCCTCCAATACCCAGAACAGAATGGTAGAGGAGGTATCAGTGGGTGGCCCCCGTCTTATCAGGACGTGGCACTCTAGTCTCCAATACCCTGAACAGAATGGTAGAGGAGGTATCAGTGGGTGGCCCCCGTCTTGTCAGGACGTGGCACTCTGGTCTCCAATACCCTGAACAGAATGGTAGAGGAGGTATCAGTGGGTGGCCCCCGTCTTGTCAGGACGTGGCACTCTGGCCTCCAAAACCCAGAACAGAACAGAAATAGTGTCTCATGGGTCGTAGTAGACTACCAGCACCATTACAGCGCCACAGAAGGAGGGTAAGGACACGGAAGAGTGCTACACTAGGGCATAATTTTTACAGAACAGATCATGCTGAAACGGAGGAGTAGGACTAACCACCACTCAATTCTCACATCATGCCCAAAGCGTCCCACAAACCAGAAAATGACACACCCCAATATCCAGTCCTTAACAAAATTACAATTTGCAGAAAATCAAAGCTGAACACACTTCATAATTGTTACCATCAACCAGAAGTAATATATGAGTGAATTCCTTAGATTTCATGCAACTATCCTTAATTCATGTCAAACCATTCTATGTTCTCACAAAGGTTATAACACATTCAAAGTTTCAGAAATTCACCACATATGTACAGAACAGAAATTATTCGCATAACAAACAATTAAACAGATGTTTCAGAAAAAAAAACAGATTAATATATCATACTTGCAACAGATGTTTCAGACCGAGTAAGTAATCTAAAATAGTCAATATGATATTCACAACGAAGCTATTTGAATCTACTTTCCAATAGAACTGAATCCGTCGGATTTGGAGTTATAACCGGGGAGATATGGGTGTTCGAACATAGAAAGGTCGGGATTTCAGAATTCCAGAAAACAGATTCGTATATCAGAATTGCGACACAAATTTCAGATCCGATAACTAACAGAAAATAGGCGACATGGTAGTCAAATTGAACCCCTTCGAGTCTACTTTCTAATAAAACTGATTTGATAAGATTTCGAGCTATACCTAGGGAGATATGATGGTTCGAACACATAAAGGTCGAAATCCAGATTTCCAGAAAACTGATTTTGTACAGCTAGATTGCAATACAGATTGAAATACGAATACAGCTCGGATATGGTCGATATCATATTAAAATCAAAGCCGAATGTATCTAGTTTCATACAAAATTTATTTCGTGCGATTTGGATCTATAGGCCATGAGATATTGGGGTTATAGTACACAAAGGTCAGATTAGAGAATGCAGATTTCAGCAGAACAGGATTTTAAAACCCTATAAATATTTGAATTCGACCCCATACGGATAATCATTGCAAATAACGAATTTTAATTGAAATAATCTACAATTTAGCAGATTAGACTCCTTAGGATCGAATTACTCACAGAAAAACGTTCACAGAAGAAAAACGCCAAGACAGAGGATCACCAGGAAGTTCGTCCACCACCAGTCTGCCACCACCAGCGTCAGAAATCTCAGGAGGCGCCAAGCACAGTGAGGGGCTACAACCAAAGGCGGCTAGGGCAAGAAACCAATGAAAGTCGTGAGGGAGAGGAGCCCTCACGCAATTCCTCTTTTTCTCCCACCCCAAACGGATCCAAGATCCAATAACCCAGTTAACTTAAGTGAAAAATCGGTTTTATGGGCTTACCTGGGCTTAACCACCCTGCGCCACTCCAATAACATCAGAAATATGCGCCACCATGGTGGAAGGAATTCCAGGAGTAAAGAATCAAGGTTGAGGGTTCGAATCCCCAACCAAAATAATTATTTTTGCCCTGTAGGAAAAATTCCTACACTTAGGCAAAAATCCCAAAATTTTAACAGATAAAAATACAGAAACAGAATTTCTAACCTTAAATCATAATTCAGAAAATCGAGGGCGTTACAGACGTCGATGTTGATATCCATTCCGATGACTTGGGTAGCAGCGATGTACTGCTAGGTGCCAATCACTGCTTGTGATGACTCGGTTCATCACTGCCAACGTCTGAGGAACCTACAGGGTCGCACAACTTGAAACTCGGGTTCTCGTATTGATCGGATAGCCTATTGATTGAGTTATTAGATAACTCAGATCTGTTTAAGAGAATCCATCAGCACCACTATGCTAGATGAGATGAAAGGAATCATTTGGAGCTAACTTGTTTTTGGGCCTAGTAGCCCAATGGGCCATTTGGGCCAAATGGGCCCAATAGACTAAATTGCGCTAATAGGCCAAATGGGCTCAATAAGCCATTTGGGCCAATGGACCAAATGGAATGGCGCAAGCTACTTGGAGTGAGCTTGGCGCATTTCCTTGAGGTGGACAAATCCAAGTTGGACATCTTCTTAAGGTGAGAAGCTTGGAGCTTCTCACTTGGAGTGGGTGAATGTACTTGGGCGCATGGCACTTAGAGTGGGCGAAATGGGTTTTACCTCTTGAAGAGGTGTGTCTCTTCATGAAGAGGTGTGCCTCTTCACTAGTGAAGAGGTGCACCTATTCATGGATATATAAACCCCCTTCCTCCACCCTCATCGGTTCTTCTTGCGACCTCTTGGCACCCCTTGTCCCCTTGTCGCCACTCCTAGAAAGAGAGAGAGGGGTGTTCGCCCTTCTTGCGGCCGTGAGATATTACGAGTCCAAATCTTGCGCGGGTCATAACTTTTGATCCAAAGCTCCAAATCAAAATCTGAACATTGTGGCGGACTCATCTTTAAGAGGAGAAGGCGTATGAAGAGGAAAAAAAACTTTTATTCAGTATCGAGGGAGAAATTACTAGAGAGGTGGCTAGGGTTTGGCCTCACACTGAGAGGAGTAGAGGGCTCCTCAGGCCGTTATTTTCATGCAGAAGCTTCGCCTGGAGGAGAGGAAGACACCACAGAAGTTTTAGAGTGTTTAGAGTCCAATTGGAGGAGGAATCAACGAAACAGCAGTGACAGCGCTGTTCATCAAAGTAAATTACGGCTGTAAAGGATTTTACAGCCGTGTTGTAACGTTGTTTCTCCTTTCTTTTTGTTTTCTGATCACTCTAAGACTATGATTTATTGTATCTCTTTCTCCATGCAAGCTTATTACTCTTTTGGGACATGGGGTGTAATCCCCTTGATTTTTAATGATTCGATAATCTTCTTTTTTGTCATGATAACTTTGACATGATAATTTTGCTCATGTGATTATTGTGCTTAGACTCTCTATAAGTCCATGTTACTAATTATGTTTTTAGAGTTTTCGCAATGAGACTGAAAGGTGATTTGCTTGAGAACTTGGACCCCTAGAATTGCATGTTAGGATCCCTTCCTTAAGTTAGATCCAATTTGATATGTTCTAGTAGATTAATTGCCATGATAGTAATATGAATTTATGGATCGAGTCTATTTATCAAACGTGGAGATCTTGCACGAAAGTGAGGATCGGAACGTTGGAGATCCATGAGTAAAACTAGTGTTGAGGCTCGGATGCACGAAAGTGATCCTTGAGCTTCCGCTAGAGATTATCAACCTAGAATTCGGATGCACGACAGTGATCTTGAGTTCTTTTGATTGATGATTTACTTATCTACAACATTGAGAATAGATCTTGCACGAAAGTGAGGATCGGTTATCTGCATGATTGTCTGCACGAAAGTGAGACAATCCTTTATCAAGTAAATTATGTCTTTGTCATGGTAGAATTAGACTGACGACCCTTTTATTTATGTCTAGTCATTAGAATCAAGGAGATGAAACCCTAAGTCCCAATTTATCTCTCTGATTATCTGAGTTCGTGTGTTTTCCATTATTACTTTGCACTAGAATCGGTTCGCTTAGCTAGTAAGAATACCACTATTTGGTACTTAACAATAAGGTCCCTGTGGATTCGATACTTTTCTTTATTACTTTGATAGTTCTGTGCACTTGTGGAAGCCTATCAAGTTTTTGGTTTCATCCATCCTGCAGAGGCCAATAAGGTCTACAGGCTAAAGAGATCCATTTATGGATTGAAGCAAGCCTCTCGAAGTTGGAATCTTCGATTTGATGAGGCAGTAAGAGATTACGGCTTTATCAAGATCGAAGATGACGCCTGTGTATACAGAAAATTCAGTGGGAGCTTGGTGACATTTCTGGTCCTGTATGTCGACAACATACTACTCATCGGAAACGACATCCCTAGTCTTCAAGCTGTGAAGACATGGTTAGGGAAGTGTTTCGAGATAAAAGACTTGGGGGAGGCCGCCTATATCCTAAGCGTGAGGATCTATCGGGATAGATCCAAGAAGCTCCTGGCCCTTAGTCAGAGTACTTACATTGATAAGGTCCTGGAGAGGTTCAACTTAGAGTAGTCTAAGAAAGGATACCTTCTAGTAAAACATGGTCTTATTCTCTCCAAGAACCAGTGTCCCGTCACACAGGCTGAGAGGGACGACATGAGTCGAGTGGCCTATGCTTCGGCAGTAGGTTCGATCATGTATACGATGTTGTGTACTAGACCAGACGTGGCTTATGCTGTGAGCATAACCAGCCGATACCAATCCAATCCAGGTTTACAACACTGGGTGGCTGTAAAGAACATTCTAAAGTATCTGAGAAGAACTAAAGACTTGTTCTTGGTCTATGGGGGACAGGAAGAGCTCAGTGTTCAGGGCTACACTGATGCGTCGTTCCAGTCTGACCCTGATGAATTTAGATCGCAGGCCGGCTATGTGTTCAAATTGAATGGTGGCGCTGTATGCTGGAAATCCTTCAAGTAGTCCACTATAGCTGATTCTACGACCGAGGCTGAGTATGTCGCCACTTCTGAGGCAGCTAAAGAAGCCGTTTGGATTCGGAAGTTCATTTCTGAGCTTCAAGTGGTTCCATCTGCTATGGATCTGAGCGAGCTCTATTGTGACAATAATGGAGCGATTGCACAGGCATAGGAACCAAGGTCTCATCAGAAATCCAAACACATACTTAGAAGATTTCACCTAATCAGAGAGATCATTGACTGAGGTGATGTCAAGATAAGCAGAGTTGACACAGACAACAATCTGGCAGACCCACTGACCAAGGGCAGAAGCATGATGGTCATACGAGGGACATAGGGTTGAGATTTCTCAACAACTAAGTCTAAGTGCAAGTGGGAGTTTGTTGGTATATATTCCCTTGGACCCGTTGTTGGTCCATCTTGTACTACTTGACTTTGATATTTAATATATATCATTCTGGCATTGTCGTTATTATGTTGTGTTTACATCTGTGATTATGTACATAGATAATAATGTCCCTGGAGACATATTGTATCTGTGCTCAAACGGTGTGTCCCCAGTCGAGTACCTGAGTGGATAAGGGACAGCTCTGGTACATGTGAGACTGGTATATGGGCTGGTTACGCACGGGGTGCTAACGCAGACATATGGGTATATCAGTGGTGGATATACTGGATCGACCCGCTGTGAGGCTTTAACTTGGTGTCATGAGTTAAACTCACATGTGATAGGAGATGCATTGATCCCTTGACTTGAGGTCATTGACTCTTCTATATGGTTAGGGGCATACTTTGATACAACCTAACGCCTCGCGGTAGCAGGGAGGTCATAACGGTTGTCATTGGGTCAGTCACGACCCATATGAGAAGATCAATGGACAGACATAGGATTTGCCCCTTCCTACAGGAAGCTTGATATCCACGGGGCCCCCCCTATGGTTGCATGACTGGAAGTGTATGGTCATACCCAAGTGAAAGCCTGATTTAGTCATGACCATGAGATTGGGTGAAAACAAAGTGGTGACACACTTTGTCCAATCGGATATCAGTTTGGCAAAGAGACTATAATGCATCGGTACCTTGTTACGATGATGGGGATGTCGATGTTGATATCCATTCCGATGACTTGGGTAGCAGCGATGCACTGCTAGGTGCCAACCACTGCTTGTGATGACTCGGTTCATCACTGCCAACGTCTGAGGAACCTACAGGATCGCACAACTTGAAACTCGGGTTCTCGTATTGATCGGGTAGCCTATTGATTGAGTTATTGGATAACTCAAATCTGTTTGGGAGAATCCATCAGCACCACTGTTGTTATAACCTTGATTTAATAAATATTAAAATTTTATTTTAGAAATCGTGAAATTATATTTTAGTAATTTTTATGATTTTTCTGAAATTTTTTGGAATTTTAAAAGGATAAAATAATAAGTTTTATATAAAAACTTATTATGCGTTCGTGGAGGCTGGAACCCGCGACGCGTTTGATTTTCAGACGCAACCCAACCACCAGGCTAAGTCTTCGTTTCTGATATTAATCCATGCTTCTTTTTGTTAAGTCGGATTTGAATTGATTTTAATTAAAACAAAAACCGTGTTCGTTGGGGCTCGAACCCGCAACGCGTCTACAGAATCAGCTAAGCCCAACCACTGGGCTAGGTTTGCTTTTGTTATTTGAATCGCACCCATTCTATTTGATCTAGATTTAAATTTAAATTTACGGCGATCAAGTCGCCGCCACGATCTCGCCGACCTTGGACGCTTTTTACCTCTATATTAGAGGGCTTCCGCTCGTCGCAATGAGAATCAGAACCTAGAGCATCTTCAAGCCCGAAGCGCCTCTAGAGGGGAGAAATCGAACCCGAACTCGTCGCCAGAGCTCAAGCGGCGCCGCCACAAGTTCTAGTCTTCCAGCGCCTCCATCGACAGCGATCTCTTGGCTCTAGGCTACGATACAGCATCGTAGCAAGGTATCCTACCTTTCCTGAAGTTTTGGTGAAATTCGGTTTCGGTATAGATGAGTTTGGTTAAGTTTTGTGTATCGACGGCGGGTGGCGCCACCGTCGATACCTTCTATCGCTTCGGATGCTTCGACCGTGGGTCAAAAACTTGCCGAAGTTGGTCGTAGAGCCCCGCTTCGTCGTCGGGAGTCTACTGGCGAAGTTTGGCGGCGATCTGATCTTCGACGCGCCCTCAGGAGCTCGCCGGCGCAAGCAGCGGATGCAAGTCCGGCAGCCTTGCGCGGCGGTGTTTGGGCGGCGCAAGCGAACGTCGGTTCGGTCCAAAATTAGGGTTTGGGTGGCGGTTTATTTATAAATAAACCGGTCACTGAGTTTTGAAATTGAATTGAACCGGACCAAGCGGTTCAATTCCAGTTGGGTCAGTAATTGAATTTCGACCGGTTCGCCCCCGATTCGGTCGAATCCGGGCCGGTTCAGGTAGTCGTTGGAAAGGTAATTAAATTTCCTATCTAATGGTAATCTGGGTTTCTTTATATGACTTGTATATTTGGTGTAATGTAAGTTCTAAGTGTCGGTCTAACTTGGTTCAGGGTAAATTGATCGGTTCACTGCAATTCCGTCCGGTTCAATGGGTTTTAGGTTCGGTTCATATGATCTAAGAGTCGTTCTCTAGGTTTAGGGTTATGTTCTACATGTTGGTAGTTTTGGTTTTCAAATTAGAATGTTTATTGATAGAGTTCATGCACAAACTCATGTTACAGAGTGGTTGATCCAATAATCGGCTTGCATTGTTTGATATACAACTTACTGGCTTTTTAAAAGAATTCAGGATAACAGCGATTGAGGTAGGAATCTTACCCTACTCCTTTTGTCACTGTGTCAAGAACTTATAAGATTTGTCACTTATTCCTTTGATTAGATATATGATGCATATATGATAGAATTGACTGACACTGATATCTAATTGCTTCATCTGCTTTATTTGTTTCTGAATTCCTGTTGATCTCAATTATCTTGTTTATTTGGTCATATTCTGTTCTATATGAATGGTTAACAAACCTGTTTTGAGATCTCTGATATATTGGCTTATGAGCATGGTTGAACAATTGTGTATCTATGATATTGACACATGAGTATGTGGAACCGTTGTAAATCTGAGATGATAAAGTCGTGATATATTTTGACCGCTGATCTGGATGATTTATTCTCCAGTGGCCTGTTTATCTAGTTATAGTTCTGATTATATCAGACTATCTGAGATGCCAGTACAGCACCGCCAGTTGTCTTGAGGACAATACTACGGATGTTAATGTTGGACGCAACACTCCGGGCTGTTTAGGACAGTCGTTCCATTGCATGAGCAATAGTGGAAACACTCTGAAAATGAGTGCGGCTTTTGATTGAGATCTGTTGGCCAGCTTGATGATTTACACGACGTTCTGTATATTATTTGTATATCATTATTATTGTCATTGTATTATCTTGTTATTTGATCCCCTCACCATGTTTGTTGATTCCTACTTAACATTTTTGCTAACCCCCTTTGTTTCTCTTCCAGGTACAGAGTTAGCATCTGGAAGGGATATAGTAGATAGCAGATACCAGCCTGAGTTGAGATAGTTTGTCTTTGTATTTTATTTCAGTTGATAATTTGGATAGTTGCATTCATATATTGTGTTATAAAACCGTTGATGATAAATTTGGATTATTTATTTAATAAAGGATATTGGATTATTGTAGTTCTTTGGTTCCTATCAATATTGTTACTCCTTGGGGAACCCTATGCTAGAAATAGCTGGCTTCCCGCCGGGGCGTGACAATTAAAATGGTATCAGAGCTATAGGTTCAGAGGTTTAAGTTTCTGTGGGCCCATAACCCACAGGTCAGAACTACAGGTTGAGTAAGAAACCCTAAGGATATAGGAACCTCGGGACTGGGTTTGGGTTAAGGTTAAAATAAATGAATAGGTAAACAATTAGTATATAATATGTTATTTTGTTGACAGGATGGCACCAAGAACTAGAGGCAGAGCAATTCTATGTCAAGGAAGTAGAGGACGTGGAGGTGGAAGTCAGAGGGTGAGTGCTCACAGCATTTGAGAAGCTAGAAATTCTCCTGAAGCTAAAGTACAGTTACCTCAAAACTTACCTAGAGCCCCTACAAGAAGAAAAAGTGGGTATGAAGTCTCAGTACCGTTAGAAGCAGCACCACATGCTTCCCCTGAAGTACAAGCAGTAGTAAGGGATGAGGGTGAATTTTCCTCTCCATCTTTGGTACCACAACTAGTAGTAAACCAACCAGTTAGGTCAGCTAATATGGTGATGCAGTTCTCACAGTTGGGAAAAGATCGATTTCATGATTTTGGAGGAACTACTGATCCTTGGGCTGCTAGAGATTGGTTACTAAAAGTAGAGCAAACCTTTAGGGCCTTAGGATGTCCAGATGAGCAGAAGGTAGAGTTGGCCACATATTTCTTATCTGATAGAGCTGGGACATGGTGGACTGGAATGAGAGTTACTTTTGGAAATGATCCCATCTCTTGGACTGATTTTAGAGGAGCATTCTTTGAGAAATATTTTCCAGAATCTTTTCAGGATAGTCAGATGCAGGAATTTTTAAATTTAAAACAAGGAAAAGGACAGTAAATATTTATGTAACTGACTTTGAGAGATTGTCAGATTTATTTCCAGAGTTAGTAACCACTGAAAGGAGAAAATGCCAACTTTTTATTAAAGGATTGCACCATACAATAAAGGAACAGATGAATACTATCCCCTCAGATAGTTTTCAGGCAGTGGTAAATACAGCATTCAAGATAGAGGCTTCTCTAATAGATGTGGCTAAAGAAAAACAAATGGAGGAAGTCCAAGAATTAGCAGAAAAGAGAAAAGTCAACCAGTCAACTAGAACAGTAAAGATAGAAACCTATGATAATAGAGGGAAAAGATCAAGAGCAGTATTTAATAGCCATCAGAGACCTGTACATTCTTCATATGCACCAAGCTTTAATTCAGCAGGGTCTATGAGAAAATGTTTTAAGTGTAATCAAGAAGGACATTTGGTTAATGTATGCCCTTCCAATGAGATTCAATGCAACTATTGCAAAGGTTGGGGTCATTATAAGGTAGATTTCCCACGAAGAGGATTTCAACCCCCACAACAAAGTTATCAGCAAAGCTCTAGACCGAGGACTTATTAGGAGAGAGCTGGTCAAGTTAATCAGATACCACAGAGAGGATCTCAGCAACGATCTGCAACTCTAGCAAGAGTTTATACAGTGACTCAGCAGACTCAACAGGATACTCAGCAGGAGACTCAACAGACTCCGGACTTGGTGTAATTCTTAGCTTTCATAATTATGCTATTATTTTTGTGTACTCTGAATTTGGAGGACCAAATTCTTTTTAAGGGGTGGATAATGTTATAACCTTGATTTCATAAATATTAAAATTTTATTTTAGAAATCGAGAATTGATATTTTAGTAATTTTTATGATTTTTCTAAAATTTTTTAGAATTTTAAAAGGATAAAATAATAAGTTATATATAAAAACTTATTATGCGTTCGCGGGGGCTCAAACCCGTGACGCGTTCGATTTTCGGACGCAGCCCAACCACCAAGCTAAGTCTTTGTTTTTTATATTAATCCATGCTTCTTTTTGTTAAGTCAGATCGATAACCGCATTCGCTGGGGCTCGAACCCGCGACGCATCCACGAAATCAACTGAGCCCAACCACTGGGCTAGGTTTGCTTTGGTTATTTAAATCGCACCCATTCTATTTGATCTAGATTTAAATTTGAATTTCGGAAACCAAGTCGACGCATCGTCTTCTCCGATTTTTGCGGCGATCGAGTCGCCGCCGCGATCTCGCCGACCTTGGACGCATTTTACCTCTATATTAGAGGGCTTCCGCTCGTCTCAATGAGAATCAGAACCTAGAGCATCTTCAAGCCTCGTAGCGCCTCCAGAGGGGAGAAATCGAACTCGAACTCGTCGCCGGAGCTCAAGCGGCGCCACCACAATTTCCACTCTTCCAACACCTCCATCGACAGCGATCTCTCGGCTCTAGGCTGTTGGTGTATATGCCCTAGGACCTAGTTTTGGTCAACTTATGTACTACTTGACATTGATATTTATATATCATTCTGGCATTGTCGTTATCATTGTTTGTCTACACCTGCGATTGTGTACTTACATGATAATGTCCCTGGAGACAGATTGGATCTGTGCTCAAATAATTGTCCCCAGTCGATGTACCTGAGTGGATATGGGACAGCTCTGGTACTTGAGAGACTGGTATGTGGGCTGGTTAGGCACGTGGTGCTAACGCAGACACATGGGTATATCATTGGAGGATATACTGGATAGACCCGCTATGAGGCTATGACTTGGTGTCATGAGTTATCCTCATAAGTGACAGGAGATGCATTGATCCCTTGACTTGAGGTCATTGATCATTCTATATGGTTAGGGACTTGCTTTGATACAACCTAACACCTTGCCGTAGCTGGGAGGTCATAACGGTCGTTATTGAGCATGTCACGACCCATATGAGAAGATCAATGGACAGACATAGGATTTGCCCCTTCCCTAGGGAAGTATGATATCCATGGAGCTCCTTTATGGTTCTATGACTGAGAGTGTATGGCCATACCCAGGTGAGAACCTGTTTTAGTCATAGCCATGTGATTGGATGAAAACAATTGGTGACACACTTGTCCAATCGGATATCAGTTCGGCAAAGAGACTGTAATGCATTTGTACCTAGTTGCGATGATGGGGATGTCGATGTCGATATCCATTCCAATGACCTGGGTAGCAGCGATGCACTGCTAGGTGCCACTCACTGCTTGTGATGACCTCTGGTGAGCACTACCAGCGTCAGAGGAACCTACAGGGTCGCACACCTTGATACTTGAGTTCTCGTATTGATCGGGAAGCCTTATGATCGAGTTATTGGATAACTCAGATCTAATTGGGAGATTTCATCAGCGCCAATGGGCCTGATGTGATGGAAGAATATTATTGGAGCCAAACTTCATTTTTGGTAGGTTGACCCGTATTTGACCATGGTTGGTCACATTTGGATTAGGGTTGCATTGGATTGGATCCAAGTGCTTAATCAACCCATGTAATGAAGTTTGGGCTAGCTCATTATCCAATGAGGCCCAATAACAAGGTCTCATGGAGAGATAAGAGGCTAAAAGGGTATAATGGGGAGAAACATGAACCATTAAGCGCCTAGGGGTATAATGGGGTCATGTTGGCGCCTTTGCTTCATTATGGAAGTAAAGGGCACCTCCCCTCTCTTCCTTGGATGGAATGTATGCCTCTATGGCATTGCTTGGGGCGCAAGGCAAGGCCTTGGCGCACAAGGAAAGGCGTGGGGCACAAAAGGAATGGTTGAATGAGAATTATGGAAATGTCTTGGAGACTTTCCTTGTCTCAAACCTCCTCATCCTAGCCCTACACTTGTCATGATCCTAGCCCTTACCCTAACCGCCTCTTGCCCTATATATGTGACCCTAGTCGCCCCCTCTTACAGATGATCAATCCTTGAAGGCGTGAACACATCAAGAGGGCGAGAATAAGGGGCATTGGCGCAACCATTTTCTTCCATCAAACCCTAGCAGCAAGCTTCTTCCCTTCTTCCTCCTTTGGCACAAGAGAAGTAAAGGCTTGGCGGCATTCTCCCTTCTCCTCTCTTCTTCATCAATTGGTGCTTCTACCTTGGAGGTGGCGCAAGCATTCAAAAAGAGAACTAAGGCTTGGATCTTCTTCCCGAGGCTAGCACCGGGCGTGGAAGAAGAGAACTCAAGAGATCCGCGTGTGTGAGACTGCAGAGGGCGCACACTTGGGCGCCTTCATCGGCATCGCTCTACATTGCTCTTAAGGTATTTTCTGACTCATCGTGTCGACTCCCTTGCTTGCGATCTTCATTGGGTTTTTGGGACCGGCCTGTTTCGGGGACATTCTTCCGCTGCGAAAAATGTATGTCTATAACTCTGAAAATTGTAAAATGTCCCCGGGGTTTCCCAACATAGGCTACGATACAGCATCGTAGCAAGGTATCCTACCTTTCCTGAAGTTTTGGTGAAATTCGGTTTCAGTATAGATGAGTTTGGTTAAGTTTTGTGTATCGACGGCGGCGGCGCCACCGTCGATACCTTCTGTCGCTTTGGATGCTTCGACCGTGGGTCAAAAACTCGCCGAAGCTGGTCGTAGAGCCCCGCTTCATCGTCGGGAGTCTACTGGCAAAGTTTGGCGGCGATCCGATCTTCGACGCGCCCTCGGGAGCTCGCCGGTGCAAGCAGCAGACGCAAGTCCGGCAGCCTTGCGCGGCGGAGTTTGGGCAGCGCGGGCGAACATCGGTTCAGTCCAAAATTAGGGTTTGGGCGGCGGTTTATTTATAAATAAACCGGTCGCTGAGTTTTGAAATCGAATTGAACCGGACCGAGCGGTTCAATTCCAGTTGGGTCAGTAATTGAATTTCGACCGGTTCGACCCCGATTCGGTTGAATCCGGGCCGGTTTAGGTAGTCGTTGGAAAGGTAATTAAATTTCCTATCTAATGGTAATCTGGGTTTATTTATATGATTTGTATATTTGGTGTAATGTAAGTTCTAAGTGTCGGTCTAACTTGGTTCAGGGTAGATTGATAGGTTCACTACAATTCCGTCCGGTTCAGTGGGTTTTAGGTTCAGTTCATATGATCAAAGAGTGGTTCTTTAGGTTTAGGGTTATGTTCTACATGTTGGTAGTTTTGGTTTTCAAATTAGAATGTTTATTGATAGAGTTCATGTACAAAGTCATGTTACAGAGTGGTTGATCCAATAATCGGCTTGCATTGTTTGATATACAACTTACTGGCTTTTCAAAAGAATTCAGGATAACAGCGATTGAGGTAGGAATCTTACCCTATTCCTTTTGTCACAGTGTCAAGAACTTATAAGATTTGTCACTTATTCCTTTGATTAGATATATGATGCATATATGATAGAATTGACTAACACTGATATCTAATTGCTTCATTTGCTTGATTTGTTTCTGAATTCCTGTTGACCTCAATTATCTTGTTTATTTGGTCATATTCTGTTCTGTATGAATGGTTAACAAACCTGTTTTGAGATCTCTAATATATTAGCTTATGAGCATGGTTGAACAATTGTGTATCTGTGATATTGATACATGAGTATGTGGAACCGTTGTAAATCTGAGATGATAAAGTCATGATATATTTTGACCGATGACCAGGATGATTTATTCTCCAGTGGCCTGTTTATCTGAGTTATAGTTCTGATTATATCGGACTATCTGAGATGCCGGTACGGCACCGCCAATTGTCTTGAGGATAATACTACGGATGTCAGTGTTGGACGCAACACTCCGGGCTATTTAGGACAGTCGTTCCATTGCATGAGCAACAGTGGAAACACTCTGAAAATGAGTGCGGCTCTTGATTGAGATCTGTTGGCCAGCTTGATGATTTACACGACGTTCTGTATATTATTTGTATATCGTTATTATTGTCATTGTATTATCTTGTTATTTGATCCCCTCACCATGTTTGTTGATTCCTACTTAGCATTTTTGCTAACCCCCTTTGTTTCTCTTCCAGGTACAGAGTTAGCGTCTGGGAGGGATATAGTAGATAGCAGATACCAGCCCGAGTTGAGATAGTTTGTCTTTGTATTTTATTTCAGTTGATAATTTGGATAGTTGCATTCAGATATTGTGTTATAAAACCGTTGATGATAAATTTGGATTATTTATTTAATAAAGGATATTGGATTATTGTAGTTCTTTGGTTCCTATCAATATTGTTACTCCCTGGGGAACCCTATGCTAGAAATAGCTGGTTTCCCGCCGAGGCGTGACAACTGTGCTAGATGAGATGAAAGGAATCATTTGGAGCTAACTTGTTTTTGGGCCTAGTAGGCCAAATGGGCCCAACCAATAGACCAAGTTGGGCTAATAGGCCAAATGGGCTCAATAAGCCAGTCCACTAACCGCCTAATTATAAGTCCTGGGCTCATCCTCAATGATGAAGATTTCGTCGTGTTCGGTAAGCAGCGACCCATACCTCTTAGGTGCACAACGAATTCTCTCAGACGTATGTGCTACCTGTGTTTGAGCCTCAGGTTGCCTAGTAACCGGTGCAGGGGGCTTAGGTTCCTTCTCCTTGTCCTATGGTTCCACTTGGACCTAGTCCAAGTCAAACTTCCTCCCACTGACTTCTTTCATTAGAAATTCTTTCTCTAGAAAGACAGTACCCGGAGCAACAAAAACTTTATTCTCGGTGGGAACATAGAAGTAGTAACCCTTAGTTTCCTTAGGGTATCCCACAAACACACATTTATCAGATCTAGGTTCTAGCTTACTAGAATCATGACGTTTGACAAAAGCCTCACATCCTCATATCCTAATAAATGAGTTGTTAGGGCATCTTCCACTCCATACCTCTTATGGTATCTTGGAGACACTCTTAGATGGAACATTATTCAGTATCAGAGAAGCTGTCTCAAGTGCAAAACCCTAGAATGAGGGTGGTAGAGTTGCATGACTCATCATAGACTGAACCATGTATAACAAGGTTTGATTTCTCCTCTCAAACACACCATTCCATTGAGGTGTTCCCGGAGGAGTGAGTTGGGACAGGATCCCATACTCCCTATGATAGTCAAATAACTCACTGCTCAGGTACTCTCCACCACGATTTGATCGAAGAGTTTTGATAGACCTACCAAGCTGGTTCTCTACTTCATGTTTGAACTCCTTAAATTTCTCAAAGGATTCAGATTTATATCTCATCAAATAGACATTTCCATATCTACTGAAGTCATCAGTAAATGTGATGAAGTAGTTGTCCCTTCCTCTAGCTTGTTTACTGAATAGTCCACACACATCACTGTGTATAAGATCCAATAAACCTCCTGCACTCTCACTAGTCTAGGTGAAGGGCTCTTTTCTCATTTTCCCTAATAAACAAGGCTCACAAGTATCAAATTCCTCCAAGGAATTTGAATATAACAACTCATTTGCATGGAGTTGTTGAATGAGATTCTTATTTATATGAGCTAATCGACAATGTCATAGGAAAGCACCAACTGAACCACTCAGTTTAGTCATCTTACTATTTATGCTGCAAATAGAGCTATTCATGTCCAACACATACAAATTATTGCATAAAGTACCCTTCTAATATATATATATATATATATATATATATATATATATATGACTTATAATATACTAAGGACAAATTCATGTGTGTGTATGTGGACTCATTCCTTATAAGAAAAAATAAATAAATTTATACGAATGCTAGATACCAGTAACCTTGTAGGGAAGGGCAAATTCTATCTTGGTTAATTAACGCTCTTATATGACTTATAATATACTCAAGGACAACTGTTATGACCTCCCTACTATGACAAGATGTTAGGTTATATCAAAGTATACCATTTACTATATAGAGATATCAACTATCTAAAGTCGAAGGACAAATGCACCTCCGTCATTGTGACATTAACTTGTGACACTAAGTTAATCTTTATAGTAGGTTATCCACTTTGATATACCCATATGCATATTACATATACAACTCTCACATGCACTATAGTTGTCCCTTATCCACTATGACACTCGATTAGGAACAATATTTGAGACTAGATAAACTCTATCTCTATAGATATTATTATGCAGATATACATAATCACATACCTATCAAAAGCGTAATAATGACAATGCTATAATATATAAAATATTATGTGTGAATGTAAAACATAGGTTGGACCAATAACTATTCTTAGGACATACACCCACAACGCAGCACTGGCGTAGGCGGCGGGTTATAGTCATGCGAAGGTAACTTCTTACCCAATTGTGTTTTCTATGTTTTAACTTTCTTCTTTAACCATCGCACTTATGTCTTTCTATGCTATTTTCGTACCCAATTGGTTATCTTGGTGAGATGTGGCTGTCTATATTTGCTAGTCGCATCATATTTTATGTGGCTGTCTATATTTGTTATATTTTATGTGTCCATTGCATGGCATTACTTGTTTGTTAAGCTCTGTGTGATTCTCTTTTCCTACTTGTACCCTGTTTACAAAAAATAATTGGGACTAATTATGAGCATAGCACTGGTATAATATATTTTTTTTTATATAAGTATCATTTCAGATTGTTTGAAATTTGAAATTAGATACATACTTTAATTATTTTTAGAGAAGACTTAGTTCGATAGAAATGTATTTATTTTTCTCTAGAAAATTCTTTTGCTACTCTAAACTGAAAATCAAAATTTCAAAAATCTATTATTGATATTAAAATTGGAGCTATTTTTAATAAATTCAATTTTTATTGACTGTATACTCACCCCTAGTTTTGAGTGACAAAAGAAATTTCGAATAAAAAAATCCAATTAAATCATTTGAACTAAGAATTATTTTAAAATAATAAAAATGTCAGTAATATCTAATTTTAAATAATAAAAAATAAAATAAAATGATTCTTGTATTAAAAAAATTATTATAGTAGTATGAAAAGAAATGCCTCTCTGTTGAATCCTCTATTATAATTTTTTAATTCATTAAATCTGAATTTAAATTTCTCATCAATCCAGAATAATGATAAAAATATTTTAATCATCAATAAAAAAAAATTATAAAATAATATATATATATATATATATATATATATATATATATATATATATATATATATATATATATATATATATATATATATATATATATATATATACTAATGCGGACTCTTTCCTTATAACAAAAAATATATATATATAGATATATGCAAATGCTAGAATACCAGTACCTAGATCGCCAAAATAACCTATAAAAAACCCTAATAGATTTTGTGTAAATTTTCTGGATGCCAGGTAGATACAAACATGTCATCCAGCACTCGATCTCCCTGCGCCGCCTGCAAGCTCCTGCGGCGCAAGTGCACGCCTGGCTGCATCTTTGCGCCCTACTTCCCACCGGACCAGGCGACCAAATTCGCATGCGTCCACCGCGTATTTGGCGCCAGCAATGTCGCCAAGATCCTCACCGAACTCCGCCCTGAGGACCGTGCCGCGGCCGCCAATTCACTCGCCTACGAGGCCCAGACGCACCTCCACGACCCGATCTACGGATGCGTGCCCTACATTGCATTCCTCGAGCAAAAGCTCAACCAGGTACAGCATCACCTCCACATCGCCAAGAAGGAGCTCTTCGTTTACCTCGGCTCTCCATCTCCCAGCCCGATGCTTCCACCTCCACAGGCCGGAACCGGGACGGAACTCGGCCGCCCTGTGCCTCCGATGCGCCTGCACCTTCATCATCAGCACCCGGCGGTAATGGAGATGGATTTGATCAAGTCCTACGAGCAATGGCAGGAGCTTGCGAGATTTAACGCAGGTTTGGGGCGTGGTCGCCTGCTCGTGGCGGGACCACAATTGGGAACGGCGCCGGTTCGTCCGCACGCTTCCCAGGGTTTGTTCCTAGCTCCGACTCCACACGGTGGCGTGATGGCAGCGGGGCAGAATTATTTCAACACAGGGCAATAGCGGTTGGGGCGCAAAGAGGGGAGCAGCGGCATCTGTCAGGCAGATTTCTCTAACGGAAAACATAGTGTTTGATTGCCGTAAATATGTTCATTTTTTGTATTTCTATGAATTCGAGTTTGAGTTTCTTTTGAATCTGGACTATCTTAATCCTATAAGAGTTGAGTTTTTTTAAAAAAATATATAAGTTTTTAGTAAAATGTAAATTAGTTTTTTTTAGTTCACACTGTTATCATGAATCATAACTGCAACTGCTGCAAACAAAGATTAGAGAAAAATAGAACCTTTCTATTTGTCGTTAAGGCTGAAATTTGTAAGCTTCCCCTATAGGTATTTGTTGTTTGGATCAATGTGAAATTTAACAAAGTTTGTTGTACATATCCACAAAATTAGATTTAGATTTATCTCTTTTAGTTTTTATTTAATTTTAATTTGTAATTTAAGTATTATTATTTTTTAAGGTGATTTTTATCTAGTTTGATGAATGTAAAGAGAGATCATATATGTGAACTATATGAAATACTTTTTAGTATATTTTTGTGATCTTTTACCCTTTTGTTAAGGATTTATAATTAAATATTAACTTTTATTTTAAGTGATTACAATTGAGTTTACTTGAATTATTTCCATCCATTTTCATGTTCTGCAATTTATAATTACTTGACTAGATGGAAACTAACAATCTTGATGTATATTTTACATAAACAGATATATGGATATGCATGCTTGTAATTTTACATGAATTGAACACCGCTGTTTATCTAAAGATATGAGTTTGAGCTTCCGTAGGAACCTAGTAATGTTTCCTCTATAAGAATTGGGTTTAAGTTGAAAAGAGTTATGATTGTTAGTGGGTCGTTTATGAAGACTTACTTGTAATAAAAAAAACTATTAACATTTTGGCACAAAAAAATGTGTTATATTTTTCTTATTAATTATTAGGGTCCGCATTTGGTACTTCAGTACCGATATTGAAATTTTAGTACTGAAGTACTAAACTTAGTTTTTTGGGTACCAGTATCGATATTGAAGTACTAAAATTTCTATCTATACCAGTACCGATTTCCTGAAATACCGAACCAAATAAAACTTAAATTCCAAATATGAAATAACAAATGGTAACTCTTTAATCATACTCACTGAGAAAAATAGGAAGACAAGTTAAAAAATTAGAAAAATAGGAAGATAGGACAAAAATAGGAAGACAAGTTAAAAAATTAGAAAAATAGGAAGATAGGACATCCACCAATGGTAACTCTTTCAAATATATGAATATAACATATACATATTTTAGCAGCTCGTGATAAAAAGAAACAATGAGGTCAAATTCACTTGGGAAAACATATAAATATATATATATATATATATATATATATATATAGTGAGATGATCAAATAAAAAAATGGCTCTTGGCTCTTGCAAATATATCATTAAAAGCTAGAAACCTTGATACAAACATATATAAAATAAACTTCAGGGTTTGATCCTATAATTGTAGCAACTGAGTTACCATCTTCGTTTAATGGCAATGTGGTAGTCAGTTTGTGTCTTCTGTCCTGGATGCTTCTTGATTCTCTCGTCAATAGAGGAACATAGTGTGTTTTCTTCCCAACTTGTATCAAATCTCAAATGCAAAGTAAATAGGTAAATCTTTAGATACAAGAACAAGATTAAACTAAGACCTTACACAAACTAGACAAGAAACATGTTTAACGACATAATGAATCTCCAAAGATTCCCATAAAAGAAGTAATCTAGCAACATAACAACTAACAAACGACAATCCATGAATCCAAGATTCCAAGTCTAGCAACATAAGAAGCAACAATTTAAGTTTAGCAATATAACAAGCAATAATCCAATTATCCAAGTTTACTAGTCCAACAACATAACATGCAACAACTCCACAAAATATTTATAGCAAAACCTATAACTTTCAGCAACTTCTAGCATTTCAAAAGTTCAACAATCTAAGTTCCTACAATTTTAAAGGCTGTAGTTAGCACTGCTAGGGATTATAATTATTTAATGTAGCAAACCCATAGGAGAAAAATGCATACTAGGGATTATAATCATACCTTTTAGCTTTTGCACTAACCATTAAACATTAGTTGATGCCTCATTCATATTAACTTGAGACAAATCTAAAAATCCAAACCAACCAAAAAATATAAGTAATAATACTTGAAAGTTAAAATAAACGAAATAATATTTAAATAATAAATAACAAAAAAACATAATTGATTATCCTTTTCTAACTTCTATTTCTTGTAAGTCTTCCTCAACGCTAATGGGAGAATTCATTGCCTGAAACTAATCTTGAGTGTATACCAAAGCTTGAATTATGTTAGGAGTTAAAGAACTCCTAAATGGATCCAAAATTCTCCCCAAAGTACTAAATGCACTCTCAAAAGCCACAGTTGAAATTGGAATTGCCAAAACATCTCTTGCCATATGAGAAAGAATTGGATATGTATGTGAGTTAAGCTTCCACCATGCTAAGATTTCACAATTTGTGACATCAGGATCAAAATCATTTTTCAAATATTTCTCCCATTTTGTTTTAGGATCTCCAATCCTATTTTTAGCCATATGCTTCTTAATTACCATTCAAATTTTCATTACCAAACTATCATTTGGATCTTCAATAGAACTAGAAGTACCAAAGCTAGAAGGAGAACTCATGTGGTCTTCAAGTTGAGCACTTTTAGGGGCAACTAATGTTTTATATTCGTTAAAAAGTCTTATAAAGTGGTCTCTCACAAGACTTATCAAGAAAAAACTCTTTCCATACCATGCATACTCTGAAAAGCATATTCCAAGTACCATAATGTATGCCAAGGGTCAATAATGACAGTAATAAAAAATAACTTATTGGTCTTTTCAAAATCCTCCCCAATATTTGTCATACTTCTTTCTCATGTATATGACCATCAATGTAATATTGGGATCTTCATTTACTTCCAGTTCTTTCAATAAGATAAAAACAACATATATTTCAGAAAAAAAAATTAATTGGAAGTTACATAATGAGAGCCTGAAATTTTCATGGTGAAGTCATAAAAGTGTTTCAAAATTACTACCAACTTTCTAACAGTAATCCAATCTGTACAATCAGGTACCAAACGGTTTCCCATGTCATCCACAAGCTCATAAGTGTTGTGTCCGCAAGTGCACGGGTACTCGAAGTAATAATTAAGGTATCGAACGATAGAGACCTCATTTGTCAAGTACCGAATAAACAATTTCTCACTAGCTAGGTAGTCGAAAATATCAAGCAAACTATCGAAAGCTACACAAAAATATCAGAGAGAGAAACTAGGACTAGGGTTTCATCCACTTTAATTTCCATGACTAGATATAAATAGATGTTCGTGAGTCTAATTTTATTATGATAAAGATATAATTTACTCAATAAAAAAATTATCTCGCTTTCGCGCAGACAATTTACAAAGAACCAATCATCACTCTTATGCAGGATTTATTCAATGTTAAATATAAGTAAATCATTGACAAACAACTCAAAGATCACTTTCGTGCATCCAAATCCTAAGTCAATTATCTCAACTGAAAAAACTACATACTTTCATACTATACTTTTCACAGGTTATACTTACGGTTCTCCAACGATTCGATACTTGATTTCTCACAGTATCATCATGTTTATTTCAATAACTCAATCCTAAATTCAAATTATCAACATGGCAACATACTTCTAAAATCAAGAAATAAGAACAAACCTAATTTCTTACGATGAGTTCCTAACATTTAATTTTAGGGTTCCAAGTTTTCGCAAATCACTTTACAGTCCATATCACAAAAACTCTAAATCATATTGATTAATATGAATCTATGGAGAATTAAAAGCAATCATCATATAAGTAGAATTATCATAGTAAAATCATCTTGACGAAAGTAAAAATAATCTAGTCATTAAGAAATTTAGGGGATTACTCCCTCATGTCGCAAAAATTGTTTAAGCTAGCATGGTCGAAGAATTACAATAATCCATGGTTCAGATTGATCAAAAATCGAAGAGAAAGAAGAAATGTCTAAACACACCCCAGCTGTAATTTTCATTATAGCCGTAATTTGCTCGATGAACAATGCAGGCGATGATTTCTTTGTTGATTTCTCCTCTGATCGATCTTCTTTCACTTAGAAACTTCTGGGGTATGTTCTCCTCCTCCAAACGAAGCTTCCCTTCAAGTATTACACCCGAAGATGCACTGTACATTTCGCGGCGGTGAAACCTAGGGCGACGACAAAAATCTCGATTTCTCTCCCGATCATGGATGAAAATTAGGGCTTTTCGTGTGTGTGTCCCCTTCTCGATCTGATGAGTATTTTCCTTTTTACGAATCTCCAATTGTTAGCCTGGATCGTCCGCAATCATCCGCGCAAGAATCGGGTTTCAAATAGTCTGTGAAAATCGCGGGTCTGGGTTACAATTACGGTAGTGAAAACCATTACTGCAGTGCCGTAATTTCAGCAGAAATTCTCGATACAGAAATTACCCATAATTACGGTACCATAATATGCATTACGGCAGTGCTGTATTTTCTTCAAATCTCTCGGGTGAAAATTTGACTCGAAATACGGCCTATAATTTTCATTACAGCAGCACCGTAAAATCCACCAAACTTTCTGTATGAATTTGAATCCAAATTATGGCTCGTGATTTTCATTACGGCAGGGCCGTAATTTATGCGAAACTTTCTATACAAAATCGTCCCAAAAAACGGCAGCGCTTGGAAATTACGGCATTGCCGTGGTTTGTTCTTTAGGTGCAGTGAAATCGCGGTACCATAATTTGGATAATGGCCCTACTGTATTTTGGTCTGAAGCTCTAATTTACGTGAAATTTGACATGTGATCTTCTCTTGATGGTGAGAATTCATCTATGCATTTGAATTTGCTTGAAAACACCTAAAAATCGTGTCTTTTTACCTGAAAATGATAAAAAAAAAACCAGAAAAGGTGTAGATTCCGTAATATTTGATAAATAAGGCATAAAAATAAGCAAAAGAGCATGAATATGACACAAAAATACCCATCAAATGGCAAAAAATTTACTATAAATTTTGGTGTCATCAAATACATAAGGCTCAAACTTTGCTTGTCCTCAAGCAAAATCAAAATTTGATCTAAGGAAAAGACTTTCTTATGAAGAATAAATTTATAAAATACAATCACTAATGAAAAATCTCACCAATTGTTTCATAAAATTTTAAATAGACATACCATCCCTTGAATTCAATTCTCAAGGTCTACAACTTAATCAAATAAAACTTCGCAACTTGTACAATAAATAGAATTTCAATCTCAAGATTTCATCTAGTTTCAGTTCAAAACTATCATACTTTTCTTTACAGGAATAGGATTTCCAAGATATTTTTTCACTCATAATTTTTTAGTTTCTCCCTTTTATGCATCGTTCACATTCTATAATTTGATTACTACCTTTTTTCTGGTGAAGAAGTTAGAGTACACTGATCACATAACCAATGTAATAGAACTCATATATTTTTAGTAGGAAGAATTTTACCAAAGATAGCGGAGTTAATGTGAAACGATTTCTCTCCAAGGTATGTACCCACATAGATACATGCATTTTCTTTTTGGACTTCAACTCTAAACTTAGGTACCACCGCAAATCAACACGGTGCCAAGATGAGGAGTCATTCTCTTGATTTTTCTTTTTCTCTCATTTTGATTTCAACCCATATTTTTGGTATCACTGCCAATTTTATGCAGTGCCAAGTAAGGGAGTCATCACTCTCTTTATTTGGATCATGGAATCTTTCTTCCCAACAAAAAGCGAATAGTATGAACATCAACTAAATTAATCAATCAATATCAATTCAAAAATCATACTCATATGCTAATTTTATTTAATGAAGTAGCTTCACTTTTCAAACCAAATTCATCAAATAACATGTCTACCAAAAATTTAATTTATCAATCAATAAAAAATTCCAAAAGGCAGATATATATTAGAGAAATAAATTCAACATAATAAGTCTAGTCCTAATCTCATTCATGAACAAATTATCCATTAAGAAAATCATACTATCAACAAGAATTTCTTCAAAAACAGACTAGGCCACAAAATAATCATATCAACAAGGATAGCATATATTCATTCAGAATACAAGTCATCATGTCATCAAGTATACACCTCCACAAGGTGCACAATATCAAAATATCATCAAGTGTAATACAACCCAATTGAAATCAATATCAATATCAAAATATTATACAACCAAATCGAATGATTAAGCAATCAAATGAGAACAAGCAAGATAGTGATGGCGGACACAAAAAGTTTAGAGGAATCATTGATGTGCTTCCGCAAGTGCACGGAATTATCGAAGTAATAAAAATATCAAACCACAGAGACCTTATTGTTAAGTACCAAACAGATGTTTTCTCACTAGCTAAGCAAGCCAAATATGATGAAAGTAAACTATGCAGAGAATATGCTAAGTAGATAATCAGAGAGATAAACATGGGACTAGGGTTTCATCCACCTTAATTTCAATGATAAGATATAAATAAAGGTTCGTCAATCAAATCTTGCTACGATAAAGAACTAATTTACTTCATAAAGGGATTATCTCACTTTCGTGCAGACAATCATGCAGGGACCAATCCTCACTTTCGCGCAAGATCTATCTCAATGCTAAAGATAAGTAAATCATCAATCAAAGAACTCAAGATCACTTTCGTGCATCCGAATTCTAGGTTGATAATCTCTAGTGGAATCTCAAAGATCACTTTTGTGCATCTGAGCCTCAACACTAGTTTTACTCATGGATCTCCAACGTTCCGATCCTCACTTTCGTGCAAGATCTCCACGTTTGAAAAATAGACTCGATCCATAGATTCATATTACTATCATGGCAATTAATCTACTAGAATAGATCAAATTAGATCTACCTAAGGAAAGGATCCTAACATGCAATTCTAGGGTTCCAAGTTCTCAAGCAACTACCTTTCAGTCAATAGCGAAAACTCTAAAAACATGATTAATAACATAGATCTAGAGAGAGTCTAAGAACAATCCATCACAAAAGTAAAATTATCATAGCAAAAATTATCATGACGAAAAAGAAGAATTATCTAATCATTAAAAATCAAGGGGATTACACCCCATGTCCCAAAATATGTCTAAGCTTGCATTGAGAAGAAAATACAATAATCTATAATTTCATAAGATAAAAAAATTAATTAGAAAAGAGGTTTTAGAAAATACAACACGGTTGTGAAATATTTCACAGCCGTATTTTGCAAGCATAACTTGATGAATAGTGCTGTCACCACTGATTTCATCGATTCCTCCTCCGATTGAACTCCTTTTCCTCTGAAACTTCTGGGATGTTGTTTTCTCCTCTAGGCGAAGCTTCTGCATGAAAATCACGGCCGGATATGGTCTCCACGCCTCTCGGCGTGAGGCCAAACCCTAGCCACCTCTCTGGCAATTTCTCCCTCGATACTGGATAAAAGTTCCCCTCTTCAGTGTGTGTGTCTTCTCCTCATAAATACGAAGTGGCAGCAACTTTCAGATTCCAATTTGGAGCTCTGGATCAAAAGTTATGCCCCGAACAAATTTCAGCCGCGGAAAACTCACGATTTTGACTGGAAATTATGACCGTGTAATATTTTACAGCAGTGCCGTATTTTCATTATGTGCACCGAAAGTCAAAATTACGGCCTGTAAAATATTTCTCGATTGTGCCATAAAATCGGATGAGTTCTCTAGTCTGGATCGCCTGGGAGATACGGTACCGTAGAATAGTTTACGGCCGTGCCGTAAAATCAGCAAAGGTTTCTGTTCTGAAAACGCTAAAAAATACGGCTGTGTAATTCTTTACGGCAGTGCCATAAAATCACAAAAACTTTATGTTTGGAAAATCCTCCAAATTACGGCAGTGCTCTAATTTTACGGTACTGTCTGAAATTACGGTACCGTAAAATGGATTACGGCACTATCGTATTTTGCTGAGTTGCTCCGTTTTGCGTAAAATTTCTCGGGTGACCTCCTCCTGATGATAGTAACTCTTTTATGTGTTTGATTTTGCTTGAAAATGCTTTGAAATAGTGCCTTTTTACCTGAAAACTATGAAAAACCAAAATAGAAGTAGACTTTGCAATATTTGATGAATTCAGCATAAAAATAAGCAAAAAGATCCTCAATTTAGCATGAAAAGATACATAGAATGATACAAAATATACTATATATTTTGGTGTCATCAATCATCCTTCCCTATAAAGCATAAAACATTAATAAGATAAGGATAATGAAATATAATGGAGTAAGGAAAGAGATACTCACAAAACTCTACTCATCATCATCAGATCTGATCTCCTCTGTGTCCTCAATAACTGCATCCATGGGATCGTCCTGCTACTCTCCCTGATATCCTACATAAACTCCACCTCTCCTGGAGTCCTCAAAATGAAAATGATCATAGAGAAAGTTTCCCATCGCTTCCATGTAATTACTTAACTCTTCTACATCCTGGTGAATGTGATGCATGGTGTTAGACATCCTCCCCATAGAATCAAGCATCTTCTCCATGCGATGTTCCTGACTGTACATATGAGCGGAGAGAGCCTAAAACCTTGGGTTGAAGGCACTCGACCATCCTCTATCTGTAGCTCGGTGTGAGGATCCTGAAGCACCCTGAGATGGTGGATCCATACCCATACCAAATGGGTCATCTCCACCACCCCAGGTGGGTGGTGGTGGTATGGTATCAAGAGGGGCTGGCATAGCATAATCGGCGTTGCTAGGAGTCAGCTTCCAATTTGCTTGATTCTTCACAGAGGTTTTCTCAGTGTTGGGCAAGGGTAATTTCTGACCTCCTGGTCCAAGAACCAAAGAGAAGGTGTCACCTTCTCTAACAATCATCTTCATGGCCATACATGACTCCATGTCCAATCTAGAATTTCCTTTGGCCACCTCAATCCCATAAGCTTCATCATTAAGATACAAAGCTATAGGTGTAATGAGACCACCTATCACAATGGCTCCTTTCATTTCCCTTGCCACTTTATCCATATGTTTGACAAAAAAGAATGCAACATCCAGTGGATATCTGATAGCGTTTTGCAAGTGCACGGAATTATCGAAGTAATAAAAAGATTATTGTTTTCAATGAGGATCAGGTGGTCAAGTACCGATTACACGGTCGATCTATATCTAGTTGAATCAAATCGTGATTTTTGTTTTGTTTGTACACTTCAAAGTACGAAAAGAAGCAAAAGCGAGCGTTCAGGTAAAAATCAATGCGGATAAAATCAGAATTTGGGATTCCACCATGCTGACAATTATGAATTTAATAAAAATAAAGCTCTAAACAGAAAATTATAGTTTTGAAAGGGATTTTTCCTAAGGTACAGATTACCTCCTATCGAAGCGTAATCCGGTATCTATTTACATTAATTCCCTACTCTTGTGACAATTAACATAAATAGACCTATTAAGTTCTATGAAAAACCTTGGAATTCTTCAAATGAATCCAAACTACTCTCATGATTGGATTCGTAGGTTTGAAAAGAATGGTTCCGATGTTACGATTCACCTCTCGGTCCTTCTCGCAACGTCTAAGACGTAAAATTACTTGATCAGGGTAAATTAAGGAATATACACAATTCTAATCAAATCAAATCTATAAAATCCATGTCAAAGATTTAAACAAGTTTAATTCATAAATCATTCAACAGGCTACTTCCTAAATCCCAAAATAATGTTTACACGTTCGTGTTCAAAGCAAACAGCATGTTCCTCGATGAATTTAACATGTAATATCTCTAAAATAATGCAAAGAGATGCTAGGAAAGTAATTAGAACTCTTCCCCTTGATCTAGTGATGAAGATGAAGCGTCAAATCCTCTCCTTTGCATGATGTCTCCCCGGAATTTTGCCCTAGAATTGATTTCCGCCGCTGCCGCTACAGCCTTTCGTTTTCGTGCCTAGAAGTCCCCGAAACCCTTCCAAAACCCTTCCTTTTATATTATAATCAGTATAGAACCTATCTAGGAAGGTTTATGGAGAGTTAGGTTCAATTTTGAGTTGAATCGAGTGAGAAACCCGAAGGGGCGGATATTTTCACCACTCGTGATGAGTTTACAGCCAAGGCTGTAATTCTATCTGTCAATAAGCCCTTTTGTACATAGAAAGTTTCACGGTCCGTGATGGATTCACGGCCTCACCCGTGAAAGTTTCTGTGTATATTTTAACTTAGCCGTTTTTTCGCCCTTCGAACACCAGATTTACGGTCGGCCCCAAAATTACGGCCAAGGCCGTGAAAGTCGCGTTCTTCACCGTTTTCACTCCAAATTTGATGTGTAAGCTCGTGATCTCCTCGGGAATAGTATTGTGGCTTCAAAACTCTCAAAATCCATCATTTTTGAGCCATTTTACCTACATTTTCAATAAAACCAAGAAAAGTGAAGATTCTATGCAAAGTGAAGTAAAAAACCAAAAAAAGCATAAAATCATTTAATTAAGCCGAAAATATGATCTAAAATATAGGCAAAAACATGATGTAAATGCAACGCATCAAAAACCCTAGACTTAGAATTTTGTTTGTCCTCAAGTAATATCTT
Organism: Costus lasius; assembly: GCA_027563935.2. Lineage (NCBI taxonomy): Eukaryota > Viridiplantae > Streptophyta > Magnoliopsida > Zingiberales > Costaceae > Costus > Costus lasius. The sequence goes on from CM050446.2 coordinate 48,715,136, forward strand.
GATATGTATAAAAAATGTAAAGATAAGCAACACTCATTTTTTTTTGCCCCTAATAACATCATTAGTTCACAAATTAAGCAATCAATCTTTCAAACTCAAGTAATTCAAGAAAAATAAGTATAGAGATAAATTCATGAGAGATTACAATCCAAGAAAATTAAAATTCACAATTCATGTCATAATATTCAATCTTCACATACTAAGTATCAAATACTCTCATCTTAATAAAATCCACTTCACTTAACAGATAAAATTTCTACTTCAAGAATTTCAGTGATCTTAAAGATACAAGACTTTTAATGCAATTTGGTCTTTAAATGGTTATGTGCCCTCTCTTGTTAGCAACATAACATTGTTTAAAGTATACCACAGAGTAGTATAATTTAACTCAGTCTCAATCATAAAGTCAGTGGAGTTGTCCACTTGACCTACAGCTTTCTCTTTTTCTCCCTTTTTATCCTCTTCTATTATTTTTATTTCTGGAGAAAGCCGGTCAGTTGCATGATATTTAAATCATTGTTGATCTTTCTGCAAGAGGGTTAAATATTTGTTTTAAAAATTCTCCCTTTATTACTTGATCACAACAGATTTAAAGTATACCAAACAATGGTATAATATAACTCATGACTTAAGATAACTAGAGAAGTTGGAGCAAATCTCAGTTAAATAAATATCACTAAATTTCTATTCATAAAAATTCCCATCAAGCAAGATTAGATAAATTAAACTTCAAGTAACAAGATACTATGCATGTGTCATATGAACATATAACAATTCATATATGTATTTTATCAATACTAGAATTGAATTTACTCAACAATTTAAGTCCACATGAAATTTCAAAAATTTCCTAAGTCATCAAATCAATCACTCAAAATGTTTCCTAAGTTCAAAATTAAGGATAAAATAAAATTGATTATTCCTTAACAATCATAAACATTCAAAATACATACCTATAAAGCTTGAATACAATCAATATATATGAAGACACCCTAGACTTAAATTGTTGCATATACATAAGCATTAAAATCAATGAATGATAGATTTTAGAAATTTTTTTTTTGCAAGAGTTCCCTTTATAATGTGGGCGAAAACCTGTTCAGTTATATCAAAAGATGAAAACTTGACCCCAAAAAATTTAGAAACTGTATCACATTAAAGATAATCATATTTTATAATGTAAACAAGTTTCAAACATTAAATACCATCATGTTTCACTATCAAAATCATATTAACCATACTCACAAAGAAAATGTCATCATCACTATCGCTACATGATTCATGGTTGCACCCGTGATGGTCTTGTTAATCACTTTTCTCTCATATAAAAATTCTTCAAAAATTCCTACAAATAAAACAACTTATTAGAAGATTTTCCATCAATAAAAATTCATCAATACATGCTGCAAAAATTTTTAAAAATTTAAATAAAATCAAAAAACAAAAACTAAGAATGCAAAAATTAATAAAATTCAAAAACTTTGGGCTGCTTCCCAAAAGCGCTTGTTTAAGGCATTAGCTTGACCACGGCTTCATGTCATGATGGAGTTGGTGAATCTGTGCCATAGTAGAGAGCATATAATCTTCTTCTTTTCTTCCGTCTCAAGAGTGTGTCCACCAAATATATCTAGTTAAATAGGTGGTTCCATATTGCAGAGCTAGTACATGCATACAAAAATAGAAGTTAGAGTCAAGCAAAGAGTAATCAATAATTTTTCTATATTTATCCAAGAGTAAAATCATGCATTCTTCCTTTAAATTTATATCAGCAATTGGAAGAAAATTAGAATTAAGGTCAAAAAATTCATGCCTTAGATTGATCACGAAGTTCTCAAATTTTATTTTTGACTTTTCACTTACCTCAAAGCCAATGTGATCAATAATCTCATGTGTTATCTTCATTTGGGTACCTGTGGTAGCATTTGAATCAAATAATATTTCATCTACCTCATCATCATTATCCTCTCCACCATCTATAATGCAAATCCCTAATGATTTTTCCTAGAGAAAAGGAATTGATGGTTCACATGGTGGCAGTGGTATAATATGCTCAGAATCCTCTTCCTCATCTTTCTCCTCAATTTCTTTCTCTTCAATGGGGTATTCCATCCTAACACTATCAAATTCATCCCCATCAATTTGGTTATTTCTTATTTGTGGCTCCTCAAATTCTTCATCCTTCTTTTCACAAGACTAAAAAAATTCAAATTTCTCTTCAAACATGTCCTAAGTATTTGTGTTGCAAGGCACTTCATTATGTGAGAGGGGGCTAGATGGCTGGTAAAGTGCAAAGGAAGGTAAATCACAATCATGAAAATTTTTAAAATCATCAAAATTTGAAGAAGGTAAATCATAATCTGTGACTAGAGTCATGACCAGTGATGGTTCCAACTCTACAAAATTCTCAGATTTATCATGGATTCCATCATCTATGTCATTTTTACTAGTGCCATAAATTATAGTATGAATTTTCTCACTTTGTTTGTCCAAAGCAGCTATATAGTTTTCAAGCAAGGCTTCTAAGCTGGATTTTTGAGGTTCACTAAAGTCTAATTGTGAAATAAAGGTTGGGTCATTCTGATAAAACAATTTTTGAGGGTTCTCCCAACTTGGATTATAGGCACTAGGGCATGAGTTAAGGCATGGAGGAATCCCTAATTGACATTCAGTAAAATGATGCCCATGATATCCACAAATATCACAAATAACATATTTCAACTTAGAATATTGCATGCTCAAATAATCAGTATGTTTAGTAAAAGAATTTACCTTTACTAAAAGTGATTCTGATACATCTGTACCATATTCTCTTGTCATTGTCAGTGGCACATACCTCTGATTCGACCATTGACATTGGTTAAACATCATATTTGCAATAAAATTCAGAAATACAAAATGTAAAATAGGAATGCAAAACAAAGCTTAAAATATGCAGTCAAGTGATTTTTGAGTTCTCCTGTTCATACAACGTGTTAATCCAAAAAGAAAAAAATAAAATAAAGAAACTATAAAAAATGCAAAAAAGTAAACAAAATAAGAAAAACAAAAATGAAAATAAAAATAAAAAACAAAACAAAAATTAAAATAAAATAAAATAAATGTCTAGTCTATAAATCTCATGATTAAATCGATATTGGCTAGCCTCATCCCCGGCAATGGTGCAAAAAACTTGATAGCGTTCCACAATTGCATGCAATTATCGAAGTAATAAAAAGATTATCATTCCCAACGAGGATCAGGTGGTTAAGTACCGATTACATGGTCGATCTATATCTAGACGAATCAAATCGTGATTTTTGTTTTGTTTGGACACTTCAAAGTACGAAAAGAAGCAAAAGCGAGCATTCAGGTAAAAATCAATGCGAATAAAATCAGGATTTGGGGTTTCACCATCCTGACGACTATGAATTTAATAAAAATAAATCTTTAAACAGAAAATTATAGTTTTGAAAGGGATTTTTTCTATGGTACAAATTACCTCCTCTTAAAGCGTAATCCGGTATCTATTTACATCAATTCCCTACTCTCGTGATAATTAACATAATAGACCCATTAAGTTCTGTGAAAAACCTTGGAATCCTTCAAACGAATCCAAACTACTCTCGTGATTGGATTCGTAGGTTTGAAAAGAATAGTTCCGACATTGCGATTCACCTGTCGGTCCTTCTCGCAACGTCTAAGACGTAAAATTACTTGATCAGGGTAAATTACGGAATAGGCACAATTCTAATCAAATCAAATCTATAAAATCCATGTCAAAGATTTAAACAAAAAGTTTATTCATAAATCATTCAACGGGCTACTTCCCAAATCCCAAAATAATGTTTGCATGTTCATGTACAAAGCAAACAACATGTTCCACGATGAATTCAACATGTAATCTCTCTATAATAATGCAAAGAGACACTAGGAAAGTAATTAGAACTCTTCCCCTTGATCTGGTGATGAAGATGAAGCGTCAAATCCTTTCTTTTGTGTGATCTCTCACCGGAATTTTGCCCGAGAATTGATTTCCGCCGCCGCCGCTACAGCCACTCATTTTCGTTCCTAGAAGCCCCCGAAACCCTTTCAAAACCCTTCCATTTTTTAGTCTAATCAGTATAGAACCCATCTAGGAAGGTTTCTGGAGAGTTTGGTTCAATTCTGGTTCAATTTGGAGTCGAATCGAGTGAGAAACCCGAAGGGGTAGATATTTTCACCGCCCGTGATGAGTTTTCGGCAAAAGCCGTAATTCTGTCTATCAATAAGCCCTTTTGTACTCAGAAAGTTTCACGGTCCATGATGGATTCACAGCCTCACCCATGAAAATTTCTGTGTATATTTTAACTTATCCATTTTTTCGCCCTTCAAACACCAGATTTACGATCGTCCCCAAAATTACGGCCAAGGCCGTGAAAGTCGCGTTCTTCACTGTTTTCGCTCCAAATTTGACGTGTAAGCTCGTGATCTCCTCGGGAATAGTATCGTGGCTTCAAAACTCTCGAAATCCATCATTTTTGAGCCATTTTACCTACATTTTCAAAAAAAACCAAGAAAAGTGAAGATTCTGTGCAAAGTGAAGTAAAAACACTAAAAATTGCATAAAATCATTCAATTAAGCCCAAAATATGATCTAAAATATATGTAAAAACATAATGTAAATGCAACGAATCAATATCCATATAACATACTCCATAAGAAGAAAAGCTCAGTCTGTCTCATCATGTCATCACTGATGCATCTCCCAAACACTGTGTGAGCAAGAACTCTGTGCGTATACTTGATATAGGGGTTGGTAATCTTGGAAGCTCTAGCTGCTACTGCTGAAAAGTGAACCTCTAAAGAAATTTAGTTCCAAAATACACTCTCCACAAACCCAAGCGATACACATGTGTGTCCTCCAGGTGCTAAATGGAATATAGTCCTGATGTCTCTCATGGTGAGTCTCCTCTCAATGTTAGCAATGCGGAAGGTGATCTCACCTTCAGCATGTCTATCAGTAAACTCATGTAAGTCCATATCTATACTGCTGAAAAACTCCAGCACCAAGGGTAAATAAGTTTGTGGGGTCATCTGGAAAAACTTCTTCGCTTTGATTTGATCGAATCCAAAACACATCTTCATAAAGCCCTAGGGACTCCAAGGTACGATGATCAACATATTTCGTATTTACAACTCTCCTCTCTACCAATTTGTTGTATCTTGTGATGACACCAAAATATATAGTATATTTTGTATCATTTTTGATATCTTTTCATGCTAGATTGAAGATCTTTTACTTGTTTTCATGATAAATTCATTGAATATTGCAAAGTCTACTTCTATTTTGGTTTTTCATGGTTTTCAGGTAAAAAGGCACTATTTCAAGCAGTTTTCAAGCGAAATCAAATACATAGAAGGATTACCATCATCAAGAGGAGATCAACCAAGAAATTTCACGCAAAGCAGAGCAAGTCTGCAAATTACGGCAGTGCCGTAATTGTTGTGTTCGCAAGTGCACAGATACTCGAAGTAATAAAAAAAGATATCGAACCACAGAGACCTTATTGTTAAGTACCAAATAGATGTTTTCTCACTAGCTAAGCAAGCCGAATATGATAGAAATAACTATGCAAAGAATATGCTAAAGAGATAATCAGAGAGAAAGCATTGGGACTAGGGTTTCATCCACCTTAATATTTATGACTAGATATAATTAAAGGTTCATCAATCTATTTTCGTTATGGTAAAGATATAGCTTACTTAATAAAGAAATTAACTCGCTCTCGTGCAGTCAATTTACAAAGAACGATCCTCACTCTCGTGCAAGATCTATTCAATGTTAAATATAAGTAAACTTTGATTAAAGAGATTAAGAATCACTCTCATGCATTCCACCTCAATATCAAGATCTCAAGCAAAACTAAGCACTCTCGCACCTTAGTTTTACAGGTTTTACTTAAGGTTTTCTAACAATCAAATATCTATCTCTAGCATATTTTCATGTCTAAAATAGTAATAATTTCTAGGTCAAAACATCAACAAGAAATAAGCATCTAAAATCTAAAAATAAAAACACAACCAATCTCTTGCGATGAGCTCCTACCATAAATTCTAGGGTTCCAAGTTTATGCATATCATCTTCTCAGTCCATTCACAAAAACTCTAAAACATGTTAATGCATGACACTAGAAACGATTAAAGACAATAATCTCTTATGTAAAATTACCATGGCAAAAATATCATTATGAAATAAAGATTATCTAGTCATAGAAATATAAAGGGGGATTACATCCTTTGTCCCAAAAGAAAGTTTAAGCTTGCATGGAAAGAGAAATACAATCAACCATAGTTTCAAAGCATCAGAAATCAAAAAGAAGGAGAGAATAGACGTTACAACACGGCTGTAATAGAATTTACAGCCGTAATCACGCGTATGAATAGTGCCAGTGGTGTTCTTTCGTTGATTCTTGCTCCAATCGAACTCTTTTTGCTCTGAAACTTTTGGTGAGTCCTCCTCTCCTCCAGGAGAAGCTTCTGAGTGAAAATCACTGCTTGAGGTGCCCTCTACGCCTCTCGACGCGAGGACAAACCCTAACCGCCTCTCTGACGATTGCTCTCTCAATTGGTTATAAATATTCTCACTTTTACTTCGTACGTCTTCCTCTTTTAAAGAGGAGTCAGGAACATCTTTCGGATCTTAATTTGGACTTCTGGATCAAAAGTTATGGCCCGCACAAGAATCGGACCCAAAAAACTCACGAAAATCCTCCCAAAATACGGCACCGTGAACGTTGTACCACAAAATACGGTAGTGCCGTATTTTTGCCTCTGGAGTTCTGTAAAGAATTGTCCGGAAATACGGCACCATGATAATTTCTCTCCAAAATACGGTAGTGCCGTATTTTCTTTTGTGAATTCTGGGCAGAAAATACGGTGCCGTGACAATCTCGCCCGAATATACGGTAGTGCCGTATTCTTGCTGAAATCTTCTGGTCGAAAACGGTGGAAAATACGGTACCGTGAAAGATTCTCTGGAAACTACGGTAGTGCCGTATTTCGCCAAAGAATGTCTGCTGAGAAATACGGTACCATGAGAGTTGCTCCCAAAAATACGGTAGTGCCATATTTTTGTAAATTAGCTCCAAATTTAGTGAAAATTGATGGGTAGCTTCGTTTCGACGTCTGGAATCCATTGGTGTGCTCAAATCTTCCAAAATCCATCAAAATATAGCACTTTTAACCTGAAAATGATCAAAAACAAGAAATGGTGTAGATTTTGCAATATTTGACAAATAAGGCTTAAAAACAAGCAAAAGAGCATAAATATGACACAAAAAGACACATGAAATGACACAGAATATACTATGAATTTTGGTGTCATCAAACACATAAGGCTCAAACTTTGCTTGTCCTCAAGCAAATAAAATAAAGAACAATGCTAAGTATGAAAAGTATGCTCTTTTATGAAAAATAAATTTCTAAAATATAATCACTCATGAAATATTCCATCAACTTTTTGCACAAAATTTCAGATAAATACATCGTCCTCTGAAATTAATCTTTAAGATCTACAACTTCGATCAAATAAAACTTTGCAACTCGTATAATGAAAAGAATTTCAGTCTCATGAATTCACCCAAGTTTTAGTTTAAATCTATCAAACTTTTGTTTACAGAAATTTGATATCCAAAATCTTTTTCCATACAATTTTTTTTATGTGTTTTTGATGGTATGTACCCACATAGATACACACTTTTTATTTGGACTTCAACTATTATCTTTGGTATCACTGTCAATTTTACACAGTGCCAAGTAGAGGAGTCATTCTCTCATGCCTACCCAAAATTTTTCTCTCATCAAATTTTTTTATAATTTTTTTTTGACTTCAACCCATGTCTTAGGTACCACTATTAATTTTGCACAGTGCCAAGTAGGGGAGTCTCTCACTATTTTTGTGGATCATGGATTCTTCCTTCCCAACAAATAGTAAAATAGACCAAACATCAACTAGGCTAATCAATTGACATCACTTCAAAAATTACACTCATATGCTCATTTTATTCAAGAAAGATGCTTCACTCTTAGATTACATTCATCAAACAACATACCTACCCAAAACATATGCATCAATCAATGGATAATTTCAACAAGTAGATATATATTGAAGAAATAAATTCACCATAATAGGTATATCTTCATTCATAGGCATGCATGAATATTCATCATTATAGAAAAATCTACCCATCTAAGAAAAACATATCATCAACTTATCAATCTTATCATTTCCTAAAAAAATCTCTAATTCAATGCAAAAGGTGTGAAGCATGAAAACTCATATAATCATAGTCAAAAGTGTAACATGATTGGTCCATATAATCACATAAGGCTCAAACAATACAAAGGGTGTAAAGTGATAACAAATCAAAGTTGCAACCATATGAATTAATCATGAATACAAGAGAGTGTAAATAATACTCACAAAACTATATAGCAATTTCTGACCAAAAATACATAAGGCTCAGATCAAAATTAGTGTCGAGGCAAATGCCGTAAGGTCCAAAGGTGTGCCTTTTGAAAATTTTACCTGCACAATTTAAGATACATAAGGCTCAGGTCAAAAAATAATCTCTTACTTAAATCAAACAAAAATAGAACAATAATCTTTTCAAAGGGAAATCAGAGGTATCATCAATGGTCCAAAAGGGTGCAGGTGAAAAGATCTGATGCAAGCGAGAAGCAGATATGGAACAGAAGCTAGCTGAAGAGCTGCTAGCAATGATGATGGTGGTGCCGACAGTAGAGTGAGTAATCTCTAGTGGCCTACTAGAGAACACAGTCCTGGAGGTGTGATCGTCAGCAAGTGAATGCAAGAGATAACACTGCACAAAAAAAAATTTCAGAGTTAATAATGAAGAACTGCTACAAAAAATAAATAAGATCATGGAATAAGAGGCAGCAAAAGAAATAAGAATCTGCTGGTGGTATGATCCAGTGTCGACGACTGGAGATAGTGATGTCAGAGGCAGATGCAGTGGTAGCTAGAGGTGCTGCAAATATGGAGAAGAAGCTGTAGGTGTCCAAGGAAAGCAGTGCAACCGTAAAGAATTTTATTTTCCTGCAAAAAAAAGAAAAAAAATCTTAAAATAAAAAAAAATTAAATTAAGCAAGAGGGCTTGGGTTGCCTACCAAGAATCGCTAATTTTAGGTCCATAGCTTGACAAAAAATCAAATCTCATGGTGAAGCAGGTGAATCAGTTCCAAAATATAAAGCATACAATTTTCTGCATTTCCTTTTTCCCAAAAGATTAGCCACTAATCCAAATATCCAAAATTTCACACAATTCATGATTGATGTGGCTTTCTTAAACATGCAGAATTTAAAATCAAGATTTTCAAATCCACTCAAAGTAATATCTATGATCTTCCTATGTTTATCAAAAAGCAAAATCATAAGTCCTTTCTTCAGATTGATATTTTCAATAGCAATAAAAGTAGGACTTTGATCAAAATAATCAAGCATTGGATCATCATAATAATGTTTATGTCTTTCATTAGATTCCTCAATAAAGCATAATTTTTCAAATTCATCAAAATATTCAACAAAAGATATGGGCAAAACATCAGAGTGAGATTCATCAGTGTTTGTAATTTTCAAATCATCTTCAGGTTCCTCATGCTCACAATCAAATAGTTTATCAATATCAAAATCATTATCAAAATCAAGATGAGACTCTTCACAATCAATTTCCTCATGCTTCCCCACAAATAATTCATCTTCAGAAGAGTCAAAATCAGAATCATATGAAAAAGAATTAATAGAATCAGGGTTGACCTCAAGAGATTTATCATTAATTTCAAAAATATCACCAAAATCACAGTGGGGTTCATTAATGTCTATAATTTTTTAACCTTCATCATGCTCATCAGATTTAACCATATATAAATTTACATCAAAATCAAAATTATCATCAAAAGAAGGTTTTTCAATTTCAATTTCTTCAAACTTTTCCTCAACTAAACTATCAAAGGAATCAATTTTACAATCATCAAAATCAGAGTGAGATTCATGAATGTTAACATAAGGCTCAATCTCAAAACAATCATAATCAGTGGGGGAATTTTCTAAATCAACTTCCTCAATTTCCAAATCAAATTCAAACAAGCAATTTTGTTGTGCTAATTGGGTTTCTAAAATTTCATTGTGTGCAACCATGTCATCCAACCTAGAATTGATTTGTTTGAGGGTCTCACTCACATCTTGTTTCAATTGTGAACTCATGAATTTCTCAAACATGCCCTCTAAACTAGATTTTTCAGTTTTCTCAAAGCATGGTTCATAATTATTGTTTGAGCAATCACCATAAAAAGGAGTTTGATTTTCCCAACTAGATTCATAATGATCACCTTGATACCATGAAGAATTAGAATTTGGAGGAATTAAAAATTTGCAATCAGAAGTATAGTGATCAGATGATTTACAAATATTACATATAACAAAATAGGAGTGTAATTTTGATATATCTGCAAGAGTGCATCGTGAATCATTTTGTGGCTAGTACACCTTACCTCTTTTAGTTGCCCAGGAGTTGTGATGAAAAGACATATTTATCAAATCTATCAAGCAGAGAGATAATCCAACACCAATCAATAAGAACTATTTTTTTTCAGAATATATAACAAAAATAGAAAATCTAAAAAACAAGTAAATTCACAAATTTCAGAAATTCTTAGTTCTGTCACAATTGTGAAAATCCAAAACCTGCAAAAAGAAAAAAAACAAAGTTAAATCTAAAACAAATAAAACTTAGTCTAGCAATACTAACGACTATTTTGATATTAACAAAACTAAGGTCCCCGGCAACGGTGCCAAAAACTTGTTGTGTCCGCAAGTGCACGGATACTCGAAGTAATAAAGAAAGATATCGAACCACAGAGACCTTATTGTTAAGTACCAAATAGATATTTTCTCACTAGCTAAGCAAGCCGAATATGATAGAAATAACTATGCAAAGAATATGCTAAAGAGATAATCAGAGAGAAAGCATTGGGACTAGGGTTTCATCCACCTTAATATTTATGACTAGATATAATTAAAGGTTCATCAATCTATTTTCGTTATGGTAAAGATATAGCTTACTTAATAAAGAAATTAACTCACTCTCGCGCAGTCAATTTACAAAGAACGATCCTCACTCTCGTGCAAGATCTATTCAATGTTAAATATAAGTAAACTTTGATTAAAGAGATTAAGAATCACTCTCGAGCATTCCACCTTAATATCAAGATCTCAAGCAAAACTAAGCACTATGGCACCTTAGTTTCACAGGTTTTACTTAAGGTTTTCTAACAATCAAATATTTATCTCTAGCATATTTTCATGTCTAAAACAATAATAATTTCTAGGTCAAAACATCAACAAGAAATAAGCATCTAAAATCTAAAAATAAGAACACAACCAATCTCTTGCGATGAGCTCCTACCATAAATTCTAGGGTTCCAAGTTTATGCATATCATCTTCTCAGTCCATACACAAAAACTCTAAAACATGTTAATGCATGACACTAGAAACCATTAAAGACAATAATCTCTTAAGTAAAATTACCATGCCAAAAATATCATTATGAAATAAAGATTATCTAGTCATAGAAATATCAAGGGGATTACATCCTTTGTTCCAAAAGAAAGTTTAAGCTTGCATGGAAAGAGAAATACAATCAACCATAGTTTCAAAGCATCATAAATAAAAAAGAATGAGAGAATAGACGTTACAACACGGCTGTAATAGAATTTACAGCCATAATCACGCGTATGAACAGTGCCGGTGGCGTTCTTTCATTGATTCCTCCTCCAATCGATCTCCTTTTCCTCTGAAACTTCTGGTGCGTCCTCCTCTCCTTTAGGCGAAGCTTCTGAGTGAAAATTACTACCTGAGGTGCCCTCTACGCCTCTCGGTGTGAGGACAAACCCTAACCGCCTCTCTGATGATTGCTCTCTCATTTGGCGATAAATATTCTCACTTCCACTTCGTGCGTCTTCTCCTTTTAAAGAGGAGTCCGGAACTTTTTTCGGATCTTAATTTTGACTTCTGTATCAAACGTTATGGCCCGCGCAAGAATCGGACCCGAAAAAATCACGAAAATCCTCCCAAAATACGGCACCGTGAACGTTGTACCACGAAATACGGTAGTGCCGTATTTTTGCCTCTGGAGTTCTGTAAAGAATTGTCTGAAAATACGACATCGTGATAATTTCTCTCCAAAATATGGTAGTGTCGTATTTTCTTCTGTGAATTCTGGGCAGAAAATACGGTGTCGTCACAATGTCGCCCGAATATACGGCAGTGCCGTATTCTTGCTGAAATCTTCTGGTCGAAAATGGTGGAAAATATAGTACCGTGAAAGATTCTCTGGAAATACGGTAGTGCCGTATTTCGCCAAAGAATGTCTGCTGACAAATACGGTTCCGTGAGAGTTGCTCCCAAAAATACGGTAGTGCAGTATTTTTGTAAATTAGCTCCAAATTTAGTGAAAATTGATGGATAGCTTTGTTTCGAGGTCTGGAATCCATTGGTGTGCTCAAATATTCTAAAATCCATCAAAATATAGCACTTTTAACTTGAAAATGATCAAAAATAAGAAATGGTGTAGATTCTGTAATATTTGACAAATAAGGCTTAAAAACAAGCAAAAGAGAATAAATATGACACAAAAAGACACATGAAATGACACAAAATATACTATAAATTTTGCTGTCATCAGTAATCCATTTTACGGTACCGTAATTTCAGACAGTATCGTAAAATTCGAGCCCTGCCATATTTTGAGGAGTTTGCAAACAGAAAGATTTTTGAATTTTACAGCACTGTCGTAAACAATATTACGGTACCATATTTCGGAGTTCTTCAGAACAGAAACTTCGCCCGATTTTACGGCACTACCGTAAGAAACTACACGGACCATAATTTCTAGACGTTCGCGAACAGAGAGTTCAGCCGATTTTACGGCACTACCGTAAACCATATTACGGTGTCGTAATTCCCAGACGACACCATAGCAGAAGACTCGAGCGATTTTACGGTAGTGCCGTAAACTATTCCACTGCCGTAATTCCTATTCTGAACGCGATGCCCAGGTCAATATCGATGCCTGATTCTTACGGAGAGGATTGCGGGCGATCCAGAACTCTAAATTGGATACTGTAAGAAACAAAAAGGGGGCTTTGGATGAGAGGATTGGAGAGAGACTGAAACCCCCAAATTTCATTCACTGTCGAGGAAGAAATTTTGATCCACGCCGCCGCCTAGGGTTTCGCCGCCGCGCTCGATCCAGACGATCTCTGGCCGTGATTTTCATACTGAAGCTTCGTCTGAAGGAGGAGACAACGTGCCAGAAGTTTCAGACAGAAAGGAGATGAATTGGAAGAGAAATCGAAGAAAAAGGAGTCGCCGACACTGTTCATCGACGGTTCTTTGCAAATTACGGCTATGAAATACTTCACAGCCGTGCTGTATTTTCTAAACTTCTCTTTTACTTCGATTTTTGATCCTCTGAAACCATGATCTATTGTAATTCCTTCATGATGATAGCTTAAACTATTTTTGGGACATGGGGGAGTAATTCACTTGATTTCCAATGACTAAATGACTATTTTTACTATTTCATTGAGTTTAATATTAGCATGATGATTTTGCTCATGTGATAATTGTGCTTAGACTCTCTATAAATTCATGTTACTAATTATGTTCTTATAATTTTCGATTGAGAACGAAAGGTAATTGCTTGAGAATTTGGAACCCTAGAATTGTATGTTAGGATCCCTTCCTTAGGTTAGATCTAATTTGATCTGTTCTAGTACAATAATTGCCATGATTATAACATGAATCTATAGATCAAGTTTATTTGTCAAACGTGGAGATCTTGTGCGAAAGCAAGGATCGGAACGTTGGAGATCCGTGAGTAAAACTAGTGTTGAGACTCTGATGCACGAAAGTGATCCTTGAGACTTCACTAGATTTTATCAACATAGAATTCGGATGCACGAAAGTGATCCTTGAATTCTTTGTTTGATGATTTACTTATCCTCAGCGTTGGGAAGAATCTTGCGCGAAAGCGAGGATAAATCCCTGTGCGGTTGTTTGCACGAAAGTGAAACAATCCTTTTATTAAGTAAATTACATCTTCATCATGATAAAATTGAACTAACGAAATCCTTATTCATATCTAGTCATTAAAGTCAAAGTGAACGAAACCCTAGTCCCAGCTTCTCTTTCTAATAATTATGTTTTAGATTCCGATTGCTATTTTCACCATTTCGATTAGCCTAGATAGTAAGAAATCAACTATTTGGTATTCGACAACATAGGTCTCTGTGGGTTCGATATCTTAATTATTACTTCAAGTATCCGTGAACTTGCGGAATACAACATCTTGCTTCCTGAATTTCATCCCTAAAAATTGTGCCATAGGGATTCAGTGGGGTTGAAGACTCAGCTGGTCCCTTGCCTTTTCTTTTTGAAACCACAGCCTTAATCTTAGGTGTCATTTGAATACAAGTGTTGAACTAGGCTGCAACTGAAATTCAAACACAGCATAACAAAAAATAAATCGAGTTCTAATAGAAATCATGCTTCCAATCTCTTCTAGAAATGAATATCTTCACTCAACAATCATCATAAGAACAGGAATCAGTTAAAATCAAGCTTAAACCCAAAATTTAAACTAGAAAGATAAAGCTGAACAGTAAGCATGAAAAACTCAACCGATTGTACTCATTCAAGCATCAAAATCGCTCCAAAACTAGTCAAAATTTTCTAGAATCAAACTAGGAAGAGTCGCCCACCATCCTAAGAGTAAATGTGAGCAAAAATTTCGGGATTCGACCAAGAAATGGAAAGAAATGAAGGAAAGGGCAGAAATCTTGGGAAAACTCGCCAAAATGGAAAAATTGGGTAAGAAAGTACCAAATCGGCGGTCGGAGCTGGATGGGAAACGTCGCCTGCGTGCTCTGAAGTTTGGAGAAGGTCGGAGGTTCGACGTCGGCGCAAGAGAATGGGGAAAAATGGTATAGAAACCCTAAAAATGATAGGGTAAATCACGTCGGCCGATAGAATTACGGCCGTAATTTCCATTACGGCAGTGCAATAATGTGATGAATTCTAAAAACATGGGCCATAATATCGATACGGTAGTACCGTAAAATGGCTCAAACTCTTGGGTCAAAAACCTGTAGCAAATATGGCACCACAAAAATGGTTACGACACAGTCGTGAAATGCTCAAAACTTTGAGCAGATAAAATACCCAAAATACGGTGCTGTGAAATTGGTTACGGTAGTACTGTAAAAACAATCATAGAAAGTTTTTTTTGATGAAAAATTAAAAATCAATTAAAAAAATACGGCCCGTAAAATTATTTATGGTAGTGCCGTAAAAGCGATAAAACTTTCGGGAGGATTTTGGAGCAAAAATACGGCACGTAAAAATACTTACAGGAGTGCCGTAATTGCATCTCAACTTTCTGGTCGAAAATGGACTGCAAATATGGCACCGTAGCTTGCATTACGGTAGTGTCATAATTTGCGCCTAAGCTCAATTTGACCTACAAAAAGAGAAGAAAAAATAGTTCTAAAAGCAAAAAATAAAAATAAAAACAAAGTAAAAGAAAATAAACTAAAGTAAGAGTGCTTGGTTTACTTGCCAAGAAGCGCTAATGTAAAGGTCATTAGCTTGACCGTTCTGCACTCGGATTAGATTGTGGTGGTGCCTTCAGTTGCCATTCTGACTTCTCCATGTTTTGTTCTCCACTTCTCAGTACATAAGGCTCATTCAAGAAACAGTGTCCAACTTTACCCAAGAACCTTTTTTCCTTTCTTAAGCAGTTTCAATTTTTCTCTTCTTTTCTGTCTCTTCTTCTTTCTCTTTTCAGTTTTTGAATCAGCATTCTCCTGAAATCCTTTATTCACACTCTCAAAAAAAGTGTCGGTCTCAATATTATAGGGCTCATCAAATAAGTTATGCATATCACTAACAACATCATCTATTACATCAAGACTACAGCATGATCCTGAATATGATGCTTTTTTCAATGAATCTGTTAAATCTAACTCAATTATATTTTCAGAAATATCAAATGTGAGTTTTCCTTTCCTAACAACTATGACAGCTCCTGCTATGGCCAAAAAGGGTGTACCAAGTATAATTGGATTCTTATGACTTTCCTCCATCTCAAGAACTACAAAATCTGCTGGTATGAAATACTTACCTATTTGAACTGGAACATTTTCTAAAATACCAATTAGGTACTTTACCGATGAATCAGCAACCTGCAAGGATATTGAAGTTGGTTTAAGCTCGCCAATGTCCAATTTCCTGCAAATAGATAATGGTATTAGGCTTACACTAGCATTCAAATCATATAAGGCTCGATCAAAAGCCACACATCCAATAGAACAAGGAATAGAGAAACTACAAAGATCCTTTAATTTTGGTGGCAGTTTATTCTAGATAATAGCACTACACTCCCCATTTAAAACCACAATACCATAGACCTCTATCTTTCTCTTATTTGATAAAATCTCTTTCAAAAATTTAGCATATGAAGACATTTGAGATAAAGCTTATGTGAATGGAATATTAATATAAAGCTTCTTTAAAACATCAAGAAATTTCCCAAATTACTTGTCTAATTTTGCTTATACTAATCTCTGGGGAAAGGGTATAGGTGGCCTATAAGGTGCAGGAGAACTAGGTTTAGAAAAATCATTCTGACATGGTTCATCACTTTTAGGTTCATCACCCTTATGAGGTGGCAAACTAGTTTGGGACTGCTCATGCACAGAAGATTTTTCCAAATCTAATTCATTGTCATGTTCATCATTAGGCACTTTTTCATTATTATCTAATCTACCCTTTGGTTCATTTAATTGATTCCCACTCCTAGTAATGATAGCATTATGATAGGCTTCCACAAGTGCACAGAATTATCGAAATAATAAAAATATCGAACCACAGAGACCTTATTGTTAAGTACCAAATAGATATTTTCTCACTAGCTAAGCAAGCCAAATGTGATGAAAGTAAACTATGCAGAGAATATGCTAAGGAGAAAATCAGAGAGATAAACATGGGACTAAGGTTTCATCCACCTTAATTTCAATGATAAGATATAAATAAAGGTTCGTCAATCAAATCTTGCTACGATAAAGACCTAATTTACTTCAAAAGGGAATTATCTCACTTTCGTGTAGACAATCATATAAGGACCAATCCTCGCTTTCGTGCAAGATCTGTCCCAATGCTAAAGACAAGTAAATCATCAATCAAAGAACTCAAGATCACTTTCGTGCATCCGAATTCTAGGTTGATAATCTCTAGTGGAATCTCAAGGATCACTTTCGTGCATCCGAGCCTCAACACTAGTTTTACTCATGGATCTCCAACGTTCCGATCCTCACTTTCGTGCAAGATCTCCACGTTTGATAATTAGACTCGATCCATAAATTCATATTACTATCATGGCAATTAATCTACTAGAACAGATCAAATTAGATGTAACCTAAGGAAGGGATCCTAACATGCAATTCTAGGGTTCCAAGTTCTCAAGCAATTACCTTTCAGTCAATAGCGAAAACTCTAAAAACATGATTAATAACATAGATCTATAGAGAGTCTAAGATCAATCCGTAACAAAAGTAAAATTATCATAGCAAAAATTATCATGACGAAAATAGAAGAGTTATCTAATCATTAAGAATCAAGGGGATTACACCCCATGACCCAAAACTATATTAAGCTTGCATGAAGGAGAAGATACAATAAATCATAGTCTTAGAGTGATCAGAAAACAAAAAGAAAGGAGAAAAAACGTTACAACATGGCTGTAAAATCCTTCACAACCGTAATTTGCTTCGATGAACAGCGCTGTCACCGCTGTTTCATTGATTCCTCCTCCGATCGGACTCCAAATGCTCTGAAACTTCTGTGGTGTCTTCCTCTCCTCCAGGCGAAGCTTCTGCATAAAATCACAGCCTGAGGTGCCCTCTACGCCTCTCGGCTTGAGAACAAACCCTAACCGCCTCTCTGTTGATTGCTCCCTCAAATCTGAATAAAAATTCCCCTTTTTGGTGCGTGTGTCTTCTCCTCTTAAAGACGAAGCGGCAGCAACTTTCGGATTCTAATTTGGAGCTCTGGATCAAAAGTTATGGCCCGAACAAGTTTCAGCTGTGGAAAACTCGCGATTTTGACTAGAAATTACGGCCGTGTAATATTTTACAGCAGTGCCGTATTTCCATTATGTGCACCGAAAGTCAAAATTACGGCCCATAAAATATTTCTTGATGGTGCCGTAAAATCGGACGAGTTCTCTGGTTGGATCGCCTAGGAAATACGGTACCGTAGAATCGTTTACGGCCAAAAACTTTATGTTCGGAAAATCCTCCAAATTACGGCAGTGTTCTGATTTTACGGTACTGTCTGAAATTACGGTACCGTAAAACGGATTACGGCACTGCCGTATTTTGCTGAGTTGCTCCATTTTGCATGAAATTTCTTGGGTGACCTCCTCTTGATGATGGTAACTCTTTTATGTGTTTGATTTTGCTTGAAAACGCCTTGAAATAGTGCCTTTTTACCTGAAAACCATGAAAAACCAAAATAGAAGTAGACTTTGCAATATGTGATGAATTCAGCATAAAAATAAGCAAACAGATCCTCAATTTAGCTTGAAAAGATACATAGAATGATACAAAATATACTATATATTTTGGTGTCGTCAAAATACATAAGGCTCAAACTTTGCTTGTCCTTAAGCAAAAATCAAAACTTGATTAAAAGAATAACCTTTTCATGCTCAATAAATTTCTAAAATACAACCCATCAATGAAAAATTCCATCAATTGCTTTATAAAACTTCAAATAAACATATCATCTTTAGGACTCAACCCTCTAGATCCACAATTCAATCAAATAAAATTTCGCAACTTGTACAATAAATAGAATATCAATCTCAAGACTTCATCTAGTTTCAATTTATGACTACCAATTTTTGTTTACAGGAATAGGATTTCCAAGATCTTTTTCCACACATAATATATTTTTTTTATGCATTTTGTTTGTTTTTGTAAAGATGGCATGTACCCACTTAGATACACTCTTTTTATTTTTGACTTCAACCCTTATCTTCGGTACCACTGTCAATTTTACACAGTGCCAAGTAGAGGAGTATTATTCTTTTTCACTCTCATTAATTTTTTGTAGACTTCAACCCATGTCTTTGGTACCACTATCAATTTTACATAGTGCCAAGTAGAGAAGTCTTTCACTTTATTTGGATCAAGGAATCTTTCTTCTCCAACATTCCGATCCTCACTTTCGTGCAAAATCTCCACGTTTGACACAATAACTCAATCCTAGATTTGAATTATCTAACATGGCAATTAAACTACTAAAATCAAGAAATAAGAACTTAACCTAATTTCTTACGGTGAGTTCCTATTGTTCAATTTTAGGGTTCCAAGTTCTTAAGCAAATCACTTTTAGTCCATATTGCGAAAACTCTATAATCATGCATGATACTAAGAAAACTAAGGAGAATTAAAGACAAGTCATCACACAAGTAGAATTATCATAGCAAAATTATCTTGACGAAATAAAAGTTATCTAATCATATAAAATCAAAGGGATTACACCCCATGTCCCAAAATAAGATTAAGCTTGCATGGAAAAAGAAATACAATAAACTATAGTATCAAAGTACCATAAATCAAAGAAAGAGGGAGAATTAACGTTACAATATGGCTGTAATAGAAATTACAGCCGTAAATTTCTTGTAAACCCACAGTGAATAGTGCTGGCGACGCTCCTTTGTTGATTTCTCCTCCGTCTAAAATCCTTTGGCTTTGAAACTTCTGTGGTGTCCTCTGCTCCTCCAGGCAAAGCTTCAGTGTGAAAATTGTGGCCTGAGGTGACCTCCACGCCTCTCGGCGGGAGGCCGTGCCCTAAGGACCTCTTTATCGATTTCTCCCTCGATAGATCATAAACATTAGGGATTTTAGTCCCTTTATCGTCTCCTAATCGAGACGAGTCCACAGCTTCTTTTGGATCTCCATTTGGATCTATAGATCTCAAGATATGGTCTGCGCAAGAATCGGGCCCGAAAAACTCGCGTGTCCAGGTAAAAATTACGGCAGTGCCATAATTTGGTTATGTGAACCCTAAGTCTAAATTTTGGCCCGTGAAAAAATTACGGCAGTGCCGTAATTTTTGTAAAACGTTTTGGTCGAAAATGTCTGGAAATTACGGGCCATAAAATGGTTTACTGTAGTACCGTAATTTCAGTGAATATCTCTGGTTTGAAAGCACTTCAGATTACAGCCCGTGTAAATTCTTACGGCAGTGCCGTAATTTTTATAAAATCTTCTGATGAAAACTTAGCTAAAATACGGCAGTGCTCTGATATTACAGCAACGTACGAAAATAGGGTACCGTAATATATATTACGGCCCTGCCGTATTTTGGTTCGTGGCTCCATTTTGCTTAAAATTTGTCATGTATCCTCTTTTTGATGATGGTAACTCTTTCATGTATTTGATTTTTCTTGAAAATTCCTAAAAATAGTGCCTTTTTACCTCAAAATCAAAAATTGGCACAAAAATAAGCAAAAGAGCTTCAATTTAGCATGAAAAGATATATAAAATGATATAAAAAATACTATATATTTTGGTGTCAACAAAATACATAAGGCTCAAACTTTGCTTGTCCCCAAGCAAAAATAAAAAATTGATTTAAAGATAAACTTTTTCATGCTCAATTAATTTCTAAAATACAATCATCAATGAAAAATTCCATCAATTGTTTCACAAAACTTCAAATAAACATATCATTCTTAGAACTCAACCCTCTAGATCTACATCTCAATCAAATAAAACTCTGCAACTTGTATAATAAATAGAATTTTTAATCTCATGATTTTACCAATTTTTAGTTCAAATCAATCATACTTTTGTTTATAGGAATTAGGTTTCCAAGATCATTTTCCACACATACTTTTTTATTCATTTTTTTTCTTTTTCATGTATTTTATTGTTTTTGCACATATGACATGTACCCACTCACATACACACTTTTTATTTTGACTTCAACTCTTATCTTCGGTACCACTATCAATTTTGCATAGTGCAAAGTAGAGGAGTCTTATTCTTTTTCTCTCTCATTATCTTTTGGACATAGACTTCAACCCATGTTTTAGGTACCACTATTAATTTTACATAGTGCCAAGTGGAGGAGTCTCTCACTATTTTTATGGATCTTGGATTTTTCCTTCCCAACAAATAGCAAAATAGACTAAACATCTACTAGGTTGATCAATTGATATCAATTCAGTAATCATGCTCATATGCTCATTTTATTTAAAGGAGTAGTTACTCCTTTAGATCTTATTCCTGAAATTACACATCTACCCAAGATTTCATGCATCAACCAATGTCAAATTTCAAAAGATAGATATGCATTGAAAAAATAAATCTAACATGATAGGTTTCTTTCTAATCATGAATACAGGTTTATTCATCATAAGGAAGATATTTATCAATGAAAATCTTTTAAAAATAGAATCACATGACAAGATAGTAGAAAGTGGATCATGAACAATCATATCATCATACAACCATATCGAAGAATTATCAGTGAGTGATACATCTAAAGCAAATCAAAGATGCAACCATATGAAATAATTATGAATACAAGAGAGTGCAAACGATACTCACAAAACTATATAGCAAGCTCTGACCAAAAATACATAAGGCTCATACCAAAAATAGTGTTAGGGTAGATGCTGCTAGGTCCATAGATGTGCCTTTCAAAAATTTTTCCTGCACAATTTAAGATACATAAGGCTTAGTCTAAAAATAGTCTAAGAAAAAATAATTTTCTCAAGGGAGAATCAGATATATCAGCGATGGTCCAGAAAAGTCCTGGTGGAAAGAGCTGAAGCAAGCGAGAAGTAGAGGTGGAATAGAGACTAGCTAAAAAGCTGCTAGCAATGATGGTGATGGTGCCGACAGTAGAGTGAGTAGTCTCTAGTGGCCTGCTAGAGAATACAGTCCTGGAGGTGAGATTGTCGGCAGGTGCGTGCCAGAAATATTGCTGCATAGATAAAAAAAATCAGTCACTAATGAAGGGTCTGTTGCATTAATAAATCAAATAAAAGGAAATAGAAGCCGTAGAAGAAGTAAGAGTCTGCTGATGGAATAATCCAGTGTCGACGGCTGGAAACAGTGATGTCAAGGGCAGATGTAGTGGTAGCTAGAGGTGCAAGATAGCTGCTCTTGAAGATTTCTAGATCTAGAGCCAAAAGAAGCTATAACATGTAGAAAGCAAGTAGAGTAGCCAGTGAATTTTTTATGAAAAGTACTCATACCCATAAATAAGATTTAATGATCCAAAAAGAAAATGGACATAACCATGTAATAAAATAAAACTCATTCTTTTCAGATGTATGAAAATCAAATGATCAAAATCTATCAGGAATTTTGGGTATCAACAGAAAGAAGGCTACTCAGATTACTAAATTAAAAACAGCACATAAGTTAATCAGATTCGAGAAGCTGCTATGTGTCAAAGAATGATCCATGGACTTTAAAATTCAGCAAAAATATCTAGATGATAGACAAAGATGAGTACTTCGTGATGGTGCCAAAGATCAAAATTTTTCCTAACCCAGTTTCTTAAAATCACAGTGAGAACACACCTAATCAGATAAGCAGACTAAAGAGTTGAAATTACGGGCGTAAACAAATTACGACAGTGCCTTAATGTTTGCAAAAGTCTCGGATCAAAAATACCCAAAAATACGGTACCATAAAGCAGATTACGACAGTGCCATATTTTGCGTAAAATTTTATTTTCCTGTAAAAAGAAAACGAAAAATTAATTCTAAAGATAAACTATAAAATAAAAGAAACTAAACTAAGTGATAATGCTTGGGTTGCCTCCCAAGAAGCGCTAATTTTAGGTCTATAGCTTGACCAAAAATCAAATATCATGGTGAAGCAGGTGAATCAGTACCAAAGTAAATAGCATGCAATTTTTTCCTTTTCCGCTGTGCAAAAAGTTTAGCTACTAATTAAAATATCCAAAATTTTAAATAAATCACAATCAATGTGGCTTTCTTAATTATGCAGAAATCAAAATCAATATTTTCAATTCCAATCAAAGGATATTCAATAATATTCCTAAATTTGTTAGTAAGCAAAATCATTAGTCCTTTCTGCAAATTTATGTCTTCAATTGCAATAGGACTTTGATCAAAAGATTCATGTATTGGATCATCAAAATAGTCTTTCTGTCTTACATTAGATTCTTCAATAAAACATAAATTTTCAATAAAATCAAAAGATTGAACAATAGATATGGACAAAGGATCAGATTGAGATTCAACAATGTTTGTAATTTTCAAATCATTTTCAAGTTCCACATGCTCACAATCAAACAATTCATTGATTTCAAAGTTATAAACAAAATCAGAGTAAGATTTTTCTAGATTACTCCTCTCATATCCTTCATCAGAATTAACCACAACTAATATATCATCAAAAGAATCAATTTCATCAAAAGAGGATTTTTCAATTTCAATTTCCTCAAACTTTTCCACAAATAAATTATCAAAAGAATCAATTTTACAATTATCAAAATCAGAGTGAGATTCATTAGTGTTCACAAAAGGCTCAATCTCAAAACAATCATAATCAGAGGGGGAATTTTCTAAATCAATTTCTTCAGTTTCAAACTCAAATAAACAATCTTGTTGTGCTAATTGGGCTTCTAAAATTTTAGAATTAGCAGTTAAAGATTTTACTTGAGAAGCAAGCTGACTAACTATCCCTTTAAGATCTTCAATATTCTTACTTTGATTCATCATGATTTGGCTTTGATTTGTCATGAATTTTTCAAACATGGATTCTAACCTAGGTTCTTCAGTATCCTCAAAGTATGGTTCAGTAACATGATTTGAGCAATCCTCATAAAAAGAAGTTGGATTTTTCCATCTAGAATTATAATGATCATCTTGATACCATGATAAATTAGAATTTTGAGGCATTAAAATTTGGCAATCAGAAGTATAATGATCAAAACATCCACAAATATCACATCTAATAGAAGAATAAGATGTCCTAATAGGGTGCATATAAGAGTCTAATTTATTAGCAAAATAATCTAACTTATCCTCAAGAGTGCACAATGAATCATCTTCATACCTTCCTTGTGGCATGTATACCTCACTTCTTTGAGTTGCCCAGGAGTTGTAATTAAAAGACATATCTTCAATTCTATCAAGAATAGAAAGATTATCCAACACCAATAAATCAATTTGTTTTTTTTTTGAAAATATGCAAAAAAAAATAGAAAACACAAGCAAATACAAAATTTTCAGATATCACAGTTCTGTCACAACTTGTGAAAATCCAAAAACTGCAAAAATAAATCACAAAGTTAAATCTAAAACAAATAAAACTTAGTCTAGCAATACAAACAACTATTTTGATGTTAACAAAACTAAGGTCCCTGGCAACGGCACCAAAAACTTGTTATATACCAACAAGTAGGTAGACAAACTTATCTCAGGTGTCGCGGCCAAAACTTATTGTTTGGCACACGGGGACTTCTCACTCCCCGGCAACGGCGCCAAAAACTTGTTGTATTCCGCAAGTGTACGGATACTCGAAGTAATAAAGAAAGATATCGAACCACAGAGACCTTATTGTTGAGTACCAAATAATTGTATTCTTACTAGCTAAGCAATCAATTATAATGCAAATAAATAATAGGAAGAGTATAAAGATAAACAGAGAGAAACTGGGACTGGGGTTTCATCCACCTTAATTTCAATGACTATATATGAATAAAAGGTCGTCACTCTAATTTTATCATGATAAAGATATAATTTACTTTATAAAGGTATTATCTCACTTTCGTGCAGACAATCATGTACGGACCGATCCTCGCTTTCGCGTAAAATGTATCCCAACACTGAAAATAAGTAAATCATCAAACAAAGGACTCAAGGATCACTTTCATACATCTGAATTCTAAATTGATTATCTCAAGTGGAATCTCAAGGATCACTTTCGTGCATCCGAGTCTCAACATAAGTTCTACTATGGTTCTCCAACGTTCTGATCCTCACTTTCATGCAAGATCTCCACGTTTGACATAATAACTCAATCCTAGATTCGAATTATCTAACATGACAATTAAACTACTAAAATCAAGAAATAAGAACTTAACCTGATTTCTTACGGTGAGTTCCTATTGTTCAATTTTAGGGTTCCAACTTCTCAAGCAAATCACTTTTCAGTCCATATTGCGAAAACTTTATAATCATGCATGATACTAAGAAAAATAAGGGGAATTAAAGACAAGTCATCACACAAGTAGAATTATCATAGCAAAATTATCTTGACGAAATAAAAGTTATCTAATCATATAAAATCAAAGGGATTACACCCCATGTCCCAAAATAAGATTACGCTTGCATGGAAAAAGAAATACAATAAACCATAGTATCAAAGTGTCAGAAATCAAAGAAAGAGGGAGAATTAACATTACAATACGGCTGTAATAGAAATTACAGCCGTAAATTGCTTGTAAACCCGCGGTGAACAGTGCCGATGACGCTCCTTTGTTGATTTCTCCTCCGTCTGAGATCCTTTGGCTTTCAAACTTCTGTGGTGTCCTCTCCTCCTCTAGGCAAAGCTTTAGTGTAAAAATCATGACCTGAGGTGACCTCCATGCCTCTCGATGTGAGGCCATGCCCTAAGGACCTCTCTGTCGATTGCTCCCTTGATAGATCATAAAAATTGGGGATTTTGATCCCTTTATCCTCTCCTCATAGAGGTGAGTCCACAGCTTCTTTCAGATCTCAATTTGGATGTCTGGATCTCAAGATATGGGCCACGCAAGAATCGGGCCCGAAAAACTCGCGTGTCCAAGTTAAAATTACGGTCGTAATTTAAATTACGGCAGTGCCGTAACTTGCTTCTGTGAAACCTGAGTCAAAATTTTGGCCCGTGAAAAATATTATGGCAGTGCCATAATTTCCCTAAAACTTTCTGGTCTAAAACGTCACGAAATTACGGCCCGTAAAATGGTTTATGGTAGTGCTGTAATTTCAGTGAATATCTCTAGTTTGAAAGCGCTTCAGATTATGGCCCATGTAAATTCTTACGGCAGTGCCGTAATTTTTTTAAAATCTTCTGATGAAAAATTAGCCAAAATAGGCAGTGCTCTGATATTACGGCAGCGTACGAAAATACGGTACTGTAATATATATTACATCCCTGCCGTATTTTGGTTCGTAGCTCCATTTTGCTTGAAATTTGTCATGTATCCTCTTCTTGATGATGGTAACTCTTCCATGTATTTGATTTTACTTGAAAACACCACAACATAGTGCCTTTTTACCTGAAAATCATCAAAAACCAAAATAGAAGTAGATTTTGCAGTATTTAATAAATTTGGCACAAAAATAAGCAAAAGAGCATCAATTTAGCATGAAAAGATATATAAAATGATACAAAACATATTATATATTTTGGTGTCATCAGCCGTAAGTCAAATTATGGTACCGTGGTTTCACTGCACTTACAGAACAAACCACGGCACTACCGTAATTTCTGAGCACTGCCGTATTTTTGGATGATTTTGTATAGAAAGTTTCGCATAAATTATGGCAGTGCCGTAATGAAAATCATGGGCCATAATTTGGGTTTAAATTCATACATAAAGTTTGGTAGATTTTACGGTCCTGCCGTAATGAAAATTACGGGTCGTATTTCGAGTCAAATTTTCACCTTAGAGATTTGAAGAAAATATGGCACTGCTGTAATGCATATTATGGTACCGTAATTATGGGTAATTTATGTATTCAGAATTTTTGCTGAAACTACAGCACTGCCGTAATGGTCTTCATGGCCGTAATTGTATCCCAGACCCGCGATTTTCACGGACAGTTTGAAGCCCGATTCTTGCGTAGATGATTGCGGATGATCCAAGCCATCAATTGGAGATCTGTAAAAAGGAAAATACTCATCAGATCGAGAAGGGGACGCACACACAAAAAGCCCTAATTTTCATCCACGATCGGGAGAGAAATCGAGATTTTTGCCATCGCCCTAGGTTTTCCCGCCGCGAAGTGTACAGTGCATCTCTGATCGTAATACTTGAAGGGAAGCTTCGCCTGAAGGAGGAAAACATACCCCAGAAGTTTTACAGTGAAAGGAGATCGATAAGTGGAGAAATCAACAAAGAAATCATCGCTTGCATTGTTCATCGAGCAAATTACGGCTGTAATTTTCATTACAGCCGTGGTGTGTTTAATAATTTCTACTTTCTCTTCGATTTTTGATCAACCTGAACCATGGATTATTGTAATTCTTCGACCATGCTAGCTTAAACACTTTTTGGGACATGGGGGAGTAATCCCCTAAATTTCTTAACGACTAGATTATTTTTACTTTCGTCAAGTTGATTTTACTATGATAATTCTGCTTATGTGATGATTGCTTTTAATTCTCCATAGATTCATATTAATCAGCATGATTTAGAGTTTTTGTGATATGGACTGAAAAGTGATTTGCGAAAACTTGGAACCCTAAAATTGAATGTTAGGAACTCATCGTAAGAAATTAGGTTTGTTCTTATTTCTTGATTTTAGAAGCATGTTGCCATGTTGATAATTTTAATTTAGGATTGAGTTATTGAAATAAACATGATGATACTGTGAGAAATCAAGTATCGGATCGCTGGAGAACCATAAGTAGAACCTATGAAAACTATAGTATGAAAGTTTGTAGTTTTTCACTTGAGATACTTGACTTAGGATTTGGATTCACGAAAGTGATCTTTTGAGTTCTTTGTCAATGATTTACTTGTATTTAACATTGAATAAATCTTGCATGAGAGTAAGGATTGGTTCTTTGTAAATTGTCTGCGCGAAAGCGAGATGATTTCTTTATTGAGTAAATTATATCTTTGTCACAATAAAATTAGACTAACAAACATCTATTCATATCTAGTCATGGAAATTAAGGTGGATGAAACGCTAGTCCCAGTTTCTCTCTCTGATATTTTCATGTAGCTTTCAATAGTTTTCTTGCAGTTTCTCTCTCAGATATTTTCGTGTAGCTTTCAATAGTTTGCTTGATATTTTCAATTGTCCAGCTAGTGAGAAATTGATTATTCGGTACTTGACAAACGAGGTCTCTGTGGTTCGATATCTTAATTATTACTTCGAGTATCCGTGCACTTGCGGACACAATAAGTTTTTGGCGCCGTTGCCGGGGACCTTGGTTTTTGTCAATATTAAAGATATTGAAAGTATTGCAAGACTAGGTTTTGTTTTATGTACTGTTTATTTTATGTTTTTCTGCTTATATTGAATTATTTGATCTATCTATTTTTTGCATGCGCAGGAATCTTAGATCAGGACCTCTAGTTCCTTTTGATCTTGAGATTAACAAAACTCTTAGATTGCACAAGAAACATAGATTTGAAGAGAGACAAGAAGAAGAAGTAGCCATGGCAGAAAGAAGATTATTTAGGGACTATGCAGCCCCTAATCCACAAGAGATACATTCTAGTATAGCTAGACCGGTTATAGAAGCTAACAACTTTGAAATCAAGTCTGCTTTCTTGTCTATGATCCAACAGAACTAGTTTGGAGGATCTCCTCTTGAAGATCCTAATCAGCACCTTGCTTTGTTTCTTGAATTATGTGATACAATTAAGATTAACGGTGTTTCTAATGATGCATTGAAACTAAGATTGTTTCCTTTTTCTCTTAGGGACTGAGCGCGTTCTTGACTTCAAGCTCAACCTACCGGCACCTTCACCACATGGGAACAATTATCAAATGCTTTCTTGATGAAGTACTTTCCACCCAGCAAGACCATTCAGTTGAGAAACTTGATTACAAGCTTTACACAAAAGGATGGCGAGTCTTTTCGCGAGGCATGGGAGTGTTTTAATGATTTACAACGGAAGTGTCCTCACCATGGCCTTGAAAATTGGGTTCTAATTCATACTTTTTATAATGGATTGCTTTATAATACCAGACTAACTGTTGATGCTGCTACAGGAGGAGCTCTCATGAGCATAACCATTGAAGATGCTTTGAAGTTGCTGGAGGAGATGGCTTTGAATCACAACCAGTGGACTACAGAGAGAGGAGTGTTGTATCGACCTTCTCAAGGTAAGCATGAAAGTGATAACTGGCACACCTTGGCTGAAAAGGTAGATTCATTGTGCAACAGATTTGATTCTTTTTAAATGCAAACTGCTGTAGTTTCATCTTCTATTGTGTGTGATATTTGTGGTAATAATGGTCATTATTCTGAAGAATGTAAAGTCATTGCTAATCAGGGTACTGAACAAGTTAATGTTGGTTCCCCTTCAAAGGGGGGGGGGGGCGAAACCCTAAGGTGGCGCAAGCAACCTTATTCTTATGTTTTAGCAGCGGAAGTAGGGTTTCAAGAGGATCGGATGCTATACATTCATATGATCAACTTTTAAGACGCATGAAGATCGAATGAAGATCATACCGAAGCCATGTGTTTGGATGGCGTCTAGGAAGCAGAGATCGACAGGGGTCTCCTCCAGAGAATGTGCACACAAGATGAGAGTGCGCCTACTTTCTTGGTGCTCCTTGTGCTAGCAAGGTTCCAAGAAGTCTTGAACGTATGGAAGGGATGGAGACGATTTTCCTTTCTTGGCCGAATCCTCCTCAAAGCTCCAAGCGTCGCCACACACGAAAAGTGCCGAGAGGAATAATGGGTGGAGAGGCGAGAATAGAATCAATCCTATTCGAACGTGAGAGATCTCCAAGTGGAGATCATGGTTTCTAAAAATAGAAACCACCACTCGCTCAAACGTTCACGCCAAGTGAACAAGTCGCCACCTCTTCTCCCTTTGAACCATGCGCTCATATATGAGCTGGTTCAATTTGGTTCGGTTCAAGAACCAACCAAGCCAAGCGATCCAGTCTAGATCTTAATTAAACCCTAAGGCTCCAGATCTAACCGTTCATCTCTTGATGCTCCTGATCTCACCGATCTAGCATCTATTCTCTCAATCGAAGCTTACCGATCTTAAGCCCTAATCAATCAAACATGATCAGACCAGATCTCACTTACAATCAGAGATTAAATCCCTTTAAACTGAACCAAAACAATTCAGTGCACACGATCTGACTTAAGTAAGCCATATCATCAAATTGTGCGACCCTAAGGGTTTCCTTTAAATGTCGGTAACGATAACTCACGTTATCACGATCAGTGAGGGGTATCTAGCAGCACATCACTGTCTCCCGATATAAAGGAAAGAGTCTTCCAAGACTACACCCAAACCATAGCACAAGTGTGAATCAACTCACAAGGCATGCATGTTTCCTTTGCCACTGGATGTTCTTATTGGATAAGCATGTCAAGCCTGTAACTCCAATACGATGAGCATGATTAGATCAGATGAACACAGTCATCTGGGTATGGCCATACACTTTCTCAATCATCTCATCAAGGGGGGCCCTTCAGAACATCACACTCCTTAAACAAGGAGACGGCAATCCTTTATCTATCACTAGTGCCCTAACCTGACTCAAGCTCACCATCCAAGATAGTCTATAATCATTATGTTTCAAATGATATTGAACTACCTCAAAACAATGACAATCATCATTTAGAAACACAAGTAATCTCAAGTCAGAGGAAATGTGCCACTTGATACAATCAAGGAATATTCACATTGTGACAAGCAATTGAATATCCTAGTAGGGTCTGTCCAGTACATCCAATGTACCCATGAGTCTATATCTTATTCCATGCTCGAAGCATCCTATAAGATTAGAACACATATTAGTCTTAACCATATCAAGGCTGTCTCATGTTCACCAAGATACATCGACTAAGGACATATAGCATGTCAGCCCAGCTGAACAGCATTGAGACATTATTCAGAAGTACACTTATTACAGCAGACAAGGTAACAAACTGAATAACAACCATGCCTTTATAAACACAAGAGTTTATTACATGATACTGATACAATCCTTAGGCCTCAAACATTAGCCTTAAGGGCATACCCCAACAATCTCCCACTTGCACTTAATCTAATGGTTGAGAAATCTCAAACCCATATTATTATAGTTCTTCTCATGCTTCTGCTGCGCCAGAGGCTTGGTAAGCGGGTCTGCCAGATTGTCATTTGTATGAACCTTGCAGATTTTGATCTCGCCACGATCTATGATCTCCCTGATCAAGTGAAACCGTCTCTGTATGTGCTTGGACTTCTGGTGCGACCGTGGTTCCTTTGCCTGTGCGATTGCTCCAGTGTTATCACAGAAGATAACCAAAGGATCTGCACTCGAAGGAACAACACCAAGTTCTCTCACGAACTTACGAATCCACACTGCCTCCTTGGATGCTTCCGAGGCTGCAACATACTCGGCTTCTGTTGTGGAATCAGCAACAGTTGACTGTTTGAAACTCTTCCACACCACTGCTCCTCCATTCAAGCTAAAAACATAGCCTGATTGCGATCGGAAATCATCCTGGTCAGACTGGAACGAAGCGTCAGTATATCCTTCAATACTGAGTTCTTCCTGACCACCATATATCAAGAACATATCTTTGGTTCTCCGCAGATATTTTAAGATGTTCTTGACCGCAATCCAGTGTGCCTGACCTGGATTACTTTGGAACCGACTGGTCACGCTTAACCCGTAAGTGACGTCTGGGCGAGTACATAACATCGCATACATAATGGACCCAATAGCCGAAGCATAAGGCGTATTGTCCATTTCATCTTTCTCAGTCTGTGTTTGTGGACACTGACTCTTCGAAAGATTCAGACCATGTCTGACTGGAAGATATCCTCTTTTAGAATTTTCTAAATGAAATCTCTCCAGGACTTTATCGATGTAAGTACTCTGGCACAACCCGAGAAGCCTCTTAGATCTATCCCTGTAGATCTTCACACCTAACACATAGGTTGCTTCTCTTAGATCTATCCCTGGAAACATTTCCTTAACCATGCCTTAACCGCATGCATTTCAGGAATGTCATTTCCAATGATCAAGATATCATCGACGTAGAGGACTAGGAAAGTAATTACGCTCCCACTAAACCTCTTATATACACACGGGTCATCCTCGTTCTTGATGAAACCAAACTCAGAGATTGATTCATCAAAATGAATATTCCAGCTTCTTGATGCTTGTTTAAGTCCATAAATAGACTTCTTTAACTTGCATATTTTATGACGATCTGATGGATTAGTGAAACCTTCAGGTTGTGTCATATACACATCCTCATCCAGACTTCCATTAAGGAAAGCTGTCTTCACATCCATCTGCCAGATCTCATAATCGTAATATGCAGCTATCGCGAAAAGAATCCGAATAGACTTAAACATAGCTACTGGTGAGAAAGTTTCATCATAATCTATCCCGTAGATTTGTTTGAAACCTTTCGCAACTAGCCTGCCTTTATAGGTAACCACGTTACCATCCATGTCAATCTTCTTCTTGAAGATCCATTTACAGCCTATAGGGATAACTCCCGGAGGCGGATCAACCAAATCCCAGACTTGGTTATCTGACATGGAGTCCATCTCGGCTCGCATAGCTTCAAGCCATCTCGCTGACTCCGGTCCACTGACCGCATCCGCATAAGTGAGGGGTTCATCATGATCAATGATGTAGACTCCGTCATAGCGCTCAGGCTGTCGACGGATCCTTCCCGATCTTCGCGGTTCCCGTGATATATGAGCCTCAGGTTGTTCAATAACCTGATCTACCGGCTCAGGCTCATCCAACTGTGCTTGAGCACTTTGTCCTTCTTCTGGATTCTCATCCAACTTTATTTCTCTCCCACTGGCCTCTTGCAGAAGAAACTCCTTCTCAAGAAATATGGCCGTCCGAGCAACAAACACTTTGTTCTCTTTGGGATCGAAGAAATAATAACCCTTAGTTTCCTTAGGGTAACCGACAAAGATACATTTGTCAGATCTGCTCTCTAGTTTCCCAGAGGCGAGCTTTTTGACATAAGCTTCGCAGCCCCAGATCCTGATAAATGTCAAGCTTGGCTGTTTCCCATACCATAACTCATATGGCGTCTTTGAAACGGCCTTGGATGGCACTCGGTTTAGTACCTTTGCAGCTGTTTCCAGTGCAAATCCCCAAAAGGAGTATGGAAGAGTAGCCTGACTCATCATAGAATGAACCATATCAAGTAACGTTCTATTTCTCCTCTCGGACACACCATTCCATTGGGGTGTTCCTGGCGGAGTGAGCTGTGAGATAATCCCACACTCCTTCAGATAGTCAGTAAACGCATGACTTAGGTATTCTCCACCTCGATCAGAACGAAGTGCCTTGATATTTCGGCCTAGCTGATTCTGTACTTCATTTTTGAACTCTTTGAACTTGTCAAAAGATTCACTTTTATGTCTCATTAAATAGACATACCCGTATCTACTGAAATCATCAGTAAAGGTAATGAAGTACTGATAGCCACCTCTGGCATGTTTACTAAATGGCCCACACACATCACTGTGTATAAGGTCAAGTAAACATGAAGCCCTTTGACCTTTGTGAGGAAAAGGTGACTTCGTCATTTTACCCATTAAACAAGCCTTGCATGTATCAATCTCCTCATAGGAGAATGATCCCAGCAGTCCATGATCATGCAACCGCTTAATGCGTTTCTTGTTAATATGGCCTAAACGACTATGCCATAGCAAGGTGCTGTCATCAGCATACTTGGCTTTCTTAATATCAATATTTTGTATAGAACATTCCATGTCCAACATGAATAACCCATTGTTAATTGAACCAGTTGCATAAACAATATTATCTAAAGATAAAACACACTTTGAAATATTGCATTCAAAGGAAAATCCCTTCCTGACAAGAGCAGGAATAGAGATAATATTTTTAGTAATACTGGGAACAAAGTAACAATTGTCTAGTTCCAATACAAGTCCAGATGGTAAAGAAATGAAATAGTCTCCTACAGCAACAGCAGCAACCCGTGCCCCGTTTCCAACGCGTAGGTCCACCTCATGCTGTCCCACCTGCCTTCTTCTCTTGAGTTCCTGTACATTTGAACAAATGTGAACTCCACATGCAGTGTCCAACACCCATGATATAGAAGAAGAAAACATGACCTCAGTCACAAAAATACCTGAGCCAGAAGCGAAGCTTCCCCTCTTATCTCCTTGGAGCGCTTTACAGTCCTTTTTCCAGTGACCCAGCTGGCCACAGTGGAAACATCTGTATTCCTTGGACCGTTCACCTTTTGCTTCAGAGCCTTGCTGTAATTCTTGACAGGGGTCTTGCCCTTCTTCCCCTTCTTCTTGTTCCTTGAAGGAACCATTAAGACAGAGGTCGAAGGCTTTCCCTTCAGAGTTTCCTCAGTAGTCAAGAGCATATTCAGCAGCTCTGCCGGAGTACAATCGATTTTGTTCATATTAAAGTTAATGATGAACGCGTCGAATGAGGGCGGGAGAGACTGCAGAATAATGTCTACAGCAAGCTCCTGATTGATGGTATGCCCCAGTTTCTCTAGAGCTTCCTTGTGCCCAATCATCTTGAGCACATGAGCTCCCACTGGGCTCCCTTCAGCCAGTTTGCTCTGAAAGAAAAGCTTTGTCAGATTATAGCGTTCTGTCCTCGCCTGTGCAGCATACAACATCTTGAGGTTCGCTATCATGTCTATAGCAGACATATCCTCATGCTGACGCTGCAGCGGTGGCGTCATAGATGCTAGCATCAGGCAAGCGACATCAATGCTATCATTGACGTGCTTTTCATAGGCTTCCCGAACCGCCCTTGCGGCGTTCGGGGTGGGCTGAGGCGGTATCGCCGTCTCGAGGACATACAGTTTCCTCTCTGCCTTAAGAATGATCTTAAGGTGTCCGTACCAGTCTGAGAAGTTCGGCCCAGCAAACTTCTCCCTTTCCAGTAGGGATCGCACATTGAAGCTCATGGTGTTCGTTGCTGCAGGTATCTACAACAATGCAAGAACAACAAGGTCAGTATCAATGTTAAGAATCAATCAGGACTTAAGAAAGATTCTTTTTCTCACTATTTTATCTGGCTGAAAAATCCAGCAAAACAGCCCGAAAGAGTAGAACTCTTTTAGTGAGATGGGATCCAGATTTCATACTTGGTCTCCGCGTCCCGCTCAGGCGAGATAAGATGCACAGAGAGTACAAGCACTAATCTCTGGTAGGCTGCCCTAGCCAATCGCCAACCCGTGCGATTCCCCTTCATCTGGGCAATCCAGCAGACTGTGCCAACTGAGTTGGTACAACACAATCTCTGACCCCACAGATGGCTGCCTCCATGTGCTACCATATGCGCCACATATGTAGGCTACATGGTCAAGCTGACCCGACCTACTCCCTGGACCACCACGTGCTATGCTGAGCAACGAGAAGCGATAAATCCCTTCTCTGTAACACGCAGGTGTAATCCCGCACCGTCTAAAGATAGATGGACGTGCCCACTGAGTGGGTACAACACGGCTCCAACGATAATCAGAACAGTGAGGTTTCGCGTCAGAAGGCTTACGAGCTTGATATTTTAGCGTTGGATTTTAACGGTCTTTTATCTTCTTCACTATCATGCAATACCTATGGTGATAGCAGAAGATAAATAAATCATGCTGTTCTACTTATTTAAACAATAAAAGAAAGCATGGATCTTATGTGGTAAAAGCCCATAGCCTAAGTAAGACCTTAAGATACTTAAGTCTTCACTTGCTTTTCTTCATAGGACTTTAGCTGCTCATCTGGCCCAACCCAGGGCCCAAGCGCCATTTGCAGCTGAGATGCGCCCACTAGGGAAAATGCGCCTGGTCCCAGAGTCGAACCCTGGACCTCCCACCTGGTCAAGCCACTGCTGCATGCGCCTCTGCCAAGTGTGCTCTGTGCTCTTGTCTGATTAACTTACAAATTAATCTATCTAGACAAGATTGACACGCAGGTCAATTACACTTTATAAATTAAATACAATGTGATATGCAGATCACAACAATTAATTTACAACTTTAATACAGGCACGCAGGCCCCAGCACAGCACACATTTAACATGGGCAGCCCACATAAGAATAAATAAACAGGCATATGCAACAATCAAACATGTGATCCAACATAGGAAAATAAAATTTCGAAAACCCCATTGGCATCAATTTTAATTTTCCTTATGTGCCCTACTACCTTACAACGGTCCATTACTAGGGATCCACTCATCAAACCTAGTCAGATCCACTGCCCTTACATGCACCAAGTCCTAACTGACTTGAGTCGACCAAATGGTCAACCATGCATGCGCCAGGGCTGAACAACCCTCATGAGTTCTGGCAAGCGGGTGTGACCCCGGGCCTAACTCATGTGTGTTCACTAGTCGTCTCAACCAGACATCGCTACACGCCTGTCTGCAGTCGACCTATAGCCACCAAGTGCTTGCGCACAGGTGCTATCTGGTCAACCCATCAAGGCTGTCAGATGGTCTGATCATACTGTCTGGATCTAACCTAGGGGATGACTTCAACCCTAATAACACGTCTAAGGGTTTACAGCAGGCGCCTCTTAGATCTAGTGAGGTCGCGCAAGTGATATATTTTGAGCAAAACTACATCATGCGCCAACATACATGCGCAAAAAGAAAATATGCATTTTCGTCAACCAACACATACTAGAGATTTCGCATGTAACCCTAGATCTAGAGATATGCGTAAGTAATGGATCACACAAGGCTAAAGCAATCATAATAACAATGCATAGAACCGGCTCTGATACCAATTGTTGGTTCCCCTTCAAAGGGGGGGGGGGGGGGGGGGGGCGAAACCCTAAGGTGGCGCAAGCAACCTTATTCTTATGTTTTAGCAGCGGAAGTAGGGTTTCAAGAGGATCGGATGCTATACATTCATATGATCAACTTTTAAGAAGCATGAAGATCGAATGAAGATCATACCGAAGCCATGTGTTTGGATGGCGTCTAGGAAGCAGAGATCGACAGGGGTCTCCTCCAGAGAATGCGCACACAAGATGAGAGTGCGCCTACTTTCTTGGTGCTCCTTGTGCTAGCAAGGTTCCAAGAAGTCTTGAACGTATGGAAGGGATGGAGACGATTTCCTTTCTTGGCCGAATCCTCCTCAAAGCTCCAAGCGTCGCCACACACGAAAAGTGCCGAGAGGAATAATGGGTGGAGAGGCGAGAATAGAATCAATCCTATTCGAACGTGAGAGATCTCCAAGTGGAGATCATGGTTTCTAAAAATAGAAACCACCACTCGCTCAAACGTTCACGCCAAGTGAACAAGTCGCCACCTCTTCTCCCTTTGAACCATGCGCTCATATATGAGCCGGTTCAATTTGGTTCGGTTCAAGAACCAACCAAGCCAAGCGATCCAGTCTAGATCTTAATTAAACCCTAAGGCTCCAGATCTAACCGTTCATCTCTTGATGCTCCTGATCTCACCGATCTAGCATCTATTCTCTCAATCGAAGCTTACCGATCTTAAGCCCTAATCAATCAAACATGATCAGACCAGATCTCACTTACAATCAGAGATTAAATCCCTTTAAACTGAACCAAAACAATTCAGTCCACACGATCTGACTTAAGTAAGCCATATCATCAAATTGTGCGACCCTAAGGGTCTCCTTTAAATGTCGGTAACGATAACTCACGTTATCACGATCAGTGAGGGGTATCTAGCAACACATCACTGTCTCCCGATATAAAGGAAAGAGTCTTCCAAGACTACACCCAAACCATAGCACAAGTGTGAATCAACTCACAAGGCATGCATGTTTCCTTTGCCACTGGATGTTCTTATTGGATAAGCATGTCAAGCCTGTAACTCCAATACGATGAGCATGATTAGATCAGATGAACACAGTCATCTG
This sequence comes from Costus lasius, assembly GCA_027563935.2. NCBI lineage: Eukaryota > Viridiplantae > Streptophyta > Magnoliopsida > Zingiberales > Costaceae > Costus > Costus lasius. Next base: position 48,753,060 of record CM050446.2, read on the forward strand.
GGTATGGCCATACACTTTCTCAATCATCTCATCAAGGGGGGCCCTTCAGAACATCACACTCCTTAAACAAGGAGACGGCAATCCTTTATCTATCACTAGTGCCCTAACCTGACTCAAGCTCACCATCCAAGATAGTCTATAATCATTATGTTTCAAATGATATTGAACTACCTCAAAACAATGACAATCATCATTTAGAAACACAAGTAATCTCAAGTCAGAGGAAATGTGCCACTTGATACAATCAAGGAATATTCACATTGTGACAAGCAATTGAATATCCTAGTAGGGTCTGTCCAGTACATCCAATGTACCCATGAGTCTATATCTTATTCCATGCTCGAAGCATCCTATAAGATTAGAACACATATTAGTCTTAACCATATCAAGGCTGTCTCATGTTCACCAAGATACATCGACTAAGGACATATAGCATGTCAGCCCAGCTGAACAGCATTGAGACATTATTCAGAAGTACACTTATTACAGCAGACAAGGTAACAAACTGAATAACAACCATGCCTTTATAAACACAAGAGTTTATTACATGATACTGATACAATCCTTAGGCCTCAAACATTAGCCTTAAGGGCATACCCCAACAGTTAATGCTTTAGAAAATTTTAATCAAAGTAGAAACAATGATCCCTATTCTAATACCTACAACCCTGGTTAGAGAAACCATTCTAACTTATCTTGGAAGAGTAACAATCATGCTGGTGGACATAATGAAAATAGAGGGTACCAGCAGAGACAACAAAATCAAAGTCAACCCCAAAAATCTAGCTTAGAAGACATGTTTGAAAAATTCATGGGCGCCCAGATGAGACAAAATGAAGAGGTTACAGAGAGCCTTAAGCAAATTAACTCTAGATTAGATGGTGTTGTTGCTCACAACAAAATGTTAGAAAATCAAATAGCACAATAAGCTAGCACATCTTATAGACCCCCAGGAAAATTACCTACTAAACCCTTGGGAACACTGTAATGTGATGACACCAAAATATACAGTATATTTTATATCATTCTATATATCTTTTCATGCTAAATTGAGGATCTTTTTGCTTATTTTTATGCTGAATTCATCAAATATTGCAAAGTCTACTTCTATTTTGGTTTTTCATGTTTTTCAGGTAAAAAGGCACTATTTCAAGGTGTTTTCAAGTAAAATCAAACACATAAAAGAGTTACCATCATCAAGAAGAGGTCACCCAAGAAATTTCATGCAAAATGGAGCAACTCAGCAAAATACGGTAGTGCCGTAATCCGTTTTACGGTACTATAATTTCAGACAGTACCGGAAAATCATAACACTGCCGTAATTTGGAGGATTTTCCGAACAGAAAGTTTTTGTGATTTTATGGCACTGCCGTAAAGATTTACACTGCCGTATTTTTCAACGCTTTTAGAACAGAAACCTTTGCTGATTTTATGGCACGGCCATAAACGATTCTACGATACGTATTTCCCAGGCGATCCAACTAGAGAACTCACCCGATTTTATGGCACCATCGCGAAATATTTTACGGGCCGTAATTTTGACTTTCAGTGCACATAATGGAAATACGGCACTGCCGTAAAATATTACACGGCCGTAATTTTCAGTCAAAATCGCGAGTTTTCCACGGCTGAAACTTGTTCGGGCCATAACTTTTGATACATAGCTCCAGATTGGAATCTGAAAGTTCCTGCAGCTTCATCTTTAAGAGGCGAAGACACGCACTGAAAAGGGGAATTTTTATCCATATTTGAGGGAGCAATCAATAGAGAGGCGGTTAGGGTTTGTTCTCTCGCCGAGAGGCGTAGAAGGCACCTCACGCCGTGATTTTCACGCAAAAACTTCGCCTGGAGGAGAGGAAGACACCACATAAGTTTTAGAGCATTTGGAGTCCGATCAGAGGAGGAATCAATGAAACAGCGGTGACAGCGCTATTCATCGAAGCAAATTACGGCTGTAAAGGATTTTACAGCCGTGTTGTAACGTTGTTTCTCCTTTCTTTTTGTTTTCTGATCACTCTAAGACTATGATTTATTCTATCTTCTCCTTCATGCAAGCTTATTACTGTTTTGGGACATGGGGTGTAATCCTCTTGATTCTTAATGATTAGATAACTCTTCTATTTTCGTCACGATAATTTTTGCTATGAAAATTTTACTTTTGTGATGGATTGTTCTTAGACTCTCTATAGATCTATGTTATTAATCATGTTTTTAGAGTTTTCTCTATTGACTGAAAGGTAATTGCTTGAGAACTTGGAACCCTAGAATTGCATGTTAGAATCCCTTCCTTAGGTTAGATCTAATTTGATCTGTTCTAGTAGATTAATTGCCATGATAGTAATATGAATTTATGGATCGAGTCTAATTATCAAACGTGGAGATCTTGCACGAAAGTGAGGATCGGAACATTGGAGATCCATGAGTAAAACTAGTGTTGAGGCTCGAATGCACGAAAGTGATCCTTGAGATTCCACTAGAGATTATCAACCTAGAATTCGGATGCATGAAAGTGATCTTGAGTTCTTTGATTGATGATTTACTTATCTTTAGCATTGGGACAGATCTTGCGCGAAAGCGAGGATTGGTCCCTGCATGATTATCTGCACGAAAGTGAGATAATCCCTTTATGAAGTAAATTAGGTCTTTATCGTAGCAAGATTTGATTGACGAACCTTTATTTATATCTTATCATTGAAATTAAGATGGATGAAACCCTAGTCCCATGTTTATCTCTCTGATTATCTCCTTAGCATATTCTCTGCATAGTTTACTTTCATCACATTTGGCTTGCTTAGCTAGTGAGAAAACATCTATTTGGTACTTAACAATAAGGTCTCTGTGGTTCGATATTTTTATTACTTCGATAATTCCATGCACTTGCGGAAGCCTATCAAGTTTTCTGAAATTGCTTGTGTTTTATATTTTTTATTTTTTTCCTATATTCTAAAAAAAATATTTAATTGGTGTTAGAAAATCTTTTTGATATAAAAAATGTCTTTTTATCATAATTCATGGGCTTCTGAAAGAGGTAAGGTATACATGCAAAATGGTGAGCATAAAGAATATTCTGGGATGTCTATTGCAGAAATAGCGAAATTACACTCTTATCATAAAGATTATTCTGGGATGTCTATTGTAGAAATAGCGAAATTCCACTCTTATCTTGTTACATGTAATATTTGTAAGTCTTCTGATCATTTTACTTATGAATGTCAATTTAGAAATCATGCAAATCCTAATTTACCATGTTATCAAGATGATCACTATTATTCTAGTTGGGAAAATCAAAATTCTTTTTATGATGATTGCCCTGATCATGTTTCTGTACCATGCTTTGAGGATACTAAAAAATCTAGCTTAGAGACTATGTTAGAAAGATTTATGGCTCATCAAGAAAAAATTATTGCTGAATAGAGACAAATCCTGACCGATCAAAGAAAGCAAATTGAGGATCCTAAGGGTTTAGTTAATCAAATTTTTTTCCAAGAAAAATCTTTGACTGCTAATACTAAATTGCTAGAAACCCAGATTGCACAACAAGCATGTTTATTTGAGTTCAATACTGAAAAAGTGATTTAGAAAATTCCCTTTGTGATTATGATTGTTTTGAGATTGAGCCTTATGTGAATATTAATAAATCTCATTCCGATTTTGATGATTATAAAATTGATTCACCTAATAATTTAATTGTGGAAAAGTTTGAGAAAATTGAAATTGAAAAACCTTTTTTTGATGATAATTCTGATTTTGATGTAAATTTATATATGGTTAAATCTGATGTGTATGATGAAGGTTCCAAAATTATATACATTGATGAACCCCACCGTGATTTTGGTGATATTTTTGAAATTAATGATAAATCTCTTGTGGTTAACTCTGAATCTATTACTTCTTTTTCATATGATTCTGATTTTAACTCTTCTGATGATGAATTATTTGTGGGGAAACATGAGAAAATTAATTTTGAAGAGTCTCATCTTGACTTTAATGATGATTTTGAAATTGATAAATTGTTTGATGAAGTGCATGAAGAACCTGTAGATGATTTGAATATTATGAAAATTGATGAATCTCACCATGTTGATATGTTGCCCATGTCTACTATTGAATCTTGTGGTTTATTTGAAAAATTATGTTTTATTGATGAATCTAATGAAAGACATAAAAATTATTTTGATGATCCAATACTTGATTCTTTTGATCAAAGTCCTTTTCTTATTGCTATTGAAAATATTAATCTGAAGAAAGGACTCATGATTTTGCTTTTTGATAAACATAGGAAGATCATAAAGATTTCTTTGAGTGGATTTGAGAAGTATGATTTTAATTTCTGCATATTTAAGAAAGCCACTTTGATTGTGATTCATATGAATTTCTGGATTTTTGGATTAGTGGCTAAACTTTTAGGACAAAGGAAATGCCGAAAATTATTTGCTCTTTACTTTGGAAATGATTCACCAGCTTCACCATGATGTTTGAGTTTTGGTCAAGCTATGGACCAAAAATTAGCGCATCTTGGGAGGCAACCCAAGCACTTTTGCTTAGTTTAGTTACTTTTATTTTAGTTAATTTTTAGGATTAATTTTTCTTTTTGTTTTGTAGGAAGAATAAATTTTTTTTGCAAAATACGACACTGCCGTAATCTGCTTTACGGTACTATATTTTTGGTTCGATTTTCACCCGATAGTTTTTGGTATTTTACGGCACTACCGTTTGATTTTTCACGGTACCGTATTTTAAAACTACAATTTTCTTATTGAGTTGGTGTTTTCTAAATGCGATTTTAAGAAACTGGGTTGGGAAAAAAATTTATCTCTTGCACCATCACGAAGTACTCATCTTTGTCTATCATATGGATATTTTTTTCTGAATTTTAGAATTTATGGATCATTCTGAAACACATAGCAACTTTTTTATTATGATTAACTTATGCAGTTGTTTTTTTTTCTGACTATTCTGATTAGCACTTTTGCTGCAGATTTTTAAGGTGCTTAAACAACTTGAAACCCATATTTTTCATTTGGAATATGAAGTTCGTGTGTCATACTATCTAGTGGATTATTTGTTTTCATGAAAATATTTTCTGATCATTTTAGGACACATGGCAACTTTTCGAATCTGATTAACTTTTGTGCAGTTTTTGTAGTTTTTAATTTGAGTAACCTTCTTTCTGCTAATTACCTAAATTCCTAACAGATTTTGATCCTTTGTTTTTCATACATCTGAAAAGAACATATCTTATTCTACAACTTGGTTCCGTCCATTTTCTATTTGGATCATTAAATTTTATTCTAGGGTATGGCTATTTTTCATAAAAAAATTCAAAAATTGCTTGGTTTGCTTTCTACTTGTTATTACTTCTTTTGCCTCCAGATCCAGAAATCTTCAGAGCAACTGTCTTCCAACTCTAGCCTCCACTGCATCTGCCTCTGACATCACTGTTTCCAGCCGTCGACACTGGATTATACCATCTGCAGATTCTTACTTCTTCTACTGCCTCTTATTCTATTGATTTTATTTATTTATGCAGTAGAATATTTATTAGTGACTGATTTTTTATTTTTGCAGTGCTATCTCTTGCACCACCGACCGACGATCTCACCTCCAAGACTATTGTCTCTAGCAGGCCACTAGAGATTACTTACTCTACTGTTGGCACCATCTACTGCTCCACTAGCACACTTTTGGAACCACTGATGATATCTACTATTATTAATTTTTGAGACTGTTTTTGATCTGAACCTTATGTGAGCCTTATGTATCTTAAATTTTGTAGAAAATTTTTAAAAAGGCACATCTTTGGACTATGCAGCATCTGCCCCGACATCATTTTTGGTCTGAGCCTTATGTATTTTTGGTCAGAGCTTGCTATATAGTTTTATGAGTATTATTTGCACTTTCTAGTGATTATTTGATCTACACTTTTCTTCTCATAAAAATTCTATCACTTTACATCTCATAATGTTGATGCTTTACACCTTTTACATCGATATTGATATTTTTGGTGTTTAAAAATTTTTGTGACTTGCATGGATTTTTCTATGATGATGAGTATACTCTTGATATCAAATTCCTGACAAACCCTATCATGTTAGATTTATTTCTTCAATACATATCCATTTTTGAAATTTGATATTAGTTGATGCATGAGATTTTGGGTGGATATGTTATTTGAGGGATAAAATCTTAAAGTGAAATTGTTCTTTTGAATAAAATGAGCATATGACTGTGATTTTTGAATTGATTTAGAACTTGTGTTGAGACTCGGATGCACGAAAGTGATCCTTGTGATTCCACTTGAGATAATCAACTTAAAATTCGGATACACGAAAGTGATCCTTGAGTTCTTTGTTTGATGATTTACTTATTTTCAGCGTTGGGATAGATCTTGCGCGAAAGTGAGGATTGGTCCCTACATGATTTTCTACACAAAAGTGAGACAATACCTTTATAAAGTAAATTATATCTTTATCATGATAAAATTAGACTGACGACCTTTTATTCATATCTAGTCATTGAAATTAAGGTGGATGAAACCCTAGTCCCAGTTTCTCTCTATTTATCTTTATACTCTTCCTATCATTTATTTGCATCATACTCGATTGCTTAGCTAGTAAGAATACAATTATTTGATACTTAACAATAAGGTCTCTGTGGTTCGATATCTTTCTTTATTACTTCGAGTATCCGTGCACTTGTGGAATACAATAAGTTTTTGGCGCCGTTGCCAGGGAGTGACTAGTCCCCGTGTGCCAAATAATAAGTTTTGGCAGCGACACTAGAGATAAGTTTTTGTCTACCTACTTGTTGGGATACAAAAAGTTTTTAGCGCTGTTGCTGGGGACCTTAGTTTTGTTAATATCAAAATAGTTGTTATTATTGCTAGACTAAGTTTTATTTATTTTAGATTTAACTTTGTTTTTTGTTTTTGTAGGTTTTAGATTTTCACAAGTTGTGACAGAACTGTGATATCTGAAAATTTTGTATTTGCTTGAATTTTCTATTTTTTTTAACAAATTTTGAAAAAAAAAAAACAATTTGATTTATTGGTGTTGGATAATCTTTCTTTTCTTGATAGATTTGAAGATATGTCTTTTAATTACAACTCCTGGGCAACTGAAAGAAGTGAGGTTTACATGCCACAAGGATGGTATGAAGATGATTCATTGTTCACACTTGAGGATAAGTTAGATTATTTTGCTAATAAATTAGACTCTTATATGCACCCTGTTAGGACATCTTATTCTTCTATTAGATGTGATATATGTGGATGTTTTGATCATTTCACTTCTGATTGCCAAATTTTAATGCCTCAAAATTCTAATTTATCATGGTATCAAGATGATCATTATGATTCTAGATGGGAAAATCCAACATCTTTTTATGAGGATTGCTCAAATCATGTTTCTGAACCATACTGTGAGGATACTGAAGAATCTAAGTTAGAATCCATGTTTGAAAAATTCATGACAAATCAAAGCCAAATCATGATGAATCAAAGTAAGAATATTGAAGATCTTAAAGGGATAGTTAGTTAGCTTGCTTCTCAAGTAAAATCTTTAACTACTAATTTTGAAATTTTAGAAGCCTAGTTAGCACAACAAGATTGTTTATTTGAGTTTGAAACTGAAGAAATTGATTTAGAAAATTCCCCCTCTGATTATGATTGTTTTGAGATTGAGCCTTATGTGAACATTAATGAATCTCACTCTGATTTTGATAATTGTAAAATTAATTCTTTTGATAATTTATTTGTGGAAAAGTTTGAGGAAATTGAAATTAAAAATCCCTCTTTTGATGAAATTGATTCTTTTGATGATATATTATTTGTGGTTAATTCTGATGAAGGATATGAGGGGACTAATCTAGAAAAATCTTACTCTGATTTTTTTGATAACTTTAAAATCAATGAGGAACTTAAAAATGATTTGAAAATTACAAACATTGTGAATCTCAATCTGATGCTTTGCCCATTTCTATTGTTCAATCTTCTAAATTCATTGAAAATTTATGTTTTATTGAAGAATCTAATGTGAGACAGAAATACTATTTTGATGATCCAATACATGAATCTTTTGATCAAAGTCCTATTGCAATTGAAGACATAAATTTGAAGAAAGGAATAATGATTTTGCTAAATAACAAATTTAGGAAAATTATTGAATATCCTTTGATTGGAATTGAAAATATTGATTTTGATTTTCGCATATTTAAGAAAGCCACATTTGTTTGTGATTTATTTAAAATTTTGGATATTTGAATTAGTGGCTAAACTTTTTGGACAGTGGAAAAGGAAAAAATTGCATGCTATTTACTTTGGTACTGATTCACCTGCTTCACCATGATATTTGATTTTTGGTCAAGCTATAGACCTAAAATTAGTGCTTCTTGGGAGGCAACCCAAGCATTATCACTTAGCTTAGTTTCTTTTATTTTAGTTTATCTTTATAATTAATTTTTCTTTTTCTTTTTGCAGGAAAATAAAATTTTGCGCAAAATACGGCACTGCCGTAATCTGCTTTACGGTGCCATAATTTTTGGAAATTTTGATCCGAGACTTTTGCAAACATTACGGCACTGCCGTAATTTGTTTACGCCCATATTTTCAACTCTACAGTTTGCTTATTTGGTTAGGTGTTTTCTCGCTGCGATTTTAAGAAACTGGGTTGGGAAAAATTTTGATCTTTGGCACCATCACGAAGTACTCATCTTTGTCTATCATCTGGATATTTTTGTTGAATTTTAAATTCCATGGATCATTCTATGACACATAGCAACTTTTCGAATCTGATTTACTTCTGTGCAGTTTTTAATTTTGTAATATGAGTAGCCTTCTTTCTGTTGATACCCTAAATTCCTAATAGATTTTGATCCTTTGATTTTCATACATCTGAAAAGAACGAGTTTTATTTTATTACATGGTTCTATCCATTTTCTTTTTGGATCATTAAATCTTATTTTTAGGTATGACAACTTTTCATAAAAAATTCATTGGCTGCTCTACTTGCTTTCTACATGTTATAGCTTCTTTTGGCTCCAGATCTAGAAATCTTCAAGAGCAACTGTCTTCCACCTATAGCTACCATTGCATCTGCCTCTAACATCACTATTTCCAACCGTCAACACTGGATTATACCATCAGCATACTCTTACTTCTTCTACTGCCTCTATTTCTATTTATTTGATTTATTTATGCAGCAGACTCTTGATTAGTGACTGATTTTTTTTTATCTATACAACATTATTTCTGGCACCCACCTGCCGATGATCTCACCTCCAGGACTGTATTCTCTAGCAAGCCACTAGAGATTACTCACTCTACTGTCGGCACCATCACAATCATTGCTAGCAGGTTTTTAGCTAGGCTCTGTTCCACCTCTGCTTCTCGCCTACATCTGCTCTTTCCACCAGGACTCTTCTGGACCATTGATGATATATCTAATTCTCCCTTGAGAAAATTATTTTTTTTAGAGACTATTTTTAGACTGAGCATTATGTATCTTAAATTGTGCACGAAAAATTTTCAAAAGGCACATCTATGGACCTAGCCGCATCTGCCCCGACAGTATTTTTGGTCTGAGCCTTATGTATTTTTGGTCAGTGCTTGCTATATAGTTTTGTGAGTATCGTTTGCACTCTCTTATATTCATGATTATTTCATATGGTTGCATCTTTGATTTGCTTTAGATGTATCACTCTCTGATATTTCTTCGATATGGTTGTATGATGATATGATTGTTCATGATCCACTTTCTACTATCTTGTGGTGTGATTCTATTTTTAAAAGATTTTCATTGATAAATATCTTCCTTGATGATGAATAAACCTGTAATCATGATTAGAAATAAACCTATCATGTTAGATTTATTTCTTCAATGCATATCTATCTTTTGAAATTTGACATTGGTTGATGCATGAAATTTTGGCTAGATGTATAATTTGAGGAATAAGATCTAAAGGTGAAACTACTCCTTTAAATAAAATGAGCATATGAGTATGATTACTGAATTGATATCAATTGATCAACCTAGTAGTTGTTTAGTCTATTTTGCTATTTGTTGGGAAGGAAGAATCCAAGATTCATAAAAATAGTGAGAGACTCCCCTACTTAACACTATGTAAAATTGATAGTGGTACCTAAGACATGGGTTGAAGTCAATGTCCAAAAGATAATGAGAGAGAAAAAGAATAAGACTCCTCTACTTGGCACTATGCAAAATTGATAGTGGTACCAAATATAAGAGTTGAAGTCAAAATAAAAAGTGTATATCTGAGTGGGTACATGTCATCTGTGCAAAAAGATCTTGGAAACCTAATTCCTGTAAACAAAAGTATGAGAGATTTGAACTGAAAATTAGGTGAAATCATGAGATTGAAAATTCTATTTATATACAAGTTGCAGAGTTTTATTTGATTGAGATGTAGATATAGAGGGTTGAGTTCTAAGAATGATATGTTTATTTGAAGTTTTGTGAAACAATTGATGGAATTTTTTTATTGATGATTGTATTTTAGAAATTTATTGAGCATGAAAAAGTTTATCTTTTAATCAATTTTTGATTTTTGCTTGGGGACAAGCAAAGTTTGAGCCTTTTGTATTTTGATGACACCAAAATATATAGTATATTCTGTATCATTTTATATATCTTTTCATGCTAAATTGAAGCTCTTTTGCTTATTTTTATGCCAAATTTATCAAATATTGCAAAATCTACTTCTATTTTAGTTTTTGATGATTTTCAGGTAAAAAGGTACTATTTCTAAGCATTTTTAAGTAAAATCAAATACATGGAAGAGTTACCATCATCAAAAAGAGGATACATGACAAATTTCAAGCAAAATGGAGCCACAAACCAAAATACGGTAGGGCCGTAATATATATTATGGTACCGTATTTTCATACACTACTGTGATATCAAAGCACTGCCGTATTTTGGTTAATTTTTCATAAGAAGATTTTACAAAAATTACAGCACTGCCATAAGAATTTACACGGGTCGTAATCTAAAGCGCTTTCAAACCAAAGATATTCACTGAAATTACGGCACTGCCGTAAACCATTTTACGGGCCGTAATTTCCAAACATTTTCGACCAGAAAGTTTTACGGAAATTACGACCAGACAGATGAGAAATCAACAAAGGAGCGTCGCCGGCACTGTTCACCGCTGGTTTACAAGTAATTTACGGCTGTAATTTCTATTACAGCCGTATTGTAACGTTAATTCTCCCTCTTTCTTTGATTTCTAACACTTTGATACTATGGTTTATTGTATTTCTTTTTCCATGCTAGCTTAATCTTATTTTGGGACATGGGCTGTAATCCCTTTGATTTTATATGATTAGATAATTTTTATTTCGTCAAGATAATTTTGCTATGATAATTCTACTTGTGTGATGACTTATCTTTAATTCTCCTCAGTTTTCTTAGTATCATGCATGATTATAGAGTTTTCGCAATATGGACTAAAAAGTGATTTGCTTGAGAACTTGGAACCCTAAAATTGAACAATAGGAACTGACCGTAAGAAATTAGGTTAAGTTCTTATTTCTTGATTTTAGTAGTTTAATTGCCATGTTAGATAATTCGAATCTAGGATTGAGTTATTGTGTCAAACGTGGAGATCTTGCACGAAAGTGAGGATCAGAACGTTGGAGAACCATAAGTAGAACTTGTGTTGAGACTCGGATGCACGAAAATGATCCTTGAGATTCCACTTGAGATAATCAACTTAGAATTTGGATGAACGAAAGTGATCCTTGAGTTCTTTGTTTGATGATTTACTTATTTTCGGTGTTGGGATAGATCTTGCGCGAAAGCGAGGATCGGTCCCTACATGATTGTCTACACGAAAGTGAGACAATACCTTTATAAAGTAAATTATATCTTTATCATGATAAAATTAGACTAACGACCTTTTATTCATATCTAGTCATTGAAATTAAGGTGGATGAAACCCTAGTCCCAGTTTCTCTCTATTTATCTTTATACTCTTCCTATCATTTATTTGCATTATAATCGATTTCTTAGCTAGTAAGAATACAATTATTTGGTACTTAACAATAAGGTCTCTGTGGTTCAATATCTTTCTTTATTACTTCGAGTATCTATGCACTTGCGGAATACAACAACGGCCCTACCGTATTTTGGTCTGAAGCTCCAATTTGCATGAAATTTGACATGTGATATTCTCTTGATGGTGGGAATTCATCTATACATTTGAATTTGCTTGAAAATGCCTAAAAATCATGCCTTTTTAACTTGAAAATGAGCAAAAACTAGAAAAGATGTAGATTCTGTAATATTTGATAAATAAGGCATAAAAATGAGCAAAAGAGCATGAATATGACACAAAAATACCCATCAAATGGCACAAAATTTACTATAAATTTTGGTGTTATCAATAAGAAAAGCTCTTTTCATGATCATCATATCTAACAAAAGCTCTTCCAAATTTTTGTATTGTTTCCAACATTAAGTAGGTAGAATTCCACCTAGTAATCACATCTAAGCACAAAAGACCCTTGCACTGAATTTTCTCCTTTTCTACACAATCTTTAAACTTATTTAATCTCAAAGGTAATTATCTAATATATTTCACAGCTGCTCTAACTTTTTTTATTGAATCATACACTTCCTTTAAGCCATCTTGCACAACTAAATTAATAATATGTGCAATCCATCTCATGTGCAAATGCTCACCTCCTAGTATTGTTTTTCCCCAATGAACTATTTTATCTTTCAAGTATTTGATGACATCATCATTTGAACTTGCATTATCCACTATGATTGTGAACACCTTATCTATCCCCTAGTCTATCAAACACTTTTCAAGTTCTTGTCTAATATCTCTTCCCTTGTGACAAACAATTGGACAAAACCCAAAATCCTCTTTTTTAATTTCTAGTTATCATCAATAAAGTGTGCAATAAGGAACAAATAATTGATGTTTTGAATTAAAGTACAATAGTTAGTATTCAAACATACCCTATTGCATGATTTCTTTAGGAGACTTTTAAGTAATGTTTTCTCCTTCATATACAACCCAAAAACAATCCCTAGATAAAGTCCATCTTGATGGGATTTTAAGATAAGGTTGTATAATGGACATAAAATACTTGAATCCAATATTCTCTACAAATTTAAAAGGAAGCTTCTCTACTCTGATCATATAGTTGAGAGCTTTCCTAGCTTCTTCTTAGTCAAATCTCCAAGTGCCCAAATTACCACTATCCTCATGAATTTTAACAGTGTTTGCTTCACTTCAGAAGCATGTGGGTGGCTTTTACATGCATTTACGTGTTTCCTAAGTCCAGATGTGCTATTTAAATGAGGATCAACATGTACCTCTTTGGAATAATGTACATATTTAGCACTCACAATGTCGTTGACAACCACCTTTGTAAAATGCTCCCAAGTATCAGAGGTTTTCTCTATTTGCTTCCTCTTTTTAGATGTTACACCCTTCACATTTGATTCTTTAGAACTACCCATAGCCATTTTGCCTGTTTCAGTTTGTAAAATCCTGCATCCGGATCAATGGAATCAAGTAAGAATTTCTCACACTCCATCTAATGATACAAAAGCACATAAGTAGTGAATCGGATAGCTATTTGATTTGCAAATTGCAATACAATATTGCTAATGCTACAAAAAGAAAAATGAAAAAAATATGTTGACATGACAAGTACCAACAAGACAATAATTATAATGATTATGATCAATTAAGAAATTATAATTAAATCAAGAATATGTTGATATAACAATTGCCATGGGATATACAAATACAATCAAATAATAGAAAAGGAAAATACAATATAAATTTTAGTAATTAGTATAAACATAAAGGCTGTAAGCTAATAGCCACAAGCATCAAGTCACTCTCACAACTCACAAGCAAGCTGCCGATTTGCAAGTGGTGAGAGTGACAGTGGACGATGGAGAGGTGGTGAGAGCGACGGCAGACGTCGAACAGTAGGCAAGTTATGAGGGCGACGAAAAATGAGGGATTTTGCCATGAGGCTTCACCGACCATTGATGAGTCGCTGAGTTGGAGGGAAGGTGGACTTGCGGAATGGAGCGAACCTGAAGCACGACTTAAGGTTTGGAGTCTAGACTCTTGATAGAGAGGTCGGAGAATGGAGAGAACATAGATCGACTGGTGGATGGCGAATGGGGCGACGAAGCGAGGACTAGGGAGGAAGAGAATGAGGATTTAGGGTTCGCCGATTTGGTGCTAAGTCAAGGGAAATGAGGAACAGAGAAGTCGAGAACAGGCAAAATGGGGAATGTCGATTCAGGCTCGGGAAGCTTAATTAACTCAAATACTCTCATACTCGAGTCTCGACCATGCTAATTGCCTTGCTAAGATTAAGAATTGGAGTAGGATGGGTTAATTGGCTGAGTAGTAGTATTAATGTTGTAGAGCAACTTAAAAGAGCAAAGACTTACTAGTTAAGAGTGAAGAGAGATAGAGAGTAGTGGGCTACTGGGCTGGGCTGGGCACCAGGGCTGCTTGGCATGCATTGGAGGCTTGGTTGGCTGTAGCTTGCTCCAAGCCTCCAATGCTCATTATTTAAGAAAATAAGTTACCAACTTATCATAAAAAAATTAATAAATAATTTTAATAAATAAATAAAATTGGTACTTCGGGATTATAAATAAAACCCAAATTTTTTTAGGTATCGGTACTAGTACCGATACCAAAATCCCAATTTAAAAATCGGTATTGGTATTGAAGTACCGAAATATCGACACTGAAATACCAAATATCAAAAATTTTAGTACGATACTTTGGTACCAATACCGTAAGCTTAGCCCTAATGTCGATTCGGGTTCAGGAAGCTTAATTAACTCAAATGCTCTCATACTCATGTCTTGACTATGCTAATTGCTTTGCTAAGTTTAAGAATTTGAGTAGGCTAGGCTGATTAGCTAAGTAGTAGGATTACTATAGTAACATAATTGAAATGAGCAAAGACTTCAGAGTTAAGAGTGAAGAAAGACAAAGAGTGGTGGGCTATTGGGCTGGGCTGGGCACTTGGGATGCTTGGCTTGGATTGCAGGCTTCGATTTGCTCCAAGCCTCCAATGCTCTTTATTTAAGTAACTAAGTTACCAACTTACCATAAAAAAATTAATAAATAATTTTAAGAAATAAATAAAATCAGTATTTCGGGACTATAAATAAATCCCAAATTTTTTGTAAGTACTGTTACCAGTACTGAAATCCCGATTTAAAAATCAGTACTTCGGTACTGAAATACCGAAATACCGGTACTGAAATACTAAATACCAAAAATTTCAGTACGGTACTTCGGCACAATACCGTATGCTCAGCCCTATTAGTTATCATTATTGTCTTGAACAAATAACCACAAGTTGTGTTGTGATGTCTATCAATATTAAATAATAACCAATGGGTACCTCTAATGTCCCTTGCATGCATAAATTATCATAAGTTAGTTTTACCTAAAAATATAACCTACACCCATGTAGTTACATATTGTTTGTGTGTATATTCTAAAGAGTAATTAATCATAACATTTCATTCATGTTAAATAATAAAAATATTATCAATATCATGTTGATCACTACGCTTGTATTGATAATATAAGATAACATAATATTGTCCCAAAATATTGAGCGTATTCAATCTTATAATTTAGTCTTTAGTTAAAGTGTCTTAGTGGATAAGGGACAACTTTGATACATGTAAGAGTAGTATGCGGGTCGGTGGGATGCTAGACATCAACACAAACTCATGAATATATCAACTGATGGATGTATTGGATTGACCCACTATAAATCTATGACTTGGGTGTCACAAGTCAAGTTTACATGTGATAGAAGGTGAATTGGTCCTTAAACTTAAGGTCATTAGCATTTTACATATGATGAGTGATATGCTTTGATACAATCTATCACTTTTATATAACTAGGGAGTCATATCGATTATCATTTAGTATGTGATATGTCAAATGTAAAGTACGAACGATCAATAAAGGATTTGCCCCTTCATGCTAAAGGAAGTGTAATAATCTAATGGCCCATTCCATAGATGTATGACTGAGCGTATATACCTAGGAAATAGTGTTATCCAACTCAAGTGATGTAGGGTGGAATGCATGAGGTGGGGAAGAACATGGAAACAATGATTTTACAAATTATTTTTTATATTTTATAAATATTGAAACCCGAAATTAAACTAGTGCATTTTGAAAATATATTTTTGTATTTTATTTTAAAACTCAACGTTACACATGCAATTCTATAAAGTGTAAATCTACACATGCAGTTATGGGAAAAGAAATTAATGACAATATCCTAAATAGTGCTCACCTCGCGGCCTTTGAGAATTGATGGGGCCGACCTTCCCGTTCTTCATTAATCCAACTATGATGGAAGCAATGGAGATCATGAGCAATTACAAACACGCTAACTGATAGGTGCGTACCACAAGTGCACGATCTATCGCGTAATAAAAAGTATCAATCCCACAAGGACTAGGGGTCAAGTACTAACTAATCAGTTAACTAATAGCCAGGCAATCGAATAAGCATAGGAGTGTCACTAAATTCCTAATGCAAGTAAACTAATGCTAGTGAAAAGCAAGCAGAACAGAAAGCAAAGCAATCGGGGTTTGAGATCTTTGAGTGAAGATCAGGGTTTTGGTTTTCACCACACTAAAGCATGCAAGAAAGTTAATGCTGAAATTTTTAAATAAGTTTTCACCTATGTTATTTAGGTAATCCTTCCTAAGGTACAGACACGCTCCCTCTCAAGACACGGTCCGATATCCAACTTAACCCAAGTCTCCTACTCTCGTGGCTTACCGGGTTAAGGGGACCCAATGGGTTATGTGAAGAATTAGGGTTCCTCATGTGATTTCGACAACTCTCATGGCCGAATTCACGAGTCTAGTCTAAGGGGATCTGATGATTGTCCTTCATCTCTTAGTCCTTCCCGCAACATATAAAATATAAATATACATGGCCAGTACATAATCATGAATTAAAACTTCCTAGACATGAATAAGAACAAAGATAAGTTTAGATAAAGTGCAGATCAAACATTAACAATCAACATTCTTACAGTGGGCTACGCTACAAGATACATCGTTAAACACATGAAATCTCTCATGTAAATCAAATCAAACCAGATCCTTGATGGGAGAGGGTGGAGCATGGTCCTCAGCATCAAAACGACGAGGAAAACCAGCCAGAACAACCTTTCGTCGCCAGAAAATCACCTTAAAATCCTAGGTCTTGCCATTTTTCTTCGTTCTCCTCAACCGCTCGCCCAAATTACATGATTCCCATCCCAAAACGTATGTGTCTCAGATAGGAAGGTCTCCATAAAATTTCAGCAAATTCTGCTTGCAAAATAGTAAGAACCGAATGAAAAACCAAACGGGTGTCGAATCTGGCGGGACGATACACGGCCGTGCATGGATGCATGGCCACGCCCGTGAATGGCTTGTTGAAGGTTATTTTCTAGAATACTTACTCTTCATGGCCATGTATGTGTTCATGGGTGTGCCCGTGAATGTTCATCGAGTTCTGGAAAAGTCGACTGATCCCTTCACGGCCATGCATGAGTGCACGGGCATGCCTGTGAACGTCTCGGCGCAGTCTGCGAATGCTAGCTCATACTCGGCCGTGCATGGGTACACAGTCATGCTCGTGAAGAGTGTAGAAAACTCCGTTTGAGCTGAAATTTGACGTGTAGCTCCATCTCATCATGAGAAATCGTCCCATATCTTCAGATCTTCCAAATTTCACCAATTTTAAGGTGAAATCCCTATATTTCAGTGAAACAAAGGAAAAGTGAAGATTCTGAATAATGTAGAGCATTTAGGCAAACAAATGAGACAAAGCATGCAATTTACTCTAAAATAATAGTTGAAATAAGTCACGACATATTATATATTTGCATGCTATCAAAATACATCGGACTTAACGTTTTGCTTGTCCTTAAGCAATTGAATTGTCTAGAACACAGTGATAAAATGAAATAAAGAATGTCGAACAACTTCAGTAAGTCTAACAAGGTTATAGTTCAATCACTACAAGCCTCAAGTTATGGTGCAGTGTCAAAAACAAATTAAGTCAAATATTATTAATACCATTCATTCGAATATGCAAAGTTAACAATACCAACGATCTTTACCATGCATCTCACATAAATGAAATTTTTGATCAAGCATTCACAAATGAGATAATTGTACCTCAAGTCATGGGAAAATAGTATTGGTGCCACATAGTCCCTATGTGGTGCCTCTTTTTTTTTTCTTTAGAACAATGCCAAGCCATGGAAATGAGCACATCCTGGCTTCGGTACCACTGCTATTATTTTGTACTATGGGGATAGTGCCAAGTACGATGAACAATGAACTTAGGTACCACCATCCCTTTTGCTATTGTAATGCTATGAATAGTACCAAGTAGGAGTACATGTGCAATGTACAAGTACACTTCGGTACCACTATTATTATTTCTGATTCCCATGACAAGGTGTACAAATAAGTATGGAATTATGAAGCAAGATGCAAATAGGTGTGTCACATGTGATGTATTTCAAGGTGAAGATAAATAAAACAAGTGCACCTCTTATCAATGAGTAATAATTAATTGAGTTAATTAATCTTTCAACTGCACCAAACAAAAAGCTATGTGTGCAAACTATAACCAATATAGACAATGAGGCATGCAAGATTGACATCTCAATAAATCAAGTGTTCAAAGAACAAATCAATCCCCAAAGGCAAAGCAAATGTCATAGATACGGGGTGGGGCATACACTTAAGATGTTGAAACTGCTAGAAAAGTAAAACATGTAAAAAGGGAAATGACAATTTAACAAAAGAAAACAAACAAAATTAGAAAAGAAAACTAACAAGTGAAATAAACTACTAGAAACATAGAAAGCTGACTGAGTGATGGTGAAACCAAAGTGCTCATCCCTAGCGTTGATGCAGCCTCACCTGAAGCTCATGAATAGACTCTAGAAGAGAGGACTGTACTCATCCCTGGCGTTCTACCTCGGTCTCAAGGTTGCAAATCTGTGCTTTGAGTCAATGACAACACGCTGGGTGTAGAAAAAGTTGCGAGACATTCACGGCCATGCATGGATACATGGGTGCGACCGTGAATGGCTCGCAAGTACTTGAAAAATTTCAGAAAAAATTTCATCAGCTGGATACAACCTAAAAAGCATGGATACAAAAGAAAATTTATAAAACTACAAAGACTTAATGACAAAAATAAATAAGAAACTGGAAATCTAAATAAGAGGTTGGGTTGCCTCCCAACAAGCACTTCTTTAAGGTCACTAGCTTGACCAATACTTGAAGATTATGGTGTTGCTGGTGGGTCACTGGCATAATAAAGTGCATGTAGTCGCCTGCCTTTTTGCCATCCTGAAAACATTCTCATCAAAACAAGTATCATATGTTTCACTAGCAAGTTGATCATTGTCATATTAAACACTCGCAATCTTGGGATAGCTTTAAATTCAAATTTGAGATTTTCACATACCTCATGGCTGATATTGTCAAGTGTCAAAGGTCATGCCGTTTCGGCATCAATAGCTGGATGTAAGTCATGTAGTTGAGAGTTTACTTGAATATCAATTTCAGGCATCTCTTCATTATCATCATCAATCATGTAAATTTCCAATGAATCTTTATTGATTTGAGGGACATGAATTTTCTCAACTACTTTGTTCAATGTTTCTAAGTTATAGCATAACCTAAACCGCTTATCAGTTTTAATCATCAATGATTGGGGAATAGGAATCAGTGGTTTAGACGGATGCGGTAAAAGGCACACTGGTTCCTCTTCATCAACATTTATGATATCAGTGTTTAATTTATTCTCATCCAAATGACTCCCCAATTCACCCTCACTGAACTCACTACTCTTTACTTGAGGCTCCTCTAACCCTCCCATGGGTTTGTCTTTGGAGATGGTTTGCTGGGTGAGCTGGATAATCTGGGTCTCCAATATTTTTGAGTGTGTGGCAATGGAATCCACCTCCAAAGTCAGCTAGCAAAGAGACTCATTAAAATCGTCATGTTGCTTAGTCTATATTGCAAGAAACCTTTCCAGCATCAACTCTAGACTTCACCTATGAGGTGGGTCTGGCTGTCCTTGATTGACAAATGGAGATTGCATTCTAGGAGGAGGCCTGAAAGTAGAAGAAGAGTTTGGATTAGAAAAATTTTCATGAGGGACTTGTCCTTGCTTAAACCTGTAGGAGAAATTCGGGTGATTTCTCCATCCCGGATTATATGTGTTTGAGTAGGGGTCATTTTGATTTCTGAAGATCCCGATAGCATTAAACGGTTTAGTTGGAGTGCTCAAAATGGGGCAATCATCAGCAACATGTCTTAACACTCTACAAACATCACAAGAAACATAGGGTAACAATGCAAGATTGATAAATTCATAAGTACTAGAGCATGGGTGAATGGAAAATGGAGTCCCCAATTGACATTCATCAGAAAGATGACCTGTACATCCACAGATATCACAAGAAACATACGGTAACAATGCATGATAGATATTTGATGAATCTTGCATGATGAGCATTAATCAAATGAAAACATTTAGGAAAAATTTAGAAACTCTAGATGATAGGAAAAATTCAGCCACAAGAAATAAAAATTATAGAAAATAAAAATAAATAAATAAAACCTAGTCTATCAATTTCTAGATCGTGTTAACATTGGCAACCTAGTCCCCATCAATGGTGCCAAAAACTTGATAGGTGCGTACCGCAAGTGCACGGTCTATCGCGTAATAAAAAGTATTGATCCCACGAGGACTAGGGGTCAAGTACTAACTGATCAGTTAACTAATAGCTAGGCAATCGAATAAGCGTAGGAGTGTCACTAAATTCCTACTGCAAGTAAGTAAACTAATGCTAGTGAAAATCAAGCAGAACAAAAAGCAAAGCAATCAGGTTTTGAGATCTTTGAGAGAAGATTGGGGTTTTGGGTTTCACCACACTGAAGCATGTAAGAAAGTTAATGCTAAAATTTTTAAGTAAGTTTTCACCTATGTTCTTAAGGTAATCCTTCCTAAGGTATAGACATGCTCCCTCTCAGGACATGGTCCGATATCCAACTTAACCCAAGTCTCCACCTCTCGTGGCTTATAGGGTTAAGTAGACCCAATGGGTTCTATGAAGAATTAGGGTTCCTCAGGTGATTTCGATAACTCTCGTAGCCAAAATCACCAATCCAGTCTAATGGGATCCTATGATTGTGGTTCACCTCACAGTCCTTCCCACAACATCTAAAATATAAATATGCATAGCCACTACATAATCATGAAGTAAAACTTCCTATACATGAATAAGAACAAAGATAAGTTTAGATAAAGTGCAGATCAAACATCAATAATCAACATTCTTACAGTAGGCAATGCCTAAACCCCGAAAAGAAGTTACGCAACAAGATACATTGTTAAACATATGAAATCTCTCATGCAAATCAAATCAAACCAGGGGGAAAGCTAGGTCCTTGATGGGAGAGGGTGGAGCATGGTCCTCAGCATCGAAACGAGGAGGAAAACTAGCTGGAACAACCTTTCGTCGCCAGAAAATTGCCTGAAAACTCTAGGTCTCGCCGTTTTGCTTCGTTCTCCCCAACCACTCGCCCAAATTGCATGATTCCATCCCAAAACATCCGTGTCTCAGTTAGGAAGGTCTCCATAAAATTTTAGCAAATTCCGCTTCCAAAATAGTAAGAACCGAATGAAAAACCGAGTGAGTGTCGAATTTGGCGGGACGATACACAGCCGTGCATGGATGCACGGCCACGCTCGTGAACAGCTTGTCAAAGGTTATTTTCTAGAAAACTTACTCTTCATGGTCATGTATGTGTTCACGGGTGTGCTCGTGAACGTTTCGTCGTGTTTTGAAAAAGTCGGCCGATACCTTCGCGGCCGTGCATGGGTACACGGCCATGCCCGTGAAGAGTGTAGAAAACTCCGTTTTAGCCGAAATTTGACGTGTAGCTTCGTCTTATCATGAGCAATCATCCCATATCTTCAGATCTTCTAAATTCCACCAATATTAGGGCAAAATCCCTAAATTTCAATAAAACCAAGGAAAAGTAAAGATTCTGAATAATGTAAAGCATTTAGGCAAATAAATCCGACGAAACATGCAATTTACTCTAAAATAATAGCAGAAATAATCACAATATATCATATATTTGCATGCTATCACTAGCACAACAAACCCATAAAATAATGAGCATAAATTATTATAATAGCCTTTTACAACACAAAAGATCAATGGAGAGGTTAGGTCTCCATGCTCCCTTGCTAACAAGGCATCACTAGAATTTAAACTAAAACTAATCTAAACTAAAAAACTAATTAATTTATAAAAGTTGTCACCACTCCATGTTGTAACATGTCTCTAAAAGTAATTTTAGTTTTCCTTGTGTCCATGGAGGTGTCGAGATATTCAAGGCAAGGAAAACAAGTTAGCACAAAGAGATCACTTGGAAAAATAACAAAACTATTAGGAAAAGAGAATGATTGGTTGAAGGTTTGTGATTTGATGAAGAATCCTTTGGTGTGCCATGTCTTCTCTTCCATCTTTTGCCAAGCGGTCTCTAAGTTTTGATCTTTATATGCTCAAGACCTATAACACAAGGAGAAACAAGTGATCAACACATGAAACAAAATAACATCATTTGGCAACCCACTTGTTATATTGTTGGATAAAGAGCACTTGGATCCTTGGTTACTACACAAACAAAGAAGCGTGAGTAAAGATCAAACAAAAGGCATTAATTTATAAAAATAAAAAGTGAAGAGAGGGGTCTCGATTGGGGTTTAAAGATTTGTTGAAGCGCCATGGTTAATGTGGTATTCTCCTTTTATGGCTTTTGATTATGTAGATCTTCCTTGCATCCTTTTTGAAGAACTCTTGAACAAGAAATCCTGATCTCTGAAATTGTGAGAGCTAAAGAGGGGAGGGGAAGAAGGGGTGATGGTTTTGGCTTGAGGAGGAGGAAGACGAATAGAAGAATAAGGGGAGGAGTGGGAGGTGTTTCAAATGAAGAGGAGGGGAAAAGGGGTATCAGCCCTTAGTGGGCAGAAGGAGGCAAGAGGAAGGGAGGAGAGTAGAAACAAAATATTATGCTAGAAACCTTTAGAAAATTCATTAATCATGCAACATGAATGATAAGTGTTGCTTACAAGCTTTTTAAGACAATGTTGAGGACATTCCCTCAACATTTACAATGTGAAAAGGAAATAATTTTAATGCTTGAAGAGGTGCCTTGCTTTCCTTCTTCCTAGGCTAAAAATTTGAAATTCTCTACTTGATCGATTCGAAGTTTACCTATTTGCTTGGACCTATTTTGAGAGGCTTAGTGTGCAAATATTTCTTTATTTGTTGTTTGAATTGTGGTTAGCTTTCCATCTTTGAATTGACACAAATCAAATGACACTCCTCATGGTTTTGGCTAAATGAATGAGAAATTGACTTTGTTTCCTTCAATGTTGTGAATGCAAATCTCCCTTGATTGATCTCATTGATTTGTGGGATCTTGATTTGATTTGATGTTTGATGGAATTTCTTGTGTGACCAAAGGGAGTAGTTGACAAGGCTTCTATGGAAGCAAGTTTGGCTAACTTTCGTCTAATGTCTTCACTTGAACTGAATGAAGTGATTTTCTTTCTTTAGAGTGAGCCAGTGGAGTGAGCTGAGCTAGCTTGCCTTAACCCTGTCTACATCACATTGTTATGCAAAAATGAATGCTATACCCTAACATATCATGATGTATGAAATTATGGTGCATAATATTTGAAAGTCGATGCATGCATGAATTACAATACATAAACTTGGCATATTTGGAACTACATTATACATGTTATACTTAGGGGAGGAACTATCCTAAAATGATGCATGTAGTGGATGGTTGGGGGTCCTAGAGGGTACCATTTGGTTTGGGTTCCCATATGCTTAAAACAGCAAGTGTGACACACTTGTCTAGTGACACCGTGCATTCGCAGCAATGACATAAAAGACTTGACGGTCTCTAATAATGATGCCAAAAACTTGATCACACCCTCCACAAGTTTCAATGTAATAAATTAAGTATTGATCCCATAGAGATTCTGAAATTAAGTATTAATGTTATCGTGTTCATGTAATGTAGGCGAATTGAATTATATAGAAGCAATTAACTAAGAGCAATTATAGAAATCAATCAAATATTATGGAAATTCGGGTATGGGGTTTCACTACAATAATTTTTCTTAAGTAATATCATATCATTATGCATTAAAATATTTAGGGTTTTTTAAAAGGAAATCGACATTGAAATTATAGAATATCCCATTTTAGTAGCTCATCCTAATGTTTAATTAGTTTAATAATTATTTATTGCTTTTATTGTTAATCCAGATTAACTTGATTAAGTAGAGCTATAGATTATTTTATCCCCAATATAACCAAGCTACTTTCATAGTCTAAAAGTTATAAGGTTAATTATAGGTTTCTAAAACTAGAAGTCACCTTTCAGTACTTGTCCTAGTTTCCTTAGTAATTTAATTAAATATAAATTAAGTCCCACTAATTAAAGTCTACAATCTAGCTACTTTCCTAGTCTAGTGATGGCTTTGGTGTAGTAGAAGCATAATAGTCAAACTATAGACATGATGTTGAGGTTGCTGAATAACTATGTCTTAGTATAAGTGGGAGATTGTTGGTGTATATGTCATAGGACCAATTGTTGGTCTGTTATGTGTATTACATTCACATGTGATATTTCATATATCCTGGCATTGTCATTGTTATGCATTCAGTACACCTGCATTATGTGTACATTTGCATAAACAATGTCCCTTGAGATAAATTCTATCTGTTCTCAAAGTTTGTCCTTGGTCGAGTGCCATAGTGGATAAGGGATAAGTATGGTGCATATGAGACTATGCACTAGTTGAACATGAATTGCTAATGCAGGCATATGGGTATATTGTTGTGTTTGCAAGTGCACGAATACTCAAAATAATAATTAAGATATCGAACCACAGAGACCTCGTTTATCGAGTACCGAATAATTGATCTCTTACTAGTTAGGCAATCGAATAGGATGAAAGCAAATTATCAAAAACTACACAAAAAAGTCAGAGAGAGAAACTAGGACTAGGGTTTCATGCACCTTAATTTCTATGACTAGATCTAAATAAGTGTTTGTCAGTTTAATTTTATTATGATAAAGATGTAATTTACTTTAAAAAGAAATCATCTTGCTTTCGCACGGACAATTTACAAAGGACTAATCCTCACTTTTGCACAGGATTTATTCAATGCTAAAGATAAGTAAATCATTGACAAAGAACTCAAATATCACTTTCGCGCATCCAAAATCTAAGTCAATCATCTCAAGTGAAAACTAAATACTTTCATACATTAGTTTTCACAGGTTCTACTTACGGTTCTCCAACAATCTGATACTTAATTTCTTACAGTATCATCATATTTATTTCAATAACTCAATCCTAGATCAGATTATCAATCATGGCAACAAACTTATAAAATCTAAAAAATATGAACAAACCAAATTTCTTACGATGAGTTCCTAAACCTCAATTTTAGGGTTCCAAGTTTTCGCAAGTCACTTTTCAGTCCATATCGCAAAAACTCTAAATCATGCTGATAATATGAAACTATGGAGAATTAAAGGTAGTCATCACATAAGTAGAATTATTATAGTAAAATCATCCTGACGAAATAAAAAATAATCTAGTCATTAAGAAATTAGGGGGATTACACCCCTATGTCCCAAAAAGTGTTTAAGCTAGCATAGTGGAAGAATTACAATAAACCATGGTTTGAAGGATCTGAAATCGAAGAGAAACGAGAAATTCAACTAATAGCACAGCTGTAATGAAAATTACAGCCGTAATTTCGAGTATGAATAGTGGCGGCAATGCCTCTTTTGTTGATTTCTCCTTCGATCGATCTCCTTTTGCTCTGAAACTTCTAGAGTATGACCTCCTCTTCTAGGCGCAGCTTCCCTTCAAATTTCACTGCCGAAGATGCATTGTACACTTCGCGGCGGCGAAACCTAGGGTGGCGGTGAAGATCGCAATTTCTCTCCTAAACGTTGATCAAAATTGGGGCTTTTCATGTGTGTCCCTTCCTCTATGTCTTACCAGTATTTCCCTTTTTACGGATTTCAAATTGATGGTCCAGAACGTCCACACAAGAATCAGGCTTTAAAAAGTTCGAAAAAATCGGCCGCCTGGGTTAGAATTACGGCCGTGAAAATCTTTACGCCAGTGTCGTAATAACTACAGAGTTCTTCTGTACAGAATTCGACCGGAATTACGGCACCATAATATGCATTATGGCAGTGCCATATTTTCTGTAAATCTTTCTGGTCAGAAATTGCCTCAAAATACGACCCGTAATATTGTTTACGGCGGTGCCAAAAAGTCTGCAAATCCTTCTGTACGAAATTTATCCCAAATTACGGCAGTGCTCTGAAATTACGGTAGTCCGTGGTTTGTTCTGTAGGTGGAGTGAAACCACGGTACCGTAATATTAATTACAGTCCTGCCGTAATTTGGTCTGAAGCTTTGATTTGCGTGAAATTTGACATGCAATCTTCTCTTGATAATGGGAATTCATCTATGCATCTGAATTTACTTGAAAATGCCTTAAAATAGTGCCTTTGTACCTGAACATGATCAAAAACCAAAAAAGGTGCAGATTATGCAATATTTGATAAAAAAAGGCATAAAAATAAGCAAAAGAGCATGAATATGACACAAAAATACCTATCAAATAGCACAAAATTTACTATAAATTTTCGTGTCATCAAATACATAAAGCTCAAACTTTGCTTGTCCACAAGCAAAAATCAAAAATTGATTAAAGGAAAAGATTTTCTCATGAAGAATAAATTTCTAAAATACAATCACCAATGGAAAATCTCACCAATCGTTTCATAAAATTTCAAATAAACATATCACTCTTTGAATTCAATTCTCAAGATCCACAACTTAATCAAATAAAATTTTGTAACTTGTATAATAAGTAGAATTTCAATCTCAAGATTTCACTCAGTTTCAGTTCAAACCTATCATACTTTTGTTTACAGGAATAGGATTTCCAAGATCTTTTTCCACTCAAAATTTTTAGTTCCTCCCTTTTATGTATCGTTCACATTCTCTAATTCGATTACCACCTTTTTTCTGGTGACGAAGTTAGAGTACATTGATCACGTAATCAATGTAATATAACTCATATCTTTTTGGTAGGAAGAATTTTACCAAAGATAGCAGAGTTAATGTGAAACAAGGAGTCATAGATACATGCTATTTTTCTTTGGACTTCAAATCTTAACTTAGGTACCACCGCAAATCAACACGGTACCAAGACGAGGAGTCATTATCTTGATTTTTCTTTTTCTATCATTTTGACTTCAACCCATGTATTTGGTACCACTGCCAATTTTGCGTAGTGCCAAGTAAGGGAGTCATCACTCTCTTTATTTGGATCGTGGAATCTTTCTTCCCAACAAATAGTAAATAGGATGAACATCAACTAAATTAATCAATCAATATCAATTCAAAAATCATACTCAGATGTTAATTTTATTTAAAGAAGTAGGTTCACTTTTCAAACCAAATTCATTAAATAACATGTTCACCCAAAATTTCATGCATCAATCAATGAAAAATTCCAATAGGCAGATATATAATAGAGAAATAAATTCAACACAATAGGTATAGTCCTAATCACAGGCATAAACTCATTCATCATCAAGAAAATCATACTATCAACAAAAATTTCATCAGAATTAGAATACATCACAAGATAATCACAACAACAGGAATTGCATATACTCAATCAGAATCAAAATTACACATCGTCATGCATTAGTGTGTACCTCCACAAGGTGCTCAATATCAAAATGTCATCAAATATTATACAACTCAATCGAACTCAATATCAATATCAGAATATCATATAACCAAATCGAATGATGAAACATGCAAGTAAGAACAAGGCAAGATAGTGTTTATCCTTTTTACCTAAAAATGATAAAAAACTATAAAAAAAGTGTAGATTCTGCAATATTTGATAAAAAGGCATAAAAATAAGCAAAAGAGCATGAATATGACACAAAAATACCTATCAAATGGCATAAAATATACTATAAATTTCGTGTCATCAAATATTAAGGTAGATATACTGGACCAACCTATCGTGAGGATTCAACTTGCTATCACAAGTTAATCTCATAGTGATAAAGGTGCATTTATCCTTTGACTTGAGGTCATTGACATCTCTATATGGTACGTGGTACACTTTGATACAACCAAATGCTTCGGTGTAGAACAAGAGTTATAACGGTTGTCATTGGGTATATCATAAGTCGTATGAGAGGTTCAATGAGCCAACATAGGATTTGCCCCTTCCTTAAGTGGAAGCTTGATATCCATAGGCCCCACATATGCATGAATGACTGAAAGTGTATGGCCATACCTAGGTGAAAGCTTGATTTAGTAATGATAATTATATTGGGTTAAACAAGTATGACACGCTTGTTTAATTTGGATATCAGCTTGGGAATGAGACTTTAGTTAAGTACATTATTGCAAATTAGGGGATGTCGATGATGACAGGCTTTCGATAACTTAGATAGTAGCAATGTGTTGCTAAATGCCCTCACTATTTGTGATAATGTTTAAATTATCACAGCCAATATTAGAAGAATCTATAGGGTCACACACTTAGACACTTAAGATTTCATATTTATTTTGGAGATATATGAGTTCTAGCTCATCATAGAGAAGGAGAATAAAAATGATACTTTCAGTTGTGTCATTGTGGGTTTGACTTACTTGTACCTCTATTGACCTCTGGTTGACCTAAATGCATTATGCATCTCATGTCAACTATAAGTAAACAAGAGGCTAGGCACCTAGGATACTTGGCGCTTCGGTGACATGTTGCAAGTTAAATTATCAAGAGGATTTTTCTCTTGGCTAATGGGGCTAGGCTCATATATTTAAATAAATATGTAGTATCCTAAAATAACTCCATGGCTTGTTATAAATATAAGGAGTTATTTTTGGATATGTGACTTGAATCAAGCCCTAGCTGCCCAAGCCTTCCTCCCTTCTCTTTTTTGCCACCTCTACTTCTCCTTGGCGAGGCTTCCTTGAGTTGGCTAGAACTCAAGAGTTGGTAGCTTAGAGTCAAAATATGTCGCAACTTCTTGCTTCAAGATAGTGGCCCCTTCCTTGGTTGACACCTCCTTCTTCTTCATCTTGGCACAAGCTTAGATTGGCACAAGCAAGGTGAAGAACTCCAAAAGGCATGGATCTCCTTCCCAAGGCTAGCACTAGGCAAGGATAGAAGTGGTCTCGAGGAGTTAGTGTGCGAGATACATGTAGAGGACATGCACATCTCATCTCATCTTTGCCATCTCCAAGAACACTCTAAAGGTACTTCTCATTAACATGCATTTGATCGACCCTCGCATGTTGATCGTCTATTGTTTTATGCAAAAACTTATTTTTGGCTATGCTTCCATTATGTTTAAATTTTTAAAATAGCCCTATGGATTCCCAATAGTGGTATCAAAGCCAACTTATGAGACTCAAACAGTGTAACTTGCTTTTACATGCCAAACATGTCATGAAAGTTTTTGAAAAATTTTATGCCATGCATTTTATGTATAGAAAAATGTAGGTCTGTCTATGTGAGACAATTTGGGAGAATTTTTATTATTTTTTTATTGCTCCTTTTATATTGTGTATAGAACACATGTGGGAGACCCATAAAAAATATTTGAGTAAATACTCTATTTTTTACAATGGGTTTTAGGTAATTATGGTGGCGACTAGCATGCTGTCTACTTCTTGTTGGGAAACCCCGGGATATTTTACAATTTTTCAGAGATAGACATTACATATTACATTGCACAGCGGAAGAATATCCCTGAAACAGGCCAGTCCCAAAAACCCAGTGAAGATCGTCAAGCGAGGGGATCGACATGATGTGATAAAAAGTACCTTTAACAAGCTTGAGGATCGATGTCGAGGTAGGCGCCTAAGTGTTTGCCCTCTACAGTCTCACACACATGGATGTCTTGAGTCCTCTTCAACCTTGCACCCCCTCCAAGGATGATGCGCCAATGGAAGAAAGATGGAGAGGAGATTGCCGCCAAGCCCTTATCTCTCTTGCACCAAGAGGAGAATAGAGGAAGAAGCTTGCGGCTAGGAAGGAGGAAGAAGTTGCGCCAATAGACCTTGTCCTCACCCTTTGATGTGTTCATGCCTCCAAGGAATCGAACACAAGAGAGGGGCGGCTAGGGTCCAATAAATAGGGGCAAGAGGCGGTTTGGGCAAGGGCTAGGATCATGACAAGTGTGTGGCTAAGATGAGGGGATTTGAGGCAAGGAAAGTCTCCAAGACTTTACCATAAACCTTATTCAACCTATCCATAATTGCCCAAGCACCATATCAGCCCAAGACATGCCTTAAAGGCATTCATACCATTAAGGGTGAAGGGGGGAGGCGCATATTGCTTCCTTAATGAAGCAATTTTGCCAACTTCTCCCCATTATGCCCATAAGCACCTATGGGAGAAGTTTTATCCCCATTATACCCTTTTAGTCTATTGCCTCTTCATGACAACTTGTTATTGGGCCTCATTGGATAATAAACGTCATTACATGGGTTGATTAAGCTCATGGATCTAATCCAATGCAACCCTAATCCAAATGTGACCAACCATGGTCAAATATGGGTCAACCTATCATAAATGGAGTTTGGCTCCAATAACATTCTTCCATCTCATCAGGCCCATTGGCGCTGATGAAATCTCCCAAATACATTCGAGTTATCCAATAACTCAATCATAAGGCTTCCCGATCAATACGAGAACTCGAGTATCTTGGTGTGCGACCCTATAGGTTCCTTTAACGTTGGAAGTGCTGACCTAAGGTCCACCTAGCAGTGCATCGCTGCTACCCAAGTCATCGGAATGAATATCGACATCGACATCCCCATCATAGCGACTAGGTGCAAATACATTATAGTCCCTTTGCCAAACTGATATCCGATTGGACAAGTGTGTCATCACATATTTTCACCCAATCATATGGCTATGACTAAATCAGGTCTTTACCTAGGTATGGTCATACACTTTCAGTCATAGAACCATAGAGGAGCTCCATGGATATCAAACTTCACTCAGGAAGGGGCAAATCCTTTTGTCTGTACATTGATCTTCTAATATGGGTCATGACATACTCAATGACAACCGTTATAACCTCCCAATTACGGCGAGGTGTTGGGTTGCATCAAAGTATATACCTAACCATATAGAAGAGTCAATGACCTCAAGTCTAAGGATCAATACTTCTCCTATCACCTATGAGGATAACTCATGACACTAAGTCATTGCCTCACAGCGGGTCTTGTCAAGTATATCTACCACTGATATACCCATATGTCTGCGTTAGCACCTCATGCCTGACCAGCCCATATACTAGTCTCACAAGTACCAGGGCTATCCCATATCCACTCAGGTACATCGACTGGGGACAATTATTTGAGCACAAATCCAATCTGTCTCTAGGGATATTATCATGTAAGTACACAATCGTAGGTGTACACAAACATTGATAATGACAATGCCTAGATGATATAAGAAATATCAAAGCCAAGTAGTTCATAGTTTGACCAAATATAGGTCTCAGGGCATATACACCAATAATCTCCCACTTGTACTTAGACCTAGAGGTCGATGATTCTCAACCCCATATCCCTGGCATGACCATCATGCTTCTGCTGTGCCAAAGCCTTGGTCAGGGGATCTGCTATATTATTTTCTGTATCAACTATGCTAATCTTGACATCACCCCGATCAATGATCTCTCTGATCAGGTGAAATATGCTGAGTATGTGTTTGGACCTTTGATGAGACTGTGGTTCCTTTGCCTGTGCAATGGCTCTATTGTTGTCACAATAGAGCTCAATGGGATCCACAGCAATTGGAACTACTTGAAGATCAGATATGAACTTCCTAATCCAAACAGCTTCTTAGGCTACCTCAGAAGCAGAAACATACTCGGCCTCTATTGTAGAATCAGCTATGGTGGACTACTTGAAGCTTTTCCAGAAAACAGCGCCTCTATTTAATTTGAACACATAGCCGGCCTGCGATCTAAAGTCATCAAGGTCAGACTGGAATGACGCATCAGTGTAGCCCTGAACACTGAGCTCTTCCTGTCCCCCGTAGACTAAGAACAAATCTTTAGTTCTTATCAGATACTTCAGGATGTTCTTTACAGCCACCCAGTGCTGCAGACCTGGATTGGATTGGTATCGGCTGGTTATGCTCACAGCATAAGCCACATCTGGTCTAGTACACAACATTGCATACATGATCGATCCTACTGCCGAAGCATAGGGAACTCGACTCATTTCATCCCTCTCAGCCTGTGTGGTAAGACACTGGCTCTTTGAGAGAATAAGGCCATGACTTATTGGAAGGAATCCTCTTTTGGAGAGGTTATGGGTTCATCCTCAATGATGAAGATCACATCGTGTTGGGTCAGCAGCGACCCATACCTCTCATATGTGTTGGTGGATATGCCCTGAGACCTATATTTGGTCAACCTATGTACTACTTTACTTTGATATTTCTTATATCATCCTAGCGTTGTCATTATCAATGTTTGTCTACACCTGCGATTGTGTACTTACATGATAATGTCCCTGAAGATAGATTAGATCTGTGCTCAAACTATTGTCCCCAGTCGATGTACCTTAGTGGATTTGGGATAGCCATGGTACTTATGAGACTAGTATATAGGTTGGTTAGGCACGCGGTGCTAACGCAGATATATGGGTATATCAGTGTTGGATATACTGGACAAGACCCGCTGTGAGGCAATGACTTAGTGTCATGAGTTATCCTCACAAGTGATAGGAGATGCATTGATCCTTAGACTTGAGGTCATTGACTATTCTGTATGGTTAGGGATATACTTTGATGCAACCCAACACCTCGCCGTAATTGGGAAGTTATAAAGGTTGTCATTGAGTATGTCACGACCCACATTAGAAGATCAATGTACAGACAAAAGGATTTGCCCCTTCCTAAGGGAAGCATGATATCCATGGAGCTCCTTTATGGTTCTATGACTAAAAGTGTATGGCCATACCTAGGTGAGAACCTGATTTAGTCATAACCATGAGATTGGGTGAAAATAAGTGATGACACACTTGTCCAATCGGATATCAGTTTGGCAAAGGGACTGTAATGTATCTGTACCTAGTCGCGATGATGGGGATGTCGATGTCGATAACCATTCCAATGACCTAGGTAGTAGCGATGCACTACTAGGTGCCACTCACTGCATGTGGTGACCTTTGGTCAGCACTGCCAGCATCAGAGGAACCTACAGGGTCGCACACCAAGATACTTGAGTTCTCGTATTGATTGGGAAGCCTTATGATCGAGTTATTGGATAACTCGGATCTATTTTGGAGATTTCATCAGTGCCAATGGGCCTGATGAGATGGAAGAAACTTATTAAAGCCAACTTCCATTTTTGGCATATTGACCAATGTAACCATGGTTAGCCTGATTTGACCTTGGGTTAAGTTGGATTGGATCCAATGACTTGGTTAACATGCATAATGGACCTTGGGCTAGGCCCATTGCTAAGTTGGGCTTGCTAATAACTTGTCATGAAGAGATAGGAGCCTAAAAGGGTATAATGGGGATAATTTATCCATGAAGGCGCCTAAGGGGCATAATGGGGTAATGCTTGGCGCCTTTGCTTCATTAGGAAGTAAAGGGCGCCTAGACCTTCTTCCTTTGATGGAATGAATGCCTCTAAGGCATGTCTTGAGCTGATATGGCTCTTGGGCAAATATGGATAGGTTGAATGAGGTTTATGGTAAAGTCTTGGAGACATTCCTTACCTCAAACCCCCTCATCCTAGCCACCCACTTGTCATGATCATAGACCTCCCCAAACCGCCTCTCCTTGTTATAAAAGAGACCCCTTGCCGCCCCTCTTGACATGCAATTATTCTCAAGGAGGCGTAAGCAAGAAAGAGGGCGAGAGCAAGGGTTCAAGTGGCGCAACTCTTCTTCTTCTTCCAAAGCCGCAAGCAACCTTCTCCTCTCCTCTCGGCGCAAAGAGGACTTGTACTTGGCGGCATCTCCTTCCTTCTTCTCTTCTTCTTGGCGCATATACCTTTGAGGTGGCGCAAGGGTTGAAGAAAGAAAACAAAGGCTTGGATTTTCTTCCCGAGGCTAGCACCGGGCATGGAAAAAGAGAGCTCGAGGCATACATATGTGTGCGACTGCAGAGGGCGAACACTTGGGTGCCTACCTCTTCATCGATCCTCAAGCTTGCTAAATGTACTTTCTATCACATCGTGTCAATCCCCTCGCTTGACGATCCTCACTAGGTTTTTGGGACTGGTCTGTTTCGGGGATATTCTTTCACTGTGCATTGTAATATGTAATGTCTATCTCTGAAAAATTGTAAAATATCCCCAGGGTTTCCCAACAGTGGTATCAGGGCGACTTGCGAGCCTCGAACGATGTTTCTTTCATGCTTTTCTATGCTCACATGCCATGTTTCAATTTTTGTAAATTGCATATAACATGGTGCATGATTTTTCTATATTAGAAAAATTGAAGTTTCTTATTCCTATCCTCTTTGTCAATCTCTTTTGGATTTTTGGATTATTTTTCTTGATTGATTTAAGATCAAAGGCATATGTAGTTTTGTCTAGTAGGATGGGCATTGTGTCTTCGGACTGGCCGAGTCTCTTGATCTAACAAAATTGCCAGCCGAAAGGATCCATAAAATCATCATGAAAAATTAATCGCAAATAACCAAAAGATTTGTGATAAAGATATGTGGAAAAGAGACTTGTTTTATGAAAAAGTAAAATTTCAGACTTTATGTTTTTCATGAGCATGTAGAATTGCATGAATAAGGACCTTGATTGTGTATGATGTTGTGATCATAAGTCAAGCCCCTTTGCATGCCTGTGATGTATTCTTGTGAGGCCTACGTGCCGCCCATCTTTTTCTTTTATTTTGTAAAACTCAAGATGAAGATTAGGGGGTGCATCCTACATGAATCTTGGCGCATGCATGAGGCTTGCGCACCTTGCTTGGTGGCACAACAAACTTCATCAATGGTGGCGCATATTTGCTTGGTGGTGCAAGTTAGGGTTTGGCCGAGCCTTGTGCTTATGTGCTATCCCTCTTGTGGTTTGCAAGATGGCGATTCACCTTTGAAGGACCTTGGAGCCAACCTTGAAGATCTTCTCTAGAGGTCAGCTAGGTTAGGTCTTGTCTTTAGGGCTTGAATCCTAGGTCAAGAGTTAAAACCTCCTTTTGGCATGGGTTGGTTTAATGTCTTGAATGGGCTATGATCACATCATCCCTTTACTGCTTTCATTATCTGCTAAAGCATGTCTGTGATGTTTTATCATTATGTTATCACTATAGGATTGTATGCCTATAATGTTAGACATAAGATAAAACAGAGTTGATGAGACCTCAAAACCCTCGAATAAAAATATCAAGTCTAGTAGCCTTTTAATGTGTAGCCCTCATCAAACTATCGATCAGTGGTGTTGTGAACTATTTCCCACCCTCGTGGGACCCACCCACTTATCTTTAGTAGGTGTGTGGTGGCAATGGTTTCCCAGTCCGTTTTAACCGGCCCCGCCCTCGCAAGGCAACTCGTTGGCCCTAGTCATAACGATTAGGAATGGACTTGACTAGATTTTCATATGTGCTGGGCACATGATGAAACTCTAGAGGCATCATTGAGAGGTTAGGGTTTCATATCCAACCCTTGCTGGACATGAAATGCTTAGACTGTCTCAATAAGGGGAATTGCTTGGAGCAATCGGCCGGCGTGCTCACCTTAGGAAGCATGGGTCACTTTGTGCATCTCATCCCACCCTCGTGGGACGCGAAGCCCTATGTGGAAAAAGGATCCCATCTCACTAGGAAATCTTAAATTTTCCGATTGACTTTGTGGGTTATCAATTCGATTAAAATAGTGGGGGCCATAGTCATTTAAAATAAGTCTAGTTTAAATGACTTCAAGTAGTACTAATCTATTATTTCTTGGTTGTCGCAGAACAATGGTTGTGAACAATGGCAGATGGTCACTGCGATCTACCCTGGAAAGGGATAAGTTAGTTGGATCCAACTTACTAGATTGGTATATGAACTTAAGAAATGTACTCAAGCTCGAGAGGAAGCTCTATGTCCTTGAGCAGCCTATTCCTGAACCACTTCCATGCTCGGCCTTAGCGGCTGAAAAGGATGCTTATGATAAGCATCAGGCTGATACTTTAGAGGTAGCCAATTTGATGTTAACCAACATGTCGCCCGAATTAAGAGGGCAATATGAATCTAAAAGTGCCTCTGAGATTATTTCTAATCTAAGGCAGCTCTTTGATGAATTGGTTGAGCTCAACCCTCCTAAATTAGACATTCAATGTGTTGAGCCAAAAGGCTTAACTAAGACATTGAAGAAACTGATGGAAAGAGTCAGGAATAATAAGTGCTACTCATGTGGAGGACCACCTCACATGATAAATGACATGGTGCGACTTCAGACTGAGAAGAAGAAAGGCAAGGCTTCGTCTTCATGCTCAGGTATCTATGTTACTGAAGTCAACCTTTCTACTTCTATATCATGTGTATTGGATACCACATGCGGAGCTCATATTTGCATAAATATGCAGGGGCTTAAGAAGAGTAGATCAGTACGGGCTGGGGAGATTGACCTACGGGTTGGAAACGGAGCACAAGTTGCTGTTGTCACTGTAGGAATTTTGATACTCTCCCTATCGTCTGGACTTCAATTAGAACTAGACAATTGCTATTATGTACCTTCATTAACCGAGAACATTATATCTATTCATTGCTTAGCAGGGAAAGGTTTTATATTTGAAATAAACGAGAACTCCTGTTCTTTTTCATTCGCAAATATGTTTTATAGGAAGGGTACATTATGCAATGGCTTATATGTCTTGGACATGAATAGTTATATTTATAACATAAATAGTAAGAGGACCAAACTGAGTGGTTCAGTTGGTGCCTTCCTATGGCATTTTCGATTAGCCCATATAAACAAGAATGACATCCAACAACTCCATGCAAATGGATTGTTAGATTCAAGTTCCTTGGAGGAATTTGACACATGTGAGCCTTGTTTATTAGGAAAAATGACAAAGGTGCCCTTCACCAAGACAGGTGAGAGGGCAGGAGGTTTATTAGATCTCATACATACTGAGGTGTGTGGGTTATTCAATAAACAAGCCAGAGGAGGACATAGCTACTTCATTACCTTTACTAATGATTTCAGTAGGTATGGTTATGTCTACTTAATGAGACATAAATTTAAATCCTTTGAGAAATTTAAAGAGTTCAAGAATGAAGTAGAGAACCAGCTTGGAAGATCCATTAAAGCTCTTCGATCTGATCGAGGTGGAGAGTACCTGAGCGGTGAGTTCTTTGACTATCTTAGGGAGTGTGGGATCATATCCCAACTCACTCCTCCTAAAACACCTCAATGGAATGGTGTGTCTAAGAGGAGAAATCGAACCCTGTTGGACATGGTTCGATCTATGATGAGTCATGCAACTCTACCAGCCTCATTCTGGGGTTTTGCACTTGAGACTACTTCTCTTATACTGAATAATGTTCCATCTTAGAGTGTCTCAAAAATTTCATACGAGGTATGGAGTGGGAGACGCCCTAACCTCTCTTTTATCAGGATCTAGGGATGTGAGACTTATTGCAAACGTCAAGATTCTAGCAAGCTAGAACCTAGATCTAATAAATGTACCTATGTGGGGTATCATAAGGAAACTAAAGGATACTACTTCTATGTTCCAACCGATAACAAAGTTTTTGTTGCTCGGGGTGTTGTCTTTCTGGAGAAAGAATTTCTCATGAAAGAAGCCAGTGGGAGCAAGTTTGACTTGGACGAGGTCCAAGTGCAACCACAAGACAGAGAGATGGAACCTGAGCCACCTGCACCGGTTGCCGGGCAACCTGAGGCTCAAACACAGGTCCCACGTAGGTCTGGGAGGATTCATCATGCACCTGAGAGGTATGGGTCGCTGCCGACCCAACACGATGGGATCTTCATCATTGAGGACGAGCCTAGGACTTATGATGAGGCGGTCAGTGGACCGGACTTCGAGAGATGGCTTGAGGCCATGCGATGCGAAATGGATTCCATGTCAGCAAACTAAGTCTAGGATTTGGTTGAGTTGCCTGATGGGGTAAAACCTATAGGGTGTAAATGGGTCTTCAAGAGGAAGACTAACAAGGATGGGAACATAGTTACCTACAAAGGTAGACTAGTGGCTAAGGGATTCAGATGGGTCCATGGGGTGGACTATGATGAAGCCTTTTCGCCAGTTGCCAAGATCAAATCCATTTGGATTCTGCTTGCTATAGCTGCATATCATGATTATGAGATATGACAGATTGAGGTTAAGACAGCGTTCCTTAACGGGAAGCTGACAGAGGATGTGTACATGACACTACCGGATGGATTCATCCATCCTGTAGATACAAGTGAGGTCTGCAAGCTAAAGAAATCTATTTATGGATTGAAGCAAGCATCTCGAAGTTGGAATCTTTGATTTGATGAAATTGTGAGAGATTATGACTTTATTAAAAGTGAAGATGATGCCTGTGTATACAGAAAATTCAGTGGGAGCTTGGTGATTTTTCTGGTCTTGTATGTCGATGACATACTACTCATTGGAAACGACAACCCTAGTCTTTAGTCTATGAAGTCATGGTTGGGGAAGTGTTTCGAAATGAAGGACTTAGGGGAGGCCGCCTATATACTAGGCATGAAGATCTACCGAGATAGATCCAAAAGGCTCCTCGCCCTTAGTCAAAGTCCCTACATTGATAAGGTCTTGGAGAGGTTCTATATGAAGCAATCCAAAAGAGCATACCTTCCAATAAGACATGGCCTTACTCTCTCAAAGATCCAGTATCCTACCACACAGGCTGAGAGAGATGAAATGAGTCGAGTTCCCTATGCTTCGACAGTGGGATCAATTATGTATGCAATATTGTGTACTAGACTAGATGTGGCTTTTGCTGTGAACATAACCAGCAGATACCAATCCAATCCAGGTCTGCAGCACTGGGTGGTTGTAAAAAACATCCTGAAGTATATGATAAAAACTAAGGATTTGTTCTTAGTCTACGGGGGATAGGAAGAGTTGGGTGTTCAGGGCTTGATGACACCGAAATTTATATATAGTAAATTTCATGCCATTTTGTATATCTTTTTGTGTCATATTCATAGACTTTGCTTATTTTTATTCCTTTTTTATCAATATTTGTGGAATCTACACTCTTTTCTATTTTTGAAGACTTTCAGGCAAAAAGGCATAATTTTTAGTCAATTTGCAGCAATTCAGATGCATAACTGAATTCACAACATCAAAAAGATATCACACGTCAAATTTTAGGAGATTTGGAGCTTCAGAGCAAATTACGGCACCCCCAACATGACCGTTACGGTACCGTAATTTGGAGTTTTTCCGGGCAGAGAATTTCACATGATTACGGCACTCCCATAAACATATTTACGGTGCCGTATTATGAAGCATTTTTTTTTCAGATAATTAATTGAGTTTACGGCACTATCATAAACATCGTTACGGTACTGTAATTCGGGTCGATTTTCCACCCGAAAGATTGTTGACATTACGGCACAGCCGTAAAGACGGTTATGATACCGTAATTCCAGAAGATTTCAATCTGAGAAATCGCTGTCCAAATTACGGCACTGCCGTAAAGTCCATTACGACCGTAATTACGACGCTGCTCGCGACTTTCTCGGTCAACTCCAAAGCCTGATTTTTGCCGGGTTGATTGCGGATGATCCAGGGCTTTATATTCAAAGACGTAAGAAGGAGAAAGGGAGCCAGGGAGGAGAAGAACACGCCAAGGGTTAAAGCCCTAATTTTCATCCACCGTGCAGAGAGAAATCGAGTTCCACGCGTTTGCCTTAGGGTTCGCCGCCGGGAAGCGTACAGGCTATCTCCGGTCATGAAATTTGAGTGGAAGCTACACATAGAGGAGGAGAAGGTGTCCTAGAAGTTTCAAGGACAAAGGAGCCCAGACGGAGGTGAAATCAATACAAAATCGTGCGCTGCCGCTGTTCGTCGTAGATTATGGCCGTAAACATCTTTACGGCCGTACCGTAAATTGTTTTCTCTCTCTGTTTTGATTTCCTTCACCATGAATTATTGTAATATTCCTTCCATGCAAGCTTAGACACTTTTTGGGATAGGATTTTTAATGATTAGATAACTTTTTATCTTCGTCAGAATAGTTTTATGATGATAATTTTACTTATGTGAATAATTGTACTTTGATTCTTCATAGATGGATGTTATTATTCATGTTTTAGAGTTCTTGCAATAAGGACGGAAAGGTGATTTGTTTGAGAACTTGGAACCCTAGAATTGCATGTTAGGAACTCTCTTAGGTTAGTTCTTATTATTTGATTTTAGTGATTTAATTGCCAAGATAATAACATGAATCTAGGGTTGAGTTATTGTGTTAGACTTGATTTGATCTTGCACGAAAGTGAGGATTGAGTCGTTCAAAATCCATAAGTAGAACTTGTGCTGAGTCTCGGATGCACGAAAGTGATCCTTGAGATTCCACTCGAGATAATCAACTTAGAATTCGGATGCACGAAAGTGATCTTTGAATTTTTTGATTAATGGTTTACTTATTCAACAATCTCTCAGGTGGAAAATCGACTAGAATTACGGTGTCGTAGAGAGGATTATGGTAGTGCCGTAAGCATCTCAAAGTCTCTGTCCAAAAATGCCTATTAATTACGGCATCGTAAAGATATTTACGGCTGTGCCGTAACGTTCATCGATTCTCTACCCGATTAAAGCTCCAAATTACGGTACCGTAAAGCATTTATTAGGGGTGCCGTAATTTCCTCTGAAGCTCCAAATCTTCTGAAATTTGACATGTAATCTTCTTTTGATGTTGTGAGTTCGATTATGCACTTGGATTGCTCGAAATCGACTGAAAAATATGCTTTTTTGCCTGAAAATCATCAAAAACAGAAAAGAGTGTAGATTCCGCAGATATTGATAAAATATGGCATAAAAACAAGCAAAGTCTATGAATATGACACATAAATATCAATAAAATGGCATAGAAATCACGATGAATTTCGGTGTCATCAAACACATAAGGCTCAAACTTTCCTTGTCCTCAAGCAAAAACCAAGAAAATTCAAAAATTGATCATAGGCATAGACTTTCTCATGGAAAATAAATTTCTAACATACAATCACCAATGAAAATTCTTCATTAATTGCATCATAAAATTTTAAATAGATATATCATCTTCTAAATCTAATTCTCAAGATTCACAACTTAGTCAAATAAAACTTCGCAACTTGCATAAAAGAAAGAATTTCAATCTCATGACTTTATCCAATTTTCAGTTTAGGTTTATCATACTTTTGCTTACAGGAATAGGATATCCAAAATCTTTTTCCACTCATATTTTTCTTTTTCTTTTTGTTTTTGGATGGTATGTACCTACATAGATACATACTTTTTGTTTCTTTTTGCATCAATCACATTCTCTAATTCGATTACCACCTTTTTTCTGGTGACAAAATCGGAGTACACTGACCACATAGTCAGTGTAATAGAACTCATGTCTTTTTAGTATTGGGAATCTTTACCAAAGACAGCAGAGTTAATGTGAATAGATTCCTCTCATTTCTTTTTAGACTTCAACCCATGTTGTTCGGTACCACTGTCAATTTTACATAGTGCCAAGTAGGGGAGTCTCTCACTATTTTTGAAGATTTTGGATTCATTTTCCCAACAAATAGTAAAATAAACAAAACCTCAATTAGACTAGTCAATCAATATCAATTCAAGTATTCATACTCATATGTTGATTTTATTCAAAAAGTAGTTTCACTTTTAAATCAAATTTTTAAACAACATATCTCCCTAAAATCTTACTCCTCAACCAATGAAGAATTTCAAAAGTAGATATGTATAAGAGAAATAAATTTGACATGACAGGCCTTATTCTAGTCTCAATTTTGGATTCACTCATCAACATCAAACATCAATCAAGCCATATACAATAATCCCAAAGGTAGATCAAGGTCATTCATATCAAAATTTGATCATCATCATCATGTAATGTCATCAAAATATTATCAAGTGAATACAACCATATTGAAAAGAATATCATCATAATCATTATACAACCCCATCGAAGATCGAAAAGATAAACATGAAAAATAGAGTAGTAGTGCTGGCGGACACAAAGGTGTAGAAGAGATATCCTTCCCTTCAACACATGAAATATCAATAAGATACTTAAAGTGAAAGACAAAAGATAAAAGGGAAAAGTAATACTCACAAGACTCTACCAATCTTCACCGCCATCAGATCCTATCTCTTCGGTGCTCTGTGCTGCGGCGTCTTTAGGATCAGTAGGTGGTGCTCTTTGATGCCCTCCATACTCTCCACTCCTCTAGGGATCATGAAAATCGAAGCATTCATGCAAGAAATTTCCCATTTCCTCCAAGTAGGTACTCAGATTTTCAATGTCTTTATGCATGTGATGCATAGAATTAGTCATCTGGCCTACGGAACCTCTCATATCACTCATTGTGTTCATCACTCTCTCCATCCTCTGCTCCTGTCGGTACAGCTGAGTGGAGAGATATCTAAATTCGAGATTGAAGGCACTGGAGAATCTACTGCCTGAGTCTAGGTGTGTGGAAGAATCTGCAGCTCCATATGGCTGCTCCATGCCCATCCCAAAAGAATCATTATTACCACCCCAGGGTGGTGGTGGTATGGTACTGAGAGGGGGTGGCATAGTAATGTCGGCGTCTTCTGGAACCAACCTCCAGTTCTCTTGGTTTCTAACTGTAGTCTTCTCGGTGCATGGAAGTGGTAACTTATGTCCTTTAAGTCCAAGAATCAGTGAAAAACCGTCTCCTTCTCTTATCACCATTTTCATTGCAACACAAGACTCAAAGTCAAGTCTTGGACTCCCTCTTGCAATCTCTGTCCCATAGGGCTCAACTCTCAAGTACAGGGCTATAGGTGTAATGAAACCACCTATCACAATAGCTCCTTTCTTTGCCCTAGAAACTTTTTCCAAGTGTTTCATGAAGAAAAAGGCAACATCTAAGGGATATCCAAATAGCATACTCCATAAAAAGAACAACTCAGCTTGCCTTACCATCCCATCACTGTCACCTCTACCAAAGACAGTGTGGGCCAAAACTCTGTGAACATACTTGATGCAAGGATTGGAAATCTTTGAAGCTCTAGTAGTAAGTGCTGAAAAGTGGGTCTCTTCAGTGATTTGGTTCCAAAACACATCCTCAACATACCCCACTGAAACTGATGTGCAGCCTCCTGTACCAAATTGGACGATGGTTCTCAAGTCCTGCATGGACAGCTGCCTCTCTACATTAGCTATGTGGAAGGTGATATAACCATCTGCATGTCTTTCACTATACTCATACAGCTGATGACACCAAAATATGTAGTATATTTTGCATCATTCTAGATACCTTTTCAAGCTAAATTGAGGATCTTTTACTTGTTTCCATGCTAAACCCATCAAATATTGCAAAGTCTACTTCTGTTTTGGTTTTTCATATTTTTTTTGGCAAAAAGATGCTATTTTAGGCGTTTTCAAGCAAAATCAAATACATGGAAGAGTTCTCATCATCAAGAAGAAGGCACCCAAGAAATTTCACGCAAATCGAGGTAAAGAACCAAAAATACGGCAGGGCCGTAAAGTATTTTACGGTATCGTATTTTTCACGGCTACCGTATTATCGAGATCACGACTATATTTTGGTGATTTTCCAAACATAAGGTTTTCGCAAAAATACAGTACCGCCGTAAGAATTTACACGGCCGTATTTTGGGGCACTTTCGGAACAGAAACCTTACCCGATTTTACGGCACTGCTGTAAACCAGTTTACGTCGTATTTTCTAGATCTCTTCGGAAAAAGAAAGTTGGCTTGAAATTATGGCACTGCCGTAAACATTTACACGGGCCATATTTTCCAAACGAATTTGACCAGAGAGTTCAGCCAATTTTACGGCACTGCCGTAAACAAAATTACGGTGTCATATGTTTCAGCAATTTCAGAACAGAATGATCGATGGATTTTACGGTAGTGTCGTAAGATATTACACTGCCGTATTTCAGTTTTTGAACGTGACTC
This sequence comes from Costus lasius, assembly GCA_027563935.2. Classification (NCBI taxonomy): domain Eukaryota; kingdom Viridiplantae; phylum Streptophyta; class Magnoliopsida; order Zingiberales; family Costaceae; genus Costus; species Costus lasius. The sequence goes on from CM050446.2 coordinate 48,797,414, forward strand.
CCAGGTCAATTTCAACGCCCGATTTTTGCGGACGATCCAAAAGTTTATATTCGATGCCGCAAGAAGCAAAAGGGGAGTGTTTCATGAGAGGATTAGAGAGAGACAAAAGGCCCCAATTTTAATCGACAATCGAGGGAGAAAGCGATCCACGCTGCCGCCAAGGGTTTCGCCGCCGTGCTCGATCCAGACGACCTCCGGCCGCGATTTTTCTACTGAAGCATCGCCTGGTGAAGGAGACAACGTGCCAGAAGTTTCAGATCGAAAGGAGACAAATTGGAGGAGAAATCTGGGGAAGAAGGATCGCCCACCATTGTTCACGCCTTCTTTTGTAAAATATGGCTGTGAAATACTTCATAGCCGTGCCATATTTTCTAAAAACTCTTCCTTTTGTTAATTTTTGATTTTTTGAAATTATGGAATATTGTATTTCCTTCGCCATGCTAGCTTAAACTACTCTTGGGACATGGGGGAGTAGTTCACTTGACTTTTAATGATTAGATAACTTCTTTTTCAATATTTCGTTGAGTTTGATTTCAGCATGATGATTTTGCTCATGTGATAATTGTGCTTAGACTCTCTTTATGTTCATATTATTAATTATGTTATTAGAATTTTTGCTTGAGACTGAAAGGTAATTGCTTGAGAATTTGGAACCCTAGAATTGCATGTTAGGATCCCTTCCTTAGGTTAGATCCATCTTGATCTTTTCTAGTAAAATAATTGCCATGATTATAACATGAATCTATAGATCGAGTCTATTTGTCAAACGTGGAGATCTTGTGTGAAAGCAAAGATCAGAATGTTGGAGGTCCGTGAGCAAAACTAGTTGCAAGACTCAGATGCACGAAAGTGATCCTTGAGACTCCACTAGAGATTCTAGAGCTCGGATGCACGAAAGTGATCCTTGAGTTCATCCTTTGATAATATCTTCTTCATGATGAAATTGAATCAACGAAATCCTTATTCATGTCTAGTCATAAAAGTTTAAGTGAACGAAACCCTAGTCCCAGCTTTTCTCTCTGATAATCTCGCTTTTAGTTACCGATTGCTATTCTCACGATCTCGACTTGCCTAGATAGTAAGAAATCAACTATTTAGTATTCGACAACGTAGGTCCTTGTGGATTCGATACTTTTTTTATTACTTCGTATACCCGTGCACTTGCAGTTTAACAACAAGTTTTTGGTGCTGTTACCAAGGATTAGTCCAAGGTACACGCGTGCCAGATTTGTTGTGTTCCCTTTCGGGCTGTCAAATTTTGGCGCCGTTGCTGGGTGTTGGGGTATGCCCTTAAGGCTAATGTTTGAGGCCTAAGGATTGTATCAGTATCATGTAATAAACTCTTATGTTTATAAAGGCATGGTTATTATTCAGTTTGTTATATTATCTGCTGCAATAGATATACTTCTGAATAATGTCTCAATGCTGTTCAGCTAGGCTGACATGCTATATGTCCTTAGTCGATGTATCTTGGTGAACATGAGACAGCCTTGATATGGTTAAGACTAGTATGTGTTCTAATCTTATAGGATGCTTCGAGCATGGAATAAGATGTAGACTCATGGGTACATTGGATGTACTGGACAGACCCTACTAGGATATTCAATTGCTTGTCACAATGTGAATATTCCTTGATTGTATCAAGTGGCACATTTCCTCTGACTTGCGATCACTTGTGTTTCTAAATGATGATTGTCATTGTTTTGAGATAGTTCAATATCATTTGAAATATAATGATTATAGACTATCTTGGATGGTGAGCTTGAGTCAGGTTAGGGCACTAGTGATAGACATAGGATTGCCGTCTCCTTGTTTAAGGAGTGTGATGTTCTAAAGGGGCCCCCTGGATGAGATGATGAGAAAGTGTATGGCCATACCCAAATGACTGTGTTCATCTGATCTAATCATGCTCATCATATTGGAGCTACAAGCTTGACACGCTTGTCCAATAAGAACATCCAGTGGCAAAGGAAATATGTATGCTTAGTGAAGTTGATTCACACTTGTGCTGTTTTTGGGTGTAGTCTTGGAAGACTCTTTCCTTTATATCGGGAGACAGTGATGTGTTGCTAGATACCCCTCACTGATCGTGATGACGTGAGTTATCGTTACCGACATTTAAAGGAAACCCTCAGGGTCGCACAATTTGATGAAATGGCTTACTTAAGTCAGATCGTGTGGACTGAATTGTTCAGGTTCAGTTTAAAGGGATTTAATCTCTGATTGTAAGTGCGATCTGGTCTGATCATGTCTGATTGATTAGGGCTTAAGATCGGTAAGCTTCGATTGAGAGAATTGATGCTGGATCGGTCAGATCAGGAGCATTAAGAGATTGACGGTCAGATCAAGAGCCTTTGGGTTTAATTGAGATCTAGACCATATTGCTTGGTTTATTTGGTCTTGGGCCAAACCGAAATGAACCAGCTCATTACATGAGCGCATGGTTCAATTGAAGAGGAATTTGCGTTGAGGGAAAAATTCATGGTCGCATGAATTGTTGGCTTTCTATTTTTAGAAAGCATGTCACAACGTGACCACCTCTCTCTCACGTCGCCTCTTCACGCCTTTGTCGCCCTCTCTTACTTTGGACGAGTAGAGACATCTCGTGTAGAGAAGTTGAGACGACAAGAGGAAAGTTTTTGCCAAGCAAGGAGTTGCTCTCTCCCTTTCCTTTCGATCAAAGACACCTTGGATGATCCTTGCTAGCACAAGGGACGACAAGAAGCAAGCCGTCGCTCATCTTGTGTGTGACGATTTGGAGGAGACCTTCATTGTTCTCTTGCTTCCAAGGCGCCATCTAGAAATGTCCATGGTATGAATCGCATCTTCTCTATTCATGCTTCAAAAGTTGATCATATAATGCATGCTCATCGATCCTATGAAACCCTTGAATCCGCTGCCCATTTTTGTTTGCGCCACTTTAGGGTTTCGCCCCCTATGTGGGAACCTTCAATTGGTATCAGAGCAGGTTACATGCATATTTATATGATTGCTTTGATTTTGTGTTCCATGAATGCTTAGATCTATATCATGCGTAAATTTATCATGTTAACTTGTATCATGCCGAAACCTATTTTATGTTTCATTTGCGCATGTATGTTGGCATGTAGGCGCATCTTTGTTTTATCAAAACTATATGACATGCGCGACTCACTATAGATCTAAGGCCTTACTGTAAACCCTTAGACGGGTTATTAGGGTTGAAGTAATCCCCTAGGTTAGATCCAATAGTCTGATCATACCATCTGACAGCCTTGATGGGTTGACCAGATAGCACCTGTGCGCGAGCATCTGGTGGCTACAGGTCGACTGCAGACCGGCGTGTAGCAATGTCTGATTGAGACGAATAGTGAACACACATGAGTTAGGCCCGGGGGTCACACCCGCTTGCCAGATCTCATGAGGGTTGTTCAGCCCTGGCGCATGCATGGTTGACCTTTTGGTCGACTCAAGTCAGTTAGGACTTGGTGCATGCAAGGGCAGTGGATCTGACTAGGTTGGATGAGTGGATCCCTAGTAATGGACCGTTGTAAGGTTGTAGGGCAAATAAGGAAAAATAAAATTAATCTCAATGGGGTTTTTTCAAAATTTTATTTTTCATGATTGGATCACATGCTGATTGGATGCCAAATGTATGTTTATTTAATCTTATGTGGGCTGCACGTTTAATGTGTGCTGTGCTGGGGCCTGCGTGCCTGGAATTTTATTGTAAATTAATTCTTATTTTTGTGATCTGCGAATCACAGTTTAATTAATTTATAAAATGTAATTGACCTGCGAGTCAATCTTGTCTAGATAGATTAATTTGTAAGTTAATCAGACAAGAGCACAGAGCACACTTGGCAGAGGCGCATGCAGCAGTGGCTTGACCAAGTGGGAGGTCCAGGGTTCGACTCTAGGACCAGGCGTGTTTTCCCTGGTGGGCGCACCTCAGCTGCAAATGGCGCTTGGGCCCTGGTTTGGGCCAGATGAGCAGCTAAAGTCCCATGAAGAAAAGCAAGTGAAGACTTAAGTATCTTAAGGTCTTACTTAGGCTATGGGCTTTTACCACATAAGATCCATGCTTTCTTTTATTGTTTAAATAAGTAGAACAGCATGATTTATCTATCTTCTGCAATCACCATAGGAATTGCATGATAGTGAAGAAGATAAAAGACCGTTAAAATCCAACGCTAAAATATCAAGCTCGTTAGCCTTCTGACGCGAAACCTCACTGTCCTGATTATCGTTGGAGCCGTGTTGTACCCACTCAGTGGGCACGTCCATCTATCTTCAGACGGTGCGGGATTACACCTGCGTGTTACAGAGAAGGGATTTATCGCTTCTCGTTGCTCAGCATAGCACGTGGTGGTCCAGGGAGTAGGTCGGGTCAGCTTGACCATGTAGCCTACATATGTGGCGCATATGGTAGCACATGGAGGCAGCCATCTGTGGGGTCAGAGATTGTGTTGTACCAACTCAGTTGGCACAGTCTGCTGGATTGCCCAGATGAAGGGGAATCGCACGGGTTGGCGATTGGCTAGGGCAGCCTACCAGAGATTAGTGCTTGTACTCTCTGTGCATCTTATCTCGCCTGAGCGGGACGCGGAGACCAAGTATGAAATCTGGATCCCATCTCACTAAAAGAGTTCTACTCTTTCGGGCTGTTTTGCTGGATTTTTCAGCCAGATAAAATAGTGAGAAAAAGAATCTTTCTTAAGTCCTGATTGATTCTTAACATTGATACTGACCTTGTTGTTCTTGCATTGTTGTAGATACCTGCAGCAACGAACACCATGAGCTTCAATGTGCGATCCCTACTGGAAAGGGAGAAGTTTGCTGGGCCGAACTTCTCAGACTGGTACGGACACCTTAAGATCGTTCTTAAGGCAGAGAGGAAACTGTATGTCCTCGAGACGGCGATACCGCCTCAGCCCGCCCCGAACGCCGCAAGGGCGGTTCGGGAAGCCTATGAAAAGCACGTCAATGATAGCATTGATGTCGCTTGCCTGATGCTAGCGTCTATGACGCCACCGCTGCAGCGTCAGCATGAGGATATGTCGGCTATAGAAATTATAGCGAACCTCAAGATGCTGTATGCTGCACAGGCGAGGACAGAACGCTATAATCTGACAAAGCTTTTCTTTCAGAGCAAACTGGCTGAAGGGAGCCCAGTGGGAGCTCATGTGCTCAAGATGATTGGGCACAAGGAAGCTCTAGAGAAACTGGGGCATACCATCAATCAGGAGCTTGCTGTAGACATTATTCTGCAGTCTCTCCCGCCTTCATTCGACGCGTTCATCATTAACTTTAATATGAACAAAATCAATTGTACTCCGGCAGAGCTGCTGAATATGCTCTTGACTACTGAGGAAACTCTGAAGGGAAAGCCTTCGACCTCTGTCTTAATGGTTCCTTCTAGGAACAAGAAGAAGGGGAAGAAGGGCAAGACCCCTGTCAAGAATTACAGCAAGGCTCTGAAGCAAAAGGTGAAGCGGTCCAAGGAATACAGATGTTTCCACTGTGGCCAGCTGGGTCACTGGAAAAAGGACTGTAAAGCGCTCCAAGGAGATAAGAGGGGAAGCTTCGCTTCTGGCTCAGGTATTTTTGTGACTGAGGTCATGTTTTCTTCTTCTATATCATGGGTGTTGGACACTACATGTGGAGTTCACATTTGTTCAAATGTACAGGAACTCAAGAGAAGAAGGCAGGTGGGACAGCATGAGGTGGACCTACGCGTTGGAAACGGGGCACGGGTTGCTGCTGTTGCTGTAGGAGACTATTTCATTTCTTTACCATCTGGACTTGTATTGGAACTAGACAATTGTTACTTTGTTCCCAGTATTACTAAAAATATTATCTCTATTCCTGCTCTTGTCAGGAAGGGATTTTCCTTTGAATGCAATATTTCAAAGTGTGTTTTATCTTTAGATAATATTGTTTATGCAACTGGTTCAATTAACAATGGGTTATTCATGTTGGACATGGAATGTTCTATACAAAATATTGATATTAAGAAAGCCAAGTATGCTGATGACAGCACCTTGCTATGGCATAGTCGTTTAGGCCATATTAACAAGAAACGCATTAAGCGGTTGCATGATCATGGACTGCTGGGATCATTCTCCTATGTGGAGATTGATACATGCAAGGCTTGTTTAATGGGTAAAATGACGAAGTCACCTTTTCCTCACAAAGGTCAAAGGGCTTCAGGTTTACTTGACCTTATACACAGTGATGTGTGTGGGCCATTTAGTAAACATGCCATTTAGTAAACATGCCAGAGGTGGCTATCAATACTTCATTACCTTTACTGATGATTTCAGTAGATACGGGTATGTCTATTTAATGAGACATAAAAGTGAATCTTTTGACAAGTTCAAAGAGTTCAAGAAAGAAGTACAGAATCAGCTAGGCCGAAATATCAAGGCACTTCGTTCTGATCGAGGTGGAGAATACCTAAGTCATGCGTTTACTGACAATCTGAAGGAGTGTGGGATTATCTCACAGCTCACTCCGCCAGGAACACCCCAATGGAATGGTGTGTCCGAGAGGAGAAATAGAACGTTACTTGATATGGTTCGTTCTATGATGAGTCAGGCTACTCTTCCATACTCCTTTTGGGGATTTGCACTGGAAACAGCTGCAAAGGTACTAAACCGAGTGCCATCCAAGGCCGTTTCAAAGACGCCATATGAGTTATGGTATGGGAAACAGCCAAGCTTGACATTTATCAGGATCTGGGGCTGCGAGGCTTATGTCAAAAAGCTCGCCTCTGGGAAACTAGAGAGCAGATCTGACAAATGTATCTTTGTCGGTTACCCTAAGGAAACTAAGGGTTATTATTTCTTCGATCCCAAAGAGAACAAGGTGTTTGTTGCTCGGACGGCCATATTTCTTGAGAAGGAGTTTCTTCTACAAGAGGCCAGTGGGAGAGAAATAAAGTTGGATGAGAATCCAGAAGAAGGACAAAGTGCTCAAGCACAGTTGGATGAGCCTGAGCCGGTAGAACAGGTTATTGAACAACCTGAGGCTCAGATATCACGGGAACCGCGAAGATCGGGAAGGATCCGTCGACAGCCTGAGCGCTATGACGGAGTCTACATCATTGATCATGATGAACCCCTCACTTATGCGGATGCGGTCAGTGGACCGGAGTCAGCGAGATGGCTTGAAGCTATGCGAGCCGAGATGGACTCCATGTCAGATAACCAAGTCTGGGATTTGGTTGATCCGCCTCCGGGAGTTATCCCTATAGGCTGTAAATGGATCTTCAAGAAGAAGATTGACATGGATGGTAACGTGGTTACCTATAAAGGCAGGCTAGTTGCGAAAGGTTTCAAACAAATCTACGGGATAAATTATGATGAAACTTTCTCACCAGTAGCTATGTTTAAGTCTATTCGGATTCTTTTCGCGATAGCAGCATATTATGATTATGAGATCTGGCAAATGGATGTGAAAACAGCTTTCCTGAATGGAAATTTGGATGAGGATGTGTATATGACACAACCAGAAGGTTTCACTAATCCATCAGATCGTCATAAGATATGCAAGTTAAAGAAGTCTATTTATGGACTTAAACAAGCATCAAGAAGCTGGAATATTCGTTTTGATGAATCAGTCACTGAATTTGGATTCATCAAGAACGAAGATGACCCGTGTGTATATAAGAGGTTTAATGGGAGCGTGATTACTTTCCTAGTCCTCTACGTCGATGATATCTTGATCATTGGAAATGACATTCCTGAAATGCATGCGGTTAAGGCATGATTAAGGAAATGTTTCCAGATGAAAGATCTAGGAGAAGTAGCCTATGTGTTAGGTGTGAAGATCTACAGGGATAGATCTAAGAGGCTTCTCGGGCTGTGCCAGAGTACTTACATCGATAAAGTCCTGGAGAGATTTCATTTAGAGATTTCTAAAAGAGGATATCTTCCAGTCAGACATGGTCTGAATCTTTCAAAGAGTCAGTGTCCACAAACACAGACTGAGAAAGATGAAATGGACAATATGCCTTATGCTTCGGCTATTGGGTCCATAATGTATGCGATGTTGTGTACTCGCCCAGACGTCGCTTACGGGTTAAGCGTGACCAGTCGGTTCCAAAGTAATCCAGGTCAGGCACACTGGATTGCGGTCAAGAACATCTTAAAATATCTGCGGAGAACCAAAGATATGTTCTTGATATATGGTGGTCAGGAAGAACTCAGTATTGAAGGATATACTGACGCTTCGTTCTAGTCTGACCAGGATGATTTCCGATCGCAATCAGGCTATGTTTTTAGCTTGAATGGAGGAGCAGTGGTGTGGAAGAGTTTCAAACAGTCAACTGTTGCTGATTCCACAACAGAAGCCGAGTATGTTGCAGTCTCGGAAGCATCCAAGGAGGCAGTGTGGATTCGTAAGTTCGTGAGAGAACTTGGTGTTGTTCCTTCGAGTGCAGATCCTTTGGTTATCTTCTGTGATAACACTGGAGCAATCGCACAGGCAAAGGAACCACGGTCGCACCAGAAGTCCAAGCACATACAGAGACGGTTTCATTTGATCAGGGAGATCATTGATCATGGCGAGATCAAAGTCTGCAAGGTACATACAGATGACAATCTGGCAGACCCGCTTACTAAGCCTCTGGCGCAGCAGAAGCATGAGAAGCACTGTAATAATATGGGTTTGAGATTTCTCAACCATTAGATTAAGTGCAAGTGGGAGATTGTTGGGGTATGCCCTTAAGGCTAATGTTTGAGGCCTAAGGATTGTATCAGTATCATGTAATAAACTCTTATGTTTATAAAGGCATGGTTATTATTCAGTTTGTTATATTATCTGCTGCAATAGATATACTTCTGAATAATGTCTCAATGCTGTTCAGCTAGGCTGACATGCTATATGTCCTTAGTCGATGTATCTTGGTGAACATGAGACAGCCTTGATATGGTTAAGACTAGTATGTGTTCTAATCTTATAGGATGCTTCGAGCATGGAATAAGATGTAGACTCATGGGTACATTGGATGTACTGGACAGACCCTACTAGGATATTCAATTGCTTGTCACAATGTGAATATTCCTTGATTGTATCAAGTGGCACATTTCCTCTGACTTGAGATCACTTGTGTTTCTAAATGATGATTGTCATTGTTTTGAGATAGTTCAATATCATTTGAAATATAATGATTATAGACTATCTTGGATGGTGAGCTTGAGTCAGGTTAGGGCACTAGTGATAGACATAGGATTGCCGTCTCCTTGTTTAAGGAGTGTGATGTTCTAAAGGGGCCCCCTGGATGAGATGATGAGAAAGTGTATGGCCATACCCAGATGACTGTGTTCATCTGATCTAATCATGCTCATCATATTGGAGCTACAAGCTTGACACGCTTGTCCAATAAGAACATCCAGTGGCAAAGGAAATATGTATGCTTAGTGAAGTTGATTCACACTTGTGCTGTTTTTGGGTGTAGTCTTGGAAGACTCTTTCCTTTATATCGGGAGACAGTGATGTGTTGCTAGATACCCCTCACTGATCGTGATGACGTGAGTTATCGTTACCGACATTTAAAGGAAACCCTCAGGGTCGCACAATTTGATGAAATGGCTTACTTAAGTCAGATCGTGTGGACTGAATTGTTCAGGTTCAGTTTAAAGGGATTTAATCTCTGATTGTAAGTGAGATCTGGTCTGATCATGTCTGATTGATTAGGGCTTAAGATCGGTAAGCTTCGATTGAGAGAATTGATGCTGGATCGGTCAGATCAGGAGCATCAAGAGATTGACGGTCAGATCAAGAGCCTTTGGGTTTAATTGAGATCTAGACCATATTGCTTGGTTTATTTGGTCTTGGGCCAAACCGAAATGAACCAGCTCATTACATGAGCGCATGGGTTCAATTGAAGAGGAATTTGCGTTGAGGGAAAAATTCATGGTCGCATGAATTGTTGGCTTTCTATTTTTAGAAAGCATGTCACAACGTGACCACCTCTCTCTCACGTCGCCTCTTCACGCCTTTGTCGCCCTCTCTTACTTTGGACGAGTAGAGACATCTCGTGTAGAGAAGTTGAGACGACAAGAGGAAAGTTTTTGCCAAGCAAGGAGTTGCTCTCTCCCTTTCCTTTCGATCAAAGACACCTTGGACGATCCTTGCTAGCACAAGGGACGACAAGAAGCAAGCCGTCGCTCATCTTGTGTGTGACGATTTGGAGGAGACCTTCGTTGTTCTCTTGCTTCCAAGGCGCCATCTAGAAATGGCCATGGTATGAATCGCATCTTCTCTATTCATGCTTCAAAAGTTGATCATATAATGCATGCTCATCGATCCTATGAAACCCTTGAATCCGCTGCCCATTTTTGTTTGTGCCACTTTAGGGTTTCGCCCCCTATGTGGGAACCTTCACTGGGGACCTTAGTTTTTGTCGATATTAGAGACGTTGAGAGTATTGCTAGACTAGGTTTCATTTATGTTTTATCTTTTTATTCTTTTCTGTTTACTTACATCATTTGATCAGTTTGCTCTAGTGTGCATAGGACATTCATTTCTAATGGCTGATCAAAGATCACTAAGGGGACTATGCTGCCCCTAATCCTCAGGGGATACACTTCAGCATTGCTAGACCTACAATTGAGGCCTCCAACTTTGAAATTAATCCTGCCTTCGTTTCCATGATCCAGCAGTATAAGTTCGGAGGATCATCAATCGAAGATCCTTATTCACATTTATATACCTTTCTTGAATATTGTGATACCATAAGAATTCATGGAATTTCTGATGATGAACTAAAACTGATATTGTTCCCTTTTTCTCTCAGGGATTAAGCACGAACTTGGTTGCATTCTCGTCAACCCAATACTTACCAAACATGGGATCAATTATCAAAAGCTTTTCTGACGAGATATTTTCCACCAAGCAAGACTTTCCAATTGAGAAATCAAATCATGAACTTCCAACAAAAAGAAGGAGAATATCTTAGTGAAGCATGGGAACGATACAATGAATTGCAAAGGAAGTGTCCTCACCATGGCTTGGAGCGACGGGTCTTAATTGAAACTTTTTATTATGGTTTAATTAATCACACTCACCTCATTATTGATGCTGCTGCAAGGGGAGCCTTGATGAGTAGAACAATTGATGATGCTTTCAAGTTGTTTGAGGAGATGTCCTTGAATCAGAGCCAATGGGCTCCAGATGAAGGAATTTCATATTGTCATCAACATGGTAAGAATGAGAATGAGGATCAGCAAACCCTGACGGAAGAGGTTAGTGAGCACATGTTAGAAAAATTTTTAGCTAGCCAAATCCATTCATTGCAAATTCAAAACACAAAAAAATTCGAAGATCTTGAAGAAACTGTTAGTCATCTTGCTTCTCAAGTAGAATCCTTAGTTACTTACAGTAAAATTCTAGAAGGACAAATATCTAGATTAAACACTGGGGAACATTGCAATGCCATTATCACTAGAAGTGGGAGACAACTAGGAGAACTTAAGGAAAAAGAGTGTATTAATGATCAGGATGAAGAATTAGAATTAGAAAAGCCTTCTGAACAAGAACAAACCCTACATAGTTCAACACCTCAAAAGGGTGGTAATCAAAAAGAGGATGTTCCATGTAAAGAAGACGGATCTAAGACTAATCTACCTCCATCCTTTAGACCACTGATACCTTTTCCCCAAAGGTTAGAACAAGAGAAGTTAGATAAGCAATTTGGGAGATTTCTTGATGTTTTGAAAAAGCTTTACATTAATATACCATTTACTGAAGCTTTATCTCAAATGCCCATATATGCTAAATTTTTGAAAGAAATCCTATCTAACAAAAAAAAGATAGAAAACTATGGTACTGTTTTTTTAACCGAAGAATGTAGTGCTGTTATTCAAAATAGGTTACCACCGAAATTGAATGATCCAGGTAGTTTCTCTATCCCATGTTTTATTGGAAATATAGCTTTCGACCGAGCCTTATGTGATCTAGGGGCTAGTGTAAGTCTTATGCCTTTGTCTATGTGCAGGAAATTGGACATGGGAGCTCCTAAGCCGACTACAATTCCTTTGCAGCTCGCCGATTGATCAGTAAAATATCCAGTAGGTATTCTAGAGGATGTTCCTATACAGGTTGGTAAGTACTTCATACATGCTGATTTTGTGGGTACTTGAAATGGAAGAAGATGCCAAGATTCCGATTATTCTGGGTAGGCCATTCTTAGCCACTGCTGGAGCCCATATTGATGTAAGGAATGGCAAACTTGCTTTAAGAATTGGCAATGACAAGATTGAGTTTGATTTGAATAATTCATTGAAAATACCTGATTATGCTAGTTCCTATTGCACTATTCAGTCCATTGATGACACAGTTTATGATGCTAGTTGTTTGTTTGATGATTCTTCTGCAGATGTTTCTTTTTCTGATTCCTTGGAAAATTCTTGTGAAAAAATTGATAGTCCTAGTTTTGAGAATGATTTTGATGATGAGAAACACGATATCTTAGATTGTGCTACTTTTGATAATGAAAGTGAAAAGATCCCTAAAGTTGAGTTGAAAGTTTTACCTGATAACCTTAGATATGAATTTCTTGGTCCTAACTCTACCTACCCTGTGATGGTGGATGCTAAATTAGATGCCAGGGAAACTGATTTACTTCTGAAGGAGCTAAGAATTCATTGAAAGATAATTGGGTATTCCATTGATGACTTAAAAGGGATTAACCCTTCTTTTTGTATGCACAGGATTCACATGGAGGATGAGCACAAGCCGCATGTAGATTTTCAGAGAAGGCTCAACCCATCTATGAAGGAAGTGGTGAAGAAGGAAGTACTAAAATTGCTAGATGCAGGTATTATCTACCCTATCTCAGATAGTAAGTGGGTGAGTCCTGTACACTATGTTCCAAAGAAGGGGGGTGTCACTATAATGAAAAATAAGGATAATGAATTGATACCTATTAGAAATATCACTAGTTGGCGTATGTGTATTGATTATAGAAAATTAAATACTACCACTAGGAAGGATCATTTTCCCTTGCCTTTCATTGATCAAATGGTGGAAAGACTTGCCAAGCACTCTCACTTTTGTTTTCTTGATGGGTATTCCAGATTTTTTCAGATTCCTATTCATCCTGATGATCAGGATAAAACCACTTTTACATGTCCTTATGGTACTTTTGCTTATAGAAGAATGCACTTTGGTTTATGCAATGCACCTGCCACTTTTCAAAGATGTATGATGGCGATTTTTTCTGAATTTATTGAAGACTTCATAGATGTTTTTATGGATGATTTCTCTGTCTATGGTTTTTCTTTTGATGACTGCTTAGCTAATCTTTCTAGAGTTTTACAGAGATGCGAAGAGACTAACCTTGTCTTGAATTGGGAAAAATGTCACTTTATGGTTAGACAGGGGATAGTTTTGGGCCATCTCGTTTCAGAGAGAGGGATTGAAGTGGACAAGGCCAATATAGAAGTGATTGAGAAGTTAGCACCTCCCACCACTGTCAAGGAGATCAGGAGCTTTTTGGGACATGCAGGGTTTTACAGGAGATTCATCAAGGACTTCTCTAAACTTGCTAAACTTTTAACTGATTTACTTTGTAAAGACGCCAAATTCTGCTTTGATGAGAAATGTCTGTTTGCTTTTCAGGAGTTAAAGAAAACTTTGGTTTCAGCACCCATCATTCAGCCCCCAGATTGGGACTTGCCCTTTGAACTCATGTGTGACGCCAGTGATTATGCAGTGGGAGCAGTCTTGGGACAAAGAAAAGATAAGAAACCTCATGTTATTCACTACGCCAGCAAAACTTTGTATGAGGCATAAAGAAATTACACCACCACTAAGAAGGAATTATTGGCCATAGTATTTGCTTTTGATAAATTTAGGTCTTACTTGATTAACTCCAAAGTGGTAGTGTACACTGACCATGCAACTGTGAAATACTTAATGCAGAAAAAAGATAGCAAACCACGATTACTCAGATGGATTTTACTTCTGCAAGAATTTGATTTGGAGATTAAAGACAAAAAGGGATCAGAAAACCTTGTTGCAGATCATCTCTCAAGAATAATGGCAGACATTGAAAAGAATGATGAAATCAATGATTCTTTCCCTGAAGAACAACTCTTAACCATTGAACAACTCAAAGCACCCTGGTATGTTGACATAGTGAATTATCTCGTAGCCAATATTTTTCCTCCTGATTTGAGCTACCAAAAAAAGAAAAGATTTTTGGCTGAGGTGAAACACTATTTTTGGGATGAGCCTTATGTGTTTAGAAGATGTGCTGATGGCATTTTTAGAAGATGTGTACCTGAAGAAGAAATTGCAGATATTTTGCTTCAATGCCGTGGATCCTCCTTTGGTGGTCATGCCGGTACTGAAAAAACTGCTTTTAAGGTGCTACAATCAGGTTTTTATTGGCCCACAATTTTCAAAGATGCTATAAACTTTGTATCATCCTGTGATAGATGTCAAAAGACTGGGAATATTAACAGAAGACATGAAATGCCACTGTCCAATATTCTTGAAGTTGAGATATTTGATGTTTGGGGGATTGACTTCATGGGACCTTTCCCATCTTCTGGAGGTAACAAGTGAAAAGGGGTGAAACCCTAAACGCATGCACTTCTAAAATTTTGCATGGGCGGAAATAAGGATTTCATGAAGATCGCATGTGGCATGAACATATGATCAACTTAATGTCTGCAAAGATCAAGTTGTGATCTTACCATTGCCATTGGTCGGAAGGCGACTTGGAAGCAAGAGGGCGATGCGGCTCTCCTCCAAAGTGGACGCACACAAGATGGCGATGGCTTCCTCCCTTGGCGTGAACCTTGTGCTAGCAAAGCTCTTCAAGGTGTCCTTGATGCGTGAAGGAGATGAGATGATTTCTTTCCTTGGCTGGCCGAATCCCTCCTTCAACACTCGTGGAGGCGAGTCACACGAGAGGAAGAGCAAGAGAGAGGCGAGAGTCTTCGAACGTGGAGGCGTCTTCAATTTGGAAAACCGATTTCCAAATATAGTAAGCGCTCATGCGTTCAAGCGTTCACTCCAAGTGAACCGTTCGCAATTCCTTCTCCCTTTGAACCATGCGCTCATATGATGAACCGGTTCAATTGAATTTGGTTCAAAGACCAAATCAAACCAAGCCTTGGTCTAGACCTTATTAAACCGAAAGGCTCAAGATCTAACCACACATCTCTTGATGCTCTTGATCTCATCGATCTAGCATCAATTCTCTCGATCGAAGCTTACCGATCTCAAGCCCTAATCAATCAAACATGATCAGACCAGATCTCACTTCCAATCAGAGTTTAAATTCCTTTAAACTGAACCAAAACAATTCAGTCCACACGATCTGACATAAGTAAGCCATATCATCAAATTGTGCGACCCTAAGGGTTTCCTTTAAATGTCGGTAACGACAACTTACGTTATCACGATCAGAGAGGGGTATCTAGCAACACATCACTGTCTCCCGATATAAAGGAAAGAGTCTTCCAAGACTACTCCCAAACCATAGCACAAGTGTGAACCCAAGTCACTTGACATATGTGTTTCCTTTGCCACTGGATGTTCTCGTTGGACAAGCGTGTAAAGCCTGTAACTCGAACATGATGAGAGTGGTTAGATCAGATGAACATAGTCATCTGGGTATGGCCATACACTTTCTCAACCATCTCATACAGGGGGCCCCTTTAGAACATCACACTCCAACTAGGAGAGGCAATCCTATATCTATCACTAATGCCCTAACATGACTCATGCCCATTATCCAAGATAATCTATAACCATTATATTTCAAATGATATTGAACTACCTCAAGACAATGCCAATCATCATTTAGAAACACAAGTGATCTCAAGTCAGAGGAAATATGCCACTTGTTTGCATATAAGGATTATTCACATTGCGACAAACAATCGAACATCCTTAGTAGGGTCTGTCCAGTACATCCAATGCACCTATGAGTCTACATCTTATTCCATGCTCGAAGCATCCTATAAGATTAGAACACATATTAGTCTCAATCATATCAAGGCTGTCTCATGTTTACCAAGATATCTCGACTAAGGACTATACTGCATGTCAGCGAAGCTGAACACCATTGAGACATTATTCAGAAGTATACATATAGCAGCAGATAATGCAACAACCTGAATAACAACCATTGCCTTTATAAACATAGTTTATACATGATACTGATAATAACCCAAGGCCTCAAACATTAGCCTTAAGGGCATACTCCAACAATCTCCCACTTGCACTTAATCTAATGGTTGAGAAATCTCAAACCCATATTATTACAGTGCTTCTCATGCTTCTGCTGCGCCAGAGGCTTTGTAAGCGGGTCAGCTAGATTGTCATCTGTATGAACCTTGCAGATCTTGATCTCTCCTCGATCTATGATCTCACGGATCAAATGAAACCTTCTCTGTATGTGCTTGGACTTCTGGTGCGACCGTGGTTCCTTTGCTTGTGCTATTGCTCCAGTGTTATCACAGAAGATAACCAATGGATCTGCACTCGAAGGAACAACACCAAGTTCTTGAACGAACTTACGAATCCACACTGCCTCCTTTGATGCTTCTGAGGCTGCAACATACTCGGCTTCTGTTGTGGAATCAGCAACAATTGATTGTTTGAAACTTTTCCACACCACTGCTCCTCCATTCAAGCTAAAAACATAGCCTGATTGCGATCAAAAATCATCCTGGTCAGATTGGAACGAAGCGTCAGTATATCCTTCAATACTGAGTTCTTCCTGACCTCCATAAATCAAGAACATATCTTTGGTCCTCCGAAGATATTTCAAAATGTTCTTGACCGCAATCCAGTGTGCCTTACCTGGATTACTTTGGAATCGACTGGTGACGCTTAACCCGTAAGCGACGTCTGGGCAAGTACACAACATCGCATACATAATGGATCCAATAGCTGAAGCATAAGGCGTATTGTCCATTTCATCTTTCTCAGACTGTGTTTGAGGACACTGGCTCTTAGAAAGATTCAGACCATGTCTGACTGGAAGATATCCTCTTTTAGAATTTTCTAAATGGAATCTCTCCAGGACTTTATCGATGTAAGTACTCTGGCACAGCCCGAGAAGCCTCTTAGATCTATCTCTGTAGATCTTCACACCTAATACATAGGCTGCTTCTCCTAAATCTTTCATCTGGAAACATTTTCTTAACCATGCTTTAACGGCATGCAGTTCAGGAATATCGTTTCCAATGATCAAGATATCATCGACGTAGAGGACTAGGAAAATAATCACGCTCCCACTAAACCTCTTATATACACACGGGTCATCTTCATTTTTGATGAAACCAAATTCACAGATTGATTCATCAAAACGAATATTCCAGCTTCTCGATGCTTGCTTAAGTCCATAAATGGACTTCTTTAATTTGCATATTTTATGACGATCTGATGGATTGATGAAACCTTCAGGTTGTGTCATATACACATCCTCTTCTAGTTTTCCATTAAGGAAAGCGGTCTTCACATCCATTTGCCAGATCTCATAATCATAATATGCTGCTATCGCGAGAATAATCCGAATAGACTTGAACATGGCTACAGAAGAGAAAGTTTCATCATAATCTATCCCGTAGATTTGTTTGAAACCTTTCGCAACTAGCCTGCCTTTATAGGTAACCACATTACCATCCATGTTAATCTTCTTTTTGAAGATCCATTTACAGCCTATAGGGATTACTCCCTGAGGCGGATCAACTAAATCCCAGACTTGGTTATCTGACATGGAGTCCATCTCGGCTCGCATAGCTCTAAGCCATCTCGCTGATTCCGGTCCACTGACCGCATCCGCATAAGTGAGGGGTTCATCATTAATGATGTAGACTCCGTCATAGCGCTCAGGCTGTTGATGGATCCTTCCCGATCTACGCGGTTCCCGTGATATCTGAGCCTCAGGTTGTTCAGTAACCTGTTTTATTGGCTCAGGCTCATCCAACTGAGTTTGACTACTTTGTCCTTCTTCTGGATTCTCATCCAGCTTTATTTCTCTCCCACTGGCCTCTTGCAGAAGAAATTCCTTCTCAAGAAAAATAGCCGTTCGAGCAACAAATATTTTGTTCTCCTTGGGATCAAAGAAATAATAACCCTTAGTTTCCTTAGGGTAACCGACAAAGATACATTTATCAGATCTGCTCTCCAGTTTTCCAGAGGCGAGCTTTTTGACATGAGCCTCGCAACCCCAGATTTTAATAAATGTCAAGCTCGGCTGTTTCCCATACCATAACTTATATGGAGTCTTTGAAACGGCCTTGGATGGCACTCGGTTTAGTACCTTTGCAGCTGTTTCCAGTGCAAATCCCCAAAAGGAGTAAGGTAGAGTAGCTTGACTCATCTTTGAATGAACCATATCCAATAAGGTTCTATTTCTCCTCTCAGACACACCATTCCATTGCGGTGTTCCTGGCGGAGTGAGCTGTGAGATAATCCCACACTCCTTCAGATAGTCAGTAAACTCTCGACTCAAGTATTCTCCACCTCGATCTGAGCGAAGTGCCTTGATATTTTGGCCTAACTGATTCTGTACTTCATTTTTGAACTCTTTGAACTTGTCAAAAGATTCACTCTTATGTCTCATAAGATAGACATAACCATACCTACTGAAATCATCAGTAAAAGTAATGAAGTATAAATAGCCACCTCTGGCAAGTTTACTAAATGGCCCACACACATCACTGTGAATGAGGTCAAGTAAACCTGAAGACCTTTGACCTTTATTAGAAAAAGGAGTCTTCGTCATTTTGTCCATTAAACAAGCTTTGCATGTATCAAGCTCCTCATAGGAGAATGATCCCAGCAGTCCATGGTCATGCAACTGCTTAATGCGCTTCTTGTTAATATGGCCTAAACGACTATGCCATAGCAAGGTGCTATCATCAGCATACTTGGCTTTCTTATTAGCAATTTGTTGTACAGAACATTCCATGTCCAACATGAATAACCCATTGTTAATCGACCCAGTAGCATAAACAATATTATCAAATGAAATACAACACTTTAAAGTTTTGCATTCAAAGGAAAACCCTTTCCTGACAAGAGCAGGAATTGAGATAATATTCTTAGTTATGCTCGGTACAAAATAACAATTGTCCAGTTCTAATACAAAACCAGATGGTAAAGAGATGTTATATTGTCCTACAGCAACAGCAGCAACCCGTGCCCCGTTTCCAACTCGTAGGTCTACCTCATGCTGTCCCACCTGTCTTCTTCTCTTGAGTTCCTGTACATTTGAACAAATGTGAACTCCACATGCAGTGTCCAACACCCATGAAATAGAAGAAGACACCATGACTTCAGTCACGAAAATACCTGAGCCAGAAGTGAAAGCCTTGCTTCCCTTCTTGTCTCCTTGGAGCGCTTTACAGTCCTTCTTCCAGTGACCCAGCTGGCCACAATGGAAGCATCTGTTGTCCTTCGACCGCTTCACCTTTTGTTTCAGAGCCTTGTTATAGCTCTTGATAGGGGCTTTGCCCTTCTTCCCCTTCTTCTTGTTCCTTGAAGGAACCATCAAGACAGAGGATGAAGGCTTTCCCTTCTCAAGAGTCTGCTCTGTAGTACAGAGCATGTTCAGTAACTCTGCCGGTGTATAGTCGATCTTGTTCATATTAAAATTAATGATGAACGGATCGAAAGAGGCCGGGAGAGACTGCAAGATGATGTCTACAACAAGCTCCTGATTGACGGTGTGTCCCAGTTTCTCTAGAGCCTCTTTGTACCCAATCATCTTGAGTACGTGAGCTCCCACTGGACTTCCTTCAGTCAGTTTGCTCTGAAAGAAAAGTTTTGTCAAGTTATAGCGTTCTGTCCTTGCCTGTGCAGCATACAACATCTTGAGATTTGCTATAATTTCAATAGCAGATAAATCCTCATGCTGACGCTGTAGCTCTGGCGTCATAGACGTAAGCATAAGGCAAGCGACATCAATGCTATCATTGACATGCTTCTCATAAGCATCCCGAACCGCCCTTGCGGCGTTCGCAGCGGGTTGAGGCGGTATTGCCGTCTCAAGGACATACAGCTTCCTCTCAGCCTTAAGAACAATCTTAAGGTGTCCGTACCAGTCTGAGAAGTTTGGCCCAGCAAACTTCTCCCTTTCCAGTAAGGATCGCACATTGAACCCTGTGGTGTTCGTTGCTGCAGGAATCTACAACAAAGCAAGAACAACAAGGTCAGTATCCATGTTAGAATCAATCCAGGACTTAAGAATGATTCCTTTCTCACTATTTTATCTGACTGAAAAATCCAATAAAACAGTCCGAAAGAGTAAAACTCTTTTAGTGAGATGGGATCCATATTTCATACTTGGTCTCCGCGTCCCACTCAGGCGAGATAAGATGCACAGAGAGTTCAAGCACTAATCACTGGTAGGCTATCCATGCCAATCGCCAACCCGTGCGATTTCCCTTCATCTAGGCAATCCAGAAGACTGTGCCAACTGAGTTGGTACAACACAGTTTCTGATTCCACAGATGGCTGCCTCCATATAGCTAACATATGCTCAATATGTAGCCTACATGGTCAAGCTGACCCGACCTACTCCCTGGACCACCACGTGCTATGCTGAGCAACGAGAAGCGATAAATCCCTTCTCTGTAACACGTAGGTGTAATCACACACCGTCTGAAGATAGCTGGGCGTGCCCACTAAGTGGGTACAACACGGCCCCAATGATAGTCAGAACAGTGAGGTTTCGCGTCAGAAGGCTTTCGTGCTTGATATTTAACGTTGGATTTTAACGGTCCTTTTATCTTCTTACTACCATGCAGGTGCTAATATTACTTAAACAGTAAATAGAAAGCACAATGATCTTATGTGGTAAACGCCCATTAAGCCTAAATAAAAACCCTAGTTTTACACAAGTCTTCACTTGAGCTCTTCATGGGTCTTTTGCATTTCATCTGGCCCAGCCCGGGCCCAAGCCCTCTGCAGCCCAAATACACAAGTCTCCACTTGAGCTCTTCATACAGATGACAATCTGGCAGACCCGCTTACCAAGCCTCTGGCGCAGCAGAAGCATGAGAAGCACTGTAATAATATGGGTTTGAGATTTCTCAACCATTAGATTAAGTGCAAGTGGGAGATTGTTGGGGTATGCCCTTAAGGCTAATGTTTGAGGCCTATGGGAATGTATCTGTATCATGTAATAAACTGTTATGTTTATAAAGGCATGGTTATTATTCAGTTGTCTACATTGTCTGCTGCAATATATGTTCTTCTGAATAATGTCTCAAAGCTGTTCAGCTGGGCTGACATGCTATATGTCCTTAGTCGAGATATCTTGGTGAACATGAGACAGCCTTGATATGATTGAGACTAATATGTGTTCTAATCTTATAGGATGCTTCGAGCATGGAATAAGATGTAGACTCATGGGTACATTGGATGTACTGGACAGACCCTACTAGGTTATTCAATTGTTTGTCACAATGTGAATAATCCTTGAGTGCAACAAGTGGCACATTTCCTTTGACTTGAGATCACTTGTGTTTTCTAAATGATGATTGTCATTGTTTTGAGGTAGTTCAATATCATTTGAAACATAATGATTATAGACTATCTTGGATGGTGAGCTTGAGTCAGGTTAGGGCACTAGTGATAGACATAGGATTGCCGTCTCCTTGTTTAAGGAGTATGATGTTCTAAAGGGGCCCCCTGGATGAGATGATTGAGAAAAGAGTACGGCCATACCCAGGTGACAGTGTTCATCTGTTCTAATCATGCTCGTCATATTGGAGTTACAAGCTTGACACGCTTGTCCAATAAGAACATCCAGTGGCAAAGGACATATGTATGCCTAGTGAAGTTGATTCACACTTGTGCTGTTTTTGGGTGTAGTCTTGGAAGACTCTTTTCTTTATATCGGGAGACAGTGATGTGTTGCTAGATACCCCTCACTGATCGTGATGACGTGAGTTATCGTTACCGACATTTAAAGGAAACCCTTAGGGTCGCACAATTTGATGATATGGCTTACTTAAGTCAGATCGTGTGGACTGAATTGTTTAGGTTCAGTTTAAAGGGATTTAATCTCTGATTGTAAGTGAGATCTGGTCTGATCATGTTTGATTGATTAGGGCTTGAGATCGGTAAGCTTCGATCGAGAGAATGGATGCTAGATCGGTCAGATCAGGAGCATTAAGAGATCAACGGTCAGATCAAAAGCCTTATGGTTTAATTATGATTTGGGCTAGTTGCTTGGCTTGATTGGTTCTTAAATTGAACCAAAATGAACCGGCTCACTAAATGAGCGCATGGTTCAAGGGGAGAGGAGTTGACGACATGTTCACTTGGTGTGAACGTTGGGGCGATGAGTGGTTACTATTTTTAGTAACCATGATCTCCACTTGGAGAGCGCTCTCGTCCAAATAGAGTATGCTCTATTTTCGCCTCTACGATTTTTTTTTTCCCTCTCGCCCATATTCCTCTCGACACCTTGTGTGAGTGCGGCGACGCTTGAAGGATAGAGGAGGATTCGGCCAAGAGAGATCGAGATCTCATCATTCCCTTTCACTCGACAAGGACCTCTTGGAACCTTGCTAGCACAAGGAGCACCAAGGGAGATAGCGTCATCATCCTGTGTGTGACGACAAGGAGAAGATCTCATTTGATCTTTGCTTCCAAGGCGCCATCTTGAAATGGCCATGGTATGAATTCTTTTTCATATTTTAAAGTTGATCATAATACATGCTATGCGATCTTAGAAACCCTCTTCCGCTGTTTTAAATCCCTTACTTGCGCCTATTAGGGTTTCCTTCCCTCTTTAGGGGACTTTCAATTGGTATCAAAGCCAGTTTATCATGCATGTTTTTATGATTGCTTAATGTTTGATCCATATTTGCGCATTTACAATGTTGTTGGTTTTCTTAAAAACTTAAACACATGCGCGACTCACTATAGATCTAAGGCCTTACGGTAAACCCTTAGACGGGTTACTAGGGTTGAAGTCATCCCCTAGGTTAGATCCAACAGTCTGATCAGACCATCTGACAGCCTGAATGGGTCGACCAGTTAGCACCTTGGCGCAAGCCTATGGTGGCTATAGGTCGACTGCAGACAGGTGTGTAGCGATGTCTGATTGAGACAACTTATGAACACACATGAGTTAGGCCCGGGGTCACACCCGCTTGCCAGACCTCATTGTGGTTGTTCAGCCCTGGCGCATGCATGGTTGACCTTATGGTCGACTCAAGTCAGTTAGGACTTGGTGCATGCAAGGGCAGTGGATCTGACTAGGTTGGATGAGTGGATCCCTAGTAATGGACCGTTGTAAGGTAGTAAGGGCGAATAAGGAAATTAAAATTGATCCCATGGGGTTTTTCGAAAATTTTAATTTTTATGGATCACATGATTGCTGATTGGATGCATATGTTTGTCTATTTAGTCTTATGTGGGCTGCTCATATTAATTGTGTGCTGTGCTGGGGCCTGCGAGCCTGGGATTTAAAAATTGTAAATTAATTATTGTGATCTGCGCATCGCATCGCTTTAATTTATAAAATTGTAATTGACCTGCGTGTCAATCTTGTCTAGATAGTTAAATTTGTAATTTAATTAGACAAGAGCACAGAGCACACTTGGCAGAGGCGCATGCAGCAGTGGCTTGACCAGGTGGGAGGTCCAGGGTTCGACTCTGGGACCAGGCGCATTTTCCCTGGTGGGCGCACCTGTGCTGTAATTGGCGCTTGGGCCCTGGTTTGGGCCAGATGAGCAGCAAAAGACCCATGAAGAGCAAGTGAAGACTTAAGTTAGGTTATGGTCTCACTAGGGCTATGGGCTTTTACCACATAAGATTCATGCTTTCTTTTATTTATTGTTTAAATATTAGAATTGCATGATTAAGTTTATCTTCTGCTATCACCATAGGAATTGCATGATAGTGAAGAAGATAAAAGACCGTGAAAATCCAACGCTTAATATCAAGCTCGTAAGCCTTCTGACGCGAAACCTCACTGTTCTGATTATCGTTGGAGCCGTGTTGTACCCACTCAGTGGGCACGTCCATCTATCTTCAGACGGTGTGGGACTACACCTGTGTGTTACAGAGTGGGGATTTATCCCTTCTCGTTGCTCAGCATAGCACATGGTGGTCCAGGGAGTAGGTCGGGTCAGCTTGACCGTGTAGGCTACATATGTGGCGCATATGGTAGCACATGGAGGCAGCCATCTGTGGGATCAGAGACTGTGTTGTACCAACTCAGTTGGCACAGTCTGCTGGATTGCCCAGATGAAGGGGAATCGCACGGGTTGGCGATCGGCAGGGAATGCCTACCGGAGATTAGTGCTTGTACTCTCTGTGCATCTTATCTCGCCTGAGCGGGACGCGGAGACCAAGTATGAAATCCGGATCCCATCTCACTAAAAGAGTACTACTCTTTCGGGCTGTTTTGCTGGATTTTTCAGCCAGATAAAATAGTGAGAAAAAGAATCTTTCTTAAGTCCTGATTGATTCTTATACATTGATACTGACCTTGCTGTTCTTGCATTGTTGTGGATACCTGCAGCAACGAACACCATGAACTTCAATGTGCGATCCCTATTGGAAAGGGAGAAGTTTGCTGGGCCGAACTTCTCTGACTGGTTTGGACACCTTAAGATCGTTCTTAAGGCAGAGAGGAAACTGTATGTCCTCGAGACGGCGATACCGCCGCAGCCCGCTCCGAACGCCGCAAGGGCGGTTCGGGAAGCCTATGAAAAGCACGTCAATGATAGCATTGATGTCGCTTGCCTGATGCTAGCGTCTATGACGCCACCGCTGCAGCGTCAGCATGAGGATATGTCGGCTATAGAGATTATAGCGAACCTCAAGATGCTGTATGCTGCACAGGCGAGGACAGAGCGCTACAATTTGACGAAGCTCTTCTTTCAGAGCAAACTGGCTGAAGGGAGCCCAGTGGGAGCTCACGTGCTCAAGATGATTGGGCACAAGGAAGCTCTGGAGAAACTGGGGCACACCATCAACCAGGAGCTTGCTGTGGATATTATTCTGCAGTCTCTCCCGCCTTCATTCGACGCGTTCATTATTAATTTTAATATGAACAAAATCGATTGTACTCCGGCAGAGCTGCTGAATATGCTCCTCACCACTGAGGAGACTCTGAAGGGTAAGCCTTCAACCTCTGTCTTGATGGTTCCTTCTAGGAACAAGAAGAAGGGGAAGAAGGGCAAGGCCCCTGTCAAGAGCTACAGCAAGGCTCTGAAGCAGAAGGTTAAGCGGTCCAAGGAATACAGGTGTTTCCACTGTGGCCAGCTCGGTCACTGGAAAAAGGACTGTAAAGCGCTCCAAGGAGATAAGAGGGGAAGCTTCGCTTCTGGCTCAGGTATATTCGTGACTGAGGTCATGTTCTCTTCTTCTATATCATGGGTGTTGGACACTGCATGTGGAGTTCACATTTGTTCAAATGTACAGGAACTCAAGAGAAGAAGGCAGGTGGGACAGCATGAGGTGGACCTACGCGTTGGAAACGGGGCACGGGTTGCTGCTGTTGCTGTAGGAGACTATTTCATTTCTTTACCATCTGGACTTGTATTGGAACTAAACAATTGTTATTTTGTTCCCAGTATTACTAAAAATATTATCTCCATTCCTGCTCTTGTCAGGAAGGGATTTTCCTTTGAATGCAATATTTCAAAGTGTATTTTGTCTTTTGATAATATTGTTTATGCAACTGGTTCAATTAA
Organism: Costus lasius; assembly: GCA_027563935.2. Taxonomy (NCBI): domain Eukaryota; kingdom Viridiplantae; phylum Streptophyta; class Magnoliopsida; order Zingiberales; family Costaceae; genus Costus; species Costus lasius. The sequence continues at coordinate 48,823,090 of CM050446.2, forward strand.
CAATGGGTTATACATGTTGGACATGGAATGTTCTATACAGCAAATTGATATTAAGAAAGCCAAGTATGCTGATGACAGCACCTTGCTATGGCATAGTCGTTTAGGCCATATTAACGAGAAACGCATTAAGCGGTTGCATGATCATGGACTGCTGGGATCATTCTCCTACAAGGAGATTGATACATGCAAGGCTTGTTTAATGGGTAAAATGACGAAGTCACCTTTTCTTCACAAAGGTCAAAGGGCTTCAGGTTTACTTGACCTTATACACAGTGATGTGTGTGGGCCATTTAGTAAACATGCCAGAGGTGGCTATCAGTACTTCATTACCTTTACTGATGATTTCAGTAGGTATGGGTATGTCTTTTTAATGAGACATAAAAGTGAATCTTTTGACAAGTTCAAAGAGTTCAAAAATGAAGTACAGAATCAGCTAGGCCGAAATATCAAGGCACTTCGCTCAGATCGAGGTGGTGAATACCTAAGTCATGCGTTTACTGACTATCTGAAGGAGTGTGGGATCATCTCATAGCTCACTCCGCCAGGAACACCGCAATGGAATGGTGTGTCCGAGAGGAGAAATAGAACGTTACTTGATATGGTTCGTTCTATGATGAGTCAGGCTACTCTTCCATACTCCTTTTGGGGTTTTGCGCTGGAAATAGCTGCAAAGGTACTAAACCGAGTGCCATCCAAGGCAGTTTCAAAGACGCCATATGAGTTATGGTATGGGAAACAGCCAAGCTTGACATTTATCAGGATCTGGGGCTGCGAGGCTTATGTCAAAAAGCTCGCCTCTGGGAAACTAGAGAGCAGATCTGACAAATGTATCTTTGTCGGTTACCCTAAGGAAACTAAGGGTTATTATTTCTACGATCCCAAAGAGAACAAGGTTTTTGTTGCTCGGACGGCCATATTTCTTGAGAAGGAGTTTCTTCTGCAAGAGGCCAGTGGGAGAGAAATAAAGCTGGATGAGAATCCAGAGGAAGGACAAAGTAGTCAAGCACAGTTGGATGAGCCTCAGCCGGTAGAACAGGTTATTGAACAACCTGAGGCTCAGATATCACGGGAACCGCGAAGATCGGGAAGGATCCGTCGACAACCTGAGCGTTATGACGGAGTCTACATCATTGATAATGATGAACCCCTCACTTATGCGGATGCGGTCAGTGGACCGGAGTCAGCGAGATGGCTTGAAGCTATGCGCGCCGAAATGGACTCCATGTCAGATAACCAAGTTTGGGATTTGGTTGATCCGCCTCCGGGAGTTATCCCTATAGGCTGTAAATGGATCTTCAAGAAGAAGATTGACATGGATGGTAACGTAGTTACCTATAAAGGCAGGCTAGTTGCGAAAGGTTTCAAACAAATCTACGGGATAGATTATGATGAAACTTTCTCACCTGTAGCCATGTTTAAGTCTATTCGGATTCATTTCGCGATAGCTGCATACTATGATTATGAGATCTGGCAGATGGATGTGAAAACAGCTTTCCTGAATGGAAATCTGGATGAGGATGTGTACATGACACAACCAGAAGGTTTCACTAATCCAGCAGATCGTCATAAGATATGCAAGTTAAAGAAGTCCATTTATGGACTTAAGCAAGCATCAAGAAGCTGGAATATTCGTTTTGATGAATCAGTTACTGAGTTTGGTTTCATCAAGAACGAGGATGACCCGTGTGTATATAAGAGGTTTAATGGGAGAGTGATTACTTTTCTAGTCCTCTACGTCGATGACATCTTGATCATTGGAAATGACATTCCTGAAATGCATGCTGTGAAGGCATGGCTGAGGAAATGTTTCCAGATGAAAGATTTAGGAGAAGCAGCCTATGTGTTAGGTGTGAAGATCTACAGGGATAGATCTAAGAGGCTTCTCGGGCTGTGCCAGAGTACTTACATCGAAAAGGTCCTGGAGAGATTTCATTTAGAGAATTCTAAATGAGGATATCTTCCAGTCAGACATGGTCTGAATCTTTCAAAGAGTCAGTGTCCACAAACACAGACTGAGAAAGATGAAATGGACAATACGCCTTATGCTTCGGCTATTGGATCCATTATGTATGCGATGTTGTGTACTCGCCCAGACGTCGCTTACGGGTTAAGCGTAACCAGTCGTTTCCAAAGTAATCCAGGTATGGCGCACTGGATTGCAGTCAAGAACATTTTAAAATATCTGCGGAGGACCAAAGATATGTTCTTGATATATGGTGGTCAGGAAGAACTCAGTATTGAAGGATATACTGACGCTTCGTTCCAGTCGGACCAGGATGATTTCCGATCGCAATCAGGCTATGTTTTTAGCTTGAATGGAGGAGCAGTGGTGTGGAAGAGTTTCAAACAGTCAACTGTTGCTGATTCCACAACAGAAGCCGAGTATGTTGCAGCCTCGGAAGCATCCAAGGAGGCAGTGTGGATTCGTAAGTTCGTGAGAGAACTTGGTGTCGTTCCTTCGAGTGCAGATCCTTTGGTTATCTTCTGTGATAACACTGGAGCAATCGCACAAGCAAAGGAACCGCGGTCGCACCAGAAGTCCAAGCACATACAGAGACGGTTTCATTTGATCAGGGAGATCATAGATCGTGGCGAGATCAAAGTCTGCAAGGTTCATACAGATGACAATCTGGCAGACCCGCTTACCAAGCCTCTGGCGCAGCAGAAGCATGAGAAGCACTGTAATAATATGGGTTTGAGATTTCTCAACCATTAGATTAAGTGCAAGTGGGAGATTGTTGGGGTATGCCCTTAAGGCTAATGTTTGAGGCCTATGGGAATGTATCTGTATCATGTAATAAACTGTTATGTTTATAAAGGCATGGTTATTATTCAGTTGTCTACATTGTCTGCTGCAATATATGTTCTTCTGAATAATGTCTCAAAGCTGTTCAGCTGGGCTGACATGCTATATGTCCTTAGTCGAGATATCTTGGTGAACATGAGACAGCCTTGATATGATTGAGACTAATATGTGTTCTAATCTTATAGGATGCTTCGAGCATGGAATAAGATGTAGACTCATGGGTACATTGGATGTACTGGACAGACCCTACTAGGTTATTTAATTGTTTGTCACAATGTGAATAATCCTTGAGTGCAACAAGTGGCACATTTCCTTTGACTTGAGATCACTTGTGTTTTCTAAATGATGATTGTCATTGTTTTGAGGTAGTTCAATATCATTTGAAACATAATGATTATAGACTATCTTGGATGGTGAGCTTGAGTCAGGTTAGGGCACTAGTGATAGACATAGGATTGCCGTCTCCTTGTTTAAGGAGTATGATGTTCTAAAGGGGCCCCCTGGATGAGATGATTGAGAAAAGAGTATGGCCATACCCAGGTGACAGTGTTCATCTGTTCTAATCATGCTCGTCATATTGGAGTTACAAGCTTGACACGCTTGTCCAATAAGAACATCCAGTGGCAAAGGACATATGTATGCCTAGTGAAGTTGATTCACACTTGTGCTGTTTTTGGGTGTAGTCTTGGAAGACTCTTTTCTTTATATCGGGAGACAGTGATGTGTTGCTAGATACCCCTCACTGATCGTGATGACGTGAGTTATCGTTACCGACATTTAAAGGAAACCCTTAGGGTCGCACAATTTGATGATATGGCTTACTTAAGTCAGATCGTGTGGACTGAATTGTTTAGGTTCAGTTTAAAGGGATTTAATCTCTGATTGTAAGTGAGATCTGGTCTGATCATGTTTGATTGATTAGGGCTTGAGATCGGTAAGCTTCGATCGAGAGAATGGATGCTAGATCGGTCAGATCAGGAGCATTAAGAGATCAACGGTCAGATCAAAAGCCTTATGGTTTAATTATGATTTGGGCTAGTTGCTTGGCTTGATTGGTTCTTAAATTGAACCAAAATGAACCGGCTCACTAAATGAGCGCATGGTTCAAGGGGAGAGGAGTTGACGACATGTTCACTTGGTGTGAACGTTGGGGCGATGAGTGGTTACTATTTTTAGTAACCATGATCTCCACTTGGAGAGCGCTCTCGTCCAAATAGAGTATGCTCTATTTTCGCCTCTACGATTTTTTTTTCCCTCTCGCCCATATTCCTCTCGACTGTTGGGGTATGCCCTTAAGGCTAATGTTTGAGGCCTTGGGATTGTATAAGTATCATGTAATAAACTCTTAAGTTTATAATAAGGCATGGTTGTTATTCAGGTTGTTACCTTGTCTGCTGTAATAAGTGTACTTCTGAATAATGTCTCAAAGCTGTTCAGCTAGGCTGACAGGCTATAAGTCCTTAGTCGAGATATCTTGGTGAACATGAGACAGCCTTGATATGATGGAGACTAATATGAGTGCTAATCTTATAGGATGCTTCGAGCATGGAATAAGATGTAGACTCATGGGTACATTGGATGTACTGGACAGACCCTACTGGGATATTGCATTGCTTGTCACAATGTGAATGATCCCTGTAAGCAGCAAGTGGCACATATCCTTTGACTTGAGATCACTTGTGTTTCTAAATGATGATTGTCATTGTTTTGAGGTAGTTCAATATCATTTGAAATATAATGATTATAGACTATCTTGGATGGTGAGCTTGAATCAGGTTAGGGCACTAGTGATAGATAAAGGATTGCCGTCTCCTTGTTTAAGGAGTGTGATGTTCTAAAGGCCCCCCTATATGAGATGATTGAGGTAGTGTATGGCCATACCCAGATGACTATGTGCATCTGATCTAATCATGCTCATCGTATTGGAGTTACAAGCTTGACATGCTTGTCCAATAAGAACATCCAGTGGCAAAGGACATATGTGTGCCTTGTGAGTTTTGATTCACACTTGTGTCATGGTTTGGGTGTAGTCTTGGAAGACTATTTCCTTTATATCGGGAGACAGTGATGTGTTGCTAGATACCCCTCACTGATCGTGATAACGTAAGTTGTCGTTACCGACATTTAAAGGAAACCCTTAGGGTCGCACAATTTGATGATATGGCTTTCTTGAGTCAGATCGTGTGGACTGAATTGTATGGGTTCAGTTTAAAGGGGTTTAATCTCTGATTGTAAGTGAGATCTAGCCTGATCATGTTTGATTGATTAGGGCTTTAGATCGGTAAGCTTCGATCGAGAGAGATGATGCTAGATCGGTGAGATCAGGAGCATCAGGAGATGAACGGCTAGATCATGAGCCATTTGGTTCATAGAGGGTCTAGACCATGCCTTGGCTTGGCTTGGTTTGAGTTTGGTCTTTGGGCCAAATCGAATTGAACCAAAGCATGAACCGGTTCACTAGGTGAACGCATGGTTCATCAAGAGGGGCGTTTTGGCGTTGGAGAGTGGCTTCATGACTTTCCATGTTGGGAAGTCATGTAACGTCATTTGTCTTGATGTCGCCGAAGTGCATTTGCTCTCTTGTCTTTGCGTTTTGTTTTTGGGAAAAGAGAGCTTGCTTGCCATCTCGTGTGGAAGGAAGTGGACGACAAGAACAAGCGCTCGGCCAAGGAAACTTCTCCATCATCCTAACATTCGATCAAGGACACCTTGCGCATCCTTGCTAGCACAAGGAGATCCAAGGAGAAGCCATCTTCTCTTGTGTGTGATTATCTTCGGAGAAGGGGCACTTGCGCCTTTGCTTCCAAAGCTCCATCTAAACCGAGATGGCTATGGTATGAGTCTCAACTTCACCAAGTTGAACATATGTTTATGCTAAGATTCTTGAAAACCTTTTGCTTCCGCTTGCAATGGTGATGCGCCACCCCTTTAAGGTTTTCGCCCCCCCTCTTGAAAGGGATTTTGTTTACTTGCGCTCCCCCATGAAGGGGACACTTCAATTGGTATCAGAGCGCCGGTTGAAGCATAATCATATGATTGCTTGATATACTATGTGATCCATGTTTGCGCATCTACATGTATGTTGATCTTGTTTGACATATGTTATCTCTTCATGCGAGTATGCTAGATAATAGTATGTTTATATTTGCGCATGTATGAGAGTTATGTTGATTGGCGCATATATGTTGGTTGCGGTTATACCATGTTGTTGTTGTTTTTCTAAAACCTAAATGACATGCGCGCCCAACTAGATCTAAGATGTACCTATTGTAAACCCTTAGATGGGTTGATGGGGTTGAAAGCTTCATCTAGAATGGATCAAACTAGTCTGATCAGACCATCTGACAGCCTAGATGGGTTGACCAGATAGCACCTGTGCGCAAGCACGAGGTGGCTATAGGTCGACTGCATCCAAGGCGTGTAGCGAGGTCTGATTGAGACAACTTCTGAACACACTTGAGTTAGGCCCGGGGTCACACCCGCTTGCCAAAACTCATGAGGGTGGTTCAGCCCTTGGCGCATGCATGGTTGACCATCAGGTCAACTCGGGTCAGTTAGGACTCGGTGCATGCAAGGGAAAAGGATCTATCTAGATGGATGAGTGGATCCCTATCAATGGACCATTGTAAGGTTGTAGGGCACATAAGGAAATTAAATGTGATGCCTATGGGGTTTTCAAAATTTTAATTTCTTGATTGGATCACATGATGATTGAAACCATATGCTTGTTTATTTACTCTTATGTGGGTTGCCCTATTGTGTGCTGTGCTGGGGCCTGTGAGCCTGGATTTAAAATTGTAAATTAATTTGTGATCTGCGAATCACATTGTACTTAATTTATAATGTATTGTTGACCTGCGAGTCAACCTTGTCTAGATAGATCAAAAATGTATTTTGATTAGACAAGAGCACAAAGGCACACATCCAAGAGGAGCATTCACCTGGTGGCGCACCTGAGGTGCTCTTGGCGCTAGAGCCCTAGGTTGGACCAGATGTGAGGCCAAGGAGCTCAAGTGAAGACTTAAGTAAAATTAAGGTCTTACTAGGGTTCATGGGCTTTTACCACATAAGATCATGCTTTCTACTTATTGCTAATAATTAGAATTGCATGTTTAAGTTTATCTTCTGCTATAGCCATAGGACATGCCTGATAGTAAGAAGATAAAAGACCGTTAAAATCCAACGCTAATATATCAAGCTCGTAAGCCTTCTGACGCGAAACCTCACCGTTCTGACTATCGTTGGAGCCGTGTTGAACCCACTCAGTGGGCACGTCCATCTATCTTCAGACGGTGCTGGATTACACCTGCGTGTTACAGAGCAGGGATTTATCCCTTCTCGTTGCTCAGCATAGCACGTGGTGGTCCAGGGAGTAGGTCAGGTCAGCTTGACCATGTAGACTACATATGTGGCGCATATGGTAGCACATGGAGGCAGCCATCTCTGGGATCAGAGACTGTGTTGTACCAACTCAGTTGGCACAGTCTGCTGGATTGCCAAGATGAAGGGGAATCGCACGGGTTGGGCGATTGGCTGGGACAGCCTACCAGAAATTAGTGCTTGTCATCTCTGTGCATCTTATCTCGCTTGAGCGGGACGCGGAGACCAAGTATGAAATCTGGATCCCATCTCACTAAAAGAGTGTTACTCTTTCGGACTGTTTACTGGATTTTTCAGTCAGACAAAATAGTGAGAAAAGAATCTTTCTTAAGTCCTGGATTGATTCTGAAACATTGATACTGACCTTGCTGTTCTTGCCTGTTGTAGATTCCTGCAGCAACGAACACCATGAGCTTCAATGTGCGATCCCTACTGGAAAGGGAGAAGTTTGCTGGGCCGAACTTCTCTGACTGGTTCGGACACCTTAAGATTGTTCTTAAGGCAGAGAGGAAACTGTATGTCCTCGAGACGGCGATACCGCCGCAGCCCGCTCCGAACGCCGCAAGGGCGGTTCGGGATGCCTACGAAAAGCACGTCAATGATAGCATTGATGTCGCTTGCCTGATGCTAGCGTCTATGACGCCACCGCTGCAGCGTCAGCATGAGGATATGTCGGCTATAGAAATTATAGCGAACCTCAAGATGCTGTATGCTGCACAGGCGAGGACTGAGCGCTATAATCTGACGAAGCTCTTCTTTCAGAGCAAACTGGCTGAGGGGAGCCCAGTGGGAGCTCATGTGCTCAAGATGATTGGGCACAAGGAGGCTCTAGAGAAACTGGGGCATACCGTCAACCAGGAGCTTGCTGTGGACATTATTCTACAGTCTCTTCCGCCTTCTTTCGATGCGTTCATCATTAATTTTAATATGAACAAAATCGATTGTACGCCGGCAGAGCTGCTGAATATGCTCTTGACAACTGAGGAAACTCTGAAGGGTAAGCCTTCAACCTCTGTCTTAATGATTCCTTCAAGGAACAAGAAGAAGGGGAAGAAGGGCAAGACCCCTGTCAAGAATTACAGCAAGGCCCTGAAACAGAAGGTGAAGCGGTCGAAGGACAACAGGTGTTTCCACTGTGGCCAGCTGGGTCACTGGAAAAAGGACTGTAAAGCGCTCCAAGGAGATAAGAGGGGAAGCATCGCTTCTGGCTCAGGTATATATGTGACTGAGGTCATGTTATCTTCTTCTACCATTTCATGGGTGTTGGACACCGCATGTGGAGTTCACATTTGTTCAAATGTGCAGGAACTCAAGAGAAGAAGGCAGGTGGGACAGCATGAGGTAGACCTACGAGTTGGAAACGGGGCACGGGTTGCTGCTGTTGCTGTAGGAGACTATTTCATTACTTTACCATCTGGCATTGTATTAGAATTGAACAATTGTTATTTTGTACCAAGTATCACCAAGAATATTATCTCCATTCCTGCTCTAGTCAGGAAAGGATTTGCCTTTGAATGCAAGATTTCAAAGTGTGTTTTAACTTTTGATAATATTGTGTATGCGACTGGTTCAATTAACAATGGGTTATACATGTTGGACATGGAAAATTCTATACAAAACATTGATAATAAGAAAGCCAAGTATGCTGATGACAGCACCTTGCTATGGCATAGTCGTTTAGGCCATATAAACGAGAAGCGCATTAAGCGGTTGCATGATCATGGACTGCTGGGATCATTCTCCTATGAGGAGATTGATACATGCAAAGCTTGTTTGATGGGTAAAATGATGAAGTCTCCTTTTCTTCACAAAGGGCAAAGGACTTCAGGTTTACTGGACCTTATACACAGTGATGTGTGTGGGCCATTTAGTAAACATGCCAGAGGTGGCTATCAGTACTTCATTACCTTTACTGATGATTTCAGTAGGTATGGGTATGTCTATTTAATGAGACATAAAAGTGAATCTTTTGACAAGTTCAAAGAGTTCAAAAATGAAGTACAAAATCAGTTAGGCAGAAATATCAAGGCACTTCGTTCTGATCGAGGTGGAGAATACCTAAGTCATGCGTTTACTGACTATCTGAAGGAGTGTGGGATTATCTCACAGCTCACTCCGCCAGGAACACCGCAGTGGAATGGTGTGTCCGAGAGGAGAAATAGAACGTTACTTGATATGGTTCGTTCTATGATGAGTCAGGCTACTCTTCCATATTCCTTTTGGGGTTTTGCACTGGAAACAGCTGCAAAGGTACTAAACCGAGTGCCATCCAAGGCAGTTTCAAAGACGCCATATGAGTTATGGTATGGGAAACAGCCTAGCTTGACATTTATCAGGATCTGGGGTTGCGAGGCTTATGTCAAAAAGCTCGCCTCTGGGAAACTGGAAAGCAGATCTGAGAAATGTATCTTTGTCGGTTACCCTAAGGAAACTAAGGGTTATTATTTCTACGATCCCAAAGAGAACAAGGTTTTTGTTGCTCGGACGGCCATATTTCTTGAGAAGGAGTTTCTTCTGCAAGAGGCCAGTGGGAGAGAAATAAAGCTGGATGAAATTCCAGAGGAAGGACAAAGTAGTCAAGCAGAGTTGGATGAGCCTGAGCCGGTAGATCAGGTTATTGAACAACCTGAGGCTCAGATATCACGGGAACCGCGAAGATCGGGTAGGATCCGTCGACAGCCTGAGCGCTATGACGGAGTCTACATCATTGATAATGATGAACCCCTAACTTATGCGGATGCGGTCAGTGGACCGGAGTCAGCTAGATGGCTTGATGCTATGCGAGCCGAGATGGACTCCATGTCAGATAACCAAGTCTGGGATTTGGTTGATCCGCCTTCGGGAGTAATCCCTATAGGTTGTAAATGGATCTTCAAGAAGAAGATTGACATGGATGGTAACGTGGTTACCTATAAAGGCAGACTAGTTGCGAAAGGTTTCAAACAAATCTACGGGATAGATTATGATGAAACTTTCTCTCCTGTAGCCATGTTTAAGTCTATTCGGATTCTTTTCGCGATAGCAGCATATTACGACTATGAGATCTGGCAGATGGATGTGAAAACAGCTTTCCTTAATGGAAATCTGGATGAGGATGTGTATATGACACAACCTGAGGGTTTCACTAATCCAGCAGATCGTCATAAAATATGCAAGTTAAAGAAGTCCATTTATGGACTTAAACAAGCATCAAGAAGCTGGAACATTCGTTTTGATGAATCAATCTCTGAGTTTGGTTTCATCAAGAACGAGGATGACCCGTGTGTATATAAGAGGTTTAGTGGGAGCGTGATTACATTCCTAATCCTCTACGTCGATGATATCTTGATCATTGGAAATGATATTCCTGAACTGCATGCTGTTAAAGCATGGTTAGGAAAATGTTTCCAGATGAAAGATTTAGGAGAAGCAGCCTATGTACTAGGTGTGAAGATCTACAGGGATAGATCTAAGAGGCTTCTCGGGCTGTGCCAGAGTACTTACATCGATAAGGTCCTGGAGAGATTCCATTTAGAGAATTCTAAACGTGGATATCTTCCAGTCAGACATGGTCTGAATCTTTCGAAGAGTCAGTGTCCACAAACACAGACTGAGAAAGATGAAATGGACAATACGCCTTATGCTTCGGCTATTGGGTCCATTATGTATGCGATGTTGTGTACTCGCCCAGACGTCGCTTACGGGTTAAGCGTGACCAGTCGATTCCAAAGTAATCTAGGTTTGGCGCACTGGATTGCGGTCAAGAACATCTTAAAATATCTGCCGAGGACCAAAGATATGTTCTTGATATATGGTGGTCAGGAAGAACTCAGTATAGAGGGATATACTGACGCTTCGTTCCAGTCGGACCAGGATGATTTCCGATCGCAATCAGGCTATGTTTTTAGCTTGAATGGTGGAGCAGTGGTGTGGAAGAGTTTCAAACAGTCTACTGTTGCTGATTCCACAACTGAAGCCGAGTATGTTGCAGCCTCGGAAGCATCCAAGGAGGCAGTGTGGATTCGTAAGTTCGTGAGAGAACTTGGTGTCGTTCCTTCGAGTGCTGATCCTTTGGTTATCTTCTGTGATAACACTGGAGCAATCGCACAAGCAAAGGAACCACGGTCGCACCAGAAGTCCAAGCACATACAGAGACGGTTTCACTTGATCCGGGAGATCATTGATCGAGGCGAGATCAAGATTTGCAAGGTTCATACAGATGACAATCTGGCAGACCCGCTTACCAAGCCTCTGGCGCAGCAGAAGCATGAGAAGCACTGTAATAATATGGTTTGAGATTTCTCAACCATTAGATTAAGTGCAAGTGGGAGATTGTTGGGGTATGCCCTTAAGGCTAATGTTTGAGGCCTTGGGATTGTATAAGTATCATGTAATAAACTCTTAAGTTTATAATAAGGCATGGTTGTTATTCAGGTTGTTACCTTGTCTGCTGTAATAAGTGTACTTCTGAATAATGTCTCAAAGCTGTTCAGCTAGGCTGACAGGCTATAAGTCCTTAGTCGAGATATCTTGGTGAACATGAGACAGCCTTGATATGATGGAGACTAATATGAGTGCTAATCTTATAGGATGCTTCGAGCATGGAATAAGATGTAGACTCATGGGTACATTGGATGTACTGGACAGACCCTACTGGGATATTGCATTGCTTGTCACAATGTGAATGATCCCTGTAAGCAGCAAGTGGCACATATCCTTTGACTTGAGATCACTTGTGTTTCTAAATGATGATTGTCATTGTTTTGAGGTAGTTCAATATCATTTGAAATATAATGATTATAGACTATCTTGGATGGTGAGCTTGAATCAGGTTAGGGCACTAGTGATAGATAAAGGATTGCCGTCTCCTTGTTTAAGGAGTGTGATGTTCTAAAGGCCCCCCTATATGAGATGATTGAGGTAGTGTATGGCCATACCCAGATGACTATGTGCATCTGATCTAATCATGCTCATCGTATTGGAGTTACAAGCTTGACATGCTTGTCCAATAAGAACATCCAGTGGCAAAGGACATATGTGTGCCTTGTGAGTTTTGATTCACACTTGTGTCATGGTTTGGGTGTAGTCTTGGAAGACTATTTCCTTTATATCGGGAGACAGTGATGTGTTGCTAGATACCCCTCACTGATCGTGATAACGTAAGTTGTCGTTACCGACATTTAAAGGAAACCCTTAGGGTCGCACAATTTGATGATATGGCTTTCTTGAGTCAGATCGTGTGGACTGAATTGTATGGGTTCAGTTTAAAGGGGTTTAATCTCTGATTGCAAGTGAGATCTAGCCTGATCATGTTTGATTGATTAGGGCTTTAGATCGGTAAGCTTCGATCGAGAGAGATGATGCTAGATCGGTGAGATCAGGAGCATCAGGAGATGAACGGCTAGATCATGAGCCATTTGGTTCATAGAGGGTCTAGACCATGCCTTGGCTTGGCTTGGTTTGAGTTTGGTCTTTGGGCCAAATTGAATTGAACCAAAGCATGAACCGGTTCACTAGGTGAACGCATGGTTCATCAAGAGGGGCGTTTTGGCGTTGGAGAGTGGCTTCATGACTTTCCATTTTGGGAAGTCATGTAACGTCATTTGTCTTGATGTCGCCGAAGTGCATTTGCTCTCTTGTCTTTGCGTTTTGTTTTTGGGAAAAGAGAGCTTGCTTGCCATCTCGTGTGGAAGGAAGTGGACGACAAGAACAAGCGCTCGGCCAAGGAAACTTCTCCATCATCCTAACATTCGATCAAGGACACCTTGCGCATCCTTGCTAGCACAAGGAGATCCAAGGAGAAGCCATCTTCTCTTGTGTGTGATTATCTTCGGAGAAGGGGCACTTGCGCCTTTGCTTCCAAAGCTCCATCTAAACCGAGATGGCTATGGTATGAGTCTCAACTTCACCAAGTTGAACATATGTTTATGCTAAGATTCTTGAAAACCTTTTGCTTCCGCTTGCAATGGTGATGCGCCACCCCTTTAAGGTTTTCGCCCCCCCTCTTGAAAGGGATTTTGTTTACTTGCGCTCCCCCATGAAGGGGACACTTCATCGACACCTTGTGTGAGTGCGGCGACGCTTGAAGGATAGAGGAGGATTCGGCCAAGAGAGATCGAGATCTCATCATTCCCTTTCATTCGACAAGGACCTCTTGGAACCTTGCTAGCACAAGGAGCACCAAGGGAGATAGCGTCATCATCCTGTGTGTGACGACAAGGAGAAGATCTCATTTGATCTTTGCTTCCAAGGCGCCATCTTGAAATGGCCATGGTATGAATTCTTTTTCATATTTTAAAGTTGATCATAATACATGCTATGCGATCTTAGAAACCCTCTTCCGCTGTTTTAAATCCCTTACTTGCGCATATTAGGGTTTCCTTCCCTCTTTAGGGGACTTTCATTAATCTATCTAGACATGATTTGACACGCAGGTCAATTACACATTATTATAAATTGAAATGTGATTCGCAGATCACAAGAAAAAATTTATAAGTAATTAATCCAGGCACGCAGGCCCCAGCACAGCATACAAATAGGGCAGCCCACATAAGATGAAATAGACATCCAATCAGGTTAAACAAACAACATGTGATCCAAACAGGAAAATAAAATTTTGAAAAAACCCCATGGCATCAATTTTATTTCCTTATGTGCCCTACAACCTTACAACGGTCCATTAATAGGGATCCACTCATCAGACCAAGTCAGACCCACTGCCCTTGCATGCACCAAGTCATAACTGACTTGCGTCGACCTCATGGTCAACAATGCATGCCTTAAGGGCTGAACGTCCCACATGATATCTGGCAAGCGGGTGTGACCCCGGGCCTTAATCATGATCGTTCACTGGTCGCCTCAATCAGACATCGCTACACGCCCTTCTACAGTCGACCTATAGCCACCTCATGCTTGCGCATAGGTGCTATCTGGTCGACCCATCTAGGCTGTCAGATGGTCTGATCAGGCTGTTGGGTCCAGACTAGACTGACGACTTCAACCCTAGTAACCCGTCTAAGTATTTCAAGTAGGCGCTTATAGATCTAAGTGGATGGCGCGCAAGATGTTAAGTTTTGGTAAGAACAACTTTCAACATGCGCGAACATACATCATGCGCAACAATAAGTAAAACCCAAAATACATCTAAAGTCTAGCATGTATTTTCGCATGATGATTTGGCTTAGATCTACTTATAAACCAAGCATGGATCACACAAAGAAGCAATCATATAGATCATACCAGAACACAGCTCTAATACCAATTGAAAAGGGGTGAAACCCTAAACGCATGCACTTCTAAAATTTTGCATGGGCGGAAATAAGGATTTCATGAAGATCGCATGTGGCATGAACATATGATCAACTTAATGTCTGCAAAGATCAAGTTGTGATCTTACCATTGCCATTGGTCGGAAGGCGACTTGGAAGCAAGAGGGCGATGCGGCTCTCCTCCAAAGTGGACGCACACAAGATGGCGATGGCTTCCTCCCTTGGCGTGAACCTTGTGCTAGCAAAGCTCTTCAAGGTGTCCTTGATGCGTGAAGGAGATGAGATGATTTCTTTCCTTGGCTGGCTGAATCCCTCCTTCAACACTCGTGGAGGTGAGTCACACGAGAGGAAGAGCAAGAGAGAGGCGAGAGTCTTCGAACGTGGAGGCATCTTCAATTTGGAAAACCGATTTCCAAATATAGTAAGCGCTCATGAGTTCAAGCGTTCACTCCAAGTGAACCGTTCGCAACTCCTTCTCCCTTTGAACCATGCGCTCATATGATGAACCGGTTCAATTGAATTTGGTTCAAAGACCAAATCAAACCAAGCCTTGGTCTAGACCTTATTAAACCGAAAGGCTCAAGATCTAACCACACATCTCTTGATGCTCTTGATCTCATCGATCTAGCATCAATTCTCTCGATCGAAGCTTACCGATCTCAAGCCCTAATCAATCAAACATGATTAGACCAGATCTCACTTCCAATCAGAGTTTAAATTCCTTTAAACTGAACCAAAACAATTCA
Organism: Costus lasius; assembly: GCA_027563935.2. NCBI lineage: Eukaryota > Viridiplantae > Streptophyta > Magnoliopsida > Zingiberales > Costaceae > Costus > Costus lasius. The sequence goes on from CM050446.2 coordinate 48,838,269, forward strand.
GTCCACACGATCTGACATAAGTAAGCCATATCATCAAATTGTGCGACCCTAAGGGTTTCCTTTAAATGTCGGTAACGACAACTTACGTTATCACGATCAGAGAGGGGTATCTAGCAACACATCACTGTCTCCCGATATAAAGGAAAGAGTCTTCCAATGTTGGGGTATGCCCTTAAGGCTAATGTTTGAGGCCTTGGGATTGTAACAGTATCATGTATAAACTCTTATGTTTATAAAGGCAATGGTTATTATTCAGGTTGTTACATCATCTGCTGCAATGTGTGTTCTTCTGAATAATGTCTCAAAGCTGTTCAGCTAGGCTGACATGCTATATTGTCCTTAGTCGAGATATCTTGGTGAACCTGAGACAGCCATGATGTGATTGAGACTAATATGTGTTCTAATCTTATAGGATGCTTCGAGCATGGAATAAGATGTAGACTCATGGGTACATTGGATGTACTGGATAGACCCTACTGGGATATTCAATTGTTTGTCACAATGTGAATAATCCTTGATTGCAACAAGTGGCACATGTCCTCTGACTTGAGATCACTTGTGTTTCTAAATGATGATTGTCATTGTTTTGAGGTAGTTCAATATCATTTGAAACATAATGATTATAGACTATCTTGGATAATGAGCTTGAGTCAGGTTAGGGCACTAGTGATAGATATAGGATTGCCATCTCCTGGATTGGAGTGTGATGTTCTAAAGGGGCCCCCTTGGATGAGATGATTGAGAAAGTGTATGGCCATACCCAGGTGACAGTGTTCATCTGATCTAATCATGCTCATCATATTTGAGCTACAGGCTTGACACGCTTGTCCAATAAGAACATCCAGTGGCAAAGGAAACATGTATGCCTCGTGAAGTGGATTCACACTTGTGCTGTGTTTTGGGAGTAGTCTTGGAAGACTCTTTCCTTTATATCGGGAGACAGTGATGTGTTGCTAGATACCCCTCACTGATCGTGATAACGTAAGTTATCGTTACCGACATTTAAAGGAAACCCTCAGGGTCGCACAATTTGAAGATATGGCTTACTTGAGTCAGATCGTGTGGACTGAATTGTTTGGGTTCAGTTTAAAGGGATGTAATCTCTGATTGTAAGTGAGATCTGGTCTGATCATGTTTGATTGATTAGGGCTTGAGATCGGTATGCTTCGATCGAGAGAGGTGATGCTAGATCGGTGAGATCAGGAGCATCAGGAGATGAACGGTTAGATCTTGAGCCTTAGGGTTTGATGTGATCTAGACCGAATAGCTTGGGTTAATTGGTCTTTGAACCAGACCAAAATTGAACCGGTTCACATGAGTGAACGCATGGTTCAAGGCTTGAGGCGTTTTGATCGGTTTTTGTGTTCATGAGCGCATGACTTCATTGCTTGCTATTTTTGGAAAGTAATAAGCGCTACTTTGATCAACGCCTCAACGTTTTTGATTCAATGTTCGTCACCTTCTCTTGCTTGGATGAGAGACTTGCATTCGTGAGTAAGCGAGGTGGACGACAAGGAAAATTCACCCAAGCAAAGATCCCTTCAAGCGATCAAGGATACCTTGCGCCCTTGCTAGCACAAGGAACAAAAGGAAGTAGGCAACATCTTCTTGTGTGCGTCTTCTTTGGAGGAGAGCTTATTTGCCCTCTTTGCTTCCAAGCCGCCTCCTTCTCATGGCCATGGTAACGCATCTTTTACTTGATGTTTTAAGTTGATCATATGACATATAGAACGATTCATGAAACCCTTGCTTCCGCTGCCCAAAAATGAACTATATGCGCCACTTAGGGTTTCGCTCCCCCTTGAAGGGGACCCAACAATTGGTATCAGAGCATGCGGTTCTATACTTGTTCATATGATTGCTTAATGTATTTGTGTGATCCATGCATAGATCTAATGTTAACATGCGAAAATACATGCTTGTATGTTTTACTCATGTTGGTTGCGCATGTGTTATCTTGGCGCATGTTGTTGTTGTTTTGTCAAAACTCCACTTGCGCGCCCCTACTTTAGATCTAAGCGCCTACTATAAACCCTTAGACGGGTTGATGGGGTTGAAGTCAACCTCTAGGAAGGATCCAAATAGTCTGATCAGACCATCTGACAGCCTAGATGGGTTGACCAGATAGCACCTGTGCGCAAGCACGAGGTGGCTATAGGTTGACTGCATCAAGGGCGTGTAGCGAGGTCTGATTGAGACGACTAGTGAACACACATGAGTTAGGCCCGGGGTCACACCTGCTTGCCGAAACTCATGAGGGATGTTCAGCCCTTGGCGCATGCATGGTTGACCATTAGGTCAACTCGAGTCAGTTAGGACTTGGTGCATGCAAGGGCAATGGATCCAACTAGTTGGATGAGTGGATCCCTATCAATGGACCGTTGTAAGGTTGTAGGGCACATAAGAGAATTAAAATTGATGCCAATGGGTTTTCAAAATTTTATTTTCTTGTTAAATGGATCACATGATGAGTGGATGCCATGTGCTTGTTTATTTAATCTTATGTGGGTTGCCCTTTTAATGTGTGCTGTGCTGGGGCCTGCGAGCCTGGTAAATTATTATTTTTGTGATCTGCGAATCACATTTTTAATTAATTTATTGTATAATTGACCTGCGAGTCAAGCTTGTCTAGATAGATTAAAATGTAATATAATCTGACAAGAGCACAAAGCACACATGGCAGAGGCGCATGCAGCAGTGGCTTGACCAGGTGGGAGGTCTAGGGTTTGACCCTATGACAGGCGCATCTACCTGGTGGGTGCACCTGAGCTGCAGAAGGCGCTTAGGCCCTGGGTTGGGCCAGATGAGAAGCAAAAGCCCCATGAAGAAAGCAAGTGAAGACTTAATTTAGGTTAAGGTCTTACTTAGGCTTAATGGGCTTTTACCACATAAGATCCATGCTTTCTTTTATTTTCTAAATAATTAGAAATGCATGATATATTTATCTTCTGCTATCACCATAGGATTTGCATGATAGTAAAGAAGATAAAAGACCGTTAAAATCCAACGCTAAAATATCAAGCTCGATAGCCTTCTGACGCGAAACCTCACTGTTCTGACTATCGTTGGAGCCGTGTTGTACCCACTCAGTGGGCACGTCCATCTATCTTCAGACGGTGTCGGATTTCACCTGCGTGTTACAGAGAAGGGATTTATCGCTTCTCGTTGCTCAGCATAGCACGTGGTGGTCCAGGGAGTAGGTCGGGTCAGCTTGACCATGTAGGCTACATATGTGGCGCATATGGTAGCACATGGAGGCAGCCATCTGTGGGATCAGAGACTGTGTTGTACCAACTCAGTTGGCACAGTCTGCTGGATTGCCCAGATGAAGGGGAATCGCACGGGTTGGCGATTGGCAGGGACTGCCTACCAGAAATTAGTGCTTGTACTCTCTGTGCATCTTATCTCGCCTAAGCGGGACGCGGAGACCAAGTATGAAATCTGGATCCCATCTCACTAAAAGAGTGTTACTCTTTCGGACTGTTTAATGGATTTTTCAGTCAGACAAAATAGTGAGAAAAGAATCTTTCTTAAGTCCTGGATTGATTCTAAACATTGATACTGACCTTGCTGTTCTTGCATTGTTGTAGATTCCTGCAGCAACGAACACCATGAGCTTCAATGTGCGATCCCTACTGGAAAGGGAGAAGTTTGCTGGGCCGAACTTCTCGGACTGGTACGGACACCTTAAGATGGTTCTTAAGGTAGAGAGGAAACTGTATGTCCTCGAGACGGCTGTGCCGCCTCAACCCGCTGCGAACGCCGCAAGGGCGGTTCGCGATGCCTATGAAAAGCACGTCAATGATAGCATTGATGTCGCTTGCCTGATGCTAGCGTCTATGACGCCACCGCTGCAGCGTCAGCATGAGGATATGTCTGCTATAGAAATTATAGCGAACCTCAAGATGCTGTATGCTGCACAGGCGAGGACAGAACGCTATAATCTGACAAAGCTTTTCTTTCAGAGCAAACTGGCTGAAGGGAGCCCAGTGGGAGCTCACGTGCTCAAGATGATTGGGCACAAAGAGGCTCTGGAGAAACTGGGGCATACCATCAACCAGGAGCTTGCTGTAGACATTATTCTGCAGTCTCTCCCGCCTTCTTTCGATGCGTTCATTATTAACTTTAATATGAACAAAATCGATTGTACTCCGGCAGAGCTGCTGAATATGCTCTTGACTACTGAGGAAACTCTGAAGGGAAAGCCTTCAACCTCTGTCTTAATGGTTCCTTCCAGGAACAAGAAGAAGGGGAAGAAGGGCAAAGCCCCTGTCAAGAACTACAGTAAGGCTCTGAAACAGAAGGTTAAGCGGTCGAAGGACAACAGGTGTTTCCACTGTGGCCAGCTGGGTCACTGGAAAAAGGACTGTAAAGCGCTCTAAGGAGACAAGAAGGGAAGCATCGCTTCTGGCTCAGGTATATTTGTGACTAAGGTCATGATATCATCTTCTTCTATTTCATGGGTGTTGGACACTGCATGTGGAGTTCACATTTGTTCAAATGTACAGGAACTCAAGAGAAGAAGACAGGTGGGACAGCATGAGGTGGACCTACGATTTGGAAACGGGGCACGGGTTGCTGCTGTTGCTGTAGGGGATTATTACATCTCATTACCATCTGGCATTGTATTAGAATTAAACAATTGTTACTTTGTACCCAGTATTACCAAAAATATTATCTCTATTCCTGCTCTTGTCAGGAAAGGGTTTTCCTTTGAATGCAAGATTTCAAAGTGTTATCTTACTCTTGATAATATTGTTTATGCTACTGGTTCAATTAACAATGGGTTATTCATGTTGGACATGGAATATTCTATACAAAACATTGATAATAAGAAAGCCAAGTATGCTGATGACAGCACCTTGCTATGGCATAGTCGTTTAGGCCATATTAACAAGAAGCGCATTAAGCGGTTGCATGATCATGGACTGCTGGGATCATTCTCCTATGAGGAGATTGATACATGCAAAGCTTGTTTAATGGGAAAAATGACGAAGTCTCCTTTTCCTAATAAAGGTCAAAGGGCTTCAGGTTTACTTGACCTTATACACAGTGATGTGTGTGGGCCATTTAGTAAACATGCCAGAGGTGGCTATCAGTACTTCATTACCTTTACTGATGATTTCAGTAGATATGGTTATGTCTATCTTATGAGACATAAGAATGAATCTTTTGACAAGTTCAAAGAGTTCAAGAATGAAGTACAGAATCAGCTAGGCCGAAATATCAAGGCACTTCGTTCTGATCGAGGTGGAGAATACTTGAGTCATGCGTTTACTAACTATCTAAAAGAGTGTGGGATTATCTCACAGCTCACTCCGCCAGGAACACCGCAATGGAATGGTGTGTCCGAGAGGAGAAATAGAACGTTACTAGACATGGTTCGTTCTATGATGAGTCAGGCTACTCTACCTTACTCCTTTTGGGGTTTTGCACTGGAAACAGCTGCAAAGGTACTAAACCGAGTGCCATCCAAGGCCGTTTCAAAGACGCCATATGAGTTATGGTATGGGAAACAGCCGAGCTTGACATTTATCAGGATCTGGGGCTGCGAGGCTTATGTCAAAAAGCTCGCCTCTGGGAAACTATAGAGCAGATCTGAGAAATGTGTCTTTGTCGGTTACCCTAAGGAAACTAAGGGTTATTATTTCTACGATCCCAAAGAGAACAAGGTATTTGTTGCTCGGACGGCCATTTTTCTTGAGAAGGAGTTTCTTCTGCAAGAGGCCAGTGGGAGAGAAATAAAGCTGGATGAGAATCCAGAGGAAGGACAAAGTAGTCAAGCACAGTTGGATGAGCCTGAGCCGGTAGATCAGGTTACTGAACAACCTGAGGCTCAGATATCACGGGAACCGCGAAGATCGGGAAGGATCCGTCGATAGCCTGAGCGCTATGACGGAGTCTACATCATTGATAATGATGAACCCCTCACTTATGCGGATGCGGTCAGTGGACCGGAGTCAGCTAGATGGCTTGAAGCTATGCGAGCCGAAATGGACTCCATGTCGGATAACCAAGTCTGGGATTTGGTTGATCCGCCTCTGGGAGTAATCCCTATAGGCTGTAAATGGATCTTCAAGAAGAAGATTGACATGGATGGTAACGTGGTTACCTATAAAGGCAGGCTAGTAGCGAAAGGTTTCAAACAAATCTACGGGATAGATTATGATGAAACTTTCTCACCTGTAGCTATGTTTAAGTTTATTCGGATTCTTTTCGCGATAGCAGCATATTATGATTATGAGGTCTGGCAAATGGATGTGAAGACAACTTTCCTTAATGGAAAACTGGATGAGGATGTGTATATGACACAACCTGAAGGTTTCACTAATCCATCAGATCGTCATAAAATATGCAAGTTAAAGAAGTCCATTATGGACTTAAACAAGCATCAAGAAGCTGGAATATTCATTTTGATGAATCAATCTCCGAGTTTGGTTTCATCAAGAATGAAGATGACCCGTGTGTATATAAGAGGTTTAGTGGGAGCGTAATTACTTTCCTAGTCCTCTACGTCGATGATATCTTGATCATTCGAAACGATATTCCTGAACTGCATGCTGTTAAAGCATGGTTAGGAAAATGTTTCCAGATGAAAGATCTAGGAGAAGCAGCCTATGTATTAGGTGTGAAGATCTACAGGGACAGATCTAAGAGGCTTCTCGGGCTGTGCCAGAGTTCTTACATCGATAAAGTCCTGGAGAGATTTCATTTAGAGAATTCTAAAAGAGGATATCTTCCAGTCAGACATGGACTGAATCTTTCGAAGAGTCAGTGTCCACAAACACAGACTGAGAAAGATGAAATGGACAAAACGCCTTATGCTTCGGCTATTGGGTCCATTATGTATGCGATGTTGTGTACTCGCCCAGACGTCGCTTACGGGTTAAGCGTGACCAGTCGGTTCCAAAGTAATCCAGGTTTGGCGCACTGGATTGCAGTCAAGAACATTTTGAAATATCTGCGGAGGACCAAAGATATGTTCTTGATATATGGTGGTCAGGAAGAACTCAGTATTGAAGGATATACTGACGCTTCGTTCCAGTCGGACCAGGATGATTTCCGATCGCAATCGGGCTATGTTTTTAGCTTGAATGGAGGAGCAGTGGTGTGGAAAAGTTTCAAACAGTCTACTGTTGCTGATTCCACAACAGAAGCCGAGTATGTTGCAGCCTCGGAAGCATCGAAGGAGGCAGTCTGGATTCATAAGTTCATTCAGGAACTTGGTGTTGTTCCTTCGAGTGCAGATCCTTTGGTTATCTTCTGTGATAACACTGGAGCAATCGCACAAGCAAAGGAACCACGGTCGCACCAGAAGTCCAAGCACATACAGAGACAGTTTCACTTGATCCGGGAGATCATTGATCGTGGCGAGATCAAAATTTGCAAGGTTCATACAGACGACAATCTAGCTGACCCGCTTACCAAGCCTCTGGCGCAGCAGAAGCATGAGAAGCACTGTAATAATATGGGTTTGAGATTTCTCAACCATTAGATTAAGTGCAAGTGGGAGATTGTTGGGGTATGCCCTTAAGGCTAATGTTTGAGGGCTTGGGATTGTAATAGTATCATGTATAAACTCTTATGTTTATAAAGGCAATGGTTATTATTCAGGTTGTTACATCATCTGCTGCAATGTGTGTTCTTCTGAATAATGTCTCAAAGCTGTTCAGCTAGGCTGACATGCTATATTGTCCTTAGTCGAGATATCTTGGTGAACCTGAGATAGCCATGATGTGATTGAGACTAATATGTGTTCTAATCTTATAGGATGCTTCGAGCATGGAATAAGATGTAGACTCATGGGTACATTGGATGTACTGGATAGACCCTACTGGGATATTCAATTGTTTGTCACAATGTGAATAATCCTTGATTGCAACAAGTGGCACATGTCCTCTGACTTGAGATCACTTGTGTTTCTAAATGATGATTGTCATTGTTTTGAGGTAGTTCAATATCATTTGAAACATAATGATTATAGACTATCTTGGATAATGAGCTTGAGTCAGGTTAGGGCACTAGTGATAGATATAGGATTGCCATCTCCTGGATTGGAGTGTAATGTTCTAAAGGGGCCCCCTTGGATGAGATGATTGAGAAAGTGTATGGCCATACCCAGGTGACAATGTTCATCTGATCTAATCATGCTCATCATATTGGAGCTACAGGCTTGACACGCTTGTCCAATAAGAACATCCAGTGGCAAAGGAAACATGTATGCCTCGTGAAGTGGATTCACACTTGTGCTGTGTTTTGGGAGTAGTCTTGGAAGACTCTTTCCTTTATATCGGGAGACAGTGATGTGTTGCTAGATACCCCTCACTGATCGTGATAACGTAAGTTATCGTTACCGACATTTAAAGGAAACCCTCAGGGTCGCACAATTTGAAGATATGGCTTACTTGAGTCAGATCGTGTGGACTGAATTGTTTGGGTTCAGTTTAAAGGGATGTAATCTCTGATTGTAAGTGAGATCTGGTCTGATCATGTTTGATTGATTAGGGCTTGAGATCGGTAAGCTTCGATCGAGAGAGGTGATGCTAGATCGGTGAGATCAGGAGCATCAGGAGATGAACGGTTAGATCTTGAGCCTTAGGGTTTGATGTGATCTAGACCGAATAGCTTGGGTTAATTGGTCTTTGAACCAGACCAAAATTGAACCGGTTCACATGAGTGAACGCATGGTTCAAGGCTTGAGGCGTTTTGATCAGTTTTTGTGTTCATGAGCGCATGACTTCATTGCTTGCTATTTTTGGAAAGTAATAAGCGCTACTTTGATCAACGCCTCAACGTTTTTGATTCAATGTTCGTCACCTTCTCTTGCTTGGACGAGAGACTTGCATTCGTGAGTAAGCGAGGTGGACGACAAGGAAAATTCGCCCAAGCAAAGATCCCTTCAAGCGATCAAGGATACCTTGCGCCCTTGCTAGCACAAGGAACAAAAGGAAGTAGGCAACATCTTCTTGTGTGCGTCTTCTTTGGAGGAGAGCTTATTTGCCCTCTTTGCTTCCAAGCCGCCTCCTTCTCATGGCCATGGTAACGCATCTTTTACTTGATGTTTTAAGTTGATCATATGACATATAGAACGATTCATGAAACCCTTTCTTCCGCTGCCCAAAAATGAACTATATGCGCCACTTAGGGTTTCGCTCCCCCTTGAAGGGGACCCAACATCCAAGACTACTCCCAAACCATAGCACAAGTGTGAACCCAAGTCACTTGACATATGTGTTTCCTTTGCCACTGGATGTTCTCGTTGGACAAGCGTGTCAAGCCTGTAACTCGAACATGATGAGAGTGGTTAGATCAGATGAACATAGTCATCTGGGTATGGCCATACACTTTCTCAACCATCTCATACAGGGGCCCCTTTAGAACATCACACTCCAACTAGGAGAGGCAATCCTATATCTATCACTAATGCCCTAACATGACTCATGCCCATTATCCAAGATAATATATAACCATTATATTTCAAATGATATTGAACTACCTCAAGACAATGCCAATCATCATTTAGAAACACAAGTGATCTCAAGTCAGAGGAAATATGCCACTTGTTTGCATATAAGGATTATTCACATTGCGACAAACAATCAAACATCCTTAGTAGGGTCTGTCCAGTACATCCAATGCACCTATGAGTCTACATCTTATTCCATGCTCGAAGCATCCTATAAGATTAGAACACATATTAGTCTCAATCATATCAAGGCTGTCTCATGTTTACCAAGATATTTCGACTAAGGACTATAATGCATGTCAGCGAAGCTGAACACCATTGAGACATTATTCAGAAGTATACATATAGCAGCAGATAATACAACAACCTGAATAACAACCATTGCCTTTATAAACATAGTTTATACATGATACTGATAATAACCCAAGGCCTCAAACATTAGCCTTAAGGGCATACTCCAACAACAAGTACATTCTTGTAGCAGTTGATTATGTCTCAAAATGGATTGAAGCTCTTGCTTCACCAACCAATGATTCGAGAGTTGTTATTAAACTGTTCAAGAAGATTATCTTTCCACGAAATGGAATACCCCGAGTAGTGATCAGTGATGGAGGCTCGCATTTCATAGAACATAAGTTTTCAGCCTTACTCAGGAAGTACAGAGTTAATCATAAAGTTGCAACACCCTATCACCCCCAAAGAAGTGGACATGTTGAGATATCAAACAGAGAGATCAAAGGAATTCTGGAGAAAACAGTGTCACGCACTAGAAAAGACTGGGCATTCAAACTTGATGATGCATTGTGGGCTTACAGGATTGCTTTCAAAACACCCATAAGGCGTTCTGGGCAATCAAGAAGCTGAATTTTGACTTGAAAATTGCGGGTGAAAAACGGAGGTTGCAATTAAATGAGCTACATGAGACCAGACTCTCTGCATATGAGAATGCAAGAATCTACAAAGAGAGGACTAAGAGATGGCATGATCGACAGATTTTTATAAAAGACTTCCAACCAGGTGACTTTGTTCTATTATTCAATTCTAGATTGAGACTTTTTTCAGGAAAGCTTAAGTCTCGATGGTCTGGTCCTTTTCAGGAAAAGAAAGCCTATCCCTACGGAGCTGTAGACGTATGGAGCGAGGGAACGGGAGAATTCAAAGTTAATGGTCAAAGATTGAAGCATTATTATCAGGAAGAGCAGATTGGGGAAAAGGAAAGTTTTTACCTTGATAAGCCATGATCAAATCCGAGTGTCGAACAGTCAAGCTAATGACCTTTTAAACTAGCGCTTCTTGGGAGGCAACCCAAGCACTCTTGCTTAGTTTAATCACTTCTATTTTAGTTGTTTTTAGAATTAAAATTTTCTTTTTTTTAGGGGAATAGAATAAAGAGGGAGTTATGAAGAAAGTTGAATCCAACGGTGGCGAAAAATTGAATTTTGTGAGCATCACTTTCCATACTACTTTGCATTATTTTCCTCGATCTTTTGAAAAAGAATTGGATGCATATGATCCACTTTCTACCATCTTGTGGTGTGATCCTATTTTTTTTGAAAAAGATTTTCTTTGATAAATATCTTCCACGATGCATGATTGAAGATATAGCCCTGTCATGTTAAATTTATTTCTTCAATACATATTTGTCTATTGAGATATGACATTGATTGATGCATAAAATTTTGGGTAGATATATTATTTGAAGAGTAAGATTTAAAGTTGAAACTTCTCTTTTGAATAAAATGAGTTTATTAGTATGATTTGAGAATTTAGATCAATTGATCAACCTAGTTGAGGCTTAGTCTATTTTTGCTATTTGTTGGGAAAGAAGAATCCAAGATCCATAAAAATAGTGAGAGACTCCCCTACTTGGCACTATGTAAAATTGATAGTGATACCTAAGAACATGGGTTGAAGTCTATACATGAAAAATAATGAGAGAGAAAAAGAATAAGACTACTCTGCTTGGCACTATGTAAAATTGACAATGGTACCGAAGAAAGTGTTGAAGTCAAAAATAAAAAGTATGTGTCTATGTGGGTACATGCCATCTTTGCAAAAATAAACAAAATGCATTAAAAAAAACTGTGTGGAAAAAGATCTTGGAGACCTAATTCCTGTAAACAAAAGCCATGATAGATTTAAATTGATACTGGGTGAAATCTTGAGATTTAAATTTCTATATATCATACGGTTGCAAAATTTTATTTGATTGAGTTGTGAATCTAGAAAATTGAGTTCTGAGGATGATATCTTTACTTGAAATTTTGTAAATCAATTAATAGAATTTTTCATTAACAAGTTGTGTTTTAGAAATTTATTTGAGCATGAAAAGGTTATTCTTTAAATTTGAAATCAAAATTTGATTTTTGCTTGAGGACAAGCAAGGTTTGAGCCTTATGTGTTTGATGACACCAAAATATGTAGTATATATTGCATCATTTTAGATACCTTTTCAAGCTAAATTGAGGATCTCTTACTTGTTTCCATGCTAAAGCCATCAAATATTGCAAAGTCTACTTCTGTTTTGGTTTTTCATGTTTTTCAGACAAAAAGACGCTATTTTAGGCATTTTCAAGCAAAATCAAATACATGGAAGAGTTCTCATCATCAAGAAGAAGGCACCCAAGAAATTTCATGCAAATCGAGGCAAAGAACCAAAAATACGGCAGGCCGTAAATTATTTCATGGTACCGTATTTTTCACGGCTACCGTATTATCGAGATCACGGCCGTATTTTGGTGATTTTCCAAACAGAAGGTTTTCGTGAAAATACGGTACCGCCGTAAGAATTTACACGGCCGTATTTTGGGGCGCTTTCAGAACAGAAACCTTAGCGATGTTACGGCACTACCGTAAACGAGTTTACGGGCCGTATTTTCCAGATGTCTTCAGAACAGAAAGTTGCCCTGAAATTACGGCACTGCCGTAAACATTTACACGGGCCATATTTTCCAGACAAATTCGACCAGAGAGTTCAGCCGATTTTACGGCAGTACTGTAAACCAAATTACGGTGTCGTATGTTTCAACAATTTCAGAACAGAATGATCGATGGATTTTACTGCAGTGTCGTAAGATATTACACTACCGTATTTCAGTTTTTGAACGCGACTCCCAGGTCAATTTCAACACCCGATTTTTGCGGAGATGATTGCGGACGATCCAGAAGTTTATATTCGATGCCGTAAGAAGCAAAAGGGGAGCGTTTCACGAGAGGATTAGAGAGAGACAAAAGGCCCCAATTTTGATCGACCATCGAGGGAGAAATCGCGATCCACGCCGCCGCCAAGGGTTTGGCCGCCGCGCTCGATCCAGACGACCTCCGGCCGCGATTTTTCTACTGAAGCATCGCCTGGTGAAGGAGATGTGTCGGAAGTTTCAGATCGAAAGGAGACAAATTGGAGGAGAAATCAGGGGAAGAAGGATCGCCACCATTGTTCACGCCTTCTTTTGTAAAATACGGCTGTGAAATACTTCACAGCCGTGCCGTATTTTCTAAAAACTCTTCCTTTTGTTGATTTTTGATTTTCTGAAATTATGGAATATTGTATTTCCTTCGCCATGCAAGCTTAAACTACTCTTGGGACATGGGGGAGTAGTTCACTTGACTTTTAATGATTAGATAACTTCTTTATCAATATTTCGTTGAGTTTGATTTCAGCATGATGATTTTGCTCATGTGATAATTGTGCTTGGACTCTCTTTATGTTCATATTATTAATTATGTTATTAGAATTTTCGCTTGAAACTGAAAGGTAATTGCTTGAGAATTTGGAACCCTAGAATTGCATGTTAGGATCCCTTCCTTAGGTTAGATCCATCTTGATCTTTTTTAGTAAAATAATTGCCATGATTATAACATGAATCTATAGATCGAGTCTATTTGTCAAACGTGGAGATCTTGTGTGAAAGCAAAGATCGGAACGTTGGAGGTCCTCGAGCAAAACTAGTTGCGAGACTCGGATGCATGAAAGTGATCCTTGAGACTCCACTAGAGATTCTAGAGCTCGGATGCACGAAAGTGATCCTTGAGTTCATCCTTTGATAATATCTTCTTCATGATGAAATTGAATCAACGAAATTCTTATTCATGTCTAGTCATAAAAGTTTAAGTGAACGAAACCCTAGTCCCAGCTTTTCTCTCTGATAATCCTGCTTTTAGTTACCGATTGCTATTCTCACGATCTCGACTTGCCTAGATAGTAAGAAATCAACTATTTAGTATTCGACAACGTAGGTCCCTGTGGATTCGATACTTTTTTTATTACTTCGTATACCCGTGCACTTGCGGTTTAACAACAAGTTTTTGGTGTCGTTACCAAGGATTAGTCCAAGGTACATGCGTGCCAGATTTGTTGTGTTCCCTTTCGGGCTATCAACAGTTGTGTATCAAAACTACTCAGAAATTCAAGCACCAATGGTAGATATGTTTGTGGTGTCATTTGGAAGAATCTTTAGGCTTTGATTTGCTCAAACATCCACATGAGATCTTCATGCAAACCCAATGTCTCCAATGTTCTCTTATCAGCATACTTGGTGGCAATTACTCTTCTCTCAACTAGCTGATTATATCTTGCAGCTTGAATTTCATTTCTGAACAAAATTCCATGTGGGTTGGGTGGAAAGGAAGGTTCAGCTGGTGCCTTTCCTTTTCTCTTGGCAACAAGTCCTTTGGTTCTTGGGGGCATTGTTACAATCACAAGCTGCAACTAAGATTCAACATAGATATAGCAAGTATATGGCAACAAATAAGGATAACACTACCAATTGTCATCAGCAACATTAATCAAGTAAAATGTTAACTCAAAATCATGCTTGGAATCAGAAACCAATGAAAAATCGAAAGGGGCGACGGTGAACATTAAAACCTAAACTCATTCATCATGTTTTAGCACAGATCTCCCTAGAAATTTGCCCGAATTTCTTGAAACAAGAAAGAATTGAAAGCCTACCCTATCACGAGCAGATAGAAACAAAAAGCCCCAAAATTGGTTGAGAAACGAAAGCACACGAGTGAAAGGGGGGAAAGTTAGGTTAAAACTCGCCAAAACAGTGAAATCGGATGAAAGGTTACCAAATCGGTGGTGATAACCGGACGGAAAGGGTCGCCTAAGTCTACTGAAGGTAGGGGAAGGTCGGAACTCCCAGATTGGTGCACGAGCAAGTGAAAAGACATGAAAACGGCAGCAGAAGAAATGGTGTTACGGCATCCTTTATCGCGTTTGCCAGATACATTTACGGCTGTAAAGAATGTTACAGCGGTGCCGTAATGGTAAAAACTTTCGGGTCGAAAAGCAGCAGCAGTTTCGGTACCGTAAAGAATGTTACGGCGGTGCCGTAAAATCGATCAGAAATTTTTTATTATTATTTTTTTAGTAAAAAGATTCAAAATTCAAAAAAAAATTCAAAAATAAAAAATTTAAAATTCAAAAATTACGGCACCGTAAACATGTTTACGGTACTACCGTAAAACGAAAAACTCTTGGGAAGATTTTGTCACAAAATACGGTACTGTAAAGCATTCAAAAACTCTTCTCCTTTTTCTCGTTCTTTTAGAATTTTCGTTCTTCTTCTCCTGCATCCCTTTATCAACATCCTCAAAAGAATTGTTAATTTTAGAATTTGAGGGTTCATCAAATAAGCTTGAAACATCATAAGTATCATCATTAAATATTTCAACACTACAACAAGATCCTGAGTATGAAAGTTTGTTCAATGAATCATTAAGATTAAATTCAATCTTGTTGTCACAAATATCAAAAGTAATCTTTCCCTCTTTCACATCTATGTTTGCCTTAGCAGTGGCCAATAGTGGTCTCCCAAGAATTATAGGATTTCTAGAATTTTCCTCCATGTCTAACACTACAAAATCAGCGGGTATGAAAAACTCACCTATCTTTATTGGCACATTTTCCAAAATACCTACAGGATACTTTACCGATGAGTCTACGAGCTACAAGGATATAGATGTAGGCTTTAGCTCTCCAAGATTCAGTTTCCTGTAAGTGGAAAGAGGCATTAGACTAACACTTACACCTAAGTCACATAAGGCTCGGTCAAAAGCCATAGTGCCTATAGAACATGGTATAGAAAAACTACCTGGATCCTTCAGTTTAGGTGGCAGTTTATTTTGAATGACTGCACTACAATCTTCAGTTAGAGTAACCATGCAAGTACCATAATCATCTAATTTCCTTTTGTTAGACAAAATCTCCTTTAAAAATTTTGCATAAGATGGCATTTCAGTAATAGCTTTAGTAAATGGAATGTTAACATAAAGCTTTTTCAAGATTTCAAGGAATTTGCCAAACTTCTTGTCTAATTTGTTTTGGACTAACCTCTGAGGAAAAGGTATTGGTGGTCTATAGGGTGGAGGTGAGTTAGGGTTAGGATTGTCCTTCTCACATAATTCATCTCCTTTTGGTTCATCACCCTTTTGGGGTGGTAAACAAGTTTGGGATTCCTCATGTGAAGAATATTCTCCTAACTCTAATTCCTTTTGATTATCATCAAGCCCTTTTTCAATGTTTTCAAACCACCCTCTAGGTTCTCTTAGTTGTTTTCCACTTCTAGTCATGATGGCATTACAGTGCTCTGTAGGGTTTATCTCAGGTTTTGTAGGCAATTTCCCAGGGGGCCTGTAAGGTACACTAGCATATTGTGCAATTTGGTTTTCTAAAATCTTATTATGTGCTTCTACTCTTTCCAGTCTGGAGTTGATTTGATCAAGACTTTCTCTAAATCCTTCAATTTGTCTATCTTGCTTTGACATGTCTTGGTCTTGCTTAGCTATAAACTGATTTTGACTTGCTATCATCTGTTCAAGGATGGATTTTAACTCAGAACTTTGATCCATGTTTTGGTTTTGATTTTGGATAGGATTTGCCCTTTGGAATCCTTTTCTCGGTTTGTCCCCTCTCATAATTGTTGTTTTTCCATGAAAGGTTGGGGTGATTTCTCCATCTAGGGTTGTAAGTGCTAGAATAGGGGTCATTAGGTCTACCTTGATTATAATTCCCTATGGCATTCACATGCTCATTACCCTGGTCTACAACAATTCTATAATTTTCAGAAGTATGACCATCATTGCCACAAATTTCACAAGTGATAGCAGAAATAGAAGCAGTTTGCATAGAATTAAATTTGCTGCATAAAAAGTCTACCTTCTCTGCTAAGGATCGCCATCCATCACTTTCACCCTCACCTTGAGAAGGCATGTATAGTACTCCTCTCTCAGCACTCCATTGATTGTGATTCAATGCCATCTCCTCTAGCAATCTGAAGGCAGCATCAACTGTTTTGCTCATAAGAGCACCACCTACAGTAGCATCCACAGTTAATTTGGTATTATCCGATAATCCATGGTAAAAAGTTTGTAGTAAAACCCAATCTTCAATGCCATGGTGAGGACACTTCCGCTGTAAATCGTTAAATCACTCCCATGCCTCACTGAACGACTCCCCATCTCTTTGTCAAAAATTTGTGATTTGATTTCTCAGTTGAATTGTCTTGCTTGGCGGGATGTATTTCGTCAAGAAGGAATTTGACAATTTATCCCAAGTTGTGAAGGTCCCGGCCGGTTGTTATTGAAGCTATGTCTTTGCCCGGTCCCTAAGAGAAAAAGGAAAAAGCCTTAATCTTAAAGCATCATTAGAAACACCATTTATTTTGATAGTATCACATAATTCCAAAAATAAAGACAAGTGTTGGTTGGGATCTTCTAGAGGAGATCCTCCAAACTGGTTTTGTTGAATCATTGAAAGAAAAGCAGGCTTGATCTCATAGTTATTAGCCTCTATTGCTGGTCTAGCAATGCTGGATCGAATTTCTCGAGGATTAGGGGCTGCATAGTCCCTAAGTGTTCTCTGATTATCCCCCATCTCTGCAATTTCTTATGGTGATGTCTCTTGAGATACCTCTTGTAAATATTCCTCCAGTCTTAACTTCCTGCGTACTCTCAGTGTTTTATTGATTTCAGGATCATATGGAACAAATGGTCCTGACCTAAGACTCCTGCGCATGCAAAACAGATAGATCAAGTGATTTCAAGGAAAACAGAAAATAAACAGTAAATAAAAACCTAGTCTAGCAATAATCTCAATGTCTTCAATATCAACAAAAACTAAGGTCCCCGACAACGGTGCCAGAAACTTGTTGTGTTCACAAGTGTATGGATACTCGAAGTAATAAAGAAAGTATCGAATCCACAGGGACCTATGCTGCTGAGTACCGAATAATTGATTTTTCACTATCTAGGCAATTGAAGGAGTGTAAACTAGCAAACGAAGACCAAAGCGCTAAAACGGAATTATCAGAGAGAGAAGCTGGGACTAGGGTTTCGTTCACTTTAATTTTTATGACTAGACATGAATAGAGATTTCATCAGTTTAATTTCAACATGACAAAGATGTGATTTACTTGAATAAAAGGATTATCTCACTTTCGTGCAGACAACCATGCAGGGATAAATCTTCGCTCTCGCGCAAGAGTTGTCCCAATGCTAATGATAAGTAAATCATCAACTGAGAACTCAAGGATCACTTTCGTGCATCCGAGTTCTAAGTCGATAATCTCTAGTGGAATCTCAAGGATCACTTTCGTGCATCCGAATCTTGACACTAGTTTTACTCAAGGTTCTCGAACGTTCCGATCTTTGCTTTCGCACAAGATCTCCACGTTTGAAAGCTTAGACTCAATCCAAGATTTATATTATTATCATGGCAGTTAGCTTACTAGAATCAAACAAACAAGAACTAACCTAAAAGGGGTTCCTATCATGCAATTATAGGGTTCCAAATTCTCAAGCAATTACTTTTCAATCAATAGTGAAAATTCTAAAACACAAATAGTAATATAGATCTGAGGAGAGTCTAAGGACAAAACATCACATGAGTAAAATCATCATGCTAAGATTAAACAAGATGAAATAATAAAAAGATAGTTATCTAGTCATTAAAACTCAAGTGAATTACTCCCCCATGTCCCAAAAGAGGTTTAAGCTATCATAGAGAGAAGATTACAATGATTCATGATGAAGAAAATCGAAACAGAGGATGAGTAAAAATTACGGTACGGCTGTAATCTGGGCGAACAACGGCGGCGCTCGATTTTCTGGTGATTTCACCTCCGTCTGATCTTTGATCATGTTGAAACTTCAGGGGTGTCTTCTTCTCATCTATGCGTAGCTTCCACTCAAATTTCACGGCCGGAGATGCTTGGAATTGGTCGTGGCGGTGGAACCCTAGGTGGCGACGTGAACTCTGATTTCTCTTTGGCCGGTGGATCAAAATTGGGGCTTTTGGTGTGCTTGGCTTCGTCTCGTCGATGGCTCCCTTTCTCCTTCTTACTGCTTCCCTTTTAAATGCCTAGATCGTTTGAAATCATCTACGTAAAAATCGGACTTCTGAGTTGACCGGGAAAGTCACGAGCAGCAATGAAATTACAGCCATAATGATCCTTACGGCAGGGCCATGATAGGTATCCGCAAGTGCACGAATTTATCGAAGTAATAAAAGTTATCGATCCCACAGGGACTACGAAGCTAAATTCTGACTTTTTGACTTGTCTGAATTTTGGCTAACAGAATCAATGGTTTTCTTTCCTAACTTATGCAGACACGCAAACTCGGAACAGCTTTTAATAGGTTCAGATTTCAACGAGTCGGGAGCTCATGGGTTCACCACAATGACAATTATGAGCCTTTAAATAAATAACTAATTCACAGAAATTATCTAGCATGAAAGGAACTCTTCCTAAAGTGCATACTACCTCCTCCCGAAGCGTAGTACAGTATTTAATTGGATTAACCAACTACTCCCGTGATAGTTAACCTAATTAAACCCATTAAGCTATATGAAGTGTTTGTTTAACCCTTCAAACAAATCCAAACTACTCTCGTGATTGGATTTGTAGGTCTAGTTGAAATAGATCAGACGTTGCGATTCACCGCCCGGTCCTTATCGCAACGTCTAAGACGTAAAAATACTTAGCTAGGGTAGATTACGAAATAAGAAAAATCTCAACTAAATCATGTAGATAAATTCAAATGAAAATAGTAAGCATGAATTAACTCATAAAAGTCATTAAGCTACGCCCAATCATCCCGACAAAGGGTTCTACTCGCTCATGTTAGAATAAAAATACATGGTGTTTTGATGAATAAGAAAACATAAGAAAGATTGCATGAAATCACTGAATAAACTACAGAACCACCTTTTCCTTAATCCGAAGATGAGGATTGACTGATCTATCGTTGTCTTCAGGGAAAATCTCGTCGGAAAAATGGTTGAAACTGAGTTATCGCCCTTGTCACTACCGCCGTTTGCTTTCGTCTATAGGTGCCTCCTCAAACCAATAAGAATGTACTCTTTTATCCCTAGACCGATTTAGAACCCATCAAGGAATGGGTCTGCGATGTTTGGTCCAAATCCGGTTCAAAACGAGTGAGAATCAAGCGAAAAACTCATCGGGCGAAAACTTTTACGGCACGTGATGTGTTTACGGCCTTGGCCGTAATTCTTTCGGCGCACAATGCTTTTAGTCATAGAAACTTTTACGGCCCGTGATGGAACTACGGCCTTGCCTGTGAAAGTTTTGGTGAACTTTTTAACTTAGCCGATTTTCGTCCTCTGCTCGACGTCGCGTTTACGGCCGAATCCACAATTATGGCTAAGGCCGTAATTGTCTCGTTCTTCACCTGTTTTGCTCCAAATTCGATGTGTGGGCTCGTGATGTCCTCGGGAATCATGCTTTGCCCTTAAAATTCTCGAAATCCTTCATTTTTTAGCCTTTTTACCTACATTTTCACAAAAAACCAAGAAAAATGAAGATTCTGTGCAAAGTAAGATAAAAACACTAAAAATAGCGCAAAATCATGCAAATACGTCCCAAATATGATCTAAAATATAGGCAAAAACACTATATAATTGCAACGCATCAAAATACCCTAGACTTAGAATTTTGCTTGCCTCAAGCAATGCCATGATATGTATAAAGAATATAAAGATAAGGATTTTTCAATTGTTTTTGCCCCTATTAATATCCTCAGTATACTACAAAGTAGTATAATTTAACTCATAGTCTCAATCATAAAAGTCAGCGGATTTGTCCACATGGCCTACAGCTTTCTCTTTTTCTCCATTTTCAACCTCTTTTTTTTTATTATTATTAGACTTCAACTCTTGTCTTAGGTACCACTGTCAAATTTAACAGTGCCATGTAGAGGAGTCTTTTCCCTTTTTTTCCTTTTTCTTTTTCTAGAGAAAGCCGGTTAGTGGCATAGTACTTAAATTGTTGTTGATACTTAATCGCAACAGATTTAAAGTATACCAACTCGTGGTATAATATAACTCATGACTTTAGATTTCTCAACTAGAGGAGTTGGAGCAAATCTCAATTTAAGATTTTATCACCAATTTTCTATTCATAAAAATTTCCATCAAGCAAAAAATAGATAAATTAAACTTCAAGTATAAAGATACTATGCACGTGTCATTTGAACATATAACAATTCACATATGTATTTTATCAATACCAGAATTGAATTTACTCAACAATTTAAGTCTACATGAAATTTCAAAAATTCCCAAAGTTATCAAATCAATCACTCAAAATGTTTCCTAAGTCCAAAATCAAGGGTAAAATAAATTTGGTCATCCTTAACAATCATAAACATTCAAAATACATATTTATAAAGCTCTGAAAAATAAGCATATTATGAAGGACACCCTAGACTTAAATTGTTGCATAGGTGTAAAAATTCAATCAATGAAAAATTTTAGAAAATTTTTTTGCAAGAGTTCCCTTTGTATTTGTTAACGAGACCCTGTACAGTTTTATCAAAAATGAGAATTACAACTCAGAAAAATCCGAAAAAATTATCATCACGTAGATATTCAGATTTTACACAGCAATCAACTTCCAGATATCAAATACCGTCTAATTTCACAAATCAAAACTGAGTTTACCATTTTCAATCACAATTTCAAACTGAATATCAAAATATACTTCAGAATCATTCCCTCATGCAAAAATCATCAAACAGACACCCAAAACCATCGCCTGATATCACATATACACAACAAATACCCAACATGTCCAAACCTATCACATCTGGGTCATGTACAGCATCCTAAGACTCAATACCATCTAGTATATACAATATCAAGCTAAGTATCGAGTAGCGTATAAAAACAACCAAAATAAATCACATAATATCCCGATACAATGCACACACACAAATAAATCATGAAAATGATGGTGTGAGGCTGCAACGGTATCAAATCCACTAAGCCTGCGCATAAATCAGACAATTGTGAGGCTACTCATGTGATATCGGAGATATGCATTTAGAATTAAAACTTAATACTCACAAAGCCTGTCACTCCGTCTCTGTATGCTCAGAGTCCTCCTCCGCATCCCTGGTATGTCTGGTCTGTGACGATGATGGAAGATGGCGCCGTAGCAACTCCTCTATCGCGCGTAATGAATCGAGCGGCTCGATTGTCCCTGCTCCAGGCACAATATGTCGTCACGCATCCTCCTCTGCTCAGCTCACATCTGCTCCACCGATGGATCTGATCATGCTGACGTGGATGGCCTGCCAGATGTGGAAGGCTGATCAGCAGCTAATGACACGACTGGAGGTACATGCTCTGAAGATCTGGGCTGTGATGGTGGTGAAGCTGCCACACTAGGACCTCCCCCAAGCGTGGGATCCACGATCCAATTCTGCTGAACACGAACCATAGTACGGTTTATGTTCGGCAGCCTCATGGTAACATCAATGTGCCTGAACATAAGATGGTACGAGCTCCCAAGCCTCGTAATCATCCTAATGGCAACACATGCATCTATGTCTAATCTAGGACTACCCTTTGCCTCGTTCAACCCCAAAGGATAGACACCGAGGGCAAGGGCAATTGTAGTGATCAAACCCCCATCATGAGGACTCCTCTCCGAGCTCTGGCGGCTTTCTGGATCTGCTTCATCAGGTAGAATGAAGGGCTAACCCTGAATCCTCTAAGCATGGCCCACAGAAAGTATAACTCCGTAGATCTGACCATACCATCGCTCTCTGCCCGCCCGAAAATAGTATGTGCAAGAACCCTGTGTATATATCTGAAAACCGGGCTAGTCAGACGCGATGCTCTGGCGGTCCTAGGGTCAAATCCCTGCTCGCCAGTGATCTCTCTCCAAAAGGTCCCCTCTGAAAACTCACGAGGACAGTGTCTGGTCACATCCGAGGGGAATCCAAATATGTGGCCCAGCTAGTCCAATGTAAGCATATACTCCCGGTTCCCCAACCGGAATGACATCCTTCCAGGATCTCCATCATCGTGGTTCCTTAATGAAATCTGGACGGTGCTGAAAAACTCCAAAGTGAGCTGGGTGTATGTAGGGTGCCTCTGCTGGTAAAAATCCTGTTACCCTATGTTCGCGAACATCCACTGGATGTCGTTGAATAATCCTAGGGACTGCAGTGTCTGGTCATCCCAATATCGTGTGCTGATCACCCCTCTAGTGGATAGAGCATGATATTTCCTCTCGATCTCCCTATTCCTATGATGAATCTGACGCGGGTAGGGAGTAAGCACTGGAGGTGGTGATCGCGCCCGTCTCCTCTCCTAGATAATGGCCTCTGGTACAGGAGGTGATGGCTTAGGTGATGAGAGCTCTGGTCAAGGTAGATGAATCTCGGGTGAAGGTACTGGTGCTACTGGAATGGGTGCTGGCTCTACTGGCTCAGTCATATGCGGGATCTCAGAAACTGGTGGTGGAACTATCTCAGGAGTAGCAGAAGACTCCTGTGCAACTGACAGCGAAGAAGAACGAAGCTCGGGTTGAAGGACCCCTTTCAAGAGGGGGGCGAAACCCTAAACATGCGCATATGAAAAACTTTGTGCATGGGCGGAAAATAGGGCATCAAGAATCGTATGCATCATATATGATCAACTTAAATCTGTAGATTGAATCATACCATAGCCATTAGTTCGAATGGCGTCTAGGAAGAAGAGAATCGAGTGCTTCTCCTCCACACGGTGCGCACACAAGGTGATGTAGCCTACTCCTTGTTGATCCTTGTGCTAGCAAGGTTCTCCAAGGGTGCTTGTCGAATGGAAGGAATGAGAGATCTTGCTTGGCGATCTTCTTCTTCCCCTTGGCGACAACCTTCTTCACCACACGAGAAGCCGTCGAGAGGAAGAGGCAAAAAGGGGCGAGAATAGCATGAGTGCATCGAACGTGAGGTGTGGTATCTATTTTGGAAAACGCCTCTTCCAAAAATAGTAAACCTTCACTTCATGCGTTCATGCATTCATGAACCGTGCGCTCACTCAAGGCAAACCGCCCAAAGTGCCATGAAGACTTTGAACCATGCGTTCACCCATGTGAACCGGTTCAAGCCATTCGGTTCAACCCAATTTGGCTCAATAATTTAATCAAACCAAGCCTTTGTCCAGATCACCTTAAACCCTAAGGTTCAGGATCTGACCGTTCATCTCTTGATGCTCTTGATCTCATCGATCTAGCATCAACTCTCTCGATCAAAGCTTACCGATCTCAAGCCCTAATCAATCAAACATGATCAGACCAGATCTCACTTACAATCAGAGTTTAAATCCCTTTAAACTGAACCAAAACAATTCAGTCCACACGATCTGACTTAAGTAAGCCATATCATCAAATTGTGCGACCCTGAGGGTTTCCTTCAAATGTCGGTAACGATAACTTACGTTATCACGATCAGTGAGGGGTATCTAGCAACACATCACTGTCTCCCGATATAGAGGAAAGAGTCTTCCAAGACTACACTCAAACCACAGCATAAGTGTGAATCAACTCACTAGGCATACATATTTCCTTTGCCACTGGATGTTCTTATTGGACAAGTGTGTCAAGCCTGTAGCTCCAATATGATGAGCATGATTAGATCAGATGATCATAGTCACCTGGGTATGGCCATACACTTTCTCAATTATCTCATTCAGGGGGGCCCCTTTAGAACATCACACTCCAATTAAGGAGACGGCAATCCTTTATCTATCACTAGTGCCCTAACCTGACTCATGATCATTATCCAAGATAGTCTATAACCATTATGTTTCAAATGATATTGAACTACCTCAAAACAATGACAATCATCATTTAGAAACACAAGTGACCTCAAGTCAAAGGACATGTGCCACTTGTTGCAATCAAGGATTATTCACATTGTGACAAGCAATTGAATATCCTAGTAGGGTCTGTCCAGTACATCCAATGTACCCATGAGTCTACATCTTATTCCATGCTCGAAGCATCCTATAAGATTAGAATACATATTAGTCTCAATCATATCAGGGCTGTCTCATGTTCACCAAGATATCTCGACTAAGGACATAAAGCATGTCAGCCTAGCTGAACAGCATTGAGACATTATTCAGAAGTACAATTATTGCAGCAGACAATGTAACAAACTGAATAACAACCATTGCCTTTATAAACATAAGAGTTTATACATGATACTGAAAGAATCCCAAGACCTCAAACATTAGCCTTAAGGGCATACCCCAACAATCTCCCACTTGCACTTAATCTAATGGTTGAGAAATCTCAAACCCATATTATTACAGTGCTTCTCATGCTTCTGCTGCGCCAGAGGCTTGGTAAGCGGGTCTGCCAGATTGTCATCTATATGAACCTTGCAGACTTTGATCTCGCCTCGATCAATGATCTCCCGGATCAAGTGAAACCGTCTCTGTATGTGCTTGGACTTCTGGTGCGACCGTGGTTCCTTTGCTTGTACTATTGCTCCAGTGTTATCACAAAAGATAACCAATGGATCTGCACTCGAAGGAACAACACCAAGTTCCTGAACGAACTTACGAATCCACACTGCCTCCTTGGATGCTTCCGAGGCTGCATCATACTCGGCTTCTGTTGTAGAATCAGCAACAATTGACTGTTTGAAACTTTTCCACACCACTGCTCCACCATTCAAGCTAAAAACATAGCCTGATTGCGATCGAAAATCATCCTGGTCAGATTGGAACGAAGCATCAGTATATCCTTCAATACTGACTTCTTCCTGACCTCCATATATCAAGAACATATCTTTGGTTCTCCGCAGATATTTTAAAATGTTCTTGACTGCAATCCAGTGCGCCTGACCTGGATTACTTTGGAATCGACTGGTCACGCTTAACCCGTAAGCGACGTCTGGGCGAGTACACAACATCGCATACATAATGGACCCAATAGCCGAAGCATAAGGCGTATTGTCCATTTCATCTTTCTCAGTCTGTGTTTGTGGACACTGACTCTTCGAAAGATTCAGACCATGTCTGACTGGAAGATATCCTCTTTTAGAATTTTCTAAATGAAATCTCTCCAGGACTTTATCGATGTAAGTACTCTGGCACAGCCCGAGAAGCCTCTTAGATCTATCCCTGTAGATCTTCACACCTAATACATAGGCTGCTTCTCCTAGATCTTTCATCTGAAAACATTTCCTTAACCATGCCTTAATAGCATGCAGTTCAGGAATATCGTTTCCAATGATTAAGATATCATCGACGTAGAGGACTAGGAAAGTAATCACGCTCCCCCTAAACCTCTTATATACACACGGGTCGTCTTCATTCTTGATGAAACCAAATTCACATATTGATTCATCAAAACGAATATTCCAGCTTCTAGATGCTTGCTTAAGTCCATAAATGAACTTCTTTAACTTGCATATTTTATGACGATCCGATGGCTTAGTGAAGCCTTCAGGTTGTGTCATATACACATCCTCATCCAGTTTTCCGTTAAGGAAAGCCGTCTTCACATCCATTTGCCAGATCTCATAATCGTAATATGCTGCTATCGCAAAAAGAATCCGAATAGACTTGAACATAGCTACAGGAGAGAAAGTTTCATCGTAATCTATCCCGTAGATTTGTTTGAAACCTTTTGCAACTAGCCTGCCTTTATAGGTAACCACGTTACCATCCATGTCAATCTTCTTCTTGAAGATCCATTTACAGCCTATAGGGATTACTCCCGGAGGCGGATCAACCAAATCCCAGACCTGGTTATCTGACATGGAGTCC
The DNA here is from genome assembly GCA_027563935.2 of Costus lasius. Lineage (NCBI taxonomy): Eukaryota > Viridiplantae > Streptophyta > Magnoliopsida > Zingiberales > Costaceae > Costus > Costus lasius. The sequence goes on from CM050446.2 coordinate 48,864,809, forward strand.
ATCTCGGCTCGCATAGCTTCAAGCCATCTCGCTGAGTCCGGTCCACTGACCGCATCCGCATAAGTTAGGGGTTCATCATGATGAATGATGTAGACTCCGTCATAGCGCTCAGGCTATCGACGGATCCTTCCCGATCTTTGCGGTTCCCGTGATATCTGAGCCTCAGGTTGTTCAATAACCTGTTCTACTGGCTCAGGCTCATCCAATTGTGCTTGACTACTTTGCCCTTCCTCTGGATTCTCATCCAGCTTTATTTCTCTCCCACTGGCTTCTTGCAGAAGAAACTCCTTCTCAAGAAAAGTAGTCGTCCGAGCAACAAAAACCTTGTTCTCTTTGGGATCGTAGAAATAATAACCCTTAGTTTCTTTAGGGTAACCGACAAAGATGCATTTCTCAGATCTGCTCTCTAGTTTCCCAGAGGCGAGCTTTTTGACATAAGCCTCGCAACCCCAGATCTTTATAAATGTCAAGCTCGGCTATTTGCCATACCATAACTCATATGGGGTCTTTGAAACTGCCTTGGATGGCACTCGGTTTAGTACCTTTGCAGCTGTTTCCAGTGCAAATCCCCAAAAGGAGTAAGGTAGAGTAGCCTGACTCATCATAGAACGAACCATATCCAGTAAGGTTCTGTTCCTCCTCTCGGACACACCATTCCATTGCGGTGTTCCTGGTGGAGTGAGCTGTGAGATAATCCCACACTCCTTGAGATAGTCAGTAAACTCTCGACTTAGGTATTCTCCACCTCGATCAGAATGAAGTGCCTTGATATTTTGGCCTAGCTGATTTTGTACTTCATTCTTGAACGCTTTGAACTTGTCAAAAGATTCACTTTTATGTCTCATAAGATAGACATAACCATACCTACTGAAATCATCAATAAAGGTAATGAAGTATTGATAGCCACCTCTGGCATGTTTACTAAATGGCCCACACACATCACTGTGTATAAGGTCAAGTAAACCTGAAGCCCTTTGACCTTTGTTAAGAAAAGGTGACTTCGTCATTTTGCCCATCAAACAAGCTTTGCATGTATCAATCTCCTCACAGGAGAATGATCCCAGCAGTCCATAATCATGCAACCGCTTAATGCACTTCTTGTTAATATGGCCTAAACGACTATGCCATAGCAAGGTGCTATCATCAGCATACTTGGCTTTCTTATTATCAATATTATGTATAGAACATTCCATGTCCAACATGAATAACCCATTGTTAATTGATCCAGTAGCATAAACAATATTATCTAAAGAAAGAACACACTTTGAAATGTTACATTCAAAGGAAAATCCTTTCCTGACAAGAGCAGGAATAGAGATAATATTTTTAGTAATGCTGGGAACAAAGTAACAATTGTTTAGTTCTAATACAAGTCCAGATGGTAATGAGATGTAATATTCTCCTACAGCAACAGCAGCAACCCGTGCCCCGTTTCCAACTCGTAGGTCCACCTCATGCTGTCCCACCTGTCTTCTTCTCTTGAGTTCCTATACATTTGAACAAATGTGAACTCCACATGCAGTGTCCAACACCCATGAAATAGAAGAAGAAGATATCATGACTTCAGTCACAAAAATACCTGAGCCAGAAGCAATGCTTCCCCTCTTGTCTCCCTGGAGCGCTTTACAGTCCTTTTTCCAGTGACCCAGCTGGCCACAGTGGAAACACCTGTATTCCTTCGACCGCTTAACCTTTTGTTTCAGAGCCTTGTTGTAGTTCTTGACTGGGGCTTTGCCCTTCTTCCCCTTCTTCTTGTTCCTGGAAGGAAACATCAAGACAGAGGTTGAAGGCTTTCCCTTGAGAGTCTCCTCAGTAGTCAAGAGCATATTCAGCAACTCTGCCGGGGTACAGTCGATCTTGTTCATATTAAAGTTAATAATGAACGGATCGAAAGAGGCCGGGAGAGACTGCAGAATAATGTCTACAGCAAGCTCCTGATTGATAGTATGCCCCAGTTTCTCTAGAGCCTCTTTGTGCCCAATCATCTTGAGCACATGAGCTCCCACTGGACTCCCTTCAGCCAGTTTGCTCTGAAAGAAAAGCTTGGTCAAATTATAGCGTTCAGTCCTCGCCTGTGCAGCATATAGCATCTTGAGGTTTGCTATCATTTCTATAGCAGACATATCCTCATGCTGACGCTGCAGCTGTGGCGTCATAGACGCTAGCATCAGGCAAGCAACATCAATGCTATCATTGACATGCTTTTCATAGGCTTCCCGAACCGCCCTTGCGGCGTTCGGAGCGGGTTGAGGCGGTGTAGCCGTCTCGAGGACATACAGTTTCCTCTCAGCCTTAAGAACAATCTTAAGGTGTCCGTACCAGTCTGAGAAGTTTGGCCCGGCAAACTTCTCCCTTTCCAGTAGGGATCGCACATTGAAGCTCATGGTGTTCGTTGCTGCAGGAATCTACAACAATGCAAGAACAGCAAGGTCAGTATCAATGTTAAGAATCAATTCAGGACTTAAGACTGATTCTTTTCTCACTATTTTATCTGACTGAAAAATCCAGCAAAACAGTCCGAAAGAGTAACACTCTTTTAGTGAGATGGGATCCAGATTTCATACTTGGTCTCCGCGTCCCGCTCAGGCGAGATAAGATGCACAGAGAGTACAAGCACTAATTTCTGGTAGGCAGTCCCTGCCAATCGCCAACCCGTGCGATTCCCCTTCATCTGGGCAATCCAGCAGACTGTGCCAACTGAGTTGGTACAACACAGTCTCTGATCCCACAGATGGCTGCCTCCATGTGCTACCATATGCGCCACATATGTAGTCTACATGGTCAAGTTGACCTGACCTACTCCTTGGACCACCACGTGCTATGCTGAGCAACGAGAAGCGATAAATCCCTTCCCTGTAACACGCAGGTGTAATCACACACCGTCTGAAGATAGATGGACGTGCCCACTGAGTGGGTACAACACGGCTCCAACGATAGTCGGAACAGTGAGGTTTCGCGTCAGAAGGCTATCGAGCTTGATATTTCGCGTTGGATTTTAACGGTCTTTTATCTTCTTCTCTATCATGCAAACCCTATGGTGATAGCAGAAGATGAATAAATCATGCAATTCTAATTATAAACTATAAGTAGAAAGCATGCTGATCTTATGTGGTAAAAGCCCATTAACCCTAAGTAAGACCTTAATTTAACTTAAGTCTTCACTTGAGCTCTCCATGGGTCTTTTGCATCTCATCTGGCCCAACCCAGGGCCCTAGCGCCCTTTGCAGCTCAGGTGCGCCCACCAGGTAAATGCGCCTGTCCTAGGGTCGAACCCTAGACCTCCCAACTGGTCAAGCCACTGCTGCATGCGCCAATGCCATGTGTGCTCTGTGCTCTTGTCTGATTAAATTACAAAATAATCTATCTAGACAAGATTGACTCGCAGGTCAATTACACTTTATAAATTAAATAAATGTGATACGCAGATCACAATAAAATTAATTTACAATTTATCCAGGCTCGCAGGCCCCAGCACAGCACACATTAAAAGGGCAACCCACATAAGATGAAATAAACACTCATCATGGAATGCAATCATTATGTGATCCTATAAGAATAAAAAAATTTTCGAAAACCCATTGGCATCAATTTTAATTTTCTTATGAGGCCTACAACCTTACAACGGTCCATCAATAGGGATCCACTCATCATGTCTAGTCAGATCCACTGCCCTTGCATGCACCAAGTCGTAACTGACTTGAATTGACCAAATGGTCAACCATGCATGTGCCAAGGGCTGAACGACCTCATGAGTTCTGGCAAGCGGGTGTGACCCCGGGCCTAACTCATGTGCGTTCACTGGTTGTCTCAACCAGACATCGCTACACGCCTGTCTGCAGTCGACCTATAGCCACCTCGTGCTTGCGCACAGGTGCCATCTGGTCGACCCATCTAGGCTGTCAGATAATCTGATCAGACTGTTTGGATCATACCTAGAGGATGACTTCAACCCTACTAACCCGTCTAAGGGTTTATAGCAGGCGCATTAGATCTAATAGGGCGCGTAAAATAAGTTTTGGCAAAACTATAACATGCGCCACACAAACTTCATACATGCGCAACATAAGAATAAACATACAACATGTATATTTCGCATGAGCATGATGATAGTTTTAGATCTAAGCATAAATACAAAGCATGGATCACAAAAACACAAAGCAATCATATAAGATCATGCATAAACTTGGCGCTCTGATACCAATTTGAAGGACCCCTTTCAAGAGGGGGGCGAAACCCTAAACATGCGCATATGAAAAACTTTGTGCATGGGCGGAAAATAGGGCATCAAGAATCGTATGCATCATATATGATCAACTTAAATCTGTAGATTGAATCATACCATAGCCATTAGTTCGAATGGCGTCTAGGAAGAAGAGAATCGAGTGCTTCTCCTCCACACGGTGCGCACACAAGGTGATGTAGCCTACTCCTTGTTGATCCTTGTGCTAGCAAGGTTCTCCAAGGGTGCTTGTCGAATGGAAGGAATGAGAGATCTTGCTTGGCGATCTTCTTCTTCCCCTTGGCGACAACCTTCTTCACCACACGAGAAGCCGTCGAGAGGAAGAGGCAAAAAGGGGCGAGAATAGCATGAGTGCGTCGAACGTGAGGTGTGGTATCTATTTTGGAAAACGCCTCTTCCAAAAATAGTAAACCTTCACTTCATGCGTTCATGCATTCATGAACCGTGCGCTCACTCAAGGCAAACCGCCCAAAGCGCCATGAAGACTTTCAACCATGCGTTCACCCATGTGAACCGGTTCAAGCCATTCGGTTCAACCCAATTTGGCTCAATAATTTAATCAAACCAAGCCTTTGTCCAGATCACCTTAAACCCTAAGGTTCAGGATCTGACCGTTCATCTCTTGATGCTCTTGATCTCATCGATCTAGCATCAACTCTCTCGATCAAAGCTTACCGATCTCAAGCCCTAATCAATCAAACATGATCAGACCAGATCTCACTTACAATCAGAGTTTAAATCCCTTTAAACTGAACCAAAACAATTCAGTCCACACGATCTGACTTAAGTAAGCCATATCATCAAATTGTGCGACCTTGAGGGTTTCCTTCAAATGTCGGTAACGATAACTTACGTTATCACGATCAGTGAGGGGTATCTAGCAACACATCACTGTCTCCCGATATAGAGGAAAGAGTCTTCCAAGACTACACCCAAACCACAGCACAAGTGTGAATCAACTCACTAGGCATACATATTTCCTTTGCCACTGGATGTTCTTATTGGACAAGCGTGTCAAGCCTGTAGCTCCAATATGATGAGCATGATTAGATCAGATGATCATAGTCACCTGGGTATGGCCATACACTTTCTCAATCATCTCATTCAGGGGGGCCCCTTTAGAACATCACACTCCAATTAAGGAGACGGCAATCCTTTATCTATCACTAGTGCCCTAACCTGACTCATGATCATTATCCAAGATAGTCTATAACCATTATGTTTCAAATGATATTGAACTACCTCAAAACAATGACAATCATCATTTAGAAACACAAGTGATCTCAAGTCAAAGGACATGTGCCACTTGGTGCAATCAAGGATTATTCACATTGTGACAAGCAATTGAATATCCTAGTAGGGTCTGTCCAGTACATCCAATGTACCCATTAGTCTACATCTTATTCCATGCTCGAAGCATCCTATAAGATTAGAATACATATTAGTCTCAATCATATCAGGGCTGTCTCATGTTCACCAAGATATCTCGACTAAGGACATAAAGCATGTCAGCCTAGCTGAACAGCATTGAGACATTATTCAGAAGTACAATTATTGCAGCAGACAATGTAACAAACTGAATAACAACCATTGCCTTTATAAACATAAGAGTTTATACATGATACTGAAAGAATCCCAAGACCTCAAACATTAGCCTTAAGGGCATACCCCAACACGGGTATCTCCACTGATATCTCTAGTAAGTCTACGAATATCTCAGGTGATCCCTCTGGATCTGACAATACTGGTGTACTAGCCTCAGGGATAGGCAGATCTCCCTAGGCTGAGGAGGGTGATACTATCTTAGGTGTGCGCGCTATATCATGTGGAGTATCTACCTCCATACCCTGAGTGTCAGTAGGTGCCATAGACTCTGGTAAATCTGTGGAAGGCACTGATATGGCAGGACCCTCCACATCCATCGGTGCAGCATCTGTGTGTGTCTCCTCCACTCTCTCAATCTCTGGTATAGTGGGAACATAAGCTGGGGGTGCTACTGGAGTCTCTGCAGTCTCCATGACAAGTGATAGAGGGCAAGCGGTCCTCCTCCCCCAAGTACTAGTGCTTCGACGGTATGCTTCCTAGCGTACCGTCTGGCGATCCTCTGATCACGGCTCTCTGGCCTGTCTGCAGGCCTCTTTGAAATAATCTCCAACTTTGGAGAACTAACAGGCTGTGTCTCTGCCATATGTGATGTGCTGGGTACTGAGGATGTACTCGGAGCCTCTAATGCCTGTGCATGGGTCTCAGGCTCTGAGTCAGGATAAACTATCCTCTCAAAAGTGTCTGGTAACACTCCGGACACCATCCTATACATGTAACGTGGTTCCGGCCTAGGATATCTGCTCTTCATCACTACCCCATAGGGCCTAGACCTCACAGATCCCTTCAGTGCCATAGTCTCAAGCAGATCAATCCAAAATATGTAAACCTAACTCGAAAATCGTGGTACTACAGTAACCGTGGTATTTGGCCGTGAAGGTCGTGAATGAAATCATCCCAGAATTCGAACAAAATAACTCCAAATCAGTGCAAAAGGTATGTGATCCAAGTCCTACTGAGGAATCACAAGTCAGAGTAAAGAGAACTCACGAATCTGTGCGCAAATCGGGCTTGAATCGGCTGGAAGACGAGTTTTGGTGACTCGGCGGGCGAGCGTCTGTTCTTCACAAAATCCAATGAAAATCCGATGAAAGGTCATCTGAAAGCACTCTCTAGAAGTGGAGGAACACTGGTGGAAAGTATTCGTCACAGCTCGTAGGAAGAATCGTCGAAAATCGGCGAATTACGAGCGTAAACGTAAACCCTAAACCGCTCGTGAGGTTTAAACCGTAAGAACTTATGGCCCGTAAACATGTCACGGCTTGGGCCGTAAACTCGCCTTAGCGTACAGCGTCCCGGCAGAACTCATTCAAATCTACAATTACGGTTGCGTGATAATTACGGCTGCAGCCGTAAACGTCGTGTTTTGACTTGGCTTCTCGTCCGAAAAATCTTTAAAAATTGCCAAAAATTTCCTGCATGTAAAACACCAGTTTAAAAGACTTTCCATATATAAAACTTCATCAGATAACACCATTAAAAGCACAAAATAAAACTTAAAAGATAAACCCTAAAAAAAACATGTTAAAATTGTTTCAAAGCCTCTGGGTTGCCTCCCAGGTAGCGCTTGTTTACGGCCTTCAGCTCGACCAAGGTAATGTTTATGTCCTTTCAGGTGGGTACAAAGCGCGATGAATCAATGGCAATCGTTGCCCATCACGCCTCTCCAATTCTTTACTCAATTCTAACCCTAACACTCTAAGTAGTGTCCATGTCTTGTCCTCTTCTAGCTCATCTTTCTTATGTCTTTCCCAATTTTCCAAGAACCGTCTATCAACTTCAAATCCACTTCTTCTATCACCATCATCTTCTTTCACTTCTGGAATTTGATCAGAACCTGCAAAGTTAATCTTTTTAGTTTCTGATGAAAAATCAAAAATCAACTTGCTATTATCCAAATTCAAAGTAAGCTTTTCATTCAACATGTCAATTACAGCTCCTGTACTTGATAAAAATGGTCTCCCTAATATGACAGGAAACTTAACATTTTCTTTCATGCTAACAACCATAAAATCAGTAACAGTTGAAAATTTATCAATTTAAACTGTTACATTTTCTAATATACCAATAGGTTGTTGATCAAAACCATTAGCAAACTGGACATATGTATCAGTTGGTTTAAATTTTCCATAGTCTACTTTCTCAACCAAATGTGATGATAACAAGCTAATACTAGCTCCTATGTCACACATAGCATTTTCAATAGATAACTCACCAATTTTACACGGAATTGAAATATCCCCAGGATCTTTTACCTTATTTATTTCAATATTCTGACTTACCTAGTCTTTCTTCACCTCAGTCTTACCAATCTCATGTGTCCTTTGTTCTGTTATAACCAACCTTTGAGGAAAAGGAAGAGAAGGGACATATGCAGGTGGGCCTACATATTTCTCTTCATCCCTTACTTCCTTGCAATATTCTGCTTCTAGAACAATGCCTACAGACTGATCTACCGATTCCTCAATCGGTTCCTCAGGTATCTCCTCATTTTCAGCATTCAGTACAGTGACTGCGTTGACATGCTCCCTGGGATTCATCTCAGGCTGTCCTGGTAATCTCCCTAGAGGTCTAGTGGTAGTACTTGCTTGCTGTGCAATTTGATTTCCAACATCTTGTTGTGAGTAGTCAAAGCTTGCACACAAGATGTAAGCTGTTTGAGCTGATTAGCAAGGTCGTCAGTCCTCTTTTGCTAGTTCAAAACGGCTTCCAGCACAGAATCATAATTCGACTTTAGGGGTTGCCCATACTGTCTCGGCTGGAAACCTAGCGGTGGCCTATTATTCTGCTGTGAATATTGAGGAGGAATTTGCCCTTGATTTTGCTTGTAGGACAAGTTAGGGTGGTTCCTCCATCCAGGGTTGTAAGTAGTAGAGTACGGGTCATTTACAGGTCTCTGATTATAATTCCCCACAGTGTTTACTTGCTCTTGTTCTGATTCCTCCTGCGAAGAAGTTATGATCTGGCACTCAGATGCTTTGTGCCCTGTTACACCACATACCTCACAAGAAACCATGTTAACTGAACTAGATGAAAAAGATAAGGAATCAATTTTCTGCACTAAAGAATCAACCTTTGCTGCCAGTGATGTCAAGGAGTCAACGTGAAACATACCAAATCCCGTGGAAGTAGTGCTCCGCTCACTTGACCATTGGTTATGGTTCATGGCTATATCCTCTAGAAGAGCAGTTGCTTCTTCCCCGTTCTTGCTCATGATTGTTCCTCCGGCCACAGCGTCCACCATCATTTTGGTGTTATAGTCCAAACCGTTGTAAATGATTTGGACTAAAATCCAGTCTTGAAGTCCACGATGTGGGCACATGAGCTGGAGCTCCTTGAAACGCTCCCAAGCCTCATAATGCGATTCTCCCTCTTGCTGTGTAAAGCACGTGATCTTGTTGCGCAGCTAAACAGTTTTGCTCGGTGGGAAATATTTGTTCAGGAATTCTATGGACAACTGTTCCCAGGTGGTGAATGATCCTGCTGACATCGAGTACAACCAAGCTCTGGCACGGATCTGAATTTTAACTGTATTGCAATATTCAAGATGAAACTTCGTCTTAGCGCATCAGATGAAACTCCATTAATTTTAATTGTATTGAATATTCAAGAAAAACAGCTAAATGAAGATTCGGATCTGAATTCAGGGAACCCCCAAATTGGTTTTGCTGAACCATCGTCATTAGCGCTAGCTTTAACTTGAAATTGTTTGCCTCTACGTTGGGTCGAACGATGCTTGAATTAAACCCTTGTACATTAGGTGCTGCAAAGTCCCTCAAAGATTGATGATAATTGTCCTCCGCCATCTCTCCTTTCTCAGAATTTTTTTTAGCTACAAAATGCAGTCTCCTTCAAAGGCGGAATGTTCGTTCAATTTCTGGGTCTTTGATAGGGCCTTTCCGGCTGCTACCGTAAGTGCACGGTCTATCGCATAATAAAAAGATCGAACCCACAGGGAGTAGGGTCAATTACAAACTGATTGTTTAATCAATAGCTAGGTGATCGAAAGGGTGTAGAAGTGTCACTAATCCTAAACCAAGTAATTAAACTAATGCGGACTAAAAGTAAACAATGCAAGAAACAAGCAAATGGGGTTTTAAGATTATGAGAGATGATCGGGGTTTTAGGTTTCACCACACCGAAGAACGCATGAAAATTAAAGCTTGAAGTTTTAAATAAGGTTTCACCTAAGTTCTGAAGGTAATCCTTCCTAGGGTACAGACGCGCTCCCTCTCAGGACACGGTCCGGTATCCACCTTAACCCAAGTCTCCTACTCTCGTGGCTTACTAGGGTTAAGGCGGATCCAATGGGATCTGTGAAAGATTAGGGTTCCTCGAGTGATTTCGAGTGCTCTTGCAACAAGAAGTCACCAGTCCAGTCTAGGGGTTCCGATAGTCAAGGTTCACCTCTCAGTCCTTCCCTCGACATCTAAAGCATGCATACATATGGCCAGTATGTAAACAAGAATTAAAACATCCTAAACATGAATAAGAACAAAGATAAATAGAGGAAAATATAGATCAAGTTATATTATCAAGCATTCTTACAGTGGGCTACGCCCAAACCCCGAAAATAAGATTACACTATGGTATACATCATTAAATACATAGAATCTCTCATGAAAATTGAATCAAACCAAGGGGAATGGTAGATCTTTGATAGCAGATGGCTCAGCGTGATCCTCCACATTGGAACGAAGAGAGAAACCCGCCGGAACAGTGTCGACGATCAGAAAATTGCCCAAAACCCTAAGTTGTTGCCGTTTCATTTCGTTCTCCCTCGTTGCTTGGCCAAATCCAATTATTTCAGCCCCTAATCGTCCTTGGAGAAGTTGGGAAGGTCTTCCTAAAATTTTGTCCAATTCCGAGCCCATAATAGAAAGTTATACCCAAAATACCAGACGCCTGTCAATCTGCTCGCGTTGGTACACGGCCGTGTATCGGTGCACGGTCACGCCCGTGCACGGCTCGGGAAATCCAATTCTGCGCACAACTTACTCTTCACGGCCGTGTATGGATGCACAGTCATGCCCGTGCACGGCTCGGGAAGGTCTGGGTTGTCTGGGTGATGCACGGCCGTGTATGGGTGCACACCCACGACCGTGTACTCTGTAGAAAGCTCCGTTTGGGCTGAAATTTGGCGTGTAGCTCCGTCTCATCATGAGGAATCGTCCCATTGTTGGGGTATGCCCTTAAGCCTAATGTTTGAGGCCTTGGGATTGTAACAGTATCATGTAATAAACGTTTATGTTTATAAAGGCATGGTTATTATTCAGTTAGCTACATTGTCTGCTGCAATATATGTTCTTCTGAATAATGTCTCAAAGCTGTTCAGCTGGGCTGACATGCAGTTAAGTCCTTAGTCGATGTATCTTGGTGAACATGAGACAGCCTTGATATGGTTAAGACTAATATGTGTTCTAGTCTTATAGGATGCTTCGAGCATGGAATAAGATGTAGACTCATGGGTACATTGGATGTGCTGGACAGACCCTACTAGGATATTCAATTGTTTGTCACAATGTGAATAATCCTTGTATATGACAAGTGGCACATTTCCTCTGACTTGAGATCACTTGTGTTTTCTAAATGATGATTGTCATTGTTTTGAGGTAGTTCAATATCATTTGAAACATAATGATTATAGACTATCTTGGATAATGAGCTTGAGTCAGGTTAGGGCACTAGTGATAGACATAGGATTGCCGTCTCCTTGTTTAAGGAGTGTGATGTTCTAAAGGGGCCCCCTGGATGAGATGATTGAGAAAGTGTATGGCCATACCCAGATGACAGTGTTCATCTGATCTAATCATGCTCATCATATTGGAGCTACAAGCTTGACACGCTTGTCCAATAAGAACATCCAGTGGCAAAGGAAGTATGCATGCCTAGTGAAGTTGATTCACACTTGTGCTGTTTTTGGGTGTAGTCTTGGAAGACTCATTTCTTTTATATCGGGAGACAGTGATGTGTTGCTAGATACCCCTCACTGATCGTGATAACGTGAGTTATCGTTACCGACATTTAAAGGAAACCCTCAGGGTCGCACAATTTGATGATATGGCTTACTTAAGTCAGATCGTGTGGACTGAATTGTTTAGGTTCAGTTTAAAGGGATTTAGTCTCTGATTGTAAGTGAGATCTAGTCTGATCATGTTTGATTGATTAGGGCTTGAGATCGGTAAGCTTCGATCGAGAGAATAGATGCTAGATCGGTGAGATCAAGAGCATCAAGAGATGAACGGTCAGATCTGGAGCCTTAGGGTTTATTTGAGATCTGGACTTGATTACTTGGCTTGATTGGTTTTAAACCAAACCAAATTGAACCGGCTCATGAAATGAGCGCATGGCTCAAGGTGTGGCGACATGTTCACTTGGCGTGAACGTTGGAGCGGTGAGTGGTTGCTATTTTTAGTAACCATGATGTCCAATTGGAGTCACTCACGTTCGAATAGAGTGCTCTCTATTCTCGCCTCTCGCTCTCATTCCTCTCGACTTCCGTGTGTGGCGACGCTTTGAAGGTTGAGGAGGTTTCGGCCAAGAGAACATCATCTCATCTTTTCCTTTCCATTCGGCAAGACAACCTTGGAACCTTGCTAGCACAAGGAGCACCAAGGAAGAAGCACATTGTTCATCTTGTGTGCGAGACTTTGGAGAAGAGGCGCTTGCAACTTTTTCTTCCAAGGCGCCATCTTGAAATGGCTACGGTATGAACCCTTCTCTATTTGCAATCGGGTTATTATGGTTGATCATATCTCATGAAACCGATCTCAAGAAACCTTCTTCCGCTGCTTAAAATTTTAATATGCGCCATACTTAGGGGTTTCGCCCCCCTTTGTGGGGACCTTTCAATTGGTATCAGAGCCAATGTTCATGTTTTATGATTGCCATGTTATGATTTATGATCCATGTTTGCGCAAGATAACAGATCTATAGGTCACATGCGAATGCTTATGCTGTAGTTGTAAGTTGGCGAAAATACATGTTTCTTATAGATGTTATTTTCTCCCTGGCGCATGTTGTTGGCGCATGTTTTATTGTGTTTTCAAAACAAATAACTTGCGCGATTCATCTTAGATCTAAAGCACCTACTTTAAACCCTTAGATGGGTTATTAGGGTTGAAGTCACCCCCCTTAGGTTAGATCCAAAAGTCTGATCAGACTATCTGACAGCCTTGATGGGTTGACCAGGTAGCACCTGTGCGCAAGCACGTGGTGGCTACAGGTCGGCTGCAGACAGGCGTGTAGCGATGTCTGATTGAGACAACTGATGAACGCACATGAGTTAGGCCCGGGGTCACACCCGCTTGCCAGACCTCATTGTGGTTGTTCAGCCCTGGCGCATGCATGGTTGACCTTATGGTCGACTCAAGTCAGTTAGGACTTGGTGCATGCAAGGGCAGTGGATCTAACTAGGATGGATGAGTGGATCCCTAGTAATAGACCATTGTAAGGCAGTAGGGCAAATAAGGAAAATTAAAATTCATCCCAAGGGGTTTTCGAAATTTAATTTTCATGATTGGATCACATGTTGATTGTTGCATATGTATGTTTATTTAATCTTATGTGGGCTGCCCGTCTTTAATGAGTGCTGTGCTGGGGCCTGCGTGCCTGGTTATTTTTGTAAATTAATTTTATATTGTGATCTGCGCATCACATTGCTTTAATTTATAAAATGTAATTGACCTGCGTGTCAATCTTGTCTAGATAGTTAAATTTGTAATTTAATTAGACAAGAGCACAGAGCACTCTTGGCAGAGGCGCATGCAGCAAGTGGCTTGACCAGGTGGGAGGTCTAGGGTTCGACCCTAGGACCTGGCGCATATTCCTGGTGGGCGCACCAGACCTGCAGATGGCGCTTGGGCCCTGGTTTGGGCTAGATGAGCAGCAAAAGCCCTATGAAGAAAAGCAAGTGAAGACTTAAGTTAATTAAGGTCTTACTAGGGCTATGGGCTTTTACCACATAAGATTCATGCTTTCTTTTATTTATTGTTTAAATATTAGAATTGCATGATTAGTTTATCTTCTGCTATCACCATAGGAATTGCATGATAGTGAAGAAGATAAAAGACCGTTAAAATCCAACGCTAAAATATCAAGCTCGTAAGCCTTCTGACGCGAAACCTCACTGTTCTGATTATCGTTGGAGCCGTGTTGTACCCACTCAGTGGGCACGTCCATCTATCTTCAGACGGTGTGGGATTACACCTGTGTGTTACAGAGTAGGGATTTATCCCTTCTCGTTGCTCAGCATAGCACATGGTGGTCCAGGGAGTAGGTCGGGTCAGCTTGACCATGTAGGCTACATATGTGGCGCATATGGTAGCACATGGAGGCAGCCATCTGTGGGATCAGAGACTGTGTTGTACCAACTCAGTTGGCACAGTCTGCTGGATTGCCCAGATGAAGGGGAATCGCACGGGTTGGCGATCGGCAGGGACTGCCTACCGGAGATTAGTGCTTGTACTCTCTGTGCATCTTATCTCGCCTGAGCGGGACGCGGAGACCAAGTATGAAATCCGGATCCCATCTCACTAAAAGAGTGTCTACTCTTTCGGACTGTTTAATGGATTTTTCAGTCAGATAAAATAGTGAGAAAAAGAATCTTTCTTAAGTCCTGATTGATTCTTAACATTGATACTGACCTTGCTGTTCTTGCATTGTTGTAGATACCTGCAGCAACGAACACCATGAACTTCAATGTGCGATCCCTACTGGAAAGGGAGAAGTTTGCTGGGCCGAACTTCTCTGACTGGTTCGGACACCTTAAGATTGTTCTTAAGGCAGAGAGGAAACTGTATGTCCTCGAGACGGCGATACCGCCTCAGCCCGCTCCGAATGCCTCAAGGGCGGTTCGGGAAGCCTATGAAAAGCACGTCAATGATAGCATTGATGTCGCTTGCCTGATGCTAGCGTCTATGACGCCACCGCTGCAGCGTCAGCATGAGGATATGTCTGCTATAGACATGATAGCGAACCTCAAGATGCTGTATGCTGCACAGGCAAGGACTGAGCGCTACAATTTGACAAAGCTTTTCTTTCAGAGCAAACTGGCTGAAGGGAGCCTAGTGGGAGCTCACGTGCTCAAGATGATTGGGCACAAGGAGGCTCTAGAGAAACTGGGGCATACCATCAACCAGGAGCTTGCTGTGGATATTATTCTGCAGTCTCTCCCGCCTTCATTCGACACGTTCATTATTAACTTTAATATGAACAAAATCGATTGTACTCCGGCAGAGCTGCTGAATATGCTCTTGACTACTGAGGAGACTCTGAAGGGAAAGCCTTCGACCTCTGTCTTAATGGTTCCTTCGAGGAACAAGAAGAAGGGGAAGAAGGGCAATACCCCTGTCAAGAGCTACAGCAAGGCTCTGAAGCAGAAGGTAAAGCGGTCCAAGGAATACAGGTGTTTCCACTGTGGCCAGCTCGGTCACTGGAAAAAGGACTATAAAGCGCTCCAAGGAGATAAGAGGGGAAGCATCGCTTCTGGCTCAGGTATATTCGTGACTGAGGTCATGTTTTCTTCTTCTATATCATGGGTGTTGGACACTGCATGTGGAGTTCACATTTGTTCAAATGTACAGGAACTCAAGAGAAGAAGGCAGGTGGGACAGCATGAGGTGGACCTACGAGTTGGAAACGGGGCACGGGTTGCTGCTGTTGCTGTAGGAGACTATTTCATTTATTTACCATCTGGAATTGTATTGGAACTAGACAATTGTTATTTTGTTCCCAGTATTACTAAAATATTATCTCCATTCCTGCTCTTGTCAGGAAGGGTTTTTCCTTTGAATGCAATATTTCAAAGTGTCTTTTATCTTATGATAATATTGTTTATGCAACTGGTTCAATTAGCAATGGATTATTCATGTTGGACATGGAGCGTTCTATACAAAATGTTGATATTAAGAAAGCCAAGTATGCTGATGACAGCACCTTGCTATGGCATAGTCGTTTAGGCCATATTAACGAGAAACGCATTAAGCGGTTGCATGATCATGGACTGCTGGGATCATTCTCTTACAAGGAGATTGATACATGCAAAGCTTGTTTGATGGGTAAAATGACGAAGTCGCCTTTTCCTCACAAAGGTCAAAGGGCTTCAGGTTTACTTGACCTTATACACAGTGATGTGTGTGGGCCATTTAGTAAACATGCCAGAGGTGGCTATCAGTACTTCATTACCTTTACTGACGATTTCAGTAGGTATGGCTATGTCTATCTGATGAGACATAAGAGTGAATCTTTTGACAAGTTCAAAGAGTTCAAGAATGAAGTACAGAATCAGCTAGGCCGAAATATCAAGGCACTTCGCTCAGATCGAGGTGGAGAATACTTGAGTCATACGTTTACTGACTATCTGAAGGAGTGTGGGATTATCTCACAGCTCACTCCGCCAGGAACACCGCAATGGAATGGTGTGTCCGAGAGGAGAAACAGAACGTTACTTGATATGGTTCGTTCTATGATGAGTCAGGCTACTCTTCCATACTCCTTTTGGGGTTTTGCACTGGAAACAGCTGCAAAGGTACTAAACCGAGTGCCATCCAAGGCAGTTTCAAAGACGCCATATGAATTATGGTATGGGAAACAGCCAAGCTTGACATTTATCAGGATCTGGTGTTGCGAGGCTTATGTCAAAAAGCTCGCCTCTGGGAAACTAGAGAGCAGATCTGACAAATGTATCTTTGTCGGTTACCCTAAGGAGACTAAGGGTTATTATTTCTACAATCCCAAAGAGAACAAGGTATTTGTTGCTCGGACGGCCATATTTCTTGAGAAGGAGTTTCTTCTGCAAGAGGCCAGTGGGAGAGAAATAAAGCTGGATGAGAATCCAGAGGAAGGACAAAGTGCTCAAGCAGAGTTGGATGAGCCTGAGCCAGTAGATCAGGTTATTGAACAACCTGAGGCTCAGATATCACGGGAACCGCGAAGATCGGGAAGGATCCGTCGACAACCTGAGCGTTATGACGGAGTCTACATCATTGATAATGATGAACCCCTCACTTATGCGGATGTGGTCAGTGGACCAGAGTCAGCGAGATGGCTTGAAGCTATGCGCGCCGAGATGGACTCCATGTCAGATAACCAAGTCTGGGATTTGGTTGATCCGCCTCCGGGAGTAATCCCTATAGGCTGAAAATGGATCTTCAAGAAGAAGATTGACATGGATGGTAACGTGGTTACCTATAAAGGCAGGCTAGTTGCGAAAGGTTTCAAACAAATCTACGGGATAGATTATGATGAAACTTTCTCACCTGTAGCCATGTTTAAGTCTATTCGGATTCTTTTCGCGATAGCGGCATATTGTGATTATGAGATCTGGCAGATGGATGTGAAAACAGCTTTCCTTAATGGAAATCTGGATGAGGATGTGTATATGACACAACCTGAGGGTTTCACTAATCCATCAGATCGTCATAAGATATGCAAGTTAAAGAAGTCCATTTATGGACTTAAGCAAGCATCAAGAAGCTGGAATATTCGTTTTGATGAATCAGTCACTGAATTTGGTTTCATCAAGAACGAGGATGACCCGTGTGTGTATAAGAGGTTTAGTGGGAGCGTAATTACTTTCCTAGTCCTCTACGTCGATGACATCTTGATCATTGGAAATGACATTCCTGAAATGCATGCTGTTAAAGCATGGTTAAAGAAATGTTTCCAGATGAAAGATCTAGGAGAAGCAGCCTATGTATTAGGTGTGAAGATCTACAGGGATAGATCTAAGAGGCTTCTCGGGTTGTGCCAGAGTACTTACATCGATAAAGTCCTAGAGAGATTTCATTTAGAGAATTCTAAACGAGGGTATCTTCCAGTCAGACATAGTTTGAATCTTTCAAAGAGTCAGTGTCCACAAACACAGACTGAGAAAGATGAAATGGACAATACTGAAGAGTCCCCTTCAAGGGGGAGCGCAAGCGGATAAAACCCCTTTCAAGAGGGGGGCCGAAACCCTAAGGTAGGGGGCGCATGCAAGTTTGCTAGGGTTTCATCATATATGATCGCTTACATGCTCATATAATCAACTATGATAAATTGATTGAAGAAAGAGGGAGATTCATACCAACGCCATTGGCTTGGAGGTCGGCTTGGAAGAAGAGAGCAACTTAGATCTCCTCCAAAAGTTCACACACAAGATGAAGATCGCCTACCCCTTGTGATGCTTGTGCTAGCAAGAATCTTCAAGGGTCCTTGCCGTGTGTAAGGGGATGAAGAGACGATTTCCTTTTGGCCGAGAGCTCCACTTGCAAAACCACTTCTCATCGTCAACCTCTTGCCCAACCAAGTTCAAGGCGTTGAAGTGAAGACAAGAACGCATATGCGTTTTGGCGTTCAAGAGAAACCGGCCTTGATGACTTTCCATAAATGGATGATCATCAAGCCATGCGCTTACTCCAACCCAAAACGCATATTAGCATTGAACCAAGCGTTCACCTTTGTGAACCGGTTCAAGCCAACATGTTCCAATCGCATTTGGTTCATGAACCAAACCGAAATAGCTCAAGCCATGTGGTCTAGACCATATTGAACCCTAAGGCTCAAGATCTCACCATTCATCTCCTGATGCTCCTGATCTCACCGATCTAGCATCATCTCTCTCGATCGAAGCTTACCGATCTCAAGCCCTAATCAATCAAACATGATCAGACCAGATCTCACTTACAATCAGAGATTAAATCCCTTTAAACTGAATCCAAACAATTCAGTCCACACGATCTGACTCAAGTAAGCCATATCATCAATTGTGCGACCCTGAGGGTTTCCTTTAAATGTCGGTAACGATAACTCACGTTATCACGATCAGTGAGGGGTATCTAGCAACACATCACTGTCTCCCGATATAAAGGAAAGAGTCTTCCAAGACTACTCCCAAACCACAGCACAAGTGTGAATCTATTCACAAGGCATGCATGTGTCCCTTGCCACTGGATGTTCTTATTGGACAAGCGTGTCAAGCCTGTGACTCCAATATGATGAGCATGATTAGATCAGATGAACATAGTCATCTGGGTATGGCCATACACTATCTCAATCATCTCATCTAGGGGGGCCCTTATAGAACATCACACTCCTTCAACAAGGAGACGGCAATCCTCTATCTATCACTAGTGCCCTAACCTGACTCAAGCTCATTATCCAAGATAGTCTATAACCATTATCTTTCAAATGATATTGAACTACCTCAAAACAATGACAATCATCAATCAGAGACACAAGTGATCTCAAGTCAAAGGACATGTGCCACTTGTAGCATACAAGGATTATTCACATTGTGACAAGCAATAAGAATATCCTAGTAGGGTCTGTCCAGTACATCCAATGTACCCATGAGTCTACATCTTATTCCATGCTCGAAGCATCCTATAAGATTAGAACACATATTAGTCTCAATCATATCAAGGCTGTCTCATGTTCACCAAGATATATCGACTAAGGACATTATAGCATGTCAGCCTAGCTGAACAGCTTTGAGACATTAATCAGAAGTACACTTATTACAGCAGACAAGGTAACAACCTGAATAATAACCATGCCTTTATAAACACAAGAGTTTATTACATGATACTGTTACAATCCCAAAGGCCTCAAACATTAGCCTTAAGGGCATACCCCAACAATCTCCCACTTGCACTTAATCTAATGGTTGAGAAACCTCAAACCCATATTATTACAGTGCTTCTCATGCTTCTGCTGCGCCAGAGGCTTAGTAAGCGGGTCTGCCAGATTGTCATCTGTATGAACCTTGCAGATTTTGATCTCGCCACGATCAATGATCTCCCGGATCAAGTGAAACCGTCTCTGTATGTGCTTGGACTTCTGGTGCGACCGTGGTTCCTTTGCTTGTGCGATGGCTCCAGTGTTATCACAGAAGATAACCAAAGGATCAGCACTCGAAGGAACAACACCAAGTTCTCTCACGAACTTACGAATCCACACTGCCTCCTTGGATGCTTCCGAGGCTGCAACATACTCCGCTTCTGTTGTGGAATCAGCAACAGTTGACAGTTTGAAACTTTTCCACACCACTGCTCCACCATTCAAGCTAAAAACATAGCCTGATTGCGATCGGAAATCATCCTGGTCCGACTGGAACGAAGGTCAGTATATCCTTCAATACTGAGTTCTTCCTGACCACCATATATCAAGAACTTATCTTTGGTCCTCCGCAGATATTTTAAAATGTTCTTGACCGCAATCCAGTGCGCCATACCTGGATTACTTTGGAACCGACTGGTCACGCTTAACCCGTAAGCGACGTCTGGGCGAGTACACAACATCGCATACATAATGGACCCAATAGCCGAAGCATAAGGCGTATTGTCCATTTCATCTTTCTCAGTCTGTGTTTGTGGACACTGACTCTTTGAAAGATTCAGACCATGTCTGACTGGCAGATATCCTCTTTTAGAATTCTCTAAATGGAATCTCTCCAGGATTTTATCGATGTACGTACTCTGGCACAGCCCGAGAAGCCTCTTAGATCTATCCCTGTAGATCTTCACACCTAACACATAGGCTGCTTCTCCTAGATCTTTCATCTGGAAACATTTTCCTAACCATGCTTTAACAGCATGCAGTTCAGGAATATCGTTTCCAATGATCAAGATATCGTCGACGTAGAGGACTAGGAAAGTAATCACGCTCCCACTAAACCTCTTATATACACACGGGTCATCTTCGTTCTTGATGAAACCAAACTCAGAGATTGATTCATCAAAACGAATATTCCAGCTTCTTGATGCTTGCTTAAGTCCATAAATAGACTTCTTTAACTTGCATATTTTATGACGATCTGATGGATTCGTGAAACCCTCAGGTTGTGTCATATACACATCCTCATCCAGATTTCCATTAAGGAAAGCTGTCTTCACATCCATCTGCCAGATCTCATAATCGTAATATGCAGCTATCGCGAAAAGAATCCGAATAGACTTAAACATAGCTACAGGTGAGAAAGTTTCATCATAATCTATCCCGTAGATTTGTTTGAAACCTTTCGCAACTAGCCTGCCTTTATAGGTAATTACGTTACCATCCATGTCAATCTTCTTCTTGAAGATCCATTTACAGCCTATAGGGATTACTCCCGGAGGCGGATCAACCAAATCCCAGACTTGGTTATCTGACATGGAGTCCATTTCGGCTCGCATAGCATCAAGCCATCTAGCTGACTCCGGTCCACTGACCGCATCCGCATAAGTTGATGGAGGTGGGATCACTCACAAGTAAGGGAGCATTCAAACAACGCTTTCAGAAAATATTTTTTTGTATTTTAGATAAAAACCGAAATTACTCTAAACGGAGTTGGAAAATATGTTTTGTATTTTATAAATAAAGAAAACGACACTAAACTATTTAGACTACTTAAAAGAAGTAGCAATTACCTACAAATTGAAAGACAAGTAGGAATACTCACAGTGCGATCCTTGAGCATAGAAGGATCGTATCGTCCCGATCTTCAACGGTCCTACTCTGATGGAAGGTATTGCATCATTACAAGCAAACACAGACAAACGAGATCCGCACACACCACGGATTCATATTACAAAGCAAAACTAAGGGGGAGGTTAAGCCTCACAAGTTCCCTTAACACTTAACTAAAGAGAGAGAGGGGGAGGGGAGAAAGCTTGCGCTTAGTGAAGAGTCCTCCAAGTCCTTGCGCCCCTTCAAACAAAGTTTAGATTAGTGTAGAAAACAAGTTCTAGAATCTATAGATGGAAGAGGGGAAAGAACTTAGCCGAATTTGAAGTCTTGTTGGTGTAGCCTTCATGCAAGCCGAAAGTGAAGAACCCCTAAGGGTCTTTGTTGATTGCCGAGGACAAAGGATGAAGCTTCTTAGAGTCCCTCCAAAGGTGCGCAAGATCCTTCAAGTGGTTGAGTTGCGTTGAAGAATTGAGAAGAAAGGGGGGAGAAGGGAAAGGGCTCGGCCCTTTAGAGAAGGGGGGAGATAGAATACTCTTAGGCGACAATCACCAATGCTAACACAAGGATTCTTTTCACTAGGCAACTAATAGACAAAGAGAGGGGAGGTTACAATTTATAGGCTCAACAAGCCATGGGCAAGGGTGACAATTCACCCTAGGCGCAATCATAAGGTTTAAGGAAGAAATTAATGACATTTAATACATTTCCTTTAGCCCTTTTGAATTTCGAATTCTTTCTTGATGGAGCTTCCTTGTAGCCGAATTCTTTATGAGCTCCTTCCTTGTTTGCATGGATGAGATGGCGCCTTCATGCCTTGGACTAATTTGAATTCGAAAATCTTCCTTCAAGAGCATGGGCGGTTAAGAGGTTTCCAAAGGTGATTCCTCAAATTGTGGATCTAGATGATGATCCCTTGATTTGTGGATCTAGATTGTTGATAGCTAGGCGCATTAAATTGTGGGCTGATTTCTTGCATTCGAATCATCATCATATTGAGTGGCGCCTAGGTTGATATGGAAGGTGGAGTTGCATTGATTGTAAGCCCCTTCAACTTGGAGTCTTTAGTTGAAGTAGTTGAAGTGCCTCCTTCCATAATTGGAGCTCTACTTGAGTGGCTTTAGCTTGAGCTTCCTAGCTTCCCTTGAGCTGGGCTATAACCTGCCCAATTATTAACACAAAGGCCAGTAGACTATTCTAGGAGCAAATAAGGAAACTACACAATGCACTAGAGCTTTATTTAATGTAAATAAGGAAAGTGCAAATAAGGAAGGAAAGATGACCTAGGAGGAAAAGCCATATCGGATGGGCTTCCTCCTAGCCCTTCCAGACCTCCTTGGGGCAGGGTTGGCCCCTCCATCATCTCTCCCCGGGTGGGAAGAATTCTCCTCTGGAGAATTATCCTTGTACCCTTGGAGTAATTCCGGAGCGGCCTGTGCCAACTCTTCTTCGGGAAGCCAAGCCTCCTCACCCGACGTAAATTTAACACGGTAAAACACTTGTACCTTGTCTGGGGTGAGTCGGGTCTGATCTTCAAGTATGCTCTGCAGCTCTGGCCGGTCGGTCAACTCCCCGACGTGCACCGGCTCCTCATAGTGCGTGAGATCCTCCACATTGACGGTGGTGGAGATTCCCAGGTCCGGTGGTAGATCCAAGATGTAGGCGTTATCGTTGATCTTTTCTACAATGGTGAATGGTCCGAGTCCTTTGGCGTCCAACTTGCGGCCAGATCCATGGATGCGCTCCTCCCTGGCCCGCAGTACAACCTGTTCTCCTACAGAGAATATCCTTTCTCGGCGTTTCTTGTTAGCACTCTTGCGATAGGAATTTACAGCATCAAGCATTTGACAATATATTTCATGATGTAAATGAGACATGTGAGTAGCAAAATCTTTGGCAGACATAGACATATGAGAGTGCTTAGGTAAAGGAAACAAATCAATAGGTTTTCTGGGCTGGTACCCTAAGTTGGCCTGAAAAGGGGACAATCCTGTGGTTTTGTTGACAACACTATTATAGGAGAACTCGGCAATGGGTAACAGCTTATCCCATGTGCCTGGGTGTTCTCCTACCAAACTCCTCAAAATGCTCCCTAGTGATCGATTGACCACTTCGGTCTGCCCATCCGTTTGAGGATGATAGGCCGTGGAGAATTTGAGTTTGGTTCCCAACATAGCCCACAGGGTTTTCCAGAAATGTCCAACAAACCTGGAATCCCTATCAGAAACTATAGTCAGAGGGGTACCTCTATGTTTAACAACCTCTTTAAAGAACAACCTAGCTACATGTGATGCATCTGTAGTTTTGTAGCAAGGTATAAAGTGTGCCATCTTGGTAAACCTATCCACTACGACAAAAATGGAGTCATGTCTGGAGGGAGTCCTTGGTAAACCTAAGATGAAGTCCATGCTAAGGTCTTGCCATGGTGCTTGAGGAATGGGTAGGGGTGTGTACAGACCATAGTTATGTTTCTGAGTTTTCCTGGTCTGACAGGTCCTACAATGTCTGACAACCTTAGCTACATCCCTATAGAGGTTCGGCCAGAAGAACCGTTCCTCCACTAAGGCTTGAGTCTTGTCCCGGCCATGATGCCCGGCAGACCCTCCTCCGTGGATCTCCCAAACAAGGAAGTCTCGGATTGAGGTCTTGGGAATGCACAACTTTGGCCCAAGAAATAGAAACTCATCCCTTAGGGTATAGATGAGATGACTTAAAGGGTCTATGCTAAGCTCAGAATAAACGCTAGAAAAATCAGGACATTCTAGGTATTCATGCTTCATGCGATCAAATCCAACTACTTCAACAGATAAAGTTTGCATAAGTAAAACTACTCTACTCAAAGCATCAGCAACTTTATTTTCAATTCCAGATTTATGCTTTAAAACAAAAGTATACTGTTGAAGGTACTCTACCCATTTAGCATGCCTAGCATTTAATTTCTTTTGAGCATTTAGAAAAGATAAAGCTTGGTGATCACTATTTAGAATAAATTCGTTATGTAGCAAATAGTGTCTCCAGTGCCTTAAGGATTGCACTACAGCATAGAATTCCTTATCGTAGGTGGTATATTTTTGTTTAGCCTCATTTAACTTCTCACTAAAGTAGGCTATGGGGTGACCTTCCTGACTAAGGGTACCTCCTATTCCTACTCCTGAGGCATCACAGTCCACTATGAAAACTTTAGAGAAGTCAGGTAATCTTAGGACAGGGGCAGTGGTCATTCTAGACTTAAGCTCCACAAAAGCTCTACCAGCAGACTTAGGCCAACTAAACTCACCTTGCTTCATACAGTTAGTTATAGGGGCTACTATGGTGCTAAAGTTTCTAATGAACCTTCTATAAAAGGCAGCTAGACCATGGAAGCTCCTAATCTCAGTCAAGGTCTTGGGTTCAGGCCAGTCTAAGATGGCTTGGATTTTGCTAGGGTCAGCTTGAAGTCCTTGGTCTGAAACTATGAAGCCTAAAAAGACAACCCTAGGGGAAAGGAAAGAACACTTCTTCAGGTTTAGGTATAGCTTTTCTTCCTGAAGTAAGTCTAGGATTTTTCTAAGGTGCTCCATGTGTTCTTCTCGGGTCTTGCTATAGATTAGGATATCATCAAAGTAAACTACTAAGAATCTTCCTATGTAAGGCTTCAAGACTTGGTTCATTAACCTCATAAAGGTTGAGGGGGCATTGGAGAGACCAAAGGGCATGACTAGCCATTCATATAAACCATCCTTAGTTTTAAAGGCAGTCTTCCACTCATCCCCAAGTCTGATCCTAACTTGGTGGTAGCCACTTCTAAGGTCTAGCTTGCTAAACCACTTAGATCCTACCAGCATGTCAAGCATGTCATCTAACCTTGGGATGGGAAATCTATACTTGATGGTTATCCTGTTCATGGCCCTACAGTCTATACACATGCGCCAGCTTCCATCCTTCTTTGGGGTAAGAAGGGCGGGTACTGCACACGGGCTAAGGCTTTCCCTAATGAAACCCTTGTCTAACAGTTCATCTACTTGTCTTTTGAGCTCTTGATGCTCAGTAGGGTTCATCCTATAGTGGGGTAAGTGTGGGAGAGTAGAACCCGGGACAAGGTCTATGGCATGTTGGATTTCTCTAAGAGGGGGTAAGCCATCGGGAAGTTCTTCCCTGGTGAGCTCAGAGTACCCTGAGAGTAGGGTCTCAACTTCTTTGGGTATGGGTGACTCCTCATCTGGGTTGGTTTCCTTAATGACTAAGGAGTACACTTGCTTGGATTCTAAGCAGTCTTGGGTAAAGGTATGGGACCTTATGAGTTGGATGGTTGGTTTAGGTTCCTTAGGTTCCTCTATCCTACCCTTGTTGGTGGAAGCCTTAAGTTCCTTAGGCATGGAAGGCTTCAGCTTGATCTTTTGCCCATCATGGCTAAAGACATAGGTGTTAGTCCGACCGTAGTGGATAACATCCATGTCAAACAGCCACGGGCGACCGAGTAAGACCTGGGCGACATCCATGGTTATGACGTCACACCAAATCTTGCCTTGGTAGATGGCAAACTGAAGGGGCACTAAGCACCTATGGGTGACTGGGACACTAGACTGGTTGACCCAGGATATGCTATAGGGGTTAGGGTGCGGTTCTGCCTTAAGGTTAAACTTTACTAAGGCTGTGTGAGAGACCGCGTTAAGACTACTTCCCCCATCTATCACTACTTTGCACATGTTACCATTGCATTTCGTGTAGGTGTGGAAAATACTGGTCCTACGCCAGTCCTCGGTTGGGGTAGGTTTGATTAGGGTGCACCTAACCACTCCTAAGGTGTCATGGGTTTGTTCCTCACCACTATCATAGACTAGTTCTTCACAAATCATACATCCAGAGTCAGGGTTATGGATTTCCTCATGGTTTACTTCATATGTTTCTTCATGTTTTTCTTCACCTAAGTAAAGGACTCTCTTGGGGCAGTCTTTCATGTAGTGTCCTACTTGGCGGCAGGCATGGCAAGTGACTCTAGGTTCTTGGACAGTCCTAGGTCTAGAGGGTGTTGGTGTTGGGGCTTTGGGTTGAGAGCTAGAGGGACTTGAGGTGGGTGCCTTAGGGTAAGTTCTAGGGGAACTTAACTCTCTCCTAAAGGCTCTCTTTATGTTTTCCTCTACCTCTAAGGCTCTTTGGTAGGCGACTTCTCTAGACTCTATTTGGAAATAGGTCATTCCCCTTTTGATCTCGGGTCTAAGTCCATTCTTGTACCTACTAAGGGAGACATGGGGCTCCTCATGGATGCCACTCCTCAAAAGAAGTTCATCAAACCTAGTGGTGTAGTCGGTGACATTTAGGCTACCTTGGACTAGGCTCATGGCTTCATCAATAATCTTAAGTTGGAAATAGGGAGGGACATATTTTTCCCTAAGTTTGTCTCGCATGTCTTCCCATCTCT
Organism: Costus lasius; assembly: GCA_027563935.2. Classification (NCBI taxonomy): domain Eukaryota; kingdom Viridiplantae; phylum Streptophyta; class Magnoliopsida; order Zingiberales; family Costaceae; genus Costus; species Costus lasius. Next base: position 48,891,475 of record CM050446.2, read on the forward strand.
CAATAGGAGGGCGTCTAAACAACTCTATGTTCTTCTCTATGCTAGTCCAGTATAACCTAGCAGTACCTTCTAGGAGACATGGGGTGAACCTAACCTTGGATTGACTAGGCATCATGCTCCAGTCAAAATACCGTTCAAGTTTATCTACCCAATCTAGGAACTCTCTAGGGTCAAGGGAACCACTAAAGGTTGGTGGTGAGAGTTTGATGTTGCGTTGCACTTCATCCTCTCTAGGTCTGTGGTAGGTTTGAGCACGTGGCTCATTCCACTCAAGTTCTTGGTCTTCCCTAGGTCTTTGATAGGGTCGAGCATGTGAATCTTCCCATTCAGGTTCTTGGACTCTCCTATTATGGTTCCTATTGTTTTGGGAATGTTCACCTAGGATGGGTTCACTTGAGGGCCGACTAGGGGGTCTATCATCTCTAGGGTTCTCTGGGTTTGGCAATCTAGTTTCCATCTGAGTCATCCTATTGTTAAGGGTCACCATCATGTCAAAAAGTCTAGCCATGTCATTAGGTTCAGATTGTCTAGCCATGTCATTAGGTTCAAAGTTGTTATAGTTTGCTCCTGATCTAGTAGTCATAGTCAAAGATAGTTTTGAAAGAAATTAGTTTTGAAAATAAGGCCCCTAAAGTGATATATTTTATGATAGCCTTTTATGAAATCAACTTCTTTCAAACACCTAGGTCCAAGAAAAGTCTTAGAATTTGAAAAATAGCTTTTAGGCCAAAAATCTATTCTAAGAAAGGCTCTGATACCAAACTGATGGAGGTGGGATCACTCACAAGTAAGGGAGCATTCAAACAACGCTTTCAGAAAATATTTTTTTGTATTTTAGATAAAAACCGAAATTACTCTAAACGGAGTTGGAAAATATGTTTTGTATTTTATAAATAAAGAAAACGACACTAAACTATTTAGACTACTTAAAAGAAGTAGCAATTACCTACAAATTGAAAGACAAGTAGGAATACTCACAGTGCGATCCTTGAGCATAGAAGGATCGTATCGTCCCGATCTTCAACGGTCCTACTCTGATGGAAGGTATTGCATCATTACAAGCAAACACAGACAAACGAGATCCGCACACACCACGGATTCATATTACAAAGCAAAACTAAGGGGGAGGTTAAGCCTCACAAGTTCCCTTAACACTTAACTAAAGAGAGAGAGGGGGAGGGGAGAAAGCTTGCGCTTAGTGAAGAGTCCTCCAAGTCCTTGCGCCCCTTCAAACAAAGTTTAGATTAGTGTAGAAAACAAGTTCTAGAATCTATAGATGGAAGAGGGGAAAGAACTTAGCCGAATTTGAAGTCTTGTTGGTGTAGCCTTCATGCAAGCCGAAAGTGAAGAACCCCTAAGGGTCTTTGTTGATTGCCGAGGACAAAGGATGAAGCTTCTTAGAGTCCCTCCAAAGGTGCGCAAGATCCTTCAAGTGGTTGAGTTGCGTTGAAGACTTGAGAAGAAAGGGGGGAGAAGGGAAAGGGCTCGGCCCTTTAGAGAAGGGGGGAGATAGAATACTCTTAGGCGACAATCACCAATGCTAACACAAGGATTCTTTTCACTAGGCAACTAATAGACAAAGAGAGGGGAGGTTACAATTTATAGGCTCAACAAGCCATGGGCAAGGGTGACAATTCACCCTAGGCGCAATCATAAGGTTTAAGGAAGAAATTAATGACATTTAATACATTTCCTTTAGCCCTTTTGAATTTCGAATTCTTTCTTGATGGAGCTTCCTTGTAGCCGAATTCTTTATGAGCTCCTTCCTTGTTTGCATGGATGAGATGGCGCCTTCATGCCTTGGACTAATTTGAATTCGAAAATCTTCCTTCAAGAGCATGGGCGGTTAAGAGGTTTCCAAAGGTGATTCCTCAAATTGTGGATCTAGATGATGATCCCTTGATTTGTGGATCTAGATTGTTGATAGTGAAAGGTCCCCAAATAAGGGGGGGCGAAACCCAAGTGAGGTGCATATTAAGGGAGAACGCAGCGGAGAGGGTTTCTTAGGATCTTTCATGTTATATGATTAACAAAACCGATTGCATAGATGAGATAGAACCATACCATAGCCATTTCTAGATGGCGCCTTGGAAGCAGAGAGTGATGCCGCTCTCCTCCTGAAGATGCGCACACAAGATGAAAGATGTGCCTACTCCTTGATGCTCCTTGTGCTAGCAAGGCGTCAAGGTGTTCTTCTCGAATGGAAGGGAAGGAGATCTTCTTTGCTTGGCGATTTTCTTCCTCCTTCTTTTCGTCAACCTCTCTCTTTCTCGAATGCAAAAACCCCCGAGAGATGGATGCTCTAGAGCGAGAGATGAGCGTCAAACGACAAGAGAGAAAGGCGTGAATCGTGAGTCGTGGTCACGTAGGGAAGTGCTATCTAAAAATAGCATGCCACTTCACCACTTACGGTCATGGGTTTACCCCAATCGCAACTCACTTCACCCTTGAACCATGCGCTCATCCATGAGCCGGTTCATGTTGGTTCGGTCCAAAAACCAAATAAGCCAAGCGACAAGGCTTAGATCAAATTAAACCCTAAGGCTCCAGATCTAACCGTCGATCTCTTTGATGCTCCTGATCTGACCAATCTAGCATCCATTCTCTCGATCAAAGCTTACCGATCTAATGCCCTAATCAATCAAACATGATCAGACCAGATCTCACTTATGATCAGAGATTAAATCCCTTTAAACTGAACCCAAATAATTCAGTCCACACGATCTAACTTAAGTAAGCCATATCATCAAATTGTGCGACCCTGAGGGTTTTCTTTAAATGTCGGTAACGATAATTCTCATTATCACGATCAGTGAGGGGTATCTAGCAACACATCACTGTCTCCCGATATAAAGAAAAGAGTCTTCCAAGACTACACCCAAAATACAGCACAAGTGTGAATCAACTCACAAAGCATACATATTTCCTTTGCCACTGGATGTTCTTATTGGACAAGCCTGTCAAGCTTGTAACTCCAATATGATGAGCATGATTAGAACAGATGAACACTATCACCTGGGTATGGCCATACAATCTCTCAATCATCTCATCCAGGGGGCCCCTTTAGAACATCACACTCCTTAAACAAGGAGACGGCAATCCTATGTCTATCACTAGTGCCCTAACCTGATTCAAGCTCACCATCCAAGATAGTCTATAACCATTATGTTTCAAATGATATTGAACTACCTCAAAATGATGACAATCATCATTCAGAAAACACAAGCGATCTCAAGTCAGAGGAAATGTGCCACTTGTCATATTCAAGGAATATTCACATTGTGACAAACAATTGAACATCCTAGTAGGGTCTGTCCAGTACATCCAATGTACCCATGAGTCTACATCTTATTCCATGCTCGAAGCATCCTATAAGATTAGAACACATATTAGTCTCAACCATATCAAGGCTGTCTCGTGTTCACCAAGATATCTCGACTAAGGACTTATAGCATGTCAGCCTAGCTGAACAGCTTTGAGACATTATTCAGAAGAACATATATTGCAGCAGACAATGTAAACAACTGAATAATAACCATGCCTTTATAAACATAACAGTTTATTACATGATACTGATACATTCCCATGGCCTCAAACATTAGCCTTAAGGGCATACCCCAACAATCTCCCACTTGCACTTAATCTAATGGTTGAGAAATCTCAAACCCATGTTATTACAGTGCTTCTCATGCTTCTGCTGCGCCAGAGGCTTGGTAAGCGGGTCTGCCAGATTGTCATCTGTATGAACCTTGCAGATTTTGATCTCGCCACGATCTATGATCTCCCTGATCAAATGAAACCGTCTCTGTATGTGCTTGGACTTCTGGTGCGACCGTGGTTCCTTTGCTTGTGCGATTGCTCCAGTGTTATCACAGAAGATAACCAAAGGATCTGCACTCGAAGGAACAACACCAAGTTCTCTCACGAACTTACGAATCCACACTGCCTCCTTGGATGCTTCCGAGGCTGCAACATACTCGGCTTCTGTTGTGGAATCAGCAACAGTTGACTGTTTGAAACTCTTCCACACCACTGCTCCTCCATTCAAGCTAAAAACATAGCCTGATTGCGATCGGAAATCATCCTGGTCAGACTGGAACGAAGCGTCAGTATATCCCTCTATACTGAGTTCTTCCTGACCACCATATATCAAGAACATATCTTTGGTCCTCCGCAGATATTTTAGGATGTTCTTGACTGCAATCCAGTGCGCCAAACCTGGATTACTTTGAAAACGACTGGTCACGCTTAACCCGTAAGCGACGTCTGGGCGAGTACACAACATCGCATACATAATGGAACCAATAGCCGAAGCATAAGGCGTATTGTCCATTTCATCTTTCTCAGTCTGTGTTTGTGGACACTGACTCTTTGAAAGATTCAGACCATGTCTGACTGGAAGATATCCTCGTTTAGAATTCTCTAAATGAAATCTCTCCAGGACTTTATCGATGTAAGTACTCTGGCACAGCCCGAGAAGCCTCTTAGATCTATCCCTGTAGATCTTCACACCTAACACATAGGCAGCTTCTCCTAGATCTTTCATCTGGAAACATTTCCTTAGCCATGCCTTCACAGCATGCATTTCAGGAATGTCATTTCCAATGATCAAGATGTCATCGACGTAGAGGACTAGGAAAGTAATCACGCTCCCACTAAACCTCTTATATACACACGGGTCATCCTCGTTCTTGATGAAACCAAATTCGGTGACTGATTCATCAAAACGAATATTCCAGCTTCTTGATGCTTGCTTAAGTCCATAAATGGACTTCTTTAACTTGCATATCTTATGACGATCTGCTGGATTAGTGAAACCTTCCGGTTGTGTCATGTACACATCCTCATCCAGATTTCCATTCAGGAAAGCTGTTTTCACATCCATCTGCCAGATCTCATAATCATAATATGCAGCTATCGCGAAAAGAATCCGAATAGACTTAAACATGGCTACAGGTGAGAAAGTTTCATCATAATCTATCCCGTAGATTTGTTTGAAACCTTTCGCAACAAGCCTGCCTTTATAGGTAACTACGTTACCATCCATGTCAATCTTCTTCTTGAAGATCCATTTACAGCCTATAGGGATAACTCCCGGAGGCGGATCAACCAAATCCCAAACTTGGTTATCTGACATGGAGTCCATCTCGGCGCGCATAGCTTCAAGCCATCTCGCTGACTCCGGTCCACTGACCGCATCCGCATAAGTGAGGGGTTCATCATTATCAATGATGTAGACTCCGTCATAGCGCTCAGGCTGTCGACGGATCCTTCCCGATCTTCGCGGTTCCCGTGATATTTGAGCCTCAGGTTGTTCAATAACCTGTTCTACCGGCTCAGGCTCATCCAACTGTGCTTGGTCACTTTGTCCTTCCTCTGGATTCTCATCCATATTTCTCTCCCACTAGCCTCTTGCAGAAGAAACTCCTTCTCAAGAAATATGGCCGTCCAAGCAACAAAAACCTTGTTCTCATTGGGATCGTAGAAATAATAACCCTTAGTTTCCTTAGGGTAACCGACAAAGATACATTTGTCAGATCTGCTCTCTAGTTTCCCAGAGGCGAGCTTTTTGACATAAGCCTCGCAGCCCCAGATCCTGATAAATGTCAAGCTCGGCTGTTTTCCATACCATAACTCATATGGAGTCTTAGAAACTGCCTTGGATGGCACTCGGTTTAGTACCTTTGCAGCTGTTTCCAGCGCAAAACCCCAAAAGGAGTAAGGTAGATTAGCCTGACTCATCATAGAACGAACCATATCAAGTAACGTTCTATTTCTCCTCTCGGACACACCATTCCATTGCGGTGTTCCTGGCGGAGTGAGCTGTGAGATGATCCCACACTCCTTCAGATAGTCAGTAAACGCATGACTTAGGTATTCTCCACCTCGATCTGAGCGAAGTGCCTTGATATTTCAGCCTAACTGATTTTGTACTTCATTCTTGAACTCTTTGAACTTGTCAAAAGATTCACTCTTATGTCTCATTAAAAAGACATAGCCATACCTACTGAAATCATCAGTAAAGGTAATGAAGTACTGATAGCCACCTCTGGCATGTTTACTAAATGGCCCACACACATCACTGTGTATTAGGTCAAGTAAACCTGAAGCCCTTTGACCTTTATGAGGAAAAGGTGACTTCGTCATTTTACCCATTAAACAAGCCTTGCATGTATCAATCTCCTTATAGGAGAATGATCCCAGCAGTCCATTATCATGCAACCGCTTAATGCGTTTCTCGTTTATATGGCCTAAACGACTATGCCATAGCAAGGTGCTGTCATCAGCATACTTGGCTTTCTTAATATCGATTTGCTGTATCGAACATTCCATGTCCAACATGAATAACCCATTGCTAATTGAACCAGTTGCATAAACAATATTATCTAAAGACAAAATACACTTTGAAATATTGCATTCAAAGGAAAATCCCTTCCTGACAAGAGCAGGAATGGAGATAATATTTTTAGTAATACTGGGAACAAAATAACAACTGTTTAGTTCCAATACAAGTCCAGATGGTAAGGAAATGAAATAGTCTCCTACAGCAACAGCAGCAACCCGTGCCCCGTTTCCAACTCGTAGGTCCACTTCATGCTGTCCCACCTGCCTTCTTCTCTTGAGTTCCTGTACATTTGAACAAATGTGAACTCCACATGCAGTGTCCAACACCCATGATATAGAAGAAGAAAACATGACCTCAGTCACGAATATACCTGAGCCAGAAGCGAAGCTTCCCCTCTTATCTCCTTGGAGCGCTTTACAGTCCTTTTTCCAGTGACCCAGCTGGCCACAGTGGAAACACCTGTATTCCTTGGACCGCTTGACCTTCTGCTTCAAAGCCTTGCTGTAGCTCTTGACAGGGGTCTTGCCCTTCTTCCCCTTCTTCTTGTTCCTTGAAGGAACCATTAAGACAGAGGTCGAAGGCTTTCCCTTCAGAGTCTCCTCAGTAGTGAGGAGCATATTCAGCAGCTCTGCCGGAGTACAATCGATTTTGTTCATATTAAAATTAATAATGAACGCGTCGAATGAAGGCGGGAGAGACTGCAGAATAATATCCACAGCAAGCTCCTGGTTGATGGTGTGCCCCAGTTTCTCCAGAGCTTCCTTGTGCCCAATCATCTTGAGCACGTGAGCTCCCACTGGGCTCCCTTCAGCCAGTTTGCTCTGAAAGAAGAGCTTCGTCAAATTGTAGCGCTCTGTCCTCGCCTGTGCAGCATACAGCATCTTGAGGTTCGCTATAATCTCTATAGCCGACATATCCTCATGCTGACGCTGCAGCGGTGGCGTCATAGACGCTAGCATCAGGCAAGCGACATCAATGCTATCATTGACGTGCTTTTCATAGGCTTCCCGAACCGCCCTTGCGGCGTTCGGAGCGGGCTGCGGCGGTATCGCCGTCTCGAGGACATACAGTTTCCTCTCTGCCTTAAGAACGATCTTAAGGTGTCCAAACCAGTCAGAGAAGTTCGGCCCAGCAAACTTCTCCCTTTCCAGTAGGGATCGCACATTGAAGTTCATGGTGTTCGTTGCTGCAGGTATCTACAACAATGCAAGAACAGCAAGGTCAGTATCAATGTTTAAGAATCAATCAGGACTTAAGAAAGATTCTTTTTCTCACTATTTTATCTGGCTGAAAAAATCCAGCAAAACAGCCCGAAAGAGTAGTACTCTTTTAGTGAGATGGGATCCGGATTTCATACTTGGTCTCCGCGTCCCGCTCAGGCGAGATAAGATGCACAGAGAGTACAAGCACTAATCTCCGGTAGGCATTCCCTGCCGATCGCCAACCCATGCGATTCCCCTTCATCTGGGCAATCCAGCAGACTGTGCCAACTGAGTTGGTACAACACAGTCTCTGACCCCACAGATGGCTGCCTCCATGTGCTACCATATGCGCCACATATGTAGCCTACATGGTCAAGCTGACCCAACCTACTCCCTGGACCACCATGTGCTATGCTGAGCAACGAGAAGGGATAAATCCCTACTCTGTAACACACAGGTGTAATCCCACACCCTCTGAAGATAGATGGACGTGCCCACTGAGTGGGTACAACACGGCTCCAACGATAATCAGAACAGTGAGGTTTCGCGTCAGAAGGCTTATGAGCTTGATATTAAGCGTTGGATTTTCACGGTCTTTTATCTTCTTCACTATCATACAATTCCTATGGTGATAGCAGAAGATAAACTTAATCATGCAATTCTAATATTTAAACAATAAATAAAAGAAAGCATGAATCTTATGTGGTAAAAGCCCATAGCCCTAGTGAGACCTTAACCTAACTTAAGTCTTCACTTGCTCTTCATGGGTCTTTTGCTGCTCATCTGGCCCAAGCCAGGGCCCAAGCGCCAATTGCAGCTTTGGTGCGCCCACCAGGGAAATGCGCCAGGTCCTAGGGTCGAACCCTAGACCTCCCACCTGGTCCAGCCACTGCTGCAAGCGCCTCTGCCAAGTGTGCTCTGTGCTCTTGTCTAATTAAATTACAAATTTAACTATCTAGACAAGATTGACACGCAGGTCAATTACATTTTATAAATTAAAGCAATGTGATGCGCAGATCACAACAATTAATTTACACTTTTAAATCCCAGGCACGCAGGCCCCAGCACAGCACACAATTAATATGGGCAGCCCACATAAGACTAAATAAACAAACATATGCATCCAATCAGCAATCATGTGATCCATAAAAATTAAAATTTTCGAAAAACCCCATGGGATCAATTTTAATTTCCTTATTTGCCCTTCAACCTTACAACGGTCCATTACCAGGGATCCACTCATCCAACCTAGTCAGATCCACTGCCCTAGCATGCACCAAGTCCTAACTGACTTGAGTCGACCATAAGGTCAACCATGCATGCGCCAGGGCTGAACAACCACAATGAGGTCTGGCAAGCGGGTGTGACCCCGGGCCTAACTCATGTGTGTTCATCTGTTGTCTCAATCAGACATCGCTACACACCTGTCTGCAGTCGACCTATAGCCACCATAAGCTTGCGCCAAGGTGCTATCTGGTCGACCCATTCAGGCTGTCAGATAGTCTGATCAGACTGTTTGGATCTAACCTAGGGGGTGACTTCAACCCTAATAACCCGTCTAAGGGTTTATAGCAGGGCCTCAGATCTATAGTGAGTCGCGCATGTTATCATCGTTTTGTAAAAACAACAACAAAAATAATGCGCCATCTTACATGCGCCAAGATGAAAAATACAAGTATCGTTCATGACAACTAAACATGTATATGCGCATGTAATAAAGATCTGCAACATGAATCACAAAAATGGCTCATGCAATCATAAAACATGTGTTAACCTTTGGCTCTGATACCAATTGAAAGGTCCCCAAATAAGGGGGGGCGAAACCCAAGTGAGGCGCATATTAAGGGAGAACGCAGCAGAGAGGGTTTCTTAGGATCTTTCATGTTATATGATTAACAAAACCGATTGCATAGATGAGATAGAACCATACCATAGCCATTTCTAGATGGCGCCTTGGAAGCAGAGAGTGATGCCGCTCTCCTCCTGAAGATGCGCACACAAGATGAAAGATGTGCCTACTCCTTGATGCTCCTTGTGCTAGCAAGGCGTCAAGGTGTTCTTCTCGAATGGAAGGGAAGGAGATCTTCTTTGCTTGGCGATTTTCTTCCTCCTTCTTTTCGTCAACCTCTCTCTTTCTCGAATGCAAAAACCCCCGAGAGATGGATGCTCTAGAGCGAGAGATGAGCGTCAAACGACAAGAGAGAAAGCCGTGAATCGTGAGTCGTGGTCACGTAGGGAAGTGCTATCTAAAAATAGCATGCCACTTCACCACTTACGGTCATGGGTTTACCCCAATCGCAACTCACTTCACCCTTGAACCATGCGCTCATCCATGAGCCGGTTCATGTTGGTTCGGTCCAAAAACCAAATAAGCCAAGCGACAAGGCTTAGATCAAATTAAACCCTAAGGCTCCAGATCTAACCGTCGATCTCTTTGATGCTCCTGATCTGACCAATCTAGCATCCATTCTCTCGATCAAAGCTTACCGATCTAATGCCCTAATCAATCAAACATGATCAGACCAGATCTCACTTATGATCAGAGATTAAATCCCTTTAAACTGAACCCAAACAATTCAGTCCACACGATCTAACTTAAGTAAGCCATATCATCAAATTGTGCGACCCTGAGGGTTTTCTTTAAATGTCGGTAACTATAATTCTCATTGTCACGATCAGTGAGGGGTATCTAGCAACACATCACTGTCTCCCGATATAAAGAAAAGAGTCTTCCAAGACTACACCCAAAATACAGCACAAGTGTGAATCAACTCACAAAGCATACATATTTCCTTTGCCACTGGATGTTCTTATTGGACAAGCCTGTCAAGCTTGTAACTCCAATATGATGAGCATGATTAGAACAGATGAACACTGTCACCTGGGTATGGCCATACACTCTCTCAATCATCTCATCTAGGGGGCCCCTTTAGAACATCACACTCCTTAAACAAGGAGACGGCAATCCTATGTCTATCACTAGTGCCCTAACCTGATTCAAGCTCACCATCCAAGATAGTCTATAACCATTATGTTTCAAATGATATTGAACTACCTCAAAATGATGACAATCATCATTCAGAAAACACAAGCGATCTCAAGTCAGAGGAAATGTGCCACTTGTCATATTCAAGGAATATTCACATTGTGACAAACAATTGAACATCCTAGTAGGGTCTGTCCAGTACATCCAATGTACCCATGAGTCTACATCTTATTCCATGCTCGAAGCATCCTATAAGATTAGAACACATATTAGTCTCAACCATATCAAGGCTGTCTCATGTTCACCTAGATATCTCGACTAAGGACTTATAGCATGTCAGCCTAGCTGAACAGCTTTGAGACATTATTCAGAAGAACATATATTGCAGCAGACAATGTAAACAACTGAATAATAACCATGCCTTTATAAACATAACAGTTTATTACATGATACTGATACATTCCCATGGCCTCAAACATTAGCCTTAAGGGCATACCCCAACAGATAGCTAGGCGCATTAAATTGTGGGCTGATTTCTTGCATTCGAATCATCATCATATTGAGTGGCGCCTAGGTTGATATGGAAGGTGGAGTTGCATTGATTGTAAGCCCCTTCAACTTGGAGTCTTTAGTTGAAGTAGTTGAAGTGCCTCCTTCCATAATTGGAGCTCTACTTGAGTGGCTTTAGCTTGAGCTTCCTAGCTTCCCTTGAGCTGGGCTATAACCTGCCCAATTATTAACACAAAGGCCAGTAGACTATTCTAGGAGCAAATAAGGAAACTACACAATGCACTAGAGCTTTATTTAATGTAAATAAGGAAAGTGCAAATAAGGAAGGAAAGATGACCTAGGAGGAAAAGCCATATCGGATGGGCTTCCTCCTAGCCCTTCCAGACCTCCTTGGGGCAGGGTTGGCCCCTCCATCATAAGTGAGGGGTTCATCATTATCAAAGATGTAGACTCCGTCATAGCGCTCAGGCTGTCGACGGATCCTTCCCGATCTTCGCGGTTCCCGTGATATTTGAGCCTCAGGTTGTTCAATAACCTGATCCACCGGCTCAGGCACATCCAACTGTGCTTGACTACTTTGTCCATCCTCTGGATTCTCATCCAGCTTTATTTCTCTCCCACTGGCCTCTTGCAGAAGAAACTCCTTCTCAAGAAATATGGCCGTCCGAGCAACAAATACTTTGTTCTCTTTGGGATCGTAGAAATAATAACCCTTAGTTTCCTTAGGGTAACCGACAAATATATATTTCTCAGATCTGCTCTCCAGTTTCCCAGAGGCGAGCTTTTTGACATAAGCCTCGCAACCCCAGATCCTGATAAATGTCAAGCTTGGCTGTTTCCCATACCATAACTCATATGGTGTCTTAGAAACTGCCTTGGATGGCACTCGGTTTAGTACCTTTGCAGCTGTTTCCAGTGCAAATCCCCAAAAGGAGTATGGAAGAGTAGCCTGACTCATCATAGAACGAACCATATCAAGTAACGTTCTATTTCTCCTCTCGGACACACCATTCCATTGCGGTGTTCCTGGCGGAGTGAGCTGTGAGATAATCCCACACTCTTTTAGATAGTCAGTAAACGCATGACTTAGGTATTCACCACCTCGATCAGAACGAAGTGCCTTGATATTTTGGCCTAACTGATTTTTGAACTCTTTGAACCTGTCATTTTTGAACTCTTTGAACTCTTTGAACTCTTTGAACCTGTCAAAAGATTCACTTTTATGTCTCATAAGATAGACATAACCATACCTACTGAAATCATCAGTAAAGGTAATGAAGTACTGATAGCCACCTCTGGCATGTTTACTAAAAGGCCCACACACATCACTGTGTATAAGGTCAAGTAATCCTGAAGCCCTTTGACCTTTGTTAGGAAAAGGTGACTTCGTCATTTTACCCATCAAACAAGCTTTGCATGTATCAATCTCCTCATAGGAGAATGATCCCAGCAGTCCATGATCATGCAACCGCTTAATGCGCTTCTCGTTAATATGGCCTAAACGACTATGCCATAGCAAGGTGCTGTCATCAGCATACTTGGCTTTCTTAACATCAACACTTTGTATAGAACTTTCCATGTCCAACATGTATAACCCATTGTTAATTGAACTAGTTGCATAAACAATATTATCTAAAGATAAAACACACTTTGAAATATTGCATTCAAAGGCAAATCCTTTCCTGACAAGAGCAGGAATAGAGACAATATTTTTAGTTATACTGGGTACAAAATAACAATTGTTTAATTCTAATACAATGCCAGATGGTAAAGAAATGAAATAGTCTCCTACAGCAACAGCAGCAACCCGTGCCCCGTTTCCAACGCGTAGGTCTACCTCATGCTGTCCCACCTGCCTTCTTCTCTTGAGTTCCTGTACATTTGAACAAATGTGAACTCCACATGCAGTGTCCAACACCCATGAAATAGAAGAAGATGAAACCATGACTTCCGTCACGTAAATACCTGAGCCAGAAGCGATGCTTCCCCTCTTATCTCCTTGGAGCGCTTTACAGTCCTTTTTCCAGTGACCCAGCTGGCCACAGTGGAAACACCTGTTGTCCTTGGACCGCTTCACCTTCTGTTTCAGAGCCTTACTGTAGTTCTTGACAGGGGCCTTGCCCTTCTTCCCCTTCTTCTTGTTCCTGGAAGGAACCATTAAGACAGAGGTTGAAGGCTTTCCCTTCAGAGTTTCCTCAGTAGTCAAGAGCATGTTCAACAGCTCTGCCGGTGTACAATCGATTTTGTTCATATTAAAGTTAATAATGAACGCATCGAAAGAGGGCGGAAGAGACTGCAGAATGATGTCTACAGCAAGCTCCTGGTTGACGGTATGCCCCCAGTTTCTCCAGAGCCTCCTTGTGCCCAATCATCTTGAGCACGTGAGCTCCCACTGGCTCCCTTCAGCCAGTTTGCTCTGAAAGAAGAGCTTCGTCAGATTATAGCGTTCTGTCCTCGCCTGTGCAGCATACAGCATCTTGAGGTTCGCTATAATCTCTATAGCCGACATATCCTCATGCTGACGCTGCAGCGGTGGCGTCATAGACGCTAGCATCAGGCAAGCGACATCAATGCTATCATTGACGTGCTTTTCATAGGCTTCACGAACCGCCCTTGCGGCGTTCGCAGCGGGTTGAGGCGGCACAGCCGTCTCGAGGACATACAGTTTCCTCTCTGCCTTAAGAACGATCTTAAGGTGTCCGAACCAGTCAGAGAAGTTCGGCCCAGCAAACTTCTCCCTTTCCAGTAGGGATCGCACATTGAAGCTCATGGTGTTCGTTGCTGCAGGAATCTACAACAATGCAAGAACAGCAAGGTCAGTATCAATGTTTAGAATCAATCCAGGACTTAAGAAAGATTCTTTTTCTCACTATTTTGTCTGACTGAAAAATCCAGTAAACAGTCCGAAAGAGTAACACTCTTTTAGTGAGATGGGATCCAGATTTCATACTTGGTCTCCGCGTCCCGCTCAGGCGAGATAAGATGCACAGAGAGTACAAGCACTAATCTCTGGTAGGCAGTCCCTGCCAATCGCCAACCCGTGCGATTCCCCTTCATCTGGGCAATCCAGCAGACTGTGCCAACTGAGTTGGTACAACACAATCTCTGACCCCGCAGATGGCTGCCTCCATGTGCTACCATATGCTCCACATATGTAGCCTACATGGTCAAGCTGACCCGACCTACTCCCTGGACCACCACGTGCTATGCTGAGCAACGAGAAGCGATAAATCCCTTCTCTGTAACACGCAGGTGAAATCCCGCACCGTCTGAAGATAGATGGACGTGCCCACTGAGTGGGTACAACACGGCTCCAACGATAATCAGAACAGTGAGGTTTCGCGTCAGAAGGCTTACGAGCTTGATATGTTAGCGTTGGATTTTAACGGTCTTTTATCTTCTTACTATCAGGCAAATCCTATGGCTATAGCAGAAGATAAATAACTCATGCTGTTCTACTTATTTAAACAATAACAGAAAGCATGGATCTTATGTGGTAAAAGCCCATTGACCCTAAGTAAGACCTTAAGTTATCTTAAGTCTTCACTTGCTTCTTGGGTCTTGTTGCCTCTCATCTGGCCCAGACCAGGGCCTAAGCGCCCTCTGCAGCTCAGGTGCGCCCACCAGCTGCATGCGCCTTTGCAATTGTGTTCTGTGCTCTTGTCTAATCAAAATACATTTTGATCTATCTAGACAAGCTTGACTCGCAGGTCAATTATACAATTAATTAATTAAGAATGTGATTCGCAGATCACAAAAATAATAATTTACCAGGCTCGCAGGCCCCAGCACAGCACACATTAAGGGCAACCCACATAAGATTAAATAAACAGGCATCATGGCATCAATCAATTAACATGTGATCCATAGACAAAATAAAATTTTTCGAAATCCCATTGGAATCAATTTTACTTGTCTTATGTGCCCTACAACCTTACAACGGTCCATTGATAGGGATCCACTCATCGTATCTAGTTAGATCCATGCCCTTTGCATGCACCAAGTCTTAACTGACTTGCGTTGACCTAATGGTCAACCATGCATGCGCCAAGGGCTGAACAACCAACATGAGATCTGGCAAGCGGGTGTGACCCCGGGCCTAACTCATGTGTGTTCACAGGGTGTCTCAACCAGACCTCGCTACACGCCTTTGATGCAATCGACCTATAGCCACCACGTGCATGCGCACAGGTGCTATCTGGTCGACCCATCTAGGCTGTCAGATGGTCTGATCAGACTAAGTTGATCTAAACTAGATGATGCTTTCAACCCTAGCAACCCGTCTAAGGGTTTATTGCAGGTGCGGCTTAGATCTAGTTAGAGGCGCGCAAGTAAAGTTTTGATGAAACAAAAACATGTAACATGTGCAACAATGTAAGCAATATACATGCATCAACAAAATTAACCTTACACATGCGCCACCAAAAACATCTCATATATGCGCCACTAAAATACTTTCAACTAGTATTATCGCATGATGAGAAAACTTAGATCATAAGCGCAAACAAGGATCACCAAACATAGCAATCATATGACCATATGAGATCCTAGCTCTGATACCAATTGAAGAGTCCCCTTCAAGGGGGAGCGCAAGCGGATAAAACCCCTTTCAAGAGGGGGGCCGAAACCCTAAGGTAGGGGGCGCATGCAAGTTTGCTAGGGTTTCATCATATATGATCGCTTACATGCTCATATAATCAACTATGATAAATTGATTGAAGCAAGAGGGAGATTCATACCAACGCCATTGGCTTGGAGGTCGGCTTGGAAGAAGAGAGCAACTTAGATCTCCTCCAAAAGTTCACACACAAGATGAAGATCGCCTACCCCTTTGTGATGCTTGTGCTAGCAAGAATCTTCAAGGGTCCTTGCCGTGTGTAAGGGGATGAAGAGACGATTTCCTTTTGGCCGAGAGCTCCACTTGCAAAACCACTTCTCATCGTCAACCTCTTGCCCAACCAAGTTCAAGGCGTTGAAGTGAAGACAAGAACGCATATGCGTTTTGGCGTTCAAGAGAAACCGGCCTTGATGACTTTCCATAAATGGATGATCATCAAGCCATGCGCTTACTCCAACCCAAAACGCATATTAGCATTGAACCAAGCGTTCACCTTTGTGAACCGGTTCAAGCCAACATGTTCCAATCGCATTTGGTTCATGAACCAAACCGAAATAGCTCAAGCCATGTGGTCTAGACCATATTGAACCCTAAGGCTCAAGATCTCACCATTCATCTCCTGATGCTCCTGATCTCACCGATCTAGCATCATCTCTCTCGATCGAAGCTTACCGATCTCAAGCCCTAATCAATCAAACATGATCAGACCAGATCTCACTTACAATCAGAGATTAAATCCCTTTAAACTGAATCCAAACAATTCAGTCCACACGATCTGACTCAAGTAAGCCATATCATCAATTGTGCGACCCTGAGGGTTTCCTTTAAATGTCGGTAACGATAACTCACGTTATCACGATCAGTGAGGGGTATCTAGCAACACATCACTGTCTCCCGATATAAAGGAAAGAGTCTTCCAAGACTACTCCCAAACCACAGCACAAGTGTGAATCTATTCACAAGGCATGCATGTGTCCCTTGCCACTGGATGTTCTTATTGGACAAGCGTGTCAAGCCTGTGACTCCAATATGATGAGCATGATTAGATCAGATGAACATAGTCATCTGGGTATGGCCATACACTATCTCAATCATCTCATCTAGGGGGGCCCTTATAGAACATCACACTCCTTCAACAAGGAGACGGCAATCCTCTATCTATCACTAGTGCCCTAACCTGACTCAAGCTCATTATCCAAGATAGTCTATAACCATTATCTTTCAAATGATATTGAACTACCTCAAAACAATGACAATCATCATTCAGAGACACAAGTGATCTCAAGTCAAAGGACATGTGCCACTTGTAGCATACAAGGATTATTCACATTGTGACAAGCAATAAGAATATCCTAGTAGGGTCTGTCCAGTACATCCAATGTACCCATGAGTCTACATCTTATTCCATGCTCGAAGCATCCTATAAGATTAGAACACATATTAGTCTCAATCATATCAAGGCTGTCTCATGTTCACCAAGATATATCGACTAAGGACATTATAGCATGTCAGCCTAGCTGAACAGCTTTGAGACATTAATCAGAAGTACACTTATTACAGCAGACAAGGTAACAACCTGAATAATAACCATGCCTTTATAAACACAAGAGTTTATTACATGATACTGTTACAATCCCAAAGGCCTCAAACATTAGCCTTAAGGGCATACCCCAACAAATACGCCTTATGCTTCGGCTATTGGATCCATTATGTATGCGATGTTGTGTACTCGCCCAGACGTCGCTTACGGGTTAAGCGTGACCAGTCGTTTCCAAAGTAATCCAGGTCAGGCACACTGGATTGCAGTCAAGAACATCTTAAAATATCTGCGGAGGACCAAAGATATGTTCTTGATATATGGTGGTCAGGAAGAACTCAGTATTGAAGGATATACTGACGCTTCATTCCAGTCTGACCAGGATGATTTCCGATCGCAATCAGGCTATGTTTTTAGCTTGAATGGAGGAGCAGTGGTGTGGAAGAGTTTCAAACAGTCAACTGTTGCTGAAGGTCCCCTACACAAGGGGGCGAAAACCCTAATAGGAGGCGCAATAACATTCTAGCGGAATCTAGGGCTTTCAAAATCGCATAGCATGATTATGATCAACTTTAAAGCATGAAATGAACTCATACCGAAGCCATATAATGGAAGGCGCCTTGGAAGCAAGAGAACAAGAGAGCTCTCCTCCAAATCGTCACACACAAGATGATATTGCTTCCTCCCTTGGTGCTCCTTGTGCTAGCAAGGTTCCAAGAGGTCCTTGTCGAGTGAAAGGGAAAGATGAGATGTCCTTCTCTTGGCCGAATCCTCCTCTACCTTCAAGGTGTCACCACACACGAAAGCGTCAAGAGGAATATGGGCGAGAGGCGAGAATAGAGAGCACTCTATTCGGTCGTGAACAACATCTCCAAGTGGAGATCGTGGTTACTAAAAATAGCCACCACACTTCGCTCCAACGTTCACGCCAAGTGAACATGTCGCCAACTCCTCTCCCCTTGAACCATGCGCTCATTAAACGAGCCGGTTCAAATTGGTTTGGTCCAGAGACCAATTAAGCCAAGCAATCAAGTCCAGATCTCAAATAAACCCTAAGGCTCAGATCTGACCGTTGATCTCCTGATGCTCCTGATCTCATCGATCTAGCATCCAATCTCTCAATCGAAGCTTACCGATCTCAAGCCCTAATCAATCAAACATGATCAGACCAGATCTCACTCACAATCAGAGATTAAATCCCTTTAAACTGAACCCGAACAATTCAGTCCACTCGATCTGACTTAAGTAAGCCATATCATCAAATTGTGCGACCCTGAGGGTTTCCTTTAAATGTCGGTAACGATAACTCACGTTATCACGATCAGTGAGGGGTATCTAGCAACACATCACTGTCTCCCGATATAAAGGAAAGAGTCTTCCTAGACTACACCCAAAACACAGCACAAGTGTGAATCCACATCACTAGGCATACATGTTTCCTTTGCCACTGGATGTTCTTATTGGACAAGCGTGTCAAGCTTGTAGCTCCAATATGATGAGCATGATTAGATCAGATGAACACAGTCACCTGGGTATGGCCATACACTTTTCTCAATCATCTCATCCAGGGGGCCCCTTTAGAACATCACACTCCTTAAACAAGGAGACGGCAATCCTATGTCTATCACTAGTGCCCTAACATGACTCAAGCTCATTATCCAAGATAGTCTATAACCATTGTGTTTCAAATGATATTGAACTACCTCAAAACAATGACAATCATCATTTAGAAAACACAAGTGATCTCAAGTCAGAGGAAATGTGCCACTTGTCATATTCAAAGATTATTCACATTGCGACAAACAATTGAACATCCTAGTAGGGTCTGTCCAGTACATCCAATGTACCCATGAGTCTACATCTTATTCCATGCTCGAAGCATCCTATAAGACTAGAACACATATTAGTCTTAACCATATCAAGGCTGTTGTTGGGGTATGCCCTTAAGCCTAATGTTTGAGGCCTTGGGAATGTATCAGTATCATGTAATAAACTCTTATGTTTATAAAGGCATGGTTGTTATTCAGGTTGTTACCTTGTCTGCTGTAATAAGTGTACTTCTGAATAATGTCTCAAAGCTGTTCAGCTAGGCTGACATGCAGTAAAGTCCTTAGTCGAGATATCTTGGTGAACATGAGACAGCCTTGATATGATTGAGACTAATATGTGTTCTAATCTTATAGGATGCTTCGAGCATGGAATAAGATGTAGACTCATGGGTACATTGGATGTACTGGACAGACCCTATTAGGATATTCAATTATTTGTCACAATGTGAATATTCCTTGATTGCGACAAGTGGCACATTTCCTCTGACTTGAGATCACTTGTGTTTCTAAATGATGATTGTCATTGTTTTGAGGTAGTTCAATATCATTTGAAACATAATGATTATAGACTATCTTGGATAATGAACTTGAGTCAGGTTAGGGCACTAGTGATAGACAAAGGATTGCCGTCTCCTTGTTTAAGGAGTGTGATGTTCTTAAGGGGCCCCCTGGATGAGATGATTGAGAAAGTGTATGGCCATACCCAGGTGACAGTGATCATCTGATCTAATCATGCTCATCATATTGGAGTTACAAGCTTGACACGCTTGTCCAATAAGAACATCCAGTGGCAAAGGACATATGTATGCCTAGTGAAGTTGATTCACACTTGTGCTGTTTTTGGGTGTAGTCTTGGAAGACTCTTTCCTTTATATCGGGAGACAGTGATGTGTTGCTAGATACCCCTCACTGATCGTGATAACGTGAGTTATCGTTACCGACATTTAAAGGAAACCCTTAGGGTCGCACAATTTGATGATATGGCTTACTTAAGTCAGATCGTGTGGACTGAATTGTTTGAGTTCAGTTTAAAGGGATTTAATCTCTGATTGTAAGTGAGATCTGGTCTGATCATGTTTGATTGATTGGGGCTTGAGATCGGTAAGCTTCGATTGAGAGATTGGATGCTAGATCGATGAGATCAAGAGCATCAAGAGATCAACGGTTAGATCTGGAGCCTTAGGGTTTAATTTAGATCTAGACTGGATTGCTTGGCTTGGTTCTTAAACCGAACCAAAATTGAACCGGCTCATTAAAGAGCGCTTGGTTCAAATAGAGAACAATTTGCGATTGGGAAATGTTCATGGTCGCATGAAGAAGTGGCTTACTATTTTTAGAAGCCATGTTCACACGTCTCATGTCGCCACTTGCGCTCTCCTATTCTTGCTCTCGCCCCTTCCTCTCGTCACAAGTATTCTCGTGTGGTGAAGGCGAACGAGGAGTAGAAGAAGTTTTTCCCCAAGCAGGTCATCTCATCTCCCTTCACGGATTGGGACTCTTGGAGAGCTTTGCTAGCACAAAGATCGACAAGGAGAAAGTCTTTCTCATCTTGTGTGCGTCATCTCTGGAGGAAAGCCATTTCGCTTTCTGCTTCCAAGACGCCATCTAGAAATGGCATCGGTATGATTTCTTTCTTGCATACAAAAGATTTAATGTTGATTATATAAGATGCATTCGATCCCTAGAAACCCCTTCCGCTGAATTCCATATGCGCCTATTAGGGTTTCACCGCCCCTCTTGGGGACTTTCAATTGGTATCAGAGGGTAGGTTCTATGCATCTTTTTATGATTGCTTAACCTTTTGTGATCCTTGTTTGCGATTATATGCTTAGATCTAACCTACATGCGAAAGTTACATGTTAAGTTTGCATATTCGAATCTTCATGAATGTTTTCTTGGCGCATGTTGTTGGCGCATGCTTTATGTTTTCTTCAAAACTACTTGACATGCGCGACACACTCTAGATCTAAGGCCTTGCAGTAAACCCTTAGACGGGTTATTAGGGTTGAAGTCACCCCCTAGGTTGGATCCAAAAGTCTGATCAGACCATCTGACAGCCTTGATGGGTTGACCAGGTAGCACCTGTGCGCAAGCATGTGGTGGCTACAGGTCGACTACAGACAGGCGTGTAGCGATGTCTGATTGAGACAATCGATGAACGCACATGAGTTAGGCCCGGGGTCACACCCGCTTGCCAGACCTCATTGTGGTCGTTCAGCCCTGGCGCATGCATAGTTGACCCTATGGTCGACTCAAGTCAGTTAGGACTTGGTGCATGCAAGGGCAGAGGATCTGACTAGGTTGGATGAGTGGATCCCTAGTAATGGACCGTTGTAAGGTTGTAGGGCACATAAGCAAAATAAAATTGAAGCCCATGGGGTTTTTCGAAAATTTTATTTTAATGATTGGATCACATGTTAATCGATGCCATGTGTATGTTTATTTAATCTTATGTGGGCTGCCCAAGTTTAATGTGTGCTGTGCTGGGGCCTGCGTGCCTGGTTAATTTTGTAAATTAATTTTATATTGTGATCTGCGCATCACATTGGTTCAATTTATAAAATGTAATTGACCTGCGTGTCAATCTTGTCTAGATAGTTAAATTTGTAATTTAATTAGACAAGAGCACAGAGCACACTTGGCAGAGGCGCATGCAGCAAGTGGCTTGACCAGGTGGGAGGTCTAGGGTTCGACCCTAGGACCTGGCGCATATTCCTGGTGGGCGCACCAGAGCTGCAGATGGCGCTTGGGCCCTGGTTTGGGCCAGATGAGCAGCAAAAGCCCCATGAAGAAAAAGCAAGTGAAGACTTAAGTTAATTAAGGTCTTACTTAGGTTATGGGCTTTTACCACATAAGATCCATGCTTTCTTTTATTGTTTATATAAGTAGAATAGCATGTTTTAATTTATCTTCTGCTATCACCATAGGAATTGCATGATAGTGAAGAAGATAATAGACCGATAAAATCCAACGCTTAAATATCAAGCTCGTAAGCCTTCTGACGCGAAACCTCACTGTTCTGACTATCGTTGGAGCCGTGTTGTACCCACTCAGTGGGCACGTCCATCTATCTTCAGACGGTGTGGGATTACACCTGTGTGTTACAGAGTAGGGATTTATCCCTTCTCGTTGCTCAGCATAGCACATGGTGGTCCAGGGAGTAGGTCGGGTCAGCTTGACCATGTAGGCTACATATGTGGCGCATATGGTAGCACATGGGGGCAGCCATCTGTGGGGTCAGAGATTGTGTTGTACCAACTCAGTTGGCACAGTCTGCTGGACTGCCCAGATGAAGGGGAATCGCACAGGTTGGCGATTGGCTTGGACAGCCTACCAGAGATTAGTGCTTGTACTCTCTGTGCATCTTATCTCGCCTGAGCGGGACGCGGAGACCAAGTATGAAATCTGGATCCCATCTCACTAAAAGAGTGTTTACTCTTTCGGACTGTTTAATGGATTTTTCAGTCAGATAAAATAGTGAGAAAAAGAATCTTTCTTAAGTCCTGATTGATTCTTAACATTGATACTGACCTTGCTGTTCTTGCATTGTTGTAGATACCTGCAGCAACGAACACCATGAACTTCAATGTGCGATCCCTACTGGAAAGGGAGAAGTTTGCTGGGCCGAACTTCTCTGACTGGTTTGGACACCTTAAGATTATTCTTAAGGCAGAGAGGAAACTGTATGTCCTCGAGACGGCGATACCGCCTCAGCCCGCTCCGAACGCCGCAAGGGCGGTTCGGGAAGCCTATGAAAAGCACGTCAATGATAGCATTGATGTCGCTTGCCTGATGTTAGCGTCTATGACGCCACCGCTGCAGCGTCAGCATGAGGATATGTCTGCTATAGACATGATAGCAAACCTCAAGATGCTGTATGCTGCACAGGCGAGGACTGAACGCTATAATTTGACGAAGCTCTTCTTTCAGAGCAAACTGGCTGAAGGGAGCCCAGTAGGAGCTCACGTGCTCAAGATGATTGGGCACAAGGAAGCTCTAGAGAAACTGGGGCATACCATCAACCAGGAGCTTGCTGTGGATATTATTCTGCAGTCTCTCCCGCCTTCATTCGACGTGTTCATTATTAATTTTAATATGAACAAAATCGATTGTACTCCGGCAGAGCTGCTGAATATGCTCCTCACTACTGAGGAGACTCTGAAGGGAAAGCCTTCGACCTCTGTCTTATTGGTTCCTTCCAGGAACAAGAAGAAGGGGAAGAAGGGCAAAGCCCCTGTCAAGAGCTACAGCAAGGCTCTGAAGCAGAAGGTGAAGCGGTCCAAGGAATACAGGTGTTTCCATTGTGGCCAGCTAGGTCACTAGAAAAAGGACTGTAAAGCGCTCCAAGGAGATAAGAGGGGAAGCTTCGCTTCTGGCTCAGGTATTTATGTGACTGAGGTCATGTTTTCTTCTTCTATATCATGGGTGTTGGACACTGCATGTGGAGTTCACATTTGTTCAAATGTGCAGGAACTCAAGAGAAGAAGACAGGTGGGACAGCATGAGGTGGACCTACGCGTTGGAAATGGGGCACGGGTTGCTGCTGTTGCTGTAGGAGACTATTTCATTTCTTTACCATCTGGAATTGTATTGGAACTAGACAATTGTTACTTTGTTCCCAGCATTACTAAGAATATTATCTCCATTCCTACTCTTGTCAGGAAAGGATTTTCCTTTGAATGCAATATTTCAAAGTGTGTTTTATCTTATGATAATATTGTTTATGCAACTGGTTCAATTAACAATGGGTTATACATGTTGGACATGGAATGTTCTATACAGAAAATTGATATTAAGAAAGCCAAGAATGCTGATGACAGCACCTTGCTATGGCATAGTCGTTTAGGCCATACGCGTTGGAAATGGGGCACGGGTTGCTGCTGTTGCTGTAGGAGACTATTTCATTTCTTTACCATCTGGAATTGTATTGGAACTAGACAATTGTTACTTTGTTCCCAGCATTACTAAGAATATTATCTCCATTCCTGCTCTTGTCAGGAAAGGATTTTCCTTTGAATGCAATATTTCAAAGTGTGTTTTATCTTATGATAATATTGTTTATGCAATTGGTTCAATTAACAATGGGTTATACATGTTGGACATGGAATGTTCTATACAGAAAATTGATATTAAGAAAGCCAAGAATGCTGATGACAGCACCTTGCTATGGCATAGTCGTTTAGGCCATATTAACGAGAAACGCATTAAGCGGTTGCATGATCATGGACTGCTGGGATCATTCTCCTATGAGGAGATTGATACATGCAAGGCTTGTTTAATGGGTAAAATGACGAAGTCACCTTTTTCTCACAAAGGTCAAAGGGCTTCAGGTTTACTTGACCTTATACACAGTGATGTGTGTGGGCCATTTAGTAAACATGCCAGAGGTGGCTATCAGTACTTCATTACCTTTACTGATGATTTCAGTAGATATGGCTATGTCTATCTGATGAGACATAAGAGTGAATCTTTTGACAAGTTCAAAGAGTTCAAGAATGAAGTACAAAATCAGCTAGGCTGAAATATCAAGGCACTTCGCTCAGATCGAGGTGGAGAATACCTAAGTCATGCGTTTACTGACTATTTAAAGGAGTGTGGGATTATCTCACAGCTCACTCCGCCAGGAACACCGCAATGGAATGGTGTGTCTGAGAGGAGAAACAGAACGTTACTTGATATGGTTCGTTCTATGATGAGTCAGGCTACTCTTCCATACTCCTTTTGGGGTTTTGCACAGGAAACAGCTGCAAAGGTACTAAACCGAGTGCCATCCAAGGCCGTTTCTAAGACGCCATATGAATTATGGTATGGGAAACAGCCGAGCTTGACATTTATCAAGATCTGGGGCTGCGAGGCTTATGTCAAAAGGCTCGCCTCTGGGAAACTAGAGAGCAGATCTGACAAATGTATCTTTGTCGGTTACCCTAAGGAGACTAAGGGTTATTATTTCTACGATCCCAAAGAGAACAAGGTATTTGTTGCTTGGACGGCCATATTTCTTGAGAAGGAGTTTCTTCTGCAAGAGGCCAGTGGGAGAGAAATAAAGCTGGATGAGAATCCAGAGGAAGGACAAAGTGCTCAAGCAGAGTTGGATGAGCCTGAGCCACTAGATCAGGTTATTGAACAACCTGAGGCTCAGATATCACGGGAACCGCGAAGATCGGGAAGGATTCGTCGACAGCCTGAGCGCTATGACGGAGTCTACATCATTGATAATGATGAACCCCTCACTTATGCGGATGCGGTCAGTGGACCGGAGTCAGCGAGATGGCTTGAAGCTATGCGTGCCGAGATGGACTCCATGTCAGATAACCAAGTCTGGAATTTGGTTGATCCGCCTCCGGGAGTAATCCCTATAGGCTGTAAATGGATCTTCAAGAAGAAGATTGACATGGATGGTAACGTAGTTACCTATAAAGGCAGGCTAGTTGCGAAAGGTTTCAAACAAATCTACGGGATAGATTATGATGAAACTTTCTCACCTGTAGCTATGTTTAAGTCTATTCGGATTCTTTTCGCGATAGCTGCATATTATGATTATGAGATTTGGCAAATGGATGTGAAAATAGCTTTCCTGAATGGAAATCTGGATGAGGATGTGTACATGACACAACCAGAAGGTTTCACTGATCCATCAGATCGTCATAAGATATGCAAGTTAAAGAAGTCTATTTATGGACTTAAGCAGGCATCAAGAAGCTGGAACATTCGTTTTGATGAATCAGTCACTGAATTTGGTTTCATCAAGAACGAGGATGACCCGTGTGTATATAAGAGGTTTAGTGGGAGCGTGATTACTTTCCTAGTCCTCTACGTCGATGATATCTTGATCATTGGAAACGACATTCCTGAAATGCATGCGGTTAAGGCATGGTTAAGGAAATGTTTCCAAATGAAAGATCTAGGAGAAGCAGCCTATGTGTTAGGTGTGAAGATCTACAGGGATAGATCTAAGAGGCTTCTCGGGTTGTGCCAGAGTACTTACATCGATAAAGTCCTGGAGAGATTTCATTTAGAGAATTCTAAACGAGGATATCTTCCAGTCAGACATGGTCTGAATCTTTCGAAGAGTCAGTGTCCACAAACACAGACTGAGAAAGATGAAATGGACAATACGCCTTATGCTTCGGCTATTGGATCCATTATGTATGCGATGTTGTGTACTCGCCCAGACGTTGCTTACGGGTTAAGCGTGACCAGTCGGTTCCAAAGTAATCCAGGTCAGGCACACTGGATTGCAGTCAAGAACATCTTAAAATATCTGCGGAGGACCAAAGATATGTTCTTGATATATGGTGGTCAGGAAGAACTCAGTATTGAAGGATATACTGATGCTTCATTCCAGTCTGACCAGGATGATTTCCGATCGCAATCAGGCTATGTTTTTAGCTTGAATGGAGGAGCAGTGGTGTGGGAGAGTTTCAAACAGTCAACTGTTGCTGATTCCACAACAGAAGCCGAGTATGTTGCAGCCTCGGAAGCATCCAAGGAGGCAGTGTGGATTCGTAAGTTCGTGAGAGAACTTGGTGTTGTTCCTTCGAGTGCAGATCCTTTGGTTATCTTCTGTGATAACACTGGGGCAATCGCACAAGCAAAGGAACCACGGTCGCACCAGAAGTCCAAGCACATACAGAGACGGTTTCACTTGATCAGGGAGATCATAGATCGCGGCGAGATCAAAGTCTGCAAGGTTCATACAGATGACAATCTGGCAGACCCGCTTACCAAGCCTCTGGCGCAGCAGAAGCATGAGAAGCACTGTAATAACATGGGTTTGAGATTTCTCAACCATTAGATTAAGTGCAAGTGGGAGATTGTTGGGGTATGCCCTTAAGCCTAATGTTTGAGGCCTTGGGAATGTATCAGTATCATGTAATAAACTCTTATGTTTATTAAGGCATGGTTGTTATTCAGGTTGTTACCTTGTCTGCTGTAATAAGTGTACTTCTGAATAATGTCTCAAAGCTGTTCAGCTAGGCTGACATGCAGTAAAGTCCTTAGTCGAGATATCTTGGTCAACATGAGACAGCCTTGATATGATTGAGACTAATATGTGTTCTAATCTTATAGGATGCTTCGAGCATGGAATAAGATGTAGACTCATGGGTACATTGGATGTACTGGACAGACCCTATTAGGATATTCAATTGTTTGTCACAATGTGAATATTCCTTGATTGCGACAAGTGGCACATTTCCTCTGACTTGAGATCACTTGTGTTTCTAAATGATGATTGTCATTGTTTTGAGGTAGTTCAATATCATTTGAAACATAATGATTATAGACTATCTTGGATAATGAACTTGAGTCAGGTTAGGGCACTAGTGATAGACAAAGGATTGCCGTCTCCTTGTTTAAGGAGTGTGATGTTCTTAAGGGGCCCCCTGGATGAGATGATTGAGAAAGTGTATGGCCATACCCAGGTGACAGTGATCATCTGAACTAATCATGCTCATCATATTGGAGTTACAAGCTTGACACGCTTGTCCAATAAGAACATCCAGTGGCAAAGGACATATGTATGCCTAGTGAAGTTGATTCACACTTGTGCTGTTTTTGGGTGTAGTCTTGGAAGACTCTTTCCTTTATATCGGGAGACAGTGATGTGTTGCTAGATACCCCTCACTGATCATGATAACGTGAGTTATCGTTACCGACATTTAAAGGAAACCCTTAGGGTCGCACAATTTGATGATATGGCTTACTTAAGTCAGATCGTGTGGACTGAATTGTTTGAGTTCAGTTTAAAGGGATTTAATCTCTGATTGTAAGTGAGATCTGGTCTGATCATGTTTGATTGATTGGGGCTTGAGATCGGTAAGCTTCGATTGAGAGATTGGATGCTAGATCGATGAGATCAAGAGCATCAAGAGATCAACGGTTAGATCTGGAGCCTTAGGGTTTAATTTAGATCTAGACTGGATTGCTTGGCTTGGTTCTTAAACCGAACCAAAATTGAACCGGCTCATTAAAGATCGCTTGGTTCAAATAGAGAACAATTTGCGATTGGGAAATGTTCATGGTCGCATGAAGAAGTGGCTTACTATTTTTAGAAGCCATGTTCACACGTCTCATGTCGCCACTTGCGCTCTCCTATTCTTGCTCTCGCCCCTTCCTCTCGTCACAAGTATTCTCGTGTGGTGAAGGCGGACGAGGAGTAGAAGAAGTTTTTCCCCAAGCAGGTCATCTCATCTCCCTTCACGGATTGGGACTCTTGGAGAGCTTTGCTAGCACAAAGATCGACAAGGAGAAAGTCTTTCTCATCTTGTGTGCGTCATCTCTGGAGGAAAGCCATTTCGCTTTCTGCTTCCAAGACGCCATCTAGAAATGGCATCAGTATGATTTCTTTCTTGCATACAAAAGATTTAATGTTGATTATATAAGATGCATTCGATCCCTAGAAACCCCTTCCGCTGAATTCCATATGCGCCTATTAGGGTTTCACCGCCCCTCTTGGGGACTTTCAGCTGTCTCATGTTCACCAAGATACATCGACTAAGGACATTATAGCCTGTCAGCCTAGCTGAACAGCTTTGAGACATTATTCAGAAGAACATATATTGCAGCAGACAATGTAGCTAACTGAATAATAACCATGCCTTTATAAACATAACAGTTTATTACATGATACTGATACATTCCCAAGGCCTCAAACATTAGGCTTAAGGGCATACCCCAACAATCTCCCACTTGCACTTAATCTAATGGTTGAGAAATCTCAAACCCATATTATTACAGTGCTTCTCATGCTTCTGCTGCGCCAGAGGCTTGGTAAGCGGGTCTGCCAGATTGTCATCTGTATGAACCTTGTAGATTTTGATCTCGCCACGATCTATGATCTCCCTGATCAAATGAAACCGTCTCTGTATGTGCTTGGACTTCTGGTGCGACCGTGGTTCCTTTGCTTGTGCGATTGCTCCAGTGTTATCACAGAAGATAACCAAAGGATCTGCACTCGAAGGAACAACACCAAGTTCTCTCACGAACTTACGAATCCACACTGCCTCCTTGGATGCTTCCGAGGCTGCAACATACTCGGCTTCTGTTGTGGAATCAGCAACAGTTGACTGTTTGAAACTCTTCCACACCACTGCTCCTCCATTCAAGCTAAAAACATAGCCTGATTGCGATCGGAAATCTTCCTGGTCAGACTGGAACGAAGCGTCAATATATCCTTCAATACTGAGTTCTTCCTGACCACCATATATCAAGAACATATCTTTAGTCCTCCGCAGATATTTTAAAATGTTCTTGACTGCAATCCAGTGTGCCTGACCTGGATTACTTTGGAAACGACTGGTCACGCTTAACCCGTAAGCAACGTCTGGGCGAGTACACAACATCGCATACATAATGGATCCAATAGCCGAAGCATAAGGCGTATTGTCCATTTCATCTTTCTCAGTCTGTGTTTGTGGACACTGACTCTTCGAAAGACTCAGACCATGTCTGACTGGAAGATATCCTCGTTTAGAATTCTCTAAATGAAATCTTTCCAGGACTTTATCGATGTAAGTACTCTGGCACAGCCCGAGAAGCCTCTTAGATCTATCTCTGTAGATCTTCACACCTAATACATAGGCTGCTTCTCCTAAATCTTTCATCTGGAAACATTTCCTTAACCATGCCTTCACAGCATGCATTTCAGGAATGTCATTTCCAATGATCAAGATATCATCGACGTAGAGGACTAGGAAAGTAATTACGCTCCCACTAAACCTCTTATATACACACGGGTCATCCTCGTTCTTGATGAAACCAAATTCCGTGACTGATTCATCAAAACGAATATTCCAGCTTCTTGATGCTTGCTTAAGTCCATAAATGGACTTCTTTAACTTGCATATCTTATGACGATCTGATGGATTAGTAAAACCCTCAGGTTGTGTCATATACACATCCTCATCCAGATTTCCATTAAGGAAAGCTGTTTTCACATCCATCTGCCAGATCTCATAATCATAATATGCAGCTATCGCGAAAAGAATCCGAATAGACTTAAACATGGCTACAGGTGAGAAAGTTTCATCATAATCTATCCCGTAGATTTGTTTGAAACCTTTCGCAACTAGCCTGCCTTTATAGGTAACTACGTTACCATCCATGTCAATCTTCTTCTTGAAGATCCATTTACAGCCTATAGGGATAACTCCCGGAGGCGGATCAACCAAATCCCAAACTTGGTTATCTGACATGGAGTCCATCTCGGCTCGCATAGCTTCAAGCCATCTAGCTGATTCCGGTCCACTGACCGCATCCGCATAAGTGAGGGGTTCATCATTATCAATGATGTAGACTCCGTCATAGCGCTCAGGCTGTCGACGAATCCTTCCCGATCTTCGCGGTTCCCGTGATATCTGAGCCTCAGGTTGTTCAATAACCTGTTCCACCGGCTCAGGCTCATCCAACTTTGCTTGATCACTTTGTCCTTCCTCTGGATTCTCATCCAGCTTTATTTCTCTCCCACTGGCCTCTTGCAGAAGAAACTCCTTCTCAAGAAATATGGCCGTCCGAGCAACAAAAACCTTGTTCTCTAGTTTCCCAGAGGCGAGCTTTTTGACATAAGCCTCGCAGCCCCAGATCCTGATAAATGTCAAGCTTGGCTGTTTCCCATACCATAACTCATATGGAGTTTTTGAAACGGCCTTGGATGGCACTCGGTTTAGTACCTTTGCAGCTGTTTCCAGTGCAAAACCCCAAAAGGAATATGGAAGAGTAGCCTGACTCATCATAGAACGAACCATATCAAGTAACGTTCTATTTCTCCTCTCGGACACACCATTCCATTGCGGTGTTCCTGGCGGAGTGAGCTGTGAGATAATCCCACACTCCTTTAAATAGTCAGTAAATGCATGACTTGGGTATTCTCCACCTCGATCTGAGCGAAGTGCCTTGATATTTCGGCCTAGCTGATTTTGTACTTCATTCTTGAACTCTTTGAACTTGTCAAAAGATTCACTTTTATGTCTCATTAAATAGACATACCCATGTCTACTGAAATCATCAGTAAAGGTAATGAAGTACTGATAGCCACCTCTGGCATGTTTACTAAATGGCCCACACACATCACTGTGTATAAGGTCAAGTAAACCTGAAGCCCTTTGTCCTTTGTTAAGAAAAGGTGACTTCGTCATTTTGCCCATTAAACAAGCTTTGCATGTATCAATCTCCTTGTAGGGGAATGATCCCAGCAGTCCATGATCATGAAACCGCTTAATGCGTTTCTCGTTAATATGGCCTAAACGACTATGCCATAGCAAGGTGCTGTCATCAGCATTCTTGGCTTTCTTAATATCAATTTTCTGTATAGAACATTCCATGTCCAACATGTATAACCCATCGCTAATTGAACCAGTTGCATAAACAATATTATCATAAGATAAAACACACTTTGAAATATTGCATTCAAAGGAAAAACCCTTCCTGACAAGAGCAGGAATGGAGATAATATTTTTAGTAATACTGGGAACAAAATAACAACTGTTTAGTTCCAATACAAGTCCAGATGGTAAAGAAATGAAATAGTCTCCTACAGCAACAGCAGCAACCCGTGCCCCGTTTCCAACTCGTAGGTCCACTTCATGCTGTCCCACCTGCCTTCTTCTCTTGAGTTCCTGCACATTTGAACAAATGTGAACTCCACATGCAGTGTCCAACACCCATGATATAGAAGAAGAAAACATGACCTCAGTCACGAATATACCTGAGCCAGAAGCGATGCTTCCCCTCTTATCTCCTTGGAGCGCTTTACAGTCCTTTTTCCAGTGACCCAGCTGGCCATAGTGGAAACACCTGTATTCCTTAGACCGCTTCACCTTCTGCTTCAGAGCCTTGCTGTAGCTCTTGACAGGGGTCTTGCCCTTCTTCCCCTTCTTCTTGTTCCTGGAAGGAACCATTAAGACAGAGGTCGAAGGCTTTCCCTTCAGAGTCTCCTCAGTAGTGAGGAGCATATTCAGCAGCTCTGCCGGAGTACAATCGATTTTGTTCATATTAAAATTAATAATGAACGCGTCGAATGAAGGCGGGAGAGACTGCAGAATAATATCCACAGCAAGCTCCTGGTTGATGGTATGCCCCAGTTTCTCTAGAGCTTCCTTGTGCCCAATCATCTTGAGCACGTGAGCTCCCACTGGGCTCCCTTCAGCCAGTTTGCTCTGAAAGAAAAGCTTTGTCAGATTATAGCGCTCTGTCCTCGCCTGTGCAGCATACAGCATCTTGAGGTTCGCTATCATGTCTATAGCAGACATATCCTCATGCTGACGCTGCAGCGGTGGCGTCATAGACGCTAGCATCAGGCAAGCGACATCAATGCTATCATTGACGTGCTTTTCATAGGCTTCCCGAACCGCCCTTGCGGCGTTCGGAGCGGGCTGAGGCGGTATCGCCGTCTCGAGGACATACAGTTTCCTCTCTGCCTTAAGAACGATCTTAAGGTGTCCGAACCAGTCAGAGAAGTTCGGCCCAGCAAACTTCTCCCTTTCCAGTAGGGATCGCACATTGAAGTTCATGGTGTTCGTTGCTGCAGGTATCTACAACAATGCAAGAACAGCAAGGTCAGTATCAATGTTAAGAATCAATCAGGACTTAAGAAAGATTCTTTTTCTCACTATTTTATCTGACTGAAAAATCCATTAAACAGTCTGTAAGATCCAAGGATCTTGAGTCCTGGTAAGCATTATTTGGATTTAAATAAAATCATTAGCTGTGATATTGTTTTATGTATTGGTTGTTAATAGTTACTTAACTAGAAGTTTTTGGTTGTTAATTTATTGTAAATTAATTAGAGATTATTTGTTTGATTATTGGCTGTTAATTTTATGATAAATTATTGTTGGTTGTTCATGATAAATTAATTAGGATTTATGGGTTGTAAGTTGTAAGTTAATTAATTAGACCTTATTGGTTAATTAAACCCTTATTGGATGTTAATTAGACCTTATTGGATTTTCGTTAAGTTAATGGTTAAATTAATGGGTTTTTGGGTTGGCGCTAATTGGGTTTTTAAAATTCAAATTATTAGTTAAATGGATTAAACCCGATTTGAATTAATGGGTTAATGGGTTAAGAGTTAAAAACCGAAAATTCAAATTAATATTTCGGTTAGGGTAGAGTGTTGGCGATTTTTTTTGGCTTGAAAGAAACCTTGGGCGACGGCTTGAAGAACTTGGCGACTTCTTGAGGAACTTAGGCGATTCTTGAAGAGTTCTTGAGGCGATTTTGGTGATTTCTCCATCTCTTTCCCTTTGGCGAATTATTCCTTGGTGTTTGGTAGCATCTTTCAAAGCCTTAGACGAATT
Organism: Costus lasius; assembly: GCA_027563935.2. Lineage (NCBI taxonomy): Eukaryota > Viridiplantae > Streptophyta > Magnoliopsida > Zingiberales > Costaceae > Costus > Costus lasius. The sequence goes on from CM050446.2 coordinate 48,924,800, forward strand.
TTTGGAAGGGTTTTTCACCTTGTGTTCTCGGTTCAAGGTGAGTGAGTTGTCTAATTGATTTCTATCTATTTGTTTGTGTTAATTGATGAGTTAGATGATATATTCGCTTGTTGGAAATCTTACCATGCTAAAACCGAAATTCAAGACTTCACTATGATGAAAACCGAATTTTTCAAAGGTGATTATATGATGATTATTTAACCAAAAATTTGTATGAAATTTAAGGTATTTTTATAGGAATTTTGGTAGCATTAAATCATTGAATTTTGGGTATGAAATTCTTGTTAATTATAGTTAAACCGAAATCAATTTTGGTAACATTAAATCAATGATGTTTGTAGTTAACATGAAAACCGAAATCTTGATGTTCTTGATAATTGTTTATGAAAACCGAAATTGATGTTTGTAGTTAACATGAAAACCGAAACCTTGATGACCTTGATAATTGTCTATGAAAACTGAATTTTGGTGTTTGTAGTTAATATGTTACATGTGGTAATTTGTAAAGTAATTTATATGAATACTTGTTTTAAATTTTAAGTTGATTTTATGGATGCTTGATATGATTGTTTCTTGGTGTGTGTAATATGTTAAATAATTATGGTGTTATATTTATGGCTATGTATCTGTATTTGAGAAACTTGAGTGACAACATAGCAAGGTTTGATTAAACTAATCAGCATGAAATTTAAGGACTACACTATATTCGGTGATATTCGAATATAAAATATTATGTGTTATGTTATATAATTTTGAACAATATGTGTGATCATGTGAATTTGGAAAATTATGGGTTATGTGAATTTGGAAAATTATGTGATTATGTGATGGTTAGGACTAAGGCTAGGTGTAACTATGAACTCAAGGGGATAGTCCTTATGTGTTATGTTAAGGGTTTGAATTTCAGCCCTGTATTGTGATATGTGAGGAGGTTGATGTTCAGCCTGCCTATTATGATTATTGTGATGGGGGTTGATGTTCAGCCTGCCCGATATGATTTTTGTGATGACTATCCTAGAGTCTAGTTGACACTTAGGAGTCCACCTTTGTGAAATATGTTCACCTTTGTGAAATATGAAATAAGATATGTCTGTTGTCCAGTAGGAACCTTTTGGGAGAACGGGTTTTGACGCAAAGTGCCATGTCTTGGTCGGACAGGGGCCACCTCTTGATGTCATTACTCTTTTATGTGTTGGGGTGATATAAGACGCAAAGTGCCATGTCTTGATCAGACAGGGGCCACCTCTTGATGTCATCACTCGGTTTATGATGTTGGGTGTGTGGAGCAAAGTGCCACGTCATGACCTGACGGGGGCCACCTCTTGAATCTACACACAATCCATCGATGTGTTATGGGGTGAGAGAGCAAAGTGCCACGTCGTGACCTGGCGGGGGGCCACCTCTTGATTCTACTCACTATCCATGTTTATGTGTTGCACGAGATTTTGCAGCTCCCAGTGCTTTGGCCAAGCCGGGTTAGACCATATTGATCACTACTGATTATGCTGGACAACTAGGTTAATTAAGTATGGTGTGTTTAGTTGGTTTGGAATATATGTGTTTAATTGGTTTAGAGTAAAACTCTAGAACCTGAGTTTGTTATATGCTAGTGTGAACATCTGACTGTCTATATGACTTCTGTTTCTTTATTTTGTTATATGTTGACATAATGTTCCTGTTAAAGATTTTTAAAATAATCTGCCTATATTTTTGAATGTATGTTCTGGATGGTCGATTTAGACTATCCACTCACTGGGCTATGTAGCTCACCCCTCACTATTTTCAGGTGCAGAGCAGGGGCGCATTTCCAGTTAGCAATTTGTATGAATATCGTGATATGCCAGTAGACTTTTGTGTTTAATTATTTGGGGCCGGTTGTGGCCAAACTATATGAATGATATGAACTATGTGAATCATGAGACTATGTGAACTTGTGATGCCAGATTGTGGTAGTTAAATGATTTTGATTTTTGTGTCACCGCGGGCTTCAGCCTGGTTTCGGTGTTTGGTATGAGTTTATAAAATCGACTTTGTGGCTTTGCTTTGAATTTCGAATCGAATTGTATTTATGCCATCGGATTTGATATAACTGTTGCCTTGCATATGTCTAGTGCAAGGATTGCGTGGTGGCAGGTACCTTTATGTGATTTATGAGATTTGTGTTTTGTGAATTTGTATGTATGGATTTATGGAAATTTTTCAGATCGTGTTTTCTTGAACTCGGTTTTACCTAGCATATGATCGATCTTATATGAAACATCCTGTACCGTTCATGAATTGTGTCATTAGTTTGGGGTTAAGAATGTGGGATGTTACAGAATGGAATCAGAGGAGTTGGCTAGCTAAAACTTAGTTTGGGGGAAAACATGTTTGTGTATTGCTAGACACCTGTTAGGTTTATGATTGTTTTCCTGACTATGATATGTGTGTGTAGGCATTTAAGATGGTGCGAACCAGAGGAAATGCTAGTGATGAGGGCGAGCAGACCCCGAGTCTCTCGAGAGCTATTGAGGCTTTGACTGGCATGGTACAGCAACAAGGTGCCATGATAGAGAGGCAAGCTCAGATGCTGCAGCAGCAGCAGACTCAGCACCAAGAAGCACAACATCAGCTTTTGCAGCAGCTGACTCAAGAGAGACCCCAGACTACTACTCGAGCAGTGGGGGATGACTCTCAGGAGGGCGCTCACAGGCGCTATGCTTCACTTGTGAGTGAATTCCAGAAACTGGGTCCTAGCTCATTTTATGGAGGCTCAGAATCCAGTACTGCCGAGAACTGGCAGTTGTGCTTGGAAAAGATTTTCCAAGTTATGCGTTGCTCGGACGAAGACAAGTTATGTCTGACCACCTATATGATGCATGCTGACGCAGATGAGTGGTGGAAGGGCGTGGTGAGACTTGCCGAAGAAAGACATGAGACTGTAGATTGGCCTTACTTCTTGTCTCGATTTAACGAGAAGTACTTCCCCGATAGCTTGGTTGAGGACCGAGAGGTGGAATTTATTCACCTGGAGCAGGGTGATATGACTGTGGACCAGTATGAATTACAGTTCACGAAATTGGGAAAGTATGCTCCTCATCTGATAAACACTGAAAAGAGGAGAGCTACTAAGTTTCTCAGAGGTCTCAGATGGGACATTAGAGAGCAGGTTGGTGCTCAGAATTTGGAGACCTATGTTGAGACTCTTGGGCAAGCACGCACCATTGAGAGATACATAGCTGAGAGGAATTCTCATGTTGCCGTGGCAGTGGTTCCTGCAGCTGAGGCGGCGGTTCCTCAGTATGGCAGTGGCGGCAAGGGTAAAAAGTACCCTAAGCATAAGGACTACAAGAAGAGCAGGTATAAGCCTTACTCTTACAAGGCACCGCAGCAGTCCAGGGATGCACCGCAGCAGTTCAGGGATGCCAGGGATGTAAGAAACAGTATCACAGAGGACCGGACTTGTAGTTATTGTGGGCTCAAGGGACATCTAGTGAAAGACTGCCATAAGAAGAATGGTGTATGTTTCAGGTGTAAGAAACCAGGGCACATGGTCAGGGACTGCAAAGAGCCTGAGATACAGCCTAGAGGTGCAGATAAGCCTACAGTCCAGACTAGAGTTTATGCTGTGGCTGAGAAGGATACACGAGCTTCCCGATCCGTTGTGGAAGGTACCTTATTTGTATTTGATCAGTTAGCTCGTATCTTATTTGATCCTGGTGCAAATTTGTCTTTTGTATCTGTTAAGTTTGCTGCATGTTTACCTGTGTTACCTAAGGTGATGAATTATGTTGTGTCTGTGAGTACTCCCTTAGGAAAGTCATTGTCTACAGACACTGTGTATGCTGATTGTGTGGTGCATGTAGAGGGTTATGAGTTTCTAGTGGATCTAATCCTCTTAGACATGCAAGACTATGATGTCATTCTAGGTATGGATTGGTTGTCCTCCCATCATGCCTCTGTGGATTGCTTTGAGAAAGTAATCACTTTAAATCTGCTAGATGGGAATCGGCTTTTTGTGAGAGGTCTAGTGTCAGACCAAGGACCGCATGTGATATCTTTCCTGCAGGCCAGGAAGTTACTTGCTAGTGGGTGCAAGGGTTATCTTGCGCATGTTAAGGTGCAGGATGATTCTACTTCTGATTTGACTCAGATGGCGGTGGTGAAAGAATTTCCTGATGTGTTCTCTAAGGAATTTTCAGGTTTACCACCAATTAGAGAAGTGGAGTTTGGCATTGAGTTGGCGCCAGGTACGGCACCTATCTCCAGAGCTCCTTATCGTATGGCTACTTCAGAGCTGGCCGAGCTTAAGAAACAACTGGAGGAATTGCTAGAGAAAGGGTATATCCGGCCTAGTGCTTCTCCCTGGGGAGCGCCAGTGCTATTTGTGAAGAAGAAAGATGGAACCCTGAGGATGTGTATAGACTACAGGCAACTGAACCAAGTGACCATCAAGAATAAGTATCCTCTTCCCAGAATTGATGATCTGTTTGATCAATTACAGGGAGCTACAGTGTTCTCTAAGATTGATCTGAGATCCGGGTATTATCAGCTTAGGGTCAAGGATGAGGATATATTTAAGACTGCTTTCAGGACCAGGTATGGGCATTTTGAATTTTTAGTTATGCCTTTTGGACTGACGAATGCACCTGCTGTCTTCATGGATTTGATGAACAGGGTATTCCATGAGTTGCTTGACTCTTGTGTGGTAGTCTTTATAGACGATATTTTGGTATACTCACGGACTACTTCAGATCATGTCAGTGACTTGCGCAGAGTGCTGGAGATCTTGAGGAAGAACCGGTTATATGCCAAGGCTAGTAAGTGTGAGTTCTGGCTAGAGAAGATCAGTTTCCTTGGACATGTGATTTCTGGTCAGGGGGTGTCTGTGGATCCAGTTAAAGTGCAAGCCATTCTTAATTGGGGAAGACCGACTAGTGCTACTGAGATCAGGAGTTTTCTGGGTTTAGCGGGTTACTACCGGCGATTTGTTGAGGGATTCTCCAAGCTGGCGGGTCCTTTAACTAAATTAACCAGAAAGGAGGCTAAGTTTATTTGGGATGATAAGTGTGAAGAGAGTTTTCAAGAGCTGAAAAGGAGATTGACTAGTACACCGATCCTCATTATACCTAGTGATGGGGAAAGGTTTACTGTTTATACAGATGCTTCTGGCAAAGGGTTGGGTTGTGTCTTGATGCAGAAGGGTTCTGTGGTAGCCTATGCTTCGAGACAACTGAAGGAGTATGAATTGAACTACCCTACTCATGATTTAGAGTTGGCGGCCGTAGTCTTTGCTTTGAAGATATGGCGTCACTATTTGTTGGGTCAAGAGTTTGATCTGTTCACTGATCACCAGAGTCTCAAATACATCTTCATCCAGAAGGAGTTGAACATGAGACAGAGAAGATGGATGGAGTTGATCAAAGACTATGACTTCTCTATTCAGTATCAGGCTGGAAAGGCCAATGTAGTGGCGGATGCGCTGAGCAGACATCCAGTTACTTCAGTAGCTGCTTTACGAGTCAGTGAGTGGCAGTTACTGCAGGAGTTCAGAGATCTCAGGATCAGTGTTTCTCCTAAAGTTCAGACTGGTTACGTGGCTTTTCTCAGAGTACAGTCTGCTTTGTTGCAGAAGATCAGAGATCAGCAGTCTGTGGATCCGAAATTAGTTCAGATCAGGGATAGTCTGGTTGATGGCGCAGTTCAGGATTTTAGCCTGTCTGATGACGGTATTCTTCGGTTTCGTGGAAGGGTATGTGTCCCTGAGGAACCGAGTTTGAGGAAAGAAATATTGGAGGACAGCCATAACTCCAAATATTCTCTACATCCTGGTGTGACTAAGATCTATCAGGACCTTAAGAAAAATTTTTGGTGGCCGGGTATGAAGAAAGAAGTAACTGATTTTGTCTCTAGGTGTTTAACCTGTCAGACTGTAAAGGCTGAACACCAGAAGCCTGCTGGTTTGTTGCAGCCTCTTCCTATTCCTGAGTGGAAGTGGGAATGCATCAGTATGGATTTTGTATGTGGTTTGCCCAGAACCAGATTGGGTCATGATGCTATTTGGGTGATTGTTGATAGACTTACTAAATCAGCCCACTTTCTTCCGATTAAGATGACTTATTCTTTAGAGAGGCTGGCTAGATTGTACATTGATGAGATAGTTAGAATGCATGGAGTGCCTGTCGATATTGTGTCTGATAGGGACTCTCGATTTTTGTCCAGATTTTGGAAGAGTTTACAGGAGGGTTTGGGTACTAAGTTGAGCTTTAGTACAGCATACCATCCTCAGTCTGATGGCCAGACGGAGCGTACTATCCAGACTCTAGAAGATCTGTTGAGAGCCTATGTGGTAGATTGGAGTTCTGAGTGGAACCAGGATCTATCTTTGATAGAGTTTACTTATAATAATAGCTTCCACTCCAGTATTCAGATGGCTCCTTATGAGGCTTTGTATGGGAGAAGGTGTAGGACTCCCTTGTGTTGGGAGGAGACTGGTGACAGAATGATTTTGAGATCTGATGCAGTTCAGGAGACTACTGATAAGGTCAGAGAGATCCGGGATAAACTGAAAATTGCTCGGGACAGACAGAAGAGTTATGCTGATGACCGTCGTCGTTCCTTGGAGTTTATGGTAGGGGATCATGTGTTCTTGAAGGTGTCACCTACTAAGGGTGTAATGAGGTTTGGCAAAAAAGGGTAAGTTGAGCCCTAGGTTTGTAGGCCCTTTTGACATTATTGAGAGAATTGGTCCAGTGGCTTACCGGTTAGCTTTACCTCCTGCTATGGATCATGTGCATAATGTGTTCCATGTCTCTGCTTTGAGGAAATATCATCCTGATCCATCTCATGTATTAGAGTTGGAACCTCTTCAGATTCAGAGTGATTTGACTTTCGAGGAAAGACCCCTCCGGATTGTTGATAGAAAGGATAAAGTTCTGAGAAACAAGACTATACCTTTGGTAAAGGTTATCTGGGGAAATCAGTCGGTTGAGGAGGCGACTTGGGAGATTGAAGCTGATATGAGGAAATTTTATGCTTACCTCTTTGATGATATGGATGCTGAGCTTTAGAGGACTAAAGCTTTATAAGGAGGGAGGGATGTAAGATCCAAGGATCTTGAGTCCTGGTAAGCATTATTTGGATTTAAATAAAATCATTAGCTGTGATATTGTTTTATGTATTGGTTGTTAATAGTTACTTAACTAGAAGTTTTTGGTTGTTAATTTATTGTAAATTAATTAGAGATTATTTGTTTGATTATTGGCTGTTAATTTTATGATAAATTATTGTTGGTTGTTCATGATAAATTAATTAGGATTTATGGGTTGTAAGTTGTAAGTTAATTAATTAGACCTTATTGGTTAATTAAACCCTTATTGGATGTTAATTAGACCTTATTGGATTTTTGTTAAGTTAATGGTTAAATTAATGGGTTTTTGGGTTGGCGCTAATTGGGTTTTTAAAATTCAAATTATTAGTTAAATGGATTAAACCCGATTTGAATTAATGGGTTAATGGGTTAAGAGTTAAAAACCGAAAATTCAAATTAATATTTCGGTTAGGGTAGAGTGTTGGCGATTTTTTTTGGCTTGAAAGAAACCTTGGGCGACGGCTTGAAGAACTTGGCGACTTCTTGAGGAACTTAGGCGATTCTTGAAGAGTTCTTGAGGCGATTTTGGTGATTTCTCCATCTCTTTCCCTTTGGCGAATTATTCCTTGGTGTTTGGTAGCATCTTTCAAAGCCTTAGACGAATTTTTGGAAGGGTTTTTCACCTTGTGTTCTCGGTTCAAGGTGAGTGGGTTGTCTAATTGATTTCTATCTATTTGTTTGTGTTAATTGATGAGTTAGATGATATATTCGCTTGTTGGAAATCTTACCATGCTAAAACCGAAATTCAAGACTTCACTATGATGAAAACCGAATTTTTCAAAGGTGATTATATGATGATTATTTAACCGAAAATTTGTATGAAATTTAAGGTATTTTTATAGGAATTTTGGTAGCATTAAATCATTGAATTTTGGGTATGAAATTCTTGTTAATTATAGTTAAACCGAAATCAATTTTGGTAACATTAAATCAATGATGTTTGTAGTTAACATGAAAACCGAAATCTTGATGTTCTTGATAATTGTTTATGAAAACCGAAATTGATGTTTGTAGTTAACATGAAAACCGAAACCTTGATGACCTTGATAATTGTCTATGAAAACCGAATTTTGGTGTTTGTAGTTAATATGTTACATGTGGTAATTTGTAAAGTAATTTATATGAATACTTGTTTTAAATTTTAAGTTGATTTTATGGATGCTTGATATGATTGTTTCTTGGTGTGTGTAATATGTTAAATAATTATGGTGTTATATTTATGGCTATGTATCTGTATTTGAGAAACTTGAGTGACAACATAGCAAGGTTTGATTAAACTAATCAGCATGAAATTTAAGGACTACACTATATTCGGTGATATCCGAATATAAAATATTATGTGTTATGTTATATAATTTTGAACAATATGTGTGATCATGTGAATTTGGAAAATTATGGGTTATGTGAATTTGGAAAATTATGTGATTATGTGATGGTTAGGACTAAGGCTAGGTGTAACTATGAACTCAAGGGGATAGTCCTTATGTGTTATGTTAAGGGTTTGAATTTCAGCCCTGTATTGTGATATGTGAGGAGGTTGATGTTCAGCCTGCCTATTATGATTATTGTGATGGGGGTTGATGTTCAGCCTGCCCGATATGATTTTTGTGATGACTATCCTAGAGTCTAGTTGACACTTAGGAGTCCACCTTTGTGAAATATGTTCACCTTTGTGAAATATGAAATAAGATATGTCTGTTGTCCAGTAGGAACCTTTTGGGAGAACGGGTTTTGACGCAAAGTGCCATGTCTTGGTCGGACAGGGGCCACCTCTTGATGTCATTACTCTTTTATGTGTTGGGGTGATATAAGACGCAAAGTGCCATGTCTTGATCAGACAGGGGCCACCTCTTGATGTCATCACTCGGTTTATGATGTTGGGTGTGTGGAGCAAAGTGCCACGTCATGACCTGACGGGGACCACCTCTTGAATCTACACACAATCCATCGATGTGTTATGGGGTGAGAGAGCAAAGTGCCACGTCGTGACCTGGCGGGGGGCCACCTCTTGATTCTACTCACTATCCATGTTTATGTGTTGCACGAGATTTTGCAGCTCCCAGTGCTTTGGCCAAGCCGGGTTAGACCATATTGGTCACTACTGATTATGCTGGACAACTAGGTTAATTAAGTATGGTGTGTTTAGTTGGTTTGGAATATATGTGTTTAATTGGTTTAGAGTAAAACTCTAGAACCTGAGTTTGTTATATGCTAGTGTGAACATCTGACTGTCTATATGACTTCTGTTTCTTTATTTTGTTATATGTTGACATAATGTTCCTGTTAAAGATTTTTAAAATAATCTGCCTATATTTTTGAATGTATGTTCTGGATGGTCGATTTAGACTATCCACTCACTGGGCTGTGTAGCTCACCCCTCACTATTTTCAGGTGCAGAGCAGGGGCGCATTTCCAGTTAGCAATTTGTATGAATATCGTGATATGCCAGTAGACTTTTGTGTTTAATTATTTGGGGCCGGTTGTGGCCAAACTATATGAATGATATGAACTATGTGAATCATGAGACTATGTGAACTTGTGATGCCAGATTGTGGTAGTTAAATGATTTTGATTTTTGTGTCACCGCGGGCTTCAGCCTGGTTTCGGTGTTTGGTATGAGTTTATAAAATCGACTTTGTGGCTTTGCTTTGAATTTCGAATCGAATTGTATTTATGCCATCGGATTTGATATAACTGTTGCCTTGCATATGTCTAGTGCAAGGATTGCGTGGTGGCAGGTACCTTTATGTGATTTATGAGATTTGTGTTTTGTGAATTTGTATGTATGGATTTATGGAAATTTTTCAGATCGTGTTTTCTTGAACTCGGTTTTACCTAGCATATGATCGATCTTATATGAAACATCCTGTACCGTTCATGAATTGTGTCATTAGTTTGGGGTTAAGAATGTGGGATGTTACACAGTCCGAAAGAGTAGACACTCTTTTAGTGAGATGGGATCCGGATTTCATACTTGGTCTCTGCGTCCCGCTCAGGCGAGATAAGATGCACAGAGAGTACAAGCACTAATCTCCGGTAGGCAGTCCCTGCCGATCGCCAACCCGTGCGATTCCCCTTCATCTGGGCAATCCAGCAGACTGTGCCAACTGAGTTGGTACAACACAGTCTCTGATCCCACAGATGGCTGCCTCCATGTGCTACCATATGCGCCACATATGTAGCCTACATGGTCAAGCTGACCCGACCTACTCCCTGGACCACCATGTGCTATGCTGAGCAACGAGAAGGGATAAATCCCTACTCTGTAACACACAGGTGTAATCCCACACCGTCTGAAGATAGATGGACGTGCCCACTGAGTGGGTACAACACGGCTCCAACGATAATCAGAACAGTGAGGTTTCGCGTCAGAAGGCTTACGAGCTTGATATTTTAGCGTTGGATTTTAACGGTCTTTTTATCTTCTTCACTATCATGCAATTCCTATGGTGATAGCAGAAGATAAACTAATCATGCAATTCTAATATTTAAACAATAATAAAAGAGAGCATGAATCTTATGTGGTAAAAGCCCATAGCCCTAGTAAGACCTTAATTTAACTTAAGTCTTGACTTGCTTTTCTTCATAGGGCTTTTGCTGCTCATCTGGCCCAAACCTGGGCCCAAGCGCCATCTGCAGCTCTGGTGCGCCCACCAGGAATTTGCGCCAGGTCCTAGGGTCGAACCCTAGACCTCCCACCTGGTCCAGCCACTGCTGCAAGCGCCTCTGCCAAGTGTGCTCTGTGCTCTTGTCTAATTAAATTACAAATTTAACTATCTAGACAAGATTGACACGCAGGTCAATTACACATTATAAATTAATTAAACTGTGATTCGCAGATCACAAAAATAAAAATTAATTTACAATTAATTCCCAGGCACGCAGGCCCCAGCACAGCACACATTAAAAACGGGCAGCCCACATAAGAGTAAATAGACAAACATATGGCATCAATCAACATGTGATCCACTCAAGAAAATTTAAATTTCGAAAACCCATAGGCATCAATTTTAATTTCCTTATTTGCCCTACAACCTTACAACGGTCCATTACTAGGGATCCACTCATCCATCCTAGTCAGATCCACTGCCCTTGCATGCACCAAGTCCTAACTGACTTGAGTCGACCATAAGGTCAACAATGCATGCGCCAGGGCTGAACAACCACAATGAGGTCTGGCAAGCGGGTGTGACCCCGGGCCTAACTCATGTGTGTTCACTAGTTGTCTCAATCAGACATCGCTACACGCCTGTCTGCAGTCGACCTGTAGCCACCACGTGCTTGCGCACAGGTGCTACCTGGTCAACCCATTAAGGCTGTCAGATGGTCTGATCAGACTTTTGGATCTAACCTAGGGGGTGACTTCAACCCTAATAACCCGTCTAAGGATTTAATGTAAGGCCTTAGATCTAGTGGTATACGCGCAAGTGTTTAAGTTTTAAGAAAAACTACAACATAATATATGCGCCAACTTAACATGCGCCAAGGAGAAAATCATATCTATTACTAGCATGCATTTTCGCCAACATAAAGCATGTAACTATAGATCTATGAATTTGCGCAAAACATGGATCACAATCATTTTCAAGCAATCATAAAACATGCATGAAAACCTGCTCTGATACCAATTGAAGGTCCCCTACACAAGGGGGCGAAAACCCTAATAGGAGGCGCAATAACATTCTAGCGGAATCTAGGGCTTTCAAAATCGCATAGCATGATTATGATCAACTTTAAAGCATGAAATGAACTCATACCGAAGCCATATAATGGAAGGCGCCTTGGAAGCAAGAGAACAAGAGAGCTCTCCACCAAATCGTCACACACAAGATGATGTTGCTTCCTCCCTTGGTGCTCCTTGTGCTAGCAAGGTTCCAAGAGGTCCTTGTCGAGTGAAAGGGAAAGATGAGATGTCCTTCTCTTGGCCGAATCCTCCTCTACCTTCAAGGTGTCGCCACACACGAAAGCGTCAAGAGGAATATGGGCGAGAGGCGAGAATAGAGAGCACTCTATTCGGTCGTGAACAACATCTCCAAGTGGAGATCGTGGTTACTAAAAATAGCCACCACACTTCGCTCCAACGTTCACGCCAAGTGAACATGTCGCCAACTCCTCTCCCCTTGAACCATGCGCTCATTAAACGAGCCGGTTCAAATTGGTTTGGTCCAGAGACCAATTAAGCCAAGCAATCAAGTCCAGATCTCAAATAAACCCTAAGGCTCAGATCTGACCGTTGATCTCCTGATGCTCCTGATCTCATCGATCTAGCATCCAATCTCTCAATCGAAGCTTACCGATCTCAAGCCCTAATCAATCAAACATGATCAGACCAGATCTCACTCACAATCAGAGATTAAATCCCTTTAAACTGAACCCGAACAATTCAGTCCACTCGATCTGACTTAAGTAAGCCATATCATCAAATTGTGCGACCCTGAGGGTTTCCTTTAAATGTCGGTAACGATAACTCACGTTATCACGATCAGTGAGGGGTATCTAGCAACACATCACTGTCTCCCGATATAAACGAAAGAGTCTTCCAAGACTACACCCCAAAACACAGCACAAGTGTGAATCCACATCACTAGGCATACATATTTCCTTTGCCACTGGATGTTCTTATTGGACAAGCGTGTCAAGCTTGTAGCTCCAATATGATGAGCATGATTAGATCAGATGAACACAGTCACCTGGGTATGGCCATACACTTTTCTCAATCATCTCATCCAGGGGGCCCCTTTAGAACATCACACTCCTTAAACAAGGAGACGGCAATCCTATGTCTATCACTAGTGCCCTAACATGACTCAAGCTCATTATCCAAGATAGTCTATAACCATTGTGTTTCAAATGATATTGAACTACCTCAAAACAATGACAATCATCATTTAGAAAACACAAGTGATCTCAAGTCAGAGGAAATGTGCCACTTGTCATATTCAAAGATTATTCACATTGCGACAAACAATTGAACATCCTAGTAGGGTCTGTCCAGTACATCCAATGTACCCATGAGTCTACATCTTATTCCATGCTCGAAGCATCCTATAAGACTAGAACACATATTAGTCTTAACCATATCAAGGCTGTCTCATGTTCACCAAGATACATCGACTAAGGACATTATAGCCTGTCAGCCTAGCTGAACAGCTTTGAGACATTATTCAGAAGAACATATATTGCAGCAGACAATGTAGCTAACTGAATAATAACCATGCCTTTATAAACATAACAGTTTATTACATGATACTGATACATTCCCAAGGCCTCAAACATTAGGCTTAAGGGCATACCCCAACAGTTGCTGATTCCACAACAGAAGCCGAGTATGTTGCAGCCTCGGAAGCATCCAAGGAGGCAGTGTGGATTCGTAAGTTCGTGAGAGAACTTGGTGTTGTTCCTTCGAGTGCAGATCCTTTGGTTATCTTCTGTGATAACACTGGAGCAATCGCACAAGCAAAGGAACCACGGTCGCACCAGAAGTCCAAGCACATACAGAGACGGTTTCATTTGATCAGGGAGATCATAGATCGTGGCGAGATCAAAGTCTGCAAGGTTCATACAGATGACAATCTGGCAGACCCGCTTACCAAGCCTCTGGCGCAGCAGAAGCATGAGAAGCACTGTAATAATATGGGTTTGAGATTTCTCAACCATTAGATTAAGTGCAAGTGGGAGATTGTTGGGGTATGCCCTTAAGCCTAATGTTTGAGGCCTTGGGATTGTAACAGTATCATGTAATAAACGTTTATGTTTATAAAGGCATGGTTATTATTCAGTTAGCTACATTGTCTGCTGCAATATATGTTCTTCTGAATAATGTCTCAAAGCTGTTCAGCTGGGCTGACATGCAGTTAAGTCCTTAGTCGATGTATCTTGGTGAACATGAGACAGCCTTGATATGGTTAAGACTAATATGTGTTCTAGTCTTATAGGATGCTTCGAGCATGGAATAAGATGTAGACTCATGGGTACATTGGATGTGCTGGACAGACCCTACTAGGATATTCAATTGTTTGTCACAATGTGAATAATCCTTGTATATGACAAGTGGCACATTTCCTCTGACTTGAGATCACTTGTGTTTTCTAAATGATGATTGTCATTGTTTTGAGGTAGTTCAATATCATTTGAAACATAATGATTATAGACTATCTTGGATAATGAGCTTGAGTCAGGTTAGGGCACTAGTGATAGACATAGGATTGCCGTCTCCTTGTTTAAGGAGTGTGATGTTCTAAAGGGGCCCCCTGGATGAGATGATTGAGAAAGTGTATGGCCATACCCAGATGACAGTGTTCATCTGATCTAATCATGCTCATCATATTGGAGCTACAAGCTTGACACGCTTGTCCAATAAGAACATCCAGTGGCAAAGGAAGTATGCATGCCTAGTGAAGTTGATTCACACTTGTGCTGTTTTTGGGTGTAGTCTTGGAAGACTCATTTCTTTTATATCGGGAGACAGTGATGTGTTGCTAGATACCCCTCACTGATCATGATAACGTGAGTTATCGTTACCGACATTTAAAGGAAACCCTCAGGGTCGCACAATTTGATGATATGGCTTACTTAAGTCAGATCGTGTGGACTGAATTGTTTAGGTTCAGTTTAAAGGGATTTAGTCTCTGATTGTAAGTGAGATCTAGTCTGATCATGTTTGATTGATTAGGGCTTGAGATCGGTAAGCTTCGATCGAGAGAATAGATGCTAGATCGGTGAGATCAAGAGCATCAAGAGATGAACGGTCAGATCTGGAGCCTTAGGGTTTATTTGAGATCTGGACTTGATTACTTGGCTTGATTGGTTTTAAACCAAACCAAATTGAACCGGCTCATGAAATGAGCGCATGGTTCAAGGTGTGGCGACATGTTCACTTGGCGTGAACGTTGGAGCGGTGAGTGGTTGCTATTTTTAGTAACCATGATCTCCAATTGGAGTCACTCACGTTCGAATAGAGTGCTCTCTATTCTCGCCTCTCGCTCTCATTCCTCTCGACTTCCGTGTGTGGCGACGCTTTGAAGGTTGAGGAGGTTTCGGCCAAGAGAACATCATCTCATCTTTTCCTTTCCATTCGGCAAGACAACCTTGGAACCTTGCTAGCACAAGGAGCACCAAGGAAGAAGCACATTGTTCATCTTGTGTGCGAGACTTTGGAGAAGAGGCGCTTGCAACTTTTTCTTCCAAGGCGCCATCTTGAAATGGCTACGGTATGAACCCTTCTCTATTTGCAATCGGGTTATTATGGTTGATCATATCTCATGAAACCGATCTCAAGAAACCTTCTTCCGCTGCTTAAAATTTTAATATGCGCCATACTTAGGGGTTTCGCCCCCCTTTGTGGGGACCTTTCACCCATACCTTCAGATTCTCCAAATTCCATCGATTTCAAGGCCAAATACCTATATTTTATTAAAACAGAAGAAAAGTGAAGGTTCTGAAGAATATGAAGCATTTGAGTAAATATATGAGACGAAACATGCATTGTGTTCTAAAATAATAATGAAATTGGGTCACGAAATATCATATTTTTACATGTCATCAAAATACATCGGACTTAAAGTTTTGCTTGTCCTCAAGCAATTGAATTGTCTAGAACATAGTGATGACATGGAATAGGAAATCCCAAATTAGCTCAACTAGGTCTAATAAGGTTAATGGTTAAACACAATAATTCTTCAGGTTATAATGCAATATGGAAAGCAAATTAAACCAATTATCATGAATACAATCTATTAAAGCATGCCATGTTATATTACCAAAAACCTCTATACTGCATCTCACACACTCATGATATAATTGATCAAGCCTCTAAAAAGACATATA
The DNA here is from genome assembly GCA_027563935.2 of Costus lasius. NCBI lineage: Eukaryota > Viridiplantae > Streptophyta > Magnoliopsida > Zingiberales > Costaceae > Costus > Costus lasius. The sequence goes on from CM050446.2 coordinate 48,940,755, forward strand.
ATTGTGCACTAAGTCATGGGAAAATAGCATCAGTACCGCATAGTCCCTATGTGGTGCCCTTTTTTTTTTGAAGATAACAGTGCCAAGTGCCAAGCTTTGCTTCGGTACCACTTCGATACCACTGTCATTATTGAAAATAATGGGGTTAGTGCCAAGTATGATGAACAAGGAACTTAGGTACCACTAACCCTTTTGCTATTGAGATGCTATAAATAGTGCCAAGTGGAAGTACAGAGTGCAATGTACAAGAACACTTCGGTACCACTATTATTATTTCTAACCCCTATGACAAAGTGCACAAATGAAGTAGTGTGAAGAAACAAGAATCAAGCAATTATGACACAGGAGATGCATTCCAAGGCAAAGGTAAAGAAACAAGCATCCTCTTCAAGATTCTATCAATAATCAATTGGGTTAATTACATCAATCAATTACAGAAAACCCAAGAATCATATGTACTAATCATAACCATTATATACCATAGGTGAATTAAAGTCAAGATTCCCATCCCAAGCAATCAAGTAGGCATAGATCAATGCAATACTAAAGGATAAAGCAAATATCATGAATGAAAAGAGTGGGGTTGGGTAAGACACTATAGATGTTGATACAACTAAGAAAACTAAAACATGTAACTAAGAATGTAATAGACTAAAAGCAGATAGATGCTAACTAATAACTAAAATAAACTACTGGAAAAACATAAAGCTGACCAAGTGACGGGTGAAACCAAAGAAACTCATCCCCAGCGCCGACGCAGTCTTGCCTGAAGCTCATGCACAGACTCTAAAATAGAGGAGTGTACTCGCCCTTGGCGCTCCACTTCTTTGTCAAGTTGTTGGATTCGGTAATTGCTGTCAGAGACAGACAGATGAGTCTCTTCCTTGTTGGGGTATGCCCTTAAGCCTAATGTTTGCGGCATTGGGTTTGTATCAGTATCATGTAATAAACTCTTATGTTTATAAAGGCATGGTTGTTATTCAGTTTGTTGCCTTGTCTGCTGTAATAAGTGTACTTCTGAATAATGTCTCAAAGCTGATCAGCTAGGCTGACATGCTATATGTCCTTAGTCGATGTATCTTGGTGAACATGAGACAGCCTTGATATGGTTAAGACTAATATGTGTTCTAATCTTATAGGATGCTTCGAGCATGGAATAAGATGTAGACTCATGGGTACATTGGATGTACTGGACAGACCCTACTAGGATATTCAATTATTTGTCACAATGTGAATAATCCTTGAATGCAACAAGTGGCACATTTCCTCTGACTTGAGATCACTTGTGTTTTCTAAATGATGATTGTCATTGTTTTGAGGTAGTTCAATATCATTTGAAATATAATGGTTATAGACTATCTTGAATGATGAGCTTGAATCAGGTTAGGGCACTAGTGATAGACATAGGATTGCCGTCTCCTTGTTTAAGGAGTGTGATGTTCTAAAGGGGCCCCCCTAGATGAGATGATTGAGAAAGTGTATGGCCATACCCAGGTGACTGTGTTCATCTGATCTAATCATGCTCATCGTATTGGAGTTACAGGCTTGACATGCTTGTCCAATAAGAACATCCAATGGCAAAGGAAACATGTATGCCTTGTGAGTTTGATTCACACTTGTGCTGTGGTTTGGGTGTAGTCTTGGAAGACTCTTTCCTCTATATCGGGAGACAGTGATGTGTTGCTAGATACCCCTCACTGATCGTGATAACGTGAGTTATCGTTACCGACATTTAAAGGAAACCCTCAGGGTCGCACAATTTGATGATATGGCTTACTTAAGTCAGATCGTGTGGACTAAATTGTTTTGGTTCAGTTTAAAGGGATTTAATCTCTGATTGTAAGTGAGATCTGGTCTGATCATGTATGATTGATTAGGGCTTGAGATCGGTAAGCTTCGATCGAGAGAGTTGATGCTAGATCGGTGCGATCAGGAGCATCGAGAGATGAACAGTCAGATCTTGAATCTTAGGGTTTGATTTTATCTGGACCAATGCTTGGGCTAACTTGGTTTAGTCATTGAACCGAATGCTTTGAACCGGCTCATGTGAGCGCATGGTTCATATGGGAGTATGCGTTTGGTTCACTTGGTGAACGCTTGAACGCAAAGCTTTGAGGGCTTTCCAAATTTGGAAAGCGGTTTGCTAATTTGAGAGTGTAAGATCCAAGGATCTTAAGTCCTGGTAAGCATTATTTTTGATTTAAATAAAATTATTGACTGTGGTATTTTTCTATGTATTGGTTGTTAATTTATAGTTAATTAACTAGAGATTTTTTTTGGTTGTTAGTTTATAGTTAGTTAACTAGAGATAATGGTGGTTAATTTATTCGATTATTGGTTGCTAATTTATGATAAATTAATTAGACTTTATTGGATATTAATTAAATCCTTATTGGATTTGCGTTTAAGTGAATTAATTAATTGGATGTTAATTTAAATTCTTATTGGATTTTCACTTAAACCATGGGTTATTGGGTTTACACTAATTGGGTTTAAAATTCAAATTTAGTTAGTTAAATGGGTTAAACCCTATTTGAATTAATTGGTTAACGGGTTAAAGAATTAAAAACCGAAAATTCAAATTGGTAATTCGGTTAGGGAAGGGAAATTGGCGATTTTGGCTTGAGGAAATCTTGGGGCGGCTAGGGCAAAGAAGTGGGCGATTTTTGAAGAACTTGGCGATTTCTTGAGGAGCTTGGACGATTCTTGAAGGCTTGGAGGAATTTTCCTTTCTTCCTCTTCCTTCTTCCTTTGGCCGGCATTCCTTGGTGTTTGGTGGCGTCTTTCAAAGCTTTAGACGAATTTTTGGAAAGGTTTTTCATATTGGTGATCACGGTTAAGAGGTGAGTGGAGTGTCTATTCGATTCTATCTATTGTTTGTGTTAGATGATGTGTTAAATGATACCTTTGCTTGTTGGAATTTTTACTATGCTAAAACCGATACCTTCACCATGTTAAAACCGAATTTAGGACATGAAAACCGAAATTAATATGTTCTTCATGAAAATCAAATCTAAGGTATTTTCCCATGAAATCGAATAGAAATTCTTGTTCTTCATGAAAACCGAATTTAGGGTATTTTCCATGAAAACCTAAAAACCGAAATCTTGATGATCTTGATAATTGTTTATGAAAACCGAATTTTGATGTTTGTAGTTAACATGTTACATGTGGTAATTTGTAAAGTAGTTTATATGAATACTTGTTTTAAATTTTAAGTTGATTTTATGGATGCTTGATATGATTGTTTCTTGGTGTGTGTAACATGTTAAATATTTATGATTCTATATTTATGGCTATGTATTTGTATTTGAGAAACTTGGGTGATAACATAGCAAGGTTTGACTGAACTAATCAGCATGAAATCTAAGGACTACACTATTAGGTGATTATGTGATTTTTGATTATTATGTGGTTATGTGATCCTTGATTATTATGTGGTTATGTGATTTTTTTAAAATTATGTGGTTATGTGATTTTCGGTTATTATGTGTTATGAGATGGGTAGGACTAAGGCTGAGTGTAACTGTGTACTCAATGGGATAGTTGATATGTGATATGTTAAGGGTTTGAGATTTCAGCCCTGTATTGTGATATGTGAGGGGGTTGATGTTCAGCCTACCTGTTATGATTATTGTGATGGGGGTTGATGTTCAGCCTGCCCGATATGATTATTGTGATGACTATCCTAGAGTCTAGTTGACACTTAGAAGTCCACCGTTGTGAAATAAGATATAAGATGTGTCTGTTGTCTAGTAGGAACCTTTTGGGAGAACGGGTTTTGACGCAAAGTGCCATGTCTTGGTCGGACAGGGGCCACCTCTTGATGTCATCACTCTTTTTGTGATATGGGGTGTCGTAGAGCAAAGTGCCACGTCGTGACCCGGCGGGGGCCACCTCTTGAATCTACACACTATCCATCGATGTGTTATGGGGTGTTTTAGAGCAAAGTGCCACGTCGTGACCTGGCGGGGGCCACCTCTTGATTCTACTCACTGTCCATGTTTATATGTTGCATGAAATTTTGTAGTCTCCCAGTGCTTAGGCCAAAGCCGGGTTAGACCATAATGGTCACTACTGAATATGCTGGACAACTAGGTTAATTAAGTGTTGGTGTGTACATCTGAGTTGGTTTAGAGTATAACTCTAGAACCTGAGTTTGTTATATGTTGGTGTGTACATCTGACTGTTTATATGACTTCTGTTTTCTTTATGTTGTTATATGTTGACATAATGTTCCTGTTAAAGATTTTTAAAATAATCTGTCTATATTTTTGAGTGTATGTTATGGATGGTCGATTTAGACGATCCACTCACTGGGCTGTGTAGCTCACCCCTCACTATTTTCAGGCATAGAGCAGGGGCGCATTTCTTGAGTTAGCATTGGCATGGATATCGCTAGTTTGCTGTTTAAGAACTTTTGTGCTTAATTATTTGGGGCCGGTTGTGGCCGAACTATATGAATGATATGAGCTATGTGAACCATGTGAACTATGTGAACTTGTGATGTCAGATTGTGGCTGTTAAACGAGTTTGATTTTTGTGTCACCGCGGGCTTCGGCCTGGTTTCGGTGTTTGGTATGAGTTTATAAAAATCGATTTTGTGATTTTGTTTTGAAATTCGGTTTGTGGTGTATTCTTTGTAATCGGTTTTGATATACCTGTAACTTGCATATGTCTAGTGCAAGTATTGCCTGGTGGCAGGTACCTTTATGGATTTTATGGATTTGATACGGATTTGATATAACTGTTGCCTTGCATATGTCTAGTGCAAGGAATGCGTGGTGGCAGGTACCTTTATGAAATTGTGTGTGAGTGGAGATTTATATGTATGGATTTTCGAAATTTTCAGATCGGGTTTCCTGAACGGGGTTTTACCTAGCATATGTATCGATCTTGTATGATAACATCCTGTTTCTTTCATGATTTGTGTTGCTTGTTTGGGGTTAAGATAACGGGATGTTACAGAGAGTAACGCCCACGTTTGTGTGGAACGTCTCTCTTAACGCCTCATTGATTCGTTCTCCCTCTCAATTCGACAACGCTCTTGCGTGGTGAAGGAGACTCACGGTTTTGGAGAGTTCTTTCGGAAAGGCAAGAAAAGCTTCATCCATCCCTTTGATTTCGATCAACGACACCTCTTGGAACCTTGCTAGCACAAGGAGTACCAAGGAAGTGAGCGCATCCTCATCTTGTGTGCGCATCCTTTGGAGGAGATCTTTCTTGCTCTCTCTTTCAAGACGCCATCCATCACATGGCTTCGGTATGAATTTTTCATGTTGTTGTAGTTGATCATATTGCATGCGATGATCATTATGAAACCCTTATTCCGCTGCTATAACATAACCCACAAGGTCACTTGCGCCTCCTTAGGGTTTCGCTCCCCCTTGAAGGGGACTCTTCAATTGGTATCAGAGCCGGTTGATGCATGTTTTATGATTGCTATACCATGTTTTGTGATCCATGTTTGCGCATCATGCTTAGATCTATAAGTTAGATTACATGCGAAAAGGATTACATATGTTTTTCATGTTTTGCGCATGTATAATGTTTTGGTTGGCGCTTGTTAATGTTTTGAAAAGAAAAACTTATCTTGCGCGCCCATTAGATCTAATGCGCCTACTATAATCCCTTAGATGGGTTGATGGGGTTGAAAGCATCATCTAGAATGGATCAAACTAGTCTGATCAGACCATCTGACAGCCTAGATGGATCGACCAGATGGCACCTATGCGCAAGCGCAAGGTGGCTATAGGTCGATTGCATCACAAGCGTGTAGCGAGGTCTGATTGAGACGACTAACGAACACACATGAGTTAGGCCCGGGGTCACACCCGCTTGCCGAAACTCATGAGGGTTGTTCAGCCCTTTGCGCATGCATGGTTGACCATTAGGTCAACTCAAGTCAGTTAGGACTTGGTGCATGCAAGGGCAGTAGATCTGACTAGATGGATGAGTGGATCCCTATCAATGGACCATTGTAAGGTTGTAGGGTACATAAGAAAATTAAAATTGATGCCAATGGGGTTTTCAAAATTTTATTTTCTTGTTATTTGGGTCACATGTTGAGTGGATACCATATGCTTGTTTATTTATTCTTATGTGGGCTGCCCATGTTAAATGTGTGCTGTGCTGGGGCCTGCGTGCCTGGAATTAAACTTGTAAATTAATTTTTTTTGTGATCTGCGAATCACATTTTTAATTAATTTATTGTATATTTGACCTGCGTGTCAAGCTTGTCTAGATAGATCAAAATGTATTTTGATTAGACAAGAGCACAAAAGCACACATCGCAGAGGCACATTCAGCTGGTGGGCGCACCTAAGCTGCATTGAGTGCTAGGGCCCTGGGTTGGGCCAAATGAGCAGCTAAAAACCCATGAAGAAAAGCAAGTGAAGACTTAAGATAAATTAAGGTCTTACTTAGGCTATGGGCTTTTACCACATAAGATGCATGCTTTCTTTTATTGTTTATATAAGTAGAACAGCATGATTTATTTATCTTCTGCTATCACCATAGGAATTGCATGATAGTGAAGAATATAAAAGACCGTTAAAATCCAACGCTAAAATATCAAGCTCGTAAGCCTTCTGACGCGAAACCTCACTGTTCTGACTATCGTTGGAGCCGTGTTGTACCCACTCAGTGGGCACGTCCATCTATCTTCAGACGGTGCGGGATTTCACCTGCGTGTTACAGAGAAGGGATTTATCGCTTCTCGTTGCTCAGCATAGCACGTGGTGGTCCAGGGAGTAGGTCGGGTCAGCTTGTCCATGTAGGCTACATATGTGGCGCATATGGTAGCACATGGAGGCAGCCATCTGTGGGATCAGAGACTGTGTTGTACCAACTCAGTTGGCACAGTCTGCTGGATTGCCCAGATGAAGGGGAATCGCATGGGTTGGCGATTGGCAGGGATTGCCTACCAGAGATTAGTGCTTGAACTCTCTGTGCATCTTATCTCGCCTGAGCGGGATGCGGAGACCAAGTATGAAATCTGGATCCCATCTCACTAAAAGAGTGTCACTCTTTCGGGCTGTTTTGCTGGATTTTTCAGCCAGATAAAATAGTGAGAAAAAGAATCTTTCTTAAGTCCTGATTGATTCTTAACATTGATACTGACCTTGCTGTTCTTGCATTGTTGTAGATTCCTGCAGCAACGAACACCATGAGCTTCAATGTGCGATCCCTACTGGAAAGGGAGAAGTTTGCTGGGCCGAACTTCTCAGACTGGTACGGACACCTTAAGATTATTCTTAAGGCTGAGAGGAAACTGTATGTCCTCGAGACGGCTGTACCGCCTCAACCCGCTGCGAACGCCGCAAGGGCGGTTCGCGATGCCTATGAAAAGCACGTCAATGATAGCATTGATGTCGCTTGCCTGATGCTAGCGTCTATGACGCCACCGCTGCAGCGTCAGCATGAGGATATGTCGGCTATAGAGATTATAGCGAACCTCAAGATGCTGTATGCTGCACAGGCGAGGACAGAACGCTATAATCTGACAAAGCTTTTCTTTCAGAGCAAACTGGCTGAAGGGAGCCCAGTAGGAGCTCACGTGCTCAAGATGATTGGGCACAAGGAGGCTCTAGAGAAACTGGGGCATACCATCAATCAGGAGCTTGCTGTAGACATTATTCTGCAGTCTCTTCCGCCTTCTTTCGATGCGTTCATCATTAACTTTAATATGAACAAAATCGATTGTACTCCGGCAGAACTGCTGAATATGCTCTTGACTACTGAGGAAACTCTGAAGGGCAAGCCTTCAACCTCTGTCTTAATGGTTCCTTCCAGGAACAAGAAGAAGGGGAAGAAGGGCAAAGCCCCAGTCAAGAACTACAACAAGGCTCTGAAGCAAAAGGTCAAGCGGTCCAAGGAATACAGGTGTTTCCACTGTGGCCAGCTGGGTCACTGGAAAAAGGACTGTAAAGCGCTCCAAGGAGACAAGAGGGGAAGCATTGCCTCTGGCTCAGGTATTTACGTGACGGAAGTCATGGTTTCATCTTCTTCAATTTCATGGGTGTTGGACACTACATGTGGAGTTCACATTTGTTCAAATGTACAGGAACTCAAGAGAAGAAGACAGGTGGGACAGCATGAGGTGGACCTACGCGTTGGAAACGGGGCACGGGTTGCTGCTGTTGCTGTAGGAGACTATTTCATCTCATTACCATCTGGCTTTGTATTAGAATTAAACAATTGTTATTTTGTACCCAGTATTACCAAGAATATTATCTCTATTCCTGCTCTTGTCAGGAAAGGATTTTCCTTTGAATGCAATATTTCAAAGTGTGTTTTATCTTATGATAATATTGTTTATGCTACTGGTTCCATTAACAATGGGTTATTCATGTTGGACATGGAATATTCTATACAAAACATTGATAATAAGAAAGCCAAGTATGCTGATGACAGCACCTTGCTATGGCATAGTCGTTTAGGCCATATTAACAAGAAGCGCATTAAGCGGTTGCATGATCATGGACTGCTGGGATCATTCTCCTATGAGGAGATTGATACATGCAAAGCTTGTTTAATGGGTAAAATGACGAAGTCACCTTTTCCTAACAAAGGTCAAAGGGCTTCAGGTTTACTTGACCTTATACACAGTGATGTGTGTGGGCCATTTAGTAAACATGCCAGAGGTGGCTATCAGTACTTCATTACCTTTACTGACGATTTCAGTAGGTATGGTTATGTCTATCTAATGAGACATAAGAGTGAATCTTTTGACAAGTTCAAAGAGTTCAAGAATGAAGTACAAAATCAGCTAGGCCGACATATCAAGGCACTTCGTTCTGATCGAGGTGGAGAATACTTGAGTCATGCATTTACTGACTATCTGAAGGAGTGTGGGATTGTCTCACAGCTCACTCCGCCAGGAACACCGCAATGGAATGGTGTGTCCGAGAGGAGAAATAGAACGTTACTTGATATGGTCCGTTCTATGATGAGTCAGGCTACTCTACCTTACTCCTTTTGGGGATTTGCACTGGAGACTGCTGCAAAGGTACTAAATCGAGTGCCATCCAAGGCAGTTTCAAAGACTCCATATGAGTTATGGTATGGGAAACAGCCGAGCTTGACGTTTATCAGGATCTGGGGCTGCGAGGCTTATGTCAAAAAGCTCGCCTCTGGGAAACTGGAGAGCAGATCTGACAAATGTATCTTTGTCGGTTACCCTAAGGAAACTAAGGGTTATTATTTCTACGATCCCAAAGAGAACAAGGTTTTTGTTGCTCGGACGGCTATTTTTCTTGAGAAGGAGTTTCTTCTGCAAGAGGCCAGTGGGAGAGAAATAAAGCTGGATGAGAATCCAGAGGAAGGACAAAGTAGTCAAGCACAGTTGGATGAGCCTGAGCCGGTTGAACAGGTTATTGAACTACCTGAGGCTCAGATATCACGGGAACCGCGAAGATCGGGAAGGATCCGTCGACAGCCTGAGCGCTATGACGGAGTCTACATCATTGATAATGATGAACCCCTCACTTATGCGGATGCGGTCAGTGGACCGGAGTCAGCTAGATGGCTTGAAGCTATGCGAGCCGAGATGGACTCCATGTCAGATAACCAAGTCTGGGATTTGGTTGATCCGCCTCCGGGAGTAATCCCTGTAGGCTGTAAATGGATCTTCAAGAAGAAGATTGACATGGATGGTAACGTGGTTACCTATAAAGGCAGGCAAGTTGCGAAAGGTTTCAAACAAATCTACGGGATAGATTATGATGAAACTTTCTCTCCTGTAGCCATGTTCAAGTCTATTCGGATTCTTTTCGCAATAGCTGCATATTATGATTATGAGATCTGGCAAATGGATGTGAAGACGGCTTTCCTTAATGGAAATCTGGATGAGGATGTGTATATGACACAACCAGAAGGTTTCACTAATCCATCAGATCGTCATAAGATATGCAAGTTAAAGAAGTCTATTTATGGACTTAAGCAAGCATCAAGAAGCTGGAATATTCGTTTTGATGAATCAATCTCTGAGTTTGGTTTCATCAAGAACAAAGATGACCCGTGTGTATATAAGAGGTTTAGTGGGAGCGTGATTATTTTCCTAGTCCTCTACGTCGATGATATCTTAATCATTGGAAACGATATTCCTGAAATGCATGCGGTTAAGGCATGGCTAAGGAAATGTTTCCAGATGAAAGATCTAGGAGAAGCAGCCTATGTGTTAGGTGTGAAGATCTACAGGGATAGATCTAAGAGGCTTCTCGGGTTGTGCCAGAGTACTTACATCGATAAAGTCCTGGAGAGATTCCATTTAGAGAATTCTAAAAGAGGATATCTTCCAGTCAGACATGGTCTGAGTCTTTCGAAGACTCAGTGTCCACAAACACAGACTGAGAAAGATGAAATGGACAAAACGCCTTATGCTTCGGCTATTGGGTCCATCATGTATGCGATGTTGTGTACTCCCCCAGACGTCGCTTACGGGTTAAGCGTGACCAGTCGGTTCCAAAGTAATCCAGGTCAGGCACACTGGATTGCAGTCAAGAACATTTTAAAATATCTGCGGAGGACCAAAGATATGTTCTTGATATATGGTGGTTAGGAAGAACTCAGTATTGAAGGATATACTGACGCTTCGTTCCAGTCGGACCAGGATGATTTCCGATCGCAATCAGGCTATGTTTTTAGCTTGAATGGTGGAGCAGTGGTGTGGAAAAGTTTTAAACAGTCTACTGTTGCTGATTCCACAACAGAAGCCGTGTATGTTGCAGCCTCGGAAGCATCCAAGGAGGCAGTGTGGATTCGTAAGTTCATTAAGGAACTTGGTGTCGTTCCTTCGAGTGCAGATCCTTTGGTTATCTTCTGTGATAACACTGGAGCAATCGCACAAGCAAAGGAACCACGGTCGCACCAGAAGTCCAAGCACATACAAAGACGGTTTCACTTGATCAGGGAGATCATAGATCGTGGCTGTAACATCCCACATTCTTAACCCCAAATGAATAACACAATCACAAAGGTAATAGGATGTTTCATATAAGATCGATCAAATGCTAGGTAAAACCGAGTTCAAGAAAACACGATCTGAAAATTTTCATAATTCATAACACATAAAATCTTCAAAGCACAAATCTCATAAATCACATAAAGGTACCTGCCACCACGCAATACGTGCACTAGACATATGCACGTTACAGTTGTATCAAAACCGATTGCAAAAATACACATCAACTTCAATTTCAAAACAAATCCACAAAATCGATTTTATAAACTAATACCAAACACCGAAACCAGGCCGAAGCCCGCGGTGACACAAAAATCCAACTCAGTTAACTGCCACGATCTGGCAACACAAATTCACATAGTTCACATCACATGGTTCACATAATTCATAGAATTTAGCCACAACCGGCATCATAAGCATAAATACATTAAGCATAATTCACAGCATCCCTATAATGCTAACTGCGCCCCTGCTCTACACCTGAAAATAGTGAGGGGTGAGCTACACAGCCCAGTGAGTGGATAGTCTAATTGACCATCCATAACATACTCTCAAAAACACATGCAGATTATTTTAAAAATCTTTAACAGGATATCATGTCAACACATAATAACAAATTCGATGCAAAAATCATATAAGCAGCCAAAAATATACACACCAACATATAATAACCTCAGGTTCTAGAGTTATACTCTAAACCAACTGAACACACATATTCTAAACCAACTAAACACACCATACTTAATTAACCTAGTTGTCCAGCATATTCACAAAGTGACCAATATGGTCTAACCCGGCTTGGCCAAAGCACTGGGAGCTGCAAAATCTCGTGCAACACATAAACATGGACAGTGAATAGAATCAGGAGGTGGCCCCCGTCAGGTCACGACGTGGCACGCTGGTCTATCACGCCATAACATAAAACGAGAATAGAATCAGGAGGTGGCCCCCGTCAGGTCACGACGTGGCACGCTGGTCTATCACGCCATAACATAAAACGAGAATGATGACATCAAGAGGTGGCCCCTGTCTGACCAAGACATGGCACTTTGGGTCTTATATCATTCCCAACACATAAAAGAGTAATGACATCAAGAGGTGGCCCCTGTCCGACCAAGACATGGCACTTTGGGTCAAAACCCGTTCTCCCAAAAGGTTCCTACTGGACAACACACATATCTTATTTCATAATTTCACATAGGTGGACTCCTAAGTGTCAACTAGACTCTAGGATAGTCATCACAAAAAAAATCATATCGGGCAGGCTGAACATCAACCCCCATCACAATAATCATAATAGGCAGGCTGAACATCAACCCCCTCACATATCAAATACAGGGCTGAAATTCAAACCCTTAACATATTACATACGGACTATCCCCTTTGAGTACACAGTTACACTTAGCCTTAGTCCTAACCATCACATAGCACATAATATCCGAATTCACATAACCACATAATTTTCATAAGTCACATAACCACATAATATTCCAAATTCACATAACCCGTTACATAACACATATTATTCCAAATTCACATCACCTATCACATAACACATATTATTCCAAAAATCTCATAACATATCACATAATATTTCATATTCAAATAGTGTAGTCCTTAGATTTCATGCTAATTAGTTCAGTCGAAACTTGCTATGTTATCACTCAAATTTCTCAAACAATTTCTCAACATAGTCCTAAGTATATAACCATATACTATAAAATCAACTTAAAATTTTCAAACAATTTCTCAAACAATTTCTCAAACAACTACCACATATATGTTAACTAAAAACATCAAATTCGGCTTCCATACATATTATCAAGATTTCGGTTTAACTACAATTAACAAGGTTTCGGTTTTCATACATGCTACAAAAATCATTGATTTAATGTTACCAAAATTGATTTCGGTTTAACTATAATTAACAAGAATTTCATACTCAAAATTCAATGATTTAATGCTACCAAAATTCCTACAAAAATACCTTAAATTTCATACAAATTTTCAGTTAAATAATCATCATATAATCACCTTTGAAAAATTCGGTTTTCATGATATAATCAACTTTACAAAATTCGGTTTTCATGATATAATCAACTTTACAAAATTCGGTTTTCATCATGGTAAAGTCTTGAATTTCGGTTTTAGCATGGTAAGATTTCCAACAAGCAAATATATCATCTAACACATCAATTAACACAAACAAATAGATAGAAATCGATTAAACACCCCACTCACCTCTTAACCGAGAACACAAGGTGAAAATTCTCCAAAAACAATTCGTCTAAGGCTTGAAGTTCTACCAAGAATCGCCACCAAACACCAAGGAGAATTCGCCAAAGGGGAAGAGATGGAGAAATCGCCAAAATCGCTTCAAGAACTCTTCAATCACACCAAAATCGCCTTCTTCCTCCTAGCCGTCGCCCAAGGTTTTTCTTCAAGCCAAAAATCGCCAAAACCTCTACCCTAGCCGAAATTACTACTTAAACTTTGGGTTTTTAAATTTTAAACCCATTAACCAATTAATTCCAAAAGGGTTTAACCCATTTAACTAATAATTTCGAATTTTAAATCTAATATCCAATAACCCAATAACCCATGGTTAACCAATTAATTTAATTAACTTACAAATAACCAATCACTTAACCGAAATCCAATAAGGATTTAATTAATATCCAATAAGGATTTAATTAACCAATAAGGTCTAATTAATTAACCAACAAACTGTAATTAATTAACTTACAATTTACAACCCATAAATCCTAATTAATTTATTATGAACAACCAATAATAATTCATCATAAATTAACAGCCAATAATCAAATAAATAATCTCTAATTAATTTACAATAAATTAACAACCAAATAGACTCAAATCAAATAATTACAATTAAACAATCAATAAGCCAGTTAATTAGCATCCAATAATTTTATTTAAATCATAATAAAATATCACAGCTAATGATTTTATTTAAATCCAAATAATGCTTACCAGGACTTAAGATCCTTGGATCTTACATCCCTCCCTCCTTATAAAGCTTTAGTCCTCTAAAGCTCAGCATCCATATCATCAAAGAGGTAAGCATAAAATTTCCTCATATCAGCTTCAGTCTCCCATGTCGCCTCCTCAACTGACTGATTTCCCTAGATAACCTTTACCAAAGGTATAGTCTTGTTCCTCAGAACTTTATCCTTTCTATCCACAATCCGAAGAGGTCTTTCCTCAAAAGTCAAATCACTCTGAATCTGAAGAGGTTCCAACTCCAACACATGAGATGGATCAGGATGATATTTCCTCAAAACAGAAACATGGAACACATTATGCACATGATCCATAGCAGGAGGTAAAGCCAATCGGTAAGCCACTGGACCAACTCTCTCAATAATATCAAAAGGGCCTACAAACCTAGGGCTCAACTTGCCCTTTTTGCCAAATCTCATAACACCCTTAGTAGGCGACACCTTCAAGAACACATGATCCCCTACCATAAACTCCAAGGAACGACGACGGTCATCAGCATAACTCTTCTGTCTGTCCCGAGCAATTTTCAGTTTATCCCGGATCTCTCTGACCTTATCAGTAGTCTCCTGTACTGCATCAGATCTCAAAATCATTCTGTCACCAGTTTCCTCCCAACACAAGGGAGTCCTACACCTTCTCCCATACAAAGCCTCATAAGGAGCCATCTGAATACTGGAGTGGAAACTATTATTATAAGTAAACTCTATCAAAGATAGATCCCGGTTCCACTCAGAACTCCAATCAACCACATAGGCTCTCAACAGATCTTCTAGAGTTTGTATAGTACGCTCCGTCTGGCCATCAGACTGAGGATGATATGCTGTACTAAAACTCAACTTAGTACCCAAACCTTCCTGTAAGCTCTTCCAAAATCTGGACAGAAATCGAGAGTCCCTGTCAGACACGATATCAACAGGCACTCCATGCAGTCTGACTATCTCATCAATATATAATCTAGCCAGTCTCTCTAGAGAATAAGTCATCTTAATCGGAAGAAAATGGGCTGATTTAGTGAGTCTATCAACAATCACCCAAATAGCATCATGACCCAATCTGGTTCTGGGCAAACCACACACAAAATCCATACTGATGCATTCCCACTTCCACTCAGGAATAGGAAGGGGCTGCAACAAACCACCAGGCTTCTGGTGTTCAGCCTTTACAGTCTGACAGGTTAAACACCTAGAGACAAAATCAGACACTTCTTTTTTTTCATACCCGGCCACCAAAAACTTTTCTTGAGGTCCTGATACATCTTAGTCACACCAGGATGTAGAGAATATTTAGAGTTATGGCTGTCCTCCAATATTTCTTTCCTCAAGCTCGGTTCCTCAGGGACACACACCCTTCCACGAAACCGAAGAATACCATCATCAGACAGGCTAAAATCCTGAACTGCGCCATCAACCAGACTATCCCTGATCTGAATTAATTTTGGATCCACAGACTGCTGATCTCTGATCCTCTGCAACAAGGTAGACTGTACTCTAAGAAAAGCCACATAACCAGTCTGAACTCTAGGAGAAACGCTGATCCTGAGATCTCTGAACTCCTGCAGTAACTGCCACTCACTGACCCGTAGTGCAGCTACTGAAGTAACTGGATGTCTGCTCAGTGCATCCGCTACTACATTGGCCTTTCCAGCCTGATACTGAATAGAGAAATCATAATCTTTGATCAACTCCATCCATCTCCTCTGTCTCATGTTCAACTCCTTCTGAGTGAAGATATACTTGAGACTCTGGTGATCAGTGAATAGATCAAATTCCTGACCCAACAAATAATGACGCCATATCTTCAAAGCAAGGACTACGGCTGCCAACTCTAAATCATGAGTAGGGTAGTTCAATTCATACTCCTTCAGTTGTCTGGAAGCATAGGCTACCACAGAACCCTTCTGCATCAAGACACAACCCAACCCTTTGCCTGAAGCATCAGTATAAACAGTAAACCTTTCCCCATCACTAGGAATAATGAGGATCGGTGTACTAGTCAATCTTCTTTTCAGCTCCTGGAAGCTCTCTTCACACTTGTCATCCCAAACAAACTTGGCCTCCTTTCTGGTCAATTTGGTTAAAGGACCCGCCAGCTTGGAGAATCCCTCAACAAATCGCCGGTAGTAACCTGCTAAACCCAGAAAACTCCTGATCTCAGTAGCACTAGTAGGTCTTCCCCAATCAAGGATAGCTTGTACTTTAACAGGATCCACAGACACTCCCTGACCAGAAATCACATGTCCCAGAAAACTGATCTTCTCTAACCAGAACTCACACTTACTAGCCTTGGCATATAACCGATTCTTCCTCAGAACCTCCAGTACCTTGCGCAAATCACTGACATGATCTGAAGTAGTCCGAGAGTACACCAATATATCGTCTATAAAGACTACTACACAAGAGTCAAGCAATTCATGGAATACCCTGTTCATCAAATCCATGAAGACAGCAGGTGCATTCGTCAGTCCAAAAGGCATAACTAAAAATTCGAAATGCCCATACCTGGTCCTGAAAGCAGTCTTAAATATATCCTCATCCTTGACTCTAAGCTGATAATACCCTGATCTCAGATCAATCTTAGAGAACACTGTAGCTCCCTGTAATTGATCAAACAGATCATCAATTCTGGGAAGAGGATACTTATTCTTGATGGTCACTTGATTCAACTGCCTGTAGTCTATACACATCCTCAGGGTTCCATCTTTCTTCTTCACAAATAACACTGGCGCTCCCCAGGGAGAAACACTAGGCCGGATGTACCCTTTTTCCAGCAACTCTTCCAGTTGCTTCTTAAGCTCGGCCAACTCTGAAGTAGCCATACGATAAGGAGCTCTGGAGATGGGTGCCGTACCCGGCGCCAACTCAATGCCAAACTCCACTTCTCTAACTGGTGGTAAACCTGAAAATTCCTCAGAGAATACATCAGGAAACTCTTTCACCACTGCCATCTGAGTCAGATCAGAAGTAGAATCATCCTGCACCTTAACATGCGCAAGATAACCCTTGCATCCACTAGCCAGTAATTTCCTGGCCTGCAGGAAAGATATCACATGCGGTCCTTGGTCTGACACTAGACCTCTCACAAAAAGTCGATTCCCATCTAACAAATTCAAAGTGATTACTTTCTCAAAGCAATCCACAGAGGCATGATGGGAAGACAACCAATCCATTCCTAAGATGATATCATAATCTTGCATGTCTAAGAGGATTAGATCTACCAGAAACTCATAACCCTCTACATGTACTACACAGTCAGCACAAACAGTATCTGTAGATAACGATTTTCCTAAGGGAGTACTCACAGACACAGCATAATTCATCACCTTAGGTAACACAGGTAAACATGCAGCAAACTTAACAGATACAAAAGATAAATTTGCACCAGGATCAAATAAGATACGAGCTAACTGATCAAATACAAATAAAGTACCTTCCACAACGGATCGGGAAGCTCGTGTATCCTTCTCAGCCACAGCATACACTCTAGTCTGGACTGTAGGCTTATCTGCGCCTCTAGGCTGCATCTCAGGCTCTTTGCAGTCCCTGGCCATGTGCCCAGGTTTCTTACATTTGAAGCACACGCCATTCTTCCTATGACAATCTTTCATTAGATGTCCCCTGAGCCCACAATAACTACAAGTCCGGTCCTCTGTGACATGGGTTCTCACGTCCCTGGCATCCCTGAACTGCTGTGGTGCATCCCTGGACTGCTGCGGTGTCTTGTAAGAGTAAGGCTTAAACCGGCTCCTCTTGTAGTCCTTATGCCTAGGGTATTTCTTACCCTTGCCGCCACTGCCATGCTGAGGAACCACCGCCTCCACTGCAGGAATCACTGTCACGGCAGCATGAGAACTCCTCTCAGCTATGTATCTCTCAATAGTGCGTGCTCGACCAACTGTCTCAACATAGGTCTCCAAGTGCTGAGCACCAACCTGCTCCCTAATATCCCATCTGAGACCTCTGAGAAACTTGGTAGCTCTCCTCTTTTCAGTATTTATCAGATGAGGAGCATACTTTCCTAATTTCGTGAACTGTAGCTCATACTGGTCCACTGTCATATCACCCTGCTCCAGATGAATAAAAGCCACCTCTCGGTCCTCCACCAAGCTGTCTGGGAAGTACTTCTCATTAAATTGAGACAAGAAATAAGGCCAATCCACTATCTCATGTCTTTCTGCTGCTAGCCTCACCACACCTTTCCACCACTCGTCTGCGTCACCACGCATCATATAAGTGGCCAGACACAGCTTGTCTTCATCCGAGCAACGCATAACTTGGAAAATCTTGTCCAAGCACAACTGCCAGTTCTCAGCAGTGCTGGATTCTGAGCCCCCATAAAATGAGCTAGGACCCAGTTTCTGAAATTCACTCACAACCACAGTAAGGAAATCAAACATAAACCTATCAGGTGTCTAGCAATACACAAACATGTTTTCCCCCAAACTAAGTTTTAGCTAGCCAACTCCTCTGATACCATTCTGTAACATCCCACATTCTTAACCCCAAATGAATAACACAATCACAAAGGTAATAGGATGTTTCATATAAGATCGATCAAATGCTAGGTAAAACCGAGTTCAAGAAAACACGATCTGAAAATTTTCATAATTCATAACACATAAAATCTTCAAAGCACAAATCTCATAAATCACATAAAGGTACCTGCCACCACGCAATACGTGCACTAGACATATGCACGTTACAGTTGTATCAAAACCGATTGCAAAAATACACATCAACTTCAATTTCAAAACAAATCCACAAAATCGATTTTATAAACTAATACCAAACACCGAAACCAGGCCGAAGCCCGCGGTGACACAAAAATCCAACTCAGTTAACTGCCACGATCTGGCAACACAAATTCACATAGTTCACATCACATGGTTCACATAATTCATAGAATTTAGCCACAACCGGCATCATAAGCATAAATACATTAAGCATAATTCACAGCATCCCTATAATGCTAACTGCGCCCCTGCTCTACACCTGAAAATAGTGAGGGGTGAGCTACACAGCCCAGTGAGTGGATAGTCTAATTGACCATCCATAACATACTCTCAAAAACACATGCAGATTATTTTAAAAATCTTTAACAGGATATCATGTCAACACATAATAACAAATTCGATGCAAAAATCATATAAGCAGCCAAAAATATACACACCAACATATAATAACCTCAGGTTCTAGAGTTATACTCTAAACCAACTGAACACACATATTCTAAACCAACTAAACACACCATACTTAATTAACCTAGTTGTCCAGCATATTCACAAAGTGACCAATATGGTCTAACCCGGCTTGGCCAAAGCACTGGGAGCTGCAAAATCTCGTGCAACACATAAACATGGACAGTGAATAGAATCAGGAGGTGGCCCCCGTCAGGTCACGACGTGGCACGCTGGTCTATCACGCCATAACATAAAACGAGAATAGAATCAGGAGGTGGCCCCCGTCAGGTCACGACGTGGCACGCTGGTCTATCACGCCATAACATAAAACGAGAATGATGACATCAAGAGGTGGCCCCTGTCTGACCAAGACATGGCACTTTGGGTCTTATATCATTCCCAACACATAAAAGAGTAATGACATCAAGAGGTGGCCCCTGTCCGACCAAGACATGGCACTTTGGGTCAAAACCCGTTCTCCCAAAAGGTTCCTACTGGACAACACACATATCTTATTTCATAATTTCACATAGGTGGACTCCTAAGTGTCAACTAGACTCTAGGATAGTCATCACAAAAAAAATCATATCGGGCAGGCTGAACATCAACCCCCATCACAATAATCATAATAGGCAGGCTGAACATCAACCCCCTCACATATCAAATACAGGGCTGAAATTCAAACCCTTAACATATTACATACGGACTATCCCCTTTGAGTACACAGTTACACTTAGCCTTAGTCCTAACCATCACATAGCACATAATATCCGAATTCACATAACCACATAATTTTCATAAGTCACATAACCACATAATATTCCAAATTCACATAACCCGTTACATAACACATATTATTCCAAATTCACATCACCTATCACATAACACATATTATTCCAAAAATCTCATAACATATCACATAATATTTCATATTCAAATAGTGTAGTCCTTAGATTTCATGCTAATTAGTTCAGTCGAAACTTGCTATGTTATCACTCAAATTTCTCAAACAATTTCTCAACATAGTCCTAAGTATATAACCATATACTATAAAATCAACTTAAAATTTTCAAACAATTTCTCAAACAATTTCTCAAACAACTACCACATATATGTTAACTAAAAACATCAAATTCGGCTTCCATACATATTATCAAGATTTCGGTTTAACTACAATTAACAAGGTTTCGGTTTTCATACATGCTACAAAAATCATTGATTTAATGTTACCAAAATTGATTTCGGTTTAACTATAATTAACAAGAATTTCATACTCAAAATTCAATGATTTAATGCTACCAAAATTCCTACAAAAATACCTTAAATTTCATACAAATTTTCAGTTAAATAATCATCATATAATCACCTTTGAAAAATTCGGTTTTCATGATATAATCAACTTTACAAAATTCGGTTTTCATGATATAATCAACTTTACAAAATTCGGTTTTCATCATGGTAAAGTCTTGAATTTCGGTTTTAGCATGGTAAGATTTCCAACAAGCAAATATATCATCTAACACATCAATTAACACAAACAAATAGATAGAAATCGATTAAACACCCCACTCACCTCTTAACCGAGAACACAAGGTGAAAATTCTCCAAAAACAATTCGTCTAAGGCTTGAAGTTCTACCAAGAATCGCCACCAAACACCAAGGAGAATTCGCCAAAGGGGAAGAGATGGAGAAATCGCCAAAATCGCTTCAAGAACTCTTCAATCACACCAAAATCGCCTTCTTCCTCCTAGCCGTCGCCCAAGGTTTTTCTTCAAGCCAAAAATCGCCAAAACCTCTACCCTAGCCGAAATTACTACTTAAACTTTGGGTTTTTAAATTTTAAACCCATTAACCAATTAATTCCAAAAGGGTTTAACCCATTTAACTAATAATTTCGAATTTTAAATCTAATATCCAATAACCCAATAACCCATGGTTAACCAATTAATTTAATTAACTTACAAATAACCAATCACTTAACCGAAATCCAATAAGGATTTAATTAATATCCAATAAGGATTTAATTAACCAATAAGGTCTAATTAATTAACCAACAAACTGTAATTAATTAACTTACAATTTACAACCCATAAATCCTAATTAATTTATTATGAACAACCAATAATAATTCATCATAAATTAACAGCCAATAATCAAATAAATAATCTCTAATTAATTTACAATAAATTAACAACCAAATAGACTCAAATCAAATAATTACAATTAAACAATCAATAAGCCAGTTAATTAGCATCCAATAATTTTATTTAAATCATAATAAAATATCACAGCTAATGATTTTATTTAAATCCAAATAATGCTTACCAGGACTTAAGATCCTTGGATCTTACAGTGGCGAGATCAAAATCTGCAAGGTTCATACAGATGACAATCTGGCAGACCCGCTTACCAAGCCTCTGGCACAGCAGAAGCATGAGAAGCACTGTAATAATATGGGTTTGAGATTTCTCAACCATTAGATTAAGTGCAAGTGGGAGATTGTTGGGGTATGCCCTTAAGCCTAATGTTTGAGGCATTGGGTTTGTATCAGTATCATGTAATAAACTCTTATGTTTATAAAGGCATGGTTGTTATTCAGTTTGTTGCCTTGTCTGGTGTAATAAGTGTACTTCTGAATAATGTCTCAAAGCTGATCAGCTAGGCTGACATGCTATATGTCCTTAGTCGATGTATCTTGGTGAACATGAGACAGCCTTGATATGGTTAAGACTAATATGTGTTCTAATCTTATAGGATGCTTCGAGCATGGAATAAGATGTAGACTCATGGGTACATTGGATGTACTGGACAGACCCTACTAGGATATTCAATTGTTTGTCACAATGTGAATAATCCTTGAATGCAACAAGTGGCACATTTCCTCTGACTTGAGATCACTTGTGTTTTCTAAATGATGATTGTCATTGTTTTGAGGTAGTTCAATATCATTTGAAATATAATGGTTATAGACTATCTTGAATGATGAGCTTGAATCAGGTTAGGGCACTAGTGATAGACATAGGATTGCCGTCTCCTTGTTTAAGGAGTGTGATGTTCTAAAGGGGCCCCCCTAGATGAGATGATTGAGAAAGTGTATGGCCATACCCAGGTGACTGTGTTCATCTGATCTAATCATGCTCATCGTATTGGAGTTACAGGCTTGACATGCTTGTCCAATAAGAACATCCAATGGCAAAGGAAACATGTATGCCTTGTGAGTTTGATTCACACTTGTGCTGTGGTTTGGGTGTAGTCTTGAAAGACTCTTTCCTCTATATCGGGAGACAGTGATGTGTTGCTAGATACCCCTCACTGATCGTGATAACGTGAGTTATCGTTACCGACATTTAAAGGAAACCCTCAGGGTCGCACAATTTGATGATATGGCTTACTTAAGTCAGATCGTGTGGACTAAATTGTTCTGGTTCAGTTTAAAGGGATTTAATCTCTGATTGTAAGTGAGATCTGGTCTGATCATGTATGATTGATTAGGGCTTGAGATCGGTAAGCTTCGATCGAGAGAGTTGATGCTAGATCGGTGCGATCAGGAGCATCGAGAGATGAACGGTCAGATCTTGAATCTTAGGGTTTGATTTTATCTGGACCAATGCTTGGGCTAACTTGGTTTAGTCATTGAACCGAATGCTTTGAACCGGCTCATGTGAGCGCATGGTTCATATGGGAGTATGCGTTTGGTTCACTTGGTGAACGCTTGAACGCAAAGCTTTGAGGGCTTTCCAAATTTGGAAAGCGGTTTGCTAATTTGAGAGTAACGCCCACGTTTGTGTGGAACGTCTCTCTTAACGCCTCATTGATTCGTTCTCCCTCTCAATTCGACAACGCTCTTGCGTGGTGAAGGAGACTCACGGTTTTGGAGAGTTCTTTCGGAAAGGCAAGAAAAGCTTCATCCATCCCTTTGATTTCGATCAACGACACCTCTTGGAACCTTGCTAGCACAAGGAGTACCAAGGAAGTGAGCGCATCCTCATCTTGTGTGCGCATCCTTTGGAGGAGATCTTTCTTGCTCTCTCTTTCAAGACGCCATCCATCACATGGCTTCGGTATGAATTTTTCATGTTGTTGTAGTTGATCATATTGCATGCGATGATCATTATGAAACCCTTATTCCGCTGCTATAACATAACCCACAAGGTCACTTGCGCCTCCTTAGGGTTTCGCTCCCCCTTGAAGGGGACTCTTCATTCCTATGCGTCCCAGATAAAGCGAACAAAGGACTCAATGCGGTCGAGCTGGGTATAAGGGCACTGCTGAGCAGGTTGCGGTGGTTCAGTTGCAAGAGGCACATCCGCATCTTCAACTGCTTCTACTCTCCAGTTCCACCGCTCACGAATTATAGTGCGTGCTGGGTTTGGCAGCGGCAACTTCACATCGCTCCCGGGGAAGATCAAGTTGTAACGTGCACCTTCCTTCACTATCATCCGCATCGAAATGCAGGAATCGAGATCAAGTCGGTAGTTGCCCCGGGCTTGCTCCATTTGGTAGGGATGAATCCCTACTGCGTGAACGATAGGGGTGAGAAGTCCCCCGAGAGCTATTGCACCTTTCGGTGCCCTTGATACTTTATGGAGTTGTCGGGCAAAGTGGAAAGCAGTGTTGAGGCGGACTCCATGCAGCATCGCCCACAAAAACTGAAGCTCAGATGCTCGGACCAGACCATCAGACTCTCCTCGTCCAAAGATAGTATGTGCCATGACACAATGCACATACTTCAAAACAGGGTTCATGAGGCAGGTGGCTCTAGCTGTCCTGGTGTCAAAGGGTCTCAGGTCGGTCAGTTCAGCCTAGAAATTGCTATCATTGAATGCTGTAGGTGTGAGCCTTGTCCCGTATGTAGGAAAACCATATATAGGGTTCAGCTCTGTCAGTGTCAGCACATACTCAGTGTTGTTGAGTCTGAAGGATAGACTGTCGTCGTCATCGTCAATGTGGATGCTAGTATGGAACTCCATAGAAGACAGGAACTCCAATACAATGGGGATGTAGGAAGGGTAGCACATGCTGAAGAATTGTTCCCATCCTATGCGTTGAAACAACCATTGTACATCTTCATAGAAGCCAAGAGTGTTGAGAGTACCATGATCAAGAAATCTGGTGGTGATCACTGGGCGGCGGGCGAGGGCAGTAAGCTTAGCAAGTTGCTCTGGATCACGGCAGATGATCCCATAAGGTGTAGGCGGCAAGGCAGGTGGCGGATGAGGCTCGCCGGCGGCGTGAGAAGAGGATGCATGATGCTTGGATGCGACTTGCTTGCATCGAGACATCTCAGAAGTGTAGGAGAGTGACAGGAGGGTAGCTGGTGCCAAGTAGGAAGCTTTGGAGGCATCGGCGATGAGGAAAGACAGTCGGCGGCGGCGGAATCGCAGGCAGCGACCGATACTAGGGCAGCCCCGAGCGGCGTCGTGAGGCACGGATCGGTGCTGGAAATATGGGGGAAACGGTTGCCGGAGGTCAGAGAAGACGATGGAAGGTTGTCGGCAGTCGATTGGTCACCGGAGGTGGCGGATCGGAACGGCGGCGGCGGCGCTAGGGTTTCGTGCACGGGTGTGCATGAGGCTGTGTACACTCCCCTTTTTATCACTTATCATGCACGGCCATGTATGGATACATGGCCCAGCCCGTGCAGCGCTCGGTCTCCTCGCAGCAACAAACTCCACTTACAATGCACGGCCGTGCATCGGTGCACGGGCACTCCCGTGCACGTCTCGGACAAGTGCAGGTGCGGAAGTGTTGGGGTATGCCCTTAAGGCTAATGTTTGAGGTCTTGGGATTCTTTCAGTATCATGTATAAACTCTTATGTTTATAAAGGCAAAGGTTGTTATTCAGTTTGTTACATTGTCTGCTGCAATAATTGTACTTCTGAATAATGTCTCAATGCTGTTCAGCTAGGCTGACATGCTTTATGTCCTTAGTCGAGATATCTTGGTGAACATGAGACAGCCCTGATATGATTGAGACTAATATGTATTCTAATCTTATAGGATGCTTCGAGCATGGAATAAGATGTAGACTCATGGGTACATTGGATGTACTGGACAGACCCTACTAGGATATTCAATTGCTTGTCACAATGTGAATAATCCTTGATTGCAACAAGTGGCACATGTCCTTTGACTTGAGATCACTTGTGTTTCTAAATGATGATTGTCATTGTTTTGAGGTAGTTCAATATCATTTGAAACATAATGGTTATAGACTATCTTGGATAATGATCATGAGTCAGGTTAGGACACTAGTGATAGATATAGGATTGCCGTCTCCTTGATTGGAGTGTGATGTTCTAAAGGGGCCCCCCTGAATGAGATGATTGAGAAAGTGTATGGCCATACCCAGGTGACTATGTTCATCTGCTCTAATCATGCTCATCATATTGGAGCTACAGGCTTGACACGCTTGTCCAATAAGAACATCCAGTGGCTAAGGAAATATGTATGCCTAGTGAGTTGATTCACACTTGTGCTGTGGTTTGGGTGTAGGCTTGGAAGACTCTTTCCTCTATATCGGGAGACAGTGATGTGTTGCTAGATACCCCTCACTGATCGTGATAACGTAAGTTATCGTTACCGACATTTGAAGGAAACCCTCAGGGTCGCACAATTTGATGATATGGCTTACTTAAGTCAGATCGTGTGGACTGAATTGTTTTGGTTCAGTTTAAAGGGATTTAAACTCTGATTGTATGTGAGATCTGGTCTGATCATGTTTGATTGATTAGGGCTTGAGATCGGTAAGCTTTGATCGAGAGAGTTGATGCTAGATCGATGAGATCAAGAGCATCAAGAGATGAACGGTCAGATCCTGAACCTTAGGGTTTAAGGTGATCTGGACAAAGGCTTGGTTTGATTAAATTATTGAGCCAAATTGGGTTGAACCGAATGGCTTGAACTGGTTCACATGGGTGAACGCATGGTTCAAAGTCTTCATGGCGCTTTGGGCGGTTTGCCTTGAGTGAGCGCACGGTTCATGAATGCATGAACGCATGAAGTGAAGGTTTACTATTTTTGGAAGAGGCGTTTTCCAAAATAGATACCACACCTCACGTTCGACGCACTCATGCTATTCTCGCCCCTTTTTGCCTCTTCCTCTCGACGGCTTCTCATGTGGTGAAGAAGGTTGTCGCCAAGGAGAAGAAGAAGATCGCCAAGCAAGATCTCTCATTCCTTCCATTCGACAAGCACCCTTGGAGAACCTTGCTAGCACAAGGATCAACAAGGAGTAGGCTACATCACCTTGTGTGCACACCGTGTGGAGGAGAAGCACTCGATTCTCTTCTTCCTAGACGCCATTCGAACTAATGGCTATGGTATGATTCAATCTATAGATTTAAGTTGATCATATATGATGCATACGATTCTTGATGCCCTATTTTCCGCCCATGCACAAAGTTTTTCATATGCGCATGTTTAGGGTTTCGCCCCCCTCTTGAAAGGGGTCCTTCAGGAAGCTCGTTACCCGTCATGGCCGTGTGCATCATCATGCCCCTGCCCGTGCACGTCTCTGTTTGCGCGCGGATGGAATAACCGAGCCTTGCACGGCCGTGCATGGATGCACGGGTGCGACTGTGCATGGCTCGGTGGTACCTAAAAATTCCAAAAAAATTCCTATCAGCGTGGTACAGCTTATAGAGCATGAATATGAAAGAAAAACTGAAAAATAACAATGTCTAAATAGCAAAAATAAATAAGAAAGTATAAGAATGCAAAAGAGGTTGGGTTGCCTCCCAACAAGTGCTTCTTTAGGGTCACTAGCTTGACCAGAATGGTGCTCATGGTGGGTCTGGAGGTGGAGGGTCAGAAATATGCAAGGAGACTCCTTTGTCGATGACGTCATGTGCGAAATAGCGTTTTAGTCGTTGTCCATTTACTTTAAAGTTTCCTGGTCGTTGACTCTAAATTTCAATAGCACCATGTGGAAAGATTCTTTTCACAATAAATGGCCCAGACAATCTTGTTCTCAATTTTCCTGGAAAGAGCTTTAAACGTGAATTAAACAGAAGGCCATGATCCCCAACTTGGAAGTTCTTTGTAACAATGTGTTTATCATGCCATCTTTTTGTCCGTTCTTTGTAGATCCTTGCATTGTGATATGCAGACAGACGGACTTCATCCAGTTCATTGAGTTGGAGCTTTCTGGTATCACCAGCACTCTGAAAGTCATAGTTCAGCTTTCTAACCGCCCAATAAGCTCTATGCTCATGCTCAACTGGGAGATGACAAGATTTGCCATACACTAGTTGATAGGGTGACATCCCTAATGGGGTCTTGAAGGCCGTTCTATAAGCCCAGAGTGCGTCATCTAGCTTCAATGACCAATCAGTCCGTGAGAAGTTAACTGTCTTTTGTAGAATATTCTTTATCTCCCTGTTGGAAACTTCCACTTGTCCGCTAGTCGGAGGGTGGTATGGGGTTGCAACCTTGTGGGTTACCCCGTACCTCTTCAGTAAGGAGGCTAATTTGTGATTCAGAAAATGCGAGCCTCCGTCACTTATCAGCACTCGGGGTACACCAAATCTGGGGAAGATAGTATGTTTGAGCATTCGGGTGACCGCCTTAGCATCGGATGTGTGCTCGGCTGAGGCTTCCACCCATTTAGAGACATAATCTACAGCTACCAGTATGAATCGGTGTCCACAGGAATATGGGAATGGTCCCATAAAGTCCACCCCCCAAACATCGAAGATTTCCAGTTCCAAAATGCTGGTTAATGGCAACTCATCTCTTTTGGAAATGTTGCCTGATCGCTGACACTGATCGCAACCAGTAATGAATCGCCAAGCGTCCTGAAAAATATTGGTCCAGTAAAGTCCAGATTGCAGTACTTTGAAGGCTATCTTCGAAGCACTAGCGTGGCCTCCATAAGGAGATGAGTGACAGTGAAATAGTACATCTTGGATTTCAGCTTCAGGTATGCACCGCCGAAAAAGGCCATCGGCGCATCTTCGAAATAGGAAAGGATCATCCCGATAATAGTGTTTCACGTCGTGTAGAAATCTCTTCTTTTGCTGCCATGAGAGATCAAAGGGCATGATGTCAGATACTAAATAATTTACAAAATCAGCATACCATGGTGCTTCAATTTTGGTCAAGGCTAAGAGATGCTCGTCAGGGAAGTAATCGTTAATGTCTTGATAGTCCTCCTCTTCTTGTTCCTCATGCGGTAGTCGGGACAAATGATCAGCCACCAGGTTTTCTGAACCTTTCTTGTCGCGGATTTTGAAATCAAACTCCTATAGTAGGAGGATCCAACGAATCAAACGTGGATTTTCGTATTTTTTAGTCAGAAGGTACCTGATAGCTATGTGATCAGTATAGACAATTACTTTTGAATCAATAACATAGGATCTAAACTTGTCAAAAGCAAAAATAATAGCAAGGAGCTCCTTTTCCGTGGTAGCGTAGTTGATCTGAGCTTCATTCAATGTCCGGCTAGCATAGTAGATCGCATGTAACTTGTTGTCCTCCCGTTGCCCTAACACTGCTCCAACTGCGAAGTCGCTGCCGTCGCACATGAGCTCGAACGGGAGTGTCCAATTCGGTGTTTGCATGACAGGGGCCGAGATCAGGGCTTTCTTCAGTTTCTCAAAGGCTGTCATGCAAACCTGGTCAAAAGAAAAGGGAATATCCTTAGCAAGCAGATTAGTCAGTGGTCTGGCAATTTTTGAAAAGTCTTTGATAAAACGGCGGTAAAAGCTGGTATGCCCAAGAAAACTTCGAACTCCCTTCTCAGATGAAGGTAGTGGCATCTTTTCAATGGCTTCCACTTTGGATCGGTCAACTTCGATGCCACGCTCTGAGATCAAATGTTCGAGCACTATTCCCTCTCGCACCATGAAATGGCACTTCTCCCAATTCAAAATGAGGTTGACTTCTTTGCACCTGTGCAACACTTTAGAGAGGTTAACCAAGCAGATATCAAATGAAGTGCCATAAACTGAGAAATTGTCCATGAAGACATCCATCATAGTTTCTATAAAATCTGAAAAAAAATCGAAACCATGCATCTTTGAAAAGTGGCGGGGGCGTTGCATAGCCCAAATGGCATTCGTCAGTAGGCAAACGTCCCATAGGGACAGGTGAAAGTAGTCTTTACCTGGTCTTCTGGATGGATGGGGATTTGGAAAAATCTAGAGAAACCGTCGAGGAAACAGAAATGAGAATTCTTTGCCAACCGCTCCAGCATCTGGTCAATAAATGGGAGTGGGTAGTGGTCTTTGCGCGTGGCTTTGTTTAGCTTCCTGTAGTCAATGCACATGCGCCACCCAGTCACAGTACGAGTGGGTATGAGTTCATTGTTCTCATTCATGACTACAGTGACTCCACCATTCTTTGGTACCACGTGCACCGGACTTACTCATTCGCTATCTGATATTGGGTAAATAACCCCTGCATCGAGTAGTTTAAAGATCTCCTTCTTGACCACTTCCTTCATATTAGGGTTCAAATGACGCTAAAATTCTACTGAAGCCTTACTGTCGCTCTCCAAGAAAATCCTGTGCATACAGAATGAAGGGTTAATCTGAAGAAACCCCTTTCGAGAGGGGGGCGAAAACCCTAAGCATGGCGCAAATAAAATTTTGCAAGCAGAAGCAAGGGTTTGATGATCTTTTGCATGCCATATGATCAACTATCATAGATTGAATAGATCAAGAGTAGATCATACCAATGCCATCGGTTTGGTTGGTGCCTTGGAAGCAAAGACGCAAGTGCTCCTTCTCCAAAGGTGACGCACACAACAAGTGAAGATGGCTTGCTCCTTTGAATCCTTTGTGCTAGCAAAGTGCTTCAATGGGACCTTGTCGCGTGAAGGAGAGGATAGAGATAGCTTTTCTCGGCCGAATTCCTCCTCTTGTCGTCAACACACTCTCCTCTCCACGAGATTGCAAGCGGTCATCATCCAAGAGAAGCGTTGAGGCGTTTTTACAAAGTCGCCTTGATGACTTTCCAAAAATGGAATGACATGAAGTAATGCTTTGAAAACCGACCAAAACGCTTAAGCATTGAACCAAGCGTTCACACACATGTGAACCGGTTCATGCTCAATCGATCCAATTGACTTTGGTCCAAAAAACCAAATCAAATCAGCCCAAGCCATGGTCTAGACCTCATTGAACCAATAGGTTCCAGATCTAACCGTTCATCTCCTGATGCTCCTGATCTTACCGATCTAGCATCATCTCTCTCGATCGAAGCTTACCGATCTCAAGCCCTAATCAATCAAACATGATCAGACCAGATCTCACTTACAATCAGAGATTAAATCCCTTTAAACTGAACCCAAACAATTCAGTCCACACGATCTGACTCAAGTAAGCCATATCATCAAATTGTGCGACCCTGAGGGTTTCCTTTAAATGTCGGTAACGATAACTTACGTTATCACGATCAGTGAGGGGTATCTAGCAACACATCACTGTCTCCCGATATAAAGGAAAGAGTCTTCCAAGACTACACCCAAACCACAGCACAAGTGTGAATCCACTTCACAAGGCATACATGTTTCCTTTGCCACTGGATGTTCTTATTGGACAAGCGTGTCAAGCCTGTAGCTCCAATATGATGAGCATGATTAGATCTGATGAACATAGTCACCAGGGTATGGCCATACACTTTCTCAATCATCTCATAAGGGGGCCCCTATAGAACACCACACTCCTTCAACAAGGAGACGGCAATCCTCTATCTATCACTAGTGCCCTAACCTGACTCATGATCATTATCCAAGATAGTCTATAACCATTATGTTTCAAATGATATTGAACTACCTCAAAACAATGACAATCATCATTTAGAAACACAAGTGATCTCAAGTCAGAGGACATGTGCCACTTGTTGCAATCAAGGATCATTCACATTGTGACAAGCAATTGAATGTCCTACTAGGGTCTGTCCAGTACATCCAATGTACCCATGAGTCTACATCTTATTCCATGCTCGAAGCATCCTATAAGATTAGAACACATATTAGTCTCAATCATATCAAGGCTGTCTCATGTTCACCAAGATATATCAACTAAGGACATTTATAGCATGTCAGCCCAGCTGAACATCTTTGAGACATTATTCAGAAGTACACTAATTGCAGCAGAGAAGGTAACAACCTGAATAATAACCATGCCTTTATAAACACAAGAGTTTATTACATGATACTGATACAATCCCAAGGCCTCAAACATTAGCCTTAAGGGCATACCCCAACAATCTCCCACTTGCACTTAATCTAATGGTTGAGATATCTCAAACCCATATTATTACAGTGCTTCTCATGCTTCTGCTGCGCCAGAGGCTTGGTAAGCGGGTCAGCTAGATTGTCATCTGTATGAACCTTGCATATTTTGATCTCGCCCCGATCAATGATCTCTCGGATCAAGTGAAACCGTCTCTGTATGTGCTTGGACTTCTGGTGCGACCGTGGTTCCTTTGCTTGTGCGATTGCTCCAGTGTTATCACAGAAGATAACCAAAGGATCTGCACTTGAAGGAACAACACCAAGTTCTCTCACGAACTTACGAATCCACACTGCCTCCTTGGATGCTTCCGAGGCTGCAACATACTCGGCTTCTGTTGTGGAATCAGCAACAGTTGACTGTTTGAAACTCTTCCACACCACTGCTCCACCATTCAAGCTAAAAACATAGCCTGATTGCGATCGGAAATCATCCTGGTCCGACTGGAATGAAGCGTCAGTATATACTTCTATACTGAGTTCTTCCTGACCACCATATATCAAGAACATATCTTTGGTCCTCCGCAGATATTTTAAAATGTTCTTGACTGCAATCCAGTGCGCCATACCTGGATTACTTTGGAACCGACTAGTCACGCTTAACCCGTAAGCGACGTCTGGGCGAGTACACAACATCGCATACATTATGGACCCAATAGCCGAAGCATAAGGCGTATTGTCCATTTCATCTTTCTCAGTCTGTGTTTGTGGACACTGACTCTTCGAAAGATTCAGACCATGTCTGACTGGAAGATATCCTCTTTTAGAATTCTCTAAATGGAATCTCTCCAGGACTTTCTCGATGTAAGTACTCTGGCATAGCCCGAGAAGCCTCTTAGATCTATCCCTGTAGATCTTCACACCTAAAACATAGGCTGCTTCTCCTAGATCTTTCATCTGAAAACATTTTCCTAACCATGCTTTAACAGCATGCAGTTCAGGAATATCGTTTCCAATGATTAAGATATCATCGACGTAGAGGACTAGAAAAGTAATCACGCTCCCACTAAACCTCTTATATACACACGGGTCATCTTCGTTCTTGATGAAACCAAACTCAGAGATTGATTCATCAAAATGAATATTCCAGCTTCTAGATGCTTGTTTAAGTCCATAAATGGACCTTTTTAACTTGCATATTTTATGACGATCTGCTGGATTAGTGAAACCTTCAGGTTGTGTCATATACACATCCTCATCCAGTTTTCCATTAAGCAAAGCCGTCTTCACATCCATCTGCCAGATCTCATAATCGTAATATGCTGCTATCGCGAAAAGAATCCGAATAGACTTAAACATGGCTACAGGTGAGAAAGTTTCATCATAATCTATCCCGTAGATTTGTTTGAAACCTTTCGCAACTAGCCTGCCTTTATAGGTAACTACGTTACCATCCATGTCAATCTTCTTCTTGAAGATCCATTTACAGCCTATAGGGATTACTCCCGGAGGCGGATCAACCAAATCCCAGACTTGGTTATCTGACATGGAGTCCATCTCGGCTCGCATAGCTTCAAGCCATCTAGCTGACTCCGGTCCACTGACCGCATCCGCATAAGTAAGGGGTTCATCATTATCAATGATGTAGACTCCGTCATAGCGCTCAGGCTGTCGACGGATCCTTCCCGATCTACGCGGTTCCCGTGATATTTGAGCCTCAGGTTGTT
Source organism: Costus lasius (assembly GCA_027563935.2). NCBI lineage: Eukaryota > Viridiplantae > Streptophyta > Magnoliopsida > Zingiberales > Costaceae > Costus > Costus lasius. The sequence goes on from CM050446.2 coordinate 48,973,827, forward strand.
CAATAACCTGTTCTACCGGCTCAGGCACATCCAACTGTGCTTGACTACTTTGTCCATCCTTTGGATTCTCATCCAGCTTTATTTCTCTCCCACTGGCTTCTTGCAGAAGAAACTCCTTCTCAAGAAATATTGCCGTCCGAGCAACAAATACTTTGTTCTCTTTGGGATCGTAGAAATAATAACCCTTAGTTTCCTTAGGGTAACCGACAAAGATGCATTTGTCAGATCTGCTCTCCAGTTTCCCAGAGGCGAGCTTTTTGACATAAGCCTCGCAACCCCAGATCCTGATAAAAGTCAAGCTCGGCTGTTTCCCATACCATAACTCATATGGCGTCTTTGAAACGGCCTTGGATGGCACTCGGTTTAGTACCTTTGCAGCTGTTTCCAGTGCAAATCCCCAAAAGGAGTATGGAAGAGTAGCCTGACTCATCATAGAACGAACCATATCAAGTAACGTTCTATTTCTCCTCTCGGACACACCATTCCATTGCGGTGTTCCTGGCGGAGTGCGCTGTGAGATAATCCCACACTCCTTCAGATAGTCAGTAAACTTATGACTCAAGTATTCTCCACCTCGATCAGAACGAAGTGCCTTGATATTTCGGCCTAGCTGATTCTGTACTTCATTCTTGAACTCTTTGAACTTGTCAAAAGATTCACTTTTATGTCTCATTAAATAGACATACCCATACCTACTGAAATCATCAGTAAAGGTAATGAAGTACTGATAGCCACCTCTGGCATGTTTACTAAACGGCCCACACACATCACTGTGTATAAGGTCAAGTAAACCTGAAGCCCTTTGACCTTTGTTAGGAAAAAGTGACTTCGTCATTTTACCCATTAAACAAGCTTTGCATGTATCAATCTCCTCATAGGAGAATGATCCCAGCAGTCCATGATCATGCAACCGCTTAATGCGCTTCTTGTTAATATGGCCTAAACGACTATGCCATAGCAAGGTGCTGTCATCAGCATACTTGGCTTTCTTATTATCAATGTTTTGTATAGAATATTCCATGTCCAACATGAATAACCCATTGTTGATTGAACCAGTTGCATAAACAATATTATCATAAGATAAAACACACTTTGAAATATTGCATTCAAAGGAAAATCCCTTCCTGACAAGAGCAGGAATGGAGATAATATTTTTAGTGATACTGGGAACAAAGTAACAATTGTTTAATTCCAATACAATGCCAGATGGTAAAGAAATGAAATAGTCTCCTACAGCAACAGCAGCAACCCGTGCCCCGTTTCCAACGCGTAGGTCTACCTCATGTTGTCCCACCTGCCTTCTTCTCTTGAGTTCCTGTACATTTGAACAAATGTGAACTCCACATGCAGTGTCCAACACCCATGAAACAGAAGAAGATGATATCATGACCTCAGTCACAAATATACCTGAGCCAGAAGCAATGCTTCCCCTCTTGTCTCCTTGGAGCGCTTTACAGTCCTTTTTCCAGTGACCCAGCTGGCCACATTGGAAACACCTGTTGTCCTTTGACCGCTTTACCTTCTGTTTCAGAGCCTTACTGTAGTTCTTGACAGGGGCTTTGCCCTTCTTCCCCTTCTTCTTGTTCCTGGAAGGAACCATTAAGACAGAGGTTGAAGGCTTTCCCTTCAGAGTTTCCTCAGTAGTCAAGAGCATATTCAGCAGCTCTGCCGGAGTACAATCGATTTTGTTCATATTAAAGTTAATGATGAACGCATCGAAAGAAGGCGGAAGAGACTGCAGAATAATATCTACAGCAAGCTCCTGGTTGATGGTATGCCCCAGTTTCTCCAGAGCTTCCTTGTGCCCAATCATCTTGAGCACGTGAGCTCCCACTGGGCTCCCTTCAGCCAGTTTGCTCTGAAAGAAAAGCTTTGTCAGATTATAGCGTTCTGTCCTCGCCTGTGCATCATACAGCATCTTGAGGTTCGCTATAATCTCTATAGCCGACATATCCTCATGCTGACGCTGCAGCGGTGGCGTCATAGACGCTAGCATCAGGCAAGCGACATCAATGCTATCATTGACGTGCTTTTCATAGGCATCACGAACCGCCCTTGCGGCGTTCGCAGCGGGTTGAGGCTGAAAGTGCCCCTTAGATTAGGGGGTCCCCTTCTAGGGGGAGCATAACCCTAAAGCATATGGCGCATAAAATTTTCTTCTTGCGGAACTAGGGTTATAGGATCGATATGCATGCTAAAAGATCAACTTGATAATAAGAAAACAATCATACCATCGCCATGGGAAGATGTTTCCTTGGAAGCAAAGATCAAAGTAGATCTTCTCCTTGTCGTCACACACAAGATGATGTCGCTATCTCTCTTGGTGCTCCTTGTGCTAGCAAGGTTCCAAGAGGTCCTTGTCGAGTGAAGGGAAAATGAGATCTCTTTCTTCTTGGCCGAATCCTCCTCAACCTTCAAAGTGTCGCCACACTCACGAGAGAGACGAGAGGAAGATGGGCGAGAGAAAATCTGAGTGAGCGAAAATAGAGTCTTTTCTATTTTGATGAGCGCACTCTCCAAATGGAGATCATGGTTACTAAAAATAGTAACCACTCCTCACCACAACGTTCACGCCAAGTGAACTTGTCGCCTACTCCTCTCCCTATGAACCAAGCGCTCATTTAGTGAGCCGGTTCACTTTGGTTCGGTTTAAGAACCAATCAAGCCAATGATCTAGTCTAGATCTTAAATAAACCCTAAGGTTCACGATCTAACCGTCGATCTCAACGATGCCCCTGATCTGACCGATCTGGCATGCATTCTCTCGATCGAAGCTTACCGATCTCAAGCCCTAATCAATCAAACATGATCAGACCAGATCTCACTCACAATCAGAGATTAAATCCCTTTAAACTGAACCCAAACAATTCAGTCCACACGATCTGACTTAAGTAAGCCATATCATCAAATTGTGCGACCCCAAGGGTTTCCTTTAAATGTCGATAACGATAACTCGCGTTATCACGATCAGTGAGGGGTATCTAGCAACACATCACTATCTCCCGATATAAAGAAATGAGTCTTCCAAGACTACACCCAAACCACAGCACAAGTGTGAATCAAATCACAAGGCATGCATATTTCCTTTGCCACTGGATGTTCTTATTGGACAAGCCTGTCAAGCTTGTAATTCCAATATGATGAGCATGATTAGAACAGACGATCACTGTCACCTGGGTATGGCCATACACTCTCTCAATCATCTCATCCAGGGGGCCCCATTAGAACATCACACTCCTTAAACAAGGAGACGGCAATCCTTTGTCTATCACTAATGCTCTAACCTGACTCAAGCTCACCATCCAAGATAGTCTATAATCATTATGTTTCAAACGATATTGAACTATCTCAAAACAATGACAATCATCATTTAGAAAACACAAGTGATCTCAAGTCAGAGGAAATGTGCCACTTGTCATAATCAAGGAATATTCACATTGTGACAAACAATTGAACATCCTAGTAGGGTCTGTCCAGTACATCCCATGTACCCATGAGTCTACATCTTATTCCATGCTCGAAGCATCCTATAAGATTAGAACACATATTAGTCTTAACCATATCAAGGCTGTCTCATGTTCACCAAGATACATCGACTAAGGACATAATAGCTTGTCAGCCCAGCTGAACAGCTTTGAGACATTATTCAGAAGAACATATATTGCAGCAGACAATGTAGCTAACTGAATAACAACCATGCCTTTATAAACTTAAGAGTTTATTACATGATACAGATACATTCCCACAGGCCTCAAACAATAGCCTTAAGGGCATACCCCAACAATCTCCCACTTGCACTTAATCTAATGGTTGAGAAATCTCAAACCCATATTATTACAGTGCTTCTCATGCTTCTGCTGCGCCAGAGGCTTGGTAAGCGGGTCTGCCAGATTGTCATCTGTATGAACCTTGCAGACTTTGATCTCGCCACGATCTATGATCTCCCTGATCAAATGAAACCGTCTCTGTATGTGCTTGGACTTCTGGTGCGACCGTGGTTCCTTAGCTTGTGCAATTGCTCCAGTGTTATCACAGAAGATAACCAAAGGATCTGCACTCGAAGGAACAACACCAAGTTCTCTCACGAACTTACGAATCCAGACTGCCTCCTTAGATGCTTCCGAGGCTGCAACATACTCGGCTTCTGTTGTGGAATCAGCAACAGTTGACTGTTTGAAACTCTTCCACACCACTGCACCTCCATTCAAGCTAAAAACATAGCCTGATTGCGATCGGAAATCATCCTGGTCCGACTGGAACGAAGCGTCAGTATATCCTTCAATACTGAGTTCTTCCTGACCACCATATATCAAGAACATATCTTTGGTCCTCCGCAGATATTTTAAGATGTTCTTGACTGCAATCCAGTGCGCCACACCTGGATTACTTTCGAAACGACTGGTTACGCTTAACCCGTAAGCGACGTCTGGGCGAGTACACAACATCGCATACATAATGGAACCAATAGCCGAAGCATAAGGCGTATTGTCCATTTCATCTTTCTCAGTCTGTGTTTGTGGACACTGACTCTTCGAAAGATTCAGACCATGTCTGACTGGAAGATATCCTCGTTTAGAATTCTCTAAATGAAATCTCTCCAGGACCTTATCGATGTAAGTACTCTGGCACAGCCCGAGAAGCCTCTTAGATCTATCCCTGTAGATCTTCACACCTAACACATAGGCTACTTCTCCTAAATCTTTCATCTGGAAACATTTCCTCAGCCATGCTCTAACAGCATGCATTTCAGGAATGTCATTTCCAATGATCAAGATATCATCGACGTAGAGGACTAGGAAAGTAATCACGCTCCCACTAAACCTCTTATATACACACGGGTCATCTTCGTTCTTGATGAAACCAAATTCAGTGACTGATTCATCAAAACGAATATTCCAGCTTCTTGATGCTTGTTTAAGTCCATAAATAGACTTCTTTAACTTGCATATCTTATGACGATCTGCTGGATTAGTGAAACCTTCTGGTTGTGTCATATACACATCCTCATCCAGATTTCCATTAAGGAAAGCTGTTTTCACATCCATCTGCCAAATCTCATAATCATAATATGCAGCTATCGCGAAAAGAATCCGAATAGACTTAAACATGGCTACAGGTGAGAAAGTTTCATCATAATCTATCCCGTAGATTTGTTTGAAACCTTTCGCAACTAGCCTGCCTTTATAGGTAACCACGTTACCATCCATGTCAATCTTCTTCTTGAAGATCCATTTACAGCCTATAGGGATAACTCCCGAAGGCGGATCAACCAAATCCCAGACTTGGTTATCTGACATGGAGTCCATCTCGGCGCGCATAGCTTCAAGCCATCTCGCTGACTCCGGTCCACTGACCGCATCCGCATAAGTGAGGGGTTCATCATTGTCAATGATGTAGACTCCGTCATAGCGCTCAGGCTGTCGACGGATCCTACCCGATCTTCGCGGTTCCCGTGATATCTGAGCCTCAGGTTGTTCAATAACCTGTTCTACCGGCTCAGGCTCATCCAACTCTGCTTGAGCACTTTGTCCTTCCTCTGGATTCTCATCCAGTTTTATTTCTCTCCCACTGGCCTCTTGCAGAAGAAACTCCTTCTCAAGAAATATGGCCGTCCGAGCAACAAAAACCTTGTTCTCCTTGGGATCGAAGAAATAATAACCCTTAGTTTCCTTAGGGTAACCGACAAAGATACATTTGTCAGATCTGCTCTCTAGTTTCCCAGAGGCGAGCTTTTTGACATAAGCCTCGCAACCCTAGATCCTGATAAATGTCAAGCTTGGCTGTTTCCCATACCATAACTCATATGGCGTCTTTGAAACTGCCTTGGATGGCACTCGGTTTAGTACCTTTGCAGCTGTTTCCAGTGCAAAACCCCAAAAGGAGTAAGGAAGAGTAGCCTGACTCATCATAGAACGAACCATATCAAGTAGCGTTCTATTTCTCCTCTCGGACACACCATTCCATTGCGGTGTTCCTGGCGGAGTGAGCTGTGAGATGATCCCACACTCCTTCAGATAGTCAGTAAACGTATGACTTAGGTATTCACCACCTCGATCTGAGCGAAGTGCCTTGATATTTCGGCCTAGCTGATTCTGTACTTCATTCTTGAACTCTTTGAACTTGTCAAAAGATTCACTCTTATGTCTCATCAGATAGACATACCCGTATCTACTGAAATCATCAGTAAAGGTAATGAAGTACTGATAGCCACCTCTGGCATGTTTACTAAATGGCCCACACACTTCACTGTGTATAAGGTCAAGTAAACCTGAAGCCCTTTGACCTTTGTGAGGAAAAGGTGACTTCGTCATTTTACCCATCAAACAAGCTTTGCATGTATCAATCTCCTTGTAGGAGAATGATCCCAGCAGTCCATGATCATGCAACCGCTTAATGCGTTTCTCGTTAATATGGCCTAAACGACTATGCCATAGCAAGGTGCTGTCATCAGCATACTTGGCTTTCTTAATATCAATTTGCTGTATCGAACATTCCATGTCCAACATGTATAACCCATTGTTAATTGAACCAGTTGCATAAACAATATTATCAAAAGACAAAATACACTTTGAAATATTGCATTCAAAGGAAAACCCCTTCTTGACAAGAGCAGGAATGGAGATAATATTTTTAGTTATACTGGTAACAAAGTAACAACTGTTTAGTTCCAATACAAGTCCAGATGGTAAAGAAATAAAGTAGTCTCCTACAGCAACAGCAGCAACCCGTGCCCCGTTTCCAACTCGTAGGTCCACCTCATGCTGTCCCACCTGCCTTCTTCTCTTGAGTTCCTGTACATTTGAACAAATGTGAACTCCACATGCAGTGTCCAACACCCATGATACAGAAGAAGAAAACATGACCTCAGTCACTAATATACCTGAGCCAGAAGCAAAGCTTCCCCTCTTATCTCCTTGGAGCGCTTTACAGTCCTTTTTCCAGTGACCCAGCTGGCCACAGTGGAAACACCTGTATTCCTTAGACCGCTTGACCTTCTGCTTCAGAGCCTTGCTGTAACTCTTGACAGGGGCCTTGCCCTTCTTCCCCTTCTTCTTGTTCCTAGAAGGAACTATCAAGACAGAGGTTGAAGGCTTACCCTTCAGAGTCTCCTCAGTGGTCAAGAGCATATTCAGCAGCTCTGCCGGAGTACAATCGATTTTGTTCATATTAAAATTAATAATGAACGCGTCGAATGAAGGCGGGAGAGACTGCAGAATAATGTCTACAGCAAGCTCCTGGTTAATGGTATGCCCCAGTTTCTCTAGAGCCTCCTTGTGCCCAATCATCTTGAGCACGTGAGCTCCCACTGGGCTCCCTTCAGCCAGTTTGCTCTGAAAGAAGAGCTTAGTCAAATTATAGCGTTCAGTCCTCGCCTGTGCAGCATACAGCATCTTGAGGTTTGCTATAATCTGTATAGCTGACATATCCTCATGCTGACGCTGCAGCGGTGGCGTCATAGACGCTAGCATCAGGCAAGCGACATCAATGCTATCATTGACGTGCTTTTCATAGGCTTCCCGAACCGCCCTTGCGGCGTTCGGAGCGGGCTGCGGCGGTATCGCCGTCTCGAGGACATACAGTTTCCTCTCTGCCTTAAGAACGATCTTAAGGTGTCCAAACCAGTCAGAAAAGTTCGGCCCAGCAAACTTCTCCCTTTCCAGTAGGGATCGCACATTGAAGTTCATGGTGTTCGTTGCTGCAGGTATCTACAACAATGCAAGAACAGCAAGGTCAGTATCAATGTATAAGAATCAATCAGGACTTAAGAAAGATTCTTTTTCTCACTATTTTATCAGGCGTGAAAAATCCAGCAAAACAGCCCGAAAGAGTAGAACTCTTTTAGTGAGATGGGATCCAGATTTCATACTTGGTCTCCGCGTCCCGCTCAGGCGAGATAAGATGCACAGAGAGTACAAGCACTAGTTTCTGGTAGGCATTCCCTGCCGATCGCCAACCCGTGCGATTCCCCTTCATCTGGGCAATCCAGCAGACTATGCCAACTGAGTTGGTACAACACAGTCTCTGATCCCACAGATGGCTGCCTCCATGTGCTACCATATGCTCCACATATGTAGCCAACACGGTCAAGCTGACCCGACCTACTCCCTGGACCACCATGTGCTATGCTGAGCAACGAGAAGGGATAAATCCCTACTCTGTAACACACAGGTGTAATCCCACACCCTCTGAAGATAGATGGACGTGCCCACTGAGTGGGTACAACACGGCTCCAACGATAATCAGAACAGTGAGGTTTCGCGTCAGAAGGCTTACGAGCTTGATATTAAGCGTTGGATTTTCACGGTCTTTTATCTTCTTGCCTATCATGCAATTCCTATGGTGATAGCAGAAGATAATTTAATCATGCAATTCTAATATTATACAATAAAAGAAAGCATGTATCTTATGTGGTAAAAGCCCATAGCCCTAGAAGACCTTAACCTAACTTAAGTCTTCATTTGCTCTTCATGGGTCTTTTGCTGCTCATCTGGCCCAAACTAGGGCCCAAGCGCCATCTGCAGCACAGGTGCGCCCACCAGGAAAATGCGCCAGGTCCTAGGGTCGAACCCTAGACCTCCCACCTGGTCAAGCCACTGCTGCATGCGCCTCTGCCAAGTGTGCTCTATGCTCTTGTCAAATTAAATTACAAATTTAACTATCTAGACAAGAGTGACACGTAGGTCACTTACAATTATAAATTAAAACACAGTGATGCGCAGATCACAATAATTAATTTACAACAATTAATACAGGCACGCAGGCCCCAGCACAGCACACAATTAATATGGGCAGCCCACATAAGACTAAATAGACAAACATATGCATCAATCAACAACGATGTGATCCATCATAAAAAAAAATTAAAATTTTTCGAAAACCCCATGGGATCAATTTTAATTTTTCCTTATTTGCCCTACAACCTTACAACGGTCCATCACTAGGGATCCACTCATCCAACCTAGTCAGATCCACTGCCTTTACATGCACCAAGTCCTAACTGACTTGAGTCGACCATAAGGTCAACCATGCATGCGTCAGGGCTGAACGACCACACTGAGGTCTGGCAAGCGGGCGTGATCCCTAGCCTAACTCAGGTGCGTTCATTAATCGTCTCAATCAGACATCGCTACACACCTGTCTGCAGTCGACCTATAGCCACCATAGGCTTGCGCCAAGGTGCTATCTGGTCGACCCATTCAGGCTGTCAGATGATCTGATCAGACATTCTGGATCTAACATAGGGGTTGACTTCAACCCTAATAACCCGTCTAAGGGTTTATAGTAAAGCCTTAGATCTATGATGAGTCGCGCAAGTATTCAAGTTTTGTAAAACAAAAACAAGATGCGCCAACTTACAACATACATGCGCCAATAGATGGAAACATATATCATACATGAAGTTTCGCAAGATGATAAAACCAATCATACAACTTTCGCATGTTATAAAGATCTAAGCATATGGAATCACAAGGCCAAAGCAATCATAATGAACATGCATTCAACCATGCTCTGATACCAATTGAAAGTGCCCCTTAGATTAGGGGGTCCCCTTCTAGGGGGAGCATAACCCTAAAGCATATGGCGCATAAAATTTTCTTCTTGCGGAACTAGGGTTATAGGATCGATATGCATGCTAAAAGATCAACTTGATAATAAGAAAACAATCATACCATCGCCATGGGAAGATGTTTCCTTGGAAGCAAAGATCAAAGTAGATCTTCTCCTTGTCGTCACACACAAGATGATGTCGCTATCTCTCTTGGTGCTCCTTGTGCTAGCAAGGTTCCAAGAGGTCCTTGTCGAGTGAAGGGAAAATGAGATCTCTTTCTTCTTGGCCGAATCCTCCTCAACCTTCAAAGTGTCGCCACACTCACGAGAGAGACGAGAGGAAGATGGGCGAGAGAAAATCTGAGTGAGCGAAAATAGAGTCTTTTCTATTTTGATGAGCGCACTCTCCAAATGGAGATCATGGTTACTAAAAATAGTAACCACTCCTCACCACAACGTTCACGCCAAGTGAACTTGTCGCCTACTCCTCTCCCTATGAACCAAGCGCTCATTTAGTGAGCCGGTTCACTTTGGTTCGGTTTAAGAACCAATCAAGCCAATGATCTAGTCTAGATCTTAAATAAACCCTAAGGTTCACGATCTAACCGTCGATCTCAACGATGCCCCTGATCTGACCGATCTGGCATGCATTCTCTCGATCGAAGCTTACCGATCTCAAGCCCTAATCAATCAAACATGATCAGACCAGATCTCACTCACAATCAGAGATTAAATCCCTTTAAACTGAACCCAAACAATTCAGTCCACACGATCTGACTTAAGTAAGCCATATCATCAAATTGTGCGACCCCAAGGGTTTCCTTTAAATGTCGGTAACGATAACTCGCGTTATCACGATCAGTGAGGGGTATCTAGCAACACATCACTATCTCCCGATATAAAGAAATGAGTCTTCCAAGACTACACCCAAACCACAGCACAAGTGTGAATCAAATCACAAGGCATGCATATTTCCTTTGCCACTGGATGTTCTTATTGGACAAGCCTGTCAAGCTTGTAATTCCAATATGATGAGCATGATTAGAACAGACGATCACTGTCACCTGGGTATGGCCATACACTCTCTCAATCATCTCATCCAGGGGGCCCCATTAGAACATCACACTCCTTAAACAAGGAGACGGCAATCCTTTGTCTATCACTAATGCTCTGACCTGACTCAAGCTCACCATCCAAGATAGTCTATAATCATTATGTTTCAAACGATATTGAACTATCTCAAAACAATGACAATCATCATTTAGAAAACACAAGTGATCTCAAGTCAGAGGAAATGTGCCACTTGTCATAATCAAGGAATATTCACATTGTGACAAACAATTGAACATCCTAGTAGGGTCTGTCCAGTACATCCCATGTACCCATGAGTCTACATCTTATTCCATGCTCGAAGCATCCTATAAGATTAGAACACATATTAGTCTTAACCATATCAAGGCTGTCTCATGTTCACCAAGATACATCGACTAAGGACATAATAGCTTGTCAGCCCAGCTGAACAGCTTTGAGACATTATTCAGAAGAACATATATTGCAGCAGACAATGTAGCTAACTGAATAACAACCATGCCTTTATAAACTTAAGAGTTTATTACATGATACAGATACATTCCCACAGGCCTCAAACATTAGCCTTAAGGGCATACCCCAACAGAGGCGGCACAGCCGTCTCGAGGATATACAGTTTCCTCTCTGCCTTAAGAACGATCTTAAGGTGTCCGAACCAGTCTGAGAAGTTTGGCCCAGCAAACTTCTCCCTTTCCAGTAGGGATCGCACATTGAAGCTCATGGTGTTCGTTGCTGCAGGAATCTACAACAATGCAAGAACAGCAAGGTCAGTATCAATGTTCAGAATCAATCCAGGACTTAAGAAAGATTCTTTTTCTCACTATTTTATCTGGCTGAAAAATCCAGCAAAACAGCCCGAAAGAGTAGAACTCTTTTAGTGAGATGGGATCCAGATTTCATACTTGGTCTCCGCGTCCCGCTCAGGCGAGATAAGATGCACAGAGATGATAAGTACTAATTTCTGGTAGGCTGTCCCAGCCAATTGCCAACCCGTGCGATTGAAGAGTCCCCTTCAAGGGGGAGCGCAGGCAGATAAAACCCCTTTCAAGAGGGGGGCGAACCCTAGAGCATGCGGAAAATGTACTCTTCTAGGGTTTCAATAAAATCGTTTGCATGAACACATATATATGATCAACTTTATATGTATTGCAAAGATCAAGTTTGAGATCTTTTACCATAGCCATGATAAAGGGTGTCGGCTTGGAAGCAAGAGGGCAAGTAAGCACTCCTCCAAAGAAAACACACACTAGATGAGAGATGGCTACCCTTTAGGATCTTCCTTGTGCTAGCAAGAGATCTCCCCAAAGTTCCTTGTCGTGTGTTGATGATGAGATGTGCTTGGCCAAGAGCTACCTTGTCCAAGTCCCTCTCTTCGTCGAATGAAGGAGACAAGAGAGTAATTGGCAAATTGCGTTGAGGTTTCTTTTTCATTCAAGTGATGGCGTTACACTTCCAAATATGGAAGGTTATCAAGCCATGCGACCACTTGAAGAAAAACCGCCCAAGATGCCTTTAAACCTTAAACCATACGTTCACCCATGTGAACCGGTTCAAGCCAATTAGGTTCAATTCAATTCGGTTCAAAAACCCAAATTAAACCAGCCCAAGCCATGGTCTAGATCTCTATGAACCAAACGATTCAAGATCTAACCGTTCATCTCTTGATGCTCTTGATCTCTTCGATCTAGCATCCATACTCTCGATCGAAGCTTACCGATCTGAAGCCCTAATCAATCAAACATGATCAGACCAGATCTCACTTACAATCAGAGTCTAATCTCCTTTTAACTGAACTAAAACAATTCAGTCCACACGATCTGACTTAAGTAAGCCATATCATCAAATTGTGCGACCCTAAGGGTTTCCTTTAAATGTCGGTAACGATAACTCACGTTATCACAATCAGTGAGGGGTATCTAGCAACACATCACTGTCTCCCGATATAAAGGAAAGAGTCTTCCAAGACTACACCCAAACCACAGCACAAGTGTGAATCATTTCACAAGGCATACATGTTTCCTTTGCCACTGGATGTTCTTATTGGACAAGTGTGTCAAACTTGTAGCTCCAATATGATGAGCATGATTAGATCAGATGAACATAGTCATCTGGGTATGGCCATACACTTTCTCAATCATCTCATATAAGGGGGGGCCCCTTTAGAACACCACACTCCTTCCACAAGGAGACGGCAATCCTTTATCTATCACTAGTATCCGAACCTGACTCATGATCATTATCCAAGATAGTCTATAACCATTATCTTTCAAATGATATTGAACTACCTCAAAATAATGACATTCATCATTTAGAAACACAAGTGATCTCAAGTCAAAGGACATGTGCCACTTGATGCAAACAAGGATTATTCACATTGTGACAAGCAATGGAATATCCCAGTAGGGTCTGTCCAGTACATCCAATGTACCCATGAGTCTACATCTTATTCCATGCTCGAAGCATCCTATAAGATTAGAACACATATTAGTCTCAATCATATCAAGGCTGTCTCATGTTCACCAAGATATCTCGACTAAGGACATATAGCCTGTCAGCCTAGCTGAACAGCTTTGAGACATTATTCAGAAGTACACTTATTACAGCAGACAAGGTAACAACCTGAATAATAACCATGCCTTTATAAATACAAAAGTTTATTACATGATACTGCTACAATCCCAAAGGCCTCAAACATTAGCCTTAAGGGCATACCCCAACAATCTCCCACTTGCACTTAATCTAATGGTTGAGAAATCTCAAACCCATATTATTACAGTGCTTCTCATGCTTCTGCTGGGCCAGAGGCTTGGTAAGCGGGTCTGCCAGATTGTCATCTGTATGAACCTTGCATATTTTGATCTCGCCTCGATCAATGATCTCCCGGATCAAGTGAAACCGTCTCTATATGTGCTTGGACTTCTGGTGCGACCGTGGTTCCTTTGCTTGTGCGATTGCTCCAGTGTTATCACAGAAGATAACCAAAGGATCTGCACTCGAAGGAACGACACCAAGTTCTCTCACGAACTTACGAATCCACACTGCCTCCTTGGATGCTTCCGAGGCTGCAACATACTCGGCTTCTGTTGTGGAATCAGCAACAGTTGACTGTTTGAAACTTTTCCACACCACTGCTCCACCATTCAAGCTAAAAACATAGCCTGATTGCGATCGGAAATCATCCTGGTCCGACTGGAACGAAGCGTCAGTATATCCTTCAATACTGAGTTCTTCCTGACCACCATATATCAAGAACATATCTTTGGTCCTCCGTAGATATTTTAAAATGTTCTTGACCGCAATCCAGTGCGCCACACCTGGATTACTTTGGAATCGACTGGTCACGCTTAACCCGTAAGCGACGTCAGGGCGAGTACACAACATCGCATACATAATGGACCCAATAGCCGAAGCATAAGGCGTATTGTCCATTTCATCTTTCTCAGTCTGTGTTTGTGGACACTGACTCTTCGAAAGATTCAGACCATGTCTGATTGGAAGATATCCACGTTTAGAATTCTCTAAATGGAATCTTTCCAGGACTTTATCGATGTAAGTACTCTGGCATAGCCCGAGAAGCCTCTTAGATCTATCTCTGTAGATCTTCACACCTAGTACATAGGCTGCTTCTCCTAGATCTTTCATCTGGAAACATTTTCCTAACCATGCTTTAACAGCATGCAGTTCAGGAATATCATTTCCAATGATCAAGATATCATCGACGTAGAGGACTAGGAAAGTAATCACGCTCCCACTAAACCTCTTATATACACATGGGTCATCTTCGTTCTTGATGAAACCAAACTCAGAGATTGATTCATCAAAACGAATATTCCAGCTTCTAGATGCTTGTTTAAGTCCATAAATGGACTTCTTTAACTTGCATATTTTATGACGATCTGATGGATTCGTGAAACCTTCAGGTTGTGTCATATACACATCCTCATCCAGATTTCCATTAAGGAAAGCTGTTTTCACATCCATCTGCCAGATCTCATAATCGTAATATGCAGCTATCACGAAAAGAATCCGAATAGACTTGAACATGGCTACAGGTGAGAAAGTTTCATCATAATCTATCCCGTAGATTTGTTTGAAACCTTTCGCAACTAGCCTGCCTTTATAGGTAACCACGTTACCATCCATGTCAATCTTCTTCTTGAAGATCCATTTACAGCCTATAGGGATTACTCCCGGAGGCGGATCAACCAAATCCCAGACTTGGTTATCTGACATGGAGTCCATCTCGGCTCGCATAGCTTCAAGCCATCTTGCTGACTCCGGTCCACTGACCTCATCCGCATAAGTGAGGGGTTCATCATTATCAATGATGTAGACTCCGTCATAGCGCTCAGGCTGTCGACGGATCCTTCCCGATCTTCGCGGTTCCCGTGATATCTGAGCCTCAGGTTGTTCATTAACCTGATTTACCGGCTCAGGCTCATCCAACTGTGCTTGACTACTTTGTCCTTCCTCTGGATTCTCATCCAGCCTTATTTCTCTCCCACTGGCCTCTTGCAGAAGAAACTCCTTCTCAAGAAATATGGCCGTCCGAGCAACAAATACTTTGTTCTCTTTGGGATCGTAGAAATAATAACCCTTAGTTTCTTTAGGGTAACCGACAAATATACATTTCTCAGATCTGCTCTCCAGTTTCCCAGAGGCGAGCTTTTTGACATAAGCCTCGCAACCCCAAATCCTGATAAATGTCAAGCTTGGCTGTTTCCCATAGCATAACTCATATGGCGTCTTAGAAACTGCCTTGGATGGCACTCGGTTTAGTACCTTTGTAGCTGTTTCCAGTGCAAAACCCCAAAAGGAGTATGGAAGAGTAGCCTGACTCATCATAGAACGAACCATATCAAGTAACGTTCTATTTCTCCTCTCGGACACACCATTCCATTGCGGTGTTCCTGGCGGAGTGAGCTATGAGATAATCCCACACTCCTTTAGATAGTCAGTAAACGCATGACTTAGGTATTCTCCACCTCGATCAGAACGAAGTGCCTTGATATTTCGGCCTAACTGATTTTGTACTTCATTTTTGAACTCTTTGAACTTGTCAAAAGATTCACTTTTATGTCTCATCAGATAGACATACCCATACCTACTGAAATCATCAGTAAAGGTAATGAAGTACTGATAGCCACCTCTGGCATGTTTACTAAATGGCCCACACACATCACTGTGTATGAGGTCAAGTAAACCTGAAGCCCTTTGACCTTTATTTGGAAAAGGTGACTTCGTCATTTTACCCATCAAACAAGCTTTGCATGTATCAATCTCCTCATAGGAGAATGATCCCAGCAGTCCATGATCATGCAACCGCTTAATGCGTTTCTCGTTTATATGGCCTAAACGACTATGCCATAGCAAGGTGCTGTCATCAGCATTCTTGGCTTTCTTATTATCAATGTTATGTATAGAACTTTCCATGTCCAACATGTATAACCCATTGTTAATTGATCCAGTAGCATAAACAATATTACCATAAGATAAAACACACTTTGAAATATTGCATTCAAAGGCAAATCCTTTCCTGACAAGAGCAGGAATGGAGATAATATTTTTAGTTATACTGGGAACAAAATAACAACTGTTTAGTTCCAATACAAGTCCAGATGGTAAAGAAATGAAATAGTCTCCTACAGCAACAGCAGCAACCCGTGCCCCGTTTCCAACGCGTAGGTCTACCTCATGCTGTCCCACCTGTCTTCTTCTCTTGAGTTCCTGTACATTTGAACAAATGTGAACTCCACATGCAGTGTCCAACACCCATGAAATAGAAGAAGATGAAACCATGACTTCCGTCACGTATATACCTGAGCCAGAAGCGATGCTTTCCCTCTTATCTCCTTGGAGCGCTTTACAGTCCTTTTTCCAGTGACCCAGCTGGCCACAGTGGAAACACCTGTTGTCCTTCGACCGCTTCACCTTCTGTTTCAGAGCCTTACTGTAGTTCTTGACAGGGGCCTTGCCCTTCTTCCCCTTATTCTTGTTCCTAGAAGGAACCAGTAAGACAGAGGTTGAAGGCTTTCCCTTCAGAGTTTCCTCAGTAGTCAAGAGCATATTCAGCAGCTCTGCCGGAGTACAATCGATTTTGTTCATATTAAAGTTAATAATGAACGCATCGAAAGAGGGCGGGAGAGACTGCAGAATTATGTCTACAGCAAGCTCCTGGTTAATGGTATGCCCCAGTTTCTCTAGAGCCTCCTTGTGCCCAATCATCTTGAGCACGTGAGCTCCAACTGGGCTCCCTTCAGCCAGTTTGCTCTGAAAGAAGAGCTTCGTCAGATTATAGCGTTCTGTCCTCGCCTGTGCAGCATACAGCATCTTGAGGTTCGCTATAATCTCTATAGCCGACATATCCTCATGCTGACGCTGCAGCGGTGGCGTCATAGACGCTAGCATCAGGCAAGCGACATCAATGCTATCATTGACATGCTTTTCATAGGCTTCACGAACCGCCCTTGCGGCGTTCGCAGCGGGTTGAGGCGGCACTGCCGTCTCGAGGACATACAGTTTCCTCTCTGCCTTAAGAACGATCTTAAGGTGTCCGAACCAGTCAGAGAAGTTCGGCCCAGCAAACTTCTCCCTTTCCAGTAGGGATCGTACATTGAAGCTCATGGTGTTCGTTGCTGCAGGAATCTACAACAATGCAAGAACAGCAAGGTCAGTATCAATGTTCAGAATCAATCCAGGACTTAAGAAAGATTCTTTTTCTCACTATTTTGTCTGACTGAAAAATCCAGTAAACAGTCCGAAAGAGTAACACTCTTTTAGTGAGATGGGATCTAGATTTCATACTTGGTCTCCGCGTCCCGCTCAGGCGAGATAAGATGCACAGAGATGACAAGCATTAATTTCTAGTAGGCTGTCCCAGCCAATCGCCAACCCGTGCGATTCCCCTTCATCTGGGCAATCCAGCAGACTGTGCCAACTGAGTTGGTACAACACAGTCTCTGATCCCACAGATGGCTGCCTCCATGCGCTACCATATGCGCCACATATGTAGCCTACATGGTCAAGCTGACCCGACCTACTCCCTGGACCACCACGTGCTATGCTGAGCAACGAGAAGCGATAAATCCCTTCTCTGTAACACGCAGGTGAAATCCCGCACCGTCTGAAGATAGATGGACGTGCCCACTGAGTGGGTACAACATGGCTCCAACGATAATCAGAATAGTGAGGTTTCGCGTCAGAAGGCTTACGAGCTTGATATGTTAGCGTTGGATTTTAATGGTCCTTTTATCTTCTTCACTATCATGCAATTCCTATGGTGATAGCAGAAGATAAACTCATGCAGTTCTAATTATATAAGCAATAAAAAGAAAGCATGGATCTTATGTGGTAAAAGCCCAAAGCCTAAGTAAGACCTTAAGATACTTAAGTCTTCACTTGCTCTTCTTGGGACTTTTGCATCTCATCTGGTCCAACCCAGGGCCCTAGCGCCAAGAGCACCTCAGGTGCGCCACCAGCTGAATGCCCCTCTAGGATGTGTGCCTTTGTGCTCTTGTCTAATCAAATACAATTTGATCTATCTAGACAAGTTTGACTCACAGGTCAATTATACAATCAATGAATTAAAAAGTGATTCGCAGATCACAAAATAATAATTTACCAGGCTCGCAGGCCCCAGCACAGCACACAATAAAAGGGCAACCCACATAAGATGAAATAAACAAGCATCATGGCATCATTTAATCAACATGTGATCCATTACAAAGAAAATAAAATTTTTGAAAACCCCATTGGCATCAATTTTAATTTTCTTATAAGCCCTACAACCTTACAATGGTCCATTGATAGGGATCCACTCATCCAACTAGTCAGATCCTCTGCCCTTGCATGCACCAAGTCCTAACTGACTCGAGTTGACCTAATGGTCAACCATGCATGCGCCAAGGGCTGAACAACCCTCATGAGTTCTGGCAAGCGGGTGTGACCCCGGGCCTAACTCATGTGTGTTCACTGAGTTGTCTCAACCAGACCTCGCTACACGCCTAAGATGCAATCGACCTATGGCCACCTCGTGCTTGCGCACAGGTGCCATCTGGTCGATCCATCTAGGCTGTCAGATGGTCTGATCAGACTAGTGGATCTAACTTAGAGGTGACTTCAACCCCATCAACCCATCTAAGGGTTTATAGTAGGCGCCACTTAGATCTAGTGAGGCGCGCAAGATGTAATGAATTTTACAAAGACATTCAACAAGCGCCAACAAGAAACATGCGCCAAGAATCATACAAGTAATAACATGTAGTTTCGCATGTTGACATTAGATCTATCCATTAGCGCAAACATGTGATATCAATCATGCGCCAACATCTAATGACTAGCATGTATTCATGGTGATGATAGATCTACAACAATGGCGCAAACATGGATCACTAAAGCAATCATAAGATTCATGCATAACCCGCTCTGATACCAATTGAAGAGTCCCCTTCAAGGGGGAGCGCAGGCAGATAAAACCCCTTTCAAGAGGGGGGCGAACCCTAGAGCATGCGGAAAATGTACTCTTCTAGGGTTTCAATAAAATCGTTTGCATGAACACATATATATGATCAACTTTATATGTATTGCAAAGATCAAGTTTGAGATCTTTTACCATAGCCATGATAAAGGGTGTCGGCTTGGAAGCAAGAGGGCAAGTAAGCACTCCTCCAAAGAAAACACACACTAGATGAGAGATGGCTACCCTTTAGGATCTTCCTTGTGCTAGCAAGAGATCTCCCCAAAGTTCCTTGTCGTGTGTTGATGATGAGATGTGCTTGGCTGAGAGCTACCTTGTCCAAGTCCCTCTCTTCGTCGAATGAAGGAGACAAGAGAGTAATTGGCAAATTGCGTTGAGGTTTCTTTTTCATTCAAGTGATGGCGTTACACTTCCAAATATGGAAGGTTATCAAGCCATGCGACCACTTGAAGAAAAACAGCCCAAGATGCCTTTAAACCTTGAACCATACGTTCACCCATGTGAACCGGTTCAAGCCAATTAGGTTCAATTCAATTCGGTTCAAAAACCCAAATTAAACCAGCCCAAGCCATGGTCTAGATCTCTATGAACCAAACGGTTCAAGATCTAACCGTTCATCTCTTGATGCTCTTGATCTCTTCGATCTAGCATCCATACTCTCGATCGAAGCTTACCGATCTGAAGCCCTAATCAATCAAACATGATCAGACCAGATCTCACTTACAATCAGAGTCTAATCTCCTTTTAACTGAACTAAAACAATTCAGTCCACACGATCTGACTTAAGTAAGCCATATCATCAAATTGTGCGACCCTAAGGGTTTCCTTTAAATGTCGGTAACGATAACTCACGTTATCACAATCAGTGAGGGGTATCTAGCAACACATCACTGTCTCCCAATATAAAGGAAAGAGTCTTCCAAGACTACACCCAAACCACAGCACAAGTGTGAATCATTTCACAAGGCATACATGTTTCCTTTGCCACTGGATGTTCTTATTGGACAAGTGTGTCAAACTTGTAGCTCCAATATGATGAGCATGATTAGATCAGATGAACATAGTCATCTGGGTATGGCCATACACTTTCTCAATCATCTCATATAAGGGGGGGGCCCCTTTAGAACACCACACTCCTTCCACAAGGAGACGGCAATCCTTTATCTATCACTAGTATCCGAACCTGACTCATGATCATTATCCAAGATAGTCTATAACCATTATCTTTCAAATGATATTGAACTACCTCAAAATAATGACATTCATCATTTAGAAACACAAGTGATCTCAAGTCAAAGGACATGTGCCACTTGATGCAAACAAGGATTATTCACATTGTGACAAGCAATGCAATATCCCAGTAGGGTCTGTCCAGTACATCCAATGTACCCATGAGTCTACATCTTATTCCATGCTCGAAGCATCCTATAAGATTAGAACACATATTAGTCTCAATCATATCAAGGCTGTCTCATGGTCACCAAGATATCTCGACTAAGGACATATAGCCTGTCAGCCTAGCTGAACAGCTTTGAGACATTATTCAGAAGTACACTTATTACAGCAGACAAGGTAACAACCTGAATAATAACCATGCCTTTATAAACACAAAAGTTTATTACATTATACTGCTACAATCCCAAAGGCCTCAAACATTAGCCTTAAGGGCATACCCCAACAGCGATTCCCCTTCATCTAGGCAATCCAGCAGACTGTGCCAACTGAGTTGGTACAACACAGTCTCTGATCCCACAGATGGCTGCCTCCATGTGCTACCATATGCTCCACACATGTAGCCTACATGGTCAAGCTGACCCGACCTACTCCCTGGACCACCACGTGCTATGCTGAGCAACGAGAAGCGATAAATCCCTTCTCTGTAACACGCAGGTGAAATCACACACCGTCTGAAGATAGATGGACGTGCCCACTGAGTGGGTTCAACACGGCTCCAACGATAGTCAGAACAGTGAGGTTTCGCGTCAGAAGGCATTACGTGCTTGATATTTTAGCGTTGGATTTTAACGGTCTTTTATCTTATTACTATCAGGCAAATCCTATGGCTATAGTAGAAGATAAATAACTCATGCAATTCTATTATTAAACAATAAAAAGAAAGCATGGATCTTATGTGGTAAAAGCCCATAGAGCCTAAGTAAGACCTTAAATCAACTTAAGTCTTCACTTGCTCTTCTTGGGTCTTTTGCATCTCATCTGGTCCAACCCAGGGCCCTAGCGCTCAATGCAGCTCAGGTGCACCCACCAGCTGAATGCGCCTCTGCGATGTGTGCTTTTGTGCTCTTGTCTAATTAAAATACATTTTAATCTATCTAGACAAGCTTGACTCGCAGGTCAATTATACAATAAATTCATTAAAATGTGATTCGCAGATCACAAAAATAATAATTTACCAGGCTCGCAGGCCCCAGCACAGCACACATTAAAAGGGCAACCCACATAATATTAAATAAACAAACATCATGGCATCATTCAATCAACATGTGATCCATTACAAGAAAATAAAATTTTGAAAACCCATTGGCATCAATTTTAATTTTCTTATGTGCCTTACAACCTTACAATGGTCCATTGATAGGGATCCACTCATCAATCTAGTTAGATCCATGCCCTTACATGCACCAAGTCCTAACTGACTCGAGTTGACCTAATGGTCAACCATGCATGCGCCAAGGGCTGAACAGCCAACATGAGTTCTGGCAAGCGGGTGTGACCCCGGGCCTAACTTATGTGTGTTCACTGGTTGTCTCAACCAGACCTCGCTACACGCCTTTGATGCAGTTAACCTATAGCCACCTCGTGCTTGCGCACAGGTGCTATCTGGTCAACCCATCTAGGCTGTCAGATGGTCTGATCAGACTTAGTTGATCTATACTAGATGATGCTTTCAACCCCATCAACCCATCTAAGGGTTTAAAGTAGGGCCTTAGATCTAGATGAGGCGCGCAAGATCTTTTGTTTTGTCAAAAACAACATGTAAGAAGCGCCAACAAACATGCGCCATCCATAACAATTGTAGAGTCCCCTTCAAGGGGGAGCGCAACTTTGACAAAAACAACAACAAGCACCAATACATGCGGCTAAGAGCAATAAACATCATGCATGTTGTTTTCGCATCATAAATTTTCATGAGCTTGCGCATGTAACCAACCATAGATCTAAGCATAAGTGTAAACATGGATCACACGAGCAAACATAATAGCATGCATGAAGCCAAGGCTCTGATACCAATTGAAGAAACCCCTTTCGAGAGGGGGGCGAAAACCCTAAGAATGGCGCAAATAAAATTTTGCAAGCGGAAGCAAGGGTTTGATGATCTTTTGCATGCCATATGATCAACTATCATAGATTGAATAGATCAAGAGTAGATCATACCAATGCCATCGGTTTGGTTGGTGCCTTGGAAGCAAAGACGCAAGTGCTCCTTCTCCAAAGGTGACGCACACAACAAGTGAAGATGGCTTGCTCCTTTGAATCCTTTGTGCTAGCAAAGTGCTTCAATGGGACCTTGTCGCGTGAAGGAGAGGATAGAGATAGCTTTTCTCTGCCGAATTCCTCCTCTTGTCGTCAACACACTCTCCTCTCCACGAGATTGCAAGCGGTCATCATCCAAGAGAAGCGTTGAGGCGTTTTTACTAAGTCGCCTTGATGACTTTCCAAAAATGGAATGACATGAAGTAATGCTTTGAAAACCGACCAAAACGCTTAAGCATTGAACCAAGCGTTCACACACATTTGAACCGGTTCATGCTCAATCGATCCAATTGACTTTGGTCCAAAAAACCAAATCAAATCAGCCCAAGCCATGGCCTAGACCTCATTGAACCAATAGGTTCCAGATCTAACCGTTCATCTCCTGATGCTCCTGATCTTACCGATCTAGCATCATCTCTCTCGATCGAAGCTTACCGATCTCAAGCCCTAATCAATCAAACATGATCAGACCAGATCTCACTTACAATCAGAGATTAAATCCCTTTAAACTGAACCCAAACAATTCAGTCCACACGATCTGACTCAAGTAAGCCATATCATCAAATTGTGCGACCCTGAGGGTTTCCTTTAAATGTCGGTAACGATAACTTACGTTATCACGATTAGTGAGGGGTATCTAGCAACACATCACTGTCTCCCGATATAAAGGAAAGAGTCTTCCAAGACTACACCCAAACCACAGCACAAGTGTGAATCCACTTCACAAGGCATACATGTTTCCTTTGCCACTGGATGTTCTTATTGGACAAGCGTGTCAAGCCTGTAGCTCCAATATGATGAGCATGATTAGATCTGATGAACATAGTCACCAGGGTATGGCCATACACTTTCTCAATCATCTCATAAGGGGGCCCCTATAAAACACCACACTCCTTCAACAAGGAGACGGCAATCCTCTATCTATCACTAGTGCCCTAACCTGACTCATGATCATTATCCAAGATAGTCTATAACCATTATGTTTCAAATGATATTGAACTACCTCAAAACAATGACAATCATCATTTAGAAACACAAGTGATCTCAAGTCAGAGGACATCTGCCACTTGTTGCAATCAAGGATCATTCACATTGTGACAAGCAATTGTATGTCCTACTAGGGTCTGTCCAGTACATCCAATGTACCCATGAGTCTACATCTTATTCCATGCTTGAAGCATCCTATAAGATTAGAACACATATTAGTCTCAATCATATCAAGGCTGTCTCATGTTCACCAAGATATATCGACTAAGGACATTTATAGCATGTCAGCCCAGCTGAACAGCTTTGAGACATTATTCAGAAGTACACTAATTGCAGCAGAGAAGGTAACAACCTGAATAATAACCATGCCTTTATAAACACAAGAGTTTATTACATGATACTGATACAATCCCAAGGCCTCAAACATTAGCCTTAAGGGCATACCCCAACATAATCCCCTTAATATCTTATAATGAATACCCAATTACCTGTTTGTGGAGACGTAGTTCGTTCAGTAGCTTGGCGGTCTCCTCTGCGTTAAGGTCAGCACTAATGATGACAGGGTAGGTAGAGTCGGCTTCAAGGAATTCATACTTAAGATTATCAGGAAGTGGTTTGAACTCCAACTCTTTCTTGATGGAAGGGCCAGACTTAACGTCTCCTAAACTTTCGAATCGTGGCCAACGAGGCCTGACAGCGTGAAATTCTTCTAGACTTTTTGCTTGATGTTGATGCTCATCAGCATCTCCTTCAGGTTCATCATTTAGCAGACAGATCTCCCAAGTATTCTCGGCGGTTGGTATGAATGGTTCAATGTCATCCTCCGTGATGTCAATTTCGCAGCAAGATCCTGCAACAGATGGTTTTTTTAGAGTAGAAGACAAATCAAATTCTAATTTTTCCTCACCAACATTCAGTGCTATTTTCCCATTTTTCACATCAATAACGGTGCCAGCAGTTGCAAGAAAGGGGCGCCCTAGGATAATGGGTAATCGACTATCCTCTTCCATTTCCAACACTATGAAGTCTGCAGGTATTAAAAATTCTCCAACTTTTATTGGTACATCTTCAATGATCCCTACTGGTCGACGCACAGATCGATTAGCCAGCTGGAGGCATATAGAAGTAGGCTTCATGTCTCCCATACCCGGCTTCCTGCTAATAGACAATGGGATTAGGCTAACACTAGCCCCTAAGTCGCATAAAGCTTTATCAAAAGGCATGTTCCCAATTTGACAAGGGATGGAAAAACTCCCTGGGTCTTTCAATTTGGACGGAAGTTTATTCTGAAGTACGGCGCTGCATTCTTCAGTCAGGGCAACTGTCCCTTGCTCCTCGATTTTTCTTTTCTTTGAAAGGATCTCTTTTAAGAATTTGGCGTATGCTGGCATCTGTGAAAGAGTGTCAGTAAAAGGGATATTGATATACATATTTTTTAATACCTCCAGGAATTTTCTAAACTGCCGGTCCAACTTAGCCTGAGCCAATCGCTGTGGAAAAGGAACGGGCGGTTTGTAAGGTGGAGGCGGAATGTAAGTCTGCTCCTTCTGTACATTCAATCTTTGTTGTTCTGGACCGGCGCTGACTGCGGGATTCTCATCTGGTGGAACTTCCTCAGGTATATTTTGCCCTGCTCTTTCCCTAGGTTCGGGCATCTTTGGGTCCTCCAATTGTATTCCACTCCTTGTCGTTATCGCATTACAGTCCTCATTGCGATTAATTATTTCCTGGATTGAATTAGTTCGTTGGTCAAGTTGTGTGATTTGACTCTCCATCGATTTCTGTTGGGTTGCGACAGAGTCTACTTTGATGCTTAGCTGGCGAATCTGTTCACACATGGTATTCATGGTCTCGTTGTGCTTTGTCTGACTCGCCATGAGGTCCTCTAGCATCAGTTCCAATCTGGACTTCTATGGAGGATCTTGTTGTCTCTGATTGGCTGATGGATGCTGTATCCCAGGAGGCCTAAAATTAGAAGAGAAATTCTGATTAGGAAAATTAGTAGGAGGAATTTGCCCTTGATTTAACCTGTAGGAGAAATTTTGATGATTTCTCCATCCCGGATTGTAGGTGTTCTAGTAGGGGTCGTTCTGATTCCTGAAGTTCCCAATGGCATTGACTTGTTCAGAAGGGGCGCTCAAGATGTGACAACTATGAGCAGAATGTCCTATCACTCCACAAACATCACAAGTCAAAGAATTAGTAGCAGAGACTGTTGGGGTATGCCCTTAAGGCTAATGTTTGAGGCCTTGGGATTATATCAGTATCATGTATAAACTCTATGTTTATAAAGGCAATGGTTGTTATTCAGGTTGTTACATCATCTGCTGCAATATGTATACTTCTGAATATTGTCTCAATGCTGTTCAGCTTGGCTAACATGCAGTTTTGTCCTTAGTCGAGATATCTTGGTGAACATGAGACAGCCTTGATATGATTGAGACTAATATGTGTTCTAATCTTATAGGATGCTTCGAGCATGGAATAAGATGTAGACTCATGGGTACATTGGATGTACTGGACAGACCCTACTTAGGATATTCAATTGCTTGTCACAATGTGAATAATCCTTGTATGCAAACAAGTGGCATATTTCCTCTGACTTGAGATCACTTGTGTTTCTAAATGATGATTGGCATTGTTTTGAGGTAGTTCAATATCATTTGAAACATAATGGTTATAGACTATCTTGGATAGTGAGCATGAGTCATGTTAGGGCACTAGTGATAGATATAGGATTGCCGTCTCCTTGATTGGAGTGTGATGTTCTATAGAGGCCCCCTGGATGAGATGATTGAGAAAGTGTATGGCCATACCCAGATGACTATGTTCATCTGATCTAATCATTCTCATCATATTGGAATTACAGGCTTGACACGCTTGTCCAATAAGAACATCCAGTGGCAAAGGAAACACATATGTCAAGTGACTTGGGTTCACACTTGTACTGTGGTTTGGGTGTAGTCTTGGAAGACTCTTTCCTTTATATCGGGAGACAGTGATGTGTTGCTAGATACCCCTCACTGATCGTGATAACGTGAGTTATCGTTACCGACATTTAAAGGAAACCCTTAGGGTCGCACAATTTGATGATATAGCTTACTTGAGTCAGATCGTGTGGACTGAATTGTTTTGGTTCAGTTTAATGGGATTTAAACTCTGATTGTAAGTGAGATCTGGTTTGATCATGTTTGATTGATTAGGGCTTGAGATCGGTAAGCTTCGATCGAGAGATTGGATGCTAGATCGGTGAGATCAAGAGCATCAAGAGATGAATGGTCAGATCTTGAGCCTTTTGGTTTAATGTGATCTGGATCAAGGCTTGGCTTAATTTGGTCCTTGAACCAAATGAAATGAACCGGCTCATCAAGTGAGCGCATGGTTCAAGGGGAGAGGAAATTGCGATCGTTCACTTGGTGTGAACACATGATCGCATGTGGTGGCTTGCTATTTTTAGAAGCCATGATCTCAAAATGAGACCACTCCTCATGTTCGAATAGCTCTCCCTATTCTCGCCTCTCACCCCCTTGCTCACTACGACTCGCTCTCGTGTGTGAGTGTTGACGACAAGAGAAGGATTCGACCAAGCAAGAAAGATCATCTCTTCTCCCTTCATTCGATCAGGAGATCTTGGATCCTTGCTAGCACAAGGAGCAACAAGAAAGTAGGCGATCTATCACCTTGTGTGCGCACGCTTTGGAGGAGAACCACTTTGTTCTCTGCTTCCAAGACGCCATCCAAGAAATGGCATCGGTATGAATTTTCTTCTGTATACAAGTTTTTAAGAAGTTGATCATATGACATGCATGCGATTCTTTTAGAAACCCTTGCTTCCGCCCATGCAAGTTTTATATGCGCATGTCTAGGGTTTCCCTTCCCCCTTAGGGAACTTTCAATTGGTATCAAAGGCATGGTTCCTTGTAGGTTTCATATGATTGCTTATTGTGATCCATGTTTGCGCTTAAGAATAGATCTAAATATCATGCGAATATAGATGTATGCTTTACATTGGCGCATGTTGTTGGCGCTTGTTGTTGTGTTTTTGTTAAAACAAAACTAGTCTTGCGCGCCCCTCATTAGATCTAAGCGCCTGCTGTAAAACCTTAGACGGGTTATTAGGGTTGAAGTCATCATCTAGTATAGACCCAACAGTCTGATCAGACTATCTGACAGCCTAGATGGGTCGACCAGATGGCACCTATGCGCAAGCATGAGGTGGCTATTGGTTGACTGCTGAAAGGCGTGTAGCGATGTCTGATTGAGACAACCGATGAACGCTCATGATTAAGGCCCGGGGTCACACCCGCTTGCCAGAACTCATGAGGGACGTTCAGCCCTTCACGCATGCATAGTTGACCATGAGGTCGACTCAAGTCGGTTATGACTTGGTGCATGCAAGGGCAGTGGGTCTGACTAGGTCTCATGAGTGGATCCCTAGTAATGGACCATTGTAAGGTAGTTGGGCACATAAGGAAATAAAATGAAGCCAATGGGTTTTTCAAAAAATTTTATTTTCTTGGATGGATCACATGATGTTTGTATAACATGAGGAATGATTGTTTATTTAATCTTATGCGGGCTGCCCAATTTAATGTGTGTTGTGCTGGGGCCTGCGTGCCTGGATTTTTATTGTAAATTATTATTGTGATCTGCGCATCACATTTTAATTAATTTATAAAGTGTAATTGACCTGCGTGTCAATCATGTCTAGATAGATTAAATTGTAATTTAATCAGACATGAGCACAGAGCACACTTGGCAGAGGCGCATGCAGCAAGTGGCTTCACCAGTGGGAGGTCTAGGGTTCGACTCTAGGACAGGCGCATTTTACCTGGTGGGCGCATCTGAGCTGCAGTGGGCGCTTGGGCCCGGGTTGGGCCAGAGGAAATGCTAAAGACCGATGAAGAGCTCAAGTGAAGACTTAAGTGAATTAAGGTCTTACTTAGGCTTAATGGGCTTTTACCACATAAGATCATCATGCTTTTAATTTACTGTTTAAGTAATTTTATAACTGCATGATTTATTCTTCTGCTATCACCATAGGATTTGAATGATAGTAAGAAGATAAAAGGACCGTTAAAATCCAACGTTAAATATTAAGCACGTAAGCCTTCTGACGCGAAACCTCACTATTCTGACTATCGTTGGGGCCGTGTTGTACCCACTCAGTGGGCACGCCCATCTATCTTCAGACGGTGTGAGATTACACCTGCGTGTTATAGAGAAGGGATTTATCGCTTCTCGTTGCTCAGCATAGCACGTGGTGGTCCAGGGAGTAGGTCGGGTCAGCTTGACCATGTAGGCTACATACTGAGCATATGGTAGCTATATGGAGGCAGCCATCTGTGGGATCCGAGACTGTGTTGTACCAACTCAGTTAGCACAGTCTGCTGGATTGCCCAGATGAAGGGGAATCGCACGGGTTGGCGATTGGCAGGGATTGCCTACCAGAGATTAGTGCTTGTACTCTCTGTGCATCTTATCTCGCCTAAGCGGGACGCGGAGACCAAGTATGAAATCTGGATCCCATCTCACTAAAAGAGTTTTACTCTTTCGGGCTGTTTTGCTGGATTTTTCAGCCAGATAAAATAGTGAGAAAAGAATCATTCTTAAGTCCTGAATTGATTCTAACATTGATACTGACCTTGCTGTTCTTGCATTGTTGTAGATTACTGCAGCAACGAACACCACAGCGTTCAATGTGCGATCCCTACTGGAAAGGGAGAAGTTTGCTGGGCCAAACTTCTCAGACTGGTACGGACACCTTAAGATTGTTCTTAAGGCTGAGAGGAAACTGTATGTCCTCGAGACGGCTATACCGCCTCAACCCACTCCGAACGCCGCAAGGGCGGTTCGGGAAGCTTATGAAAAGCATGTCAATGATAGCATTGACGTCGCTTGCCTTATGCTAGCGTCTATGACGCCACAGCTGCAGCGTCAGCATGAGGATTTATCTGCTATAGAAATTATAGCAAACCTCAAGATGCTGTATGCAGCACAGGCAAGGACTGAACGCTATAACTTGACTAAACTTTTCTTTCAGAGCAAACTGACTGAAGGGAGTCCAGTTGGAGCTCACGTACTCAAGATGATTGGGTATAAGGAGGCTCTAGAGAAACTGGGACACACCATCAATCAGGAGCTTGTTGTAGATATTATCCTCCAGTCTCTCCCGGCCTCTTTCGATCCGTTCATCATTAATTTTAATATGAACAAGATCGACTGTACGCCTGCAGAGTTACTGAACATGCTCTTGACTACTGAGCAGACTCAGTCTCGTGAGAAGGGAACGCCTTCATCCTCTGTCCTAATCGTTCCTTCTAGGAACAAGAAGAAGGGGAAGAAGGGCAAAGCCCCTGTCAAGAGCTACAACAAGGCTCTGAAACAAAAGGTAAAGCGGTCAAAGGAATACAGATGTTTCCATTGTGGCCAGCTAGGTCACTGGAAAAAGGACTGTAAAGCGCTCCAAGGAGAGAAGAAGGGAAGCAACTCTTTCGCTTCTGGCTTAGGTATTTTCGTGACTGAAGTCATGGTTTCTTCTTCTATTTCATGGGTGTTGGACACTGCATGTGGAGTTCACATTTGTTCAAATGTACAGGAACTCAAGAGAAGAAGACAGGTGGGACAGCATGAGGTGGATCTACGAGTAGGAAACGGGGCACGGGTTGCTGCTGTTGCTATAGGAGTTTATCACATCTCTTTACCATCTGGTCTTGTATTAGAACTGGACAATTGTTATTTTGTACCAAGCATAACTAAGAATATTATCTCTATTCCTGCTCTTGTCAGGAAAGGGTTTTCCTTTGAATGCAAGATTTCAAAGTGTTATATTTCTTTTGATAATATTGTTTATGCTACTGGGTCAATTAACAATGGGTTATTCATGTTGGACATGGAATGTTCTATACAGCAGATTGATATTAAGAAAGCCAAATATGCTGATGACAGCACCTTGCTATGGCATAGTCGTTTAGGCCATATTAACAAGAAGCGCATTAAGCGGTTGCATGACCATGGACTGCTGGGATTATTCTCCTATGAGGAGCTTGATACATGCAAAGCTTGTTTAATGGGTAAAATGACGAAGTCTCCTTTTTCCAACAAAGGTCAAAGGGCTTCAGGTTTACTTGATCTCATTCACAATGATGTGTGTGGGCCATTTAGTAAACATGCCAGAGGTGGCTATTCATACTTCATTACCTTTACTTATGATTTCAGTAGGTATGGTTATGTCTATCTAATGAGACATAAGAGTGAATCTTTTGACAAGTTCAAAGAGTTCAAAAATGAAGTACAGAATCAGTTAGGCCGAAATATCAAGGCACTTCGTTCAGATCGAGGTGGAGAATACTTGAGTCATGAGTTTACTGACTATCTGAAGGAGTGTGGGATTATCTCACAGCTCACTCCGCCAGGAACACCGCAATGGAATGGTGTGTCCGAGAGGAGAAATAGAACCTTACTGGATATGGTTCGTTCTATGATGAGTCAGGCTACTCTACCTTACTCCTTTTGGGGATTTGCACTGGAAATAGCTGCAAAGGTACTAAACCGAGTGCCATCCAAGGCCGTTTCAAAGACTCCATATGAGTTATGGTATGGGAAACAGCCGAGCTTGACATTTATTAAGATCTGGGGTTGCGAGGCTTATATCAAAAAGCTCGTCTCTGGGAAATTAGAGAGCAGATCTGAGAAATGTATCTTTGTCGGTTACCCTAAGGAAACTAAGGGTTATTATTTCTACGATCCCAAAGAGAACAAAGTATTTGTTGCTCGGACGGCTATTTTTCTTGAGAAAGAATTTCTTCTGCAAGAAGCCAGTGGGAGAGAAATAAAGTTGGATGAGAATCCAAAAGAAGGACAAAGTAGTCAAGCACAGTTGGATGAGCCTGAGCCAGTAGATCAGGTTACAGAACAACCTGAGGCTCAGATATCACGGGAACCGCGAAGATCGGGAAGGATCCGTCGACAGCCTGAGCGCTATGACGGAGTCTACATCATTGATGATGAACCCCTCACTTATGCGGATGCGGTCAGTGGACCGGAATCAGCGAGATGGCTTGAAGCTATGCGAGCCGAGATGGACTCCATGTCAGATAACCAAGTTTGGGATTTGGTTGATCCGCCTCCGGGAGTAATCCCTATAAGCTGTAAATGGATCTTCAAGAAGAAGATTGACATGGATGGTAACGTGGTTACCTATAAAGGCAGGCTAGTTGCGAAAGGTTTCAAACAAATCTACGGGATAGATTATGATGAAACTTTCTCTCCTGTAGCCATGTTCAAGTCTATTCAGATTATTCTCGCGATAGCGGCATATTATGATTATGAGATCTGGCAAATGGACGTGAAGACCGCTTTCCTTAATGGAAAATTAGAAGAGGATGTGTATATGACACAACCTGAAGGTTTCACTAATCCATCAGATCGTCATAAAATATGCAAATTAAAGAAGTCCATTTATGGACTTAAACAAGCATCAAGAAGCTGGAATATTCGTTTTGATGAAGCAATCTGTAAGTTTGGTTTCATCAAGAATGAAGATGACCCGTGTGTATATAAGAGGTTTAGTGGGAGCGTGATTACTTTCCTAGTCCTCTACGTCGATGATATCTTAATCATTGGAAACGATATTCCTGAACTACATGCGGTCAAAGCATGGTTAAGAAAATGTTTCCATATGAATGATTTAGGAGAAGCAGCCTATGTATTAGGTGTGAAGATCTACAGAGATAGATCTAAGAGGCTTCTCGGGCTGTGCCAGAGTACTTACATCGATAAAGTCCTGGAGAGATTCCATTTAGAAAATTCTAAAAGAGGATATCTTCCAGTCAGACATGGTCTGAATCTTTCAAAGAGTCAGTGTCCACAAACACAGACTGAGAAAGATGAAATGGACAATACGCCTTATGCTTCGGCTATTGGGTCCATTATGTATGCGATGTTGTGTACTCGCCCAGACGTTGCTTACGGGTTAAGCGTGACCACTCGATTCCAAAGTAATCCAGGGAAGGCACACTGGATTGCAGTCAAGAACATTTTGAAATATCTTCGGAGGTCCAAAGATATGTTCTTGATATATGGAGGTCAGGAAGAACTCAGTATTGAAGGATATACTGACGCTTCGTTCCAATCTGACCAGGATGATTTCCGATCGCAATCAGGCTATGTTTTTAGCTTGAATGGAGGTGCAGTGGTGTGGAAAAGTTTCAAACAGTCAATTGTTGCTGATTCCACAACAGAAGCCGAGTATGTTGCAGCCTCATAAGCATCCAAGGAGGCAGTGTGGATTCGTAAGTTCGTTCAGGAACTTGGTGTTGTTCCTTCGAGTGCAGATCCTTTGGTTATCTTCTGTGATAACACTGGAGCAATAGCACAAGCAAAGGAACCACGGTCGCACCAGAAGTCCAAGCACATACAGAGAAGGTTTCACTTGATCCGGGAGATCATTGATCGTGGCGAGATCAAAGTCTACAAGGTTCATACAGATGACAATCTAGCTGACCCGCTTACAAAGCCTCTGGCGCAGCAGAAGCATGTGGAGCACTGTAATAATATGGGTTTGAGATTTCTCAACCATTAGATTAAGTGCAAGTGGGAGATTATTGGGGTATGCCCTTAAGGCTAATGTTTGAGGCCTTGGGATTATATCAGTATCATGTATAAACTCTATGTTTATAAAGGCAATGGTTGTTATTCAGGTTGTTACATCATCTGCTGCAATATGTATACTTCTGAATAATGTCTCAATGCTGTTCAGCTTGGCTGACATGCAGTTTTGTCCTTAGTCAAGATATCTTGGTGAACATGAGACAGCCTTGATATGATTGAGACTAATATGTGTTCTAATCTTATAGGATGCTTCGAGCATGGAATAAGATGTAGACTCATGGGTACATTGGATGTACTGGACAGACCCTACTTAGGATATTCAATTGCTTGTCACAATATGAACAATCCTTGTATGCAAACAAGTGGCATATTTCCTCTGACTTGAGATCACTTGTGTTTCTAAATGATGATTGGCATTGTTTTGAGGTAGTTCAATATCATTTGAAACATAATGGTTATAGACTATCTTGGATAGTAAGCATGAGTCATGTTAGGGCACTAGTGATAGATATAGGATTGCCGTCTCCTTGATTGGAGTGTGATGTTCTATAGGGGCCCCCTGGATGAGATGATTGAGAAAGTGTATGGCCAT
The DNA here is from genome assembly GCA_027563935.2 of Costus lasius. Lineage (NCBI taxonomy): Eukaryota > Viridiplantae > Streptophyta > Magnoliopsida > Zingiberales > Costaceae > Costus > Costus lasius. The sequence continues at coordinate 49,007,624 of CM050446.2, forward strand.
ACCCAGATGACTATGTTCATCTGATCTAATCATTCTCATCATATTGGAATTACAGGCTTGACACGCTTGTCCAATAAGAACATCCAGTGGCAAAGGAAACACATATGTCAAGTGACTTGGGTTCACACTTGTGCTGTGGTTTGGGTGTAGTCTTGGAAGACTCTTTCCTTTATATCGGGAGATAGTGATTGTTGGGGTATGCCCTTAAGCCTAATGTTTGAGGCCTTGGGATTGTAACAGTATCATGTAATAAACGTTTATGTTTATAAAGGCATGGTTATTATTCAGTTAGCTACATTGTCTGCTGCAATATATGTTCTTCTGAATAATGTCTCAAAGCTGTTCAGCTGGGCTGACATGCAGTTAAGTCCTTAGTCGATGTATCTTGGTGAACATGAGACAGCCTTGATATGGTTAAGACTAATATGTGTTCTAGTCTTATAGGATGCTTCAAGCATGGAATAAGATGTAGACTCATGGGTACATTGGATGTACTGGACAGACCCTACTAGGATATTCAATTGTTTGTCGCAATGTGAATAATCCTTGTATATGACAAGTGGCACATTTCCTCTGACTTGAGATCACTTGTGTTTTCTAAATGATGATTGTCATTGTTTTGAGGTAGTTCAATATCATTTGAAACACAATGGTTATAGACTATCTTGGATAATGAGCTTGAGTCAGGTTAGGGCACTAGTGATAGACATAGGATTGCCGTCTCCTTGTTTAAGGAGTGTGATGTTCTAAAGGGGCCCCCTGGATGAGATGATTGAGAAAGTGTATGGCCATACCCAGATGACTATGTTCATCTGATCTAATCATGCTCATCATATTGGAGCTACAAGCTTGACACGCTTGTCCAATAAGAACATCCAGTGGCAAAGGAAGTATGCATGCCTAGTGAGTTGATGCACACTTGTGCTGTTTTTGGGTGTAGTCTTGGAAGACTCATTTCTTTTATATCGGGAGACAGTGATGTGTTGCTAGATACCCCTCACTGATCGTGATAACGTGAGTTATCGTTACCGACATTTAAAGGAAACCCTCAGGGTCGCACAATTTGATGATATGGCTTACTTAAGTCAGATCGTGTGGACTGAATTGTTTAGGTTCAGTTTAAAGGGATTTAATCTCTGATTGTGAGTGAGATCTGGTCTGATCATGTTTGATTGATTAGGGCTTGAGATCGGTAAGCTTCGATCGAGAGAATAGATGCTAGATCGGTGAGATCAAGAGCATCAAGAGATGAACGGTCAGATCAGGAGCCTTAGGGTTTATTTGAGATCTGGACTTGATTGCTTGGCTTGATTGGTTTTAAACCAAACCAAATTGAACCGGCTCATGAAATGAGCGCATGGTTCAAGGTGTGGCGACATGTTCACTTGGCGTGAACGTTGGAGCGGTGAGTGGTTGCTATTTTTAGTAACCATGATCTCCAATTGGAGTCACTCACGTTCGAATAGAGTGTTCTCTATTCTCGCCTCTCGCTCTCAATATTCCTCTCGACTTCCGTGTGTGTGGCGACGCCTTGAAGGTTGAGGAGGATTCGGCCAAGAGAACGACATCTCATCTTTCCCTTCCATTCGGCAAGACAACCTTGGAACCTTGCTAGCACAAGGAGCACCAAGGAAGAAGCACATTGTTCATCTTGTGTGCGAGACTTTGGAGAAGAGGCGTTTGCAACTTTTTCTTCCAAGGCGCCATCTTGAAATGGCTATGGTATGAATCCGTTTCTTCTATTTGCATTCGGGTTATAATGGTTGATCATATCTCATGAAACCGATCTTAAGAAACCATCTTCCGCTGCTTAAAAGTTTTAATATGCGCCTTACTTAGGGGTTTCGCCCCCTTTATGGGGTTCCTACAATTGGTATCAGAGCCAATGTTTCATGCGTGTGTTATGATTGCCATGTTATGTTTTATGATCCATGTTTGCGCAAGATAACAGATCTATAGGTCACATGCGAATGCTTATGCTGTAGTTGTAAGTTGGCGAAAATACATGTTTCTTATAGATGTTATTTTCTCCCTGGCGCATGTTGTTGGCGCATGTTTTATTGTGTTTTCAAAACAAATAACTTGCGCGATTCATCTTAGATCTAAAGCACCTACTTTAAACCCTTAGATGGGTTATTAGGGTTGAAGTCACCCCCTAGGTTAGATCCAAAAGTCTGATCAGACTATCTGACAGCCTTGATGGGTTGACCAGGTAGCACCTGTGCGCAAGCACGTGGTGGCTACAGGTCGGCTGCAGACAGGCGTGTAGCGATGTCTGATTGAGACAACTGATGAACGCACATGAGTTAGGCCCGGGGTCACACCCGCTTGCCAGACCTCATTGTGGTTGTTCAGCCCTGGCGCATGCATGGTTGACCTTATGGTCGACTCAAGTCAGTTAGGACTTGGTGCATGCAAGGGCAGTGGATCTGACTAGGATGGATGAGTGGATCCCTAGTAATAGACCATTGTAAGGCAGTAGGGAAAATAAGGAAAATTAAAATTCATCCCAAGGGGTTTTCGAAATTTAATTTTCATGAATGGATCATATGTTGATTGTTGCATATGTATGTTTATTTAATCTTATGTGGGCTGCCCGTCTTTAATGAGTGCTGTGCTGGGGCCTGCGTGCCTGGTTAATTTTGTAAATTAATTTTATATTGTGATCTGCGCATCACATTGCTTTAATTTATAAAATGTAATTGACCTGCGTGTCAATCTTGTCTAGATAGTTAAATTTGTAATTTAATTAGACAAGAGCACAGAGCACTCTTGGCAGAGGCGCATGCAGCAAGTGGCTTGACCAGGTGGGAGGTCTAGGGTTCGACCCTAGGACCTGGCGCATATTCCTGGTGGGCGCACCAGACCTGCAGATGGCGCTTGGTGAAGGAACCCCTAACATAAAGGGGGGGGGGGGGGAAAACCCTAATCATGCGCATCTAGCATGCATGGCGGAAAATAGGGTTTCAAAATCGCATATGAAACTATATGATCAACTTAAGTTATGAGAAATCATACCAACGCCATAAGCTTGGAATTCGGCTTGGAAGAAGAGATCAAACTAGGTCTCCTCCACAAGTCCACACACAAGATGAAGATGCTCACTTCCTTGAGATCTCTTGTGCTAGCAAGACACCCAAGCCTTCTCTTGTCGAATGGAAAGGGTTTGATGAGATGAATCCGTTCGGCCGAGAGCTTCTCTTGGATGTCTACTCCACACCTTCGTCAACACCACACCTCGAAAAGAATCAAGGCGTTGAAGTGAGGAGCTCAACGCATAAGCGTTTTGGCATTGAAGCAAAACCGGCCCTTGATGACTTTCCATAAATGGAAGTCAATCAAGCCATGCGTTCAAGCCAACCCAAAACGCATTTTGGCATTGAACCAAGCGTTCATATTTGTGAACCGGTTCAATCCAAAATGTCAAATCGGCTTTGGTTCATCAAACCAAACCGAAATAGCTCAAGCCACTTGGTCTAGACCAAATCGAACCCCAAGGCTTATGATCCAACCGTTCATCTCCTGATGCCCCTGATCTCTCCGATCTAGCATCACCTCTCTCGATCGAAGCTTACCGATCTCAAGCCCTAATCAATCAAACATGATCAGACCAGATCTCACTTACAATCAGAGATTAAATCCCTTTAATCTGAACTCAAAGAATCCAGTCCATACGATCTGACTTAAGTAAGCCATATCACCAAATTGTGCGACCCTGAGGGTTTCCTCTAAATGTCGGTAATGATAACTTACGTTATCACGATCAGTGAGGGGTATCTAGCAACACATCACTGTCTCCCGATATAAAGGAAAGAGTCTTCCAAGACTACTCCCAAACCATAGCACAAGTGTGACTCAATTCACAAGGCATACATATGTCCTTTACCACTGGATGTTCTTATTGGACAAGCATGTCAAGCCTGTAACTCCAATACGATGAGCATGATTAGATCAGATGCACATAGTCATCTGGGTATGGCCATACACTATCTCAATCATCTCATAAGGGGGCCCTTTAGAACATCATACTCCTTAAACAAGGAGACGGCAATCCTATGTCTATCACTAGTGTCCTAACCTGATTCAAGCTCACCATCCAAGATAGTCTATAATCATTATGTTTCAAATGATATTGAACTACCTCAAGACAATGACAATCATCATTTAGAAACACAAGTGATCTCAAGTCAAAGGACATGTGCCACTTGCTGCTTACAAGGATTATTCACATTGTGACAAGCAATGGAATATCCCAGTAGGGTCTGTCCAGTACATCCAATGTACCCATGAGTCTACATCTTATTCCATGCTCGAAGCATCCTATAAGATTAGCACTCATATTAGTCTCAATCATATCAAGGCTGTCTCATGTTCACCAAGATATCTCGACTAAGGACATATAGCCTGTCAGCCTAGCTGAACAGCTTTGAGACATTATTCAGAAGTACACTTATTACAGCAGACAAGGTAACAACCTGAATAATAACCATGCCTTTATAAACTTAAGAGTTTATTACATGATACTAATACAATCCCAAGGCCTCAAACATTAGCCTTAAGGGCATACCCCAACAATCTCCCACTTGCACTTAATCTAATGGTTGAGAAATCTCAAACCCATATTATTACAGTGCTTCTCATGCTTCTGCTGCGCCAGAGGCTTGGTAAGTGGGTCTGCCAGATTGTCATCTGTATGAACCTTGCATATTTTGATCTCGCCTCGATCAATGATCTCCCGGATCAAGTGAAACCGTCTCTGTATGTGCTTGGACTTCTGGTGCGACCACGGTTCCTTTGCTTGTGCGATGGCTCCAGTGTCATCACAGAAGATAACCAAAGGATCAGCACTCGAAGGAACGACACCAAGTTCTCTCATGAACTTACGAATCCACACTGCCTCCTTGGATGCTTCCGAGGCTGCAACATACTCGGCTTCTGTTGTGGAATCAGCAACAATTGACTATTTGAAACTCTTCCACACCACTGCTCCACCATTCAAGCTAAAAACATAGCCTGATTGCGATCGGAAATCATCCTGGTCTGACTGGAACGAAGCGTCAGTATATCCCTCTATACTGAGTTCTTCCTGACCACCATATATCAAGAACATATCTTTGGTCCTCCGCAGATATTTTAAAATGTTCTTGACTGCAATCCAGTGCGCCAAACCTGGATTACTTTGGAATCGACTGGTCACGCTTAACCCGTAAGCGACGTCTGGGCGAGTACACAACATCGCATACATAATGGACCCAATAGCCGAAGCATAAGGCGTATTGTCCATTTCATCTTTCTCAGTCTGTGTTTGTGGACACTGACTCTTCGAAAGATTCAGACCATGTCTGACTGGAAGATATCCACGTTTAGAATTCTCTAAATGGAATCTCTCCAGGACCTTATCGATGTAAGTACTCTGGCACAGCCCGAGAAGCTTCTTAGATCTATCCCTGTAGATCTTCACACCTAATACATAGGCTGCTTCTCCTAAATCTTTCATCTGGAAACATTTTCCTAACCATGCCTTAACAGCATGCAGTTCAGGAATATCATTTCCAATGATCAAGATATCATCGACGTAGAGGATTAGGAATGTAATCACGCTCCCACTAAACCTCTTATATACACACGGGTCATCCTCGTTCTTGATGAAACCAAACTCAGAGATTGATTCATCAAAACGAATATTCCAGCTCCTAGATGCTTGTTTAAGTCCATAAATGGACTTCTTTAACTTGCATATTTTATGACGATCTGATGGATTAGTGAAACCTTCTGGTTGTGTCATATACACATCCTCATCCAGATTTCCATTAAGGAAAGCTGTCTTCACATCCATCTGCCAGATCTCATAATCGTAATATGCAGCTATCGCGAAAAGAATCCGAATAGACTTAAACATGGCTACAGGTGAGAAAGTTTCATCATAATCTATCCCGTAGATTTGTTTGAAACCTTTCGCAACTAGCCTGCCTTTATAGGTAACCACGTTACCATCCATGTCAATCTTCTTCTTGAAGATCCATTTACAGCCTATAGGGATTACTCCCGGAGGCGGATCAACCAAATCCCAGACTTGGTTATCTGACATGGAGTCCATCTCGGCTCGCATAGCTTCAAGCCATCTAGCTGACTCCGGTCCACTGACCGCATCCGCATAAGTTAGGGGTTCATCATTATCAATGATGTAGACTCCGACATAGCGCTCAGGCTGTCGACGGATCCTACCCGATCTTCGCGGTTCCCGTGATATCTGAGCCTCAGGTTGTTCAGTAACCTGATCTACTGGCTCAGGCACATCCAACTCTGCCTGACTACTTTGTCCTTCCTCTGGAATCTCATCCAGCTTTATTTCTCTCCCACTGGCCTCTTGCAGAAGAAACTCCTTCTCAAGAAATATGGCCATCCGAGCAACAAATATCTTGTTCTCTTTGGGATCGTAGAAATAATAACCCTTAGTTTCCTTAGGGTAACCGACAAAGATGCATTTCTCAGATCTGCTCTCCAGTTTCCCAGAGGCGAGCTTTTTGACATGAGCCTCGCAACCCCAGATCCTGATAAATGTCAAGCTAGGCTGTTTCCCATACCATAGCTCATATGGCGTCTTTGAAACTGCCTTGGATGGCACTCGGTTTAGTACCTTTGCAGCTGTTTCCAGTGCAAAACCCCAAAAGGAATATGGAAGAGTAGCCTGACTCATCATAGAACGAACCATATCAAGTAACGTTCTATTTCTCCTCTCGGACACACCATTCCACTGCGGTGTTCCTGGCGGAGTGAGCTGTGAGATAATCCCACACTCCTTCAGATAGTCAGTAAACGTATGACTCAGGTATTCTCCACCTCGATCAGAACGAAGTGCCTTGATATTTCGGCCTAACTGATTTTGTACTTCATTTTTGAACTCTTTGAACTTGTCAAAAGATTCACTTTTATGTCTCATTAAATAGACATATCCATACCTACTGAAATCATCAGTGAAGGTAATGAAGTACTGATAGCCACCTCTGGCATGTTTACTGAAAGGCCCACACACATCACTGTGTATCAGGTCAAGTAAACCTGAAGTCCTTTGACCTTTGTGAGGAAAAGGAGACTTCGTCATTTTACCCATTAAACAAGCTTTGCATGTATCAATCTCCTCATAGGAGAAAGATCCCAGCAGTCCATGATCATGCAACCGCTTAATGCGCTTCTTGTTTATATGGCCTAAACGACTATGCCATAGCAAGGTGCTGTCATCAGCATACTTGGCTTTCTTTTTATCAATGTTTTGTATAGAATATTCCATGTCCAACATGAATAACCCATTGTTAATTGAACCAGTTGCATACACAATATTATCATAAGTTAAAACACACTTTGAAATCTTGCATTCAAAGGCAAATCCTTTCCTTACAAGAGCAGGAATAGAGATAATATTCTTGGTAATACTGGGTACAAAATAACAATTGTTCAATTCTAATACAATGCCAGATGGTAAAGTGATGAAATAGTCTCCTACAGCAACAGCAGCAACCCGTGCCCCGTTTCCAACGCGTAGGTCTACCTCATGCTGTCCCACCTGCCTTCTTCTCTTGAGTTCCTGCACATTTGAACAAATGTGAACTCCACATGCAGTGTCCAACACCCATGACATAGAAGAAGATGAAACCATGACTTCCGTCACGTATATACCTGAGCCAGAAGCAATGCTTCCCCTCTTATCTCCTTGGAGCGCTTTACAGTCCTTTTTCCAGTGACCCAGCTGGCCACAGTGGAAACACCTGTTATCCTTCGACCGCTTCACCTTCTGTTTCAGGGCCTTGCTGTAATTCTTGACAGGGGCCTTGCCCTTCTTCCCCTTCTTCTTGTTCCTAGAAGGAACCAACAAGACAGAGATTGAAGGCTTACCCTTCAGAGTTTCCTCAGTAGTCAAGAGCATATTCAGCAGCTCTGCCGGCGTACAATCGATTTTGTTCATATTAAAGTTAATGATGAACGCATCGAAAGAAGGCGGAAGAGACTGCAGAATAATATCTACAGCAAGCTCCTGGTTGATGGTATGCCCCAGTTTCTCCAGAGCCTCCTTGTGCCCAATCATCTTGAGCACGTGAGCTCCCACTGGGCTCCCCTCAGCCAGTTTGCTCTGAAAGAAGAGCTTCGTCAGATTATAGCGTTCTGTCCTCGCCTGTGCAGCATACAACATCTTGAGGTTCGCTATAATTTCTATAGCCGACATATCCTCATGCTGACGCTGCAGCGGTGGCGTCATAGACGCTAGCATCAGGCAAGCGACATCAATGCTATCATTGACGTGCTTTTCATAGGCATCCCGAACCGCCCTTGCGGCGTTCGGAGCGGGCTGCGGCGGTATCGCCGTCTCGAGGACATACAGTTTCCTCTCTGCCTTAAGAACGATCTTAAGGTGTCCGAACCAGTCAGAGAAGTTCGGCCCAGCAAACTTCTCCCTTTCCAGTAGGGATCGCACATTGAAGCTCATGGTGTTCGTTGCTGCAGGAATCTACAACAAGCAAGAACAGCAAGGTCAGTATCAATGTTTAGAATCAATCCAGGACTTAAGAAAGATTCTTTTCTCACTATTTTGTCTGACTGAAAAATCCAGTAAACAGTCCGAAAGAGTATCACTCTTTTAGTGAGATGGGATCCAAATTTCATACTTGGTCTCCGCGTCCCGCTCAGGCGAGATAAGATGCACAGAGATGACAAGCACTAATTTCTGGTAGGCTGTCCCAGCCAATCGCCAACCCGTGCGATTCCCCTTCATCTTGGCAATCCAGCAGACTGTGCCAACTGAGTTGGTACAACACAGTCTCTGATCCCAGAGATGGCTGCCTCCATGCGCTACCATATGCGCCACATATGTAGCCTACATGGTCAAGCTGACCCGACCTACTCCCTGGACCACCACGTGTTATGCTGAGCAACGAGCAGTGATAAATCCCTACTCTGTAACACGCAGGTGAAATCCAGCACCGTCTGAAGATAGATGGACGTGCCCACTGAGTGGGTTCAACACGGCTCCAACGATAATCAGAAAGGTGAGGTTTCGCGTCAGAAGGCTTATCGAGCTTGATATGTTAGCGTTGGATTTTAACGGTCTTTTATCTTCTTACTATCTGGCATATCCTATGGCTATAGTAGAAGATAAACTTAAACATGCAATTCTAATTATTAGCAATAAGTAGAAAGCATGATCTTATGTGGTAAAAGCCCATGAACCCTAGTAAGACCTTAATTTTACTTAAGTCTTCACTTGAGCTCCTTGGCATCTCATCTGGTCCAACCTAGGGCCCTAGCGCCAAGAGCACCTCAGGTGCGCCACCAGCTGAATGCTCCTTTGGGATGTGTGCATTTGTACTCTTGTCTAATCAAAGTACATTTGATCTATCTAGACAAGGTTGACTCGCAGGTCAATTATACAATAAATTAATGAAAAAGTGATTCGCAGATCACAATAAAATTAACTTATAATTTACCAGGCACGCAGGCCCCAGCACAGCACACAATAGGGCAACCCACATAAGACTAAATAGACAAGCATCATGGCATCAAATCATCATGTGATCCAATCAAGAAATTAAATTTTTGAAAAACCCCATGGCATCAATTTTAATTTCCTTATGTGCCCTACAACCTTACAATGGTCCATTGATAGGGATCCACTCATCCATCTAGTTAGATCCTTTGCCCCTGCATGCACCGAGTCCTAACTGACCCGAGTTGACCTGATGGTCAACCATGCATGCGCCAAGGGCTGAACCACCCTCATGAGTTTTGGCAAGCGGGTGTGACCCCGGGCCTAACTCATGTGTGTTCAGTAGTTGTCTCAACCAGACCTCGCTACACGCCTTGGATGCAGTCGACCTATAGCCACCTCGTGCTTGCGCACAGGTGCTATCTGGTCAACCCATCTAGGCTGTCAGATGGTCTGATCAGACTAGTTGGATCTAACCTAGAAGATGCTTTCAACCCCATCAACCCATCTAAGGATTTAATGTAGTGGCACCTTAGATCTAATCATGCGCGCAAGATGTAAGTTTTAGAAAACATTTTGACATGCGCAAACATCTAGAACATCCATAAGATATATCTTCTAGCATGTTGATAACCCTTAGATCTAAGGGGGTCCCCTTCAAGGGGGAGCGCAAACTTTAGGGGGTCCCCTTCTAGGGGGAGCGCATACTTCATCAAAGCCATGATACAAGCGCAAACTACATGTTAGCATGATACAAGCGCAAACTTCATGTTAGCATGATACAAGCGCAAACTTCATGTAAACAAAGCATGCATCAAGTAAGCGCAATATGTATGGATCACAAACACTTCAAAGCAATCATATAGATCATATCAAGAGCCTAGCTCTGATACCAATTGAAGGAACCCCTAACATAAAGGGGGGGGGGGAAAACCCTAATCATGCGCATCTAGCATGCATGGCGGAAAATAGGGTTTCAAAATCGCATATGAAACTATATGATCAACTTAAGTTATGAGAAATCATACCAACGCCATAAGCTTGGAATTCGGCTTGGAAGAAGAGATCAAACTAGGTCTCCTCCACAAGTCCACACACAAGATGAAGATGCTCACTTCCTTGAGATCTCTTGTGCTAGCAAGACACCCAAGCCTTCTCTTGTCGAATGGAAAGGGTTTGATGAGATGAATCCGTTCAGCCGAGAGCTTCTCTTGGATGTCTACTCCACACCTTCGTCAACACCACACCTCGAAAAGAATCAAGGCGTTGAAGTGAGGAGCTCAACGCATAAGCGTTTTGGCATTGAAGCAAAACCGGCCCTTGATGACTTTCCATAAATGGAAGTCAATCAAGCCATGCGTTCAAGCCAACCCAAAACGCATTTTGGCATTGAACCAAGCGTTCATATTTGTGAACCGGTTCAATCCAAAATGTCAAATCGGCTTTGGTTCATCAAACCAAACCGAAATAGCTCAAGCCACTTGGTCTAGACCAAATCGAACCCCAAGGCTTATGATCCAACCGTTCATCTCCTGATGCCCCTGATCTCTCCGATCTAGCATCACCTCTCTCGATCGAAGCTTACCGATCTCAAGCCCTAATCAATCAAACATGATCAGACCAGATCTCACTTACAATCAGAGATTAAATCCCTTTAATCTGAACTCAAAGAATCCAGTCCATACGATCTGACTTAAGTAAGCCATATCACCAAATTGTGCGACCCTGAGGGTTTCCTCTAAATGTCGGTAACGATAACTTACGTTATCACGATCAGTGAGGGGTATCTAGCAACACATCACTGTCTCCCGATATAAAGGAAAGAGTCTTCCAAGACTACTCCCAAACCATAGCACAAGTGTGACTCAATTCACAAGGCATACATATGTCCTTTACCACTGGATGTTCTTATTGGACAAGCATGTCAAGCCTGTAACTCCAATACGATGAGCATGATTAGATCAGATGCACATAGTCATCTGGGTATGGCCATACACTATCTCAATCATCTCATAAGGGGGCCCTTTAGAACATCATACTCCTTAAACAAGGAGACGGCAATCCTATGTCTATCACTAGTGTCCTAACCTGATTCAAGCTCACCATCCAAGATAGTCTATAATCATTATGTTTCAAATGATATTGAACTACCTCAAGACAATGACAATCATCATTTAGAAACACAAGTGATCTCAAGTCAAAGGACATGTGCCACTTGCTGCTTACAAGGATTATTCACATTGTGACAAGCAATGGAATATCCCAGTAGGGTCTGTCCAGTACATCCAATGTACCCATGAGTCTACATCTTATTCCATGCTCGAAGCATCCTATAAGATTAGCACTCATATTAGTCTCAATCATATCAAGGCTGTCTCATGTTCACCAAGATATCTCGACTAAGGACATATAGCCTGTCAGCCTAGCTGAACAGCTTTGAGACATTATTCAGAAGTACACTTATTACAGCAGACAAGGTAACAACCTGAATAATAACCATGCCTTTATAAACTTAAGAGTTTATTACATGATACTAATACAATCCCAAGGCCTCAAACATTAGCCTTAAGGGCATACCCCAACACTTGGGCCCTGGTTTGGGCCAGATGAGCAGCAAAAGCCCCATGAAGAAAAGCAAGTGAAGACTTAAGTTAATTAAGGTCTTACTAGGGCTATGGGCTTTTACCACATAAGATTCATGCTTTCTTTTATTTATTGTTTAAATATTAGAATTGCATGATTAGTTTATCTTCTGCTATCACCATAGGAATTGCATGATAGTGAAGAAGATAAAAGACCGTTAAAATCCAACGCTAAAATATCAAGCTTGTAAGCCTTCTGACGCGAAACCTCACTGTTCTGATTATCGTTGGAGCCGTGTTGTACCCACTCAGTGGGCACGTCCATCTATCTTCAGACGGTGTGGGATTACACCTGTGTGTTACAGAGTAGGGATTTATCCCTTCTCGTTGCTCAGCATAGCACATGGTGGTCCAGGGAGTAGGTCGGGTCAGCTTGACCATGTAGGCTACATATGTGGCGCATATGGTAGCACATGGAGGCAGCCATCTGTGGGATCAGAGACTGTGTTGTACCAACTCAGTTGGCACAGTCTGCTGGATTGCCCAGATGAAGGGGAATCGCACGGGTTGGCGATCGGCAGGGACTGCCTACCGGAGATTAGTGCTTGTACTCTCTGTGCATCTTATCTCGCCTGAGCGGGACGCGGAGACCAAGTATGAAATCCGGATCCTATCTCACTAAAAGAGTGTCTACTCTTTCGGACTGTTTAATGGATTTTTCAGTCAGATAAAATAGTGAGAAAAAGAATCTTTCTTAAGTCCTGATTGATTCTTAACATTGATACTGACCTTGCTATTCTTGCATTGTTGTAGATACCTGCAGCAACGAACACCATGAACTTCAATGTGCGATCCCTACTGGAAAGGGAGAAGTTTGCTGGGCCGAACTTCTCTGACTGGTTTGGACACCTTAAGATTGTTCTTAAGGCAGAGAGGAAACTGTATGTCCTCGAGACGGCGATACCGCCTCAGCCCGCTCCGAACGCCGCAAGGGCGGTTCGGGAAGCCTATGAAAGGCACGTCAATGATAGCATTGATGTCGCTTGCCTGATGTTAGCGTCTATGACGCCACCGCTGCAGCGTCAGCATGAGGATATGTCTGCTATAGACATGATAGCGAACCTCAAGATGCTGTATGCTGCACAGGCAAGGACTGAGCGCTACAATTTGACAAAGCTCTTCTTTCAGAGCAAACTGGCTGAAGGGAGCCCAGTGGGAGCTCACGTGCTCAAGATGATTGGGCACAAGGAGGCTCTAGAGAAACTGGGGCATACCATCAACCAGGAGCTTGCTGTGGATATTATTCTGCAGTCTCTCCCGCCTTCATTCGACGCGTTCATTATTAACTTTAATATGAACAAAATCGATTGTACTCCGGCAGAGCTGCTGAATATGCTCTTGACTACTGAGGAGACTCTGAAGGGAAAGCCTTCGACCTCTGTCTTAATGGTTCCTTCGAGGAACAAGAAGAAGGGGAAGAAGGGCAAGACCCCTGTCAAGAGCTACAGCAAGGCTCTGAAGCAAAAGGTGAAGCGGTCCAAGGAATACAGGTGTTTCCACTGTGGCCAGCTGGGTCACTGGAAAAAGGACTGTAAAGCGCTCCAAGGAGATAAGAGGGGAAGCATCGCTTCTGGCTCAGGTATTTATGTGACTGAGGTCATGTTCTCTTCTTCTATATCATGGGTGTTGGACACTGCATGTGGAGTTCACATTTGTTCAAATGTACAGGAACTCAAGAGAAGAAGGCAGGTGGGACAGCATGAGGTGGACCTACGAGTTGGAAACGGGGCACGGGTTGCTGCTGTTGCTGTAGGAGACTATTTCATTTCTTTACCATCTGGAATTGTATTGGAACTAGACAATTGTTATTTTGTTCCCAGTATTACTAAAAATATTATCTCCATTCCTGCTCTTGTCAGGAAGGGTTTTTCCTTTGAATGCAATATTTCAAAGTGTCTTTTATCTTATGATAATATTGTTTATGCAACTGGTTCAATTAGCCATGGATTATTCATGTTGGACATGGAGCGTTCTATACAAAATGTTGATATTAAGAAAGCCAAGTATGCTGATGACAGCACCTTGCTATGGCATAGTCGTTTAGGCCATATTAACGAGAAACGAATTAAGCGGTTGCATGATCATGGACTGCTGGGATCATTCTCTTACAAGGAGATTGATACATGCAAAGCTTGTTTGATGGGTAAAATGACGAAGTCACCTTTTCCTCACAAAGGTCAAAGGGCTTCAGGTTTACTTGACCTTATACACAGTGATGTGTGTGGGCCATTTAGTAAACATGCCAGAGGTGGCTATCAGTACTTCATTACCTTTACTGATGATTTCAGTAGATATGGGTATGTCTATTTAATGAGACATAAAAGTGAATCTTTTGACAAGTTCAAAGAGTTCAAGAATGAAGTACAAAATCAGCTAGGCCGAAATATCAAGGCACTTCGCTCAGATCGAGGTGGAGAATACTTGAGTCATACGTTTACTGACTATCTGAAGGAGTGTGGGATTATCTCACAGCTCACTCCGCCAGGAACACCGCAATGGAATGGTGTGTCCGAGAGGAGAAACAGAACGTTACTTGATATGGTTCGTTCTATGATGAGTCAGGCTACTCTTCCTTACTCCTTTTGGGGTTTTGCACTGGAAACAGCTGCAAAGGTACTAAACCGAGTGCCATCCAAGGCAGTTTCAAAAACTCCATATGAGTTATGGTATGGGAAACAGCCGAGCTTGACATTTATCAGGATCTGGGGCTGCGAGGCTTATGTCAAAAAGCTCGCCTCTGGGAAACTAGAGAGCAGATCTGACAAATGTAACTTTGTCGGTTACCCTAAGGAGACTAAGGGTTATTATTTCTACGATCCCAAAGAGAACAAGGTATTTGTTGCTCGGACGGCCATATTTCTTGAGAAGGAGTTTCTTCTGCAAGAGGCCAGTGGGAGAGAAATAAAGCTGGATGAGAATCCAGAGGAAGGACAAAGTAGTCAAGCACAGTTGGATGAGCCTGAGCCGGTAGATCAGGTTGTTGAACAACCTGAGGCTCAGATATCACGGGAACCGCGAAGATCGGGAAGGATTCGTCGACAACCTGAGCGTTATGACGGAGTCTACATCATTGATAATGATGAACCCCTCACTTATGCGGATGCGGTCAGTGGACCGGAGTCAGCGAGATGGCTTGAAGCTATGCGCGCCGAGATGGACTCCATGTCAGATAACCAAGTTTGGGATTTGGTTGATCCGCCTCCGGGAGTTATCCCTATAGGCTGTAAGTGGATCTTCAAGAAGAAGATTGACATGGATGGTAACGTGGTTACCTATAAAGGCAGGCTAGTTGCGAAAGGTTTCAAACAAATCTACGGGATAGATTATGATGAAACTTTCTCACCTGTAGCTATGTTCAAGTCTATTCGGATTCTTTTCGCGATAGCTGCATATTACGATTATGAGATTTGGCAGATGGATGTGAAAACAGCTTTCCTTAATGGAAATCTGGATGAGGATGTGTATATGACACAACCTGAGGGTTTCACTAATCCATCAGATCGTCATAAAATATGCAAGTTAAAGAAGTCCATTTATGGACTTAAGCAAGCATCAAGAAGCTGGAATATTCGTTTTGATGAATCAGTCACTGAATTTGGTTTCATCAAGAACGAGGATGACCCGTGTGTGTATAAGAGGTTTAGTGGGAGCGTAATTACTTTCCTAGTCCTCTACGTCGATGACATCATGATCATTGGAAATGACATTCCTGAAATGCATGCTGTTAAAGCATGGTTAAAGAAATGTTTCTAGATGAAAGATCTAGGAGAAGCAGCCTATGTATTAGGTGTGAAGATCTACAGGGATAGATCTAAGAGGCTTCTCGGGCTGTGCCAGAGTACTTACATCGAAAAAGTCCTGGAGAGATTTCATTTAGAGAATTCTAAACGAGGATATCTTCCAGTCAGACATGGTCTGAGTCTTTCGAAGAGTCAGTGTCCACAAACACAGACTGAGAAAGATGAAATGGACAATACGCCTTATGCTTCGGGTATTGGATCCATTATGTATGCGATGTTGTGTACTCGCCCAGACGTCGCTTACGGGTTAAGCGTGACCAGTCGTTTCCAAAGTAATCCAGGCTTGGCGCACTGGATTGCAGTCAAGAACATCTTAAAATATCTGCGGAGGACCAAAGATATGTTCTTGATATATGGTGGTCAGGAAGAACTCAGTATTGAAGGATATACTAACGCTTCGTTCCAGTCTGACCAGGATGATTTCCGATCGCAATCAGGCTATGTTTTTAGCTTGAATGGAGGAGCAGTGGTGTGGAAGAGTTTCAAACAGTCAACTGTTGCTGATTCCACAACAGAAGCCGAGTATGTTGCAGCCTCGGAAGCATCCAAGGAGGCAGTGTGGATTCGTAAGTTTGTGAGAGAACTTGGTGTTGTTCCTTCGAGTGCAGATCCTTTGGTTATCTTCTGTGATAACACTGGAGCAATGGCACAAGCAAAGAAACCACGGTCGCACCAGAAGTCCAAGCACATACAGAGACGGTTTCATTTGATCAGGGAGATCATAGATCGTGGCGAGATCAAAGTCTGCAAGGTTCATACAGATGACAATCTGGCAGACCCGCTTACCAAGCCTCTGGCGCAGCAGAAGCATGAGAAGCACTGTAATAATATGGGTTTGAGACTTCTCAACCATTAGATTAAGTGCAAGTGGGAGATTGTTGGGGTATGCCCTTAAGCCTAATGTTTGAGGCCTTGGGATTGTAACAGTATCATGTAATAAACGTTTATGTTTATAAAGGCATGGTTATTATTCAGTTAGCTACATTGTCTGCTGCAATATATGTTCTTCTAAATAATGTCTCAAAGCTGTTCAGCTGGGCTGACATGCAGTTAAGTCCTTAGTCGATGTATCTTGGTGAACATGAGACAGCCTTGATATGGTTAAGACTAATATGTGTTCTAGTCTTATAGGATGCTTCGAGCATGGAATAAGATGTAGACTCATGGGTACATTGGATGTACTGGACAGACCCTACTAGGATATTCAATTGTTTGTCGCAATGTGAATAATCCTTGTATATGACAAGTGGCACATTTCCTCTGACTTGAGATCACTTGTGTTTTCTAAATGATGATTGTCATTGTTTTAAGGTAGTTCAATATCATTTGAAACACAATGGTTATAGACTATCTTGGATAATGAGCTTGAGTCAGGTTAGGGCACTAGTGATAGACATAGGATTGCCGTCTCCTTGTTTAAGGAGTGTGATGTTCTAAAGGGACCCCCTGGATGAGATGATTGAGAAAGTGTATGGCCATACCCAGATGACTATGTTCATCTGATCTAATCATGCTCATCATATTGGAGCTACAAGCTTGACACGCTTGTCCAATAAGAACATCCAGTGGCAAAGGAAGTATGCATGCCTAGTGAGTTGATTCACACTTGTGCTATTTTTGGGTGTAGTCTTGGAAGACTCATTTCTTTTATATCGGGAGACAGTGATGTGTTGCTAGATACCCCTCACTGATCGTGATAACGTGAGTTATCGTTACCGACATTTAAAGGAAACCCTCAGGGTCGCACAATTTGATGATATGGCTTACTTAAGTCAGATCGTGTGGACTGAATTGTTTAGGTTCAGTTTAAAGGGATTTAATCTCTGATTGTGAGTGAGATCTGGTCTGATCATGTTTGATTGATTAGGGCTTGAGATCGGTAAGCTTCGATCGAGAGAATAGATGCTAGATCGGTGAGATCAAGAGCATCAAGAGATGAACGGTCAGATCAGGAGCCTTAGGGTTTATTTGAGATCTGGACTTGATTGCTTGGCTTGATTGGTTTTAAACCAAACCAAATTGAACCGGCTCATGAAATGAGCGCATGGTTCAAGGTGTGGCGACATGTTCACTTGGCGTGAACGTTGGAGCGGTGAGTGGTTGCTATTTTTAGTAACCATGATCTCCAATTGGAGTCACTCACGTTCGAATAGAGTGTTCTCTATTCTCGCCTCTCGCTCTCAATATTCCTCTCGACTTCCGTGTGTGTGGCGACGCCTTGAAGGTTGAGGAGGATTCGGCCAAGAGAACGACATCTCATCTTTCCCTTCCATTCGGCAAGACAACCTTGGAACCTTGCTAGCACAAGGAGCACCAAGGAAGAAGCACATTGTTCATCTTGTGTGCGAGACTTTGGAGAAGAGGCGTTTGCAACTTTTTCTTCCAAGGCGCCATCTTGAAATGGCTATGGTATGAATCCGTTTCTTCTATTTGCATTCGGGTTATAATGGTTGATCATATCTCATGAAACCGATCTTAAGAAACCATCTTCCGCTGCTTAAAAGTTTTAATATGCGCCTTACTTAGGGGTTTCGCCCCCTTTATGGGGTTCCTACAGTGATGTGTTGCTAGATACCCCTCACTGATCATGATAACGTGAGTTATCGTTACCGACATTTAAAGGAAACCCTTAGGGTCGCACAATTTGATGATATAGCTTACTTGAGTCAGATCGTGTGGACTGAATTGTTTTGGTTCAGTTTAATGGGATTTAAACTCTGATTGTAAGTGAGATCTGGTCTGATCATGTTTGATTGATTAGGGCTTGAGATCGGTAAGCTTCGATCGAGAGATTGGATGCTAGATCGGTGAGATCAAGAGCATCAAGAGATGAATGGTCAGATCTTGAGCCTTTTGGTTTAATGTGATCTGGATCAAGGCTTGGCTTAATTTGGTCCTTGAACCAAATGAAATGAACCGGCTCATCAAGTGAGCGCATGGTTCAAGGGGAGAGGAAATTGCGATCGTTCACTTGGTGTGAACACATGATCGCATGTGGTGGCTTGCTATTTTTAGAAGCCATGATCTCAAAATGAGACCACGCCTCACGTTCGAATAGCTCTCCCTATTCTCGCCTCTCGCCCCCTTGCTCACTACGACTCGCTCTCGTGTGTGAGTGTTGACGACAAGAGAAGGATTCGACCAAGCAAGAAAGATAATCTCTTCTCCCTTCATTCGATCAGGAGATCTTGGATCCTTGCTAGCACAAGGAGCAACAAGAAAGTAGGCGATCTATCACCTTGTGTGCGCACGCTTTGGAGGAGAACCACTTTGTTCTCTGCTTCCAAGACGCCATCCAAGAAATGGCATCGGTATGAATTTTCTTCTGTATACAAGTTTTTAAGAAGTTGATCATATGACATGCATGCGATTCTTTTAGAAACCCTTGCTTCCGCCCATGCAAGTTTTATATGCGCATGTCTAGGGTTTCCCTTCCCCCTTAGGGAACTTTCAGAGACATTAATAGAATCTATCTTTGATGAAAGAGAGTCTACTTTTGCCATTAAAGAATCGATTAAGTTAGCATCAAACTTCCCTAAATTTTGAGTATGCTGGCTCCTCTCTCCTGACCACTGATAATGATTGAGGGCCATGTCCTCTATCAATTGCATCACATCATCATAATTTTTGTTCATTAATGCCCCACCAGCAGCAGCATCTACAAAAAGTCTGGTCTGGTATAGCAATCCACTATAGAAGGTGTGGATGATCACCCATTTCTGTAGACCATGGTGCGGGCACATTCTCAACAGTTCTTTGAAATGGTCCCATGCTTCATACAGGGACTCTCCTTCTCTTTGGGCAAAGTTGGTGATTTGATTCCTGAGCTGGGCGGTTTTGCTTGGTGGGAAGTACTTTGACAGAAAAGCTTGTGATAACTGTTCCCACGTTGTGATTGATGCCTATGGTAAAGACTGCAACCACGCCCTAGCTCAATCCCTGAGAGAAAAAGGGAAGAGTCTCAGTTTAATAGCATCAGGATGAGCACCGTTAATCTTTAAAGTATCGCAGCATTCTAGAAAAATAGATAAATGAAGATTTGGATCTTTAGTGGCTGCTCCACTGAATTGGTTCTGCTGCACCATCTGTACAAGTGATGGCTTGATCTCGAAGTTGTTGGCTTCGATAGCAGGCCGCGATATGCTCGAGTGCACACCAGAGATGGTGGTGGCTGCATAATCTTTTAAGGAGCGAGTGGCTTCCTTCGTTTGACTGTCAGAAAAGTTGCCTTCAAGCTTAAGCTTTTTTAAATTTCTTTTGACTTGACGGAAAGTGCGCTCTATTTCCGGATCTCCAGGTACAAGTTTCCCTGTTCTAGCAGTGTTCCTGGGCATAAACAAGTACCTAGATAGAAAAGATTAGTAGCACTGCACCAATAAAAAGAAAAACTACAGCTAAAAACAAAAAGCAAATTAACAAAATAAAAGGCAAATAAAATCTAACTAAACCTAGCCTATCAATCTTCTGATCGTGTTAATATTGGCAACCTAATCCCCGGCAACGGTACCAAAAACTTGATAGGGCCTTTACGGCTGCTACCACAAGTGCATGGTCTATCCTGTAATAAAAAGATCGAACCCACAGGGACTAGGGTCAATTACTAACTGATCAGTTAATCAATAGCTAGGTGATCGAAAGGGTGTAGAAGTGTCACTAATCCTTGTTGGGGTATGCCCTTAAGGCTAATGTTTGAGGCCTTGGGAATGTATCAGTATCATGTAATAAACTTTTATGTTTATAAAGGCATGGTTGTTATTCAGTTTGTTACATTGTCTGCTGCAATAATTGTACTTCTGAATAATGTCTCAAAGCTGTTCAGCTGGGCTGACATGCTGTAAAGTCCTTAGTCGAGATATCTTGGTGAACATGAGACAGCCTTGATATGGTTAAGACTAATATGTGTTCTAATCTTATAGGATGCTTCGAGCATGGAATAAGATGTAGACTCATGGGTACATTAGATGTACTGGACAGACCCTACTAGGATATTCAATTGCTTGTCACAATGTGAATAATCCTTGAATGGGACAAGTGGCACATTTCCTCTGACTTGAGATCACTTGTGTTTCTAAATGATGATTGTCATTGTTTTGAGGTAGTTCAATATCATTTGAAACATAATGATTATAGACTATCTTGGATGGTGAGCTTGAGTCAGGTTAGGGCACTAGTGATAGACATAGGATTGTCGTCTCCTTAATTGGAGTGTGATGTTCTAAAGGGGCCCCCTGGATGAGGTGATTGAGAAAGTGTATGTGTAACATCCCTCAGAATCACACCCCACATGCATACAAGTAAAATACGGGGTTTCAAAAATTTTTACTCTTCCATTAAAACACAAGAAGAAAGCGGCATCGAAGGACATTACTACGGAACTGAAAACCGCACAGAACTGAGTAGGATCGATTACTAGGAAATAGAAATCCGGAAATCCAGAAGAAAATCCGGCAGCAAGTATACTAAATTACTGCTGCACAGACCCACATATTCTGGAACAAAACAGATGTCTACACTACACATATGTGGAGAACACAAATTTCAGAAATATTGCAGAAAACGATTATTCAGATACCAAATACAACAATAACTCGGTTACACATCTCAAGGTATTTCGAATACAGTAACTCGGTTACACATTTCAGAATAAGAACAATTTCAATTCTCATGACTCCAAAACTCGTATTCAACAATAAAACGAGACAACTATAATATAATATCCTGAAAACAGGCATAAGCCCTCAGGAGATAAAACGTGTCATATAAGTAAGTTAGGCACGCAGGCCTGATAGATCCTTAGAAGACAACTCTTAGAAATTATATAAAACATTAGCATCATAACAAATTAAGTAGCTGTAGCAATCACTGTCCTGATGTCTCACCTGAAAATATTCAAACAACGGGGGTGAGCTAAAAAGCTCAGTGAGTAAAAGACACTAAAAGCCATCCATAGTACACATCAAAAAATATCATGCTTGCAGATAAGACAAAAAGCTCAGTGAGTAAAAGACACTAAAAGCCATCCATAGTACACATCAAAAAATATCATGCTTGCAGATAAGACACTTAACATGCACACTCATATCAGAAACAAAACATAATCAAATACAGACACTTATAACAATAGGCATCAAGCATGAAGTAGGATATAAGTATACCAACCCATTCCAACTAATCACACCGCCCAACACATCTATACTACAGATCGAAACAGAACTACAGAAATCAGAGCTGACAGACAGAAAGTCAGAATTTTCAGAATCCAAATAGATAGTCTACATCGGAAACAGAAAGGCCACAGAAGGCCTGAAGACCACAGAAGGTCTGATGACCACAGAAGGTCTGACCCCACCTCTGCCGAGGACGAGACATGCATGCATATCAGAAACAGAATGGTAGAGGAGGTATCAGTGGGTGGCCCCCGTCTCGTCAGGACGTGGCACTCTGGCCTCCAATACCCAGAACATAACAGAAATAGTGGAGGGAGAACAGAAGGTGAGACCAGCTCACATCTACCCTTCACTAGTGTCTCATGGGTCGTAGTAGACTATCAGCACCATTACAGCGCCACAGAAGGAGGATAAGGACACGGAAGAGTGCTTCACTAGGGCATAATTTTTACAGAACAGATCATGCTGAAACGGAGGAGTAGGACTAACCACTACTAAATTCTCACATCATGCCCAAAGTATCTCACAGACCAGAAAATGACACACCCTAATATCCAGTCCTTAACAAAATTACAATTTGCAGAAAATCAAAGCTGAACACACTTCATAATTTTTGCCATCAACCAGAAGTAATATATGAGTGAATTCCTTGAATTCCTTAGATTTCATGCAACTATCCTTAATTCATGTCAAACCATTCTATGTTCTCACAAAGGTTATAACACATTCAAAGTTTCAGAAAATTCACAACATATATATACAGAATAGAAATTTTTCACATAACAAACAATTAAACAGATGTTTCAGAAAAAAACAGATTAATATATCATACTTGCAACAGATGTTTCAGACTGAGTAAGTAACCTAAAATAGGAAATATGATATTCACAATAAATCTATTTGAATCTACTTTCCAATAGAACTGAATCCGTCAGATTTGGAGTTATAACCGGGGAGATATGGGTGTTCGAACATAGAAAGGTCGGGATTTCAGAATTCCAGAAAACAGATTCGTATATCAGAATTGCGACACAAATTTCAGATCCAATAACTAACAGAAAATAGGCGACATGGTAGTCAAATTGAACCCCTTCGAGTCTACTTTCTAATAAAACTGATTTGACAAGATTTCGAGCTATACCTAGGGAGATATGATGGTTCGAACACATAAAGGTCGAAATCCAGATTTCCAGAAAACTGATTTTGTACAGCTAGATTGCAATACATATTGAAATACGAATACAGCTCGGATATGGTCTATATCATATTCAAATTAAAGCCGAATGTATCTAGTTTCATACAAAATTTATTTCGTGCGATTTGGATCTATAGGCCATGAGATATTGGGGTTATAGTACACAAAGGTCAGATTAGAGAATGCAGATTTCAGCAGAACAGGATTTTAAAACCCTATAAATATTTGAATTCGACCCCATACGGATAATCATTGCAAATAACGAATTTTAATTGAAATAATCTAAAATTTAGCGGATTAGACTCCTTAGGATCAAATTACTCACCAGAAAAATCGTCCACAGAGAAAAACACCAAGACAGAGGATCACCAGGAAGTTCGTCCATCACCAGTCTGCCACCACCAGCGTCAGAAATCTCAGGAGGCGCCAAGCACAGTAAGGGGCAACAACCAAAGGCGGCTAGGGCAAGAAAACACAAAAGTCGTGAGGGAGAGGAGCCCTCACGCAATTCCTCTTTTTCTCCCACCCCAAACGGATCCAAGATCCAATAACCCAGTTAACTTAAGTGAAAAATCGGTTTTATGGGCTTACCTGGGCTTAACCACCCTGCGCCACTCCAATAACATCAGAAATATGCGCCACCAAGGTGGAAGAATTCCAGGAGCAAAGAATCAAGGTTGAGGGTTCAAATCCCTAACCAAAATAATTATTTTTGCCCTGTAGGAAAAATTCCTACACTTAGGCAAAAATCCCAAAATTTTAACAGATAAAAATACAGAAACAGAATTTCTAACCTTAAATCATAATTCAGAAAAATCGAGGGCATTACAGTATGGCCATACCCAGGTGACTATGTTCATCTGATCTAATCATGCTCATCATATTGGAGTTACAAGCTTGACACGCTTGTCCAATAAGAACATCCAGTGGCAAAGGAAACATGTATGCCTTGTGAGTTGGATTCACACTTGTGCTGTGGTTTGGGTGTAGTCTTGGAAGACTCTTTCCTTTATATCGGGAGACAGTGATGTGTTGCTAGATACCCCTCGCTGATCGTGATGACGTAAGTTATCGTTACCGACATTTAAAGGAAACCCTTAGGGTCGCACAATTTGATGATATGGCTTACTTAAGTCAGATCGTGTGGACTGAATTGTTTGAGTTCAGTTTAAAGGGATTTAATCTCTGATTGTAAGTGAGATCTGGTCTGATCATGTTTGATTGATTAGGGCTTGAGATCGGTAAGCTTCGATCGAGAGAATGGATGCTAGATCGGTGAGATCAGGAGCATCTAGAGATGAACGGTTAGATCTGGAACCTTTAGGTTTAATGAGGTCTAGACCAAAAAGGCTTGGTTTAATTTGGTCTTTGAACCAAAATTAAATTGAACCGGCTCATTAGTTGAGCGCATGGTTCAAAGAGGAGAGGTTTGCGCTTGGGTAAACTCTTGGTCGCATGAAGAGAAGTGGTTTACTATTTCTGGAAACCATGTTTCCAAATCGTGACCACGCTTCACGTTGAGAGTTTCATGCTCTATTCTTGCTTCTTGCCTTTCCTCTCTCGACGCTCTCATGTGTGGCGACTTCTTCACACCTTGGAGTGAGTTCGACAAGCAGAGGAGAACGTCTCTTCCCTTCCATACGACAAGGACTCCTTAGAACCTTGCTAGCACAAGGAGCACTAAGGGAGTAGGCGATCACATCTTGTGTGCGAGCCATAAGGAGGAGAAGCACTTGAGTCTCTTCTTCCTAGACGCCATCCAAGCAATGGCTTTGGTAAGAATCGATTCCTTCATACTTGTTTGCAATCGGTTTTTATAGTTGATCATATCTCATGCAAATGATCCCTAGAAACCTTCTTCCGCTGTTTAAAAATCTTATAGGCGCCATGCCTTAGGGTTTCGCCCCCTTTTGGGGACTTTCAATTGGTATCAGAGCAAAGTTAAATGCATGATTTATATGATTGCTGAACTGAAGTGATCCATGTTTGCGCAACACCTTAGATCTTTCTTACATGCGAGACTTACATGTACATTGTTCATTCTTGGCGCATGTGTGTTGATAGCGCATCTATGTTGTTGTAGTTGTTTTTCTAAAAACCCTAATGACATGCGCGACTATCATTAGATCTAAGCCGCACCTGCTTTAAACCCTTAGATGGGTTATTAGGGTTGAAGTCATCCCCTAGGTGAGATCCAGACAGTCTGATCAGATCATCTGACAGCCTTGATGGGTTGACCAGATAGCACCTGTGCGATAGCACCTGGTGGCTATAGGTCGACTGCAGACAGGCGTGTAGCGATGTCTGATTGAGACGAGTAGTGAACACACATGAGTTAGGCCCGGGGTCACACCCGCTAGCCAGATCTCATGTAGGTTGTTCAGCCCTAGCGCATGCATGGTTGACCTTCTGGTTGACTCAAGTCAGTTAGGACTTGGTGCATGCAAGGGCAGTGGATCTGACTAGGTTGGATGAGTGGATCCCTAGTAATGGACCGTTGTAAGGTTGTAGGGCAAATAAGGAAATTAAAATTGATGCCTATGGGGTTTTTCAAAATTTAATTTTCATGATTGGATCACATGTTGATTGTAAGCATGTGCTTGTTTATTTAATCTTATGTGGGACGCCTACTTAATGTGTGCTGTGCTGGGGCCTGCGAGCCTGGTTAAAATTCGTAAATTAATTTTTATTGTGATCTGCGCATCACATTGCATTTAATTTATAAAATGTAATTGACCTGCGAGTCAATCTTGTCTAGATAGATTAATTTGTAAATTAATCAGACAAGAGCACAGAGCACACTTGGCAGAGGCGCATGCAGCAGTGGCTAGACCAGGTGGGAGGTCCAGGGTTCGACTCTGGGACCAGGCGCATTTTCCCTGGTTGGCGCACCTGAGCTGCAGTGGGCGCTTGGGCCCTGGTTTGGGCCAAATGAGCAGCAAAAGACCCATGAAGAAAAGCAAGTGAAGACTTAAGTTAATTAAGGTCTTACTTAGGCTATGGGCTTTTACCACATAAGATCAGCATGCTTTCTATTTATTGCTTTTATAATTAGAATTGCATGAGTTTATCTTCTGCTATCACCATAGGAATTGCATGATAGTTAAGAAGATAAAAGACCGTTAAAATCCAACGCTAAAATATCAAGCTCGTAAGCCTTCTGACGCGAAACCTCACTGTTCTAATTATCGTTGGAGCCGTGTTGTACCCACTCAGTGGGCACGTCCATCTATCTTCAGACGGTGCGGGATTACACCTGCGTGTTACAATGAAGGGATTTATCGCTTCTCGTTGCTCAGCATAGCACGTGGTGGTCCAGGGAGTAGGTCGGGTCAGCTTGACCATGTAGGCTACATATGTGGCGCATATGGTAGCGCATGGAGGCAGCCATCTGTGGGGTCAGAGATTGTGTTGTACCAACTCAGTTGGCATAGTCTGCTGGATTGCCCAGATGAAGGGGAATCGCACGGGTTGGCGATTGGCAGGGACTGCCTACCAGAAATTAGTGCTTGTACTCTCTGTGCATCTTATCTCGCCTGAGCGGGACGCGGAGACCAAGTATGAAATCTGGATCCCATCTCACTAAAAGAGTTCTACTCTTTCGGGCTATTTTGCTGGATTTTTCAGCCAGATAAAATAGTGAGAAAAAGAATCATTCTTAAGTCCTGATTGATTCTTAACATTGATACTGACCTTGCTGTTCTTGCATTGTTGTAGATACCTGCAGCAACGAACACCATGAGCTTCAATGTGCGATCCCTACTGGAAAGAGAGAAGTTTGCTGGGCCGAACTTCTCAAACTGGTTCGGACACCTTAAGATTGTTCTTAAGGCAAAGAGGAAACTGTATGTCCTCGAGACGGCGATACCGCCTCAGCCCGCTCCGAACGCCGCAAGGGCGGTTCGGGAAGCTTATGAAAAGCACGTCAATGATAGCATTGATGTCGCTTGCCTGATGCTAGCGTCTATGACGCCACCGCTGCAGCGTCAGCATGAGGATATGTCTGCTATAGACATGATAGCAAACCTCAAGATGCTATATGCTGCACAGGCGAGGACAGAACGCTATAATCTGACAAAGCTGTTCTTTCAGAGCAAACTGGCTGAAGGGAGCCCAGTGGGAGCTCACGTGCTCAAGATGATTGGGCACAAGGAGGCTCTAGAGAAACTGGGGCATACCATCAATCAGGAGCTTGCTGTAGACATTATTCTGCAGTCTCTCCCGCCCTCTTTCGATGCGTTCATTATTAACTTTAATATGAACAAAATCGATTGTACTCCGGCAGAGCTGCTGAATATGCTCTTGACTACTGAGGAGACTCTGAAGGGAAAGCCTTCGACTTCTGTCTTAATGGTTCCTTCCAGGAACAAGAAGAAGGGGAAGAAGGGCAAGACCCCTGTCAAGAGTTACAGCAAGGCTCTGAAGCAAAAAGTTAAGCGGTCAAAGGAATACAGATGTTTCCACTGTGGCCAGCTGGGTCACTGGAAAAAGGACTGTAAAGCGCTCCAAGGAGATAAGAGGGGAAGCATCGCTTCTGGCTCAGGTATATACGTGACGGAAGTCATGGTTTCATCTTCTTCTATATCATGGGTGTTGGACACTGCATGTGGAGTTCACATTTGTTCAAATGTACAGGAACTCAAGAGAAGAAGACAGGTGGGACAGCATGAGGTGGACCTACGAGTTGGAAACGGGGCACGGGTTGCTGCTGTTGCTGTAGGAGACTATTTCATCTCTTTGCCATCTGGGCTTGTAAAGGAACTAAATAGTTGTTACTTTGTTCCCAGCATTACTAAGAATATTATCTCTATTCCTACTCTTGTCAGGAAGGGATTTTCCTTTGAATGCAATATTTCAAAGTGTGTTTTATCTTTTGATAATATTGTTTATGCTACTGGTTCAATTAACAATGGGTTATTCATGTTGGACATGGAATGTTCTATACAAAATATTGATATTAAGAAAGCCAAGTATGCTGATGATAGCACCTTCCTATGGCATAGTCGTTTAGGCCATATTAACAAGAAACGCATTAAGCGGTTGCATGATCATGGACTGCTGGGATCATTCTCTTATGAGGAGATTGATACATGCAAGGCTTGTTTAATGGGTAAAATGACGAAGTCACCTTTTCCTAACAAAGGTCAAAGGGCTTCAGGTTTACTTGACCTTATACACAGTGATGTGTGTGGGCCATTTAGTAAACATGCCAGAGGTGGCTATCAGTACTTCATTACCTTCACTGATGATTTCAGTAGATATGGGTATGTCTATTTAATGAGACATAAAAGTGTATCTTTTGACAAGTTCAAAGAGTTCAAGAATGAAGCACAGAATCAGCTAGGCCGAAATATCAAGGCACTTTGTTCTGATCGAGGTGGAGAATACTTGAGTCATGCGTTTACTGACTATCTGAAGGAGTGTGGGATTATCTCACAGCTCACTCCGCCAGGAACACCGCAATGGAATGGTGTGTCCGAGAGGAGAAATAGAACGTTACTTGATATGGTTCGTTCTATGATGAGTCAGGCTACTCTACCTTACTCCTTTTGGGGATTTGCACTGGAGACAGTTGCAAAGGTACTAAACCGAGTGCCATCCAAGGCAGTTTCTAAGACGCCATATGAATTATGGTATGGGAAACAGCCGAGCTTGACATTTATCAGGATCTGGGGCTGCGAAGCTTATGTCAAAAAGCTCGCCTCTGGGAAACTAGAGAGCAGATCTGACAAATGTATCTTTGTCGGTTACCCTAAGGAAACTAAGGGTTATTATTTCTACGATCCCAAAGAGAACAAGGTATTTGTTGCTCGGACGGCCATATTTCTTGAGAAGGAGTTTCTTCTCCAAGAGGCCAGTGGGAGAGAAATAAAGCTGGATGAGAATCCAGAGAAAGAACAAAGTAGTCAAGCACAGTTGGATGAGCCTGAGCCGGTGGATCAGGTTATTGAACAACCTGAGGCTCAGATATCACGGGAACCGCGAAGATCGGGAAGGATCCGTCGACAGCCTGAGCGCTATGACGGAGTCTACATCATTGATAATGATGAACCCCTCACTTATGCGGATGCGGTCAGTGGACCGGAGTCAGCGAGATGGCTTGAAGCTATGCGCGCCGAGATGGACTCCATGTCAGATAACCAAGTCTGGGATTTGGTTTATCCGCCTCCGGGAGTAATCCCTGTAGGCTGTAAATGGATCTTCAAGAAGAAGATTGACATGGATGGTAACGTGGTTACCTATAAAGGCAGGCTAGTTGCGAAAGGTTTCAAACAAATCTACGGGATAGATTATGATGAAACTTTCTCACCTGTAGCTATGTTTAAGTCTATTCGGATTCTTTTCGCGATAGCTGCATATTATGATTATGAGATTTGGCAAATGGATGTGAAGACAGCTTTCCTTAATGGAAATCTGGATGAGGATGTGTATATGACACAACCAGAAGGTTTCACTAATCCATCAGATCGTCATAAAATATGCAAGATAAAGAAGTCTATTTATGGACTTAAACAAGCATCGAGAAGCTGGAATATTCGTTTTGATGAATCAATCAGTTAGTTTGGTTTCATCAAGAACGAGGATGACCCGTGTGTATATAAGAGGTTTAGTGGGAGCGTGATTACTTTTCTAGTCCTCTACGTCGATGATATCTTGATCATTGGAAATGACATTCCTGAAATGCATGCGGTTAAGGCACGGTTAAGGAAATGTTTCCAGATGAAAGATCTAGGAGAAGCAGCCTATGTATTAGGTGTGAAGATCTATAGGGATAGATCTAAGAGGCTTCTCGAGCTGTGCCAGAGTACTTACATCGATAAAGTCCTGGAGAGATTTCATTTAGAGAATTCTAAAAGAGGATATCTTCCAGTCAGACATGGTCTGAATCTTTCGAAGAGTCAGTGTCCACAAACACAGACTGAGAAAGATGAAATGGACAATACGCCTTATGCTTCGGCTATTGGATCCATTATGTATGCGATGTTGTGTACTCGCCCAGACATCGCTTACGGGTTAAGCGTGACCAGTCGGTTCCAAGGTAATCGAGGTATGGCGCACTGGATTGCAGTCAAGAACATTTTAAAATATCTGCGGAGGACCAAAGATATGTTCTTGATATATGGTGGTCAGGAAGAACTCAGTATTGAAGGATATACTGACGCTTCGTTCCAGTCTGACCAGGATGATTTCCGATCGCAATCAGGCTATGTTTTTAGCTTGAATGGAGGAACGGTGGTGTGGAAGAGTTTCAAATAGTCAACTGTTGCTGATTCCACAACAGAAGCCGAGTATGTTGCAGCCTCGGAAGCATCCAAGGAGGCAGTGTGGATTCGTAAGTTCATGAGAGAACTTGGTGTTGTTCCTTCGAGTGCAGATCCTTTGGTTATCTTCTGTGATAACACTGGAGCAATCTCACAAGCAAAGGAACCACGGTCGCACCAGAAGTCCAAGCACATACAGAGACGGTTTCACTTGATCCGGGAGATCATAGATCGTGGCGAGATCAAAGTCTGCAAGGTACATACAGATGACAATCTGGCAGACCCGCTTACTAAGCCTCTGGCGCAGCAGAAGCATGAGAAGCACTGTAATAATATGGGTTTGAGATTTCTCAACCATTAGATTAAGTGCAAGTGGGAGATTGTTGGGGTATGCCCTTAAGGCTAATGTTTGAGGCCTTGGGAATGTATCAGTATCATGTAATAAACTTTTATGTTTATAAAGGCATGGTTGTTATTCAGTTTGTTACATTGTCTGCTGCAATAATTGTACTTCTGAATAATGTCTCAAAGCTGTTCAGCTGGGCTGACATGCTGTAAAGTCCTTAGTCGAGATATCTTGGTGAACATGAGACAGCCTTGATATGGTTAAGACTAATATGTGTTCTAATCTTATAGGATGCTTCGAGCATGGAATAAGATGTAGACTCATGGGTACATTGGATGTACTAGACAGACCCTACTAGGATATTCAATTGCTTGTCACAATGTGAATAATCCTTGAATGCGACAAGTGGCACATTTCCTCTGACTTGAGATCGCTTGTGTTTCTAAATGATGATTGTCATTGTTTTGAGGTAGTTCAATATCATTTGAAACATAATGATTATAGACTATCTTGGATGGTGAGCTTGAGTCAGGTTAGGGCACTAGTGATAGACATAGGATTGCCGTCTCCTTAATTGGAGTGTGATGTTCTAAAGGGGCCCCCTGGATGAGGTGATTGAGAAAGTGTATGGCCATACCCAGGTGACTATGTTCATCTGATCTAATCATGCTCATCATATTGGAGTTACAAGCTTGACACGCTTGTCTAATAAGAACATCCAGTGGCAAAGGAAACATGTATGCCTTGTGAGTTGGATTCACACTTGTGCTGTGGTTTGGGTGTAGTCTTGGAAGACTCTTTCCTTTATATCGGGAGACAGTGATGTGTTGCTAGATACCCCTCGCTGATCGTGATGACGTAAGTTATCGTTACCGACATTTAAAGGAAACCCTTAGGGTCGCACAATTTGATGATATGGCTTACTTAAGTCAGATCGTGTGGACTGAATTGTTTGAGTTCAGTTTAAAGGGATTTAATCTCTGATTGTAAGTGAGATCTGGTCTGATCATATTTGATTGATTAGGGCTTGAGATCGGTAAGCTTCGATCGAGAGAATGGATGCTAGATCGGTGAGATCAGGAGCATCTAGAGATGAACGGTTAGATCTGGAACCTTTAGGTTTAATGAGGTCTAGACCAAAAAGGCTTGGTTTAATTTGTCTTTGAACCAAAATTAAATTGAACCGGCTCATTAGTTGAGCGCATGGTTCAAAGAGGAGAGGTTTGCGCTTGGGTAAACTCTTGGTCGCATGAAGAGAAGTGGTTTACTATTTCTGGAAACCATGTTTCCAAATCGTGACCACGCTTCACGTTGAGAGTTTCATGCTCTATTCTCGCTTCTTGCCTTTCCTCTCTCGACGCTCTCGTGTGTGGCGACTTCTTCACACCTTGGAGTGAGTTCGACAAGCAGAGGAGAACGTCTCTTCCCTTCCATACGACAAGGACTCCTTAGAACCTTGCTAGCACAAGGAGCACTAAGGGAGTAGGCGATCACATCTTGTGTGAGAGCCATAAGGAGGAGAAGCACTTGAGTCTCTTCTTCCTAGACGCCATCCAAGCAATGGCTTTGGTAAGAATCGATTCCTTCATACTTGTTTGCAATCGGTTTTTATAGTTGATCATATCTCATGCAAATGATCCCTAGAAACCTTCTTCCGCTGTTTAAAAATCTTATAGGCGCCATGCCTTAGGGTTTCGCCCCCTTCTGGGGACTTTCAATCCTAAACCAAGTAATTAAACTAATGCGGACTAAAAGTAAACAATGCAGGAAACAAGCAAACGGGGTTTTACGATTATGAGAGAAGATCGGGGTTTTAGGTTTCCCCACACCGAAGAACGCATGAAAATTAAAGCTTGAAGTTTTAAATAAAGTTTCACCTAAGTTCTCAAGGTAATCCTTCCTAGGGTACAGACGCGCTCCCTCTCAGGACATGGACCGGTATCCGTCTTAACCCAAGTCTCCTACTCTCGTGGCTTACTAAGGTTAAGGCGGATCCAATGGGATCTGTGAAAGATTAGGGTTCCTCGAGTGATTTTGAGTGCTCTCGCAACACGAAGTCACCAGTCCAGTCTAGGGGTTCCGATAGTCAAGGTTCACCTCTCAGTCCTTCCCTCGACATCTAAAGCATGCATACATATGGCCAGTATGTAAACAAGAATTAAAACATCCTAAACATGAATAAGAACAAAGATAAATAGAGGAAAATATAGATCAAGTTATATTATCAAGCATTCTTACAGTGGGCTACGCCCAAACCCCGAAAATAAGATTACGCTGTGGTATACATCGTTAAATACATAGAATCTCTCATGAAAATCGAATCAAACCAAGGGGAATGGTAGATCTTTGATAAGAGATGGCTCAGCGTGATCCTCCACATCGGAACGAAGAGAGAAACCCGCCGGAATAATGTCGCCGATCGGAAAATTGCCCAAAACCCTAAGTTGTCACCGTTTCATTTCGTTCTCCCTAGTTGCTTGCCCAAATCCGATTATTTTGGTCACTAATCGTCCGTGGCTAAGTTGGGAAGGTCCTCCTAAAATTTTGTCCAATTCCGAGCCCAGAATAGAAAGTTATGCCCAAAATACCGGACGCCTATCAATCTGCTCGCGTTGGTACACGGCCGTGTATCGGTGCACGGTCACACCCGTGCACAGCTCAGGAAATTCAATTCTGCGCACAACTTACTCTTCACGTCCGTGTATGGCTGCACGGTCACGCCCGTGCACGGCTCGGGAAGGTTTGGGTTGTCCGGGTGATGCACGGCCGTGCATGGGTGCACACCCACGACCGTGTACTCTGTAGAAAGCTCCGTTTGGGCTGAAATTTGGCGTGTAGCTCCGTCTCATCATGAGGAATCATATCATACCTTTAGATTCTCTATATTCCATCGATTTCGAGGCCAAATACCTGCATTTCATTAAAACAGAGGAAAAGTGAAGTTCTGAAGAATATGAAGCATTTGAGTAAATATATGAGACGAAACATGCATTATGCTCTAAAATAAGAATGAAATTGGGTCACCAAATATCATATTTTTACATGTCATCAGTCTTCTGGAAACAAAGCACCTACATGAAAATTTTACGGCCCGTGATGTGTTTACGGCCTTGGCCGTAATTCTTTCGGCGCACAATGCTTTTGGTCACAGAAACTTTTACGGCCTGTGATGGAATTATGACCTTGTCCGTGAAAGTTTTGGTGAACTTTTTAACTTAGCCGATTTTCGTCCTCCGCTCGACGTCGCGTTTACGGCCGAATCCACAATTACGGCTGCACAATTACGGCTAAGGCCGTAATTATCTCGTTGTTCACCGGTTTTTCTCCAAATTCGACGTGTGGGCTCGTGATATACTCGGGAATCATCCTTTGCCCTTAAAATTCTTGAAATCCTTCATTTTTTATCCTTTTTACCTACATTTTCACAAAAACCAATAAAAGTGAAGATTCTGTGCAAAGTAAGATAAAAACACTAAAAATAGTGCAAAATCATGCAAATACGTCCCAAATATGATCTAAAACATAGGCAAAAACACTATATAAATGCAACGCATATTGGGGTATGCCCTTAAGGCTAATGTTTGAGGCCTTGGGATTGTATAAGTATCATGTAATAAACTCTTGTGTTTATAAAAGGCATGGTTATTATTCAGGTTGTTATCTTGTCTGCTGTAATGAGAGTACTTCTGAATAATGTCTCAAAGCTGTTCAGCTAGGCTGACAGGCTATAAGTCCTTAGTCGAGATATCTTGGTGAACATGAGACAGCCTTGATATGGTTAAGACTAATATGTGTTCTAATCTTATAGGATGCTTCAAGCATGGAATAAGATGTAGACTCATGGGTACATTGGATGTACTGGACAGACCCTACTAGGATATTCAGTTGGTTGTCACAATGTGAATATTCCTTGTATGCATCAAGTGGCACATGTCCTTTGACTTGAGATCACTTGTGTTTCTAAATAATGAATGTCATTATTTTGAGGTAGTTCAATATCATTTGAAAGATAATGATTATAGACTATCTTGGATAATGATCATGAGTCAGGTTAGGACACTAGTGATAGATATAGGATTGCCGTCTTCTTGTTCAAGGAGTGTGATGTTCTAAAGGGCCCCCCTATATGAGATGATTGAGATAGTGTATGGCCATACCCAGATGACTATGATCATCTGATCTAATCATGCTCATCGTATTGGAGTTACAGGCTTGACATGCTTGTCCAATAAGAACATCCAGTGGCAAAGGAAACATGCATGCCTCGTGAGTTTGATTCACACTTGAGCTGTGTTTTGGGTGTAGTCTTGGAAGACTCTTTCCTTTATATCGGGAGACAGTGATGTGTTGCTAGATACCCCTCACTGATCGTGATAACGTAAGTTATCATTACCGACATTTAAAGGAAACCCTTAGGGTCGCACAATGTGATGATATGGCTTACTTAAGTCAGATCGTGTGGACTGAATTCTTTGGGTTCAGTTTAAAGGGAAATAAACTCTGATTGTAAGTGAGATCTGGTCTGATCATGTTTGATTGATTAGGGCTTGAGATCGGTAAGCTTCGATCGAGAGAGTTGATGCTAGATCGGTGAGATCAAGAGCATCAGGAGATGGACGGTTGGATCTGGAACCTTAGGGTTTGATATGGTCTAGACCAAGTGGCTTGGCTCAATTTGCGTTTATGAACCAACTCTAATTGAACCGGTTCACTATGTGATCGCTTGGTTCAATGAGAGGTTCAATGCAAGGAAGTTTCGAACGTTCACTTGGAGTGAACGCTTAAGCCATTGAGACTTACCTATTTTGGAAGGCGGTTTTCGATAATGAAAGAAAAACGCTTCCATGTGGTAACGTGGAAGGCTGGTCTCAACGCCTTGCATCTTTCGCTTGAGGGTGATCGACGAGAAGGTGGTTTTGGACAAGGAGCTCTCGGCCAAAGGATCATCTCATCCCTTGCATACGACAACCCTTGAAGGACCTTGCTAGCACAAGGATCTCCAAGGAGCAAGCACATCATCTTGTGTGCGTCAACTAGGGAGAAGATCCCTTTCGATTTTTCTCTTCCAAGTCGCCATCTTCTTCATGGCTTTGGTAAAGATCTAAACTCCATCTTGTTGATCATATTATCTTGCTAAGATCCATGAAAACCCTAGCTTCCGCTTGAAACTTTTGATGCGCCACCCTAAAGGGTTTTTCGCCCCCCTCTTGAAAGGGGTTTCATATGCATGCGCTCCCCCTTGAAGGGGACCCTTCAATTGGTATCAGAGCGATGTTGAAGCTTGGTAATATGATTGCGTGAGATAATTTTTTGTGATCCTTGGTTGCGCATCTACATGTATGTTGATCTTGTTTGACATATGTTAACTCTTCATGCGTGTATACTAGATGATAGTATGTTTCTATTTGCGCATGTATGTAGGTTGCGGTTATAGCATGTTGTTGTTGTTTTTCACAAAACCCTAAATGACATGCGCGCCGAACTAGATCTAAGATGCACCTATAATAAACCCTTAGATGGGTTGATAGGGTTGAAAGCTTCATCTAGAATGGATCAAACTAGTCTGATCAGACCATCTGACAGCCTAGATGGGTTGACCAGATAGCACCTGTGCGCAAGCATGAGGTGGCTATAGGTTGACTGCATCAAAGGTGTGTAGCGAGGTCTGGTTGAGACAACCAATGAACACTCTTGAGTTAGGCCCGGGGTCACACCTGAAAGTACCCCTTAAGATAAGGGGGGGGGTCCCCTTCTAGGGGGAGCGAAAACCCTGATCAGGTGGCGCATAAATTTTTGGCAGCGGTATTAAGGGTTTCAAAGGATCTATCACATGTTCATATGATCAACTTTAAGTAAACTTGAATTCATACCATGGCCATTTGCGTTGGATGGCGATTTGGAAGAATAGAGAGCAAAATGGATCTCCTCCTTAGGTGGCGCACACAAGATGATCAATGCGCCTACTCCCTTGATGCTCCTTGTGCTTGCAAGGCTTCAAGGATGTCTTGCCGAATGGAAAGGAAAGGAGAGATCTTTGCTTGTTCAAATGTTCTCTCTTGTCGTCCACTCTTTCATCCACGAGAGAGCAAGAGACGAATGCTCAAGTTGGCGACGAGAGAAGGAGAAAACGAGAGATGAGGGCGCCTTAGGCGTGAGCGTGAGTCATGGTCACGTATGTGATCATGCTTTCTAAAAATAGAAAGCCACTCACTCACTTGCGATCATGGGTTTACCCCATGCGCAAATCCCTCTAAGTTTGAACCATGCGCTCAACCAAATGAGCTGGTTCAAATCCATTTGGTTCAATAACCAAATAAACCAAGCAATCAGTCCAGACCACAATAAACCCTAAGGCTCTTGATTTGACCGTCGATCTCTTGATGCTGTTGATCTGACCGATCTAGCATCCAATCTCTCGATCAAAGCTTACCGATCTCAAGCCCTAATCAATCAAACATGATTAGACCAGATCTCACTTACAATCAGAAATTAAATCCCTTTAAACTGAACCCGAACAATTCAGTCCACACGATCTGACTTAAGTAAGCCATATCATCAAATTGTGCGACCCTGAGGGTTTCCTCTAAATGTCGGTAACGATAATTCTCATTATCACGATCAGTGAGGGGTATCTAGCAACACATCACTGTCTCCCGATATAAAGGAAAAAGTCTTCCAAGACTACACCCAAACCATAGCACAAGTGTGAATCAAGTCACAAGGCATGCATATTTCCTTTGCCACTGGATGTTCTTATTGGACAAGCCTGTCAAGCTTGTAACTCCAATATGATGAGCATGATTAGATCAGATGAACACAGTCACCTGGGTATGGCCATACACTTTCTCAATCATCTCATCCAGGGGGCCCCTTTAGAACATCACACTCCTTAAACAAGGAGACGGCAATCCTATGTCTATCACTAGTGCCCTAACCTGATTCAAGCTCACCATCCAAGATAGTCTATAATCATTATGTTTCAAATGATATTGAACTACCTCAAAACAATGACAATCATCATTTAGAAAACACAAGCGATCTCAAGTCAGAGGAAATGTGCCACTTGTCATATTCAAGGAATATTCACATTGTGACAAACAATTGAACATCCTAGTAGGGTCTGTCCAGTACATCCAATGTACCCATGAGTCTACATCTTATTCCATGCTCAAAGCATCCTATAAGATTAGAACACATATTAGTCTTGACCATATCAAGGCTGTCTCATGTTCACCAAGATATATCGACTAAGGACTTAACTGCATGTCAGCCTAGCTGAACAGCTTTGAGACATTATTCAGAAGAACATATATTGCAGCAGACAATGTAGCTAACTGAATAACAACCATGCCTTTATAAACATAACAGTTTATTACATGATACTGATACATTCCCATAGGCCTCAAACATTAGCCTTAAGGGCATACCCCAACAATCTCCCACTTGCACTTAATCTAATGGTTGAGAAATCTCAAACCCATATTATTACAGTGCTTCTCATGCTTCTGCTGCGCCAGAGGCTTGGTAAGCGGGTCTGCCAGATTGTCATCTGTATGTACCTTGCAGATTTTGATCTCGCCATGATCTATGATCTCCCTGATCAAATGAAACCGTCTCTGTATGTGCTTGGACTTCTGGTGCGACCGTGGTTCCTTTGCTTGTGCAATTGCTCCAGTGTTATCACAGAAGATAACCAAAGGATCTGCACTCGAAGGAATGACACCAAGTTCTCTCACGAACTTACGAATCCACACTGCCTCCTTGGATGCTTCCGAGGCTGCAACATACTCGGCTTCTGTTGTGGAATCAGCAACGGTTGACTGTTTGAAACTCTTCCACACCACTGCACCTCCATTCAAGCTAAAAACATAGCCTGATTGCGATCGGAAATCATCCTGGTCAGACTGGAACGAAGCGTCAGTATATCCTTCAATACTGAGTTCTTCCTGACCACCATATATCAAGAACATATCTTTGGTCCTCCGCAGATATTTTAAAATGTTCTTGACTGCAATCCAGTGCGCCATACCTGGATTACCTTGGAAACGACTGGTTACGCTTAACCCGTAAGCAACGTCTGGGCGAGTACACAACATCGCATACATAATGGATCCAATAGCCGAAGCATAAGGCGTATTGTCCATTTCATCTTTCTCAGTCTGTGTTTGTGGACACTGACTCTTTGAAAGATTCAGACCATGTCTGACTGGAAGATATCCTCGTTTAGAATTCTCTAAATGAAATCTCTCCAGGACCTTATCGATGTAAGTACTCTGGCACAGCCCGAGAAGCCTCTTAGATCTATCCCTGTAGATCTTCACACCTAACACATAGGCTGCTTCTCCTAAATCTTTCATCTGGAAACATTTCCTCAGCCATGCTTTAACAGCATGCATTTCAGGAATATCATTTCCAATGATCAAGATGTCATCGACGTAGAGGACTAGAAAAGTAATTACGCTCCCACTAAACCTCTTATATACACACGGGTCATCCTCGTTCTTGATGAAACCAAATTCGGTGACTGATTCATCAAAACGAATATTCCAGCTTCTTGATGCTTGCTTAAGTCCATAAATAGACTTCTTTAACTTGCATATCTTATGACGATCTGCTGGATTAGTGAAACCTTCTGGTTGTGTCATGTACACATCCTCATCCAGATTTCCATTAAGGAAAGCTGTTTTCACATCCATCTGCCAGATCTCATAATCATAGTATGCAGCTATCGCGAAAAGAATCCGAATAGACTTAAACATGGCTACAGGTGAGAAAGTTTCATCATAATCTATCCCGTAGATTTGTTTGAAACCTTTCGCAACTAGCCTGCCTTTATAGGTAACCACGTTACCATCCATGTCAATCTTCTTCTTGAAGATCCATTTACAGCCTATAGGGATAACTCCCGGAGGCGGATCAACCAAATCCCAAACTTGGTTATCTGACATGGAGTCCATCTCGGCGCGCATA
This sequence comes from Costus lasius, assembly GCA_027563935.2. Classification (NCBI taxonomy): domain Eukaryota; kingdom Viridiplantae; phylum Streptophyta; class Magnoliopsida; order Zingiberales; family Costaceae; genus Costus; species Costus lasius. Next base: position 49,047,481 of record CM050446.2, read on the forward strand.
GCTTCAAGCCATCTCGCTGACTCCGGTCCACTGACCGCATCCGCATAAGTGAGGGGTTCATCATTATCAATGATGTAGACTCCGTCATAGCGCTCAGGCTGTGGACGGATCCTACCCGATCTTCGCGGTTCCCGTGATATCTGAGCCTCAGGTTGTTCAATAACCCGTTCTACCGGCTCAGGCTCATCCAACTCTGCTTGGTCACTTTGTCCTTCTTCTGGATTCTCATCCAGCTTTATTTCTCTCCCACTGGCCTCTTGCAGAAGAAACTCCTTCTCAAGAAATATGGCCGTCCGAGCAACAAAAACCTTGTTCTCTTTGGGATCGTAGAAATAATAACCCTTAGTTTCCTTAGGGTAACCGACAAAGATACATTTGTCAGATCTGCTCTCTAGTTTCCCAGAGGCGAGCTTTTTGACATAAGCCTCGCAACCCCAGATCCTGATAAATGTCAAGCTTGGCTGTTTCCCATACCATAATTCATATGGGGTCTTTGAAACGGCCTTGGATGGCACTCGGTTTAGTACTTTTGCAGCTGTTTCCAGTGCAAAACCCCAAAAGGAGTTGGGTAAAGAAGCCTGACTCATCATAGAACGAACCATATCAAGTAACGTTCTATTTCTCCTTTCGGACACACCATTCCATTGCGGTGTTCCTGGCGGAGTGAGCTGTGAGATAATCCCACACTCCTTTAGATAGTCAGTAAACGCATGACTTAGGTATTCTCCACCTCGATCTGAGCGAAGTGCCTTGATATTTCGGCCTAGCTGATTCTGTACTTCATTCTTGAACTCTTTGAACTTGTCAAAAGATTCACTTTTATGTCTCATCAAATAGACATACCCATATCTACTGAAATCATCAGTAAAGGTAATGAAGTACTGATAGCCACCTCTGGCATGTTTACTAAATGGCCCACACACATCACTGTGTATAAGGTCAAGTAAACCTGAAGCCCTTTGACCTTTGTGAGGAAAAGGTGACGTCGTCATTTTACCCAACAAACAAGCTTTGCATGTATCAATCTCCTCATAGGAGAATGATCCCAGCAGTCCATGATCATGCAACCGCTTAATGCGCTTCTCGTTTATATGGCCTAAACGACTATGCCATAGCAAGGTGCTGTCATCAGCATACTTGGCTTTCTTATTATCAATTTGCTGTATTGAACATTCCATGTCCAACATGAATAACCCATTGCTAATTGAACCAGTTGCATAAACAATATTATCTAAAGATAAAACACACTTTGAAATATTGCATTCAAAGGAAAATCCCTTCCTGACAAGAGCAGGAATGGAGATAATATTTTTAGTAATACTGGGAACAAATTAACAATTGTTTAGTTCCAATACAATTCCAGATGGTAAAGAAATGAAGTAGTCTCCTACAGCAACAGCAGCAACCCGTGCTCCGTTTCCAACGCGTAGGTCCACCTCATGCTGTCCCACCTGTCTTCTTCTCTTGAGTTCCTGTACATTTGAACAAATGTGAACTCCACATGCAGTGTCCAACACCCATGATATAGAAGAAGAAAACATGACCTCAGTCACGAATATACCTGAGCCAGAAGCGATGCTTCCCCTCTTATCTCCTTGGAGCGCTTTACAGTCCTTTTTCCAGTGACCCAGCTGGCCACAGTGGAAACACCTGTATTCCTTGGACCGCTTCACCTTCTGCTTCAGAGCCTTGCTGTAGCTCTTGACAGTGGCCTTGCCCTTCTTCCCCTTCTTCTTGTTCCTGGAAGGAACCATTAAGACAGAGGTCGAAGGCTTACCCTTCAGAGTCTCCTCAGTGGTCAAGAGCATATTCAGCAGCTCAGCCGGAGTACAATCGATTTTGTTCATATTAAAATTAATAATGAACGCGTCGAATGAAGGCGGGAGAGACTGCAGAATAATGTCCACAGCAAGCTCCTGGTTGATGGTATGCCCCAGTTTCTCTAGAGCCTCCTTGTGCCCAATCATCTTGAGCACGTGAGCTCCCACTGGGCTCCCTTCAGCCAGTTTGCTCTGAAAGAAGAGCTTCGTCAAATTGTAGCGCTCTGTCCTCGCCTGTGCAGCATACAGCATCTTGAGGTTCGCTATAATCTCTATAGCCGACATGTCCTCATGCTGACGCTGCAGCGGTGGCGTCATAGACGCTAGCATCAGGCAAGCGACATCAATGCTATCATTGACGTGCTTTTCATAGGCTTCCCGAACCGCCCTTGCGGCGTTCGGAGCGGGCTGCGGCGGTATCGCCGTCTCGAGGACATACAGTTTCCTCTCTGCCTTAAGAACGATCTTAAGGTGTCCAAACCAGTCAGAGAAGTTTGGCCCAGCAAACTTCTCCCTTTCCAGTAGGGATCGCACATTGAAGTTCATGGTGTTCGTTGCTGCAGGTATCTACAACAATGCAAGAACAGCAAGGTCAGTATCAATGTATAAGAATCAATCAGGACTTAAGAAAGATTCTTTTTCTCACTATTTTATCTGGCTGAAAAATCCAGCAAAACAGCCCGAAAGAGTAGAACTCTTTTAGTGAGATGGGATCCAGATTTCATACTTGGTCTCCGCGTCCCGCTCAGGCGAGATAAGATGCACAGAGAGTACAAGCACTAATCTCTGGTAGGCATTCCCTGCCGATCGCCAACCCGTGCGATTCCCCTTCATCTGGGCAATCCAGCAGACTGTGCCAACTGAGTTGGTACAACACAGTCTCTGACCCCACAGATGGCTGCCTCCATGTGCTACCATATGCGCCACATATGTAGCCTACACGGTCAAGCTGACCCGACCTACTCCCTGGACCACCATGTGCTATGCTGAGCAACGAGAAGGGATAAATCCCTACTCTGTAACACACAGGTGTAATCCCGCACCGTCTGAAGATAGATGGACGTGCCCACTGAGTGGGTACAACACGGCTCCAACGATAATCAGAACAGTGAGGTTTCGCGTCAGAAGGCTTACGAGCTTGATATTTGATCGTTGGATTTTAACGGTCTTTTATCTTCTTCACTATCATGCAATTCCTATGGTGATAGCAGAAGATAAACTAATCATGCAATTCTAATATTTAAACAATAAAAGAAAGCATGAATCTTATGTGGTAAAAGCCCATAGCCCTAGTGAGACCTTAACCTAAATTAAGTCTTCACTTGCTCTTCATGGGTCTTTAGCTGCTCATCTGGCCCAAACCAGGGCCCAAGCGCCATCTGCAGCATAGGTGCGCCCACTAGGAATATGCGCCTGGTCCTAGGGTCGAACCCTAGACCTCCCACCTGGTCCAGCCACTGCTGCATGCGCCTCTGCCAAGTGTGCTCTGTGCTCTTGTCTAATTAAATTACAAATTTAACTATCTAGACAAGATTGACACGCAGGTCAATTTCACATTATAAATTAATTAAACTGTGATTCGCAGATCACAAAAATAAAAATTAATTTACAATTAACTCCCAGGCACGCAGGCCCCAGCACAGCACACATTAATAACGGGCAGCCCACATAAGAAAAAATAAACAAGCATATGCAACATTCAAACATGTGATCCAACCAAGAAAATTAAATTTCGAAAACCCCATAGGTATCAATTTTAATTTCCTTATTCGCCCTTACTACCTTACAACGGTCCATTACTAGGGATCCACTCATCCAACCTAGTCAGATCCACTGCCCTTGCATGCACCAAGTCCTAACTGACTTGAGTCGACCATAAGGTCAACCATGCATGCGCCAGGGCTGAACAACCACAATGAGGTCTGGCAAGCGGGTGTGACCCCGGGCCTAACTCATGTGTGTTCATAGGTTGTCTCAATCAGACATCGCTACACACCTGTCTGCAGTCGACCTATAGCCACCCCAGGCTTGCGCCAAGGTGCTATCTGGTCGACCCATTCAGGCTGTCAGATAATCTGATCAGACTGTTTGGATCTAACCTAGGGGGTGACTTCAACCCTAATAACCCGTCTAAGGGTTTATAGCAGGGCCTTAGATCTATAGTGAGCGCGCATGTAGTGAAGATTTGTAATAAATCCAAGATGCGCCAACAAGCAAAATAACAAAAACAAGTTTCGGCATGAAACAAGATAACATGTAAAGTCGCATGTTGTTAACTCTAGATCTAACGATTTAAAACATGGATCACGAAAACATGAAGCAATCATATAAGCATGCTATAACGCTGGGCTCTGATACCAATTGAAAGTACCCCTTAAGATAAGGGGGGGGTCCCCTTCTAGGGGGAGCGAAAACCTTGATCAGGTGGCGCATAAATTTTTGGCAGCGGTATTAAGGGTTTCAAAGGATCTATCACATGTTCATATGATCAACTTTAAGTAAACTTGAATTCATACCATGGCCATTTGCGTTGGATGGCGATTTGGAAGAATAGAGAGCAAAATGGATCTCCTCCTTAGGTGGCGCACACAAGATGATCAATGCGCCTACTCCCTTGATGCTCCTTGTGCTAGCAAGGCTTCAAGGATGTCTTGCCGAATGGAAAGGAAAGGAGAGATCTTTGCTTGTTCAAATGTTCTCTCTTGTCGTCCACTCTTTCATCCACGAGAGAGCAAGAGACGAATGCTCAAGTTGGCGACGAGAGAAGGAGAAAACGAGAGATGAGGGCGCCTTAGGCGTGAGCGTGAGTCATGGTCACGTATGTGATCATGCTTTCTAAAAATAGAAAGCCACTCACTCACTTGCGATCATGGGTTTACCCCATGCGCAAATCCCTCTAAGTTTGAACCATGCGCTCAACCAAATGAGCTGGTTCAAATCCATTTGGTTCAATAACCAAATAAACCAAGCAATCAGTCCAGACCACAATAAACCCTAAGGCTCTTGATCTGACCGTCGATCTCTTGATGCTGTTGATCTGACCGATCTAGCATCCAATCTCTCGATCAAAGCTTACCGATCTCAAGCCCTAATCAATCAAACATGATTAGACCAGATCTCACTTACAATCAGAGATTAAATCCCTTTAAACTGAACCCGAACAATTCAGTCCACACGATCTGACTTAAGTAAGCCATATCATCAAATTGTGCGACCCTGAGGGTTTCCTCTAAATGTCGGTAACGATAATTCTCATTATCACGATCAGTGAGGGGTATCTAGCAACACATCACTGTCTCCCGATATAAAGAAAAAAGTCTTCCAAGACTACACCCAAACCATAGCACAAGTGTGAATCAAGTCACAAGGCATGCATATTTCCTTTGCCACTGGATGTTCTTATTGGACAAGCCTGTCAAGCTTGTAACTCCAATATGATGAGCATGATTAGATCAGATGAACACAGTCACCTGGGTATGGCCATACACTTTCTCAATCATCTCATCCAGGGGGCCCCTTTAGAACATCACACTCCTTAAACAAGGAGACGGCAATCCTATGTCTATCACTAGTGCCCTAACCTGATTCAAGCTCACCATCCAAGATAGTCTATAATCATTATGTTTCAAATGATATTGAACTACCTCAAAACAATGACAATCATCATTTAGAAAACACAAGCGATCTCAAGTCAGAGGAAATGTGCCACTTGTCATATTCAAGGAATATTCACATTGTGACAAACAATTGAACATCCTAGTAGGGTCTGTCCAGTACATCCAATGTACCCATGAGTCTACATCTTATTCCATGCTCAAAGCATCCTATAAGATTAGAACACATATTAGTCTTGACCATATCAAGGCTGTCTCATGTTCACCAAGATATATCGACTAAGGACTTAACTGCATGTCAGCCTAGCTGAACAGCTTTGAAACATTATTCAGAAGAACATATATTGCAGCAGACAATGTAGCTAACTGAATAACAACCATGCCTTTATAAACATAACAGTTTATTACATGATACTGATACATTCCCATAGGCCTCAAACATTAGCCTTAAGGGCATACCCCAACAACACCCGCTTGCCAAAACTCTTGAAGGTGGTTCAGCCCTTGGCGCATGCATGGTTGACCATTAGGTCAACTCGGGTCAGTTAGGACTCGGTGCATGCAAGGGCACAGGATCTAACTAGATGGATGAGTGGATCCCTATCAATGGACCATTGTAAGGTTGTAGGGCACATAAGGAAATTAATATTGATGCCTATGGGGTTTTCAAAAATTTAATTTCTTGATTGGATCACATGATGATTGATGCCATGATGCTTGTCTATTTATTCTTATGTGGACTGCCCATGTTAAATGTGTGCTGTGCTGGGGCCTGCGTGCCTGGAATCAAACTTGTAAATTATTTTGTGATATGCGAATCACATTTGTACTTAATTTATAATGTATAATTGACCTGCGAGTCAAACTTGTCTAGATAGATCAAATTGTATTTGATTAGACAAGAGCACAAAGGCACACATCAGAGGAGCATTCACCTGGTGGCGCACCTGAGGTGCTCTTGGCGCTAGGGCCCTGGGTTGGACCAGATGAGATGCAAATGAGCTCAAGTGAAGACTTAAGTAAAATTAAGGTCTTACTAGGGTTCATGGGCTTTTACCACATAAGATCATGCTTTCTATTTATTGCTTAAATAATTAGAATTGCATGTGTTTATCTTCTGCTATCACCATAGGCCTTGTATGATAGTTAAGAAGATAAAAGACCGTTAAAATCCAACGCTAATATATCAAGCACGTAATGCCTTCTGGCGCGAAACCTCACTGTTCTGACTATCGTTGGAGCCGTGTTGAACCCACTCAGTGGGCACGTCCATCTATCTTCAGACAGTGCGGGATTACACCTGCGTGTTACAGAGTAGGGATTTATCCCTTCTCGTTGCTCAGCATAGCACGTGGTGGTCCAGGGAGTAGGTCAGGTCAGCTTGACCATGTAGACTACATATGTGGCGCATATGGTAGTGCATGGAGGCAGCCATCTGTGGGGTCAGAGACTGTGTTGTACCAACTCAGTTGGCACAGTCTGCTGGATTGCCCAGATGAAGGGGAATCGTACGGGTTGGCGATTGGCTGGGACAGCCTACCAGAAATTAATGCTTGTCATCTCTGTGCATCTTATCTCGCCTGAGCGGGACGCGGAGACCAAGTATGAAATCTGGATCCCATCTCACTAAAAGAGTGTTACTCTTTCGGACTGTTTTCTGGATTTTTCAGTCAGACAAAATAGTGAGAAAAAGAATCTTTCTTAAAGTCCTGGATTGATTCTGAACATTGATACTGACCTTGCTGTTCTTGCATTGTTGTAGATTCCTGCAGCAACGAACACCATGAGCTTCAATGTGCGATCCCTACTGGAAAGGGAGAAGTTTGCTGGGCCGAACTTCTCTGACTGGTTCGGACACCTTAAGATCGTTCTTAAGGCAGAGAGGAAACTGTATGTCCTCGAGACGGCGATACCGCCGCAGCCCGCTGCGAACGCCGCAAGGGCGGTTCGTGATGCCTATGAAAAGCACGTCAATGATAGCATTGATGTCGCTTGCCTGATGCTAGCGTCTATGACGCCACCGCTACAGCGTCAGCATGAGGATATGTCGGCTATAGAGATTATAGCGAACCTCAAGATGCTGTATGCTGCACAGGCGAGGACAGAACGCTATAATCTGACGAAGCTCTTCTTTCAGAGCAAACTGGCTGAGGGGAGCCCAGTGGGAGCTCAGGTGCTCAAGATGATTGGGCACAAGGAGGCTCTGGAGAAACTGGGGCATACCGTCAACCAGGAGCTTGCTGTAGATATTATTCTGCAGTCTCTTCCGCCTTCTTTCGATGTGTTCATCATTAACTTTAATATGAACAAAATCGATTGTACGCCGGCAGAGCTGCTGAATATGCTCTTGACTACTGAGGAAACTCTGAAGGGCAAGCCTTCAACCTCTGTCTTAATGGTTCCTTTTAGGAACAAGAAGAAGGGGAAGAAGGGCAAGGCCCCTGTCAAGAACTACAGTAAGGCTCTGAAACAGAAGGTCAAGCGGTCCAAGGACAATAGGTGTTTCCACTGTGGCCAGCTGGGTCACTGGAAAAAGGACTGTAAAGCGCTCCAAGGAGATAAGAGGGGAAGCATCGCTTCTGGCTCAGGTATATACGTGACGGAAGTCATGGTTTCATCTTCTTCTATTTCATGGGTGTTGGACACTGCATGTGGAGTTCACATTTGTTCAAATGTACAGGAACTCAAGAGAAGAAGGCAGGTGGGACAGCATGAGGTAGACCTACGCGTTGGAAACGGGGCACGGGTTGCTGCTGTTGCTGTAGGAGACTATTTCATTTCTTTACCATCTGGCATTGTATTGGAATTAAACAATTGTTATTTTGTACCGAGTATCACCAAGAATATTATCTCTATTCCTGCTCTTGTCAGGAAAGGATTTGCCTTTGAATGCAATATTTCAAAGTGTGTTTTATCTGTAGATAATATTGTGTATGCAACTGGTTCAATTAACAATGGGTTATACATGTTGGACATGGAAAATTCTATACAAAACATTGATAATAAGAAAGCCAAGTATGCTGATGACAGCACCTTGCTATGGCATAGTCGTTTAGGCCATATAAACGAGAAACGCATTAAGCAGTTGCATGATCATGGACTGCTGGGATCTTTCTCCTATGAGGAGTTTGATACATGCAAAGCTTGTTTGATGGGTAAAATGACGAAGTCTCCTTTTTCTAACAAAGGTCAAAGGGCTTCAGGTTTACTTGACCTCATGCACAGTGATGTGTGTGGGCCATTTAGTAAACATGCCAGAGGTGGCTATCAGTACTTCATTACCTTTACTGATGATTTCAGTAGGTATGGGTATGTCTATCTAATGAGACATAAAAGTGAATCTTTTGACAAGTTCAAAGAGTTCAAAAATGAAGTACAAAATCAGTTAGGCCGAAATATCAAGACACTTCGTTCTGATCGAGGTGGAGAATACCTAAGTCGAGAATTTACTAACTATCTGAAAGAGTGTGGGATTATCTCACAGCTCACTCCGCCAGGAACACCGCAATGGAATGGTGTGTCCGAGAGGAGAAATAGAACGTTACTTGACATGGTTCATTCTATGATGAGTCAGGCTACTCTTCCATACTCCTTTTGGGGTTTTGCACTGGAAACAGCTGCAAAGGTACTAAACCGAGTGCCATCCAAGGCAGTTTCAAAGACGCCATATGAGTTATGGTATGGGAAACAGCCTAGCTTGACATTTATCAGGATCTGGGGTTGCGAGGCTTATGTCAAAAAGCTCACCTCTGGGAAACTGGAGAGCAGATCTGAGAAATGCATCTTTGTCGGTTACCCTAAGGAAACTAAGGGTTATTATTTCTACGATCCCAAAGAGAACAAGGTTTTTGTTGCTCGGACGGCCATATTTCTTGAGAAGGAATTTCTTCTGCAAGAGGCCAGTGGGAGAGAAATAAAGCTGGATGAGAATCCAGAGGAAGGACAAAGTAGCCAAGTGCAGTTGGATGAGCCAGAGCCAGTGGATCAGGTTATTGAATAACCTGAGGCTCAGATAACACGGGAACCGCGAAGATCGGGAAGGATCCGTCGACAGCCTGAGCGCTATGACGGAGTCTACATCATTGATAATGATGAACCCCTCACTTATGCGGATGCGGTCAGTGGACCGGAGTCAGCTAGATGGCTTGATGCTATGCGAGCCGAGATGGACTCCATGTCAGATAACCAAGTCTGGGATTTGGTTGATCCGCCTCCGGGAGTAATCCCTATAGGCTGTAAATGGATCTTCAAGAAGAAGATTGACATGGATGGTAACGTGGTTACCTATAAAGGCAGGCTAGTTGCGAAAGGTTTCAAACAAATCTACGGGATAGATTATGATGAAACTTTCTCACCTGTAGCCATGTTTAAGTCTATTCGGATTCTTTTCGCGATAGCTGCGTATTACGATTATGAGATCTGGCAGATGGATGTGAAAACAGCTTTCCTTAATGGAAATCTGGATGAGGATGTGTATATGACACAACCTGAGGGCTTCACTAATCCAGCAGATCGTCATAAAATATGCAAGTTAAAGAAATCCATTTATGGATTGAAACAAGCATCTAGAAGCTGGAATATTCGTTTCGATGAATCAATCTCTGAGTTTGGTTTCATCAAGAACGAAGATGACCCGTGTGTATATAAGAGGTTTAGTGGGAGCGTAATTACATTCCTAATCCTCTACGTCGATGATATCTTAATCATTGGAAACGATATTCCTGAACTGCATGCGGTTAAAGCATGGTTAGGAAAATGTTTCCAGATGAAAGATCTAGGAGAAGCAGCCTATGTGTTAGGTGTGAAGATCTACCGGGATAGATCTAAGAGGCTTCTCGGGCTGTGCCAAAGTACTTACATCGATAAAGTCCTGGAGAGATTCCATTTAGAGAAGTCTAAACGTGGATATCTTCCAGTCAGACATGGTCTGAATCTTTCGAAGAGTCAGTGTCCACAAACACAGACTGAGAAAGATGAAATGGACAATACGCCTTATGCTTCGGCTATTGGGTCCATTATGTATGCGATGTTGTGTACTCGCCCAGACGTCGCTTACGGGTTAAGCGTGACCAGTCGATTCCAAAGTAATCCAGGTTTGGCACACTGGATTGCGGTCAAGAACATTATAAAATATCTGCGGAGGACCAAAGATATGTTCTTGATATATGGTGGTCAGGAAGAACTCAGTATAGAGGGATATACTGACGCTTCGTTCCAGTCAGACCAGGATGATTTCCGATCGCAATCAGGCTATGTCTTTAGCTTGAATGGTGGAGCAGTGGTGTGGAAGAGTTTCAAACAGTCAACTGTTGCTGATTCCACAACAGAAGCCGAGTATGTTGCAGCCTCGGAAGCATCCAAGGAGGCAGTGTGGATTCGTAAGTTCGTGAGAGAACTTGGTGTTGTTCCTTCGAGTGCAGATCCTTTGGTTATCTTCTGTGATAACACTGGAGCAATCGCACAAGCAAAGGAACCACGGTCGCACCAGAAGTCCAAGCACATACAGAGACGGTTTCACTTGATCCGGGAGATCATTGATCGAGGCGAGATCAAAATATGCAAGGTTCATACAGATGACAATCTGGCAGACCCGCTTACCAAGCCTCTGGCGCAGCAGAAGCATGAGAAGCACTGTAATAATATGGGTTTGAGATTTCTCAACCATTAGATTAAGTGCAAGTGGGAGATTGTTGGGGTATGCCCTTAAGGCTAATGTTTGAGGCCTTGGGATTGTATAAGTATCATGTAATAAACTCTTGTGTTTATAAAAGGCATGGTTATTATTCAGGTTGTTATCTTGTCTGCTGTAATGAGAGTACTTCTGAATAATATCTCAAAGCTGTTCAGCTAGGCTGACAGGCTATAAGTCCTTAGTCGAGATATCTTGGTGAACATGAGACAGCCTTGATATGGTTAAGACTAATATGTGTTCTAATCTTATAGGATGCTTCGAGCATGGAATAAGATATAGACTCATGGGTACATTGGATGTACTGGACAGACCCTACTAGGATATTCAGTTGGTTGTCACAATGTGAATATTCCTTGTATGCATCAAGTGGCACATGTCCTTTGACTTGAGATCACTTGTGTTTCTAAATGATGAATGTCATTATTTTGAGGTAGTTCAATATCATTTGAAAGATAATGATTATAGACTATCTTGGATAATGATCATGAGTCAGGTTAGGACACTAGTGATAGATATAGGATTGCCGTCTCCTTGTTCAAGGAGTGTGTTGTTCTAAAGGGCCCCCCTATATGAGATGATTGAGATAGTGTATGGCCATACCCAGATGACTATGATCATCTGATCTAATCATGCTCATCGTATTGGAGTTACAGGCTTGACATGCTTGTCCAATAAGAACATCCAGTGGCAAAGGAAACATGCATGCCTCGTGAGTTTGATTCACACTTGAGCTGTGTTTTGGGTGTAGTCTTGGAAGACTCTTTCCTTTATATCGGGAGACAGTGATGTGTTGCTAGATACCCCTCACTGATCGTGATAACGTAAGTTATCGTTACCGACATTTAAAGGAAACCCTTAGGGTCGCACAATGTGATGATATGGCTTACTTAAGTCAGATCGTGTGGACTGAATTCTTTGGGTTCAGTTTAAAGGGAAATAAACTCTGATTGTAAGTGAGATCTGGTCTGATCATGTTTGATTGATTAGGGCTTGAGATCGGTAAGCTTCGATCGAGAGAGTTGATGCTAGATCGGTGAGATCAAGAGCATCAGGAGATGGTCGGTTGGATCTGGAACCTTAGGGTTTGATATGGTCTAGACCAAGTGGCTTGGCTCAATTTGCATTTATGAACCAACTCTAATTGAACCGGTTCACTATGTGATCGCTTGGTTCAATGAGAGGTTCAATGCAAGGAAGTTTCGAACGTTCACTTGGAGTGAACGCTTAAGCCATTGAGACTTACCTATTTTGGAAGGCGGTTTTCGATAATGAAAGAAAAACGCTTCCATGTGGTAACGTGGAAGGCTGGTCTCAACGCCTTGCATCTTTCGCTTGAGGGTGATCGACGAGAAGGTGGTTTTGGACAAGGAGCTCTCGGCCAAAGGATCATCTCATCCCTTGCATACGACAACCCTTGAAGGACCTTGCTAGCACAAGGATCTCCAAGGAGCAAGCACATCATCTTGTGTGCGTCAACTAGGGAGAAGATCCCTTTCGATTTTTCTCTTCCAAGTCGCCATCTTCTTCATGGCTTTGGTAAAGATCTAAACTCCATCTTGTTGATCATATTATCTTGCTAAGATCCATGAAAACCCTAGCTTCCGCTTGAAACTTTTGATGCGCCACCCTAAAGGGTATTTCGCCCCCCTCTTGAAAGGGGTTTCATATGCATGCGCTCCCCCTTGAAGGGGACCCTTCAACGCATCAGGCCGTAATCTTGACAGCGTGCTCTCGCGTGAAATTCTTCTAGGATTACGGTACCATATTGTTCTTTACGGTAGTGCCGTAATGTGAACAATCTCTCGGATGGAAAGTCGACTAGAATTACAGTGTCGTAGAGAGGATTACGGTAGTGCCTTAAGCGTCTCAAAGTCTCTGCCCAAAAATGCCTATTAATTACGGCATCGTAAAGATATTTACGGCTGTGCCGTAACTTTCATCGATTCTCTACCCGATTAAAGCTCCAAATTATGGTACCGTAAAGCATTTGTTGGGGGTGCCGTAATTTCCTCTGAAGCTCGAAATCTTCTGAAATTTGATGTGTGATCTTCTTTTGATGTTGTGAGTTCGATTATGCACTTGGATTGCTCAAAATCGACTGAAAAATATGCGTTTTTGCCTAAAAATCATCAAAAATAGAAAAGAGTGTAGATTCCGCAGATATTGATAAAATATGGCATAAAAACAAGCAAAGTCTATGAATATGACACATAAATATCAATAAAATGGCATATAAATCACGATGAATTTCGGTGTCATCACTTATCTTCAGCGTTGGGATAGTTCTTGCACGAAAGCGAGGATCGATCCCTACATGAGTGTCTGCACGAAAGTGAAATGATCCCTTTAATGAAGTAAATTAAGTCTTTATCATAATAAAATTAGTCTGACAACCTTTTATTTATACTAATCATTGAAATTAAGATGGATGAAACCCTAGTCCCAGTTTATCTCTCTGTTTATCTTTACATTCTTTCTATTAATTACTTGCATCATATTCGATTTGCTTAGCTTGTAAGAAAACAATTGTTTGGCACTTAACAATAAGGTCTATGTGGGATCGATATTTTCTTTATTACTTCGAGTATCCGTGCCCTTGCGGACACTACAAGTTTAGGGACAACAAGTTTCTAGAGCCATGTCAAGGAGTGACAATAGCCCTGTGCGCCAATACTTAGGTTTTGGCCGCGACACCTGAAGCAAGTCTACCTACTTGTATTTAAAAGTGTGTCCTTTCGGATCACTACATGTTTTTGGCGCCGTTGTTGGGGACCTTAGTTTTGTTAATATCAAAATAGTTGTTAGTAGTGCTAGACTAGGTTTTATTTGTTGGGAATCCCCGGGCTATTTAAAACGAAAAACAGCGGAAGCGAGCCCGAAACGAGATTCCTAATTCAACAATAAAGACCGCCTTACGAAGAATACAAAGGATGTGATAGGGGTATACCTTACTAGCGGCTTTGAATCTATCGATGTCGACGACTGGAGATGCGCAATCGGCCGGTCCTCTACACTTGTGCACACATGGACTGCCTCGAGACTCCTCTACTCCACGCACGTGCTAGCTTTGGGAGAAGAGATCCATGCCTCTAACTTCTTCTCTGCTTGCGCCAATCTCGAAGACCACGCGCCAAGAAGAAGGGGAAGCATTGGCGACAAGGAGTGGGTAGCACTACAACTTGTCGCAACCTTGATGCAAAAAATTTTTCTTATTGTCGTCACCTACAAGATCCTCACGCCAGGAGCAGAGGGGAGGCGACAACAAGAGAGGAGAAAAGAGACTAGTGCAAAATCTCCCAAGAGAGAGTCTCTATTTATAAGAGAAGCACCAGCTCCTCTTTGGAGATTTTTCCCATGCGGGACTATGTGCAGGCGCCACCCCACACCCCTGGGACTTAGGTTCGAGACTCACCAAGTGAAATGCGCCTATACATTTTAATTAACCAAGAGAAAAATTTCTCTTGTCAATTAATGACTTTAGTTTATTCATGTGACTAAAGTGTCAAGCCCAACCTTGCACTATGACCCTTGTTTGACACATTTTGACACCTCAGGTCAACAGAGGTTAAACGTGGTCCACTAGAGTCAACTAGTGGTCAAACATGAACAAAATAAAGTCTCATCTCCTCATAAGAAATCCCATGGCATTAGCTTCCCAAAATGATCCGAACCATACAATGATTCGATTAGAGGCTAACTAGTCAATACGGAGTCTGTAGCATCTAGGTGTGCGACCCTGTAGGTCCCTCTGACAATGGCAGTGATGACTCAATCATCACAAGCGGTGAGTGGCACCTAGTAGTACATTGCCGCTACCCAAGTCATCGGAATAAATGTCGCCATCGACAACCTCAAAACTGTGATAAGGAATAAGAGTATCCATGTCCCTTTGCCAGTCTGATCGTCCAAGTTGGACAAGCGTGTCACACTTGTATATTCCAACGACGATAGTCATGACTAAATCAAAGCCAAATCATGATGAATCAAAGTAAGGAAATTGAAGATCTTAAGGGAATAATTGGTCAGCTTGCTTCTCATGTAGAATCTTTAACTGCTAATTCTGAAATTTTAGAAGCCCAGTTAGCACAACAAGACTGTTTGTTTGAGTTTGATTTGAAAACTAAGAAAATTGATTTAGAAAATTTCCCCTCTGATCATGATTGTTTTGAGATTGAGCCTTATGTGTTTATTAATGAATCTCACTCTGATTTTGATGACTATAAATTTGATTTATCTGAAAATTTATTTGTTGAAAAGTTTGAAAAAATTGATTCTGAAAAATCCCCTTTTGATGCTACTGATAATAATGTAATTGATTCTTTTGATGTTGTATCATTTATGGTTAAATCTGATGAGTTTGATAAAGGGTTGAAAATTACAGATATTGATGAGCCCTACTTTGATTTTGGTGATATTGTTGAAATTAATGATAAGTCTTGTGTGGTTAACTCTGATTCTATTAATTCTGTTGTGAACATTGACAAATCTCATTATGATTTTTTATATGATTCTGATTTTGACTCTTCTGATGATGAATTATTTGTGGAAAGGTGTGAGGGGACTGATTTTGAAAAATCTCACTCTGATCTTGATGATGATTTTGGAATTGATAAATTATTTGATGAAGTGCATGAGGAACTTGAATATGATTTGAATTTTAAAAACACTGATGGATCTCACCATGATGATGTTTTGCCCATATCTATTGTTGAATCTTCTGAGTTCATTGAAAATTTATGCTTTATTGAGGAACCTAATTTGAGACATAAAGATTATTTTCATGATCCAACGCTTGAATCTTTTGATCAAAGTCCTATTGCAATTAAATATAAAAATTTGAAGAAAGGACTTATGATTTTACTCTCTCATAAATTTAGGAAGATCATTGAATATCCTTTGATTGAAGTTGAAAATATTGGTTTTGATTTCCACAAATTTAATAAAGCCATGGTGATTGTAATTTACATGAAAATTTGGATATTTGAATTAGTGGCTAAACTTTTTGGACAGCGGAAAAGAAAGACATTACATGCTATTTACTTTGGAACTGATTTACCTACTTCACCATGAGATTTGATTTTTGGTCAAGCTATGGACCTAAAATTAGTGCTTCTTGGGAGGCAACCCAAGCACTTTTACTTAGCTTAGTTTCTTTTATTTTAGTTTATTTTTAGAATTAATTTTTCTTTTCTTTTTGCAGGGAAAATAAAATTTTGCACAAAAATACGACATTGTCGTAATCATCTTTACGGAGCTGTAATATTGGTCCTATTTCATCCCAAGATTTCTGGTATTTTACGGTACTGCCGTAAGACATTTTACGGTATTGTAGTTTTGAGTTTTTTTTTACCCGAGAATTTGTGTACATTACGGCACTGCCGTAAAGAATTTTACGCCCGTAATATTAAAGCTGCATTCTGTTTATTTGAGTAGGTGTTTTCTCGTTGTGATTTTAAAAAACTGGGTTAGGAAAATTTTTGATCTTTAGCACAAACATGAACTACTCATCTTTGTCTATCATCTGGATATTTTTGTTGAATTTTTAAGTCCATGGATTATTTTAAAACACATAGCATCTTTTCGATTCTGATTAATTTCTGCAGTAGTTTTCTTTTGACTATTCTGATTAGTGCTTTTGCTGCAGCTTTTTTAAGATACTTTAATGACTTGAAACCCTAATTTTTCACATGGAATATGAATTTTGTGTGTCGTTCTATCCCATGGACGAGTTATTTTCATGAAAATATTTTCTGATCATTATAGGATACATGGCAACTTTTCGAAATTGATTAACTTTTGTGCAGTTTTTGCAATTTTGTAATCTGAGTAGCATTCTTTCTGTTGATACTCTAAATTCCTGACAGATTTTGATCCTTTATTTTTCATACGCCTGGAAAGAACAAGTTCCATTCTATTACATGGTTCTGTCTATTTTCTTTTTGGATCATTAAATCTTATTTTTGGGTATGGCTACTTTTCATAAAAAAATTTAGTTGCTGCTCTGTTTGCTTTCTACATGTTATTGCTTCTTTTGCCTCCAGATCCAGAAATCTTCAAGAGCAACTATCTTCCACCTCTAGCCACCACTGCATCTGCCTCTGACATCACTGTTTCTAGCTATCGACACTAGATTATACCATCAACAGACTCTTGCTTTTTCTACTACCTCTATTTCTATT
Source organism: Costus lasius (assembly GCA_027563935.2). Taxonomy (NCBI): domain Eukaryota; kingdom Viridiplantae; phylum Streptophyta; class Magnoliopsida; order Zingiberales; family Costaceae; genus Costus; species Costus lasius. Next base: position 49,064,786 of record CM050446.2, read on the forward strand.
GATTTGATTTATTTATGCAGCAGACTTTTCATTAGTGTCTGATTTTTTTTGTCTATGTAGCATTATCCCTGACGCCCACCGGCCGACAATCTCACCTCCAGGACTGTATTCTCTAGCAGGCCACTAGAGATTACTCACTCTACTGTCGGCACCATCACCATCATTGCTAGCAGCATTTCAGCTAGCCTCTGTTCACCCTCTGCTTCTTGCCTGCTCGATTCTTTCCACCGGCATCCTCTTCAGACCTCCGGCGACATCTCTGATTCTCCCTTGAGAGAATTATTTTTATCATTATTATTTTTTGAGACCATTTTCAGACTGAGCCTTATGTACCTTAAATTGTGCAGGAAAATCTTCAAAAGGCACATCTTTGGACCTAGCAGCATCTGCCCGACACTATTTTTTTGTCTGAGCTTTATGTATATTCGGTCAAAGCTTGCTATATAGTTTTGTGAGTATCTTTTGCACTCTCTTGTATTCATGATTATTTCATGTGGTTGAATCTTTGTTTTGCTTTAGATGTATCACTCACTGAGATTTCTATTCGATGTGGTCTCTTGAATCTATCATGTTTCACTTTTGATCATGATTGTTTGAGTTTCATGCTTCATACCTTTTGCATTTATTTTGACATATTTTGATGTTTGAAAATTTTATGACATGAATCCATGTGATGAGAGATGGGTAGATTTTTATTATATCTCATGATGAATGTTCTTGCATGCATGCCTATGAATGGAGATATACCTATTATGTTAAATTTATTTCTTCAATATATATCTACTTGTTGAAATTCTTCATTGATTGATGCATAAGGATTTTTTGGTAGATATATTGTTTGATGAATGCAATCTAAGGGTGAAGAATCTTTCTTGAATAAAACGAGCATATAAGTGTAATTTTTGAATTGATGTCAATTGATTAACTTAGTTGATGTTTAGTCTATTTTATTATTTGTTGGGAAGAAAGAATCCAAAATCCACAAAAAAAAGTGAGAGACTCCCCTACTTGGCACTGTGCAAAATTGATAGTGGTACCTAAGACAAGGGTTGAAGTTTGTAAACAAAAATAAGAGGGAAAGAAAAAGAACATGACTCCTCTACTTGGCACTGTGTAAAATTGACAGTGGTACCAAAGATAAGAGTTGAAGTCCAAATAAAAAGTGTGTATCTATGTGGGTACATACCATCAAAAATAATAATAATACTAATGAGTGGAAAAAGATTTTGGATATCCTCTTCCTGTAAACAAAATTAAGATAGATTTAAACTGAAAATTGGGTGAAAACATGAGACTGAGATTCTTTTTATTATGCGAGTTGCGAAGTTTTATTTGATCAAAGTTGTGGATCTTAAAGATTAAATTCAGAGAATGATGCATTTATCTGAAATTTTGTGCAAAAAGTTGATGGAATATTTCATGAGTGATTATATTTTAGAAATTTATTTTTCATGAAAAGGCATATTTTCCATAGTAGAGTTATTTATTCTATCTATTTGCTTGAGGACAAGCAAAGTTTGAGCCTTATGTGTTAGATGACACCGAAATTTATAGTAAATTTCGTGCCATTTTGTATATATTTTTGTGTCATATTCATAGACTTTGATTATCTTTATGGCTTTTTTATCAATATTTGCGGAATCTATGCTCTTTTCTGTTTTTAATGATTTTCACGCAAAAATACATGATTTTTAGTAGATTTCAAGTGATTTAGATGCATAACTGAATTCACAACATCAAAAAGAGATCACACGTCAAATTTCATAAGATTTGGAGCTTCAAAGCAAATTACGGCACCCCCAACATGACCTTTTCGGTACCGTAATTTGGAGTTTTTTCGGGCAGAGAATTTCACATGATTACGGCACTCTCGTAAACATCTTTACGGTGCCATATTTTGAAGCATTTTTTATTAGAGAATTAATTGATTTTACGGCACTACCGTAAACATCGTTACGGTACCGTAATTCGGGTAGATTTTCTACCCGAAAGGTTGTTGACATTACGACACAGCCATAAAGACGGTTATGGTACCGTAATTCCAGAAGATTTTAGCCTGAGAACTCGCTGTCCAGATTACGGCACTGCCGTAAAGTCCATTACGGCCGTAATTACGACGCTACTCACGACTTTCCCGGTCAACTCCAAAGCCCAATTTTTGCGCGGTTGATTGCGGATGATCCAGGCCTTTATATTCGAAGACGTAAGAAGGAGAATGGGAGCCGGGGAGTAGAAGAACACGCCAAGGGCGAAAACCCTAATTTTCATCCACCATGTAGAGAGAAATCGAGTTCCACGCGTTTTCCTTAGGGTTCGCCGCCGGGAAGCGTACAGGCTATCTCCGGCCGTGAAGTTTGAGTGGAAGCTACACGTAGAGGAGGAGAAGGTGTCCCAGAAGTTTCAAGGACAAAGGAGCCCAGGCGGAGGAGAAATCAACACAAAACCGTGCGCCGCCGCTGTTCGTCGCAGATTATGGCCGTAAACATCTTTACGGCCGTACCATAAATTGTTTTCTCTCTCTGTTTTGATTTCCTTCACCATGAATTATTGTAATCTTCCTTCCATGCAAGGTTAGACACTTTTTGGGACATGGGGTGTAATGCCCTTGATTTTTAATGATAACTTTTTATCTTCGTCAGAATAGTTTTATGAAGATAATTTTACTTATGTGAATAATTGTACTTTGATTCTTCATAGATGGATGTTATTATTCATGTTTTAGAGTTGTCGCAATAAGGACCGAAAGGTGATTTGCTTGAGAACTTGGAACCCTAGAATTGCATGTTAGAAACTCTCTTAGGTTAGTTCTTATTATTTGATTTTAGTGATTTAATTGCCATGATAAAACATGAATCTAGGGTTGAGTTATTGTGTTAGACTTGATTTGATCTTGCACGAAAGTGAGGATCGAGTCGTTGGAAAACCATAAGTAGAACTTGTGCTGAGTCTCGGATGCACAAAAGTGATCCTTGAGATTCCACTCGAGACAATCAACTTAGAATTCGGATGCATGAAAGTGATCTTTGAATTCTTTGATTAATGATTTACTTATCTTCAGCGTTGGGATAGATCTTGCGCGAAAGCGAGGATCGATCCCTGTATGATTGTCTGCACGAAAGTGAGATGATCCCTTTAATGAAGTAAATTAAGTCTTTATTATAATAAAATTAGTCTGACAACCTTTTATTTATATCTAATCATTGAAATTAAGATGGATGAAACCCTAGTCCCAGTTTATCCATCTGTTTATCTTTACATTCTTTCTATTAATTACTTGCATCATATTCAATTTGCTTAGCTAGTAAGAAAATAATTATTTGATACTTAACAATAAGGTCTCTGTGGGATCGATATTTTCTTTATTACTTCGAGTATCCGTGCACTTGTGGACACTACAAGTTTAGGGACAACAAGTTTCTGGAGCCATGTCAGGGAGTGACAATAGCCCTGTGTGCCAATATTTAGGTTTTGGCCGCGACACCTGAAGAAGTCTATCTACTTGTATTTAAAAGTGTGTCATTTTGGATCACAATAGGGCTACACTGATGCGTCATTCTAGTCTTACCCTGACGACTTTAGATCGCAAGCCGGCTATGTGTTCAAATTAAATGGAGGCGCTATTTGCTGGAAAAGCTTCAAGCAGTCCACCATAGCTGATTCTACAAAAGAGGCCGAGTATGTTGCTGCTTCTGAGGCAGCCAAAGAAATTGTTTGGATAAGGAAGTTCATATCTGATCTTCAAGTGGTTCCAACTACTGTGGATCCCATTGAGCTCTATTGTGACTATAATGGAGCTATTGCATAGGCAAAGGAACCACAGTCTCATCAAAGGTTCAAACACATACTCAGGAGATTTTACCTAATCAGAGAGATTATTGATCGTGGTGATGTCAAGATCAGCAGAGTTGATACAGAGAACAATCTAGCGGATCCACTGACCAAGGCTTTGGCGCAGCAGAAGCATGATGGTCATGCCAGGGATATAGGGTTGAGAATCCTCGATCTCTAGGTCTAAGTGTAAGTGGGAAATTATTGGTGTATATGCCTTGAGACCTATATTTGGTCAACCTATGTACTACTTGACTTTGATATTTCTTATATCATCCTGACATTGTCATTATCAATGTTTGTCTATACCTGGGATTGTGTACTTACATGATAATGTCCCTGGAGACAGATTGGACCTGTGCTCAAACTATTATCCCCAGTCGATGTACCTTAGTGGATTTGGGATAGCCATGGTACTTGTGAGACTAGTATATAGGCTGGTTAGGCACGCGGTGCAAACGCAAACATATAGGTATATCAGTGTTGGATATATTGGACAAGACCCGCTGTGAGGCAATGACTTAGTGTCATGGGTTATCCTCACAAGTGATAGGAGATGTATTGATCCTTAAACTTGAGGTCATTGAATATTATTATGGTTAGAGACATACTTTGATGCAACCCAACACCTCACCGTAATTGGGAAGTTTTAAAGGTTGTAATTGAGTATGTCACGACCCATATTAGAAGATCAATGTACAGACAAAAGGATTTGCCCCTTCCTAAGGGAAGCATGATATCCATGGAGCTCCTCTATGGTGTTGGGGTATGCCCTTAAGGCTAATGTTTGAGGCCTTGGGATTGTATCAGTATCATGTAATAAACTCTTGTGTTTATAAAGGCATGGTTATTATTCAGGTTGTTACCTTGTCTGCTGTAATAAGAGTACTACTGAATAATGTCTCAAAGCTGTTCAGCTGGGCTGACATGCAGTAATGTCCTTAGTCGAGATATCTTAGTGAACATGAGACAGCCTTGATATGATGGAGACTAATATGTATTCTAATCTTATAGGATGCTTCGAGCATGGAATAAGATGTAGACTCATAGGTACATTGGATGTACTGGACAGACCCTACTAGGATATTCAATTGCTTGTCACAATGTGAATAATCCTTGTATGCTACAAGTGGCACATGTCCTTTGACTTGAGATCACTTGTGTTTCTAAATGATGAATGTCATTGTTTTGAGGTAGTTCAATATCATTTGAAATATAATGGTTATAGACTATCTTGGATAATGATCATGAGTCAGGTTAGGACAGTAGTGATAGATAAAGGATTGCCGTCTCCTTGTTTAAGGAGTGTGATGTTCTAAGGCCCCCCCTATATGAGATGATTGAGAAAGTGTATGGCCATACCCAGATGACTATGTTCATCTGATCTAATCATGCTCATCGTATTGGAGTTACAAGCTTGACATGCTTGTCCAATAAGAACATCCAGTGGCAAAGGAAACATGTATGCCTCGTGAAATGGATTCACACTTGTGCTATGATTTGGGTGTAGTATTGGAAGACTCTTTCCTTTATATCGGGAGACAGTGATGTGTTGCTAGATACCCCTCACTGATTGTGATAACGTGAGTTATCGTTACCGACATTTAAAGGAAACCCTCAGGGTCGCACAATTTGGTGATATGGCTTACTTGAGTCAGATCGTGTGGACTGGATTGTTTTGATTCAGTTTAAGGGAGTTTAAACTCTGATTGTAAGTGAGATCTGGTCTAATCATGTTTGATTGATTAGGGCTTGAGATCGGTAAGCTTCGATCGAGAGTGTTGATGCTAGATCGGTGAGATCAAGAGCATCATGAGATGTGTGGTTAGATCTTGAACCTTCATGGTTCATATGAGATTTAGACCATGGCTTGGCTTGGTTCAATTTGGTTCTTAAACCAAATGAGATTGGACCGAATTCAATTGAACCGGTTCACATATGTGAACGCATGGTTCGAATTGAATTGGCGTTTTGATTTGGTTCTCAAGACATAAGCGCATATCTTGATGACTTTCCAAATTGGGAAGTCTTGTAACGCCATAACGCCCAAAACGCTTGTCTCTCTTGTCTTGTCGCGGTTTTGCTCTTTGGAGCAGAGTGTGGTTGACGTGAAAGAAGAGCTTTCGGCCAAGAAGGAGCGATCATCTCATCTCCTCAACACAAAGGACATCTTGGCAATTGTTGCTAGCACAAGAGTTGCGCAAGGATTAAGTCTTCATCCCTTGTGTGTGTCTTCTTTGGAGGAGAGCCTTTTCGCCCTCTTGCTTCCAAGGCGCCGTCCAAATCATGGCCATGGTGAGATCTTCTAGATCTTCTCTTGATCTTGATAAGCAAACTAAGTTGATCATATAGATATACTTCATGCGATCTATTGAAACCCTAATTCCGCTCATGCTAGTTCTTAGATTATGCATGCTTAGGGTTTGCGCTCCCCCTTGAAGGGGACCCAACATATGGTTCTATGACTGAAACTGTATGGCCATACATAGGTGATAATCTGATTTAGTCATAACCATAAGATTGGGTGAAAACAAGTGATGACAATCTTGTCCAATCGGATATCAGTTTGGCAAAGGGACTGTAATGTATATGTACCTAGTCGCGATGATGGGGATGTCGATGTTGATATCCATTCTAAAGACCTGGGTAGCAGCGATGCACTGCTAGGTGCCACTCACTGCTTGTGGTGACCTTTGGTCAGCACTGCCAGCGTCAGAGGAACCTACAAGGTCGCACACCAAGATACTCGAGTTCTCGTATTGATCGGGAAGCCTTATGATCGAGTTATTAGACAACTCGGATCTATTTTGGATATTTTATCAGCGCCAATGGGCCTGATGAGATGGAAGAAACTTATTAAAGCCATCTTCCATTTTTGGCATATTGACCAATGTAACCATGGTTAGCCTCATTTGACCTTTGGTTAAGTTGGATTGGATCCAATGACATGGTTAACATGCATAATGGACCTTGGGCTAGGCCCATTGCTAAGTTGGGCTTGCTAATAAGTTGTCATGAAGAGATAGGAGCCTAAAAGGGTATAATGGGGAGAATTTATCCATGAAGGCGCCTAAAGGGCATAATGGGGTGATGCTTGGTGCCTTTGCTGTTGGGGTATGCCCTTAAGGCTAATGTTTGAGGCCTATGGGAATGTATCTGTATCATGTAATAAACTGTTATGTTTATAAAGGCATGGTTGTTATTCAGTTAGCTACATTGTCTGCTGCAATATATGTTCTTCTGAATAATGTCTCAAAGCTGTTCAGCTAGGCTGACATGCTATAAGTCCTTAGTCGAGATATCTTGGTGAACATGAGACAGCCTTGATATGTTTGAGACTAATATGTGTTCTGATCTTATAGGATGCTTCGAGCATGGAATAAGATGTAGACTCATGGGTACATGGGATGTACTGGACAGACCCTACTAGGATGTTCAATTGTTTGTCGCAATGTGAATATTCCTTGAGTATGACAAGTGGCACATTTCCTCTGACTTGAGATCACTTGTGTTTTCTAAATGATGATTGTCATTGTTTTGAGGTAGTTCAATATCATTTGAAACATAATGATTATAGACTATCTTGGATGGTGAGCTTGAGTCAGGTTAGGGCACTAGTGATAGACATAGGATTGCCGTCTCCTTGTTTAAGGAGTGTGATGTTCTAAGGGGGCCCCCTGGATGAGATGATTGAGAAAAGAGTATGGCCATACCCAGGTGACTATGTTCATCTGATCTAATCATGCTCATCATATTGGAGTTACAAGCTTGACACGCTTGTCCAATAAGAACGTCCAGTGGTAAAGGAAATATGCATGCCTTGTGATTTGATTCACACTTGTGCTGTTTTTGGGTGTAGTCTTGGAAGACTCTTTCCTTTATATCGGGAGACAGTGATGTGTTGCTAGATACCCCTCACTGATCGTGATAATGAGAGTTATCGTTACCGACATTTAAAGGAAACCCTCAGGGTCGCACAATTTGATGATATGGCTTACTTAAGTCAGATCGTATGGACTGAATTGTTCGGATTCAGTTTAAAGGGATTTAATCTCTGATTGTAAGTGAGATCTGGTCTGATCATGTTTGATTGATTAGGGCTTGAGATCGGTAAGCTTCGATCGAGAGAATGAATGCTAGATCGGTCAGATCAGAAGCATTAAGAGATCAACGGTCAGATCAAGAACCTTGTGGTTTAATTATGATTTGGACTGGTTGCTTGGCTTGATTAGTTCTTAAACCGAACCAATGTGAACCGGCTCATGAAATGAGCGCATGGTTCAAGGCTTGGCGAGTTGTTCACTTGGCGTGAACATTGGAGCGAACGTGGTGGCTATTTTTAGTAACCATGATCTCCACTTGGAGATAACGCTCACGTTCGAATAGTGCTTACTACTCTCGCCTCTCAAGCGACCTCTCTTCTTGACGCTTTCGTGTGTGGCGACGTCTTGAAGGTTGAGGAGGATTCGGCCAAGAAGTTGATCATCCCTTTCCATTCGATCAAGGACACTTTGTAGCCTTGCTAGCACAAGGAGCGACAAAGAGTTTGCCATCATCCTCTTGTGTGCGAGACTTTGGAGAAGTGGCATTTGCGATTTTTCTTCCAAGGCACCATCTAGAAATGGCTATGGTATGAATCGTTTTATTCATGCTGATTTTATAAGTTAATCATAATGCATGCAAAGATCATTGAAACCCTTTTTCCGCTGCATCTATATCTCCATATGCGCCTATAGGGTTTTACCTCCCCTTATTCTAGGGGATCTTTCAATTGGTATCAGAGGGCTGGTTGAAGCATGTTTTTTATGATTGCTTAACGCTTGAGCCATTTTTGTGATCCATGTTGCGAATATTGCCTAGATCTATAAGTTAGATGCGTTAGTTCAAGTTGGCGACTTTTGCTTTCCTCTTGGCGCATGTTTTCTAGTTTGCGCAATATGTATGTTTTTCGAAAACTAATATCATATGCGCGACTAATCATAGATCTAAGGCCTTATTGTAAACCCTTAGACGGGTTACTAGGGTTGAAGTCATCCCCTAGGTTAGATCCAACAGTCTGATCAGACCATCTGACAGCCTGAATGGGTCGACCAGTTAGCACCTTGGCGCAAGCCTATGGTGGCTATAGGTCGACTGCAGACAGGTGTGTAGCGATGTCTAATTGAGACAACTTATGAACACACATGAGTTAGGCCCGGGGTCACACCCGCTTGCCAGACCTCATTGTGGTTGTTCAGCCCTGGCGCATGCATGGTTGACCTTATGGTCAACTCAAGTCAGTTAGGACTTGGTGCATGCAAGGGCAGTGGATCTGACTAGGTTGGATGAGTGGATCCCTAGTAATGGACCGTTGTAAGGTTGTAGGGCAAATAAGGAAAAATTAAAAATTGATCCCATGGGGTTTTTCAAAAATTTTAATTTTTATGATGGATCACTTGATTGCTGATTGGATGCATATGTTTGTTTATTTAGTCTTATGTGGGCTGCTCATATTAATTGTGTGCTGTGCTGGGGCCTGCGTGCCTGGGATTTAAAATTGTAAATTAATTATTGTGATCTGCGCATCACATTGCTTTAATTTATAAAATTGTAATTGACCTGCGTGTCAATCTTGCCTAGATAGTTAAATTTGTAATTTAATTAGGCAAGAGCACAAAGCACACTTGGCAGAGGCGCTTGCAGCAGAGGCTTGACCAGGTGGGAGGTCCAGGGTTCGACTCTGGGACCAGGCGCAAATTCCTGGTGGGCGCACCAGAGCTGCAGATGGCGCTTGGGCCCTGGTTTGGGCCAGATGAGCAGCTAAAGACCCAAGAAGAGCAAGTGTAGACTTAAGTTAGGTTAAGGTCTCACTAGGGCTATGGGCTTTTACCACATAAGATTCATGCTTTCTTTTATTTAAAGTTTGAATATTAGAATTGCATGATTAAGTTTATCTTCTGCTATCACCATAGGAATTGCATGATAGTGAAGAAGATAAAAGACCGTTAAAATCCAACGCTAAAATATCAAGCTCGTAAGCCTTCTGACGCGAAACCTCACTGTTCTGACTATCGTTGGAGCCGTGTTGTACCCACTCAGTGGGCACGTCCATCTATCTTCAGACGGTGCGGGATTACACCTGTGTGTTACAGAGTAGGGATTTATCCCTTCTCGTTGCTCAGCATAGCACATGGTGGTCCAGGGAGTAGGTCGGGTCAGCTTGACCGTGTAGGCTACATATGTGGCGCATATGGTAGCACATGGAGGCAGCCATCTGTGGGGTCAGAGCCTGTGTTGTACCAACTCAGTTGGCACAGTCTGCTGGACTGCCCAGATGAAGGGGAATCGCACGGGTTGGCGATCGGCAGGGACTGCCTACCGGAGATTAGTGCTTGTACTCTCTGTGCATCTTATCTCGCCTGAGCGGGACGCGGAGACCAAGTATGAAATCCGGATCCCATCTCACTAAAAGAGTTCTACTCTTTCGGGCTGTTTTGTTGGATTTTTCAAGTCAGATAAAATAGTGAGAAAAAGAATCTTTCTTAAGTCCTGATCGATTCTTATACATTGATACTGACCTTGCTGTTCTTGCATTGTTGTAGATACCTGCAGCAACGAACACCATGAACTTCAATGTGCGATCCCTACTGGAAAGGGAGAAGTTTGCTGGGCCGAACTTCTCTGACTGGTTTGGACACCTTAAGATCGTTCTTAAGGCAAAGAGGAAACTGTATGTCCTCGAGACGGCAATACCGCCGCAGCCCGCTCCGAACGCCGCAAGGGCGGTTCGGGAAGCCTATGAAAAGCACGTCAATGATAGCATTGATGTCGCTTGCCTGATGCTAGCGTCTATGACGCCACCGCTGCAGCGTCAGCATGAGGATATGTCGGCTATAGAGATTATAGCGAACCTCAAGATGCTGTATGCTGCACAGGCGAGGACTGAACGCTATAATTTGACGAAGCTCTTCTTTCAGAGCAAACTGGCTGAAGGGAGCCCAGTGGGAGCTCACGTGCTCAAGATGATTGGGCACAAGGAGGCTCTAGAGAAACTGGGGCATACCATCAACCAGGAGCTTGCTGTGGATATTATTCTGCAGTCTCTCCCGCCTTCATTCGACGCGTTCATTATTAATTTTAATATGAACAAAATCGATTGTACTCCGGCAGAGCTGCTGAATATGCTCCTCACTACTGAGGAGACTCTGAAGGGAAAGCCTTCGACCTCTGTCTTAATGGTTCCTTCAAGGAACAAGAAGAAGGGGAAGAAGGGCAAGGCCCCTGTCAAGAGCTACAGCAAGGCTTTGAAGCAGAATGTTAAGCGGTCCAAGGAATACAGGTGTTTCCACTGTGGCCAGCTAGGTCACTGGAAAAAGGACTGTAAAGCGCTCCAAGGAGATAAGAGGGGAAGCTTCGCTTCTGGCTCAGGTATATTCGTGACTGAGGTCATGTTTTCATCTTCTTCTATATCATGGGTGTTGGACACTGCATGTGGAGTTCACATTTGTTCAAATGTACAGGAACTCAAGAGAAGAAGACAGGTGGGACAGCATGAGGTGGACCTACGAGTTGGAAACGGGGCACAGGTTGCTGCTGTTGCTGTAGGAGACTACTTCATTTCTTTACCATCTGGAATTGTATTGGAACTAAACAATTGTTATTTTGTTCCCAGTATTACTAAAAATATTATCTCCATTCCTGCTCTTGTGAGGAAGGGATTTTCCTTTGAATGCAATATTTCAAAGTGTATTTTATCTTTTGATAATATTGTTTATGCAACTGGTTCAATTAACAATGGGTTATTCGTGTTGGACATGGAAAGTTCGATACAAAATATTGATAATAAGAAAGCCAAGTATGCTGATGACAGCACCTTGCTATGGCATAGTCGTTTAGGCCATATTAACGAGAAACGCATTAAGCGGTTGCATGATAATGGACTGCTGGGATCATTCTCCTGTGAGGAGATTGATACATGCAAGGCTTGTTTAATGGGTAAAATGACGAAGTCACCTTTTCTTTACAAAGGTCAAAGGGCTTCAGGTTTACTTGACCTTATACACAGTGATGTGTGTGGGCCATTTAGTAAACATGCCAGAGGTGGCTATCAGTACTTCATTACCTTTACTGATGATTTCAGTAGGTATGGCTATGTCTATCTGATGAGACATAAGAGTGAATCTTTTGACAAGTTCAAAGAGTTCAAGAATGAAGTACAGAATCAGCTAGGCCGAAATATCAAGGCACTTCGCTCAGATCGAGGTGGTGAATACCTAAGTCATGCGTTTACTGACTATCTAAAGGAGTGTGAGATTATCTCACAGCTCACTCCGCCAGGAACACCGCAATGGAATGGTGTGTCCGAGAGGAGAAATAGAACGTTACTTGATATGGTTCGTTCTATGATGAGTCAGGCTTCTTTACCCAACTCCTTTTGGGGTTTTGCACTGGAAACAGCTGCAAAGGTACTAAACCGAGTGCCATCCAAGGCAGTTTCAAAGACGCCATATGAGTTATGGTATGGGAAACAGCCAAGCTTGACATTTATCAGGATCTGGGGCTGCGAGGCTTATGTCAAAAAGCTCGCCTCTGGGAAACTAGAGAGCAGATCTGACAAATGTATCTTTGTCGGTTACCCTAAGGAAACTAAGGGTTATTATTTCTACGATCCCAAAGAGAACAAGGTTTTTGTTGCTCGGAGGGCCATATTTCTTGAGAAGGAGTTTCTTCTGCAAGAGGCCAGTGGGAGAGAAATAAAGCTGGATGAGAATCCAGAGGTAGGACAAAGTGCTCAAGCAGAATTGGATGAGCCTGAGCCGGTAGAACAGGTTATTGAACAACCTGAGGCTCAGATATCACGGGAACCGCGAAGATCGGGAAGGATCCGTCGACAACCTGAGCGTTATGACGGAGTCTACATCATTGATCATGATGAACCCCTCACTTATGCGGAAGCGGTCAGTGGACCGGAGTCAGCGAGATGGCTTGAAGCTATACGCGCCGAGATGGACTCCATGTCAGATAACCAAGTTTGGGATTTGGTTGATCCGCCTCCGGGAGTTATCCCTATAGGCTGTAAATGGATCTTCAAGAAGAAGATTGACATGGATGGTAACGTAGTTACCTATAAAGGCAGGCTAGTTGCGAAAGGTTTCAAACAAATCTACGGGATAGATTATGATGAAACTTTCTCACCTGTAGCCATGTTTAAGTCTATTCGGATTCTTTTCGCGATAGCTGCATATTATGATTATGAGATCTGGCAGATGGATGTGAAAACAGCTTTCCTGAATGGAAATCTGGATGAGGATGTGTACATGACACAACCAGAAGGTTTCACTAATCCAGCAGATCGTCATAAGATATGCAAGTTAAAGAAGTCCATTTATGGACTTAAGCAAGCATCTAGAAGCTGGAATATTCGTTTTGATGAATCAGTTACTGAATTTGGTTTCATCAAGAACGAGGATGACCCGTGTGTATATAAGAGGTTTAGTGGGAGCGTGATTACTTTCCTAGTCCTCTACGTCGATGACATCTTGATCATTGGAAATGACATTCCTGAAATCCATGCTGTGAAGGCATGGCTGAGGAAATGTTTCCAGATGAAAGATTTAGGAGAAGCAGCCTATGTATTAGGTGTGAAGATCTACAGGGATAGATCTAAGAGGCTTCTCGGGCTGTGCCAGAGTACTTACATCGATAAGGTCCTGGAGAGATTTCATTTAGAGAATTCTAAACGAGGATATCTTCCAGTCAGACATGGTCTGAATCTTTCGAAGAGTCAGTGTCCACAAACACAGACTGAGAAAGATGAAATGGACAATACGCCTTATGCTTCGGCTATTGGATCCATTATGTATGCGATGTTGTGTACTCGCCCAGACGTCGCTTACGGGTTAAGCGTGACCAGTCGTTTCCAAAGTAATCCAGGTATGGCGCACTGGATTGCAGTCAAGAACATTTTAAAATATCTGCGGAGGACCAAAGATATGTTCTTGATTTATGGTGGTCAGGAAGAACTCAGTATAGAGGGATATACTGACGCTTCGTTCCAGTCGGACCAGGATGATTTCCGATCGCAATCAGGCTATGTTTTTAGCTTGAATGGAGGTGCAGTGGTGTGGAAGAGTTTCAAACAGTCAACTGTTGCTGATTCCACAACAGAAGCCGAGTATGTTGCAGCCTCGGAAGCATCCAAGGAGGCAGTTTGGATTCGTAAGTTCGTGAGAGAACTTGGTGTTCTTCCTTCGAGTGCAGATCCTTTGGTTATCTTCTGTGATAACACTGGAGCAATCGCACAAGCAAAGGAACCACGGTCGCACCAGAAGTCCAAGCACATACAGAGACGGTTTCATTTGATCAGGGAGATCATTGATCGTGGCGAGATCAAAGTCTACAAGGTTCATACAGATGACAATCTGGCTGACCCGCTTACCAAGCCTCTAGCGCAGCAGAAGCATGAGAAGCACTGTAATAATATGGGTTTGAGATTTCTCAACCATTAGATTAAGTGCAAGTGGGAGATTGTTGGGGTATGCCCTAAAGGCTAATGTTTGAGGCCTATGGGAATGTATCTATATCATGTAATAAACTGTTATGTTTATAAAGGCATGGTTGTTATTCAGTTAGCTACATTGTCTGCTGCAATATATGTTCTTCTGAATAATGTCTCAAAGCTGTTCAGCTAGGCTGACATGCTATAAGTCCTTAGTCGAGATATCTTGGTGAACATGAGACAGCCTTGATATGTTTGAGACTAATATGTGTTCTGATCTTATAGGATGCTTCGAGCATGGAATAAGATGTAGACTCATGGGTACATGGGATGTACTGGACAGACCCTACTAGGATGTTCAATTGTTTGTCGCAATGTGAATATTCCTTGAGTATGACAAGTGGCACATTTCCTCTGACTTGAGATCACTTGTGTTTTCTAAATGATGATTGTCATTGTTTTGAGGTAGTTCAATATCATTTGAAACATAATGATTATAGACTATCTTGGATGGTGAGCTTGAGTCAGGTTAGGGCACTAGTGATAGACATAGGATTGCCGTCTCCTTGTTTAAGGAGTGTGATGTTCTAAAGGGGCCCCCTGGATGAGATGATTGAGAAAAGAGTATGGCCATACCCAGGTGACTATGTTCATCTGATCTAATCATGCTCATCATATTGGAGTTACAAGCTTGACACGCTTGTCCAATAAGAACGTCCAGTGGTAAAGGAAATATGCATGCCTTGTGATTTGATTCACACTTGTGCTGTTTTTGGGTGTAGTCTTGGAAGACTCTTTCCTTTATATCGGGAGACAGTGATGTGTTGCTAGATACCCCTCACTGATCGTGATAATGAGAGTTATCGTTACCGACATTTAAAGGAAACCCTCAGGGTCGCACAATTTGATGATATGGCTTACTTAAGTCAGATCGTATGGACTGAATTGTTCGGATTCAGTTTAAAGGGATTTAATCTCTGATTGTAAGTGAGATCTGGTCTGATCATGTTTGATTGATTAGGGCTTGAGATCGGTAAGCTTCGATCGAGAGAATGAATGCTAGATCGGTCAGATCAGAAGCATTAAGAGATCAACGGTCAGATCAAGAACCTTGTGGTTTAATTATGATTTGGACTGGTTGCTTGGCTTGATTAGTTCTTAAACCGAACCAATGTGAACCGGCTCATGAAATGAGCGCATGGTTCAAGGCTTGGCGAGTTGTTCACTTGGCGTGAACATTGGAGCGAACGTGGTGGCTATTTTTAGTAACCATGATCTCCACTTGGAGATAACGCTCACGTTCGAATAGTGCTTACTACTCTCGCCTCTCAAGCGACCTCTCTTCTTGACGCTTTCGTGTGTGGCGACGTCTTGAAGGTTGAGGAGGATTCGGCCAAGAAGTTGATCATCCCTTTCCATTCGATCAAGGACACTTTGTAGCCTTGCTAGCACAAGGAGCGACAAAGAGTTTGCCATCATCCTCTTGTGTGCGAGACTTTGGAGAAGTGGCATTTGCGATTTTTCTTCCAAGGCACCATCTAGAAATGGCTATGGTATGAATCGTTTTATTCATGCTGATTTTATAAGTTAATCATAATGCATGCAAAGATCATTGAAACCCTTTTTCCGCTGCATCTATATCTCCATATGCGCCTATAGGGTTTTACCTCCCCTTATTCTAGGGGATCTTTCAATTGGTATCAGAGGGCTGGTTGAAGCATGTTTTTTATGATTGCTTAACGCTTGAGCCATTTTTGTGATCCATGTTGCGAATATTGCCTAGATCTATAAGTTAGATGCGTTAGTTCAAGTTGGCGACTTTTGCTTTCCTCTTGGCGCATGTTTTCTAGTTTGCGCAATATGTATGTTTTTCGAAAACTAATATCATATGTGCGACTAATCATAGATCTAAGGCCTTATTGTAAACCCTTAGACGGGTTACTAGGGTTGAAGTCATCCCCTAGGTTAGATCCAACAGTCTGATCAGACCATCTGACAGCCTGAATGGGTCGACCAGTTAGCACCTTGGCGCAAGCCTATGGTGGCTATAGGTCGACTGCAGACAGGTGTGTAGCGATGTCTGATTGAGACAACTTATGAACACACATGAGTTAGGCCCGGGGTCACACCCGCTTGCCAGACCTCATTGTGGTTGTTCAGCCCTGGCGCATGCATGGTTGACCTTATGGTCAACTCAAGTCAGTTAGGACTTGGTGCATGCAAGGGCAGTGGATCTGACTAGGTTGGATGAGTGGATCCCTAGTAATGGACCGTTGTAAGGTTGTAGGGCAAATAAGGAAAAATTAAAAATTGATCCCATGGGGTTTTTCAAAAATTTTAATTTTTATGATGGATCACTTGATTGCTGATTGGATGCATATGTTTGTTTATTTAGTCTTATGTGGGCTGCTCATATTAATTGTGTGCTGTGCTGGGGCCTGCGTGCCTGGGATTTAAAATTGTAAATTAATTATTGTGATCTGCGCATCACATTGCTTTAATTTATAAAATTGTAATTGACCTGCGTGTCAATCTTGCCTAGATAGTTAAATTTGTAATTTAATTAGGCAAGAGCACAAAGCACACTTGGCAGAGGCGCTTGCAGCAGAGGCTTGACCAGGTGGGAGGTCCAGGGTTCGACTCTGGGACCAGGCGCAAATTCCTGGTGGGCGCACCAGAGCTGCAGATGGCGCTTGGGCCCTGGTTTGGGCCAGATGAGCAGCTAAAGACCCAAGAAGAGCAAGTGTAGACTTAAGTTAGGTTAAGGTCTCACTAGGGCTATGGGCTTTTACCACATAAGATTCGTGCTTTCATTTATTTAAAGTTTGAATATTAGAATTGCATGATTAAGTTTATCTTCTGCTATCACCATAGGAATTGCATGATAGTGAAGAAGATAAAAGACCGTTAAAATCCAACGCTAAAATATCAAGCTCGTAAGCCTTCTGACGCGAAACCTCACTGTTCTGACTATCGTTGGAGCCGTGTTGTACCCACTCAGTGGGCACGTCCATCTATCTTCAGACGGTGCGGGATTACACCTGTGTGTTACAGAGTAGGGATTTATCCCTTCTCGTTGCTCAGCATAGCACATGGTGGTCCAGGGAGTAGGTCGGGTCAGCTTGACCGTGTAGGCTACATATGTGGCGCATATGGTAGCACATGGAGGCAGCCATCTGTGGGGTCAGAGCCTGTGTTGTACCAACTCAGTTGGCACAGTCTGCTGGACTGCCCAGATGAAGGGGAATCGCACGGGTTGGCGATTGGCAGGGACTGCCTACCGGAGATTAGTGCTTGTACTCTCTGTGCATCTTATCTCGCCTGAGCGGGACGCGGAGACCAAGTATGAAATCCGGATCCCATCTCACTAAAAGAGTTCTACTCTTTCGGGCTGTTTTGTTGGATTTTTCAAGTCAGATAAAATAGTGAGAAAAAGAATCTTTCTTAAGTCCTGATCGATTCTTATACATTGATACTGACCTTGCTGTTCTTGCATTGTTGTAGATACCTGCAGCAACGAACACCATGAACTTCAATGTGCGATCCCTACTGGAAAGGGAGAAGTTTGCTGGGCCGAACTTCTCTGACTGGTTTGGACACCTTAAGATCGTTCTTAAGGCAGAGAGGAAACTGTATGTCCTCGAGACGGCAATACCGCCGCAGCCCGCTCCGAACGCCGCAAGGGCGGTTCGGGAAGCCTATGAAAAGCACGTCAATGATAGCATTGATGTCGCTTGCCTGATGCTAGCGTCTATGACGCCACCGCTGCAGCGTCAGCATGAGGATATGTCGGCTATAGAGATTATAGCGAACCTCAAGATGCTGTATGCTGCACAGGCGAGGACTGAACGCTATAATTTGACGAAGCTCTTCTTTCAGAGCAAACTGGCTGAAGGGAGCCCAGTGGGAGCTCACGTGCTCAAGATGATTGGGCACAAGGAGGCTCTAGAGAAACTGGGGCATACCATCAACCAGGAGCTTGCTGTGGATATTATTCTGCAGTCTCTCCCGCCTTCATTCGACGCGTTCATTATTAATTTTAATATGAACAAAATCGATTGTACTCCGGCAGAGCTGCTGAATATGCTCCTCACTACTGAGGAGACTCTGAAGGGAAAGCCTTCGACCTCTGTCTTAATGGTTCCTTCAAGGAACAAGAAGAAGGGGAAGAAGGGCAAGGCCCCTGTCAAGAGCTACAGCAAGGCTTTGAAGCAGAAGGTTAAGCGGTCCAAGGAATACAGGTGTTTCCACTGTGGCCAGCTAGGTCACTGGAAAAAGGACTGTAAAGCGCTCCAAGGAGATAATAGGGGAAGCTTCGCTTCTGGCTCAGGTATATTCGTGACTGAGGTCATGTTTTCATCTTCTTCTATATCATGGGTGTTGGACACTGCATGTGGAGTTCACATTTGTTCAAATGTACAGGAACTCAAGAGAAGAAGACAGGTGGGACAGCATGAGGTGGACCTACGAGTTGGAAACGGGGCACAGGTTGCTGCTGTTGCTGTAGGAGACTACTTCATTTCTTTACCATCTGGAATTGTATTGGAACTAAACAATTGTTATTTTGTTCCCAGTATTACTAAAAATATTATCTCCATTCCTGCTCTTGTGAGGAAGGGATTTTCCTTTGAATGCAATATTTCAAAGTGTATTTTATCTTTTGATAATATTGTTTATGCAACTGGTTCAATTAACAATGGGTTATTCGTGTTGGACATGGAAAGTTCGATACAAAATATTGATAATAAGAAAGCCAAGTATGCTGATGACAGCACCTTGCTATGGCATAGTGGTTTAGGCCATATTAACGAGAAACGCATTAAGCGGTTGCATGATAATGGACTGCTGGGATCATTCTCCTGTGAGGAGATTGATACATGCAAGGCTTGTTTAATGGGTAAAATGACGAAGTCACCTTTTCCTTACAAAGGTCAAAGGGCTTCAGGTTTACTTGACCTTATACACAGTGATGTGTGTGGGCCATTTAGTAAACATGCCAGAGGTGGCTATCAGTACTTCATTACCTTTACTGATGATTTCAGTAGGTATGGCTATGTCTATCTGATGAGACATAAGAGTGAATCTTTTGACAAGTTCAAAGAGTTCAAGAATGAAGTACAGAATCAGCTAGGCCGAAATATCAAGGCACTTCGCTCAGATCGAGGTGGTGAATACCTAAGTCATGCGTTTACTGACTATCTAAAGGAGTGTGAGATTATCTCACAGCTCACTCCGCCAGGAACACCGCAATGGAATGGTGTGTCCGAGAGGAGAAATAGAACGTTACTTGATATGGTTCGTTCTATGATGAGTCAGGCTTCTTTACCCAACTCCTTTTGGGGTTTTGCACTGGAAACAGCTGCAAAGGTACTAAACCGAGTGCCATCCAAGGCAGTTTCAAAGACGCCATATGAGTTATGGTATGGGAAACAGCCAAGCTTGACATTTATCAGGATCTGGGGCTGCGAGGCTTATGTCAAAAAAGCTCGCCTCTGGGAAACTAGAGAGCAGATCTGACAAATGTATCTTTGTCGGTTACCCTAAGGAAACTAAGGGTTATTATTTCTACGATCCCAAAGAGAACAAGGTTTTTGTTGCTCGGAGGGCCATATTTCTTGAGAAGGAGTTTCTTCTGCAAGAGGCCAGTGGGAGAGAAATAAAGCTGGATGAGAATCCAGAGGTAGGACAAAGTGCTCAAGCAGAATTGGATGAGCCTGAGCCGGTAGAACAGGTTATTGAACAACCTGAGGCTCAGATATCACGGGAACCGCGAAGATCGGGAAGGATCCGTCGACAACCTGAGCGTTATGACGGAGTCTACATCATTGATCATGATGAACCCCTCACTTATGCGGAAGCGGTCAGTGGACCGGAGTCAGCGAGATGGCTTGAAGCTATGCGTGCCGAGATGGACTCCATGTCAGATAACCAAGTTTGGGATTTGGTTGATCCGCCTCCGGGAGTTATCCCTATAGGCTGTAAATGGATCTTCAAGAAGAAGATTGACATGGATGGTAACGTAGTTACCTATAAAGGCAGGCTAGTTGCGAAAGGTTTCAAACAAATCTACGGGATAGATTATGATGAAACTTTCTCACCTGTAGCCATGTTTAAGTCTATTCGGATTCTTTTCGCGATAGCTGCATATTATGATTATGAGATCTGGCAGATGGATGTGAAAACAGCTTTCCTGAATGGAAATCTGGATGAGGATGTGTACATGACACAACCAGAAGGTTTCACTAATCCAGCAGATCGTCATAAGATATGCAAGTTAAAGAAGTCCATTTATGGACTTAAGCAAGCATCTAGAAGCTGGAATATTCGTTTTGATGAATCAGTTACTGAATTTGGTTTCATCAAGAACGAGGATGACCCGTGTGTATATAAGAGGTTTAGTGGGAGCGTGATTACTTTCCTAGTCCTCTACGTCGATGACATCTTGATCATTGGAAATGACATTCCTGAAATGCATGCTGTGAAGGCATGGCTGAGGAAATGTTTCCAGATGAAAGATTTAGGAGAAGCAGCCTATGTATTAGGTGTGAAGATCTACAGGGATAGATCTAAGAGGCTTCTCGGGCTGTGCCAGAGTACTTACATCGATAAGGTCCTGGAGAGATTTCATTTAGAGAATTCTAAACGAGGATATCTTCCAGTCAGACATGGTCTGAATCTTTCGAAGAGTCAGTGTCCACAAACACAGACTGAGAAAGATGAAATGGACAATACGCCTTATGCTTCGGCTATTGGATCCATTATGTATGCGATGTTGTGTACTCGCCCAGACGTCGCTTACGGGTTAAGCGTGACCAGTCGTTTCCAAAGTAATCCAGGTATGGCGCACTGGATTGCAGTCAAGAACATTTTAAAATATCTGCGGAGGACCAAAGATATGTTCTTGATTTATGGTGGTCAGGAAGAACTCAGTATAGAGGGATATACTGACGCTTCATTCCAGTCGGACCAGGATGATTTCCGATCGCAATCAGGCTATGTTTTTAGCTTGAATGGAGGTGCAGTGGTGTGGAAGAGTTTCAAACAGTCAACTGTTGCTGATTCCACAACAGAAGCCGAGTATGTTGCAGCCTCGGAAGCATCCAAGGAGGCAGTTTGGATTCGTAAGTTCGTGAGAGAACTTGGTGTTGTTCCTTCGAGTGCAGATCCTTTGGTTATCTTCTGTGATAACACTGGAGCAATCGCACAAGCAAAGGAACCACGGTCGCACCAGAAGTCCAAGCACATACAGAGACGGTTTCATTTGATCAGGGAGATCATTCATCGTGGCGAGATCAAAGTCTGCAAGGTTCATACAGATGACAATCTGGCTGACCCGCTTACCAAGCCTCTGGCGCAGCAGAAGCATGAGAAGCACTGTAATAATATGGGTTTGAGATTTCTCAACCATTAGATTAAGTGCAAGTGGGAGATTGTTGGGGTATGCCCTTAAGGCTAATGTTTGAGGCCTATGGGAATGTATCTGTATCATGTAATAAACTGTTATGTTTATAAAGGCATGGTTGTTATTCAGTTAGCTACATTGTCTGCTGCAATATATGTTCTTCTGAATAATGTCTCAAAGCTGTTCAGCTAGGCTGACATGCTATAAGTCCTTAGTCGAGATATCTTGGTGAACATGAGACAGCCTTGATATGTTTGAGACTAATATGTGTTCTGATCTTATAGGATGCTTCGAGCATGGAATAAGATGTAGACTCATGGGTACATGGGATGTACTGGACAGACCCTACTAGGATGTTCAATTGTTTGTCGCAATGTGAATATTCCTTGAGTATGACAAGTGGCACATTTCCTCTGACTTGAGATCACTTGTGTTTTCTAAATGATGATTGTCATTGTTTTGAGGTAGTTCAATATCATTTGAAACATAATGATTATAGACTATCTTGGATGGTGAGCTTGAGTCAGGTTAGGGCACTAGTGATAGACATAGGATTGCCGTCTCCTTGTTTAAGGAGTGTGATGTTCTAAAGGGGCCCCCTGGATGAGATGATTGAGAAAAGAGTATGGCCATACCCAGGTGACTATGTTCATCTGATCTAATCATGCTCATCATATTGGAGTTACAAGCTTGACACGCTTGTCCAATAAGAACGTCCAGTGGTAAAGGAAATATGCATGCCTTGTGATTTGATTCACACTTGTGCTATTTTTGGGTGTAGTCTTGGAAGACTCTTTCCTTTATATCGGGAGACAGTGATGTGTTGCTAGATACCCCTCACTGATCGTGATAATGAGAGTTATCGTTACCGACATTTAAAGGAAACCCTCAGGGTCGCACAATTTGATGATATGGCTTACTTAAGTCAGATCGTATGGACTGAATTGTTCGGATTCAGTTTAAAGGGATTTAATCTCTGATTGTAAGTGAGATCTGGTCTGATCATGTTTGATTGATTAGGGCTTGACATCGGTAAGCTTCGATCGAGAGAATGAATGCTAGATCGGTCAGATCAGAAGCATTAAGAGATCAACGGTCAGATCAAGAACCTTGTGGTTTAATTATGATTTGGACTGGTTGCTTGGCTTGATTAGTTCTTAAACCGAACCAATGTGAACCGGCTCATGAAATGAGCGCATGGTTCAAGGCTTGGCGAGTTGTTCACTTGGCGTGAACATTGGAGCGAACGTGGTGGCTATTTTTAGTAACCATGATCTCCACTTGGAGATAACGCTCACGTTCGAATAGTGCTTACTACTCTCGCCTCTCAAGCGACCTCTCTTCTTGACGCTTTCGTGTGTGGCGACGTCTTGAAGGTTGAGGAGGATTCAGCCAAGAAGTTGATCATCCCTTTCCATTCGATCAAGGACACTTTGTAGCCTTGCTAGCACAAGGAGCGACAAAGAGTTTGCCATCATCCTCTTGTGTGCGAGACTTTGGAGAAGTGGCATTTGCGATTTTTCTTCCAAGGCACCATCTAGAAATGGCTATGGTATGAATCGTTTTATTCATGCTGATTTTATAAGTTAATCATAATGCATGCAAAGATCATTGAAACCCTTTTTCCGCTGCATCTATATCTCCATATGCGCCTATAGGGTTTTACCTCCCCTTATTCTAGGGGATCTTTCATTTGCTTCATTAGGAAGTAAAGGGTGCCTAGCCCTTCATCCTTTGATGGAATGAGTGCCTCTAAGGCATGTCTTGGGCTGATATGGCTCTTGGGCAAATATGGATAGGTTGAATGAGGTTTATGGTAAAATCTTGGAAACTTTCCTTACCTCAAACCCCCTCATCCTAGCCGCCCACTTGTCATGATCATAGCCCTCCCCAAACCACCTCTCCTTGTTATAAAAGAGACCCCTTGCCACCCCTCTTGGCATACGATTATTCTCAAGGAGGCGTGAGCAAGAAAGAGGGCGAGAGCAAGGGTTCAAGTGGCACAACTCTTCTTCTTCTTCCAAAGCCACAAGCAAGCTTCTCCTCCTTTCCACTTGGCGCAAAGAGGACTTGTGCTTGGCAGCATCTCCTTCCTTCTTCTCTTCTTCTTGGCGCATATACCTTGGAGGTGGCGCGAGGCTTGAAGAAGGAAAACAAAGGCTTGGATCTTCTTCCCGAGGCTAGCACCGGGAGTGGAAGAAGAGAGCTCGAGGCATACGTGTGTGTGAGACTGCAGAGGGCGAACACTTGGGCGCCTACCTCGACATCGATCCTCAAGCTTGCTAAAGGTACTTTCTATCACATCGTGTCGATCCCCTCACTTGACGATCCTCACTGGGTTTTTGGTACTGGCCTGTTTCGGGGATATTCTTCCGCTGTGCAATGTAATATGTAATGTCTATCTCTGAAAAATTATAAAATATCCCCGGGGTTTCCCAACAAGGTGCACGACAAATCCTCCCAGACCTACGTGGGACCTGTGTCTGAGCCTCAGGTTGCCCGGCAACCGGTGTAGGTGGCTCGGGTTCCATCTCTCTATCTTGTGGTTGCACTTGGACCTCGTCCAAGCCAAACTTGCTCCCACTGACTTCTTTTATGAGAAATTCCTTTTCTAGAAAGACAGCACCCTGAGCAACAAAAACTTTGTTCTCGGTGGGAACATAGAAGTAGTATCCTTTAGTTTCCTTATGATACCCCACAAAGATACATTTATCAGATCTAGGTTCTAGCTTGCTAAAATCTTGACATTTGACATAAGCCTCACATCCCCAAATCCTGATAAAATAGAGGTTAGGGCGTTTCCCACTCCATACCTCATATGGTATCTTGGAGACACTCTTATATGGAACGTTATTTAGTATTAGAGAAGCTGTCTCATGTGCAAAACCCTAGAATGTGGGTGGTAGAGTTGCATGACTAATCATGGACCGAACCATGTCTAACAAAGTTCGATTTCTCCTCTCAGACACACCACTCCATTGAGGTGTTCTAGGAGGAGTGAGTTGGGATATTATCTCACACTCCCTAAGATAGTCAAAGAACTCACCGCTCAGGTAGTCTCCACCTCAATCAGATCGAAGAGCTTTGATGGATCTTCCAAGCTGGTTCTCTACTTCATTTTTGAACTCCTTGAATTTCTCAAAGGATTCAGATTTATGTCTCATTAGGTAGACATAACCATACTTACTGAAATCATCAGTAAAGGTAATAAAGTAGCTGTGTCCTCCTCTGGCTTGTTTATTGAATGGCCCACACACATCAGTATGTATGAGATCCAATAAACCTTTTGCCCTCTCACCTATCTTGGTGAAGGGCACCTTTGTCATTTTTCCTAATAAACAAGGCTCACATGTGTCAAATTCCTACAAGGAACTAGAATCTAACAATCCATTTGCATAGAGTTGTTCGATGTGATTCTTGTTTATATTGGCTAATCGACAATGCCATAGGAAGGCACCAACTGAACCACTCAGTTTGGTCCTCTTACTATTTATGTTACAAATAGAACTATTCATGTCCAAGACATATAAGCCATTGCATAATGTACCTTTCCCATAAAATATATTTGCAAATGAAAAAGAACACGAGTTCTCCTTTATTTCAAATATAAAACCTTTCCTTGCTAAGCAAGGAATAGATATAATGTTTTTGGCTAACGAAGGTACATAATAGCAATTGTCTAGTTCTAATTAAAGTCCAGAAGGCAGGGAGAGAGTTAAACTCCTACAGCAACAGCAGCAACCTATGCTCCGTTTCCTACTCGTAGGTCAATCTCTCCGGCCCGTACCGATCTACTCTTCTTAAGCCCCTGCATATTTATATAAATATGAGCTCTGCATGCAGTATCCAATACCCATGATATAGAAGTAGAAAAGTTGACTTCAGTAACATAGATACCTGAGCAAGAAGAAGAAGTCTTGCCTCTCTTCTTCTCATTCTGAAGTCGCACCATGTCCTTTATCATGTGAGGTGGTCCTCCACATGAGTAGCACTTGTTATTCCTGACTCTTTCCATCTTTATCTTTAATGTCTTAGTTAAGCCTTTCGGCTCAATACATTGAATGTCTACTTTAGGAGGGTTGAGGTTAATCAATTCATCGAAGAGCTGCAATAGATTAGAAATAATCTCAGAGGCATTCTCAGATTCATATTGCCCTTTTAATTCAGGCGACATGTTGGTTAGCTTCAAATTACCAACCTCCAAAGTATCATCTTGATGCTTATCATAAGCATCTGTTTCAGCCGCTGAGGCCGAGCATGGAAGTGGCTTAGGAATTGGCTACTCAAGGACATAGAGCTTCCTCTCGAGCTTGAGCACATTTCTCAAGTTCATATACCAATCCAGTAAGTTGGATCCAACCAACTTATCCCTTTCCAGGGTAGATCGCAGTGACCATCTCCTATTGTTCATAGCCATTGTTCTACAATAACCAAGAAACAACAGATTAGTACTACTTTCAGATCATTTAATCTGGACTTGTATTAAATAACCATGGCTCCCACTGTTTTAATCGAATTGACAACCCACAAAGTCAATCGGGAAATTTAAGATTTCCTAGTGAGATGGGATCCTTATTCCACATAGGGCTTCGCATCCCACAAGGGTGGGATGAGATGCATAAAGTGACCCATGCTTCCTAAGGTGGGCACGCCGGCCGATTGCTCCAAGCAATTCCCCTTATTGAGACAGTCTAAGCATTTCATGTCCAGCGAGGGCTAGATATGAAACCCTAACATCTCAATGATACCTCTAGAGTTTCATCACGTGCCCAACACATATAAAAATCTAGTTAAGTCCATTCCTAATCATTATGCCCAGGGCCAACGAGTTTCCTTGCAAAGGCGCGCCCGGTTAAAATGAACTGGGGAAACCATTGCCACCACACACCTACTAAAGATAAGTGGGTGTGTCCCACAAGGGTGGGAAACAGTACACAATACCACTAATCGATAGTTTGATGAGGGCTACACATTAAAATGCTACTAGACTTGATATTTTTATTCGAGGGTTTTGAGGTCTCATCAACTCTGTTTTATCTTATGTCTAACATTACAGGCATGCGTGTTGGGGTATGCCCTTAAGGCTAATGTTTGAGGCCTTGGGATTCTTTCAGTATCATGTATAAACTCTTATGTTTATAAAGGCAATGGTTGTTATTCAGTTTGTTACATTGTCTGCTGCAATAAGTGTGCTTCTGAATAATGTCTCAATGCTGTTCAGCTTGGCTGACATGCTGTAATGTCCTTAGTCGAGATATCTTGGTGAACATGAGACTGCCTTGATATGATTGAGACTAATATGTGTTCTAATCTTATAGGATGCTTCGAGCATGGAATAAGATGTAGACTCATGGGTACATTGGATGTACTGGACAGACCCTACTAGGATATTCAATTGCTTGTCACAATGTGAATAATCCTTGTTTGCAACAAGTGGCACATGTCCTCTGACTTGAGATCACTTGTGTTTCTAAAATGATGATTGTCATTGTTTTGAGGTAGTTCAATATCATTTGAAACATAATGGTTATAGACTATCTTGGATAATGATCATGAATTAGGTTAGGACACTAGTGATAGATATAGGATTGCCGTCTCCTTGATTGGAGTGTGATGTTCTAAAGGGGCCCCCTGGATGAGATGATTGAGAAAGTGTATGGCCATACCCAGGTGACTATGTTCATCTGATCTAATCATGCTCATCATATTGGAGCTACAGGCTTGACACGCTTGTCCAATAAGAACATCCAGTGGCAAAGGAAACATGTATGCCTCGTGAAGTGGATTCACACTTGTGCTGTGGTTTGGGTGTAGTCTTGGAAGACTCTTTCCTTTATATCGGGAGACAGTGATGTGTTGCTAGATACCCCTCACTGATTGTGATAACGTAAGTTATCATTACCGACATTTAAAGGAAACCCTTAGGGTCGCACAATTTGAGGATATGGCTTACTTAAGTCAGATCGTGTGGACTGAATTGTTTCGGTTCAGTTTAAAGGGATTTAAACTCTGATTGTAAGTGAGATCTGGTCTGATCATGTTTGATTGATTAGGGCTTGAGATCGGTAAGCTTCGATCGAGAGAAGTGATGCTAGATCGGTGAGATCAAAAGCATTGAGAGATCAACGGTTAGATCTTGAACCTTTTTGGTTCAATGAGATCTAGACCATTGCTTGGGCTGGTTTGGTTTGACCATTGAACCATATACATGTGAACCGGCTCATGTGTGAGCGCATGGTTCATATGGAGTGGGATAAGCGTTTGGTTCACTTGAAGTGAACGCATAACGCATGAACGTTTTCGTTTGCTATTTTTGGAAGTTCCAAAATAGAAACGCCTCCACGTTCGGTTGGCTTCACGCTCCATTCAACCCTTTGCTCCTTGCTCTCGACGACACTCTTGTGTGGAGAAAAAGACGTCTTGGAGAAAGTTCGGCCAAGCAAGAGAGTTCATCTCTCATTTCCTTTTATTCGATCAAGATACCTTGGTGCCTTGCTAGCACAAGAAGCAACAAGGGAGTAGGCAACATCTCATTGTGTGCGCATCTTTTGGAGGAGATTAGATTTGTTCTCTTCTTCCAAGCCGACATCTACACAATGGCTATGGTATGATCTATACTAGTTGTTTAACAAGTTAATCATATGTCTATGCAAACGATTCTAAGAAACCCTTGCTTCCGCTAGAAAAATTTATGCGCCTCCTATTTGGGTTTCGCCCCCCCCCCCCCTTTAGATTAGGGGACTCACAATTGGTATCAGAGCAGGTTATTGCTTGTTCATATGATTGCTTGTTTGATCCATGAATGCGCTTGTGAATAGATCTAATGGATAATTACATGCCTAACTACATGCTTATTGTTGTGAATATGATGTATCTTGGCGCATGTATCATGTATGCGCTTGTTATAGTTTTTCCTTAAAACTTGATCACTTGCGCGCCCCATATTAGATCTAAGCGCCTACTATAAACCCTTAGACGGGTTGATGGGGTTGAAGTCATCCTCTAGGTAGGATCCAAATAGTCTGATCAGACCATCTGACGGCCTAGATGGGTCGACCAGATGGCACCTATGCGCAAGCATGAGGTGGCTATAGGTCGACTGCAGACAGGCGTGTAGCGAGGTCTGGTTGAGACAACCAGTGAGCACTCTTGAGTTAGGCCCGGGGTCACACCCGCTTGCCAGAACTCATGAAGGTTGTTCAGCCCTTTGCGCATGCATGGTTGACCATTAGGTCGACTCAAGTCAGTTAGGACTTGGTGCATGCAAGGGCAGTGGATCTGACTAGACATGATGAGTGGATCCCTATTAATGGACCGTTGTAAGGTAGTAGGGCACATAAGACAAATAAAATTGATTCCAATGGGTTTTTTTTAAAAAAAAATTTATTTTGTTGATGGATCACATGTTGATTGGATGCCATGATGCTTGTTTATTTCATCTTATGTGGGTTGCCCAATTAATGTGTGCTGTGCTGGGGCCTGCGTGCCTGGATTAATTGTAAATTATTTTGTGATCTGCGCATCACATTTTAATTAATTTATTGTGTAATTGACCTGCGTGTCAATCTTGTCTAGATAGATTAAAATGTAATTTTAATCAGACAAGAGCACAGAGCACACATGGCAGAGGCGCATGCAACAGAGGCTTGACCAGGTGGGAGGTCTAGGGTTTGACCCTATGACAGGCGCATGTACCTGGTGGGCGCATCTGAGCTGCAGAGGGCGCTTGGGCCCTGGTCTGGGCCAGATGAGATGCAAATGACTCATGAAGAGCTCAAGTGAAGACTTAAGTTAACTTAAGGTCTTACCTAGGCTTAATGGGCGTTTACCACATAAGATCATCATGCTTTCTTTTGTTGTTTAAATAATTAGAATTGCATGATTTATTTATCTTCTGCTATCACCATAGGGTTTGCATGATAGTTAAGAAGATAAAAGGACCGTTAAAATCCAACGCTATAATATCAAGCTCGTAAGCCTTCTGACGGGAAACCTCACTGTTCTGACTATCGTTGGGGCCGTGTTGTACCCACTCAGTGGGCACGCCCATCTATCTTCAGACGGTGTGTGATTTCACCTGCGTGTTACAGAGAAGGGATTTATCGCTTCTCGTTGCTCAGCATAGCACGTGGTGGTCCAGGGAGTAGGTCAGGTCAGCTTGACCATGTAGGCTACATATGGGGCATATGTTAGCTATATAGAGGCAGCCATCTGTGGGGTCAGAGACTGTGTTGTACTAACTCAGTTGGCACAGTCTGCTGGATTGCCCAGATGAAGGGGAATCGCACGGGTTGGCGATTGGCAGGGACTGCCTACCAGAAATTAGTGCTTGTACTCTCTGTGCATCTTATCTCGCCTGAGCGGGACGCGGAGACCAAGTATGAAATCTGGATCCCATCTCACTAAAAGAGTCTTACTCTTTCGGACTGTTTTAATGGATTTTTCAGTCAGATAAAATAGTGAGAAAAGAATCTTTCTTAAGTCCTGGATTGATTCTAAACATTGATACTGACCTTGCTGTTCTTGCATTGTTGTAGATTCCTGCAGCAACGAACACCATGAGCTTCAATGTGCGATCCCTACTGGAAAGGGAGAAGTTTGCTGGGCCAAACTTCTCAGACTGGTACGGACACCTTAAGATTGTTCTTAAGGCTGAGAGGAAACTGTATGTCCTCGAGACGGCTATACCGCCTCAACCCGCTCCGAACGCCGCAAGGGCGGTTCGGGAAGCCTATGAAAAGCATGTAAATGATAGCATTGATGTCGCTTGCCTGATGCTAGCCTCTATGACACCACAGCTGCAGCGTCAGCATGAGGATATGTCTGCTATAGAAATTATAGCAAACCTCAAGATGCTGTATGCTGCACAGGCGAGGACTGAACGCTATAATTTGACCAAGCTTTTCTTTCAGAGCAAACTGGCTGAAGGGAGTCCAGTGGGAGCTCATGTGCTCAAGATGATTGGGCACAAAGAGGCTCTAGAGAAACTGGGGCATACCATCAATCAGGAGCTTGCTGTAGACATTAT
The DNA here is from genome assembly GCA_027563935.2 of Costus lasius. Classification (NCBI taxonomy): domain Eukaryota; kingdom Viridiplantae; phylum Streptophyta; class Magnoliopsida; order Zingiberales; family Costaceae; genus Costus; species Costus lasius. The sequence continues at coordinate 49,095,521 of CM050446.2, forward strand.
TCTGCAGTCCCTTCCGGCCTCTTTCGATCCGTTCATTATTAATTTTAATATGAACAAGATCGATTGTACTCCGGCAGAGTTGCTGAATATGCTCTTGACTACAGAGGAGACTCTAAAGGGAAAGCCTTCAACCTCTGTCTTGATGTTTCCTTCCAGGAACAAGAAGAAGGGGAAGAAGGGCAAAGCCCCTGTCAAGAACTACAACAAGGCTCTGAAACAAAAGGTTAAGTGGTCGAAGGAATACAGATGTTTCCATTGTGGCCAGCTGGGTCACTAGAAAAAGGACTGTAAAGCGCTCCAAGGAGACAAGAAGGGAAGCATCGCTTCTGGCTCAGGTATTTTTGTGACTGAAGTCATGATATCCTCTTCTTCTATATCATGGGTGTTGGACACTGCATGTGGAGTTCACATTTGTTCAAATGTACAGGAACTCAAGAGAAGAAGACAGGTGGGACAGCATGAGGTGGACCTACGAGTAGGAAACGGGGCACGGGTTGCTGCTGTTGCTGTAGGAGAATATCACATCTCATTACCATCTGGACTTGTATTAGAACTGAACAATTGTTATTTTGTACCTAGCATTACCAAGAATATTATCTCTATTCCTGCTCTTGTCAGGAAAGGGTTTTCCTTTGAATGCAAGACTTCAAAGTGTTATCTTTCTCTTGATAATATTATTTATGCTACTGGGTCAATTAACAATGGGTTATTCATGTTGGACATGGAATGTTCTATACAAAATATTGATAATAAGAAAGCCAAGTATGCTGATGACAGCACCTTGCTATGGCATAGTCGTTTAGGCCATATTAACAAGAAGCGCATTAAGCGGTTGCATGACCATGGACTGCTGGGATCATACTCCTATGAGGAGATTGATACATGCAAAGCTTGTTTATTGGGCAAAATGACGAAGTCTCCTTTTCCTAACAAAGGTCAAAGGGCTTCAGGTTTACTTGACCTTATACACAGTGATGTGTGTGGGCCATTTAGTAAACATGCCAGAGGTGGCTATTCATACTTCATTACCTTTACTGATGATTTCTGTAGATATGGGTATGTCTATCTAATGAGACATAAGAGTGAATCTTTTGACAAGTTCAAAGTGTTCAAAAATGAAGTACAGAATCAGCTAGGCCGAAATATCAAGGCACTTCGCTCAGATCGAGGTGGAGAATACCTAAGTCGAGAGTTTACTGACTATCTGAAGGAGTGTGGGATTATCTCATAGCTCACTCCACCAGGAACACCGCAATGGAATGGTGTGTCCAAGAGGAGGAACAGAACCTTACTGGATATGGTTCATTCTATGATGAGTCAGGCTACTCTACCTTACTCCTTTTGGGGATTTGCACTGGAAACAGCTGCAAAGGTACTAAACCGAGTGCCATCCAAGGCAGTTTCAAAGACTCCATATGAGTTATGGTATGGGAAACAGCCGAGCTTGACATTTATTAAGATCTGGGGTTGCGATGCTTATGTCAAAAAGCTCGCCTCTGGGAAACTAGAGAGCAGATCTGAGAAATGCATCTTTGTCGGTTACCCTAAGGAAACTAAGGGTTATTATTTCTACGATCCCAAAGAGAACAAAGTATTTGTTGCTCGGACGGCAATTTTTCTTGAGAAGGAATTTCTTCTGCAAGAAGCCAGTGGGAGAGAAATAAAACTGGATGAGAATCCAGAAGAAGGACAAAGTAGTCAAGCACAGTTGGATGAGCCTGAGCCAGTAGAACAGGTTATTGAACAACCTGAGGCTCAGATATCACGGGAACCGCGTAGATCGGGAAGGATCCGTCGACAGCCTGAGCGCTATGACGGAGTCTACATCATTCATCATGATGAACCCCTCACTTATGCGGATGCGGTCAGTGGACCGGAGTCAGCTAGATGGCTTGAAGCTATGCGAGCCGAGATGGACTCCATGTCAGATAATCAAGTCTGGGATTTGGTTGATCCGCCTCCGGGAGTAATCCCTATAGGCTGTAAATGGATCTTCAAGAAGAAGATTGACATGGATGGTAACGTAGTTACCTATAAAGGCAGGCTAGTTGCGAAAGGTTTCAAACAAATCTACGGGATAGATTATGATGAAACTTTCTCTCCTGTAGCCATGTTCAAGTCTATTCGGATTATTCTTGCGATAGCAGCATATTACGATTATGAGATCTGGCAGATGAATGTGAAGACCGCTTTCCTTAATGGAAAACTGGATGAGGATGTGTATATGACACAACCTGAAGGTTTCACTAATCCATCAGATCGTCATAAAATATGCAAGTTAAAGAAGTCCATTTATGGACTTAAGCAAGCATCTAGAAGTTGGAATATTCGTTTTGATGAATCAATCTGTGAATTTGGTTTCATCAAGAATGAAGATGACCCGTGTGTATATAAGAGGTTTAGTGGGAGCGTGATTACTTTCCTAGTCCTCTACGTCGATGATATCTTAATCATTGGAAACGATATTCCTGAACTGCATGCTGTCAAAGCATGGTTAAGAAAATGTTTCCAGATGAAAGATCTAGGAGAAGCAGCCTATGTTTTAGGTGTGAAGATCTATAGAGATAGATCTAAGAGGCTTCTCGGGCTGTGCCAAAGTACTTACATCGATAAAGTCCTGGAGAGATTTCATTTAGAGAATTCTAAAAGAGGATATCTTCCAGTCAGACATGGTCTGAATCTTTCAAAGAGTCAGTGTCCACTAACACAGACTGAGAAAGATGAAATGGACAATGCGCCTTATGCTTCGGCTATTGGGTCCATTATGTATGCGATGTTATGTACTCGCCCAGACGTCGCTTACGGGTTAAGCGTGACCAGTCGATTCCAAAGTAATCCAGGTCAGGCGCACTGGATTGCAGTCAAGAACATTTTGAAATATCTTCGGAGGACCAAAGATATGTTCTTGATATATGGAGGTCAGGAAGAACTCAGTATTGAAGGATATACTGACGCTTCGTTCCAATCTGACCAGGATGATTTCCGATCGCAATCAGGCTATATTTTTAGCTTGAATGGTGGAGCAGTGGTGTGGAAAAGTTTCAAACAGTCTATCGTTGCTGATTCCACAACAGAAGCCGAGTATGTTGCAGCCTCGGAAACATCTAAGGAGGCAGTATGGATTCGCAAGTTCGTTCAGGAACTTGGTGTTGTTCCTTCGAGTGCAGATCCTTTGGTTATCTTCTGTGATAACACTGGAGCAATCGCACAAGCAAAGGAACCACGGTCGCACCAGAAGTCCAAGCACATACAGAGACGGTTTCACTTGATCCGGGAGATCATTGATCGTGGTGAGATCAAAATCTGCAAGGTTCATACAGATGACAATCTGGCTGACCCGCTTACCAAGCCTCTGGCGCAGCAGAAGCATGAGAAGCACTGTAATAATATGGGTTTGAGATTTCTCAACCATTAGATTAAGTGCAAGTGGGAGATTGTTGGGGTATGCCCTTAAGGCTAATGTTTGAGGCATTGGGATTCTTTTAGTATCATGTATAAACTCTTATGTTTATAAAGGCAATGGTTGTTATTCAGTTTGTTACATTGTCTGCTGCAATAAGTGTGCTTCTGAATAATGTCTCAATGCTGTTCAGCTTGGCTGACATGCTGTAATGTCCTTAGTCGAGATATCTTGGTGAACATGAGACAGCCTTGATATGATTGAGACTAATATGTGTTCTAATCTTATAGGATGCTTCGAGCATGGAATAAGATGTAGACTCATGGGTACATTGGATGTACTGGACAGACCCTACTAGGATATTCAATTGCTTGTCACAATGTGAATAATCCTTGTTTGCAACAAGTGGCACATGTCCTCTGACTTGAGATCACTTGTGTTTCTAAAATGATGATTGTCATTGTTTTGAGGTAGTTCAATATCATTTGAAACATAATGGTTATAGACTATCTTGGATAATGATCATGAATCAGGTTAGGACACTAGTGATAGATATAGGATTGCCGTCTCCTTGATTGGAGTGTGATGTTCTAAAGGGGCCCCCCTGGATGAGATGATTGAGAAAGTGTATGGCCATACCCAGGTGACTATGTTCATCTGATCTAATCATGCTCATCATATTGGAGCTACAGGCTTGACACGCTTGTCCAATAAGAACATCCAGTGGCAAAGGAAACATGTATGCCTCGTGAAGTGGATTCACACTTGTGCTGTGGTTTGGGTGTAGTCTTGGAAGGCTCTTTCCTTTATATCGGGAGACAGTGATGTGTTGCTAGATACCCCTCACTGATTGTGATAACGTAAGTTATCGTTACCGACATTTAAAGCAAACCCTTAGGGTCGCACAATTTGATGATATGGCTTACTTAAGTCAGATCGTGTGGACTGAATTGTTTCGGTTCAGTTTAAAGGGATTTAAACTCTGATTGTAAGTGAGATCTGGTCTGATCATGTTTGATTGATTAGGGCTTGAGATCGGTAAGCTTCGATCGAGAGAAGTGATGCTAGATCGGTGAGATCAAAAGCATTGAGAGATCAACGGTTAGATCTTGAACCTTTTTGGTTCAATGAGATCTAGACCATTGCTTGGGCTGGTTTGGTTTGACCATTGAACCATATACATGTGAACCGGCTCATGTGTGAGCGCATGGTTCATATGGAGTGGGATAAGCATTTGGTTCACTTGAAGTGAACGCATAACGCATGAACGTTTTCGTTTGCTATTTTTGGAAGTTCCAAAATAGAAACGCCTCCACGTTCGGTTGGCTTCACGCTCCATTCAACCCTTTGCTCCTTGCTCTCGACGACACTCTCGTGTGGAGAAAAAGACGTCTTGGAGAAAGTTCGGCCAAGCAAGAGAGTTCATCTCTCATTTCCTTTTATTCGATCAAGATACCTTGGTGCCTTGCTAGCACAAGAAGCAACAAGGGAGTAGGCAACATCTCATTGTGTGCGCATCTTTTGGAGGAGATCAGATTTGTTCTCTTCTTCCAAGCCGACATCTACACAATGGCTATGGTATGATCTATACTAGTTGTTTAACAAGTTAATCATATGTCTATGCAAACGATTCTAAGAAACCCTTGCTTCCGCTAGAAAAATTTATGCGCCTCCTATTTGGGTTTCGCCCCCCCCCCCCCCTTTAGATTAGGGGACTTGCAATGCGATCCTATAGTGATAACATAATGATAAAACATCACAGGCATGCTTTATCAGATGATGAAAGCAGTAAATGTATGATGTGATCATAGCCTATTCAAGACGTTGAACCAACCCATGCCAAAAGGAGATTCAACTCTTAACCTAGGACTCAAGCCCCAAAGACAAGACCTAACCTAGCCGACCTCTATCTTGAACTTCAAGGTTGGCTCCAAGGTCTTCCAAGGGTGAACCGCCTCTTGCAAGCCACAAGAGGGATAACACACAAGCACAAGGCTCGGCTAAACCCTAACTTGCACCACCAAGCAAATATGCACCACCATTGATGAAGTTTGTGGCGCCACCAAGCAAGGTGCGTAAGCTTCATGCATGCGCCAAGATTCATGTAGGATGCGCCCGCTAATCTTCATCTTGAAATTTACAAAATAAAAGAAAAAGATGGGCGGCATGCAGGCCTCACAAGAATATATCACAGGCATGCAAAGGGGCTTGACTCATGATCACAACATCATGCACAATCAAGGTACTTATTCATGCAATTCTACATGCTCATGAAAAACATAAAATCTGAAATTTTACTTTTTCATAAAACAAGTCTCTTTTCCTCATCTTCTTATCACAAATAATTTGGTTATTTGTGATTAATTTTTCTTGATGATTTTATGGATCCTATCGGGTGGCAATTTTGTCAGATCAAGAGACTCGGCCGGTCCAAAGACATAATACCTGTCCTACTTGACAAAACTACGCGCGCCTTTGATCTTAAATCAATCAAGAAAAATAATTCAAAAATCCAAAAGAGATTGACAAAGAGGATAGGAACAAGAAACTTCAAATTTTCTAATTTAGAAAAACCATATGCCATGTTATCTGCAATTTGCGAAAATTGAAACATCGCATGTGAGCAGAAAGAAACATCGTTCAAGGCTCACAAGTCCCTCTAATACCACTATTGGGAAATCCCGGGGATATTTTATAATTTTTTAGAGATATACATTACATATTACATTGCACAGCGGAAGAATATCCCCGAAATAGGCAAGTCCCAAAAACCCAGTGAAGATCGTCAAGCGAGGGGATCGACACGATGTGATAGAAAGTACCTTTAGCACGCTTGAGGATCGATGTCGAGGTAGGCGCCCAAGTGTTCGCCCTCTGCAGTCACACACACGGATGCCTCGAGTCCTCTTCTTCCATGTCCGATGCTAGCCTCAGGAAGAAGATCCAAGCCTTTGTGTCACGTTCTTCAACCTTGCGCCCCCTCCAAGGATGATGCGCCAATGGAAGAAGGATGGAGAGGAGATTGCCGCCAAGCCCTTATCTCTCTTGCGCCAAGAGGAGAATAGAGGAAGAAGCTTGCGGCTAGGAAGGAGGAAGAAGTTGCGCCAATAGACCTTATCCTCGCCCTTTGATGTGTTCACGCCTCCATGGAATCGAACACAAGAGAGGGGCGGCTAGGGTCCAATAAATAGGGGCAAGAGGCCATTTGGGAAGGGTTAGGATCATGAATCATGACAAGTGTGTGGCTAGGATGAGGGGGTTGAGGGAAGGAAAGTCTCCAAGACTTTACCATAAACCTCATTCAACCTATCCATAATTGCTCAAGCACCATACCAGCCCAAGACATGCCTTAAAGGCATTCATTCCATTAAGGGTGAAGGGGGGAGGCACATATTGCTTCCTTAATGAAGCAATTTTGCCAACTTCTCCCCATTATGCCAATAGGCGCCTATGGGAGAAGTTTTCTCCCCATTATACCCTTTTAGCCTATTGGCTCTTCATGACAACTTGTTATTGGGCCTCATTGGATAATGAGCTAGCCCAAACTTCATTACATGGGTTGATTAAGCTCTGGGTTCTAATCCAATGCAACCCTAATCCAAATGTGACCAACCATGGTCAAATACGGGTCAACCTGCCATAAATAGAGTTTGGCTCCAATAACATCCTTCCATCTCATCAGGCCCATTGGCACTGATGAAACTTCCAAATAGATCTGAGTTATCTAATAACTCGATCATAAGGCTTCTCGATCAATACGAGAACACGAGTATCTTGGTGTGCGACCCTGTAGGTTCCTTTAACGTTGGCAGTGCTGACCTAAGGTCAACACAAGCAGTGAGTGGCACCTAGCAGTGCATCGCTACTACCCAAGTCATCAGAATGGGTATCGACATCGACATCCCCATCATCGCGACTAGGTGCAGATCCATTATAGTCCCTTTGCCAAACTGATATCCGATTGGACAAGTGTGTCATCACTTGTTTTCACCCAATCACATGGCTATGACTAAATCAGGACTTCACCTGGGTATGGCCATACACTTTCAGTCATAGAACCATAGAGGAGCTTCATGGATATCAAACTTCACTCGGGAAGGGGCAAATCCTTTTGTCTGTATATTAATCTTCTAATATGGGTCGTGACATACTCAATGACAACCGTTATAACCTCTCAATTACGGCGAGGTGTTGGGTTGCATCAATGTATGTCCCTAACTATACAGAAGAGTCAATGACCTCAAGTCTAAGGATCAATGTATCTCCTATCACTTGTGAGGATAACTCATCACACTAAGTCATTGTCTTACAGCGGGTCCTGTCCAGTATATCTACCACTGATATACCCATATGTCTGCGTTAGCACCTCATGCCTAACCTGTTGGATCCCCTTCAAGGGGGAGCGCAAACCCTAAGCATGCATAATCTAAGAACTAGCATGAGCGGAATTAGGGTTTCAATAGATCGCATGAAGTATATCTATATGATCAACTTAGTTTGCTTATCAAGATCAAGAGAAGATCTAGAAGATCTCACCATGGCCATGATTTGGACGGCGCCTTGGAAGCAAGAGGGCGAAAAGGCTCTCCTCCAAAGAAGACACACACAAGGGATGAAGACTTACTCCTTGCGCAACTCTTGTGCTAGCAACAATTGCCAAGATGTCCTTTGTGTTGAGGAGATGAGATGATCGCTCCTTCTTGGCCAAAAGCTCTTCTTTTTCGTCAACCACCTTCTACTCCAAAGAGCAAAACCGCGACAAGACAAGAGAGACAAGCGTTTTGGGCGTTATGGCGTTACAAGACTTCCCAATTTGGAAAGTCATCAAGACATGCGCTTATGTCTTGAGAACCAAATCAAAACGCCAATTCAATTCGAACCATGCGTTCACATATGTGAACCGGTTCAATTGAATTCGGTCCAATCTCATTTGGTTTAAGAACCAAATTGAACCAAGCCAAGCCATGGTCTAAATCTCATATGAACCATGAAGGTTCAAGATCTAACCACACATCTCATGATGCTCTTGATCTCACCGATCTAGCATCAACACTCTCGATCGAAGCTTACCGATCTCAAGCCCTAATCAATCAAACATGATTAGACCAGATCTCACTTACAATCAGAGTTTAAACTCCCTTAAACTGAATCAAAACAATCCAGTCCACACGATCTGACTCAAGTAAGCCATATCACCAAATTGTGCGACCCTGAGGGTTTCCTTTAAATGTCGGTAACGATAACTCACGTTATCACAATCAGTGAGGGGTATCTAGCAACACATCACTGTCTCCCAATATAAAGGAAAGAGTCTTCCAAGACTACACCCAAATCATAGCACAAGTGTGAATCCATTTCACGAGGCATACATGTTTCCTTTGCCACTGGATGTTCTTATTGGACAAGCATGTCAAGCCTGTAACTCCAATACGATGAGCATGATTAGATCAGATGAACATAGTCATCTGGGTATGGCCATACACTTTCTCAATCATCTCATATAGGGGGGGCCTTAGAACATCACACTCCTTAAACAAGGAGATGGCAATCCTTTATCTATCACTAGTGTCCTAACCTGACTCATGATCATTATCCAAGATAGTCTATAACCATTATATTTCAAATGATATTGAACTACCTCAAAACAATGACATTCATCATTTAGAAACACAAGTGATCTCAAGTCAAAGGACATGTGCCACTTGTAGCATACAAGGATTATTCACATTGTGATAAGCAATTGAATATCCTAGTAGGGTCTGTCCAGTACATCCAATGTACCCATGAGTCTACATCTTATTCCATGCTCGAAGCATCCTATAAGATTAGAATACATATTAGTCTCCATCATATCAAGGCTGTCTCATGTTCACCAAGATATCTCGACTAAGGATATTACTGCATGTCAGCCCAGCTGAACAGCTTTGAGACATTATTCAGTAGTACTCTTATTACAGCAGACAAGGTAACAACCTGAATAATAACCATGCCTTTATAAACACAAGAGTTTATTACATGATACTGATACAATCCCAAGGCCTCAAACATTAGCCTTAAGGGCATACCCCAACAATCTCCCACTTGCACTTAATCTAATGGTTGAGTAACCTCAAACCCATGTTATTACAGTGCTTCTCATGCTTCTGCTGCGCCAGAGGCTTGGTAAGCGGGTCAGCCAGATTGTCGTCTGTATGAACCTTGCATATTTTGATCTCGCCACGATCAATGATCTCCCGGATCAAGTGAAACCGTCTCTGTATGTGCTTGGACTTCTGGTGCGACCGTGGTTCCTTTGCTTGTGCGATGGCTCCAGTGTTATCACAGAAGATAACCAAAGGATCGACACTTGAAGGAACAACACCAAGTTCTCTCACGAACTTACGAATCCACACTGCCTCCTTGGATGCTTCCGAGGCTGCAACATACTCGGCTTCTGTTGTGGAATCAGCAACAGTTGACTGTTTGAAACTCTTCCACACCACTGCTCCACCATTCAAGCTAAAAACATAGCCTGATTGCGATCGGAAATCATCCTGGTCCGACTGGAACGAAGCGTCAGTATATCCTTCTATACTGAGTTCTTCCTGACCACCATATATCAAGAACATATCTTTGGTCCTCCGCAGATATTTTAAGATGTTCTTGACTGCAATCTAGTGTGCCTGACCTGGATTACTTTGGAATCTACTGGTCACGCTTAACCCGTAAGCGACGTCTGGGCGAGTACACAACATCGCATACATAATGGATCCAATAGCCGAAGCATAAGGCGTATTGTCCATTTCCTCTTTCTCAGTCTGTGTTTGTGGACACTAACTCTTCGAAAGATTCAGACCATGTCTGACTGGAAGATATCCTCTTTTAGAATTCTCTAAATGGAATCTCTCCAGGACTTTATCGATGTAAGTACTCTGGCACAGCCCGAGAAGCCTCTTAGATCTATCCCTGTAGATCTTCACACCTAACACATAGGCTGCTTCTCCTAGATCTTTCATCTGAAAACATTTTCCTAACCATGCTTTAACAGCATGCAGTTCAGGAATATCGTTTCCAATGATTAAGATATCATCGACGTAGAGGACTAGGAAAGTAATCACGCTCCCACTAAACCTCTTATATACACACGGGTCATCTTCGTTCTTGATGAAACCAAACTCAGAGATTGATTCATCAAAACGAATATTCCAGCTCCTTGATGCTTGTTTAAGTCCATAAATGGACCTTTTTAACTTGCATATTTTATGACGATCTGCTGGATTAGTGAAACCTTCAGGTTGTGTCATATACACATCCTCATCCAGTTTTCCATTAAGGAAAGCCGTCTTCACATCCATCTGCCAGATCTCATAATCGTAATATGCTGCTATCGCGAAAAGAATCTGAATGGACTTGAACATGGCTACAGGAGAGAAAGTTTCATCATAATCTATCCCGTAGATTTGTTTGAAACCTTTCGCTACTAGCCTGCCTTTATAGGTAACCACGTTACCATCCATGTCAATCTTCTTCTTGAAGATCCATTTACAGCCTATAGGGATTACTCCCGGAGGCGGATCAACCAAATCCCAGACCTGGTTATCTGACATGGAGTCCATCTCTGCTCGCATAGCTTCAAGCCATCTAGCTGACTCCGGTCCACTGACCGCATCCGCATAAGTAAGGGGTTCATCATTATCAATGATGTAGACTCCGTCATAGCGCTCAGGCTGACGACGGATCCTTTCCGATCTACGCGGTTCCCGTGATATCTGAGCCTCAGGTTGTTCAATAACCTGATCTACCGGCTCAGGCACATCCATCTGTGCTTGACTACTTTGTCCATCCTCTGGATTCTCATCCAGCTTTATTTCTCTCCCACTGGCTTCTTGCAGAAGAAACTCCTTCTCAAGAAATATGGCCTTCCGAGCAACAAATACTTTGTTCTCTTTGGGATCGTAGAAATAATAACCCTTAGTTTCCTTAGGGTAACCGACAAAGATGCATTTCTCAAATCTGCTCTCTAGTTTCCCAGAGGCGAGCTTTTTGACATAAGCCTCGCAACCCCAGATCCTGATAAATGTCAAGCTCGGCTGTTTCCCATACCATAACTCATATGGCGTCTTAGAAACTGCCTTGGATGGCACTCGGTTTAGTACCTTTGCAGCTGTTTCCAGTGCAAAACCCCAAAAGGAATAAGGAAGAGTAGCCTGACTCATCATAGAACGAACCATATCAAGTAACGTTCTATTTCTCCTCTCGGACACACCATTCCATTGCGGTGTTCCTGGCGGAGTGAGCTGTGAGATAATCCCACACTCCTTCAGATAGTCAGTAAACGTATGACTCAAGTATTCTCCACCTCGATCAGAACGAAGTGCCTTGATATTTCGCCCTAGCTGATTCTGTACTTCATTTTTGAACTCTTTGAACTTGTCAAAAGATTCACTCTTATGTCTCATAAGATAGACATAACCATACCTACTGAAATCATCGGTAAAGGTAATGAAGTACTGATAGCCACCTCTGGCATGTTTGCTAAATGGCCCACACACATCACTGTGTATAAGGTCAAGTAAACCTGAAGCCCTTTGACCTTTGTGAGGAAAAGGTGACTTCGTCATTTTACCCATCAAACAAGCTTTGCATGTATCAATCTCCTCACAGGAGAAAGATCCCACCAGTCCATGATCATGCAACCGCTTAATGCGCTTCTTGTTAATATGGCCTAAACGACTATGCCATAACAAGGTGCTGTCTTCAGCATACTTGGCTTTCTTAATATCAATGTTTTGTATAGAATTTTCCATGTCCAACATGAATAACCCATTGTTAATTGAACCAGTTCCATAAACAATATTATCATAAGATAAAACACACTTTGAAATATTGCATTCAAAGGCAAATCCTTTCCTGACAAGAGCAGGAATAGAGATAATATTTTTGGTGATACTCAGTACAAAATAATAATTGTTTAATTCCAATACAATGCCAGATGGTAAAGAAATGAAATAGTCTCCTACAGCAACAGCAGCAACCCGTGCCCCGTTTCCAACGCGTAGGTCCACCTCATGCTGTCCCACCTGTCTTCTTCTCTTGAGTTCATGTACATTTGAACAAATGTGAACTCCACATGCAGTGTCCAACACCCATGAAATAGAAGAAGATGAAACCATGACTTCCGTCACGTATATACCTGAGCCAGAAGCGATGCTTCCCCTCTTATCTCCTTGGAGTGCTTTACAGTCCTTTTTCCAGTGACCCAGCTGGCCACAGTGGAAACACCTGTTGTCCTTCGACCGCTTTACCTTCTGTTTCAGAGCCTTGCTATAGTTCTTGACAGGGGCTTTGCCCTTCTTCCCCTTCTTCTTGTTCCTAAAAGGAACCATTAAGACAGAGGTTGAAGGCTTTCCCTTCAGAGTCTCCTCAGTAGTCAAGAGCATATTCAGCAGCTCTGCCGGAGTACAATCGATTTTGTTCATATTAAAGTTAATAATGAATGCATCGAAAGAGGGCGGGAGAGACTGCAGAATAATGTCTACAGCAAGCTCCTGGTTGATGGTATGCCCCAGTTTCTCCAGAGCCTCCTTGTGCCCAATCATCTTGAGCACGTGAGCTCCCACTGGGCTCGCTTCAGCCAGTTTGCTCTGAAAGAAAAGCTTTGTCAGATTATAGCGTTCTGTCCTCGCCTGTGCAGCATACAGCATCTTGAGGTTCGCTATAATCTCTATAGCCGACATATCCTCATGCTGACGCTGCAGCGTTGGCGTCATAGACGCTAGCATCAGGCAAGCGACATCAATGCTATCATTGACGTGCTTTTCATAGGCATCACGAACCGCCCTTGCGGCGTTCGCAGCGGGTTGAGGCGGCACAGCCGTCTCGAGGACATACAGTTTCCTCTCAGCCTTAAGAATGATCTTAAGGTGTCCGAACCAGTCAGAGAAGTTTGGCCCAGCAAACTTCTCCCTTTCCAGTAGGGATCGCACATTGAAGCTCATGGTGTTCGTTGCTGCAGGTATCTACAACAATGCAAGAACAGCAAGGTCAGTATCAATGTCTAGAATCAATCCAGGACTTAAGAAAGATTCTTTTTCTCACTATTTTATCTGGCTGAAAAATCCAGCAAAACAGCCCGAAAGAGTAGAACTCTTTTAGTGAGATGGGATCCAGATTTCATACTTGGTCTCCGCGTCCCGCTCAGGCGAGATAAGATGCACAGAGAGTACAAGCACTAATCTCTGGTAGGCTATCCTAGCCAATCGCCAACCCGTGCGATTCCCCTTCATCTGGGCAATCCAGCAGACTGTGCCAACTGAGTTGGTACAACACAGTCTCTGACCCCACAGATGGCTGCCTCCATGTGCTGCCATATGCGCCACATATGCAGCCTACATGGTCAAGCTGACCCGACCTACTCCCTGGACCACCACGTGCTATGCTGAGCAACGAGAAGCGATAAATCCCTTCTCTGTAACACGCAGGTGTAATCCAGCACCGTCTGAAGATAGATGGACGTGCCCACTGAGTGGGTACAACACGGCTCCAACGATAGTCAGAACAGTGAGGTTTCGCGTCAGAAGGCTTACGAGCTTGATATGTTAGCGTTTGGATTTTAACGGTCTTTTATCTTCATACCTATCATGTAAGTCCTATGGTGATAGCAGAAGATAAACTCATGCAATTCTAATTATAAAAGCAATAAATAGAAAGCATGCTGATCTTATGTGGTAAAAGCCCATAGCCTAAGTGAGACCTTAATTTTACTTAAGTCTTCACTTTCTTTTCATGGGTCTTTTATCTCATCAGGTCCATCCCAGGGCCCTTGCGCCAAATTCAGCTCAGATGCACCCACCAGCTGAATGCGCCTCTGCGATGTGTGCTCTTGTCTAATCAAAATACATTTTGATCTATCTAGACTATCTTGACTCGCAGGTCAAATATACAATAAATAAATTAAAATTGTGATTCGCAGATCACAAAATAATTATTTACAATTTACCAGGCTCGCAGGCCCCAGCACAGCACACATTAAAAGGGCATCCCACATAAGATGAAATAAACATGCATCATGGCATCAAAAACAACATGTGATCCATTACAAAGAAAATAAAATTTTGAAAACCCCATTGGCATCAATTTTAATTTTCTTATGAGCCCTACTACCTTACAACGGTCCATTAACAGGGATCCACTCATCCAGCTAGTCAGATCCACTGCCCTTGCATGCACCAAGTCCTAACTGACTCGAGTTGACCTAATGGTCAACCATGCATGCTACAAGGGCTGAACAACCCTCATGAGTTTTGGCAAGCGGGTGTGACCCCGGGCCTAACTCATGTGTGTTCATTAGTCGTCTCAACCAGACCTCGCTACACGCCCTTGATGCAGTCAACCTATAGCCACCTCGTGCTTGCGCACAGGTGCTATCAGGTCAACCCATCTAGGCTGTCAGATGGTCTGATCAGACTAGTTGGATCTTCCCTAGAGGATGCCTTCTGTTGGAGTATGCCCTTAAGGCTAATGTTTGAGGCCTTGGGATTGTAACAGTATCATGTAATAAACTCTTAAGTTTATAAAGGCATGGTTGTTATTCAGATTGTTACCTTGTCTGCTCCAATAAGTGTACTTCTGATTAATGTCTCAAAGCTGTTCAGCTAGGCTGACATGCAGTAATGTCCTTAGTCGAGATATCTTGGTGAACTTGAGACAGCCCTGATATGATTGAGACTAATATGAGTTCTAATCTTATAGGATGCTTCGAGCATGGAATAAGATATAGACTCATGGGTACATTGGATGTACTGGACAGACCCTACTAGGATATTCGGTTGCTTGTCACAATGTGAATAATCCTTGTATGCTACAAGTGGCACATGTCCTTTGACTTGAGATCACTTGTGTTTCTAAATGATAAATGTCATTGTTTTGAGGTAGTTCAATATCATTTGAAATATAATGATTATAGACTATCTTGGATGATGATCAAGAGTCAGGTTAGGACACTAGTGATAGATACAGGATTGCCGTCTCCTTGTTTAAGGAGTGTGATGTTCTAGGGCCCCCCCTATATGAGATGATTGAGAAAGTGTATGGCCATACCCAGATGACGGTGATCATCTGATCTAATCATGCTCATCGTATTGGAGTTACAGGCTTGACATGCTTGTCCAATAAGAACATCCAGTGGCAAAGGAAACATGTATGCCTTGTGAAGAAGATTCACACTTGTGCTGTGATTTGGGAGTAGTCTTGGAAGACTCTTTCCTTTATATCGGGAGACAGTGATGTGTTGCTAGATACCCCTCACTGATCGTGATAACGTAAGTTGTCGTTACCGACATTTAAAGGAAACCCTTAGGGTCGCACAATTTGATGATATGGCTTGCTTAAGTCAGATCGTGTGGACTGAATTGTTTTGATTCAGTTTAAAGGAGTTTGGACTCTGATTGTAAGTGAGATCTGGTCTGATCATGTTTGATTGATTAGGGCTTGAGATCGGTAAGCTTCGATCGAGAGTAGTGATGCTAGATCAGTGAGATCAGAAGCATCAAGAGATCAACGGTTAGATCTTGAACCGTTTGGTTCAGAGAGAGATCTAGACCATGGCTTGGGTTGTTTTGGTTTGGTCTTTGAACCAAAAGCATTGGACCGAATTCCATTGAACCGGTTCACACATGTGTGAACGGATTGGTTCAAGATGGAAGCGTTAAAGGGCGGTTTGCTTTGAGTGGGCAAAAGCTTCATGACTTTCCATCTTGGTAAATCATGTAACGCCTCTTGAAGAAAACGCTTAAACGCATGTTGTGGCTTTGCTTGGTGATCGATCCATCGGAGACGAAAACAAACAAGAGAAGCTTCATCGCCCTTGCCGAAAGTTGGTTTTTCTTCTCCTTCATACGACAAGAACCTTGAAGCCTTGCTAGCACAAGGACGACAAGGAGTAGGCCAACATCCTCTTGTGTGTGGCACACTTTGGAGGAGAACCCTATCGTTCTCTTGCTTCCAAGTCGAGTCCAATCTTCATGGCAATGGTATGAATCTCATCCGATTTGTACATCTCATAAGAGTTGATCATACGACATGCTATTTTGATCTTGAATCCCTATCTTCCGCTGCAAAAGAATCACATATGCGCCACCTTTAGGGATTTCCCCCTTGCGCTCCCCCTCGAAGGGGACCCAACAATTGGTATCAGAGGCATAATATGCATGTTGTTATGATTGCTTAAGCTTTTGTGATCCTTGTTTGCAATGATATGCTTAGATCTAACCGACATGCGAGAGTTACATGTTAAGTTTGCATATCCGAAACTTGATGTATGTCTCCTTGGCGCATGCTTAAGTTTCCATGCAAGTTTTCTTGTTGCGCATGTGTTGGCGCTTGTGTAGTTTTTCTTACAAAACAAAAGGAACTTGCGCGCCTATCTAGATCTAAAGCCCTACTATAAACCCTTAGATGGGTTGATGGGGTTGAAGTCACCTCTAGGTTAGATCCAATAGTCTGATCAGACCATCTGACAGCCTAGATGGGTTGACCAGATAGCACCTGTGCGCAAGCACGAGGTGGCTATAGGTCGACTGCATCCAGGGCGTGTAGCGAGGTCTGGTTGAGACGACTACTGAACACACATGAGTTAGGCCCGGGGTCACACCCGCTTGCCGAAACTCATGAGGGTGGTTCAGCCCTTTGCGCATGCATAGTTGACCATTAGGTCAACTCAAGTCAGTTAGGACTTGGTGCATGCAAGGGCAGAGGATCTGACTAGATGGATGAGTGGATCCCTATCAATGGACCATTGTAAGGTTGTAGGGGCACATAAGGAAATTAAAATTGATACCATGGGGTTTTCAAAAATTTTATTTTCTTTGTAATGGATCACATGTTGATTGAATGATGCCATGATGCTTGTTTATTTCATCTTATGTGGGTTGCCCTTTTATTGTGTGCTGTGCTGGGGCCTGCGAGCCTGGTAAATTATTATTTTGTGATCTGCGAATCACATTTGTAATTAATTTATTGTATATTTGACCTGCGAGTCAAACTTGTCTAGGTAGATCAAAATGTATTTTGATTAGACAAGAGCACAAAGGCACACATCCAAGAGGGGCATTCAGCTGGTGGCGCACCTAAGGTGCTCTTGGCGCTAGGGCCCTGGGTAGGACCAGATGAGATGCAAAAGGAGCTCAAGTGAAGACTTAAGTAAAATTAAGGTCTTACTTAGGGTTCATGGGCTTTTACCACATAAGATCAGCATGCTTTCTATTTATTGCTTTTATAATTAGAAATGCATGAGTTTATCTTCTGCTATCACCATAGGACTTGCATGATAGTCAAGAAGATAAAAGACCGGTAAAATCCAACGCTAAAATATCAAGCTCGTAAGCCTTCTGACGCGAAACCTCACCGTTCTGACTATCGTTGGAGCCGTGTTGTACCCACTCAGTGGGCACGTCCATCTATCTTCAGACGGTGCGGGATTACACCTGTGTGTTACAGAGAAGGGATTTATCGCTTCTCGTTGCTCAGCATAGCACGTGGTGGTCCAGGGAGTAGGTCGGGTCAGCTTGACCATGTAGGCTACATATGTGGCGCATATGGTAGCACATGGAGGCAGCCATCTGTGGGATCAGAGACTGTGTTGTACCAACTCAGTTGGCACAGTCTGCTGGATTGCCCAGATGAAGGGGAATCGCACGGGTTGGCGATTGGCTGGGACAGCCTACTAGAAATTAATGCTTGTCATCTCTGTGCATCTTATCTCGCCTGAGCGGGACGCGGAGACCAAGTATGAAATCTGGATCCCATCTCACTAAAAGAGTATTACTCTTTCGGACTGTTTTATGGATTTTACAGTCAGCTAAAATAGTGAGAAAAAGGAATCATTCTTAAGTCCTGATTGATTCTTAACATTGATACTGACCTTGCTGTTCTTGCATTGTTGTAGATTCCTGCAGCAACGAACACCATGAGCTTCAATGTGCGATCCCTACTGGAAAGGGAGAAGTTTGCTGGGCCGAACTTCTCTGACTGGTTCGGACACCTTAAGATCGTTCTTAAGGCAGAGAGGAAACTGTATGTCCTCGAGACGGCTGTGCCGCCTCAACCCGCTGCGAACGCCGCAAGGGCGGTTCGTGAAGCCTATGAAAAGCACGTCAATGATAGCATTGATGTCGCTTGCCTGATGCTAGTGTCTATGACGCCACCGCTGCAGCGTCAGCATGAGGATATGTCGGCTATAGAGATCATAGCGAACCTCAAGATGCTGTATGCTGCACAGGCGAGGACAGAACGCTATAATCTGACGAAGCTCTTCTTTCAGAGCAAACTGGCTGAAGGGAGCCCAGTGGGAGCTCACGTGCTCAAGATGATTGGGCACAAGGAGGCTCTGGAGAAACTGGGGCATACCATTAACCAGGAGCTTGCTGTAGGCATCATTCTGCAGTCTCTTCCGCCTTCTTTCGATGCGTTCATCATTAACTTTAATATGAACAAAATCGATTGTACACCGGCAGAGCTGTTCAATATGCTCTTGACTACTGAGGAAACTCTGAAGGGAAAGCCTTCAACCTCTGTCTTGATGGTTCCTTCAAGGAACAAGAAGAAGGGGAAGAAGGGCAAGGCCCCTGTCAAGAACTACAGTAAGGCTCTGAAACAGAAGGTGAAGCGGTCCAAGGATAACAGGTGTTTCCACTGTGGCCAGCTGGGTCACTGGAAAAAGGACTGTAAAGCGCTCCAAGGAGATAAGAGGGGAAGCATCGCTTCTGGCTCAGGTATTTACGTGACGGAAGTCATGGTTTCATCTTCTTCTATATCATGGGTGTTGGACACTGCATGTGGAGTTGACATTTGTTCAAATGTACAGGAACTCAAGAGAAGAAGGCAGGTGGGACAGCATGAGGTAGACCTACGCGTTGGAAACGGGGCACGGGTTGCTGCTGTTGCTGTAGGAGACTATTTCATTTCTTTACCATCTGGGCTTGTATTGGAACTAAACAGTTGTTATTTTGTTCCCAGTATAACTAAAAATATTATCTCCATTCCTGCTCTTGTCAGGAAAGGATTTGCCTTTGAATGCAATATTTCAAAGTGTATACTTTCTCTAGATAATATTGTGTATGCTACTGGTTCCATTAACAATGGGTTATTCATGTTGGACATGGAATGTTCTATACAAAACATTGATAATAAGAAAGCCAAGTATGCTGATGACAGCACCTTGCTATGGCATAGTCGTTTAGGCCATATAAACGAGAAGCGCATTAAGCGGTTGCATGATCATGGACTGCTGGGATCATTCTCCTATGAGGAGATTGATACATGCAAAGCTTGTTTAATGGGTAAAATGACGAAGTCACCTTTTCCTAATAAAGGTCAAAGGGCTTCAGGTTTACTTGACCTTATACACAGTGATGTGTGTGGGCCATTTAGTAAACATGCCAGAGGTGGCTATCAGTACTTCATTACCTTTACTGATGATTTCAGTAGGTATGGGTATGTCTATTTAATGAGACATAAAAGTGAATCTTTTGACAAGTTCAAGGAGTTCAAAAATGAAATACAAAATCAGTTAGGCCGAAATATCAAGGCACTTCGTTCTGATCGAGGTGGTGAATACCTAAGTCATGCATTTACAGACTATCTGAAGGAGTGTGAGATTATCTCACAGCTCACTCCGCCAGGAACACCGCAATGGAATGGTGTGTCCGAGAGGAGAAATAGAACGTTACTTGATATGGTTCGTTCTATGATGAGTCAGGCTACTCTACCTTACTCCTTTTGGGGTTTTGCACTGGAAACAGCTGCAAAGGTATTAAACCGAGTGCCATCCAAGGCAGTTTCTAAGACGCCATATGAGTTATGGTATGGGAAACAGCCAAGCTTGACATTTATCAGGATCTGGGGTTGCGAGGCTTATGTCAAAAAGCTCGCCTCTGCGAAACTGGAGAGCAGATCTGAGAAATGTATATTTGTCGGTTACCCTAAGGAAACTAAGGGTTATTATTTCTATGATCCCAAAGAGAACAAAGTATTTGTTGCTCGGACGGCCATATTTCTTGAGAAGGAGTTTCTTCTGCAAGAGGCCAGTGGGAGAGAAATAAGGCTGGATGAGAATCCAGAGGAAGGACAAAGTAGTCAAGCACAGTTGGATGTGCCTGAGCCGGTAGATCAGGTTATTGAACAACCTGAGGCTCAGATATCACGGGAACCGCGAAGATCGGGAAGGATCCGTCGTCAGCTTGAGCGCTATGACGGAGTCTACATCATTGATAATGATGAACCCCTCACTTATGCGGATGCGGTTAGTGGACCGGAGTCAGCTAGATGGCTTGATGCTATGCGAGCCGAGATGGACTCCATGTCAGATAACCAAGTCTGGGATTTGGTTGATCCGCCTCCGGGAGTAATCCCTATAGGCTGTAAATGGATCTTCAAGAAGAAGATTGACATGGATGGTAACGTGGTTACCTATAAAGGCAGGCTAGTTGCGAAAGGTTTCAAACAAATCTACGGGATAGATTATGATGAAACTTTCTCACCTGTAGCCATGTTTAAGTCTATTCGGATTCTTTTCGCGATAGCTGCATATTATGATTATGAGATCTGGCAGATGGATGTGAAGACAGCTTTCCTTAATGGAAATCTGGACGAGGATGTGTATATGACACAGCCTGAGGGTTTCACTAATCCATCAGATCGTCATAAAATATGCAAGTTAAAGAAGTCCATTTATGGACTGAAACAAGCATCTAGAAGCTGGAATATTCGTTTTGATGAATCAATCTCTGAGTTTGGTTTCATCAAAAACGAAGATGACCCGTGTGTATATAAGAGGTTTAGTGGGAGCGTGATTACTTTCCTGGTCCTCTACGTCGATGACATCTTGATCATTGGAAATGATATTCCTGAACTGCATGCTGTTAAAGCATGGTTAGGAAAATGTTTCCAGATGAAAGATCTAGGAGAAGCAGCCTATGTGTTAGGTGTGAAGATCTACAGGGATAGATCTAAGAGGCTTCTCGGGCTGTGCCAGAGTACGTACATCGATAAAGTCCTGGAGAGATTCCATTTAGAGAATTCTAAAAGGGGATATCTGCCAGTCAGACATGGTCTGAATCTTTCGAAGAGTCAGTGTCCACAAACACAGACTGAGAAAGATGAAATGGACAATACGCCTTATGCTTCGACTATTGGGTCCATTATGTATGCAATGTTGTGTACTCGCCCAGACGTCGCTTACGGGTTAAGCGTGACCAGTCGGTTCCAAAGTAATCCAGGCATGGCGCACTGGATTGCGGTCAAGAACATTTTAAAATATCTGCGGAGGACCAAAGATATGTTCTTGATATATGGTGGTCAGGAAGAACTCAGTATTGAAGGATATACTGACGCTTCGTTCCAGTCGGACCAGGATGATTTCCGATCGCAATCAGGCTATGTTTTTATCTTGAATGGTGGAGCAGTGGTGTGGAAAAGTTTCAAACAGTCAACTGTCGCTGATTCCACAACAGAAGCCGAGTATGTTGCAGCCTCGGAAGCATCCAAGGAGGCAGTGTGGATTCGTAAGTTCGTGAAAGAACTTGGTGTTGTTCCTTCGAGTGCAGATCCTTTGGTTATCTTCTGTGATAACACTGGAGCCATCGCACAAGCAAAGGAACCACGGTCGCACCAGAAGTCCAAGCACATACAGAGACGGTTTCACTTGATCCGGGAGATCATTGATCGAGGCGAGATCAAAATCTGCAAGGTTCATACAGATGACAATCTGGCAGACCCGCTTACCAAGCCTCTGGGGCAGCAGAAGCATGAGAAGCACTGTAATAATATGGGTTTGAGGTTTCTCAACCATTAGATTAAGTGCAAGTGGGAGATTGTTGGAGTATGCCCTTAAGGCTAATGTTTGAGGCCTTGGGATTGTAACAGTATCATGTAATAAACTCTTAAGTTTATAAAGGCATGGTTGTTATTCAGATTGTTACCTTGTCTGCTCCAATAAGTGTACTTCTAATTAATGTCTCAAAGCTGTTCAGCTAGGCTGACATGCAGTAATGTCCTTAGTCGAGATATCTTGGTGAACTTGAGACAGCCCTGATATGATTGAGACTAATATGAGTTCTAATCTTATAGGATGCTTCGAGCATGGAATAAGATATAGACTCATGGGTACATTGGATGTACTGGACAGACCCTACTAGGATATTCGGTTGCTTGTCACAATGTGAATAATCCTTGTATGCTACAAGTGGCACATGTCCTTTGACTTGAGATCACTTGTGTTTCTAAATGATGAATGTCATTGTTTTGAGGTAGTTCAATATCATTTGAAATATAATGATTATAGACTATCTTGGATGATGATCAAGAGTCAGGTTAGGACACTAGTGATAGATACAGGATTGCCGTCTCCTTGTTTAAGGAGTGTGATGTTCTAGGGCCCCCCTATATGAGATGATTGAGAAAGTGTATGGCCATACCCAGATGACGGTGATCATCTGATCTAATCATGCTCATCGTATTGGAGTTACAGGCTTGACATGCTTGTCCAATAAGAACATCCAGTGGCAAAGGAAACATGTATGCCTTGTGAAGAAGATTCACACTTGTGCTGTGATTTGGGAGTAGTCTTGGAAGACTCTTTCCTTTATATCGGGAGACAGTGATGTGTTGCTAGATACCCCTCACTAATCGTGATAACGTAAGTTGTCGTTACCGACATTTAAAGGAAACCCTTAGGGTCGCACAATTTGATGATATGGCTTGCTTAAGTCAGATCGTGTGGACTGAATTGTTTTGATTCAGTTTAAAGGAGTTTGGACTCTGATTGTAAGTGAGATCTGGTCTGATCATGTTTGATTGATTAGGGCTTGAGATCGGTAAGCTTCGATCGAGAGTAGTGATGCTAGATCAGTGAGATCAGAAGCATCAAGAGATCAACGGTTAGATCTTGAACCGTTTGGTTCAGAGAGAGATCTAGACCATGGCTTGGGTTGTTTTGGTTTGGTCTTTGAACCAAAAGCATTGGACCGAATTCCATTGAACCAGTTCACACATGTGTGAACGGATTGGTTCAAGATGGAAGCATTAAAGGGCGGTTTGCTTTGAGTGGGCGAAAGCTTCATGACTTTCCATCTTGGGAAATCATGTAACGCCTCTTGAAGAAAACGCTTAAACGCATGTTGTGGCTTTGCTTGGTGATCGATCCATCGGAGACGAAAACAAACAAGAGAAGCTTCATCGCCCTTGCCGAAAGTTGGTTTTTCTTCTCCTTCATACGACAAGAACCTTGAAGCCTTGCTAGCACAAGGACGACAAGGAGTAGGCCAACATCCTCTTGTGTGTGGCACACTTTGGAGGAGAACCCTATCGTTCTCTTGCTTCCAAGTCGAGTCCAATCTTCATGGCAATGGTATGAATCTCATCCGATTTATACATCTCATAAGAGTTGATCATACGACATGCTATTTTGATCTTGAATCCCTATCTTCCGCTGCAAAAGAATCACATATGCGCCACCTTTAGGGATTTCCCCCTTGCGCTCCCCCTCGAAGGGGACCCAACACCTTCAACCCTACTAACCCGTCTAAGGGATTATAGCAGGCGCCACTTAGATCTATGGTGATAGGCGCGCAAGATGTAAGGTTTTTCTTTGAAAAACAACTACAACAAGCGCAAACAAGTAACATGCGCCACTTTGATAAACAAGATACATCAAATATCTAGCATGTCATTCTTTGCATGTTGATAAACCAAAGATCTAGGCATAAGCGCAAACTTCTCCAAGCAATGATACAAGCGCAAACAAACTTATGTGCACACAACATCATGTAAGCGCAAGAAAACAAAGCATGAAGTGAGCGCAATATGGCATCATGAATGGATCACAACCTCAGCAAAGCAATCATATAGATGATACTGAAAAACCCTATGCTCTGATACCAATTGTTGGATCCCCTTCAAGGGGGAGCGCAAACCCTAAGCATGCATAATCTAAGAACTAGCATGAGCGGAATTAGGGTTTCAATAGATCGCATGAAGTATATCTATATGATCAACTTAGTTTGCTTATCAAGATCAAGAGAAGATCTAGAAGATCTCACCATGGCCATGATTTGGACGGCGCCTTGGAAGCAAGAGGGCGAAAAGGCTCTCCTCCAAAGAAGACACACACAAGGGATGAAGACTTACTCCTTGCGCAACTCTTGTGCTAGCAACAATTGCCAAGATGTCCTTTGTTTTGAGGAGATGAGATGATCGCTCCTTCTTGGCCGAAAGCTCTTCTTTTTCGTCAACCACCTTCTACTCCAAAGAGCAAAACCGCGACAAGACAAGAGAGACAAGCGTTTTGGGCGTTATGGCGTTACAAGACTTCCCAATTTGGAAAGTCATCAAGACATGCGCTTATGTCTTGAGAACCAAATCAAAACGCCAATTCAATTCGAACCATGCGTTCACATATGTGAACCGGTTCAATTGAATTCGGTCCAATCTCATTTGGTTTAAGAACCAAATTGAACCAAGCCAAGCCATGGTCTAAATCTCATATGAACCATGAAGGTTCAAGATCTAACCACACATCTCATGATGCTCTTGATCTCACCGATCTAGCATCAACACTCTCGATCGAAGCTTACCGATCTCAAGCCCTAATCAATCAAACATGATTAGACCAGATCTCACTTACAATCAGAGTTTAAACTCCCTTAAACTGAATCAAAACAATCCAGTCCACACGATCTGACTCAAGTAAGCCATATCACCAAATTGTGCGACCCTGAGGGTTTCCTTTAAATGTTGGTAACGATAACTCACGTTATCACAATCAGTGAGGGGTATCTAGCAACACATCACTGTCTCCCGATATAAAGGAAAGAGTCTTCCAAGACTACACCCAAATCATAGCACAAGTGTGAATCCATTTCACGAGGCATACATGTTTCCTTTGCCACTGGATGTTCTTATTGGACAAGCATGTCAAGCCTGTAACTCCAATACGATGAGCATGATTAGATCAGATGAACATAGTCATCTGGGTATGGCCATACACTTTCTCAATCATCTCATATAGGGGGGGCCTTAGAACATCACACTCCTTAAACAAGGAGACGGCAATCCTTTATCTATCACTAGTGTCCTAACCTGACTCATGATCATTATACAAGATAGTCTATAACCATTATATTTCAAATGATATTGAACTACCTCAAAACAATGACATTCATCATTTAGAAACACAAGTGATCTCAAGTCAAAGGACATGTGCCACTTGTAGCATACAAGGATTATTCACATTGTGACAAGCAATTGAATATCCTAGTAGGGTCTGTCCAGTACATCCAATGTACCCATGAGTCTACATCTTATTCCATGCTCGAAGCATCCTATAAGATTAGAATACATATTAGTCTCCATCATATCAAGGCTGTCTCATGTTCACCAAGATATCTCGACTAAGGACATTACTGCATGTCAGCCCAGCTGAACAGCTTTGAGACATTATTCAGTAGTACTCTTATTACAGCAGACAAGGTAACAACCTGAATAATAACCATGCCTTTATAAACACAAGAGTTTATTACATGATACTGATACAATCCCAAGGCCTCAAACATTAGCCTTAAGGGCATACCCCAACATAACCAGCCCATATACCAGTCTCACAACAACCAGGGCTGTCACATATCCACTCAGGTACATCGACTGGGGACAATTATTTGAGCATAGATCCAATCTGTCTCCAGGGACATTATCGTGTAAGTACACAATCGCAGGTGTAGACAAACATTGATAATGACAATGCCAGGATGATATAAGAAATATCAAAGTCAAGTAGTACATAGTTTAACCTGCTGGTGTATATGCCCTAGGACCTAGTTCTGGTCAACTTATGTACTACTTGACATTGATATTTATATATCATTCTGGCATTGTCGTTATCATTGTTTGACTACACCTGCGATTGTGTACTTACATGATAATGTCCCTGGAGACAGATTGGATCTGTGCTCGAATCATAATCCCCAGTCGATGTACCTTAGTGGATATGGGATAGCTATGGTACTTGAGAGACTGGTATGTGGGCTGGTTAGGCACGTGGTGCTAACGCAGACACATGGGTATATCATTGAGGATATACTGGATAGACCCGCTATGAGGCTATGACTTGGTGTCATGAGTTATCCTCATAAGTGACAGGAGATGCATTGATCCCTTGACTTGAGGTCATTGATTATTCTATATGATTAGGGACTTGCTTTGATACAACCCAACACCTTGCCGTAGCTGGGAGGTCATAACGGTTGTTGTTGAGCATGTCACGACCCATATGAGAAGATCAATGGACAGACATAGGATTTGCCCCTTCCCTAAGGAAGTATGATATCCATGGAGCTCCTTTATGGTTCTATGACTGAGAGTGTATGGCCATACCCAGGTGAGAACCTATTTTAGTCATAGCCATGAGATTGGATGAAAACAAGTGGTGACACACTTGTCCAATCGGATATCAGTACGACAAAGAGACTGTAATGCATCTGTACCTAGTTGCGATGATGGGGATGTCGATGTCGATATCCATTCCAATGACCTGGGTAGTAGCGATGCACTGCTAGGTGCCACTCACTGCTTGTGATGACCTCTGGTCAGCACTGCCAGCGTCAGAGGAACCTACAGGGTCGCACACCTTGATACTTGAGTTCTCGTATTGATCGGGAAGCCTTATGATAGAGTTATTGGATAACTCGGATCTAATTGGGAGATTTCATCAGTGCCAATGGGCCTGATGAGATGGAAGAATGTTATTGGAGCCAAACTTCATTTTTGGCAGGTTGACCCGTATTTGACCATGGTTGGTCACATTTGGATTAGGGTTGCATTGGATTGGATCCAAGTGCTTAATCAACCTATGCAATGATGTTTGGGCTAGCTCATTATCCAATGAGGCCCAATAACAAGTTCTCATGAAAAGATGAGAGGCTAAAAGGGTATAATGGGGAGAAACATGAACCATTAGGCGCCTAGGGGCATAATGGGGTCATGTTGGCGCCTTTGCTTCATTATGGAAGTAAAGGGCGCCTCCCCCTCTCTTCCTAGGATGGAATGCATGCCTCTATGGCATTGCTTGAGACGCAAGGCAAGGCCTTGGCGCACAAGGAAAGGCGTGGGAACAAAAGGTAAGGTTGAATGACAATTAAGGAAATGTCTTGGAGACTTTCCTTATCTCAAACCTCCTCATCCTAGCCCTACACTTGTCATGATCCTAGCCATTACCCTAACCGCCTCTTGCCCTATAAATATGACCCTAGTCGCCCCCTCTTGTGAGTAATCAATCCTTGAAGGCGTGAACACAAGGAGAGGGGCGAGTGCTTGGAGCAAAGGGCGCATCTTCCATAACCGCAAACCTCTTCCTCCTTTCCTCTTGGCGCAAGGAGATCTAGGGCTTGGCGGCTTGGGCGGTTTTCTTTCTTCTCTTGGCGCATCATCTCTCTTGGTGGCGCAAGTGAAGTAGAGTATCTCCCTAAGGCTTGGATCTTCTTCCCGAGGCTAGCACCAGGCGTGGAAGAAGAGAACTCAAGAGATCCATGTGTGCGAGACTGCAGAGGGCAAACACTTGGGCGCCTTCATCGACATCGCTCTACATTGCTCTTAAGGTATTTCCTAACTCATCGTGTCGACTCCCTTGCATGCGATCTTCACTGTGTTTTTTGGGACTGGCCTGTTTCGGGGACATTCTTCCGCTGCGAAAAATGTATGTCCATAACTCTGAAAAATTGTAAAATGTCCCCGGGGTTTCCCAACATAACCAAATATAGTTCTCAGGGCATATACACCAACACTTCTAGACATGCATGTGCCACTTGCTAGAAAACCTAAAGAGGATAAAAAATTATATGGAAAATTGATTAATTTTAGGTTTTGGATGTAAAAATCTTTTATAGTATTTTACATACATATTTATCACAAATTTGATTAATCTTTTCCTCTAATTGCATAGTTTATTACATAATTTCCTATATTTTGCACAAAAAAAAAAACCTTCTTCTCTCTGTGTTTGACTTTTTGTAAAAAGGCATAAAATTGAAGCAAAACAAAGAGATTTAACCAATCTGTTTAAAAAGGGACTTTCACTAAAGATCTAGAGCCCAAAGGCGAACATAAGTTATCGGTGGTGATTACAATAACGATTGTAATTCTATTTAGAACACAACACTAATCTTTGGTGCATGACCTAGACCATGTTTTCATATGATTTCTTCTCTAAAACTCTATAAAAACATTTATAAGCTTAGAACTCTGGGAGAGCACATAGAGGGCAACACTTTGGCTAATTTCTAGCTTCTCTACTCACTTCTTGATGCCAAATTGAAGAGAAGAAGGCGATGGTAGTGAGAAACCCTAGTTCTATCTTTCGATGAGCATAGCTGTGAGGTTATAAGAAATTTTAAGACAGTGCTCATCTAGAGGGAAGGGATGATAGGAAGGAAGAGCTTTAAATTCAAACTTCATCGAATTATGTCCCAAATAAAGGAAGTTTGGAGAGAAAATAAAAACAATCATACGCTGGGAAGAAGCTAAACTCATCAACACAATCACAACCATGAATATAATCACATCTAGGAGAGAGAAAATTTTGATTTTGGCAAAGTTCATTTGGGAGTTGTCAAATGAAATTATTTTATTCTTTTTGAACTGATTTTGTACATCAAAATTTGTAGTTTAAGGTTATTTTTATGAACATATCTATAGGTTAAGCTTGTTTTTGGGCTATGGCGAGTAACCCCTTAATTTTATCTTTCTAATGACAATCATGCATGTTGATTTTTGGGCTATGGGGAGTAACCCCAAGAACGATCTAGTAGGCCCACTAACCATGGATTTGGTGTAGGACAAGTGTAACGGTCATACTAGAGACATGATGTTGAGGGTGCTCAATAACCATGTCTCAGTGCAAGAGGGGCATTGTTGGTGTATATCCGAGTATTATTGTTGTTGTGCATTTGTTACACCTGCGTTATGTTTACATTTGCATAAACAATGTCCCTGGAGATAAGTTCTATCTATTCTCAAAGTTTATCCCCGGTCGAGTGCCATAGTGGATAAAAGACATGTATTGTGCATGTGAGATTAGTATATGCACTGGTTGAGCATGAGTTGCTAATGCAAACATATGGGCATATTAAGATAGACATACTACACCAACCCACCTTGAGAATTCAACTTGTTATCATAATATAATCTCATAGTGACAAAGGTGTATTTGTCCTTTGACTTGAGGTAATTAACATCTCTATATAGTAAGTGGTATACTTTGATACAACCAAATGCTTCGGCTTAGAAGGGGAGTTGTAACAGTTGTCATTGGGTATATTATAAGCCGTATGAGAGGTTCAATGAGCCAAGATAGTATGTGCCCCTTCCTTTGTTGGGAAACCCCGGGGACATTTTTACAATTTTTCAGAGACACATACATATTGCACAGCGGAAGAATGTCCCCGAAACAGGTCAGTCCCAAAAACCCAATGAAGATCGCATGCAAGGGGGTCGACACGATGAGTTAGAAAATACCTCAGAGCAAGATGAGGTCGATGTCGTGATAGACGCCCAAGTGTGCGCCCTCTGCAGTCTCACACACACGGATGCCTCGAGTCCTCTTCTTCCACGCCCGGTGCTAGCCTCGGGAAGAAGATCCAAGCCTTAGGGAGATGCTCCAACCACCTTGCGCCACCAAGAGAGAAAGATGCGCCAAGTGGTAAGGAAGGAGAAGCTTGCGGCCACTTGATGGAAGAGGAAGAGATTGCGCCCTTGCTCCTTGCTCTCGCTCCCTTCTTATGTTCACGCCTCCAAGGATGAATCATCTAAGAGGGGGCGGCTAGGGTCACATATATAGGGCAAGAGTCGATTAGGGCAAGGGCTAGGATCATGACAAGTGTAGGGCTAGGATGAGGAGGTTTGATGCAAGGAAAGTCTCCAAGACTTTACCATAAACTTCATTCAACCTTTCCATAATTGCCCAAGTACCATATCAGCCCAAGACATGCCTTAAAGGCATTCATACCATCAAGGGAGAAGTGCTAGGCGCAAATTGCTTCCTTAATGAAGCAATTTTGCCACCCTAACCCCATTATGCCCCTTGGGCGCCAATGGGGTTGGGTTTCTCCCCATTATACCCTTTTAGCCTCTCTTCTCTTCATGAGAACTTGTTATTGGGCTTCCTTGGATAATGAGCTAGCCCAAACTTCATCCTATGGGTTGATTTAAGCATTTGGATCCAATCCAATGCAACCCTAATCCAAGTGTGACCAACCATGGTCAAATACGGGTCAACCTGCCAAAAATGAAGTTTGGCTCCAATAACATTCTTCCATCTCATCAGGCCCATTGGTGCTGATGAAATCTCCCAATTAGATCCGAGTTATCCAATTACTTGATCATAAGGCTTCTCGATCAATACGAGAACTCAAGTATCAAGGTGTGCGACCCTGTAGGTTCTTCTGACGCTGGCAGTGCTGACCAAAGGTCACCACAAGCAGTGAGTGGCACCTAGCAGTGCATCGCTGCTACCCAGGTCATTGGAATGGATATCGACATCGACATCCCCATCATCGCAACTAGGTACAGATGCATTACAGTCTCTTTGCCGGACTGATATCCGATTGGACAAGTGTGTCACCACTTGTTTTCACCCAATCACATGGCTATGACTAAAACAGGTTCTTACCTGGGTATGGCCATACACTCTCAGTCATAGAACCATAGAGGAGCTCCATGGATATCATACTTCCCTAAGGAAGGGGCAAATCCTATGTTTGTCCATTGACCTTCTCATATGGGTCGTGATATGCTCAATGACAACCGTTATGACCTCCCAACTACGGCGAGGTGTTAGGTTGTATCAAAGCAAGTCGCTAACCATATAGAACGATCAATGACCTCAAGTCAAGGGATCAATGCATCTCCTGTCACTTGTGAGGATAACTTATGACACCAAGTCATAGCCTCACAACGGGTCTTTCCAGTATATCCTCCAATGATATACCCATGTGTCTGCGTTAGCACCACGTACCTAACCAGCTCACATACCAGTCTCTCAAGTACCATAGCTGTCCCATATCCACTAAGGTACATCGACTGGGGACAATAGTTTGAGCACAGATCCAATCTGTCTCCAGGGACATTATCATGTTAGTACATGTGCGCAGATGTAAACAAACATTGACAATGACAATGCCAGAATGATATATATAAATATCAAAGTCAAGTAGTACATAAGTGGACCAAAACTAGGTCCTAGGGCATATACACCAACAATCTCCCACTTGCACTAAGACCTAGAGGTTGAGGAATCTTAACCCCATATCTCTAGCGTGACCATCATGCTTCTGCTGCGCCAAAGCCTTGGTCAATGGGTCTGCCAGATTGTTCTCTGTGTCAACTCTGCTAATCTTGACATCACCTCTTTCAATGATCTCTCTGATCAGGTGAAATCTTCTGAGTTTGTGTTTGGATCTTTGATGAGACCGTGGTTCCTTGGCTTGTGCAATTGCTCCATTGTTGTCACAGTAGAGTTCAATGGGATCTATTGCACTAGGGACCACCTGAAGATCAGATATGAACTTCCTCATCCAAACGGCTTCCTTGGCTGCCTCAGAAGCGGCCACATACTCTGCCTCGGTTGTAGAATCTGCTATGGTGGATTGCTTGAAGCTCTTCCAGCATACAGCGCCTCCATTTATCTTGAACACATAGCCGGCCTGCGATCTAAAGTCGTTAGGGTCAGACTGGAATGATGCATCAGTATAGCCGTGCACACTGAGCTCTTCCTGCCCCCCATAGACCAAGAACAAATCCTTAGTTCTCCTCAGATACTTTAGGATGTTCTTTACAGCCACCCAGTGCTGCAGACCTGGATTGGATTGGTATCGGCTGGTTATGCTTACAGCATATGCCACGTCTGGTCTAGTACACAACATTGCATACATGATCGATCCTACTGCCGAAGCATAAGGAATTCGACTCTTGTTATCCCTCTCAGCCTGTGTTGTAGGACACTGGCTCTTTGAGAGAGTAAGGCCATGTCTTCACGCCTAGAATATAGGCGGCCTCCCCTAAGTCTTTCATCTCAAAACACTTCCCCAACCATGTCTTCACAGCTTGAAGACTAGGGATGTCGTTTCCGATGAGCAGTATGTCATCGACATACAAGACCAGAAAAATCACCAAGCTCCCACTGAATTTTCTATATACACAGGCGTCATCTTCGCTTTTGATAAAGCCATAATCTCTCACAGCTTCATCAAATCGAAGATTCCAACTTCGAGATGCTTGCTTTAATCCATAAATGGATCTCTTTAGCCTGCAGACCTTACTAGCCTCTGCAGGATGGAAGAAGCCATCAGGTTGTGTCATGTACACATCCTCAGTCAGCTTCCCGTTAAGGA
Source organism: Costus lasius (assembly GCA_027563935.2). Lineage (NCBI taxonomy): Eukaryota > Viridiplantae > Streptophyta > Magnoliopsida > Zingiberales > Costaceae > Costus > Costus lasius. The sequence continues at coordinate 49,128,332 of CM050446.2, forward strand.
ACGCTGTCTTCACATCCATTTGCCATATCTCATAGTCATGATATGCAGCTATAGCATGCAGAATCCGAATGGACTTGATCATGGCAACTGGCGAGAATGTTTCATCATAGTCCACCCTGTGGACTTGTTTAAAACCTTTAGCCACTAGTCTACCCTTATAGGTAACTATATTTCCATCCATGTCTGTCTTCTTCTTGAAGAGCCATTTACACCCTATGGGTTTTACCCCATCAGGCAGCTCAACCAAATCCTAGACTTGGTTAGCCGACATGGAATCCATCTCGGATCGCATGGCGTCAAGCCATCTCTCGGAGTCCGGTCCACTGACCGCCTCATCATAGGTTCTGGGTTCATCCTCAATGATGAAAATTCCATCGTGTTGAGTCGGCAGCGACCCGTACCTCTCAGGTGCACGACGAATCCTCCCAGACCTACGTGGGACCTGTGTCTGAGCCTCAGGTTGTATAACAACTGGTGCAGATGGCTCAGATTCCATCTCTTTGTCTTGTGGTTGCACTTGGACCTCATCCAAGTCAAACTCCCTCCCACTAACTTCTTTCATAAGAAATTCTTTCTCTAGAAAGACAGCACCCCGAGCAACAAAAACTTTGTTCTCGGTTGGGACATAGAAGTAGTATCATTTAGTTTCCTTCGGATACCCCACAAATACACACTTATCAGATCTAGGTTCTAGCTTGCTAGAATCCTGACGTTTGACATAAGCCTCACATCCCCAGATCCTGATAAACGTGAGATTAGGGCGTCTCCCACTCCATACCTCGTATGGTATTTTGGAGACACTCTTTGATGGAACATTATTGTTGGGTCCCCTTCAAGGGGGAGCGCAATGGGGTGAAACCCTAAAGGTGGCGCATGTCATTCTTTTGCAGCGGAAGTAGGGTTTCATGAAGATCAGATGCTATACATTCATATGATCAACTTTCAAGAAGCATGAAGATCGAAAGATAATCATACCGAAGCCATGTGTTGGATGGCGTCAAGGAAGAAGAGACTCGAATGAAACTCCTCCAAAAGGTGCGCACACAAGGTGATGCCGCCTACTCCTTGAGATCCTTGTGCTAGCAAGGTGCTTCAAGGGTCTTTGATCGATTCAAGAGGATGAGATGTTTTCTCCACTTGGCCGAGAGCTCTCCAAGTCGTGAAGAAAAAAATTTCCACACGAGAGAAGGGCGTCGAGAGGAATGGATGAAGCGTTGAGGCGTTGAGAAGAGGTGGCGCATTATGGCTTTCCAAAAATAGCAAGCCATGAAGCCATGCGCCCACTTCTTCAAAAACCGACCAAAACGTTTCTTAGCATTGAACCATGCATTCATTGCCTTGAACCGGTTCAATCTAATTGACCCAACCCAATTTGGTTCAAATACCAAATTAAAACAGCCCATGCCATGGTCTAGATTCCTCTGAACCAAATGGTTCAAGATCTAACCGTTCATCTCTGGATGCTTCCGATCTCACCGATCTAGCATCAATACTCTCGATCGAAGCTTACCGATCTCAAGCCCTAATCAATCAAACATGATCAGACCAGATCTCACTTACAATCAGAGTTTAAACCCCTTTAAACTGAACTCAAACAATTCAGTCCACACGATCTGACTTAAGTAAGCCATATCATCAAATTGTGCGACCCTAAGGGTTTCCTTTGAACGTCGGTAACGATAATTTACATTATCACGATCAGTGAGGGGTATCTAGCAACACATCACTGTCTCCCGATATAAAGGAAAGAGTCTTCCACGACTACACCCAAAACATAGCACAAGTGTGAATCCAATTCACAAGGCATACATATTTCCTTTGCCACTGGATGTTCTTTATTGGACAAGCGTGTCAAGCCTGTAGCTCCAATATGATGAGCATGATTAGATCAGATGAACATAGTCATCTGGGTATGGCCATACTCTTTTCTCAATCATCCCATCCAGGGGGCCCCTTTAGAACATCACACTCCTTAAACAAGGAGACGGCAATCCTTTATCTATCACAAGTGCCCTAACCTGACTCAAGATCATTGTCCAAGATAGTCTATAATCATTATGTTTCAAATGATATTGAACTACCTCAAAACAATGACAATCATCATTTAGAAACACAAGTGATCTCAAGTCAAAGGACATGTGCCACTTCATGCAAACAAGGATTATTCACATTGTGACAAGCAATTGAATATCCTAGTAGGGTCTGTCCAGTACATCCAATGTACCCATGAGTCTACATCTTATTCCATGCTCGAAGCATCCTATAAGATTAGAACACATATTAGTCTCAAGCATATCAAGGCTGTCTCTAGTTCACCAAGATATCTCGACTAAGGACTTTATAGCGTGTCGGCCTAGCTGAACAGCTTTGAGACATTATTCAGTAGTACACTTATTACAGCAGACAAGGTAACAACCTGAATAATAACCATGCCTTTATAAACACAAGAGTTTACTACATGATACTGTTATAATCCCAAGGCCTCAAACATTAGCCTTAAGGGCATACCCCAACAATCTCCCACTTGCACTTAATCTAATGGTTGAGAAATCTCAAACCCATATAATTACAGTGCTTCTCATGCTTCTGCTGCGCCAGAGGCTTGGTAAGCGGGTCAGCCAGATTGTCATCTGTATGAACCTTGCAGATTTTGATCTCGCCACGATCTATGATCTCCCTGATCAAGTGAAACCGTCTCTGTATGTGCTTGGACTTCTGGTGTGACCGTGGTTCCTTTGCTTGTGCGATGGCTCCAGTGTTATCACAGAAGATAACCAAAGGATCGACGCTCGAAGGAACAACACCAAGTTCTCTCACGAACTTACGAATCCACACTGCCTCCTTGGATGCTTCCGAGGCTGCAACATACTCGGCTTCTGTTGTGGAATCAGCAACAGTTGACTGTTTAAAACTTTTCCACACCACTGCTCCACCATTCAAGCTAAAAACATAGCCTGATTGCGATCGGAAATCATCCTGGTCAGACTGGAACGAAGCGTCAGTATATCCTTCAATACTGAGTTCTTCCTGACCACCATATATCAAGAACATATCTTTGGTCCTCCGCAGATATTTTAAGATGTTCTTGACTGCAATCCAGTGCGCCAAACCTGGATTACTTTGGAACCGACTGGTCACGCTTAACCCGTAAGCGACGTCTGGGCGAGTACACAACATCGCATACATAATGGATCCAATAGCCGAAGCATAAGGCGTATTGTCCATTTCATCTTTCTCAGTCTGTGTTTGTGGACACTGACTCTTCGAAAGATTCAGACCATGTCTGACTGGAAGATACCCTCTTTTAGAATTCTCTAAATGGAATCTCTCCAGGACTTTATCGATGTAAGTACTCTGGCACAACCCGAGAAGCCTCTTAGATCTATCCCTGTAGATCTTCACACCTAACACATAGGCTGCTTCTCCAAGATCTTTCATCTGGAAACATTTCCTTAACCATGCCTTAACCGCATGCATTTCAGGAATGTCATTTCCAATGATCAAGATGTCATCGACGTAGAGGACTAGGAAGGTAATTACGCTCCCACTAAACCTCTTATATACACACGGGTCATCTTCGTTCTTGATGAAACCAAACTCAGAGATTGATTCATCAAAACGAATATTCCAGCTTCTAGATGCTTGTTTCAGTCCATAAATGGACTTCTTTAACTTGCATATCTTATGACGATCTGATGGATTAGTGAAACCTTCAGGTTGTGTCATATACACATCCTCATCCAGATTTCCATTAAGGAAAGCTGTTTTCACATCCATCTGCCAGATCTCATAATCGTAATATGCTGCTATCGCGAAAAGAATCCGAATAGACTTAAACATGACTACAGGTGAGAAAGTTTCATCATAATCTATCCCGTAGATTTGTTTGAAACCTTTCGCAACTAGCCTGCCTTTATAGGTAACCACGTTACCATCCATGTCAATCTTCTTCTTGAAGATCCATTTACAGCCTATAGGGATTACTCCCGGAGGCGGATCAACCAAATCCCAGACTTGGTTATCTGACATGGAGTCCATCTCGGCTCGCATAGCTTCAAGCCATCTAGCTGACTCCGGTCCACTGACCGCATCCGCATAAGTAAGGGGTTCATCATTATCAATGATGTAGACTCCATCATAGCGCTCAGGCTGTCGACGGATCCTTCCCGATCTTCGCGGTTCCCGTGATATCTGAGCCTCAGGTTGTTCAGTAACCTATTCTACCGGCTCAGGCTCATCCAACTGTGCTTGACTACTTTGTCCTTCCTCTGGATTCTCATCCAGCTTTATTTCTCTCCCACTGGCCTCTTGCAGAAGAAACTCCTTCTCAAGAAATATGGCCGTCCGAGCAACAAAAACCTTGTTCTCTTTGGGATCGTAGAAATAATAACCCTTAGTTTCCTTAGGGTAACCGACAAAGATACATTTGTCAGATCTGCTCTCCAGTTTCCCAGAGGCGAGCTTTTTGACATAAGCCTCGCAACCCCAGATCCTGATAAATGTCAAGCTCGGCTGTTTTCCATACCATAACTCGTATGGAGTCTTAGAAACGGCCTTGGATGGCACTCGGTTTAGTACCTTTGCAGCTGTTTCCAGTGCAAATCCCCAAAAGGAGTAAGGAAGAGTAGCCTGACTCATCATAGAACGAACCATATCAAGTAACGTTCTATTTCTCCTCTCGGACACACCATTCCATTGCGGTGTTCCTGGCGGAGTGAGCTGTGAGATAATCCCACACTCCTTCAGATAGTCAGTAAACGCATGACTTAGGTATTCTCCACCTCGATCAGAACGAAGTGCCTTGACATTTTGGCCTAGCTGATTTTGTACTTCATTCTTGAACTCTTTGAACTTGTCAAAAGATTCACTCTTATGTCTCATTAGATAGACATACCCATATCTACTGAAATCATCAGTAAAGGTAATGAAGTACTGATAGCCACCTCTGGCATGTTTACTAAATGGCCCACACACATCACTGTGTATAAGGTCAAGTAAACCTGAAGCCCTTTGACCTTTGTGGGAAAAAGGTGACTTCGTCATTTTACCCATTAAACAAGCTTTGCATGTATCAATCTCCTCGCAGGAGAATGATCCCAGCAGTCCATGATCATGCAACCGCTTAATGCGTTTCTCGTTTATATAGCCTAAACGACTATGCCATAGCAAGGTGCTGTCATCAGCATACTTGGCTTTCTTATTATCAATATTTTGTATCGAACATTCCATGTCCAACATGAATAACCCATTGTTAATTGAACCAGTTGCATAAACAATATTATCATAAGATAAAACACACTTTGAAATATTGCATTCAAAGGAAAATCCCTTCCTGACAAGAGCAGGAATGGAGATAATATTTTTAGTAATACTGGGAACAAAATAACAACTGTTTAGTTCCAATACAAGTCCAGATGGTAAAGAGATGAAATAGTCTCCTACAGCAACAGCAGCAACCCGTGCCCCGTTTCCAACGCGTAGGTCCACCTCATGCTGTCCCACCTGTCTTCTTCTCTTGAGTTCCTGTACATTTTAACAAATGTGAACTCCACATGCAGTGTCCAACACCCATGATATAGAAGAAGATGAAAACATGACTTCAGTCACGAATATACCTGAGCCAGAAGCGATGCTTCCCCTCTTATCTCCTTGGAGCGCTTTACAGTCCTTTTTCCAGTGACCTAGCTGGCCACAGTGGAAACACCTGTATTCCTTGGACCGCTTAACCTTCTGCTTCAGAGCCTTGCTGTAGTTCTTGACAGGGGCTTTGCCCTTGTTCCAGGAAGGAAACATTAAGACAGAGGTTGAAGGCTTTCCCTTCAGAGTTTCCTCAGTAGTCAAGAGCATATTCAGCAGCTCTGCCGGAGTGCAATCGATTTTGTTCATATTAAAGTTAATAATGAACGCATCGAAAGAAGGCGGGAGAGACTGCAGAATAATATCTACAGCAAGCTCCTGGTTGATGGTATGCCCCAGTTTCTCCAGAGCCTCCTTGTGCCCAATCATCTTGAGCACGTGAGCTCCCACTGGGCTCCCTTCAGCCAGTTTGTTCTGAAAGTAAAGCTTTGTCAGATTATAGCGTTCTGTCCTCGCCTGTGCAGCATACAGCATCTTGAGGTTCGCTATAATCTCTATAGCCGACATATCCTCATGCTGACGCTGCAGCGGTGGCGTCATAGACGCTAGCATCAGGCAAGCGACATCAATGCTATCATTGACGTGCTTTTCATAGGCATCACGAACCACCCTTGCGGCGTTCGCAGCGGGTTGAGGCGGCACTGCCGTCTCGAGGACATACAGTTTCCTCTCTGCCTTAAGAACGATCTTAAGGTGTCCGAACCAGTCTGAGAAGTTTGGCCCAGCAAACTTCTCCCTTTCCAGTAGGGATCGCACATTGAAGCTCATGGTGTTCGTTGCTGCAGGTATCTACAACAATGCAAGAACAGCAAGGTCAGTATCAATGTTAAGAATCAATCAGGACTTAAGAAAGATTCTTTTTCTCACTATTTTATCTGGCTGAAAAATCCAGCAAAACAGCCCGAAAGAGTAGAACTCTTTTAGTGAGATGGGATCCAGATTTCATACTTGGTCTCCGCGTCCCGCTCAGGCGAGATAAGATACACAGAGAGTATAAGCACTAATCTCTGGTAGGCTGTTCCAGCCAATCGCCAACCCGTGCGATTCCCCTTCATCTGGGCAATCCAGCAGACTGTGCCAACTGAGTTGGTACAACACAGTCTCTGACCCCACAGATGGCTGCCTCCATGTGCTACCATATGCGCCACATATGTAGTCTACATGGTCAAGCTGACCCGACCTACTCCCTGGACCACCACGTGCTATGCTGAGCAACGAGAAGTGATAAATCCCTACTCTGTAACACGCAGGTGTAATCCCACACCGTCTGAAGATAGATGGACGTGCCCACTGAGTGGGTACAACACGGCTCCAACGATAATCAGAACAATGAGGTTTCGCGTCAGAAGGCTTACGAGCTTGATATTTTAGCGTTGGATTTTAACGGTCTTTTATCTTCTTATCTATCATACAAACCCTATGGTGATAGCAAAAGATAAATTCATGCAATTCTAATTATATGATCAATAAAAAGAAAGCATGGTTCTTATGTGGTAAAAGCCCATAGCCTAAGTAAGACCTTAATATCACTTAAGTCTTCACTTGCTTTTCTTCATGGGACTTTTGCTGCTCATCTGGCCCAACCCAGGGCCCAAGCGCCATCTGCAGCTCAGGTGCGCCTACCAAGGAAATGCGCCTGTCCCAGAGTCGAACCCTGGACCTCCCACCTGGTTAAGCCACTGCTGCATGCGCCTCTGCCAAGTGTGCTCAGTGCTCTTGTCTGATTAATTTACAAATTAATCTATCTAGACAAGATTGACTCACAGGTCAATTACATTTGATAAATTAAAAACAATGTGATGCGCAGATCACAATAATTAATTTACATTTAAATACAGGCACGCAGGCCCCAGCACAGCACACATTTAACATGGGCAGCCCACATAAGAATAAATAAACAAACATATGCCACAATCAAACATGTGATCCATTCAAGAAAATTAAATTTCGAAAACCGCATAGGTATCAATTTTAATTTTCCTTATGTGCCCTACTACCTTACAACGGTCCATTACCAGGGATCCACTCATCCAACCCAGTCAGATCCACTGCCCACGCATGCACCAAGTCCTAACTGACTCGAGTCGACCCAATGGTCAACTATGCATGCGCTAGGGCTGAACAACCACAATGAGGTCTGGCAAGCGGGCGTGACCCCGGGCCTAACTCATGTGTGTTCACTAGTCGTCTCAACCAGACATCGCTACACGCCTGTCTGCAGTCGACCTATAGCCACCAAGTGCTTGCGCACAGGTGCTATCTAGTCAACCCATCAAGGCTGTCAGATGGTCTGATCAGACTGTCTGGATCTAACCTAGGGGATGATTTCAACCCTAATAACCCGTCTCAGGGTTTAAAGTAGAGCCTTAGATCTAGATTGAGTCGCGCATGTCAAGTAGGTTTTTGAGAAAAACATGAAGCATGCGCCAACAACATGCGCCAAGAAAATATACATCAAGTTTGCATGTACAACAACTCAAATGAAATTTTCGCATGTAACCCTAGATCTAGAGATATGCGTAAGCATGGATCATGGATCACAAAGCAAAGCAATCATAATAACAATGCATAGAACCGCTCTGATACCAATTGTTGGGTCCCCTTCAAGGGGGAGCGCAAGGGGGTGAAACCCTAAAGGTGGCGCATGTCATTCTTTTGCAGCGGAAGTAGGGTTTCATGAAGATCAGATGCTATACATTCATATGATCAACTTTCAAGAAGCATGAAGATCGAAAGATAATCATACCGAAGCCATGTGTTGGATGGCGTCAAGGAAGAAGAGACTCGAATGAAACTCCTCCAAAAGGTGCGCACACAAGGTGATGCCGCCTACTCCTTGAGATCCTTGTGCTAGCAAGGTGCTTCAAGGGTCTTTGATCGATTCAAGAGGATGAGATGTTTTCTCCACTTGGCCGAGAGCTCTCCAAGTCGTGAAGAAAAAAATTTCCACACGAGAGAAGGGCGTCGAGAGGAATGGATGAAGCGTTGAGGCGTTGAGAAGAGGTGGCGCATTATGGCTTTCCAAAAATAGCAAGCCATGAAGCCATGCGCCCACTTCGTCAAAAACTGACCAAAACATTTCTTAGCATTGAACCATGCGTTCATTGCCTTGAACCGGTTCAATCTAATTGACCCAACCCAATTTGGTTCAAATACCAAATTAAAACAGCCCAAGCCATGGTCTAGATTCCTCTGAACCAAATGGTTCAAGATCTAACCGTTCATCTCTGGATGCTTCCGATCTCACCGATCTAGCATCAATACTCTCGATCGAAGCTTACCGATCTCAAGCCCTAATCAATCAAACATGATCAGACCAGATCTCACTTACAATCAGAGTTTAAACCCCTTTAAACTGAACTCAAACAATTCAGTCCACACGATCTGACTTAAGTAAGCCATATCACCAAATTGTGCGACCCTAAGGGTTTCCTTTGAACGTTGGTAACGATAACTTACGTTATCACGATCAGTGAGGGGTATCTAGCAACACATCACTGTCTCCCGATATAAAGGAAAGAGTCTTCCACGACTACACCCAAAACACAGCACAAGTGTGAATCCAATTCACAAGGCATACATATTTCCTTTGCCACTGGATGTTCTTTATTGGACAAGCGTGTCAAGCCTGTAGCTCCAATATGATGAGCATGATTAGATCAGATGAACATAATCATCTGGGTATGGCCATACTCTTTTCTCAATCATCCCATCCAGGGGGCCCCTTTAGAACATCACACTCCTTAAACAAGGAGACGGCAATCCTTTATCTATCACAAGTGCCCTAACCTGACTCAAGATCATTGTCCAAGATAGTCTATAATCATTATGTTTCAAATGATATTGAACTACCTCAAAACAATGACAATCATCATTTAGAAACACAAGTGATCTCAAGTCAAAGGACATGTGCCACTTCATGCAAACAAGGATTATTCACATTGTGACAAGCAATTGAATATCCTAGTAGGGTCTGTCCAGTACATCCAATGTACCCATGAGTCTACATCTTATTCCATGCTCGAAGCATCCTATAAGATTAGAACACATATTAGTCTCAAGCATATCAAGGCTGTCTCTAGTTCACCAAGATATCTCGACTAAGGACTTTATAGCGTGTCAGCCTAGCTGAACAGCTTTGAGACATTATTCAGTAGTACACTTATTACAGCAGACAAGGTAACAACCTGAATAATAACCATGCCTTTATAAACATAAGAGTTTACTACATGATACTGTTATAATCCCAAGGCCTCAAACATTAGCCTTAAGGGCATACCCCAACAATTATTCAGTATCAGAGAAGCTGTCTCAAGTGCATGCCCCCAGAATGAGGGAGGTAGAGTTGCATGACTCATCATAGATCGAACCATATCCAATAAAGTTCGATTTCTCCTTTCAGACACACCATTCCATTGAGGTGTTCCAGAAGGAGTGAGTTGGGATATGATCCCAAACTCTCTCAGATAGTCAAAGAACTCTCCACTCAGGTATTCTCCACCCCGATCTGATCGAAGAGCTTTAATGGATCTTCCAAGCTGGTTCTCTACTTCATTCTTGAACTCTTTGAATTTCTCAAAGGACTCAGATTTATGTCTCATTAGGTAGACATATCCATACCTACTGAAGTCATCAGTGAAGGTAATGAAGTAGTTGTACCCTCCTCTGGCTTGTTTATTGAAAGGCCCACACACATCAGTATGTATGAGATCCAATAAACCTCCTGCCCTCTCACCAATCTTGGTGAAGGGTGCTTTTGTCATTTTCCCTAATAAACAAGGTTCACAGGTATCAAATTCCTCCAAGGAACTTGAATCTAACAATCCATTTGCATGGAGTTGTTGGATGCGATTTTTGTTTATATGGGCTAATCGACAGTGCCATAGGAAAGCACCAACTGAACCACTCAGTTTGGTCCTTTTATTACTTATGTTACAGATAGAACTTTCCATATCCAAGATATACAGACCATTGCACAAAGTACCCTTCCCATAGAACATATTTGCAAATGAAAAAGAACAAGAGTTCTTATTTATTTCAAACTTAAATCCCTTCTTTGCTAAGCAAGGAATGGATACAATGTTCTTAGTAAGTGAAGGTACACAAAAGCGATTATCTAGTTCTAATAGAAGTCCAGAAGGCAAGGAGAGAGTCAAGACGCCTACAGCAATAGCAGCAACCTGTGCCCCATTTCCAACGCGTAGGTCAATCTCTCCAGGTCGCACCGATCTACTTCTCTTGAGCCCCTGTATATTTGTACAAATATGAGCTCCACATGCGGTATCCAATACCCATGACATAGAAGTAGAAAGATTGACTTCTGTAACATAGATACCTGAGCTAGAAGTTAAGGCCAAGCCCTTCTTCTCCTCATTCTGAAGCTGCTTGCAGTCCCTTCTCCAGTGACCCTACTCGCCACAGTGAAAACACCTCTGGTCCTTTGACTTCTTTGCCTTTTTCTTCAGTGCCTTGGTAGGACCTTTGGCACTGCCCTTAGCACGTGCCTTACCCTTCTTCTTTATCTTCTTGGTCGCAGGGACCAAAAGAACAGAATTTGGTTTGGTCTTACCCATTTCACACTCGGCTGTTTGGAGCATATTCATCAATTCCTCCCATGTGCACTCAATCCGGTTCATGTTGAAGTTAATAATAAACGGACTGAAGCTAGGGGGCAGGGAATGCAGAATAAGATCCACAACCAGCTCATTGTCTATGGCATGACCCAGTCTTCTGAGATGATCCACATTCCCAATGAGCTTGAGAACATGGGGTCTCACTGGTGCACCCTCAGACAACTTACACTGAAAAACTGCTTTGGCGGTGTCAAATCTTTCAGTTCTAGCCTGAGCCTTGAACATCTGTTTCAGGTGAGTGATCATCTCAAAAGCGTTCTGCTCCTCATATTGCACCTGCAGTTCAGGTGCCATGCTGGCTAGCATAAGACATGCAACCTCCAAAGAGTCATCCTGATGCTTTCTATAAGCATCTCTATCTGCCGTTCGGGCATTAGGCGCAGGAGCCGCAGGAAGAGCCTGTTCAAGGACATACAGCTTCTTCTCGAGCTTGAGGACTATCCTCAAGTTTCGATGCCAGTCCATAAAGTTAGTTCCAACTAACTTATCCTTATCAAGGAGTGATCGCAGTGATAATCCGCCAGTGTTCGTAGCCATTATTCTACAACACCCAAGAAAAACAGATTAGTACTACTTCGAATCATTTAAACTGGACTTGTTTTAAATGATTACTGCTCCCACTATTTTAAATTCGAATTGACAACCCACAAAGTCAATCGGGAAGTTTAAGACTTCCTAGTGAGATGGGATCCTTATTTCACATGAGGCTTTGCGTCCCACGAGGGTGGGATGAGATGCACAAAGTAACCCATGTTTCCTAAGGTGGGCGCGCCGGCCGGTTGCTCCAAGCAACTCCCCTTGTTGAGACAGTCTTGGGCATTTCATGTCCAGCGAGGGCTGGATATAACATGAAACCCTAACCTCTCAACGATGCCTCTAGACTTTCACTATGTGCCCAGTACATGTGAATTTCTAGTCAAGTCCATTCCTAACCGTTTATGCCCAGGGCCAATGAGTTTCCTTGCGAAGGCACGCCCAGGTTAAAACTGGACTGGGGAAACCATTGTCACCACACACTTTCTAAAGATAAGTGGGTGTGTCCCACGAGGGTGGGAACCAGTTCACAACTCCACTGATCGATAGCTTAGTGAGGGCTACGCGTTAGAAGGCTTCTAGACTTGATATTTTATGAGGGTTTTTAAGGTCTCATCAGTTTTATCTTATGTCTAACAATACAGGCATGCAATCCTATAGTGATAACTGAAAGTCCCCTTCAAGGGGGAGCGCAAAGGGGATGAAACCCTAACGAAGGGGGCGCATGAAATTTTATAGGGTTTCATGTAGATCGTTTGCATGAATACATATATGATCAACTTTTAAGGATGAGAAGTATTTCATACCGAAGCCATGTGTTGGATGGCGTCTTGGAAGAGAGAGAGCAAAAGAGATCTCCTCCAAAGAAGACACACACCAAATGATGAAGGCTTCCTTCTTGCGCACCTCTTGTGCTAGCAAAAGTGCCAAGATGTTCTTGTTCGAATGGTAGGGATGATGAGATGATGCTTGGCCGAGAGTTCTCCCCTTGTCGTCAACACCTTTACCACACGAAAATCGCAAGCCACGTCAAAGACAAGAGAGCAAAAACATTTAGGCGATATCAAGAGTGGCGTTACATGACTTCCCAAAATGGAAAGTCATGAAGCCATTCGCCAACGCCAAAACGCTTTCCTTCATGAACCATGCGTTCACATAGTGAACCGGTTCATTCTTTGGTTCAATTCGATTTGGTTCAAAGACCAAAATCAAACCAAGCCAAGCCAAGACATGGTCTAGACCTTCTATGAACCAAATGGCTCATGATCTAACCGTTCATCTCCTGATGCTCTTGATCTCACCGATCTAGCATCCATTCTCTCGATCAAAGCTTACCGATCTCAAGCCCTAATCAATCAAACATGATCAGACCAGATCTCACTTATAATCAGAGATTAAATCCCTTCAAACTGAATCCAAACAATTCAGTCCACACGATTTGACTTAAAGAAGCCATATCATCAAATTGTGCGACCCTAAGGGTTTCCTTTAAATGTCGGTAACGATAACTTGCGTTATCACGATCAGTGAGGGGTATCTAGCAACACATCACTGTCTCCCGATATAAAGGAAAGAGTCTTCCAAGACTACTTCCAAACCATAGCACAAGGGTGAACGCACTTCACTAGGCATACATATATCCTTTGCCACTGGATGTTCTTATTGGACAAGCGTGTCAAGCCTGTGACTCCAATATGATGAGCATGATTAGATCAGATGAACATAGTCATCTGGGTATGGCCATACACTTTCTCAATCATCTCATATAGGGGGGGCCCCTTTTAGAACATCACACTCCTTAAAACAAGGAGACGGCAATCCTTTATCTATCACTAGTGCCCTAACCTGACTCATGATCATTATCCAAGATAGTCTATGATCATTATATTTCAAATGATATTGAACTACCTCAAAACAATGACAATCATCATTTAGAAACACAAGTGATCTCAAGTCAGAGGACATGTGCCACTTGTAGCATACAAGGAATATTCACATCGTGACAAGCAATTGAATATCCTAATAGGGTTTGTCCAGTACATCTAATGTACCCATGAGTCTACATCTTATTCCATGCTCGAAGCATCCTATAAGATCAGAACACATATTAGTCTCAATCATATCAAGGCTGTCTCATGTTCACCAAGATATATCGACTAAGGACTTAACTGCATGTCAGCCTAGCTGAACAGCTTTGAGACATTATTCAGAAGTACACATATTGCAGCAGACAATGTAACAACCTGAATAACAACCATTGCCTTTATAAACAAAAGAGTTTATATACATGATACTCATGGAATCCCAAGGCCTCAAACATTAGCCTTAAGGGCATACCCCAACAATCTCCCACTTGCACTTAATCTAATGGTTGAGAAATCTCAAACCCATATTATTACAGTGCTTCTCATGCTTCTGCTGCGCCAGAGGCTTGGTAAGTGGGTCAGCCAGATTGTCGTCTGTATGAACCTTGCAGATTTTGATCTCGCCACGATCAATGATCTCCAGGATCAAGTGAAACCGTCTCTGTATGTGCTTGGACTTCTGGTGCGACCGTGGTTCCTTTGCTTGTGCGATTGCTCCAGTGTTATCACAGAAGATAACCAAAGGATCGACACTTGAAGGAACAACACCAAGTTCTCTCACGAACTTACGAATCCACACTGCCTCCTTGGATGCTTCCGAGGCTGCAACATACTCGGCTTCTGTTGTGGAATCAGCAACAGTTGACTGTTTGAAACTCTTCCACACCACTGCTCCACCATTCAAGCTAAAAACATAGCCTGATTGCGATCGGAAATCATCCTGGTCCGACTGGAACGAAGCGTCAGTATATCCTTCTATACTGAGTTCTTCCTGACCACCATATATCAAGAACATATCTTTGGTTCTCCGCAGATATTTTAAAATGTTCTTGACCGCAATCCAGTGTGCCTGACCTGGATTACTTTGGAATCGACTGGTCACGCTTAACCCGTAATCGACGTCTGGGCGAGTACACAACATCGCATACATAATGGACCCAATAGCCGAAGCATAAGGCGTATTGTCCATTTCATCTTTCTCAGTCTGTGTTTGTGGACACTGACTCCTCGAAAGATTCAGACCATGTCTGACTGGAAGATACCCTCTTTTAGAATTCTCTAAATGGAATCTCTCCAGGACTTTATCGATGTAAGTACTCTGGCACAGCCCGAGAAGCCTCTTAGATTTATCCCTGTAGATCTTCACACCTAACACATAGGCTGCTTCTCCTAGATCTTTCATCTGGAAACATTTCCTTAGCCATGCCTTAACCGCATGCATTTCAGGAATATCGTTTCCAATGATTAAGATATCATCG
This sequence comes from Costus lasius, assembly GCA_027563935.2. Classification (NCBI taxonomy): domain Eukaryota; kingdom Viridiplantae; phylum Streptophyta; class Magnoliopsida; order Zingiberales; family Costaceae; genus Costus; species Costus lasius. The sequence continues at coordinate 49,143,479 of CM050446.2, forward strand.
ACGTAGAGGACTAGGAAAGTAATCACGCTCCCACTAAACCTCTTATATACACACGGGTCATCCTCGTTCTTGATGAAACCAAACTCAGAGATTGATTCATCAAAACGAATATTCCAGCTTCTAGATGCTTGCTTAAGTCCATAAATGGACTTCTTTAACTTGCATATTTTATGACGATCTGATGGATTAGTGAAACCTTCAGGTTGTGTCATATACACATCCTCATCCAGATTTCCATTAAGGAAAGCTGTTTTCACATCCATCTGCCAGATCTCATAATCGTAATATGTTGCTATCGCGAAAAGAATCCGAATAGACTTAAACATGGCTACAGGAGAGAAAGTTTCATCATAATCTATCCCGTAGATTTGTTTGAAACCTTTCGCAACTAGCCTGCCTTTATAGGTAACAATGTTACCATCCATGTCAATCTTCTTCTTGAAGATCCATTTACAGCCTATAGGGATTACTCCCGGAGGCGGATCAACCAAATCCCAGACTTGGTTATCTGACATGGAGTCCATCTCGGCTCGCATAGCTTCAAGCCATCTAGCTGACTCCGGTCCACTGACCGCATCCGCATAAGTGAGGGGTTCATCATAATCAATGATGTAGACTCCGTCATAGCGCTCAGGCTGACGACGGATCCTTCCCGATCTTCGCGGTTCCCGTGATATTTGAGCCTCAGGTTGTTCAGTAACCTGATCTACCGGCTCAGGCACATCCAACTGTGCTTGACAACTTTGTCCATTCTCTGGATTCTCATCCAGCTTTATTTCTCTCCCACTGGCTTCTTGCAGAAGAAACTCCTTCTCAAGAAAAATGGCCGTCCGAGCAACAAATACATTGTTCTCTTTGGGATCGTAGAAATAATAACCCTTAGTTTCCTTAGGGTAACCGACAAAGATGCATTTCTCAGATCTGCTCTCCAGTTTCCCAGAGGCGAGCTTTTTGACATAAGCCTCGCAACCCCAGATCCTGATAAACGTCAAGCTCGGCTGTTTCCCATACCATAACTCGTATGGAGTCTTAGAAACTGCCTTGGATGGCACTCGGTTTAGTACCTTTGCAGCTGTTTCCAGTGCAAATCCCCAAAAGGAGTAAGGTAGAGTAGCCTGACTCATCATAGAACGAACCATATCAAGTAACGTTCTATTTCTCCTCTCGGACACACCATTCCATTGCGGTGTTCCTGGTGGAGTGAGCTGTGAGATAATCCCACACTCCTTTAGATAGTCAGTAAACGCATGACTCAGGTATTCTCCACCTCGATCAAAACGAAGTGCCTTGATATTTCGGCCTAGCTGATTCTGTACTTCATTCTTGAACTCTTTGAACTTGTCAAAAGATTCACTCTTATGTCTCATAAGATAGACATACCCATATCTACTGAAATCATCAGTAAAGGTAATGAAGTACTGATAGCCACCTCTGGCATGTTTACTAAATGGCCCACACACATCACTGTGTATAAGGTCAAGTAAACCTGAAGCCCTTTGACCTTTGTTAGGAAAAGGGGACTTCGTCATTTTACCCATTAAACAAGCTTTGCATGTATCAATCTCCTCATAGGAGAATGATCCCAGTAGTCCATGATCATGCAACCGCTTAATGCGCTTCTTGTTAACATGGCCTAAACGACTATGCCATAGCAAGGTGCTGTCATCAGCATACTTGGCTTTCTTATTATCAATATTTTGTATAGAATATTCCATGTCCAACATGAATAACCCATTGTTAATTGAACCAGTAGCATAAACAATATTATCAAGAGTAAGATAACACTTTGAAATCTTGCATTCAAAGGAAAACCCTTTCCTGACAAGAGCAGGAATAGAGATAATATTTTTGGTAATACTGGGTACAAAATAACAATTGTTTAATTCTAATACAATGCCAGATGGTAATGAGATGAAATAGTCTCCTACAGCAACAGCAGCAACCCGTGCCCCGTTTCCAACTCGTAGGTCCACCTCATGCTGTCCCACCTGTCTTCTTCTCTTGAGTTCCTGCACATTTGAACAAATGTGAACTCCACATGCAGTGTCCAACACCCATGAAATAGAAGAAGATGATATCATGACCTCAGTCACAAATATACCTGAGCCAGAAGCAATGCTTCCCCTCTTGTCTCCTTGGAGCGCTTTACAGTCCTTTTTCCAGTGACCCAGCTGGCCACAGTGGAAACACCTGTTGTCCTTTGACCGCTTTACCTTCTGTTTCAGAGCCTTGCCGTAACTCTTGACAGGGGCTTTGCCCTTCTTCCCCTTCTTCTTGTTCCTGGTAGGAACCATTAAGACAGAGGTTGAAGGCTTTCCCTTCAGAGTCTCCTCAGTAGTCAAGAGCACATTCAGCAGCTCTGCTGGAGTACAATCGATTTTGTTCATATTAAAGTTAATAATGAACGCATCGAAAGAGGGCGGGAGAGACTGCAGAATAATGTCTACAGCAAGCTCCTGGTTGATGGTATGCCCCAGTTTCTCCAGAGCCTCCTTGTGCCCAATCATCTTGAGCACGTGAGCTCCCACTGGGCTCCCTTCAGCCAGTTTGCTCTGAAAGAAAAGCTTTGTCAGATTATAGCGTTCTGTCCTCGCCTGTGCTGCATACAGCATCTTGAGGTTCGCTATAATCTCTATAGCCGACATATCCTCATGCTGACGCTGCAGCGGTGGCGTCATAGACGCTAGCATCAGGCAAGCGACATCAATGCTATCATTGACATGCTTTTCATAGGCATCACGAACCGCCCTTGCGGCGTTCGCAGCGGGTTGAGGCGGCACAGCCGTCTCGAGGACATACAGTTTCCTCTCTGCCTTAAGAACGATCTTAAGGTGTCCGAACCAGTCTGAGAAGTTTGGCCCAGCAAACTTCTCCCTTTCCAGTAGGGATCGCACATTGAAGCTCATGGTGTTCGTTGCTGCAGGAATCTACAACAATGCAAGAACAGCAAGGTCAGTATCAATGTTCAGAATCAATCCAGGACTTAAGAAAGATTCTTTTCTCACTATTTTATCTGGCTGAAAAATCCAGCAAAACAGCCCAAAAGAGTAACACTCTTTTAGTGAGATGGGATCCAGATTTCATACTTGGTCTCCGCGTCCCGTTCTGACGAGATAAGATGCACAGAGAGTACAAGCACTAATCTCTGGTAGGCTATCCCAGCCAATCGCCAACCCGTGCGATTCCCCTTCACCTGGGCAATCCAGCAGACTGTGCCAACTGAGTTGGTACAACACAGTCTCTGATCCCACAGATGGCTGCCTCCATGTGCTTCCATATGCGCCACATATGTAGCCTACATGGTCAAGCTGACCCGACCTACTCCCTGGACCACCACGTGCTATGCTGAGCAACGAGAAGCGATAAATCCCTTCTCTGTAACACGCAGGTGTAATCCAGCACCGTCTGAAGATAGATGGACGTGCCCACTGAGTGGGTACAACACGGCTCCAACGATAGTCAGAACAGTGAGGTTTCGCGTCAGAAGGCTTACGAGCTTGATATTTTAGCGTTTGGATTTTAACGGTCTTTTATCTTCTTCACTATCAAGCAATTCCTATGGTGATAGCAGAAGATAAATAAATCATGCTGTTCTACTTATTTAAACAATAAAAGAAAGCATGCATCTTATGTGGTAAAAGCCCATAGCCTAAGTAAGACCTTAATTTATCTTAAGTCTTCACTTGCTTTTCTTTATGGGTTTTTAGCTGCTCATCTGGCCCAACCCAGGGCCCCAGCGCTCAATGCAGCTCAGGTGCGCCCACCAGCTGTATGCGCCTCTGCGATGTGTGCTTTTGTGCTCTTGTCTAATCAAAATACATTTTGATCTATCTAGACAAGCTTGACTCGCAGGTCAAATATACAATAAATTAATGAACAATGTGATTCACAGATCACAATAAAATTAATTTACAAGTTAAATCCAGGCTCGCAGGCCCCAGCACAGCACACATTTAACATGGGCAGCCCACATAAGAATAAACAAACAAGCATAGGCATCAAACAACATGTGATCCAATTAAAAGAAAATAAATTTTGAAAACCCCATTGGCATCAATTTTAATTTTCTTATGAGTCCTACAACCTTACAATGGTCCATTGATAGGGATCCACTCATCCATCTAGTCAGATCCTCTGCCCCTTGCATGCACCAAGTCCTAACTGACTCGAGTTGACCTAATGGCCAACCATGCATGCGTCAAGGGCTGAACAACCCTCATGAGTTCTGGCAAGCGGGTGTGACCCCGGGCCTAACTCATGTGTGTTCAATGGTCGTCTCAACCAGACCTCGCTACACGCCCTTGATGCAGTCAACCTATAGCCACCTCTTGCTTGCGCACAGGTGCTATCTGGTCAACCCATCTAGGCTGTCAGATGGTCTGATCAGACTTGGATCTATTCTAGATGATGCTTTCAACCCCATCAACCCATCTAAGGGATTATAGTAGGCGCATTAGATCTAATGGGCGCGCAAGGTAAGTTTTTCTTTTTGAAAACATTAACAAGCGCTAACCAAAAACATTATACATGCGCAAATCAAGATAAACATACATCTAAGAGCTTAAACTAGCATGTAGTTTATTTCGGCATGTACATAGATCTATACTTTGCAAGCGCAAACAAGGATCACTCAAAGCAACCATATGATTCATGCATAAACCATAAGCTCTGATACCATTTGAAAGTCCCCTTCAAGGGGGAGCGCAAAGGGGATGAAACCCTAACGAAGGGGGCGCATGAAATTTTATAGGGTTTCATGTAGATCGTTTGCATGAATACATATATGATCAACTTTTAAGGATGAGAAGTATTTCATACCGAAGCCATGTGTTGGATGGCGTCTTGGAAGAGAGAGAGCAAAAGAGATCTCCTCCAAAGAAGACACACACCAAATGATGAAGGCTTCCTTCTTGCGCACCTCTTGTGCTAGCAAAAGTGCCAAGATGTTCTTGTTCGAATGGTAGGGATGATGAGATGATGCTTGGCCGAGAGTTCTCCCCTTGTCGTCAACACCTTTACCACACGAAAATCGCAAGCCACGTCAAAGACAAGAGAGCAAAAACATTTAGGCGATATCAAGAGTGGCGTTACATGACTTCCCAAAATGGAAAGTCATGAAGCCATTCGCCAATGCCAAAACGCTTTCCTTCATGAACCATGCGTTCACATAGTGAACCGGTTCATTCTTTGGTTCAATTCGATTTGGTTCAAAGACCAAAATCAAACCAAGCCAAGACATGGTCTAGACCTTCTATGAACCAAATGGCTCATGATCTAACCGTTCATCTCCTGATGCTCTTGATCTCACCGATCTAGCATCCATTCTCTCGATCAAAGCTTACCGATCTCAAGCCCTAATCAATCAAACATGATCAGACCAGATCTCACTTATAATCAGAGATTAAATCCCTTCAAACTGAATCCAAACAATTTAGTCCACACGATTTGACTTAAAGAAGCCATATCATCAAATTGTGCGACCCTAAGGGTTTCCTTTAAATGTCAGTAACGATAACTTGCGTTATCACGATCAGTGAGGGGTATCTAGCAACACATCACTGTCTCCCGATATAAAGGAAAGAGTCTTCCAAGACTACTCCCAAACCATAGCACAAGGGTGAACGCACTTCACTAGGCATACATATATCCTTTGCCACTGGATGTTCTTATTGGACAAGCGTGTCAAGCCTGTGACTCCAATATGATGAGCATGATTAGATCAGATGAACATAGTCATCTAGGTATGGCCATACACTTTCTCAATCATCTCATATAGGGGGGGCCCCTTTTAGAACATCACACTCCTTAAAACAAGGAGACGGCAATCCTTTATCTATCACTAGTGCCCTAACCTGACTCATGATCATTATCCAAGATAGTCTATGATCATTATGTTTCAAATGATATTGAACTACCTCAAAACAATGACAATCATCATTTAGAAACACAAGTGATCTCAAGTCAGAGGACATGTGCCACTTGTAGCATACAAGGAATATTCACATCGTGACAAGCAATTGAATATCCTAATAGGGTCTGTCCAGTACATCTAATGTACCCATGAGTCTACATCTTATTCCATGCTCGAAGCATCCTATAAGATCAGAACACATATTAGTCTCAATCATATCAAGGCTGTCTCATGTTCACCAAGATATCTCGACTAAGGACTTAACTGCATGTCAGCCTAGCTGAACAGCTTTGAGACATTATTCAGAAGTACACATATTGCAGTAGACAATGTAACAACCTGAATAACAACCTTTGCCTTTATAAACAAAAGAGTTTATATACATGATACTCATGGAATCCCAAGGCCTCAAACATTAGCCTTAAGGGCATACCCCAACAATAACATAATGATAAAACATCACAGGCATGCTTTCAGCAGATAAGGAAAGCAGTAAAAGATGATGTGATCAAAGCCCTTTCAAGATATTGAACCAACCCATGCCAAAGGAGGTTCAACTCTTGACATAGGACTCAAGCCCCTAAGAAAGACCTATCCTAGCCGCCCTCTATCTTGGTCTTCATGGTTGGCTCCAAGGTCCTTCCTTCATGGCTTAGCTCTCAAACCTTAAGGGTAGACCTCAAAGGTTCGGCCAATGCCATGATCTTCCTCCAAGGAGAATGCGCCACAATGAAAGATGCCAAGTTAGCTAGCTCTCAAACCAAAGGGTTCGGCCATGCCTAACTTGTGCCATCAAGCAAGCTTGCGCCTTTTCCTTGATGCTTGTTGCGCCACCATGCAAGGTGCGCCAACTTCATGCATGCACCAAGCTCCAAGTACATGCGCTTCCCTAGTCTTCTTAAAAGCAAAAGGAAAAGCGGCACGCAGGCCTCACGAGGATACATCACAGGCATGCAAAGGGGGGGCTTGACTAATGATCACAGCATTATGCACAATCAAGGTATTTACTCATGCAATTCTACATGCTCATGAAAAACATAAAATCTGAAATTTTACTTTTTCATTAAAACTAGTCTCTTTTTCTCATCTTCTTCTCACAAATCTTTTGGTTAATTGCGATTTATTTTTCAAGGTGATTTCAGAGATCCTTTCGGCTGGCAATTTTGTCAGATCAAGAGACTTGGCCAGTCCGAAGACACAATGCCCGTCCTACTTGACAAAACTACGTGCGCCTTTGATCTTTAAATCAGACAAGAAAAATAGTCCAAAAATCCAAAAGAGATTGAGAGGATGATAGAAACAAGAAACCCTAATTTTTCCTACTTAGAAAAAATTGTTTGCCATGCATTATGCTATTTTCGAAAATAGAGATATGGCATGTGAGCATGAAAGAAAAGCATAAAACTTCATTCGAGTCTTGCAAGTCCCTCTGATACCACTGTTGGGAAACCCCGGGGACATTTTACAATTTTTCAGAGACACATACATATTGCACAGCGGAAGAATGTCCCCGAAACAGGTCGGTCCCAAAAACCCAGTGAAGATCGCATGCAAGGGGGTCGACACGATGAGTTAGAAAATACCTCAGAGCAAGATGAGGTCGATGTCGTGATAGACGCCCAAGTGTGCGCCCTCTGCAATCTCACACACACGGATGCCTCGAGTCCTCTTCTTCCACGCCCGGTGCTAGCCTCGGGAAGAAGATCCAAGCCTTAGGGAGATGCTCCAACCACCTTGCGTCACCAAGAGAGAAAGATGCGCCAAGTGGTAAGGAAGGAGAAGCTTGCGGCCACTTGATGGAAGAGGAAGAGATTGCGCCCTTGCTCCTTGCTCTCGCTCCCTTCTTATATTCACGCCTCCAAGGATGAATCATCTAAGAGGGGGCGGCTAGGGTCACATATATAGGGCAAGAGTCGATTAGGGCAAGGGCTAGGATCATGACAAGTGTAGGGCTAGGATGAGGAGGTTTGATGCAAGGAAAGTCTCCAAGACTTTACCATAAACTTCATTCAACCTTTCCATAATTGCCCAAGTACCATATCAGCCCAAGACATGCCTTAAAGGCATTCATACCATCAAGGGAGAAGGGCTAGGCGCAAATTGCTTCCTTAATGAAGCAATTTTGCCACCCTAACCCCATTTTGCCCCTTGGGCGCCAATGGGGTTGGGTTTCTCCCCATTATACCCTTTTAGCCTCTCTTCTCTTCATGAGAACTTGTTATTGGGCTTCCTTGGATAATGAGCTAGCCCAAACTTCATCCTATGGGTTGATTTAAGCATTTGGATCCAATCCAATGCAACCCTAATCCAAGTGTGACCAACCATGGTCAAATACGGGTCAACCTGCCAAAAATGAAGTTTGGCTCCAATAACATTCTTCCATCTCATCAGGCCCATTGGTGCTGATGAAATCTCCCAATTAGATCCGAGTTATCCAATAACTTGATCATAAGGCTTCTCGATCAATACGAGAACTCAAGTATCAAGGTGTGCGACCCTGTAGGTTCTTCTGACGCTGGCAGTGCTGACCAAAGGTCACCACAAGCAGTGAGTGGCACCTAGCAGTGCATCGCTGCTACCCAGGTCATTGGAATGGATATCGACATCGACATCCCCATCATCGCAACTAGGTACAGATGCATTACAGTCTCTTTGCCGGACTGATATCCGATTGGACAAGTGTGTCACCACTTGTTTTCACCCAATCACATGGCTATGACTAAAATAGGTTCTTACCTGGGTATGGCCATACACTCTCAGTCATAGAACCATAGAGGAGCTCCATGGATATCATACTTCCCTAAGGAAGGGGCAAATCCTATGTCTGTCCATTGACCTTCTCATATGGGTCGTGATATGCTCAATGACAACCGTTATGACCTCCCAACTGAAAGTACCCCTTAAGATAAGGGGGGTCCCCTTCTAGGGGGAGCGAAAAACCCTGATCAGGTGGCGCATAAATTTTTGGCAGCGGTATTAAGGGTTTCAAAGGATCTATCACATGTTCATATGATCAACTTTAAGTAAACTTGAATTCATACCATGGCCATTTGCGTTGGATGGCGATTTGGAAGAATAGAGAGCGAAATGGATCTCCTCCTTAGGTGGCGCACACAAGATGATCAATGCGCCTACTCCCTTGATGCTCCTTGTGCTAGCAAGGCTTCAAGGATGTCTTGCCGAATGGAAAGGAAAGGAGAGATCTTTGCTTGTTCAAATGTTCTCTCTTGTCGTCCACTCTTTCATCCACGAGAGAGCAAGAGACGAATGCTCAAGTTGGCGACGAGAGAAGGAGAAAACGAGAGATGAGGGCGCCTTAGGCGTGAGCGTGAGTCATGGTCACGTATGTGATCATGCTTTCTAAAAATAGAAAGCCACTCACTCACTTGCGATCATGGGTTTACCCCATGCGCAAATCCCTCTAAGTTTGAACCATGCGCTCAACCAAATGAGCTGGTTCAAATCCATTTGGTTCAATAACCAAATAAACCAAGCAATCAGTCCAGACCACAATAAACCCTAAGGCTCTTGATCTGACCGTCGATCTCTTGATGCTGTTGATCTGACCGATCTAGCATCCAATCTCTCGATCAAAGCTTACCGATCTCAAGCCCTAATCAATCAAACATGATTAGACCAGATCTCACTTACAATCAGAGATTAAATCCCTTTAAACTGAACCCGAACAATTCAGTCCACACGATCTGACTTAAGTAAGCCATATCATCAAATTGTGCGACCCTGAGGGTTTCCTCTAAATGTCGGTAACGATAATTCTCATTATCACGATCAGTGAGGGGTATCTAGCAACACATCACTGTCTCCCGATATAAAGGAAAAAGTCTTCCAAGACTACACCCAAACCATAGCACAAGTGTGAATCAAGTCACAAGGCATGCATATTTCCTTTGCCACTGGATGTTCTTATTGGACAAGCCTGTTAAGCTTGTAACTCCAATATGATGAGCATGATTAGATCAGATGAACACAGTCACCTGGGTATGGCCATACACTTTCTCAATCATCTCATCCAGGGGGCCCCTTTAGAACATCACACTCCTTAAACAAGGAGACGGCAATCCTATGTCTATCACTAGTGCCCTAACCTGATTCAAGCTCACCATCCAAGATAGTCTATAATCATTATGTTTCAAATGATATTGAACTACCTCAAAACAATGACAATCATCATTTAGAAAACACAAGCGATCTCAAGTCAGAGGAAATGTGCCACTTGTCATATTCAAGGAATATTCACATTGTGACAAACAATTGAACATCCTAGTAGGGTCTGTCCAGTACATCCAATGTACCCATGAGTCTACATCTTATTCCATGCTCAAAGCATCCTATAAGATTAGAACACATATTAGTCTTGACCATATCAAGGCTGTCTCATGTTCACCAAGATATATCGACTAAGGACTTAACTGCATGTCAGCCTAGCTGAACAGCTTTGAGACATTATTCAGAAGAACATATATTGCAGCAGACAATGTAGCTAACTGAATAACAACCATGCCTTTATAAACATAACAGTTTATTACATGATACTGATACATTCCCATAGGCCTCAAACATTAGCCTTAAGGGCATACCCCAACACCAACTACGGCGAGGTGTTAGGTTGTATCAAAGCAAGTCGCTAACCATATAGAACGATCAATGACCTCAAGTCAAGGGATCAATGCATCTCCTGTCACTTGTGAGGATAACTTATGACACCAAGTCATAGCCTCACAGCGGGTCTTTCCAGTATATCCTCCAATGATATACCCATGTGTCTGCGTTAGCACCACGTACCTAACCAGCTCACATACCAGTCTCTCAAGTACCATAGCTGTCCCATATCCACTAAGGTACATCGACTGGGGACAATAGTTTGAGCACAGATCCAATCTGTCTCCAGGGACATTATCATGTTAGTACATGTGCGCAGATGTAAACAAACATTGACAATGACAATGCCAGAATGATATATATAAATATCAAAGTCAAGTAGTACATAAGTGGACCAAAACTAGGTCCTAGGGCATATACACCAACAATCTCCCACTTGCACTAAGACCTAGAGGTTGAGGAATCTTAACCCCATATCTCTAGCGTGACCATCATGCTTCTGCTGCGCCAAAGCCTTGGTCAATGGGTCTGCCAGATTGTTCTCTATGTCAACTCTGCTAATCTTGACATCACCTCCTTCAATGATCTCTCTGATTAGGTGAAATCTTCTGAGTATGTGTTTGGATCTTTGATGAGACCGTGGCTCCTTGGCTTGTGCAATTGCTCCATTGTTGTCACAGTAGAGTTCAATGGGATCCATTGCACTAGGGACCACCTGAAGATCAGATATGAACTTCCTCATCCAAACGGCTTCCTTGGCTGCCTCAGAAGTGGCCACATACTCTGCCTCGGTTGTAGAATCTGCTATGGTGGATTGCTTGAAGCTCTTCCAGCATACAGCGCCTCCATTTATCTTGAACACATAGCTGGCCTGCGATCTAAAGTCGTTAGGGTCAGACTGGAATGATGCATCAGTATAGCCGTGCACACTGAGCTCTTCCTGTCCCCCATAGACCAAGAACAAATCCTTAGTTCTCCTCAGATACTTTAGGATGTTCTTTACAGCCACCCAGTGCTGCAGACCTGGATTGGATTGGTATCGGCTGGTTATGCTTACAGCATATGCCACGTCTGGTCTAGTACACAACATTGCATACATGATCGATCCTACTGCCGAAGCATAAGGAATTCGACTTATGTTATCCCTCTCAGCCTGTGTTGTAGGACACTGGCTCTTTGAGAGAGTAAGGCCATGTCTTACTGGAAGGTATCCTTTCTTGGATTGCTCCAAGTTAAACCTCTCTAGGACCTTATCAATGTAGGTACTCTGACTAAGGGCCAGGAGCCTCTTGGATCTTTCTCGGTAGATCCTCACGCCTAGAATATAGGCGGCCTCCCCTAAGTCTTTCATCTCAAAACACTTCCCCAACCATGTCTTCACAGCTTGAAGACTAGGGATGTCGTTTCCGATGAGCAGTATGTCATCGACATACAAGACCAGAAAAATCACCAAGCTCCCACTGAATTTTCTATATACACAGGCGTCATCTTCGCTTTTGATAAAGCCATAATCTCTCACAGCTTCATCAAATCGAAGATTCCAACTTCGAGATGCTTGCTTTAATCCATAAATGGATCTCTTTAGCCTGCAGACCTTACTAGCCTCTGCAGGATGGATGAAGCCATCAGGTTGTGTCATGTACACATCCTCAGTCAGCTTCCCGTTAAGGAACGCTGTCTTCACATCCATTTGCCATATCTCATAGTCATGATATGCAGCTATAGCAAGCAGAATCCGAATGGACTTGATCATGGCAACTGGCGAGAATGTTTCATCATAGTCCACCCCGTGGACTTGTAATAAGGTATGATTATCAATATCGACATCCCCATTATCGCAATAAGGTATGTCATAAGTTCTTGTAATTTGGTTTCTTCCCTTTAATTCACTTGCTTCTCTCTTGTGTGTAGATCTCAACAACTTCCTCATCTTCACAACAAGTGGCGCAAGACCTAAATCTTCAAGAACAAATAGCACAACCCTCTCATCTTCAACAACAAGTCCCTTGGCATCTTCCTCTTCTTCAACCATTGGAGGCACAAGTGCTTCATCTATGGCTTTCCAAAGTTGCAAGAGAAAAGGAACATTTTACAACTCTCATCCTTCAAACAAACAAGAATATGGCACATGGATTTGAAGGACTACATGGCCACCATGAATTCATCTTGATGCAAACCTCTTTTTCTCCTCTTTAGAACAGTTTTATTATTGTTTAGGCAAGAGAACTTGGAGGCCTAAGTTCCCTCTTGAGTTTTTGTGCAAAGTCTTTAATATTAACTTTTAAATTCACCCACGCATGTGTGGGCTTACTGTGATGTCCTGTGTGTAATTGACACATTCCATTAGAGTAGGACTGGTGAAGATCAGGACGTACAGTTCTTCTATTCTCAAGGACAGTAAGGTAAGCCTCTCTTTATTTTAATGTCCTTCATTTTATACACTAGTGTTTCCATAGTGATTGTTTTAGAATTGCGTCATTAGCCTTGGTTTAGTTTTCTAAATGCATGATTAGATTAGTTTAATATTAGCATCCATGTCTAGTGAAATAGTTAATGCTTCATATTTAGTTTGTAGGTTTTGTTTAAATTGCATGCATATTTTGGATTTTACAATAAAATACCAAAAACATACTTTTGAAAATGACATTAATTTAATCTTGCATGTTAGTTGCATTCTCTTAGTTTTCAATATTATTTTTGCTAGCGAATTGCATGCTTCCCCCTGCATCACTCAAGCATGGTTAAATTGTGCTGTGGGTTCTCTCAAGATTCCAACAACTATTTGATTACATAAATAAAGACTCAACAAATTCTACTGCAGAATAATTACTTTTAAATTATTTTCCAAAAAGACAAATTAAATATTTTTTTAATTTATTATATCGGCTAAAGTTGCAATCATCTCTCTCATATTATACTAGACGAATGCCTATCCAATAAAGAAACACTCGAGCAGCCAATGCCCTCATCTTGTACTAGTATATAATTGTAGCTCAGCATGCTGATAAGGCTAGACCGCAGATGGATCACCTTGTTCCTCGCAGCTGTCTGCGATATTAAAGGAAGCAAGATGGAGAAAAGTCTGCGGATCAGAACCAGACTGCCAGGTTGCATTCTCCTTCAAGGGTTTGTTACGTTGCACTTGAGGTCGATGGCCATCATTGGACATCTTTTGAACATTCATTCTATGTTTCTGGAACACATATATCAAATATATGCATGCATAAGAACGACTACTAAATCTCTCAGTTAAATTAATCCATATATGCGATCAGGTTTAACTCACCTGCAGATGGCTTCTCACTTGATCGCTTGTGAGCCCTTCCACATTCATCACTTGTCTAATCTGCTTAGGAGTAGCAACTGCAGCAACATGAAGATTGCAATAGCGTTGATTCACGTTTTACAGACTTGTGTGGAGAAAAAGAAAAATAAAATTCCCATCTTACATTGCGCGCCGCCGAGTTGTTCAAGAGCGGAGAGGAACTGGCCATGCAGTTCCTTGGACCAGCACCGCCTCGCTTTCCTTGGCGGTGGCATCGGCGCCTGTGGTGGTGGTGTCAGCAAGTTGAATTGATCGCCGACCAGAACCCCTAGTGCGACCTTCGAGCATGAACTACCGATACCGATGCCGTGAGTGGTGGCGAACACAGTAAGATCAGTTCCATCGCTGAGCTTCTGAGTTGGATAGCCTTGGACGGGCGCAAATTGATCTCCTCCTCCTCCAGTAAATTGAGCTCCACGCCTCTCTGCGGAACCATCGTTGAAGGGGTGAGAAAAGTGAGAGACAGATGTATATCTGAAGAATTACTCGTCTGTACCAGAATTGCTTCCCAAATCGTCCGGCTCGTGCGATTTGATCTCGGTGGTTATGACTTGTCCGAAGACACGCAAGCTTGTTCTGCCCCTGAGTTGCTCCAGGTCCCGGTTCAACACCTGGATCACTGTGGCGATCGAGAACGACATCAACCAGAAAGTACAAATCAGGATAGAAAAAGAAACCGTGCAGTATTAAAACGAAGAAAATTGTAAAGCGGCAACGACCAGACCATCGTTGAGAAGATGCACAGAGAGAGGGAGATCCCTTTTGAAAGATTCAATCTTGCGTTTCTCCTCCACGAGACTCTTCACGTACGCCTGCAGGTGCGCCTCTCCACCACCGCTGCTTGCCATTGCCGATCTCGCAGCTATGGAGAGCGCGAATTCTCGGCTGGTCCCAGGATCCATATGCACTCCTCCTCGCTCTCCACAACACTAGACACTAGCTATATATATACACATTCAGCACATACGGTGCACTAAGCGAGTGCGGTGAACCGGCGGTGGGAGGGAGGTAAAATGGACCAGCAGATAGGCAAGGCCGAGTTGTCGCATAAAAAGCGAAACGTTCGCGGGCAGAGCGTAACCATTTGGAGTCGGGAGTCCCACTAATGGCTTTCCTTTTCTGGCCCCGACCATATGCATGCCCCTAAATATTCCTTCCTAAATCTTTCTTTGCCAAGCAACATAGGGATAAAGTTTTATAAACAACAAATAAATATACATACATATATATATATATATAAATAAAATAAATATATATCGAATAAGCAATATTAATTGTTGGATCATTATTATACAAAAAAATTGTTGATTTAAATCAAATACCCTACTGTAATATATGTTTATTTTTCTTCTCATTAGATATAACTATTTTCTTATTTTTCAATAACTATAATCCAATATTAGAGTCAAAAAGTCTAAAATATACTCCACCATTCTGACCTATTATCATGCTTGGACTCTGACTTGTTATCCTGCTACTATGGTGCTTTATACGTACTCGTGCAATGAAACGGCCAAAAACTCTATGCATTGCCCCCTTCCACAAGTGAATATAACGTTTTGTTTTTAGTAGGAAAGGAATCATATCATGTATTTATTAAAAACTAAATAAATTTTTAAAAGAAGGCAATCATTTATGATTTCTTTCTTGCTCAAGACGAAAAAAAAAAAAAAAGTCACAATACATATACATCTTCACCTTAACATGTCCATTCAAACAAAAAGCTTTTGTTATATTTCTTTTCCTCATAAACATATTATTAGACCTCGTAAGCATTAACTTTCTCAGGTTTGATTAGTTGAATCACTTGCTCACCTACTAGGCTAAAACTACAAACTTGCCTTAAATAAGAATGTATGCAAATTAATCAATTTAGAATTCATTTCACGCATTTATGAAATACTATCATGCTCGATATCTGCTACCTACCATCCAATCAAACAAATAAAAGTTTTATGCATGGCCCATAACGAGAGAAGCACAACCTTTCATTTGAAATTGAAAAAGAACTATAGTGATGTCATTATTATTATTATATATGTATAAAATGAAACAATAAACATGTGATTAATTATGTTTTTGTGTTTTTGCCTTTTTCGAAATTGAAACCAACAATTTGGTCTCAGATTTTTCTTTCCTTTTAGAACATGCATTGATTTTATTCCATTTGAGTAAACCACATGCTAACCAAGTAATTTAAGCCTATTAACATGCCATAAATAAGAATGCACGCTAATTAGATTCTTTATGTTGAATTTACCACGTTGGCAACTAGTTGATGCTCTAAATTAAGTTTATTTTTCTTCTACTACAATAGTTTATACCCACTCATCAAATGAAATGATAACAATTTTATGCATTGCCCTTCTCCATGCAATGCCCGCCTTTTTCATTTTTCGTATAAAAGAAGACAAGGATTTAAATAAAATGTTATATGTTTACAAGAAAAATGCAATGAGGAAATGATTCTTTATGCTTTCTTCCTTGCACAAAATCAAAATGATGGTATAGTAAGCATGAATATTTTTCTTCTACCATCGCTATCCTCTACTACCTCTATCATAATCCTACAACCATCACTACTGCCTTCCACCTCCCGATACCAACCAAACCCTGCACCATCAAAATTCATGGACAGTCATTACACTTCCATTGACATTAAACAAGTTCAATATGAGATTCCCTTTTTTTGTTTCATGCCTACCATCAAAACTCAAACTTTACACTATTTTTTTTTTACTTTTGGTTGATTATTGGTGTATATGCCCTATAACCTATGATTGGTCTGATATGTGTCATATTTATATGTGATATTTTGTATATTCTAACATCGTCATTGTTGTGCATTTGGTACATCCGTATCATATATATATTTGCATAAACAATATACATAGAGATAGATTTTATCTAACCTCAAAAATCGTCCCCGGTCGAGTATCATAGTAGATATGATACAGCTATGATGCATGTGAGACTACTATATGCGTTGGTTGAGCACGTATTACTAAAGTAGGTATATAGGTATTGTTGGGGTATGCCCTTAAGGCTAATGTTTGAGGCATTGGGATTATTTCAGTATCATGTATAAACTCTATGTTTATAAAGGCAATGGTTGTTATTCAGGTTGTTACATTATCTGCTGCAATGCGTATACTTCTGAATAATGTCTCGATGCTGTTCAGCTAGGCTGATATGCAGTATTGTCCTTAGTCGAGATATCTTGGTGAACATGAGACAGCCTTGATATGATTGAGACTAATATGTGTTCTAATCTTATAGGATGCTTCGAGCATGGAATAAGATGTAGACTCATGGGTACATTGGATGTACTGGACAGACCCTACTAGGATATTCAATTGCTTGTCACAATGTGAATAATCCTTGTATGCAAACAAGTAGCATGTGTCATCTGACTTGAGATCACTTGTGTTTCTAAATGATGATTGGCATTGTTTTGAGGTAGTTCAATATCATTTGAAACATAATGATTATAGACTATTTTGGATAATGAGCATGAGTCATGTTAGGGCACTAGTGATAGATATAGGATTGCCGTCTCCTTGTTTTAGGAGTGTGATGTTCTAAAGGGGCCCCCTGGATGAGATGGTTGAGAAAGTGTATGGCCATACCCAGATGACTATGTTCATCTGATCTAATCACTCTCATCATATTGGAGTTACAGGCTTGACACGCTTGTCCAATAAGAACATCCAGTGGCAAAGGAAACATGTATGCCTAGTGAAGTGGATTCACACTTGTGCTGTTGTTTGGGTGTAGTCTTGGAAGACTCTTTCCTTTATATCGGGAGACAGTGATGTGTTGCTAGATACCCCTCACTGATCGTGATAACGTGAGTTATCGTTACCGACATTTGAAGGAAACCCTTAGGGTCGCACAATTTGATGATATGGCTTACTTAAGTCAGATCGTGTGGACTGAATTGTTTTGGTTCAGTTTAAAGGGATTTAAACTCTGATTGTAAGTGAGATCAGGTCTGATCATGTTTGATTGATTAGGGTTTGAGATCGGTAAGCTTCGATCGAGAGTGTTGATGCTAGATCGGTGAGATCAATAACATCAAGAGATGAACGGTTAGATCTTGAACCATTTGGTTCAATGAGATCTAGACCATGGCTTGGGCTGATTTGATTTGGTTTTTGAACCAAATGCAATTGGATCGAATTGATTTGAACCGGTTCACATGAGTGAACGCATGGTTCAAAGCTTGTAGGCGTTTTGGTCGATTTTGATGTCGTGGGCGCATGGCTACATGTCTTTCTATTTTTGGAAAGTCATAAACGCCACTTCCCTTAACGCCTCAACGCCTCAACGCTCGCTTTTTTCTCTTGACGCCCCCTCTCTCGTGTAGAGAAGTTCTTCACACCTTGAAGAGGATTCGGCCAAGTTAGAGCTCTCATCCTATTCCCTTCCATTCGACAAGGATACTTTGAAGAGCTTTGCTAGCACAAAGGATTCAAAGGAGCAAGTCATCTTCACCTTGTGTGCGTCACTTTTGGAGAAGAAGCACACGCATCTTTCTCTTCCAAGTCGCCATCTAAGCAATGGCAATGGTATGAATCCTTTTCATCTATATAAGGTATTGAAAGTTGATCATATGAGATATATAAATCGATCTATGAAACCCTAACATCCCTTGCGAAACTTTGATATGCGCCCCCTTTGGGTTTCACCCCCCTTTGAAAAGGGACTTACAGGTATATCAAGATAGATATACTGGACCATCTTGCCATGAAGATTTGGCTTAGTGTCACAAGTCAATCTCATAGTGACAGAGGTATACTTGTCATTGATTTGAGGTTATTGATACCTCTATATGTTAAGTGATGCACTTTGATACAACCTAACGTTCTGTCATAGCATGAGAGTCATAATGATTGTCTTTGGGTGTATCATAAGTTATATGAGAGATTCAATGAGTGAATATAGGATTTTTCACTTCCTTAAGTGGAAGCTTGATGTCCATGGGTGCTTCATATATGGATGCATGACTAAAAGTACATGGCCATACCTAGGTGAAAACCTAATTTAGTCATAACCATTAGATTTAGTTAAACACGTGTGATATACTTGTCCAATCTGGATATCAGCCTCGCAAAAGGAAAATAGTATATAATACTTTGTTGCAGTTTAGGGGCTGTCGATGATGACATCTATTCTAATGACTTGGGTAGCAATGATGTACTACTAGGTGTCACTCATTGCTTGTGATTACCCGAGGTTATCACTGCCAACATCTGAAGAACCAACAGGGTCACACGCCGAGACAAGATCTCATATTGATCGGGTAGCCTTTGATTGAGTCATTTGGTTAAATCAAATCAATTTGGGAGTCTGATGCATCATGGAAGCATCAAATGAGTCAGAGATGACCATATGGAGTCAAGTTACATTTTGACATCACTTGACCCAAGTTTACCTTCAGGTGACCAAATTTGACCTTAGTAGATTAGGTTTAGTCTACAAGTTAGTTGATGTATTTTGCACCGAATTTATTTGGAGACTTTACAACTTGATTTAAATGTAACTGGAGGTGTCTACAGCTTAAGCACAATATTGAATATTTATATTCATTTAACAGAAATAAATCTATTAGATTTATTTGCGACTTACGCAGTTGTACCAATGTTAAAACTCTATATAAGGGGGCATAGGGATGCATATCACATGCACTCTCTTCTTTTAAAGCCCTAGTCTCCCTAGAGGTCTCTCTCCATATACCCTAGCTGCCAGCCCTAAGTGAGTACCCACTGATGCGTTGCATTTATATAGTATTTTTGCCTATGTTTTAGATCATATTTTGGGCTTGTTCACATGACTTTGTGTTACTTTTAGTGTTTTTATCTTACTTTGCACAGAATCTTCACTTTTTCTAGTTTTATTGAAAATATAGGTAAAAAGGCGTAAAAATGATGAATTTTGGGAGATTTGAAGCCATAATGAGATTCCTAAAGAGATCACGAGCCCACACGTCAAATTTGGAGCAAAAACAGTGAAAAATGAGACATTTACGGCCTTGCCCGTAATTGTGGATTCGGCCGTAAACACGACGACGAGCGGGAGATGAAAATCGGCTAAGTCTAAAAGTCCACCGAAACTTTCACGGGTGAAGCCGTAACTCCATCACGGGCCGTAAAAGTTTATGTGACCAAAAGCATTATACGCCGAGAGAATTACGGCGGAAGCCGTAAACACATCACAGGCCGTAAAAGTTTCCGCCCGACGAATTTTTTGCTCAATTCTCACTCGTTTTGAACCGGATTTGGACCAAACTTTGGAGAACCGTTCCTTGATGGGTTCTGAACCGGTCTAACTATAAAAGGTGGGATTTTGATCGGTTTAAAAGGGGGGCTTGAACGGATGAAGACGAACAGCAGTGGCGACAAGGACGAAAACCTGGTTTCAAGCATTTTTCCGGCGAAATTTCTCCTGGAGACAAAGATAGATCAGCCAATCCTCATCCTCATATCAGAGAGAAGGCGGTTCTGTAGTCTTTTTGGCGATTTCTTGCAATCTTTTACGCGTTCTCTTGTTCATCACAACACCATGTATCTCTATACAAACATGAGCGAGTAGAAACCTTTGTCGGGATGATTGGGCGTAGCCTAATGACTTTTATGAGTTAATAAATGCTTTCACTATTTTCTTAGAATTTATCTGCATGATTTAGTTGAAGTTTTACCTATCTCGTAATTTACCTTGGCCAAGTATTTTTACATCTTAGACGTTGCGAGAAGGACCGGGAGGTGAATCGCAACGTCCAATCTATTTCAACTAGACCTACGAATCCAATCACGGGAGTAGTTTGGATTTGTCTGAAGGGTTAAACAACGCCTCATAGAGCTTAAAGGGTTTAACTAGGTTAACTATCATGGGAGTAGTTAGTTAATCTAGTTGAATACCGTACTACGCTTCGGGAGGAGGTAATATGTATCTTTGGAAGAGTTGTTGGTGTATATGCCCTGAAGACCAATGTATGGACATGGTCAGGCATTGTTTGAATGTACTTTGATAGAACTATTACTCTTTATATAGGCATGGTCGTTATTAAGCAGACTTCTCTACCTGCGTTGATGTATTGAGTTGCATATATAATGTCCTAGGAGTTTGGATTGGATCCATTCTCATAAGCTATCCCCAGACAAGGTACCTTAGCAGATATGGGATAGCTTTGGTACATGTGAGACTAGTGTATGGGCTGGTTAGGTGCGGGGCACAGTAATGCAGACATACAGGTGCATTGGATGCACTGGAGTGATCCACCGTGAGGATTGACTTGTCTAGTCAACAAGTTAATCTCACATGCAAGAGGTTTGCATTGATCCTTAGACTTGAGGTATTCATGTCTAGATTTGATGATGGATATGCTTTGATACAGTCTTACGTCTCTCCGTAATTGGGGGACCAAAACGACTGTCATTAGGCATGTCATAAGTCATGTAGAGACATGGATGACCAATAGTAGGATTTGCCCCTTCCTTATTGGAAGCATGATATCCACTCGGGGCGCCCCACCTTATTGGTGCATGACAGGAAAGTGTGGCTACACTTGTTGAGTCATGACCAGTGCATTGGATAATAAACTTGAGACTGATCCAATGGCAGGATATCAGTTTAGGCAAAGGGATCTATAATGCAATGGGAATCCTCGTTGCTTGTTAGGATTTGTTGCCATAATGACTTAAGTCCTATGACATGGGTAGTAGTGATGTGTTTCTAGATACCCCTCACTACTTATGATGTTTACATCATTGCCATCGTCATATGGATCCTACGGGGTCACACGCAATAGACTCTTGACATTGCTTTAATCAGAAACCTTATGATCAAGTTATTGGATAACTTGGATCCATTTGGAAGATTTCATCAGCGCCAATGGGCCTGATGAGTTGGAAGAAAGTTATTGGAGCCAAACTTCATTTTGGCAAGTTGACCCGAAATTGACCTTAATTGGTCACATTTGGATTAGGGTTGCATTGGATTAGATCCAATGGCTTAATCAACCCATGCCATGAAGTTTGGGCTAGCTCATTATCCAATGAGGCCCAATAATTAGTTGTCATGAAGAAGAATTGGCATAAAAGGGTATAATGGGGAGAAATCTCACCCCATTGGCGCCTAGGGGCATAATGGGGTGAGGGAGGCGCCTTTGCTTCATTATGGAAGTAAAGGGCGCCTAGCCCCTCTTCCTTGGATGGAATACTTGCCTCTAAGGCAAGTCTTGGGGCTGATATGGCTTGAGAACTTTTATGGGAAGTTCCTAGGCGCATAAGGATATAGGGAAGAGGTATATGGTAATGTCTTGGAGACTTACCTTACCTCAAACCCTAGTTTCTCCCAAGACACCACCCTAGCCGAATTCCTCATGCATGTTGCGCCTAGCCACCTCTCCTTTGATGGTGAGAATGCATTTGAGGCATGTCTTGGGCTGATATAGTGCTTGGACATTTATGGATAGGTTGAATGAGGTTTATGGTAAAGTCTTGGAGACTTTCCTTTCCTCAAGACACCTCATCCTAGCCATACACTTGGCATGATCCTAGCCCTTGCCCAAACCACCTCTAGTCCTATTTATAGGACCCCTTGTCGCCCCCTCTAATTTTTAAAATGCTTAGTGGCGTGAACACACATAGAGGGGCGAAAGTAAGGGCAAAGGGCGACAACATCAAAGTGGCGCAACCCTTCTTCCTACTGGTGGCCGCAAGTCTTCTCCTTCCTCTCCTCTTGGCGTGACTTGGAGAAGGACTTGGTGGCGTAACTTCCTCTTGATCTTCCTCAAGGCTGAAACTCTTCTCCTCCCTCTTCTCCTGGAGTGAAGAGGATAAAGAGTTGGCGGCATCTTCCTTGCACTTGGCGCATGATCCTTGGAGGTGGCGCAAGAGAAGTGAAGGAACCCTAAGGCTTGATTCTCTTCCCGAGGCTAGCACCAAGCGTGGAAGGGAGCAACGATCAAGGAGTCGACGCGTGGATACTTGTGGAGGGCAAACACTTGGGCGCCTTCAACATGGCTTCGACATCTAGACAAGCAAGAGAGGTACATCTCTAACACATCCTTGTGTTTTCTCTCTCACATGGATCCTTGGGAACGGAATATGTTTCGGGTGTAATGATTCTTCCACTGCGTCCTGGGACTGCAAAATTTTAAATTACACCCGGTATTCCCTAACAGTGGTATCAGAGCTACTTGCGAGAAACACAAGGTGTACGTTTGCTTGTGTGAAAAATTTTTGGAAAATTTTTCTTCTATCCATGCGCGTTTCACTTAGAAAGCGTTTTTCATCCAATCTTCTCTTCTCAACTTTATGGCCGAAATTTGATTATGTTCATGATTGATTTTAGACCAAAGGCGCACGTAGGTTTTGTCAAGTAGGACGGGCATAGTGTCTTCGAACTGGCCGGGTCTCTTGATCTGACAAAACTGCCAGCCGATAGGGTCTATGAAATCATCATGGAACTTGATCTGAATTTTGGCATAAATTTGGTTAAGAGAGCGCTTTGGATGATATTGGCGCATAAGGTGCTAAAATTTGACTTTTCTGAATTTTTAAATTTTACATGCGCCACTTGATTGGGTTGATATGGTCATAGCGAGTGCCCTCCTGTGTTGTGATGTGGAAGCATGTTTCCACTTGTGATGAATGCTTGTAAAATATCTTTCCACCTGTGTGTGGTTCTCTCCCTATCTTATTGTAAAGAATTTTTCATCTTATTTAGAATAGACGTAGAATTATATGATAGGTTAGGGCTTCATCTTGACAACAAGAAGCCTTCTTCAATCGAAGTTAGAAGTGGCGCCAACTTTGGAAGCATGGTGATGGACTTGCGGCTGAAGGAAGGACACATGCTTTCGGCTTCTGGCATGGGCTGATCTGCTTTAGGGACTCGCAACCCTTGGATGCACGATAACATATCACATGGCTCGTGACAAGTTATGTGCATGAAAAGGGCTATGACCATATCGACCAAAATAGCATGCCTGTGATGGTTTATTATTTTGTCCATAGCATGCCTGTGATGTTTTTCCTTTGCTGCCATAACCATAGGAAAACTGCATGCTAGAAAAGAATAAAACAAACATGCAAAAAACTCTCAATACAATATCAAGTCGATAGCCTTCTAACTCATAGCCCTCATCAAACAATCGATCGGTGGTGTTGTGAACTGTTTCCCACCCTCGTGGGACACGCCCACTTATCTTTAGAAGGTGTGTGGTGACAATGATTTCCCCAGTCCAGTTTTAACCTGGGCGTGCCTTCGCAAGGAAATTCGTTGACCCTGGGCATAACGGTTAGGATCAGACTTGACTAGTTTTTTATATGACACTGACATGATGGATCACTAGAGGCAGCTGTTGAGAGGATAGGGTTCTGTATTGTATCCAGCCCTCGCCGGACACAGGGTGCCTAGTCTGTCTTAACTAAGAGGAATTGTGCATGGCACAATTGGTTGGCATGCCTACCTAAGGAAGCATGAGACTCTCTGTGCATCCCAACTCACCCTCGTGAGTCGCGGAGACCTTATGTGAAATTAGGATCCTACTAACTTATTTCCATGTTGAGTTAGAGAGTTCTCAACTTGTTTTGGAGATAGTGGGAGCGTAGCATTTAATTTAAAGTCCTTTTTGAATGCTTTATCATTGTACTTATTTTACTTATTTGCTTATTGTAGAAGGCATCTCCTGATCTAATATTGAAACTTTATAAAAATAAGTTGGATGGGACAAACTGGACAAATTGGTTCAAGATTTTGTCCAAGATACTGGAACAAGAGAATAAGGTGCATCTTCTTGAAAGACCTCCATCCCAGCCCAGTGTGTATTTCACTAATGATTGGGAGTGGAATGTCTATCTTGAACATTGTGAAGATAACGAACAGTACACTGCTCTTGTCTTAGAGTGCATGACCGCAGAGGTCAAGGTTGAATGTGATGAGATGGGGATTTATGATCTTATCATACATCTCAAAGGTCTCTTCACACCATGCTCTATAGACAATGATCAGGAAAGTTCTGTTGGATCTTCAGAATGTATGCCTGAATCTGAGAATGACCATGGTTCTGCATCTTCGAAGCTAATACTTTGAAAGACTGGGAATGCATGGGTATTTCGAAGAGGATTAATGGCCAAGAAGAGCATGGCAAAGAAGAAGGGATGTAATCCATCCGCTTCAGGTATTGTGTTACCAAGGTCTTTTGTCTACTTCTTATTCATGGGTACTGGGTACCGTACGTGAGGCTCACATATGTTTTACATGTGCAGGAGCTCAAAAGAAGTAGGACGAACAGGCATGATGGGATCGACTCTCGGGTCAGGGACGGAGCATTGGATGCTGCTATTGATATCATCTCACTGCCTTGAAGACTTCATATAGAACTTTGCTATTATGTATCAGCTTATGTATTAGAACATCATTCCTTTTGGAAAGGACTTCAGTTTGAAATAATAAATAAAATTTTTCTTTAATCTGAGATGTTCTATTGAAGTGATACAGTTGACAATAGTTCTACATGTGACACAAGATCAGATCTAATGATTCAATAAACATCCTCTTATAGCATTGTCTCTTGAACCATAGAACAATGGTCACATCCAAAGGTCCATGGACTATTGGGATCATTATCCTTTCAGGATTATGATACATGTGAGCCTAGTTCAAAGGAACAATGTGACAGATGCTGCCTTCACCGTAAAGAATGGAAGGACTATTGACTTGTTGGATCTAATACACAAAAATGTAAGTGGACCCATGTAAACAAGCACTAAGAGGAGTTATATACTTCATTTAGGTGTGGGTATGCCTTACGCAACCCAAGAACTTTGGAAAAATCCAAGAAGTTCACAAATGAAGTATTGAGTCAAATTGAAGGATCTATTAAAGCACCTTGATTGGATCAAGATGATCAGTGGAGAATTTGATGACTGTCCTAAGAAGTGTGGAGTTATCTCACAGCTTTCTTAGTACACCACTGTGTGGTGAGTTTCAAAGAAAGATAAAGGAACACATTGGATGTGGTTCCATCTTTGAATAGTCGTGCAAATATACTACTATGATGCCATGCAAACAGATATACTACCACTCCATAAGAAAATGTCTAAATTAGCTTTTGAGTTGCGAACTGCAAATATCCCATTTCTTCAATGGAATTGGGAATGTAATGTGCAGTGATTCAAAAGTATGTGTTTGTGGTGCACTGTAGAGTGCTAATTCTATCCCAAGGAGAACAAAATATTTGTTGCTCAAACTGCTGTCTCTCTTGAGAAAGTATTTCTTTTGAAAGAAACTAGTGGGAGTAGATTTGATTTGGACAAGGTCCAGAATCAACCACAATATAATTAGACACAGATGGAGAGTAAAGTCTCACATACAGGTTGAAAGTCAACCTGAGGTTCAAATAACACAGGAACCACATAAGTCTGGATCGATTCGATATGCTGGGCATGACGAATTTTTCATCAAGCATGAACCTAAGACTTATGAGGAAATGGAAGCGGTCAGTGGACCAGATTCCGAGAAATGGCTAAGGGCCATGAAAACCATAATGGACTCCATGTCTGCTAATCAAGTCTGGGACTTGGATAAACTGCCAAAGGGGTAATTCCCACAAGCTATAAATAAATCTTCTAGGAAGATAGACATGGAAGGTAACATTGTTACCTTAAAAAGCAAGCTAGTGAACAATAATTTCAGGCAAATACACTGGGTGGATAATGATGAAATTTTCACCAATAGCTGAGCTTTTAATCCATTAGGGATCTGCTTGTTATAATTACATGATCAGTTATGGCATGTTGTTATGAAAACTGCCTTTCTTGCATGGACATCTGAAAAGATATCTATAAGGAAATAGCCAGAAGGTTTTCATATCAAGGCCATAAAGATATGCATGGTGTTATGCAAGAATGTGTGAAATAGCTTGTGTTTACAAGAAGATCAGTGGGAGCACCTTAATAATATTTCTTGTTCTACATGATTGATGATATTCTCCTCACATGGAATGACATCTCAGCTCTTCACATGGTGAAGAAAAGGTTTGATATGTATTTCGAGAAGAATGATCTAGGGAATGATGCCAACATCCTAGGCATGAGGATCTATAGATAAAGATCCAAGAAAGTCATTGCCCTTTAGTCAATCTATGTTCATCCAAGAGTTTCTAGAGAGGTTTATATTGGATGATTCCAAATATTGATATCTTCCAGGAAGATATAGTCTGACTCTCTCAAGGATGTTGTGTCCTGTGACACAGCTAGAGAGTAATAACATGGGTCTAAAATCCTAATACATGGTGTGTAGGATGGATCATGCTTTGAATAAAATACTCAAGACCATTTATGGCAAATGCTTGGAGTATAGCCATCAAGTTTCAATCAGATCTTAGTGTTTAACACTAGATAGCTATGAAAGCAATCCTTATATATATACTTGGGAAGTATAAAGGATTGGAGTCTAGTCTATGATAGACAAGAAAGAATTTTGTGTACAGGGGTACACTGACACTTCGTTCCAGTCTAGTGACTATTGATCACAGCCAGGATTTGCGCTTTGCCTTGTTATGGTGTTATGTGCTGAAAGAGCATTATGCAAACCAAAGTGGCAAGATTCTACAAATAAGGCTGAGTACATTGCAGCTCCTTGTGGCAGCCAAGGAGGCAGCTTCTGAAGGTTCCCTTAGACAAGGGGGGGGGGGGGGCGAAACCCTAATAGGCGCATCTTGGAGGATTTAAAGCAGCGGAGAGGGTTTCTAGATCTATTGCATGCTATATGATCAACAAAAACATTCTATAGAAAGAATGAGATTCATACCGATGCCATTTCTAGATGGCGACTTGGAAGCAGAAAGCGATGTGGCTTTCCTCCAGAGGTGACGCACACAAGATGAGTCTTGGCTCCTCCTTGTCGCCCCTTGTGCTAGCAAGGATCGTCCAAGTATCCTGATCGAATGAAAGGGATGAGATCTTCTTGGTGATTTCTTCCTTCTCCTTTGCATTCACCTTCTTCACCACACGAGAGAGAGCTTGTGTCGACTCATGGAGAGGCGAAGAGAGAAGAGGCGTGAAGAGGAAAACGTGAGGCGTGATCACGTTTAGAGAAGTGCTCTCTAAAAATAGCATGCCACTTCTCAATATGCGATCATGGGTCTACCCCAATCGCAAACCTCTTATCTCATGAACCATCCGCTCACTTAATGAGCTGGTTCAATTCGGTTCAGTTCAAGAACCAATCAAGCCAAGCGATCCAGTCTAGATCATGATTAAACCCTAAGGCTCCAGATCTAACCGTTGATCTCTTGATGCTTCTGATCTCACCGATCTAGCATCCATTCTCTCGATCGAAGCTTACCGATCTCAAGCCCTAATCAATCAAACATGATCAGACCAGATCTCACTTACAATCAGAGATTAAATCCCTTTAAACTGAACCTGAATAATTCAGTCCACACGATCTGACTTAAGTAAGCCATATCATCAAATTGTGCGACCCTGAGGGTTTCCTTTAAATGTCGGTAACGATAACTTACGTTATCATGATCAGTGAGGGGTATCTAGCAACACATCACTGTCTCCCGATATAAAGGAAAGAGTCTTCCAAGACTACACCCAAACCACGGCACAAGTGTGAATCAACTTCACCAGGCATGCAAATATCCTTTGCCACTGGACGTTCTTATTGGACAAGCATGTCAAGCTTGTAGCTCCAATATGATGAGCATGATTAGATCAGATGAACATAGTCACCTGGGTATGGCCATACACTATTCTCAATCATCTCATTCAGGGGGGCCCCTTTAGAACATCTCACTCCTTAAACAAGGAGACGGCAATCCTTTATCTATCACTAGTGCCCTAACCTGATTCAAGCTCACCATCCAAGATAGTCTATAATCATTATGTTTCAAATGATATTGAACTAACTCAAAACAATGACAATCATCATTTAGAAACACAAGTGATCTCAAGTCAGAGGACATGTGCCACTTGTTGCAATCAAGGATTATTCACATTGTGACAACCAATTGAATATCCTAGTAGGGTCTGTCCAGTACATCCAATGTACCCATGAGTCTACCTCTTATTCCATGCTCGAAGCATCCTATAAGATTAGAGCACATATTAGTCTCAATTATATCAAGGTTGTCTCATGTTCACCAAGATATATCGACTAAGGACTTTATAGCATGTCAGCCCAGCTGAACAGCTTTGAGACATTATTCAGAAGTACAATTATTGCAGCAGATAACGTAACAAACTGAATAACAACCATGCCTTTATAAACATAAGAGTTTATTACATGATACTGTTACAATCCCAAGGCCTCAAACATTAGCCTTAAGGGCATACCCCAACAATCTCCCACTTGCACTTAATCTAATGGTTGAGAAATCTCAAACCCATATTATTACAGTGCTTCTCATGCTTCTGCTGCGCCAGAGGCTTAGTAAGCGGGTCTGCCAGATTGTCATCTGTATGTACCTTGCAGACTTTGATCTCGCCACGATCTATGATCTCCCTGATCAAGTGAAACCGTCTCTGTATGTGCTTGGACTTCTGGTGCGACCGTGGTTCCTTTGCTTGTGCGATTGCTCCAGTGTTATCACAGAAGATAACCAAAGGATCTGCACTCGAAGGAACAACACCAAGTTCTCTCACGAACTTACGAATCCACACTGCCTCCTTGGATGCTTCCGAGGCTGCAACATACTCGGCTTCTGTTGTGGAATCAGCAACAGTTGACTGTTTGAAACTCTTCCACACCACTGCTCCTCCATTCAAGCTAAATACATAGCCTGATTGCGATCGGAAATCATCCTGGTCAGACTGGAACGAAGCGTCAGTATATCCTTCAATACTGAGTTCTTCCTGACCACCATATATCAAGAACATATCTTTGGTCCTCCGAAGATATTTTAAGATGTTCTTGACTACAATCCAGTGCGCCATACCTGGATTACTTTGGAACCGACTGGTCACGCTTAACCCGTAAGCGACGTCTGGGCGAGTACACAACATCGCATACATAATGGATCCAATAGCCGAAGCATAAGGCGTATTGTCCATTTCATCTTTCCCAGTCTATGTTTGTGGACACTGACTCTTCGAAAGATTCAGACCATGTCTGACTGGAAGATATCCTCTTTTAGAATTCTCTAAATGAAATCTCTCCAGGACTTTATCGATGTAAGTACTCTGGCACAGCCCGAGAAGCCTCTTAGATCTATCCCTGTAGATCTTCACACCTAATACATAGGCTGCTTCTCCTAGATCTTTCATCTGGAAACATTTCCTTAGCCATGCCTTAACCGCATGCATTTCAGGAATGTCATTTCCAATGATCAAGATATCATCGACGTAGAGGACTAGGAAAGTAATCACGCTCCCACTAAACCTCTTATATACACACGGGTCATCCTCGTTCTTGACGAAACCAAATTCACTGATTGATTCATCAAAACGAATATTCCAGCTTCTAGATGCTTGTTTAAGTCCATAAATAGACTTCTTTAACTTGCATATCTTATGACGATCTGATGGATTAGTGAAACCTTCTGGTTGTGTCATATACACATCCTCATCCAGATTTCCATTAAGGAAAGCTGTCTTCACATCCATTTGCCAAATCTCATAATCATAATATGCTGCTATCGCGAAAAGAATCCGAATAGACTTAAACATAGCTACAGGTGAGAAAGTTTCATCATAATCTATCCCGTAGATTTGTTTGAAACCTTTCGCAACTAGCCTGCCTTTATAGGTAACCACGTTACCATCCATGTCAATCTTCTTCTTGAAGATCCATTTACAGCCTATAGGGATAACTCCCGGAGGCGGATCAACCAAATCCCAGACTTGGTTATCTGACATGGAGTCCATCTCGGCGCGCATAGCTTCAAGCCATCTCGCTGACTCCGGTCCACTGACCGCATCCGCATAAGTGAGGGGTTCATCATTATCAATGATGTAGACTCCGTCATAGCGCTCAGGCTGTCGATGGATCCTTCCCGATCTTCGCGGTTCCCGTGATATCTGAGCCTCAGGTTGTTCAATAACCTGTTCTACCGGCTCAGGCTCATCCAACTGTGCTTGAGCACTTTGTCCTTCCTCTGGATTCTCATCCAGCTTTATTTCTCTCCCACTGGCCTCTTGCAGAAGAAACTCCTTCTCAAGAAAAATGGCCGTCCGAGCAACAAACACCTTGTTCTCTTTGGGATCGTAGAAATAATAACCCTTAGTTTCCTTAGGGTAACCGACAAAGATACATTTGTCATATCTGCTCTCTAGTTTCCCAGAGGCGAGCTTTTTGACATAAGCCTCGCAACCCCAGATCCTGATAAATGTCAAGCTCGGCTGTTTCCCATACCATAACTCATATGGCGTCTTAGAAACTGCCTTGGATGGCACTCGGTTTAGTACCTTTGCAGCTGTTTCCAGTGCAAAACCCCAAAAGGAATATGGAAGAGTAGCCTGACTCATCATAGAACGAACCATATCAAGTAACGTTCTATTTCTTCTCTCGGACACACCATTCCATTGCGGTGTTCCTGGCGGAGTGAGCTGTGAGATAATCCCACACTCCTTCAGATAGTCAGTAAACTCTCGACTTAGGTATTCTCCACCTCGATCAGAACGAAGTGCCTTGATATTTCGGCCAAGCTGATTCTGTACTTCATTCTTGAACTCTTTGAACTTGTCAAAAGATTCACTTTTATGTCTCATCAGATAGACATACCCATACCTACTGAAATCATCAGTAAAGGTAATGAAGTACTGATAGCCACCTCTGGCATGTTTACTAAATGGCCCACACACATCACTGTGTATAAGGTCAAGTAAACCTGAAGCCCTTTGACCTTTGTTAAGAAAAGGTGACTTCGTCATTTTACCCATTAAACAAGCCTTGCATGTATCAATCTCCTCATAGGAGAACGATCCCAGCAGTCCATGATCATGCAACCGCTTAATGCGTTTCTTGTTAATATGGCCTAAACGACTATGCCATAGCAAGGTGCTGTCATCAGCATACTTGGCTTTCTTAATATCAATCGCGTGTATAGAACATTCCATGTCCAACATGAATAACCCATTATTAATTGAACCAGTAGCATAAACTATATTATCAATAGATAAAACACACTTTGAAATATTGCATTCAAAGGAAAAACCCTTCCTGACAAGAGCAGGAAAGGAGATAATATTTTTAGTAATGCTGGGAACAAAGTAACAATTGTTCAGTTCTAATACAAGCCCAGATGGCAAAGAGATGAAATAGTCTCCTACAGCAACAGCAGCAACCCGTGCCCCGTTTCCAACTCGTAGGTCCACCTCATGCTGTCCCACCTGTCTCCTTCTCTTGAGTTCCTGTACATTTGAACAAATGTGAACTCCACATGCAGTGTCCAACACCCATGATATAGAAGAAGATGAAACCATGACTTCCGTCACGTAAATACCTGAGCCAGAAGCGATGCTTCCCCTCTTATCTCCTTGGAGCGCTTTACAGTCCTTTTTCCAGTGACCCAGCTGGCCACAGTGGAAACATCTGTATTCCTTTGACCGCTTAACTTTTTGCTTCAGAGCCTTGCTGTAACTCTTGACAGGGGCCTTGCCCTTCTTCCCCTTCTTCTTGTTCCTCGAAGGAACCATCAAGACAGAGGTTGAAGGCTTACCCTTCAGAGTTTCCTCAGTAGTCAAGAGCATATTCAGCAGCTCTGCCAGAGTACAATCGATTTTGTTCATATTAAAGTTAATAATGAACGCATCGAAAGAGGGCGGGAGAGACTGCAGAATAATGTCTACAGCAAGCTCCTGGTTGATGGTATGCCCCAGTTTCTCTAGAGCCTCCTTGTGCCCAATGATCTTGAGCACGTGAGCTCCTACTGGGCTCCCTTCAGCCAGTTTGCTCTGAAAGAACAGCTTTGTCAAATTATAGCGTTCTGTCCTCGCCTGTGCAGCATACAGCATCTTGAGGTTTGCTATCATGTCTATAGCAGACATATCCTCATGCTGACGCTGCAGCGGTGGCGTCATAGACGCTAGCATCAGGCAAGCGACATCAATGCTATCATTGACGTGCTTTTCATAAGCTTCCCGAACCGCCCTTGAGGCGTTCAGAGCGGGCTGAGGCGGTATCGCCGTCTCGAGGACATACAGTTTCCTCTCTGCCTTAAGAACAATCTTAAGGTGTCCGAACCAGTCTGAGAAGTTCGGCCCAGCAAACTTCTCCCTTTCCAGTAGGGATCGCACATTGAAGCTCATGGTGTTCGTTGCTGCAGGTATCTACAACAATGCAAGAACAGCAAGGTCAGTATCAATGTAAAGAATCAATTCAGGACTTAAGAATGATTCTTTTTCTCACTATTTTATCTGACTGAAAAATCCATTAAAACAGTCCGAAAGAGTAGAACTCTTTTAGTGAGATGGGATCCAGATTTCATACTTGGTCTCCGCGTCCCGCTCAGGCGAGATAAGATGCACAGAGAGTACAAGCACTAATCTCTGGTAGGCAGTCCCTGCCAATCGCCAACCCGTGCGATTCCCCTTCATCTGGGCAATCCAGCAGACTGTGCCAACTGAGTTGGTACAACACAGTCTCTGACCGCACAGATGGCTACCTCCATGTGCTACCATATGCGCCACACATGTAGCCTACATGGTCAAGCTGACCCGACCTACTCCCTGGACCACCACGTGCTATGCTGAGCAACGAGAAGCGATAAATCCCTTCTCTGTAACACGCAGGTGTAATCCCGCACCGTCTGAAGATAGATGGACGTGCCCACTGAGTGGGTACAACACGGCTCCAACGATAATCAGAACAGTGATGTTTCGCGTCAGAAGGCTTACGAGCTTGATATTTAGCTTTGGATTTTAACGGTCTTTTATCTTCTTCACTATCATGCAATTCCTATGGTGATAGCAGAAGATAAATAAATCATGCTGTTCTACTTATTTAAACAATAAAAGAAAGCATGGATCTTATGTGGTAAAAGCCCATAGCCTAAGTAAGACCTTAACTTAACTTAAGTCTTCACTTGCTTTTCTTCATGGGACTTTTGCTGCTCATCTGGCCCAACCCAGGGCCCAAGCGCCATCTGCAGCTCAGGTGCGCCCACCAGGGAAATTGCGCCTGGTCCCAGAGTCGAACCCTGGACCTCCCACCTGGTCAAGCCACTGCTGCATGCGCCAATGCCAAGTGTGCTCTGTGCTCTTGTCTGATTAATTTACAAATTAATCTATCTAGACAAGATTGACTCGCAGGTCAATTACATTTTATAAATTAAATGCAATGTGATGCGCAGATCACAATAAAAAGATAATTTACAAAATTAACCAGGCACGCAGGCCCCAGCACAGCACACATTAAAAACGGGCAGCCCACATAAGATTAAATAAACAAACAAATGGCATCAATCAGCATGTGATCCAAACAAGAAATTAAAACTTTTGAAAACCCCATGGGATCATTTTAATTTCCTTATATGCCCTACTACCTTACAACGGTCCATCATCAGGGATCCACTCATCCAACCTAGTCAGATCCACTGCCCTTGCATGCACCAAGTCCTAACTGACTTGAGTCGACCAAAGGTCAACCATGCATGCGCCAGGGCCGAACAACCCTCATGAGTTCTGGCAAGCGGGTGTGACCCCGGGCCTAACTCATGTGTGTTCGTTAGTCGTCTCAATCAGACATCGCTACACGCCTGTCTGCAGTCGACCTATAGCCATCTCGTGCTTGCGCACAGATGCTATCTGGTCGACCCATCAAGGCTGTCAGATGGTCTGATCAGACTGTCTGGATCTAACCTAGGGGATGACTTCAACCCTAATAACCCATCTAAGGGTTTAAAGCAGGCGCCTCTTAGATCTAATGAGAGTCGCGCAAGTTTTGTTTTGTTTTGAAAACATAATGAAACAAGCGCCAAGAACATGCGCCAACATAAACATGTAACATGAAATATTTTTTGCATGAAACATCTACTATGCGCATGTTATAGATCTAAGCCTACTGATACTTTCGCATATATGGATCACACAGTCTTAAGCAATCATAGAAACATGCAAACACTTGCTCTGATACCAATTGAAGGTTCCCTTAGACAAGGGGGGGGGGGGGGGCGAAACCCTAATAGGCGCATCTTGGAGGATTTAAAGCAGCGGAGAGGGTTTCTAGATCTATTGCATGCTATATGATCAACAAAAACATTCTATAGAAAGAATGAGATTCATACCGATGCCATTTCTAGATGGCGACTTGGAAGCAGAAAGCGATGTGGCTTTCCTCCAGAGGTGACGCACACAAGATGAGTCTTGGCTCCTCCTTGTCGCCCC
This sequence comes from Costus lasius, assembly GCA_027563935.2. Taxonomy (NCBI): domain Eukaryota; kingdom Viridiplantae; phylum Streptophyta; class Magnoliopsida; order Zingiberales; family Costaceae; genus Costus; species Costus lasius. The sequence continues at coordinate 49,178,679 of CM050446.2, forward strand.
TTGTGCTAGCAAGGATCGTCCAAGTATCCTGATCGAATGAAAGGGATGAGATCTTCTTGGTGATTTCTTCCTTCTCCTTTGCGTTCACCTTCTTCACCACACGAGAGAGAGCTTGTGTCGACTCGTGGAGAGGCGAAGAGAGAAGAGGCGTGAAGAGGAAAACGTGAGGCGTGGTCACGTTTAGAGAAGTGCTCTCTAAAAATAGCATGCCACTTCTCAATATGCGATCATGGGTCTACCCCAATCGCAAACCTCTTATCTCATGAACCATCCGCTCACTTAATGAGCTGGTTCAATTCGGTTCAGTTCAAGAACCAATCAAGCCAAGAGATCCAGTCTAGATCATGATTAAACCCTAAGGCTCCAGATCTAACCGTTGATCTCTTGATGCTTCTGATCTCACCGATCTAGCATCCATTCTCTCGATCGAAGCTTACCGATCTCAAGCCCTAATCAATCAAACATGATCAGACCATATCTCACTTACAATCAGAGATTAAATCCCTTTAAACTGAACCTGAATAATTCAGTCCACACGATCTGACTTAAGTAAGCCATATCATCAAATTGTGCGACCCTGAGGGTTTCCTTTAAATGTCGGTAACGATAACTTACGTTATCACGATCAGTGAGGGGTATCTAGCAACACATCACTGTCTCCCGATATAAAGGAAAGAGTCTTCCAAGACTACACCCAAACCACGGCACAAGTGTGAATCAACTTCACCAGGCATGCAAATATCCTTTGCCACTGGACGTTCTTATTGGACAAGCATGTCAAGCTTGTAGCTCCAATATGATGAGCATGATTAGATCAGATGAACATAGTCACCTGGGTATGGCCATACACTATTCTCAATCATCTCATTCAGGGGGGCCCCTTTAGAACATCTCACTCCTTAAACAAGGAGACGGCAATCCTTTATCTATCACTAGTGCCCTAACCTGATTCAAGCTCACCATCCAAGATAGTCTATAATCATTATGTTTCAAATGATATTGAACTAACTCAAAACAATGACAATCATCATTTAGAAACACAAGTGATCTCAAGTCAGAGGACATGTGCCACTTGTTGCAATCAAGGATTATTCACATTGTGACAACCAATTGAATATCCTAGTAGGGTCTGTCCAGTACATCCAATGTACCCATGAGTCTACCTCTTATTCCATGCTCGAAGCATCCTATAAGATTAGAGCACATATTAGTCTCAATCATATCAAGGCTGTCTCATGTTCACCAAGATATATCGACTAAGGACTTTATAGCATGTCAGCCCAGCTGAACAGCTTTGAGACATTATTCAGAAGTACAATTATTGCAGCAGATAACGTAACAAACTGAATAACAACCATGCCTTTATAAACATAAGAGTTTATTACATGATACTGTTACAATCCCAAGGCCTCAAACATTAGCCTTAAGGGCATACCCCAACAGCTTCATTCATTTGAACTTGATCTAGTTCATAGTGCTTGATGGTCCAGTATAGTTCTTACTGGGACCATAGCATAAGAGAAGGAACTTAATGCTCAAGTATGTACTGGTGCTTATCATCTGATCTTAGAGATCATGGATAAGGATGATGATCAAATTTGTTAAAATAAACACAGATAGCAATATGGAAAAACCCACTGACCTAGCCTCTGGCGCAGCGGAAGCTAAATGGGTCATACTAGAGACATTGGAACTGACTAAACATCAGTTGCCCTTGGTCTTAGTGCAAGTGGGAGATTGTTGGTGTATATGCCCTGAAGACCAATGTATGGACATGGTCAGGCATTGTTTGAATGTACTTTGATAGAACTATTACTCTTTATATAGGCATGGTCATTATTATGCAGACTTCTCTACCTGCGTTGATGTATTGAGTTGCATATATAATGTCCCAGGAGTTTGGATTGGATCCATTCTCATAAGCTATCCCCAGACAAGGTACCTTAGCAGATATGGGACAGCTTTGGTACATGTGAGACTGGTGTATGGGCTGGTTAGGTGCGGGGCACAGTAACGCAGACATACAGGTGCATTGGATGCACTGGAGTGATCCACCGTGAGGATTGACTTGTCTAGTCAACAAGTTAATCTCACATGCAAGAGGTTTGCATTGATCCTTAGACTTGAGGTATTCATGTCTAGATTTGATGATGGATATGCTTTGATACAGTCTTACATCTCTCCGTAATTGGGGGACCAAAACGACTGTCATTGGGCATGTCATTAGTCATGTAGAGACATGGATGACCAATAGTAGGATTTGCCCCTTCCTTATTGGAAGCATGATATCCACTCGGGGCGCCCCACCTTATTGGTGCATGACAGGAAAGTGTGGCCACACTTGTTGAGTCATGACCAGTGCATTAGATAATAAACTTGAGACTGATCCAATGGCAGGATATCAGTTTAGGCAAAGGGATCTATAATGCAATGGGAATCCTCGTTGTTTGTTAGGAGTTGTTGCCATAATGACTTAAGTCCAATGACATGGGTAGTAGTGATGTGTTGCTAGATACCCCTCACTACTTATGATGTTTACATCATTGCCATCGTCATATGGATCCTACGGGGTCACACGCAATAGACTCTTGACGTTGCTTTAATCAGAAGCCTTATGATCAAGTTATTGGATAACTTGGATCCATTTGGAAGATTTCATCAGCGCCAATGGGCCTGATGAGTTGGAAGAAAGTTATTGGAGCCAAACTTCATTTTGGCAAGTTGATCCGAAATTGACCTTAATTGGTCACATTTGGATTAGGGTTGCATTGGATTAGATCCAATGGCTTAATCAACCCATGCCATGAAGTTTGGGTTAGCTCATTATCCAATGAGGCCCAATAATTAGTTGTCATGAAGAGGAATTGGCATAAAAGGGTATAATGGGGAGAAATCTCACCCCATTGGCGCCTAGGGGCATAATGGGGTGAAGGAGGCGCCTTTGCTTCATTATGGAAGTAAAGGGCACCTAGCCCCTCTTCCTTGGATGGAATACTTGCCTCTAAGGCAAGTCTTGGGGCTGATATGTCTTGAGAACTTTTATGGGAAGTTCCTAGGCGCATAAGGATATAGGGAAGAGGTATATGGTAATGTCTTGGAGACTTACCTTACCTCAAACCCTAGTTTCTCCCAAGACACCACCCTAGCCGAATTCCTCATGCATGTTGCGCCTAGCCACTTCTCCTTTGATGGTAAGAATGCATTTGAGGCATGTCTTGGGCTGATATAGTGCTTGGACATTTATGGATAGGTTGAATGAGGTTTATGGTAAAGTCTTGGAGACTTTCCTTGCCTCAAGACACCTCATCCTAGCCATACACTTGGCATGATCCTAGCCCTTGCCCAAACCGCCTCTAGTCCTATTTATAGGACCCCTTGTCGCCCCCTCTAGTTTTTAAAATGCTTAGTGGCGTGAACACACATAGAGGGGCAAAAGCAAGGGCAAAGGGCGACAACATCAAAGTGGCGCAACCCTTCTTCCTACTGGTGGCCGCAAGTCTTCTCCTTCCTCTCCTCTTGGCGTGACTTGGAGAAGGACTTGGTGGCGCAACTTCCTCTTGATCTTCCTCAAGGCCGAAACTCTTCTTCTCCCTCTTCTCCTGGAGTGAAGAGGATAAAGAGTTGGCTGCATCTTCCTTGCACTTGGCGCATGATCCTTGGAGGTGGCGCAAGAGAAGTGAAGGAACCCTAAGGCTTGATTCTCTTCCCGAGGCTAGCACCAAGTGTGGAAGGGAGCAACAATCAAGGAGTCGACGCGTGGATACTTGTGGAGGGCGAACACTTGGGCGCCTTCAACATGGCTTCGACATCTACACAAGCAAGAGAGGTACATCTCTAACACATCCTTGTGTTTTCTCTCTCGCATGGATCCTTGGGAACGGAATATGTTTCGGGTGTAATGATTCTTCCGCTGCGTCCTGGGACTGCAAAATTTTAAATTACACCCGGTATTCCCTAACAAGAGTTCCTTCCATAATGGATGATTTATGTGAATTAGTTACTCTTTAAATAACTCATATTGTCATTGTGGCGAACCCATGAATTCTCGACTTTTCAAAAGTTGAACTTTTTAAAAGCTGTTTCCGAGTTTGCATGTCCGTATAAGTTAGAAAAAAACCATTGATTTTGTCCGCCTGAATTCAAACAAGTCGAGAAATCAGTACTTAGCTGCGTAGTCCTCGTGGGATTGATAACTTTTATTACTTCGATAAATCCGTGCACTTGCGGATACTTATCAAGTTTTTGGCGCCGTTGCCGCGGACTATAGATAGTTAATATTGACCAATTGATAAGTTAGGAGATTACGTTTTTTTTTTCTTTTGCTTTATTTTAGTTTTGCTAATTTCCTATTTATTTGAGACTTACACGTTGTATGCCTAGAAATTCTCGTGCAGGTGCTTTATTTCCAGAAGACCCAGAAATTGAACGTACATTCCGCCTTTGAAGGAGACTGCAGTTTGAGACTAGAAAGAATTCTGAGAGAAGAGAGATGGCGATAAACAATCATCATCAATCTTTGAGGGACTTCGCTGCACCTAATGTACAAGGGTTCAATCCAAGCGTCGTTCGACCCAACGTAGAGGCGAACAATTTTGAGTTAAAGCCAGCGCTAATTACCATGGTTATGCAAAACCAATTTGGGGGTTCCCCAAATTCGGATCTAAATCTTCATTTAGCTATTTTTCTTGAATATTGCGATACAGTTAAAATTAACGGAGTTTCATCTGATGCCATAAGACTGAGTCTATAACCGTTTTCTCTCAGGGACCGTGCTAGAGCCTGGTTGTACTCGATGCCAGCAGGATCATTCACCACCTGGGAACAGTTGTCCAGAGCATTCCTGAACAAATATTTCCCACCGAGCAAAACTGTTCAGCTGCGCAACAAGATCATGTGCTTTACACAGCAAGAGGGAGAATCGCTTTATGAGGCTTGGGAGCGTTTCAAGGAGCTCCAGCGCATGTGCCCACATCATGGACTTCAAGACTGGATTTTAGTCCAAATCTTTAACAACGGTTTGGACTATAACACCAAAATGATGGTGGATGCTGCAGCTAGAGGAACGATCATGAGCAAGAACGTGGAAGAAGCAACTGTTCTTCTAGAGGATATGGCCATGAACCATAACCAATGGTCAGGTGAGTCGAGCACTACTTCCACATGATTTGGTAAGTTTCACATTGATTCCTTGACATCACTGGCAGCTAAGGTAGATTCTCTAGTTCAGAAGATTGATTCCTTGTCTTTTTCACCTAGTTCAGTTAACATGGTTTCTTGTGAGGTATGTGGTGTAACAGGGCACAATGTATCTGAATGCCGGATCATAACTTCTTCACAGGAGGAATCAGATCAAGAGCAAGTGAACGTTGTGGGGAATTATAATCAGAGACCTGTAAATTACCCTTACTCTGCTACTTACAACCCAGGATATGGAGGAACCACCCCAACTTGTCTTACAAGCAAAATCAAGGGCAAGTTCCTCCTCAATATTCACAGTTGAATAATAAGCCACTACCAGGTTTCTAGCCAAGACAGTATGGGCAGCCCCAAAAGTCGAGTTTTGATTCCATGCTGGAAGTTGTTATGAAACAACAGCAAAGAACTGATGATCTCGCTGATCAGATCAAGCAGCTGACATCTTGTGTGCAAGCTTTGACTACTCATAACAAGATGTTGGAAAATCAGATTGCGCAGCAAGCAAGCACTGCCATTAGACCTCTAGGGAGATTACCAGGACAGCCTGAGATGAATCCCAGGAAGCACGTCAATGCAGTCACTGTAATGAATGTTGAAAATAAGGAGATACCTGAGGAACCTGTTGAGGAGTCTGTAGATCAGTCTGTAAGCATTATTCTAGAAGCAGAATATTGCAAGGAAGTAAGGGATGAAGAGAAATATGTAGGCCCACTTGCATATGTCCCTCCAATTCCTTTTCCCCAGAGGTTGTTTAGAATAGAACAAAAGGGACATGAGACTGGTAAGACCGAGGTAAAGAAAGACCAGGTAAGGCAGAATATTGAAATAACTAAGGTAAAGGATCCTAGGGATATTTCAATTTCGTGCAAAATTGGTAAGTTTTCTATTGAAAATGCTTTGTGTGATATAAGAGCTAGTATAAGCTTGTTATCATCACATTTGGTTAAGGAAGTAGACTGTGGAAAATTTAAACCAACTAACACATATGTTCAATTTGCTAACGGTTTTGATCAACAACCTATTGGTATATTAGAGAATGTAATAGTTCAAATTGATAATTTTTCTATTATTACTGATTTATCGTTATCGGTATGAAAGAAAATGTTAAGTTTCCTGTCATATTAGGGAGATCATTCTTGTCAAACATTGGAGCTGTAATTGACATGTTCAATAAAAAGCTAACTTTAAATTTAGATACTAGCAAGTGGATCTTTGATTTTTCATCAGAAACTAAAAAGATTGACTTTGCAGGTTCCGATCAAATTTTAGAAGTGAAGAAACACAATTCTGATAGAAGAAGTGATTTTGAAACTGATAAATGGCTCTTGGAAAGTTGGAAAAGATATGAAAGGGACGAGCTAGAAGAGGCTAAGACATGGACACTACCTAGAGTGTTAGGGTTGGAATTGAATAAAGAATTGGAGAGGTGCAAGGAGCAATGATTGCCCATTATCCATTGCACTTTGCACCCACCAGAAGGGTCATGAACATTTCTCTGGTCGAGCTAAAGACCATAAACAAGTGCTTTTTGGGAGGCAACCCAAATTTTTTAAAACTTTTTCTATTCTTAGTTTTGTTTTTTTTTTCATTTTCTTAAAATTTTAATGAATTTTTACAGCATGTTTTGATGAATTTTTATTCGCAGGAAAAGTGTTCAACAAGATAATCACGGGCGTAGGCGCAAAACAATTATGAATCGTGATGACAACATTTTCTTTGGTCTCGCTAACAAATATAAAGGGAACTCTTGCAAAAAATTTCTTGAAATTCTTTATTGGTTAAATATTTACATATATGCAACAATTTAAGTCTAGGGTGATCTTCATGATAGGCTTACTCTTCAAGGCTTTATGAGTATGTATCTTGAATGTTTATAATTGTTAAGGATGATCAAAATTATTTTACCCTTGATTTTGGACTTAAGAAACATTTTGAGTGATTGATTTGATGACTTAGGGAATTTTTGGAATTTCATGTAGACTTAAATTGTTGAGTGAATTCAATTCTGGTATTGATAAAATGCATATGTGAATTGTTATATGTTCATATGACACATGCATAGTATCTTGTTACTTGAAGTTTAATTTATCTATTTTTGCTTAATGGAAAATTTTTATAAATAGAAAATTGGTGATATATCTTAAATTGAGATTTGCTCCAACTCCTCTAGTTGAGAAATCTTAAGTCATGAGTTATATTATACCAGCATTTGGTATACTTTAAATCTGTTGCGATCAAGTATCGATAACGATTTAAGTACCATGCCACTGACCGGCTTTCTCCATAAATTAAAAAAAAGAGAGAGAAAAAAGAAAAGACTCCTCTACTTGGCACTGTTAAATCTGACAGTGGTACCTAAGACATGAATTGGAGTCTAATAGAAAAAAAAAGAAGAAAAAAAACGGAGAAAAAGAGAAAGCTATAGATTAAGTGGACAACTCTGCTGACTTTCATGATTGAGACTATGAGTTAGATTATACTACTCTATAGTATACTTTAAACAATGTTATGACATATGACAGTTTAAAGACCAAATTGCTTTAAAAATCTCTTATCTTTAACATCACCAAGATTCTTGAAATAGATTTTTGTCTATTCAGTAAAATAGATTTATTAAGTTGAAAGTATGTGATATTTAGTGTGTGAAGAATGAATATTATGACATGAATTGTGAATTTTATCCTTCTTGGATTGTAACCTCTTACGAAATTATCTCTATTATGATTTTTCTTTAACTACTTGAGTTTGAAATATTGATTGCTTAATCTGTGGACTAAGGATATCATTGAGGGCAAAAACTAAGATGAGAAATCCTTATCTTTACATCCATCATACAAATTCTGGAATTGCTTGAGGACAAGCAAAATTCTAAGTCTAGGGAACTTTGATGCGTTGCATTTATATAGTATTTTTGCTTATGTTTTAGATCATATTTTGGGCTTCTTCGTATGATTTTGTGTTACTTTTAGTGTTTTTATCTTACTTTGCACAAAATCTTCACTTTTTCTAGTTTTATTGAAAATGTAGGTAAAAAGGCATAAAAATGATGAATTTTGGGAGATTTGAAGCCATAATGCGATTCCAGAGGAGATCACGAGCCCACACGTCAAATTTGGAGCAAAAACGGTGAAAAATAGACATTTACGGCCTTGGCCGTAATTGTAGATTCGGCCATAAACACGATGACGAGCGGGAGATGAAAATCGGCTAAGTCTAAAAGTCCACCGAAACTTTCACGGGTGAAGCCGTAACCCCATCACGGGCCGTAAAAGTTGTTGGGAAACCCCGGGGATATTTTACAATTTTCAAAGATAGAAATTACACAAAACATTGCACAGCGGAAGCAATATCCTGGAAACGAGCCGGTCCCAAAAACCCAGTGAAGATCGCAAGCGAGGGAGTCGACACGATGAGATAGAAAGTACCTTGAGCAAGGTGAGGCTGATGTCGTAGTAGGTGCCCAAGCGTGCGCCCTCTGCAGTCTAACACACACGGATCACCTCGAGTCCTCTTCTTCCACGCCCGGTGCTAGCCTCAGGAAGAAGATCCAAGCCTTGTGCTTATTCCTCAAGCTTTACGCCACCTCCATGGTATATGCGCCAAGAGGAAGATGAGGAGAAGGAAGTCGCCAAGCAACACCAAGTTCCTCATGCCAAGAGGAAAGGAAGATGAAGTGTTCTCGGCTATGGTTGGATGGAAGAGAAGTGCGCCACTACCTCTTGCTCTCGCCTCTCTGTTGTGATCACGCCTTCAAGATTAATTGTATGTCAAGAGGGGGCATCTAGGGCTTCTTATATAGAGCAAGAGGTGGTCTAATGTGTGGCTACAATTCAAATCAAGTGGGCGGCTAGGAGAGGATGTAGGAGAATTAATCAAGTTAATCAAGTCCTAATCCAATTAGGACTATAATTGATTCAAACAATTAAATCCTAATCCAATTAGGATTCTAATTATTTAAATAATTAAATCCTAATCTAATTAGGATTCTAATTAATTAATTAATTAACCCATATGATTAATTTCAAACCATAGGCGTTAACTCTAGTCTAACCAAGGTTAAGCACACGCCTATTTTCTCCTTCTCCTTAAGCCCAGTAAGCCCAACTTTATAATGGGCCCAGCCCAAGGTCCATTATGCATGTTAACCAAGCCCTTGGATCCAATCCAATTTAACCCAAGGTCAAATTGGGCTAACCATGGTTAATATGCCGTAAATGGAAGTTAGCTCCAATAAATTTCCTCCATCTCATCAGGCCCATTGGCGCTGACGAAATCTCCAAAATAGATCTGAGCTATCCAATAACTCGATCATAAGGCTTCCCGATCATTACGAAACTCGAGTATCAAGGTGTGCGACCCTGTAGGTTCCTCTAACATTGGCAATGCTGACCCATGGTCACCATAAGCAATGAGTAGCACCTAGCAGTGCATCGCTGCTACCCAAGTCATCGGAATGGATATCGACATCGACATCCCCATCATCGCAATCAGGTATAGATGCATTACAGTCTCTTTGCCGAACTGATATCCGATTGGCCAAGTGTGTCACCACTTGTTTTTATCCAATCTCATGGCTATGACTAAACCAGGTCTCACCTGGGTATGGCCATACACTTTCAGTCATAGAACCATAGAGGAGCTCTATGGATGTCATGCTTCCCTTAGGAAGGGGCAAATCCTATGTCTGTTCATTGACCTTCTCATATAGGTCGTGATATGCCCAATGACAACTGTTATTACCTCCCAACTACGGCAAGGCGTTAGGTTGTATCAAGGCATATCCCTAACCATATAGAATGGCCAATGACCTCAAGTCAAGGGATCAATGCATCTCCTTTCACTTGTGAGGATAACTCGTGACACCAAGTCATTGCCTCACAGTGGGTCGGTCCAATACATCCACCACTGATATACCCATATGTCCGCGTTAGCACCTCGTGCCTAACCAGCCCATATACTAGTCTCACAAGTACCAGAGTTGTCCCATATCCACTCAGGTACATCGACTGGGGACTATCATTTGAGCACAGATCCAATCTGTCTCCAGGGACATTATCATATAAGTACATAATCGTAGATGTAAGCAAATATAGATAATGACAATGCCAGAATGATATAAAATATCAACGTCAAGTAGTACAATAATGGACCAAAACTAGGTCCTAGGGCATATACACCAACAAAAGTTTCTGTGACCAAAAGTATTATACGCCGAGAGAATTACGGCAGAAGCCGTAAACACATCACAGGCCGTAAAAGTTTTCGCCTGACGAATTTTTCGCTCGATTCTCACTCGTTTTGAACCGAATTTGGACCAAACTTTGGAGAAACGTTCCTTGATGGATTCTAAACTGGTCTAGCTATAAAAGGTGGGATTTTGATCGGTTTTAAAAGGGGGGCTTGAATTGACGAAGACGAACGGCGGCGGTGACAAGGGCGAAAACCTAGTTTCAAGCATTTTTTCGGCGAAATTTCTCTTGGAGACAAAGATAGATCAGCCAATCCTCATCCTTAGATCAGAGAGAAAGCGGTTCTATAGTCTTTTTGGCGATTTCTTGCAATCTTTTATGCGTTGTCTTGTTCATCACAACACCATGTATCTCTATACAAACATGAGCGAGTAGAAACTTTTGTCGGGATGATTGGGCGTAGCCCAATGACTTTTATGAGTTAATACATGCTTTCACTATTTTCTTAGAATTTATCTGCATGATTTAGTTGAAGTTTTACCTATCTCGTAATTTACCTTGGCCAAGTATTTTTACGTCTTAGACGTTGCGAGAAGGACCGGGAGGTGAATCGCAACGTCCGATCTATTTCAACTAGACCTATGAATCCAATCACGGGAGTAGTTTGGATTTGTCTGAAGGGTTTAACAACGCTTCATAGAGCTTAAAGGGTTTAACTAGGTTAACTATCACGGAAGTAGTTAGTTAATCTAGTTGAATACCGTACTACGCTTCGGGAGGAGGTAGTATGTATCTTTGGAAGAGTTCCTTTCATGATGGATGATTTCAGTGAATTAGTTACTCTTTAAATAACTCATAATTGTCATTGTGGCGAACCCATGAATTCTTGACTTTTCAAAACCTGAACTTTTTAAAAGCTGTTTCCGAGTTTGCATGTCCGTATAAGTTAGAAAAAACCATTGATTTTGTCCGCCTTAATTCAAACAATTCGAGAAGTCAGTACTTAGTTACGTAGTCCTCGTGGGATCGATAACTTTTATTACTTTGATAAATCCGTGCACTTGCGGATACTTATTAGCCACCCATCTCCTTCCCCCTTGAAGGTGTGACTCCCTTGGGTGAATATTTCCTTCGATTGGTGAGAGTTCAAGGAACTTGTGATAATGTATTCATCATAGGTGCAAGTGGAAGAGCTCTCCTTTCCTTGTGTTGGGGTATGCCCTTAAGGCTAATGTTTGAGGCCTTGGGATTATATCAGTATCATGTATAAACTCTTATGTTTATAAAGGCAATGGTTGTTATTCAGGTTGTTACATTATCTGCTGCAATAAGTGTACTTCTGAATAATGTCTCAATGCTGTTCAGCTAGGCTGACATGCAGTTAAGTCCTTAGTCGAGATATCTTGGTGAACATGAGACAGCCTAGATATGATTGAGATTAATATGTGTTCTAATCTTATAGGATGCTCCGAGCATGGAATAAGATGTAGACTCATAGGTACATTGGATGTACTGGACAGACCCTAGTAGGATATTCAATTGCTTGTCACAATGTGAATAATCCTTGTATGCGAACAAGTGGCATATTTCCTCTGACTTGAGATCACTTGTGTTTCTAAATGATGATTGTCATTGTTTTGAGGTAGTTCAATATCATTTGAAACATAATGGTTATAGACTATCTTGGATAATGATCATGAGTCAGGTTAGGACACTAGTGATAGATATAGGATTGCCGTCTCCTTAATAGGAGTGTGATGTTCTAAAGGGGCCCCCCTGGATGAGATGATTGAGAAAAGAGTATGGCCATACCCAGATGACTATGTTCATCTGATCTAATCATGCTCATCATATTGGAGTCACAGGCTTGACACGCTTGTCCAATAAGAACATCCAGTGGCAAAGGAAACATGTATGCCTAGTGAAGTGGATTCACACTTGTGCTGTGGTTTGGGTGTAGTCTTGGAAGACTCTTTCCTTTATATCGGGAGACAGTGATGTGTTGCTAGATACCCCTCACTGATCGTGATAACGTAAGTTATCGTTACCGACATTTAAAGGAAACCCTTAGGGTCGCACAATTTGATGATATGGCTTACTCATGTCAGATCGTGTGGACTGAATTGTTTCGGTTCATTTTAAAGGGATTTAAACTCTGATTGTACGTGAGATCTGGTCTGATCATGTTTGATTGATTAGGGCTTGAGATCGGTAAGCTTCGATCGAGAGAAGTGATGCTGGATTGGTGAGATCAAGAGCATCGAGAGATCAACGGTTAGATCTTGAACCTTTGGGTTTAATGAGATCTAGATCAAAGGCTTGGCTTAATTGGTCATTGAACCAAATGTCATTGAACCGGCTCATGTGTGAGCGCTTGGTTCAAATGAAAGAGATGAGCGTTCGGTTCACTTGGGTGAACGTGTGAACGCATAAGCATTGAGGGCTTTCTATATTTGGAAATTCGGTTTTCCAATTTGAAAGTAACGCCCCACGTTTGTGTGGAATGCCTCTTGCTCTCGTTCTCTTCTCCTTTCGGCGACACTCTCGTGGGTGAAGGAGGTTAACGCCTTGGAGAAAATTCATCCAAGCAAGAGTTCATCTCTCAATTCCCTTCAAGCGATCAAGGAGACTTGAAGGTCTTCGCTAGCACAAAGAACATCAAGGAGAAGCCATCTCTCTTCTTGTGTGCGGCACCTTTGGAGGAGAGCCCTTTCGATCTCTGCTTCCAAGACGCCATCCATCAAATGGCATGGGTATGAATCTTTCGATCTTTACAAGGTTTTAAAGTTGATCATATGAATATATCACATGCGATCCTAATGAAACCCTAATTCCGCTGCCAAAAATTTTTACATGCGCCACTTTAGGGTTTCGCCCCCCCTCTTGAAGGGGACTTTCACCTTGCTGCCTTTCATCTACTTCCTCTTGGTAGATCATTGGTGGTCGTGCAATTGATGAAGTAGACTCCCCTCTTGGCATATCTCTTTGTGATTGGCGCAAGAGAAGAGAACCCTAGAGGCGTGGATCTTCCTCCTGAAGGCTTGCACCAAGCATGGAAGGAAGAGGTCTGGAGGAGTCCATGTGTGCATGAGTGTAGAGGATGCTCTATTGCACATCTCAACACTGTCATCGGTTGCTCCTAAATTTGCATTAAAAGTATTACTCTATTACATCTGGTGGCTTTGCTCGTAAGACGGTCCTTACTTATTGGGAAATTGATTTTGGGCCAACGCTTTTGCTCTTATTTTTGTTTTAATTTGGCCAGGGGTTTCCCAATAGTAGTATCAGAGGTATCTTTCAAGGCTCATGCGGTTTATTTTCTACATGCTTGTGCCCCCATGTCATAAAAAATGATTTTTGAAAATTTTATTCCATGGATTTTTTTGTTTAGAAAAATTATAGGTTTGTCTTTCTGACTTCTTGTATCTCTCTCTGATTTTGGTTTCTTCACATGTGGGATTGACCCAATATGGAAGAATCAATCTCTTCTCACACATGTAGGATATACCTACAGTATGAGGCTCATAGAAGATTATGCGGGGCATGGACTAGGTGGTTGTCCTAATCTCTAGGGGTTAAGGATTCAAAGGGCCAGCGGCTAGCATGCTTCTAGCATGCATGCGCTGCCTTGTAGACTCCTGAGATTGATGAAAATCATTGAAAGATTGATGATGAGTCATTGTGGATTGATGGATGGGTTTAGTGAAAAAATAAAATTGATATAATTGTTGGTTTTTTTTATTCCATCTAGAAAAGCATGAGTAGGTGAATTGATGTATTGTGATATAGTTATAGACAATCACCATGCATTCCTATGATGTATTACTTGTGAGGCTTGCATGTCGCTCTTTCCTTTTCATACATGTATTGTAAAATTAGAAATTTGAAGATTTGGGAAGATTCATTAGCAGTCACATCATGGCATCCACCTTGGCAGCGCATCCATGCATGGTGATGCACTCGTACAAGGTGGTGCACTGTCATGGTGGCACACCTTGTGAGGATGGCACAAATTTTGATGGTTGGCCGAACCCTGGAAGGATTGCGAGCAAACCAGGAGGAGCATTAGAGCTGGTTGAAGCATGGGGTGCACCTAGGATTTTCCTAGGTGGCGTCTCTAGGGTTTATGAGCTGACCCTTGGAGCTGAAGACCTGGGTGGCGCACCTAGGGTTTGGAGTAGAGCCTTTGGCGCACTAAGAGCATGGGCTGATGGCTAGAGGCTTTAGAGTTGCTAGGTGATTAGTCTAGGTCTAGGGGCTTGTTACCTAGGTCCGTGCTATAACCATATCACATTTACATTCTGCTCATTATTTGCAAAGCATTCTTGATTATTCTATTTTTCATATCATTCACTATAAGATTGCATGCCTGTCTTTGTCACATCCCGTTATCTTAACCCCAAACAAGCAACACAAGTCATAGAGAAACAGGATGTTATCATACAAGATCGATTCACATGCTAGGTAAAACCAAGTTCAAGAAAACACGATCTGAAAATTTTCGAGAAATCCATACAAAAATCTCCACGAATCATAATTTCACAAATGTACCTGCCACCACACAATACTTGCACTAGACATATGCAAGTCAACAGTTATATCAAAACCACATAAAATCCGTAAAATCCATAAATCACATAAAGGTACCTGCCACCAGTCAATACTTGCACTAGACATATGCAAGTTCACATTTATATCAAATCCGATTGCAAAAATACCAATCGACTCAAAATGAGAACCAAAGTCACAATATCGATTTTATAAGTTCATAACTAACATCAATGATACCAAACACCGAAACCAGGCCAAAGCCCGCGGTGACACAAAAATCAAAACTTCAAAACTTAAAACTGCCACAACCGGCAACACAAGTTCACATAATTCGGCCACAACCGGCCCCAGTTAATTAAGCACAAAAGTCTTATACATTAACCAGCATAATATCCATATCAACGCTAACTCAAGAAATGCGCCCCTGCTCTACACCTGAAAATAGTGAGAGGTGAGCTACACAGCCCAGTGAGTGGATAGTCTCAATCGACCATCCATAGCATACAATCAAAGATACATGCAGATTATTTTAAAAACATTTAGCAGAACATCATGTTAACATATAACAAAAACAAAGAACAGAACTCAAAAAACAATAATTAGATGTACAGACATCACACACTTGTCACCACAGAGTAACCAAGGTTCTAGAGTCATACTCTAAACCAACTAAACACACCAACCACTTAATTGACCTAGTTGTCCAGCATAATCAATAGTGACCATTATGGTCCAACCCGGCTTTGGCCTAAGCACTGGGAGAAGCCTGCAAATCACATGCAACATATATACATGGACAGTGTGTAGACTCAAGAGGTAATCACCACCTGGTCAAGATGTGATACCTTGATCTACACCACCCCATAATCACAAAAATCTAAGCGTCTAAGAGTGATGACATCAAGAGGTGGCCCCTGTCCGACCAAGACATGGCACTTTGCGTCTTATATCACTCGTTCTCCCAAAGGGTTCCTTAACTGGACAACACCAGACACATCTTATATCTTATTTCACAAAAGTGGACTCCTAAGTGTCAACTAAACTCTAGGATAGTCATTTTTATCACAATAATCACATCAGGCAGGCTGAACAACAACCCCCTCACATATCACAATACAGGGCTGAAATCTCCAACCCTTAACATATCACATATAGACTATCCCCTTGAGTACACAGTTACACTTAGCCTTAGTCCTAACCATTCCATGACCACAACACATATTATTCGAAAATCACATAACCACATAATATTCGAAAATCACATAACCACATAATATTCAAAAATCACATAATCACATAATATTCAAAAATCACATAATCACATAGTAGTGTAGTTCTTAGGTTTCACGCTGATTAGTTCAGTCTAACCTTGCTATGTTATCACCCAAGTTTCTCAAACAAAGATACATGGCCATAAATATATAACCATAAATATGTAACATGCTACACACATAAAGAAAGATTCATGGATTGCATTTAACAAGCATCCACAAAATCAACATAAAATTAAAACATGTATTCTTACAAACTACTTTACAAATTACTACATGTAACCCACGGTTTCTACAACATATTATCTACCTAAATCTTAAACCTTAGTTAACAAGAATTTCAAGAATATCTACTTAAAATTTAAAACCATAATTAATAAGAGATTCATGCAAGCTACTTAAATTCCATGTAAGAAATATCAAAATTTCGGTTTTCATAAGTAATATCAAGATTTCGGTTTTCATAAGTAATATCAAGATTTCGGTTTTCATAAGAATATCAAGATTTCGGTTTTCATAAGTAATATCAAGATTTCGGTTTTCATAAGAATATCAAGATTTCGGTTTTCATAAGTAATATCAAGATTTCGGTTTTCAACATGGTAAAGTTTCCAAGAAATCAAATGTATCATGTAACACAAACACAACCAAATTGATAGATCTAATAAGACACTCCACTCACCTCAACCGAGAATACCAAGATGAAGATCTCTCCAAAATTTTCGTCTAAAGCCTTGAAGTGATCCTAGAAAGACGCCAACAATGGAAAAGAAACGCCTCCAAACACCAAAGACGCCGGCCAAAAAGAAGAGGAAGAAGAAGATCGTCTCCAAGCCTCCAAGAATCGCCAACTCTTACCCTAGCCGTCGTCCAAGGTTTTCCTCAAGCCAAAAAACGCCAATTCTCCTACCCTAGCCGAAATTACCAACTTAAATTTTCGGTTTTTAAATTTTAAACCCGCTAACCAATTAATCCAAATAGGGTTTAACCCACTAACTAATTAATTTAACCATTAACTAACAATTAACCATTCACTTAAATGAAAATCCAATAAGGATTTAATTAATATCCAATAAGGTCTAATTAATTAATTACAAATTAACAATCAATAAGCCAGTTAATTAACATCCAATAAGCTAGTTAATTAACATCCAATACTGCTTAACGTAATATCCACAGTCAATGATTTTATTTAAATCAAAATAATACTTACCAGGACTTAAGATCCTTGGATCTTACAGTCTTGTTAGAAGAAAGATAAAACTAAGTGGTGAAACCACAAAAATCCTCATAAATTATATCAAGTTTATAGCCTTTGAACGTGTAGCCCTCGTCAAACTATCAATCGATAGTGTTGTGCACTATTTCCCACCCTAGTGGGACACACCTATCAACCGTTAGGAGGCATGAGGTGACAATGATTTCCCCAGTTTAGTTTAAAACCTGGATGCGCCTTTGCAAGGAAATCATTGGCCCTGAGCATAATAGCCAGCTTAGACTTGACTAGATATTTAATATGTGTTGGATCACATGATGAAATTTCTATAGGTGGCCTCAAGAGGTTATGACTCTGTGTTGTTCCAGCCCTATCTGGGCATAGAGTGCTTGAATTATCCTAATAAGGGAAATTGCTGAGATACAATTGGCTGGCGTGCCTACCTTAGGAAGTATGCGTCACCATGTGAAGTACATCCCGCTCTAGTGGGATGAAAGGCCGTGTGTGAAATAAGGATCCCATCTCACTAAGAAAGTCGGGCGACTTCTCAATCGACTTTTAAAGATTGTCGATTAGAATAAAATAGTGAGAAATAATCATTTATAAACGTCCAGAATAAATGATTATAATGTGATACTGATATGCTTGTCTCTAATTGTAGATGGCTACAAGCAACAGTAATAGCAGACTGACATAGTGCTCTTTCCTCGAGAAAGAGAAGTTGGTCAGAGCCAACTTTATGGACTGATATCGAAACTTGTGGATTGTTCTCAAGTAAGAGTGGAAGTTGTATATCTTAGAGCAAGCTCTTCCTGTTAGTGTTTATGCCCTACAAACCAATGTATGGACATGGTCCAGCATAATTTGAATGTACTTTGATAAAATTGATATAATCAATCAAGGCATTGTTATTATGCAGATTGCTTTACTTGCGTTGATGTATTGAATTGCATAAATAATGTCCCAGGAGTTTGGTTGGATCCATACTCATAGTAATCCCCAGTCAAGGTGCCTTAGCCGATATAGGACAGCTTTGGTGCATATGAAACTAGTGTATGGGCTGGTTAGGTGCAGGGCACAGTAACGCAGACATATAGGTGCTTCAGCATTAGTTGCAGTGGAGTGACCCATTGTGAGGATTGACTTATCTAGTCAACAAGTCAATCTCACATGCGAGAGGTTTGCATTGATCCTTAGACTTGAGGTATTCATGTCTAGATTTGATGATGAAAGTGTTTTGATATAGTCTTACGTCTCTCCGTAAATGGGAGACCAAAACGATTGTCATTGGGCATATCATAAGTCACATAGAGACATGGATGACCAATAGTAGGATTTGCCCCTTCGTTGATTGGAAGCATGATATCCACTTAGGGGCGCCCCACCGTATTGGTGCATGACAAGAATGTATGGTCATACTATTTGAGTCATGACCAATAGAATGGATTAATAAACTTGAGACTAATCCAATGGCAGGATATCAGTTTAGGCGAAGGGATATATAATGCATGGGACTCCTCATTGCTTGTTTAGGAGTTGTTGCCAGATGACTTAAGTCCAATGACATGGGTAGTAGTGATGTGTTGCTAGATATCTCTCACTACTTATGATGTTCTATCATCATTGCTATCGTCATTTGGATCCTACGGGGTCACACGCAATAGACTCTTGACGTTGTATTAATCGGAAGCCTTAGGATCTAGTTATTTGATAGCTTGGATCTATTTGGAAGATTTCATCAGCACCAATGGGCCTGATGAGTTGGAAGAGAGTTATTGGAACCAAACTTCATTTTTGGCAGGTTGACCCGAAATAGACCTAGATTGGTCACATTCGGATTAGGTTCACATTGGATTGGATCCAATGGCTTAATAAGCCCATGCAATGAAATTTAGGCTAGCTCATTACCCACTGAGGCCCAATAACAAGTTGTTATGAATAGAGAATTGGTTAAAAGGGTATAATGGGGAGAAACCCAACTCCATTGGCGCATAAGGGTATAATGGGGTTTGGGTGTCACAATTTGCTTCATTAGGAAGCATTATGCGCCTCCCCTTCCGTCCATTGATGGTATGCTTGCATTCATGGCAAGACTTGGGGCTGATATGGCTCATTGGACTTTTATAGAAAGTTTTGAGCGCATATGGAATAGAGCTAGGGGTTTATGGAAATTCTTTAGAATATTTCCTTGCTTCAAACCCTAGCCGCTCACTCCCCTTAACCCTAACTGAATTCCCCCTTCATGGGTTGCATGCCCTTATGCCCTCTTACCACCGCCTCTTGCATCTATTAAATAAATGCATGCGTGAGCCTTATGGGTTGACGACAATTGGTGGAAAAATAGAGAATTGGTGTGAGCAAGAGACATACAAGAAGAGCTTGGCGCAACCTCTCTTCTTCCTTGAAGCCGCAAGCACCACTTCTTCTTCATCTCCCTTTGGGGCAAGAAGAAGCATAGCTTGGCATCTTCCACCTCTTCCTAAGGGCCGAAACTCATCCTCTCCTTCATCTCTTGGAGTAAGGAGGACTTGGAGTTGGCGGCATCATCCTCTTCCCATCTCTACTTGGCGTAACTTCCCTTGAAGGTGGCGCAAGTATAGAAGAGGGTGTTTGAAGGCTTGATTCTCTTCCCGAGGCTAGCACCAAGCGTGAAAGGGAGCAACGTTGAGAAAGTCAACATGTGGATACTTGTAGAGGACGAGCACTTGAGCGTCTTCAACATGGCATAATCAACTAAACGAGCAAGAGAGGTATAATCTCTAACACATCCTTGTGTTCCTCCTCTCGCATGGATCCTTGGCAAGGGAATATGTTTCGGGTGTAATGCTTATTCCGCTGCGTCCTGGCACTGCAAAATTTTAAATTACACCCGGTATTCCCCAACACTTCCTTCTCCTCCGTCATCCATAGCTTGTACAGCTTAGAGAGATGCTTATCGGATGCATTACGATGATGCATTGGACATGGGCCATCTCATGCTAGCCACAAATATCACCCAAGTTGCAAATGTAACAAATCATTATGGATCTAAGGTAGTTGTTCGAGGCGTAGGCTAGAATTGAGAGGTTTGACACGTTCAAAGTTGCTTTTCAGTGTAGACTAGTAGAGGGTGCTCTAGTGGGACCGCATGTACTCAACATAATTGGGTATATGACACATCTTAGAAGACTGGGACATCCATTGGACCAGGACTTGATGAGGGATCTGATTCTACAGTCACTGCCTCCAAGCTACAGTTCGTTTATCATAAATTTTAACATAAATCAAATTGTATGTACTCTTGAGGAGTTGATGAATCTACTCTAGACCATCGAGAAAGATGTGGATAAGACCAAGCCAAAATATGTTCTTTTGGTACCCAAGACTAGTGAGAAGTGGAAGAGGGGTAAGGCCTTTGCCAAGGGCAAAGCCAAGGTCAAATCCAAGGCTCTGAAGAAAAGAAAGGAAAAGGAGAACAAGTGCATTCACTATGGCTGGGAGGGCCATTGGAAGAAAGACTGCAAGCAACATCAGAACAAGGTGGAGAGAAGCAACCCTTCGTCTTCATGCTTAGGTAATTTTGTTACAAAAGTTCTATTATCTATTTCTAATGCATGGGTATTTCATAATGCAAGATGGGACTGATATTTGTAAAAATATGTAGGTACTCAATAGAAATAGGACGAGCATGACATTGAGGGACTGACTTATGACTTTGAGCACAAGATGCTACCATGTCAGTCTCTCTGTAGTCATTGATAGAACTTTTATTATTTGCAATTTTGTATTTGACATTATATTTATTCCTCGGGAATAGAATTTTTGGAGTAAAAGAACTTATTCTTTTGATTTGCAACTTTTTTATCATTACATTATACAAAGTAATATGGGTAACAAATGAATCAAATAAGTTGTTCAATATGTACTTGTCTTTTGGCAAAGTTGTTTGATCACATAGACAAGAATTGCATCCAATGACTCCATGCAAATGGAATGTTGGAATCAAACTCTTTATAGGAGATTGATGGTTTTCAACTTTTTTCGAGATGTTGGAAATAGGCAATGCTTGTTTATTAAGGAAAATAACAAAGACGTCCTTCACCAAGTAAGGTGAGTGGACAATGCTAAAAGAAAGTAACAATGCTTCATTCGCTTACTAATGGATCCAATAAGATGAGTCATTTATCAAGGAGTTCATGAATGAAGTAGAGAAACCGCTTGATGGATTCATAGAGACACTTCACTCTGATCAAGATGAAGAGTGCTTGTGCCGATAATAGTTAAAAGACTATCAAAAGAAGTATGAGATTTTCTCATAGCTCCTTCCTCCCATAACCTCAGTTTGAGGGTGTGTCTAGTTAGAGGAATTGGATTTTGCTTGCCAGGATTCAATAAATGATGAGTCACATAACTACACCTCTTATGTGTTTATGCAATAGAAGCAGCTTTTCTCATCACTGGATGATGCTCCATATTAGTGTGTCTTTAGGATTGTGAGATGACCTGACCTATTATTAGGATCTAGGGATGTGAAACTTTCAGTTATACATCTGAGTTTTAGTGTGCTAGAACAAAGATCTAATATGTGTGAGTGGGATATCATAAGGAAACTTAGGGACACTATTTCCATGGTCCCATAGGAGAACAAATTACTGTAGCTCAAAGTGCTATTTTTATTAGGAATGTTTTTCTCTTGAAAGGGGCTAGTGGGAGGAAATTCGACTTGGATTTAGTCCAAGGTCAGCCACTTGACACAAAATGGTCAAAGATGGAATCTGAGCTACCTGCACAGGTTGTGGGCAACCTGAGTGATGCAGGAGAAGCTAGCACATAAGAAGGGATGAATTGGACGAGAAAATAGGCCCCCACAACTTCTTGCGTGCTGAACACGGCAAGCCGTGAAGCACATCACGGGTATGACGACCTCGATGAAAAATCCAAGAAGTAAGCACGGCCGTGCATGCCATCATGGGCAGGCCGTGATGAGCTTGGTGGAATTTTGCTACACCAATCATGGCCGTGAAGAGAAGCACGGGCAGGTCATGATCACCTCAGTGAAAAAAGGAAAAACCGGTGATTTCGGACGCAAACGCGGCCACGGCCATGATGAGACAGGCCATGATCACTTCGGCAGATTCTAGAGCTCCTGATCACGGCCGTGAACACCATCACGACCAGGCCGTGATCACTTCGGCAAACTGACAGAATTGATCATGGCCGTGAACAGAAGCACATCCAGGCAATGATCACCCCGGAAGACACCGTTTTGCCCGGGCGACCCCATTTTGACGTGCACAACCCTGCCTACCATGTTTATCCATCCAAGGAGGACCCAAAGGAGCCAAACAAGGTGGCAATATGACGATCCCAACACTCAACTCATCCACCGGACCGCTATGTGGGAGTCGTTAGCCCGCTATTGATCCACTCCGTAGTGCTTCCACCGAAGAGCCTTGCAACCCAACCTCATGAAGGTCCAGCAGAAGACGGGCCCGCATAACCATCTCAACAACACGGCCCAAGAGCGCACAACGACCATGGTGACCCAGCCCACAATATCCAAGTTCTGTTGTTTCATTGCGGCGTGTTCTAAACGCGTCAAACCGTCGCTCCAGCCGCTTCCGTGTGAAGGACAAAAGGACATGCGATCAGCTTCAGAAATAGTTGGTAGGAGTTTGTTTTAATTTGTCTTGTAGCTGCAGATTGAACACTTTTGACCTACAGGAGTTGGTATTAGTTAGGATCCTGGTTCTCTACTTTCGTGTCTTATTGACATGACCGCAAGTGCACAGTTATATCGAAGTAATATAAAAGATGTCGAATCCCACAGGGAGCGAAGTTGAGTACTAGAAAGTCCGAGTCCTAATAGCTAGGCGAATCGAAACGTGGGTTTGAGAATAGAAATCGTAAATAAGCAACCACAAATACGTCGGTAGAGAATCGACTTAAGAGAGAATCCAGGGCTACGGCTTCCACCACAATGATAATCTTAACCGCACAAGAAAGATATGTTAGGGAATACCGGGTGTAATTTAAAATTTTGCAGTCCCAGGACGCAGCGGAAGAATCATTACACCCGAAACATATTCCTTTCCCAAGGATCCATGCGAGAGAGAAAACACAAGGATGTGTTAGAGATGTACCTCTTTTGCTTGTCGAGATGTCGAAGCCATGTTGAAGGCGCCCAAGTGTTCGCCCTCTACAAGTATCCACGCGTCGACCGTCTCAACGTTGCTCCCTTCCACGCTCGGTGCTAGCCTCGGGAAGAGAATCAAGCCTTATCACTCTCTTCAAATCTTGCGCCACCTCCAAGGTAGAAGCGCCAAGAAGAGATGAGGAAGAGGATGATGCGCCAAGTACTTCCTGCAAGATGCGCCTATGGCCAAGGAACGAAGAGGTCTTGTGGCAAGGAGAGCCACCAAGCACTAAGAGTCCTTGCGCCAAGAAGAGAGGGAGAAGATGAAGAACTTGCGGTTCCAAGGAAGAAGGAGATTGCGCTCCTTAATGAAGAAGGAGAGCTCCAAGCTCTCAAGTTGTCGCCACCCTAAGCTTCCAATTCTCTCCAAGAGATATCGCCACCAAGCCCTTCTCCAAGTTACGTCAAGAGGTGAAGAAGGAGAAGAAGGCTTGCGGCTTCAAGGAGGAAGAAGGGTTGCGCCACCGTCAAGTTGTCCACCTTTGCCCTTGCTCACGCCTCTCTATATGTCTTCACGCTGTTGGGGTATGCCCTTAAGGCTAATGTTTGAGGCCTTGGGATTCTTTCAGTATCATGTATAAACTCTAAGTTTATAAAGGCAATGGTTGTTATTCAGGTTGTTACATCATCTGCTGCAATATGTATATTTCTGAATAATGTCTCAATGCTGTTCAGCTTGGCTGACATGCAGTTTTGTCCTTAGTCGAGATATCTTGGTGAACATGAGACAGCCTTGATATGGTTGAGACTAATATGTGTTCTAATCTTATAGGATGCTTCGAGCATGGAATAAGATGTAGACTCATGGGTACATTGGATGTACTGGACAGACCCTACTAGGATATTCAATTGCTTGTCACAATGTGAATAATCCTTGTATGCAAACAAGTGGCATATTTCCTCTGACTTGAGATCACTTGTGTTTCTAAATGATGATTGACATTATTTTGAGGTAGTTCAATATCATTTGAAATATAATGGTTATAGACTATCTTGGATAATGAGCATGAGTCATGTTAGGGCGCTAGTGATAGATATAGGATTGCCGTCTCCTTGATTGGAGTGTGATGTTCTAAAGGGGCCCCCTGGATGAGATGATTGAGAAAGTGTATGGCCATACCCAGATGACTATGATCATCTGATCTAATCATTCTCATCATATTGGAATTACAGGCTTGACACGCTTGTCCAATAAGAACATCCAGTGGCAAAGGAAATACGTATGTCTAGTGACTTGGGTTCACACTTGTGCTGTGGTTTGGGTGTAGTCTTGGAAGACTCTTTCCTTTATATTGGGAGACAGTGATGTGTTGCTAGATACCCCTCACTGATCGTGATAACGTAAGTTATCGTTACCGACATTTAAAGGAAACCCTTAGGGTCGCACAATTTGATGATATGGCTTACTTAAGTCAGATCGTATGGACTGAATTGTTTTTGGTTCAGTTTAAAGGGATTTAAACTCTGATTGTAAGTGAGATCTGGTCTGATCATGTTTGATTGATTAGGGCTTGAGATCGGTAAGCTTCGATCGAGAGAATTGATGCTAGATCGGTGAGATCAGGAGCATCAGGAGATGAACGGTTAGATCTGGAGCCTTAGGGTTTAATTGTGATCTAGACCAAATGCTTGGGTTAATTGGTCTTTTAACCAAACCAAATTGAACTGGCTCATTAAGTGAGCGCATGGTTCAATAGGAGAGAAAAATGCGATGGTTCACTTGGAGTGAACGCATCACACGTTGAGGGGGTTTTCTATTTTGGGAAACCATGTTTCCAAAACATGGTCACGCCTCACGTTCGCTCCTCTCACGCCTATTGTCGCCTCTTCCTCTCGATGCTCTCTGACTCTCGTGTGTTGAAGGAGTTGACGACAAGGAGGTCTCGGCCAAGCAAGAAATCTCTTCTTCCATTCCATTCGATCAGGAGACTTGAAGGTCTTTGCTAGCACAAGGATCAACAAGAAGTAGGCGATCTTCTTCTTGTGTGCGCATCTTCTGGAGGAGATCCCTTTTGCTCTCTTCTTCCAAGGCACCATCCAAGCAATGGCGATGGTATGACTCTTATCAATGTATACAAGTTTTAATAGTTGATCATATGACATGCATGCAACCGATCACCTAGAAACCCTTATTTCCGTTGCCCAAAATTTACATGCGCCACTTTAGGGTTTCGCCCTCCCCCTTTAGGGGACTAACAATTGGTATCAGAGCAGGTTATTAGCATCTTTTTATGATTGCTTGAGGCTTTTGTGATCCATGTTTGCGCTTGAATGCTTAGATCTACATTACATGCGAAAATTACATGTTAAGTTGTTCATGCGAAACACCTGATGAACATGTTTTCTATTTAGCGCATGTATGTTGGCGCTTATTAGTTTTTCTCAAAAAACTATATTACTTGCGCGACTCACCTTAGATCTAAGAGGCACCTACTTTAAAAACTTAGACGGGTTATTAGGGTTGAAGTCACAGTCGAGTCTAGATCCAATCAGTCTGATCAGACTATCTGACAGCCTAGATGGGTTGACCAGATGGCACCTGTGCGCAAGCACGAGGTGGCTATAGGTCGACTGCGGATAGGCGTGTAGCGATGTCTGGTTGAGACAACTATTGAATGCGCATGAGTTAGGCCCGGGGTTACGCCCGCTTGCCAGAACTCATGCAGGTCGTTCAGCCCAACGCATGCATAGTTGACCACTGGGTCGACTCAAGTCAATTAGGACTTGGTGCATGCCGGGGCGGAGGATCTGACTAGGTCTGATGAGTGGATCCCTATTAATGGACCGTTGTAAGGTAGTAGGGCTCATAAGGAAAATAAAAATTGATGCCAATGGGTTTTTGAAATTTTTTATTTTCTGGTTTGGATCACATGATGAATGTATACCATATTGCTTGTTTATTTAATCTTATGTGGGCTGCCTATTTAATGTGTGCTGTGCTGGGGCCTGCGTGCCTGGATTAAAATTGTAAATTAATATTTATTGTGATCTGCGCATCACATTTTAATTAATTTATAAAGTGTAATTGACCTGCGTGTCATTCATGTCTAGATAGATTAAATTGTATTTTAATCAGACATGAGCACAGAGCACACTTGGCAGAGGCGCATGTAGCAGAGGCTTGACCAGGTGGGAGGTCTAGAGTTCGACTCTAGGACAGGCGCATTAATCTGGTGGGTGCACCTTAGCTGCAGTGGGCGCTTGGGCCCTGGGTTGGGCCAGATGAGATGCGAAAGACCCATGAAGAGCTCAAGTGAAGACTTAAGTTAAATTAAGGTCTTACCTAGGCTTAATGGGCTTTTACCACATAAGATCATCATGCTTTCATTTATGGTTAAGAACTGCATGATTTAATCTTCTTCTATCACCATAGGGTTTGTATGTTCTATCACCATAGGGTTTGTATGATAGTTAAGAAGATAAAAGGACCGTTAAAATCCAATGCTAAATATCAAGCTCGTAAGCCTTCTGACGCGAAACCTCACTGTTCTGACTATCGTTGGGGCCGTGTTGTACCCACTCAGTGGGCACGCCCATCTATCTTCAGACGGTGTGTGATTACACCTGCGTGTTACAGAGAAGGGATTTATCGCTTCTCGTTGCTCAGCATAGCACGTGGTGGTCCAGGGAGTAGGCCAGGTTAGCTTGACCATGCAGGCTACATATGTGGCGCATATTGTAGCCATATGGAGGCAGCCATCTGAGGGATCAGAGACTGTGTTGTACCAACTCAGTTGGCACAGTCTGCTGGATTGCCCAGATGAAGGGGAATCGCACGGGTTGGCGATTGGCAGGGATTGCCTACCAGAGATTAGTGCTTGTACTCTCTGTGCATCTTATCTCGCCTGAGCGGGACGCGGAGACCAAGTATGAAATCTGGATCCCATCTCACTAAAAGAGTTTTACTCTTTCGGGCTGTTTTGCTGGATTTTTCAGCCAGATAAAATAGTGAGAAAAGAATCATTCTTAAGTCCTGAATTGATTCTAACATTGATACTGACCTTGCTGTTCTTGCATTGTTGTAGATTACTGCAGCATCGAACACCACAGCGTTCAATGTGCGATCCCTACTGGAAAGGGAGAAAAGGGAGAAGTTTGCTGGGCCGAACTTCTCAAACTGGTACGGACACCATAAGATTGTTCTTAAGGCTGAGAGGAAACTGTATGTCCTCGAGATGGCTATACCGCCTCAACCCGCTCCGAACGCCGCAAGGGCGGTTTGGGATGCTTACGAGAAGCACGTCAATGATAGCATTGATGTCGCATGCCTGATGCTAGCGTCTATGATGCCACAGCTGCAGCGTCAACTTGAAGATTTATCTGCTATTGAAATAATAGCAAATCTCAAGTTGTTGTATGCTGCACAGGCAAGGACTGAACGCTACAATTTGACTAAACTTTTCTTTTAGAGCAAACTGGCTGAAGGGAGTCCAGTGGGAGCTCACGTACTCAAGATGATTGGGTACAAGGAGGCTCTAGAGAAACTGGGACACACCATCAATCAAGAGCTTGTTGTAGACATTATTCTGCAGTCTCTCCCGGCCTCTTTCGATCCATTCATTATTAATTTTAATATGAACAAGATCGACTGTACGCCGGCAGAGTTGCTGAACATGCTCTTGACTATAGAGCAGACTCAGTCTCGTGAGAAGGGAACGCCTTCATCCTCTGTCCTAATCGTTCCTTCTAGGAGCAAGAAGAAGGGGAAGAAGGGCAAAGCCCCTATCAAGAGCTACAACAAGGCTCTAAAGCAAAAGATAAAGCGGTCGAAGGAATACAGATGTTTCCATTGTGGCCAGCTGGGTCACTGGAAAAAGGATTGTAAAGCGCTCCAAGGAGATAAGAAGGGAAGTAAGCCTTTCGCTTCTGGCTCAGGTATTTTCGTGACTGAAGTCATGGTTTCTTCTTCTATATCATGGGTGTTGGACACTGCATGTGGAGTTCACATTTGTTCAAATGTACAGGAACTCAAGAGAAGAAGACAGGTGGGACAGCATGAGGTGGACCTACGAGTTGGAAACGGGGCACGGGTTGCTGCTGTTGCTGTAGGAGTTTATAACATCTCATTACCATCTGGGCTTGTATTGGAACTGGACAATTGTTACTTTGTACCAAGCATTACGAAAAATATTATCTCTATTCCTGCTCTTATCAGGAAAGGGTTTTCCTTTGAATGCAATATTTCAAAGTGTGTTATTTCTTATGATAATATTGTTTATGCTACTGGCTCAATTAACAATGGGTTATTCATGTTGGACATGGAATGTTCTATACAACAAATTGATAATAAGAAAGCCAAGTATGCTGATGACAGCACCTTGCTATGGCATAGTCGTTTAGGCCATATTAACAAGAAACGCATTAAGTGGTTGCATGACCATGGACTGCTGGGATCATTCTCCTATGAGGAGCTTGATACATGCCAAGCTTGTTTAATGGGTAAAATGACGAAGTTTCCTTTTTCTCACAAAGGTCAAAGGGCTTCAGGTTTACTAGACCTCATTCACAGCGATGTGTGTGGGCCATTTAGTAAACATGCCAGAGGTGGCTATCTATACTTCATTACCTTTACTGATGATTTCAGTAGATATGGGTATGTCTATTTAATGAGACATAAAAGTGAATCTTTTGACAAGTTCAAAGAGTTCAAAAATGAAGTACAAAATCAGCTAGGCCGAAATATCAAGGCACTTCGTTCAGATCGAGGTGGTGAATACTTGAGTCGAGAGTTTACTGACTATCTAAAGGAGTGTGGGATTATCTCACAGCTCACTCCTCCAGGAACACCGCAATGGAATGGTGTATCCGAGAGGAGAAATAGAACCTTACTTGATATGGTTCGTTCAATGATGAGTCAGGCTACTCTACCTAACTCCTTTTGGGGATTTGCACTGGAAACAGCTGCAAAGGTACTAAACCGAGTGCCATCCAAGGCCGTTTCTAAGACGCCATATGAGTTATGGTATGGGAAACAGCCGAGCTTGACATTTATTAAGATCTGGGGTTGCGAAGCTTATGTCAAAAAGCTCGCCTCTGGGAAACTAGAGAGCAGATCTGAGAAATGTATCTTTGTCGGTTACCCTAAGGAAACTAAGGGTTATTATTTCTACGATCCTAAAGAGAACAAAGTATTTGTTGCTCGGACGGCTATTTTTCTTGAGAAGGAATTTCTTCTGCAAGAGGCCAGTGGGAGAGAAATAAACCTGGATGAGAATCCAGAAGAAGGACAAAGTAGTCAAGCGCAATTGGATGAGCCTGAGCCAGTAGATCAGGTTATTGAACAACCTGAGGCTCAGATATCACGGGAACCGCGAAGATCGGGAAGGATCCGTTGTCAGCCTGAGCGCTATGACGGAGTCTACATCATTGATGATGAACCCCTCACTTATGCGGATGCGGTCAGTGGACCGGAATCAGTGAGATGGCTTGAAGCTATGCGAGCCGAGATGGACTCCATGTCTGATAACCAAGTCTGGGATTTAGTTGATCCGCCTCCGGGAGTAACCCCTATAGGCTATAAATGGATCTTCAAGAAGAAGATAGACATGGATGGTAACGTGGTTACCTATAAAGGCAGGCTAGTTGCGAAAGGTTTCAAACAAATCTACGGGATAGATTATGATGAAACTTTCTCTCCTGTAGCTATGTTCAAGTCTATTCGGATAATTCTTGCGATAGCAGCATATTACGATTATGAGAACTGGCAGATGGATGTGAAGACCGCTTTCCTTAATGGAAAACTGGATGAGGATGTGTATATGACACAACCTGAAGGTTTTACTAATCCATCAGATCGTCATAAAATATGCAAATTAAAGAAGTCCATTTATGGACTTAAGCAAGCATCAAGAAGCTGGAATATTCGTTTTGATGAATCAATCTGTGAATTTGGTTTCATCAAGAATGAAGATGACCCGTGTGTATATAAGAGGTTTAGTGGGAGCGTGATTATTTTCCTAGTCCTCTACGTCGATGATATCTTGATCATTGGAAACGATATTCCTGAACTACATGCTGTTAAAGCATGGTTAAGAAAATGTTTCCAGATGAAAGATCTAGGAGAAGCAGCCTATGTATTAGGTGTGAAGATCTACAGAGATAGATCTAAGAGGCTTCTCGGGCTGTGCCAGAGTACTTACATCGATAAAGTCATGGAGAGATTCCATTTAGAAAATTCTAAAAGTGGATATCTTCCAGTCAGACATGGTCTGAATCTTTCAAAGAGTCAGTGTCCACAAACACAGACTGAGAAAGATGAAATGGACAATATGCCTTATGCTTCGGCTATTGGATCCATTATGTATGCGATGTTGTGTACTCGCCCAGACGTCGCTTACGGGTTAAGCGTGACCAGTCGATTCCAAAGTAATCCAGGGAAGGCACACTGGATTGCGGTCAAGAACATTTTGAAATATCTTCGGAGGACCAAAGATATGTTCTTGATTTATGGAGGTCAGGAAGAACTCAGTATTGAAGGATATACTGATGCTTCATTCCAGTCTGACCAGGATGATTTCCGATCGCAATCAGGCTATGTTTTTAGCTTGAATGGAGGAGCAGTGGTGTGGAAAAGTTTCAAACAGTCAATTGTTGCTGATTCCACAACAGAAGCCGAGTATGTTGCAGCCTCAGAAGCATCTAAGGAGGCAGTGTGGATTCGTAAGTTCGTTCAGGAACTTGGTGTAGTTCCTTCAAGTGCAGATCCTTTGGTTATCTTCTGTGATAACACTGGAGCACTAGCACAAGCAAAGGAACCACGGTCACACCAGAAGTCCAAGCACATACAGAGAAGGTTTCACTTGATCCGGGAGATCATTGATCGTGGCGAGATCAAAGTCTGCAAGGTTCATACAGATGACAATCTAGCAGACCCGCTTACAAAGCCTCTGGCGCAGCAGAAGCATGAGAAGATGAAGAACTTGCGGTTCCAAGGAAGAAGGAGATTGCGCTCCTTAATGAAGAAGGAGAGCTCCAAGCTCTCAAGTTGTCGCCACCCTATGTTGGGGTATGCCCTTAAGGCTAATGTTTGAGGCCTTGGGATACTATCAGTATCATGTATAAACTCTTATGTTTATAAAGGCAATGGTTGTTATTCAGGTTGTTACATTGTCTGCTGCAATAATTGTGCATCTGAATAATGTCTCAATGCTGTTCAGCTAGGCTGACATGCTATATGTCCTTAGTCGAGATATCTTGGTGAACATGAGACAGCCTTGATATGGTTAAGACTAATGTGTGTTCTAATCTTATAGGATGCTTCGAGCATGGAATAAGATGTAGACTCATGGGTACATTGGATGTACTGGACAGACCCTACTAGGATATTCAATTGCTTGTCACAATGTGAATAATCCTTGTGTGCAAACAAGTGGCATACTTCCTCTGACTTGAGATGACTTGTGTTTCTAAATGATGATTGTCATTGTTTTGAGGTAGTTCAATATCATTTGAAACATAATGGTTATAGACTATCTTGGATAATGATCATGAGTCAGGTTAGGGCACTGGTGATAGATATAGGATTGCCGTCTCTTTGTTTAAGGAGTATGATGTTCTATGGGGCCCCCCTGGATGAGATGATTGAGAAAGTATATGGCCATACCCAGGTGACTATGTTCATCTGATCTAATCATGCTCATCATATTGGAGTTACAGGCTTGACACGCTTGTCCAATAAGAACATCCAGTGGCAAAGGAAACTTGTATGCCTTGTGAAATGGATTCACACTTGTGCTGTGGTTTGGGTGTAGTCTTGGAAGACTCTTTCCTTTATATCGGGAGACAGTGATGTGTTGCTAGATACCCCTCACTGATCATGATAATGTGAGTTATCGTTACCGACATTTAAAGGAAACCCTCAGGGTCGCACAATTTGATGATATGGCTTACTTAAGTCAGATCATGTGGACTGAATTGATTAAGTTCAGTTTAAAGGGATTTAGACTCTGATTGTAAGTGAGATCTGGTCTGATCATGTTTGATTGATTAGGGCTTGAGATCGGTAAGCTTCGATCGAGAGAATTGATGCTAGATCGGTGAGATCAAAAGCATCACGAGATGAACGGTTAGATCAGGAGCCTTAGGGTTTAAGATGATCTAGACCAAATGGCTTGGGCTGTTTTGATTTGGTCTTTGAACCAAATTGAGTTGGGTCAATTAGATTAAACATGTTCAAGAGAATGAACGCATGGTTCAATCTTTGAAGCGTTATTGTCAGTTATGAAGAAGTGGGCGCATGCTCTTCATGACTTGCTATTTTTAGTAAGTCTTCATGCGCCACCTCTCTCGAACGCCAATACATTTTGACTCTTGCTCGCGACGCTCTCTCTCGGGTGAAAAGCTTCCTTCACGTCTTGGAGAGGTCTCGGCCGAGTGGGAGAAGACATCTCATCCCTTTGATTCGATCAAAGACCCTTGAAGAACCTTGCTAGCACAAGGATCTCAAGGAGTAGGCGGCATCACCTTGTGTGCGCACCTTTTGGAGGAGTTTCATTCGAATCTCTTCTTCCTTGACGCCATCCAATCGAAATGGCTATGGTATGATTCCTAACCATAAGAGGTTGATCATATAAACATATATGCGATTATTGTTGAAACCCTAGCTTCCCATGCGAAAACTTTCTTTTGCGCCACCCTTAGGGTTTCGGCCCCCTAGATTTAGGGGTCTTTTCAATTGGTATCAGAGGATGCGGTTGTTATATGTCTATATGATTGCTTCATGTTGTGTGATCCTTGTTTGCGTTGCTTAGATCTACTTTATCACATGCGAAAATACATACTATGCTATTAGATGTTGGCGCATGTGTGATGTGCATGTTATATTGTGTTGGCGCTTGTTAGGTTTTTGTTTGTCAAAAATTATATCATCTTGCGCGCTTCACTTAGATCTAAGCGCCTACTGTAAACCCTTAGACGGGTTGATGGGGTTGAAATCATCCTCTAGGTTGGATCCAAATAGTCTGATCAGACCATCTGACAGCCTAGATGGGTCGACCAGATGGCACCTCTGCGCAAGCATGAGGTGGCTATAGGTCGACTGCATCACAGGCGTGTAGCGAGGTCTGGTTGAGACAACCAGTGAAGACACATGAGTTAGGCCCGGGGTCACACCCGCTTGCCAGAACTCATGTTGGTTGTTCAGCCCTTGGCGCATGCATGGTTGACCATTAGGTCAACGCAAGTCAGTTAAGACTTGGTGCATGCAAGGGCATGGATCTAACTAGAGATGATGAGTGGATCCCTATCAATGGACCGTTGTAAGGTTGTAGGGCACATAAGAAAAGTAAAATTGATGCCAATGGGTTTTCAAAATTTTATTTTCTTTGTAATGGATCACATGTTGATTGATGCCATATGCTTGTTTATTTCATCTTATGTGGGTTGCCCTTTAATGTGTGCTGTGCTGGGGCCTGCGTGCCTGGTTAATTATAAATTAATATTTATTTGTGATCTGCGAATCACATTGTATTAAATTTATAAGATGTAATTGACCTGCGAGTCAATCTTGTCTAGATAGATTGAAATGTAATTTAATCAGACATGAGCACAGAGCACACTTGGCAGAGGCGCATGCAGCAGTGGCTTGACCAGGTGGGAGGTCTAGGGTTCGACCCTAGGACAGGCGCATTCACCTGGTGGACGCACCTGAGCTACAATGGGCGCTAGAGTCCTGGGCTGGACCAGATGAGAAGCAAAAGTCCCATGAAGAAAAGCAAGTGAAGACTTAAGTGAATTAAGGTCTTACCTAGGCTTAATGGGCTTTTACCACATAAGATCAGCTTGCATTCTTTTATTGTTTAAATAATTAGAATTGCATGAGTTATTTATCTTCTGCTATAGCCATAGGTTTTGCCTCATAGTAAGAAGATAAAAGACCGTTAAAATCCAACGCTAAAATATCAAGCACGTAATGCCTTCTGGCGCGAAACCTCACTGTTCTGACTATCGTTGGGGCCGTGTTGTACCCACTCAGTGGGCACGCCCATCTATCTTCAGACGGTGTGTGATTTCACCTGCGTGTTACAGGGAAGGGATTTATCGCTTCTCGTTGCTCAGCATAGCACGTGGTGGTCCAGGGAGTAGGTCAGGTCAGCTTGACCATGTAGGCTACATATGGGGCATATGTTAGCCATATGGAGGCAGCCATCTGTGGGATCAGAGACTGTGTTGTACCAACTCAGTTGGCACAGTCTGCTGGATTGCCCAGATGAAGGGGAATCGCACGGGTTGGCGATTGGCAGGGACTGCCTACCAGAGATTAGTACTTGTACTCTCTGTGCATCTTATCTCGCCTGAGCGGGACGCGGAGACCAAGTATAAAATCTGGATCCCATCTCACTAAAAGAGTGTTACTCTTTCGGACTGTTTTAATGGATTTTTCAGTCAGATAAAATAGTGAGAAAAGAATCTTTCTTAAGTCCTGGATTGATTCTAAACATTGATACTGACCTTGCTGTTCTTGCATTGTTGTAGATTCCTGCAGCAACGAACACCATGAGCTTCAATGTGCGATCCCTACTGGAAAGGGAGAAGTTTGCGGGGCCAAACTTCTCAGACTGGTACGGACACCTTAAGATTGTTCTTAAGGCAGAGAGGAAACTGTATGTCCTCGAGACGGCTGTGCCGCCTCAACCCGCTGCGAACGCCGCAAGGGCGGTTCGTGAAGCCTATGAAAAGCATGTCAATGATAGCATTGATGTCGCTTGCCTGATGCTAGCGTCTATGACGCCACCGCTGCAGCGTCAGCATGAAGATATGTCTGCTATAGAAATCATAGCAAACCTCAAGATGTTGTATGCTGCACAGGCGAGGACTGAACGCTATAATTTGACCAAGCTTTTCTTTCAGAGCAAACTGGCTGAAGGGAGCCCAGTGGGAGCTCACGTGCTCAAGATGATTGGGCACAAGGAGGCTCTGGAGAAACTGGGGCATACCATCAATCAGGAGCTTGCTGTAGACATTATTCTGCAGTCTCTTCCGCCTTCTTTCGATGCGTTCATTATTAACTTTAATATGAACAAAATCGATTGTACTCCGGCAGAGTTGCTGAATATGCTCTTGACTACTGAGGAAACTCTGAAGGGAAAGCCTTCAACCTCTGTCTTAATGGTTCCTTCCAGGAACAAGAAGAAGGGGAAGAAGGGCAAAGCCCCAGTCAAGAACTACAACAAGGCTCTGAAACAGAAGGTTAAGCGGTCAAAGGAATACAGATGTTTCCACTGTGGCCAGCTGGGTCACTGGAAAAAGGACAGTAAAGCGCTCCAAGGAGACAAGAAGGGAAGCATCGCTTCTGGCTCAGGTATATTTGTGACTGAAGTCATGATATCCTCTTCTTCTATTTCATGGGTGTTGGACACTGCATGTGGAGTTCACATTTGTTCAAATGTACAGGAACTCAAGAGAAGAAGACAGGTGGGATAGCATGAGGTGGACCTACGAGTTGGAAATGGGGCACGGGTTGCTGCTGTTACTGTAGGGGATTATTACATCTCATTACCATCTTGCATTGTATTAGAATTAAACAATTGTTACTTTGTACCCAGTATTACCAAAAATATTATCTCTATTCCTGCTCTTGTCAGGAAAGGGTTTTCCTTTGAATGCAAGATTTCAAAGTGTTATCTTACTCTTGATAATATTGTTTATGCTACTGGTTCAATTAACAATGGGTTATTCATGTTGGACATGGAATATTCTATACAAAACATTGATAATAAGAAAGCCAAGTATGCTGATGACAGCACCTTGCTATGGCATAGTCGTTTAGGCCATATTAACAAGAAGCGCATTAAGCGGTTGCATAATCATGGACTGCTGGGATCATTCTCCTATGAGGAGATTGATACATGCAAAGCTTGTTTAATGGGTAAAATGACGAAGTCTCCTTTTCCTAACAAAGGTCAAAGGGCTTCAGGTTTACTTGACCTTATACACAGTGATGTGTGTGGGCCATTTAGTAAACATGCCAGAGGTGGCTATCAGTACTTCATTACCTTTACTGATGATTTCAGTAGATATGGTTATGTCTTGTTGGGGTATGCCCTTAAGCCTAATGTTTGAGGCCTTTGGGATTGTATCAGTATCATGTAATAAACTATTATGTTTATAAAGGCATGGTTGTTATTCAGTTAGCTACATTGTCTGCTGCAATATATGTTCTTTTGAATAATGTCTCAAAGCTGTTCAGCTAGGCTGACAGGCTATAAAGTCCTTAGTCGATATATCTTGGTGAACATGAGACAGCCTTGATATGATTGAGACTAATATGTGTTCTAATCTTATAGGATGCTTCGAGCATGGAATAAGATGTAGACTCATGGGTACATTGGATGTACTGGACAGACCCTACTAGGATGTTCAATTGTTTGTCACAATGTGAATATTCCTTGAATGAGACAAGTGGCACATTTCCTCTGACTTGAGATCACTTGTGTTTTCTAAATGATGATTGTCATTGTTTTGAGGTAGTTCAATATCATTTGAAACATAATGATTATAGACTATCTTGGATGATGAGCTTGAGTCAGGTTAGGGCACTAGTGATAGACATAGGATTGCCGTCTCCTTGTTTAAGGAGTGTGATGTTCTAAAGGGGCCCCCTGGATGAGATGATTGAGAAAGTGTATGGCCATACCCAGGTGACTATGTTCATCTGATCTAATCATGCTCATCATATTGGAGTTACAAGCTTGACACGCTTGTCCAATAAGAACGTCCAGTGGTAAAGGAAATATGCATGCCTTGTGATTTGATTCACACTTGTGCTGTGGTATGGGTGTAGTCTTGGAAGACTCTTTCCTTTATATCGGGAGACAGTGATGTGTTGCTAGATACCCCTCACTGATCGTGATAATGTGAGTTATCGTTACCGACATTTAAAGGAAACCCTCAGGGTCGCACAATTTGATGATATGGCTTACTTAAGTCAGATCGTGTGGACTGAATTGTTTGAGTTCAGTTTGAAGGGATTTAATCTCTAATTGTAAGTGAGATCTGGTCTGATCATGTTTGATTGATTAGGGCTTTAGATCGGTAAGCTTCGATTGAGAGATTGGATGCTAGATCGGTCAGATCAGAAGCATTTAGAGATCAACGGTCAGATCAAGAACCTTGTGGTTTAATTATGATTTGGACTAGTTGCTTGGCTTATTTGGTTTTTGAACCGAACCAAAGTGAACCAGCTCGAATGAGCGCATGGTTCAAAAGGGTGAAGAGAGATTTGCGACTTGGTGTGCGCATGTGAACGTTGAGAGGTGGTATGCTATTTTTAGATAGCAACTCTCTAAACGTGACCACGCTCCACGCTTCTCTTCTTGACGCCTCTTCTCGCCTCGCCTCTCCACTAGTCGAAACAAGTTTTCTCTTGTGTCGTGAAGAAGGTGGACGAAGAAGGTAAAGAAAAATTTGCCAAGAAGTTTTCATCCCTTTCCATTCGATCAAGGACACTTTGGAGCCTTGCTAGCACAAGGAGCGACAAAGAGTTTGCCATCATCCTCTTGTGTGCGAATCCCTTTGGAGAAGAAGCAATTGACTCTTTGCTTCCAAGGCAACATCTAGGCTATGGCGATGGTATGATCGTTTTCATTAATCTTTATTAGCCTTTTATCGAGTTGATCATTTAACATGCAAGTTGATCCTATAACCCTAATTTCCGCAAGACAAAGTTTTATATGCGCCATCACTTTAGGGTTATGCTCCCCCTTGAAGGGGACTCATCAATTGGTATCAGAGGAGGTTCTTAATGTATGTTATGTTGATTGCTTGATGCTTTACGTGATCCATAAATGTGCTAGTCAATAGATCTAATGTTTTCATGACATGCGTAACTACATACTTGTTGTAGAACATTTGTTGTATTTTGACGCATGTACATAGTATGCGCTTGTAAAAGTTTTGTTTCTTTAAAACTTAAACACTTGCGCGTATATCATTAGATCAAGGCCTTACAGTAAACCCTTAGACGGGTTATTAGGGTTGAAGTCACCCCCTAGGTTGGATCCAAAAGTCTGATCAGATCATCTGACAGCCTTGATGGGTTGACCAGGTAGCACCTGTGCGCTAGCACCTGGTGGCTACAGGTCGACTGCAGACAGGCGTGTAGCGATGTCTGATTGAGACAACTAGTGAACGCACATGAGTTAGGCCCGGGGTCACACCCGCTTGCCAGACCTCATTGTAGTTGTTCAGCCCTAGTGCATGCATGGTTGACCTTATGGTCGACTCAAGTCAGTTAGGACTTGGTGCATGCAAGGGCAGTGGATCTGACTAGGATGGATGAGTGGATCCCTAGTAATGGACCGTTGTAAGGTTGTAGGGCAAATAAGGAAAATTAAAATTGATCCCATGGGGTTTTCGAAAATTTTAATTTTGGATCACATGATTGTTGATTGATGCATATGTATGTTTATTTAATCTTATGTGGGCTGCCCATATTAACTGTGTGCTGTGCTGGGGCCTGCGAGCCTGGATTTATTGTTGTAAATTAATTACTGTGATCTGCGCATCACATTGTTTTTAATTTATAAAATGTTATTGACCTGCGTGTCAATCTTGTCTAGATAGTTAAATTTGTAATTTAATTAGACAAGAGCACAGAGCACACTTGGCAGAGGCGCTTGCAGCAGTGGCTGGACCAGGTGGGAGGTCTAGGGTTCGACCTTAGGACCTGGCGCAAATTCCTGGTGGGCGCACCAAAGCTGCAGATGGCGCTTGGGCCCAGGTTTGGGCCAGATGAGCAGCAAAAGACCCATGAAGAGCAAGTAAAGACTTAATTTAGGTTAAGGTCTTACTAGGGCTATGGGCTTTTACCACATAAGATCCATGCTTTCTTTTAATGTTTGAATATTAGAATTGCATGATTAAGTTTATCTTCTGCTATCACCATAGGAATTGTATGATAGTGAAGAAGATAAAAGACCGTTAAAATCCAACGCTAAAATATCAAGCTCGTAAGCCTTCTGACGCGAAACCTCACTGTTCTGATTATCGTTGGAGCCGTGTTGTACCCACTTAGTGGGCACGTCCATCTATCTTCAGACGGTGCGGGATTACACCTGTGTGTTACAGAGTAGGGATTTATCCCTTCTCGTTGCTCAGCATAGCACATGGTGGTCCAGGGAGTAGGTCGGGTTAGCTTGACCATGTAGGCTACATATGTGGCGCATATGGTAGCACATGGAGGCAGCCATCTGTGGGATCAGAGACTGTGTTGTACCAACTCAGTTGGCACAGTCTGCTGGATTGCCCAGATGAAGGGGAATCGCACGGGTTGGCGATCGGCAGGGACTGCCTACCGGAGATTAGTGCTTGTACTCTCTGTGCATCTTATCTCGCCTGAGCGGGACGCGGAGACCAAGTATGAAATCCGGATCCCATCTCACTAAAAGAGTGTCTACTCTTTCGGGCTGTTTTGTTGGATTTTTCAAGCCAGATAAAATAGTGAGAAAAAGGAATCTTTCTTAAGTCCTGATCGATTCTTATACATTGATACTGACCTTGCTGTTCTTGCATTGTTGTAGATACCTGCAGCAACGAACACCATGAACTTCAATGTGCGATCCCTACTGGAAAGGGAGAAGTTTGCTGGGCCGAACTTCTCTGACTGGTTTTGGCACCTTAAGATCGTTCTTAAGGCAGAGAGGAAACTGTATGTCCTCGAGACGGCGATACCGCCGCAGCCCGCTCCGAACGCCGCAAGGGCGGTTCGGGAAGCCTATGAAAAGCACGTCAATGATAGCATTGATGTCGCTTGCCTGATGTTAGCGTCTATCACGCCACCGCTGCAGCGTCAGCATGAGGATATGTCTGCTATAGACATGATAGCGAACCTCAAGATGCTGTATG
Organism: Costus lasius; assembly: GCA_027563935.2. NCBI lineage: Eukaryota > Viridiplantae > Streptophyta > Magnoliopsida > Zingiberales > Costaceae > Costus > Costus lasius. Next base: position 49,219,119 of record CM050446.2, read on the forward strand.
CTGCACAGGCGAGGACTGAACGCTATAATTTGACGAAGCTCTTCTTTCAGAGCAAACTGGCTGAAGGGAGCCCAGTGGGAGCTCATGTGCTCAAGATGATTGGGCACAAGGAGGCTCTAGAGAAACTGGGGCATACCATCAACCAGGAGCTTGCTGTGGATATTATTCTGCAGTCTCTCCCGCCTTCATTCGACGCGTTCATTATTAACTTTAATATGAACAAAATCGATTGTACTCCGGTAGAGCTGCTGAATATGCTCCTCACTACTGAGGAGACTCTGAAGGGAAAGCCTTCGACCTCTGTCTTAATGGTTCCTTCCAGGAACAAGAAGAAGGGGAAGAAGGGCAAGACCCCTGTCAAGAGCTACAGCAAGGCTCTGAAGCAGAAGGTGAAGCGGTCCAAGGAATACAGGTGTTTCCACTGTGGCCAGCTGGGTCACTGGAAAAAGGACTGTAAAGCGCTCCAAGGAGATAAGAGGGGAAGCTTCGCTTCTGGCTCAGGTATATTCGTGACTGAGGTCATGTTTTCTTCTTCTATATCATGGGTGTTGGACACTGCATGTGGAGTTCACATTTGTTCAAATGTACAGGAACTCAAGAGAAGAAGGCAGGTGGGACAGCATGAGGTGGACCTACGTGTTGGAAACGGGGCACGGGTTGCTGCTGTTGCTGTAGGAGACTACTTCATTTCTTTACCATCTGGAATTGTATTGGAACTAAACAATTGTTATTTTGTTCCCAGTATTACTAAAAATATTATCTCCATTCCTGCTCTTGTCAGGAAGGGATTTTCCTTTGAATGCAATATTTCAAAGTGTATTTTGTCTTTTGATAATATTGTTTATGCAACTGGTTCAATTAACAATGGGTTATTCGTGTTGGACATGGAAAGTTCGATACAAAATATTGATATTAAGAAAGCCAAGTATGCTGATGACAGCACCTTGCTATGGCATAGTCGTTTAGGACATATTAACGAGAAACGCATTAAGCGGTTGCATGATCATGGACTGCTGGGATCATTCTCCTACAAGGAGATTGATACATGCAAGGCTTGTTTAATGGGTAAAATGACGAAGTCACCTTTTCCTCACAAAGGTCAAAGGGCTTCAGGTTTACTTGACCTTATACACAGTGATGTGTGTGGGCCATTTAGTAAACATGCCAGAGGTGGCTATCAGTACTTCATTACCTTTACTGATGATTTCAGTAGGTATGGGTATGTCTATCTGATGAGACATAAGAGTGAATCTTTTGACAAGTTCAAAGAGTTCAAAAATGAAGTACAGAATCAGCTAGGCCGAAATATCAAGGCACTTTGTTCAGATCGAGGTGGTGAATACCTAAGTCATGCGTTTACTGACTATCTAAAGGAGTGTGGGATCATCTCACAGCTCACTCCACCAGGAACACCGCACTGGAATGGTGTGTCCGAGAGGAGAAATAGAACGTTACTTGATATGGTTCGTTCTATGATGAGTCAGGCTTCTTTACCCAACTCCTTTTGGGGTTTTGCACTGGAAACAGCTGCAAAGGTACTAAACCGAGTGCCATCCAAGGCCGTTTCAAAGACGCCATATGAGTTATGGTATGGGAAACAGCCGAGCTTGACATTTATCAGGATCTGGGGCTGCGAGGCTTATGTCAAAAAGCTCGCCTCTGGGAAACTAGAGAGCAGATCTGACAAATGTATCTTTGTCGGTTACCCTAAGGAAACTAAGGGTTATTATTTCTACGATCCCAAAGAGAACAAGGTATTTGTTGCTCGGACGGCCATATTTCTTGAGAAGGAGTTTCTTCTGCAAGAGGCCAGTGGGAGAGAAATAAAGCTGGATGAGAATCCAGAGGAAGGACAAAGTGCTCAAGCACAGTTGGATGAGCCTGAGCCAGTAGATCAGGTTATTGAACAACCTGAGGCTCAGATATCACGGGAACCGCGAAGATCGGGAAGGATTCGTCGACAGCCTGAGCGCTATGACGGAGTCTACATCTTTGATAATGATGAACCCCTCACTTATACGGATGCGGTCAGTGGACCGGAATCAGCGAGATGGCTTGAAGCTATGCGCGCCGAGATGGACTCCATGTCAGATAACCAAGTCTGGGATTTGGTTGATCCGCCTCTGGGAGTTATCCCTATAGGCTGTAAATGGATCTTCAAGAAGAAGATTGACATGGATGGTAACGTGGTTACCTATAAAGGCAGGCTAGTTGCGAAAGGTTTCAAACAAATCTACGGGATAGATTATGATGAAACTTTCTCACCTGTAGCTATGTTTAAGTCTATTCGGATTCTTTTCGCGATAGCAGCATATTATGATTATGAGATCTGGCAGATGGATGTGAAAACAGCTTTCCTTAATGGAAATCTGGATGAGGATGTGTATATGACACAACCTGAGGGTTTCACTAATCCATCAGATCGTCATAAGATATGCAAGTTAAAGAAGTCCATTTATGGACTTAAGCAAGCATCAAGAAGCTGGAATATTCGTTTTGATGAATCAGTCACTGAATTTGGTTTCATCAAGAACGAGGATGACCCGTGTGTATATAAGAGGTTTAGTGGGAGCGTAATTACTTTCCTAGTCCTCTACGTCGATGATATCTTGATCATTGGAAATGACATTCCTGAAATGCATGCTGTGAAGGCATGGCTAAGGAAATGTTTCCAGATGAAAGATTTAGGAGAAGCAGCCTATGTATTAGGTGTGAAGATCTACAGGGATAGATCTAAGAGGCTTCTCGGGCTGTGCCAGAGTACTTACATCGAAAAGGTCCTGGAGAGATTTCATTTAGAAAATTCTAAACGAGGATATCTTCCAGTCAGACATGGTCTGAATCTTTCGAAGAGTCAGTGTCCACAAACACAGACTGAGAAAGATGAAATGGACAATACGCCTTATGCTTCGGCTATTGGATCCATTATGTATGCGATGTTGTGTACTCGCCCAGACATCACTTACGGGTTAAGCGTGACCAGTCGTTACCAAAGTAATCCAGGTGTGGCGCACTGGATTGCAGTCAAGAACATCTTAAAATATCTGCGGAGGACCAAAGATATGTTCTTGATATATGGTGGTCAGGAAGAACTCAGTATTGAAGGATATACTGACGCTTCGTTCCAGTCTGACCAGGATGATTTCCGATCGCAATCAGGCTATGTTTTTAGCTTGAATGGAGGTGCAGTGGTGTGGAAGAGTTTCAAACAGTCAACTGTTGCTGATTCCACAACAGAAGCCGAGTATGTTGCAGCCTCGGAAGCATCCAAGGAGGCAGTTTGGATTCGTAAGTTCGTGAGAGAACTTGGTGTCGTTCCTTCGAGTGCAGATCCTTTGGTTATCTTCTGTGATAACACTGGAGCAATCGCACAAGCAAAGGAACCACGGTCGCACCAGAAGTCCAAGCACATACAGAGACGGTTTCATTTGATCAGGGAGATCATTGATCGTGGCGAGATCAAAGTTTGCAAGGTACATACAGATGACAATCTGGCAGACCCGCTTACCAAGCCTCTGGCGCAGCAGAAGCATGAGAAGCACTGTAATAATATGGGTTTGAGATTTCTCAACCATTAGATTAAGTGCAAGTGGGAGATTGTTGGGGTATGCCCTTAAGCCTAATGTTTGAGGCCTTTGGGATTGTATCAGTATCATGTAATAAACTATTATGTTTATAAAGGCATGGTTGTTATTCAGTTAGCTACATTGTCTGCTGCAATATATGTTCTTTTGAATAATGTCTCAAAGCTGTTCAGCTAGGCTGATAGGCTATAAAGTCCTTAGTCGATATATCTTGGTGAACATGAGACAGCCTTGATATGATTGAGACTAATATGTGTTCTAATCTTATAGGATGCTTCGAGCATGGAATAAGATGTAGACTCATGGGTACATTGGATGTACTGGACAGACCCTACTAGGATGTTCAATTGTTTGTCACAATGTGAATATTCCTTGAATGAGACAAGTGGCACATTTCCTCTGACTTGAGATCACTTGTGTTTTCTAAATGATGATTGTCATTGTTTTGAGGTAGTTCAATATCATTTGAAACATAATGATTATAGACTATCTTGGATGATGAGCTTGAGTCAGGTTAGGGCACTAGTGATAGACATAGGATTGCCGTCTCCTTGTTTAAGGAGTGTGATGTTCTAAAGGGGCCCCCTGGATGAGATGATTGAGAAAGTGTATGGCCATACCCAGGTGACTATGTTCATCTGATCTAATCATGCTCATCATATTGGAGTTACAAGCTTGACACGCTTGTCCAATAAGAACGTCCAGTGGTAAAGGAAATATGCATGCCTTGTGATTTGATTCACACTTGTGCTGTGGTATGGGTGTAGTCTTGGAAGACTCTTTCCTTTATATCGGGAGACAGTGATGTGTTGCTAGATACCCCTCACTGATCGTGATAATGTGAGTTATCGTTACCGACATTTAAAGGAAACCCTCAGGGTCGCAAAATTTGATGATATGGCTTACTTAAGTCAGATCGTGTGGACTGAATTGTTTGAGTTCAGTTTGAAGGGATTTAATCTCTAATTGTAAGTGAGATCTGGTCTGATCATGTTTGATTGATTAGGGCTTCAGATCGGTAAGCTTCGATTGAGAGATTGGATGCTAGATCGGTCAGATCAGAAGCATTTAGAGATCAACGGTCAGATCAAGAACCTTGTGGTTTAATTATGATTTGGACTAGTTGCTTGGCTTATTTGGTTTGTGAACCGAACCAAAGTGAACCAGCTCGAATGAGCGCATGGTTCAAAAGGGTAAAGAGAGATTTGCGACTTGGTGTGCGCATGTGAACGTTGAGAGGTGGTATGCTATTTTTAGATAGCAACTCTCTAAACGTGACCACGCTCCACGCTTCTCTTCTTGACGCCTCTTCTCGCCTCGCCTCTCCACTAGTCGAAACAAGTTTTCTCTTGTGTCGTGAAGAAGGTGGACGAAGAAGGTAAAGAAAAATTTGCCAAGAAGTTTTCATCCCTTTCCATTCGATCAAGGACACTTTGGAGCCTTGCTAGCACAAGGAGCGACAAAGAGTTTGCCATCATCCTCTTGTGTGCGAATCCCTTTGGAGAAGAAGCAATTGACTCTTTGCTTCCAAGGCAACATCTAGGCTATGGCGATGGTATGATCGTTTTCATTAATCTTTATTAGCCTTTTATCGAGTTGATCATTTAACATGCAAGTTGATCCTATAACCCTAATTTCCGCAAGACAAAGTTTTATATGCGCCATCACTTTAGGGTTATGCTCCCCCTTGAAGGGGACTCATCATGTCTATCTTATGAGACATAAGAGTGAATCTTTTGACAAGTTCAAAGAGTTCAAAAATGAAGTACAAAATCAGCTAGGCCGAAATATCAAGGCACTTCGTTCTGATCGAGGTGGAGAATACTTGAGTCATGCGTTTACTGACTATCTAAAAGAGTGTGGGATTATCTCACAGCTCACTCCGCCAGGAACACCGCAATGGAATGGTGTGTCCGAGAGGAGAAATAGAACGTTACTTGATATGGTTCGTTCTATGATGAGTCAGGCTACTCTACCTTACTCCTTTTGGGGATTTGCACTGGAAACAGCTGCAAAGGTACTAAACCGAGTGCCATCCAAGGCAGTTTCAAAGGCTCCATATGAGTTATGGTATGGGAAACAGCCTAGCTTGACATTTATTAAGATCTGGGGTTGCGAGGCTTATGTTAAAAAACTCGCCTCTGGGAAACTGGAGAGCAGATCTGAGAAATGCATCTTTGTCGGTTACCCTAAGGAAACTAAGGGTTATTATTTCTACGATCCCAAAGAGAACAAAGTATTTGTTGCTCGGACGGCAATATTTCTTGAGAAGGAGTTTCTTCTGCAAGAAGCCAGTGGGAGAGAAATAAAGCTGGATGAGAATCCAGAGGAAGGACAAAGTAGTCAAGCTCAGTTGGATGAGCCTGAGCTAGTTGATCAGGTTATTGAACAACCTGAGGCTCAGATATCATGGGAACCGCGAAGATCGGGAAGGATCCGTCGTCAGCCTGAGCGCTATGACGGAGTCTACATCATTGATAATGATGAACCCCTCACTTATGCGGATGCGGTCAGTGGACCGGAGTCAGCTAGATGGCTTGAAGCTATGCGAGCCGAGATGGACTCCATGTCAGATAACCAAGTCTGGGATTTGGTTGATCCGCCTCCGGGAGTAATCCCTATAGGCTGTAAATGGATCTTCAAAAGGAAGATTGACATGGATGGTAACGTAGTTACCTATAAAGGCAGGCTAGTTGCGAAAGGTTTCAAACAAATCTACGGGATAGATTATGATGAAACTTTCTCACCTGTAGCTATGTTTAAGTCTATTCGGATTCTTTTCGCGATAGCTGCATATTATGATTATGAGATCTGGCAGATGGATGTGAAGACGGCTTTCCTTAATGGAAATCTGGAGGAGGATGTGTATATGACACAACCTGAAGGTTTCACTAATCCATCAGATCGTCATAAAATATGCAAGTTAAAGAAGTCCATTTATGGACTGAAACAAGCATCTAGAAGCTGGAATATTCGTTTTGATGAATCAATCAGTGAATTTGGTTTCATCAAGAATGAGGATGACCCGTGTGTATATAAGAGGTTTAGTGGGAGCGTGATTACTTTCCTAGTCCTCTACGTCGATGATATCTTAATCATTGGAAACGATATTCCTGAAATACATGCTGTTAAAGCATGGCTAAGGAAATGTTTCCAGATGAAAGATTTATGAGAAGCAGCCTATGTATTAGGTGTGAAGATCTACAGGGATGTGCCACTTGTCTCATTCAAGGAATATTCACATTGTGACAAACAATTGAACATCCTAGTAGGGTCTGTCCAGTACATCCAATGTACCCATGAGTCTACATCTTATTCCATGCTCGAAGCATCCTATAAGATTAGAACACATATTAGTCTTAACCATATCAAGGCTGTCTCATGTTCACCAAGATACATCGACTAAGGACATATAGCATGTCAGCCCAGCTGAACAGCATTGAGACATTATTCAGAAGTACACTTATTACAGCAGACAAGGTAACAAACTGAATAACAACCATGCCTTTATAAACACAAGAGTTTATTACATGATACTGATACAATCCTTAGGCCTCAAACATTAGCCTTAAGGGCATACCCCAACAATCTCCCACTTGCACTTAATCTAATGGTTGAGAAATCTCAAACCCATATTATTACAGTGCTTCTCATGCTTCTGCTGCGCCAGAGGCTTGGTAAGCGGGTCTGCCAGATTGTCATCTGTATGAACCTTGCAGATTTTGATCTCGCCACGATCTATGATCTCCCTGATCAAGTGAAACCGTCTCTGTATGTGCTTGGACTTCTGGTGCGACCGTGGTTCCTTTGCCTGTGCGATTGCTCCAGTGTTATCACAGAAGATAACCAAAGGATCTGCACTCGAAGGAACAACACCAAGTTCTCTCACGAACTTACGAATCCACACTACCTCCTTGGATGCTTCCGAGGCTGCAACATACTCGGCTTCTGTTGTGGAATCAGCAACAGTTGACTGTTTGAAACTCTTCCACACCACTGCTCCTCCATTCAAGCTAAAAACATAGCCTGATTGCAATCGGAAATCATCCTGGTCAGACTGGAACGAAGCGTCAATATATCCTTCAATACTGAGTTCTTCCTGACCACCATATATCAAGAACATATCTTTGGTTCTCCGCAGATATTTTAAGATGTTCTTAACCGCAATCCAGTGTGCCTGACCTGGATTACTTTGGAACCGACTGGTGACGCTTAACCCGTAAGCGACGTCTGGGCGAGTACATAACATCGCATACATAATGGACCCAATAGCCGAAGCATAAGGCGTATTGTCCATTTCATCTTTCTCAGTCTGTGTTTGTGGACACTGACTCTTCGAAAGATTCAGACCATGTCTGACTGGAAGATATCCTCTTTTAGAATTTTTTAAATGAAATCTCTCCAGGACTTTATCGATGTAAGTACTCTGGCACAACCCGAGAAGCCTCTTAGATCTATCCCTGTAGATCTTCACACCTAACACATAGGCTGCTTCTCCTAGATCTTTCATCTGGAAACATTTCCTTAACCATGCCTTAACCGCATGCATTTCAGGAATGTCATTTCCAATGATCAAGATATCATCGACGTAGAGGACTAGGAAAGTAATTACGCTCCCACTAAACCTCTTATATACACACGGGTCATCCTCGTTCTTGATGAAACCAAACTCAGAGATTGATTCATCAAAACGAATATTCCAGCTTCTTGATGCTTGTTTAAGTCCATAAATAGACTTCTTTAACTTGCATATTTTATGACGATCTAATGGATTAGTGAAACCTTCAGGTTGTGTCATATACACATCCTCATCCAGACTTCCATTAAGGAAAGCTGTCTTCACATCGATCTGCCAGATCTCATAATCGTAATATGCAGTTATCGCGAAAAGAATCCGAATAGACTTAAACATAGCTACTGGTGAGAAAGTTTCATCATAATCTATCCCGTAGATTTGTTTGAAACCTTTCGCAACTAGCCTGCCTTTATAGGTAACCACGTTACCATCCATGTCAATCTTCTTCTTGAAGATCCATTTACAGCCTATAGGGATAACTCCCGGAGGCGGATCAACCAAATCCCAGACTTGGTTATCTGACATGGAGTCCATCTCGGCTCGCATAGCTTCAAGCCATCTCGCTGACTCCGGTCCACTGACCGCATCCGCATAAGTGAGGGGTTCATCATGATCAATGATGTAGACTCCGTCATAGCGCTCAGGCTGTCGACGGATCCTTCCCGATCTTCGCGGTTCCCGTGATATCTGAGCCTCAGGTTGTTCAATAACCTGATCTACCGGCTCAGGCTCATCCAACTGTGCTTGAGCACTTTGTCCTTCTTCTGGATTCTCATCCAACTTTATTTCTCTCCCACTGGCCTCTTGCAGAAGAAACTCCTTCTCAAGAAATATGGCCGTCCGAGCAACAAACACTTTGTTCTCTTTGGGATCGAAGAAATAATAACCCTTAGTTTCCTTAGGGTAACCGACAAAGATACATTTGTCAGATCTGCTCTCTAGTTTCCCAGAGGCGAGCTTTTTGACATAAGCCTCGCAGCCCCAGATCCTGATAAATGTCAAGCTTGGCTGTTTCCCATACCATAACTCATATGGCGTCTTTGAAACGGCCTTGGATGGCACTCGGTTTAGTACCTTTGCAGCTGTTTCCAGTGCAAATCCCCAAAAGGAGTATGGAAGAGTAGCCTGACTCATCATAGAATGAACCATATCAAGTAACGTTCTATTTCTCCTCTCGGACACACCATTCCATTGGGGTGTTCCTGGCGGAGTGAGCTGTGAGATAATCCCACACTCCTTCAGATAGTCAGTAAACGCATGACTTAGGTATTCTCCACCTCGATCAGAACGAAGTGCCTTGATATTTCGGCCTAGCTGATTCTGTACTTCATTTTTGAACTCTTTGAACTTGTCAAAAGATTCACTTTTATGTCTCATTAAATAGACATACCCGTATCTACTGAAATCATCAGTAAAGGTAATGAAGTACTGATAGCCACCTCTGGCATGTTTACTAAATGGCCCACACAATCACTGTGTATAAGGTCAAGTAAACCTGAAGCCCTTTGACCTTTGTGAGGAAAAGGTGACTTCGTCATTTTACCCATTAAACAAGCCTTGCATGTATCAATCTCCTCATAGGAGAATGATCCCAGCAGTCCATGATCATGCAACCGCTTAATGCGTTTCTTGTTAATATGGCCTAAACGACTATGCCATAGCAAGGTGCTATCATCAGCATACTTGGCTTTCTTAATATCAATATTTTGTATAGAACATTCCATGTCCAACATGAATAACCTATTGTTAATTGAACCAGTTGCATAAACAATATTATCTAAAGATAAAACACACTTTGAAATATTGCATTCCAAGGAAAATCCCTTCCTGACAAGAGCAGGAATAGAGATAATATTTTTAGTAATACTGGGAACAAAGTAACAATTGTCCAGTTCCAATACAAGTCCAGATGGTAAAGAAATGAAATAGTCTCCTACAGCAACAGCAGCAACCCGTGCCCCGTTTCCAACGCATAGGTCCACCTCATGCTGTCCCACCTGCCTTCTTCTCTTGAGTTCCTATACATTTGAACAAATGTGAACTCCACATGCAGTGTCCAACACCCATGATATAGAAGAAGAAAACATGACCTCAGTCACAAAAATACCTGAGCCAGAAGTGAAGCTTCCCCTCTTATCTCCTTGGAGCGCTTTACAGTCCTTTTTCCAGTGACCCAGCTGGCCACAGTGGAAACATCTGTATTCCTTGGACCACTTCACCTTTTGCTTCAGAGCCTTGCTGTAATTCTTGACAGGGGTCTTGCCCTTCTTCCCCTTCTTCTTGTTCCTTGAAGGAACCATTAAGACAGAGGTTGAAGGCTTTCCCTTCAGAGTTTCCTCAGTAGTCAAGAGCATATTCAGCAGCTCTGCCGGAGTACAATCGATTTTGTTCATATTAAAGTTAATGATGAACGCGTCGAATGAGGGCAGGAGAGACTGCAGAATAATGTCTACAGCAAGCTCCTGATTGATGGTATGCCCCAGTTTCTCTAGAGCTTCCTTGTGCCCAATCATCTTGAGCACATGAGCTCCCACTGGGCTCCCTTCAGCCAGTTTGCTCTGAAAGAAAAGCTTTGTCAGATTATAGCGTTCTGTCCTCGCCTGTGCAGCATACAGCTGAAGGTCCCCTAGACAAGGGGGCGAAACCCTAATAGGAGGCGCAACAAAAACTTCTAGCGGAATCTAGGGTTTCTAATAGATCGCATAGCATATAATATGATCAACTTTCAATGAGAAGCGATACTCACCATTGCCATCACTTGGATGGTGTCTTGGAGGCAAAGGCTCAAGCGAACCTTCTCCTAAGTCTCGCACACAAGATGATCAATGCGCTTCTTCCTTGGTGCTCCTTGTGCTAGCAAGGTTCCAAGGTTGTCTTGCCGAATGGAAAGGAAAAGAGAGATCCTTGCTTGGTCGAATGTTTCCTCTTGTCGTCCACTCCTTCACCCACGAGAGTGCAAGAGACGAATGCTCAAGCGGCGTCAAGAGAGCAAGAGACGAGAATAGTATTCTCTTGGCGTGAACGTGAGATGTGGTCACGTTAAGAGATGTGCTATCTAAAAATAGCATCCCATTTCTTCACTTGCGACCATGTATCACCCCAATCGCCAATGCCTCTTATCACTTGAACCATGCGCTCAACCAATGAGCTGGTTCAAATCCATTTGGTTCAATAACCAAATAAACCAAGCAATCAGTCCAGACCATAATAAAACCTTAAGGCTCTTAATCTGACCGTCGATCTCTTGATGCTTCTGATCTGACCAATCTAGCATCCATTCTCTCGATCGAAGCTTACCGATCTCAAGCCCTAATCAATCAAACATGATCAGACCAGATCTCACTCACAATCAGAGATTAAATCCCTTTAAACTGAACCCGAACAATTCAGTCCACACGATCTGACTTAAGTAAGCCATATCATCAAATTGTGCGACCCTGAGGGTTTCCTTTAAATGTCGGTAACGATAACTCACGTTTATCACGATCAGTGAGGGGTATCTAGCAACACATCACTGTCTCCCGATATAAAGGAAATAGTCTTCCAAGACTACACCCAAACCATAGCACAAGTGTGAATCCACATCACTAGGCATACATGTTTCCTTTGCCACTGGATGTTCTTATTGGACAAGCGTGTCAAGCTTGTAGCTCCAATATGATGAGCATGATTAGATCAGATGAACACAGTCACCTGGGTATGGCCATACTCTTTTCTCAATCATCTCATCCAGGGGGCCCCTTTAGAACATCACACTCCTTAAACAAGGAGACGGCAATCCTATGTCTATCACTAGTGCCCTAACCTGACTCAAGCTCATTATCCAAGATAGTCTATAATCATTATGTTTCAAATGATATTGAACTACCTCAAAACAATGACAATCATCATTTAGAAAACACAAGTGATCTCAAGTCAGAGGAAATGTGCCACTTGTCATATTCAAGGATTATTCACATTGTGACAAACAATTGAATATCCTAGTAGGGTCTGTCCAGTACATCCAATGTACCCATGAGTCTACATCTTATTCCATGCTCGAAGCATCCTATAAGACTAGAACACATATTAGTCTTAACCATATCAAGGCAGTCTCATGTTCACCAAGATACATCGACTAAGGACTTAACTGCATGTCAGCCCAGCTGAACAGCATTGAGACATTATTCAGAAGAACATATATTGCAGCAGACAATGTAGCTAACTGAATAATAACCATGCCTTTATAAACATAAACGTTTATTACACGATACTGTTACAATCCCAAGGCCTCAAACATTAGGCTTAAGGGCATACCCCAACAATCTCCCACTTGCACTTAATCTAATGGTTGAGAACTCTCAAACCCATATTATTACAGTGCTTCTCATGCTTCTGCTGCGCCAGAGGCTTGGTAAGCGGGTCTGCCAGATTGTCATCTGTATGAACCTTGCATATTTTGATCTCGCCACGATCTATGATCTCCCTGATCAAATGAAACCGTCTCTGTATGTGCTTGGACTTCTGGTGCGACCGTGGTTCCTTTGCTTGTGCGATTGCTCCAGTGTTATCACAGAAGATAACCAAAGGATCTGCACTCGAAGGAACAACACCAAGGTCTCTCATGAACTTACGAATCCACACTGCCTCCTTGGATGCTTCCGAGGCTGCAACATACTCGGCTTCTGTTGTGGAATCAGCAACAGTTGACTGTTTGAAACTCTTCCACACCACTGCTCCTCCATTCAAGCTAAAAACATAGCCTGATTGCGATCGGAAATCATCCTGGTCTGACTGGAATGAAGCGTCAGTATATCCTTCTATACTGAGTTCTTCCTGACCACCATATATCAAGAACATATCTTTGGTCCTCCGCAGATATTTTAAGATGTTCTTGACTGCAATCCAGTGTGCCTGACCTGGATTACTTTGGAAACGACTGGTCACGCTTAACCCGTAAGCAACGTCTGGGCGAGTACACAACATCGCATACATAATGGATCCAATAGCCGAAGCATAAGGCGTATTGTCCATTTTATCTTTCTCAGTCTGTGTTTGTGGACACTGACTCTTCGAAAGACTCAGACCATGTCTGACTGGAAGATATCCTCGTTTAGAATTCTCTAAATGAAATCTTTCCAGGACTTTATCGATGTAAGTACTCTGGCACAGCCCGAGAAGCCTCTTAGATCTATCCCTGTAGATCTTCACACCTAATACATAGGCTGCTTCTCCTAAATCTTTCATCTGGAAACATTTCCTTAACCATGCCTTCACAGCATGCATTTCAGGAATGTCATTTCCAATGATCAAGATATCATCGACGTAGAGGACTAGGAAAGTAATCACGCTCCCACTAAACCTCTTATATACACACGGGTCATCCTCGTTCTTGATGAAACCAAATTCAGTGACTGATTCATCAAAACGAATATTCCAGCTTCTCGATACTTGCTTGAGTCCATAAATGGACTTCTTTAACTTGCATATCTTATGACGATCTGATGGATTAGTGAAACCCTCAGGTTGTGTCATATACACATCCTCATCCAGATTTCCATTAAGGAAAGCTGTTTTCACATCCATCTGCCAAATCTCATAATCGTAATATGCAGCTATCGCGAAAAGAATCCGAATAGACTTGAACATAGCTACAGGTGAGAAAGTTTCATCACAATCTATCCCGTAGATTTGTTTGAAACCTTTCGCAACTAGCCTGCCTTTATAGGTAACCACGTTACCATCCATGTCAATCTTCTTCTTGAAGATCCACTTACAGCCTATAGGGATAACTCCCGGAGGTGGATCAACCAAATCCCAAACTTGGTTATCTGACATGGAGTCCATCTCGGCGCGCATAGCTTCAAGCCATCTCGCTGACTCCGGTCCACTGACCGCATCCGCATAAGTGAGGGGTTCATCATTATTAATGATGTAGACTCCGTCATAGCGCTCAGGCTGTCGACGAATCCTTCCCGATCTTCGCGGTTCCCGTGATATCTGAGCCTCAGGTTGTTCAATAACCTGATCTACTGGCTCAGGCTCATCCAACTGTGCTTGAGCACTTTGTCCTTCCTCTGGATTCTCATCCAATTTTATTTCTCTCCCACTGGCCTCTTGCAGAAGAAACTCCTTCTCAAGAAAAATGGCCGTCCGAGCAACAAATACCTTGTTCTCTTTGGGATCGTAGAAATAATAACCCTTAGTTTCCTTAGGGTAACCGACAAAGATACATTTGTCAGATCTGCTCTCTAGTTTCCCAGAGGCGAGCTTTTTGACATAAGCCTCGCAGCCCCAGATCCTGATAAATGTCAAGCTCGGCTGTTTCCCATACCATAACTCATATGGAGTTTTTGAAACGGCCTTGGATGGCACTCGGTTCAGTACCTTTGCGGCTGTCTCCAGTGCAAATCCCCAAAAGGAGTAAGGAAGAGTAGCCTGACTCATCATAGAACGAACCATATCAAGTAACGTTCTGTTTCTCCTCTCGGACACACCATTCCATTGCGGTGTTCCTGGCGGAGTGAGCTGTGAGATAATCCCACACTCCTTCAGATAGTCAGTAAACGTATGACTCAAGTATTCTCCACCTCGATCTGAGCGAAGTGCCTTGATATTTCGGCCTAGCTGATTCTGTACTTCATTCTTGAACTCTTTGAACTTGTCAAAAGATTCACTCTTATGTCTCATCAGATAGACATAGCCATACCTACTGAAATCATCAGTAAAGGTAATGAAGTACTGATAGCCACCTCTGGCATGTTTACTAAATGGCCCACACACATCACTGTGTATAAGGTCAAGTAAACCTGAAGCCCTTTGACCTTTGTTAAGAAAAGGTGACTTCGTCATTTTGCCCATCAAACAAGCTTTGCATGTATCAATCTCCTTGTAAGAGAATGATCCCAGCAGTCCATGATCATGCAACCGCTTAATGCGTTTCTCGTTAATATGGCCTAAACGACTATGCCATAGCAAGGTGCTGTCATCAGCATACTTGGCTTTCTTAATATCAACATTTTGTATAGAACGCTCCATGTCCAACATGAATAATCCATTGCTAATTGAACCAGTTGCATAAACAATATTATCATAAGATAAAACACACTTTGAAATATTGCATTCAAAGGAAAAACCCTTCCTGACAAGAGCAGGAATGGAGATAATATTTTTAGTAATACTGGGAACAAAATAACAACTGTTTAGTTCCAATACAAGTCCAGATGGTAAAGAAATGAAATAGTCTCCTACAGCAACAGCAGCAACCCGTGCCCCGTTTCCAACTCGTAGGTCCACCTCATGCTGTCCCACCTGCCTTCTTCTCTTGAGTTCCTGCACATTTGAACAAATGTGAACTCCACATGCAGTGTCCAACACCCATGATATAGAAGAAGAAAACATGACCTCAGTCACGAATATACCTGAGCCAGAAGCGATGCTTCCCCTCTTATCTCCTTGGAGCGCTTTACAGTCCTTTTTCCAGTGACCTAGCTGGCCACAGTGGAAACACCTATATTCCTTGGACCGCTTAACCTTCTGCTTCAGAGCCTTGCTGTAACTCTTGACAGGGGTCTTGCCCTTCTTCCCCTTCTTCTTGTTCCTTGAAGGAACCATTAAGACAGAGGTCGAAGGCTTTCCCTTCAGAGTCTCCTCAGTAGTCAAGAGCATATTCAGCAGCTCTGCCGGAGTACAATCGATTTTGTTCATATTAAAGTTAATAATGAACGCGTCGAATGAAGGCGGGAGAGACTGCAGAATAATATCCACAGCAAGCTCCTGGTTGATGGTATGCCCCAATTTCTCTAGAGCCTCCTTGTGCCCAATCATCTTGAGCACGTGAGCTCCCACTGGGCTCCCTTCAGCCAGTTTGCTCTGAAAGAAGAGCTTCGTCAAATTATAGCGTTCAGTCCTCACCTGTGCAGCATACAGCATCTTGAGGTTTGCTATCATGTCTATAGCAGACATATCCTCATGCTGACGCTGCAGCGGTGGCATCATAGACGCTAACATCAGGCAAGCGACATCAATGCTATCATTGACGTGCTTTTCATAGGCTTCCCGAACCGCCCTTGCGGCGTTCGGAGCGGGCTGAGGCGGTATCGCCGTCTCGAGGACATACAGTTTCCTCTCTGCCTTAAGACGATCTTAAGGTGTCCGAACCAGTCAGAGAAGTTCGGCCCAGCAAACTTCTCCCTTTCCAGTAGGGATCGCACATTGAAGTTCATGGTGTTCGTTGCTGCAGGTATCTACAACAATGCAAGAACAGCAAGGTCAGTATCAATGTTAAGAATCAATCAGGACTTAAGAAAGATTCTTTTACACACTATTTTATCTGACTGAAAAATCCATTAAACAGTCCGAAAGAGTAAACACTCTTTTAGTGAGATGGGATCCAGATTTCATACTTGGTCTCCGCGTCCCGCTCAGGCGAGATAAGATGCACAGAGAGTACAAGCACTAATCTCTAGTAGGCTGTCCCAGCCAATCGCCAACCCGTGCGATTCCCCTTCATCTGGGCAATCCAGCAGACTGTGCCAACTGAGTTGGTACAACACAGTCTCTGATCCCTCAGATGGCTGCCTCCATGTGCTACCATATGCGCCACATATGTAGCCTACATGGTCAAGCTGACCCGACCTACTCCCTGGACCACCATGTGCTATGCTGAGCAACGAGAAGGGATAAATCCCTACTCTGTAACACACAGGTGTAATCCCACACCGTCTGAAGATAGATGGACGTGCCCACTGAGTGGGTACAACACGGCTCCAACGATAATCAGAACAGTGAGGTTTCGCGTCAGAAGGCTTACAAGCTTGATATTTTAGCGTTGGATTTTAACGGTCTTTTTATCTTCTTCACTATCATGCAATTCCTATGGTGATAGCAGAAGATAAACTAATCATGCAATTCTAATATTTAAACAATAAATAAAAGAAAGCATGAATCTTATGTGGTAAAAGCCCATAGCCCTAGTAAGACCTTAATTTAACTTAAGTCTTGACTTGCTTTTCTTCATAGGGCTTTAAGCTGTTCATCTGGCCCAACCAGGGCCCAAGCGCCAATTGCAGCTCAGGTGCGCCCACCAGGGAAAATGCGCCTGTCCAGAGTCGAACCCTGGACCTCCCACCTGGTCTAGCCACTGCTGCATGCGCCTCTGCCAAGTGTGCTCTGTGCTCTTGTCTAATTAAATTACAAATATAACTATCTAGACAAGATTGACACGCAGGTCAATTACACATTATAAATTAATTAAACTGTGATTCGCAGATCACAAAAATAAAAATTAATTTACAATTAATTCCCAGGCACGCAGGCCCCAGCATAGCACACATTAAGAACGGGCAGCCCACATAAGAATAAATAGACAAACACATGGCATCAATCAACATGTGATCCACTCAAGAAAATTTAAATTTCGAAAAACCCATAGGCATCAATTTTAATTTCCTTATTTGCCCTACAACCTTACAACGGTCCATTACTAGGGATCCACTCATCCATCCTAGTCAGATCCACTGCCCTTGCATGCACCAAGTCCTAACTGACTTGAGTCGACCATAAGGTCAACCATGCATACGCGAGGGCTGAACAACCACAATGAGGTCTGGCAAGCGGGTGTGACCCCGGGCCTAACTCATGTGTGTTCACTAGTTGTCTCAATCAGACATCGCTACACGCCTGTCTGCAGTCGACCTGTAGCCACCACGTGCTTGCGCACAGGTGCTACCTGGTCAACCCATCAAGGCTGTCAGATAGTCTGATCAGACTTTTGGATCTAACCTAGGGGGGTGACTTCAACCCTAATAACCCGTCTAAGGGTTTAATGCAAGGCCTTAGATCTATAGTGAGTCACGCATGTGATGTTGGTTTTTAAAAAAACATACAATATGCGCCAACTGAAGACATAAACATATGATATGCGCCAACTTGAAAACATGCGCAAGCATGAAAAACTTTCACAAACTTGTACTATCGCATGTAACATATAGATCATGTTAAAGGATCACAAAGAAAGCTAACATATTATCATGCAAGATAAACCTTCGCTCTGATACCAATTGAAGGTCCCCTAGACAAGGGGGCGAAACCCTAATAGGAGGCGCAACAAAAACTTCTAGCGGAATCTAGGGTTTCTAATAGATCGCATAGCATATAATATGATCAACTTTCAATGAGAAGCGATACTCACCATTGCCATCACTTGGATGGTGTCTTGGAGGCAAAGGCTCAAGCGAACCTTCTCCTAAGTCTCGCACACAAGATGATCAATGTGCTTCTTCCTTGGTGCTCCTTGTGCTAGCAAGGTTCCAAGGTTGTCTTGCCGAATGGAAAGGAAAAGAGAGATCCTTGCTTGGTCGAATGTTTCCTCTTGTCGTCCACTCCTTCACCCACGAGAGTGCAAGAGACGAATGCTCAAGCGGCGTCAAGAGAGCAAGAGACGAGAATAGTATTCTCTTGGCGTGAACGTGAGATGTGGTCACGTTAAGAGATGTGCTATCTAAAAATAGCATCCCATTTCTTCACTTGCGACCATGTATCACCCCAATCGCCAATGCCTCTTATCACTTGAACCATGCGCTCAACCAATGAGCTGGTTCAAATCCATTTGGTTCAATAACCAAATAAACCAAGCAATCAGTCCAGACCATAATAAAACCTTAAGGCTCTTAATCTGACCGTCGATCTCTTGATGCTTCTGATCTGACCAATCTACCATCCATTCTCTCGATCGAAGCTTACCGATCTCAAGCCCTAATCAATCAAACATGATCAGACCAGATCTCACTCACAATCAGAGATTAAATCCCTTTAAACTGAACCCGAACAATTCAGTCCACACGATCTGACTTAAGTAAGCCATATCATCAAATTGTGCGACCGTGAGGGTTTCCTTTAAATGTCGGTAACGATAACTCACGTTTATCACGATCAGTGAGGGGTATCTAGCAACACATCACTGTCTCCCGATATAAAGGAAATAGTCTTCCAAGACTACACCCAAACCATAGCACAAGTGTGAATCCACATCACTAGGCATACATGTTTCCTTTGCCATTGGATGTTCTTATTGGACAAGCGTGTCAAGCTTGTAGCTCCAATATGATGAGCATGATTAGATCAGATGAACACAGTCACCTGGGTATGGCCATACTCTTTTCTCAATCATCTCATCCAGGGGGCCCCTTTAGAACATCACACTCCTTAAACAAGGAGACGGCAATCCTATGTCTATCACTAGTGCCCTAACCTGACTCAAGCTCATTATCCAAGATAGTCTATAATCATTATGTTTCAAATGATATTGAACTACCTCAAAACAATGACAATCATCATTTAGAAAACACAAATGATCTCAAGTCAGAGGAAATGTGCCACTTGTCATATTCAAGGATTATTCACATTGTGACAAACAATTGAATATCCTAGTAGGGTCTGTCCAGTACATCCAATGTACCCATGAGTCTACATCTTATTCCATGCTCGAAGCATCCTATAAGACTAGAACACATATTAGTCTTAACCATATCAAGGCTGTCTCATGTTCACCAAGATACATCGACTAAGGACTTAACTGCATGTCAGCCCAGCTGAACAGCATTGAGACATTATTCAGAAGAACATATATTGCAGCAGACAATGTAGCTAACTGAATAATAACCATGCCTTTATAAACATAAACGTTTATTACACGATACTGTTACAATCCCAAGGCCTCAAACATTAGGCTTAAGGGCATACCCCAACAACAGCATCTTGAGGTTCGCTATCATGTCTATAGCAGACATATCCTCATGCTGACGCTGCAGCGGTGGCGTCATAGACGCTAGCATCAGGCAAGCGACATCAATGCTATCATTGACGTGCTTTTCATAGGCTTCCCGAACCGCCCTTGCGGCGTTCGGGGCGGGCTGAGGCGGTATCGCCGTCTCGAGGACATACAGTTTCCTCTCTGCCTTAAGAACGATCTTAAGGTGTCCGTACCAGTCTGAGAAGTTCGGCCCAGCAAACTTCTCCCTTTCCAGTAGGGATCGCACATTGAAGCTCATGGTGTTCGTTACTGCAGGTATCTACAACAATGCAAGAACAACAAGGTCAGTATCAATGTTAAGAATCAATCAGGACTTAAGAAAGATTCTTTTTCTCACTATTTTATCTGGATGAAAAATCCAGCAAAACAGCCCGAAAGAGTAGAACTCTTTTAGTGAGATGGGATCCAGATTTCATACTTGGTCTCCGCGTCCCGCTCAGGCGAGATAAGATGCACAGAGAGTACAAGCACTAATCTCTGGTAGGCTGCCCTAGCCAATCGCCAACCCGTGCGATTCCCCTTCATCTGGGCAATCCAGCAGACTGTGCCAACTGAGTTGGTACAACACAATCTCTGACCCCACAGATGGCTGCCTCCATGTGCTACCATATGCACCACATATGTAGGATACATGGTCAAGCTGACCCGACCTACTCCCTGGACCACCACGTGCTATGCTGAGCAACGAGAAGCGATAAATCCCTTCTCTGTAACACGCAGGTGTAATCCCGCACCGTCTGAAGATAGATGGACGTGCCCACTGAGTGGGTACAACACGGCTCCAACGATAATCAGAACAGTGAGGTTTCGCGTCAGAAGGCTTACGAGCTTGATATTTTAGCGTTGGATTTTAACGGTCTTTTATCTTCTTCACTATCATGCAATACCTATGGTGATAGCAGAAGATAAATAAATCATGCTGTTCTACTTATTTAAACAATAAAAGAAAGCATGAATCTTATGTGGTAAAAGCCCATAGCCTAAGTAAGACCTTAAGATACTTAAGTCTTCACTTGCTTTTATTCATAGGACTTTAGCTGCTCATCTGGCCCAACCCAGGGCCCAAGCGCCATTTGCAGCTGAGATGCGCCCACCAGGGAAAATGCGCCTGGTCCCAGAGTCGAACCCTGGACATCCCACCTGGTCAAGCCACTGCTGCATGCGCCTCTGCCAAGTGTGCTCTGTGCTCTTGTCTGATTAACTTACAAATTAATCTATCTAGACAAGATTGACACGCAGGTCAATTACACTTTATAAATTAAATACAATGTGATACGCAGATCACAATAATTAATTTACAACTTTAATATAGGCACGCAGGCCCCAGCACAGCACACATTTAACATGGGCAGCCCACATAAGAATAAATAAACAGGCATATGCAACAATCAAACATGTGATCCAACATAGGAAAATAAAATTTCGAAAACCCCATTGGCATCAATTTTAATTTTCCTTATGTGCCCTACTACCTTACAACGGTCCATTACTAGGGATCCACTCATCAGACCTAGTCAGATCCACTGCCCTTACATGCACCAAGTCCTAACTGACTTGAGTCGACCAAATGGTCAACCATGCATGCGCCAGGGCTGAACAACCCTCATGAGTTCTGGCAAGCGGGTGTGACCTCGGGCCTAACTCATGTGTGTTCACTAGTCGTCTCAACCAGACATCGCTACACGCCTGTCTGCAGTCGACCTATAGCCACCAAGTGCTTGCGCACAGGTGCTATCTGGTCAACCCATCAAGGCTGTCAGATGGTCTGATCATACTGTCTGGATCTAACCTAGGGGATGACTTCAACCCTAATAACCCGTCTAAGGGTTTACAGCAGGCGCCTCTTAGATCTAGTGAGGTCGCGCAAGTGATATATTTTGAGCAAAACTACATCATGCGCCAACATACATGCGCAAAAAGAAAATATGCATTTTCATCAACCAACACATACTAGAGATTTCGCATGTAACCCTAGATCTAGAGATATGCGTAAGTAATGGATCACACAAGGCTAAAGCAATCATAATAACAATGCATAGAACCGCCTCTGATACCAATTGTAGGTTCCCCTTCAAGGGGGGGGGGGGGGGGGCGAAACCCTAAGGTGGCGCAAGCAACCTTATTCTTATGTTTTAGCAGCGGAAGTAGGGTTTCAAGAGGATCGGATGCTATACATTCATATGATCAACTTTTAAGAAGCATGAAGATCGAATGAAGATCATACCGAAGCCATGTGTTTGGATGGCGTCTAGGAAGCAGAGATCGACAGGGGTCTCCTCCAGAGAATGCGCACACAAGATGAGAGTGCGCCTACTTTCTTGGTGCTCCTTGTGCTAGCAAGGTTCCAAGAAGTCTTGAACGTATGGAAGGGATGGAGATGATTTTCCTTTCTTGGCCGAATCCTCCTCAAAGCTCCAAGCGTCGCCACACACGAAAAGTGCCGAGAGGAATAATGGGTGGAGAGGCGAGAATAGAATCAATCCAATTCGAACGTGAGAGATCTCCAAGTGGAGATCATGGTTTCTAAAAATAGAAACCACCGCTCGCTCAAACGTTCACGCCAAGTGAATAAGTCGCCACCTCATCTCCCTTTGAACCATGCGCTCATATATGAGCCGGTTCAATTTGGTTCGGTTCAAGAACCAACCAAGCCAAGCGATCCAGTCTAGATCTTAATTAAACCCTAAGGCTCCAGATCTAACCGTTCATCTCTTGATGCTCCTGATCTCACCGATCTAGCATCTATTCTCTCAATCGAAGCTTACCGATCTTAAGCCCTAATCAATCAAACATGATCAGACCAGATCTCACTTACAATCAGAGATTAAATCCCTTTAAACTGAACCAAAACAATTCAGTCCACACGATCTGACTTAAGTAAGCCATATCATCAAATTGTGCGACCCTAAGGGTTTCCTTTAAATGTCGGTAACGATAACTCACGTTATCACGATCAGTGAGGGGTATCTAGCAACACATCACTGTCTCCCGATATAAAGGAAAGAGTCTTCCAAGACTACACCCAAACCATAGCACAAGTGTGAATCAACTCACAAGGCATGCATGTTTCCTTTGCCACTGGATGTTCTTATTGGATAAGCATGTCAAGCCTGTAACTCCAATACGATGAGCATGATTAGATCAGATGAACACAGTCATCTGGGTATGGCCATACACTTTCTCAATCATCTCATCAAGGGGGGCCCTTCAGAACATCACACTCCTTAAACAAGGAGACGGCAATCCTTTATCTATCACTAGTGCCCTAACCTGACTCAAGCTCACCATCCAAGATAGTCTATAATCATTATGTTTCAAATGATATTGAACTACCTCAAAACAATGACAATCATCATTTAGAAACAGAAGTAATCTCAAGTCAGAGGAAATGTGCCACTTGATACAATCAAGGAATATTCATATTGTGACAAGCAATTGAATATCCTAGTAGGGTCTGTCCAGTACATCCAATGTACCCATGAGTCTATATCTTATTCCATGCTCAAAGCATCCTATAAGATTAGAACACATATTAGTCTTAACCATATCAAGGCTGTCTCATGTTCACCAAGATACATCGACTAAGGACATATAGCATGTCAGCCCAGCTGAACAGCATTGAGACATTATTCAGAAGTACACTTATTACAGCAGACAAGGTAACAAACTGAATAACAACCATGCCTTTATAAACACAAGAGTTTATTACATGATACTGATACAATCCTTAGGCCTCAAACATTAGCCTTAAGGGCATACCCCAACACTAAGAGGCTTCTCGGGCTGTGCCAGAGTACTTACATCGATAACGTCCTGGAGAGATTCCATTTAGAGAATTCTAAAAGAGGATATCTTCCAGTCAGACATGGTCTGAATCTTTCAAAGAGTCAGTGTCCACAAACACAGACTGAGAAAGATGAAATGGACAATACGCCTTATGCTTCGGCTATTGGATCCATTATGTATGCGATGTTGTGTACTCGCCCAGACGTCGCTTACGGGTTAAGCGTGACCAGTCGGTTACAAAGTAATCCAGGTATGGCGCACTGGATTGCAGTCAAGAACATTTTAAAATATCTTCGGAGGACCAAAGATATGTTCTTGATATATGGAGGTCAGGAAGAACTCAGTATTGAAGGATATACTGACGCTTCATTCCAGTCTGACCAGGATGATTTCCGATCGCAATCAGGCTATGTTTTTAGCTTGAATGGAGGAGCAGTGGTGTGGAAGAGTTTCAAACAATCTATCATTGCTGATTCCACAACAAAAGCCGAGTATGTTGCAGCCTCGGAAGCATCTAAGGAGGCAGTTTGGATTCGTAAGTTCATTCAGGAACTTGGTGTTGTTCTTTCGAGTGCAGATCCTTTGGTTATCTTCTGTGATAACACTGGAGCAATAGCACAAGCAAAGGAACCACGGTCGCACCAGAAGTCCAAGCACATACAGAGACGGTTTCACTTGATCCGGGAGATCATTGATCGAGGCGAGATCAAAGTCTGCAAGGTTCATACAGATGACAATTGTAAGATCCAAGGATCTTAAGTCTTGGTAAGCATTATTTTGATTTTTTCTAAAATTATTGACTGTGATATTTTTCTATGTATTGGTTGTTAATAGTTAATTAACTAGAGATTTTTGGTTGTTAATTTATTGCAAATTAATTAGAGATTATTTATTTGATTATTGGCTGTTAATTTATGATAAATTATCATTGGTTGTTCATGATAAATTAATTAGGATTTATGGGTTGTAAATTGTAAGTTAATTAATTAGAGCTTATTGGTTAATTAATTAGACCTTATTGGTTAATTAAATCCTTATTGGATGTTAATTAAATCCTTAATGGATTTCGTTTAAGTGAATGGTTAATGGTTAAGTTAATTAAATTAATTGGTTAACTATGGGATATTAGAATGAAGATTCGAATTAATTAGTTAAAGGGGTTAAACCCTATTTGAATTAATTGGTTAGTGGGTTTAAAATTCAAAAACCGAATTTTTAGTGGGTTTAACGATTGGGGAAAGAAAATTGGTGATTTTGGCTTGGGAGAAAACTTGGGCGACGGCTAGGAAGAAGTGGGCGATTCTTGGAGGCTTGGAGGCGAAATTCCTTTCTTCCTTTTCCTCTTCCTTTGGCCGGCATTCCTTGGTGTTTGGTGGCGTCTTTCAAAGCCTTAGACGAATTTTTGGAAGGGTTTTTCTTATTGGTGTTCACGGTTCAAGGTGAGTGGAATGTCTTAATTGATTTAACAATTTGGTTGTGTTTGTGTTAAATGATACACTTGAGTTCTTGGAAAATTTACCATGTTAAAACCGAAATTATGCAAAGTGTATTTAGGGTATGAAAACCGAATTTAGGGTATTGTTCTTCATGAGAACCGAATTGTATTTTTCCATGAAAACCTAAATTTCCATGTAAACCGAAATAATCTTGATGATTGTTTATGAAAACCGAAAATTGGTAATATGAAATTTAAGGTATTAATTTATGGAATTTCGGAAGTTTTAGACCAATGGTTTGAGCATGAAATTCATGTTAATTCAAGGTGTAAAATTTAATAGATAATATGTTTTGTTAACCGTGGGTTATATGTAGAGATTTGTAAAATAGTTTGTATGAATACATGTTTTAGTTTTTGTTAATTTTATGGATAGTTTGTATGACTACATGTTTTTAGTTTTATGTTAATTTTTATGGATGCTTGTTAACTGCAATGTTGAGAAATTGTTTGAGAAATTTGGGTGATAACCTAGTAAGGTTTGACTAAACTAATCAGCATGAAACCTAAGGACCACACTACTTTATATGATTGTTAATATTATGTAATTATGTGATTTTTAAATATTAGGTGTTTATGTGATTTTTGGAATATTATGTTGTTATGTGATTTGTGAACATTATGTGATTATGTGAATTGTGAACATTATGTGGTTATGAGATTTTTGAAAATTATGTGATTATGGGAATTTTGAATATTATGTGTTATGTGTTGGTTAGGACTATGGCTAAGTGTAACCGGGTACTCATTGGATAGTCCTTATGTGATATATTAAGGGTTTGAATTTCAGCCCTGTATTTGATATGTGAGGGGGTTGATGTTCAGCCTGCCTATTATGATTATTGTGATGGGGGTTGATGTTCAGCCTGCCCGATATGATTTTTGTGATGACTATCCTAGAGTCTAGTTGACACTTAGGAGTCCACCTTTATGAAATATGATATAAGATGTGTCTGTTGTCCAGTAGGAACCTTTTGGGAGAACGGGTTTTGACGCAAAGTGCCATGTCTTGGTCAGACAGGGGCCACCTCTTGATGTCATCACTCTCTTTTTGTGATATGGGGTGTCGTAGAGCAAAGTGCCACGCCGTGACCCGGCGGGGGCCACCTCTTGAATCTACACACAATCCATCGATGTGTTTATGGGGTGTTTTAGAGCAAAGTGCCACGTCGTGACCTGGCGGGGGCCACCTCTTGATTCTACTCACTGTCCATGTTTATGTGTGTTGCACGAGATTTTGCAGCTCCCAGTGCTTAGGCCAAAGCCGGGTTAGACCATATTGGTCACTACTGAATATGCTGGACAACTAGGTTAACTAAGTACTGGTGTGTTTAGTTGGTTTAGAGTATAACTCTAGAACCTGAGATTGTTTAGAACCTGAGTTTGTTATATGTTGGTGTGTACATCTGGCTGTTTATATGACTTCTGTATTTAATCTTGTTGTATATTGACATAATGTTCTGTTAAAGATTTTTAAAATAATCTGCCTATATTTTTGAATGTATGTTATGGATGGTCGATTTAGACTATCCACTCACTGGGCTATGTAGCTCACCCCTCACTATTTTCAGGCATAGAGCAGGGGCGCATTTCTTGAGTTAGCATTGGCATGGACATTATGCTAGTTTGCTGTGATTATATTTAAGAACTTTTGTGCTTAATTATGAGGCCGGTTGTGGCCGAACTATATGAGTTATACGAACTATATGAATGATGTGAACTATGTGAATTTGTTTGAACCACGTGAACTATGTGAAATTTGTGTTGCCAGATTGTGGCAGTTAAATGAGTTTGATTTTTGTGTCACCGCGGGCCTCAGCCTGGTTTCGGTGTTTGGTATGAGTTTATAAAATCGACTTTGTGGCTTTGCTTTGAATTTCGAATCGAATTGTAATTATGCCATCGGATTTGATATAACTGTTGCCTTGCATATGTCTAGTGCAAGGATTGCGTGGTGGCAGGTACCCTTATGTGATTTATGAGATTTGTGTTTTGTGGATATTTATGTATGGGTTTGTGGAAATTTTCAGATCGTGTTTTCTTGAACTCGGTTTTACCTAGCATATGAATCGATCTTATATGAAACATCCTGTATCATTCATGAATTGTGCCATTTGTTTGGGGTTAAGATAACGGGATGTTACAACAATCTAGCTGACCAGCTTACCAAGCCTCTGGCGCAGCAGAAGCATGAGATGTTGGGGTATGCCCTTAAGGCTAATGTTTGAGGCCTTGGGATACTATCAGTATCATGTATAAACTCTTATGTTTATAAAGGCAATGGTTATTATTCAGTTTGTTACATTGTCTGCTGCAATAACTGTGCTTCTGAATAATGTCTCAATGCTGTTCAGCTAGGCTGACATGCTATATGTCCTTAGTCGAGATATCTTGGTGAACATGAGACAGCCTTGATATGATTGAGACTAATATGTGTTCTAATCTTATAGGATGCTTCGAGCATGGAATAAGATGTAGACTCATGGGTACATTGGATGTACTAGACAGACCCTACTAGGATATTCAATTGCTTGTCACAATGTGAATAATCCTTGTGTGCAACAAGTGGCATACTTCCTCTGACTTGAGATCACTTGTGTTTCTAAATGATGATTGTCATTGTTTTGAGGTAGTTCAATATCATTTGAAACATAATGGTTATAGATTATCTTGGATGGTGAACTTGAGTCATGTTAGGGCGCTAGTGATAGATATAGGATTGTCGTCTCCTTGTTTGGAGTGTGATGTTCTAAAGGGGCCCCCCTGGATGAGATGATTGAGAAAGTGTATGGCCATACCCAGGTGACTATGTTCATCTGATCTAATCATGCTCATCATATTGGAGCTACAGGCTTGACACGCTTGTCCAATAAGAACATCCAGTGGCAAAGGAATCATGTATGCCTGGTGAAGTGGATTCACACTTGTGCTGTGGTTTGGGTGTAGTCTTGGAAGACTCTTTCTTTTATATCGGGAGACAGTGATGTGTTGCTAGATACCCCTCACTGATCGTGATGACGTAAGTTATCGTTACCGACATTTAAAGGAAACCCTTAGGGTCGCACAATTTGATGATATGGCTTACTTAAGTCAGATCGTGTGGACTGAATTGTTTAGGTTCAGTTTAAAGGGATTTAATCTCTGATTGTGAGTGAGATCTGGTCTGATCATGTTTGATTGATTAGGGCTTGAGATCGGTAAGCTTCGATTGAGAGAATGGATGCTAGATCGGTGAGATCAGGAGCATCAAGAGATCAACGGTCAGATCAAGAACCTTAGGGTTTAATGTGATCTGGACTAATAGCTTGGGTTAATTGGTCTTTGAACCAAACAAAATTGAACCAGCTCATCATGTGAGCGCACGGTTCAAGTTAAGAGAAATATGCGATTGGGAAAAACCCTTGATCGCATGTTGAGGAGTGGCTTTCTATTTTTAGAAAGCATGATCACATACGTGACCACGCCTCACCTCTTCACTCCTATTGTTGTCGCCCCTCTCTTCTCGTGTAATTTTTGGGCATTCTCGTGGAAGAGGCTTTGACGACAAGGAAGAATCGCCAAGCAGTGGATCTCATCTTCTTCATCCCTTCTCACACGACAAGGTCACTTGGAGAACCTTGCTAGCACAAGGAGCGTCCAAGGAGCAAGCCATCGATCATCTTGTGTGTGGCGCTTTGGAGGAGAACCCCATCGTTCTCTCTTCTTCCTAGACACCATCCAAGCGATGGCTATGGTATGAGTCGCTACCATTCTATGCAATTGATTTTAAAGTTGATCATATATCATGCATTCGATCCCTAGAAACCCCTTCCGCTGCATGAAAACCTCCATATGCGCCTATTAGGGTTTCGCTCCCCGTTTCTTAGGGGACTTTCATGAGAAGCACTGTAATAATATGGGTTTGAGATTTCTCAACCATTAGATTAAGTGCAAGTGGGAGATTGTTGGGGTATGCCCTTAAGGCTAATGTTTGAGGCCTTGGGATACTATCAGTATCATGTATAAACTCTTATGTTTATAAAGGCAATGGTTGTTATTCAGGTTGTTACATTGTCTGCTACAATAACTGTGCTTCTGAATAATGTCTCAATGCTGTTCAGCTAGGCTGACATGCTATATGTCCTTAGTCGAGATATCTTGGTGAACATGAGACAGCCTTGATATGGTTAAGACTAATGTGTGTTCTAATCTTATAGGATGCTTCGAGCATGGAATAAGATGTAGACTCATGGGTACATTGGATGTACTGGACAGACCCTACTAGGATATTCAATTGCTTGTCACAATGTGAATAATCCTTGTGTGCAAACAAGTGGCATACTTCCTCTGACTTGAGATCACTTGTGTTTCTAAATGATGATTGTCATTGTTTTGAGGTAGTTCAATATCATTTGAAACATAATGGTTATAGACTATCTTGGATAATGATCATGAGTCAGGTTAGGGCACTGGTGATAGATATAGGATTGCCGTCTCTTTGTTTAAGGAGTATGATGTTCTATGGGGCCCCCCCTGGATGAGATGATTGAGAAAGTGTATGGCCATACCCAGGTGACTATGTTCATCTGATCTAATCATGCTCATCATATTGGAGTTACAGGCTTGACACGCTTGTCCAATAAGAACATCCAGTGGCAAAGGAAACTTGTATGCCTTGTGAAATGGATTCACACTTGTGCTGTGGTTTGGGTGTAGTCTTGGAAGACTCTTTCCTTTATATCGGGAGACAGTGATGTGTTGCTAGATACCCCTCACTGATCGTGATAATGTGAGTTATCGTTACCGATATTTAAAGGAAACCCTCAGGGTCGCACAATTTGATGATATGGCTTACTTAAGTCAGATCGTGTGGACTGAATTGATTAAGTTCAGTTTAAAGGGATTTAGACTCTGATTGTAAGTGAGATATGGTCTGATCATGTTTGATTGATTAGGGCTTGAGATCGGTAAGCTTCGATCGAGAGAATTGATGCTAGATCGGTGAGATCAAAAGCATCACGAGATGAACGGTTAGATCAGGAGCCTTAGGGTTTAAGATGATCTAGACCAAATGGCTTGGGCTGTTTTGATTTGGTCTTTGAACCAAATTGAGTTGGGTCAATTAGATTAAACCGGTTCAAGAGAATGAATGCATGGTTCAATCTTTGAAGCGTTATTGTCGGTTATGAAGAAGTGGGCGCATGCTCTTCATGACTTGCTATTTTTAGTAAGTCTTCATGCGCCACCTCTCTCGAACGCCAATACGTTTTGACTCTTGCTCTCGACGCTCTCTCTCGGGTGAAAAGCTTCCTTCACGTCTTGGAGAGGTCTTGGCCGAGTGGGAGAAGACATCTCATCCCTTTGATTCGATCAAAGACCCTTGAAGAACCTTGCTAGCACAAGGATCTCAAGGAGTAGGCGGCATCACCTTGTGTGCGCACCTTTTGGAGGAGTTTCATTCGAATCTCTTCTTCCTTGACGCCATCCAATCGAAATGGCTATGGTATGATTCCTAACCATAAGAGGTTGATCATATAAACATATATGCGATTATTGTTGAAACCCTAGCTTCCCATGCGAAAACTTTCTTTTGCGCCACCCTTAGGGTTTCGGCCCCCTAGATTTAGGGGTCTTTTCACCCTAAGCTTCCAATTCTCTCCAAGAGATATCGCCACCAAGCCCTTCTCCAAGTTACGTCAAGAGGTGAAGAAGGAGAAGAAGGCTTGCGGCTTCAAGGAGGAAGAAGGGTTGCGCCACCTTTAAGTTGTCCACCTTTGCCCTTGCTCACGCCTCTCTATATGTCTTCACGCTGTTGGGGTATGCCCTTAAGGCTAATGTTTGAGGCCTTGGGATTCTTTCAGTGTCATGTATAAACTCTAAGTTTATAAAGGCAATGGTTGTTATTCAGGTTGTTACATCATCTGCTGCAATATGTATATTTCTGAATAATGTCTCAATGCTGTTCAGCTTGGCTGACATGCAGTTTTGTCCTTAGTCGAGATATCTTGGTGAACATGAGACAGCCTTGATATGGTTGAGACTAATATGTGTTCTAATCTTATAGGATGCTTCGAGCATGGAATAAGATGTAGACTCATGGGTACATTGGATGTACTGGACAGACCCTACTAGGATATTCAATTGCTTGTCACAATGTGAATAATCCTTGTATGCAAACAAGTGGCATATTTCCTCTGACTTGAGATCACTTATGTTTCTAAATGATGATTGACATTATTTTGAAGTAGTTCAATATCATTTGAAATATAATGGTTATAGACTATCTTGGATAATGAGCATGAGTCATGTTAGGGCGCTAGTGATAGATATAGGATTGCCGTCTCCTTGATTGGAGTGTGATGTTCTAAAGGGGCCCCCTGGATGAGATGATTGAGAAAGTGTATGGCCATACCCAGATGACTATGATCATCTGATCTAATCATTCTCATCATATTGGAATTACAGGCTTGACACGCTTGTCCAATAAGAACATCCAGTGGCAAAGGAAACACGTATGTCTAGTGACTTGGGTTCACACTTGTGCTGTGGTTTGGGTGTAGTCTTGGAAGACTCTTTCCTTTATATTGGGAGACAGTGATGTGTTGCTAGATACCCCTCACTGATCGTGATAACGTAAGTTATCGTTACCGACATTTAAAGGAAACCCTTAGGGTCGCACAATTTGATGATATGGCTTACTTAAGTCAGATCGTATGGACTGAATTGTTTTTGGTTCAGTTTAAAAGGATTTAAACTCTGATTGTAAGTGAGATCTGGTCTGATCATGTTTGATTGATTAGGGCTTGAGATCGGTAAGCTTCGATCGAGAGAATTGATGCTAGATCGGTGAGATCAGGAGCATCAGGAGATGAACGGTTAGATCTGGAGCCTTAGGGTTTAATTGTGATCTAGACCAAATGCTTGGGTTAATTGGTCTTTGAACCAAACCAAATTGAACTGGCTCATTAAGTGAGCGCATGGTTCAATAGGAGAGAAAAATGCGATGGTTCACTTGGAGTGAACGCATCACACGTTGAGGGGGTTTTCTATTTTGGGAAACCATGTTTCCAAAACATGGTCACGCCTCACGTTCGCTCCTCTCACGCCTATTGTCGCCTCTTCCTCTCGATGCTCTCTGACTCTCGTGTGTTGAAGGAGTTGACGACAAGGAGGTCTCGGCCAAGCAAGAAATCTCTTCTTCCATTCCATTCGATCAGGAGACTTGAAGGTCTTTGCTAGCACAAGGATCAACAAGAAGTAGGCGATCTTCTTCTTGTGTGCGCATCTTCTGGAGGAGATCCCTTTCGCTCTCTTCTTCCAAGGCACCATCCAAGCAATGGCGATGGTATGACTCTTATCAATGTATACAAGTTTTAATAGTTGATCATATGACATGCATGCAACCGATCACCTAGAAACCCTTATTTCCGCTGCCCAAAATTTACATGCGCCACTTTAGGGTTTCGCCCTCCCCCTTTAGGGGACTTTCACACGCCTCCAAGGAGTTAACCTCTTTTGAGTGGGCGTCTAGGGTCTTATTTATAAGGGCAAGAGGCGGTTTAGGGAGGGCTAAGATCATGCCAAGTGGGCGGCTAGGATGAAGGGGGTTTGTGGCAAGGAAAGTCTCCAAGACTTTTCCATAAACCTCATTCAACCTATCCTTATTTGCCCTATAGCCATATCAGCCCAAAAGATGCCTTAAAGGCATGCATTCCATCCTAGGAAGAAGGGCTAAGCGCCCTTTGCTTCCATAATGAAGCAAAGGCGCCTCCCTCACCCCATTATGCCCTTAGGCGCCAATGGGGGTGAGATTTCTCCCCAT
Organism: Costus lasius; assembly: GCA_027563935.2. Classification (NCBI taxonomy): domain Eukaryota; kingdom Viridiplantae; phylum Streptophyta; class Magnoliopsida; order Zingiberales; family Costaceae; genus Costus; species Costus lasius. The sequence continues at coordinate 49,252,152 of CM050446.2, forward strand.
TATGCCCTTTTAGCCTTTAATCTCTTCATGACAACTTATTATTGGGCCTCATTGGATAATGAGCTAGCCCAAACTTCATGGTATGGGTTGATTAAGCCATTGGATCCAATCCAATGTAACCCTAATCCAAATGTGACCAATCTAGGTCAATTTCGGGTCAACCTGCCAAAAATGAAGTTTGGCTCCAATAACTTTCTTCCAACTCATCAGGCCCATTGGCGCTGATGAAATCTTCCAAATGGATCCAAGTTATCCAATAACTTGATCCTAAGGCTTCTGATTAAAGCAACGTCAAGAGTCTATTGAGTGTGACCCCGTAGGATCCATATGACGATAGCAATGATGTAAACATCATAGGTAGTGAGGGGTATCTAGCAACACATCACTACTACCCATGTCATAGAACTTAAGTCATTATGGCAACAACTCCTAACAAGCAACGAGGATTCCCATTGCATTATAGATCCCATTGCCTAAGCTGATATCCTGCCATTGGATCAGTCTCAAGTTTATCAATCCAATGCACTGGTCATGACTCAACAAGTGTGGCCACACATTCCTGTCATGCACCAATAAGGTGGGGCGCCCCGAGTGGATATCATGCTTCCAATAAGGAAGGGGCAAATCCTACTATTGGTCATCCATGTCTCTACATGACTTATGACATGCCCAATGTCAGTCGTTTTTGTCTCCCAATTATGGAGAGACGTAAGACTGTATCAAAGCATACCCATCATCAAATCTAGACATGAATATCTCAAGTCTAAGGATCAATGCAAACCTCTTGCATGTGAGATTGACTTGTTGACTAGACAAGTCAATCCTCACGGTGGATCACTCCAGTGCATCCAATGCACCTGTATGTCTGCGTTACTGTGCCCCGCACCTAACCAGCCCATACACCAGTCTCACATGTACCAAAGCTGTCCCATATCTGCTAAGGTACCTTGTCTGGGGATAGCTTATGAGAATGGATCCAATCCAAACTCCTGGGACATTATTTATGCAACTCAATACATCAACGCAGGTAGAGAAGTCTGCATAATAACGACCATGCCTATATAAAGAGTAATAGTTCTATCAAAGTACATTCAAACAATGTCTGACCATGTCCATACATTGGTCTTTAGGGCATATACACCAACAATCTCCCACTTGCACTAAGACCAAGGACAACTGATGTTTAGTTAGTTCCAACTAGGTCAGTGGGTTTTTCCAGATTGCTATCTGTGTTTATTTTAACAAATTTGATCATCATCCTTATCCATGATCTCTAAGATCAGATGATATGCTGCAGTACATACTTGAGCATTAAGTTCCTTCACTTATGCTATGGCCCTAGTAAGAACTATACTGGACCATCAAGCACCATGAACTAAATCAAGTTCAAATGAATGAAGCTGCCTCCTTGGCTGCCACAAGGAGCTGCAATGTACTAAGCCTTATTTGTAGAATCTTGCCACTTTGGTTTGCATAATGCTCTTTCAGCACACAACACCACAATAAGGCAAAGCGCAAATCCTGGCTGTGATCAATAGTCACTAGACTGGAACGAAGTGTTAGTGTACCCCTGTACACAAAATTCTTTCCTGTCTATTATAGACTAGACTTCAATCCTTTATACTTCCCAAGTATATATATAAGGATTCTTTTCACAGCTATCTAGTGTTAAACACTAAGATCTGATTTAAACTTGCTGGCTATGCTCCAAGCATTTGCCACAAATGGTCTTGAGTATTTTATTCAAAACATGATCCATCCTACACACAATGTATCAGGATTTTAGACCCATGTTATTACTCTCCAGCTGTGTCATAGGACACAACATCCTCGAGAGAGTCAAACCATATCTTCTTGGAAGGTATCAATATTTGAAATCATCCAATATAAACCTCTCCAAAAACTCTTGGATGAACATAGATTGACTAAAGGGCAATGACTTTCTTGGATCTCTATCTATAGATCCTCATGCCTAGAATGTAGGCATCATTCCCTAGATCATTATTCTCGAAATACATCTCAAGCCTTTTCTTCACCATGTGAAGAGCTGAGATGTCATTCCATGTGAGGAGAATATCATTCATCTAGAACAAGAAATACTATTAAGGTGCTCCCACTGATTTTCTTGTAAACATAGGCTGTTTCAAACATGCTTGCATAACACTATGCATATCTTTATGGCCTTGATATGAAAACCTTATGGCTATTTCCTTATAGATATCTTTTCAGACGTCCATGCAAGAAAGGCAGTTTTCATTACAACATGGCATAATTGATCATGCAATTATAACAAGCAGATCCCTAATGGACTTAAAACTCAGCTATAGGTGAAAATTTCATCATTATCCACCCAGTGGATTTGCCTGAAATTTCTGTTCACTAGCTTGCCTTTTAAGGTAACAATGTTACCTTCCATGTCTATCTTCCTAGAAGATTTATTTATAGCCTGTGGGAATTACCCCTTTGGCAGCTCATCCAAGTCCCAGACTTGATTAGCAGACATGGAGTCCATTATGGTTCTCATGGCCCTTAGCCATTTCTTGGAATTTGGTCCACCGACCGCTTCCATTTCCTTATAAGTCTTAGGTTCATCCATGATAAAATTCGTTATGCCCAGCATATCGAATCGATCCAGACTTATGTAGTTCCTGTGTTACTTGAACCTCAAGTTGACTTTCAACCTGTATGTGAGATTTTGCTCTCCATCTGTGTCTAATTATATCGTGGTTGATTCTGGACCTTGTCCAAATCAAATCTACTCCCACTAGCTTCTTTCAAAAGAAATACTTTCTCAAGAGAGACAGCAGTTTGAGCAACAAATATTTTGTTCTCTTTGGGATAGAATTAGCACTCTATAGTGCACCACAAACACATACTTTTGAATCACTGCACATTACATTCCCAACTCCATTGAAGAAATGGGATATTTGCAGTTCGCAACTCAAAAGCTAACTTAGACATTTTCTTATGGAGTGGCAGTACATCTGTTTGCATGGCATCATAGTAGTATATTTGCATGACTATTCAAAGATGGAATCGCATCCAATGTGTTCCTTTTCTTTCTTTGAAATTCACCACATAGTGGTGTACTAAGTAAGCTGTGAGATAACTCCACACTTCTTAGGACAGTCATCAAATTCTCCACTAATCACCTTGATCCAATCAAAGTGCTTTAATAGATCCTTCAATTTGACTCAATACTTCATTTGTGAACTTCTTGGATTTTTCCAAAGTTTTTAGGTTGGATAAGGCATACCCACACCTGATGAAGCATGTAACACCTCTTAGTGCTTGTTTATATGGGTCCACATACATTGTTGTGTATTAGATCCAACAAGCCAATAGTCCTTCCACCTTTTATGGTGAAGGCAGCATCTGTCATATTGTTCCTTTGAACTAGGCTCACATGTATCATAATCCTGGAAGGACAATGATCCCAATAGTCCATGGATCTTTGGATGTGACCATTGTTCTATGGTTCAAGAGACAATGCTATAAGAGGATGTTTATTGAATCATTAGATCTGATCTTGTGTTACATATAGAACCACAAACTATTGTCAACTGTATCACTTCAATAGAACATCTCAGAAAATATCATATATTATTTCAAACTGAAATCCTTTCTAAAAGGAATGATGTTCTAATACATAAGCTGATACATAATAGCAAAGTTCTATATAAAGTCTTCAAGGCAGTGAGATGATATCAACAGCAGCATCTAATGCTCCGTCCCTGACCCGAGAGACGATCCCATCAAGTTTCTTCGTCCTACTTCTTTTGAGCTCCTGCACATGTAAAACATATGTGAGCCTCACATACGGTACCAAGTACCCATGAATAAGTAGACAAAAGACCTCGGTAACACAATACCTGAAGCGGATGGATTACATCCCTTCTTCTTTGCCATGCTCTTCTTGGCCATTAATCCTCTTCGAAATACCCATGCATTCCCAGTCTTCCGAAGTATTAGCTTCGAAGATACATAACCATGGTCATTCTCAGATTCAGGCATACACTCTGAAGATCCAACAGAACTCTCCTGATCATTGTCTATAGAGTATGGTGTGAAGAGACCTTTGAGATGTATGATAAGATCATAAATCCCCATCTCATCACATTCAACCTTGACCTCTGGGGTCATGCACTCTAAGACAAGAGTAGTGTACTGTTCGTTATCTTCACAATGTTCAAGATAGACATTCCACTCCCAATCATTAGTGAAATACACACTGGGCTGGGATGAAGGTCTTTCAAGAAGATGCACCTTATTCTCTTGTTCCAGTATCTTAGACAAAATCTTGAACCAATTTGTCCAGTTTGTCCCATCCAACTTATTTTTATAAAGTTTCAATCTTAGATCAGGAGATGCCATCTACAATAAGCAAATAAGTAAAATAAGTACAATGATAAAGAATTTAACAAGGACTTTAAATTAAATGCTATGCTCCCACTACTTCCAAAACAAGTTGAGAACTCTCAAACTCAACATGGAAATAAGTGAGTAGGATCCTAATTTCACATAAGGTCTCCGCGACTCACGAGGGTGAGTTGGGATGCACAGAGAGTCTCATGCTTCCTTAGGTAGGCATACCAGCTAATTGTGCCATGCACAATTCCTCTTAGTCAAGACAGACTAGGTGCCCTATGTCCAGCGAGGGCTGGATACAACACAGAACCCTATCCTCTCAATAGCTGCCTCCAGTGATTCATCATGTCAGTGTCATATGAAAAACTAGTCAAGTCTGGTCCTAACCGTTATGCCCAGGGTCAACGAATTTCCTTGCGAAGGCACGCCCAGGTTAAAACTGGACTGGGGAAATCATTGTCACCACACACCTTCTAAAGATAAGTGGGTGTGTCCCACGAGGGTGGGAAACAGTTCACAACACCACCGATCGATAGTTTGATGAGGGCTACGCGTTAGAAGGCGATTGACTTGATATTGTATTGAGAGTTTTTGCATGTTTGTTTTATTCTTTTCTAGCATGCAGTTTTCCTATGGTTATGGCAGCAAAGGAAAAACATCACAGGCATGCTATAGACAAAATAATAAACCATCATAGGCATGCTAGTTTGGTTGATATGGTCATAGGCCTTTTCATACACATAACTTGTCACGAGCCATGTGACATGTTATCGCGCATCCAAGGGTTGCGAGTCCCTAAAGTAGATCAGCCCATGCCAGAAGCCGAAAGCATATGTCCTTCCTTCAGCCGCAAGTCCATCACCACGCTTCCAAAGCTGGCGCCACTTCTGACTCCGATTGAAGAAGACTCCTTGTTGTCAAGATGAATCCTTAACCTATCATATAATTCTACATCTATTCTAAACAAGATGAAAAATTCTT